>CM077005.1:85729867-88590515 GCA_039090855.1 Macrothele yani
CCTGGTGCATCACGTAGACGGCCGAGCGCGGATACGCCGATTACCAACGGAGGCTGCGCCACCTGCATGCACTGTTGGGCGGAAACAGGGCGGCGGAGGCGGTGTTATGCTGTGGGCGATGTTTCCTTGGGGCATTTTAGGCCCCATTATTCCAATAGCACAATCCCCGACAGCTGTCAGGTATCTGAACATCGTTGCGGACCAAGTTTACCCATTCATAGTAATTGTGTTCCCTGCTGGAGTTGGCCATTACCAACAGGATAGTGCGCCATTCCACACTGCCAGAATCGTCAAGGAGTGGCTCGAGGAACATGCTGGTGACTTTCTGTTAATGTACTGGCCTCCAAATTCCCTGACAGGAACCCAGTCAAACATTTGTGGTTTGACTTGGGAAATCGGGTTCGCGCTAAATCACCACCACCCCGAAATGTACGGGAACTGGAGGACCTGCTGTTGACATTTTGGTACCAGGTATCTCAGGATATCTATCGCCACCTCATCGAATCGATGCCTCGCCGAGTGGTCGCTGTTTTGCGGGCTAAAAGAGGTCCTACAGCTTATTAGGTAGGTAGTCATAATGCAATAGCTCATCGGTGCAGTTCGTCACTAAGATATCTATTTCATAGTAAACAGCCTATTTTACTGTGAATCTCGTTTTTGCAACTTAACACTTTTTGTTGATCATGCTTAACGTTTGGACACCAGTTTAGTTCTAGAAACGGAATAACAGAGGCAAAAGAAGAGCGTGATCTTATCATGACACAAGCTACACTGAAGTAATTGACTTTACAGGCCATCTGTCCGCCAAGTGCCAATCTGTTTCTGAAAAGTGCTCAAAATGCAAAACCATTTCCTGTGGAATATTTAATTAATCAGGCACAATTTAAACTTTCACGACAGGCAGAAATTATGAACTGAACTCCAGCTAATTTACCAAAGAAATAAATTTCGAGCAATATCGGGAACAATTCTATTGTTTATAGATTAGGTTATGTCTCCACCTATGGAAGATAAGTCTCACAGAATAGTCGATATCTACAACAGAAGTTAATTGCAGTTTCTGAAGAATTAATTATACGTTTTGTTATAAACTGAATTAATTGTTTTAAAGTTTTGTTTCAGCTGTAGACAGAGCCTGAATTATGCACGGAAGATGAGTGGAGCAGGGAAAACAAATGAAGCTATGCCTCAGAAAAAACTACTTTGCTAGCAATAGCAAAGACTGGCACAATGAAAACGCCTCTCAAGTGCAGGTTCCAAGGTTGCACTTGTGAGAGAAATGAGGTACTTAGGTGTGGTCATTGACCAAAACCTATCTGGACTGCCTCATCTCAAACAGGTAAAGGACAGATGAGCGCTAATTCTAAATACGTTAAATGGTATGATGTTGTCGGGCCAAACCAAAAAAGGCCATATACAAGCGCGGCACTGAGAAGATTCTGACTTACGCGTGTGGCGCATGGTGGGTTGACACGGTCAGAATGAGACAGGGTATAAACCAGATCCAGAGGATGGCCCCACTAGGAATCACCGGGTGTTTCTATACCACCTTGACCTTAGCACTACAAGTGCTGGCGGGTTATGAACTGACGGACCTAGTAGTGGATGCTGTTACGCACAGCATAAGGCAAGACAATAGTGCCTACCTTCTCGGTGCCTCAGACCTGGAACTGGCAAGTGTGGACTGGTCCATCCACCCGGCAAATGAAATTTATCCCAAATGAGATAGATATTTGACAACGGGAGTGGGGCATGCGCTATTCACGGACGGCTCAAAGATGAATAATTAGGTTGGAGTAGGATTCTGCGCGCTTTCGGATGATAACGAGGCGGCTGCAAAATGCTTCAAAGTATAGCAGGGCGTGTCCGTATTCCAAGAGGAGCTTCTAGCTATAGAGAAGGCACTCGCTTGGGCACTCCCAAGGAGAAGCGCAGTTTAATTTAAAGTTTACTCAGACAGTGAGGCAGCACTGAAGGCTCTGAGTTAATTTCGCTGCAAAAGTCCTTTAGTAAGAATGGTTGTCTCGTCTGCAGGCAGAAGGACACGGAGATGTGAGAGTTTCTTCTGGGTTCGAAGCCATGTATGAATCAGGGGAAACGAAAGAGAAGACGAGTTAGAGAAACAAGCCACAATGAAGGGAAATACCGACGTTCAGGTTAAAATGCCGCAGAAAACTGTGCGGGCGGGAATGAGATGAGCGGTAATTGGAGAATGGCGGGGAAGGTGGGACACGGAAGTTACCGGAAGGAAGACCTACCCGATCTTCCTGAAAGTGTCGATAAAAAGGTCCCAAAGAAATAAGTTCCTGAACTAAATACTCAGCGGCTATGGCCTCTTCCCTGAGTATTTCGGCAGATGTATTCTGAAGGAATAGGCATGTCGTTGCGGATCCCAGACCGCGAGCATGACCCACTTGATACTGGATTGTTCTTTTCTTTCAGCTTTTAGGGATGCTCAGATTCCGGAGGCGAAGAAGATTAAGGATTTAGGAGCTCTGACATTATCCACCAAGAACAGGAAGGGAATCATCGCAGTAATGAAGAGGATCAGGAAGTTAGAGGTAGACTGCTTCGTCGTCCGAAGAAGAGAAAGAGAATCAGAGGAGAAATCTTGCCCTCCGACTCTGAATGACCCGCCTCGAACCCTTCCTCAAACCGTCTACGGGCTAACTTAGAGCACCATGAGATAGTATACCAAATTTGGTGGTTCTAAATTGAAAACCAGAATTTATGAAAATTTTGAATGGGTCCCCCTTGACCCCGATCCCTTTCAAAAATCATCTACAGTCTACCTTAGTGTACCATGAGGTAGTATATCAAATTTGGTTCTAAACTGAAAACTGTAGATTTTAAGAAATTTTTTTTTTTGATTGGAGGTTTAACGACCACCGTGAGCAACTCAATGGGCTATAAGCAGTCGCCCGTCCCTAATTTAGGGTCACTGGTTCCAGGGAAGGGAGAGAGCCAGTGCCGTAAGACAAACACAACATCCATGAATCACCGGGATTCGAACCCGGACCCCTTACGGACGAGTGATTAGAGGCCAGCGCCTTAGACCACTGCGCCACCGGGGCGGCAAGAAAATTTTGTGCGGACCCCTTCCAAAATCCGTCTACGGTCTAACTTGGAGTACTATGAGATTGTACACCAAATTTGGTAGTTCTAAATTGAAAACAGTAATGCCGCAAAATTTTTGTTTTGCCGTTAAAAGCCGTCGTACAGACTTTCTGATATTACTTGATCCTTGACATACAGCGCCGACTGCTGTTGGAGAAACAAAATAGAAACGAGATGTCGGTGTTTTGTCCTGTCGGTGTTTTGTCCTGTCGGTGTTTTGTCCTGTCGGTATTTTGTCCTGTCGGTGTTTTGTCCTGTCGGTATTTTGTCCTTTCGGTGTTTTGGGTGTCGGTGTTTTGACCGGCACCCGAATGAAGATGCCGAAATGCGAAACATTGTAACAACCCATATTCATCATGCCATTGTATCATATCATCGTCACCTATTCACCTGGTTTGTAAATCCCGATAAAAAGAGATAGCATAAATGATATTGTTTTACGAAAGTGTACTTCATGATTTTCATACCAATAACAAAGGGGGGGCATTTGTCCCAAGTGGAAGAAAAGATGATTGTTCGAGAGAGGACAACTCTCCCTGTAGTCCCCCAAATTTTTGGATTTAGCACGGCACGTCACAAGGCGATGTTTCGGGTTGGGGTCGCTCGATGGTGGTCCTGCGGGTGCTGGTCTGGAGACTGGGCTCGCGACTGGGTGTCTGACCCCAGCGTCTCATGACAGGATTGCTCTTGCAACGCGATCACATGAAACTTCTTGAATGAGTTCCATTACACCCTGTGGAACTAGTCAGTTGGCGGAACAGGAGAAGTCATAAGATAATAATTATGCACGGATCTCCAGGGCCAAAGCACCAGGGCAACATTTTCAGGGAGCCCCAAAAAATTTGAAAATGCATTGTGTCTACCAAAAACATACAGTTCTACGTTGTTCCGTAAAATATAAGGGCCCCAATTTGCAGCCAAGCCCAGGGGTTGCTCATGTCTAAGTAGGACTCTGGCTATAAATATTAAACATGTTTGAATAGGGCTCGTTTAGTTTAGAATTAAAGTTTATTTTTATGAATACTTTGTAAGTAACATTCTGTATTTCAGTCTGTAAATTTAAACACGTGTAGTCTTGTAGCCGCAAACAGTAAACACACAGTCGCACACACAAATAATCTGCTTAAATCTCTGGAAAACAAAAACAGACATTGGAGTTATGGATGGGAGGCGTACCTGATTTATAAGCGCTGTTCAAAGTAGTGAGACTCTTTGGCTGGAATGTGTTTGCGCTTCCAAATTTTGTCAATGGGTGGCGCTATAGTACTGGCTATTTAAAGGCTATGCAACTGCATGGCAGCTTGTTTGTTACGGAAACCGTGTAACGTGCTGGACTAATTTTATTGTTCTCTTCTAGGAGTTGGATACGTCCAAAGTAGCCCAACATGCTGTAATTCAATTTTGAAAGAGGATAAAACGCCACCAAGAGAAATTCACAGATGAATGAAAAGAGGTGTATGGGCCTGCTTGTCTTCCACTGAGGTGGTGCCAGCTCTTTAGTGGTGGATGAACAAGTACTGTAGAATAGCCAAGGTAAGGAGAACCATGCCGTTCTGTTTCAGTGACGACAGTTGCATGTGTGGATGCTGCAGAAAAGGCCAACCGACGAATCACGATTCGAGAACTGGCGAACAGTGCGGGTGTGAGTATCGGATCTGTCAATACGATCATTCATTCGCACCATAAGGTTTGCGCCACACGGGAATACTGAAACATCTGCCAGATGAACAGAAGAGTCAACAAATGGGACTATCGTTACAGCATCTGTACCGCTACCATGAAGAAGGTAATGATTTCCTGCTGCGCATTATTGCTGGGGACAAAAGCTGATGTCATCGTTTCGAGCCAGAACATGCAGTGGAAACATGCATCATCGCCACTGCCGAGGAAATCACAGTCCACCATTTCCGCAGACAAGGTGATCTTAACCCTGTTCTTTGATCACCGAGGGCCAAAGGATCCACCATCGATACCTAAAAATATTATCAAACTTTAATGAAACTTCGACAAGCCATCAAAAATAAGAGACCTGGCAACATCACTCAGGTATTGTGCTTCTGCATGATAACGCCGGGCTGTATGCGGCCGTTACCACGCAAAGGACATTGCAGCGCTTTCGCTGGGAAGTCCTTCAAAATCCGGCGTATAGTCCTCCCCTATCTCCCTGCGATTTTCAGACCTTTGGACCTGTGAAAAAATTCTCAAACGCAAGCGTTTCGCTTCAGATGATAAAGTAAGCTGTAAATAATTGGTTGCAACAGCTGTTTGCCTTCTTCTATGACGCAGGAATACAAGGATTTCTGCAACGATGGAACCGCTGTCTAAATGCTGGCCGCGATTATTTTTAGCTATGTCATGGTTTGACTCTTTCAAATGGAAAGTCTCACTACTTATTGAACAACCCTTGTACAGTACTTCTCCTTGCCACAGGGCACGAATACGGTTAAATCTGTATAAAACACACATTGTCATGAAATTCTAATCAAACTTTACGATGCACCGTAAAACATTTCTGAAATTCACGAGCCATTTTCCGTGATTTCTTTCGTGAATTAACGAAACATATTCCTGATACAACCCTTTTCGTGAAATGACGGGGAAAACCCCTGCAATTCACGGATTTTTCTTACGCCAGGAAAATTCTGGATTTTCAGAAACCTTTCCGAAATTCCTTTCTTATATTGACGGTAAATTGCCATTTTTAAGATGTGTAAACAGAAAATTCTGGATTTTCAGAAACCTTTCCGAAATTCCTTTCTTATATTGACGGTAAATTGCCATTTTTAATATGTGTAAACAGAAAATTCTGGATTTTCAGAAACCTTTCCGAATTTCCTTCCTTATATTGACGGTAAATTGCCATTTTTAAGATGTGTAAACGGAAAATTCTGGATTTTCAGAAACCTTTCCGAATTTCCTTCCTTATATTGACGGTAAATTGCCATTTTTAAGATGTGTAAACGGAAAATTCTGGATTTTCAGAAACCTTTCCGAATTTCCTTTCTTATATTGACGGTAAATTGCCATTTCTAAGATGTGTAAACGAAACATTCTGGATTTTCAGAAACCTTTCCGAAATTTCTTTGGTTTATTAACGGGAAAACTATGTTCTCACTATTTCCATATTCCTCCTTATGATGAAATATGTCCGGTAATATGGGACGATAGTAGAGAGAAATGCTATGTTTGGCGCCCATTCACTTAACATTGTGCACTTCACGGCTGCCGCAGCAGGGAGGGAGGGGCCAAGCTCCTCATGATGTGCTCCTCACGAGTGAACCTACTGGAAATGTCTTATCTCGGAACATAACATATTTATTGAACTTTGACAAATATTTGGGAAATCTTTTCGTCAAGCTGAAAATGTATCCATGCTTTTAATCCTGATTTATTCATTATAACTTTTTTCCGACTCCCCAAATTAGGATATTTTTTTTTATTCGTAATTTATTGGTGTATTTTTTCTTCTCTGTTTTATTCTTTTTATGTCATTTATGCTAATTCTTAGTGTACTAGACCTCCTTTATTGAAATTAATTGTTTCCTAACATATTATATCAGATCTAATTATTTTATCTATTATTCTTCTGTCTAACATATTTATTTCTTATATCAGATCTAATTATTTTATCTATTATTCTTCTGTCTAACATATTTATTTCTTATATCAGATCTAATTACTTTATTCAGTTCTATTATTCTTCTGTCTAACACATTTCTTGGACAAGAGAGCATTTGTCATTTTCATGTAGGACTTCCGTCCACAGGGAGTAGAGTTTAGGTCCCAGTCACCTACAGCGAGACCGCCTTTTGGGCAGGACACAGAAACAATGAGAGCAAGTCTAGCGACTTTTGACAGAACAGTTTATAGTGAGATTAGAGTACAGTAGATGGCGCCACCGTACAAGTATGATATTGCACATAGATGGGTGAGAGAATTTCAGGGAGGACATAGGAAAGGATACCCATTTAACCAGTGGGTCCAGCCTGGGGGCCGTCACTTTAAGTGCTAGTCCGATGCACGGCAGATATTCAGCGATTGTTAGTAAATCACACCATCTCTGAAAGATCAGCCCAGGCTAGAACCTGGGGACCCAGCATCGATAATCTGAAACACTAACCACTAAGCCATCCGCGGCTCAACCCATTTCTTGTATCAGATCTAATTCTTTTAAAGGGGAGACGGAGTTATTTTATCTAACATATTTCTTTTATCAAGAATATTTCTTTTATCTGACCTACATTATTCTTTAATCTAGCATATTTTTATTTTTCTCTGCTTTGTGAATTAAAATTTAATGAAGGCTTACAATATCACAGTAAAAAACTTAGGGTATAAAATGCTCTGATGGTCCCAGCGAGATTCGAACTCGCCGTAAAACGAATCATAATTCAATCGTGTATTATTTCTTCTCTGTTTTATTTTTTCTATGCCATTTACGCTAATTCTTAGTGTACTAGACCTTCCTTATTGAAATTAATTGTTTCTTTATAACGCACTTTTGCGTTTGCATGGTGTTCATGTTTACGATTAAGATTTTTTTTCTCTAAGTTGAGATTCATTTCTGAAGACCGATTCCATTTATCTTAGAATTTGTAATCTGTTCACCCCGTTTGTCGTAGATAAGTGACCTTTGCGATAAAGATAAGATCCCCCGTTGATTTTGTCTCCCATGCTTTGTTTGTGAGAATAAACTTTGCGGCATTTATCTATGTTTGTTTCCTGTCGACATCATCGAAGACTAAAGTGCATAATTATTTAGGCATGTGTTCCTCTCGCAGTGATTTTAAGGAAAACAGTTAATTTCCTTCTGGTTGTCGGTTAACAAGTGTATATGGATGTGTACAATTTCGTTCGGTATGTTGACATTATATAAATCCCCTTCCACCGTTGTCATATATAAGTGACCTTTGCGATAAAGATAAGATCCACCGTTGATTTCGTCTTCCATGCTTTGTTTGTGAGAATAAACTTTACGCCATTTATTTATGTTTGTATCCTGTTGGCATATCGAAGACTAAAGTGCACAATTATTTAGGCGTGTGTTCTGCCGTCTCTCGCAGTGATTTTAAGGAAACAGATAATCTAAGAAACTGTTTTTGTATATTCATATATTTTTTCTATAACTATAGAAGATAGTTTCCCAAAATGTATGTACACATTACGATAATAAAACATCTTACAACAACTTGATGTTCAGTACTCGTCACTTCTCACTGTCTTAAGGAAATACTCTCATTTTCTCATAGCATAGAAATGTTATTTTTCTTCCCATTCAATTCAAAGGCTTCAAATCAACTTAATAGAGTTCTTTGAGAAAAAAAATTGATAGGAAAGCATAAATTTACTGAAAATGTCAGTTTTTTTTAAAGAAATCCACAAAATAAGAAATCTTTCACTGAAACAAGTTTCCCCTATTCAAAGCATTCAGTGCCGCTTTTCACATCAAATTCTGTATTTCCTCATGTAAACTTTTATTCTGACTTTATTTTTCTATTTCATTTCACCAATTGTTTCTTCTTTCTCCTTATTTTACTTCTTATATTTTCCCTTCTGTTCAATGTTTTATGGTTTCTTCAAACGTTGCTTTATTTTTGTAAAACTTTTTTTTCTTTTTACTTTTTTTCTGATTCAACCTATCAATCTTTTCCTATAGACTGAATTACTCTCATTTTTCCATGCGAATTTCCTTTTCAACAGAAATGTATCCAAAAAAAAAAAAAAAACTTCAGATACGCTGGAGTGCAAAAATTAAGGACGAGACGGTTTTTCGAATGTGACGTCGTGCAGAAGTGCTCCACATCGACTCAAATCATACCATAAGATCCCCAAGATGTAAAAATACGGGACAAGTGAGCAAAACCGTCCAAACAAGGAATCCAAAGGATACAAAGGCACTTTATTGAAAAGGTAGCTTCGAGCACAACTGGACAGAAGACAGAAACGTCCATGTGACAGGCGGCTGCCAAGAAAAATCCAGTCTTTAGTAGGGAATATGATCACCCCTGACTGCGTTGCAGGATTTACAACGTCTTTCCATGCTGAGGACGAGGTTGTCAAGAAGCTGTTGAGGCACCGCGGCCCATTCCTCTTGTAACGCCAATCGTTGCTGGCGGCTGGTGACGTGCTGCCAAGCGTCTCCCGAGAAGGTCCCACACGTGTTCGATTGGATTTAGGTCCGGGGACCTTGTGGGCCAATCCATGCGTTGAATATCTTCACTGCCACTGTACGATGAGGTGTAGCGTTGTCGTCCATGAAGAGGAACTCAGGACCCACAGCACCTCTAAACAGACGCACATGAGGCAAGAGAACCTCGGTACAATAGCGGACACCAGTGACTGAAACTCCTTGGAAGATGTGCAGGTCAGTACGGCTACCAAGCATGATATCTCCCCAAACGAGAACTCCGCCACCTCCAAACCGGTCCCTTTCGATGATGTTGGAAGTGTGATTGCGTGTTCCCTGCTCTCTCCAGATGTGTATACATCCAGAATCGCTCGTCAGACTAAATCGGCTCTCATTCGTAAAGAGAACTCGACCCCATTGCTGATGTGTCCAGTTCTTGTATTCCTGGCACCACAGAAACCGCCGTCTCCGATGAGAAGGCTTTAATGGCACACACCGTACTGGTCGTCGTGCAAATAGACCACCTTTGTACAGACACCTGGCCACGGTAAAACGCGATGACGGACGCCCAGTTGTCTGTTGAATGTGCCTTGCAATTTCTCCCGCTATCTGCCGTCTGTCTCTTCTCGCCTGTAGTACAATATACCGGTCGTCCGCCGCCGTGGTTGTTCGTGGACGACCACCGCTAAACTCTCGAACAGCTGTTCCTGTCGTTTGAAATGCTCTCCAAGCTCGTGAAATGATGCTATGAGCGATCCCGAACTCCTCGGCCAACTTCCCAATGACGCGACCTCGGATAAAGTCATCCAGATGTCGTCTCCTGGATTGCCTGTTGGCCATATCACACAGTGGCAGCAACTCGACGTCGTTCAAGCCGATGTACACCGTGCAATAGCTTTCACCGAATTGCTGAGCGTACACCGCCCGTGTGCTTTATAACCTTTCGACACCCCCCGCCCCCTACGTCAAGCTGCATATATGCGCATGCCCTACCGTACCGGACCCTAGTCTATCTCCTGAGTGGTCTTTCGGTCCGTTCCGCCTGCTCGTTCCGCTGTTATGCTAATTTCTCCTCTTCGTCCTTTATTTTTGCACACCAGTGTATATTTTAGTTTCTAAGGCTGATTCTACCCTATTTCTCAAAAAGACAGTGTAGGATTTCAGTGTAAATGCCCCTGAATCTTTAGAGTTTACTTACTGTTTATAGTTAGATACTAATTCCTCGAGGCTCTACGAATTTTCCCACATAGGATTTCATTTTCGAAATTTCTTCTCTGTTATAGACATGAAAGGAAAGTGTTTTTCGCTACCTTTCTTCCATTTCTAAGCACTTCAAGGAAACCAGCAGTGTAATCCAGTGTGTGTGTTGTCACCAAGAAATTCCAGATAATTCTATTTCCCGTTGTACTTAAATCAAGAATTTTGTTTCCTAGCGCCTAGGAGCTTATCTGAAACACTACCCTATTTCCTGTCGGTTCAGTTTCAAGCAATTAAAAACACATTTCCTCCATCGATTCGATAGGCAAGGTAATACTAGAACTGATACCATCCCCACCTTAAAGAAAGTATATGCCTTCGGTATAAAGTTCACATCTGGTTTATTTAATTATTCCATGAACACGTATGTCGTACACTTAAAAAACCAATCGTATTCTAAGTATGATTTCTCCTGAATCTTTTAAAAAACCCTCAGATTAAGAGCTCTTTCACTGAAACAAACCTCTTCGATTAAAAGCATTCGTTATACTGAGAAGAAACGAAGTTTTAAGCTAATTTCATATATTCTTTTTCATAATTTCAAAACAATCCCCTCTTCATGACTCACCGCATTTAGCTGACTTTCTTGAGAATGGACCCTGGCAGGATATGTCATAAACTCGCAAAAGCTTAATTTACTGAGTGAACTTAAACTGTCTAAGATGACAAAAATCTAAAACTGATGATTCAGCAGTTTGAACTTAGCCGTTCATTCAACATTTGGGAGATAAGACGTCCGCCGTGAACCACCCGAAGGAAAATAAGCAGTTCCTAGACCCTGATTTAGACCACTGATTCCAGGGAAGGTAGAAAGCTAGTGTTGTAATTCAAAAACCCATAGCTCAAGCCTCTCCAACGGTTCGATTCCGGACGAATAGTCAGATGCCAATGCTTAGACATTGAAAAAAATCTTCAGACAAATATTTTCTTACTTTAAGTGCTTCAAGTCAAAATTTGCATTACTTAAGATTTTCCCTTGGTCAATGCTGAAGCTTGAATGTTAAGTCTTCAAAAACTCAATTCTTTCCCTTCATGTTTCATTCCTTTAACTTTCTCCCAAATTCCTATATCTCCAAGAATTTTGTTAAGTGTCCAAGTTCGAATCCCACAAATGTTTCCTGAAAATGTTAGTTTCTCTTTTAAAAACTCGTGGAGCCGCCCCGGTGGCGCAGTGGTCTAAAGCGTTGGCCTCTGATCATTCGTCCGTAAGGGGACCGGGTTCGAATCCCGGTCAGGCATGGATATTGTGTTTGTCTTACGGCACTGGCTCTCTCCCTTCCCTGGAACCAGTGACCCTAAATTAGGGACGGGCGACTGCTTATAGCCCATTGAGTTGCTCACGGTGGTCGTTAAACCTCCAAACAAAAAAAAAACAAAAACTCGCGGAATAAGAATTCCTTCACTAAACAAGAAACTCCTATTAAAAGCATTACCTACCTCCTTTTACTTCCAATACTATATTTGTACGTCTAAGAAACTTTTTTGTGTATTCATATACACTATCTACCAACAAGTATTTGGACACCTGTGATAGCAAAGGAAAACAAAGTTTATTCACCTTCAATAGTTGGAGGAGCCTCCACGAGCGGCGATTACAGCTGCGACCCTCCGGTGCATACTTTCAACCAGGCGTTGTACGACGGCTAGCGGTATTTTCTTCCACTCGGCTTTTAGAAGACAGGTCAGTTCCTTCACCGATTTCGGACGGTGGGGCACCCCTTCAACTCGTCCCAGGGGGCTCGATAGGGTTAAGGTCCGGGCTCTGCGCAGGCCAGTCCATCCGATTAACCCCATTGTCACCATACCAAGCCAGGGTGGACCTCGCAACATGACAGGTGGCATATTCATCCTGAAAGTATCATGGGTCCACCCCGTAAAACTGCCACAACGTGGGAAGCGCATGGTCATCCAAAATGGTGCAGTAGGTCTCGGCGTTGAGTCTATCAGGAATTGTGACCAAGGGTCCCGTGCCACACCAGGAGAAACACCCTCATAGCATAATTCCACCGCCGCCGAACTTCACAGTTGGCACAATACATTCCGGCAGGAGGCGTTCTCCAGGGAGACGCCAAACCCAGACCCTGCCATCTGAACGGTTGAGGATGAAACTTGATTCGTCGCTCCAGAAACCTGTTTCCACTGTTCAACAGTCAACTGTCAACGTTCTTTGCACCACGTTAGCCGAGCAGCGCTATTGGACTTGGTGATCAAAGGCTTGTGGGCGGCAGCACGTCCATGATAACCGAGCAGACGGGCTTCCTTACGGATGGTATTCATCGAAAGAACACTCCCGGATGCCTGTTGAAACTCCTTGCGGATGAGGCCCATCGATTTGGTGCGGTTCTTCCGAATTTCTCTGGCCAGCACCCGTCGGTCTCTAACTCCCAGTTTTGTGGGACTGCCGGGTCGGGGCATATTCCGACAGTCACCTCTCATCTTCCACTTGCCAATCACGTAGGCCACTATCGATTTTGGATACTTCAACTCGCTGGATATGTCACGTATGGATCGGCCATTTCTGTGATACCCGACGATTACACCTTTCTTGAAATCAGAGAGCTCCGAACTGCGGGGCATCTTGCATGCGACTGGTTGCGTTGTTGTTGTTTCCCACACGATATTTAACGGCTGCGGCCGTGACGTGTTTCAGGACCTCAGATATCGTCGATTGCAGGGGTGTCCAATAACTTGTTGGCAGATAGTATATATTTTTCTATAACTTTAGAAGATATTTTACCCAAAATGAATGTACATGTTACGACAATAAAACATCTTACAACAATTTAATGTTCTATTCATTTCACTTCTCACTATCTTAAGGAAATTCTTTCATTTTCTAATAACGTAGAAATGCTATTTTTCTTCCAATTCTTTTCAAAGACTTGAGATCAACTTAATAGAGTCCTTTGAGAAAATATTTCATAGGAAAGCATAAATTTACTGAAAATGTCAGTTTTTGGTAAAGAAATCCCCAGAATAAGAAATATTTTACTGAAACAAGTCTCCCCTATTCAACCACCTACAACATGGGATTCATTTAACTTGTGAAATTTTGTCTCATGGCGTTTTCTAACAGACTGTCGAAAAAATTTAGAAGAGCATTGCGTACATTTAAACACTTTTATTCCCTCATGTGCTAGCATATGTCTCTTAAGATCAAATTTTCTAACAAAACTGCGACCGGACACATAAAGCCGGAAGAGTTGCAAGAAACTGTTGTCAATTCCCCATGATTTGGCACCACTTCACCAGTCCCGTCAGATAACTTCTGTAAAAGAATAAGAAACTCCATTTTAGATTTCTTAAATATTCTTTGACATTTACAACTATATTTAAAAAAGATTGTTTCCAAAACTGTCACATTACTTTAAAAAAGCGTACATTTCATATCGGTTTTCTTTCAACAGAGAGAAATCATGTGAATTTCATTTCTTCTCTGAGAAGACCCAGAACACATGTTTGTTTTTTAAATTACTTCTGAGATTAATGTATCAATTCAGATGTGTTTGGTATGATGAAGACTCTTATTATTCTACATTACTTTGAGAAGATTTAACGTTTCTTCTCCATATCCACAGATTTCTAAAGATCTTCCGAGCTAGTCCATGATCAGTCAAGGAAAATACATATATTCCAATATGAAAAAAAAAACAAAAAAAACAGAAGCTTTATAAGTGAAAGCTCAACCAGAAGACGGAGATAGATTGTTCACGCCCTCTCAACTCTATAACTCTTCTTTACTGAATGAACCATGGCCTTTTCGTGAACCGCTTTGAAATCTTCGTCCTCACTTTACTATTGCCAGATTCCACGTCCCTACGTTCTTTACTGAGAAACAGACGCATTTCATCAATTTTAATTTAATTAAGCGAGTCTAACTCGTTAGGCTAACGAATAACTCCAAGTTTTTCTTTATGAAAAAATTTCATTGTCATGAAAGCAGGCTTAATCGAGATGATTTACTGTCGTTTCAAGGAAAGTGTTTTCGCATTCATTGTTCTGATGACAGATTTCATTTCCTTATACTTCGAATAAAAATGACTTTGAATCATTCGGCTAGAAAACATCTATTTCACTGAGACACATATCAGCTTTCCTCTTAATACCCTACAACGTTTTTAATTTTTTTTTAATTTTCAATGAGCTGTTTCTATATTTTTACCTCAGAACACAATTATTTATCGTAAAATTTTAACAAGTCAAAAAATGGAAATGATGTTTTCACTAAGAGGTCGATTTTGGAAATTTTCGTTTTCTTATAATTACAATGTCATGGGAAATACAGTACAACTAAAAATCGATATCTGAAACGTTTTAATTTTTCTTAAAGACGATATTCGAATCGTTCGTTTTTCAAAATGTCAATATATAAAACGTTCATTATTTCATGAAGTTCATTTTTGAGTGGAATAAATTTTAACAAGTCAAAAAATGGAAATGATGTTTTCACTAAGAGGTCGATTTCGGAAATTTTCGTTTTCTTATAAGTACAAAAATCCCATAGACTAAAATGGGAAACACCATACAACTAAAAGTCAATATCTGAAACGTTTATTTTTTCTTAAAGACGATATTCGAATTATTCATTTTTCAAAATGTCAATATTTGAAACTTTCATTATTTCATGAAGTTCGTTTTTGAGTCGAATAAATTTTAACAAGTCAAAAAATGGAAATGATGTTTTCACTAAGAGGTCGATTTTGGAAATTTTTGTTTTCTTATAATTGCAAAAATCCCATAGACTAACATGGAAAATACAGTACAACTGAAAGTCAATATCTGAAACTTTTATTTTTTCTTAAAGACGATATTCGAATCGTTCATTTTTCAAAATGACAATATCTGAAACGTTTCTTTTTTCTTAAAGTCGATATTCGAATCGTTTATTTTTCAAAATGTCAATGTTTGAAACGTTCATTTTTCTTTAAGTTCGTTTGGATCACATGACTAATTCAATTTCTCCCATTTCAAAAAGTAGACATCAAACTTTCTTACATACCATCTCAAAACTTTGTAAAATTAGTGTTTCCACATACACTGTTCCTCTCTCTGACATCATTTTTTCTATGAGAACAGAAATCAACTTGAACAACAGTCTTAGAAAATGCCTCATCCACATTTTTTCTTCCCAACCCGTGCAAAAGCAATCAGATTGCCTTTTCCAACCAAAAGTTCTCAAAATTTAATAAACCCCGAATTTTTAATGAAGAACATTAAAACCAAGTCAGCTTAATGGTATAATCTATTCAGCTTTAACATTTTTTTTTTATGTTTTATTTTTTGTTTAACTTCATCCCAGTTTTTTATATTTCAATCTCAAATAGGCTAGGTTCATTTTTTTCATGAAATCACTTCCTTCCCATTTTTTTCAACCTCCTCTGGTAGAATCCCTTGACAACAGCCTTTGTCTATTAAGATGGAATTTTCTATCAAAACTACTGGATCACATGACTAAATCAATTTCTCTCATCTCAAAAATTTGTAGACATCAAACTTTCTTATTTTTGCATCGCCTACATCCGGTCCCGCCGCAGAGGTAAGAAGGAGCAGAGAACGCCGGAACATAGCCCGAAGCATAAGAGGGGGGCAGGGAGGGAGCTCCTTCGAGCTATGTACCGGCGTTCTCTGCTTCTTCTTACTCCTGCGGCGCGAAGTTGATCTGAAGCCTTTGAAGTGAATGAGAAGAAAAATAACATTTCTATGCTATGAGAAAATGAGAGTATTTCCTTAAGACAGTGAGAAGTGACGAGTACTGAACATCAAATTGTTGTAAGATGTTTTATTATCGTAATGTGTACATACATTTTGGGAAACTATCTTCTATAGTTATAGAAAAAATATATGAATATACAAAAACAGTTTCTTAGATTATCTGTTTCCTTAAAATCACTGCGAGAGACGGCAGAACACACGCCTAAATAATTGTGCACTTTAGTCTTCGATATGCCGACAGGATACAAACATAAATAAATGGCGTAAAGTTTATTCTCACAAACAAAGCATGGAAGACGAAATCAACGGTGGATCTTATCTTTATCGCAAAGGTCACTTATCTATGACAACGGTGGAAGGGGATTTATATAATGTCAACATACCGAACAAAATTGTACACATCCATATACACTTGTTAACCGACAACCAGAAGGAAATTAACTGCTTCCTTAAAATCTCTGCGAGAGGAACACATGCCTAAATAATTATGCACTTTAGTCTTCGATGATGTCGACAGGAAACAAACATAGATAAATGCCGCAAAGTTTATTCTCACAAACAAAGCATGGGAGACAAAATCAACGGGGGATCTTATCTTTATCGCAAAGGTCACTTATCTACGACAAACGGGGTGAACAGATTACAAATTCTAAGATAAATGGAATCGGACTTCAGAAATGAATCTCAACTTAGAGAAAAAATATTAATCGTTAACATGAACACCGTGCAAACGCAAAAGTGCGTTATAAGGAAACAATTAATTTCAATAAGGAAGGTCTAGTACACTAAGAATTAGCATAAATGACATAGAAAGAATAAAACAGAGAAGAAATAAAACACGAACAAATTACGAATAAAAATATATCCTAAGAGTTGGGGAGTCGGAAAAAAGTTATAATGAATAAATCAGGATTAAAAGCATGATTACATTTTCAGCTTGACGAAAAGATTTCTAAAATATTTGTCAAAGTTCAATAAATATGTTATGTTCCGATATAAGACATTTCCGGTAGGTTCACTCGTGAGGAGCACATCATGAGGAGCTCCGCCCCTCCTTCCCTGCTGCGGCCCCCGTGAGGTGCAGCTGCGAGGTGCACAATGTTAAATGAATGGGCGCCAAACATAGCATTTTTCTCTACTGACGATTCGTTAAATACTTGAGGTTTTATTAACTGTCAAATTTCAATCGCCTGTCGAAGGATCTGATTTTGAAATTCTGTAGCGAGAATGGATATTATGGATATCATATTGCTTGAAATTTTGGTTATTGTGCATAGGATATTCCTTCTCCCCTCCCCCATTTCTGTGCACTAGGTATTGTATACACGCCCGTATAGCCAGTAAGGCTCTAGAGGTGCTCATCCCCTGCAAGGCGAGCAAGAGATAAATGGACCTTGTAAATTCTCTGAACTGTTGTATAAAGTTTTTATAATAATTATTTATGTATCGTATGCTTTCCTAAAAAGCAAAATTTAAATGATACACCACGAATGATGGATAACTACAGAGAAATAACTTCTCGAAGTGAAACAGTACGACCAGCTGCGCAAAAGTTTCTATGCTACATGGGCACCGGACCTATTGCTACTAAGAGTCAGGTTTTTCTTTCCCTTTTTTTTTATGGTTTTTTTGGAAAACGGTAAATTATAAAAGGGCATTTTCAAAGGTAGAGTAAGAAAGCTTTCAACTTCTTCCTGCTTATTGTTTTGTGGTCAGTAGGAGTTCTTTTGCAGTCGAAGAAGTGTTTATTGGCAAGAATGTGAGAAAGTTTGGTTTCGATCGCGCATTCTTCTTTTCGAGCACCAGCAAAAGGAGAATGCGCTATCAAAAATGGAGAAGAAAAAACCGAAGTTCGACATCAAAAACTCCTCGATACGATTACATGGATACACGGAAAGGAACCAGGACAGTAAACTGAAAAATAAACAGTTTTTTTTTCATTGAATGATCTTTCCTCCAACGATAACGATTATGCAACTAAGCCACCGTCAAAGAAATTCTGATAATGAGATTTATTTTTTATATTTCAAGAGAGTTCAGTTTTCCTTCTCTCCCTCTACCCCCTTCATACTTTGAATTGCTTTTTTTTTTCTTTTCAGCATGAAGAAATTGTTCGCTAGTGAAGCAAATTAATAAAAGGAATGAAAATACAAACCAAAACTTGTTGCACCTGTATTTGTCGATGAACATCGTTTGTCATTGAACACAAAGCGTCCCCCTCCCCTCCCCCACACACGCACTGGTCCTCAGATCTAGCTACGTCCCTGAGTTTGTATGGTGACAGGCGATTGTATGATGCCTGTGTCTCAGTCTGTGGACGCCTTAACACAAAAGCTATTCAAACTATCAAGAATGCATTTTATATTTATAGGAGTCTTGTGAATCAAAACTGCAAAACAATACATTTTATCTTTTCTTAAAGATAATTGGAAGTCATTGCCAATTTAATAAGATCAAGTTCCGAAGCATTCTGTTGCTTCGAAAAATCACGATGAAAAATATACTTAATTTGTGATAAGTCTATCTGCAGAAGAAATAAAATTATTACAAACCTATTAAAAAATAATAATATGCTCCAACAGAGAGTAAAGTGACTAATTCACTCGCGTTAATGACAAAAAGCATTTCATGATCGAGCAATAAGAGTTCTACCTTGAATGTGACCGAGATTTCTATGTCTTTTTGGCACAGTGGTTTCTATTGAGCCAACCTTGTCGACCTCGGATCGAATTCCGCTAGGGGAAAAGAGGAAGGATTGTCTGGTGCAAGGGCAGAAAAATTCAAAATCTTCCATTTTACGAAATATCTGTATAAATACGGAAAACCCAGATGCCGACTTTTCTGAAATAAACAGAATTGCTGATAACGGGAAATCTGTGAAAATACGGGTTAAAAGAAACGGGAACTTTTAAAACAATGAAGCCCTGTACAATCAGGGCTAGGGCCAGTTCTTCGTGGTTTTTGTATTTTCTTCAGCCCCTGACTATACTGTATATGTATATTGTCCAATTAGGCTTTATCTTGTTTCATACATCTTCGAGCACGCTTCGGTGACCGAGTACTCTGAGACATGGGCTTCGGATCAGTCGTCCGAGATGGGCCCGAGCTGGGGTCCCGGATGAGGCATGGGTGGGGGGGATGACACCGGCTTTATCTCATCCCTAGAACCAATGACCAAGTTAGGGACGGGAAATAGCTTATAGCTCTTTGAGTTGCTCATGGTGATTGTCAAACCTCGAAACAATAAAGGAAAAAAAAAACCAAAAATGATGGAGAATCAAAATTTTGATTACAAAAAAAAAAAAAAAAAAATAGTGCATCGTCATGTAACTGCATATTCCTGGGATTATTCTATCGTGCAACAAGACAGAAGTTGTTGATTATAATATTTGCAGCACGGATTTTTGTATATAGGGATATTCCTAAGAAATTCATTTTCGTTCCTTAAATATTCGTTTCTGGTTCTCCTCTAAAAATTTCAGTGTTAGCCATTGTTGGAAAATAAAAATACTACGATTAATATCAACTTTTATTCCTTACATGTTCGTTTCTGGCTCTTCTCCAAAAATTTCAGTGTTTTCGTCACTCCACCTAGCCCTTATTGGAAAATAAAAATACTACGATTAACATCAACGTTTTTGTATGCGCACGTACTGATTTTTAATTAATATCAACGTTGTTGTATAGGTACTGACTCAAAAGTATACCAATAAAAGACGGTTTTCAATCATAACGAAACAGACGGTCGTTTCTGTCTTCCAACTTCATTCAACAGTTGGAACCGATCCTGCTTGCTTCAACAGAACAACTGCTTCGGCAACCAGCTTGAATAAAACGGGGTTCTACGTCAATTCGTCGCGTGCGTCAATTCGTCGACCGCGTCAATTCGTCGACTGCGACAATTCGTCGCGCGTCAATTCGTCGCCTACGTCAATTCGTCGCGCGTCAATTCGTCGACTGCGTCAATTCGTCGCGCGTTAATTCGTCGCGCGTCAATTCGTCGACTGCGTCAATTCGTCGCGGACAAATTCGTCGACTACGTCAATTCGTCGCGTTTACAGATTTTGGTTACATACAAAACGAATGCAGGAAAACGTACGATTTCGAACGTCTCGCTCCCTGATCAAATTTATAAAGTTTGGACACGCAGACAGGATAGGAATATTACGTTTTTCTTTGGCACTAAAAATATTAGACGGTAAACGGTTTTTAGAACGGGGCAGGGCCCGGTTGGTCAGAGCCCCCATATACAAAATTTTCGTAAAATCTACAGTTTTCAATTCAGAACCACCAAATCTGGTATACTATCTCGTGGTATTCTAACTTAGACTGTAGACGGTTTTGGGAAGCGGTTGCAGAGAGAGGGGGGTGTTAGAGCCCTCCCCCTACAGAATTGCCGTAAGATATAGTTTTCAATTTAGAACTACCAAATTTGGTATATTATCTCATGGTACTCTAACTTAGACGGTTTTTGGAACCGGTCAGGGGCCCGGTTGGTCAGAGCCCCCCACACACAAAATATTCGTAAGATCTACATTTCAAAATTGCCTTTATTCTTCAGTAAAATAACATTTCTATGTACATGACAATGGAATTCTGCCAATAAATACAGCGGTATATACATCAGCTGGAAAGTTCCAGTGAAACGTAAAACAAAATATTGTTAAAATCATAAAAAAATATTTCGCCACGTAGGGCGAAGGAGAGGCAGACAATAAAGCACGAGCGATACAAACGAAAATGTTTACCTACAGTATTGTAGACAGGGCAAGACATGATTCTATACTATGCACAAATTCCAATTAAGCATTACTACCATACTAAAGATTAAACATTAGGTACTAATTCACAGAAATGCAACAGTGATGCTACATTCAAAATTTACAACATATGTACAGAAGTATTCAGTGACAAGGGGAAATAACGCTAAATGTACTCAGAAGGGCATCTTGTTGCATTAAATTATACACACAGTGACTAATATTTTAAAAAAATATTCAACATAATGAAGGGGACATTGCGTGGGCAGTAAACTGTGCAGAAGGAAGAATTATATACAACAACATAAAACCCAACATTATCGAAGAGAACATGGGAAACATATTGAGCTATCTTCAATGGCACATTAAAACAGAAAAATCACAAATAGCGAAGCACCAAAATTAATACGTAAAAACATGATTTGTTACAGTGAACGTGGGCGACAACAAAAATCCCACTTATAGGTTGAGATGTAACTGCAAATTGTGGATATGGAACCACCCAGCCGATTGGGCCCAAGTGGATTGAAAAACGCTATCGGTGTTTGTTGAGGCAGCACGAGAGTGCTCCATTTGGAGGCGAGTGGTTAACCGTGCTAGGAAGCGTCTCCGAATGATAGCACTTGCCTCCTGAGGAGGTGGAATAAGAGCGGGGAAGCGTTGTTGAAGATGGAAAGCATAGACAGTGAACTTCACAAGAAGAAAAATATAACGGCACACAGGAGGCAAGTGAGTAGGTGGATGCTTTGTTTGGAGTAGCCAAGCATATGCAAGAAATGGTAACGATCGAGCACAAATTCGATCAGCAAGACGAAATGCTGTGTTTAGGACTGGCAGGAGAACGGGGCAGAATAGGTATTGATGTTGGACGTCGCTGACTTCAGGGCAAAAGGAGCACTGCGGAGAGGTGAGAAGGGTCATGCGAAACAGTACTGATGGGGCGGGGAGACGAAGGTGAAGAAATTGCCAATGGACATTGAGTTCAAGAGGGGAGGAAAGGGGGAGGTAGATGCTGTCCAGATGGCGGGGAGAAGAGAAGGAGGAGCAGAATGAACAGAAAGTGGAAGTGCGGGAGGGGAAAGAAGAAGCCAATAAAGAGAAGAGGAGGAGAGAGAAGTAACTAGAACCGGGGAGCTACGAATGAGGAGAAAGAACGGTAGGGAAAGAGGAGCAGAGGGGACCGAGAAGAGACCATCAGGTGAAGCGAGGAGTGGAAAGAGGCTCCAAAGCGCTGTGCGAAGAAGAAGATATTCGTTAGCAAGAGTAATGGTTGGAGATAGAAACAGGGAAGAAAGAGGTCTCCAGGTTAGATCAGAAGTTACGAGAGAACGGACAGTTATCACACCAGAGCGGATCCAACGAGGAAAGTAAAAGTAAGGGAGGTTAGGAGGGTGAATAAGAGAAGAGAAGAAGAGAGGTTCATCTAGGAGATCAAGAGTTGAAGAAGGAAATGAACGGAGAAGAGGAAGCGAACGAAAGAGAGAAAGGCCCTCTCGCAGGACAGGAGGGAGGTGGGACGGGAGAAGAGAGTATGCATCCATCTTCAGAAACAGTAGGAAGGTGAAAGATGGGTCACGGAAAGAAGCTAGAACATTCAAGGTAGTGGTAAGGGACGGAACAGTTGAAGTGGCAAGGCGAATGAAATGAATAATGCGATGAGTTTTATAAAGGAAAGCTGGATCAGGAAGCTGGATGCCACCCAAAGAGGCTGGCAGATGAAGCGTGGCAGGTTTAACCCAGTGATGTGAAGACCAGATGACGGAAGTTGAGAGGCGAGTGATGGTCATCATTTGTGACACGGGCACAACCGTCGACATCCAAGAGTATTCGCATAGAGAGATAAGTTGTCGACGAACAACGGCTGCTCGTTGACGGAACGATGTGAAAGGGCGGGCCTTACTCCAGTAGGCAGCAGTCCGTTGTATCCGGGGAAGAAGAGCAGTCCAGGTGGCAGATGCAGAAGCCAAGGGCAATCCGACATACGCACCGAGGATCTTCTGTGTAGTGGCTGTCCACTGCGCACCCCAAGGAGCATCAGTGCGGGCAGCCCATGCCCCGCACCATAAGCCAGTACTTTTAGTGGCATTCAGCGCTGCTCCAGATAATGCAACATACTGTTGATATACAGAATACAGGCGATCAAATTGAGATTCATCCCGGACGCAAAAGGTCACATCATCAGCATAGGCGGTGAAAATTATTCGATGATGACGAGTACTAGCCACTGTCGGCGGTAGGACATCCAGGAGTGATCTTCGGGCTGCTAACAGGAAAGGCTCAAAAGCGAGAGCGAATAGCTGGCCGGAGAGCGGACATCCTTGCCGGATGCCTCGCTTAAACGGAATTGGAGCGGTTAGAAATGTGGCCGCTCGAACATGGAAACTAGCTCCCTGATAAAGGGCCAAGAGTGCGGAAGAAAAGGTAGGAGGAATGCCAAATTGTGAAAGGACAACAGAGAGATAAAAATGAGAAACGTTATCAAAAGCGGACTTTTGATCCAGATTGAGGAAGGCAAGAGGTTCACAAAAAGAGCGAGCGAGGAAGTGAAGATGAAGGAGAAGAGAAACGTTAGTGGAAATAGTCCGACCAGGCACAGTGTATGTCTGGTCAGGAGAAATAACGAAAGAGAGAACAGAATTAAGGCGACGGGATAAGAGTTTTGTATAGAACTTATAGTCAGTGTTTAGGATGGAGATAGGGCGCCAGTTTCCAAGATCCAAGAGGTCACCCTTCTTAGGAAGGAGGATGGTGTGTGCCAAAGTAAAGTCGGGCGGTAACGCAGGAGAGGAAAAAGCAGACGAGAAACACGCAGACAGAAAAGGCAGAAGGCACGGTAGAAAAGCACGATAAAAGGACAGAGGAAGGCCGTCAGGTCCAGGAGCGGCATGAGGATTGAGAGTAGCGAACGCCTCGCGGAGTTCGCGAAGAGAGAAAGGAGAGAGTAAAGAAGTAGATAAAGTAGAGGGGACCTGAGGAAGAGAGGAGAGAAGAGGAGAAGCTAATGAGGATGAAGACTGCGTTACCGCACTGTACTTGGCGATGAAATACTGTCTGGTGAAAGTGCATAGCTTCGATGGGTTCGAAGTGATGGAACCATCCTGGAGGCGAAGATGACGCAAAGATGTAGCAGAACGATGTTGAGATTCCAAGGCGGTTAAGTAATCGTGAGAATCAGCTGTAGGGGAGAGATGCAAGAAATGCATCCTGCAGGCTGCATCGGATGCGCGAGGAAGAAGCAAAGCATGGAGATCTGCCAGATAGCCGGGGTATTGCGGATCATCAAGAGAGAGCATCGACAATAGAGCACGTAGATTCGCAATTTTCATATCGCTCTCATTCCGAGAGGCATGGGAGTAGCGCCGTACAAAAAGGACCAAGTCATGTTTGACACTGAGCCACAGTTGCATCGCGTCGGACGTAGTATCAAGAAGGGGCTGACGACTTCGGAGGAACTCACGCACAGCAACACAAAATTGTTGATCATCCAGGAGCGAGTCCGGAAAAGTCCATACTCGTTGAGTCCTTGAAGGTGAAGGCGAAACACACACCGACAGACTGACAATACTGTGGTCTGAAGCGGCGGAAGGATGATGGGCAGCAGCTGCGATCGACGGGAGAAGAGCAGTCGAAACATAAAATTTATCCAACCGTGCTGCCGTAGTGCTGCCATGGATGGAAGAGCGCCAGGTAAAAGAGATTTCCGACGGGTGTAGATGCCGGAACGCATCAACCAATTGAAAATCATCAACTAGCTGGGAAATCTGTAATACACGTTGTCTGCGGTATTCTCCAACGGTTGAATTGCGGTCAAGGGCCGGCAACAACGTACAATTGAAATCTCCGCCGATGAGAATGTATTCAGACGGTGGGATGCATGACAGCTCTGTACGGAGTGTGGAGAGAAGATCAGGTAACAGACGTTCATCACAGGGGACATATATGTTAAAAACATGATAGGTCACGTTTTCAATGCAAAAGACAGCGACCTGGAGGTTGTCCACATGTAAGGCACGAATCACTGGCGTCGAAATCAGAGGGAGTAGGCGGTGATGGATCCCAAGTGCAAGGCCACCATTCCGTCCAACTCGATAAGCATGGTGAAAATCGTAGGGCCAAGCCCGCCAACGAGAGAACAAAGTGGTAGCAGAGCAATTGGTCTCTTGGAGCAAGAGAAGATCTGCGTGTAGAGGCGCCAAGTCCTCATACACTAGAGCATTTCTAGGAGAAGCAGAGAACCCTCTGCAGTTAAGTGTGACCACCTTGAATCGGTAGGTCCTTCCCAGGTCGACACGCACGTGCGCTGGAATCTGTTATTTTCTTCGCTTGCTTCTTCATTCTGTCAACACTAAATTTGAGATCGGGATAGGAAAGCACAAGATTTCGATACACAGATATCACACTAGAAACTTGGGTTAGAACAGTAGGAAGATCAAGCAAATGACGTGCAACAAACTGATTAAAGAATCTAGGATGTTTATGAGAGCATAATACTTCATATATTTTATGAAGAGAAAGCGGACCTACCGGTATATCCGCCTTCGCTTCAGCTAGGTATCGGAGAAAAGAATCTAGGGAAAGCACTGGGGGTGGAGTCTTAGAACCTGGAATCACAGCAGGGTGTCGACTTGTTCGTGGCGAAGTACGACGTTGAGAGGAGGAGCGGGAAGATGAGTCAACAGAACGACCTCTTGCAGCACCGATGCGAGGAGGGAGCGGAGTCTGCGGAGCACTCCAGGACTCCCGTCGAGCAGGCTTGCTGGTAGTTGTAGGGTCAGAGTGATTGCCAGAAGTGTCACTAGCAGTAGGGCAGTCCATGTCAGTAACTGTACTTGGAGTGTCTTCATCCGAAGGAAGATGAAGGTCAGCAGTCAGGTTAGCTGGAGCTGCAAGGTACGTGGGCGGAGCTGTCGGTACCAGATGAGGAAAGTCCTCTGTCAACAATTGTGGGGCAGGACCCCGTGGAGGAAGGCCCGATGGCAGAGCAGGTTGAAGTTCTGAAGACACCTCCTTAGAAACGGTAGGGGTGGACGACACAGGGCTGTCACGAGTGACGTTTGGTCCCGAAGACTGAGGTACAGCAGGGCGGCGGAAGCACTCACTACGTTGATGGCCATACGCCTTACAAGTCTGACAATGAAAGGAGGTTAAAACGTCGATGCGTCGGATTTGATCTCCACATTTTACAGTGAAGAGAGTAGGAAAAGACTTGATATGTTCATCCGAAGAGAATACTACTCGCGCAACTCGTCGGGCACTTTCAATCGAACGATCATCCTCGTCCTTTGGAGCAGCGGAGTGTGTGGTAATGTTACCCACAACACGACCGGATTGCATAAGAAAAGCACAAAGCATAGCATCTGTGACTTCAGGATGTACTGGGTACATCGAGACCGTTACTGGTCTCTGGGCGACAGGCTCAGGAAATAATTGGTGATCACCAACAACCAGCCCAGTCTGTAAGACAGAGGTAGCATCTGCCGCATGAAAAAAATAAACAATGACACTCGGCCCTCTGCGCGACATATGACGTATCGCTGACGGAGAGAACTTTTGTTTTAGAGCAGTTGAGTACATTTTGAGTGGTGTGTCTGGCAGCGCCTCAAAGCACACACCCAACTCAGTAGCCGTGGTGAAAGAGGCACCTGCTGGAGAATCCACTGGAATTTCGAGCACAACCTCATTACCAGAGCGACGGACATGAGGTTTTAAAGCTGCGGCTTCCGCTCGCATGGAATTAGACTTGGGCTGAAGCCTTTGGGAAGTTACCGCTGAAGAATAGGAACGAGGAGCAGTAGAAGTGGAGGTTGAAGGCAGAGGAGCACCGCCATCCATTGAAGGCAGAGGAGCATCGCCATCCATTGAAGGCAGAGGAGCACCGTCATCCATAGTGTCCATGACGTCAACTTTCACTATATGAGAAGCAGCTGGGGCAAGAGCTGTAATAGTGACGTCAGGGGAGGAAAACGATACGCCGCCAACGGTTGACGTCGACCCGGAGGGCAACGTGACAACGCCACCGCTGGGCAAAGTGCCGTGATCACCGGAAGTGATGTCAGGGTTGACAACACCACCGGATGACGCCATTTTAATGGCGCCGAGATAAGTAGGCTTCTACCAGCTCGGTAGGAATTTTAAACACGACGATAAGAAACGAAAAAAGGCACTCACCACTTCGGGAGATGTCCGAAACGAATCTCCAAACCTTTATAGTGGAGGTAAGCACAAACCTAGTTATCCTAGTAGCCTAAATACTTGAAATACAAACAAAACTCACGGAGCACAATCTACAGTTTTCAATTCAGAACCACCAAATCAGGTATCCTATCTCATAGTACTCTAACTTAGACGGCTGTCGGTTTTTGGAACGGGTCAAGGCTCGGGGAGTCAGAGCACCCCCCCCCCCTACATACAAAATTATCGTAAAATCTAGTTTTCATTTCAGAACCATCAAATTTGGTATCATGAAACTCTAACTTAGACGCTAGACGGTTTTTGGAAGGGGTTGGAGCCCGCGGGGTCGGAGCCCCCCCCTTATAAAAAATTTCGTAAAATCGACAGTTTTTATCTTAGAACCACTAAATTTGGTATACTATCTTATGGTACTCCAACTTAGACGGCAGACCGTTTTTGGAACGGGTCAAGGCCCGGGGGTGAGAACCCCCCACATACAAAATTTTCTTAAAAACTACAGTTTTCAATTCAGAACCACCAAATTTGGTATACTATCTCATGGTACTCTAACTTAGACGCTAGACGGTTTTTGGAAGGGGTTGGAGCCCCCCCCCCCTCATAAAAAATTTCGTAAAATCTACAGTTTTCATCTTAGAACCACCAAATTTGGTATACTATCTTATGGTACTCTAACTTAGACGGCAGACCGTTTTTGGAACATGTCAAGGCACGGGGGTCAGAGCCCCCACATACAAAATTTTCTTAAAAACTACAGTTTTCAATTCAGAACCACCTAATCTGGTATACTATCTCATGGTACTCTAACTTAGACGCTAGACGGTTTTTGGAAGGGGGTTGGAACCCGGGGGTCAGACCCCCCCCCCCCCCCGAATAGACACTTTTTCGTGAAATCTACAGTTTTCAATTTAGAACCACCAATTTTGGTATACTATCTCATGGTACTCTAACTTAGACGCTAGACGGTTTTTGGAAGGGGTTAGAGCCCGCGGGGTCGGAGCTCCCCCATCATAAAAAATTTCGTAAAATCTACAGTTTTCATCTTAGAACCACCAAATTTGGTATACTATCTTATGGTACTCTAACTTAGACAGCAGACCGTTTTTGGAACGGGTCAAGTCCCGGGGGGTCAGAGCCCCCCACATACAAAATTTTCTTAAAAACTACAGTTTTCAATTCAGAACCATCTAATCTGGTATACTATGTCATGGTACTCTAACTTAGACGCTCGACGATTTTTTGAAGGGGTTGCAGCCCGGGGGGTAAGGGCCCCCTCATATAAAAATTCGCAAAATCTACAGTTTTCAATTTAGAACCACCAAATTTGGTATACTATCTCATGGTGCTCTAACTTAGACGCTAGACGGTTTTTGGAAGGGGTTGGAGCCCGGGGGTCAGAGCCCCTACATACAAAATTTTCTTAAAAACTGCAGTTTTCAATTCAGAACCACCAAATCTGGTATACTATCGATTGGTACTCTAACTTAGACGCTCGACGATTTTTTGAAGGGGTTGCATCCCGGGGGGTAAGGGCCCCCCTCATATAAAAATTCGCAAAATCTACAGTTTTCAATTTAGAACCACCAAATTTGGTATACTATCTCATGGTACTCTAACTTAGACGCTAGACGGTTTTTGGAAGGGGTTGGAGCCCGGGGGTAAGAGCTCCCCCCCCCCATTAAAATGCCGCGTAAAATCTACAGTTTTCAATTTAGAACCACCAAATTTGGTATACTATCTCATGGTACTTTAACTTAGACGGTCGACGGTTTTTGCGACGGGTCAAGGCACTGGAGGTCGGAGCCCCCCCCCCGCACACACGCACAGACATACAACATTTTCTTAAAAACTACAGTTTTCAATTCAGAACCACCAAATTTGGTATCATGAAACTCTAACTTAGACGCTAGACGGTTTTTGGAAGGGGCTGGAACCCCGGGGTGAGAGCCCCTCCCCCTCCTCATAAAAATTTCGTAAAATCTACAGTTTTCAATTTAGTACAACCAGATTTGGTATACTACTTATGGTTATCTAACTTAGACGGTAGACGGTTTTTGGAAGGGGTCGGGGCCCGGGTCAAGGTAGCCCCATGCAAAATTTTCGTAAAAAGTTCCGTTTTTTACTCTTAAGAATACCCTATTTACGTTCTAAGGCGCTCTTTGGCCCTTTGAGGGCCTTGCACCATAAACCATCAACCAACCAACCAACTAACCAACCTACGGTCTAAGTTAGGGACTGTAGATAACAATAAAGTGCAAAAATATGCGTTTAATGGTGTATTAAAAACACAAATCTATATAGTTTAGCTTTCACTACCAACGAACGGCTTATCAGAAAGAAATATAATGTAATGTAAACAGAGAGTTCCAGATATTCAAAATTCAAAACGGTAAGAAAAAGATGATCAATGCCAATGTGAAGTCGTATGCATGCGACATCACATAGGTACATTGCATTTCTGTGTCGCGGGATTCACAGAAGCACACGCCAGATGTACGGCAGTTCTATAGATGTCTCCTAGAAGGTAAGTATTCCCATTCCTTTTTCTTTCTTTTTTGTTTCGCAAAATTAAATTAACTAAATCAAAAAATTTAAAATAAGTTTACTGGAAAATTGCAGGAATATCTTTTTCATTCATTAACTTTCACCCGCTGAACTTGGTGATTCCACAAATAGTAATATGTACCTGGCAAATAACTGGTATCCCTGCTAGTACAAATTATAATAATGATTTATTTGCGTCCAGTTCAATCTAGTATGTCCATAAGAGCGTTTGGGGCCGTATGAAAAATACATTTCAACGTGTGCCGCTACGGCGGCGGAGTGATCTAGGCGCTGGCTTCTGACCACTTGTCGAGAAGGATCCTGGTTCAAATCTCGGTGAATCATGGACGTTGTGCTTGACTTCTGGCACTGGCTGTTCCCCTTCCCAGGAACCAGTGGCCCAAAATTGGGAATGTCAGACTGCTTATAGCCCACTGAATTGATCACTGTGGTCGTTAACCCCCCCCCCCCTCCCTAAGATTGCGACGTGTCCATTGCTATTTGTTGTGGACCGTACAAAAAGTATGTTTTTGATATCAAAGTGTCCACTTCCATGTAGGCTGGCCATAAAATGTTAGGGGACCGTACAAAATTGCACTTTTGTTTTCACCTTGTCAGCGCTTCGGTATATGGTTGAAGTATACGTACATATAGTTGGGCCATTTCAGCACGTAGTTTGGTTTATATAGAAAATCAAGATAATGTTACATTTTTACTCAGCTACAACACATTAATCCCAAAGGCTATTTGTTGAAATCTTTAATCCGCCGTGCTCATATTCACAACGTTAACATAACATGTCAAGTTATTAATGTTGCAGTTTTACCCTGTCACAAAACTTTAGTTACAAGACCTTAGGCGTAAACTTTTTTTAGGAATTTTTAGTCCGACGTATTCATAAGGTTTCGATAACATGCCAAGGTTATAGTACTGCGTTTTGACTGAGGCACAAAAATTAATAAACAGGCCTTAAGCCTTTTTATCAGTTTTCAATCAACCGTGCTCATATACATAAAATTTTCAGAGAAAGTCAAGTTTACTGTGTTGCGCGTACAAAACTATAAACAGCCATTAACTTTCACCCGCTGAACTTGGTGATTCCTCAATTCATCCATTAACAAGTCTTTTAAGTGATTGTATGCTATGGTCATATTGATAATGTTTGATGACAAGTCAGGTTAATGATGTTGCACTTATTAAAGACTTAAAAAGGTGTAGAGGCTAGTAATTATTATTTGAAGTCTAAGTAAAAGCTCATTTTTAACTTGACTCGTCATGAAATCCTTGTGAATATGGCATTTATTTTATTTTGTACATTTTACAAAGCGTATGCATTTTTTTTGGCATTTGTTTTATTTTGTGTTGTACTTGTTACATAGCGTTTCGCATTTTTGTAATGCTTGTGACTTGTGATTGCATTTTGAATTTTTATTTGTTTCACATTTTGAATTTTTATATGTTTCACATTTTGGATTACTTTTTGACATTTTATGTTTCTGACATGCTATTTTGAAAATTTTGACTTTTTTAATTTTGCGTTGTGTTTTACATTCTTGCATCTTCGGCGGAATTACATTCTTGAAAAATTCAAATACAAGTTAGTAAAAGGTATAATTCAATTAGTGAGAAATACCAGCACATTTTAGTAAAGGGTAGAATTATATGAAATTCCTCTTTAAATGTCCAGCATGTTAACATTGTCTCTGTGCACCAAAGAAGTTCGAATTCCTTTTTATCTTGCCAGCGTTTCTCTTCTGGGTGGATTTGTTGGAATCTGTGCTATCACTCTTTCGATTTTAGCCATAGTTGTTCTCTGCTCTTTCGCAATTTCACTGATTATTTCATACAGTCACAGTTTTTTCTCTCCCAGAATTGTATTCCAGCGTCTGTCTAATCTTTCAAGTTCGTTTTGTATTCTGGGAAAGCCAAATAAATTGTTTTCACTAACTGACCAAATTGTTGGCGGGAACAGCGGAAGGCTTCTGCTTGGATTGTTTCTTCTGCTTCCACGAAATTTTCCAAGAACATAATTTTCCTCAAACCACTGAACTACAAAATCTGCATATTCTAGTAAAATTGATTTCACTTCTTCAAAAGCAGCTGGAATTTCATCAGATGAAAAAAATGCGAGTGCTTGCAAATGTCTGACTTTGAGAGCAAACTCACTGTTTTCCTTATATTCCAAGGCTATGCCAGAGGATGGATATTCCTCAGCACATTTTTTTCCGAGATGAAACCCACAACATTTGTGTGTGCTGCTTCCAAATTCCTTTTTAGCAGCATTATTAACGGTAGCTATTTCAAAATCTATTATTATGCGTATATTGTGGTGCAAGCTGAATATCATAGTCTGATGCATAGTCTTGTAAATCCTACAAAAATACTTTATAATAGTATTATATTATTTATACTTGCTGGAAAGTAACCCATAAACTAGTGGGACAAGTCTGTGCATAACTGGATTCGTTTCAACCATAGCATGAATGGAACATAATTGCCTAAAAAGGGTTGGCCAAGTTTCAAATGTCCCATCCATAATCCAGAGGGGTGCTTCTTTAAGCTTTCGTAAATTATTCTCTGTTAAAAATAAAATAATTCTTTGATGTCCAAATGCGCTATCTCTGCCAAGAAATTTTGCACCATCTTCTCCTGTAAATTTATTGGGGCATCGATCCGTTCTGAAGTCGTAGGCTCCGCAGGCATGTCTTGGCATGTCTTCTCTTTTTTACAACTTGCCTTAGTGCATCCATATTAGGCATGTAAGCTGCATTTACTGTAGCCATTGACGTTGTCACAGTTTGAATAATTTGTGCAGGGGCTTCGTCCGTATTTCTCGCTCGTTCTTTTATTTGCGCTCTTGCAACAGCAACATCACTTTTCTCCGGTCTTGGAGCATGATTATGTGGTTTCTCATTGCGCATCCTGTGTTCATCTCCAATAAGAATAGTACTAGCAAAGCCAGTACAATTTCCATAATTTCTTTCAATACAGTGACAATACCGTAAATCACCTCGCACTCTGTTATGGCAAAATAAATACCCTTTCCATTTCAGCAAATCATTTTCTTTTTGTGAGTTAACTATTTATGTTGCATTCTTCATCTGCATAGTGCCTTCGGAAAACAATGCACTTTCTCTTTCCAAAATATTTAGAATGATATATTTCCACTATTATCACTTGACAACGCACAACAAAGGTTTCAACAAGCACGTTCTCTGTTCTCCAGTCAACTGCGAACTAATGAGCAACCATTCAATAAAACACTCAGAATACAGACAATCACGTGAAGCTTGTTCCTCCAGTTAGGGTTTAAGCGAAGTTCAAGATTTTCGTACCTGCGGTCACAAGAAGTGGTTAATTTTAAGGATCGGCATCTTATCTTTTGTTTTTCTAAAACGCAGAGGTACATGTATTTTACAGCTGGGACGCTCCAGGCGGGGATCAACAGATGCGAAGAACCCGGGAGCCAGGTTCCGGTGGCGGCAGCAGGCGCGGACTGGGCAGCTGTACTCTGGGCCGGTAGGCGTCATGCTAATTCTCAAAAATAAATTCAATTTTTTTGTGTTGCACCATGCGTATGAAAGAAAATTGTTATACTGAAAAGACAATTTGTTTACCCCGTAACATATTAAACGAAACCTACGTCCCTACGTGCCAAATGATCTGCAAGCCAAACACAGTTTTTCATGCAACACCTTCTCCCGACTTTCTAAGTTCAGATCTGTCTCGTTCGACTTATTTCCTGTACCGCCCCTCTCTTTCGCTAATTGCAGTTAATTGCCGTGAAATTTGTGTTTTACGTTGGGGTGTATTGCCGCCTGTCCTGAAGACTATAGTGAAATCGGTGAACCCCAGGGGAAAAGTATTCCATCAAAAGCAACAGAAATCCAATGCGAGAGCAAAACTTTGTTCGTTGGCATTACATCCAAGCAATTTAGGCGAAGTAGGAAGTGTGTTTTTCTACTACGACACCAGAAGATTGTCGCGAATGCTCAGGCAATTACGATACAGATGTGTCCTTAAAACTTCTCTTTCAAGACGTCCAAAGGCCGGCACTAGGGGATGGGGAGGGATACAGTGCGGATGCTCTTTTTTGTTGCAGTTGGAAATTCTTAAGCTCATTCTTCCTAAAAACTTTGCCTGGTTACCAGTAAGTACTGTCTCATGCCTCAACCATTGCACAGATTTGTTGTTTTTGTTTTCATTCTTTGAGTTAACAGCGGGAAAATATCTGAACTGCGTTGTTTCAGTTGGAAATATTTTTTTTTACTTCAGCAACAGGGCTTCACGTATAATTGCAAAATACTTCGATAGAATAAACATACCTTACATAAAGAGTTTGCACGAGAAAATAGATTAATAATAATAAAAATATTCTAAAACCAAAAAAAGAAATTGCGGAACAGAAAAAGCTAGGTAGAGGAAACAAAAGGCTCTAAGAAAACGTTCATATTTAAAGAAACCTGTAGTCGCTTAATGAGTAAGTGGTATAACTCAATACAAAATCATGTGCTGTATTTGAAAAAAAATTAGAAGCAAGTAGGCATCGTGACTGTCCCCAGTTTCCCCTTTTCATCCTGTCGACATTACAACTACCACAGAAAAGAAAATAACAAAAACATAACAAAAACACCCATACAAAGTAAAATGCCCAAAACATAAAAAGAAGTAACCACACAAAATGAAATGCCCAAAACATTAAAAAAACTGCAACCACACGAAACAAAATACCCAAAACATGGTAAGAAATTCTGTTGAAAGCACAATGAAGGTATACGATAGGAGAAATATATGTTTTTAAAACTTAATACAAGTGTCAAAACTGAAATAAAAAGAAAGAAAAAGAAATATTCCAAATTTCATTGTTACTTTAGATATTTTGACCTGTTGACATTTCGTAAATTGTACTTGCACTCGGTCAAAAAATATTACTTACAAGGACTGTTTAGTAACTTTTAATCGCTGTGGTCGTATTTATAAGGTTTGCATAACAAATCAAGTTAATAATGTTGCGCTTTCACTTACCGTCTCCCGCTAAGTTAGAGTTTCATGACACAAAATTTGGTGGTTCTGAATTGAAAAATAAAAATTTTAAGAAAATTTTGTATGTGGGGGGGGGTCTTATCCCCGGGCCTTGATCCGTTCCAAAAACCTTCTACCGTCTAAGTTAGAGTACCATGAGATAATATACAAAATTTGGTGGTTCTAAATTGAAAACTATAGATTTTACGAAAGTTTGTGTGTAGGGGGGAAGGGTAACCGCCCTTGCCCCGACCCGTTCTGAAAACCGTCTACCGTTTAATTTAGAACACCATTATATAGTATACCAAATTTGGTAGCTCTAAATTGAAAACTTTAGTTTTTACGAAAAATATTTATGGGCGGAGGGACTCTGACCCCGTGCCCGACCCGTTCCAAAAACCATCTACCGTCTAAGTTAGAGTACCATGAGAGAGTATGCCAAATTTGGTGGTTCTAAATTGAAAACTGTAGATTTTACGCGGCATTTTTATGGGGGGCTTTACCCCCGGGCTCCAACTCCTTCCAAAAACGGTCTACTGTCTAAGTTAGAGTACCATGAAATAGTATACCAAATTTGGTGGTTCTAAATTGAAAACTAGATTTTACGAAAAATTTTTTATTCGGAGGGGTGGTCTGACCCCCCGGGCTCCAACGCATTCCAAAACCCGTCTGGCGTCTAAGTTAGAGTACCATGAGATAGTATACCAGATTAGTTGGTTCTGAATTGAAAACTGTAGTTTTTAAGAAAATTTTGTATGTCGGGGGCTCTGACCCCCGGGCCTTGACCCGTTCCAAAAACGGTCTGCCGTCTAAGTTAGAGTACCATAAGATAGTATACCAAATTTGGTGGTTCTAAGATGAAAACTGTAGATTTTACGAAATTTTTATGAAGGGGGTCTGACCCCCGGGCTCCAACCCCTTCTAAAAACCGTCTAGCGTCTAAGTTAGAGTACCATGAGATAGTATACCAGATTAGGTGGTTCTGAATTGAAAACTGTAGTTTTTAAGAAAATTTTATATGTGGGGGGGGGCTCTGACCCCCGGGCCTTGACCCGTTCCAAAAACGGTCTGCCGTCTAAGTTAGAGTACCATAAGATAGTATACCAAATTTGGTGGTTCTAATATGAAAACTGTAGATTTTACGAAATTTTTATGAGGGGGGCCGACCCCCGGGCTGCAACCCCTTCAAAAAACCTTCTAGCGTCTAAGATAGAGTACCATGAGATAGTATACCAAATTTGGTGGTTTTAAATTGAAAACTGTAGATTTTACGAAAAAGTTTTTATTCGGGGGGTCTGACCCCCGGGCTCCAACCCCTTCCAAAAACCGTCTAGCGTCTAAGTTAGAGTACCATGAGATAGTATACCAGATTAGGTGGTTCTGAATTGAAAACTGTAGTTTTTAAGAAAATTTTGCATGTGGGGGGCTCTGACCCACCCGGGCCTTGACCCGTTCCAAAAACGGTCTGCCGACTAAGTTAAAGTACCATAAGATAGTATACCAAATTTGGTGGTTCTAAGATAAAAACTGTAGATTTTACGAAATTTTTTACGAGGGGGGGGGACCCCGCGGGCTCCAACCCCTTCCAAAAGCCGTCTAGCGTCTAAGTTAGAGTTTCATGATACCAAATTTGATGGTTCTAAAATGAAAACTAGATTTTACTAAAATTTTGTATGTACGAGGAAGGGGGGGGGCTCTGACTCCCCGGGCCTTGACCCGTTCCAAAAACTGACAACCGTCTAAGTTAGAGTACTATGAGATAGGATACCTGATTTGGTGGTTCTGAGGTGAAAACTGTAGATCTTACGAATATTTTGTGTATGGGGGCTCTCACCAACCGGGCCCCTGACCCGTTCCAAAAACTGTCTACCGTCTAAGTTAGAGTACCATGAGATAATATACCAAATTTGGTAGTTCTAAATTGAAAACTATATCTTACGGCAATTCTGTAGGGGGGAGGGGCTCTACCCCCCCCTCTCCAACCGCTTCCCAAAACCGTCTACAGTCTAAGTTAGAATACCACGAGATAGTATACCAGATTTGGTGGTTCTGAATTGAAAACTGTAGATTTTACGAAAATTTTGTATATGGGGGCTCTGACCAACCGGGCCCTGCCCCGTTCCAAAAACCGTTAACCGTCTAATATTTTTGGTGCCAAAGAAAAACGTAATATTCCTATCCTGTCTGCGTGCCCAAACTTTATAAATTTGATCAGGGAGCGAGACGTTCGAAATCGTACGTTTTTTTGCATTCGTTTTGTATGTAACCAAAATCTGTAAACGCGACGAATTGACGTAGTCGACGAATTGAGTAGTCGACGAATTTGTCCGCGACGAATTGACGCACGACGAATCGTCGTGGTCGACGAATTGACGCGCGACGAATTGACGCATGCGACGAATTGACGCGCGACGAATTGTCGTAGTCGACGAATTGACGCGCGACGAATTGTCGTAGTCGACGAATTGACGCGCGACGAATTGACGCGCGACGAATTGACGCAGGCGACGAATTGACGTAGTCGACGAATTGACGCACGCGACGAATTGTCGTGACACCATAAAACGGTGCCGCGTTCAAGTATCATGGAGGTAGTCAGAGGCGGGTTAAAACATTACAGCGCCTAGGGCCAAGCAAAACTAGACACCCCCAGGTAAAGGTAAATAATAAAAAAATTTACTTCCAAGTTGAATTTTATGTTTAAATTATATGTAGATTTTTTTTATCACAAAAAGAATCATCATATTTTCAAGAACAACTATGTAGAATTTTTAGTACATGTTAGTTAAACAAAACTGGTCATTGCCATAAAAGTTTTGAATGTCGTTTTCTCGCATTTTTTTTTTTTTTTTTTTTTGCGCAATTTCATAACTTTATTTCACCGTCAATTTTTACATTTACAAATGAAATTGCTTGATTTTAACATGCTTATGAAACATTTGCAGGGAAATTTTGCATTTAAATTTTCAAAGTAAGCAATACTACTCTTTGGATTTTTTAAAAATATAGTGCTGCTGTTAGTGTTCATTGTATAAATCGATTGAATGACTGAGAGAAAGAAGAAATGAAGAAAGATAAATTAGTAAAATTACTTACAACTAAGAATTTCTTTTCTCGATTTTTTTATCGCAAAATACTCTACTGTTCCATCAAATATCACTCAAATATTCTACTGTACCATCAAAATGCTTGAATTAAGTGAAGAAATTGCAAATTCTTTTTTTTTTTTTTTTTGAAAAACAGATGTCTTTAAATAATTATGGATGGTTTTCTTAAGAGATAAACTTCGTTCTGCGCAGACGTTACTGATAGATATGCATAAGAAAATTCTTAGGATAACTTCAATATTCGGAAAAAGTTGAATCGATTTGTTTTTCCGTAATAATATTGCAACATATCCGCAACAGGAACACTTCGATCAGATTTGACCTTGCGAGAAAGAAGTAACTTCGCCGGGTTATTGAACACACCATTTACCGTGATTCTTGTCACCCTGTTGGTTATCCTTGTTTCAAAATAAACTGGTATTTTTTATAATTAGATAAATTTAAAAACTATTAGCACAATTATAATAAGTAGAAACTCTATTATACTACTGAGTTTTATTTATAAAAACGTAAAATTCTATTTCAATGCTAATTGGTGTGTGTGTGTGTGTGTGTGTGTTTCCGAAGTAAGGTAAAACGGTTTTTGTTGCATGTATTTCCAAAATTTTGGCGCATCTCAATATGTGTCACCTTGGGTCATGGCCCAGTGATAAACACGCCACTGGAAGTAGGAACTTATAGGAGCTGCCCTGAGTGCAGATTCTTGAAGCCGATCAAATGCTATATCCTTCAGTTCTTTTGATAACCTTTAGAGCGCTGCTACCCTCAACGGCATGTCTCCCGTTGAAAAGCATTGAAAATTTGTGATATTAAGAAGCTTATGTTTCTTTTTAAACATGTTTTCCAGCGTATATCCCCCCCCCCCATGTTTCAGAAGTATTATATGTTCTAACAAAAACGTTTATTTTAAAATACATAATTCGAAAGGAATTAAATTTATTTTAAACAGAGTATTTTTAACACATTCATGCATTAAGTACTACCGCAACCACACAGAACACTTCTTCTCATTTTTTCGCACACTTGTTTGTAGTAGTTTTGTAGTATCGAAAAACTTGTTTTGTCAATGAATCAAATCAATGAACGATCAATGAATGATAAAATGACTTCTAGGAGATAACGGCACAAATGATTTCTTTTGTGATTTGTGTCGTTATCTCCTAGTGCCTTTAAGGTCACCTCAGTTTGGTTTAAAAGATCTACAAGATGTTGGACTATCAAAACATTTGTGTGAGAGTTCATTCTAGTTTCGTTTTCTTCCTCATCCGTCTCTTCTTTTTGTATTTCCATTAGCTCATCATTTGTCCGTTCAACTGAATGAGACTCAATTAACTCTTCTATATTCGAAGCGTCTATGTCAAGTCTAATCTCAATCTCATTTCCACAATTTCCGGTGGGATTTGCTGTACAGTGGTTTTATAATCCTATTGACCAGAAACAAACTGTGGTCAAAGTTTCTTCGACAACAGCTAATTGCTCGTTTCATTCCTTGACATTAATAACATTGATCAACAAAATTCAACATTGTAATTTTTCCTTATACTTAAAGCTAATATTTCAATTACATACGGTGTAAAGTACACAAAAATGATGAAAAAATCTCTACTTAGTGCTTATTCTTTTTAATGGAGGATTTGTTTTTATACGTTACTATAATGTAATAGTATTTTATACTTTATTATAATATATTTGCATACATTACAATTAATTTACATTTTACAATGGAAACACATTTTAAGTGTATTAATGTGCTATATTAGCAAAGTTTTTAAATTACACGCTTTTCCGTTTATACTGTTGTTCAGGAGCATCTCTCTTGATGGACCAACAGTAGTCAGCAAGCACCGCTTCGTTGCACTGTGCTCTGTAACGGTTCTCAATGACAGATATCTGTTGGAGAAATCGTTCACCATGTTCGTCACTAACCGCTCCTATATTATCGGGAAAAAAGTCTTGGTAAGAATGAAGGAAATGCAATTTTAAAAACATGTGACAACCCGACTTTTGAAAAAATTTCACCAGCTTTTGAACTATGTTCTTATAGTTTGCAGCTTTAGTATTTCCAAGGAAATTTTGCGCAATATCCTTGAATGCCAGCCATGCTTCCTTTTCTAGTTTCTGAAGAACACTTTCAAAACGGTCATTTTGCTTGAGCTTCCGAATGTCAGGACCAATTAATACTCCCTCTTTTATTTTAGCACCCGATATGGAAGGGAAGAAATCTCGGATAAACCTAAATGCCTCACTGTCCGGTCCAAAGTTTTAACAAAAAACTTTATCAATCCAAGTTTGATGTGCATTGGTGTGAGAAGTATGTCCGCTGCTGGTACACAAGGTTCGTTCACTACATTCTTAGCACCGGGCTTCAGAGACCGCCGTGAAGGCCACTTTCTTACATGGTAGTGTTTATCTTTAGCGCGACTGTCCCATTGGCAAAGAAAACATGAATATTTAGTATGTCCCAGTTGCATTCCTAGTAAAAGAGAAATGACTTTCAGTCACCAGAAATTTTCCAGTGAAAATCATTGTACTTCAGCACATGTAATAGCTTTTACAAGGTATCAGAGGTTTCTTTCCCCCGTGAAACATATCCAACAGGAATTGTGTTATATTTGTTGCCAATGTGTAACAGTACTGCTTTTAAACTCACTTTCGAAGCATCAATAAACAGACGCCATTCCTCTGGCTTGTGATACAGTTCTGGGAATGTCGTCACAAAAGCATATCTCGCCGCCTTTTTCATAAAAATGAATAAAGTCTTTGTGTTGGTCACAATACACCGAAATACGTACATGAGTATCCAATACATTCCACTCCTTAAGCCTTGATCCAAGTAGTTCAGCTTTATTTTTGGTTAATCCCAGATCACGAACGAGGTCATTGAGCTCTGCTTGGGTGATCATATGAGGCGTTGGATGTTTCTCTGATGGAATATAATCCTCGTCTTTTCAACTTTCGTGACTAGTTGATGGAAAAGACAAAAATCTAAAGGACAGTTTACAGGTGGTTTTGGTGCAGGGTGCGCATCTCTGTGAGGTACTGGCCTTATTGCAGAATCGATGTTGGAATACTGCACGTGCTTTTGCTTCTTAATATTAATTCCTTTTATTGCTGCAGTCGTACAAAAGTAACAACCTGTTAAATGATCTCTAATTTCCCTTCAGATCATCGGTATGGCGAAAGGAATCGATGCTCCCTTTCCTCTAATCCACTCTCGAAGCCGAATCGAACACCGTTCACAGCAGACGTGCGGCGCCCATGGCTTATAATGCTCGCCAATCTGGCATCCAAAATAATGTTTCTAGGCTGTTCTAATTAAAGGTGTCATACGTCTTCTACGTTTAGCACTCACAATGTCGCCCCATATATAGCAAAAACTATTACTAAAAGTCACGCATTTTCGAGACATGATGATTGCTATAAGTTTCTGTTCGTGAGCTTATTACCTACTACACTGATCGCCAAAGATTTTCTGCACTGCTTCAGACTGTGTGACGCAATCTGCCTCATTGGCGCTTATACCTATTGCATCACCCACTTCCGGTGTTATTTGTCTGCATTCAAAAAGCAGTTAAAAAGCACTTAAAAGGGCAAAAAAATTGTCACGTCGATAAATTCAAACATGAATATCTCCGAAATCATAACCAACTTTACTTTTTTATGATTAATTTCGATATCCCCGAGGGTATGTTTATTGAAATTAGTTACAATTTCCCAGGGAAAAATTTCTTGTTGATCAGTGTAATCAGTGTTTTATACAACTTCTAAGACATTGTATCCTTTCCACAAAATTTTCAGGGTTTCAGTTTCACCCGCACTAGGAGGGACCACACCGCGGCTAATTGGCTCATGTACTGTAAATAGAAGTATCATTTGGGGAAGTATGTAGTGTGAGCTCAACTGCACGTCTTTCCCGTGTCTCTGTTGTAAAGTGACAATGGAAGAAAGAGCAATCAAGTTTTGTGTTCGACTGGGCAAAAGTGACGCAGAAATGTTTCAAATAGTGAAGCAAGTGAATGGAAAGACATTTTTTTCATGGGAGCATTATTTTCTTTAGCATCAGTCTCGTTTTTCGAAACGCAGTGCTGAGCATTAAATGCTACATAGAAAATAAACTTACTGAATTACGGGAAGTGTAGTTAACACTATTCAATATACGGCACAAAACGGGGAATTACCGGGCAAAACATTGTCCGTCGCGCATCGCAAAATTTCAATGAACTTCGCGCCTCATAAAATGTTCGTAAGCACGGGGTTCTGTGTTCACTAAACGTGTCGTAAAAACGAATCGTTCGTTTCTTGAAATTTCGTAAGAAGAGGTTGTCGCCTCTGTGCGGAAAAAGTTCCCAGAATCTCCTGCACTTCGACTTACGGATACGTCGCGCGTTCTGTCGAACAAGAATTTCCCTGAAGAAAAGAAAATATCTAATATAAAGTTGTCCTGATACACCTTTTGCACCTTGGGTCGGTTCTTTTAAGAAACTAATTTTGACTTTTCCGTCCTGCAGTTTGACTAATTTTAAGGCATACTCCAAGATGTTAAACTTCCAAGATTGATCAGTAATCGCTCTTTCCACGTTTATATGTGAGTCACGGAAAAATCTCATCGGCCACCACCGGTAATCGAACCCAGGTCTTCCAGTTACGCACCGGACATGCTTCCACTACACCACAGCGGCCTCGAAATTCTCCAGACTCACATACGACAAACTGCCAAACCACCTGGAAGGTTGCTTCTTTGGAGCCCCGCACAATGCTGGGGATTCACCAAAGATAAACAGCAGCAACTGAACAAATAACTAGAAGGGGAATGAATAATTAATACACAGTTGACGTGGATTAGGAACATCAAATAGAAGGTTCTAAAGAAGCAACTTGCCAGGTGGTTTGGCAGTTTGTCGTATGTGAGTCTGGAGAATTTCGAGGCAGCTGTGGTGCAGTGGAAGCATGTCCGGTGCGTAACTGGAAGACCCTGGGTTCGATTCCCGGTAACGGCCGATGAGAATTTTTCCGTGACTCACTTATAAACGTGGAAAGAGCGATGACTTCTATTTGATGTTCCTAATCCACGTCAACTGTGTATTAATGAAGCTTTCAGAGTTGCTCATGGTGGTCATAAATTCCCCTCCCCCCAAAAAAATGTACCGTATTTTTCTTCACATACTACGCAGACCGTGAAATTCAAAAAAAAAAAAATTAGAAAAGGAAATCCTTCATATAAACCGCCGCGGTGCATAATCTACAGGCCGTGAAGTTCAATGGGAAAAAATCCCGAACCGTTATTTTGTTCAGAAAAGTCTTTATTCGCGCGATGACCCAGCAGTCCAAAGAAATAGGAAGAGGCGATTTTCTTATTAAGAAAAAAATTGTCATTTTTAAATGCTTTTCTTAAGTGAATAAAGAGCGAAAATTATGAGTTTCTTCAGCACTACCGCAGTTCCGTATTTAAACCTGCCAGTTGTGTAGTTAGATTCCGTAGTACTAAGGCCTATGCTGCACCGTAGCACCCAGGAACGTGTGTGATGCTGAGTTTCCCATTGCACGTGATCGTCCGCGAGAGCAAACAATGTTGCATCGTATTTTCTATCAAAATATTTTCTATCAAATGCTTAAAACAACTTTCCAAATGTTTGCAGCCCTCCATCATCGAACTGTGTTACGTTTCTTGTTATTAACGCCTTGCGGCGATTTTTCAAATTTACGACCTCTCCTGGCAACGCGGATTTTTTTAAATCAAAGTGCCGCAAAAGCGCAGTTATTTTTTTAAAGAGGCGTATAATCTGTAGAACCTAAATTTAAAACTTTTTAACGGATAATTCGCGGATTATGAGACCGAAAATGTGGTAGTTCCTGTATTCATCCAAATATAGCTACTTTTTGCTGTCTTTAGCTGCTGAGCTCAGTTTGAGACATACCGAGTCGATCTGCTGAAGAACATACTATTTCACTAATCACAGAGAAATAACATGGTTATAATAGTGATCCTAAGATGGTTCGTGATTGCATTTGTCGAGCTGGTTCATCGATTATGTTGCTAAAATGCTTGCTACCATTCAAGAGATTCCCCATTCCATCATTAATATGGATCCAACAGCATATACTATTACAAAACTGTCAAAACTACGTAATTCTGGCCTTTTACCTACTTGTATTTCTCGCAACATGCTATCGCCCCCGGGATCTAGAGTTCCGGAGGCTTTTGGCAAAGTCAAAACCCATAAGCCCGGTAACCCAGTTCGGCACCAAATTTCAGGTTATGCTAATCCAACAAGAAACTTGATCCTTAGCTACCTTTTTGAAACCTCCTACAGTTAACTCAACTTACTTTGTTCGAAGTACGTCTGAAGCCATATCAAAAATTAAGTCATTTCAATTCCCGAAAACTCAGTTTATTCTTGCTTCGTTAGATGTTGTCAATCTATTCCCCAATGTATCTCGCTCCGTTGTTTACACTCTTACTGAAAGGACTTGTACACTCAAAATTCCTAATCTGCTGCTGAAATAGAGAGAGAGAGAGAGAGAGAGAGAGAGAGAGAGAGAGAGAGAGAGAGAGAGAAGAGAGGGAAAGAGATAGAGAAAGAGAGAGAGAAAAGAGAGAGAGAGAAAGAGAAATAGAGAAAATAGAGAAAGAAAGAAAATGAGAGGGAGAGAGAAAGAGAAAGAGAGAAAATGAGAGGGAGAAAGAGAAAAAGAGGAAGAGAAAGAGAGAAAAAGAGAAGGAGAGAGAGAGAGAGACAGAGAGAGACAGAGAAAGTAAAAAGTGTTAAAATCTACGATTTTCTTTCCCGGGAGAAGAGGTTTGGGTTGCGTTGTGACTCTTATAACAGCTTATTCACAAAATGATAAAAAGATAACCGCTTAGCGAATATTTTCTCATTGCGAATATTTTTGTATAGGAAATATAATAAGAATCCCTCTAAAATAAATTGGTATAAACAGTTTTTTCCCCTGATACATGTTTATGTGATTGATTTTCAATGCACAGTGGAGTAACTGACAAATTAGTGACATTCTAAACTTTTACACGCGTTCATATATGAAAGTAGCCTTTTTTTTTTTTTTTTTTTTTCTTGTAATGTTGGAAAAGTGTCCTCTATATGTAGTCCGAAAGTAACTTGGATATTGTTCTTTTTATTTCCTTAAATTTAAGTATCAGGTTTGCACACAAATTATTGGATATATAAAAGTAGAGTACCGCAAAATGATGAAATTTAATTTGCTATTTCATGAATGTGGAAAAGATTGAGGTGGTTACAAAAATCATTTCGAATCTGCAAACCTCAGTGTCCGTACGACGAACAGGGGGATAACGTATTCAAAAATGGGGAGATTGGAAACAAACAAAAAACTTCTAAAATATATTTTTAAGGGCCTTGCGCCCCAAAAGTTACAAAAAAATTATTTTTTTACTAAACTGCGGGGCCCCATAAATGCGCGGGGCCCGGGGCAACCGCCCCGGTTGCCCCTATGGTCCAGCCGGCCCTGGTACATACTACGAACCTGCGTTTCCCTGTAATCATTTCAATTACTCATTTTTAAAACGCTTTTGCATACAGTGGAGTTTCGAAAATCTTATTCAGTGCAGTGTGATACAGGACTGCAGCTAACGTAAACTAAGCCGCAAGTACAACAGTCCCTGTTCCTGTAGGAAGGAAATTTTATCACTTCAGGTTGTGACCGTCGAAAATTGCGGTGAGCCAGCCTCTCTTATCCGGAGCGGTATTTCGATGGGTTTCAGATGCGATTGTACCTGACACCCGTCGAAATATTGAAAACTGCTATAAAGAAACATTTTCGAGGTAAGAGCACAGTGCTACAGAGAGTGAGTCGAAAGTTCTGCAATATTTGGATCACTTTATATCTTCGTACATACATTTACGACGAAAGCTGACTAGCATTCAAAGTATAGGCCATCGTATTGCACCGTCTTTAGCCTTCTGTCTGCCAGTTCTTCGATTCCGCGGCGGTACCACTTCTTGTCCTTCGAGGCGAAGAACTCTTTCACCCCAGCTGCCACCTCCTCCTGGTTGTTGAAGTCCCGCCCGCGAAGGAAGTCGGCCATGGACCGGAACAAGTAATAATCCGACGGGGCAAGGCTCGGAATATATGCTAGGTATGGCATCAGTCCGATGCCCTCAAGTTCTGGAGTTTTGCCCTGGTCGTTCACGCGGTATGAGGCTGAGCGTTGTCCTACTGTAGGAGACCGCGCTTTCTGTTCACCAGCGCCGGGCCTCCAAAATGGTATACATCCGCTCCATCTGTTCAGAGTATGAGGTTCGCGTTGATGGTCCGACCGTCTGGAACAAATTCGTAATGGATTATCCCCTCGATATTCCACCAGACGCTGAGCATCACCTTGTGCTCGAAGCTCCCACTTTTGGCAACAGGTTCTGGAAGTTGGCCCGGGCTCAACCACTGCCGTTTTGTATTAGGATTACGGAAATAGACCCACTTTTCATCACACGTAAGAGTTCTCTTGATGAAACGTACATCGCGCGGGTTTCCTTGGAGTTTCGAGCACACTTCCACTCGGCGGTTTGCTTCAGCTGGCGTCAGTTCGCGAGAGACAATACTGAAGCTCCTGTAGACCTTGCCGAGATCCTGAAGATGACGAACCATGGTGGTCTGTGATGTGCCCATCTCGCTTGATAATCTTCGAGTGCTGGTTGTCGGATTTGCCTCTACGGCCTGGCGCACGGTCTGCCTGACCTTGGCCGATCGTCGAGGTTTCTGTCACCTGCGGGAAATTTCTTGAACCACCTGGTTGCAGTGCTGTGGTCGACGGAATCTTCCCCTTTCGCATGACAAATGTTTCGTGTTGCTTGAGCAGTGTTATGGCCGAGTTCAAACTCGCAAAGCAAAAGTTCCGTAATTAGTCGGTTGTGGCTGTTCATCTTTCGGGCGTCCCAACCACAGACAGAACGACGACATACAATGCTGTTCAGATCAGATCAAATCATATGTAGAGGATTTTAGGAAGGGAGTGTCTGACCCCAGGTCTTAAACAACCCTTAGAAATAGGAAGCTAAGATATTTGGGCTAGATTGCCCGATAGGAAAGTGGCACGGAAGCGATTTAGAAATGAGGGAGGAAGACGCCCTTATTTATTGCCCGGGGGCCAGTACCCGGCGCCCGACGGCTTAACGTGCCCATCCGACGCACGGCGGATATTTAGTGTTTCGAGCGTTCGTACCTGCCTGGGATCGAACCCGAGGTCTTCTCAGTGGCAGTCACGAACGTTGATCACATACGGAGAGAAAATACAAAGCAATGCTCTTCACAGCAACGATTACCCCTATATATCCCTTTCGACTGACTGCAGTGCGCGACTTGAACTAGTTTAAACACGTGACATACCCGCCGCAGCACATGCGTTTATGCAAGTATTGCAAAACTTTCGACTCATCCTCTGTAACTGCTCTCAGGGTCGTAGCTCGCAAGGGGCTCACCCCCCCCTCCCTCCCCTGAAAGGTAATCAAGCCTCCTTTTTGAAGACGGACGTTGTTGTAAATTCTCTGAATTTTTAATTTCGGTGGTTTACAAAAATTGCCCTTGTGTTTCATTATAAGCATAAATATCTTATTTATTCGTGTATTGAACTTTTTTTAAAAAAAGGCGAAATTAAAGTAATACAGTAAGAACAATGAATGATGGTAAAAAAAAAAAAAAAAAAAAAAAAAAAGATCAGGAAGAGTCTGTAGAAACAGTTGCTCCAATATTCTCAACCACACAGGCACACGGGCTTGTTTAGAGTCAGGAAAGAGAGAAATGACCAAAAGAACCTGCAACTCAACCGCAATTAAATAAATTTAGAGAATGTGTGTTTTTTTTTTATATATTTCAAGAAAATTCAATTTCCTTTCAGTCCCTCGTTTTTCATATTTTGTAATTTATTCTATTGGTTTTACTTTTCGGCGTGGAAAAATCATTCGCTAGTGAAGTAAATTAACATACGGAGAGAAAATACAAAGAAACACTTGCGTTTGTATTTGTGGAAAACGTTAGTTTGTAGTTTAACACCGAGCGCGCCCCCTTCCCCCGAGGACTCTTCATCCCCCTGAGCTCAGATCCTAGCTCGAAGACTGCAGTGTGCTAAACCATCACCCCCTAATAGCTTTACAGGCCTGCGCACCGAACACCGGAAGCTGCGTGACGTAGGGGAGAGTAGGCTGATGTCCGTGGTGGGTGGTCGAGCATGCATGTGCTGCTCACTCTGTGTAAGCGTGACTGTCGATGTGCGTGGTTGTTGTTGTCAAATTGTCAACTAAGTTTATTTTCATAAAGGGATATTAAGTGTCTTCAAATTCGCTACTAATGGGGAGGTTCTCAGAAAATGGATTACAGCAATAAAGCGTGAAAATTTTCAAGTGACCAAGAACTCTAAGGTAAGTGGAAACCTTTTGTTAACCTTATTTAAACTACTCGTAAAATAAAAATTTTGAACTAGAAAATTTAAATTTGGCCAATTTTATAATCTAATGCATCTCACAGCGGGACGTCAAAACACTGAAAAGATTTTTGAAAAATGAAATTTATGTTTGTAATGGAAAGAATAGATTACTTGTGTTGTTATAGTAGCCCATAACATGTTTTTGCCAATGTATCAAATAAATTCAAAGTAAAATATGTATATTTAGGAAGGGATTTTAAACTTTATTATGGACACAGAATAATAAGGGTTGCATGTTTTTGATCCCAAGAGTAATATGTTGATACATTCGTACTTAGTTATTTAAGTGTTTAGGCAGTGCCAGATTAACTTTTTTGGGGTCCCTATTTCTGGGCACAAGTGCTTGTAAAATACCTATATCCTATACGAAATATATGTATGTCATGTACACATCTAACATGCCTATGTCCTTTATATAAATGCCAAGGCCTTGTTGCCATGTAAAATACATCTTTTGTGTTTGCAGACATGGAGAGTTGCATTGAATTATCATTTTTAATATTTATTACTAAAGGAACACAAACACTGAATCAAGTATAGACAGCAAAAATTAGATATGAATGCACAAAAACAGAAGTTCTCACATAGTTCAGGAGTAAGTTTGCCTTTAAAATGTCTGTTTAAAGATTTTGAAGCATTTTTCTACAAACCAACACATTGAAGAACTCTCGTGTGAGCAGTGTGTATGCTCTATCTGTGGTAGGATGGGAATTTATCAGAACCATTCAATTTCTTAAAAATTAGGTGAAATATATCAGTACTACCTGGGCAAGAAATTATTTACTTGCCCAGGTAGTAAAAGCTGGATGCGCAGGAAAATTTATCTTTTAAGATAACAAACCAGAACCCTAATTTTTTTTTAAGTTAAAAATATGAACTGTTTTAACATGTTTGCACTTCCATTTTAAGATTCTGTATTACAAATGTTCAATGCACAAACGTGTGTATATCAATTTTTAAGATGCTGATGCTAAAATTAGTATGAAATGGTACGATGATGAAACTGGTGTTTCGGAAATTTAGTGATTCTGCCATGTTCCTTTTGTTAAAGTTTTCTCCCTTTGTCACTAAACATGAGAGGCCAGTTACATCAGAGGCATGCATCCTGTTGTTGATTATAAACAAAATTTGGAGCAAAACTAGGTTTCCGATTTCTGGGCGTAGAGCATAACATAATTAAAGATGTGATATTGCTCTTTCCTTGGTACTTCGTAACAATAATACAACTTCCATTAATTAACAATGACATGAAACACGACATGTGATGACTGTCTTTTTTTCTTGTGTAGTAGGAAATTTTATTGCAAACTTTTTTATTTTAAAATTTAGTTACCATGCACAGGCAATTAGATGTTTTATTTACCTGCCCAGACGAATGATTTACATGCGCTGGGCATCTCGGGCATGGTATTTTTAAGCCTTGGATATTGTTATTTTTAAGAGAAAAAAAAGTACCTGGATCGATATGAATCCACATATTGTGGAAACTATATTCTAAACAAACAAGATTTTTAAAATACAAGTAGAAATATATACTCGCCTTTTTTTTTTTTTTTTTTTGAAAACATTTGCTTAAAATGAGAGATCAACTTTTTATTCATTTATCTAGACTTATCTGTTTCCAGACTTCCTGCACTGTGTCTTCACAAGCTACAGCTATAATAACTGGAACTAATATATCTCATATTATCCGATAACTACTGGAAAGTGTGCTTCCAAACGTGGGGGTGGGTGTCAATTTTTGTATGGGGAAAACTTCTTCAATCCTTCATAGAATTTATTTTGAAACCAAAATCATAAAAAAAGGAAAAAGCACTCTTTTTCAATAGCTTTAGTAATGACAAAACATTTGTGCAAAATTTTATACCGTTGCTTTTTTATAGTTTCTGAGAAAATGGTACATCAAGTTAGTCAATTTATAATGAAACATGTACATCTTTTAAAATGCATCCTATAGTACCAAAACAATCGCTTAGATTTATTCAGTACAATAACTGCATGTGCATTTGTCAGGTTCTCAAAAAATATAATAATTATCTGAAAAAATTCTTTAAGAAATTATTGGAACAAATTTCAGATTTTCTTAGAAATCTGTCTTTGAAATTCTTCAAGAAACAGCTGACGGACACATAATCAAATTGTGTTTGTGATACACAAAGAACTACACAACCATAATTATTTGTACATTGGCAGTTTTCCTGAATACTTCTTGAAAATCAAATTTCAGGAAATTTCTGCCAATAAGTTACTTGTGTTTTTCCAGATAAAAAGAAATGCTTATATTGTGGATCCAAATAGTTTTGCTTAATGCTACTAATATACTTAATACAGATGTGTTGGCCGACTCGGTGGCGCAGTGGTCTAAGCGATGGCCTCTGATCATTCGTCCGAACGGGGTCCGGGTTCGAATCCCGGTCAGGCATGGATGTTGTGTTTGTCTTACGGCACTGGCTCTCTCCCTTCCCTGGAACCAGTGACCCTAAATTAGGGACGGACGACTGCTTATAGCCCATTGAGTTGCTCACGGTGGTCGTTAAAAATCCAATAAAAAAAAATAAAAAAAACAGATGTGTTAAATTTTGACAAGGTAACTTTTTTGAAATAGTGCTCTGGAAGACAAAAATTATAAACTTTATATTTGCTTATCAAAATGTTGTCCAAACACGTAACTAGATTATACTAAAATTAGGAAAACTTGTTACGTCATTATTGTACGTTTAATAATGTAGCAATTGCATAATTTTCTTGAAATCTTAATTTATTTGATGCAATCAGTGGATCAAGCAGCAATTTACTGTATGTATGTTAAAACGTGATTTATTGAGCCTTTGGTAATAATTAAAAAACACAGAAAAAAATTCAGTTTTTCTTGACCTTTTTTATATATTAGTGATCACGGATTGCATATAAATTGCTAGTTACTGTCTGATGTGAAAATACATTTTCACTAAAGGAATTATTTCATTACTACAATTTTCATAGTCATAAGTTTGCAATGAATGAAATATCTGATTCCTTAAATTAGTCAATCGACATCTTTTGAAACGACGGCGATACTTCGTAATGGACCCTCAAACTAATCTTTCAAGTACAAGAACGATTTGTTCACAAGTACAGGAATCATTCGGTTAATTATAAAGACACTATAACTTCAAGTGAAACTACGACAAGAGTTTATAATTTCGATTATAGGAATGGTTTATCTCTTCCAGTGAAATGACAGGGATGCTTTCATTAAGTTGACGAATCTGTCTTGCTTACCCTTTCAAGTCGAAATTATTGCTACGCTAAATTTTACGCTGTAATTTATTTTTCTTCTGTATTTTAAAAGATTATTAAACGAACTTGTTAACTCTGCAGTTATTTAAAAACTAACACGCAAGTTCTTATTTAAATGCAGTGAAACTCTAAAAGAACGCACGACCTGGTTAGTTTGTGTACGTAAAGACGCGTTCGTTCGCACATCACCGTAATGCTTCTCTCCGCGACTACGGACTACTCTAGTGACGTCACAAATCGGTGCGCGGGCCTGTTAAGCTATTAAGAGGTGATGGCTAAACGGTTCAACACAGGTAGTGACCATAGAATGCTCTCACATGGTCATGCCTTCTCCCACCTGTTCAATTATGTACCTTAGTTCGGAAATATATACGACAGATGAGCAGCACCTTAGTGGATTTTATTTCTTCTGCAAGGGTGAAGTCCAGGCCTGGCGCCGCCAAGATATTTTTTTCCTAACTGAATCGAACTTTTTAAATTTATTTATTCAATCGTCGCTCATCGAAATCGACATATTTTTAACACAAGTAATCTTTACCGAGTATTTTCTCTTTCTTCTTCTTCGCAATTTCTCTCTCTTTCTTTAATATTTTTTTCATGGTAGCTATGCGCAAATCCGTAGCCCATGTATTTACCCAAACCAATATCAGAAATAGCCAGTGAAGTGGGTATATATATATATATGTAAATCGTCATCGAAGACTGCAGTGTGCTAAACAGGTACAACACAGGTAGTGACCGTAAAATGGTGAGATGTAAGATGCACCTCAACACTAAACTGGAACGTGGCAAGCTCACAAATCAAACAAAATGTATTGATATAATCAATCGTAAAAATCGTCATAACACCTTCAAGTTGGAACTGAGGAACCGATTCTCTGCTCTAGAAGGTCCAACATCGGAAGTGGACATCTCTGAAACACGACGGTAGCAAGCTTTTCTTATCTGGGAGGGCGAGACTAGAAATTACGCCCCTTCGGAATCAAAATTACGTCCTTTCAAGTTCCGCTCAAATAATACGTGGTTTTTACTTTCTCACTCGCTGCCATTCTACGAAAGTATTGTAATCGTTCAAAAATCACACTTCGGGTTTCTGACATAATTTTATTAAAAATTTAAAAACTAGGTAAATACCCAAGAACTACAGGTTGTAAATATTAAATAAAGCGTACACATTGTGTGAAATCCGACAACACAACACTCTACAGAAATACAGAACGAAAAACAAGCCAGCACAGAACGAATGAGTGCCGGATAAAAATGTAACAACACGAACAAGCTTTAGGGGTAGGGCTGAGAAAAATTCCGCTCAAGGTTAAACGCTCAGAGAACTTTCTGCGAGAGAGCACAAATGATCAATTAGCTTTTCATCCCAACGAAACGTTTGGAAAGGTCATGGAGGTTAGGCATATCAGCATGTTTTCTATGCCTCCATTCACTGTTTTGGAAAATTTTCTTCGTGGGTATGAGATGTTCACACCTCATAGTGTATGTTACTCTGCACCCTGGCTAACTGCACGGAATACTGTATGAGAGTAAGTAAAGTCTTTAAAAAGAAATTACTCAAGGGAGTAACTTTCTTTTTTAGTTACAACTTCTATTTATCACATCCTCAGAGCATGAGGATGTGAAAAATAGAAATGACCATTCTGGGAGGAAAACCTCCATCCCTGCCTTCCTGGCAGGACCTGACGTCCAGCGAAGTTAAGTGTTCAGTTCGAACAGTGCAATTTTTAACGAAAGAAGGAGTGAAGTGAAGGCCGTGAACATTACGAGAAGACTTCGGACGGTGTATGGTGATGCTGCTATGTCTCATTCCAGTGTTTATCAATGGGTTACGAAGTTCAAAGTTGACCGCGAGAGCCTTGAAGAAGAGGGACGGTCAAGTAGGCCTAACACGGTGGTGACTGATGAAACGAATAAACGGGTTGACGACTTGAGTAAATGTGACAGACGCATTCTTGGAATGCATAATCACAGGTGATGAAACGTGGATTCATCAGTTTGAACCGGAGACAAAATGGTAAAGTATGCAATGGCGTCATCCGAATTCGCCACCATCAAAGAAGTTCAAAGTTGGTTCGTCGGCGTCCAAGGTCATAGATAATGTCTTCTGGGACAAACACGGTATCCTTCTGGTTGAGTACTTGGAAAAAAATTAAACAATAAATGCGAAGGCCAATGTGAAGACACTGAGAAAACTTGCGCAGCGTATCTGGACCAAACGGCCAACATTGAAAAACAATCAAGTGTTGCTTCAGCATGATAACGCTCGCATATCGATAAACCAGTGCAAGCAAAAATCGCAAAACAGAGGCGGACCGTTCTTCCGCACCCTGCTTACAGTCCGGACTGGGCACCTTCCGATTTTCATGTTTTCGGTCCCTTGAAGGATAGTCTTCGTGGCCACCACTATGAGAGCATGGATGATCTGCAAGCTGCTGTCCGTCAATGGATTCGCAACACCCCTGCTGATTTCTTCGCTACCAGAATGAATCGATTTGTTGATCGGTGGAAGAAATGCATTGTGCTGAACGGAGAATACGTGGAAAAGTGACTTTGACTGACCGTACCACTGTATTACATACATGAGTATCATATATTATGCATCCTGTATTTCTTATTTCTCTCCTGTGATTGATAGGAATAAAAATCCGGATACTTATCGGACACCCCTCGCAGATAATGGCACTGACTAAAGAAGATGGCTCTGTAACAAGAAACAGAGGTGAAATCTTGCCAAGAGTGAAATATTTCTTATATGCTGCTTGCTCTGCTGCATCCCTCAACGTCGAGAAGAGCACCGGTCTTTGGTGTGGGTCTTGGTCCCGCCGCACGGACTCCCCTGGGGTGCCTCCTGGTCTTCCACCGTTCAGAAGTTCCTGAGCGTCCACCTCGAAGCTCCACTGGCCGCATCGACTGCTACTACTTGGACTGCTCTCAGCCCACGTCTGCACCAGACGGCTGCCTCTTGGCGTCATATACAGTTCTGCACTTTGTTCCTACAGTGGGCTAGCCAGGCTCACACCTATCTGTTATCGCAGTGTACCTATTCCGGGATGGCTTCTCCGCTTCCTGCCTTTTGCCTCAAGGACATCATTCGTTGCTTCACCAATGTCGTCTGGACCAATCACCATTGGGTTGGCGCCTACAAGCTCTGCTTGCCACCATCCCACGGTGATATTCGTCTGAACGACGTTCCGTTGTTTTACAAGGCTTACTGCAGTACCTCGTTCTTCTGCCTCTTCAACTCGCCTGTGCTCTCGGCTGTCACCCTGCGTGATGTCATCGCCTCTCCGCGTGAGTCCATGGAATTATCATGGACTCACTTCACTTTCGTTACTCTTCTCCTCATGGACCGCTGTCCTTTTCTTTCTTCACGTGTTCCACCAGTCTATTCTGAAACCCTTGCTCTGCTTCGTTCTCTTCCGCTCTCTGGTTCCCCTCCCACTTCAACTCTGGAGCCCGTCTTTTTCTCCTCCCTCTTTACCCCCTCATCTTCCTTGCTTCGCTTTTCCCTCCTGGCTCCGCGCTGGAGTAGGGACTGTCCGTGATCTCACTAACCCCGATCTGTCCTGGAGACCTTTCTCCAGTTTTCCCTCTACTTTTGTTTCCTCTCCTACTGCTCTTTAACTATATCCGCTCATCTATCGTTTTTCTCGTCCCCCTTCTCGCTACTTCTGCTGGCTTCGTCTCCGTCCTCTCTGCCTCGCTCCCACTCCATTTCTTCTTGCCGGTTCTCAGCTCCTCTCTCCCTCTGTTAACGCTATCTACGAAACTTCTCTATCGCTTTCTCTCTGCCTCTTCCTCTACTCCGCCCCTCCCTATTATTGACGTCCCTTCTGCCTCCACTACTGCTGTCTGGTCTTTCGTCTCCGCTCGAAACTAATACTCACTGGCTATTTATCCATAACCGTCTCGCTGTTCCTACTATTCTTTATCGTATGACTCTTCTTTCTTCTCTTCTGTGTTCTTTCTGCGCCCAGCCAGCTAATGTACATCACGTCTACTTGTATTCCCGGTCCTGTTGCCGCGCCCACATCTTGCCTTCGCCATTGCTCGCCGTTCGTGCACTACTGGCCTCTCCTTTGACGCTTACCGGACTCTTCCGCTGCGTGATGACCCGCCGACACGTCTACCGCCTTTGTGCTCGTGATGCATGTGATTTATGTGTAGCAGCTCCGTGGCGTCTTCTCACCAGTGTCTCCCCTCCAGGCTGCCGCTGCCCTGTTGTGTTACTTCCGGGTATGTCATCTCTCCCGGCTTCGCCTGGAATAAAGGAAAGGGAGACGAGCAACACAGGGACGTCATAAAAGAAAGGGCTGCTGTTGCCACTCACCGTGAACGGGACTTCTTCAACACCTGGTCTCCGTCTCTTCCGTGGTTTGATGTCACGTCCCCTCGCGGTATGTTGAACTTTCCTATTGACGTTCTCTTCTCGACGTGCTTTTCAGTGACTGGTACGTTACTTTTTCCCGTCTTACGGTCTGATACGTTCGTCGCTACCTCATCCTGTAGATTGTCATTCCACTCATCAGTTTCCTACCAGTGATTTATAAATAAAATCTTCACTAAGGTTCTTTCACATTGCTTGAAGATAACATTAGACACGGTTCAACCAAAAGAACAAACTGGATTCAGGAGTGGCTACAGCACCATAGGGGTCTACGACATAACATCGCAGGTCAAAACATCGCACGACATATGATCGCCGACATAACATCGCAGGTCAAAACATCGCACGACATATGATCGCCGACATAACATCGCAGGTCAAAACATCGCGGTACCATAACATCGCAGTACTAAAATATCGCAGGTCAAAACATCGTGGCACCATAACATCGCAAGTCAAAACATCGCGGCACCATAACATCGCAGGGCAAAACATCGTGGTACCATAACATCGCAAGTCATAACATCGCAGTAATCCCTAAATAAATTGCTTTCGATAGCTTTTTATGAATTGCAAAAAAAGTATATTTAAAGGGGAAGGAGACTTCATAGAAATTGATGTCCTGATTAAATTTTGGAAGAAATTGGGGTTACCCGGACCGCTTTTCCAACAGTGCCCAGGCCCGGGGTCCAGGGCCACTCAATCAAAATTATCGTAAAATCTACAGTTTTCAATTTAAAACCACCAGATTTGGTATTCTATCTCATGGTGCTTTAACTTAGGCGGTAGATGGTTTTTGGAAGTGGTCGGACCCCGGGGTCGATGGGCCCCCATAGAATATTTTCGACAAATCTACAGTTTTCAATTTAGAACCACCAAATTTGGTATACTTCTTCATGGTGCTCTAACTTTCGTTCCTTTTTATCGCCGTTAGACAGTAAACGGTTTTGGGAAAGGTAAGGGGCCCGGGGTCAAGGGGCCCGGGGTCAAGGGCGCCCAATACGCAATATTCGTAAAATCTTCAGTTTTCAATTTAGAAACACCAAATTTGGTATACTTCCTCATGGTGCTCTAACTTAGACCGTAGACGGGTTTTGCTTTGAAAGGTAGGGGGCCCTGGGTCAAGGGGCCCCAATACGCAATATTCGTAAAATCTACAGTTTTCAATATAGAATTACCAAATTTGTTATAATATCTCATGGCGCTCTAACTTAGACCATAGACGGTTTTGGAAAGGTTGGGGGCCCGGGGTCAAGGGCCCTCATACGCAATATTCGTAAAATCTACAGTTTTCAATTTAAAACCACCAAATTTGGTATACTATCTCATGGTGCTCTAACTTACACCGTGGGCGGTTTTTTGAAGGGGTCGCAGCCCGGGGACGAGGGGCCCCCCATAGAAAATTTTCGTAAAATCTAGTTTTCAATCTAGAACCACCAAATTTGGTATACTATCTCATGGTGCTCTAACTTCGGCCGAAGAGTGGTTTTGGAACGGGTGGAGGGCCCGGAGTCAAGGGGCCACCATAGAAAATTTTCGAAAAATCTACAGTTTTCAATTTAGAACCACCAAATTTTGTATACTACCTCATGGTGCTCTAACTTAGACCGTAGACGGTTTTTGGAACGAGTCGGGGCCCGGGCTTCAGGGGCCCCCTACAAAGTTTTCGTAAATCTACAGTTTTCAATTTAGAACCACCAAATTTGGTGTACTACCTCATGATGCTCTGACTTAGACGGTGACGATGTTTGGCACGGGTGGAGGCCCGGTCCGAATGGGGCCCCTACAAAATTATCATAAAATATACAGTTTTCAATATACAACCACCATATTTAGTATCCTATCTCATGGTGCTTTAACTTAGACGGTAGACGGTTTTTGGAACGGGTCGGATCCCGGGCTTTACTGGTCCCCATAGAAAATTTTCGTAAATTCAACAGTTTTCAATTTAGAACCACCAAATTTGGTATACTACCTCATGGTGCTCTAACTTACACCGTAGACGGTGTTTGGAACGGGTCGGGGTCAAATGGGGCCCTTACAAAAATTTCGTAAAATCTACAGTTTTCAATTTAGAACCACCAAATTTGGGATACTATTTCACGGTATTCTTAGACCGCAGATGGTTTTGGGAACGGGTCGGGGCCCGCGATCAAGGGGCCCCCATACAAAATTTTCGTTAAAAGTTCAATTTTTTACTCTTAAGATCTGCAACACAATTCAGCACTCCAATACCCAACCTACGGTCTAAGTATAAGACCGTAGATAACAATAAAGTGCAAAAATATCCGGTTAAGGGTGTATTAAAATCAAAAATTAATAAACGTTAGCTTTCACCACCAACGGGCGGCTTATCAGGCAGAAATACAATGTAATGTAAATAGAGAGTTCCAGATATTCAAAATTTAAAACGGTAAGAAAAAGATTATCAATGTCAAGTCGCATGCACGCGACATCACACAGGTGCATTGCATTTCAGTGTCGCGGTTTCTCAGAAGCACACGCCAGATGTACGGCAGTTCTATATAGATGTCTCCTCGGAGATAAATATTTCCATTCCTCTTCCTTTCCTTTTTGTGTCATAGAATTAAATTGACTAAATAAAAAAATTAAAGATAAGTTTACTGGAAAATTACAGGAATATCTTTATCATTCATTAGTTTTCACCCGCTGAACTTGGTGATTCCAAAGATAGTAATATTTACCCGGGAAATACCACCCTGCTAGTACAAATTACATTAATGATTTCTTTGCATCCAGTTCCATTAGTATGTCCATAAGAGCGTTTGGGGCCGTATGAAAAATACATAGTTGATTTCAACGTGAGCCGCTACGGTGGCGCAGTGGTCTATGCGCTGGCTTCTGATCACGTGTCCGAGAAGGGTCCGGGTTTGAATCCCGGTGAGTCATGGACGTTGCGTTTGACTTCTGGCACTGGCTTTCCCCCTTCCCTGCATGGAACCAGTGACCCAAAATTAGGAACTGCTGACTGCTTACAGCCCACTGAATTGATCACGGTGGTCGTTAAACCTCCCAACTAAAAAAAAAAGAAGATTGCGACGTGTCCATTGCTATCTGTCATGGAGCCGTGTGAAAAGGTACGTTTTTGACATCAACGTGTCCTATTACATATGGGCTGGCCACAAAATTTTAAGGGACCGTACAAAATCGCACTTTTGTTTCACCGTGTCCGCGCTTCGGTATCTGGTTGAAGTATACGTATAAATAGTTGGGCCATTTCAGCACGTAGTATGGTTTATATAGAAAATAAAGATAATGTTACACTTTTACTCTGCTACAACACATTAATCGCAAAGGCGATTTCTTGAAATTTTTAATCCGTTGTGCTCATATTCACAAAGTTAACATAACATGTCAAGTTATTAATGTTGCACCTTTACTCTGTCACAAAACCTTAATTGCAAGACCTTAGACCTAGCCTTTTTTAGGAATTTTAGTTCGACGTATTCATAAGGTTTCGATAACATGCCAAGGTTACGGTACTGCGTTTTTACACAGGCACAAAAATTAATAAACAGGCCTTAAGCCTTTTTATCAATTTTCAATGAACCCCAACCGTGCTCATTTGCATAAAATTTTCACAGAAAGTCACGTTTATTGTGTTGCGCTTTTACTCGAGTACAAAACTTTAAATAGCCCCTACTAGGGGTGGATCACCGCACAGGCACAGGAAACGCGCCCTTGGGACTACGGAATCGAAGGGGCCTCAAAATACCAAAAATAAAACTTAAATTTTATTTTTTTATTCCCGTTGTTTTGTTCATTGGTAAAAATATAGAAAAAAAAAATAACGATAATATAGGCACATTATCACGTATTCTGTGGCGCTATTTTCATAGAGGGTACCAGTTTCATGCTGCGAAAGGAACCGCGTTCAGCGTCTTGTTATTCCTGGACGCGGCTGTCGTTTCTAGGTCCCGTGTTTTGTAAGTGAAATATCCGTTAGTAGAATCTAAGAACATTCAAAACATCGGGAAGGCCAAAACTCGAATATTCACTATTCCCAGGAGCAATGTTACAAGGTCACACAGGATGTTCCCGTGTCTAAACAATTGCGTCCCCCCGTTAGTTTTAGCTCTACGGAAAAGGAATGGGACTTATCAACAACGACACGTCTGCTCTATTCAGTCATTCAGCAAAGCCCTAAATTTGATCCACAGTACAGAGCAAAGCCGGCTGGACCATAAGGGCAACTGGAGATTTCGCCCCGGGCCCCATGCCTTCAAGGGGTTCCGCAGTTTAGGGAAAAAAATCACTTTTGGTAGAATTTTTAACAATTATTTCCTTTGTGTGTAAGTTTTGGGGTGCGAAGCCCTTAAAAAGTTCTTTTTCAAAAGGTTTTTTTTTTTTTCGTTTACAATCCCTCCATTTTCGAATAGGTTATCGTCCTTCGCCGTACAAATACTTAAATTTGGGGATTTTATGATTATTGAAACTACGTTTCTATTTTCCGCATTGATAAATAGCAAATTAAATTTCATCATTTTGTGGCCCTTACTTTTATGTATTTAACAATTTGCGTGCAACCCAGATACTTAAATTTAAAGAAATAAAAAGAACAACATCAAAGTTGATTTCGGGTTACATATAGAAGCCATTTATTCAGTGACTTTAAAAACATTACTGTAAATTTTAAAAAAAATCATATATGAGCGCGTATAAAAGTTTAAAATGTCGCTAATTTGCCACTTGCTCCACTTTGCATTAAAAATCAATCACTAAAATCTTGTATCAGGGGAAAAACAACTAGTTGTACGAATTTATTTTACAGGAATCCGTATTAATTCCTACACTAAAATATTCGTAATTCAAAAAATTTCGCTATGCAGGTATTTTTTTTTTTATCATTTTGTAAGGAAGTTTTTATAAGAGTCATAATACAATTTCAACCTCATCTCCCCGGAAAGAAAATCGTATATTTCAACACTTTTTACTCTCTTTCTCTGTCTCCCTCCCTCTTCTCTCTATCTCTGAACTTTCTTTATGATAGTTTTCTTTATGACATACTGCAGAGGTTTTTTTTTTTTTTTTTTTTGATTGGAGGTTTAACGACCACCGTGAGCAACTCAATGGGCTATAAGCAGTCGCCCGTCCCTAATTTAGGGTCACTGGTTCCAGGGAAGGGAGAGAGCCAGTGCCGTAAGACAAACACAACATCCATGCCTCACCGGGATTCGAACCCGGACCCCTTTCGGACGAATGATCAGAGGCCATTGCCTTAGACCACTGCGCCACCGGGGCGGCACTGCAGAGGTGAAGCACATGTCAAGACGTAGAAGTTGCAACAATAAATTCTTTCGGTGTAGCTTAATTGGTAAAGCATTCGGCTCTGGAGTAGAGGGATGAGGATTCATTGTCACCGTCAAAATTTGTGAATTTCAAATCGTGTGTGTTCTTTGAGGGCATTTTTCACGTAACGACTTTATTAAAATATGAGATTTATTTCCTAGTGCCAACAATGAATTTTTGGTCCGGGCCCCGCAATAAAATTTCGCCCCAAGCCCTGTAAACGCTCCCGCCATCCGGCTGTAGTTCAGAGGGAAGAGGTCGTGTGCAGAATATTTTCTTTTAATATCGGATCAAATATTCGATGTATTGCAGCTAGAATCAAATATTGATTATACCTGTTACCGGCAAAGTGAGTCTGTTATTCTTGAGTAGAATTTTATATGCTTTAACAAACATGATATAAAATTTCCCTATCAATCACAACCCCACAACGGGCACGGAGAAGTGGCCACCTTAGAACTAGCTACACGGAGAACTGGACACATTGGAATTTCAGTGCAATCAAATTGTTCCTCATAAACAAATTTCGTGTGGCTATATTCCCCACTACTTGAGCAACGATTGTTCATAATTTTTTTTTTTTTTTTATATTTCATTTTCAGTAAAAAATTTAGACATTTCCATGATTTTCGGGCAAAAGACAAAGCGGAGAACTGGCCACCAGAAAACTGACCACCGAAGAAGTGGCGGCACGAAGAACTGGCCATAAAAAATTTAAGGGGCCGTATAAAAATTGCGTTCTAGACTGCTCCGTGGCTACGTCTCCCGAGATATCTCACACACATAAAATGTCCATAATTTCGTATTTTCTTATTTACGATTTTTTTCTAGGTCTATATACTACAGCTAAACAAATTCTCTGCTGGTATGTGCAAACCCAGGAAACTCGTCGAATGGGGGGGGGGGGGGGTTGCCGAAAACCTAAAATATGAAATATCAAGAATTTCCAGTTCGATCGGGAGATTTTCAGCGTTTACAAGCTGTAACTCAACAAATTTTCTGAGTGCATGGGCCTACCCAGGAAACCTGTCAGGGAGGAGGGAGGTGTAATACCAAAAGTGTAAAATATAAAGAATTTCTCGTCCGTTCGGGAGATTTTCACCATTTACAACCAGAAATACTTTGTTTTATATTTAAGGTATTAATCCCCCCCTCCTCCCGACAGGTTTCCTGAGTCAGCACAACATGCCCTCAGAGAGTTTGTTGAGATGTAGGTTGTAAATGCTGAAAATCTTCCGACCGGATCAGAAGTTTTTTATATTTTATACTTTTGGTGTTGCCACCCCCACCCCTTCCTCCGACAAGCCTCTTGAGGCAGCAGATGCCTTCATGCCTTCAGGTAATTTGTTGATTTGTAGGTTCTAAATGCTGAAAATCTCCTGATCGGACCAGAAATTCTTTATGATGTTTTACACTTTTGGAATATATAACCCCGACAGGTTTGCTGAGTAGGCACATGCCCTCAGATAATGTGTCGAGTTGTAGCTTGTAATTACTGAAAATTTCAATTTCCAGATCGGACCTAAAATATTTTGTATTTTACACTTTCGGTATCCCCCCCCAACAGGTTTCCTGAGTCAGCACTCAGCACATGCCCTCGGATAATTTGCAGACTTGTGCGTACTTTGTAATCCCTGGAATATTTTGTTGAGTTGTAGATCATAAACATTTTTATAAAGAATTACATTAATTATCGCAATTAAGAAAAGACGAAATTACGGAAACTTTACATGACTCAGATAACCAACCTCTGGTGGTCGCGGCCACGAAGCGGTCAAAAAACGCAATTTTTATACTGCCCCTTAAATTTTTGTGGCCAGTTCTCCGGTGGGCACTTTTCCGGGTAGCCAGTACTCCGGTGGGCACTTCTCCGGGTGGCCAGTTCTCCTACACCCTAATCACAACGGGCCTTGTAAACACTTTGTTCCGACACATAAAAGTACTTTACCTGGGTCAATCACGTGTTACCAAGAGCTCAATGGCGCATTTTGGATTTCTTTATGGGGTATCCCAAAATATTGAAGATGCAAATCAAAATACCCCGAAGAAAATGTCTCCCAAACTAATACGAACAAATGAAAATATATTCGACATCGTCCTCATCATCATTGTCAACCATTATCAATCCACTGCTGGACGAAGGTCTCCCCAAGTTTCTTCCACAACGGTCTGTCTTGTGCCAGTCTCCTCCATGTTACTCCTGCATACTTTCGAATTTCATCCACCCATCTCCCATGTGGTCTTCTTCTGGGTCTTTTCCTGTCCCTTGGAATCCAATCTAAAATTTCGGCTGTCCATCGATGGTCTGTTCTTCTGGCAGTATGTCCAGCCCATTGCCATTTCAGGGATTTAACTCTGATCATGATGTCTTCCATTCTTGTCATTTTTCGAATCCACGTATTCCTCTTCTTATCTCTCCTGGTTACACCAAGCATGCACCTCTCCATGCTCTTTGAGTTGTCTGCAGCCTTTGTATGTCTCTTTTAGCTAAGGTCCACGTCTCTGCACCATACGTAAGCACTGGAAGGATGCATTGATCAAACACTTTTCTTTTAAGACATAATGGCATATTGCTCTTGAAAATTATGCTGTTTCTTCCAAAAGCTCTCCAGGCAAGTTTTGTACGCCGATTAATTTCTTCACCAATGTGACCCTCACTTGATATCTGCTGTCCAAGATAAACGTACGTGTCTGTTATCTCCAGCTTTTCTCCATCAATCGATAAATCTTCATTTCTTGTAAAAGCATTGTACATCACTTTTGTCTTCTGAAAGTTCATTTTTAATCCCACTTCTTTACTCTTGTCAGCAAGTTCCTGGATCATACTCTGTAGCTCTGATGGGGTAGTTGCAAAAATGACTATGTCATCAGCAAAACGAAGGTGGGTTAGATAAGCTCCATTAATCTTTATCCCTTTGTTTTCCCAGTTCAGTGATTGAAAGACATTTTCCAATGTGGCATTAAAGAGCTTCGGAGATATGGTGTCACCTTGTCTCACTTCTTTTCCAATTTTTATGTGTGTTGTATTTTCAAACAGCCGAATCTTTGCACTTGCATTTTCATAGATGTTATTAATAATATTAATGTATGCATCTTCAATACCGCAGGATTTCAGAGCCAATGCAACTGCTGATGGTTTCACCGAATCAAAGGCTTTTTCATAATCGATAAAAGCCATGCACAATGGAAGTTCATATTTCCTCGCTCTTTCAATTAGTTCTCTCAGTACGTGGATATGATCTATTGTGCTGTAGCCACTCCTGAATCCAGCTTGTTCTCTCGGTTGAGCCATGTCCAGTGTCACCTTCAAGCGGTGTGAAAGAACTTTAGTGAAGATTTTATAAACCACTGATAGGAGGCTGATAGGTCTGTAGTTCCTGTGATCCTCAATGTCACCTTTTTTATGTAGCAAGATCATTGTAGCGTTGTTCCAATCCTCAGGAATTTTCCCTTCATTAAGGCATCGAGTGAAAATTTGGGCGAGTACTGTTTCGATTTCTCCACTTGCTTCTTGTATGATGTCTACAGTAATTCCATCTTCTCCTGGAGCTTTTCCCCGCTTCATGTTCTTGATTGCATGTGCAACTTCTGCTGGAAGGACTGGAAGAACTCTGGTACTGGTACCTTTCGTGATGTCTGGAGTACATGTATCATCCCTTTCATATAATTTGGAGTAGAAATCTTTCACTCTTGTCAAAATTTCGCCTCTATTTCTTGTTACAGAACCATCTTCTTTTCTCAGTGCCATAATCTGTTTTTTCCCCTTACTGAGATGTCCCTTTGCTATCTTTAGGCTTTGGTTGTTTTCAATTGCTTTCCTTACTAGTTCACAGTTGAATTTCCTTGTGTCTTCAGTGATACTTTTTCGTACTGTCTTGCATAGCTCTATATATTCCACTTTGGAAGTCACATCTTCTTTAGTTGTCCTCATCACTCTTCTTTTTTGCATCAACATTTTGGTTTTTCCTGATAATTTGTTCACATGCAATTTGTTCTTAGACCCAGCTAATTTTGTTGCTGTTTCCATAAGAGCTTTGGTTACTTTTCTGTTAACTTCAGAAATATCCACTTCTTCCGATGTTAGGCCTTCTAAAGCAGAGAATCTGTTCTTCAGTTCCAATTTGAAGGTATTATGGTGTTTTTTAAGGTTGGTTATGTCAATACATTTTGTTTGTCTTATGAGCTTGCTACGTTCGAGTTTAGTGTTGAGGTGCATCTTACATCTCACCAATCTATGGTCACTGCCTGTGTTGAACTTGTTTAGCACACTGCAGTCTTCTATGACGAATTTTTTGTTACACATAATAAAATCAATTTCACTTGTCGTCCCTTTTGGATGTCTCCATGTCCATTTCCTGTGTGGCTTTTTCCTGAAAAAGGAGTTCAAGATGAAAAACCCTTCTGCCTCTGCAAACTCTACGAGAGTATTTCCACGCTGGTTTCTGTTGCAGTGCCCGAATTTACCTACTGAAGTTTCATTCTGTTGCCGTTGCCCTATTTTTGCATTGAAATCTCCCATAATTATCTTCAAGTGCTGCTTACCTTTATTATTTAGATCACGAATTTCCTCATAAAATTCTTCAATTTCTTCTTCAGCATGACTTGTGGTGGGTGCATAAGTTTGAATAATCTGAGCCTGGTATCTTTTCGAGAGTTGGATAACGAGTCGTGCAGCTCTGTCAGAGGAACTTTCAACTTCTACAACTTTATCCTTCAGTTTCTTGTTTATTATAAATCCAACACCACTAGTTCTGCCAGTATCTGTCCCACGATAGTAGAAGGGATGTCCACTTTTCAGTTCAATGAGATCTTCTCCTTTTCTCCTTACCTCACTTAGCCCGACGATGTCCCACTTGATCCTTTGTAGTTTCTCTTCCAATTCAAGAAGCCTTGAATCAGAAGATAGGGAGCGTCCGTTATACGTAGCCAAGGTCAGCATCAGATGGCAGCCTAGTCCGGTCCTCCGGGGATTCTTAGCACCCTCTGCCTTCATGTCGCACTGGCCGCTGCCTTGGCCAGGTACATTCCAGCTGCCGGAGACTGAGGGCCAAGATTTAAATTGTGGAGTCATTTTGGAGGGGTTTGGCCATAACTCACCACGCTGGCCAAGCGGGTTATTGAGTGTGTATATATATACACGTCACAACCGTATGTTTTGTTCTGACGTATGTCGCTCTTAATCTCTTTGGGAAGAAGACACTATGTAATTATTTGAACATATAAAATTATATTTTTGCATGTTTAATTTGTGACATACGTCGCTCTTGATCTCTTTGGGGAGTAGCCCCGGTGCCGCCGTTCTTAAGCGATGGTTTCTGATCATTCGCCCATCGGAGGGGTCTGGTTTCGAATCCCGGTAAAGCATGGATGTCGTGTTTGTCCTACGGCCATCCCGGTGGCGCAGTGATTTTAGCGATGGCTTCTGGTCATTCGCCCAACGGAGGGGTCTGTGTTAGAATCCCGGGCAATGGTTGTTTGCGTTTGTCTTTCGGAGGTTTATTCGCTGAGTTCCTAGTTCACCTATGTATATTCCTGTCGTTGAAACACAGAATGTCTATACTGTATGTATCTGTCCACCAAGTTCAGCGTGTATGTCAATGTATCTTTGGAAAACTGCTACACATAATTCGGAAACTTGGAAAACTGCCACAAATTCGAAGTGCTCCTCGGAGGAACAGCAACTCGTGCCCGGCCCCTTAATGAAAAACATGTGGGAGTTTTCCTGTTTGGCGATTTATAGTGAACCGGATCTTACATGCCATTTTCTGTAAGTAGGAATCTCCTATTATAATTTTATGCCACTATAATAACTCCTACACTTTAACAAATCTAGTACGAAATGCAATTTGCGTATACATTCCCTTATACATTGAGTGCTGGCCACTTTATTATGACCACCCCCTCAGTGCTTCGGTGGGCCACTTTTTACCTTTAATACTGCGTCGATTCTTTGTGGAATGGACTCCACGAGATGTTGATAGGTGGTTTGTGGAATCTGAGACCATGCTTGATGAATAGCACTTTCCAGGAGTGTGAGATTACAGGGTTGTGGATCCAGCTGTCTGATGTCTCGTTCAACTTCATCCCATAAATTCTCATTTTGGTTGAGATCTGGAGATTGTGGGGGCCACCTAAGCAAAGTAAACTCACCGGCATGTTCCTGAAACTAATCCTGTACAATACGAGCACTATGGCAGGACGCATTATCTTGTTGAAAGTAGCCATCGCCATTGGGATAAACCATCCACATGGCAGGATGCACTTGGTCCGCAACGATGTTTAGATATGATGTGGCCAGTCAGACGTTGATCAACACGAATTAAAGGGCCCAAAGCATGCCAGGAAAACATTCCCCAAACCATAACGTTGCCTCCACCACTTTGAAGGGTTGTAGTAATGCATTTGGGGTCCATGCTTTCGTGCTGTTTCCGCAAAATTCTCACTCGGCCATCAGCATGGTGCAACTGAAAACGTGATTCATCGGACCACATGATTTGTTTCCAATTATCGACTGTCCAATCCTTGTGCTCCTGTGCGAACTGGAGACGTTTTCTCTTGATAACTGCAGACAGCAAAGGTGTTCGAACAGGGCTTCGACTGCCATATTCCATCTGATGCAGTGTACAGCCAAGAGTGCGTGCAGAGATCATTTGAGGGGATCCTTGATTAAGATGGTCTGTAATTTGCTGCACTGTTGCTCTTCTGTTGTCTGTTACCAGTCTGGACACTCTCCGTTCCGCCCGAGCAGCCACTAGTCGATGACGTCCACACGTTGCACGTAGAGACCCAGTCTTTAAACACTTTAACAACAGCTGCTCTGGAACATTTCACGAATGCGGCGGTTTCGGTGATACTCGCTCCATGTCTCCGAGCTCCTACAATCATCCCACGTTGAAAGTCCGTCAAATCGCATTTTTTACCCATCTCGTCACCCAAAAATCCCTTCTACTACTCTCGCAAGCCGTAAGCTTTCCCTTTTTATACTAGTTTCGCCCTCAGGCGGCAAAAGAATGCAGCCATAGCTCATTTGTTTAAAACTGTCAAGTGGTCATAATAAAGTGAAGACTCGGTGTCTAAGGTGTACGAGTTTTATGCGGTGTGTCTTGCTAACGGTGGAAGAAAGAATAGGATTTTTCCGCCAAGAGAACAGCTGTTCAACAACGACAATCACCAAAGAGGAAAGACCTTCCGTTAATGCAATTTGTATATGTCCCCGTAACGTCTCACTAACAGAAGGGTACCAATCTCCCGGGTACGAGTTTTCTAAAATTCAATTTTAGGAAAATGCCGTGATTGCTTCAATTTGTGAAATAATTTACGAATTTGAAGAGGAGAAAATGTATCGGAATAGTTAGAAGAGGTGAAGATGATGCCAAATCCTGAAAATCAGGCATTAAAACTGAACAAGAGGGAACGGAACTGCATGGGTACGAGTTTGCCAGGTACCAATCTCCCGTGTTCCATTATTGGATTATTCAACATTGTGTGTAAATATATTTATATTGTCTAGCATAGGCGCCGAATTCGTGGGTTCGAGACAGTTTTTGAACCCCCAATGATTTTGTTGAGGGTTCCTCGAACCCCTAATATTTTTGCGCGTATTTCGTGGAAAAAATACACGTACGCATATGAGTAGTATAAAATGACCGATTCTGCCGGAGGAGCAGCTCCTTCTAAAGAAGGGGCAAGGGGCGTGGTTTGCGGCAGAATGATGGGGGCGTGGCTTGTGGCAGAAGGATGTGGGGCGTGGCAGATGACGCTAGTGTGTTGGGTCGATGTGCTGCTCCCTAGCGGTGCTTCTTGGAACTTTTAATGGATCTTTGAGGGATGGCAACGACCGAGAGGGAAAGGGGGTGGATATAGGGGGATGTCAACTCAATGTGCTGCCCCTAGCGGTGCTTCTTGGAACTTTTAATGGACCTTTGAGAGATGGCAACGACCGAGTGGGAGAAAGGGGTGGATATAGGGGGATGTCAACTCGATGTGCTGCCCCTTAGCGGTGCTTCTTGGAACTTTCGATGGATCTTTGAAAGATGGCAACGACCGAGTCGGGGAAAGGAGATGTGCTGCCCCCTAGCGGTGCTTTTTGGAACTTTTAATGGATCTTTGAGAGATGGCAACGACCGAGTGGGGGAAAGGGGATGTGTACGTTGCCCCCTAGCGGTGTTTTTTGGAACTTTTCTCGGGAGATTTATTGGACGTTGACAAATTTTTAAGAAGTCTTTCCAATATTTATTTTTTTAATTTTCTCGGGAGATTTATTAGACTTTGTCAAATTTTTGAAGGAAGTTTTTTTGTCGTTTCCAATTTTTTTTACTAGTATTTTTTTGTCCTATTTTTTCTCTCTAATTTATTTTATTAAATTTATATTTTCAGGAATTCCCTGAGGTATTATAATTTTTATAGACGTTGCATTATTTTTTTAATTTTCTCGGGAGATTTATTGGACGCTGACACATTTTTGAAGGAAGTTTTTTCAATCGAAGCATTTCCTCAAATTTGTTTTATTAAATTTATATTTTTAGAACTCCGTGAGGTGTTATAATTTTTATAGACGTTGCATTATTTTTCTCATTCTTATATTTTTCTTCCCTACAATTTTAATTTAGACGAGGAAAGGCTTTGTTTGAAAAGATTTCGTTCCTGTTGATTCATGTTCCGCTATCTTTTGTCCGACATGTGTTTTGGGATGACTCACCATTTTCTCTTTGACTCAGAAAACTTTGTATGACACGTGTTTTGGGAAGAGTGACTATGCCGGATGACGCATGTCGTGATAGCAGATATGACATCAGCCAACGCCATTTCCTCCGCGGGGTCGGCGGTTGACGTCATTTGAGATTCTGTAGCCACATTAAGTTCCAAGACTGATTTTTTTCAATAACTTGTTCATTTTGCAACGAATTTATTCCTTATTTTTTCCTCATAATTTCCCATTTTATATTCATAATTTTTCAACGTAACGATTTTTTTATTTTCTTTGAGGAGACTTCACGCATTTTCAACGGACGTTCCAACATAAAAACGTTTTCCAAAGTTTTGTGCTGCAGACATAATCTTAAAACACGATTGTTTATTAACGTATTTACGTGTTCATGGTATTTTTTTAACGTTGTACCTTTTTCCACCGTACAAAGCCACAATTTTTTAGGCATAGTTAAAATGTTTTTTTTTTATTTCTTCATGATTATTCAGTGAAATGTACCCTTTAATGCATTATCTTAATCTTTTTTTACTAAATGCTTGCATACTCGTTAAATTTCTCGATGTACCAACATTATTTTATTTTCTTACTTTTCAATCTAACAACTACTTTTATCGAGGCTTTATTTTTTCTGATTTAAACAAGCAAACGTTTCTTCATTATTATTTCTTTTTCCTACGCAAAGAACTTTTCTTACTTGTTTTTAATGTATGACTTAATCTGGTTTTTTATATAGATGTTTCATGTTTGCGCAAGAAATATACAGATCTATAGCAGATATACATAAAATTCGTTCTTAACAGTATCTTTTTTTTTAGATTTAACCCAACATACGTTTCTTAAAGACTTGATATCTGTTCCACTAGGTGTTACAAAACTTCAGATTTTTAATTTTTTCCCTCTGAAACTTTTTTTTCTTACTTGCTTTTAATGTATGGTTTAATCTATTTTTCTATCTTATTACTTTTCTATATGTGTACAAGAAATATACGAATCTATAGTAGTTACAATTCGATTGAAACAATATTTCTTCATTCTTACTATATTTTTCCATTTCTTTCATCTATAGTAGTTAAAATTCGATTGAAACAATATTTTCTCCATTCTTACTGTATTTTTACATTTTTTTCCAACAGACGTTTTTTCTTCTCAATTCCCGCTATCTAACTTAATCTGTGTTTTGAATATCATTCTATGTTCGCGTATTCGCCCATTATTTTATTTCAAACTTTGCTAACTACCTCATACTTATATTCTGACTTTATATTTTTCATTTCAACCAACGTTTCTTAACGACTTGAATTTCCGGATGTGACAAAACTTCAGATTTATTTTTCTCCTCTTAAACTATTTTTTTCTTACTTGCTTTAAATGTGACTTAATTTATTTTTTACATCGCTGTTTCGTGTATGTACGAGAAATATACAGATCTATAGCAGTTAAAAATTCGACTGAAACAGTATTTTCTTTATTTTTACTTTATTTTTACATTTCTTTTTGACAAACATTTTTTTTTTCACATTTTCCACATATTTAACTTAATTTTGTGTTTTTGAATTCATTCTATGTTCACGTATTCGTCCATTGTCTTTTTTCTAACTTTACACTTCATTCTTACTGTATTTTTCCATTTCATTTCAACCAACGTTTTTTAACGACTTGATATCTGTTCTACAAGATGTGACGAAACTTCAGATTTTTAATTTTTTCCCTCTGAAACCGATTTTTTTCTTACTTGCTTTTAATGTATGGTTTAATCTATTTTTCTATCTCACTTTTCTATGTCTGTACAAGAAATACACGGGTCTATAGTAGTTAAAATTCAATTGATTTCTTCATTCGTACAGTATTTTTCCATTTCTTTCATTTACAGTAGTTAAAATTCGATTGAAACAATATTTTCTGCATTTTTACTGTATTTATACATTTCTTTCTAACATACGTTTTTCTTCTCAATTCCCGCAATCTAACTTAATCTATGTTTTGAATATCATTCTATGTTCGCGCATTCGTCCATTATTTTATTTCAAACTTTGCAAACTGCCTCATATTTATATTCTGACTTTATATTTTTCATTTCAACCAACGTTTCTTAACGACTTGAATTTCCGGATGTGACAAAACTTCAGATTTATTTTTTCTCCTCTTAAACTATTTTTTTTCTTACTTGCTTTAAATGTGACTTAATTTATTTTTTACATCGCTGTTTCGTGTATGTACAAGAAATATACAGACCTATAGCAGTTAAAAATTCGATTGAAACAGTATTTTCTTTATTTTTACATTTCTTTCTGACAAACATTTTTTTTCGTATTTCCCCCTATTTAACTTAATTTTGTGTTTTGAATATCATTCTATGTTCACGATTCAGACTTTATTTTTTCATTTCATTTCAACCAACGTTTCTTAACGACTTGATATCACAAGATGTAGCAAAACTTCAGATATTTTTTTGTTTCTTCATGTAACGTAATATTTTTTCAAAACTCACTTTTAAGTATTCCTGAAAGCTTACATTTATGAGAAATATACAGATCTGTAGTGGTAAAAATTGGACTGCAACAGTATTTTCTTTATTCCAACTTTACTTTTCTATTTCTTTTCAACAGGCGTTTCTTCATTATTATTTCTTTTTCATATGTAAGCAACTTTTCTTTCTCTCTTTTAATGTATAACTTAATAAATTTTTCTATCTTACATTTTCGTGGGTATACGAGAAATATACAGATCTATGACAGTTAAAATTCGATTGTATTAGTATTTTCTTTACTATGACTTTATTTTTTCATTTCATTTGAGTAAACGTTTCTTAACAAATTGATATCACAAGATGTACCAAACACTTCAGAATTTTTGTGTCCCTCACTTTCCAACTCACTTAAGTATTACTAAAAACCTGCATGTATGTGAAATATTCATATTTTTTCATTCTATCCTAATTTGCTATACTTTTCTTTAATTGACCCAACAGGAAAAGCATTCATTGTCAAGACATTCATTCTAAAGCATTATTTCTTACGATAAAATTTATATCCTTTGCAATATATTTTCAGTATATTTTTTCTAAATCAACAGAAAAAACATTCATTCTGGAGACATAGCGACCAAGTCCGTACTTCCACTAAACATCGTATTCTTAGCAAACATTTTTTCCCCTACATAGCAATTTCCAAGCTCACCAGAAAAGCAGCTATTCTCAACATGTAGCTAAAATATCGAATTTCTCCAAACAAATGTAATAAATTTTTTTAAGAAAGACTTAGTTCTTTTCTCTGTATAACGACTTAATCTATTTTTCGAAAAACTTTTCTACCTTTACGTATTTTGTTTAACTTTGCTTTACACTGTACTTCGATTTTTTTCTTTGTAGTACTTTTTTCCTGTTTCATTCCAACAAACTTGTTTCTTTTCGACTCGATCACTCTCACATTTCCATACAAACTTTCCTAATATCAGAAATGTAACAAAAACTTCAGATATATTTTTTAACTTTAGAATAAGTCTCACCGACATTTATTATCATGACATAAACTAAAATTTCATACTTTTCCCAAAAATAGTTTTCTTAATGAGTTGTTTTACACTTTTTTCATAATTGGCAAAGACTATTTTTTTTATAAGGTTAGTTTCGAGAAAGTTAAATTTCGTCTAGTGTTAATCGAACAGAAGAAATATACATCAAGGAAAGAAAACTGAAATTATACATATGCAAAGAATTTGCTACGGCTGAAGGTCCCCGAGTGAGTTATTCAACCAATGCTCGTATTACCCATTCAAAGATGGAGGTATCAGGATGACCAAATCCCTCGTTGTTGCCTTCTTGTAGCAAAAGAGGTGGTGAACTTCACCAAACATGGTTCCATAATATTGGAGAAACACATTAAGGTTTACGGAGCAATTAAGCCCACGCCAGTGACCTTCTTCGTTCACATACACTCACATTCAAACAGAAAAAAATATAAATGAATGACAAAAAATAATGAAATAAAAGTAGTCCTGAAAAGGACTGATGCTTAGTCGTAAAAGGACTTTTTTTTTATTCCTCAAAAGAACTTTTTTTTTATTCCTCAAAAGAACTTTTTTTTTATTCCTCAAAAGAACTTTTTTCTCTCATCTGGACTATAAATTGCTCCAACGTATTCCACATTCTTGAGCTTCCACAAGAATTTTCTTCACATTAATGTTCTCGAAGAAAAAGTGAGTAATGGTGGGATGTATCAGCGATTGAAGGCGCTCACCAAAGTATTTCCCCAAAGTTTTGGGTTCGACAAGAGCAAATGCTTCGTCAAAGCATAGAGTCCATTTGTCTTCTTCTGTTTCGTTAAAGCACCTATGCCCCAGCTGATTGTTTGGCATGAGATTAGGATGCAAATGACATTCTCTACAGTAATACACTTTTGCAATGTTTTTTCCAACCGCATCGACCAGAGCAAGTTTAAGAGCATTGGTATCTTGATCAGATATCGTATGTTCGAGTCCGAATTTACTGCATACCAATCTCACTGCATCACGAATAACTGTTCCAAACTGTAATTGCAGAATACCGTCCCACAGCTTTTCAGAAGCATCACGAAGCGTGTTGAATTGTTCCCAGGTTAGGGACACAGAAGCACAATTCAATTGCAAGACATCATTGGAGCACGTGAACAGTTGTTGAAAGGTGTACACAGGCCCATCAGATGAAGGTGAACAGTTCATCAACAGTTCTTTATTGATCACTTTGATTTTGTTGAGAGCGTCATAACAATGCGAGCGGTCCATGAACTTCTTGAATGTTCTAGCAGACATTGTCACGCCATATTTGGTAGGAAACAGTTTTTCTCCTTTGGTAGTGTAGCTGCGAATGTGCACTCTCACAGTTCCAGAAAAATCAGTCACTTTAGCAACTTTGTTTCCCCCGAGGGACACATGATGAAGAGGCATGCTTTCTAATGAAATACCGTAAGGAGGAGGTTCGGCAAACGGATCAGGACATCGATAGTTTAAAAGCTTCCATCGTGCTTTCATTAAGCGCGGATCATCACTCACTTTTTTCTTGGCATCAGAAACATCTGAAGACGAAGAAGTTCGCTTCATGTTTAACGCAGATCGACGAGGAGGTAGGTAACACAACGTGCACAGAATTCGAAGGCAGAGAACAGAATGAGTGAGCTGGTCTGTCCTCGGCCAAAACTGATAACAAATTGCTGTTGACGCATGCGCGTTGTTCACTGTGTGATGACGTGATTGTATAGCCACGTGATAAAGGAGCCTCTGTTATCATCTTTCTATAGGTCAGATTTAATCGAACATCAGGTGCATTTTCGCAACGTGGAAGGTCGTGAAACCATGACTCATTCGTCTTGTTCACGCATGTGTGTTGTTCGCTTCTTGATGACGTGATTGCATAGTCACGTGATAAGGGTGACCCTGTTATCATCTTTCTAAATGTGAGATTTAGACGAATATTGGGAGCATTCTTGCAACGTGACAGTCCATGATACCATGACTCATTCGTGGGGGTAGCATTTGTAAAAGGGATCCACATTCCAAAGCTATGACGACAGGCTGAAAACCATCTCTTTTAAAAACAAAGTCCCTTGTTTGGCCTAGAGAAACTGAGGCAATGCATGAATTTTTTACAATTTCACATTCGTCATCTCTGTGAAAACCAATACAGGGATTTCCATTTTTATACTTATTAATGAAAACAAAATTGAATATTTCTCCACATACATTCTCAACAGCATCCTTGATTTCACGAAGTACTGGTATCCAAGGTTTAGCCAGCACACTCAATCCACTGAATGAGTAATGGAGATGATTATCACCGTAGACCACATGTTGTCTAGGAATTTTATACGTTTTTCCATAAATCTTAATTTTGCTGAGATCATCACCGATATATTCTACTTCATTTTCGAGGTGGTTAAGATAATCTGTAGCTTCAGAATAAAAAAATAATTTCTCATAGGAAAAAGGAGGTCATCCTTATGATACATCTTAGAAGAATACATTTCTTCAGACGAAAGAAAATGTAGCAGTAATTGAAAAAAGCAGTATCTTCACACCGAGCAACGAAGCGAGAATGAAACAGACAGACTTGAGATAAGACATACGATTAACGAGTGCGTGAGTCATCGGCGATGCAAGCACGAGCACGTTACGGACATGTGTAAATGATCAAGAATTTAGCATGTTCGTTTAAAACCAGTGTCAAATAATCAGGCAAAAAGTACAATTTCCGAAGGCGTGAAAATGAAATTGACTACATGTGAGAAAACAAAATGGTGGTGATCGTGAAATGTCGACCCCACCCCTCCCCCCAAAAAAGAAAATGGCGACGACAGCTAGTAGGATGGCAACTCAGTCACACGCGTGGCGTACAAATCACATCTCAAAGAAGTAGATATTAAACTTCTATCTTCTTATATTACCACCATTCACAAAAATTTGTAAAATCAGTGTTACTATCTCCATTGTTCCACCCTCAGATTTCATTTTTCCTATGCGAACAGAAACGAACGTGAACCATTGTCATAGAAGACGACTCGTCAGCATTTTCCCCCTCGACTCACACAAGACTAATGTCGTCGCCTAACCCTGGCAGTAGTTCACCAAATTTAAAGTACATGACCTATTAATAAAGAACATACTGCTGGGGTTAGGCGACGACATTAGTCTTGTGTGAGTCGAGGGGGAAAATGCTGACGAGTCGTCTTCTATGACAATGGTTCACGTTCGTTTCTGTTCGCATAGGAAAAATGAAATCTGAGGGTGGAACAATGGAGATAGTAACACTGATTTTACAAATTTTTGTGAATGGTGGTAATATAAGAAGATAGAAGTTTAATATCTACTTCTTTGAGATGTGATTTGTACGCCACGCGTGTGTGACTGAGTTGCCATCCTACTAGCTGTCGTCGCCATTTTCTTTTTGGGGGGGAGGGGTGGGGTCGACATTTCACGATCACCACCATTTTGTTTTCTCACATGTAGTCAATTTCATTTTCACGCCTTCGGAAATTGTACTTTTTGCCTGATTATTTGACACTGGTTTTAAACGAACATGCTAAATTCTTGATCATTTACACATGTCCGTAACGTGCTCGTGCTTGCATCGCCGATGACTCACGCACTCGTTAATCGTATGTCTTATCTCAAGTCTGTCTGTTTCATTCTCGCTTCGTTGCTCGGTGTGAAGATACTGCTTTTTTCAATTACTGCTACATTTTCTTTCGTCTGAAGAAATGTATTCTTCTAAGATGTATCATAAGGATGACCTCCCTTTTTCCTATGAGAAATTATTTTTTATTCTGAAGCTACAGATTATCTTAACCACCTCGAAAATGAAGTAGAATATATCGGTGATGATCTCAGCAAAATTAAGATTTATGGAAAAACGTATAAAATTCCTAGACAACATGTGGTCTACGGTGATAATCATCTCCATTACTCATTCAGTGGATTGAGTGTGCTGGCTAAACCTTGGATACCAGTACTTCGTGAAATCAAGGATGCTGTTGAGAATGTATGTGGAGAAATATTCAATTTTGTTTTCATTAATAAGTATAAAAATGGAAATCCCTGTATTGGTTTTCACAGAGATGACGAATGTGAAATTGTAAAAAATTCATGCATTGCCTCAGTTTCTCTAGGCCAAACAAGGGACTTTGTTTTTAAAAGAGATGGTTTTCAGCCTGTCGTCATAGCTTTGGAATGTGGATCCCTTTTACAAATGCTACCCCCCACGAATGAGTCATGGTATCATGGACTGTCACGTTGCAAGAATGCTCCCAATATTCGTCTAAATCTCACATTTAGAAAGATGATAACAGGGTCACCCTTATCACGTGACTATGCAATCACGTCATCAAGAAGCGAACAACACACATGCGTGAACAAGACGAATGAGTCATGGTTTCACGACCTTCCACGTTGCGAAAATGCACCTGATGTTCGATTAAATCTGACCTATAGAAAGATGATAACAGAGGCTCCTTTATCACGTGGCTATACAATCACGTCATCACACAGTGAACAACGCGCATGCGTCAACAGCAATTTGTTATCAGTTTTGGCCGAGGACAGACCAGCTCACTCATTCTGTTCTCTGCCTTCGAATTCTGTGCACGTTGTGTTACCTACCTCCTCGTCGATCTGCGTTAAACATGAAGCGAACTTCTTCGTCTTCAGATGTTTCTGATGCCAAGAAAAAAGTGAGTGATGATCCGCGCTTAATGAAAGCACGATGGAAGCTTTTAAACTATCGATGTCCTGATCCGTTTGCCGAACCTCCTCCTTACGGTATTTCATTAGAAAGCATGCCTCTTCATCATGTGTCCCTCGGGGGAAACAAAGTTGCTAAAGTGACTGATTTTTCTGGAACTGTGAGAGTGCACATTCGCAGCTACACTACCAAAGGAGAAAAACTGTTTCCTACCAAATATGGCGTGACAATGTCTGCTAGAACATTCAAGAAGTTCATGGACCGCTCGCATTGTTATGACGCTCTCAACAAAATCAAAGTGATCAATAAAGAACTGTTGATGAACTGTTCACCTTCATCTGATGGGCCTGTGTACACCTTTCAACAACTGTTCACGTGCTCCAATGATGTCTTGCAATTGAATTGTGCTTCTGTGTCCCTAACCTGGGAACAATTCAACACGCTTCGTGATGCTTCTGAAAAGCTGTGGGACGGTATTCTGCAATTACAGTTTGGAACAGTTATTCGTGATGCAGTGAGATTGGTATGCAGTAAATTCGGACTCGAACATACGATATCTGATCAAGATACCAATGCTCTTAAACTTGCTCTGGTCGATGCGGTTGGAAAAAACATTGCAAAAGTGTATTACTGTAGAGAATGTCATTTGCATCCTAATCTCATGCCAAACAATCAGCTGGGGCATAGGTGCTTTAACGAAACAGAAGAAGACAAATGGACTCTATGCTTTGACGAAGCATTTGCTCTTGTCGAACCCAAAACTTTGGGGAAATACTTTGGTGAGCGCCTTCAATCGCTGATACATCCCACCATTACTCACTTTTTCTTCGAGAACATTAATGTGAAGAAAATTCTTGTGGAAGCTCAAGAATGTGGAATACGTTGGAGCAATTTATAGTCCAGATGAGAGAAAAAGTTCTTTTGAGTAATAAAAAAAAGTTCTTTTGAGGAATAAAAAAAAAAGTTCTTTTGAGGAATAAAAAAAAAGTCCTTTTTACGACTAAGCATCAGTCCTTTTCAGGACTACTTTTATTTCATTATTTTTTGTCATTCATTTATATTTTTTTCTGTTTGAATGTGAGTGTATGTGAACGAAGAAGGTCACTGGCGTGGGCTTAATTGCTCCGTAAACCTTAATGTGTTTCTCCAATATTATGGAACCATGTTTGGTGAAGTTCACCACCTCTTTTGCTACAAGAAGGCAACAACGAGGGATTTGGTCATCCTGATACCTCTATCTTTGAATGGGTAATACGAGCATTGGTTGAATAACTCACTCGGGGGACCTTCAACCGTAGCAAATTCTTTGCATATGTATAATTTCAGTTTTCTTTCCTTGATGTATATTTCTTCTGTTCGATTAACACTAGACGAAATTTAACTTTCTCGAAACTAACCTTATAAAAAAAATAGTCTTTGCCAATTATGAAAAAAGTGTAAAACAACTCATTAAGAAAACTATTTTTGGGAAAAGTATGAAATTTTAGTTTATGTCATGATAATAAATGTCGGTGAGACTTATTCTAAAGTTAAAAAATATATCTGAAGTTTTTGTTACATTTCTGATATTAGGAAAGTTTGTATGGAAATGTGAGAGTGATCGAGTCGAAAAGAAACAAGTTTGTTGGAATGAAACAGGAAAAAAGTACTACAAAGAAAAAAATCGAAGTACAGTGTAAAGCAAAGTTAAACAAAATACGTAAAGGTAGAAAAGTTTTTCGAAAAATAGATTAAGTCGTTATACAGAGAAAAGAACTAAGTCTTTCTTAAAAAAATTTATTACATTTGTTTGGAGAAATTCGATATTTTAGCTACATGTTGAGAATAGCTGCTTTTCTGGTGAGCTTGGAAATTGCTATGTAGGGGAAAAAATGTTTACTAAGAATACGATGTTTAGTGGAAGTACGGACTTGGTCGCTATGTCTCCAGAATGAATGTTTTTTCTGTTGATTTAGAAAAAATATACTGAAAATATATTGCAAAGGATATAAATTTTATCGTAAGAAATAATGCTTTAGAATGAATGTCTTGACAATGAATGCTTTTCCTGTTGGGTCAGTTAAAGAAAAGTATAGCAAATTAGGATAGAATGAAAAAATATGAATATTTCACATACATGCAGGTTTTTAGTAATACTTAAGTGAGTTGGAAAGTGAGGGACACAAAAATTCTGAAGTGTTTGGTACATCTTGTGATATCAATTTGTTAAGAAACGTTTACTCAAATGAAATGAAAAATAAAGTCATAGTAAAGAAAATACTAATACAATCGAATTTTAACTGTCATAGATCTGTATATTTCTCGTATACCCACGAAAATGTAAGATAGAAAAATTTATTAAGTTATACATTAAAAGAGAGAAAGAAAAGTTGCTTACATATGAAAAAGAAATAATAATGAAGAAACGCCTGTTGAAAAGAAATAGAAAAGTAAAGTTGGAATAAAGAAAATACTGTTGCAGTCCAATTTTTACCACTACAGATCTGTATATTTCTCATAAATGTAAGCTTTCAGGAATACTTAAAAGTGAGTTTTGAAAAAATATTACGTTACATGAAGAAACAAAAAAATATCTGAAGTTTTGCTACATCTTGTGATATCAAGTCGTTAAGAAACGTTGGTTGAAATGAAATGAAAAAATAAAGTCTGAATCGTGAACATAGAATGATATTCAAAACACAAAATTAAGTTAAATAGGGGGAAATACGAAAAAAAAATGTTTGTCAGAAAGAAATGTAAAAATAAAGAAAATACTGTTTCAATCGAATTTTTAACTGCTATAGGTCTGTATATTTCTTGTACATACACGAAACAGCGATGTAAAAAATAAATTAAGTCACATTTAAAGCAAGTAAGAAAAAAATAGTTTAAGAGGAGAAAAATAAATCTGAAGTTTTGTCACATCCGGAAATTCAAGTCGTTAAGAAACGTTGGTTGAAATGAAAAAAAATAAAGTCAGAATATAAATATGAGGCAGTTTGCAAAGTTTGAAATAAAATAATGGACGAATGCGCGAACATAGAATGATATTCAAAACATAGATTAAGTTAGATTGCGGGAATTGAGAAGAAAAAATGTGTGTTAGAAAGAAATGTATAAATACAGTAAAAATGCAGAAAATATTGTTTCAATCGAATTTTAACTACTGTAAATGAAAGAAATGGAAAAATACAGTACGAATGAAGAAATCAATTGAATTTTAACTACTATAGACCCGTGTATTTCTTGTACAGACATAGAAAAGTGAGATAGAAAAATAGATTAAACCATACATTAAAAGCAAGTAAGAAAAAATCGGTTTCAGAGGGAAAAAATTAAAAATCTGAAGTTTCGTCACATCTTGTAGAACAGATATCAAGTCGTTAAAAAACGTTGGTTGAAATGAAATGGAAAAATACAGTAAGAATGAAGTGTAAAGTTAGAAAAAAGACAATGGACGAATACGTGAACATAGAATGAATTCAAAAACACAAAATTAAGTTAAATATGTGGAAAATGTGAAAAAAAAATGTTTGTCAAAAAGAAATGTAAAAATAAAGTAAAAATAAAGAAAATACTGTTTCAGTCGAATTTTTAACTGCTATAGATCTGTATATTTCTCGTACATACACGAAACAGCGATGTAAAAAATAAATTAAGTCACATTTAAAGCAAGTAAGAAAAAATAGTTTAAGAGGAGAAAAAATAAATCTGAAGTTTTGTCACATCCGGAAATTCAAGTCGTTAAGAAACGTTGGTTGAAATGAAAAATATAAAGTCAGAATATAAGTATGAGGTAGTTAGCAAAGTTTGAAATAAAATAATGGGCGAATACGCGAACATAGAATGATATTCAAAACACAGATTAAGTTAGATAGCGGGAATTGAGAAGAAAAAACGTCTGTTGGAAAAAAATGTAAAAATACAGTAAGAATGGAGAAAATATTGTTTCAATCGAATTTTAACTACTATAGATGAAAGAAATGGAAAAATATAGTAAGAATGAAGAAATATTGTTTCAATCGAATTTTAACTACTATAGATTCGTATATTTCTTGTACACATATAGAAAAGTAATAAGATAGAAAAATAGATTAAACCATACATTAAAAGCAAGTAAGAAAAAAAGTTTCAGAGGGAAAAATTAAAAATCTGAAGTTTTGTAACACCTAGTGGAACAGATATCAAGTCTTTAAGAAACGTATGTTGGGTTAAATCTAAAAAAAGATACTGTTAGGAACGAATTTTATGTATATCTGCTATAGATCTGTATATTTCTTGCGCAAACATGAAACATCTATATAAAAAACCAGATTAAGTCATACATTAAAAACAAGTAAGAAAAGTTCTTTGCGTAGGAAAAAGAAATAATAATGAAGAAACGTTTGCTTGTTTAAATCAGAAAAAATAAAGCCTCGATAAAAGTAGTTGTTAGATTGAAAAGTAAGAAAATAAAATAATGTTGGTACATCGAGAAATTTAACGAGTATGCAAGCATTTAGTAAAAAAAGATTAAGATAATGCATTAAAGGGTACATTTCACTGAATAATCATGAAGAAATAAAAAAAACATTTTAACTATGCCTAAAAAATTGTGGCTTTGTACGGTGGAAAAAGGTACAACGTTAAAAAAATGCCATGAACACGTAAATACGTTAATAAACAATCGTGTTTTAAGATTATGTCTGCAGCACAAAACTTTGGAAAACGTTTTTATGTTGGAACGTCCGTTGAAAATGCGTGAAGTCTCCTCAAAGAAAATAAAAAAATCGTTACGTTGAAAAATTATGAATATAAAATGGGAAATTATGAGGAAAAAATAAGGAATAAATTCGTTGCAAAATGAACAAGTTATTGAAAAAATCAGTCTTGGAACTTAATGTGGCTACAGAATCTCAAATGACGTCAACCGCCGACCCCGCGGAGGAAATGGCGTTGGCTGATGTCATATCTGCTATCACGACATGCGTCATCCGGCATAGTCACTCTTCCCAAAACACGTGTCATACAAAGTTTTCTGAGTCAAAGAGAAAATGGTGAGTCATCCCAAAACACATGTCGGACAAAAGATAGCGGAACATGAATCAACAGGAACGAAATCTTTTCAAACAAAGCCTTTCCTCGTCTAAATTAAAATTGTAGGGAAGAAAAATATAAGAATGAGAAAAATAATGCAACGTCTATAAAAATTATAACACCTCACGGAGTTCTAAAAATATAAATTTAATAAAACAAATTTGAGGAAATGCTTCGATTGAAAAAACTTCCTTCAAAAATGTGTCAGCGTCCAATAAATCTCCCGAGAAAATTAAAAAAATAATGCAACGTCTATAAAAATTATAATACCTCAGGGAATTCCTGAAAATATAAATTTAATAAAATAAATTAGAGAGAAAAAATAGGACAAAAAAAATACTAGTAAAAAAATTGGAAACGACAAAAAAACTTCCTTCAAAAATTTGACAAAGTCTAATAAATCTCCCGAGAAAATTAAAAAAATAAATATTGGAAAGACTTCTTAAAAATTTGTCAACGTCCAATAAATCTCCCGAGAAAAGTTCCAAAAAACACCGCTAGGGGGCAACGTACACATCCCCTTTCCCCCACTCGGTCGTTGCCATCTCTCAAAGATCCATTAAAAGTTCCAAAAGCACCGCTAGGGGGCAGCACATCTCCTTTCCCCGACTCGGTCGTTGCCATCTTTCAAAGATCCATCGAAAGTTCCAAGAAGCACCGCTAGGGGGCAGCACATCGAGTTGACATCCCCCTATATCCACCCCCTTTCTCCCACTCGGTCGTTGCCATCTCTCAAAGGTCCATTAAAAGTTCCAAGAAGCACCGCTAGGGGGCAGCACATTGAGTTGACATCCCCCTATATCCACCCCTTTCCCTCTCGGTCGTTGCCATCCCTCAAAGATCCATTAAAAGTTCCAAGAAGCACCGCTAGGGGGCAGCACATCTCCTTTCCCGACTCGGTCGTTGCCATCTCTCAAAAACAAAGATCTAACATAATAATAAAGTTGCAAGAAGCACCGCTAGGGGGCAGCACATCGACCCAACACACTAGCGTCATCTGCCACGCCCTACATCCTTCTGCCACAAGCCACGCCCCACATCCTTCTGCCGCAAGCCACGCCCCTTGCTCCTTCTTTAGAAGGAGCTGCTCCTCCGGCAGAATCGGTCATTTTATACTACTCATATGTGCATAAATTTTGGTTTTCGTTATCAATTCTTCAAGGTTTTTATTATTCATTCCCCGTTTGTTATAGTATATAAGAAGTGTGTACAGAAATTTACCCCTCGGACTGTTTATTGTCCTCAAAAAAGAATTAGTGTTTGTTCGTGCTCATAAAATTTGACGCGACAGACAATATATCAAGTACTGTTGTTTATGAGCATTTAAAACTTTAAATTTTAGAAAATTCTTCGGTTTGTCTGGGTTCCCACAAAAAAGAAAAGTCTAGCTCTACAATCGGAGACGAGAGCCTATTCGAGGTCATAGTGATAAAGGTGGAAATATGTTGCACAGTCAGTTGACCCGCCCTATCTTCGGGCAGTCAGCAAACAAGAAGGTTAGGAGAGAAGATGGCATCAGCAACCGCTGGTGAAGCCAAGTCTGATCATCTGGTTTCTTGGGCCCTCCGGTTGGGGAGGTTCAGTGGCGTGACGTCACTTACTGAAGACCACTTGCTGAAGACCTGTGCTAGAGCACAGGTTGATAGCGACTGTCTCTTACGCTCAGCAGCATTCCCTGAAGGTCAACAAAACTCCCACAGCTTTAGCAAGGCCGTGATTGGTTAATACGCAATATGTACTTCCGCTCGACAAAGCATAATTTTGTTTAATTTTTTTAGAAAATAATAAACAGTATTTCTGTAACTTTTTGCAAATTTTTAGTTATGTGCATGTATATTTCGTTCTCATTTTTTCCTGACTGTACATGATGCACAAGTGCCTCTGAAACCTCTTCAAAGTCAACGATTTCCCCATAGTATAAGTACAGAAGCAGCCCAAGTTGAGCATCCTGGGCATACACAGCTGATACGAAGTAGAGCCCACGGAAAACGTAGGGCATGGGGCTGATGTCATGTCCTCTCCCTTCTAACCTCCTATTTAAACTCAGAAATAATTTGAAGAAAAAAATTTTGGAATTTTTAAAATTGGTAAAAAAAACCTTAAAATATATTTTACATGTTTTAGTTACTTTTATAAGACAATTGAGTTGAATATTCACATAGTATCTGTGTATTGTATATGATAATGCCGCGCCTACAAAAGCAAAATAAATGAAATAAATAATTATCTAGAGAAAAAAATAATCTGTAATTAACTATAATTTGCTTCATTTTAGCATTTCAGGCGTCTTATTGTGCCAGATAATCTCACTGAATGAAATTAAAATTAGACTTAAATACTCTGAAAAATGAATTGGTAATTCGATTAAAAGTTTTCGGAACCCCAATAATTTGTCAAGTCGGCGCCTGTGTTGTCTACTGTTATATAAGTGAAAAACATCCAGTAAGGATTCAATTAAAGTATCAAGTTTATGTGGTTGCAGTTCTTTTAAGTCATGACATACTGTTTTTAAGTTATTTTCAGCGAATGATAAGGACCTTTATTTTTCATTCATTAATTTCAATTTATTGACTGATCATTAGTTTGCTTTATGTATTGATTAATAAATGGTAAGATAATTGCAACAAAACATTTATTTTGTGGTAAATTGTTCTTCCGACTTTTGACTTAAAATTTGTTTTTCCACAAAACGGAAAAATGCGCCTCGTCACTGGGTGACATGTGATCTGTAAGAATAGCCCACAATTCCCAAAGCCGTCTGGATTTGGGCCGTGGAACTATTGAAGAAGCATTGGTATAGTTAAGTTTTTCATTCCCCCCCCCCTTGTTCATGAGGGAAGCAATCTTAGTATGTGCCCGTCGCATTGTGATTCCTTTCCCACGAGACTACTTCCTTAAATGAGGACAATGGGTTTGGTCTTTAAAAGTAAACCGCAGCAAGTAAACATCTGGAGATGGAGTGGTTGTTTTGCCATTGTTCCACAGAACCGTGCAATGTAGAGGAGGTAAAAGAGCGTAAAAACTCAGGGCTATTGGTACAAAGGCTGGTTCTTTTAGCGAAGCACACTGTGCTTCCCGAAGAGGGAGGCTGTGACATAGTTGCGGTGCCATCTCTCTTCGCAAGAGTAATCTAATCCCCTCCGATATCTAAGCGCACGAAGCAAGCGTGGGAAGGAATTAAACCCAAGTTTATACCCCAGTAAATCCAACGAACATCACTGAAACACATTAAAACAGAAAGAATATTTGTTTTGAAATCATAAAGCAGAATGTTTCATATTCGAAGATCAAAAAGCTAAAATTATCAGCAAATACCCATATTTTTGACCCCTGAAAAAAAGGATTATCGAAAAATGCCCTGTCCATAGAAATTTCAAGTTCTCTTCACAACGTATTGCATCATCCAAAGTCAAAAATAACTTTTAGTTCAGCCCCAGTAGATTCCAGACTTTAATTTATTAAAAAAAAACGCAATATATTTTTCATTTGTAAGTTAAAGAATATTGGCTGCTTCCATTGCGATAATAATCCTCAGATTAAGAAAAATTGGGCTTTCTTGAAAAGGCAAAGAATTTTGTCCATTCTGGTGTCGTAGTATAGCCTAGAGTCAATATGAATTCCGTCAAAGCTTAAAACATAAAGCTTTACAGAGCGATTTAAACTTTCATAGCTTTTTTTTTCCCCGATCAACAAAAAGACATCGTGTTGAATGCTTGGATTACGGGTAAATTTTGCGCACCATCTTTTCAAAGTAATGGAAAGCTCTTATTACAATGTATTTCGATACATCTTCACATGCCCATTTTATCCATTGCTTCCTTTCGTAAGATCACTTGGGCGTCGTAAATATATCATGGATACCTTTATCTAATCTTTCCAACGTACTATAGTTTCTCTTAATTTCTTTTAATTGCTTCTTGAGTTGGATAATTTGTTTTGACCAGAACCTTGTAATGATGTATGCATTTCTGATTTGTGCACATACATTTAATAATCTCGCTTTTCTCATTCTTTAAAGCACCTAGTACACTTTCAAGATCAGATATTTTTTCCTGCAGTCTTTTACTCTCCTTCATCTTTTCACATTTCAAACATACATGAAGTTGCGGAATTACTATCTTGTTTCGTCCTAAATCGAATCTACCCCGCCGCTGATACGGGATTTTTTGAATTTAAAGTTTTAATTCCATCCAAAGAACTTTCTAAAATTCTTGGTCTCCGATAAACCGTCACACACGAAAACTGCCATATGTTTTCATTAAGGGACCGAGCACAAATTGCTGTTCCTCCGAGGAACACTTTGAATGTGTGTCAGTTTTCCCAGTTTGCGCGAATTATGTGTGGCAGTTTTTCAAAGTGCCTAATGACGGGAAGGAGTTCTTTTGTTTATCGGAATTTTCATGCCAGTTTATACGAGTATACGGCAACTGGCCACAAAATTTCAATGAGGGGAGGGCGGGAAGGGGGTATGAATAAAGATCGCCGTTTCTTGGCATATATATATATACATTTTTTTTTAAAGTAGAATTGGGAACTCCAAACAATTTCGAGAAAACGTTCTACGTAAGGCAAGCGAGAACTGCACTTTAATTTGAAGGAACCCACCTTTCCCCAAACCCTCTACGGTCTAAGTTAGAGTACCATGAGGTAGTATACCAACCAAATTTGGTGGTTCTAAATTGGAAACTGTAGATTTTACGGAAATTTTGTAGGGGCCCCTTGACCCCGGGCCCCTTACCTTTCCAAAAACCGTTTACGGTCTGAGTTAGAGCACCATGAGGAAGTATACCAAATTTTGTGGTTCTAAATTGAAAACTTTAGATTTTACGAAAATTTTCTATGTGGGCTCATCGACCCCGGGCTCAGAATACTTCCAAAAACTGTCTACGGTCTAAGTTAGAGCACCATGAGGTAGTATACCAAATTTGGTGGCTTTAAATTGAAAACTAGATTTTACGAATATTGCGTATGGAGCCCTCTTGATCCCGGGCCCCCCCCCACCCGGTCCGAAAACCCTCTGCCATTTAAATTAGAGCACCATGAGATATTATACAAAATTTGGTGGTTCTAAATTGAAAACTGTAGATTTTACGAATATTTCGTATTGGGGCCCTTTGACACCGGGCACCCTACCTTTCCAAAAACCGTTTACGGTCTAAGTTAGAGCACCATGATCAAGTATACCAAATTTTGTGGTTCTAAATTGAAAACTGTAGATTTTACGAAAAATTTTTATGGGGGCCCATCGACCCCGGGCTCAGAACACTTCCAAAAACTGTCTACGGTCTAAGTTAGAGCACCATGAGGAAGTATACCAAATTTTGTGGGTCTAAATTGAAAACCGTAGATTTTACAAAAATTTTCTATGGAAGCCCATCTACTCCGGGCTCAGACCACTTCCAAAAACGGTCTACGGTCTAAGCTAGAGCACCATGAGGTAGTATACCAAATTTGGTGGCTTTAAATTGAAAACTGTAGATTTTGCGAACATTGCGTATGGAGCTCCCTTGATCCCCCCCGTTCCGAAAACCCTCTACCGTCTAAATTAGAGCACAATGAGATATTATCCCCAAATTTGGGGTTTCTAAATTGAAAACTGTAGATTTTACGAATATTGCGTATTGGGGCCCCTTACCTTTCCAAAAACCGCTTACGGTCTAAGTTAGAGCACCATGAGGAAGTATAATAAATTTTGTGGTTCTAAATTGAAAACTGTAGATTTTACGAAAATTTTCTATGTGGGCACATCGACCCAGGGCTCAGACCACTTCCAAAAACACCATGAAGCAGTATACTAGATTTGGTGGTTCTAAATTGAAAACTGTAGATTTTACGAAATTTTTTGTATGAGATGAGAGATTAATTAGTGTCCCCTCCTGAAATATTTTTATAAGTGCCGCATACTAGTCTTCTGCAAATTAAATCAGTGTCTGAACAAATTTTTCCTACCAAAGATCAAATGTTTAGAAAAATACAGAAGAAAAAAATGAAAAGAAAAAAAGCCGTGTAATTAATGCCCCATCCTGAAATGTTATGGCTCGCGATGTTATGGCTTGCGATGTTTTGTCACCGCGATGTTTTGGGCCAGCGATGTTATGACTTGCGATGTTTTGTCACCGAGATGTTTTGACCTGCGATGTTTTGTGTCCGCGATGTTATGGCTTGCGATGTTCTGTGTCCGCGATGTTATGACTTGCGATGTTTTGTCACCGCGATGTTTTGACCTGCGATGTTATGTCCGCGATGTTATGTCGCGCGATGTTTTGACGTGCTACGCACCATAGATTATATCCATGTACTGGGAGAACTAATTGAAAGAACGAGGGAATATGAACTCCCATTATATGTGGCTTTTATTGTTTATGAAAAGGCCTTTGATTCTGTGCAACCATCAGCAGTTACAATCGCTTTGAAATCCCGCGGTATTGAAGATGGTTACATTAGCATTATTAGTAACATCAACGAAAATGCAAGTGCAAAGGTTCGGACATTTGGGGATACAGCATCAATAAAAATTGTAAAGGGAGTAAGACAAGGTGACATCATATCTCCCAAACTATTCAATGCCACATTGCAAAGCATCTTTCAATCATTGAATTGAGAAAACAAGGTCATAAAGATTAAGGCAGATTAATTTACCTTCGTTTTGCTGATGATGCAATCATTTTTGCAACTACCCCTTCAGAGCTGCAGAGTGTAATCCAGGAACTTGCTTACAAGAGTAAAGAAGTGGGATTAAAAATGAACTTTCCGAAGACAAAAGTAATGCACAATACTTTTACAAGAAATGAAGATTTTTCGATTGATGGGAAAAGCTCGAAATAACCGATACATATACCTTTACCTTGGGCAATAGATACCAAACAAAGGTTAAATTCATGAGAAAATTACTTGGCGTATAAAACTTAGCTGGAGAGCTTTTGGAAAAAACGGTACAATTTTGAAGAGCAATACGCCATTATGACTTAAAAGAAAAGTGTTTAGTGAATGCATCCTTCCAGTTCTTACATATGGAGCACAGACATGGATCTTCACTAAAAAGGACATACAAAGCCTGCAGACAACTGAAGGAAATATGGAGAGATGCATGCTTGGTGTCATTAGGAAAGTTAAGATGAGGAACTCATGGATAAGGAAAGGGACAAGAGTGGAAGACATCATGATCAGAGTAAAATCCCTGAAATGGTAATGGACCACCGATGGACAATCTAAATTTTTGACTCGATACCAAGGGACAGAAAAAGACCCTATGGGAGGTGGATGAATGAAATTCAAAAACATGCCAGAGTGACATGGAAGAGAGTGGCTCAAAATAGACAGTTGCGGAGGAAATTTCGAGAGACCTTCATCCAGCAGTGGATTGATAATTGTTGATAATGATGATGATATATATATATATATATGTGTGAGGCGTAACTAGAGCGAGAGAGGCGTAACAGATTCCCCGGGCGCAGCTCAAGAGAGGGAACAAAAATCACTGCGTAAAATTTAATTAAGATCGGAATTGAAATATTTACACCAATTCCTGGTACGCCTTTTCGCCATAATTGGCCGTTTGTCCATTTACATATTTGCTTATAATATCTTCCGCTAGTTTCGGTAGCTTGGCAGCCTAAAATTCGCATTTCTTCCTCAGAATGTCCAGGAGATGTAATTTGCTCACAATCAGAAATGGAGCGCGGTTATCTGCACGTTGCAAGGCAAGGATGTCGTTCACATTGTTAAAGATTCTCTGGGGGCAATTCGATCATTAGTGCTCTATATTAAGCTGCATTCAGTTCATTTAATGTGGCACCAAAGGTTTGAACTCAGAAGCAGTTAGGAATTTCATCGTCTTCATCTTTTGTATTTTGGGCTGTAAAATACAAAAGATGATGTAAGTAAAGTAAATGGACGAAACCCTTCTGCTGAGTGCTGTCCCATATTTTCTAACTTCTTCCGACGCAGTTCAAGAGGGTAAAATGCAGTTCCTGTCTGGGATAAGAAATGCTATATACTCTATTTATTGTATCATACTGTCATAAAAATATTTAAGCATTAAGTTGTTGAATTACAATGAAAATAGTAATGAGGGCACCAGCGGTAAAACTTCGCAAAGTTCTTCCTCTAGTCCGCAAAAAAACCAAAAAAAAAAACCATCAGGTTCTTAAGATCTATTGCACAACCGTTAGTGATTATTAGACATTAATTAATTACAAGAGAATTAGATTAAAAAAAATAATGTAATTCAGTGTGAAGTGAAATGTCAGAAGTAACTCCTTGTGGCCAGTGTCAGTTATTTCGAAAAATTGTAATTGTACATGCATGTGGATACTAAATAATGCAAATTTGTGCTTATCAACACACAAGACCAGTTTCACTGTCCTAAAAAACCTATGCAACAAACATTATAATATTTCAAACGTCAGACAATAAAGTTTTGTCTTGTGTTTGTCTTAACACCTTCTGTAAGACAATATTTGTGATTTGTCTCGGGCACAGAAATGCATAGTTACATAGTTACTAAGGGCATGTCTGGCACTGTTTATTTTCATTTTCAACTTGCCATCGCACAACTAAAAGATCGAATTCAACAATGTACATGCTGAATAAGATCAGCAGTCAACATGCTACAAAATGTACATTTCTTTAAAAATATGCTTCCTTCTTTTGCGTAGCTTTAATCCCAAAAATGTACTATACAAAACTCAAATTATATTGCAACTCTGTGAAATCACACTGCATTCGATGCAATACTGGTAAAATTTCACCTGGCATCCATCCATCTCCCTCGTGGTCTTCTTCTGGGTATTTTCTAGCTTTTTTAAACTTTTCTATTGTACCCAATTATATTCAGTGAAGGGAATTCACAAGTTTGAAACCCTGGATTTGTACATTGCTGTCAGTGCTGCATTAAAGATTGCATCATCAGTAACACAAAATTCCAACTGGAGCCTTCACATTTTTCAAAATTAGAGCTGTAAGTTGGCATTAGCAATTAACTGGGAAAAATTCTGTAAGTAAAGCTCATGTTGAAAACTGGCTTCCTAGTTTATTAAATTAAACACCTAAATTTTTAATTTTTTTCTAGGAATTTTATTATTTTAATTTGCAAATTTTCACAAAACTCATATCTTTCATCAGGCAGTCACTTGCCACTCTTTTCCACCGTCACTATCGTGGTTACGATTATTTGTAGGTTACATATAACCGTGATAGTGACGGTGAAAAAATAGTGACAACAAGCGACTACCTGATGAAGGAGAAGAATTTTCTCTGAAAATTTTAAAATTAAAGTAAAAAATTCCTAAAAAAGCATAGAGTTCAGAATCGCTTTATTCAATTGGGAATGGGCCGTACAGAAGTTTAATTAAGTGGGAAAAACTGGTTTTATCAGCAGTTACAGGAATGTAACAGAAAATTGTGGGCCCCCTGTCTGCTTCATCTTCACGTGTGCACACACACACACATTTGGTACTATCCCTTGACCCAAGATAACTTAGATGTTAACTAAGACTAAATAGTTAAATGCGTACCATACTTACCAAACATATTACATGATATCTCTGAACATCATCTAATATGTTTGGTAAGTATGTACAGACACCAAACATATACTAAACATATCACATGATGTTCAGAGATAATGGCATTCACATAACATTCAAGCAATAGTTCAGTGGAAATAAATTTCATTACCACTGGCACTTCAACAATTAAAGATATGATAAACCACATTTAATCTTATTTATTTTGTAACAATAATTATGATTTAATTTTGAGCAAAGATAAATACTTTCAGTTATGGAGTTGGTTTTGAATTTATTTGAACAATGAGCATTTATCGCAATAATTTGTAACCATCAATATTTACATTTTTCATTCTTCAACATTTGACACTCGATGTGGCCAATCTTATGATAGTTTGGGGTCTTGGTACTTCTCATTTGTTTCATTAATTTATTTTGAAAGAAAGATATTTTTAATATCATGCTGATGACTGGTATTTTTTATAATATGCAGACACTGGGGAAATATGTAGATGAGGAATAGTTTCCATAATTAATGAATTTGCTTTTTAATAAATACTGCTTTGGAACAAATTCATTAAGGAATATTTCTTGCAAGCCACTTCTAATTTGCTTGCTCTCTAACAATGACTAGCTCCCTAATTTGCTTGAAAAACACAGTCTATAAATATTAAAGAGGAAACTGCTTGGATCTCTACTTCCCAATTCATTGATCTGGGAAGTAGAGATCCAAGCAGTTTTGAACAACTCCATAGAAATGCTGTGGAGCAATGTTTATGCTCAGGGCTTAATTTCTAACAAAAAGAGGTGCAAGAGCCATAAATGGGGATAAGACCAATATGCAATACTACTGGAGCAAAGTCAAAATGAATGGAATCTGCAAAGTTTGCCCATTACTATTTCTTATGAAAGGTAGAATTAGTGACTGAAATTGCACATTCAAAGCCTTTAGCAAAAAGAGAATTGATTTTGACGACACGATCTCGCTCGTACAAAAGAAACACATATTTCATTTTAGAGCTTCTGTGGGCTCCCGCTAATACTTAAATATTCGCCAAAAATGAAGAAGCACAGAAGCAGTGCTCCAGTGAGCTCCGGCCCAAACTAAACCCTGTTTCTGCTGGAAGATTACACTTTTGTGGATTCTTTTTTTGTTCCTGGAATGAAAAACGAGAAAATTTGCAGCCATATCCTGATACATAAGGGCCAACGATGACACTTCATTTGAAAAGGAAGTGCCATAAAGTCACCTTTTTGCAATTAACAACAAAAACATGCTAAACTTGATGTTGTCTTAGGCATGTTCAGAAGTTGCATAAAAGGGATTTCTGCAACAACTTAGGTAAATCAGACATATTACTACATTATATGTAGCAAAACAATTACTAATGTAAAATCTGCAGAATTATCACTGGGCATCATGTATTGGGTTGTCGGAAAGGTCATGACGTGTTTTGGTACCAAATGGCGGTTGGGCGGTTTTGGAAGTACTAGAGGCATACGCAGCTCTGTTATCGCTATGACATTCGACAGGAGCCAGTTCTAGCTGCAGTCTAAAAGGAATAGTGAGCGATTTGGCTGATTTGCGAAGATTTGACATCAAGTTGAAGATGGAAAACCAAACTGTGCATTTTCGCCATATTTTACTGTTTTATACCGTAAAGGAAATCACGCGCGTCAAGCTTCTGAAAAGTTGTGTAAAGTGCACGGTGATAATGCTCTACAAGAACGTCAGTGCCAGCGGTGGTTCGCAAAATTCCGTGCTGGTGATTTTGACCTCAACGATACTGATCGGTCCGGGAGGCCCACCGAGGTTGATGACGACCAAATCAAGGCATTGATCGAGTCAAGCCCACATTACACGACATGAGAGATTGCAGACACATTGCACATCCATTATTCAAATGTTCACGACCACCTGAAGAAGCTGGGATACGTAAGCAAGCTCAACGTGTGGGTTCCTCATGAACTCAAAGAAGCTCAATTGACGGCGCGCATAAACATCTGCGATATGCTCATTAAACGTGAGGAAAACGATCCTTTTTTGAAGCGACTTATAACTGGTGACAAAAAGTGGATTGTGCACAACAATGTGCTGCGCAAACGGTCTTGGTCCCGACGTGCTGCTTCGCCTCAAACGACATCCAAAGCAGACATTCATCAGTGAAAGGTTCTGGTCTCCGTGTGTTGGGATTTTAAAGGTGTCGTGTTTTTCGAGCTCCTACCACGGAACCAAACAATCAAATCGAATGTGTACTGTCGGCAATTGGACAGTTTGAACGAATCCAGCATCCAGAAACTTCCAGAGCTTGTTCATCGTAAAGGTGTTGTGTTCCATCACGGCAACGCGAGACCACACACAAGTTTGATCACCCGCCAAAAATTAGTGGAGCTTGGGTGGAACATGTTGCCACACCCAGCATACTCGCCTGACCTTGCGCCGTTAGACTTCCACTTGTTTCGCTCTCTTCGACAGCCCTTGCGTGGTATAACGTTCAATTAAGATGAGGCTGTAAATCAGCACCTTGTACAGTTTTTCGCCACGAAAGACAGGTCCTTCTATGAACGAGGCATTCTGCAGCTCACTGAAAGATGGCAAAAGGTTAGCGAACAAAACGGGCATTATATCATTGATTGATCTTTGTTCTTTCTATCAATAAATGACCATTGCAAAACATGGCTAAAATATGTTGTGGCTTTTCCGACAACCCAATAGAAATGCCTTATCAGACTACAGAAAACCTAGGTTTGCACTTATTTTATGAAACTGAAAATTTAGTATCATGAGGAAAATGTGAAAATGTCATGATATTTAAATAACAAATTCCATAACATTTTAAATGTGATAATTAAATATAACATTTACATAGGTAAAATGTTTGGTACTGCAGATGTTTGAAATTGCTTTTAAATTACCATGTGTTTAAAAACAGTATAAGGGTGTCTGTTCGTAATGTGACACCAGTTATGTTATTAGCCATGTTGCTGCTCTACATTGTGTTTCTCATTATATAGAGTGAGCATCCCTTTGCCAAAATCAAAATCTGAATTTTTTTTCCGAGTACCGACCTGATGCCATGAGTGCAGACAATACTTAATGCATTACAGTTCATTATGAAGCTTAAACACACACACACGTGCACGCACACATGCAGCTGTCTCTACAGTACACACAAGAGAATACCATTTAGAAGTTAGTGGATGTTACACTTGTAAAGAACGGCTGGTCTTTGTCACATGTCCAATATTCACCATGACCTCATTACGTTGTTTTGGATGAAGAAAACAGTGATGATATATGAGGCAACGTCAAACAGCTTTCCTCTCCGATTGATAAAGGTTTAGTCTTACATGTTGGACAGGTTTTTTTGTGTGCTAAATCTCTGTTCAGCACCATAGATTCTTGACACTTTCCAACATCCATGATAGATATAACTGCATTACTCACTATGAAAACCATGTATTTTGCCCTTTTTTTCTTTGCTCTATGGAGCATACATTTTATGTACTGTTCAAAATGTCAAAAAGAAAAAACAACCCTACTAATTTTCTTATGCATAATAGTGAAAAGAAAAACACTGTGCTTATCACACACAAAAAGTCAAGGTGCTGCCAAAACTTGACAATGGTGTAAGTGTGTGAGATGTCTTTCAGAAGAGTAGTGTGTTAAAATGCATACTATCAATATATGACCTGATGAAACAGAAGGAAAGTTCTATGCTGAAAGTGATGAAAAGAGCAGGAAATAGAAAAACATTGCATAAATTTAAATCTTGATCATTTATTGACAGAGGGTATTCATGTATTGAAGTGAACCTACATCCCTCAATGACATGCTTATAATGAAACCAGCAAAGATTTACCATACAAGTTTAAAATTGAAAGTACCTAACTGAATATTTGGCATGCTGGTTCCAGAAAGTGAAGAAACAGACATAACATTACATTTTTAGATATTTGTGGTAATAAAGCTTCTGCTTGTCATGATAGTGATGCAAAATCCATTGATGAGCTTTCCAAGATCATCACTGAAAGAAACCCACTGCCAGAACAAACAATGCTGGTGCTATATTTTGTGTTCTGACATTATTGACCCAGGATGACACTGACTACAGCTGATGAGAAGGCCCCTAGATAAATTAAGTATGCCAATGACAGTATGACTGGGCTGAGATATGCTGATGCAGTAGACACACATATAGATAAACTTGCTGTGATATGCAAGAGTATATGCATTCACTGTTTTACAGGAGTAACTACCTTCCCACCTCATTACCATGCAACAGCATGGACTATTAGGTTCATCTTTTCTGAGCAGTTTCACAAACATCTGGTACCAGCAGTATGTGCCCACTGCAAGGAAGACTGACGGGATGGTGAATGTCAGAGTTTATTGTTCCTTGACAATTGTTTGGCCCATGTCCCAAATGAATTTTGCAGCAAGAAAAAACATTTATTCCCCCTACTTCCCCCCAAATGTGACTTCATTAATTCAGCCATGTTACCAAAGTATCCTAACATTGATGAAGAGTAAATACAAAGACTTTTTATCCTACATTATGTTGGTAGTAGTGAATAGAAATATGGGTGTGAAAGGTTTCCAAAAGGAATTTAATTTGAGAGATACCATCTATGACATTGCTAACGCAGAGCATAAAAATAGTGTAGATAAAGACACCCTTATGCATGCTTGGCACAACCTGTGGCCTGTGATTACTAGTGATGATGATAAACAAACTAATAGTTTTCAAGAATTCCATATGACAAAAGCTAAAAGAATGGTATTGGACCTCCTTACTTATGTAAAAGGACTATACTAAGAGCTGTTATTAAGTTAGAGCAAATGAACACTGAAGAAGTTTCATTGTTGATCATGAGGCCAACTGGACACTGAAGAAGTTTCAATGTCATTCACAAAATGACTGATGCTGAAATGGTTCAGAATCAAGGTAATCCAAATGTGACAATGAACAAGATGATATTACTAACACAAAGGCAAAAGTACTGTACATAAAATGTGCCATGGACTTACAGCAGGACCAGAACAGTATGCATTCATCATGGAATGAGAAACCATGTCAGTTTATAAAATCAAAGCTAGACTTACAATGAAAATCATTGTTACTGAGTCAGATGACTCATGAAGAAACCTTAAAAAAGTCATATAGTATAGCGCGTCTTCATTCCTAGAATATCCACTTTGTGGCCACTTGAAGCTTCTTGTCAATTTTTCATAATCACTTTTCATTATAGTCAACTGTGTTAATTCTCTATTTATTTGTGCACCTTACATAATGCCTAGCTAACACATAAACATATATTTTTTTAATTGAAACATAGGATCATAGATGGAGACTGATGAATTACTGTAATGAAGAAACCGAAGATGCAGCTTGCTTACAAGGACATCAAAATCTGAAAATTTCCTGAATCTGAAATATCTTTGGCCCCACATATTTCAGATCAGGAATGCCTACCCTGTATATGTAAATCTAAAATGATATTTTTATACTGTAATGTGATGTCACCTTTATATGTCTCCCAAAAAGGAAAAGTGATGTAGAAGACAAAGGTATTCAAATCACAGTAATTGTCTTTAAGGGCTCTTCAGTTAATTATACATTTTGTATATACATTCCGCCCATCAGACAGTGGCATCAGGTCATTATGGCCATCCTGGACTAAGCCCCTCATGAAAATGAGAAAATCGTTTATTTTTTTAATTGGAAAAATTCCAGTTAAAGAAATTTAATTGAAAAATTCCAATTAAATCAGTAGCCAGTCTCCAGATTTTTTTAATGCATATGTGAGCCATTACAATAGTTGAGTAATTGGGTAATACATTACAGCCTTCCATATCCATTTTCTAGAGTGTGCAGAATTGTGGCCATGGCTGAATATCCCGTGCTTGGGAGAGGCAACTCCAGTCAACTCATCACCTAGACAATGCTTCAGAGAACAATGATGAATGAGTAGATGCGTGCTGAACTGTTGATGTGTAAAACTGTCTTTTGGGGCTGGTCGCCTTTCTGTTTAACAGCAGCGATTTTGCTTTGGTATCATGGCACAGTGAGTGGCTGATTTTCGTTTGTGGAGATAGCTGTTAAGTTCACTTGTGCAGGTAAATGAACAAAGTGCACGTTTTAGTAGAACACCCTTTTAGTTTATAAAGGTATAAAAAAAAAAAAAAGCATTGAAAATTTGACCCAAATATTTGCTTGGTGCAAAAACTTAAGAATCAGTCTAGAACTCTGCTTTGAAGCATGTAAAAAACTTGCTTACATAATGCAATGGGGCAAGAACGTCTAAATGCCTTAACTGTTTTATCTGTTGAGGAAAAGTTTATTTCAGAAATTGACAATTTTAAAATGAAAGTTACACAGAAGTTCACCCAGCAATGAAACAGAGTTCAGTTCCTTTATAAGTGAAGTAAGGCAAAAAACTGAACTTTTATTTATGTTACATGCATATATATAAATAAAATCCCTACTTCATTCTAAACAAAGGCATCACTCTTTCCATGTTTTAACGACACACAGCAACCGAAAAATTGTTGTTCGGTCACCACCGAGGAATTGAACCCCGGATCTCTTGATATCTAGGGAAGAACATTAGCCTTACACCACGGTGGCCACAATCGATGGTGCTACGTGTGTTTTTCTATCAGCTTCTGACATCATTGATTTACGATGTCAGAAGCTGACAGAAAAACACACATCATGGATTTATGATGTCAGAAGCTGACAGAAAAACACACATAGTGCCGTGGATTGTTGGCCACCGTGGTGTAAGGCTAACGCACTCAGCTAGATATCGAGAGATCCAGGATTCAATTTCCCGGCGGTGACCAAATAACAATTATTCGGTTGCTGTGTGTTGCTAAAACGGGGAAAGAGCGATGTCTTTGTTTATTCACTGACTCCACGTATTTGGAGGATTTTTACTTCATCCTATATGGTTAACTATGATTTCAGCAGGTGGCATTTGGAAACCTCACACAATCCACTGAAATTATATTTCACAGTACGAAAGAAGGTTGAGAACAATTTAAAAAATATTTAGTCCCGGATAAATTTTAGGTCACCCTATGCTACTGTCATCAGACGTACTCTTGTGTTCCCTCCAGTAAGTTTTCCACATGCTGGAAGTCAGAAAATGCTTAATGCACATATGCTTTGTATATTTTTTAGGTCTTTTTTCTAATGTGTGTTAGCAGTAGGATCAATAACTACTATTATTAGTAGTTATTTTTCTTTTACTACTATTATTAGCTACAGATTTTTCTTTTACTATGGATCTGTATTTTATGAAAAATGGCAAAGCACAAGGGAAAGTGGCTGCGTAGGTACTCATATCTCAATGTCTGAATAATCTGTTGGTTAGAAGTTCATAACAATGACAGCATTTTTAGTTTTCAGCCAATCAATGTTGCATATGTAATGTTGTGTTAGTGTAAGTATTTGTGACATGTTCAGAATCTGAATGTAACCATTTGCCTTGACATAATTTAAGGGCAAGCATACATATAACATCAAAAAATAAATGGCCACACAAAAATTGAACAGCAATCAGAATTTACTGTATGGTTTTTTATTCATTGCTATGTATCCACATGAGCATACATAACTATGTACAACACACAACTACGGTGTTCTCTTACAACAACAACGGCTGAGATGACAAAGTAGGTACCAATGGAGATACACCATAGAAACATTCTAGTTCATGGATGGCTCACCTAAGCCAATGTTTATGATGATGTAGTATCATACAGGTACCCACTAACCAGCAACGGATGATTAGTTCACAAAGCTGAGACTAGCACATGCACCAATACGAAAAAATACCCTCCTTGGAAACACTTTACATTTTTTATATCTTTTGTCTTTGTAATTCAGCACTGTGGAGGAATAACACAGTTCTGGGTTAACAGTGGCTCACGATGGCTCTTAAAAGTGAATGATAATTAACATTTTACAAATATAACAATTTGTCAACCACATTCTGGAAGAATTTGTGAAGAGCAATGATACAGTTCAATCACACAACTTTGCTGTAACTGACAGTGTGGATGCATTTCTTTAAATAAAGGATGGTAATTAATTGAATTCAATGCTGCTGCTTCTGTTTCTGCCTGGGACACTGGGGCAAGGCAAACTCTTCTGAACTGCAGCCAGGACACAGGGTTCGTCATCATTCTGCACATTGACATTGTTATTATTCCTTGGGCATATGGTGGTCATAGACTGCTAAAGGTAAGCCCTCTGTGAAGCAAAGTGAAGCACAAAATCACAGGACACCAGAACCACATGCTGGGACTTTGATAGTCTCTGTCCATACATGTGATTCTTTATCGATAAGAACATCAGCTCATGGCATCATCTTGTGCAGACCAATGTTTTAGCTGGAATGACAGTACAGTGAAGTGTAGTTCTTTTTGTACCAAGTGCATTTTTTTTCTTTTATTTTGCTACAGTCATTGACCAACAAACAAGCTACATTCTAAATTGAAATGGGAAAAAATACCACATCTGGAAATACAGGACATTTGTCAAGGATGGAGAATTAAAAACAGCAATGGCATGGATTGTTATGTATGTTTATATATATTTATATAATACAGAACTAAAGAAAAACTTCTGTACAGAAATGACGCAGTTCTCTGAGGATTTCTTCTGTGGCATAGAGAGCAGCTGTGAAAAACAGAGAACCCTCTTTGTCATGTGGATCATCATTTTTCTCTGGATGGCACTCAGCTCTCCTGGCCTATGGTATTCTTATTCATCACTGTGATCGTAGCACCAAACCACAGACCAATATTTTTCTTTTTTGATAAAGCTGGAAGCTCATTTAAATAATCTCTGATTCTGTAACTTTTTGACAACTTCTAGTTTATTTCTGTAAAAAAAGGAGAAAATAGCATTACTCTCAAAACAGTGTCATGCAATTTTCTTATAACTATTACAGTACATATTATATGGAATAATGTCATCGGCATGTAAGGCATGGTAAAACATCTCATAACTGCAATCTGAGAAAACGTTTGGCATCATGCAGGTTTCAGTTATTTGACATATTCACATTCCATAATTTTTGTTGTGTTCTTATATAATATAATATCAATCGGCATCTCTCAGAGCATTGTAATCAGTGTATGACTGCTTTAGTCCAAGTATAAGTTTGCACATCCCTTTCCAAGAAAAGTAAGAAGTATCATAAATGCAAACTAAATATCAAGCAACAATTAAAATTACGCTTCATTAATGATACTTTTTAGGTGATGTTCACATAAAATATTTATTGCCCCATTTTTATGTTCAATGATTGTGCCTTCCTAAGTCTCTTCAGTTTCTGGTCCCTCTTCAAACTTTTTTGCTTGAAAAAAAGAGCAGAGAATGATTGATTATCCTCAGATTTTCCATTCATCACGTGTGCTTCATCCCTTTTGTAGGGGAGTCAGCACATGCATTCTTAATGATAGATTTGTTATCTGCAACAGAGAAAAACTCTCCTAGTACTGTGAATAATTCTTTCCTGTAGCAAGACATTAAACAAAATGCAAAGTATTATGTATTTTTCAAACTAGTGATGAACTTAAAACTTACAACTGAATTTTCATGAAAATATTTGTACAGAAACTGCTGACGCATCTCCAGATGAATCAATCATACTTTGTGGCTGATACGTTATCGTTTCAATTTCGAAATCCATTTTCCAATTTCTTCTCGATGAAGTGTGGCTGATGATAAAAGCGTTTATGTGATTTCCGCTGAATGCCCAATTTCTGTCATGAGTCCACACAATCATGTTTTATCTCATTTTAAAACTGCAGATGAGTATTCAGTCATAGAGACTTAGTCCTTCTGCCTCTTTGATGTTAGAGTTTACCAACACATTTGATGCCAGAATTCACTTCTTCCTCCATCAAAACACTATTTTTACTCTGTTCAATGTCCCCATGTAATTTTTCCATTACAGTATATGAACGAAAAATTAGTCTCAATTTTAATTTCTTGTTTCATGTCTGGAGCTTTTCAAATGTCTATCATAGCATTTTTTTCAGCAATCTTTCAAATTTCATTTATTAGGCTAAAATATTAAAAAAAAATCTTATTTTTTTTTTTTTTGCAAAAAATTTTTAGTCTTTGGAAAACTTTGTCATGATTTAAACTTGTAACAAATGAATATTGCATTAACTATGTAAATATTTATTGCCTTGCAGCAGTCTTGAAAAATTTTCAAAAATCTTCCATAAATTCAAAATACATATGTTATTTGTTATGTAGGCCTGTTGATTTGTGTCTTGGATTGAAATACTCCTCTTATAAAAAAAAACAAAAAAAAAACATACACAATATTTAAAGAAAGAGGTGGAATCAGAAATATTTAACTCAGTGTTTATGCAAATGCATCTATTCAGCTGTTTCATCCCTGCAATTTCCTAGTGTTCTCCATTCGACCATTAATAAATATAAGTCTGCCTGCTTTGTACGATGCACAGAATATTCTTTTAAGCTTTGTTTATCTTGTTCATGGAAGCATTAGTGTTTCCCACACAGTTATGGTTTGCAGACTACCTTCTTTATTTTCACAAAGTGCACAGGTCTGTCACATGGTTCACTTTCAGAAATGAAGTAGGGAAAATGCCTTACAGAATCAAAATGCTGCACTAATATCACAACATTTCATACATAAAACTAACCTCTCAGGTTCATCATTGACACATAACGATTACCCAATAAGTACTTAGATATTTATTCTCTGAACCAGAGAATAAATATCTAAGGTATTTATTCTCTAGTTTGTCTTAGACTGTACTCTTTCATTAAGCAGGAGGGGGGAAGGGGTCAGAATAAATCAGAATTAAATTAAAGGATTTCTCTGAGTGCTGTATTTAACACTCGTGTATTGTATTTTTACATACATCAGCATTAAATACAAATGCATTAACACTATTTTTACTGATGTATTTATTTTATTTTTTAATCATGTATTTTTTACTGTTTGTAATTTATAGAACAAATCAGAAACATAGTAAGAGTTGTAATCAGTTGTCTATTTGCAAAATAACAGACACCCAATTATGCAAAACATTGTATTTCACAACAAAGCTGAAGCAAATGCATTTCGGAATTGTTCTCTCTCAGTGCACAGAATAAAAAAGGGATACATGTACCATGAGGAAACATAAAGTAATTCCCAAAATGTATGTGAGTGCACTGGTGAGATGTAATACTAGTTACGATTATTCCATTCAGAATTGCAGGCTGCACAGTATCATCCTATATTGGTCAACTAATTGTTCCACAAATCCTTGGTAAAAGAGTTCTGATCTTTTCTCGGGGCTCTTGTGAGCTGTGAAAGTGTCATTGCATGCACTGGATTTAGATAAGGTTAACAATGAGACCATTTCATGTGATTGATATCTTAACTTTCCACATTTATTGATAAGAAATGTTCAACATAGGTGAACTCTGTCTATTAAATGGAAGGTACGGTCTAAGGCACCTTGGAAGAGACAAACTCAGGATTTCAAAATGTCATCCCATTACCTCAAAACAGTGAGTGATCTGATATTAAAACACGTGTACTGGTAAACGTCTTCTTTCAGTGTTATATAACCTCACATCAAGATCCTGTGAACACTATATTGATTAATGGCATGATTTTTTTCTGTACTACATAGCAAGTGATATGTCCATCCACTACTCCCTGTCTAGTTATGATGTTAGTGTCAAGACAAATATTCACGTCTGTACCACAGTGTTAACATTAACCATTTGCCTCTGACATGTAGGCCACCTCATCTTCTATGTCTGTTCCTCTGTAGAATGGGTGGAATTGGCACAAGAGACTACTATTTCTATGCTTGTTTCACCACAGAACAGGCAATTTAGGAAGGGCTTTGTTATTCTGCAGACATATACCTGAGGACAAAAAAGCACGACATTTTTATGGAACTGCTTATTAATGGTTGTGGCATACTACAGAGGTGAAGTGCGTGTCAAGATGACAAATCAGCAGCGATACATTCTGTCGGTGTATTTTAGTCAGTTAGAACAACTGACTCCAATAAGGGAGCTGTTTCATATTTTATCTTACATAGCAAATCTGATTGTGTGATAGTTAAAAAGTCGTACAATTTGATTAACAACTTAAGAATTTATAATAATATTTTTCTAATAATGGGTGACTTTAATAATCTGAATTCCAAAGCAAAATTGGTTGTGATTTTGATAATCTAAGTTCTAAAATAAAACTGATTGTGATCTTAAAGCAAGGCAGCAACTTCAGAGAATGGTAAGAAAAAGATTTTGTGAAAATTGAAATTGCTTCTTTAATGAAAGCATTGGGGATTGACTGATAACAGGGTTCAACAAAACCCCACATGAAATATTACTTTTGTAATTACAATAATAATAACAAAAAGAAATTGAATAGTGATTAGGTCATTTCATTTCTAAACACAATTTTTAAAAAGGAGGAGCCCGGGCCTGTGCAGTAATCAGATTTCTATTTGATACATGACTATAAGGATGCTGCTATCTTGAAAACTGTTTTCATATATATCAGAACATGGTGTCACATGTTCTCTCAATGCTGCCAGCAGACTTTAAATAATAATTTGCTGAAATATTATTATTCTTGTTGTGTATTATGCATCACATGCTGATTTTGCATTTGAATAGTCTTGTGTTTATATCCATATATGACACCTTGTACTATATTTTTTAGTTTTACAAGTTATACACATATTTCTACTTTAAATCAAACATTCTAAAAACTTTCCATTTACTGGTGTAAAAATGTAAATAACATTGCCAAGTTTTCATGCTCAAAAGTGGGGATGAAATCTGTTAAACTCGAAAAATCTGACATTAACAGAAGGCTAAATTTAAAATCAAAAGACTGGACCTGACTACTGTTGCTAATAGAAAATATAATAATGGAAGTTAAAAATAATGAAATGGATGATCTCTTAATCGAATTTGTTGTGTTCCATGAAGCAGGCAAATCAGCTGATATACCTTCATTACATGTGCTGGATCTAGTCAGAATTTCAGTGATCCCTCTAATCATTGTACCTGAAGGGGGGGCTGTTAGCTTCATATCATTCCATAAAGAAGTAGCTGATTTGCATAATGCTTCTCTAGTCAGCCCTGTGGCCCCTCTCTTCTACTTTAGATCTCTTTGGTGTTCCTTCTGGTGGATCTCCTTGTCATGCTGATGTAGTCCTTTTTGGAACCATCTGGGTATAGCCATGGCTATCTAGAAACACAAGGCCATAACAATAGAGAGATGAGATCCCTCTTTTAGTGATGTCACGTGCAAAACAAATGCTTCTGATTGGTTTCCAACACTGTCAAACATGATACCAATGTATCAGTCTGTATCATGAGAGTGACATCACATACGGAGGGAACTCGTCTCTCTAATGTCATGTCCTTGTGTTTTCTAGAGGGCTTTAATATAGCACAGGAATTAACATGAGCCAGACTAGCAAATTAGAACTGGGAGTGCACTATGAACCATCAGCAGACCCCACCTCATTTCATAACTCCTCTTGTTTGAAGCCTTACAAGACTGCCTCTTCCAAATCGTGGAACAAAATAAAAAAATAAAAACCATTAACCATTTGTGCCGCAGAAGAATTCTGGAGACAAGAAATTTCCAATATTTTTAAAAAATTTCAGAAGAGATTAGTAACATTCTTTGCAAAATAAGAAAAAAAAATGAAAGAAAGAAGAGATAAACAAATATATAAAACACGCAGGAAGCATTTCTTACACCTAGTTTTCATATTAGGTACATCTCAATATTTTAAACAAGAAAGGTGTGAAATTTTTATTTGGTCCCCCAGTTCTAATGCAAGCCTTCTTACAAGCAACTGCAACAGACATGATGAGCAGTTTGCAGATGAAATTTATCAGGGGTGTGCAGTCCATAGAAGCAATGTAAGCAATGCTTGCCTTACTAGAAATGAATAATTGAAAGCTTTATAAAAATTTGATAATTATTTTTTTATTAATTTTATTAAGAATGGGTATTAAAATTTAGACCACAGCGTGATTACTTCCGAAAATGCACCTCTTAAAGAACTATTAAATAAATTCCGCCATAGCTTTATTGAAATTTAGTGCCATCAGCGGATAAAATTTACGCTTCCTGCACCCCGAATGGCCACATGACTAAGCTTACCGCAGCTGCTATGAGGGCTGTGCAAGCAATCCAGAAGTAGCTTCGGATTCATCCATTCGTTTCGTGCTTCACTTCCGGTGCTAAAAACGGACACGTGACTAAGCTCAATGCTGCCTGTATGAGGGCGATGAGGGCTATGCAAGCAACACATCAGTTGCTTTGAGTTTGTCCATTCGTTCCTTGAGTCAGAGTTAAGTCTGATCTGAAGTGATTATTTGTAGTTGTTTTGATATCGAACCAAGCAGTTAAATAATGTATGTTCTTCAAACACTCTACAATGTGCAATGATTTGCTGGATGTTTCTGTGTAAGGTGTAATTACAATTATTGCAAGAGAACACCTTTCAATGCTGTTTGACTTAATTTTTGAAGAAGTAAATATTTTTCTTCTCTAAGAGAAGCAATTTCATATTGCTTTTATGTTCGTGTCTGTGCTGCCATCTATGGACCAACATGATGACAACAAATATAAAAGTGTTTTAGATTGTTTAAGAGATTGCCGTTCAGTCAAAGAAGTTTTCAATAGAAAAGGGATGTTATGAACGCTGAGAGACCAAAACCTTTAGAAACTCTCCAAACAAAAGACTAAACAACTTGTACGGAATATAGTTAATTATAAAGTCTCATGAGAAATTTCTATAGACTGTTTTCAACATGCCTTTTGCAAAAAAAAAAAAAAAGTATGTGCTTATAGTTACTTTGTTCATCCATCTATGTCTACAGTTATTTTTCCAATTTTCGTCCATATGTCTGCAGCTATTTATCCCATTTGAAAAATTATTTTTACATTGGAAAGCTTGAAATGTGAGGATGATGATCTTTGTTTTCTGGGTTTTTTTTTTTTTTTTTTTTGCAAAAGTGACCAAAAATTATACTGTTGTCTGTGCACATTCTTCAGTAGACAGAAGAAGTTTATGGATAAATGGGGGTTTTGGCGAATTCAATAACTTTCACAATTCATCCAAACGGCACAAGAGTTCAGAGATATATATTTCGTCAGTGATAAAATTAAAAACTTTTGGTTAAACAAGGATTGAGTTTCAAATAGATGAGCAAATAAAAACAGACGTCTCTTGACATAATGAACTCGTTAAGAAATGTAGATATGTTTTTAAGGCACTTAATCGACATTACATGTTTCCTTCACAAGAAAGAATTGGCCTTTAGGGGGCATGATGAATCCATGGAGTCTGTTAATCCTGAGAATTACGTTGAATTGACAAATTTAATTCGTTGCTATGACGAAAAGCTTAAAAATCATTTAGACAGTTCGTCCATGTTTTCAGGGATGTCAAATCGTATACAAAATTATTTGATTGAATCAATAGGAGAAGTAATGATCGTAGAAATAAAAAAAGAAATTGAAAAACCTCTTTTCTTTTCAAAAATTTTGGATGAAACAACTGATGTGAGTTGCAGGTCTCAGCTGTCTACAGTGTTTTGCTATGTGACTAATGAAGGGAGTCCACAGAGAGATTCGTTGGCTTTATTGATGTGAGTGCTGATCGTTCTGCTAATTCTTTGGCAGAACGCGTCGATAGCATTTTAGAAAGTTTAGTGCTGAAAAAAATTAATAGCTCAGACATACGATGGAGCTACCATAATGGCTGGAGAACACTCGGGATTTCAAGCTCATGTAAAAGAAAAACACCAGGAAGCTATTTTTGTGCATTGCTGTGCTCACAGATTAAATCTGGTTAACTCACAAGCACTTAACAGCATAAAAGAATGCAAAATTTTCATCTTAACACTGAGTGGACTCGCTTCTTCCTTTTCAAAGTCAACAAAAACAGTTCATGCATTGGATGCGGACAGGGCCGGTGCTACCATTAGGTCAACTAGGGCGCAGAACTCAAAGGGGTGCAGCAGTACGGACCTATAAGGGGTGGAGTATGGAAATTTGAGGGGCATAGTTTTATACATATTAGTTTTTCGACCCATGTAAAAATGCAACTGACAATTTATATGTTTTAAGATAAATACAGCAACAGTACTACAGAATATAGTTAATTACAAAGTCTCATGAGAAATTTCTATAGACTGTTTTCAATACGCCTTTTGTAAAAAAAAAAGTACGTGTTTATAGTCACTTTGTTCGTCCATCTATGTCTACAGCTATTTTTCCGATTTTCGTCCATATGTCTGCAGCTAGTTGTCTGATTTGAAAAATTATTTTTACATTGGAAAGATTGAAATGTGAGGACGATGATCCTTGTTTTCCAGGGTTTTTTTTTTTTTTTTTAAGGATAATTTTGCCGCCAGAGGGCGTAAAAGACATGCTATAGAATTTAAAATATGTTTCATTCCATATATTTGCTTTTTAATATCCAATTGAAAAAAATTATTTCTTCCTTTCAATGTCATTTATAACAAAAACTATTTTGGGTACAGCTTCTTTTTCTCTTTTTCAACTAATGTATAAATTTTCCGCTAGAGTGTAAGTGTAAATTGGGATTTCCTCGATAACAGTATGCTTCTAAAAGTCCGATTTCAAAACTTCTTTCTGCATTGTGTACAGACCTTGGTGTGAAATGTTCTACATATAATTTCTAATTTTTTGGTAAGAAATGGTCTGGCCATCAAGGGCGTAAGTGTTCAATTCTGCTTCTGAAGTATTCGCAGCAAAATCCGCACTTCTGAAAATTTGATTGAAAACATTCCTTCATGGACCTCGAAATAACCTTCTGCTTAAAAAGTTGCACAGTTTTTCAGCTAGGGAGTGTAGACTCATATCTTATTTTTGTTGATATCTCAGTTTCTAAGGGTCCGATTTAAAAAATTCTTTATTTATCAGAGCACATTTCCGGAACGAAATGTTTTGTATATGATTTAAAATTTCCTCAATGCAAAAGTGTAGTACTAGAAGCTGTAAGTTTGCATTTCTGTTTATAGCATGTTTGTGGCAATATCTGCTGGACAAAAACCCGACTGAAAAAATCTTTTTCGGTCATATACTACTAACTATGAAAACAATTTGTGTGCATTTCCTTTCCAAAAAAAACAAAATTTTCCCACTAGGTGGTGCAAATATTTGATCTGTTTTTTCTGTTTTTCTCAATGTCACTGCTTCTCAATGTCAGACTTAAAAAATGCTTTTAAACCGGATACCATTTACCTTGTGAAACACCTTAGGCTTGTATTTGTGGAGGGTTTTTTTTTTTTTTTTTTTAAGCTTGTATTTTTTTTTTTATTTCACAGTTTTGCTGCTAGGTGGTGTTTCTATATTTTTGTTTGCAGCTGTATCTCCGCTTATAAAAACCTTATTGAAAAATTCACTACAAAAAAATGGGGAGCATTATCCTCTTGAAATAATGCAGAGCTTTCTGCTAGGAGCATAAAGGTCAAAACCTTTTTCTCGCTATCTGCCCTTCTGGGATAAGTACTTAAAAAAAAATCCTTAGCACAATTTTTGCTCTGGAAAATAGTTTTCGCATATTTTCAGCGTTTCCATCATGTAAAATTCTTCCGCTAGGAGGCGTAAAGTTATATCATGTTTTCTTCTATATTCTTTCTTTTGACTATTCGATTTGAAAATCCCTTTGCTCTGATACTTCCTTCTGCTGTGAGAAACATTTTGTGCACCATTTGTTAATGTTGGTAACATACTTTTTAGTTGCTGCTGGAAGCAAGTAGACATTTCTATTTCTGGATGTTTTATTGATTGTAGAAATCCGGTTGATTTTTTTTTCTGACCTGTTCCATTGACTATGAATAATTTTGAAAATTTTTGTTCCCATAGGAAAGGATTCAAAAACGTGCACATTGCAACAGAAAATTCAGTGTCACCTTTCTTGTTTATTTATATCCATTTTATACCCTGCTTTATTATTTTTATTTTTGTGCCGCCCCGGTGGCGCAGTTGTCTAAGCAATGGCTTATGATCATTTGTCCAAGTGAGTCCGGGTTCGAATTCCGGTAAGGCATGGGATGTTATGTTTATCTTATGACATGGCTTATAGCCCATTGCATTGCTCACGGTGGTCATTGAACTCCCAACCAAAAAAAATATATATATATATATAAAACGTATTGGTAAGTTGAAGGGCTTTGCCTAGAGCGCAAAATAGCCTGACACCGGCACTGGATGCGGAAGTGAAAAGAAGATTACCCAATGTAACTCCTACTCGATGAAATTTTCAGAGTCGCTTGGTAGGAACTGTGTATGAGCATCTGGAAAATATAAGAGCTGAACACTGGGATTCTGATACTATTGTTACAGCCAAAGGGTTTTCTAAGTGTTTGGGTGAATTCGATTTCCGATTCTTTCTGTGTCTCTTCTCTGATATCTTTCCTTTGAGCTATACATTATTTGAAATACTACAGAAAAAGAAATTGGATATCACGTATTGTATGAAAAAAGTCGCTGTGTTTCAGAAAGCAGTATCAGAGAAAAGAAATGAGTTCGAGATGTTGTGGTCAAAACTAGGAGAAAGCAAAGCAGACGAACCTCTTACAAAGCATAAGCGCTCAGATGCTTACGGAGATGCCAAAACAAATTAACGACCACTCTATTGCGAAATATTGGACAATATAATTAGCCACATGACTTCAAGATTTTTAGACTTGCAGAACATGAAATTTCTATAATTGCTAAATCCTGACAGAAGAGTGGAATTTAAAAGTTGCTTTCAAGAGAGTTTCTTTGAAAATTTAAAGAAAAATTACACGAAGTACTTCAATTTTGCTCTTATGCGATCCGAACTAAAAGTGCTATATTCAACATATGACTTCAGTGGTAAATAAGTCACTGAAAGTTTCATTTTTAAAAAATCAAATGAGACAGACGAAGTGATGTCGGAACTAGCCAAATTTTGCAAGCCCGTAATTATCATTCCAGCAACAAGCTCTTCAGACGAAAGGAATTTTTCATCCCTAAAGCATATAAAAAAGTATCTCAGAAATGCACAAGGACAGGACTGACTATCAAAGTTATCCTTGTTATCTGTCAAAAAGCATCTTCTAGTTAAACTTAAAAAAGAATGTTATTTCTATGATCATGTTATTAACTCATTTGCTCCAAAAGGAAGAAGATTAGAACTCATATACAAGTAAGAAAATGATAAAACTTGACATAAGAACTTTTGTTAAATATATTTTGCCTGTGAATATGATGTTTTTATGCATGTATGCATTTTGCCAGCTATCTATTGCACAAAATATAGGAAATGTATTTCCAGTGTTTTTGTACACTACAAAGGAAATGTAATAAAAATGGGAACTACTTGTAATGAATACTGTAATGAATATGAGATTGAATGATTTTATCTCACAAGATATTTAGAAAAATGTAACATATAAAAGAATTGTGTAATTTTCTCTAAAAAAGCTGAATTATATTTTTCAGTATTTGTGCTCTTAGAAAGATATATTGTCAGTTCTCAAAGAAATATGTATTTTTTGAAATGTTTGCTAATAGTTAAGATTAGCCCCAATCTACTTCATTGTCAATGTATACTTTCACCAGAATCACAGGACACCTTCACTTTTCATTTCGTCTTCTAAATAAATATAGTTTTTGTTGATGATAATTCTAAATATTATTTTTTTTCATCTCTGTTAATATGTTCAGTTTTCGTAGCAACATTGAAAATTGCTGATTCAAAGGTACCTGATTGAAGAAGCTTGGTTCAAGAGTAAGTAATTTGCACTCAAAGCTTGTTTGTTTGTTTTTCCTTGGTAGAAAACACGATCTCTGATTTTTTAATCGCCATTTTCCGCTTTGAAACCTCTTAAGCCAGGGAGCTTCAATTAGGTATTCCTACTTAAATATTTTTATTTTTTCAATAAAAACTGAACATATTCAGTGGTAGGGGATAAACCAGGAACAGCCTTAGACTTCGGAAACAGGGTGGGCAATGGGTGGGTGAGTATTTTTTTCCTGGAAAAGTTTAGTGTTAATTTATTTGTCACACACATTAAAAGAATTTTAAATGCTTTTACATCCAGTCAAAAAGGACATCCGGACTCCCTCCTACCCTCACACCTACACATAAATAAAAAGAACAGCAAACTGAGTATACATATAATATTATATTATTATTAGAATCACATTGCTTGCCTATGATGAAATATCACCGCACGCCACTGAAATTTATACAGTTCCTTTGCTGTACCCAGACAGTTCCAAAAAAAGCTATATTAGTATTACAAAAAGATCATTATATGTTTATCAGAGGGGATGCTGAAGAAATGTGAGAGGAGAGAGACCATGGACTTGGCTAGAGAAGCACTACTCACATGCACAAGTCAGCTATCCCTTTATGGAACAATACGAAACTAATAGCACCTTTTAGCACCATCAGGGATATGGTGATTATAGAGAACATTGAAATGCTGACTAGATCCAACATAAGTAATGAGGGCACAACAACTGAATTACCTGCAACATTAAATGTACATGACAAGTTTGCCAGATATGTCTTCATCTATTTCATTAGATTTAATTTCTGTTGGTATATATTTGCCATAGCAATCAAATATAGTTTGTTTTTAATTTTAAAATTTGGCCTTCTGTCAATGTTTGATTTGTAAGGTTCATTGCTGTGAAAAAGCTTCCCTTTTGAAGATGAAAGTTTGGCAGCATCATTTGCATTTTGACATCAATAGATGGAAAGTTTCAACAATTCTATTTGATTTATATATTGGTATACCTCTCGCTGAATTACTTTATCCAGCTTATTGGTATACTCCCACTTTATTGAAAAAATTGCCTTGTATTTGTTTTCAGCAAGTTTCTATAATTATCTTGCTCCAAAGTAGAAATCATATTTTTGTCATATCTGCATAACTTCATATCATATTTTTTTCTTGTATGTGCACATTTTCAAGAAATCTTCTCCCTTCCCCCATTTGATTTAATTTTTAGTAAATGTGCTGGTTGATTGAGCAAAGGCTCCTTTTTTTAAAAGAAAAATTAATGCCACTTAGGCCTTATATTTCCCACATATATCAGGATTGCATTAGTATGAAGAAACAGATGTATGTATGTTATTTGTAAATATAGGAACCAAAATCTTATGTAATTTGTGTTTACCATATTAAAATTAATTCACTGTGTAAAAAGCTGTTTCATCTGTTGAAACTAGGTTTCTAATCTAGTTCCTTGCACTTCGCATATCAATACTAAACACACCAGTATGTCATTGCACAATCCTCCAGATAGAAGCTGTGATATGTCTGAAATAGATTTTAACATTATTGCAGTATGTAGAACATAAAGGAATGCAAGAGACTTGAGTCTGAAGAACCTCAAAAAACGCAACTTTTATTTATTTCTCCTTGCTGAAGAAGATGCAAAGATTTCTTCTTGTGTTTACTTTCCTTTACATGCAAAGTCTTGGATAAATTCCATAAGAAGGACCTTAGGTTTTCTCACAATGAATGTGAAATCAAGGTAGTAGTGATGAGGTTATCACGTAGCAGAAATTGTTTCAATTCACATTTTAATTCCATCAAATCCTTTTTTAAATGAGATCTTTGTGAATATTCTTATTTAAGGAAAAACAGGATAGTGGTTTAATTTGGGAAATGAGGGAATTAATTTCTTAATTAGAAAGGTTCCCTAAGGAAGTTTTATAATACCCTGAATTTGATGTAATTTGTATTGGATTCTTAAGATCATTTTATAACTTTGTTGTATGAAGTAGATAATAAGATTAATAAATGTTCATTTTTGCAGAAAATATATGGCAAGATTTTTTAAGAAGTTAATGCTTTATTTTATTTGTAAAAATATATATGTCTGATGGCTAATTAATGAATACTTATCTCTAGTATTTCAATTCAATAGTACTTTCTTTAATTACTACTGCAGAAAATATTAAAATAAACTTTCATAAATTAAATAAAAATACTATTTCATTTTCAAGTCAGTTTGACAAAGTGACCCCCCCTCCCAAAGACAGGACTTCTCCAAAAAATTCATCATAAAATATTTGCACTTCGTTCTAGAATTGTAATTTAAAAACACATATTTTTAATAAATATTATTGATTCTCATATTTGAAATTGCTGATATTCTTGGTTCTAATATTCTTAATTACTCATCTATTAATATTGAAAATTTAGCATAATGTTTTGGACTTATATTAATGACTTTTTGGAGGTAAATTATTATTTTTCAAAAAATTGCATGTGGGTAGTATAAGGCTGTTTCCAGGACACTGAAAATGAAGTTATCAATTGTATTCCTTCATTTCAGAAGTATGGGCAATATAAGCCTTCTATAATTCTCACAACTTTCAATAAAATATATACAAGTATTTACCTCTAAATGATGATTAGCTACAGGTTATCCAAATGAACATGGTACATTTTAAATTTTAACTAACATGCAATTGAGAAAATAAACAGCAAGCAGCATTTCATTTTTCAACAAATCATTAATATAAGGCATCAACCTCTACTGTGGGCAATTTTATGGGAGATGACTTGCCTCCAAGAGATACTGTGGGCAACAGTGGAGCACCTGACTACAACAGATGCCAATATGAATTTATAAAATGAGCCAAAATAAAATTAACTTTCAGTAGATACAATGTTGAGGCACTAACTGGTCTTGAGTGATATCGACAGAGAAATCCAATTCATTGTTTTTGTTTTTTTGTTTTTGGAAAATTCCTACATGGGATAACCAACTAGAACCATCTGCTGTGGACTGATACTTCACAATCATGTATTTATATGATCTTCAGAAGTCAAAGGAGAAAAAGAAATGGGAGATAAACTCGAGGGTAGGATATGGTAGGCAATTTATTGGCACCTTAGGCAAGCACTTGAGTTACCACCTTGCTTTTCCCTTGCAAAGCAAGATAATCAAAAAGTAATTCTTGGATTCCAAAGCTTAATATATATTGATAAATTTGAGATATGGAACAACAATGTTTTTATCAGTTCATGTATCACCTGTCCAGCTTTTATCCATACATTTCCTACACACAGCTAATGTCATAGTGCTTTTTGATGTGCATTGTTCATTTGTTCTCAGTATCATTCACATTGCATGCATGGCAAGGGTAGCCTATACTCTTATTTTTAGCTCTTGGATTGCAAACTATGATGACATTAAAAACTCACTGTGTTGAACAATTTGAAATGGCTGTTTATCATTTCTGTCAGATGTATGCAGCAGCATCAGCCACAGATCTTGCGTTGCAAGCTATGATGTCACTCACACAACAGTTGCCAAGTACCCAATCCCTCTTCAAAAGAATTTCAGCTAATGAGATAGTACTAGTTTGGCAAAAAACCCAGTGCATGCTTTGATATACTAAGCTCAGGTCAACTATGAAAATTCAATTCAATTTTTGAATATGTAGCCAACAGAAGCACTTACTATATTAAAACAAGTGCTCAGTTTTTTATATCGTTTAAAGAAACACAGTGTTGAGGAGCAGATCTCAATACGAAGTCCATGAATATTCAATGAGGCTGAAGAATACACATAACAGCCATGAGCAGTGAGCCTAAAAATCTCTCACACATTACAGTTTGGTATTTGACGTATCTAAGACTACCATCCAGAACAGTCTACATAAGCAACTAAAACTACATGCATAACAAATGTAACTAAATGAAGATCAAAGTTATTTTCTCTCTCTTTCTTTCTTACTTTGTCTTCCTCACTTTTCAGGTAGAACAAACATGGGATTCAGTCACATGGATGGATAGTTCTTATCTTTTATATTTCAAGCAGAGTGTGTGATTTATAGCTTTAGTGGAAGAAACCAGCAAAGTATGGTTGGATGCATCAGATGAGCATATGTCTCAAGCATTCCTCACCAACAAACTATAACTGTCCTACAAGCAAATCAATAAAAAAAATTATGATATCATTCTCAACATCAAAAAGTGATAGGCTATCACCTATGAATTTTTCCACTTTGAAATCCTGCCTGATTCACTTAGTGGTATACAGGTTTCGCTTATGATATAATTAAGAAGAGTGGTTCAACATGGATATGACTTAGCTATAATAAACTGCAAAGGAAGAGATCAACAGCAAATGTACAGCTGATTCATGGAATACTGGAGGAATAAACTGTAAAATGAATGAATTCGTTAAAGAAATTAATAAGTTTGAATCACACGTGTTCTATGCATATGAAAATAAAGGATTTGGAATAGAGGAACCAAATGGACTAATGAGTGTGTAGTCTGTGAAATGTTTAATGGTACCAGAGGGCAAGATCTTGTAGGTGTGTGTTCATGTGTGAAAAGGTGAACAATGATTCACTGCAGTTCTATAAGTGAAAGGATTTTGTGATCTCATGAGAAAGTACAGCTTCAGTTCATAGTACTTGGAGTAATGTATACTCTTCATGATTCTGAACCCTCTGATATGATTTCTGGAATAAAGTAAAAGAAGTTTTGAGACACCACAGTAGGTGTTTAGGAAGTGATATCTCAGAAGGTTCTAAGTAAGTTTTAATAATCCCAGTATGAGTTATAATGGCAAAAATTGAATAAAAGTTTATATTGAATACATATTCCAACTACAAGTAAGCACACATGTACATGTGGAAGAATCAGATAATTATATATTGAGGCAGAAGAGTGCAATAGATGTCATTTATAATCAGGACCTGAAACATGTACTTGTTGATGAGAGGTGTTGATGTTATGTTCAATAATTACCTTTTAGTCTCATGGGTAAAGATAAATGTAGGATGTAGAAAGAGTAATAAGAAGATGCTGGTGATAAAAAGAATAGCACTGCAAGTCTTCTGATAAATATTAGCATCATAACACTGAGTTTCTCAATGAAAGGCTATCATGTGTGATACTGGTCGAGAAAAGATGTTGGCTTGTTTTATCAGCTGTGTTGTCACTTTTGGTTAAGATATATGTTGCGCTGAGAAGTTGGTGACAGTAAAAGTCATTCTTGGTTTAACAGTGAGATTAAAGGGCTGTGCAACAAAAGAAAAATTCATATCTGGATTCTTTGTAAAGTAAATTTCTGAGAATGACTACTACTATAAAAGTCATGAAGTAAAAAAGTTGGTTTGCCAGAATATTTATGCTAAGTATAAGAATAAACAACATCAAATTAGCTTTTTGTAAAAAGGAAAAAAACATTGTAGACATAGGCAAGATGTAGAAAACATTAGGAAACTAAAGTTTTGAATTGTTTGGGTAAAAAGAAGACACTATGAAAGTCTGCTGATTTTAGGGAAAGAAAAATACTTCTGCAAGTTGTGTGTGTGTGTGAGAGAGAGAAATAATTTTTACAAAGTGGTAGATTGCTAGTGGTAGATTGCTAAGTGGTAGATTGCTTAGAGCTTGTCAATGTATGGTGATAATGTTATTGATTGGTTAGGTAAAATTTGTCAAATGTGTTAGGAATTAGGAGAATTTCTTTAAGATTTAAGGAACACTATTATTCCTCTACATATGGAAAATGGTGATAAGAATGCATGTAAGAATTATCATGGTTACATCCTATTGAAGAATCAAGTGATGTGTCCCCCCCCTAACAAGCAGGGAAGGGGTGGACAATCTGTTATGCATGTGGAACAATCATTTGATAAAAACGCTATGAGGAAGCATCTCATTGCTTCTCAAGTTGTCCAAATTCTTAATCATTGGATGCCTGTGACTTCATTGTCCTGGGTGGTGTAATGAATAGCATGCTCAAACAAAAATTAGGAGATGCAGGTTCAATTCCAGCTCTAGGGCAATGTAATTTTCAAGTTTTCTGATGTTCAGTAACATGTTGAACAGTAAACAAGGCTATTCTGTTTGCTGCCTTAAAAATCCTATTACAGAAGGTATACCTGAAACAGAACAATCTATTGAAGGATACAATGCCCTAAATTGTTATTCACACTCTACATTTACTGGTGGTGTTGTCATGTATATCAAAAATGGGATAGAGTATGAACTGGTAGAAGGGCATGTTGATTAGAATAACCACTAGATTCCAGTCTGTCGGTTCAGGTTTTATGACTTTTCAGTGTACTTTATGGTGGCCTATCATACTTCAAGTGGGGACCCATCAAATTTTGCAGTATGGTTAACAAATTCCTTGGGAACTTTCATAAATAGTGGATGCAAATTTATTGTGGTTGGTAATGTAAATATAAACTGTATTAGAAACTGTGGATTTTCTGAATCTTTGAAGAATGAAATAAATATTCTAGGGATGAATCAAATAATAACTGAAAGTACCAGAGTAACATATTCGCCAAGTATCATCATTGATTGGATAACAACAAATATTGATGATATTTCATCTAGAAGTATTGGAAAATGGATTGTAATCAGCCACGAGGTGATTGAAATTGATTTACTTATAATGAATCTACAGTAGTGTGACAATACACTTGGTAATAAAGTGGTATTAAAGTCTGATAGAATTTCTATAATACATGAGCAATAAAAGAACATTCATTGGAAGATTGATGAGCTTGACATCCAGGCAGTTCATAATTATTTTTTGGAACTTCTGAATAACATTTTAGAACCTAACAAAACAATCACAAATAAATTTAGAAAATTATTCCATGGTAAGCCACAGTTTAATGAAGATCTCAAAAATGAAAGAATTGAAAAAATGAAGGCTTATAAATTGTTTAAATTTACCAAAACTCATTATGACTGGTGCCTCTACAAAAAAAAAAAAAAAAAAAAAAATGAGGAATATGTACAGTGCTTTGACTCAGTTAAAGAAAAAGCAATTCTTTGAAAGAGAAACTAAATGTAAGAATGACAGTAAACGACTTTGGATACTTTGAAAGCAATCCTTAAACCTGGGATAAAGCTCAAAGGATAAATTCCAAATTTAGTAATGGCGGACCTCACGAGGATAATTTTAATGATTTCTTTAGCAGTAATCTAAATGATATATTTTCCAGTATTGATATAATTGGAAATAATGACTCCTGGAAACATGAAAAGACTAAAGACAGATTGTAAGGGTCATGGCCAGAATTCCTAACAACAAGTGAAAGTTAACTGGATAAAATAGTTGGTGAATTAAAGATGAAATGTAGTGGACATGTCCCAATTAATACAAAGCAACTTAAATTTTTCTATGACTTTATTAAAAAGCTTTTATTGAATCTGATTACACTACAATCTGGATACTTGCAAAATAAATTAAAAATAAGTACTATCATTTCAATTCCAAGAATTCTAAGAGCATCTCAACCAGAAGACTTCAGACCAGTTGTTGCTTATTGTTGAAAGGCTGGTTGAAATTGTAATCTACCGATAAATTATCTTCCATTTAGAAAAATATGGCATCCTCTAAATAATACAGTCAGGCTTTAGAAAAAAACATTCGTGAGAAATATCCCTACCATATATTTTGGAATGTTGGCATAAGTCAAAGAAGAGAAAAAGTAATACTTGGCATTTTCATGGATCTAAAAAGGGCTTTTGAAACTGTTGACCAGATGATACTTTTGAAGAAACTTGAAAATTATGGCATACAAGGGACTGTTTTAAAATGGATTTGTGGTTATTTATTGGACAGACACAGCAGCAAGTAAGAATGATTGGTGCAACATCAACCTTGAAAAAGTCTATTCATGGTGTTCAACAGGGTAGTGTTTAAGAGCCACTGCTTTTCCTTGTGTACATAAAGGATTTACAGAGATATCTGAATTACTCATTAAGCCTCTTTGTGGATGATGCTTTGTTATATCTTGTGGGTGAAGATGTGCCATGTATTTTTAGGAATATGAATGTAGTTTTATATTAACTCTGTCAGTGGCTGTGCTGTAATTGGTTCAATCTTAATATAAATAAAACAAAATATAAGGTAATTCATACTAGTCAACATTTTATAAATACTGATTTTGGTAATTTTGTCATTTAAATTAACAGTTCTGTGATTGAAAAGGTAAAATCTTTAAAATATCTAGGAGTTTATATTAATGAAAATTTAGACTTGTAATTAACATATTGAGTTCATTACTAAGAAAATTAGTTCCAGATTAGGAATGCTTGGGCGTTTTTCTTTCTCGTCTCAGGAAACTAGAAACACCTTTGGAATACTGTAGCGTTACCCCACTTCTCTTACTGTTCAACTTTGTTATATGGTACAATCAGTGAATAGATGGAAATACTGCAAAAACTGTAAAACAGAGGGATGAGAATTATCCTGGCAGCAGATCATTATACACCAATCAAGACGTTGATCTCAAAGTTGGGCTGGATGGACATTACCGAACTATTAAGACTTTAAACTTTAAATTTTATATTTAAATAGTTATAGATATATTCGTGAATTACCTACAAGAGCTTATCCATCAGAGAAATAGTATTCATAGCTATGACATCAGGCATAAAAATGATTCGGACATTTCGAGAGCAATTAGTAAACACCAAATATATTCAGTATTTACGGCAGGTTTCAGAGCATTTAACTATGTGCCAAATGAAGTAAAAATGAATATTTCTGTGAATAAATTCAAAAGAGAGGTAATTGCAATAACCAAATGTTCCAGAGATAATATGTACGAATAAGGCATGGAAATGTTAATGTATTGATTTTTATTTTTCTAAAAAGGTACAAATTTTTTAGTTCATTGTATTTATTGTATTTTACAAGCTTTTTGCTTAATAAAATTGTTACTTACTAATATTGTTACTTACTGTTATGTTTTGTTATTTAACATATTTATGGCTGCATGTATATATGACACAAAGGTCAACAATACTAGTTTATGTCTTGGAGATTACTGTGTATGCAGGTTGTTGCTGTTTGAGAGAAAATGTGAGCTGCAAAGTATGTTGTTCAGAATAAGTGATGTATGAAATTCAAACTGAATATAAATAAGGAAAAACCAAAGTCATAGATTTGGGCAAAGGACTGTTAGTACTGTACATGAAATCGATTTGGCACAAAGTTAGATTAATTGAGTAAGTTTGTGTATTTAAGAAGCAAGAAGCCTGCTTAACAGAGAAAACAGAGTTAATGGCAGAATTAGTATGGAAGTAAATTTAGCACTAAACATAAAAAAAAATTCCAGGAGGATTTCACAAAAGTTATGGGTTGTTGAAAAAAAAAAGGTGTATCAAAACAATTTTTTTTCTATACCAATGAATTATTGTGAAATGTGGATACTACAGAAAGGACAAAAGAGTCACTTGCCAGCTGGAGATATACACTACTTATTAGGTAGTTATGGCATGAGGAAAAACAAAATGTCATTAGTGGAGTGGGCACAATAAATATTGTGAGGCGATTTGGCCATGTAATACGAATAAAATAACATGATCCCATTTCAGAGAATACAATCAATCCCCCATGATAAAAGAGTTAAAGGAAGGCTGAGATAATCATAGGAAGATCAGATTCAGAATATATAACAAACAAAATTATAATGGGTAGAAGTACTAAACGCCATGAACGAGATGCATTATAGATACATGTACTGTGAAAACTGAGTTGTATACCAAAATTTATGTAAATAGAGGTGTTTGATACATCAGAAGTGAAATTTAATGTTAGCAGTAATTATAAGTTGGCAGACCTTATTTGATAAGCAAACCTCTAAATCTCAGGGAACAACTTAATGGTATGATTGCAGAATGCCTTAACTGCATATTTGTATGTATGTATGAACCTCTCATACTTAACAGCTTTCAATTTGTGACATGAGGGGATCCTGAAAATGTGCTCAGCACACCTGTTACTTGTGATGTAAAGATAAGCAAAATTAATGTGTACATTTGTTTTTCATACACTGAAAAACCTTTCAATCTCTGAAGGTTACTTAGATCATGCACTTTCAGACAGCATTTTTATATGTCTAAAATCTAACAGCAATGTATCATGCTTTGTCAAGCAAAAATTTAAGGAATTTGAAACTAAAAAGAAAGTGGGAATCACCGTCAGTGATGATGACTGGTCTATTCATTTGAAAAAATATTAAAAATAACTTCAAAATTATTTCTGATAGATCATGTAGTCTTCAGTAGTTAAATTAAGTTACAAAACTCATGGCTATCTCTAGTAAAATGTTAACATTTTTCTTTTTCTTTTTTATTTACACGTTTGTCTGTATCAGAGTACTGTTTTTATGGACAACTTTTATGTGCAGTTTCGTTTGAAATGTACATCTCTGTCTAAACCTATTTTGTTTGAAATGCTCTGCAGATTAATGTACTTCTGCACTTGTTCTAATTTGCCTGCTCATCTCTTCCACATAGCTGAGACCACATTCACATTTTATATTATAGATGAGACCTTGCAATAGGTCATTTTATTCCTTTTGCTTTATGTTAGAGAGATAATTTTTTGCTTTAATATGTAATCCTGGTGAACCAGTCTCACAATAAATTTTTACATTATCCTCTGAAGATTTGAAATATCCTTCATGCTACATCAAGTTTGCAGTTAAATTACTACTTATTTTTCACTTTTTATCTTTTTTATTAAAGATTTCAGTGATTTATAGGGAAGGGTAACTATCTTCTATCTTTCTCTAGGTTCACCTTCGATTTTTACTTTTGTGCATTATTTAAACCTCAAAAAGAATTCAGCACATTTATATTGAGCCAAAATTGTGATATCACACTTGTTTTATGTATAATTTGGATTATTTGACTGATAGTCTAGCATTTTACAGTACAGTAGTTTTCTAAATTACAGTTTTCCGTACATTTGCCATTAAAATTAAGTCCAGGTAGTTTATCTGATTTTCTTTTAGCATCTCTAGAGTAAATTTCAGATCTTCATCAGAGTGTAGAAAAAATTTAGTTAGTACACCGTATGGAAGAGAGTTGTTTTTGTTGTCTGAAAAATAACAATATCATCCACATATCTTGCACATAGACAGAAAACTGATGGCATAATTAATGTTTCTTAGTTTGTCTACATAATAATTCACTAGAATAGGTGTTAATGTTGAACCCAATTGCTGCTGATCTTAATACTTGCTCATAGAATATGTCTCTGAATGGAAAATAACTATGTTTGAAAGAAAATACTAATATTTAATAATACTGTAAGTTATTTACAGTAATTTTAAAAGACTATTTATCAAACAAATTTCCTGCTCCACAATGTATGGTACTCTATACAATGTAGATGGAAAGATATGAGAGAAGACATAATGAAGAATTTCAACAGCTGTATAAAAGACCAGACATCCTCTCATTTGTCCACAGTAAGAGACCAGAATGATTTGGACATATATTGAGAGCAGATGGACAAATTGTAAAGGAGGTACTGGCAAAGAAATAAGACATGATGAAGATACAGAATTGGGTGGACGGACACGGTGTTGGGTATCTGGGAAGAATGAATACAAGATCTAAGGAGACATGTGCTCTAGATCAACAGTTCTTATTTGGTGATTTGCAAACCCCGTTTGCGAAGATGATCCAAGGGGTTCGTGGAAAAAATTATTTAATGGTGTCTCCATAAAATAACAATAAAGGTATTTTTGAACCAAAAATAAGTTGAAAGGCATTAACAGCTTAATTAGTTTTTGCAGATGTTTAGGGCATCCATTCTTACAGAGCCAGCATGCATGAGAGAGTGATAAGTGCTGTATCACATTTCAAAAATATCATGTGCAATGTACACCCGCAGCAAGCTAGAAAAGACTACTTCATGACATCACAAGGCCACAGAATATTTCGTCCTACCTGACGCTGATGTAGAAAGAAATTGGTTAGTTTTTAGCTTCTGGGATGACCCTGCAGAGTGCGCATGTGCCGCTGTTGTTCACTGATACTCTCAAAGCATTGAACGTCTGTGCATCATTAAGGTAGCATTGTGGTTGTAGGAGCTTGTGAAAATTTTGAACTTCAAGGTGGAAATACTTGCCATTAGTAATATTTTACTGTGAAATCATGGATCACTGGATGAAAACCAGAACTATGGTAAAACGTGGTTATGAGGAGCAAAAAAATAACATTCGAGGAGTAAAAAAATTATATTCTTCCTTCAAATGTACCACAATATAATCTGAAATCCCATAAAACACATTCAACTTTCAAAAATTTCGAAACGTTGCTTAAAAATGTTCACTACATCTAGTACTAAAAAAAGAGTACAGTGAATTGACTTTTTATTTACAAGAAGTGAGGTATATTCACGCTGCCCACAAGGTATCATTTCCAAAGAAGCACTTGGGTTTGTGATAACAATATAATGTTGAAAGGCGTTTGAGGGTCAGAAAAAAGTTGGGGACCTCTGCTCTAGATCAATGAATACCTTAGAGTACAGGAATACATAGATACAAAGAGAAACTCTGGCCATAATCTGAAGAGTAAAAACATTCAGTAATTGCCTCTATGGTCATAAATTCCAAATCTGGGCAGATCACAAATCTCTACTCAGGTTGATAGCTAACAATAAACCAGTGCCATCTATGGTTGAAAATGGAAGTCTTCATGCAACAATATCCATCTGAGAATTTAGTAAAAACACACCGAGGAATATATGGCAATTAAATTTTTATAAGCAGAAGCTTTCGGCTGAGCACTTGATCACCCATGATCAATTTAATCAGCTGTAGTCCTGAGGAAGGGTAGGGGTGCTACAAAAAAGTCAACATATTATTTCCTTTTATTCTTTAGAAAAACCCCTATAGTTTTGAGATATTTGTGATGCATTAAGTTTAGGAATAACCATGCCATCAATTATTACCATAGATACTTTGTTTATAAAGGATGCAAGTGTTTTTGTTTCTTTCCAAATTGGAACTGCAGAAGCATCTTCAAGAGCTGTTTTGGAAGACCATTTAACACACCCTGTTTCTGTTAATGTAGCCTTGTGTTGATGCCTAGGTATGTGCTCCCAATATATACTGAAAGTCCTGAGGGGGTTGAAATAAGAATGGCATAAACTCCAGAGGTGGGACAGGATCCCTGTCTTTAAGTAGGCACTTTATTGCAGGAGGATTTGGTTTAACAGTGAGAATATAGCTCATAGTTTTGAAGAGTTTACGAATCCTATACGAAAGTGATCCATGGAAAGGGATAGAGCCGGTGAATGGGGGATTTCTCTTTTAGTATAGGTGTGAGAGTTAAAAGATTTTCCAAATGGGAATCATGGAGAATTTTGTTTATTGTAGAAGGAGGGGACTGATGGGCTTAAGAAATGTTCTTAATTGTAGCAATTTTTTCTTTGAAGGATGATTCATTGTTGCAAACAATCCTGGCATGGTTAATATAGTTTTTAAGTAGGTAAATTTGTGAGCTGTGGGAGAGTAGGATGAGAATGGGATTATGTTTGTTACTGCAGAGGGTTTTCTGTAAACAGATCTGTTGAGACAATTCTCCTGTCTTGTCAGACAAACATCCAAGAAGTCAATGCTTTGCAGTGATTTTTCATTGATAGAAACTTCAAGGAAATCTTGCCTATTAGGAATTCTAGGTCGGTTCTTTTGTAGGACCAAATGACAAAAATATAATTTACGTATTGAAGCTAAGTGGAAGGTTGTGTTTCATGACTGTGGGTTTTTAAATATGTTACATGAAAGGTTCTGCTAAAAATGGTGAGAGACCTGAGCCCATCTTGTTGATAATAATGTTTGTTCTTGTAGTGGAAACAATGTAGATCTCTCAGAGTTTGAAGGCAGTAATGCAGATCTTTTGTTAGAGGACTAGAAAGTGATTGGTTTTCTTTTAGCAGTTGTGCTAACAACGCATGTGAACCAAAAAGAGGAACTGAAGAGAAGAAAGAGACCACATCTAACGTGAAGTTTTTGATAAAATGCAATGATTGATGGAAGTTTTTTAATGAACTCCTTAGCAAAGATAATTGACATAGCTAGAAGTAAGATCTTTGCATTTTCAACTATCTTCTTTTCTAGATGTCTGATGGGAGAGAAAATATATTCTACAAGTGGTCAAAGAGGAAAGGTGTTTTTAAGTAGTTTAATTTGGAAGAGTAAATGTGGAGTTCACAAATATGCTGGTGGTACAAATCTCCAAGGAAAGTTTTTTTATAGTAAGCTAGTAGTTTAGTCTGTCAACTGCTGTTTTTAGATTAGAGGTGGTATCAGATCTCAAAACTTTGCCATCTGAAGTGGAGATGAAGGTTTGCCATCTGCTTTGTCATTGAGAATAGTTTTGGGGATTATGACAAGTTTTACCTACTTGAAAATTGCTAGATAACTTTTGTTCGTAAGATTGCTAATTTTCTTGAGAAAGGAGAAATAATACTTTAGGGGTTTCTTTCCAACTTTTGCAAGATAGAATGCTGCTTTATGCACGAAGGATAGGTTGAGTTTCTGGGGCTATATGGTGAATGGCTGCTTCTATTATGGAGATTGTAGCTTTCAGAACTGGATGAGTTTTGGTCCTGAATTTCTGTCCTTTATAAGCAAATCTCTATGTTTTCAAGAAAGTATTGAAATGTTGCTAACCAAGAACTGTGATTCAGATATCCCTCACCAAATCCCATTTTTATTTGGACTTCTCTACTAAACTCCAGCCAGAGTTCCTACATCTCCAATTCAAGTTGTATTCAGTTGATCGCTGGTGATCAAGACCATAACATGGTCGAAAGCTTCGGCTTATAAGAATTTAATTACTATATTTAAAATCTCTGAGTTTTTACTTAATTATCAGGTAGTGGCATCTATGCTGTCTTCAAGAATATAGATATGTTTTTCCACATGAAGATGGTCTCTGACATTAAGCTTGAGATGTACATAATACCAGCAGCACTGCTTGCCCTCAGCAATTGCTGCAGGAACTGGGTTACACTCTGTCTATTTGCTTTTTATGATTTGTAAGTACATAATTGCTTTTTCTACAGTTATTTCACTTATTTGCTCAAGTTCTACTATTTTCACATTTCAGTTTGTTGAAAAGTCCTATGTTGATAACTGATTTTTGACTCCAAAGTTTAACGTGTGGAAAGTTTCAATAGCTAAAATATCCAAATAAGAAGGTTTCAAATAACATGAAATTTAGATTAAGTTACTTTCCACAACCAGAAACTCCAGACAACATACCATCATCCAATGAAATTTTGTAGATGCAGGCACTAGATAAGTCACTTACAAAGGCAGCTGAAATTGCCTGAGTGGCCACCAAGGATTCTATCTTGTCCTGAATCCTTAGTTTGGTGTGGAAAAGATGGCCACTACAAAAACTGAGTGAAGAGTTCACAATGCTTGTTCAGTGACAACATGAGCTTTCACCTCATAGAGGTTGCCTTTTTGGGGTTGTCATATTGCCATTCCTAAGACAGCTCAAAATCATATTTTGATAACAGGTAATGATGCACACCAAGGAATTTTGTGTACTAACACTCTCACACAGAACTGCATTTGGTGGCCAGGAATCAACAGACAAATTGAATATACTATTTACTTTTGTGGTCTGTGGTACAGGCAATACAATTGAATATTGACAACTGAATCTACTACTGTATTCACTGTTGTGTCTGTAGTACGACTGCAATCTGTAGTTGGGAGTGGGCTAACTGACATTATCACTGCATCTGGACATTGTTGGATGTTTCCAAGGCACCATTTTCTAATTGTAATTGACTCACAGACAAAGTGGTGGGGCATCTTCAAGGTAAGTTCTACAGATTCCAAGTGTAGATGTTGTACAAACATTGTTTGCAGTGCATGGTATACTGGAACAGATTGGCCCACTGGGACATTTCCTGGTGGACAACTCTTGAAATGGCGTACTTTCTCATATTCTTTGTGTCTCAATTTTTTTGGAATGAGGGCTGTGGGTGGCCTAATGGGTAGTGTTTGTGACTGCCATGGAAAGGACCTCAGGTTCGATCCCAGGCAGGTATGAACGCTCGATCCACTAAATATCCACCGTGTGTCGGATGGGCACGTTGAGCTGTCAGACTCTGGTTACTGCCCCCCCGTAATAAATAAGGGCGTCTTTCTCCCCCTTTCTACTTCTGCTTCTGTGTCACTTTCCTATTGGGTGCTCTAGCCCAAATCTCCTAGTTTCCTATTTCTAAGGGTTGTTTAAGATCTGGGGTCAGACACTCTCTTCCTAAAATCCTCTACATATGACCATTTTTGGAATGACTGTACAATTATTTTGGTACTTATGAATAAAATAATTGCTAACTTCATTTGAGCTTTACCTGTGTCTGAAAAGTTATGACTTTAACCCTTTAAGTGGCAAATGTGGCTGAATCAAATGGTGCCCATGATTTTCTGCTCTACCCAAACAGAAATGTTCATAAAGAAGCTGGGTTTTTCAAACACTACAGCACCCCCCCCCCCTTTCCTCACCTCAGCAGTACCAACCATAAATCTGTCACTAGTGATAAGCTCCAGGTAATAATTCTCTATTTTCTGCTTAAGGCATGATGAGAAAGGGCAGGTCCTCCTGACATGAACGTCATACCACTGGGAAGAAATGAGTGGCTTAAACGTCTTCTTTCCTCGGTTCCCCACCTTTGTTTTAGACCTTCTAACAGGTAATCAGTCAGAAGGGATTGAAATGTAAATCATTCCTCTAAATAACCACTTTAAATAACAAAGCTAAGGGAAAAGTAATGATTTCTGATGCTAAGGTTCACTCGTTCTACCACTTCCGGATAACTTCTTAGACAGCAAATATATTTGTTTGAGCTCATTTCAGTCCATTTTGCTAACCTCAAGTTAATTCATTCCAGTCGCTTAAAGGGTTAAAACAGGGGGAGAACATTTCTTTCTATCTACATGTTGGGTATTTATTCTGAAATGCTATAACAAAATTTCCCGTACTTATGTGAGAAAAGTTCTTCCAGATAATGTACGCTCTTGTAAATTAATTACACTAAAGTTTATTACAGTTCGAACATAAGTTGTTGGAAGTGGAACCAGGGTCATTGGTATGCCCTACCATAGTTTTGAAATCTTGAAGGATGCAGTGGTACCCATTGTGATGGCGCATCATTTCCACTCCCTTATCCACAGACACAAACTGATTCTCCTGCAGAGATATTCTGAAATCTGCATCCCACCCACATTTGTCTTAAAAGAAACAATTTATCAGTATTGGACTGGTTTGTGCGTTAAAATATATAATGAGTTGACTTAAAAACTGCGTCTATTTAAAGAGGAGGTACTTAATGCAGTAGACAGTCAGTGACAAAATACAAAAATTAATTGTGTAGGAAAATTGCTATATGGCATGTGCTTATTTCAACTTTTAGAATTATCTTTATGGTTATTTAGCTGGAAATGGGGTCTTCATGATTTTGTTGTTGTTGCTGTGGTGGTGGTCAAAACCAAATTTTTCATAGGAAAGTAATAATCTGGTACAACAGCCCATTTGAAGCATGGTTTGATGCTACATTTAATCAGAAAAGGATTTTTAAAATTCTTTTACTCTTCAATTGTTGCTAAAATTTGTTTACAACTGAAATCATTTTACAATGAATATTTCAGCAGTTCTCTTTCATCCAGGATTCAACATAATTTTTTTAGGAGGAAATTTATGAGATGTTTCCCTGTAGGTATGTGTGTTGCTTTTATTGTGGATGGGAAGACAAGAATTCTTGGCCTGGTTTGGTCATCCCAATTCGCCTCTGATGGTATGCTTCATACTGTTCTGCAGACAGTGATAGTGTGTTCATGTCATTGGAGTTTCAACTGTTTACAAAAAGAAATGGAATATGACACATATTTCTCCTATACCTCCAGCTTCAAATGAACATCCTCTTGGAAGAAGAATATCTGGGAACAATCAACACACGCATGCACGCACACGCACAGATTTACATCATTCCTGTTAGCACACCATTCTGCTTCAAGTGCTAGAGCTGTAACCTCTCCTGCAGAACATCTTTTCAGTTGTCATCGCAACACAAGCTAGGATAAACTGAATACAGACCTTGTAGAGATGATAACTAGGAAGCAAGAGGATTGCCAAAAAGCAGAGTCAATGTCTAGGATAAAAATGTTCGCACATCTGGGTCCTGTTCACAAAAAAGGATTTTGACAACCAACATTGCAGTTTTGGGACCAACTTCTTATAAGGTTCTAACAACCAAGGGTGCACCAGGTTTTACAAGAAGTTCAAGCACTTTATGGTGACTGGTATCCAATTAAGAAGACAGCAGGGCCCACAAGTGCAGAGTCTTTGGCACTGCAGTCGTTTGATAAAGACGCATCAATGAATGACCAACCTAAAAAACATGATACTCATTACGGATGTGATGGATAGTCGCGCATCAAGAAACAATGCCAAAGAAAATACACTTGTGGATATAGTGCTTCATGTAACTTATGTGCAAGGACTATGTTACTTATGGGAAAGTATATGCTATTAATTGAGAAAAAAATTTGGAATCAAGACACAAATATAAACAGAGTACTGGAATTTTACAGTTAATTTAAACTGGAGTGGTGGGGTTGCTCTGTGGTCATTTTCATGTATATATGTAAATAATATGTATTTGATAATAAATGTTTCTTAATTTTAAATCACCAATCCATTTATCACATGTATATCTAATTGCAAGGAGAGACAATGCAAGAAAGAAAAAGCAGATATATATGTCAGTGGCATCGGGTCATTATGGACATCCAAGGCTAAGCCTCACATGAAAATAAGAAAAAAAAATGTTTTTTCTTATAATTGGAAAAATTCCAAAAGAAAATCCATGTTAGTAACCAGTCCCCAGATTTCTTGAATGCATTGTGAGCCACTACAATAGTTGCTTATTACAGCCTTCCATATCCGTTGATCAGAGCGCACTGAATACTATGTGGGTGAGAGAGGAGACTCTCGCCAACTCATCACATTGGCAAAGCTTCTGAGAAAAGTAATGAATGAGCAGATGTGCACTGAACTGCGCATGTAGAAAACTGTCTTTTGGGAATGGTCACTTTCCCATCATCAGACAGTGAGCGGCTGATTTTAGTTTGTGTAGTTAAGCTGTAAGGTTCGCTCATGTGAGCAAAATCTTCATTGCTACCCATGAGATCAAGGCTGTATTCTACTAAGGTGCACTTTGCTGAAGTGGTGCATTAAATTACTTTCTTCCATCTAATTTGCACCTTTTAAACTTCTCTGCTCATATGAGACAGTTAACCTTTGCCTTGTCACGAATATGAGCAACAAATTTACATGATTTATAAAGTTCTTCTTTAAACAACAGGATTTTTCTAGTCACTAACTGTCTCATATCACATCCATCGTAGCAAACTCATTTGATGATTTTGAGAAAAGTTTTCAGACAAACAGTATAGAATCACTAGTCATTTCCAATTGCATTTTTCAACATTAGTTGTGCTCAAATAAAACAAACCAATGAACACTAACAAATCTGGTTTTTAAAAAATTACCTTAACTGTAACGTATACTCTATATTCACTTTCCTTTTGATTTTACTATCTCTGGTTATTTTATTTTACTATGTAAATTATCTTCCTACTGAACGAAATATTATTTCACCCGCTGAATGAGATCTGGCAATGAGTGTAAGTCATGACGTGGTGGTAGCTAGTATATAGGCGCGTTCATCGAGAGAGTTGTGTTGGAGTTGTGTTGAGTTGTGTTGTTGAGTTGTGTTGTTGAGTTGGTTGTGTTGGTTGTAGCGTTGGCGAGAGCGTTGTGTGTACTATAAGAGGAAAGTTTATTCATTATTATGTACAAGATATATGAGTGCCTTAGTTGACCAGGAGTCTTTGGAAATAAACAAGTTTGTCAGTAAGTTCAGTCCTTCTCAATTCTTAGTTTTGTCAGACCTCTGTCTGGCTGTTAGGTTTATGACTTTGATTACTTAATATAAATAACCAGCGTTGAGACTTTGTTTAAGTTCATAATTAACGAGTAACAACACCCTTTTGGGAATTCATTATTTTGAAGCTTAGAGCATTATTCATTCATAATAATTAGCTTAGCAAAAAGATAAACAAAGCTAATACATTATAATTGGCGCCCGAACTTTTCTCGAACACGAGATCCTGACTATTATTACCCATGGCTTCCTTACCTGAGACAACTGCAAATTTCCACCTTCCGGCAAGTCTCGAGGGTAATGGTGTTTGTTTGGACAATTTGTACGAAGCCTGTGGCTCTGACTTGGATATGAATGATCTACACATACCCAAGCATTCTTCGCCATCTTGTAATGCACCAGCTTCTTATCACTCTGAGTCGCGGGTCGTAGCTGAGGGAATTCAATCCTCTCAGCGAAGCAGAATGCTTGCCCATTTCGTGCCGCATGCAGGAACAATTCATTTCAATGGTTTGGAGGGGTCTTTAAAGTTCCTCGAAGATCTGGAAGATCATTTTGATCTCTATAATATTCCGGAAGACTGCAAGGTCCAAATTGCCGGAACTTGCTTGAGGGATACCGCCAAGACCTGGTATCGGCAGTGGCGAGGGTCGAACCCGGATTCTCATTATGAGAATTTCCGTGCAGAATTCTTGGAGGTCTTTCCTTTCGGCCTCAGTCGAGCTAGCCTTGCTCAACAGCTGTTTTCACGTCAACAAGGTCCCACTGATAGCCCTGTTGCATTTGCGTTGGAAACTACACGCCTATATAATCTATGGGATCCACATGCCAGTCATGTTGACATGTTGGATACCCTCGTACAGCAGCTCGACCCATTCTTACAAGATTTTCTTGAGGTTCGACACCCTACCACCATTCATGAATGCCTTCGCCTCATACGCACGTATGAAGAGCGACATGGCAAACATGCTTCAACTCACCATGCTCGGGCACCCAGCGAGGCTTATTCCGAAAACCCTCAGCGGCATAATAGACAAAACTTTCAGCGCGAGCATACACAAGTGCCCACCCAAGCTTCATACGTTCCACCACACAGAAGAGTGGCGAACCAACAACGAGTTTCTGAGCAAGCTTCGGGATATCGTCATAATGCACAGTATGCTCGACCCCGTTTCACTCAGCAGCATTCGGAACGTTCTCATGCCCAGGGCAATAATAATTTTTCTGCCCGTGCTGAGGGCAGACGTAACGAATATGAAAATGTCAACAGACACGCGGAGTTCCCGACGCAGGGTTCACGAAATTTTCCTGATCGTGAAAATTTTCCCGATACCCGGCAGGGTCGAGGTTTCCGACCACATGATAACACCACCAGAATTCCTTTAAACTTCCACAGGAAGTAGACGAAGGGTCGGTCCTGCTTCCTGATACCAAACATTCTGACCCTAAAACAGTATTAGTGACTGTTCAAACTCCTCAGTTGCCTGATGTATTCTTGACACTTGAAGACGTTATTGTCGAGACAAAGTTCGACACTGGGTCTGAGATATCAGCCCTAAATACAAAGTTTTGCAATGACGTTTTTTCTGCAATACACGTTCAGCCTGCAACGCAGTATTTGCGAGGTGCCAATAATGAAATCTTCAGTATCGCAGGAACTGTCACATTATCTTTAGGGCTGGGAAAAGCTCGTTTTACACATTCTTTCCTGCTTATAGACGAGCTACCCATGAAATGTCTCATGGATATGGACTTTATTAACAAGTTTCAAATAACTTTGAATTTTGTACAACATGTGATTTCCTTTCCGGAACCTGTCGAAATGATTTCGACGGTTCCTGTAGATATTACGAGTTTATTGTTGAGTGACCAATTGAATGAGGGGCAACGAGACCAGCTTTCTCTCCTTTTACAGGAAAGCCATGGTTTATTTTCGGATCAACCTGGTTTCACACAGGTGGTTTATCATGTTATTGACACTGATGGTTCGAAACCCATTGCGACGAAACCTTACCCTTGCGCTCCACATAAAAAACAGGAAATGCAACGTCAAATTGCGGAAATGATTAAGCAGGGCATAATCAGGGAATCAACAAGCGCCTGGGCTGCTCCTGCCTTCTTGGTTCCAAAGAAACAACCAAATGAATTTCGTTTCGTGACAGATTTTCGCAAACTCAACCAAGTCACAAAAACAATCAATTATCCCCTACCTGTCATGTCACATATTCTAAATGACTTGTCGTCAACCAAATGGATGTCAACTTTGGATTTGGCGAGTGGATATTGGCAGGTGGCAGTACATCCGGACTCTGTCGATAAAACAGGCTTTGTGACTCCTTTTGGGGCCTATGAATATTTGCGTATGCCTTTTGGACTGGCTTCTGCACCTGCTACTTTCCAAAAGCTTATGGACACGGTTCTCAGACCTGTCCTGGGTCCCCATGTGCATGTCTATTTGGATGATATTATTATAACATCAGAGACTTTTGATGAGCACCTTTTTCTGCTCAAACAGGTGTTCCAACTTATATACAATGCTGGCTTGACGTTAAAACCTAGTAAATGCCAGATAGCGCGGGACGAGATTGTATATCTGGGGTTGAAAATTACTCCCCACGGTTTATTCACTGATAATGAAAAAATTAGGCCTATTGTTGACTTTCCTCGGCCTAAAACAGCAAAAGAACTATCCCGCTTTCTGGGAATGACCGGTTGGTATCAGCAGTTCGTCCCCGCTTATGCTACAATATGTGAGCCATTGTATGCCTTAAAGCGTAAATACAAGAAGTTTATTTGGACACCTGAAGCTAACGCTGCATTCGAAACACTGAAGTCTGCATTGACTCAGCCTCCGGTGTTGGCTTTCCCGGATCATACTAAAGAATTTGATATTTATACTGATGCATCCGGAGTTGGTCTTGGTTGCGTTTTGTCACAAGCTGAGCATCCAATAGCTTTTGCGTCTCGTACTTTAGCCAAAGCTGAACGCAATTATTCAGCTACGGAACGTGAATGTCTTGCTGTTGTGTATGCACTGAATAAATTTCAATGTTATCTTAACGAATTGACAGTTAACATAATTACGGATCATTCTGCCCTTCAGTATTTGAATTCTGCTAAGCACCTATCTCAAAGACTTATGAAGTGGGCTCTGAAGTTACAAGAGAGCAATATCAAAATTTCGTATCAGCCAGGTCATAAGAATCAATTACTGGACGCATTATCTCGCGTTCCGATTAGTGGGGTCCCCACCGAAACTACTCCTGGATGTCAGCCTTTACTTCTGATAGCTGATATCACATCCAGAGAGCAGATAATGGCAGAATTAATAAATGATCCAGATTTTGGGGATATTTACAATTTTTTGCTTGCGGGTTCGCCCCACAAAGTGATCCTTCTCTGGCTGGAAGGTCACAACATTTTGAAGTAATAGAGGGTCTTCTTTATTATACAAAGTCTCGGACTACTAGGGCAGAGTTTCGCCCATGTATTCCGCGAACCCTTAGAATGGCTCTTTTAAATGAATTTCATGACAAACCTCTTGCAGGCCATTTAGGTATTCGCAAGACCCGTTGTAAATTGCGGGATGTTGTCTATTGGCCTGGAATGTACCAAAGTGTGCTCGCATACGTTCAATCATGTCACTTGTGTCAGATTAATAATTACCGTAATGTAAGACCGGCCGGTCACTTGAAATCTAGTTCAAGTTCTCATGTATTTGATATTATTTCCATAGATTTATTGGGACCTTATCCATTATCTGTTAAAAATAAAGCTCGTTATGTTTTAGTACTAACTGATAATTTTTCTAAATGGGTTGAAGTTTTTCCCATTAAAGCCGCTACGGCTGAGATTATTTGTAATGTCTTAGTTAATGAAGTATTTTCTAGATATGGTGCACCTAATAAAGTAGTTTCGGATAATGGTCATCAATTTATTTCTGACATTTTTGAAAGAATGTGTGCGAGACTACACATTAAACATAAATTCATTTCCCCATATCATCCCCAGAGTAATCCTGCAGAACGTGTTAACCGAACGTTAGTGAAAATGATTGCGACTTTCGTAATGGACCACCATGAAAGATGGGATGACCATTTAGAACTTTTTGCGTTCGCCCTCCGCTCGTCTGTCCACGAGTCTACTAAAATTACTCCTGCAGAACTTTTTCTGGGTCGCAAAATTAAAACCCCTTTTGAAAATTTAACGGGGATTATCGACGAACTAAATCAGCGACCAACTCCGCAATCAGTACACATTATGGCAGAAAAAGCTCGTGTTGCAATGCTAGGAGCACAAGCGGCTCAAGCACGATATTATAATTCTAGGCGTAGGGAACCAGATCTTGTCGTTGGAGATCTCACTCTCGTGGAAACGCACTTCCAGTCTTCTGTTTCGCATACTTTAGTGAAGAAATTTGCACCCAGCTACGAAGGTCCATATCGGGTGGCAAATGTCTTTGAAAATAATATTGTTCTGGAGAAACCGAACAACAATTTTCAATATGTACATGTTGATCAATGTCGCAAGTATCACGAACGGAATATCGATTTCATTATCAATCCTACTCAACCTTCTGTTCCACAGACTCAAGAATCTATATCTCATGTTCAACCGCCGGAAATTGTGGACGAACCACCGAACATTTTTGAAGAATCACCAGTGATTTTTCCTTCACCCTCCCCTCCGGACGAGTTTCTACACCTGCAACCTGATTCTCCCATGAGACCAAGGCTCGAATCGAGTTCTTTGAATACTAGTATCGTTCCTTTCCCTCCAACCATTGCCAAGAATATTGCTGCGCCGTTTCCGGCTACCTCTGCACCAACGCGGGATACTTCTTCTTTGAATACCTCATCGGAAAGTATCCCTATAGGCAAATATAAACATCGCCCTGCACGACCGCTGAATTACAGCAGCGACTCAGAGGCGTCGGACATTTCTGATTTGTCAGTTATGAATCCAACATTTCATATTCCACACCGTCCAGCACCACCAAAAGCTGGGCGCAAACGTCACTTGTCTCCCCAATCTGCTTCGCCGCAACAGCGACGAAGGCAGAAATCTTTGCATCCGCCCGGGTTTCGCCCCTGGAACCTCCGTTCAGGGCAAACAGGGCCGATGCCTGCTACTACTATCATGCCCCGTGGGCGTAAACGAAAGCAAGCGATGTGGCCGGAGACACGTCCGTCCAAAAAGATACTGGAAGGACACAACGGGCCCCAGCACCAAGGGACTTCATATCCAAAGCCTGGGGAGCCCGTCCCTATCAGCCGCAGCAGGGATTTCCGGACCGCCAGACTTCTGACGTTCCTGACCGTTCTTCTCAACCGCAGGGATTTCCAGACCGCCAGACTTCTGACGTTCCTGACCATTCTTCTCAGCCGCAGGGATTTCCAGACCGCCAGACTCCTGACCGTTCTTCTCAGCCGCAAGGGATTCCGGACCGCCAGACTTCTGACCGTTCTTCTCAGCCGCAGGGATTTCCAGACCGCCAGACTCCTGACCGACAACAGACCGAAGTTCCATTACCGTCCCGGAAGAGATCCAAGCCACCTGATTTCACCAGTCCCATTAGGCCTGGAAAACGTTATCGCACTAGAATTTTTTATGCGTCCTCGAGATAAGTAAGTTCTCGTGGACAGGTTCTTTTCTCAGTTTGTTGTTTTTCCTGCACGACCAGTTGGCGTGTCAGAATTTCTTTTTTCGTGTGGGCCTATGCATTCTTTTTTGTGTATATATGTGTGTTTTTTTTTATATTTCTTCTATGTCCATCTACTAATCCACTTTTTTTATATATATCTATGTGCTTAGGGGTAAAATAATAAAATTGTTACTGTTAGGCAGCTCCAGGTAAATTTCGCTGCTGATACAGTTGTTCTGTATTTCAACGAATGAGGCAAACGTAATTTGAAATGAAAATAATAAAATTGTTACTGTTAGGCAGCTTCAGGCAATCTTCGCTGCTGATACAGTTGTTATGTATTTCAACGAATGAGGCGAACGTAATTTGAAATGAAAATAATAAAATTGTTACTGTTAGGCAGCTTCAGGCAATCTTCGCTGCTGATACAGTTGTTCTGTATTTCAACGAATGAGGCGAACGTAATTTGAAATGAAAATAATAAAATTGTTACTGTTAGGCAGCTTCAGGCAATCTTCGCTGCTGATACAGTTGTTATGTATTTCAACGAATGAGGCGAACGTAATTTGAAATGAAAATAATAAAATTGTTACTGTTAGGCAGCTTCAGGCAATCTTCGCTGCTGATACAGTTGTTATGTATTTCAACGAATGAGGCGCACGTCATTTGAAATTAAAAAAAGTGATTCCTGCTAGGCAGAATAAAAGGAAAGTATGCCGATGCAGGTTTGGTTTGTTCTACACTACAAATTTCACAGTCGAATACAGATTCGTAAATTGTCATGCCAAGTTGATGATATAAATACGGCTACCACCAAACAACAAATCAAAAAAAAAAAAAGATCGAGAAACGTCAATCATCGAAATGTAAGACTTACACTCCAAAATTGATAGGTTTTTCGGACAAAAAAAAAAAAAAAAAAAAAAAGAAAAATTAAGGGGGAGATGATGTAACGTATACTCTATATTCACTTTCCTTTTGATTTTACTATCTCTGGTTATTTTATTTTACTATGTAAATTATCTTCCTACTGAACGAAATATTATTTCACCCGCTGAATGAGATCTGGCAATGAGTGTAAGTCATGACGTGGTGGTAGCTAGTATATAGGCGCGTTCATCGAGAGAGTTGTGTTGGAGTTGTGTTGAGTTGTGTTGTTGAGTTGTGTTGTTGAGTTGGTTGTGTTGGTTGTAGCGTTGGCGAGAGCGTTGTGTGTACTATAAGAGGAAAGTTTATTCATTATTATGTACAAGATATATGAGTGCCTTAGTTGACCAGGAGTCTTTGGAAATAAACAAGTTTGTCAGTAAGTTCAGTCCTTCTCAATTCTTAGTTTTGTCAGACCTCTGTCTGGCTGTTAGGTTTATGACTTTGATTACTTAATATAAATAACCAGCGTTGAGACTTTGTTTAAGTTCATAATTAACGAGTAACAACACCCTTTTGGGAATTCATTATTTTGAAGCTTAGAGCATTATTCATTCATAATAATTAGCTTAGCAAAAAGATAAACAAAGCTAATACATTATATAACTTCTTAAATGGGTCTTTTAAATACTGTACTCTGAGAGGCATTTCTGTGCTCAATATAACCTGTCAGTTTTTGTCAAATTATCCCAAAGTATGACATGATTGTATGACATTTGGCAAATTCTCTTCTGTTTCCAGGCTATGGAATATTCAGGGTATGTAGTATTAAGTTTCTGACATCACAGATATAGAGGGAATAGGCTGATGCCCTGTATTTGTTCTCTCTGACTTTCCCCAATGATGTTTTTTCCCTTTTCAATAACTGCCTACCTTTGGTATTCTTGATACTTGCTCTGCTGAGAAATCTACATACTTCTGTTAGAAAACTCAGTGGCAAATTCACCATTAATTTAATCATATTTTTTTCAGATGTAAAAGTAGCATGTCAATGTCTACAAACTTATGCACAGTTGTAACATTTGACCATGTTCTTTTACCATTCATAGAATACACCACACTTTAATTCTCCAGATATCAAGTAGAATTGGAGTACATTTGAAACAGACAAGGGGTCTTACACAGGTGAGTACAGGTACAGGGAGAGAGTGGAAATCCAAAGGTTGGAAGTCCACACTAACGAGTGCCGGGTTTAGGGTGGTGTGAGCACACCAGGCGCCAAGCTCAGGTGCCAAGCTGAGCTGTTTTCTTTCTTTGTGAAATGGTAGAGCATATATAAAAAAGAAAAAGTACCCTGTAAGTATTGTAATTCGAGAAAATGAAAGGTATTGCTGTCAGTGGAACAATCCAAATCATCCCAATAGAGAAGTACTGTTACAATGAAGAGCAAAAAGAGGAGCGTTTTTTCAGCCTGTACCTTGGGTTCTTCATCCTACACCTTTGTGAGTTCCTACCACTCTCCCAGAAATTTTGCCTCATGTGTCATGTACTGCGAGCTTAAGCCAATTGAATGCAAGTTAGCTTCTGACTTGGCATTGGTGCGGGGCTTTCTGATAGTTTTACGGAAATCTAGGGGCCAGCCCTCGTGGTTCAGTGTTCAGTGGTTTAAGTGCTAGCCTCTGACCTTCGGTTCAAGATGGGTCTGGGTTTGAATCCTTCTGAGGCATGGATGTTGTATTTGCCTGATGGCACTGGCTCTCCTTTCCCTGGAACCAACTGCCCTAAATTAGAGATAGGAGACTGCTTATAGCCCATCGAGTTGTAAACGGTGGGCATTAAATACCCAATACAAACAAACAATCTAGGGTACCTAACAGCAGATATAAAAGACCGTCATCTTCTTACGAGGGTGGAGGCCGTGAAGTGGCCTAGTTGTTAGAGTAACCATCTCCGACCACATGACCGAAGGACTGATCCCAGGCAGGCTGAGGCTCACCAAACACCCACCACAAGTAGGATGAGCATGCTAATCCGTCATCGCCAGGGTATTGGTTTCCCTACTGCAAACAAGGCCATTTGCCCATCCTGGAAGCTTCCACTGGAATGCTGCAGCCTGTGATCCCCTGGCGATGACGAACCCGACCCGAACACAGCACCCGAACACAGCATACAGACCTCTCTCTGTAGCATCAGAGCACCTAGGATCAATTCAATGAAACTTCGCACTGATATGCAGCACAAAAGTCCCATGGGGCATAGGTAGTTGGGTTAACCCCTCCCTATTATGTGCACAAACCCCACAAGAAACTGCTGGGTGCCTCCTCAAAGGCATGAAAGTGAAGATAGCTTGTAAGTCATTTTGATATACACTAGTGCCCACAATTAACATGACAAATGCAAATTTGAGAATATGTCCAGAATGAGAAGACTGATTGTAAATATTTTTCAGAGACAAAAGGGAAAACATTAAGTCAGCGTACTCACGCAACATTGTGCTGACTCCAATAGAAATATGCAAATGACGTCATTGAGCTGGCAGGCATGTGACCTTGATAAATATTGTTCTCAAAGTGGTGTGGTAATTGAAGTTTGAGTCGGACTGTTAGTGGAAGAATGACTTTACACCATCACTTAGAAGACTCTTTGTGGTGAAAAGCTATTGGTATATTGGAAGCAGGGCAATCGCAGTCTGAGGTAGTAAGATGGCTGAATGTGTCAAGGCAAGTGGTCTCCAATCTCTGGAGACAGTTCCAGGAAACCCAAACAATAACCACAAGGCCAGGGCAAGGATATCCACGAACCACAATAAATCAAGACAACTGGTATTTGTCTCTTAACAACTGGCTGCCATAGGGAGTTAACAGCCAAGCAACTCTCAGAGGAGCTCTTCTCTGCTTCAGGAACTGCAATATAGAGGCAAACAGTTTACAGAAGAACTCCACACAAGGAGGAAAATGGTCTGTATCCAACTCTCTGCATCACATAGAAGAGGCCATCTGAACTGGGGTCGACAATATCACCCCTGATCTGTGATCAATGTGCCAGAATGGTAAGGCTTCAGTGACAATCGCTGTACAGCCTAAATGTGGATTCTCAATGTGTGTATATTTGGAGAGAGGCTGGAAGCAGAAATCTCCCATCGAACATAAGGGAAATCGACCACTACCATGGTGGAGGACTCCCTGTTTGGACTGGCACTATGTTGGATGGAAGCATGCCACTTCATGTGTTTCCAGGAGGCACCCCAACTGCTGCACATACAGGGACAGCATGCTAGAGTTGTATGTATAGATTTTCAGGGAAGCTGTTGGCCCTAGGTCCTTTTCATGGAGGATAACACCCATCCCCATAGCGCTCGGCTTGTTGACGGATACCTGGAAAGTGAGGATATTTACAGGATGGAGTAAACGGCAAGATATCTGGACCTGAACCCAATAGAGTATGTCTGGAATGCCATAGGAAGGGCAATTGCAAGCTGGCAGCTCCCTAATTCTCCCAGGATGGAGGAGTGGCACTTACTGACCCAAACTTTCATTCACAGCCTTGTAAACAGTATGAGAGCTCATTGCGCTAGCTGTATCTCTATTCAGAGTAATCACACTCCTTATTATTAGCCCTTAAAATCTGCACCTCTAGCTGCATCACTTTTGGATGGCCATGCTGTCAGCCACATTCTACCTCTTCATGCGGTGATGGTATTCCTTTTCTGTTGTGTATTGCTGTGTTATCGATTTACAGTATGTTTGTATCAATTGTCATTAAACTCTTGTCATGTGAATTTTGCATTATTCATGATTTTGTGTTTGTCACTTTAATTTTAGGACACCAGTGTATTTTGCACGTTATATAAATTGATAATGTGAGAAATTTTGTGCCAGGCTGCTGATACAGTTTTTTAAATAATATTTTCTTAAGGCTTATGCATTTTTCAAGTTAAATCTGGAGCTATGACTTGAAAGAATGACACTAAAAAATGTTATCAGGCACACAAAATCGGGACAAAAAGCTCAACAGAAAGCTGCAAAAAGCTTTGAGAAATTTTACAGCTAGCTGTATTAGCTGTATCATCTAAAAAAAAAAAAAAAAAAAAAAAGGATGTGCTAAAGAAGAAGGGTCTCAAGATTTTACTAATTTATAATTAGAAAATATTTGGCTTCATTTCACAAAGAAATTAAAGATGATTTGGCTACTACACTAAATAGTCTGAATACTAAGATCAAGAAGGCAAAGCTGATTCTGAGGCAGAAGCAGATGATGTCACGATAAAAGATGGAAGCACAGGAGGGATCTCAAGAGAAGAGGTGTGTGAAGCTCTAAATTCTCTTCAGAATGGTAAAGCTCCAGGAGTTGATGGCATAACTGCTGAGATGCTAAAATATGGTGATGACTCTGTAATTGACTGGTTAACTGAAATTTGCCAGTTGTGCTGGGAGTTAGGATGGTCCCTAAGGATTGGAAGAATGCTATCTATCATTGTTCCCTTGTATAAGGGAAAGGGTGATCAGACTGACTGCAAGAACTACTGTGGTATTAGCCTACTGAGTGTGCCAGAAAAAGTGTTTGGTAAGGTCATTATTGGAAAAGTACTGGGTCTTACATCAGAGAAAGTGTTGGATGTTCAGAGTGGTTTTATGCCTGGTAAAGGCTGCACCAACCAAATTTTTGCACTATGCATGATGACTGAAAAGTATCTGGCTGTTGGTAAGAAAGTTTTTGCTGCCTTCATAGATTTAGAGAAAGCTTATGACCGATTAAATAGGATACTTTTTGTGGAAGGTATTGAATAAATTATGGTGTTACTGGGAATCTATTGAACAGTGCAAAAGCCATGTATGCTGGCAGTAGAGTTTGTGTACGAGTGAATGGTATTTTATCAAAATGGTTTTCTGCTAGTGCAGGAGTCAGACAAGGTTGTGTAATGTCACCATGGCTGTTTAATATATTTTTATTAGGTGTACAAAAAGCTTTAAAGCGTTTTTTGTGTGACGTATATGGCTAATTTACATACGCGACATTCCCCTGTGTTGTTGTCATGTGATCGTAACTGGTCCAAAGTATAAAATGTGACACAGAAGTTTGCCGAACAGTCAAACACACTTGCACATCGATAGATCAAAGATGACAAGCAATACTGCATTTATTCGACACTGCATTCCTTACGAATTTCATCAAGGAAAAGGTGCTGCAAAAGCATGTGCATCGATCTGTTCTGTTCTAGGGATGAATATTGTATCGAAAAGCATGCATGAGTTTTGGTTTAGATGGTTTAAAGCAGGTGATTTTGATGTTAGCAATCGAGAACGTAGCAACACCCCCCAGAAGGCTGCACATGAGAAGCTGCAAGCATTGCAGGATGAAGATTCGTCTCAAACGCAAAAAGAATTAGCTGAAAAACTGGGGGTAACTCACCAAACCATTTCCTATCGCTTACACAAAGTGGAAAAGATTCAGAAGGAAGGAAAATGGGTGCCACATTACCTGAGCAAGAGGAACAAAGATGAGCATGTCATGAAGTGTTTGAATCTGTTGAATAAACAACACAGAAAGTCTTTCCTGGGGAAAGTCGTTATGGGTGATGAAAAGTGGATGTGGTACGACAATCCCAACACTGGGTAGACCTCAGTGGAGCAACCACTTTGACACTACAAGAAAGTTGTGCTGTGTATCTAGTGGGATATGAAGGGTGTGCTCTATTATGAACTATTGGAACAGGGTCAAACTGTTACTGCTGATCGCTACAAGCAACAATTACTGCGATTGAACCAGGAAATCTGTTGGAAACATCCATTCACAGGCAAAGGATTGCATTCTGTGAAATTACTGCACGACAACGCTAGGCCACATGTCACGAAATCGATCAAGGAAGCGTTAATGATGCATGGCTGGGAAGTTTTGGAGCACCTGACGTATAGTCCAGACATAGCCACTTCAGACTATCATTTGTTCTGATTGATGTAACATGATTTGTATGCTGTACAGTTCTGGACATGTGACGAAGTGCAAAAATGGGTTGACGACTTCATCGCGTCACATGAAGAAGTATTCTTCATGGCTGGAATCCGTCAGCTGCCCGACCAATGGCGGAAGGTGATGGATAATGACAGCGCATATTTTGATTCGTGGAGGCATTGTTGTTTTCTCATAAATTACATATTGTGTTGTCTTAAAATGCTTTAAAATTTATTTGCACACCAAATAGATGTGTGCATGCATGATGCCAAGATGGGCAATACTGGTTTATATCTTGGTAATATCTATGTGTGCAGATTGCTGTATGCTGATGACACCGTCTTGTTGGCAGAGAGCAAAAGTGAGTTGCAGAGTATGTTGTCCCAGATGTATGAAGTTTGCATGAAATTCAAACTGAGTATAAATAAGGAAAAACCAAAGTTATGGTTTTTGAATAAGAAACTGTTAGCACTGAATATAATATAAGTCTAAATGGCACAGTGATTGACCAGGTGAATGAGTTTGTGTATTTAGGAAGCATGCTTGACTGATAGAACAAATTGAATGGTGAAATTAGTAGGCGAGTGAATTCTTCATTGAAAATCATAAATGCTCTGGGAGGTTTTCAGAGGAATGGTGGGTTTTCAAGAGAGTCTCATATGGCTGTGCATGAAAGTGAAATTGTTCCTGCTCTGATGTATGGCACTGAAACTTGGGTTTTACAGAATAAACATAGGAGTCATTTGTGTGCTGGAGAAATGCGTTACTTACGGGGGATTTTGTGGGAAGACATGTTCTAATTGTGTGAGGAATGAAGATGCGTTGCAGTTGTGTACTGTGAAAATGTGGAGACTAATATTCTTCGGTGGTTTGGCCATGTTGAAAGAATGAGTGATGAGATGCTTATTACCTTTTCAGTGGTGTCTTCATTATTACCATGCCACACCTCCCAGGGTAGACATGGTACACATTGTGCAATACTTTAGCTGTGGTAAGATCATCACTAAAGGATACCCAAAAACTCCACAAGTGCCACTATAAGCTAATTGGAAAAGGTGTGCCATCATTTGGCCAACATATGAACTACTTTCAAATTAGTAAAATGGGCCCGGAAATGTTTCCTGCGTGAATGAATTGAGCACTAAACAGACCACGGTAATCTTCCGGGATAGAACAGTATGGGCAGTAGAGCTAGCCCCGGAATTTTTTCGGGCATACCACTTAAGAGGTTAAGAATTTTTTTTTAGCCTAAGTGGCAGGAAAGAAAGGCAGAGGAAGGCCAAGGAAGTCATGGGGGATCAGATTCAGGAGTGTCCGCATGACAAAAAGATTATTAGTATGAAGTATAAGTCTTGTGTATGTCATATGATAGATGTCACTGAAGCCCAAGTTGTGTCAAGATCACTGTAAATGGAGAAGTTGTAGATACAGCAACAGTAAGTAAATAATCAGTAAAAAATTTGTCTGGTAGTTTGTATTTCTTTGTGGAGCTAACCTCTGAATCTCAGAGAACAGCTTAGTGATACATATATGTATGTGTGCTAATACATAGTCTGCCTATCATAATACCACGTCCTCCTTCCTGTACAATACAGCTGATCCAGTATTGTGGCAGAAAGAAACCAAATTCAACATTTATGGATATTCCTCCAAGTTTTGGGCCACCTGAAACTGAGGATAAGAAATTTCCTTTAGATGAGAATAAACGTCAGTTCACCAAAAAACTTTGAGTTCAGAACACTGGACAATGGTGAAGAAATAAAGCTCAGATATCTGATTCACTCAGAAACTTCTAGTGGTGTATATTGTTTTTGTTGTAATCTTTTTTAACTGCAAAAAGTTCTCCAGGAAGTACAGGTTTTTGCAATTGGAGACACTTAAGTGTTCATTTGAAGGAGATGAAAAATAATTGAATGACATGTATTGTGTTTAGATGAAAGTAGAGGCAAGATTGATAAAATAAAGATGTGGACACTTCACATCAGTAAATGATAAACCAAGAAATTGGCCATTGGAGAGTTGTTTTTCAGAAATACATTCACTGACAATGAAATCTGTGCACCAAGAAGGAAGCATTGGATTGAACTGAAATTTCAGGGAAGTAATGATACAGATGAATGATACACATGCTGGCAAAAACAGAGCTGCAGGACAATTACAGAGGGATTTGTGGCACGCAGTCCGGTCATCTTCAACAGTGAGTCACACCACCTCGTGCAGCGATACATGCTGCAATACAGTCCTGCATGGAGGCGAACAGATGCCTGATGTTGTCCTGTGGCAAACTGGCCCACACGTGTTGGATGGTGTGCTCCAAATCCCAGATAATGCAGTACAGTGACAGCTGGCATTTCAACTGGTCCCACACATGCTCGATAGGGAACATGTCCGGGGAGCGGGCAGGCCATGGAAGTGTCTGGACATGAAGTAGGCAGGCCATGAAAGTGTCTGGACATGACGTAGGAAGGCCAAGGAAGTGTCTGGACATGACGTAGGCAGTACTGGGCAACCCAAGCCGTGTGCAGGCAGGCATTATCCTGCTGGTATAGTGCACCTGGAATCCTGGCCAGGAATGGGAGCACATGGGCCCATAGGATCTCATGCACATACCGCTGGCCTATCAATGATCCACGTACCACTACTAGAGCTGATTGGCTATCATAGGCAATGGCTCTCCAGAGCATAATGCCTGCAGTAGGGGAGGTTTGGTGCTCGATAGCACGGTTGGGGTTGTGCCGTTGACCCAGGGACCTCCGAACCTGGACACGATGATCATCTGTCCCCAAAACGAAGTGGTACTCATCGCTAAACACCACACATCGCCAGTCTGTGGCGTTCCCCGTCGCTCTGGCCTGGCACCACTGCACACGGAACCGGCAATGTTCCGGTGTTGATTGCAGCACACATAAGGGGCGCTGGGATTGCTGATTCGCCTCCGTGAATCTTCGTGGGCACACGGGAGCCACTATATCTGCCTGTACAGTGGACTGGGTCCCTGTGGGATATGTTTGTGCCTGGCTCACGATCCATCGATCCTCTCTACTGGTGGTCGTCCTGGGCCGCTTTGCCATGTGGCAGTGTTGTCACGGGTCCACTGCTCCCAACACAGTCGGACGGTATGGTCAGAATGATTACCGTGGCAGGCTATACGGCCCACCAACCACCCTGCAGTTTTCAGCCCGATGATCCGACTTCTCTCAAAGTCCGTAAGTTGTGTAAATCAAGTCTCTAGTGTACTCATGCTTGCATCGGCCAGTGCTTTTCACTTTCATGGGGGCATCGACTACACGCCGGTTTATAAGGCTGTGGATTCGTGCTGTGCAGACATCCGCACTCGCACCAAACGTGGATCATTTGCATACCAGCACACATTCTAGCTATTGGCAAAGTTTCGCAGTTGTAGCATGTTTTCTTCTAGATGCGCAAATTTCATTGTCCGTGAGTATACTGTAAATCAATAACTTTATTTTGCTTGGAGCACAATTTGACCTTTATGGATCACCAGATCAGCTGTTTTCGTCAAATAATGGACATTTCTTGGGATTAGTGTAATTATTTGGCAAATTTGATGTCATCTGAGAACATCTGAGATGCAAACACTTATCATTATCTCAGAAATAATGTACAGAATAAAATGATCAATCTTAAACCAAGTGCTTAATGATATTATGTACATACTTAGAGCATAATGAACTTTTTGTGAACTTTTGATGAACACCTCAGTGGGATCATGGCATAGGGGCAAAAAGAGTAAATTTATGGTTAAAAAAATTAAATGTGCACGCACGCACACACACACACACACACACACACACATGCATGTCTCTCCCCCCCTTCTCTCTCTCTCTATATATATATATATATAATTATTGTCAACCATTATCAATCCATAGCTGGATGGTCTCCCCAAGTTTCTTCCACAATGGTCTGTCTTGAGCCAGTCTCCCCCATGTCTCTAACGCAGGCTTTCAACTTTCATCCACTCATCTCCCATGTGGTCTTCTTCTGGGTCTTTTCCTGTCTTTTGGAATCCAGTCTAGAATTTCGGTTGTCCATCATCGATGGTCCGTTCTTCTGGCAACATGTCCAGCACATTGCCATTTCAGGGATTTTACTCTGATTATGGTGTCTTCCACTCTTATCATGTTCCTTATTTACGAGTTTCTCTTCTTATCTCTCCTGCTTATCCCAAGCATGCATCTCTCCACGCTTCTTTCATTTGTCTGCAGTCTTTGTGTGTCTTTTTTAGTTAAGGTCCATGTCTCTGCTCTGTACGTAAGCCCTGGAAGGATACATTGATTAAACACTTTTCTTTTAAGACATTATGGCATATTACTCTTAAAAATTGTACTGGTTCTTCCAAAAGCTCTCCAACCAAGTTTTATTTGTCCATTAATTTCTTCATCAATGTGACCTTTGCTTGATATCTGCTGTCCAGGGTAAATGTAGGTATCTGTTATCTCCAGCTTTTCTCCATGAATTGATAAATCTTCATTTCTTGTAAAAGCATTGTACATGAGTTTTGTCTTCTGAAAGTTTATCTTAATCCCACTTCTTTACTCTTATGTATAAAGATATATCGGAGAATATTCATATTCATCCCATCATATTGTCATCCCATTATATTTTGTACAATGTGCAAGCCAATATCAATATAATTTTGCATATTCATGTCAAGGAGTCCTACATTTTAACGCACATTTCCTACATGTGGTCAAGAATCGAGTCAGGAGTCAGACCTAATTCTACGACCACACATAGGATATGTGTGTTTAAATGTAGGACATCTTGACGTGAATATGAAAGGTGAATGACCTACAGTAATTATATTTCTTTACTCTTGTCAGCAAGCTCCTGGATCATACTCTGCAGCTCTGAAGGGGCAGTTGCAAAAATAATGATGTTATCAGCAAAACAAAGGTGAGTTAAACAACATCCATTAATCTTTATCCCTTTGCTTTCCTAGTTCAATGATTGATAGACATTTTGCAATGGGACATTCAAGAGTTTGGGAGATATGATGTCACCTTGTCTCATTCCCTTTCCAATTCTTATTTGTGCTGTATCCTCAAATAACTGAACCTTTGCACTTGCATTTTCATAGATGTTACTAATAATACTAATGTATGCATCTTCAATACCACAAGATTTCAAGGCCCTTGTAACTGCTGATGGTTTCATGGAATCAAATGCCTTTCCATAAACAATAAAAGCCATACATAATGGGAATTCATATTCCCTCATTCTTTCAATTAGTTCTCCCGCCGCCGTATAGATTATATCCATGTGCAGACATGGATATAATCTATACGGCGGCGGGCACTCCTGAGTCTAGCTTGTTCTCTCGGTTGAGCCATGTACAGTGTAATCTTCAAGTGATGTGGAAGAACCTTAGTGAAGATTTTATAAATCACTGATGGGAGGCTGATGGGCCTTTAGTTCTTAAGATCTTCAATGTCACATTTTCTTATGTAGCAGGATCTTTGTAACATTGCTCTAATTCTCAAGAATCATTTTTTTAAATTGAAGGTTTAACGACCACCGTGAGCAACTCAGTGGGCTATGAGCAGTCGCCCACATTTAATTTAGGGCTACTGGTTTCAGGGATGGGAAAGAGCCAGTGCTGTAAGATGAACACAACATCCATGCCTCACCGGGATTTGAACCCGGACCCCATCGCGGACGAATTGTCAATAGCCATCGCTTAGACCACTGTGCCACCGGGACAGCCAGAAATCTTTCCTTCATTAAGACATCTAGTGAAAACTTGGGCGATTCTAGTTTCAGTTTCTCCATTGCTTCTTATATAATGCCCATGATAATTTCATCTTCTCCAGGAGCTTTTCACAGTTTCATGTTCTTAATTGCATGTGTAACTTCTGCTGGGAGGACTAGAGGGACTTTGGTACTGTTACCTTTTATAATGTCTAGAGTAGATGTATCATCTCTTTCATGTAGTTTTGAGTAGAAATCTTTCACTGTTGTGAAAATTTTGCATCTATTTCTTGTTACAGTGCCATCTTCTTTTCTCAGTGCCATAATCTGTTTTCTTCCCTTTCTGAGACGCCCCGTTGCTCTCTTCATGCTTTGGTTGTTTTCAATTGCTTTTCCCACTAGTTCGCAGTTGAATTTCCTTACGTCTTTAGTGATACTTTTTTGTACTATCTTGCATTGCTCTATATATTCCACTTTGGAAGTGATATCTTCTTTATTTGTCCTCATCTCCCTTCCCTTCAGCGTTTTTTTTTCCCTGAGATTATTTTCATATGCAACTTGTTCTTAGTATGACTTATTTTTGTTGCTGTTTAAATAAGAGCTTTGATTAGTTTTCTGTTAACTTCAGCAATGTCCACTGCTTCTGATGCTGGATCTCCTAGAGCGGAGAATCTGTTCCTCAGTTGCAATTTGAAGGTATTATGATGCTTTTTAAGGTTGGTCATGTCAATACATTTTGCTTATTTTATGAGCTTGCCAGGCTTGAATTTAGTGTTGAGGTGTATCTTACATTTCACCATTCTATGATCACTCCCTGTGTTGAACCTGTTCAGCACACTGCAATCTCCAATGACAAATTTCTAATTACAAATAATAAAATCAATTTCATTGGTCATTTTATTAGGATGCTTCCATGTCCATTTCCTATGTGGATTTTCTTGAAAAAGGAGTTCATGATGAAAAACTTTTCTGCCTCTGCAAACTCTACAAGAGTATTTCCACGCTGGTTTCTGTTCCCTTGCTCGAATTTACCTACTGAAGTTTCATTCTTTCTATTACTGTTGCCCTATTTCCACATTGAAATCATCCATAATGATTTTTAAGCACTGCTTGCCTTTATTATTTTGATGCTGAATTTCTTCAGAAAATTCTTCAACTTCTTCTTCACCATGACTTGTGGTGGATGTGCATCACTGTGTAAGGTTGAATAATCTGAGCCTGGTATCTTTTTGAGAGTTGGATAATGAGTTGCGCAGCTCTGTATGAGGAACTTTCAACTTCTAGAACATTGTCATTCAGTTTCTTGTTTATTATAAATCCAACACCACTAGTTCTGCCAGTATCTGTTCCAGATAGTAGAAGAGATGTCTGCTTTTCAGTTCAGTGAAATCTTCTCCTTTCCTTCTTATCACGCTTTGCCTGATGATGTCCCACTTGATTCTTTTGAGTTGCTTCTCCAATTCAAGGAACCTTGAATCAGAAGATAGAGATCGTCCATTAAACGTAGCCAAGGTCAATATTGGCACACACACACACACACACACACACACACACGCGCGCGCGCGCGCATGCACGATTCTAAGCTATTAAATAATATAATTATATTTGGCTGTGGATTTTTGCTGCATCCGAGGATTTCCTTCATCTTTCATGTGTTCCTGAAAAACCATACAGTCCAGCATTAAGGGGGGGCTTATATGTGTGAGTGAGGGGGGGGTTGTGAACGAATGTTGTCACACTGGGCACCACAAACGCTAAAGCTGCTTTGAGAGTAACCACAGAGTTTCTGGTAATGTGTATCATATTTCATTTTTGAAGAGATGCCAATGAAGGCTGGTTCAGGAGAAAGTAGAGTAACAAGTCGAAATAAAATCATCCTGTTTCAATCTGCGACAATATTATTTCATAATTCAATTTTTGTTCTTTAAATTAACCGAAGTGAAAATCATTCTAAGAGGCTTCAGATAACTCCATGTTTTCATACAGAGTAGATGAACTTAGCGAATCTGGAAGTGCATTTTTTGAAGCCCTAAATATTGCCATTTACTCACTTTATTCATATATCTATGCCTGATTGTCACATGTGCTGCATCTCACAAAACAAGTAGAGGTGCAGGATATTTTAAAGTGTAAAGAGATATTTTAAGAATCTAAAGTGTCAGTGAAAACTGTAGCCAGCTTATACATGAAAACTTGCATCAAACTGTGCTTAATTACAATAAAAGGCTAGAGTAAAGCCTCAAAATCAAATTATCAAGGAAAGAGTATTTTTCTAACAAGCCTTATACTTTTTAATCAATTATTATTAACACCACTGAAATCTGATAGGCTACAATACATTCACTAAAAAAGAACTTTCTGCCTAAAGATTTAAAATTTCTGCCTTCCTAACTAACTTTTTTATTAGATTTTCTGAGTATGCCATTAGAAGTTTGAATATTGCTTCTGTGTGAAGATCTTTATTTGTTTTTTTTTTCTGATCTATTATGGACATCAACCAGAAATTTATCCAGCATCTGTAGTTCAGACACAGTACATGCTGAATTTCTAAGAAACCATTCTCTCTGTTTCTGCTGGATTCCCTGCCATGTTGGGATCTGAAGAAATGAGTCATCTGATGATGCTGCTAGGCCAGTTTTTCTCTTTGGTGGTCACTTCCTTGCATCTATAACAATATTCTATAGTTAGAGTGCATATTGTGTATAAATGGAAGGCTCTGTGGGACCAACAGATAGGAAACAAACTGCATTTTATCAAGCCTGTTCTTGGAGTGTTATCTTCAAGCTTTCACTAGATCTGCCAAGAAGTCATACTTGCATGTCTCCAGATAGGGAAGTAATTTCACTCATTAAGAAGAAGATAGTGTAGAACACGCTAAGTTATGTATAAAAGTTTAATGCAAATATATTTCAGCCATTACTATGGCCTTCATCAGTGAGACTACGATTGGTTTACATTGCTAGATTGGAAAGGTAGGTTTTGTAATGGTAACTCCGGGTGACATAATGCAATGAGGGATTTCTAGATGTAAGGAATGAAAATGGGGAGCTCAGAGTTGCAATTTTTGGAAAATAAAATTTCCAAACTTTCTCTAAACCTTAGAGCATATTGATTTTGCTTTGTATAACACTTCCCTTATGTGGGAGATGCCTAATTCTCTGATGTTCATGTTGAGTGTGTGTGTCATCTATTTCATCACGAACATGCTCATTTTCTTCTTTTACCTGCTATTTAAGATGATGAAAAAACCTGGGGTCACTTTTTAGATGAGCAATGAGATGTCCTTTCTGTTTCCTTTTCTATGTTGCCTTTTCATTTTGTGTAGTCTATCACTTTTGTGTCAGACCATTACACCATTTTAATAGTGTTTCCTGTGTCGTTTCCTATAGGTGTCTTTTCGTTATGTTTTGATGTTGTTACAGTTCTTTCTGTACTTTCAGGATTAACTGTAGTACTTGGCACACTTTGGCTTGTTGTGGTTTTTGTGCACTAAAACCTCACAACAACAACAACAACAACAACAACAACAACAAACCATTCTTGTCTTCTCTCATGACCAAGTTTTGTAACACCATGGAAAGGATCTACTTATAGACACCTTTGTTTTGACATTTTCTTCCTCACACATTTTTTTTACTCTTAATTATCACCCAATATCGGCTGCAGTCCAAAAAGCTTTACTTTTTAAATCCTTTTCTTTTTCCCCCCAGTTAGAATAATGAAGTTTATATTATGGGATGATATTTTGTATTTACATGGAAAATTAATGTTTCAAGATAACTATGGCTATATGTTTTTGATTCAGGTGTTCATAAAAACAGGTGGTTTAAATCTGCATGGGCAAGTACAGTACTGGTTAGAAAAGCATGTAGATTAGTATGTATCTTTCAGACATGTTTCACTGATGAATCCTGCACATCACATACATGGTTATTTTCAATAGTACTTTCAAAAGTCCTCTGAGAAATGCTCCTATGGATAAACAACGGAATTTACAGAAATTATTCAATATGAGGGGCAAAATGTTATAACATCATCAAGAATTTAATCAGAATTACTATCTATGAATTTTTGTTGATTTTTACACAAACATATTATAGCACAAAAGTTCAAATTTGCCAGTGATGTGATTTGAACTGACATCTTCCTGTTTTAGTGTCAGATATTCTAGTGTATGAACTACACTGATGAAGGCTTATCACTACAACTTGCCAATTTGACATGTGTGTCACCTCTGAGGTAGGTAAGTCACAATGTTTATAGGTTTCCTACAAAAGTTAGTATTGGATGTTATTTTGTCCTCTATTTTTATTTACCAAAGCTACTATGGAGAATGGCTTTCAATCGTGATACAACTAGTTTTAAATTAGTATAGGATTAGAAAAGTTATAAAAAGTCAGCAAACAACATCGATTCAACCTTTCTTTTTATTTCTTCCTCTCTAAAGCTGAATGTTTCATTTTATTTGCATGCCAATTATGTACCAAACTCTTTTGAGAAAGAAATGGGACTCTAGATTCTGTAGTTTAGGGATGCAAAGAAATAAGGGAATCAAAATGTAACTTTTCTGTCAGTTATGTCATAAACTCGGCAATTAAAAATTAAACCATTACTGATTATATTTAAGCTATAAATCATCAGCTCATACCTGCATACTAATGTGGTATTGAACATGTTATACTTATGTAAAAACATTAATACAAGTTTGCAAGAAACTTCCTCCATCTCTATTTTTGTCCATTGTAAGACGTTTTGCTTCTAACATGTTGCTTTCTCTGATATGCTACTGGATAATTTTACAATCTCAATTCACTTTGTTTTAAGTCTAGGTAATCTTGCATTCCCCATGTAAAAATGTAATACCCATATTTAAACCAATCCAGCATGTTCTCATGGACATTTTCTTCTACCAAAGAAGAGCCAGTCCAGTTCTAACTCTGTTTCACCCCTGAATATATCCCTCCTTATATTCCACACATGTCAGCAGCTTCTTTGAGTTTCATATCTTGACGATAGAAATCCTGCTTCACTTCAGTATTATTTAAATATATATATCCATTGATGCGTTGTAATCTCTGAACTATTTGGTTCACCTACCATAAAATTTTTGGGTTCGTGCTTTCTATAGGAATTTATTGTTGTTTGTTTTTCAACAAGATCTACATCTGATTTACTACATGTTGGGTCTTATAAAAATGAATTTTTGCATTCTTTAACTTCTTTCACTTTCTAAATTTGCACAGAAATTCTTGCAATTCTGGACATTTGCAGGGTTTTTTTCATGATATTTTCTCATAATTATTTTATTGATGATAGGTAATTCTGGAAAAAGGGATTAATGTTTGGCTCATTTGGATTTCTGTTCTTACTAAAAGCATAGAAACTATTACAAACTCTAAATTAATTCAGTTATCGCAATAAAATTTATAATAATGGAATAAAGTCTTCAACAGTTCCTCTCAGAAATGTACCTTGACTGTTACTTCACAGCAATGGAAGTAGATTTGGAAGTAGTACATTAAATTGTACCAGTGATGTGCGGTCCAGGAAAATAGGTTAAATGTTGTTAATTACTGCGTCAATAAAAACGAAATTGTCGTGATTTATAGACTTGTGTTGAAATAATGTTTAAATAGTAAATTGTGATGCTAACATATCATTTTTTAGGGATGATATACCTCGACAATTTTTCCCAAAAGTGGGCTGCACAAATTTGTTTTCAGGGCCATTTATAGATCGCCAGTCTGCCACTGTTACAAGACAATGCTAACCATTTTAAAAATTTTAAAAACAGTCCACATAGTGTTCTGGTATATAGGTTCCCACTTAATTGGCATGGAAGCCATTATATTGTCAGAGGCAAAAGTCATACTAGCTCACTTGACCTTCTTTACACCAAACCTGCGACAAGAACACATTGTCCTGACATACACATCTTCACTTCACTGATGTCGAATTTCTCTGATTCTCTGTCTAATTCTACCTCTTCATCATTGGTTCCTCATGGATTCTGGATTGATTGATCTCTAGAGCCTGGATACTTTTTCCATTGGTCATTTTTATTTTATATTTTTGTTTGAGCTCTCCCTGTAAATAGATATGTTATTTCTGCATGGATTTTATCCATGAGCTGTGAAGTAACTGAAAAAATGAATGTCACCATCAGTTCAACCCTGAAGTAAACAAAGGATTGACTGTGATAGGATTTCATCATGTTCTCCAAAAAGACAATTCATTATACTGATTAACACCAGTGCAATAAGTATTATACATACACTGAGGTGCCCAAAAATCTGGGAAGGGTGTTACTATTTCCATTACATGTCACCATAGTCATGTGGTAAATGGTATCATTCGCAAATTACATAAATAGAGAGGCAGATATCTCTGCAAGCTCAAATAGTAGCATTCGCAGTTCAAATGGTAACTTATCAGGATTTAAGCTATTTCAAACGTGGTATGATAGTCAACCCCCGGGAGATGAGTCACTAGATCTCCGAAATTACCACAAAATTTGGATTTACATGGTCAACAATTTCAAGGGTGTACCTGGACTACACAAACTCAGGGAAAAATTCAGAATGTAAGACCGATGGCCGTAGAAAAGGTCTGAATGATCGTGGACAGCAGTGTCTGGCATGCATTGCAACATCTGTCTGGTGCAAAACATTGCTGCAAATCGCAGCACAATTCAATGCTGGGGCAAGTAGTGGTATCAGTGTTCGGACAGTGCAATGTTCCCTATGCTCTATGAGGTTCCAGAGCCGATGGCCCACCTGGGTGCCATTGCTGACCTCATGACAAATGGCTGTGTGCTTAGTCTGGGCTTGGGAACACAGCCATTGGATGCAAGATGACTGGAAATGTGTAGCCTGTCTCGACAAATTGCAAAACCAACTGTTTAGGGAAGATGGGCAACTTCAGGTGTGGCAACAACCACACAAGGCAACTGATCCAGCTTGCCTACAAAGGACAGTGTAGGCCGACTGTGTCTCTGTTATGGTGTAAGGTGTTTTCAGCTGATATGCATTAGGATCCCTCATACATCTGCAGATCACTCTAACCAGTGGTGGCTACACAACCATTCTTGGAAATAATTTGCACCCATTCATGTCATGCAACCACTCCAATGGGTGCAACCTCTTTCAACATGACAATGAGTCACTGCACGAATCCACAGTCACCCAAATATGGCTGGAGGAATATTCCACAGAGTTTGGCATCCTGACTTGGCCCCCTCGTTTGGCAGATTTAAACACCATTGAACAAATTTGGGATATTGATCAACATGCCGTAAATGCCAGGAATCCTTCACCACAGAAAATATTACGGAATTGAGGGATGCTCTTCAGGAAGCATGACGTGCACTGTCTCCACAGTACTACAGAGAACTCGTGGAGTCCATGCTCCATTGTGTTGATGCTGTTATCCATTTGCAACAAAGACCAACTCGGTATTAGGGAGGTATCCGAGTGTTTTTGGCATTTCAGTGTATATAATAGGCTAACACTTTTCTGTACAGCTTACATCCATGGCTAGCCATGATTGAGGAATCACATACTGTAGATGTACTCACAAGTCATAAAAAAGCAGAATTAACCTTCTGTGTTTGACATGATAGCACTGAATGTAATACTATGATAATGAACTTGCAGCTTTGATTTCATAAGATCTTAATGTTTCTATAGTGCTGAACAACCCTCTCGGACATTGCAGGCTGTGGTTCGGGAATTACTCCTTATGGAGATGGGTGATAACCACTACTGAAAAAATAATCACAATACCCATGTCTCATTTGGAACTTTGACTTAAGACTTGTGCCAGACGAGATGGCATCCTAACCACTCAGTACCATCATCAAGTGACCAAAAGTGCCATGCTATATTCTTGCTTACTAGTTCAAGTAGATACCATTACTTGGATTAACACAAAAGTGTTCTCAAATTTAATCAAACTGTACTGACTAAATGATAAAAGAGGTGAAGACTGTCTTCTTTGCCTACATCTTTTGTCACTACTAAATCCACTTCAAATATACTTCTGCCCTGTAGTTTTAATACAGCATTCCAGTTATGCTAGTGGTCACATCACCGAAACATTTTTATTTCTTCAGTTTCACATCATAAGAAAAATTACTGAATCTTTCAGCAAACATGGGTACACTGATGAAGCTGAAATGACAGATATTCAAAGAAACTGTTTCCCTTTGAAGCACAGCAAGCTGCATGTCCAACCAAACCTTTAAACAGCATAATAGTTCTCATTATTGCTACATTTATCTGAATTTTACTGAACGCACCACATCATACAAAAGGAAGGGAAGAACTGTGCCTTGTGAGTTGCACATGGGCTTCTTGTATATGTTATAGGTTTCAAAACATACTCTGTAAATAGAACTTCCATATTACACAAGATTTCAAATGTAAAAATACATTTTTAAGTATGCATTGCAGTTTATTACAAACATTCAGAATCATATATAAGCCTTACTATAAAGCTTGTTTAGATCAGCATGAAGCATAATGCTTAAAGTTCATTCTAACCTTAAAGTAAGAAGGTACATTTTTTCAAAATCTCAAGCCCTGGAGACTACAATGGAATCCCTAAATCTAAATGCAAAAGCATTGATCACACTAATGCACTAGGGTCTGCAACTGAAATGAGGTGAATACTAAAGTTAGTGTTGAACTTATGAAATAAATTCTTGTTCGTAGCAATCAAAATGTGAAAAGTTATTTCCACAACTTGAACTTAGATTCTCAGAAAGCTCAGATTATTATCGTAATATCTTTATCAGTATTAACTGGCTTTCAAACTGAGACTGAAAATCTGCTTCTAACTGAAATTGCCTATATGAAGCCATATTTTACAAATTAACTTCTCATTTAAAATTTGTAACTTGTAAACTGTGAGGAATTTAGATGTATGTCAGCAATATTCATGTTCATAAGATTTTTTTCTTTTGAAATGTTTATTGATAGTTTAACATTTGGCTGAAATGTTGCATATTGCCAGTTTAAACAGAAAAAAATATTATGGAAACTTGACTATGATAATAAAAAATGTCACTTCTTGACACTTGATTTAGGGAACATATAACAATATTCTGCTCATACATGATATCTCATCTGTCTGTTGAAGGTATAAAATATTGTTTAAAAGCTTTTTCTTTCCATACTGACTTGGTGAAAAATCACACATATATACGTAAGCTGACAAGCAAAAACTTTTCCGAATCTGCACTAGCATGAAGGAAGCTGTCTACAACATTTAGAAAAAGAGGCAGGTATTTTTGAATTTCATGTCCACGAAAGGTGATGGGAACTGTACTCCCCTTACTGTCTGATGAGATAAAGCATCAGTTCGGCCCTATAATGATTTGAATACCGTCGGACATATGGTGGCTGTTACTGTTAAAACCAAACTGTCCTGTCATGTATTCCAAGTCAGCCTTACTGTTTTAATTTCCAAAGTCTGTAGCACTCGTGGAAGTTTGTTTATGGTGTGCAGTATAACTAACTTTGGCAGTTCAACTTATTCTGTTAGTACATTTTGCATAAATCTTTGTTAATTGGTACTTTTATCATTATTCATGATGTCTCATCAAGACTTTTTATTCAGAAGCATCAAGAAATGTGTCAGCATTACTAAGTAAAATTTCTCATTCTGTTCTTATACAGGCTTTTTTACCACTGCCTTGTTTACAGTTGTTTTGCAGACATGTAAAGAATTTCTTCAGAAAAGAGTTTGGACTGCAACTTCTGTATGTTTCATGAACCAGTGCACAATATTTCTGTCTCATGCATATATACTACACCACTGTAAATCCCATGTAAATTTAAAACAGTGTGAATTCATAATTGTTAAAATTTAACAGTAATATAATTTTACCTCTTTCCAGAGATTAGGGCAATCAATTTGCACTTTGCTACAGAATACATATTTCATATTTATATTGTGTTGGATGTGTACATGATACTTTAGAATGGTGTTGCAAATCTGTCAATCCCTCATGTATGTTTGATTCATCATCTTGTATGTCTGCTAGAAAAGACCTAGATAATTCAGTCCGTTAATATGAGTTTGTAAATGTTGTGAAGTTATATCAGGATATATTTATTTAGTGCTTCAACATGATATAATTAGAACTGCAGAATTTGCCTAGTCATGTAATAAAATTTGGTGTAAATGTTTGTGCTTGTTTTGAAACCTAAAAAAAAAAAATCATGTTTTTTTATAAATGTTAGTTCTTACCTTGTGCTTTGGGCAAAGTATTGTGAAGTTTTCTTCGTCCATTTGACACCCTGTAAATAAGATAAGTAACACAAATTAGACCCAAACAATAATGACATGATCAGCACATCAGATAGATACTGTAATGTGATTTAAATCAAAAGCTACTGTAAGAGACAACCAGTTCTGGTAATATATCTTCGGTAAGCTATAGTATCTTGTTCATGTTGCTTAAAATTTGCTAATTTCCAAAATGTATGCAAATAAGAAAGATATGCCATATTCTCAGGTGCAATCATGACTTTTAACAAAATCCTCAAATCCAATATTTCAAAGGTATTTCAGGAATTTTTTTCTGTTTTAAAATTTTGCATGAGAAAAGTTGGAAAATTCATGGGAAAAGCTGATGAGCTCCCAAATACAAATGTACCATAAACAAACCTGGTTGGAAAATTTTGGATATGGAAAACTAGATAATGCATGGATTATATAGAGCTTGGCTCATAATACCACTGACAATGATAGTTTGGTAAACCATGAAGTAAAATTTTAAGATAAATGCATAAATTAACATGAACTTTCTATGATGAAAGAAGGAACACAAGAAAGAATTCTTGAAAGTGAAAAAATTCATAAATTGCTTGAAATATTCAAGCAACAGAAGTGGAGACAGTGAGTGAGCAAAGAACACCTGAGATCTACCAAACAAACAAATACCACTGCAGCAACTAGCATGCATAACTTACAGCAAAAACTATAGCAACAAATCTGTAATATGAAGGATATAGACAAGAAAACATGAATAGAAATAGCTAAGAAGGAAATATGTTCACTACATAATATTTAATGTAGGAACTAGTACATCTTTCATCAGACAAGAAAGTCATAGAATAAAAGAAAGTTTCCAAGAGAAATTACAACATTTTTTTATAAAAAAGAAAACATAACATACATCCTCATGTCAGCAAATCATGGATGAGAAAAATTAAGAATAATCTGAATATTACATTAGTTATTGTAAAGCAGTAGTCATATTTCTGCATTCTGTCCACAGTCAGAAGACCTGATACAGCAGGTGAAGTAAAAATATTAAATAGAAAAATGAAAAAATCATCAGTTGCTGCCTGGGGAAGTATTTTGTCAATATTCTGGTGTTTTTTTTTCAAATCTGTAGTTGATGGTAAACTCTAAGCTCCAGTGAACCACCTATTCTTCCATGTTACATGGATGAAGACTGGGCAAGAGTTATTTAATCCCTAAAGACAGCTAATGTCAATATCTTCAAACAAGGGAATGTTGTCAAGGCAATACTTTCCAAAGAGCAAAACTGAACTGGAGAAAGTTCCATTTACACAAGCGTGACAGGAAATCAAGTGGTTAAGGACCCTTTCTGATATGCACTGTGATCAACAACATTCAACAACATTATATGAGAATGATGAACTAGTGAAAGTACCAGTGACAGAACAAAACATACTGATATAAAACTGAATTGTATTTAAAACTATTTGCCTCAATCTTTTCCAGATTTCAAGAACTGCAAAAGTAGTGAGATACTGGTAGATTTCTTGTTTATGAAATCCTCACCAAACCTGCAGTTTGTAAAACATCAGAATTCTCTTTGATGCTCTTCAATAAAAACAGACGAAATTGTTGATTAGGAAAAATAGCAAAAATAGGACATACAAGGAACACAATAATTAATAATTCTTACATTTTTAGGGCTATTTTTAAAATTGTGTATGTACTAAATTCTTATGGTAAAACTGTGTGGGTCACCAGACCTGTGGAAGTAGTAAGACGCAAGAACTCTTGAAGATGATCTAGTGTATAGATCGGAAATTTGAGAGGTAATGTACCTTAATAAATTTATCCTCAATAATTCCCGTTAAATATTTATAATACTGAATGTGATAATGTAGTTATTTGCTGAGCTATTAATGTATACACATTACGAATGGTCATTAGAAGCTGAAAATTATTGAACATATAGTAACATCTGACAATATTATATGAGAATGAACGTTTTTTGATAAAAACACAGAATATTTTAAATTTTTAGTTTGAAGTGATATTTAATCACTATAGTTCGTAGTTGTGTGTGTGTGCATGTCGCTTGCAGTTTAAAAGCTTCAAAATGAATGGTTTTGATGTCTTCTTTTCTTTCTTTATTAACTGAATAATTGAAACAATCTCTTTCTATGCTAAAAGCTATAAACTCTTTTTTAACCTTGTCATCGTAATGAGTAGATTTCTTTAAGGAGCACTGCATCTATTGCCATAGTTGAAAATGTGAATGTACATGGCTCTACAGATGTTACCTGTGAAATCATCTGCTCAACTCCTCCCATCCTTCTCCAAAGCTGATATGTTAATCTATGCAGTGGTGTTATCTTATGTTTGGTGAAAAGTTCAAAAAATTACTAGGATTCATAATTCTATGATAGTCAGAGCTGTAGCTTGGAGGTAGCCAGGGGATGCTCAGTCTCCCCTGAAAAGTTTTGAACCTCCCCTACGAAAGTCTCAATGAACATAAAAATAATTAGCACATGCCATATATGAATGTGAATTAACGAAAATATTTTGATATCACACTTAAGGGACATGTATATCGATCTGATGAGATAAAAGCCCATAAATAAGCCAATTGAAGATGAGGCGATCCACCAATATGAAAATTGGAAGTTTGAAAACACTGAAATATTTTCCCTGAAGGTCGTTTAAGACAGCAGTATAGTTCGTAAATCAATTTATCGCTCTTACTTCCATGGCAAACTGTTGCAATTGCACATCATATGCCCCTCCATTTCCCAGTACCCATTATGGTTATTCATTTTTGAAATGCTTTGCATTCAGTGAGGTATGTCACAAAAATTTAGGCACAAAGAAGTATCAATGATAAAATGTAAAAATACTAAGCAAAGGATTTTGGAGTTTGTGTTCTGTAGTTTCATAAAAATAAGAAGCAGAAGAACACAAACATTGAAAAGCAAGTGAGACAATTGAAACAACATCATGCTATGCAATGGGAAAACACATGCAACGGGTACAATAATTGTACATATTATTACACGAAATGAGGAGAATCTACTGGTCTCAAAAGTTTAGACACAATAGAGAAAGAAAAATACCGTTAATAGTCATGAATGGCATATTTGGACTCCTCCCTGTATCAGTTTAAAAACGTTTCTCAGTGTATTAAATTAAATTCTGAACAGTTTCCAGTTATTACAATTTTTAAATAATAGCTTATTAACTATTCATCATGTAAAAAAGATTAGTGTATTGCCTTCGGTCTGCCTTAAATGATTTTCTTTTGGAGTTCTAAAAAAAAATTCGTCTGTGTATTTTTTTTTCAATTGCCTAGCCTAAAAGAAACAAACAACCGTATTGCTGTATATAAAAGATACTATAACGAAGTAAATTTCTCCATTTTTGTCCACACCAGGCATCGAACTCGGGTCCCTTCATTTCAGAATAAGTCGCTCTCCCAACTGAGCTATGCGGACGTATACTTCGCTGCTATCTGCCTTTATCTCATGTGCGTCCTGCGATGCAGGCATGTCACAATACTCTTGCCCAATTTCAACTAAGCCATCTGTAAAAAAATTTAAACAAAGCTTGGAAATAACAAATTTCGTCTTAATTGGTAAACAGCTTTTTAATCATTTCATTCTAAAAAAAATCATCTCAAGGATACCTCTTCTTTCTTTTGATGTTTTTAATGGCACCAAACAAGAAGGTGCTACTGGGATATGTATAACTAAAAATTTTTCTAGGCTTTCCTACATTACTAATATACTCCCCCAAAATTTACCACTAGCTACGGCCCTGATGATAGTGTAAAAGTATTTTCATCATGAAGATTCCTATAGATTTTTAGCCATATGCTCCTTAAAAGAAAAATAGAACACAGCTGCATTGCAGATGGCATAGCAAACTTATACACAGAAATGAATAATATGCTGTGTAGAAAAAGAAAGAAGTGATTGCACAGTTAGTTGGCCGTCATCTTTATAGATATGTATCTTTTGCATTATGAAAAATGTAAGGAATCATTTGCTATGTATTTTCTTTTCTTGTTAAAACATTATTTGATTACATATTCTAATTATTTTATGTTCTTCAACTTTACAATGGAATCAAATTAAAATCATTGGAAGGAACATGGTAGAGTATTTTCCCCAAAAAATTATAGCCTTTTTCATTTTTGATGGAGTAAGAATACTAGAATGGTACCCAGATAATTCATCTTTATTGAAGATAATTGCTGTTCATTATTCATTTTAACCTAAAAAAACATGATTTGCAATCTAGTTTTTCATAAATGTCTGATTTTTGAAAAAACTTGGTTGTGTTTCTACTTTTATTGTTCTTTCATTTATTTTCTTATACATTTTTGCACACCATATAAGTACACGAGACTCAGAAAAAATGGGGGAAACAAAGTTGTAAGTTGTGTGAAGAATAGGATCGAGGAAATGTTTTGGGAGCCCAATGAGTTAAGTGACAGATGGGGTGAATACTTCTGTGAGTTATTAGATCAAGAAAGCAAAGGTGATTCTGAGGCAGAAGCAGATGATGTCACAGTGAAGGAAGGAAACACAGGAGGGATTTCAAGATAGGAGGTGTGTAAAGCTGTAAAATCTCTTCAGAATGGTAAGGCTCCAGGAGTTGATGGCATAACTGCAGAGATGTTAAAATATGGTGGCGACTCTGTAATTGACTGGTTAACTGATATTTGCCAGTTGTGCTGGGAGCTGGGAATGGTCCCTCTGGATTGGAAGGATGCTATCATTGTTCCCTTGTATAAGGGAAAAGGTGATCAGACTGACTGCAATAACTATCGTGGTATTATCCTACTGAGTGTGCCAGGGAAAGTGTTTGGTAAGGTTGTTATTGATAAAGTACGGTGTCTTAAAATAAGTGTGGGATGTTCAGAGTGGTTTTATGCCTGGTAAAGGCTGCACTAACCAATAATGATTGCAAAGTATCTCGCTGTTGGCAAGAAAGTTTTTGCTGCCTTCATAGATTTAGAAAAAGCTTATGACAGAGTAAATAGGACACTTTTGTGGAAGGTATTGAATGAATATGGTGTTACTGGGAATCTACTTAACAGTGTAAAATCCATGTATGCTGGCAGTAGAGCTTGTGTAAGAGTGAATGGTGTTTTATCCAAATGGTTTTCCGTTGGTGCAGGAGTCAGGTAAGGTTGTGTAATGTCGCCAGGGCTGTTTAATATATTTATGGATGCATGCATATGTGATGCCAAAATAGATAATACTGGTTTATATCTTGGTGATATCCGTGTGTGCATATTGCTGTATGCTGATGACACTGTCCTGTTAGAAGAGAGTAAAAATGAGTTGCGGAGAATGTTGTCCCGGATGTATGAAGTTTGCATGAAATTCAAACTGAGTATAAATAAGGGAAAAACCAAAGTTATGGTGTTTGAGAGAGGAACGGGTAGCACTGAATGTAATATAAGTATAAATGGCACTGTGATTGACCAGGTGAGTGAGTTTGTGTATTTACGAAGCATGTTTGACAGAGAGAACAAATTGGATGGTGAAATTAGTAGGCGAGTGAATTCCTCATTGAAAGTCATAGCTGCATTGGGAGGTTTCCACAGGAATGATGGGTTCTCAAGAGAGTCTCGCATGGTTGTGTATGAAAGTGTAATTGTTCCTACTCTGATGTATGGCAGTGAAACCTGGGTTTTACAGAAGAAACATGGGAGTCATTTGTGTGCTGGAGAAATGCGTTACTTTAGGGGGTTTGTGGGAAGACATGTTCTAATTGTGTGAGGAATGAAGATGTGTTGCAGTTGTGTAATGTAAAACAAAATGTTGTTAGCAAGGTGGAGACTAATATGCTTCGGTGGTTTGGGCATGTTGAAAGAATGAGTGAGGAGATGCTTACTAAGAAAAATTTTTTAGCCCAAGTGGCAGGAAGGAAAGGCAGAGGAAGGCCAAGAAAGCCATGAGAGGATCAGGTTCAGGAGTGTCTACATGAGAAAAAGATCATGAGTATGAAGTATAGAAGATCTTGTGTGCATCGTGTGATGGATGTCAGTGAAGCCAGAGTTGTATGTCAAGATTGCTGTAAATGGAGAAGTTTGATACGGCAACAGTAAGTAAATAATCAGTTAAAAATTATCTGGTAGTTTGTTTTTTTCTTTGTGGAGCTAACCTCTGAATCCCAGAGAACAGCTTAGTGATATGTATGTATGTATGTAATAAAAACATTTTACACCAAATTAAGAAAGATGAAGAGATAATCAAGCAGTTAGTGTAAAATGCTACTTCATAGAAAAGCTACATCCAGTTGATATTATTAAAATCAACCTGTCACCTTCAAGGTACAAGTTTATGAAAACCTTTTCCAAGAAACGTTTTTTAAATTGCCCTTTAGCTAGAACTATTTGGAGCTTCAGCCATTTAATTATTTTATGTAGAAATAGGAATATACATATGCTATACAAATGTCGTCAGGTGTAAATATTTCTTTATTTGCCTTTCAGTTTGTTTCACATGGAGCTTTGTTTGTAGGACATGTGAACACTGACTTAACTTTCTGATGTCAAAAATTTCTTACTTTCCCCTGCATAAGGACAGCTAACAGACTAGTTGTTTAAATAGTGATGCATCCAGAACTTGAGCTGACCATCTGATAAAATATGCTCTTAGTCCTTAGTTTTTATTTTTTTCTGGATATAATAGCAGTCTTCAGCATTATATGATCAGACTACGTCATTTTTCCCATGAAACCTTACTAACCAGTTTATCTTCGGGGTAAGAGTGCTCATGGTTTAACATAAAAAAAAAAAAAATCACACGAGTACAGATACAGAATTTATTACCTTTTAATATTTTTTGAAAAAGCTCCTTCTGTACAGCAAACTTTTACAATTTAATTACAAAAAACTGAAAATTCTTCAAATGCTTGTGACACAATGTATTCTATTGAGGGCAAGCTTTCTGTGTTTCACAAATCGTATCAAGAAAAATATCAAAAAATTGCATAGAAATATTATGGACAAGAATGACATGCAAAGAAAATTTTTAAATGTACTAAAAAGAGCAGTAGCAAGAGGCAAATAGAATCTTAGGAAATACACAAAACTTCATACATTTGTCCCTGGCACATAGGTAATGGTAGTGTTCTATACATTCCTCTCTGGCACAACTTAATGATGCACCTGCAAATTTGCACCTTGAACAAATCTAAAGAAAATGGAAAATAAAAGAAATATGAATATATGCTTTAAAATATTTAACATTTATTTATACAATAATTCTAGTAAAGAAAATCTGAAATGCAACTTCTTATGAAATGTTTTGTAATTTAGTTCCAAAACCGTTTGACAAGAACATTTGGCTTTGATTAAAGTTAAGTACTAATGTTGCTGTAATTTTTTTATGTGTAACACTGTTATGGAACTGGAAAAATATATTTCAACTCACTACTTTTTTAGCAACATATATGCTTTAATTCTCAATTTTTCACTGTGACCACAGGTTTAACACATTTTAATCACAAAGAAATTGTACCTGTGATAAAATATATTTTTTCTGTTTTACAAAAACTTGGTACTATCAAAAGACTTACCCAGGAAAATGCAGTGACATAACTAGATGTAAATATCAGGAATGGCAGGAGGGTGGTATAGAAGAAAGGTAGGGGGACAGACAATCTTCAATAACCTTTGCTCTATCACAACTGGACAGGAATAGTATATTGTGTGGAAGAAATATTCTTCTCATAATCCGTAAAAAATACATCACTACAATTAACACAGGAATCAAGCATCTCTGAATTGCCTGTATTTACTGATTCTCGTGTAACTTCAAGATTTCTGTTGTGGATAGGAATAGGACAAAATGGCTTCATAAATTTTGATAATTAAGAAAAAATTTCAGATTTTTGGGGTGGCGCATGAAATTTTTGGAGGGGCTAGTGCCACCCCATGCCACTCCCTTAGTGGCATCACTGGAAAAATGGGGCCACTATAAGTTTCTAATGCTAACCAATAACCTTTGGATTAGGGAAGCAAGAAGAAGATCATGTGTGTGTTGTCATGTTGAAGTACCTGCCAAGAATAATTATATTATCAGGTGTAGGAGACATTACAGTGCCATCCCACCCTATCCTCAAAGCAGGAATCCTTGTGACTAGCCTTTGTGAAGTTGAAGGCATGGAAAGTATTACCATAACACTGATGACATCTTGTCAGTAATGAAGTGAACGGCTGAAAACACCTGAATGGTTGAAAAACTCCAATGATAACATTCAACAGATGCCACAAGCATAGTACCAAATCATAAACTTATGGGGTGAATTTATTATTGAAAGCATATAAGACAGTTGGACAGTGAAATCAAGTTGTGATTTCAAACAGTTACATTGTTGACATTTCAAAAAATTCAGCTAACATCAGTAGGCCTTGACCCATATTAGATCAAATGCTTGATGTGTCCTGACTCAATATTTTAGTGACACAGGATCTCAGAGCACAGGAATCAAACATCTCTGAATAATCAAACATCTCCCTTTGTAAGGGAAATTATACATGACTTTCTTATGTATCTGTTTTCATGAAATGTACAGAAGAAATTATTATCTACTTTACATGAGAAGTGCACATAAAAGAAAGTGCACAATTCTTGTTTCAGTTTATATCAGTATTTGTTACTTGGTTTGTTAATACACACAACATGATCTTGAATGTCATCTGCATTCATCATGATTTTGAATTTTATTTTTTAGCTGACACAAATTTGTAGGTGACTCAGATCAACAGGGGTTTCAGCTTCATATAGAATTTGATAATACAAAAATAAACTCCTACTTTTTCTTTTGAGGCGTTCCGTCCATTCTTTTCATCAAATTACAGCCTTCAAAACATAACGCATGTTACCTGCACAAAAGTAGTTGACTCTTCTGCTGCCAAGGTTCTTCCATTTATTTGGTCAATTAACATAGATCTACTGAAATTTCAGTGCTAACTGGATGATAAAAAGAAATTTTCCTTGCTTTGCTACTCCATGCAAATAATAATCTTACAGCTGATGATATTCAGTTCATATATGATATTATCTTCTGGCATTATGTGGAAACAGCTTTCAAGATGGCAGCATTCTTGAAGTTATGCTTGAAGTAGAGATGCAAACTGTTATTCGATTTTTGAATGCAGAAGGCATACAACTGGCCAAAAGTTACTGCAGGTATCATATGCTAAAGCAAATATGTGTCAACAGCAAACTACATAAGTATACAAATAAGTTTATAAATGGAATTGGAATACAAAGAGTATTGTTACAATTCAGTATAACCAGGGCAAGCTCACACAATGTTGCAAAATCAGACAGCATAGTGGCAGTAGAGGAGCTCATATGAAAAAAAAAAAATGTTAATTAGTATTGAAGAAATTCTCAGTGTTGAAGATCAGGGTTGATTTAGCACAAACTATCATTATCAAGGAATTCGTTTTTGAAAAGTGTACACTTGAATGGATTTGTCCATATTTAACACCAAGACTGAAAAAATTATGACTTGATGTGCATTTCATACTGCTTGGATGGTATGAGTACGAGTGATAGGCAGAGTTGGCCTTAGGGCAGTGTGAGAGGTACCACACAATCAGGTGCCAAATTCAGGGGTGGGGGGCATTGAGCTGTATTTTCTTTTCTTTTGTGGAATGGTAGAGTCTATGTAAACATAAATATCCTGCAAGCATTGTAATTTGAGACAATGCACAATGATGATGAGAGATGATAAAAAGCCTCACTGTCACTGGAACAAGCAACACAAAAAAGTATTGTTACAATTAAAAGCATAAAAAAGAGCTTTGTTTTTGACATCGACCTTATGATCAACACGCACAGCTGTTAATTTGGATTGTATGTCTTTCATATGTGGTTGAAAACCATATAATCCAACACACACACACACATAAAAGTATGTGGACGGCATCAACAAAAATTGTCACACTGGGCACCATGAATGCTAAAGCTGGCCCTGGGGAGTGGCTTTTTAGAATGCACTGCTGTTATCAGAGATGAATCCTGGGTGCGCTATTATGCACCAGAAACCAAATGTTCAAGTTCAGAGTAGTACAATAATGACTCAGTGATGCTCAGCAAACTATTTTTTTTTTTTTTTGATTGGAGGTTTAACGACCACCGTGAGCAACTCTTTAGGGTCACTGGCTCCAGGGAAGGGAAAGAGCCAGTGCCGTAAGACAAACACAACATCCATGCCTCACCAGGATTCAAACCCGGACCCCTTTCGGACGAATGATCAAAGGCCATCGCTTAGACCACTGCGCCACCGGGCGGCCTCAGCAAACTAAGTTTGCTAGGTATTATAACAGCTGTGTGCCTACACCAACACAATATGCTAACCATTCTACAGTGGCAGAGTTAGAGGATATGAATCTCCAGTATTTCTTCATCCGCCGCATTCACCAAATTTGACGATGATGGGCAAAACATGTAACAATATTAACAAATAAAGGTAACTTGATCACGCTAGTTACGTTAAATGAAAACTTTTACAAAAAGTTCGTAAGTTGGAAGCTTTCGACCTTATCTTAGGTCTTCATCACGCCAATGGAGGACTATGATTGTTGCCAGATTCTACATTTGATTTTTTCCTATTTTTGTTGCCAAAACTTAGAATTGATCTCCAGATCATCGGAATGTAGAGAGGAGAGTCGGAATTGCAAGTCATTGAGTTGAAAGTAATTTCCAGGCTTTCACGGTAACGGAGGGCAAAACGATTGTCAAAAGAAGCAATTCGTTTTGCTTCGTTCCAGTGGGGAACTGCAGAAAACATTCACTTGGTGGCCCTTACAAGCATTTTTGATAGAAAAACGGCACGGTTTTTAATAGTTTAAATATCAGTTTTGAATAAGATTTGAGTAAACTAGTTTTTCCTCACTGACAGAAAATTTAGAGTTATTGAATAAACATTACCTATAATCTAAACTTTTGTGAATGCTGCCTACAGATGCTTACTGTAAAGGTAATATTACATTGATTTTGCGAATAATATTGCACAAAGTTCATGCAATCCTCTGATAAAGAACAGCTTTAGCTTTACATTAGTTACACAATCTGCTGCAGCTTGTAGTAAAAAGTGTGAGAACAAAAATTTTGTTAAATTAGTAAATCAGAGACGTTCCGCTTTTCACTCACCTTCTGTCATTTTGTTTGATTACACATTCCTCCTCTGTTATTGTTGTTTTATTGGAAAATAAAGCCACGGAAAAAATTCCAACCTTCACTGCAAAGCAGAATGAAGGGGTAAAGCTGTTTGTATAGAGCTCCTCTTAACCACATCATTGCCGCCCAGGTGGCGCAGTGGTCTAAGGCGTTGGCCACTGATCATTCGTCCGAAAGGGGTCCGGGTTCGAATCCCGGTGAGGCATGGATGTTGTGTTTGTCTTACGGCACTGGCTCTCTCCCTTCCCTGGAACCAGTGACCCTAAATTAGGGACGGGCGACTGCTTATAGCCGATTGAGTTGCTCACGGTGGTCGTTAAACCTCCAAAAAAAAAAAAAAAAAAAAAACCCACGTCCTTAAAACGAAAACAAACACACACACACAAAACCTGTGGGTGAAGGAAATGTGGAAAGGTGAAAATATAGCCCGAATGCCCAAATATATATTTATATATTTTTTGGTGTTTAGGTCTGTTTACAGACCAAATGATTGAATTATAAATAATAATTCATTTATCTTCCACTTGAAAATTTTTCATATAAGAGCTTGAAACATTTAATATAGAAACATTTAATATGAAATCTTCTAATTTCTGCTCTTCAGAAATTAGAAGATTTCATATTAAATGTTTGTTTGTTACTTACCTATGAAAAGTAACTGCAAGAGGTTGTCACCTGGAATTGTTGTGACATCCGTAAGCGCAACAACACACCATTTCTAAAAAAAAAAATAACTTCAAATTTCGAAAACCAAACTTGTTACATATGCAACCCAATGGCTCAAAACTACTATCAGAGTCTTAAAATGACTTTCGTCTTCTGCTTGGTCGCATGCTGAGAAAGCTTCAAGCTAGTATGCTACGTCATAGGAAGCTAGAAAGCTATAAGCTAAGTATGCTTTGTCATACTTTCTCCCCTTATTTCAACCTCCTAGAAGATATCAAGGAGGTTGAAATAAGGCGAGAAAGTATAACTTCACAAACATGAAGCTTTTGCAACAGGTAACTAAGCAGATGACGACAGCCATCTTAAGACTCTGATAGTTGTTTTGCGTCATTGGATTGCGTACACAACAAGTTTGGTTTTCGAAATTTGAAGCTTTTTTTTTTTTAGAAATGGTGTGTTGTTGCGCTTACGAATGTCAGTCATAACAATTTCGGGCGACCACCTCTTGGAGTTACTTTTCATAGATAAGTAATGGAGAAACAGTTAATATGCAATCTTTTAGTTTCTGAAGAGCAGATAGTAGTCAAGCTCGTATATGAAAAATTTTCAAGTGGAAGATAAATGAATTATTATTTATAATTCAATCATTTGGTCTGTAAACAGACCTAAACACTAAAAAAAAAAAAAAATATCTGGGCATTCGGCCCATATTTTTAGCCAATAATTACATTTTTCTAAAAATGTGTGCTCAAGCCCTAAAATAAAAATGTTGATGCTGTAGAACTTTATTGAACGGTGGTTTGGGTGCAAAATTGCATATATAAGTGTCGCTTAAAATAAAAAAACCCAACACCATCAGCTAAATAAAAGTGAAATTAATGAGTGAAAAGCCGAGAAATTCAGATTGTGTGATTAAGGAGCGAGTGTGCTCTAACTCTCCTTGAAAAAAACCCCAGCAGGGTTAAAGAGACCGAAATACTACTAAAAGGTGAAGGAGATCACACACTAATATTAGGCCCAGAAAAAGTCTCACCTTCCCCTCCCCAAAATCCCCTGTAGGGACAAATTGGTCGGGGAAAAGCCTAGGTAGCCAAAGTGCTGACTAGGCATTAAACAGTAGACATATAAAACTAACAAATCCTGAACAGGAAAATGAAGGTGATTCGTATGAAAACGGTCAGTACGAATAATTGAAACCAAAATACAGCAATAAATGTTAACTAGTTTTGATAAAACCTAGAAACAAGAAGGGAAAAGCCTAGCCCAGAATCGCAAGTCACATCTCAACAACACATCTTTGCACCTTTCTGCAAAAGTATTTCATCAGCCCTAAAAAAAAGTCTAAGTGCCCTAATACAACAACGGACGGTTGTCTGGGGGTATAATAGCATATATAATTTGAGTATAAAATAAAATCCTACAACACCGTCAGGCAAATAGCGTTAAAAGTAAAATTAGTGAGTGAAAAACCTGGAAATTGAGCTTATGAGCCAAAGTGTTCTAACTCTCCTGGAAAAACCAGAGGAGATAATGAGACTTGAGTACTAGCAAAAGGTAAAAGAGATCACACACTACATTTTTGGTCGAAACAAAGTTTCAATACCCCCAAAAATACACCCTACAGGGGCATTGGGCGGGAAAAGGCCTAGGTGCACCAAAGTGCTGATTAAACAGTAAGCATAGTAAATGTTACTGAACCTGAACGGGGAAATGAAGAGGATTCGTGTGATAACGGTCAGTAGGAATAATAAAAGCCAAAAACCAGCAATAAATATTAAATAGTTTTTGATAATAGTTTGTACCTACTCTGATTCCCCAGAAGCCAGCCGAAATGTTTCCCAAATTCTAAATACCTGGAAGTAGCTGTGACGCCCTAAACATTGATGGAAACTGTGCTCCAACCAAATGCGGTTGAAAAGGATCGGAAGATTCTCAAGAGACGACTGTGATGGATCAAGGAGCATGTTATAGTGGATTCCATCAGGCCCGATAGACGTCGCGCCAGACCGATGCAGAGCCACGCTCAATTCAACTGTATCGAAGGGGAAATTGTATTTGCTGTTTTGAAACGATGCAAAAGAGATTTTTTGGCGTTTCATTTGTGACTGTACTCGCCGGTATGAGATAGAATACGCCCGATCACTCGAAACAGTGGCAAAAGATTCACCCAAACAATTTGCTATCTCCCCGACTTCAGCATACGTGCAGCCATTGCTCTCGAGAACTGAAATCTGGTTAAACTACTTAGGGGCAGAACTTCAGCAATTTCTTCCCCTAAGTAGTCTTTATGGCACGAATTTTTTTTATTTTATAATCAACTGTGGTGGGAACTGTAGTTACCCCGGATCTTACGAATCTTTTTTTTTTTTTTGTTGGAGATTTAACGACCGCTGTGAGTAATTCAATGGGCTATAAGCAATCTCCCGTCCCTAATTTAGGGTCACTGGTTCCAGGGAGGGGAGAGAGCCAGTGCCGTGAGAAAAACACAACATCCATGCCTCACCGGGATTCGAACCCGGACCCATCTCGGACGAATAGTCAAAAGCCATCCTTGGACCACTGCACCACAGAGGCGCCGACAAATCTTTTCCCATACAGTTTTAGAACTGGCACGTCATGGTGGATGTCATCATCAATCCACGTGATAGTGGATCGATGACAGGTATGTTTCATCTATCAATCCACGTCATAGTAGATTGATAGATGAAACATACTTAATCCAAGACTACCTCTTGCTTCGTTGACACACAGACCAAGCGTAGGATTTTGGTCGTTTGAATGCAACGAGATTTGCGTCTGTTGGGTGACGTCTAAACTTGCACCCAGCCTTTCATTGCGCACTCCTAACAGCTTTGCATTCAGGGGTCCACCAACTTTTCGGACTTCTCAGGCGCTTTGGGGATGTTTTTGGAACAGCAAGATCAACTGACTGAATACTAGATGCTATAAGGTCCGTAACAGCCACATCAACCGACTCCTGTGTCACTATGGCAGAAAATGTTACTGCAGACGATGTGAGGGCTCCCACCCGGCGAGATCCATCCTCTTTCAATGGGACGAGAGGTAGATGACAAACTCATATTACAGGAAAGTGAAATTGGGAAATGGTTGCTGCCATGGAGGCCACTACACACCGTCCACGACCAGTCCGCAAACATCGATGTTGAGCCCAAGGTCAAATCGATCGCACTAAAACTTCATTGTTGGCTCGTGGAGGTAAGTGTCAGCACCGCTGTTAAGAAGGCAGAAAGAGGTCGAGGACAAAAGGGACTCGATCGTACGGCCTCTTGTGCTGATACTGACACTACCTCACAATGGATTATGAGAACTGATTTTTTTATTTGGGGTTTAACGACCACCGTGAGCAACTCAGTGGGCTATAAGCAGTCACCCGTCCCTAATTTAGGTTCAATGATTCCAGGAAAGGGAGAGAGCTCGTACCGTAAGACAAACACAACATCCATGCCTCACTGGGATCCGAACCCGGACCCATGGCGGACGAATGGTCATTAGCCATCACTTAGACCACGGCGCCACCGGCGCGGCAGAATTCAAATCACCCATAAGACGAATGGGTGACAAGCTCTCAAGAACGTTCTCATCCGGCGGCAGATAGACATTGAAGACAATTAGAGGCACTGGCACTGAAATACGATCCACCAGCGCTTGCAAAGTGGTTGACAACGCAACGGGAGCGGCAGGAGCACTGAGAGGGACCAGGATAACAGCTCCCCCACATTCAATGTCACCTGACACATTGTCATTTCGAAATGCACTGTAGCCTTGAACTGAAAGCAGGTCGGATGGGTTAAGTTTTATCTCCTGTAGACAAAGGCACACCGGAGAGTACGACGAGAGCAGGTGATTTACATCGTCAAGTCTTGTCCAAAAACCTCGATAGTTCCACTGAACTATTGAACCTATGGTCAGAAGTTAGAAAAAAAGGGAAATAAAATAAAATGAAGGAAACTGACCCCTCAAACCAGGTCAGCATCCATTTGTTCTTGTGATTGTTCCACCAGATGCGGAGGTGTACTGTCTGGTGGCACTTCAATCAGTTTCCTTTAGCTGGAAGGTTGTATCACTGTGTGTTTTTCACTAACATTCAGATAAATATATTCAAGAGTTTTCAACCTTGTCATGCCTCATAGCTCCTGTTTTTTTCTACACTACAACACACATAATCACCGAAGAGCCATCTTACTCTCAGCTTCAGTGCTACACTAACGTGCTCATTCCTGCTGCATCAGAATCTCAAACTGTGGAATTCCTTACCTGTGTAAATTCCCCCAGAAAATCACAGCCTTCAACTTCATATGAATCAAAGGCAAGTAAACTACATTTGAGGATTTCCACATTTTAATTAATAAAAGTATTAATCATTATGATATTGTTATGCACTGTAGTTCAGCTTCTGATGTTTAAAACAAAACAGAACTCAACTTTCTGTGACACAGAATCGAAATAAAAGTTAAGAAAAAATTCAAATAAAGGTACCCACCGTTTCTGTAGCTTCTACAATAGTTTCTTCTAAGCCGTATATCCGTTGATCTAATAAGTAAACACCCTGAGACCACACAGCGCAGTCTTCATGAACCCAAAACTCTTTGTTGTCATCGGAGACATCTAAAGGAAATTGAGTTGGGGCTGAGATCGGAAGTTCAGAGCTAGGCGTACATTCTGGTAACTCCTCGGAATGTTTCTGACTCTGTTTATACAGAAAACAAGATAATTAAATGTAGCATAGATAAAAAATATAATTTCAGAAAACATTTAAAGAACACAGTAGTTTTTTATAGTTATTCGAGAATTTTATTAAGTAGATTCAATTTAAAATGCTTAATAAACAGGAGATGCTAGTAAATTTTCGGTTGACAGGACCATAACTTTTGACCCAAAAGAAAATGCAATGAGGTAAAAAGTTTTGATTAAACATTTACCGGAATATGAAATTCGCCATATCAAATAAATTCTTATACATTTGTACTTGCTGCTAGGTTTGCCCATCGGAAATACCGACTGAAGAAGTGTTTCAGTCGGTATTTTCGATGTGAAAACCTAGCAGCAGGTAAAAGTATGCATTCCAGCTTCCAAGTAAAAAATGCATGCAAAATGTTTTTCATAACCAGTATTTCAGTTAGAATTGAACAAAGAAACAAATGAGCACAGAAAGTTTGTGTGGTAATAAATAACATACGCGGAGAAAAAGCAGTGGAAAAATAAAAAGCAGTTGGCAAATTTTAGAAGCGGAAACAAGCTTCAAACACAACTATTTGTGAACTGCACATAAAATGTTTCTCACAGTGTATACGATCTCTAACACAAAAATGAATGTTTCCAATCCGATTTATAGAAGCAGAGTTAGTGCTCCCAGCATGAAAACAGGGCATTATGCGTTGTAGAAAATGTACACACAGAGAAAAGGTACCTAAAATACGTTGTGTTTTCGTGTGAGAGAGTTTGTTGAAATGGTCGGATCCAGGACTTTCTTTAGGGTGCGGCTCAGGGTGAATAAGCAAACAACCAGTTGCTACTGGCATAACATGTAACAATTTTCTGACATTTTATATTTCAAAAGATTTATATATTTCGAAGATATTCTCTTACGCATTCATTAAGAACATGAAAATACTGTCATTAAACTGAGATTATGTCAGTTTTCGCCGCCCTGGTGGCGCTGTGGTCTAAGGGCTGACTTATAACCACTCGTTCAAGATGGGTGCGGGTTCGAATCCCGGTAAGGCATGGATGTTGTATTTGTCTTACGACACTAGTTCTCTCCCTTCCCTGAAACCAGTGGCCCTAAATTACGGACGGGCGATGGTTATAGCCCACTGAGTTGCTCACGGTGGTCATTAAACCTCCAGTCAAAAACAAAATGCCAATTTTCAAAGGAAATATTTTTGTAAAATGATTAAAAAAGATTCAAAAAAATTAAATTGATTAAAAAAACTTTCCTGAAAAGGCGCGCGCTCCTCCCCTTCATCTGCTGGTCACGGTTGCAAATAGAGGTCTGCACGGGCCTGCCCCGGCCCAGAAAGCCCGAACCAGACTTTTATTTTCATCATCAGTTAAGTTGAAATTTTCCGGGCTCGGGCCGGTGCGGGCGTGTAAGGAAGGTTTAGCATTTTGCCCAAGTATTTAAAAAAACATTTTTGCTAATGTATTTAAAAAAAAAACATTTCATCTCACGAAACGAAGATTGATTTGTTAAATAATCAAAAGGCGAAGTTCACGTGATAAAACGACAGACTCCATCTGCCGTCGGATACGTTGATTAATTACAGCTGAAACCGATAAGCCGAAGATGAGTCTGAAATGGGACGGTTTATTTCTTTAATAGTTCAAATCAAATTCCGTTTTCACTTCGTTGGCCTTAGCGACTAAAACACGTAATAGTTTTTTCCTTCAAGAAAAGAGACATGAACAGAGTTTTCAGCTGTACGAAACCAAAACAAACTTTTGGCGCCATTCGTTGTTACAACGGAGATGAGGAAGTTCGAAGTATTTGTTTACATATTTGGGGAACGAGGACTAAGTCGTTTATACTTCAGTGTAGAAGAAAAGCGTATGTAACAAAAGTATGTAGTCTGGTGTGTTACATTCCTTTTACTACTAAGTCAGCTCAATCGAGCAACTTTGTTTCTTTACAGCAAGAGATCTTCTGCCTTTACTGAATCGCCGACAATATGACAAAATGAAATAGCACCCACGGACCACATGAAAAAGACAGTAAAACTACATATGTTTGTTATGAATATCGATTATTTCAGAGTGATTTTGAACGCTTAAACCTAACTTTCGGGAAAAAAAAAACCAAAAAAAAAAAAAAAAAAAAAAACCGATGCAGTTAACATGATATCTATGTTACAAAGAATTCCAAAGTAGGCTATTAACAATATATGCCAATGTTATTAGCACACTTTAAAATTTTCAGTTTTTACCTATACATGGGTTGTTCAATAAGTAGTGAGACTTTCCGCTTGAAAGAGTCAAAACATGACATACCTAAAAATAATCGCCGCCAGCATTTAGACAGCGGTCCCATCGTTGCACAAGTAAGGCATAGAAGGAGGCAGGCTGCTGCTGCAACCAGTTTTCTACAGCTTCACGCACCTAATCATCCGAAGTGAAACTTTTGCCTTTGAGAAATTTTTTCATCGGTTCAAAGGTCTGAAAATCGCAGGGAGATAGGCCAGGACTATACGCCGGATTTTGAAGGACTTCCCAGCGATTTTGAAGGACTTGTCCTTTGCTTGGCAACTGCCGCATGCGGCTGGGCGTTATATGCAGAAGCATAATATCCTGAGTGAGGTTGCCAGGTCTCTTATTTTTGATGGCTTGTCGAAGTTTCATTAAAGTTGACAATATCGTTCGGTATCGATGGTGGATTCTTTTGGTATCCACTCAAGAAGCAATGTCCCACGATGGTCAATGAACAGGGTTAACATCGCCTTGTCTGAGGAAATGGTGGACTGTGATTTCCTCGGCAGTGGCAATGATGCATGTTTCCACTGCATGCTCTGGTGTTTCGGCTCTGGCTCGAAATGATGACACCAGCTTACGACCCCAGCAGTATTGCGTAGCAGGAAATCTTCACCTTTCTCATGGTAGCGGAACAGATGCTGTAATGATAGTCCCATTCGTTGACGCATCTGTTCCTCTGACAGATGTTTTGTTAGCCACGTGGCGCAGACCTTACGATACTCAAGGTGCGAATGCATGATCGTATTGACAGATCCGACGCTCACACCCACACTGTTCGCCAGTTCTCGGATCGTGATTCTTCCGTTGGCTTTTACTGCAGCATCCGCACGTGCAATCGTCGTCACTTAAACAGCACGACGTCGTTCTCCTGATCTTGGCTGGTCTGCAGTGCTTGTTTGTCCACCACTAACGAGCTGGCCCAACCGCATTACAGTATTGCGTGGAAGACAAGTAGACCGATACACCACTTTCATTCGTCTGTGAATTTCGCTTGATGGAGTTTTCTCCGCTTTCAAAACTCAATTACAGCACGTTGAACAACTTTGGACTTATCCATCTCCTAAGAGAGAACAATAAAATTAGTCCAGCATATTACACGGCTTAGGTAACAAACAAGCTGCAATGTTACCGCGGAATTTTCTATATCCCCGTAACATTTAAATTTCATCCGTATAATTTTGATCATTTATTATTTTTTTATTTTTACTCTAGCGCGGTAGAGAAAGATTTGCATATTAGCGATAGGGTCCATAAGGTTACGTTGACGAATTGTTACGTTCAGAAAGACGGAGCTCTCCCTTTAGTGCAGGTTAAAATCGGAGAAGTCACAAAGGTCGCAATGATCGACAGGGAGCGGTAATAGCAATGCAGTTGCATAGTCTTTAAATCGCATGTACACCAGCGACACCTATTGACAAAATTAGGAAGCGCAAACACACTCCGGCGAAAGAGTCTTACTACTTATTGAACAGCCCTTATAATTCATCGCAGCATAGCTCATAGCAGGTTTGGAAATTCAAAGTCTCCCAAGGTATCTGGATATTCATTTCTCCACTTCGAAAATGTATTTTGATCCATTTTCGAATTTATTTTGCGGACGTCTAGCGAGCCACTAAAAAAAGTGCTCCACGGGTCACGGGTTGAAGTCCCCTGTTCTAGAGGAAGCCTTGCGTTATTTGTAATAAGTGGCAGAGAACGCTTGATGAAAGTCCGAAACAGGCCGGGCCGTAAACTTGAAATTCCAAACCGGGCCGTGCTTTCAAATTTAGGCCCGTGAAATCCTCTATTTGCAAACAGAAGCATGCATTTACCTTCCCCTAGCCGCAAAACTGTGCATTACATAAAAAAGTAAAAAAAAAAAAAAAGTTTCTCAGAGAGGAAGCTATCCAAAAGAAATATTTTTTAAAGTAGAATTTCAGAAAGCAGATACATCAAGGATAATTACCGCGCCGGTGGCGCAGTGCTCTGAGAGCTGGCATCTGACCGTTTGTCCGAGTGGGTCCGAGCTAGAGCTCCGGATGAGGCATGGTGGTGCGCACTGCCCTTTCACGGAGCCAGTGGTGGCCACAAATTAGGGACGGGCGACCGCTAATAGCCTTAAGAGTTGCTCGTGGAGGTTGCTTAACTCCGGAAAATAGAGAAAAAAATTCCTGGATTAAAGAATTTTTGAAAACGTTATGCAGAAATCCCAACGAATGTCCTACATGTTTTTGACGAAGTCTGAAACATTGTGCTAGGCTGCTTTGTAGGACGTCCCACGATTAACCTGGCGCAACTGGAGCCTCCTATCGGAAAGATTGGAAAAACTTCAAAAGTTTCATCACCATTGCCGTATTAAAAAAGCTACGCAATTATAATTTTTTTTTTGTGATCTGACAATAGATGAAGAGATACAGAGTTCATAGAAGGACGGGTGGACATACCGACAATAACAGCATGGATTTGCGCAGACTTAGTACCTCAAAGGACGTGCTAAAAAAATTGGTGAAAACTCTGTTGCTGTTGTGGGACAGCATTATAGTTTCATAAAAATATATGCTGCAAACATATATTTTTATGAAACTATAATTTCAAAAGTTAGACAACTTTTGAAATTACAGTTTCATGAAAATATTCTGCTGAAGGCATGTTGAATTTCAGGAAATCTATCTTAAAGCATCTAATCTGACATCAGTTCATATCATTAAAAGAAACGACAAAAGACAAAAAAGGCTCAAACATGAATATGTTCTGAGTAGTAGAATTATATATATTTTTAATAACGCCCAGGGGCGTAGTGGTCCCGGAATCAAGTCGGACGAATGATCATAAGCCATTCAATTATATATATACACGGTCGAATCAGAATAGTATGACCACCCCCGGAATCAAAGTGTACCAGCCCAGGCACGTCACAGAGTGCACGTGACAAGGTCGACTACACGGAGATATAAGTGGCCGACTAGGAAAGATGAGCCATAGTGCGTTACGTGTGCACAATGGGCAGAGGCAGTGATTTGACAAACGTTCAAAAAGGAATAATCATCGACTACCGCGCCAAGGGTGAAAGCATCTGAGAAACAGCAGACTTCGTGGGCTGTTCGCGAAGTGCTATAATAAGGGTGTACCAAGAATGGACCGCTGGCACACCGAGTACCTCCCGACGTCATAACTGTGGAGCCCCAAAGGCCATCGACCCCAGAGGAGAACGTCGCCTCCACCTACTGGCAAAGGGCAATCCAATCGACGCGGAATAGTGCAGCAATTGACCACGCAAATGAACGCTGGGGCACCCAGGTACGTGTCCGCGATAACATTAGAGTGAACCCTGTTACGCATGGGTCTCTGGAGTAGACCTGCGTCAAGGCGCCCATGTTGAGCCAGGTCCATCGGCAACGACGCCTGCAGATCGCATGAGACTACCGTCACTGGACAGCGGAAGAGTGGAAAAAGGTTGCTTTTTTCGACGAATCGAGGTTTCTACTCCACAGATGTGACGGGCGGTGGTGGATACGGCGTCAGACATATGAGAACCAACACACGGACACGCTTGTCGGTCAAGTACAGGCCGGCGGTAGAAGTGTGCATGTCTGGAGGATGTTTTCCTGGTATGACCTAGGACCGCTGGTACCACTGGATGGGTCCTTGAACTCCAATGGCTACCTGTCCATCCTCGCTGACCAAATGCATCCCTTTATGTTGGACGCTCACCCCGATGGTGATGGTGTCTAGCAATAGAACAATGCGCCCTGCCACGCCCCTAAGGGGGGCGTGACTGGTTCCAGGAACACGACAGCAATGCATCCGTTCTCCCTTGGCTGGCGAAATCGCCCGACCTGAATCCCATAGAGCACTTGTGGGATAATTTGGATCGACAGGTTCGACGTGCCGACCCACAACCACGTCATCTCCGGGACTTCCGTGTTCTGCTTCAGTCCGAATGGGCACGTGTGTTTCGGGACACTTTCCAGGGCCTCATTTCGTCAATGCCACGTCGTCTCGCCGCTGCCATCCGGGCCAAGGGTGGTTATCCCCATTATTAGGTAGGTGGTCATATCATTCTGGTACGACTGTGTATATATAAACAGACGGGCTTCTGATCGTTCGTCCGAGTGAACCAGGGTTCAAGTCCCGGATGAGTCATGAATGGTGTGTTTGTCTCTCTCTCTCTCTCTCTCTCTCTCTCTCTCTCTCTCTCTCCCTCCCTTCCTTGGAACTAGTGTCCCTAAATCAAGGACGGGCCACTGTTTCCAGCCCGAAGAGTTGCTCATTGTGGTTGTTATACCCCGAAACAAAGACAAGAACAAAAAAGACAGATGGGGCGGAAATGTCTAGTAACGCCTCTATGTACTACTTTTGTAAGATTGTAAATTCAGGAATAAAATATGAATTATACTGCAAACAAATTGCTGCATAAAAATTATTCATACAGTGAATTACCCACAAAAACTAAAAGGGTTGTTTCTCTTTAAAAACAAACCTGGTATAACGAAGGTAAAATTGTCCAACCAGAAGCACACTAAAATTCTAAGAATTATTTGTTGTTCTACTACACGGTTTTTCTTTTTCACTGAAGTATTTAAGTCTTATTAGGTGAGATGCCATTTCTACTCACAATCGTTTTAGTATATATATATATATATATATATACACTGAGGGATGTAAGGTCAGGTGATGCGTAACATCACAGCCTCTCCTTGACAAATGTCAACCCCGCCTTCTCGTGGTGCATCCTGTTCCCACTAAAGGGGCTCTGACGACCGCCCATAGCGGTATAACTATACCATCGGGATTAGAGGAAATTCTATCCCACACTCACCAACCCGCTTGGCCAGCGTGGTGAGTTATGGCCAAACCCCTCCAAAATGATTCCACAACTTAAATCTTGGCCCTCAGTCTCCGGCAGCTGGAATGTACCTGGCCAAGGCAGCGGCCAGTGCGACATGAAGGCAGAGGGTGCTAAGAATCCCCGGAGGACCGGACTAGGCTGCCATCTGATGCTGACCTTGGCTACTTACAATGGACGCTCCCTATCTTCTGATTCAAGGCTTCTTGAATTGGAAGAGGAACTACAAAGGATCAAGTGGGACATCGTGGGGCTAAGTGAGGTAAGGAGAAAAAGGAGAAGATCTCATCGAACTGAAAAGTGGACATCTCTTCTACTATCGTGGGACAGATACTGGCAGAACTAGTGGTGTTGGATTTATAATAAACAAGAAACTGAAGGATAAAGTTGTAGAAGTTGGAAAGTTCCTCTGACAGAGCTGCACGACTTGTTATCCAACTCTCGAAAAGATACCAGGCTCAGATTATTCAAACTTATGCACCCACCACAAGTCATCCTGAAGAAGAAATTGAAGAATTTTATGAGGAAATTTGTCATCTAAATAATAAAGGTAAGCAGCACTTGAAAATAATTATGGGAGATTTCAATGCAAAAATAGGGCAACGGCAACAGAATGAAACTTCAGTAGGTAAATTCGGTCACGGCAACAGAAACCAGCGTGGAAATACTCTCGTTGAGTTTGCAGAGGCAGAAGGGTTTTTCATCTTGAACTCCTTCTTCAAGAAAAAGCCACACAGGAAATGGACATGGAGACATCCAAATGGGACGACAAGTGAAATTGATTTTATTATGTGTAACAAAAAATTCGTCATAGAAGACTGCAGTGTGCTAAACAAGTTCAACACAGGTAGTGACCATAGATTGGTGAGATGTAAGATGCACCTCAACACTAAACTTGAACGTGGCAAGCTCATAAGACAAACAAAATCTATTGACATAACCAACCTTAAAAAACACCATAATACCTTCAAGTTAGAACTGAAGAACAGGTTCTCTGCTTTAGAAGGCCTAACATCGGAAGAAGTGGACATCTCTGAAGTTAACAGAAAAATAACCAAAGCTCTTATGGAAACAGCAACAAATTTAGCTGGGTCTAAGAACAAGTTGCATGTGAACAAATTATCAGGAAAAACGAAAATGTTGATGCAAAAAGAAGAGAGATGAGGACAACTAAAGAAGATGTGACTTCCAAAGTGGAATATATAGAGCTATGCAAGACAGTAAGAAAAAGTATCACTGAAGACGTAAGAAAATTCAACTGTGAACTAGTGAGGAAAGCAATTGAAAACAACCAAAGCCTAAAGATAGCAAAGGGACATCTCAGTAAGGGAAGAAAACAGATTATGGCACTGAGAAAAGAAGATGGTTCTGTAACAAGAAATAGAGGCGAAATTTTGACAAGAGTGAAAGATTTCTACTCCAAATTATATGAAAGGGATGATATATGCACTCCAGACATCATGAAAGATACCAGTACCAGAGTTCCTCCAGTCCTTCCAGCAGAAGTTGCACATGCAATCAAGAACATGAAGCGAGGAAAAGCTCCAGGAGAAGATGGAATTACTGTAGACATCATACAAGAAGCAAGTGGAGAAATCGAAACAGTACTCGCCCAAATTTTCACTCGATGCCTTAATGAAGGAAAGATTCCTGAGGATTGGAACACCGCTACAATGATCCTGCTACATAAGAAAGGGGACATTGAGGATCTCGGAAACTACAGACCTATCAGCCTCCTATCAGTAGTTTATAAAATCTTCACTAAAGTTCTTTCACACCGCTTGAAGGTAACACTGGCTCAACCGAGAGAACAAGCTGGATTCAGGAGTGGCTACAGCACAATAGATCATATCCACGTGCTGAGAGAACTAATTGAAAGAGCGAGGGAATATGAACTTCCATTGTGCATGGCTTTTATCGATTATGAAAAAGCCTTTGATTCGGTGAAACCATCAGCAGTTACAATGGCTCTGAAAACCTGCGGTATTGAAGATGCATACATTAATATTATTAGTAACATCTATGAAAATGCAAGTGCAAAGATTAGGCTGTTTGAAAATACAACACACGTAAAAATTGAAAGGGAGTGAGACAAGGTGACACCATATCTCCGAAGCTCTTTAATGCCACATTGGAGGGTGTTTTTCAGTCGCTGAGCTGGGAAAACAAGGGGATAAAGATTAATGGAAATTATCTAACTCATCTTCGTTTTGCTGATGACATAGTTATTTTTGCAACTACCCCATCAGAGCTGCAGAGTATGATCCAGGAACTTGCTGACAAGAGTAAAGAAGTGGGATTAAAAATGAACTTTCAGAAGACAAAAGTGATGTTCAATGCTTTTACAAGAAATGAAGATTTATCGATTGATGGAGAAAAGCTGGAGATAACAGACACGTACGTTTATCTTGGACAGCAGATATCAAGTGAGGGTCACATTGATGAAGAAATTAATCGGCGTACAAAACTTGCCTGGAGAGCTTTTGGAAGACACAGCATAATTTTCAAGAGCAATATGCCATTATGTCTTAAAAGAAAAGTGTTTGATCAATGCATCCTTCCAGTGCTTACGTATGGTGCAGAGACGTGGACCTTAACTAAAAGAGACATACAAAGGCTGCAGACAACTCAAAGAAGCATGGAGAGGTGCATACTTGGTGTAACCAGGAGAGATAAGAAGAGGAACTCGTGGATCCGAAAAATGACAAGAGTGGAAGACATCATGATCAGAGTTAAATCCCTGAAATGGCAATGGGCTGGACATACTGCCAGAAGGACAGATCATCGATGGACAGCCGAAATTTTAGATTGGATTCCAAGGGACAGGAAAAGACCCAGAAGAAGACCACATGGGAGGTGGGTTGATGAAATTCGAAAGTATGCAGGGGTGACATGGAGGAGACTGGCACAAGACAGACCGTTGTGGAGGAAACTTGGGGAGACCTTCGTCCAGCAGTGGATTGATAATGGTTGACAATGATGATGATGATGATGATATACACTGAAGTGCCAGAAAAACTGGTACACCAGTCTAATACTTGGTAGGTCCCCACGGGAGCGCAGGACTGCAGAAATGCGACGGGGCATGGACTCCACTAGCTTCTGTAAATATGCTGTAGGCAATGCACACCATCCATGGCTTCATGGGGTTTGCGTCACACACGAATCCTTCCATCTGCCCGATACAGTTGGAAACGTGACTCGTCAGACCAGACTACTTGTTTCCAATCATCAAGTGCCCAGTGGCGGTGTTGCCGTGCCCAAGCGAGGCGCATAGCTCAGTGTCGTGCACCCATCAAGGGGACTCGAGTTGGGCGTCGGCTCCCAAAGCCCATATCGTGCAGGGTACGTTGCACAGTCCAGACGCTGAGGGTTGTTGTGGCTCCAGCATTGAATTCCGATGATACCTGCGACAGTGTTGCACGCCTATCGCGTGAAACGATTCTTGACAGCCGACGATGGTCACGTTCCCCCAATGTCTTTTTACGGCCACATTGGTATCGTAGGTTGGAGGTTTTGCCGGAATTCTTGTAGTCATGGTGCACCCTTGCAATGGTCGTCCGTGAAAATCCGATCTTCGTTTCTACCTCCGAATTACTATGGCCCGTCTCACGAGCGCCAACTATGACACCGCGTTGAAAATCGCTTAAATCGTTATTACTTGTCATTCTCATGCCGAAAACAGCTCTGACAGCTGGCAAGGATGTCTATCGCTTTATATACGCACTGGCGGACGCAACCAAATACGCGCATAGGCGACGTTGCTATGTATTTTGCATAAGCTCGTCTGTGCCAGTTTTTCTGGCACTTCAGTGTACATACATGTATATATACCGTACATTTTTCTGTGTAACTTGTTTAAAAGATTGTAAAACAAAAGCCAATATACTCGCGCATAAGCAGATTATTTCCTGTAAGAACTGCTTAAATCAGTATTTCGCAAACTATTTTCATTCAAAAATTGCGGTAGGCCACAGTAAAAAAATAACGGTAAAAATTCATTTACATCAATATAACAGCTCTCATCTCCTCAGACAGAAAGTCTTGGAAAAAAACAACTGCGGAGTTGAGCCAGTAGTTTCACAAAAACTAATACCTCTCCCCCATGTTTAAAAAAATTTAAATCAGCTGGCTGCAGTTAACTTCTCACAAGAATCTGTTCGTTATAATGAGATAAAAAAGATAACCGCAATCAAGCACTGAACTAACAAGCGAATATAATAACAGGGAGAAAAATGCTGAATTTAAATTACGTGTGAAGAGATCCGATAAAAACTGTGTTTCGCACGAAAGGAACATGTAAGTCATAAAAGCTGTCTACATACGATTAAAAACATTATCCCTGCTGATACTATAGACTAGTTTAAAAAACTTTATTCACAAGTAAAAGCAAGTTAAAAGTGAGATCTTTCGGGATCCCTAGATCCCATCTTCAGGCTTAAGGCCATAAAGAATAACAAGTGGTCCACTTATATACGATGGGATCTAGGGATCCCGAAAGATCTCGCTTTTAACTTGCTTTTACTTGTGAATAAAGTTTTTTAAATTAGTCTATAGTATCAGCAGGGATAATGTTTTTAATCGTACGTAGACAGCTTTTATGACTTACATGTTCCTTTCGTGCGAAACACAGTTTTTATCGGACGTTTTTAGCTGCATCTGTGTGTTTAAATAATCATCTGGTGAGTGGACATACCAACAGTCTGCATTACCTATTGGATTGTTTTTTGTATCCTAGGAGAATGGAAGTGGCCTTCAGAACATTCTGTACCTTCAGGAAAAAGATCGCTGTCAACGAAACCCACCTGAACTTCTTGGTCAACTGCAAATCGCTACAAGTTGTCCCAAGGTTCCTTGCTATTCGATGTCATCCGATTTCGTCTCACGATAAAATAGTTATCGAAAAAGCAGAATTCCGACGTCTAACTACTGAGATACGGCAAAAAAGAAGTTTCTTGGATTTACTTAACAGAAAGGCTTACCATTCATACTCTACTTTGGTTAACCTAATACCATTCATTACCTTGGGTAAGCAACTTGTAATGTTTTTTCTTCATTACGAACATTATTAGATAGCATTGAAGCCCGTCATACCTCAAAACTTTGTTCGTTGGTTACATCTAGACCACGCAGAGCTACTAGATCCAACACCCATAAGGCAACAATGCCTTTACCTGATACCTTTTGTAACTTCAGTTCTATCCAACTATCAACACCACAGCGCACAGCTCTAAATCGTGGGTATAAATTTTCATACTCGACTTCTTCGTTCAACCCTCTTCGTTCCATCCCTCAACTCGAAACAATCATTAGGTCATTACCAGAAGATGAAAGAGACACCCTACGGAGTGATCTTGTTAAAACCATATCAAGGGGCTCCAACTCTTCCACTAGGTTGAAGTATGAACGCTCTCAATTGATTGCCCTGTCCAATAACACTAACATTTCCATAATCGGTGCAGATAAATCTTTAGAAATGGTCATTTTAGATCGAGGTGATTATGAAGCAAAAATGCAACAGGCCATTGAACGAATTCCTCATAAAATCATTAATTTCGATCCCACCCCTGCTACCATCTCAGATTTGAGCAAATTGAAAAATAAAGGCTCTTTACCAACTGTTATCTCGGCAATGATGAAACCGCCCATTGGGCCCAGGGTCCCGGGAGCCTTCGGGAAAATGAAGACTCACAAACCTGATCGCACACTCAGACTTTTAGTTTCTGGCTTTTCTAGTCCTACCCGCCCCCTTGAGACTGCTCTCGCTAAATACCTTCAACCACTTACTAGTAATTCCCGAGTGTTCCCCTTGATATTGTTCATTCCATCATTACCACCAAATTACAGGCCAACTTAACTATATCCCCCCACGAGATTGAAGCCATTAAATCTGCCCTCCAGTTGGTAGACAAGAGATCTTATTTCAAATTTGGTGACAAAATTTATCTTCAAAAGGAGGGTGCACCTATGGGCTCCCCCTTTCCCCGGTTTTGGCGGACATTTTCCTCCAGTCTCTTGAGAATTAGTTATGTCAATTTTTCCTGCTCAACCTATTTTATTGATCAGGTATGTAGACGACATGTTAGTCTTTTGGCCACATTCAATGTCTCTACTAGAGGAATTTACCGAATGCTTCTCCTCACAGTTCCCCACGATTAAGTTTACTTTGGAACTGGAAACTGAGGGCAAGCTCCCCTTTTTAGACATACTACTCACTCGAGACTTAAATACCAATTTTATCAGTTTCTGTGTATCGTAAACCAACAGCTGTGCCCTGTATGATTCCGTTTTCGTCCTTTAACCCTATTTGTCATAAATCTACCTCCTTCTACTTCCATATTAAACGAGCTTATTCTCATTCGTCGTCACCCGGGGCCCTGGACAATGAATTTAAGTACATTCGGACTATGGACCGATCCTTTGGGTACCCGGATTCGTACTTCGGACGCTTCATGAACATAGTTCAACGAACTCGATCCACTACCCTAACTACTCCAAAAACAATTTTACGGTATATAGGCAAGACTGAGTTTTCTCAACCACTTGTGACAATCCTTAGAAAAACATGCACGAAATATGGACTTGGTTTTGGAGTCTCGACTCGTAACATCTTTTCTATTATCAGAACTGATCGTGACGTGATTCCCGATCTATCTAGACCCGGTGTATACCGCATACCTTTAGTCAACCCTAATAATCTAGAGGATGTGAAATATTGTATAGGTTCGACTCTCAGGACCTTAAAAGTACGATTATCGGAACACCAATATTACTTGAGGTCAGGCTCCACCAACACAGCACTAACTGAAACTGTGGACCAAGAGGAGAAAATACCTGACTGGAAGAACGCCGTGGTTTTGAACTGTAAAGTAACAAGGGGAAATGTTTTCCTCTCCGAGAGCTTATATATCCATTCATATGGGCCTTTATGCTGTAACTCAGAACTTCGGTCATTCATTCCTCACATATGGAAAAAACTAATCCCCATCGATATGCCCGGAACCGCTACGGACAATATTGTATAACCTTACATATCTTCGAACTATTGATTGTTTTTGATTTGCTATGTTGACCGATGTCAACGCCCACTGCGTTGCATCATGGGTTCAAACCTGATCGTATATAAGTGGACCACTTGTTGTTCTTTATGGCCTTAAGCCTGAAGATGGGATCTAGGGATCCCGAAAGATCTCGCTTTTAACTTGCTTTTACTTGTGAATAAAGTTTTTTAAACTAGTCTATAGTATCAGCAGGGATAATGTTTTTAATCGTACGTAGACAGCTTTTATGACTTACATGTGTGAAGAGATATTCGGCACCGAGATTACCTGAATCTTCTAAGAAAGGCAGCTTTGTTTACCTTTAAAAAAATCACGTCAAAGAAAAAGTCAACAGGACCTGTCGCTGTACATATGCGAACATAATGACTCCTAACAATGGCAGATCTTCTGTCTTCAGATATTCCGGAAATCGCAGCCTGTATGCTAGAACCTTCTTACCAATTTCTACGCATATTGAAGACGGAATGGTTCATTATTACGAAATGTGTTCTCAGTACAAAAGTGATTCATGATTTCTTTTTTCTCGTCGTACAGATAAGCAAGTTTCTTTTTTAAAAATAAAATTTCCTTTAACAGTTTTCAGCTTATAAGAAGTTAAATATCAGTTGATGTAAAATGCTGTGAATGAAACGAATGCAGCAGAAGTTTCCAGAGAAGAACAATTCAGAAGTGAAGAATAATATGAAGTACAATCCTGTTCAATGACCAAGTGAGCACTTCGTACATTATAGACCATCTGTTGAACATGATGATTAGCTATGATCGTTTGATTTGTGTCGCATGATCCCGATACTGAGAATGAGAGTCAGTGCAAAATAAAATTATTTTTCCGATGGCCACAAAATTAATAATTTCTCAGTCACTAGCTCAGGGCATATCCCCCCTCCCGCAATAAGATAAATTTCTATAAAATCAAGTGTGCCCAACTTCTAAAAGATTTTAGTAAGTTGTTTTTCTAATCGCCATTGTCATTCGTCAACAAACATTAATAAAAAAAGCGTCATCTCATTATGTACACTACCCTTTCATTAATAGCCCGACATTTCTCTACTGATAGTGAATTAAGACTTAGGCAAGAACCACTTCACAGGCCCAACTATAAATATACTGGTAGAGCTCTGATGTGATGAGACAATAGTGCGATTGTGAATGCATGATGCCTCAGCAGACAGAGTTAACTGATTTTCATAGTGGATTGATAATAGGATGCCACAAAAGCTATCGCCCCGTACGTGACACTTCAGCGGCATTGAAGATTCCTAGGTTGACGGTTGGTGATGTGATATGCAAATTGGAGCGAACTGGGAATCACTTTGCCAAGAAACAATCTCGTAAACCTGCGAAGCTAATAGAACGTGACAGGAGAACTCTGCAAAAAACTATTCGCCCCCCCAGCAAAAACAGTCTTGCTGGCCCAGCACTATGTTGCCGCTGCCGAACCGTCAATAAAATGTCCGGACGGCCAACATAAGGACCAGCAGTTCAGGCCAACAGCTGGCACCCCATCAGTTGTATAAAACAGGCAGTAGCTGCCATAAGTGGCCCTTCAGTGGTCCTGCAAGCACGTGCCAGAAATGATGGCAAGCCTAATGTGGTCCGCTAGTTTGCCGGTAGTGGCAGCCAGCAACCACGTGACGTAACTGGTGGCTTGCTGAATCTTGTCCGCCAATTTCCAGTAGCAGCCATAATAATAATAATCAAGGATGCCCGCAGTTCCCCAAAGCCACAACTCTTTTTCTTCTACCCTTACGAATCACAGAACTGCGCTGGGGAAATTTTCTCCATCGACCGGAAAAACCCCCGTTTGGATTTGGGCAGATACGAACCAGGGCCGTTGGCGTGGGAGCTGAGCTTTCTACCGACCGGACTAATGTGCCATGTACGAACGCGTGCTTAAAGCTGTCTGTTTCGTGCAGAATTTGCATTCGAATGATTTCCTCTTTCATTTTACAATATTGCGAGGTATTTTTCATAAAAGTCAGTTTCATATATAATTCACAAATTTATTTTTTCAACGTAACGATAGTTTTTTTTTTTTACCTTAAAGGAACTCACTCATTTTCAAGGAGTGTACATACTTAGAGTCGCTTTCCAAAGTTTTGTACTGTCCTTGTCGCTTTGAAAGGAGATTGTTGAATTAATATATATTTACTCGGGTTCATGTCACATTCTATTACATTTTTAACGTTGTATCTTTCCTTTGCGTTGTCCGAAGCTACATTTGTTTTAAAGAGGAAATATATTTTATTTTACTTCTCGTTATTTTTAGAAGCGAATTCCTCCCAGTCTTGTGTATTCAACCCATGGATGAGTACATTATATCCACATAGCGTTGCTTTTTTTTTCTTTCAAATAATTAATAAATTTTGTACGCGTATAATTCTTTTTTTTTTTCCCAACAAACATTTTTCTTAATGGTTTTTCAAGACATTTGTTTCAAGCTGTTTCAAATTTTTCTTGTTATTCACCCACTCCATTCCATGAATTGTTATTCATGGGAATGGAGTGGGTGTATTTCATGGCTTAATCTGATATCTTCGTCGACGTGGAATTTCATTATGAAATTAATTCGCCTCTCTACATATAGATTTTTTTCTTAACATCCACTAAAATAACACGATGGCGATAACGTCGTCTTCAACTAACTGGTGCCAAGACTTGCTTCTGCGCATGCGCAGTCCCGTTGCTTCCACCTGCTGTTGGGGTTACATTGGTTGCCAGCAACGGGCCATTAGTGGCACTTGCTTGGAGGCCCACAATTCACGGCGATTCTGCAGGGCCATCAATGGCTCGCCAACTGATAGCGCTGCCACCAACGGACCACTACCGGGCCGTGAGCGGCAGGTTTCAGACAGCAGTGACCCATCACTGCCAGCTGGTGGCCAGCAGTTTCTCAGCACTTGTGTTTTAGCTGGGCCAGAACGCAAATCACTACTATCTACACAAACCCTATGGGAGATAATTGGGACGGATGTTAGCGTTAACATAATGCATGGGACGTGGTTTACCACTATCGAGCAGCCATGAACAAACCGCCAACCACTTCGACCAATGCCACACGCCGATTGGCGTGGCGGAAGGAAAGTCGATACGAATTGAAAAATGTGCTTTGGACTCACAAGTCACAGTAATGAGTGTGGCGGTCAAAAGAATGGTACCTTCTGAATTGTTTCGCCTCGACAACGAAGTTTGGCGGAGATGACATCGATTTCCGTGGTTCGGCTTGGGACCATAAGTCGTTTTGGGAAAAAACAACGAATACTGAGCACTACCTACACGTCCTGGATAATTATGCACTACCAACATTGAGGCACTACTTTGGGGGAGGCCCATACCTCTATCAGCAGACAACGCACCCGTCATACTACTCGCGTTGTAGCAGATTGGTTTGAGGACATGGGCGTCGAACAGTTTCGCTGGCCAGCTCAGTCCTAACATGAATCCTATGAATAATCTCCGGAACGAATTGGATCGTCAGGTGCGTGGAAGAAGATATCACCCAACAAACAAAACTGAACTGGTCACTGCTGGAAGAAGATATCACCCAACAAACAAAGCTGAACTGGTCACTGCTTGAAGAAGATATCCCCCAATAAACAAAGCTGAACTGGTCACTGCTTGAAGAAGATATCACCCGACAAACAAAGCTGAACTGGTCAATGCTGAAAGGAGATATCTCCCAACAAACAAAGCTGAACTGGTCACTGCTTTGAAGGCCCAATGGCCCAATGGCGGAAGAATTCGGCGGATGTTTAGAAAAACATAATGGAGAGTATTTCACAAAGACTAGAGGCCGTCAAGAGGGTCAAAAGTTTCAGCACGCAATATCATTGTTTGTAAAACTTTTGTTAGTAAAGAATATTTGTAGACATGTAGGCGTCCCAATATCAATGGCAGGGCAGTGTAAATTGTAACTGACTATCAGCAGCGTGACCCATGTGAAACCAATGCTTTAGACAGAGCCGCAGCTGGCGGATGGGTGGGAAGTTGAAGAGTGCTGAGCCCTCCCGTTGTACAAAGAAAGCGAGATGGTGAAAAAAAGTTGTAATTTATCACATCACTGAACTTTTATTTTTCTTGATTTATCGAAATTATTCTGATATGAGCGTAAATATTTAATTTTTTTCTGCGCTGAACTTTTTTTCAAAAACAAAGTTCAGATAAGACAATACCGTCACCGATAACTCAGAAGAAACTGGCTTCTGAACGTTAATCAGTTATCATTCACTGCCGACGGCTGCCATATGCCAACAATGCATATTGGCGCTAATAGACGGGGAAGGAAGAAATACGCGTCTTTTTTAACGACAACGCGGAATTCGCGAGAACATTAAAAAAAAAAAAAAAACCTTGTGAAATAATGAAGACTCCCAGTTTGATCACTTAGAAGTATGAATATTTAGAGAAAACAATATACACGGCTCGGTCACCAAAGAGGTGTCCATAAACTGGACTTGAGGCTGTTCAGTCCTAAGGGCAGGGGTGGATTTACAGGGAAACCAACGAAACGAATCCTAAGCGGCTGGATACCCTCGAAAATAACGATCACCCCAGTTTCATTTTGTTTCCCCCAAAAAAAACACAGAGCAAGGTATAAATTTGCTGTTCTGGGTTTAAGAGCATGATTCCTCCCGAATTAAAATGATGCAGGCTCACTAGAAATGTTTTTGATAGTAATTTTATTTAACACTTCACTACAACTGAACTCAGAAATTTGAGTATTATTTCTGGCCAATTTTCTAAGAATGCGATGAACATTTTGGTCTTTAATTCGGCATTTCGTATGACTGCCTGTCATTTCCTTAAGATTTCCTTTACCTCATTCAGTTCAGTTTCATAAGCAATCACATGAACGTTAACGTTCGAGTAAAATGGCATTGGAAAAGCTGGTTTTACACGGAAATAAGTTTCATCCACGTTCGCACTCTTTCTGGAAACTGGCGGGGGAGTGGAATCTGATGACATATTGTTTGCAGATCCACACCGCATGCAGCATAAATGTAATTTAAAGTAGTGCCATAAACTAACCATACGAACATGTTAAATTCTCTTATTGTGCTACAGTGACCATCCTCATAAAAGTTCGGACTTTTCTTCCTTAACTAAGAAAGGCTTTCCCGTTTGTAAATTCCACGATTTCCTCCCCATTAGGGTATCACAAAACCCCTAAATATTAAATTTCGTCTTAATAGCTGTAATAGGTTTTGAGTTATGGAGGAAACACCCCCCCCCCACACACACACACCACAGTGAAAATAGTCAAATCATATTCGGGCGGAACTCTAAATGTATATTTCTGTTGAAATCTCGAAGTCGAGTTTTTTGCAATTATAATACTTTCTCATGCGTTAGGAAAGTGAAAATGGGGAAAGGGGAAGTATGCTGCGACAAAAAACGTTATTTTTCTAAGATGCCGGGCAAAGGGGCATTCGAAACAGATGCAGGGCCCCTATCCTTTCCTTTCTTATACATGTAGGCTCCCCGCCCAGATTAACTTTAATATTGGCATTCCGTTTTTGAATTTTTCGAAGTTACATTTTTTTTGTACCGGAAATAAAATTTCCGTCTCTGAAAATGCACATGCAGACAGTTTGTTACGCGAGAGAAAAAGTGAAGAAAACGTGCCACATGCAAGCGTTTTACGATAACAAATGGTTTACTACAAAAGCACGGACACATGTAAAACGTCCTTTCCATGAACAATGGAAATATGCTTCTAAATTTCAGCTTTTATATTCGTGTCCTTCAACTACAATTAGACATCGTTCTCTCTGAGTGAAATTATTGCTAGACATTTTCTTTTCTTTAAATACAAATTGCAATGTTCTTTCGACAGTTACATAGATTGTACGTAAAAGTTCTCTCCAGACATATAACAAACATACATAAAAAAATTCGCAAAACATTTTGTAGAATCAACATTTAGAAGTTATGCAGTTTGCACGGACTGCAGTAAAGTCGACATGATAACATTTAATTTTCAAAATAAGCAAGTAGCCTGAAATTTCTGCGCAGCGTTCAAGGAATTAGTATTGAAATAATAAAGTATGGAGAAATTATTTTGCTGAGTTGTACATTATATATCTCGCAGCTCAGAGGGCCGAGTGGCCAGAGGCGCTGGCTTGAGACAATTCGAAGGACACGTCATGCGTGTGGAATGGGGGGTTTGTTTGTCTTACTGTTTCTCATTTTCCTGGAGCCAGCGGCCACGAATTAGGGACGGGCAACTACTTATAGCCCAACGAGTGCTCATGGCGGTCGTTAAATTCCCCAGCTCCCCAAAAAAGTTACATACCTCACTTCTCACTAAGTAATTTGCTCATGGGGAAACTAATATTTCCATAGTAAAAAAAAATTTACTATGGAAATATTAGGTATTTTTCTTTTTTCGCATAAGTATTTTGAAAAAAATAATATTGTTTCAAGGGAAAATAGGATACGATTTTATAAATAAGCTTCGATGAATTTTCTACACTGAAAATTTCATATACTGAAAATGGTTTAAGTTTTGCAGATGATGTCATTTTAAGAGGGGCCTTAAGCAATGGCGTAGCTAGCACAACATGCGCCCCCCCTCCACCAGATTTACTTCAGCACCCCTAAGCACAGCAATTTTCCCAGGATTTCGAACACGAGGGATCATGTGATCATATGTAGAGGATTTTAAGAAGGGAGTATCTGACCCCAGGTCTTAAACAACCCTTAGAAATAGGAAGCTAGGAGATTTGGGCTAGAGTGCCCGATAGGAAAGTTACACGGAAGCGAAGTAGAAAGAGCGAGGAAGACGCCCTTATTTATTACCGGGGGGCCAGTACCCGGTGTCCGACGGCTTAACGTGCCCATCCGACGCACGGCGGATATTTAGTGTTTCGAGCGTTCGTACCTGCTGGGATCGAGCCTGAGGCCCTTTCCGTGGTAGTCACGAACGTTGCCCACTAGGCCACCCGCTGCCCTTAACACGAGGGAATATGTATGTTTGCGATGCATATGTGTGGTGGTGGTGGTGGTAAGGGGTGGGGGATGGGTTAGGAAATCGGGGAAAGTGTCTACAAAAGTAATGGTGGTACTTAGAGCCCTGCAGTTTTAACTTTTTAAGTAATAGATTTGACAATATGTGTAATTGCTTTGTCCAAAACTAAAATAAATCACTTGAAGAAATCACCCTCTTACACATGGCAGATTTGCAGCTGCTGTGAATAAATGTTGACGCCTGTCGTGCGCGTAATCCTAGGTAACTGACTGTTTTCCCACATCCTTCCTGGGGAATCCCATTGTGGCGTCGCGCTTTTCCTCAGCAGCGCAGAGAGAGGGCCATTGGAGAGCGATCGTATTATTTACAACCTATTGCAGAGAAATCGTATTACAACCCGAAGTCAAAGAGCCGAACACTTTCAATCTGTAGGATATTCAGTGTTTTAAAAGTGAAACTTTGCATTTATTTAGGCAAAGCTAAATATATCTTAAAGAAAAATATGAATCTTTGGGTTAATTATTGTGCGTGTTCGAATTTTTTCATAAAACTATAATTGGCAGCTGCAGTGCGCCCTGTCGTTACCTGCCCCCCCTGCAACTGCGGGGGCTGCAGGTGTGGTAGTAGCCTGAAGCCAACAGGGCTTAGGCACCATAGATTATATTCTGACTGTATGTACATGTTTTGACGTGGGAACGAAAAAAAATCTACGTATAGTAATTTAGCATTCGACCTCATAATTTCACTGCTGTATACGAGAAAAACGTGTTCGAAAAGCAAATTTACAAGGCTTTTCGAAAGACAAAGTTTTACTGTTATTTTACGATACTTTTAGTCAGAAAACGATTTTTTAGGAATAACTTTTATTTGAAACAGTTGAACGGCTTCTCTTTGACTTTCTCACTCAGTGTGTTAGTTTTAGCAGCCAGAGTTGCTTATGCAAATCAGAATTGATACTCCATCGTATTGGGATGAAAGGCTACTTTTTTCTTCTCCTTATTTGCTAAATTCCGATTTTGAGAAAGAAATTAACAAAAAAGAAAGAAAAAACTTAATAGCTGTACGAGTGCTGGTAAAAATATATCAGAGTTTACAAATCTCTTGTAGTACTTCTTGTTCTAAAGTTAACTTTCGTTTCCAGATTTAAAAGTATTCTTGTATTCATTTACAGTATGCAAGTTTTCGCTTTTTTAGCCATACTTTTGTTTTGGTTATATTGAACGTCTTCATTTCATTAAAAGTTTGAAGCTGTTGTATAGCAATTTTGAACGTGCTTTTTAAATCGACTTCTCTAGACTGAAATTACATCACCATCAGCTAAAACTTCTCTTTTCTTTTTTTAACTGGGGGTTAACTATAACCACTACGAGCAACTCTAAGGGATATAAGTAGTCGCCAGTCCCTAATTCGGGGACACTGGCTCTAGAGAAGGGAGAGAGCCACTGCTGTAAGAGAAACACAACATCATGCCTCACCGGGATTCGAACCCAGAACCATCACGGACGAATGGTCATAAGCCAGCGTTTAGACCACTGCGCCACCGGGATTGGAACTGCTGTTCAGATGAGATGCAGCTAGAACTTCAAAACAAATGCCGTAAAATTTGTTTAGATGGCATCAGTTTTAGGGTACCGGGTGGTTAACTCACAGCACATACTCTTGAATGAGATCATTATCGTACGCTTAAAACTGATTTCGTTTCCTTCATGTTTAGTGTACTAACTAATGAATGGCCGACTAACACGAAATACACTCATGTTCATAAAAAAAAGAACACCTAAAAGGAGTCGAGCTACGACATTGGTTTTTACAGTATATGTTCTTTAGGCAATACAGTTCAAAAGGTACTGTGACATGCCTGACCCGCAGGATGCACATGAGATAAAGGCAGATAGCAGTGAGAGCACATGTCCGCGTAGCTCAGTTGGAAGAGCGACTTACTCCGGAACGAGGAGACCGGAGTTCGATGCCCGGCGTGGACAAACTTGTACGTGATATTGGCGCCCGAACTTCCAGGATGACCCGGCTGTTAAGTTTCTCGCAATGATGTGATGTGATGTTCTTTCCACACGACGAGACAGGAAAAATGAGAAACCCTTCTTCAGTGCTTCGAAAAAATAAATCAGTGTGATGTTACGTTCCACACACCAAATTGTCTGGGGTTTCTCAAATGCACGTTCTTCATGGGAAGACTGCCTACAGCGACACATGGTCTCGGCTGACCAGTGTGCCATGCCCCCAGTCCTCTTTCGGGAGCCACAAGGAAAAAACGAGGCAAAAGTCAAAAGTACAGGAACGAGCACGGTAGCTTGGCAGAGACTTACAGCATCAGTTCAACAAAGTGACACGATCAGCACAAACCTGAAACCAGGGATCATGGGGCGACCATTTGCGATGAAAGTCAGCAATTGCTTGCTGTGAAAGAGGGTTCTCATATTCAGTCTACAAGAGAGCAGTAATGGGGCGACGAAAGTGACCACACAGAAAACCGCGCGCAGTAGAACACAATGGTTGTGAGATATTGGTTTGATATAACAAATAAATGGAATATTTGGCTTGGAGTATGATGCATTTACACACAGGTTTATGCCGACGACAAGTATGCGGATGAAATTGCAGAAAACGAAAATGAAACATGGTATGCGGACCGCATCAGACGGAAACAAGGAGTGAAAACATAAGGGAGAATAATGGCTGTAACACTAAGCAGGTATAAGTATAAGCGTGGTGAACAACGCGAAGAGTAGCATAGTAGTAGCAATTGGGTGATGAGTGATGACGGAAACGATGTATGGTTCGAGGCGAAAGGAGGCGCGAATGAAAGTGTAGCCAGTGAGTGTCAATCGCCTTGGGAGGGGCGTAGGAAAAATGCGCATCTTTCCAAATAAGAGGAAGATTCTCTAGTAAGACGGTAGGAAGAGCAACCGGAGAGACGAAATGGATGAGCAGATGATCATACAGGTTCTTGACAGTGATCATATGCGGCAGAAAAGGAACATCGTTGAGATAAACAGTGAACGGCAGAAAAAAGAAGCTGACAGAACTGGAACAAGGCTGTGTTGATCAGCAAGAGTTGGGCATAAGCGTTGAAGAGCACTGCAGAGAAGACGATGTTGAGCGCGATGTACGTTCGTATTCGGCAAAAATGGGGTGATCACTGTGAAGGCTTTCCACAATACAGAACAAATGATTAGCATCTCGGAGTGTTACGTACGAGGTGCGTCGATGTAGCTAATTACCAGTGTGGCCATCTTTGGTTTGTATATCACCTGCTGTAAGCGCGGAGGCATCGAATCAATATGAATGGTGTCCCGTGGAATAGCCATCCAGGCTGTATTTACCGGCGTCCAAAGTTCATCAACAGTTCCTAGCAGAAGGCTGTATCACTACACTTGTCGTTTGATCATGACCCAGAGATTTTCTGGTGGTGATAAATCCGATGATGTAGTCGGACACCGCAGAAGCGCATCACTGTAGAAGGCACGTGTTGCCGCTGCAACATGCCGTGAGGCGTTGCCCTGCTGAAATTATGGAACTGGGAATGTCGTGCCGGTACGGAAGGGCGACCAACCATAGAATGCCACTTACGTAACGGGCACTCGTACTCTCACGAGAGAAGATCCGCTTTCGTACACGACAGCACCCAAGGCATGCTTGATGTTAGTGCGGTATACCTGGTATGAATACACTCTTCCCGATGACTCTTCCCCTGTCATCGGCGGCCATCATTTTCGCCTCAACAGAAGCGCGTTTCGTCCAAAACACTATATTGTGCCATTCGTCACGTCACTCTCTTCGTTCGATGCACCATTGCAGCTTGTTAGTCCTTTGCTGCGGTTTCAAAGGTATCCTGAGGAGGGACTTGTCAGTCCTTTGCTGCGGTTTCAAAGGTATCCTGAGGAGGGACTTGTCAGTCCTTTGCTGCGGTTTTAAAGGTATCCTGAGGAGGGAATTGTCAGTCCTTTACTACGGTTTCAAAGGTATCCTGAGGAGGGACTTGTGAGTCCTTTGCTGCGGTTTCAAAGGTATCCTGAGGAGGGACTTGTCAGTCCTTTACTGCGGTTTCAAAGGTATCCTGAGGAAGGACTTGTCAGTCCTTTGCTGCGGTTTCAAAGGTATCCTGAGAAGGGACTTGTCAGTCCTTTGCTGCGGTTTCAAAGGTATCCTGAGGAGGGACTTGTTAGTCCTTTACTACGGTTTCAAAGGTATCCTGAGGAGGGACTTGTCAGTCCTTTTGCTACGGTTTCAAAGGTATCCTGAGGAGGGACTTGTCAGTCCTTTGCTGCGGTTTCAAAGGTATCCTGAGAAGGGACATGTTAGTCCTTTGCTGCAGTTTGAAAGGTATCCTGAGGAGGGACTTGTCAGTCCTTTACTACGGTTTCAAAGGTATCCCGAGGAGGGACTTGTCAGTCCTTTACTACGGTTTCAAAGGTATCCTGAGGAGGGACTTGTCAGTCCTTTTCTGCGGTTTCAAAGGTATCCTGAGTAGGGCCTTGTCAGTCCTTTGCTGCGGTTTCAAAGGTATCCTGAGGAGGGACTGACGTGCCTGCAGTCCGAACTGTAATAACTATTACAGCTGACACGGGAGAATGCGCAACAGTTCGCCACTGTTGCGCCAACGCCGTTGATGATGCAGAACAGTCACTCAAAGACATCTTCATGAGACGACGGTTGTCCCTCGGCGTTTTCTGTGTAAGACTTCCGGAACCTTCTCTTCGTGTCCTCCGTCTTTCTTCGTATCATTCCCTGCACACTCTTGTCGCGGCGAGCACACTGTGCCACCACATCAGAGATGTAACATGGGCTTGGCAAGCCGGGCGGCTGCCCCGGGCGCAGGCAGAAGCCACCGCCTGCAGTTTGGCTAAAATTGAAATTGAAACTTTTGCACTATTTCTAATGCAATTTTTAGCGTCACATACTTTGTCATTTATCTATTTACAGAATTTGCTTATAATGTGTGTTGTAGTTCCGGTAGCCTTGGTAGCTTAAAATTCAAATTCGTATTAATTCCTCAAAATGTTCAAGGGATGTTAGCTGCTCACATTCAGAAATTAAGGCGTTGGTTTATAGTATATCCAACTAAAAAAGAGCCATAGCCTTCGGCAATAACAACTGGTTCTACGGTTAGCCTTTAGGTGGATGAATATATATATATATATATATATTAGCAAAATCACCGGACACCCCTTCAAAAGCAAACGAACTGATCCGCTGCGTTGTTAAGATGCGCGGTACATCTGCAAACTGTATAAAAACAAGTCTGCAGTTGACTGCGATCATATCGCACTGTCAGGTTAAGTGAAAACGTCACGGCGGTTGAGAACTGACTTTTAGAAGGGAAAGATTGTTGAGTGTTATATTAGTGGGTTGTCCATAAGAGAAACCGAGAGGCGTTTAAACATACCTAAGTCAACTGTTTTGGATGTACTGAATACTATTTACCACAGTGTACTGTACCTACGGTCAAGTTTGTAGCTGGCAGTGCACTCGTGTGGGGGTATTTTTCGTGGTAGGGTGTCGACCCATTGGTTATCGTGGACAAACCTGTTAACCAGCACGTCTACCTCAATATTCTGGACAATTATGCCCTACCAACTCTATGGCAATACTATAAAACCTAGCCTTGTTGATACCAGCAGGATAATGCAACGAGCCATAAAGCAAGGACTGTTGTGGCGTGGTTTGACGATAATTCCGTGTCGACCTTAACCCATAGAGCACCTATGGGATGAATTAGAGCGCCGCATAAGAAGTTTGGAACCAAGGCCTACGACTGAGCAACAGTTAGCGGCAGCATTACGTACTGAATGGAAGCGCATACCTATCGCTGTGTTCCAAAACCTTGTCGAAAGCATGTGTGGAAGGGTCAGTGCATGCATTAAGGCCAAAGGTGGACCGACACCTTACTAATGTAGGTCAATAAATGCTATGTTGTGTTTCTCTTTTAGGTGTCTGGGCACTTTTGTCAATATAGTGTATATAAGATAGAAAGACAGATGGGGGCGCAATATTATGTGGTTTGCCCCGGGCGCAAAAATACCTAGTTACGCCTCTGCCCCACACGACCAGCAGTCTTCCGCAGGGAAGCATGCGACCTCTGTCGAATTCGCTGATGTGACTGTACGACTGTCTTACACGATGACGAGGCATCTGTACCCACTGATGACTAAGCACTGACATACCGACCGAGCCACGGCGCTTATAACAGAAATATGCTCGTTTTCCGGTCTGTGACGTTGAGTGGTCTGATTTGCCTAGACGCGGTACGCTTGCACCTATGACTCCGAAATGCTAATCATTTCTGCGATATTGCCTCATTAGCATATCCTGTAAAAATCAAAGTCGTAGCTCGACATCCTTCAGGTGTTCTGTTTTTTATGGACATGAGTGTATGAAGAAATAATTTCAATAGTGCAATGGCACGATGTTTTATCATGATGTAAATGAACCAATGTAAAATAACACAAATATCATTAAAAATAAAGAACAGTAAATTTTAGAGATCTGAACGACTCATTCACACGAACTTCTTGAAAAGTGTATAAAATAATAAGGATTTTATGGCTTTAGAATTCTAACGTTTAAGGTTAGTTCAATTTAGCTACGTGAAGTACTCATAATCCAAATTGTTCGTTGCTGTAGAAGTGGAAGCTGAAAATCTTAATTACACAATGTAATAGATACTTCAAAGTCAAATACGGTCCAGGATTCAAGAATCACAGAATTCTTATTTACAAGTTCAATGACCTTTTTTTCTTTATGCAAGTACCTCAAGTACACAGCACATCAGTCACGTCAATAATACGTTGCGTGTAACAAAAAGATGAATAGATTTCAAACAATATTTCCTAACAATATGCGTTTGAAAACTATTGCTCGCCGTGATAAAATATAATTCGCTTAGATCAAATCTACAGTACGCTGATAACATATCGTAATCCGCTTAAAACACATCGTAGTCCTCTGGTAGCATATCTCTTACTAACAAAGCGTTTGCAATCAGAACACAAACAGCTCTTAGAACATGGCGCTTGCCTAACTCAGTCAGGGCATCGCTCTTATGTTTTATTTACCTTTGACTGCACTTTGATCCACTGTCAAGTTGCCAACTTTGAGAAAATCGTCCGGAGGACTAATGTGGTGTCAAGTGAGAAAATGTTTAACGAGGAGAAACCAAGTTTACATGAGAACACAGAAACTCAAAAGCAGCTTAAACTAGAGGTATACGTTGTAGGTACTATAACGTATACCTCTAACGCAGTGAATGATTCAAACATTTAGCAGGCAGCAGCAGAGTTCGAAGAAAAAAACCAGAATGTATTTAAAAGGTTATTATACAAGTACCTTTTCGTAGTTAGGTTCTTGTGTAATAACTACATTGTAAACAGAACTTTAGTTTCATTTCATGCTTAAATGAAGTGCATTGTTAGTTCATTTAGTTTCTTGGTTTTTAATGAATTTAAAACCACTGAATATCTGGGTTGCATGATGCTTGAAACAAAACAATTCACAAAGAAGTATTTCAAAATAATAAAAGATGAGGTGCACATATTTTCACGATGCTTATTCGACATTAGCACGAATAAGTATTGATATATGCATGTGAATAAAAATATGTTTAGTTAATTTCGAAAGGATATTTTTGAATCACAAAATGCAAAAACAAGTAGGGGGGGGAGGAAATGTCTCCCGGTATCTGATACACATCAAACAAAGCGGATAAAAGGCCCGGATTTGAGTCCCGGATGTGGAGTGGGAGCGCTGGCTATCTCACTTCCCTGGAGCCACTGGAAAATCTATTGACTTTCAGTTAACTGAAATTTTATGATTGGATTTAATATTAATAACCAAGTCCTAAGATTTCCTGGGTGTTTAATAAATTAATTTGTTATAATGAGAACCAGCAGATAAAAACCGTAATGTTATATTGTATAAAATGTAAAACTCTGTATTTTGATACCATTTCCTCCATTCCATACAGAAATTAAATGCATACATGTAGAACGCTAACCTAAGTTAGGCATATCATGCGAAGTTAATTTATCTCTTGGTGACTCCCTTATGTGTAGGTTGCTATACATTGATGATACAGTCCTGGTGGTATGTTGCTTTATGCTGACGACACATCCTGGTGGTATGTTGCTCTAAGCTGACGACACAGTCCTGTTGGCATGAGCTTCAGTGCATGCTGTCCGTGATGTGCGAAATTCAAATTGGGTGTAAACAAGGGGAACATGAAAGTTACAGTTTGTAAGCAAGGAATTGCAAGGAAAAAAAAAAAGGAGCGAAGCACCCCGAGAAAGTCGTTCAATCCTGATAAAACTCCGCATGAAAATACCCCAGGACCGAATATGCAAAATGATTAGAAAAAAGTCAATGACAAAATAGTGCCTCACCACAGTGCATCGGAATCGCGCATTGAAGACACTATATCAAGAGCAAAACTAGCACGCAGGGACAATTGTGACAGCGGATTGCTGTTGCATAAACCATGGACAGTGAGGATGCCTCGACGCCGGATCCGTGAACAATACGAGCAGCTCAGCGAGTCGGAGGGAATGAATTGGGCTAAGAGAGGCCAGTTTGTCAAGTCGCCGTATCACCAAGAATTTGGACCGGAGCGAAGCTGTAATCGGACGACGTTGGCGCCAATGTGTCGAGGAGGGCACAACCCAAGCGGCACGTGGGCAGTGGACGGCCGAGGGCAACGACAGAACGAGAGGATCGGGCGATTTTGAGAGCTGCACGGACAGAACCGAATTCGTCGCTCTCAATCATTCGTGGCCATGTTGCGTCGTCTGTTAGGTACGGAAGTAGCCATCCGGAACATTGCCAGACGACTTGAGGCGTGGGGACTACATTAGAGGAGGGCACTCCTCCGCCTACCACTGACTAGCGAGCATAGCCGGCACCGGTTGCAGTAGTGTCGGTCCCGATCAACGTGGAATAGTGTCTAGTGGCGTCGTGTTACCTTCAGTGATCAGACATCGGTTTGCACTTGGGGCTAATGACCAGCGCATACGCGTCTGGAGACGAGCCGGCCAGCACAAGGATCCTGCCTTTACCGTGGAACTGCACGCAGCTCGCACACCGGGAGTGACTATCTGGGGAGCCATTTCCTACGATAGCCGGACACCCTTGGTAATCCTCCGTACCACTCTCACTGCTCAACGATACGTCGACGACATTTTACGACCTGTTGGGCTGTCATTCCTGTCGCAGCATTATCGATCAATTGTTTTACAGGATAATGCACACGGCTCTCCCAGGCCTGCCTCTGTAATGTCGACACCCATCCATGGCCATCCCGATCATCCAACCTCTCACCGACCGAACATATTTGGGGCATGATGAGACGCCACTTGCGCCCATCCCGGAATGTCGGCAAACTGGCCCGCAATTTGGATACCATCTGACATGCTACACCTCTGGATAGTATTCGTGTAGTGTATGTGTCTGTGCCACGCCAGGTAACCGCTTGTATCCGAGCCAGAGGTGGTGCTGCAACGTACTGACTTGTTCCACTCGTTTAGCTGTTTTAAACAAATAAATCGCCCCATTCCTCTCTAATTGTTATCATTTCCCTTCCTATACATGTATGTATATTGCAGACACCAATTTCCCCCTCGATTAGATGATTCCTTCGGGGTGCCCCCCCCCCTTTTTTTTTGGCAAAGAATGTATTAGTACGGAATGTAAGATCAGTCTAAATAGTACAAAGGTAGTCCGTGAATGTGTAAGTGTATATTTAGGAAGCGTGCTTGACAGAGAAAACAGATTAGATAGCGAAATCGGTAGGCGAGTGAGTTCAGCTTAGAGTCATAGCTACTTCAGGAGGATTTCACAAGATTGATGGGTTCTCAAAAAGGTCCCGAATGGCTGTGTGTGAAAGTGCAATTGATTATTCCTCCCCTGATTTATGACTGTGAAAACTGGGTATTGCAGAAGAGACATAGGACTCGTTTGTGTGCTGGTGAAATGCGTTACTTATGGGGAATTTGTGGAAAGACGCGTTCTGATCATATGAGGAACAAAGATGTGTTGCAGATACTCAATGTGAAGCAAAATTCTATTATTACGGTGGGCACAAATATTTTGAGGTGGATTGGCTATGTTGAAAGAATGAGCGATAAGGTGCTAACTAAGAGGATTCATTCATCCCAACCGGCAGGAAAGAAAGGTAGAGGAAGGTCAGGGAAATCATGCGAGGACCAGATTCAAGGATATCTGCATGAAGAAAAGATAATGAGTGTGAAGTACAAAAGGTCTTGTGTGAGGCGTGTGATGGATGACAATGAAGCTCGAGTTGTGTGCCAAAGTCGCTGTAAGTGGAGACATTTGATATATCAACAGGAAGTAAAATTTAGCGCCATCAGTTTTAAACTTGAATCTGGCAGATGATCCTAACTTTGTGGAGTGGACTTCTGAATCTCAGAGAACAGCGTAGTGATATTATTTTCAGAGAACTAAAAAAGATTTTTTTTTTTAGCTCTCTGAGAGAACTAAAAAAAGTTTCGGTGAATATTCCTTTTTAAGAATGAAAAACAAACACGCCGAACATTTTAAAATTCTTAATCACCAAATCGCACAATATGCATTATTCAGACTGCTGTGCAACTTCTTTGACTAATCATTTTGGACGGAGATAGCTTACCTAAATTATTATGCATCGAAATTCTCTCTACATTTACATTCGGGAAAACAATTTCTCCAGCCACAGAACCTGAATACAGAAACGACTCTAGCTCTGATGTTGAGAGTAAAATTATTTATATTTAGCAACTTAGCTCATGACTCGGTGATAAGAATCTTCATTTTAACATTTTACGTATTTATCGGTTTGCTTTCTCTCTTTTTTCAAAATGTATCGCACACGTAATATCAACATATTTAAAAGTGTTATCAGTCACTTAGTTTGACAACTTGGAGTCAATATATTTTCATTTTCAACTTGGAGTCAGTTGATTTAAAAAAAACACATTCTTAAAGATTTAAAAAATTAAATTTTCTATGATTGACATTACAATAATACAGAAAAATGAGCAAGTTTACGAATGATTTGCTGTTTTGCGAATATATTATTACGTATTAGCACGCCTTTTGTAAAAAAAAAAAGTACTTGCTTATAGTACTACTTTGTCTGTCCGCTTTGGTACGTCATATCCCTGTAGCTAATTGTCCCATTTGAAAAATTCTTTATGCATTGGAAAGCTTGAAACGTGAGAACTGTGATCCCTGTTTTCAGGTTTTCCCCCGATGTACGACTTCGCAGCTGAGGATGTAAATGCAGATGCTATCGAATTAAAAATATATTTTATTCCATATATTTGCTTCTAAAAATGCTATTGAAAAAATATTTTTGGATGTCATTTATAACTAAGACCATTTTGGGTACAGTTTCTTTTTCAAGTAACGCATATATTTTTTGCTATGGGGCGTAAAGGTAAATTGAGATTTTTGCGATATCTCTGCTTCTAAAAGTCAGATTTGAAAAATTCTTCTTGCATCGGATACAGCTTCTGATGGGAAATGTTCCACATATAATTTATAATTTTTGTTGAAAATGGTTCGGCCATCAGGAGCAAACCATTGTCAACAAACATCAGTATATCCATCAGTGTATCCATTAGTGTTTATTTCTGATTCTGATGTATTTGCAGCAGAATCTGCAGTTCTGAAAACTCGATTGAAAACATTCTTCCATGGACCAATACCGCTCACTTCGAAAAGCCTTTCCAGGATACCTTCTGCTTAAAATAGCACATAGTGCACGTAGATGTATATCTTATTTATGCCGAAATCCCTACTTCTAAGAGTTCGATTTGAAAAAAATTATTTCGTATCGCAGAGCGTTTCCAGAGTGAAATGTTCTACATATAAGTTTAAAAAAAGTTTGACGGACAAGTGACTACTTTTGAACAATTATTTCGACTTTCAATGACAAGCATCGAAGTGAACATCCAACAACTTTTAGTGGAATTTAATCATCCATAGTGCTCTCATTAACTTTTTTTTCACATTATAAATTTCAATTGTTCTGATATTAATTAAAAGAGCTTAAAGGTTTAATAAATTAAGTAAGACATGTTTATACTTACATCATCTTAAAAGATGTGGCCTGACGTCTAACCCTTTAAAAAAAATTTTAACCGCGGCTTTATAAAAGTTGGACAGGCCTAATCTAGAGCTTAGTTTGAACTCTCTGTTTAAAAAAATAAATAAATGAATAAATAAAAAAATTCCCATCCAACTTCAAGCGAATCAGAGGTGCTAAATGTAAATGTACGGATACGTCACATGGAGGGGAAAATCAGGGAGCATGTAGATAATACTGCTCATGGTGACGCTGCTAATATCAAATGGCTTTTAAATCCGCCACTAGGAAAATGAGATATCGTCGAATTAAACATTAGCATTTACGCCATCTAGCGGTATAATTAAGAAAAAATTGGTCGGAATTCCTGCTAATGGATGCAAATTGAACTTCTTAGATTGGATCTCTGAAGGTGATGATAGAATGCGAAATACAAATATCCATTTGCATCATGTAAGAGATCTAGCAATCTGTCAATATAATACAAAAATACGTTCATGCCGCTAGTGGAAGAAAAACTGTGTATCAAAAACGTGGGAAATGGTTTTTGATCCGACCAAGAGGAGATACAGTGTGAACAAAAAGACTATAAGCACACGATTAGCTTTCCCTGAAGAAGTGCAAAGCAAAAAGAATTCCACCGAGCGCTCACGCGTAATGAGCACATCTTTTGACAATGTAAGCAAAACACGGAAAACGCAACACGAAGAAAAATTTGACGTATAGGAGGGAAAAAATCACAGGACAGAACGAGCTGCAGAAGACAAGTAAACGATTGGAAAAATGAAATGGGATAAGACAGTATGTCTGCTTTCTGTCACGACTACTCACGGAGTTTGCCTACCTCGGGCCATTCTACAAACCCACAACGATGAAGCATGCCGCCAATCAGCTAATCAATGGAGAGCTGGGGTATGGCATTCCAAGCAACAACCAACTGGGCACGCAGCGCAGTGCTGCAGGTACACTGCGAGAGGGTGGTTGTACCACCCTCTGGGCGATAGGCCGTGTGAGTTTGGGGGTCATGAGAGAATGAATTTCTGCGTCCTGGAGACTTCCTTGTAACTCGAACAGTGCACTGCGCAGACTGGCATTGGCTTGCCATCAGATTGTTCCGAGTTTGGCGTAAAAGAAAGGTCGTGTGACCGAATTGAAGGGAAAATCGTAGTAGCGTCTCTTCATCACAATGCCATGAATATGGAAAAGAAATGTCTGGCTGCCGTACTGGATTCTATCAGACATTAGTGTACGAAGTAAATTGCTAATTAAGCCCGTTGATGTTCAGTACCATCAAAATAAAAACTAACTTTACGCCACCTTGCATTAGCATTTTGAAACAGGAAATTAAAAGATGCAAAACGTAAAAAAAAAAAAAAAAATCGTAATTACAGTTATCGGACTGTAAAAGAGTTTCCGAAATCGAACTTTTAAAAGAGAAGATATCATGCCAGGAAAATAATATGTCACAGTGATGTAGCGAAGGCGACTGGCGTCCTGCGTCAAGATATACTGGATAATTTGGGCTTGGGAATACCCATCACAACGATTGAAAAAGTGATCTCTTTCTTTTTTCTTTGGAGTTTAACAACCACTGTGAGCAACTCGATGGACAACACGCGTTTGTTCCTTCCTAATTTAAAGTCACTGGTTCCAGGGTAGGGAAAAAGCCAGTACCGTAAGACAGACACAGCATGCATACTTCACCGAGATTTGAACCAAGACCCAACTCGGACGAACGGTCAGAAGCCAGTGCTTAAACCATTGCTGGTAGTGCCCATGACCGTCTTAAGGGGTGGGCCAACGGGGCCGTTGCACAGGGCCCCTACCTGAACTGGGGCCCCCAACGCCCCAAGTGTCTTATGGATTTACAAAAAGTCCAACTCTTTCACCACTCATCAACAGTTTTTTTTTATTATTATTATTTAATGAAAAGAAGAAACGCCAATGCAGAAAGTTGGAAGTTGTTCCGCCTTGTTTTTCAAACCTTGCTCGTAGCTTTGATTTCCCGAGCAAGGTGACAGGAGTGAAATTAGGTGTTAGGATGGATCTTTTGTGACAGAATAAGAAACAAAGAAAGTCGACCTCCCTTCCAGTCCCGAGGGGTGGGGATAGTGATTTGATAAAACAAGTAAATGAAAATTCTAAACGGAAGTAAAAATGTGTAATTCGTAAACATGTATGAGGTATCCGAAAAACAAAGTGACGTGTCAACATGTATCCGAAGAACATTTCTCAAGAAAATGACGTCAGCGCATGGATTTTATTTTTGACTGACGGGGCAAGTGTTTCGTTTTCTCTTATTTTTGGCATACATCTCTAGAATTCCGAATGTAATGCAACTAGTACACTTCCACAAGCGCATATCCAATTATTTATGTTCTCACAGGAGAAAGAATTGTCGATTTTTAAAGCACAAACTATTTCCCGACCTCAGATGATTCATTTTCAAAAGAATTTAAGGGCCAAATGCCATTCAGTGAGCTAGATGCAAAATTACGTTAAAATTAACTCATGTTAATGTGAGCAAGGCATTTTTGTTTTCTCCTTCCACGCATACATCGCATTTTTTCCGAATCACTTTTTCCATTTTAAACAGTTATTTGTGTTGTCCATCTATAGCAAGAAGTGCACGTATGTTTATCATTGGGGTTAGCCCATTAGGGCTACTTACATGCTCAATCTTCGGTGTTTAAATAAATTACAATGACCGGTACCACATATCGGCATTTTTGTAATGTGCGTCACATTGTCTGAAAACGGCGCTGGTTGGTTTACTTCTTTCTGCTGTTTTAATTTCATTTTCATTGAATGATTTGTAGAATGGGGAAGAAACATCATCTTTCAGCACCCATTTTCTTGTAATTTACTAAGCAACTACACTACACGTGAGTGCATTTAATAGACTTCATGGAGTTCTATATTTTTTTTCATGTACCATTTTTCATTCAAGTGGCATTAAAAAGTTACTGGATATTGCTGGATATTGAATGTTTCTATGTCAGTTGGGGAATAAATTTGGGGAGCCCTTCATCTAGCAGTGGCTTGATAATGGTTGACAATGATATAAAAGATCAGGGCCCCCGATAAAGTGACGGCTCAGGGCCCCCAAAGGTGTTAAGATGGCACTGGTAGTGCTTTCAGTTTTGGTAAGCACCCTCCCGAGAAATGTTTGTTTGCTGTATTGCTATATTGAATATATTCTGAAAATTTATTCAAAGCAAATTAAATTTCATACCGTAATACTCTTAAGAGCATTAACTTTAATTTAACATAGATTAGAAAGCCAAAAACAAGTAAATGTGCTGAATCAGTGCCGGGGAAATTAAAGGAACACCAAAAACGCAAGCACCTAACAAAATGACAAATTAAAAACAATAATAGAAAATTTTTCGTCGACCCGATGGCCAAACGGTCTGCTGCGCTAGCTACTGATCATACGTCCAAGATGGGTTACACTCCCGTTTCGATTGAAGCACTTTGGCTCTCTCTCTTTCCCGGAACTAGGGGCCTCAAATTAGGGACGCCTGCAGCCCTTACAATTACTCATGGGGGCAGTTCAACTACTTGCCGTGGGGGATTTCCAAATGGCGCAGCAACAGCATTCCAACCTTTCTGGCAGCACGATAGACTGACGCTCGGGGGCAACTATCGCTTGTCCCACATCCATCCATCTCTACGCCTCTGATATATCACCTCTCAGAAATGTATGTTTACACCACCTATTAGTAAAACTGTGTACCGTGCAAAGCAATAAGTGCATGTTCATAGTTGCAGCTGACCAATGCAAAAGGAATCCCCCCTCCATCTTTCAGAAAAGTAGTTATCGTGCCAAGCAATAACATCTGCATGAACCATTTTCACGGTAAATGCTCATTAGGACAAAAAGAAAATTTCATATATGACTTACAGAGTTAGTGATATTGCGTCTGCCGCACCTGTGCCCGAGCGGACTGACGCACTCGCATCTGACAATTCGTCCGTGATGATCCCGAATGAGGCACGCCATGACGTCGGCTCTGCAACTTTCCTGGAATCAGTGGCCTTAAATTAGGGACGGACAACTGCTTATAGCCCTATGAGTTGCTCATGGTGGTCGTTAACCTCCCTCCCCACCCGCACCCATTACAAAGAATATAAAGCTGCGCGTGAAGAACGTCAACTCCCGTTGAGATAACGTAAAACGGGCGACGATAACAGCGCCCCACATCCTGGTAGCTAATGTGCTCTGCCGGAAAGCAAACATTCAGGAAGAAAAGGCGTTAGGGGACAACGGCAGCCGAGCTTTTTTTCACCCACGATCTGATGACTATTTGCTTAAAGCAGTTATTGTTGTTGTTGCTTTCTGATATCCCGTTCGTCCCCTTATTTTGGTGAAACAAATATGCAATAGCAATTAATATTACTATTTAAATTAAATTTTAGCAAATATTATAGTTAGGCCTAAGAATCCGTACAAAACGCAGAAAATCCGTAGTATTTGGCATATCTGAAAATGTTTCTGAAAAACTGAAGAGCAAACAAAAGCCTTACCAAACGCGATTGGTGCAACAAATGCAACATATCCAATTTGCAAAGTTGTTAATGCTACCGAGAAGGCAACAATCACGTGCTGTGAGTAGATCGGCTGGCTTCCTATAGCCCATAGCGTGTAACACCGAACTAGAATTGAGGTCAACACAAACACGCATGCGCAGTCTACTCCGCATCAGCCTGTATGTTGATTTCTGTGCACTGCATCTTGTAATCCAGGATATGTGGCGCTAGTTACGTCTTGCCGAGCCTTAATTTCTTCTCACTTAGACATTCTTTGCCCATATCTTACTTAGAAATATCGTGAGTACTGGCGGACAAACTTAAAAACAAACATATGAACCACAGGACGGGTAAAGTAGTCAGCATGTAATGTTTCGTAAAGGATATGGTAAGTATGAAAACCAGTCATCAACCACCTACTGAATAGTCGAATTCAAACGAATCAGAGAAAGGTCATGGAATGAGAAATATTTTCTCTTGCGAGAAATAATCTACAAGATGCAAAGTTTTGTTTTCTCATTTACTTCACTTCATTCTTGCAAAAATTAAACCATTATTCTCTGTAAGTTAGAAAAACTCAGTAATTGCTGGCCTGAAATTTATGGAGTAACTCTAACAACAGGTGACAAAAAAAAAAAAAAGCGAAAAACGGGTTCTCGTTCAATGGGAGACATTATTCACTACACAGTATTTGCTGTTATACATGCAATCCAGTAACTTTTTAACTATTTTTTTTCCGACATGAAACCATATTGCTTATCATATGATCTCTAGTGGAACTGTCAATTTTAAATATTTTCTGTCAACTACAGACAAAGAAGTAAGAACCTAACTTGTTCTACATGTTTTTATTATGCTGTTCAGAAATTACTGCGTTTCAATAACTCTGAGATGTGTTTTTGAGTACGTATTTCGAAAACATAAAATAAAAGGCATATGCTTATAACGTCACTTTGCTCCTCAGTCAATCTGTCTGTAGGCACTATGGTTGAGTTCTTGTTCCGTTGGAAAGCTTCATATGTGAGAAGATCCTTACACTTTGAAATGTTTTTCTGTGCAACTAGCGGACGCAAATAGGAGTACTAATCACTTCGATGCATACTTACTAGTAATTTCATATTGGTGCTTCTAAAAGTCCGACTAAAATTTTTAAAATTGTTTTCTTTTTTCTACAGATACTTTTTACCACGAACATCACTTTACGTACACCTGCACTAATAACGCACAGATTTTTGGCTAGGAAGCGTAAACGCATATTAAATCTTTCTCGCTACCTCACGTTCTAAAAATCTGATTCAATAAATTAGTTTTGTGTCTCATGTTTTCCCCCTGCTGAATATATTAAGTGTGTTTTCTAATTTTTCATAGCGAAAACGCATCTAAAAGCCCGAAGTGAAAAAATTCTTCAAAGATGCTTAATGGGGTTTAAACCCTTAGAACTGTGCTGGCCACTAAAGCAAAGGAAAACTTGCTAACATGTTCCTGGAACCATTTGAGTAACGATACGAGCCTTGCGAGTGGGTGCTTTATCTGCTGGACGTGTCCACCTGTTTAAGCATAAACCGCAACCGTGAAAGATGAATTTGGTCGACAAAGATGCTCAGATAAATCGTTTAATTGAGATGTCTTTCGATTGGGTATCAGGGGGTCTAATTCGTCCCAGGAAAACGTTTCCCAGACCAGCACACCGACACCATTGACCAGTGCTCTTGAAACCGGACGGGATAGTTCCATGGCCTCACGTTACTTCCGTCAGATTCGGATCTCGTCATTCTCATAATGCAGAAGGAACCTTGATTCTTCTACATTATAAGGATGGCAGGATCCGAATTCCAGTCCTCAACGATGTAGTGTCGATGCTCACAAGCTCACTGATCTGCTCTGACAACATCGACGCTCGACATGGTCTTCAGCTGTTGTAGCACATTAGAGACATGATTTTCAGATGTTGTAGGCCATTCGAGACAGGGTCTTCAGCTGTTGTAGCTCATTCGGTCTTCAGCTGCTGTAGCCCATTAGTGACATAACTTTCAGCTGTTGTAGCCAATTCGAAACAGGGTCTTCAGCTGTTGTAGCCCATTTGAGACATGGTCTTCAGTTGTAGCTCATTCGAGATAGTGTCTTCAGCAGTTGTAGCCCATTCGAGACATGGTATTCAGTTGTAGCTCATTCGAGATAGTGTCTTCACCTGTTGTAGCCCATTGGAGACAGGGTCTCAAGTTGTTGTAGCTCATTCGAAACGTGTTTTTGTGGACTACAACAGCTGAAGACCATGTCTTTGTTGTAGCTTTTCAGCTGTAGTAGCCCATTCGAGATATGGTCTTCAGCTGTTGTAGATCATTGGAGACATGATCTTCAGTTGATGTAGCCCGTTGGACACATGGTTTTCAGCTGTTGTAGTTCATTCGAGATATGGTCTTCAGCTGTTGCAGCTCATTCGAGACATGATCTTCAGCTGTTGTAGCCCATTCGAGACATGGCTTTCAGCTGTTGTAGTTCATTCGAGACATGGTTTCAGCTGTAGTAGTCCATTCGAGATATGGTCTTCAGCTGTTGTAGCCCATTGGAGACATGATCTTCAGCTGTTGTAGCCCATTGGAGACATGATCTTCAGTTGGTGTAGCCCGTTGGACACATGGTTTTCAGCTGTTGTAGTTCATTCGAGACATGGTCTTCAGCTGTTGCAGCTCATTCGAGACATGATCTTCAGCTGTTGTGGCCCATTCGAGACATGGCTTTCAGCTGTTGTAGTTCATTCGAGACATGGTTTTCAGCTGTTGTAGCTCATTCGAGATAGAGTCTTCAGTTGTTGTAGCCCATTCGAGAAGGGTCTTCAGTTGCTATAGCCCATTCGAGACATAGTTTTCAGATGTTGTAGCTCATTCGAGATAGGGTCTTCAGTTGTTGTAGCCCATTCGAGAAGGGTCTTCAGTTGTTGTAGCCCATTCGAGACATAGTTTTCAGATGTTGTAGCTCATTCTAGACATGGTTAGATACGTGGTATGTTCGGAGATGATCCTCTACATGCCAATGTTGACTTCTGCAGTGATGTACGGTGTTGTGACCCCCCTCCTCCCATCTGTTCGCGTGCACAATTCTCGCCAGTCTCCATTGACCCATGTGCTCCACCGGCTGTTTTGGTCCATAGAATCGTCGATTGCTAGAAGTTTTCTGCTTGTAGCTCCCTTTACGGTGACCCTTTGCTACGGTTATGTGTGAAAAGCCCTGGAATACGGATGTTTGGGAGATCCTCGAACCAGCACGCCTGGTGCCAAGTATCTTGCCACGTTCCAAGTCACTCAGACCACTCCTTTTCCCATTTCGATCTTCATTCCAACGTTCACTGATGCTTGACGAGCTGCTCTGCCTGATTTATATCGCACACCGCACTCATGTTATGTGACTACGGCGGAGATGTACCTAATAAACTGGCATGTCAGCGTATATATACTCCTATGATATTATAATACATTCGATAATGCATACGGCATAAATACTGGATATAACAGGATTATTAAGTCTAGTCTACCGAATACGATATCAGTCCAATATAATATTCTTTAGAAAAACAAGAGACAACGATCATGCAGTGAATATTTTTTTCTCCAAACATACATCTCAGATGAAATAATAAAATTGAGAGATGATTCAGTGAATGGAAAATGTGTGTGAAATATCATCGAGAACATTGTAATAAGAACATTTAGTATTTTTGGTTCGATGTAAAACCGAATTATCTCGTACACACACAGAAAAATTGAGTGCGCATTACATTTTGTTACCGTATTTCTGTATTTTACGGAAGACCAAATACAAGGAAAAGATACTTTTTAATTCTAATGGTGCTGAAAACATAGTTTCCTTCGGTGACCAAAAAAGTCATTATGGCTCTACCAACAGACGATGGAAATAGTCTGATAGTGAAAGGGTTTAATTTTTTTAAGTTTAAAAATTTCAAAATAAGTACAAAATAATGTAGTTAAACAGCTCACGTAGTCTACTTGGATGATACGAATCACAGTACCCATTGTCTAAACAAAAATGAGGGGGGGGATGCGTTTTTCTGAACATTAATTCAACAACATATGTTTTAACTCTAATTAACAACAAGATTGCTTACATTTTAATTTTAACAACAACAAAGTAAAAAAATGTGAAGTTTGTTGATAAGAAAATTGCACAAATGTAAAGACAATAACTAGGGGTATTGGAAATAAACTCGAAATTAATGTTAAAATACGGAAACAATTTTCAGCCGCAATGAAATAATAATGAGATAAATAGGAAATGGTGCAAAGATGATTAATAAAATTTTATTTAACGTTAAGTGAGAGACCTAATACGCCATTAATTTTCCTTTTCGATGATACAGAGGAAGAAAATGATTAATCAAGCTATTAATTTCCTAATAATAACGATAAGAATGTGTTTCACACTGAAGAATATCTTTCAATCATTGGACAGGAAAGACAAGGGGTCAATGATCAATGGAGACAGTTTAAAGCAACTTCGTTGTGCTGACGACATAGTCATTTTGGTAAGTAGTGTCTCAGAGCCACAGTCTATGATCCAGGAAACTGCTGACAAGAGTAAAGAAGTGGGAATAAAGATGAACTTGCAGAAAACAAAATTGATATATAATACTTTTAAAAGAACTGAAAATTTAGTTTAAGTGGAAGGGACACATTTAGAAGTAACCGATGACTGCATTTAACTTGGCGAACAGATATCAAGCGAGGAAGTCATCGAAGAAGAGAACAATAGGCATTTAAAACTTGGCTGGAGTATGTCTGGAAGAAACAGTACAATTTTCAAGAGCAATTTACTATGAAGTCTTAAAAGAAAAATATTTTATTAGTGCATCCTTCCAGTTCTTATTTATGGGACAGGGATATAGACCTTAACTAAAAAAAGATGTACAGACGCTGCAGACAACTGAAAGAAGCATGGAGAGGTGAATGCTTCGTGTAATCAGGAAATATATAGGAAAGGGAACTCGTGGATCAGTAAAGTGACAAGAGTGGAAGACATCATGATCGAAGTAAAGTCTCTCGAGTGGCCCTGGGCTGGACATATACACTATATTACCAAAAGTATTCCGACACCACAATGTTTAGAGACAAATGGCTTTATTATTGCAATTAGTAGTTAGTTGGCCTATCTTTTGCTTGCAAGACAGCGGCAACACATCGAGGCATACTGTCAACCAATTTGCGATTGGTCTCAACAGAAATGGCTCGCCATTCTTCCTGCAAAGCTGCTGCCAGAGTGGAGAGCGAAGACAGTCGTTGTGGTCGATTTCGTACCCGTCGCCCCAGTTCATCCCAGAGATGTTCTATGGGATTAAGATCAGGACTCTGAGCAGGCGATTCTAACAACGCCACTCATTTTCAAGAAATCAGTCGGAGCTCGATCGTGTTGGTAGGCATAACGATAATTTCCATAACACTGCCACATTGTTGGTTGAGCAGAATTATCCAGAACGTCGTGGAACACTTCAGAATTCATGCTTTGTGGTATAATAATCAACGGGCAGAGTTCCATCCACGAAAAACAACTCCATACCACGATGGAGCCTCCGCCGAACTTAACAGTTGAAAGAACATAGTCCGACGAAAATCGTTCGCAGGGATCTCGCCGAGTCCAGGCACGCCCATCAGATTGGAAAAGTGAAAACCGTGACTTATCATTCCAAAGAACAGCTTTCCAGTCGCCCACAGTCCAGGAAGGATGGGAGACACACCACTCTAAATTGTGTCTCGCATTCCCGGTAGTGATGTGTGCTTTGTGTGCCGCTGCTCTGCCATAATAACCCATACTGCGCAACTCCCTACGGATAGTTATAGTAACTAACAGAGCCATTACAAGCATTCCCTACTTCAGCAGCGATGGAAACGGTAGAGGAAGAACGGAATTTTTCAACATTTTTTACCATGGCTCTCCTTCTGTCACGTTCCGTCAATTTGTGCGGCCTTCCTAAACTTTTTTCTTTCTTTTTTTGTTGCAGTTGCACCGTCCTGCTCCCATCTGTTCACATTGCTTGTAGTCGATTTTGGTATATTTAGTTTAGCTGTAATGCTCCGCATAGAAACGTTACTCAAATGACATCCTATGACCATCCCACACTGGAACTCTAAAAGTTCATGTCCACGCGTCATATCCGCTTCAAAGTTACTGATAACACTACAGAGCATTTCAGCTTCATGTACGAGTACGTACTTCCAAACTCTCAACGCATCTACCTGTGCAGCCGCTATTTGTATTTATGAAAATATTTGGTACTGTCCGAATACTTTTGATAATATAGAGTATCTAGAACTGACCACCGTTGGACAACTGAAATACTTGACTGGATATTAAAGTAAAGAAAAAGACCCAGAAGAAGACCTCATGGGAGATGAAATTCTAACGCATACAAAGTGACAAACCTAATTTTACGTCGTCGTTTTACCAGGAGAATATATTTTTGGCAAAATAAACTCAACTTAAAGATATATTAAATAAACTCTACAGTTTTAAGTGAAACTTCAACGAAATAAAAAAAAAGAAATATAAATGATTAAAATAACTCTGAAAACCTTACTGATTTAGTACAGGTTGAAATACGTTTGAAAAGAAACGAACATAATTTGAAAGCTAATGATAAGAAAGATCGTTTTTAGCACGCCTTTCTTAAAAAAAGATCGTGCTTATATTACCGCTTTGTCAGTATGTCCGTCTGTGGACATCATATCTCTGCAACAATTAGTCAGATTTCAAAAATCTTTTTGCATTGGGAAGCTAGAAATGAGCGAGCGATGATCCTTCATTTTTTTTTTTTTTTACGATGTACACTTTCGCTGCTGGAGGGCGTAAATGCAGATGATATCGAATTCAAAATACATTTTATTCCATATATTTGCTTCTGAACATCCGATTGAAAAAATTCCTTTACCTTTCGATTCCATTTATGTCGAAGGAAGACTATTTTAGGTATAGTCATTTTTTCAAGTTATGCACAGATCTTTCACTGGGGGTGTAAAAGTAAGCTGCGTTTTCCCTGATATCTCTGCTTCTCAAACGCCGATTTGAAAAATTATTTCGGTATCGCATACAGCTCCTGATGGGAAATGTTTTGCATATAACTTCTAATATTTGGTAAAGAATGGTTTGGCCACCAGGGGGCTGTAAGTATTAATTTCTGCTTCTGATGTGTTTGAAGAAAAATCTGAGCTCCTGAAAACTCGATTGAAAAAATTATTTCGTTGACCGATACCGTTCACCTCGAAAAACCTTTTGAGAATACTTTCTTCGTAAAATAATGCATAGTTTTTTCGCCAGGGGACGTAGATGCATATCATATATTTGTCGATACCTTTGCTTCTACGAGTCCGATTTGAAAAATTCTTTCTTTATTGTAAAGCGTTTCCGGTGGGAGATGCTTCTCAAACAGTTTTAAATTTTTCTTATTGCACAAGTCTGCCACCAAGTTCACATTTCCGTTTACAGAAATATCTGTTGGTCAAAAGCTCAAATGAAAAACTTCTTTCTTCGGTCAGATACTACTAACTATGCAATCTCTATGTGCGTATTTTCTTTTCAAAATAATGCACGATTTCGCCGCTAAGAGGCGCAAATGCTTTATCTGCTTTTCTCAATATCTTAGCTTTTACATGTGCAATTTTTAAAAATCTTTCAACACCTGATGCCATTTACTTTGTGGAACACTTTAGGTTAGTATATGAAGAATTTTGCAGTTCATAGTTCTGTCAGTAGGTGGTGTTTGTGTACTTCAGTTTCTAGCTGTATCTCCGCTTCTGAAAACACTATTGAGAAATTTCTATTTTACTGTATGCCATTCGCTACAATAGAAATGTGGAGCATTATCCTCTTTAAATAATGCACAGCTTTCCTGCTAGAGGGCGTAAAGGTCGAAACCTTTTTTTTTTCGCTATCTCTGCTTCCGGGTGAAGTGCTTGAAAAGTTCTTTTTCCTTATCATAGCTTTTTCCATGAAAAAATACTTTTCGTCTATTTTCAACTTTTCCATTATGCAAAATTCTTCCGCTGCCAGACGTACGCTTATAACGTGTTTCCTTCTATATTTCTTTTAACTGTTCGATTTGAAAATCTCTTTGTCTCTGATACCTTCCTTCTCCTATGAGAAACTTTTTGTGCGGCATTTGTTAATTTTCGTGCCATGTTTTCTAGCCTCTGGTAGCTGTTTCTATTTCTGGATGTTTTACCGATTGTAGAAACCGGTTGATTGTTTTCCAAATCGGTTCCAGTAGCTTTGATAAATTTAATCTGCGTCAGAACGTATTCAAAAGACGTGCTCATTACAACCGAAAATTCAATGCCATCTTTCTTGTTTTTTCTAATGAACAGAAACATTTCGAATGACATGCAATGCGTTTTAGAAACTTTCCGATTGCGAATCACTTCCTTTTTATTATGTATAATCATTTATTATATATAAAATCATTTACTTGGCCATCACCTTTTAGAATTTAATCTGTATTTCCTTCCTGGTTTTAGTACTTAAAGTTCTTAATTATGTCACATACAATATTTGTCTGAATTTATTGAGCTTTGAAATGCTCTCGTTGCTTTTATCAGATTTGCTATCGCAGCCGAGGAAAGTGAAAGGAAACCTGCTCGATCGTTTCGTTGTCAATGGCAATTTGTGTTCGGACAGGATATTTACATATTTTCAATGCCATGGTTGCTTCGAAGATATTTTTAAATTATGACTCTTCGCCAGCTGGAAAAGCTTCAATATTAGTGTTTTCAGTTGATCTTCAGATTCATAAAGGACAATCCAGTCATCAACAAATAAAAGGGTATTGATACAAGTGGTGTTAGAGAGAAGAATATATACCCATATACTACATAGATGCCCAGGACCCATTGAATTACAGAAAAACCGGCGCATCGGCAGAACAAGGCAGGTCCTGGGTAATACTCCCGGGGGCCCAGGGTAGGGAAAATTACAAAGCGCCCTCATCGAAACAAAATCTTGCATCAATGTATAGCAGAGTTGGAAACGGGTCAAACATTTTCGACCCGGACCCGGACGTTACATAACTGGACCCGACAAAGACAAATCTGCTTTGAACTATGATATATTTATATATATATATACACACGACGTTCAAAAGAAATGTATTATAGGAAAGTATAATTTACTCACTTACTTAGAGGAAGTATTGAAACCGTCGTTCTTCATTTCCAAAATACTACAACCTAACTGTTTTACGCATGTTTTCAAAGACATCTGCGAGAGTCAAAAAGTCTTTGCGTAGTAATGTTAAGGCTTTTCCACCTAATTTTGATGGGGGATACAGTCAAATTTTTTAATTAAGCAGCTTGTTGTATGTTTAATTTCAGTTTTTGCTGCTCTCTTGATAAGATATCAACCTTCAGAATATGCTTCACGGCAACACCAATTTTCACAAATTAATGATGAGTTGAAAGTTTCCAAAATGTGGACGGTGCTAGTATCGTGCACAAAATTACACAATGTGCATTTTTCCTCGATTTTTTTTTTTTTTTTTTGCTTTTCAGGAAAAAAACCAAAAAAAACAAAAAAAAAAAAAACAACCCCGAATAAAACTCCGTCATAATCAGGTCAGGAACACCTGGCCCAAATCGGGTCACAATTATACATGTATATCAAGTTATAAGTCCATCCGAAATTCCATTTCTGTTGGCATCAGAACGAACGTAACTACTGAGCGATGTGGTTTATTATTAAAACTAGCATAAATACCAAGCGAACCTTAAGAAGAAAGAACCTTTTTAGAACAGCGAATAAAAAAATCCTGTGCTGAAAAAAATATATGATACTAACAGTCAATGTTGCACCCAGGAATTCCTTATACATTTGTATATATTATATCAAATCATAGAAACGGTGTAAGGTCAAAACTATCTCAAAACTGCGCCTAGCTGCAATAATTAAATTTAGATAATTATATAAAAGGCAATTTTACTCATATTCATGACAACACAAATATCACAAAACCTGAAAGTCAAATCACCAACTATAAAAACACAAAAAATTTATGTAGTTGGCCACTGGGAACCAATTTTCAGGGAAAGACATCCCAGTAACCGACCAACTCACTTCACTTGAGTTGGAAACCTGGACTTGAGTTGGTCGATTACTCGGGATGTCTTTCCCTGAAGATTCCAAGCAGCCGACTTCACTATTTCTTTGTGTTTGTGTAGTTGGTGCTTTGACTTTCAGGTTTTGTGATTTTTGTGTTGTCATGAATATGGTACGTCTGAACGAAGTTGTCTATATACTGTATATAATATACGCACATAGTGTGTACATATACATACATGGTATAGGCACGTCCGTTATACGCTGAAGTACCAAAAGTCATGTGATACGTACTTAGTATCGTGTAGAACCTCCTCTAGCCCGGCAAAGTGCAGCAACTTGGCGTGGCATCGATCCCACAAGTGGTCGGAAGACTTCTGGAGAGATGTTGAGCCATGCCATCTGAACAGCCACACGCAGTTCCCTGGTGCTTATGGTTATATTTTGTTTTGCTCCCTACGTATTCGTGGTTACTAAGTGATTTTCATCGTTTTGTTGAGTTATTTTGCCATTATCTTGACTATGAAGCTCCAGTCATTTTATTTAGCGAGTTAAAGTTGGACAAACAACATTTATTTTCCGGCACGGACTGCTAATAAGTTCTGCACGTCAACTTACCTTTGTGGGATCCTGACCGGTGAGGGCTGGGATAATATATCTCCTCTCACCTGGGTTGTGGGACTAGTAGTTCTTATTGTGTGTGTATCTTGTGTGCTACCTGTTCATCGCCGTCGTCGTGAGTGGCGGTAAGTACCTTAATGCACTCAACATCTTTATAAACACTCATTTTCTTCTGTTGTTGTGAATTCGCAACTTATAAACATGGCGACTTCCGGCATAGCAGCTAATGTTGACATACAGGCGGATGTACGTCATCCACCCTCCTTCCCTGGCCATGATGACTCTCGTCCACCACAGAGCAGGAGACTCAGAAGTTAATCTTCCAGAGAGACCCATGGCAACAATGTGGCCCCGAAGATCTCAATAGAACAGCACGCCAGTGGACAGACATGGAACTAAAACGTCGAACCGTAACCGCCCGCCTTTTTTTTTTCTTTTTCTGAAGAGTTTGCAACTCTTTCCGCGATGCTATGTATATAGCCACTGGTACCGTATCACGTGACAGACGCTATCGTAGTTTCATGTCCGACCACTGGGGCCCTGTCTTAAATACGAGAGCTGGACCTCTGCCTCTCCTCCTCTGTGTCGTCCTCCTTCTCCGAGCTTATCAGTTACTTCGTCTTCTTCCTTGCCCAGAGTGTCTTTGACCTCCTGCCCTATGACGTCATCGTCGCCTACTACTACTCTTTCTGGCCAGCCTGTTAATCTGATTCCTGCTGCTCTCGTCGCTGAGATGACTGCACACTCTACCTTGACTTCGTCTGATCTACATCAGCAGGCTGCACGCGCAACTGATACACTCTCCACTGAACTACCTGCTTCTTCTCGTCTGATTGATTACCTAATGGATACTTCCCCTTCTGTCACACGGACTGAGCACTCTCCCCTCTAAAAAGCTACTGTGCTATATATACTCCCCAGGCTGGATGACATCACGCTAACTACTGATGTTGCGTCCGTGACTGCAAAGTCATCTGCCTACGATGCCACGTATATTCCCCTTGCTCCACGTACTCATCGCGGCCGTCGGCGTGAAAGATTGGCTAGTCGCCCTGGTGGCGCAGTGGTCTAAGCGCTGACTTATGATTCGAGATGGGTCAGGGTTCGAATCCCGGTGAGGCATGGATGTTGTGTTTGTCTTACGGCACTGGCTCTCTCCTTTCCCTAGAGTCAGTGGCCCTAAATTAGGGACGGGCGACTGCTTATGACCATTGAGTTGCTCACGGTGGTCGTAAAACCCTCATTCAAAAAAAAAAAAAAAAAGAAGATCGGCTACTTCTATTTCTTCTTCGAGGATGCCCTTGCCACCTTCTGGGAACTTTTCTGCCTCTACTGCAAGTTACGCTGCTGTTGTTTGTAACGTACCAGGAGATGTGACGTACCTGCCAGAAGGACGCACACGACATAAAGGCAGATAGGAATCAGAATAAAATGTCTGCGTAGCTCAGTTGGTAGAGCTGCTTGTTCCGGAATAAGCGTCCTCGGGTTCGAATCCCGGCGTAGACCAAATATGACGGAGAAATTTACTTCGTTATAATGGCGCCCGAACTACCCGGATGACCCGACCGTTCAAAATCTCGCATTGGTGTGATGTTATTTCCACACCGCGAGATAGGAAAAATCAGAGAATCCCTTCTCCAGTGCTTCGAAAAATAAATGTGTGTGACGTTGCATTCCACACACCAGATTGACTGGGAGTTCTCAAGTGCACGTTCTACAGTGGTTGTCTGCCTGCAGCGATTCATGGTCACGGCTGACCCGTAGGCCATGCCCCCGGCCCTCTTTGGGGGGGGGGAGATGTGACGTACCTGCCAGCAGGACGCACATGACATAAAGGCAGATAGGAATCAGAATACATGTCTGCGTAGCTCAGTTGGTAGAGCTACTTGTTCCGGAATAAGCGTACTCGGGTTCGAATCCCGGCGTAGACCAAAAATGAAGGAGAAATTTACTTCGTTATAATGGCGCCCGAACTATCCGGATGACCCGACCGTTCAAAATCTCGCATTGGTGTGATGTTATTTCCACACCGCGAGATAGGAAAAATAAGAGAATCCTTTCTCCAGCACTTAAAAAAAAATAAGGGGGGATGATGTAACGTACCAGGAGATGTGACGTACCTGCCAGAAGGACGCACACGACATAAAGGCAGATAGGAATCAGAATAAAATGTCCGCGTAGCTTAATTGGTAGAGCAACTTATTCCGGAATGAGTGGACCCGGGTTCGAACCCCGGCGCGGATAAAAATGACGGGGAAATTTACTTCGTTATATGTTGATGGCGCTCATCGTTCTGATCAATTGACCAATTGCCTTTCCACCCATCTTCGCAAGCGTCCGCTTCGTCTTCTGCCATGCACGTAACCTCTCTTGCTAACAAGAAAATCTCAATCTCCATTGCAGAGGACTCTCTTGCAGGCCGTACATTCATATGGAAGTTTAATAAGGGAGTCTTATTTCACATTCTACCAGCGACTCCTACTATTGTGTATATGGATGCTCTAGGTAAGGTCGTTCCAAAGGATTTGATCTCTCACGTTAGTCGCACTCCACGAGGTGCTATAGCCTTTTTCTTCACTACTGAGACATGCGACCAAGTTCTCCATGTTGGCATTGACATTGGCCTCCATCACCTTATCCCATCTCCTTTAACGCAAAGCCAGTGACTTTGACTTTCAACCCTGTTTTACCCGAGGAGCCGGACGAAGCTCTTCTTCTTTCCGTGTCACACGTCTACAAGGTTCGGTATACAGACTTCCTGCCGCACCAAAAGGCTCTCGATATCTGAACTTAAAGGGTTTATGCTGTCAATTTCAGGTAATTTTCCCGACAGATGAGGCCCTTCCCGCGTGCTCTGCGGAATGTGAAGTTGCATGCAGATCACATCATTGGTCCTTCAACATTACTGTTGGGGTTACTTGTTTTCATTGCTCTGCACCGGGACACGTAAGGTCGTTGTGTCCCCACTTGCGTCCAGTTTTTCCTCACCCAGACAGTGCTCTAATGAACTTAGACCCGCCTTCCACTAGGTTCACAGTTGCGTCAACGACTTTTTCAGTCTCAACTACGCCTTTTCTTTCACCTGCTTCTTCTGGAGGTTTCATACTGACGTCATCCATTCCGACGACCGTTCTGCAGGAAGTCACCCTCCACCAACTCTAACTCAGTTGCTTCACTTATCTGATTTCTCAATTACCTCTACTGTTGAAGATACCTCGTCTTTTCATGAAGATGTTACACATTTTCCGGTTGACACCTCTCTCGCTTTGGAGGATCCTCCTTCCGTAAAGCCTGATCTTGTGCATCAACCTGTTGCTTCCACACAGCTTCCTTCTACATCGATAGTGCAGAATGCTTCTACCCCTAAGATAGCAACATCTGATATCACTTCTCCTGCCTGCTTTGCTGAGGGTGCAACCCTTGATCTGCACTACGTTAAAACCGCACATCGGTGCAACCCTTGGATCTGCACGACGTTAAAATCGCACATCGGTGCAAAAAAAAGTCTTCGACGTTGGACTCTGATTTCCCTTCTTGCGTTACAATTTCTTCTGATGAGGTTCAACCTTGTTCTCCTACTAAGACTTCACGTGCTTGTTCCACGTCTCTTCATGCAGACCTTTCTCGTTTTGAGATGCGTGATCTCCGTTCACTGTTGTCCACTATGCCACCATTGCTGGTCTATTGGACTTTGAAACTGTATGTAAACTATTCAACCCAAAAAAGGATGCCTTTGTTTTCACTGGCACCTTTTCCCGTCAGTATTTGGTAGATCCTGCGGAAGCTGTTCCGCAGATTACCGATATATACATCTGACTGTTTTTTTTATTGGGGGTTTAACGACCATCGCGAGCAACTCAATGGGCTATAAGCAGTCGCCCGTCCCTAATTTATGGTCACTGGTTCCAGGGAAGGGAGAGAGCGCCAGTGCCGTAAGACAAACACAACATCCATGCCTCACGGGATTCGAACCCGGACCCCATCGCGGATGAACGATCATAAGCCAGCGCTTAGACCACTGTGCTACCGGGTTGGCCAACTGGCTCTGCACTCAGATATCTAAGGATGCCAGCTTGAAACCAGCTTTGGGTGGCTACAAGGCTCGGATCAAATCTTACCATCATTATGCGGAATCTTTGCTACTAAATTCTTCTAATGATGCGTAATTTACTTCTTACGACCCTTAATTGTAGAGGATTTTCTAGTTCCCTAGCGAATGCTCTAATTTATGACGACATCCAAGATTATTTCCCCGATTTGTTCTTTCTTTAGGAAACGAATTGTGTTTCTACTTCTCTGTTTCACCGTGGGCGGCCTTGGCCCTATCAATGTTTTCATTGTTTCGGGCTGAGGCCTCAATCTAGTGTTTCTATTGGCTTTCATACTCGTATTCTCTCGTTCATTACTGGGATCAAGGAGGTTGCTCGTGAAGCGGGCAACTTCCTTTATCTTAAATTTACACTCTTCTTTATCGTATATCATGCTCTTAATGTTCATATTTCTCTTGTGAATTATATTACAATATCATTCCTTTCACGCATTTCTATTCTTCTTCGCTCGATTCCTCTTACCGAATATATCATTCTTGGATGTGATTTTAATCGCACCCTCAATCCCACATTGAACCGTCTTGATTCTGGTGAGTATCGTTCTCATCTTAACTGATCTTGTCCATACTCATAATCTATTTGGTGCCTTACGTGCATTGCATTCTGACGGTAGAATCTTCACATGGCAGTCTTCTCGTTCCGTTCCTGAAGCTACTCGATTAGATAGATTTTACCTCTCTCCCGCTTTTCGTCCACGTCTTAGTTCTTCTTCTCATCAGATTTGTGTTTCTTCTTACCATTGTCTCTTTTTTGTTTCTCTAACTCCTCCTCCTTCCTCTTCTCGTTTTCCTTCTACCTGGACCTTCTCCGATACTCCTCTTTCTAATTCTTCCTATTGTTCGCCGATTTCTGATATTCCTTCTGATGCTGTTTTTCGTCTTTCTTCCGTTCCAGACCTTAACTCTTATTGACTCTCTATAAAGTCTACTTCAATTGCTTTCTCCAAACGGTTTTCCCTTTCTCGTCGCATCTCTTCTTCAATGACAGTCTCTCGTCTCCGCTGAGAGTTGTCCTGCCTATCCATCTTTTTCTCTCTTTATCGCTCAACCTTGGTTCGTCTTCGGAGTCTTCAATCTGGGGAACCGACGTGTGCTCTCTACCGACTTAAACTTCATGATTTTATTGACACAATTACTCCAACTGATTCTCTTAACCATCTCGATAGCGGGCGGTCCAAGGCCAATCCCCTTTTCCATTTGGCCCTTCCTAATGGCGAAGTTACCGATGATCCTGAGGTTCTCTGCCCTCTTGTTCACGAGTACTTTCTTCATCATTTTTCGGCCTCTGATTTGCCTTTCTCTGATTAGTCTTCAACGTCATCTTTGTTTCACTCTCTCCTTCAGGTTCTACTATCCTGCCTGGATTACTTCTACTATCCTGTCTGGACTTGGGCAGAAATTGTTTCCGTCTAGCAACTTGTTTTTCCGGACCTTACCTGGAAATCCCTTTCCCAGGTTACACATCTTTTCCCTCTTACTCTTGCCAATCTGGCTATCCTCTCTCTTCCACGTTTTGCGATCTGCCATCTTTCCCCCTCCTTTGCGGATTCTACTGGTCTCTATGCTCAACCTTCTGTTTCTTTTATTTTTCCCTTCTCTTTTCTACTTCCAACTACTTCTAACCTAGCCCACTCTATTATCTCCCGTATTCTATATCATAATCTTCTCTGCTTGATGCCTCTCCCACGCCTATTTCTTCGTTCCCTCCCTCAGTCTTCGCCCCAGCTGGCTATCTGGTCGTTTCCCTCTCTCCCTTCGAGTTGAACGCGATATTCACAGGAGGTTCCTCCATGATCGTCTTACTACTCCCGTTACTCTCCACAGCATCGGCCTACTCTCCTCTGATCACTGCCGCTTCTGCCCGTCAACCAGCGATCTCTTCCGTACCTAAAACCACTGTCCTCTCCTTTGTCCCCTCTTTCCGGTCCTACCATCCACTCTCTATCGGACTTCAAATTTTTCCTTCCTCCCCGATCCCGTTCTACCTCTTGCTCTCCTCTTTGTCCTTACTTCTTCATTTTAGCTAAACGTTCCATTTATCAACTTCACACTTTCCCTCAGAGATGCCTCTCCTTTCCCACTCTTTCTTCCACTCAAGTCTCTCTGGTCGACCTTTTCCGATCTGTACTTCTTGAACGCATTGACTCAAGAGTACCTCCTTGCGATGGGGAGGGGTCCCTGTCGTCGTTTTACTCCACCTGGTCACCCCGGGATCCGTGGTTTCAGGTGTGTGATGATAGGGTCTCCCTCCTAATTTGAGCTTGTAGCGGTCCCAGAGCTAATCAGTGTATTGTGTAAGTTGATGTATGGGTATATTATACTATTGATTTTCTTAGTGCCGCATTTGTATTTCTTGCATTGTTGTATTGTATATACCATGCGTGCCTTTGCATCTTTTCTTTCGGACGACCTCTGCTACTGTATTTACTGCACTTACGCGTTTATTATGTTTGATAACCTACGTGGTTACACTCGTCTGTGCTGTTTACTTTTCTATCACGCGTCGTCTTCTTGTGTTTTATTGTTTTCTTTCCTCCGCTACTGTGATTCGAGGATTCTGTTCACGTGACGTGATGTCAATTTATATTTTACGGCTTTATTAAGCCACTCCGGTGTATATTACTGTATATAGCGTTTTGTGACGTCCTTTTTCTTGTTACTGATTTTTGTTTTCTTTTAATAAACTGGACAAGCATTGTGCCCACAGCATGAAATCCTAGTATTTGTAGGTGCAGGAACTTGGGTGCGAATTGACCTTTCCACGACGTTCCATAAGTGCTGTATTGGGTTCATGTCGGGCGAGCCTGGTGACAACACCATCAGTCGGAACTGTCCAGAATGCTCCTAGAACCAATTTTGGACAAATTGGGCACGATTACATGGTGCATTGACTGCCTGGAAAATCCTATCGTTGTTGGAGTACATGAAGTCCATGAAGGGTTGCAAATGCTTACCCAGCAGAGCAACAAAGCGATTACCGGTTAATGACGTGTTTACGAGGACCGGAGGACCCAAACCGTGCTACGTAAAGACACCCCACACATGTATGGAACCACCACCAGCTAGCACAGTTAATTGTTTAGCTAGAGTCCATGGCCTCATAGGATCTGCGCCACACCCGAACCCTACCATCAGCTCGTAACAAATGCTAACGTGACTCATCGGACCACGCCACATGTTGCCAGTCTTTCAGGGTCAAATAAGGTTGTTTGCGAGCCCAGATGAGGCGCTGTGTCCGATGTCGTGGTGTTAACAAAGGCATTCTGGTGAGTCTTCTGTTCCCATACCCCACGGACGCTAAATTACGGTAAAGAGACATATCATCCCTGACCCGATGGATGTCTTTGGTACCTCCTGCATTGAATGTGGATGTTATTTAAATCAGTGCCGCTTGTTTGTTAGCATGGACAATCCTGGTCAGACGCCGCTGATCACAGTCATTCAACACCCGTGGTCAGCCACTGCGCTGTCCACGGTGGGTGGTAATGCCTTCCATGAGGTATTCTCGGTACACGCATAACACCATGGATCGAGGAACGTTGAAGGTTCTCACAACTTCGGAAACTGGATGTCCCATCCGTCTGGCTACCAGTACCATACCTCGTCTAACTCCGATAATTCACGTCGGCTAGCCATAATCGTACTGGCGGTTGTTCAATCGGACTCATGAGATTACACCTCACAACTGACAAAAATCGTGGCGTGCGTCGAAGCCTTTATATGACGGCAGCGCCAGTTAAAAATTTGAATATTGCTATCCCATGACTTTTGGCACTTCAGTGTATATATACACTATCTACTAACAAGTAATTGGCCGCCGTTAAATATCGTGTGGGAAACAACAACGCAACCAGCCGCATGCAAGATCCCACGCAGTTCGGAGCTCTCTGATTTCGAGAAAGGTGTAATCGTCAGGTATAACAGAAATGGCCGATCCATACGTGACATATCCAGCGAGTTGAAGTTCCCAAAATCGACAGTAGCCTACGTGATTGGCAAGTGGAAGATGAGAGGTGACTGTCGGAATGTGCCCCGACCCGGCAGACCCACAAAACTGGAAGTTAGAGACCGACGGGTGCTGGCCAGAGAAATTCGGAAGAACCGCACCGAATCGGTAGGCCACATCCGCGAGGAGTTTCAACAGGCATCCGGGAGTGTTCTTTCGATGAATACCATCCGTAAGGAGGCCCATCTTCTCGGTTATCATGGACGTGCTGCCGCCCACATGCCTTTGATCACCAAGACCAATAGCGCTTCTCGGCTAACGTGGTGCAAAGAACGTCGACAGTGGATCGTTGAACAGTGGAGACAGGTTCTCTGAAGCGACGAATCAAGGTTCCCCCTCTACCGTTCGGATGGCAGGGTCTGGGTTTGGCGTCTGTCTGGAGAACGCCTCCTGCCGGAATGTATTGTGCCAACTGTGAAGTTCGGCGGCGGTGGAATTATGCTATGGGGGTGTTTCACCTGGTATGGCACGGGACCCTTGGTCGTAATTTCTGGTAGACTCAACGCCGAGACCTACTGCACCATTTTGGATGACCATGCGCTTCCTACGTTGTGGCAGTTTTACGGGGTGGACCCATGTTACTTTCAGGATGACAATGCCACCTGTCATGTTGCGAGGTCCAACTAGGCTTGGTATGGTGACAATGGGGTTAATCGAATGGACTGGCCTGCACAGAGCCCGGATCTTAACCCTATCAAGCACCTCTGGGACGAGTTGGAGCGTCGACTTAAGGGGTGCCCCCACCGTCCAAAATCGGTGAAGGAACTGACCTGTCTTCTCCAAGCCGAGTGGAAGAACATACCGCTAGCCGTCGTATCACGCCTGGTGGAGAGTATGCCCCGGAGGGCCGCAGCTGTAATCGCCGGTCGTGGAGTCTCCAGCAACTATTGACGGTGAGAAAAATTCGTTTTTCTTTGCTATCACAGGTGTCCAATTACTTGTTGGTAGATAGTGTATTACGGTTGCCATAATCTCTATCATAAAAAGGAGGACATTTTATACACCTACTGTCCATGAAAAAAAGGGCATATCAGCGAAAGAAAAACAAACCGGATATTCTTTTAATGTTTGTATGTTTCAGGAAAAGAAAATTTAACTTAATCTCCTCTTATACATATAAGCTTCCGTTTTCTCTCTCTTTCATTTTATGTACATGGGACTCTTGTATTTATAGCGTAAAAGCCCAAATTTGCCGGTGATGAAATTCGAACTTAAATTCGAACTTACATCTTCCTTCTACAAAGTCGGATGTTCTACCGCTTGAACCACACTGACGAAGGCTTATCGCCGCAACTTGCCGTTTAGACATGTGTGTTCCCTCTGAGGTAGGTTACGTTACACACTGATGTTTCGAATAAATGAGCTTTCAGCAAAAACCAACCCGAGAGAAATACTTGCGCACGTAGTTTTCTAGGACTTCCTAATCAATGTTCTTTATCGTCAGATCGTATAAAGAATTAGCAGTCTACTTTTTCATTGTTCTGGAGTTGTAGCAAAGGTATCTGAACGTCAGTGAATTGCATCCTTTTGCACTGGTGTGTAAAATTATTTCACTTATCAGGGTGAGAGAAAGATTTCTTCCGTTTACAGCTAAAAGTTTAACGATGCAAGAAAGCCATACACGCTCACTTCATTCTGCAAAGTACAGGTCTTTTTTTAGTACAGTCATTTGCCAACGTTTCACCAGAGCCACGATCCAACGGCGGTAGCACTTGGCAAATTTCGAGAACAGGTACTCTGGATACCAAATACCACATAAACCACTGAAGCGAAGTGCCGTCCTTATAGAAAATGGATCAAGGATCGAAACAGGTGTTAGTCGCATGGGGGGCATGTTCCAGACTGTATGGAGGATGGAACACGATCCCAAACCTCTCGCAGTTCGTGTAGTTTCCGGCGGACAATTCTCTAAGTGTGACGTGTGGCATTATCCAACGCAGGCTTCCTATTGATGGGCGTTTAGTAGCATTAGCACAGAGCATGCTGCAGTTGTTCGGCGCAGAAGTTCCCGTCTAGAGCATGACCATCTGGAAAGAGATTCCAGTTCACAGGAGCTTTGCAATTTGACCAAATGCACAGCATGACTTTCTTCTCGAACCACCCTCTTAGCATCACTTGCTGTGCTTCTTGGCTACATCGCAACTGCTGGTTCCCAATGGTAGGATAATGTACGAATATTCACTTTTCGTAACTTGTGATGACACATCACCAAAACCTACCGTTCTGTAGATCTGATAGCAATCCACGATAGAGAGCGACACGTTGTTTCGCCTGCCAGGGTATCAATTCATGGGGAACCATTTGATGGCACCTGGAAAAGAAACCAAGCTGGTGTCGAACTACAGCGGATTGAAAGGACCCGGTCCCAGCTGCCAGTTGTCGTGTACTGGTGCCGGGGTTAGCTGTCACAGTTTCGACCATGGTGTCAGTGTTGGTGGTCGTTGGATGTCCTGATCTCCGCTTGTTTTCGAGACTGGTGTCTCAAGCATTGAAACGCAGGAACCACTTTCGCGCTGTGCTGCTGTCCACTGTTTCCTCGCCTTCGATTGCACAAATCTCTTTCGCTGCTGCTGCCGTGCTTACCCTTTTTTAACCAATAATGACGTTGGAGTACCATAACAACACTTTTACCGACCTACATCTTCTGCTTACCTGATAACGGAATGTGGCTGCTTTCCAAATGAACGTCATCAGCCTCGTGTGTTTCATATCATCGCGGTACGCAGTCGACGCTGGTGCGCATTTTGTACGGAATAGACGCCCAGCGTCATGTGTAGCTCAAAACGGGATGAACTGTTGATTCACTCTGGTATACCAGGTATAAGAAGGAAGTCTTTTACTCATTTAGCAATCAACGTTAAATAAATTACTGTAATTGCGTTTCTTTACTCAACTCGAAAAGCATAAAATATCAGAATCTTTTTCAGATAAGGAAGTTCTTACGAGCAAGTAGCTGAAGGTCATACTTGAAAGATTTCAATCCGACAAGGAACACTAAAATAAATTAATCTCAAATATGCGTTGAATAGCCAGCTAGCTATATTTACCTTAAATTCGCCGCATATTGACCGAAACATCTGTTCTTTAAGAACAGGTTTTTGTGTCATTTGATTTTGTTCAACATTATTACGAAGTTCTCAGAATCGTGCCTCCTAAATACAAATACGATGTTGACTTCTCATTGCCATTGCTCTAATAAGGTACTTGCTAGCAACATGGTCTCAACAATAAAGAAAATGTAGAAGTCACGGGAGCAATTGCTTAGCAAAAATGATGTAAGTAGCCTAGTCGAAATTATGCTCAGTAATTTCAAGGGTTACTTAAGTCATTGTTGACTTTCTCTTCATAAGCCGGTGCAGAAAATTTCGTTGTAATATCGACTCATACGTACCTCTGTACCTGTCAAATCAAAAATTCAGTCCCAGTTCTCCTAAGCTCGCTCAGCTAAAATATACGGACACAAAGTTTTGCACAGATGAACAATATGAAAAAAAAAATGAAAAAATTATTTTGATTAAACAAATCAACCGTACTTAATACACTATCTGATCAAAAGTATCCGGACATTTGGCTGTCCACAAACTCCTTGTAATAGGAAAGGAATTTACATCGAGTTGGAACAACGCTTACTTCTATCACAGCTACCACTGTGATAGAAAGGCTTTCCACTAGATTTTGGTACTTTGGTGCGGGAATTTCTTTTTCAGAGTATAACCTTTAGTATAAACCAAGACACACAATTGGCTTCTATTCTACCACAATGGCATTAGTCAAGTCGTTACCGATGTCGGGCGATTCGGCCTGCCTCGCAGTCGGCGTTCCAATTCATTCCAAATATGTTCAATGTGATTGAGATAGGGTACTGTGCAGACCAGTCATGTTCTTCGACATTCATCTCATCAAACCAATCCTGTACGAACTTCGCTTTGGGTCTGTTGGTAAAGGAAAGTACCTTCACCGAACTGTTGTCATAATATTGGTAAAGGAAAGTACTTTCACCGAACTGTTGTCATAATACTGGTAAAGGAAAGTACCTTCACCGAACTGTTGTCATAATATTGGTAAAAGAAAGTACCTTCAGCGAACTGTTCTCATAATATTGGTAAAGGAAAAACCTTAACCGAACTGTTGTCATAATGTTGGTAAAGGAAAGTACCTTCACCGAACTGTTGTCTTAATATTGGTAAAGGAAAGTACCTTCACCGAACTGTTGTCATAATATTGGTAAAGGAAAAACCTTAACCGAACTGTTGTCATAATATTGGGAAAGGAAAGTACCTTAACCGAACTGTTGTCTTAATATTGGTAAAGGAAAGTACCTTCACCGAACTGTTGTCTTAATATTGGTAAAGGAAAGTACCTTCACCGAACTGTTGTCTTAATATTGGTAAAGGAAAGTACCTTCACCGAACTGTCACCGAACTGTTGTCATAATATTGGGAGCACAGAATTGTGAAAAATGTTATTATAGGCCTCAGCATTAAGATTCTCTGGCACTAGAGCTACACTAGAGCTACGAGGGTCAGCCCAAATCATGAAAAACCAGCCTGGATGAGACATAGGGGGCATGCTTGCCAGACGGATGGCACCGGCTCTGTCCCTTCTCTATAACCTGTGGTCCTAAATTAGAGACGGGCGAGTACTTATAGCTCTTAGTGCTCCTCGCTCACAGTGGTCGTTAACTTCCCCTCCAAATATGCTAGCATAATAGTTTTTAGGAGGTTAACTCAAATTCTTTCCCGGAATATGGTAAAAAATTCAGTACCATGCATGATTCATAGATAAAGGAAAAATTTGGCCATCCGCCTACCACAAAACCAAAATTTCTCCTTTCTTCAAAGGACGCAATAAAACGTCTCCTTTCTTCAAAGTGTCACGCAATAAACGCCTGTTGCCATCACTTGAGGAAGTCCATGCGAAATCCGTGACGTCACAGTGTGCCGTCCCGGTGGCCGAATGCTCAGCGGGCTTATCGTCCATGTCAGGCCCGGATTTGAGTCAAGGATGAGGCTTTGGGTTTGCTCACCGGCGCTGATTCATTCTACCTTTTCTCTAGGACCCGTGGCCATAAATGACAAATTAAGGACAAGAGACTCCTCATTGACTTGAATGTTCATGTGGATCGCTAAACCTCAAAACAAACAAACAAACAAACTAAATAGACAAAGTCATCGCTCTTTCCACATTTTCCTTTAATTAACACACAGCAACCGAAAATTTGTACTTCGACATCGCTGGGATCGAACCCCAAATCTATCGATAACTAGCCGAGTGCGTTCACCTTGCGCTTCGGTGGCAACAATCCACGGCGCTATGTGCGTTTATCTCTCAGCATCTGACTTCACAAATCCGTAGGGATGGGCTCAGCAACTGAGACGTCTCCTTCTGGTGACGTTTAACGGCACAAGCTATTTAATCATATCCTTACGGATTTGTGAAGTCAGATGCTGACAGATAAACAGATATAGCGCCGTGGATTGTTGCCACCGAAGCGTAAGGCGAACGCACTCGGCTAGTTATCGAGAGATCTGGGGTTCGATCCCAGCGGTGTCGAAATGAAATTTTTCGGTTGCTGTGTGTTAATTAAAGAAAACGTGGAAAGAGCGATGACTTTGTCTATTTATATTGTCTCCACGTATTTGAAAGTTATAACGAAGTAAATTTCTCCGTAATTTTTGTCCACGCCGAGGCTCGAACCCGGGTCCCCTCATTCCTGAATAAGTCACTCTACCAATTGAGCTACGCGGACGTTCGTTATCGCTGCTATCTGCCTTTATGTCGTGTGCGTCAGGCACGTCACAAAGTTTTTCACCATTTCTCTCACTCTTTGGATTTATTAGCTATAATTTAAAAGCTTGTGCCGTTAAGCCCCTCCCCAGATGGAGACGTCTCAGTTGCTGAGCCCATCCGTACGGATTTGTGAAGTCAGATGCTGACAGATAAACGCACATAGCGTAAGACAGGAGCGTAAGTAAGCACACGGCTAGTTACCAAGAGATCTGGAGATTTGATCCCAGCGGTGTCCGGATAGCAAATTTTCGGTTGCTGTGTGTTAATTAAAGGAAAACGTGGAAAGAGCGATGATTTTGTCTATTTACATTGTCTCCACGTATTTGGAAGATTTTCACCAAACAAACAAACGTTACAGTAAGTAATGTAAGAACAGTTTCATAAATACCTCTTACGGAATGCTCCCCTTTTTGCAGTTGCAACATTGCTCATGTATGCGTATATTCCACGTTCACGTAATACTAACAACACTGGTAAACACAGATTTTGGCACATGAAAGGTTTACTGCGTTTCTAACGTAACTTTCTACGCTGAATTCAAACATGCATTCAGAATTTTTCTATCGCCTTCAGTTTTTGTACAATGAGAGTGTTTTATTATTGCTTTTTCGGAAATTTAGGTATTTTTCCGGTGATAACTAATGTACGTATAATAATGTTTTAACTGATTTCTAGCATAGGGTGACCACAAACAATTTAACATTATGAAGGCACTACCTGTATGTGCTCTGGAAACCAGAGCAAGATGATTCATGCATTGCCGCGTAGCGAGATGGCGCCAGACAACAGTCTGCTGAGTCATACAGAGTGACACTTCATGAACACCCTAGTATTGCAGAGCCATTCTCTTTGTGCGCACCTAGTGAGGTTGCATTCTGTTGTGTCATGTGATTTAAAGCTAATGTGTAAGTGTGGTGTGTTATATAGTGAGTAAATATGCCAAGGAAGTGTGTAAATCATCCCAATAACTTCTGTTATGTATGTGGGAATTTGACATTTAAAGATCAACGACAAAGTTTTACTCCACTAGTTAAAAAATATTATGAACTATATTTTGGTTGTAAGGTGGGGAATCAAAATAAGAGCTGGTCCCCTCATATCTGCTGTGCAACCTGTGTGAGACGTCTGACAGATTGGGCTAAAAGGATTCGGCACATAAGCTTTGCGATACCCATGCTGTGGCGTGAACCACACGATCATTCATCGGACTGTTATTTCTGTATTACAAAAATAAAAGGAATTAGTAGTAAATCCAAACACACAGTGCAGTACCCAAATTTGCCATCTGCTATGAGGCCAATTCAGTACAGTGAGGACTTACCTGTACCACATCCTCATACACAGGTTATAGTAAAACTACCGAAGTTGAAAATGAGGAGCAAGGTGACTACTTTTGAAGCAAGTACCTCTTCATGTGCACCTCATCTATTAACTCAAGGCGAATTAAACGACTTTGTTCGGGATTTGAAATTGTCTAAAAAGCAGGCCGAACTCTTGGGTTGTAGAATGAAAGGAGGAATCTCATTCAGAATGACACAAAGGTGTGTTTTTATAGTAACTGGCAGGAAGAGTTTCAAGATTTCTATTCTGCAGAAAATAAGTTAGTGTACTGCAACAATATTTGCGCTGTGATGGATGTCCTTGATCATGGACATAAAACAACAGAGTGGAGACTGTTCATTGACTCTTCAAAACGTAGTTTGAAGGCTGTCCTTTTGCACAATGGGAGCCAATTCCTTCTGTGCTGTTAGCTTATGCAACTAACATGAAGGAAACATATGAAAATATGCAAATCCTGTTAGAAAAAATCAGTATGGTAAGTATGAAGATGACAATCCGATTTTTGGCGTAAATGTGACAAGGATGGTAAGTCAGATAATATCCGAAAACTTGAAAATTTTCATCGTCCTGGAACGGGACTCGAACCCGCGTCACCCAGAAAACGCCCGGGTATGCTAACCACTACACCACCCAGAATGACCAAGTTTCAAGTTTCCGATCAATTTGAATTTAACCATCACAGGATTCGCTAGTCGAAGCAACCGGCATTCATGTTTAGCGAATCTGGAGGTTAAGAATCTTATCCCGTGTTTGCCCGGAGAAGCAGATAAATCATGAAAGATTTATCTGCTTCTCCGGGCGTAATCCCGTATTTCTTTCATGATAAGTATGGTTGGACCATATGTTGCGATTTAAAAGCCATTGCGTTGCTAATGGGTTTGCAGCTCTAAATGTTGTTGTTTCTTGTGTGAATGGGGCAGCAGGGACAAGAAAAATCATTACATCAAGAAGGAATGGCCAAAGCGTGAATCATAGGCAGAAAAATGTTGTAAGTCTCCCACTAGTCAATTCTGACATGATTCTTCTACCTCCGCTTCATATTAAGTTAGGGCTTTTCAAAAACTTTGTGAAGGCAATGGATAAAAATGGAGACGGGTTTCTTTATCTGAAGGAAGAATTTCCTCGTGTAAATGATGCTGAAATCAAGGAAGGAATTTTTGTGGGCCCCGAAATAAGAGCTTTGATTGCAGATGGAAAATTCGAAGATCTGTTAAGCCAAGTTGAAAAATGAGCGCGGAAGTCATTTAAAAGTATTGTGCAAACTTGTTAAAGTACTTTTGCAGTCATACAAAAAATATATGGGGTGCAATATGCCCATGAAAAAGCATTTCTTGGACTCCCACCTGGATTTCTTCCCTGAAAATCTGGGTTCCGTTGATGATGAACATGGAGGAGGGGGGGGGGATGATTCCACCAAGACATCTCTGCCATGGAAAGGAGGTACCACAGACAATGGAGTGCAATAATGTTTGCTGATTACTGTCAGACGCTGAAGAGGGATGTTCCAGATGCCAAACACAGAAGGAAATCAACAACTGCCACATTTTAGGTAAGTTCAACAGTGTCCTGAATGTATGTAAATACACACATTTCTTTCACACTTAAAAGGGGTGTCACAACAAAATCGAGGGTGATGGGGAAAAAGCACCTACATTTTTTTAATTCAACATGCAAAATTCTATTAGGATCAGGTATTTTCCCTCGTGTGCCGAGAAAAAGTTCAATTTTGTTTACCAAGGTAATGTGCAAGCGATTTACAAGTACTAAACGTACCAATTGCATGCAGCCAATTTAGAGTAGCGTATATTCGTTAGTACGAACCTTTAATAATGCTTGATACATCAAACTCTTGTTATTTTCAAAGAGTTAAGTTTTAGCTGATTTATGAACTGCTGAAATCTTTTGCCTATTTCCAAAATTTCCTACATGGGATATGCTAACAAAATCAAAACGTTTTCAGGAGCACCAGACATTTTTGGAAAAGAAAAAAAAATGGAGAATTCTTCTAGCAAAATGTAAGATTTCAGCTCTTACATTGTAGCTTTACAACCAACTTATGCATATGATTCATACTAAGTTTAATAATGTATATCATGTGCACTATCTCAGGGGTACGTCAAAGGCACATGCTACCCGGGTGCAAGTTCAGATTTGCCGCCCCCTTGTACGAAGTCATTTTTTACATTTTTATTCGTTTTTACATAAAATAATAGCACAATTGTGTCATGCAAAATTGAAGAAAAGAAATGTGTAAAATTCTAGTTCAGAAGACACTGCAGAATAATCCAAGAAGTCAGCTTCCTCTCTCTCAATTTACACAAAATTCTGCTTTATGGGTAAAAAATGTTTCATCATGTTCGATGATAAACATATTACAACTTTCCGCACTCGTATACACTCATTGGACAACACATTAGAGATACCTATATCTAACAGCGTGGGCATTTATATACACTCATTGGACAACACATTAGATATACCTATATCTAACAGCGTGGGCATATATATACTCATTGGACAACACATTAGAGATACCTATATCTAACAGCGTGTTGGTCCTCCTGTAGCGCGAATAACACACTGTACACGCTGAGGCATCAACTCTACCAGATCCCGGAAGATTTCCGGAGGTAATGCCAGACATATCTGCTGCAGTATTGTCCACAACTCCGTCCGAGACGCCGGTCCAGGACCCATGGATCTGAAATTCGTCTAAACAGCATCCCAGAGAGCTTACACAGGTTTTAAATCTTCGGACTTTGGGTGCCACTGGATGGTTCCAAACTCGGATTAGTGTTCCACGAACCATGCCAGAGTGGTTGCGGTTCGGCGGGTCGGCACATTGCCCCTCTGAAACAGAGCATCGGCCGCAGGATGCGCAAAGGCCATGAAAGCGTGTGGGTTAGAAGCCAGCACATGCTGGTAGTGTGCAGCGGTTAAATGATTTAATGTGTCACATAATTAGGCTCCCCAATCCATTACATAGCTACAACCACCTTGAAGAGAGCCGATCCAGCACGACGGGACCAGGGCTTTATGTTGTTGACGGCACACACGCAGCCTCCCGTCAGCTCGGGACAGCTGAAGACGGTATTCGTCTGACCACCCGACGTGGCGCCGCTCTGCAGAGGTTCAGGTTTGATGTTCCCGGCACCAGATGAGGCGTAATGTCCGATGACGAGCAGTGAACAGCGGCACACGAGTAGGGCGTCTGCCCCCGTAGGCCATGGTATGCACCGTGCGCCTTACCGTTTGATCGTTGTCGTTGCTTGGGCTTCCGACATTCAACCTAGATGTGATTTGCGTCGCCGTTACCAAGCGGTTGGTCTGTACTAGCCTGGACGTCGATCCCGGTCATCAGTTTCTCTCTGGACGTTGTTACGTCCGTCGATGTTATACTCGCTGCACACCCTTGATACGGTTGCCCTACTGAACTTTAGAGTTCTTACTGCTTGGGCAATATCTATCTGTATTGCGCCGACAATGCGCCCACGATAAAATTAGCTCAAATCACCCCCTTTACCCATGTTCGTCGATTGCGATACACTGTTGGGAAGATCAAATCAGATCATATGTAGAAGATTTTAGGAAGGGAGTGTCTGACCCCAGGTCGTAAACAACTCTCAGAAATAGGAAGCTAGGAGTTTTGGGCTAGAGCGCCTGATAGGAAATGGACACGGAAGCGAAGTAGAAAGGGGGAGGAAGACGCCCTTATTTATTACCGGGAGGGGGGCAGTACCCGAGGTCCGACGGCTTAACGTGCCCATCCGACGCATGGTGGATATTTGGTGGTTCGATCGTTCGTACCTGCAAAGGATCGAACCTGAGGTTACCTCCGTGGCAGTCATGAACGTTGACCACTAGGCCAGCCGCGGCCCCCACTGTTGGGAAGCCCTGCTGTCCGCCTATTTATCGCCTGCGTTCGGTTTGGGTCTACTCCACTGTGCGAGGGGGTGTTCATGTCAACCGCCCATCAACCCTATCTCTTAATGTTTTGTCTGCTGAGTGCATAAAGAATTATTTTTACTAAAACATAAATGTGCCAAGTAACATTACGATTTTTCACAGTAAAACGTTTTCTTAACTTCTCCTATGTATGTCTCTGATATTAACTTATTTACCGTAAACTTTGATTGAGGCTTCGTGTCTCCCTTCGGAGTCTGGCTTGTGGGAGCTGCACATTCCTTGAAAATCCTCTTGGCGCGTTCCTGCATTTTCTTACGAAAAGTCATCAGGCAACCTCGTGATTAAAGGAAACTTTGAATGACAAAAGTATGCAAAAGTCGTAACCTACGGAGATGAGTTTAAGAGGTGTGTTCTTTGCTTTGAAGTCAATTTGAAAGCAAGCCTAAACGATGAGAGAAGGCTAATAGTTAACATTCTTAGAGCAAAATGACGAGCATTGTATAGAGAAAAATAGTCGTCCAGCAGTCGAGTGGCGTTTTGCGTGAGCTTGTGATTTCTTGAACTGTTGGGCTTGAATCATCCAGAGACAAGATACTGTATATAATATGATGTGCTTCTTCTTAAGCTGTTGGCCCTCCGGTCTGCCCCTCCTGAACTAGTGGCCTTAATGTAGAGACGGGTGAGTCCTCACAACCTTTTCTCCTGAATTAAACGATTAACGTCCCCGTTAATTTGCTCTCAACCATTCGTGGCCATGCTGCGTCGTCTATAGGTACGGATGTGGCCATGTCGACCGTTGCCCGATGACTTGCGGCACGGGGACTACATTCCAGGAGGTCACTCCGCCGTCTACCACTGGCCTGCCAGCGTCGCCGGCACCGGTTGCAGTGGTGTTGTCGGACCCGATCAACGTGGGATGGTGTCCATTAGCGTCGTGTTGTCTTCAGTGATGAGTCACGGTTTGCACTTGTCGCCAATGACCAGCGCATACGTGTTTGCAGACGAGCCGGCCAGCGCACGGATCCTGCCTTTACCCTGGAAGGGCACACAGCTCGCAAACTGAGAGTGACTGTCTAAGGAGCCATTTCCTACGATAGCCGGACACCCTTGTTTGTCTTCCGTACTGCCCTCACGACTCAGCGGTACGTCGATAACATTCTACGATCTTCTGTGTTGCTATTCCTGTCGCAGCATCACGCAGCAAATTTTCAACAGGATAATGCCCAGGTTCACACGGCATGGCTTTCCCAGGCCTGCCTTCGTAATGTTGACACTCTTCAATGGCCATCCTAATCGCCCGCCATCTCACCGATCGAACATGTTTGCGATATGATGGGATGCCACCTACGCTTATCCCGGAATGTCGGCGAACTGGCCCGTAATTTGGACACCATCTGGCGTGCTATACCTCAGGACCGTATCCATGAACTGTATGCGTCTAAGCCACGCCAGGTAACCACTCGTATCCAAGCCACAGGTGGCGTTACAACGTATTGACTTGTTTCACTCGTGTAGATGTTTTATCCGAATAAATTACCCAATTTCTCTGGAATTCCAATCATTTCCATATTTACTGTCCGATCCATATACATTGCACATACAAATTTTCACCTTGATTGGATGATTATTTTTGGGTGCTTCGTTTTCTTTACTTTCTTTTCTGCAAAGAGTGTATGATAAGTACGTGATGATGAACGACCTGTTTTACGTAGGATTTGTCTGGTTCATCATCGCTTAAGCACAGCCGGGTCAAGAATGTGTTGGCCACCCAAAATGCAACACCAAGAAGGACACGAGATAGCAAAGCCAGACTTACTGGACACATAACAACAGATACAAAGATGAAACGATTGAACTTACAGGCCCGTGCGACTTGCGGAACACGCAGACATCAATAGTTCGTGTGGCCCCCATGGCTAGCAATAACGGCCGTAACACGCCACGGCATCGAACGAAAGGGGCTTTGGATGTGTGCTTGGGGTATGTCGGTCCAGGCTGCTGATCGACAACCGGGTGGTCCGGCAAGCACCACCCGCGGCTACGCCACAGTTCATCAGGCGTAGCCGAGGGTGGTGCTTGCCGGACCACCCGGTTGCCGATCAGCGACCAGACGTGTTCGATGGGCGACATATCGTGAGAACTGGCGGGCCACGGCAACAATGACACCTGGTGGGCCGTGAAGAATTGTTGCACGATACGTGCCACGTGCGGGCGCGCATTATCCTGTTGAAACATGGCCGCTGGCAGGTCCTGCAGGTAAGGGAGGACTACAGGCTCCAAAACGTCGGAGATGTAGCGGTGGCTGTTGAGTGTACCGGCGATGCGTACCAGAGGGGTGTGGGTGTCATATCCAATTGCGCCTCAAACCATAACGCTAAGCGACGGACCGGTATGACAATGCATAATGCAGACGCCATACAGTCTCTCGCCGCGGTGCCGCCACACGCGGTTCCGACCATCGTGGTGTTGCAGGCAGAAGCGGGATTCGTCAGAGAAGACAATGTCGTGCCATTTCGTTGTCCAGGTGCGGCGTTCAACGGCCCACTGCCACCGCACTCACCGGTGGTGTAACGTCAATGGTAATCGGAGCAATGGGCGCCCTGCGACAAGTCCCCGCTCCTGCAGACGACGTCGAACGGTACGTGCTGACACAGGTTGTCGCGCAACACACCCTAATTCCTGCGCTAACGTTTGTGATGTGGCGATGCGAGCCGTCAATGCCCGCCGCACTACATGCGGGTCGTCTCGTTCGGTGTTGTGCCGCGGCCGCGGCAATCGCTCACGTCGGTACGTCCGTCCCTCCTGCACCCACCGAATCCATACTCGCGTCACTGTGGCTGGATGTCGTCCCACACGGGCGCCGATGTCTTGGTACGATAAACTGCTGTAGCGATGAGCCAATATTTGTCCTCTGTCGAACTCCGAAACGTGCAGGAATGACTGCCGTATTCTGCGACGAGGCATCAGGAAGCTTTCCACGCACAGGTCCGGCAGCACAACACACTTCCACTACTTACACCCCGCCTTCTGTGCACCCTTCTTATAGTGCTTCTCGGTGGCGTGTCGAGCGCACATGATATGCATATGCCATGCAATGCTAATCGTTTGCATGTCCTCTCGCGGGCGACACATGCTGCGAATTTCAGGCCAATCGGATGCTTCCTTCTTGGTGTTGCATTTTGGGTGGCCAGCAGTGTATTTTAATAATTACATCACTTGTGGGCATTTCATTACACAGGCTTATAACATCAGAGTTTACCTAATAAAGTGGCCTGTCAGTGTATATTAGTAGTGCTTGCATGTCTATTATAAATCTGAACTTTCAATTTCTTTTTGCAGATAAATGTACCTTTTGACATATTAGTCCGTAGTTTAGAAATTAGGTTGAGTTTGCATAATTGAAATCTTGAAAAGGAACGAAGGCGCCTACATCGAAATCAGATAAACTGGTGATGCATCAGTAAACAGCACTGGCATTTCCAGTTAGTGGCTCCTAAGAGCCATTGCACAGCGCAGATGTTTTTCTACTTTGCGAGTCTGTCTCCAAGGAAGGGAGAATGTGGCATGATTAAAGGACAAGAACTGCATCCATGGCTTGCTCGAGACAGAAATTAAAGGACAAGAACAGAATCTATGGCTTGCTGGAGACAAAAATTCTGCCCTTCCAGATGTCCGCGTCCTAGACCACACAACCACAGGCCAGGCGTCCTAGCTGCGCAGATTTTCCCGGGAATGTGCTTATATTATAAGCTATGAAGCACATTTAAAAATATAACTGCACAACTAAAACAATTTTCAAGCAGGAAAAAATTGCATAGGAAAGGTATGAAGTGAAGATACGATACTCTAGAAGTTATTTATGGAACGGTTTGTCATGATAATAAAGAAAATCTACGTAGCATCAAACTTATAGACAACTAAACTCTAAAACCTATGAGGAAGTTGTAGTGTTTCTATTGAAAATGTACTTTGACTTGTTAGTCGCAACCACTGCATACAGCAGAAGCTACATTAAAACAATTCTAATCTCTGCTTTCACAAAGGAGAATATCGGAGAATTGGGGGGGGAATAGTGCGATTACTGAACGAACCTTATGTTAGGCTGATTTTCACTATGTATATAGTTTCCGGAGGAAGTTTGTACTTTTAATCTACGGTATCCAGTTGATAACTAAACTTTGGGGAAAACAGTATTATCAAGGAGGTTTATACAGTAAGTCTGTGCGTTTTACTATACGTTTGAAACGTGATAGTAACAATGTAAATACTGAATCTCACTCAGTAAACTATAAGCTATTACTAGCAATAGCTCATAGCCATTGACCGTCAAGCTGGTCGATTCCTTTTTGAAACCACGTTTGGCCATTGAAGGCCCAAACCTGGTATCGAAGAGGAATAGTTTTCGACTTCACCGCTTGTCTCGAAGATAATGAGCCATGAAGCGAAAAAAGTAATAAAAGTAGCTAAACCTGAGTTATATGCTGGGTGAGGAAGCACTTCAAATTTCAGTTCTCTAAATTTCTTTTTGGCTCAAACCGCGGTACGCTGTTTGGCGTTGTCTGGGAGGAGCAGTACCTACAGTCTGTTTACCAATTCAAAATGGCGTTAAAGCATCATAGAGTGCAAACGCTTCAGCTGCTTTGAACAGAGGTTGGCAGTGACGGTACGTCCACTGAGAACCAGTCGAAGTTCACTAAAAACTCTAACTTCCGCCAAACATTCAGCAATACCTTCGTTTCGAATAGTCGTCTCGTTGGGACAAGTAGTGGAGGCTAACCTGGACCGATCCCTGTTATTAGTTTTGATTATTGAAGTAGATCCGTTTCTAATGGCACGTCATAATTCTCTTACCATGCTAATGAAGAAGATTTACGTAGCGTTAAACTTATATAAAATCTGGTTTTTCGAGTTCCTTGCAGACCCCAATAAGACTATTGGCTTGTCCAGTAGTCAGTTCGTGTTTAATACTTCAGCAACTTTTGGCTATCTTACCATGGGTTGAAGATGCTGAATTGCTTGTCAGCAACCTGATAACAACCTGCATATTCTTGTAATGGATCAGCTTCAGCAGCATAGCATGAAATGTTGCGATCGACCATCACTGAAAATCCCAATCGCGGCTTACTTTCAAGGTTTGTGTATACTACCTTTGAACTTCCTGAACACAACTTGAGCAGCACCAATGGAAGCAAGCTGCCCCTCACCTCCAACTTCGCTTATTTCTCCGACAACTTCAGTGGTTTTCAATAATTTTTTTCAGTAATGACAAAGAATATCACGAATTAAGTACTGAAAACTCTCGGCCTTACCAGTGAACTAGTGATCTGAAGCGCGGGCTTCACACTAATTGCTGGAGTTGAGCCTGCGGTCGAGCTCCGTATAACGCATCGGTAGTGTGTTTGCTCTATAGTGTTGGCTGTTTCTTTTCCCTGGAACCAGGATTTTAATTTAGGGATGGGTGATTACCTGCAGGCTTAGATGCTCACGTCGGTCGTTCACCACCGAAATTAAAATTCGACATAATCTGTTCTTCAGTCAACTCTCTTTTTGGCACGATCCACGCTTTCGTAAACCACGCAAATCACATTCAGAAGACTTTGATTCAAATCATCTACATAGCAAATATCACAGCGTTGCCACTGTCGAAATTCCACGTTTTCAAGTACGTTTTGTGATTTGGAAACCGGAAATAGTCCCATGGAGTCAAATCCGATGAGTAGGGTGGACGGTGTAATAGCTTGAACCCACAGTCACGCAGTGTTTGTTACCCGAGTAACGAACATTCTAAGTAATGATGCATTGTCTTGACCGAAGGTGAAACTTAATTCCTGCAACACTTGAGCCTCAATCTGCCGCCTAAACGTCTCAATGGGTTAGAATAATACTCTGTATTGATAGTGGCACTTCGTTTCAAGATATTGCCCATGATAACTCCTCCTACTTCCCAGAAGATGAATGCCATTACTTTTCCAGATAATTTTGTGACATACCACTGAGGTGATGCAAAAGTCAGAACGGCAAGTTGCAGCGGTAAGACAAGGTCAGTGTAGTTCAATCGGGAGAACAACCGGCTCCGGAGCGGGAAGACGTGCTTCAAATACCACCACAGGAAAAAAGGGATTTTCTTCACAACTTCTTTTGTGGAAACATCTTAGTAGGGGGTGGGTGGGAGAAAAGGAATGCTTCTATTGTTTTGATTGTTCTTCTGCTGCATGGTGGAAGTAGTGCACCCATGCTTCGTTCATATTAATATATTGCCTCCAAAACGTAACTTCATTAGCTTCAAAATGCTGAAGAATCTCATGACAAAACTTCATACTTTCCCACTTCTGTTCTGTGTTCAGTGCTTCAGAGACACCCCCAAGAAACGTTCTGCATTCCATTTATCACAATATCGTGAGTTCGCTTAGGGAGATGTTGAATGTTGTTTTAATGTTCTTCAGTGTTATTCTGCGATCTTGCATAACCAGGTCATGCAATGCATCCACATTTGTAGGTGTAGATACAACAGGTCTTCCACTGAGAGATGCATTTTCAACATTGCCTCTTCCATGCTTAAATTCTTCGACTCAGTTTTTGACCATGGCTTCTGAAGGACAAGATTCTTCCTAACGTTTTTTTTTTCTTTTTTTCTTTTTTTTTTATTTAAGGTTTAACGACTACCGTGAGCAACTCAATGGGCTATAAGCAGTCGCCCGTCCCTAATTTAGGGTCACTGGTTCCAGGGAAGGGAGAGAGCCAGTGCTGTAAGACAAACACAACATCCATGCCTCACCGGGATTCGAACCCGGACCCCTTTCGGACGAATAATTATAAGCCATCGCTTAGACCACTGCGCCACCGGGGCGGGACGGCTCCTAATGTTTGTTGCATGTCCTCGTGAATTTCTTTCGGCGTCATTTCCTTTGAATGGAGGTACACAGTGACTGCACTACGTTTGATTCTCTCAACAATCGCCATCTTCACCTACTTCCTCACTTCAACGCCCACTGTGAAGGAAAAGGAAATAGCTACAAACCTGAAATTTCCTAAGAACACACAGGAAGTCGCAGCACATTTGCGGCAATATCGTTTTTTTGTTTGTTTGAGAATTTAACAACCAACATGAAATTATTTCACTAATTTAGAGCCACTGGATCCAGGAAAAGGAGAGAACCAGTAACGTAAGAAAATCATAATATCCATGTTTCACCGGGATTCGAACTCGGGCCCATCTCGGACGAAGGATCAGTAGCCAGCGCCTGGAACACTGCGCAATATCGTTTTTCACGAAACTCTTTGCTATCTACACTGGGAAAAAAGTTTTTAATCCCCGTCGTATTTATGACAAGCATTAACTTAGCCGAGTTTATACTTTTCCTTAGTTTTTCTTGCAAAAGTACGTAAATATTTATAGTTTGTACTGTAACACGTAACAGTGTGTTACAGTACAAACTATAAATAGCGAAAAACGCACAGACTTTTATATAACCTTAGTAATACAGCGATTTCATATTTTTGATAGGACAGAAAGAAATATGAGCACGCGCGTGTGTATACCTGTGTATATGCGCATGCAGTGGCGTCGCTTATAACGTTCACTGGTTACACTACTTAAAATTGGAAATCCCATTACAAATTCAGCGTTTACATACGAAAATCGCCGCTTGTAAGAATCGCTTCCCAAGGGTCTAAGGTTCAAGATATGTCGTTTTTTTCGGAGATCTGACTTTTCTATGCATTAGAACATATTTGGAATTTTTAACCAAAAAACTGTTTTGAAAACATTCACTGAGTTTTTCCGAAAGATTTTGAAACCTTTTGCTGAGGGACACAAAGCTTATGAAACTATGTTTCACTTTGCTTCCTTCTTTCTTATCTTCAGTGGACTAGCTCTGAATCAAAATAATTAGAAGGAAAGAGAGTCTCAACAAAACAGATGAGAACAGTGGGGGTGGAATGGAGTGTGCGTGGAGCATAACGTTCGCAGCAAATTGTTTTCTCATTGCTTAATAAACAGAAAGTCTCATGATTTCATGGGAACAAATTTCAGATTTATTACATATGGTCCAATGACCACAAGGGCACAGATGTAGTATGTACTATTAAGAGAGAGAGAGAGAGAGAGAGAGAGAGAGAAAGAGAGAGAGAGAGAGAGAGCAGCAATTCTTTACAGAGTAAAAACATTTTTGGTCTAAGACAAGTGCAGAACACATTTCATATCAAGTATGCAGTTGAAGACGTATACGTAGGCCATTCAAAAAGCAACGAGACTAACGTCATAGCGCCATAACAAACCCACGCAGAAAAATGCAGCTTCCTGTGTCGGAACACCTGTAAGGTCAGTCACGTGACGAAGCGTCGTTACAGCGCTCAGCTAGTTCATTCTTGTAGTAGACGGTGTATAGTTCAGCAGTGTTTCTGTAGCACAATATGGATTTAAAACTGGAGCAAAAAACAACTATGAAATTTTGCGTGCGTTTGGATAAAACCTCCACAGAAACACACGAAATGAAAAATACAGCCTATAAGGAAGACGATTTGCCCGGTACAAGAGTTTTAGAATGGCACAAGACATTTGTGAATGGTGAAGAGCGCCCGGGAGATGCGCCATGCTCCTGTAGACCTTCGACATCGACTACGGAGGTTAATGTCAGTACCATCGAGGCACTCCTGCGCGAAAACCGCCGAGTGACCACTGAAGAAGTTGCTAATGTGACGCCCCTCACAAGTACGACGCCCCTGTACATAGCGCTTTGCTTACCCAGTAGATTATCCTGGATTTAAGCATTGAAATGATGGCGCACCCTCTGTATTCACAGGATCTGGCACCGTATGACTTCCACCTATTCCCTGAAGTGAAAAAACAACTTCGTGTGCGTCGGTTTGCATTAAATACTGAACTGAACGCCCTCTGTATTCACAGGATCTGGCACCGTATGACTTCCACCTATTCCCTGAAGTGAAAAAACAACTTCGTGTGCGTCGGTTTGCATTAAATACTGAACTGAACAATGCTGTGATGGGTAACGTGAACCAGATGTTGAGGAAGGGCTTCGAACACACCTTCCGGAAGTGGATGGAAAGGCGGGACCGGTGCACTCGGGTGGAGGGAGAATTCTTCGAAAGTATGTAAGTGCAAGTATGTTTGTTACATTACACTTCTGCCCCATGTAAAATCAGTCTTGTTATTTTTTGAACGACCTTCGTAGAAAAGCCTAGAATTTGTTTGAGAAGCAATTGATCATGCGAGTTGCTTCGAAAATACTTTCAAAGGGATACTGACAGTTGAAACTGAATGCTTCACACATCTCACTTAACAAAAGTTTGTAAGCAAGAAAATAAAATGAAAAAATATAATTTTTTCTTTATTTTCAAACGCAAAGATAAATGTATGGAAGATATTTTGTAATTGTAAAAAAAAATCAGGAGTTTTCAATGTCCTGACGAGCATTGGAATACTTATCAAAAAATTTCAGAATGTTTTTGTAAAACTTGGAGTGAAAGAAATGAGGGGAGATGATGAATTGCTGATGCAACGGAATCAAAGAAACAGAATCGCACATGAAAAAAAAAATCATACCGTGAGAGTGAGAAAGAAAATGTCAACATTCCGGATGCAGAAAATTAGGCATTTGAATGTTTAACTGGAATTTTTGGAAGCTGTGAACCTTACAACATTTACTTTGCTCATGAGAAAAGTGTATAACGAAGTAAATTTCTCCGTCATTTTTGGTCTACGCCGGGATTCGAACCCGAGTCCGCTTATTCCGGAACAAGTCGCTCTACCAACTGAGCTACGCAGACGATCATTCTGATTGCTATCTGCCTTTATGTCGTGTGCGTCCTGCTGGCAGGTAAATCACATCCCCCTCCCCCGGAAAAAGGGCCGGGGGCATAGCCCACGGGTCAGCCGTGACCATGAATCGTTGCAGGCATCATACACATTTATTTTTCGAAGCGCTGGAGAAGAGATTCTCTGATTTTTCCTATCTCGCGGTGTGGAAAGAACATCACAACATTGCGAGATTTTGAACGGTCGGGTCATCCGGATAGTTCGGGCGCCATTATAACGAAGTAAATTTCTCCGTCACTTTTGTCCACGCCGAGCTCGAACCCGGGTCCCCTCGTTCCGGAACAAGTCGCTCTACCAACTGAGCTACGCAGACGTTCATTCTGATTGCTATCTGCCTTTATGTCGTGTGCGTCCTGCTGGCAGGTACGTCACAAGTGTTTACCTTAGAAAACTCCCTGAGCGCTGTGTGACGCTTAAAAACTTCATCTGGCTGTTCATGTTAAACAGTTCTGCAGCTGTTTAACATGAACGGCCAAATGAAGTTTCACCAGTTTTGTATAAGTGCACTTATATGAAACTGGCCTTGCCAGCAAACATGACTTCGAGTATCCAGACTCTGGTTTAAAGAACAGGCAATGTTACCGAAAGAACATTAGAAGAAAATTTGTGGATACAATTGTTGTAGGTGAGAGATCGGAATCGGAAATCGACAAAAACATCTCTTCGTTGGACACGACGCACATGATTTCCCATGCCTGGAAAAATGTGCTACACATTTGCATTTCTAACTGCTTCGATAGAACGGGATTTTACAAAAGAAATGACCCTAATGTAAAAGAGATATTGGAAGAGGGGAAAAGATATTATTTCAATCACATGCTTGATAATTTGATTAATATAGACGGTAACGCACGAACAACTTTTGATAAAACAGAAGATGAAATCTTTGAAGAAATTCAGAAATCATTAGAAAAAGTAGTAGCACGGATGGAAATTACAAACGTGATTGAAAAACCACCTGCCACAGGGTCAAATCAAGCTCTCCAAATTCTCAGAAAAAGATCGGAACAAAGAAGAGGCTACATAAAATCTTACAAGAAGTTTTACGAACTCGAACTCTAAGTACAAAATCGTGTTAAAACCTGATTTCAACAACCAACAATGGATAAATTATTTGGATAACATGTACTTTTTTAATACGTATGTAGTTTTTCTATAGTCATTAACACAAAAATTGTATTTCGTATTACATGTATTAATAACGGGCATACTTTGTATTAATACATCTTTTAATATAAGTATGTGTTATTTTACAGCATAAATTCCTATATTCATATTTTCAGTATGTAATCTTAACGATTTTCTAAATAACGAAATTTCTTAAAGATGAATATGAAAAATTACTATTACTACGAAGTAGAATATTAAATATGCATATTTGAAGATTTAAGATTCGAAACGAGCGATCAAGCGGAAGTCTTATAAGCGGCGGTCACTATACAATAATTACAGTTCGAAAGTGTAATGTTTATTGTCAACATTCATCGAGGATGCATAACAATGTCAAGAAATACATACATACCTTTTGTAAAGACGTCGAACTCAAACAACTTAAGCACAAACTGATGGCACGAATTGGCCCTTTCGGCAGCGCATCCAGGAATTTCAGTCATTTTTAGAAGCACAGTTCCAACAAGTAAGTTCGTTATAGGGAAGAATGTTTTTGAAATTATAACGAAGTAAATTTCTCCGTCCTTTTTTTCCACACCGGAGCTCGAACCCGGATCCCCTCATTCCGGAATAAGTCACTCTACCAATTGAGCTACGCGGACGTTTTATTCTGATTCCTATCTGCCTTTATGTCGTGTGCGTCCTTCTGGCAGGTACGTCACATCTCCTGGTACGTTACATCATCTCCCCCTTATTATTATTTTTTTTTTCGAAGTGCTGGAGAAGGGATTCTCTTATTTTTCCTATCTCGCGGTGTGGAAATAACATCACACCATTGCGAGATTTTGAACGGTCGGGTCATCCGGATAGTTCGGGCGCCATTATAACGAAGTAAATTTCTCCGTCATTTTTATCCACGCCGGGGCTCGAACCCGGATCCCCTCATTCCGGATAAGTCACTCTACCAATTGAGCTACGCGGACGTTTTATTCTGATTCCTATCTGCCTTTATGTCGTGTGCGTCCTTCTGGCAGGTACGTCACATCTCCTGGTAAGTTACAAAATGTTTAACAGTTCTACTATGAAAATAATCACGTAGACCAGAAAAGAAAACCAAAGCTCACATTCATTTGAAAAAACTGAAGGTAAAACGATTTAAAACCAAAAACAGACAAACGAAAATTTCCCCTTGTCAGTCATTTACAAATGCTCAGAGGGTCTCCAAATTATTCAAATTCAATAGGCTATCATAACCGTCCCGGTGGGCGACTGGTCTGAGGCACGGGCTTTAGACCATTCATCCAAGATGTGCCTGGATGAGACATAGGTCGTGTGGTTGTCCGATGGCACTGGCTTTGAACCCTTCCTTGAACCACTGACTTCAAATTAGGGACTGGTGACTGTTTTTAGCCCTCAGAGCTGCTCATTGAGGTCATTAAACCCCTCCCCCTAAAAAAAGAGAAAAAAGAAATTTCCATAAAAACACCGCTGAGAGGTGGTAATAATTTAAAGTTGGGGGAAAGGAAAGTTTCATAGCAACATTACTTTTCAAAAAACAGCTAAAATTTTCGATACAATAGTTGCCGGTGGCGCAGTGGTCAAAGCGATGGCTTCTGATCATTCGTCTGAGATGGGTCCGGGTTCGAATCCCGCTGAGGCATGGATGTTGTGCTTGTCTTACGGCACTGGCTCTCTCCCTTCCCTGGAACCAGTGGCCCTAAATTAGGAACGGGCGACTGCTTATAGCCCACTGAGTTGCTCACGGCGGCCGTTAAACCTCCAACCAAAAAAAAAAAAAAAAAGTATTTGAAATAATTTTCAAAAGTATTTTTAAAACATGAAAAACTACTGCCAAAACGCATTGTTTGCAAAATTGTCCAGCAAAATAAAACCGTAAATTACACTGCTGGCCACCCAAAATGCAACACCAAGAAGGAAGCATCCGATTGGCCTGAAATTCGCAGCATGCGTCGCTCGCGAGAGGACATGGAAACGATTAGCATCGCAGGGCATATGCAAAGCATGTGTGCCCGGCACGCTACCGAGAAACACTATAAGAAGAGTGCACAGAAGGCGGGGTGTAAGTAGTGAAAGTGTGTTGTGCTGCCCGACCTGTGCGTGGGAAGCTTTCTGACGCCTCGTCGTAGAATACGGCAGTCATTCCAGCACGTTTCGGAGTTCGACAGAGGACGAATAGTGGTTTATCGGTACAGCGGTTTATCGTACCGAGACATCGGCGCCCGTGTGGAACGGCATCCAGCCGCAGTGAAGCGAATATGGATTCGGTGGGTGCAGGAGGGACGGACGGACCGACGTGAGCGAATGCCGCAGCCGCGGCACACTACCGAATAAGAGGACCGGCATGTTGTGCGGCGGGCATTGACGGCTCGCACCGCCACATCACGAACGTTAGCGCAGGAATAAGGGTGTGTTGCGCAACAACCTGTGTCAGCACGTACCGTTCGAAGTCGTCTGCAGGAGCGGGGACTTATCGCACGGCGCTCATTGCTCCGATTGCCATTGACGTTACACCACCGGCGAGTGCGGCGGCAGTGGGCCGTTGAACGCCGCACCTGGACTACGGAATGGCACGACATTGTCTTCTCCGACGAATCCCGCTCCTGCCTGCAACACCACGATGGTCGGATCCGCGTGTGGCGGCACCGCGGCGAGAAACTGTATGACACCTGCATTATGCATCGGCATACCGGTCCATCGCTTGGCGTTATGGTTTGGGTTGCAATTGGATATGACACCCGTACCCCTCTGGTACGCATCACCGGTACACTCAACAGCCACCGCTACATCTTCGACGTTTCGGAGCCTGTAGTCCTCCCTTATCTTCAGGACCTGCCAGCGACCACGTTTCAACAGGACAATGCGCGCCCGCACGTGGCACGCATCGTGCAACAATTCTTCACGGTCCACCAGGTGTCACTGCTGCCGTGGCCTGCCTGTTTTCCCGATATGTCGCCCATCGGACACGTCTGGTCGCTGATTGGCAACCGAGTGGCCCGGCAAGCACCACCCGCGGCTACGCCTGATGAACTGTGGCAACGTGTGGAAGCAGCCTCGACCAACATACCCCAAGCCCACATCCAAAGCCTCTTTCGTTCGATGCCGCGGCGGGTAGCGGTCGTTATTGTCAGCAGTGGTGGCGACACGAACTATTGATGTCTGCGTGTTCCGCAAGTGGCACGTGCCTGTAAATTCAATCGTTTCATCTTTGTATCTGTTGTTATGGATCCAGTAAATCTGGCTTTGCTATCTCGTGTCCTTCTTGGTGTTGCATTTTGGGTGGCCAGCACTGTATTACTTAAAAATCGTATTTGTAGATTTTCCTAGCATTGTTTTCTTTCGATAATACCCCACTGATTGTTTTGCTAATGACCATTTTTACCGATGTTTTTTTTTTACAGCTTTTGTTGTTATTTTACATATTCCAAAAATGTATTGTTAAGATGCAGATTGCATTCATTTCAATGTTAGCAAAAATCCAAACATTAAGTTGTGGAAAAAAAGAAGATATCATGATACAATTCAGTGGGGTAATGATTGAGATACCCCCTTCCACTAACAATAACAAATAGACCAAATTAATTCTTATCATCACAACATTATCTTCCTTATGAAAGGATCCTATTAGAGAATAGACGCCTGAAATAAGAGATGAACTCTTTAACTAGAAATTGAACTCTTCTACGTGAACAAATTCGATACATCCAATTCAAGAACCTATCAATATATCCAGTCCAAGAACTGGTGCATTTACTACGAAGAAATAAAGACATCAAATCTCTTGGCTCATTCACCCGGCTATGTTATATGTACAACAAGACTCCTTCTATATATCCTTCTATATTGTTGAAGATATTTGAAACACCTGTATAAGGCTGTCGGAAAAGCATATCCAATGTGAGACCAACTGGCACTGAGAAAAAATGTATTCATCAAAATATGAATAACTGGCAGAGGGTATTGTTTTTCGGATGTTGTCTGTCTATATTACCTTTTTATATGAGATAATAATATACTTAGCTGACAATGCAACAATAAAACTGTTCCACAGTCTTGCCACCATATAGTGAGTGGCCGTAACCTGACACTAATGCTTCAGGGAATGCCACATTAACTAGTGCATAGTACTGCAGCTTCTCCTTTACGAAGTTATTCCTTGATGGAATACAAGGTCTGAAATGCATTGTCCAGGCTATAGGAGGCTGAAGGAAGTACTCATGAACCACGTTGCTAGGGTTTCCAATTTCCCACATTTCATCAAACCGTCAATCAGAGCAAACACTTTCAAACGTAATACAAGATGTATTAATAATACGATGGTTCATCATAATTCCAACCGTCATTTCCGTATTCAGTAAATGAGAAATCCAGGTTTAGATGATATCTGCGTGCTGTCCGCCAATAGCGAAAAGTATGTAGTCCGCACGTGCGTGTCCTAACAGAAACACAAATGGTCCTCCCGTTAATATCCGGACAAAGGCACCTATCAACAACTTTTATTTACAAGAAAACCTACAATCTGTGTTGAAGCCCACAGAAAAACCTACAATCTGTGTTGAAGCATTCAGCCCACAGGAAAACCTTCAATCTGTGTTGAAGCATTCAGCCCACAGGAAAACCTACAATCTGTGTTGAAGCCTTTAGCCCACAGGAAAACCTACAATCTGTGTTGAGGCCTTTAGCCCACAGGAAAACCTACAATCTGTGTTGAAGCCTTTAGCCCACAGGAAAACCTACAATCTGTGTTGAAGCCTTTAGCCCACAGGAAAGCATCGAGATATACAAACGCCCTTCGTTATCTTTTGCTGTTCGGCCTTGAAAGCGGCGACTTTGCAAGCACTGTGTTTTTGTCAGTTCCTCTTTACAAGCATCAGAAGATGATCCAGTTCAAACCAGAGGTTACTGATGTTACTGAGGACAAGACTCCGGCCCGGTAGTCCATCTTTTGGACGTACCTGTCTACGCAAACAAGTCTGTTACAACGCAAGCAGAGGGACGTGAAGAGTTCGTTGTTTGCGATGCACAGTGTCGGATTTAGGGTTGCCGGGACCCTGCGCACAGAATCGGTTTTGGGGGCCCCCTTTACTATGCCGGAAATCCTTAAAATCTAACTTTTTTGTTGCCGAATACCCCCCCCCCCACCGCACTTTTTACTCTCTCCCCTCTCTCACTAATGTATAAAAAAGTATTGTAATCCCCCCCAAAAAAACAAATTTACTTCCACATTTCAACAAAAACACACATTTTGGGGTCCCCCGAAAATGATTCGATAATACAGACATTTAACGTGGACCAGAAACATCAAACAAAGGGTCTTCCAGTTACGTGCCGGATATGCTTCCTCAAGCATATCCGGCGCGTAACTAGAAGACCCTGGGTTCGACTCTCGGTGGCGGCCAATGAGAATTTTTTCGTGACTCACTTATAAACGTAGAAAGAGCGAAGATCTTTGTTTGATGATTCGGTAATTTCCATGTGTGTGTGTGTGTGGTTTGTTGCCGCCATAACTTAAAAACTATTACAGATATGAAGATGAAATTTAATACTGAAGGCTCTTGTAAAAACCAGATGGGGAAGAAATGGCTGAAGTTAAAAGTGATAAGCCTTTTGTTGAAGAAGAAAAATCAGAACTTTTGCAAAGATGGCAACTGAAGCACAATAATTTAACATGTTACGTAAGGTTAGTTTATGGTACTGCTTTAATTGGCATTTATACTACATAAGTGTGGGATCTTCTGTCACATATCATCAGATTCCACCCCACTGACAGTTCCCCTAAAGAATCTTAACATGAATGAAATCTATTCCCGGGTTTCGTAACATCAGCTTTCCCACCGCCATTCTACTCGTAAAGTAACCAGTCTTGTGATTGCCTCTTGAACTAAACTTAATTAGGAAAAAGGAAGTAAAAGATGGGAGTGATATGAAACACCGAACTGAAGAGCTAAATGTTCATTAAATTCTAAGGAAATTAGCCAGAAATAACACTCCAATTTCTAAGGTCAGTTGTATTGCAGCATTAAGTTTCAGAACGATATTTAGTGAGCCTGCTTTTAAGCTAGCAAATTCATACTTGTACATGGCATACTTCGAGTTTTGGCAGAATTATGCCCCCAAATCTTCCCAAATCCAGAAAGCAAATTTATCCATTGCTCTATGACTTTTCTGCTTTTTTAGAACCAGAATTAAAAAAATATATATATAAATCGTTATTTTTGAGGGCCTCCACCATCGCGGAGCCCCCAAATCCGCCACTGGCTGTGCAGGTATGGGCTTCCTTCAAAACGTTTCCAAACGTGTACACCGATGAGTCCTTACATTATGACCACCCCCAGCCGAGAGAAATGAGAGCGCCTGGAGACCGAACAGCGGTGCAGGTGAAGTTTACAGAGAAGTATATATACAATCCGATGACCGGCTTTCGGTTCGTAGAGTGTTCTGAGTCAGAATGGGAAAACCTGCCGATTTATCGGAGTTTTATAAAGGACAAATTGTGATGGCATGGCGCCTCGGAGCTACGATCTCGGAAACGGCGCAGCTTGTGGGTTGTTAACATGCCGCTGTAATGAGTACGTATCAAAAGTGGTGCACAGATGGCCAAAGGACCAACCGTCGTCTAGCCGTGTGTCGTCTGCAGCTCATTGATGCCAGAGGAGAGCGTAGACTGTCGCGCGTTGTTCACAACCACGGCAGAGTCACAGTGCGACAAATCACCCGCAGCTACAACAGTGGTGATCAGGGCAATGCGTCGTCACAGCACATAGTTCATCGGAGCCTTCTGCGCATGGGCCTACGTAGCCGAAGACCCAGCCGAGTCCCCATGCTTACTGCACGTCATCGCTAACACTGATGTCACTCACATCGATAAACCATTTCGGAACATTTTTTTCCTAAAATATTCCACAGTTTCTCCGCCAGGGGGCGTAGATGTATATCTTATTTTTGTCAATATCTCGACTTCTAGGGGTCCGATTTGAAAAATTCCTTCTTTGTTGGATAGTGTTTTCCGTGTGACATGTTTTTCATATAATTTCAAAATTTTTAAGCAATTCATAGACTATCCGATAGGGGGCGTAAAGGTAAATTGAGTTTCCCCCTATATCTCTACTTCTAAATCTCCGATCTGAAAAATTCTTTCTGCACCGGATACAGCTCCTGATGGGAAATCGTTTGCACATAATTTCTAATTTTTGTGAAAAAAATGGTTTGGCCACCAGGGGGCGTAAACCTCAATTTCCGCTTCTGAGGTATTTGCAGCAAAATATGAACTTCTAAATTCTCGATTGAAAATAACGTCCTTTGTAGACCGATACTACTCATGCCGACAAACTTTTTAGAAACATTTTCTTGTTATAATAGCACACGGTTTCTACGCCTGGGGGCGTAGATGTATATCTTATTTTTGTCAATATCCCTACTTCTACGAGTCCGATTTAAAAATTCCTTCTTTGTTGGATAGTGTTTCTAGTGTGACATGTTTTTCCTATAAATTTAAAATTTTCAAGTAATTCATAGACTTTCCCCTAGGGGGCGTAAAGGTAAATTGCGTTTCCCCCTATGTCTCTGCTTCTAAATCTCCAATCTGAAAAAATCTTTCTGCACCGGATACAGCTCTTGATGGGAAATCGTTTGCATGTAATTTCAAAATTTTGAAAAAATGTTTGGCCACCAGGTGGCGTAAGTCTTAATTTCCGCTTCTGATGTATTTGCAGCAAAATATGAGCTTCTAAATTCTCGATTGAAAAAAAGTCTTTTGTGGACCGATACTACTACTGTCGATAACATTTTAGGAACATTTTCTTCTTGATATAATCCATGGTTTCTACGCCAGGGGCGTAGATGTATATCTTATTTTTGTCAATATCTCTACTTCTAAAAGTCTGATTTGAAAAATTCCTTCTTTGTTGTTGGATAGTGTTTCCGATGCGAAATGTTTTTCTTATAAATTCAAAACTTTCAGTTAAATCCTAGTCTTTCCGCTAGGGCGCACAATGGTAAATTGCGTTTTCTGCTCCTAAAACTCCGATTTGAAAAATTATTCCTGTATCGGATACAAGACCTGACGGAAAATATTTTTCAAGTAATTTCTAATGTTTGGTAAAGAATGGTTTGCCACCAGGGGTCATAAGTGTTAATTTCTACTTCTGATGTATTTGTAGCAAAATCTGGGCTCCTGAAAACTCGCCTAAATTTTTCTTTCTTGGACCGATACCGCTCATATGGATAAACCTTTTGTGAATACTTTCTTCCGAAAATAATGTATGGTTTTTCCACCAGGGAACGTAAAGTCACATCTTATTTTTGTCGATAACTCTGTTTCTAGAGTTCGTAAGCTCACGATTCCGTTTACAGCAATATCTGAGGGATTAAAGACCCGTATGAAAAACTTATTTCTTCCGTCAGATACTATTGTTTTTTATACTGGTTCCATTGACTTTGAATAGCTTTGATAAATTTAATTTGCGTCGGAACGGATTCAAAAGACGTGCTTATTACACCCGAAAATTCGGTGTCATCTTTCTTGTTCGTTGTGCTACCGAGACGCGTAAAATGTCAAGATTTTTCATAATCTGCACACAATTTGCTTGTGGTTCACTTCCGGAAGTCTTCAAAACTTAACATTTTAGAATGTTTTCTTTATTGAAGCTGGCAATGCTTTGTGCACACCAAATGTCAGTGGTTTGAGCAAAAAAGCAACAACAAAAAAACACGGTTTTCGGTGGTCGAGACAAGATAACATTGTTTACTGATTCATTACGATTTTGGGTTTTCCCATGTATACATTTTTTAAGATCTGGATTTGCCAAATCCCTAAAAATCGGATTTCTGCCATTATTACGGGTAAAATATGAAAGTGAGCGCTGGTGTCATAACCCATTCCATAAGCTTCAGCGACACGGTACTAACGCCAATTTTCCATGCCTTCCGGACACAAACCATATCGAAATCTTTTGAAAACATAATTTTTTTGAATTTTTTAGAAATACTTCTAGTGCTCGGATTCTCTTATGCAATACATCGTTGTAAAGGTAAGATTCCAAACTTTCAGAAAAGCGTATAAAAACAAAATGTAATTTTTCGTCAATTTTAGGGTTCCAGTCCCCTTAAATTAAAATTTAAAAGCACGGTAAAAATCTGGTAGAATTTATGAAGATTATGCCAACTGGTTTTTGAATAATAATTCCGATACGCTGCTATGGTACAGATACAAAGAAACGCGGCGATTACGTAGTCTTACGATGGCGATTTGGACAGCGACGTCACAAAGCAAGCACCAGAAGTGCACGTTGAGCATAGCCTTGTCATCTACTAGTCTTGGGTCTCTTATGCAAAGCCCAGTTTCGACAGAAAAAAATCATCAATGCTGCACAAACCTTCATTTTTAATTTGGTTCTGTGACCGGTAAAATGTAATTTTATAAACACGCTTATTAAAATTTAATACGTAAAACAATTTGGGTTCGTTTTGTTCTGTGTTAAGCAAAGCAACAAATAACGCCACATTCCGTGCTACTCAACAGAACTAAAAGCTATTTGTAACAATTCTTCATGAGTTAAAATAATGGCACTCTAAAATAAAATTTCTCCTCACGGAGAGTAGTAGCTCAGTTTTCTGTGTTGGAGTGCAATTAATCAGTGCTTGATTTTTTGCTACTGAATGAGAAGCGGACAGTTTCGAGTGTAACAAAAAGCTTAGGTTTTATATACACGTATAGCGTAGATATCTCTAAGAAATAGCTGCTCAGTTAAGAATGTCTATCGTCTATAACAAATGAGTGAAATCTCATGTCACAGTTAAACAATAACTCGACGGATGTAAAGAAGAATAGAAAGCGTGTGCAGAAGCCAAGTTCTCGATGAAGCGAGGTTGGTTTTGAACAGACCAGATCATCTGCCGCTCCTATTAGTCGCAGCATTCTTTACAAACTCTGCACCTGTTTTGACAAATGCAGTGAATGTCGCACAATCCAGGCACAATCGGCTTATGGGAGCAGTTGACTGGAGAAGAGGTTCACGCTCTCTCAGTTTTGCTGCTGAAGCACATGCGCAGTAAAACTGCTATTCTTGGCATTGATTTCTGGGTCGAATGGGGGACCAGTACTGCTCACAACCCCTCTAGACAAATGTGAAGGTGATATTTTTACTGAAAATTGTACAAACCATCATGGAATAACAAAATGTATGTTGTTTTTTTTTTGATGATATTGTTTTCATGTGATAAAAAACAGAGCTTTTAATGAGAGGCAAATTTTGTTGCCATAAAAAATACAGACATTATAGCGATTTATGCGTTATTATGAAATTATGAGATTCGGTTTTGTAAATCAGACTGCAAGCGAATTTTCAAAATACATGTATTATAGGCTAAATAAAAACGTTTTCAACTTTTACCTTTTATCATAGGGAAGTAAATAAAAAATTGTAGGCCATTAACGTTTACAAAATAATGGAAGCCCGACGACTGATACTTGTATTGTTGCAAAAAAATTAAAGGTCGAGTAAAGTGTCACGCAAAGTTTAGAAATTTGAATCTGTGGTTAAATAAATGTAAACACGTGGATTTCCCGCATTTAAAGTTCGTAGTTACCTACTACTTGAGAGAGGCTCAGTTGGGATTTCACAGAAATTTATTAGAAATAGGAAAACGGCGAACATTCGGCAACGAAAAACACTTATATTTATCATTCCTATTGGAAATTTAAGAATAGTCATCGCATTAGCAAATTGTTTTCCACAGGAAGTGATCTAAAACTAGTTAAAAAAGCTGCAATTCTGATCAAAAACTAATTATATTTATTGGGGGTTTAACGACTACCGTGAGCAACTTGTAACGTACTAGGAGATGTGACGTACCTGCCAGAAGGACGCACACGGCATAAAGGCAGATAGGAATCAGAATAAAATGTCCGCGTAGCTCAACTGGTAGAGCAACTTATTCCGGAATGAGGGGACCCGGGTTCGAATCCTGGCGCGGATAAAAATGACGGAGAAATTCACTTCGTTATAAACTCAATGGGCTATAAGCAGTCGCCTGTCCCTAATTTAGGCTCACTGGTTCCAGGGAAGGGAGAGAGCCAGTGCCGTAACACAAACACAACATCCATGCCTCACCGGGATTCGAACTCGGACCCTTCTCGGAGGAATGGTCATAAGCCAGCGCTTAGAACTCTGCGCCGCCGAGCGGCTTAAATTCAAGTTAAACCTTACAAACAAACACAGCTTCAAAGTTAAAAAAATAACCGCCTACGTGCACTTACTTTTCATCTTCGCTGGAAGCTCAACTGATCTTTCGGTAGACGGGTATAGATCTTTTAGATGAAGTAGTGTCTTTTGTTCTTTAAACAAACCCAGAATTCATAGCAAAACGAGCTTTTCTATATCGCGTAAATGCTTCCTCAGAACTTGTTATTTGAAAAGGTGTTTTTTCATTACAAAGAATTCGTCCTCCACACATTACGTTGCTGATTCCACCTCACGACAGAAAGGTTATGCGAGCCTGTTCATCATCTTTTGTAGACAGGGCGTGACTTTCAACGTCATTCTAATCATCCTGAATGTTGATGACGTACAATGAGCATTTCTCTGAGAGGCAAAAGTAAAGAAATATCAGACCTACCGAAATTCCAAAGAGAATCTTGTTAGTATGGGTTAGAAATCGCTTAGTTGCAATCTATTAAAACAAAGTTACTGATCCTATCACTTAAACTGTCGCCCACTAGCTTTGGAATCTGTTTTATGGGATGCGTGCAAAAGTACTACTCGTTTTTGAAATAGATACAAATTGCGATCCGAGTAGTTACATTACAGATGACGCTGTGATGCCGGATTTTTGGCCAATAAAGCGTGGAGCAGTAGAACATATAGAAGCACTAGATTTGCCCGAATAAGTCATTCGTAACGGAAATCACGGACGGTGTAACATGGCATGCGATAAGGAGCACATTAGGCGCTGTTTACTGTACGAGTACGATAAAGGCAGTACTACAGCAGCCTCGGCTTAGCAAAACATCTGTCAAGTGTATGGGGAGGATGCAGTTGATGATAGCACATATTGCCGTTGGTTTCGGAAATTCCGGGACAGAGACAGAAGCGGTAAAAATCAATCACGTCTTGGACGTCCATCTGTGGTTTCTGACGAGAATGTGGACCAAGCCATAACATATGACTCACACCCAACCGTTCAGAAATTAGCAGAAACGTTGTCGGTACACAGAGCAACAATCGAAAGACGGATGCATGCGCTTGGGTTCATCGCCAAGTTCGATAACTGGGTTCCGCACCAGCTTTCTGCAAAGCAACGAGAGGAGAGAATCCGTGTCTGTGTTTCTTTGCTTTCTCGTCACAGAAATAAACCGTTTTGGGGACGAATTGTGAAGAGAAATGGGTACTGTACCATAATATAAAGCGTCGACGAACTGTGTACCAAGTTGCGGAGCCTGTTCCATCGACCTCAAAAGGAGGACTGCATCCCAAAAAGGTTTTGTTGAGTGTTTGGTGGGATGTCCAAGGAATAATCCACTGGGAGGTGTTGGCACAAATGCTGACCTCTACTGCCAACAGTCGGACAAATTGCGAGAACAACTGACATCGAAGCGCCAGCACTCGTCAATCGCAAAGGCGTGATGGTAGTCCGTAGGTGCCAGGACCTCTGACCTGGCACCTACGGACTAGTGCCAGGACCTCTGACCTGGCACCTATGGACTACCATCTTCTTCGATCGTTACAGAACACCTTCGGTCTCCAAATAATACCTTCAATGATGTGGACGATGTGAAAAAGGCATTACTTGACTTTTTTTACTCTAAAACACAGGAGTTTTTCCTGCGTGGGATTCACCTACTCATAGATAAATGGCAAGAGGTCATACAGAATGATGGCAATTATGTGAAATCCTAGGTACACTATTTGCTGTGTTCTATTCCTTTCTTTGTAACCTACAAAAACGGGTGGAACTTATGCACACACCCGATAGACAAAGTTAAGGAGCAATAAGTCCCTTAACTTGAATTTTTCAAGCATTAATGAGCGCCAGTGTATTATTTGTGTGTATACGATGTAATCCATCAATAAGTGAGACACTGGGCTACTTTAATCATAGCTATTATTTGGTTATGAAAAATCTTGCTGATATGATATAGATAACAGCTTCGAAATGTTAAGGGGTCACGTGAGCAACCTGAGGTTGTAAAAGCACTGGGATTTACTGACTGGGTGGATATGGATCGGGCTGTATAAGTTCCTACAGCCTTAATAGATTTAGAGATGAATATTGCTAAGTAGAAGAAAGAAAAAGTGATGAAAACTCAAGGGACTTGTAGTTGGGAAACAGGAAGTTCAGGAAACTAAGTTTGGGTAAGTGCTAGAAGAAAATGGAGAAAGTGATCCTGAGAATAAAATGCCAAACTTTACGCAATATTTGTACTTCCGAAGTAAACTATTTTTTCAGAGATTAAACGCAATAGCTCTCCAACTGAAATGCAAACAATTTGCGTTTTTGTTTTCAGCAGCGAAATACTGTCGATCGAGAGGTCAGAGGCGAGGATATCTGGCTACTCGTGTAAACTGAATCTGGGTTCGAGACTTGGGTAGAACATGGTGGCGTGATCGTCCCGGCCTTCTTCATCAGGCCAGAGACTGCTACCTCAGCTTCTTTTTTTATTTTTATTTTATTGGAGGTTTAACGACCACCGTGAGCAACTCAATGGGCTATAAGCAGTCGCCCGTCCCTAATTTAGGGCCACCGATTCCAGTGAAGGGAGAGAGCCAGTGCCGTAAGACAAACACAACATCCATGTCTCACCGGGATTCGAACCCGGACCCTTTTCGGACGAAAGACCAGAGGCCATCGCTTAGACCACAGCGCCACCAGGTCACCACCCCCAGTTTCGTGTACCTGGGAAGGAAACCTCACAGTGGTCATATGATTTGCCATAATTCGGTGAACACTGGTATCCAAGGGCCCTGTATGCAATAGCAGAGAAAAAGGCAACGGAATTACAACCGTACGTCCAAAAAAGCAAATAAATCTCTTTTTGTTAGAAAGTTAAAGGTTGCATTTGAAAAAAAAAGGGGGAGGGGAAAGCACCTCTTCAAATTTTGGGGACAATGCCAGTCTTTTTAGTGATCATAATCGTTTGAATTTCATTTCCAAAACGAAATAGAAATTATATATTCTAAACTAAACACTGAAATAATATGTATTCTCTTCACTTAAACACTGAAATATTCTGCGGTTAAGATGATTTATCAGGACGTTTCATGGGAAAACGATTTTTCCTGGCACTAAAATGAACCTGCTAAAAGATATGAAATATTTTGTATTTTTGCGCACTTGAAAGAGGTCTTATAAACCAAGTAGAATACGGTTCGGTATTAACATTCATAATTTTGTACAAGTATCGAACTCATAAAATATTATAGAATGTAGGTGCATCAGCTTTGAATTTCCATGAATCGGGCTATTACACCAGAATATACATATTTACTAGCTAGCACATATGTGAAAAAGTTTTTTTTTCAGGAAAATACAGACACGTTTCTCATGTAGCAGAATGAAATGATGTAAAATAAATAAAAGAGGCAATCACATTTTCATTTTGAATATAATATTTTGATAAGACCATTCCAGAATTTTTGATGCTGGAAGAGATAATATACAAAGAAGTACGAACAAAATGGAAAGCTCAAGATATTACAATGAACGGTGAGAAATGAACTACGATTGGTATAGCATTCATTTATTTGCTTTAGAAAATGCCCATTTGGATGTTAACGAGTTAGTGATGCAAAAATATTTGATTAAATCATCAGCTGGCAACTTCGCCTTCTCATGTTTTCAAAAAAGCTCTGACGTCACGACTAGTAGCGGTATAACATCGAGATACGTCGAAATGATTTCACACATATTCGCTACTCCCCTCTGCGTCTGGGGATTGAGAAGCTAGAAAATTTCTAGTCGGTTCCAAGTGCAAACAAAGGTTAAAAGTTGACGACAGGAATGTAATTTGAGTGTGAAAATGTGCAACAGCATTTTACGAGACATGGATCCATAAAAGAACGGTAGAGGTTACTCATACTCTACATACAAGTAGCATGCTAGTTTGCGTTTCTACCTCTGCGATAGGTGTGCCAATCCTAAATCTCTAAGGTTAAAGAAACGAGTCCAAAGGCACTGAGAAGACTTAGATGGACAACATTGAAGGTGAAAAAGGAAGGGGGAAAATATGACTGGAAAAAGGAACGGAAAATAGCTTACTTGATCAATGGATAGAAGGATGGTTCGAATTCTTTGCATTCACGAAATATGATGGAAACGGAAAAATGTCAGGGAGCTTGGATTTGGTTGAAAGCTTTTCTGTAGCCAGCACTCAAGGAAGAAAAGAACTTTGGATTTCATATCAAAAGAACTCAGAGGTGACTTCTAAGCAGTGGTAGACACCAAATACACACAACTAGTGATAGAAACGAACTGATGTGAATGTATTATATTTTCTGCTTATGCACTACAAAGCGGTTATTACCAAGACCATAATAACTATTTCGAAAAGGAGCATTACAAGGGAGGAAAGGAAAGGAGTGGGTGCTCAGTGGAATAGATTTTAATGGACTACACAGCGAAGTAATAAAGATACACAGACAGCGCAGGGAGGGTGAAACTTCAAGTTCAGAAATCAGAACAGTGACAGAATTATAGGTTCTGCTGTGACAACTGTTATGGCATTGTTCGACACGTTCTTTGAAAAGCTGGGCACCGTATCGCTTATGGGAGTTTAGAAAGAACATTACAGATAGATTACGCATCATTCACATGGGGAAAAAAGCTATTCTAGGGGGAAAGATACACAACAGCTGTGATAGGTGCATGTGTGAACCTGAAAATAATCGATATAATTGTGAAGAGAAACAAAATAGGATTATAAGGAGAAACCTAAAACCATATGAAAACTAAAGGGAGAGATTTTAAAATTAGCTTTTAACCCTTTAACCGGCTGGAACGAATTAACTCGGGGTTAGAAAATTGGGCTGAAATCAGTTCGAACGAATACATTCGCTGTCTGAGAAGTGTGCTGAACACGGCTGGAACGAGTGCTGAACCTGCGCATTAGAAAGCCTTGCTTTCCTGTTAGTTTTATTATTCAATGTGGTCATTTAGGGGAAGATTGACACTAATCCATTTTGACTGATTACCTGCTAAACGGGCTATAACAATGGTGACAAACCTAAGAAAGGGGAGAGAAAAGATGTTCGAGTCACTAGTTTCTACCCAGTGGCATGATGTTAGTGTCAGGGGCACTAGCCCTTGGCCATCATTCCTTGGTGTCGGGAGGACTAACCCATCTCCATCTTTCCGCGGATTGGAAGTATTGTGGAGACCTTTGACAGGTTTATGGCTGGTACTGCTGAGATGATAAAGTTAAGGAATTGTTTGGAAGTAGCTTTCGTAAAACCTGGTTGCTTTGTGAACATTTCTGTTTGAGAAGCGCAGAACATTTTGGGTACTTTATGGTTTAGATACATCGGCCGCTTAAACGACAAAGTAATCCTACAGATGAGAACGAAGGAGTTAAAGGTATCGAAAAATTACAAAATAGGAAAGCTAAGCTGGCAAAATACCTTAGCTCAAGAACTTATTGGGCGTGACTTTGGGAAAGCCTAGAGATGACTCAAAATCTTGTGAGAGAAAAAACAATTACAGCGGAAAATAAAGGAGAAGAAAAAACTAACAGGGCATAAATTGAAACACAGGATTGATAAGAAGAGGAAACTTTACAAGACATGCAGCAAAGCAACAACCAAAAAATAAGGTCCAGTACTTGGATGGAATCCATGATGAAAAAAGTATATGCACAAGTATAACAAGGCAAAGAAAAAAATTAAAATTGCAAAAGCAAGAAATCAGGCATTGAAGGATATCTCACATATCAAGCAAATGAAAAGATGATCATGGTGTTAATAAATCACCAGGCATTGGGTGTTGAAGTTTACAGGATCTAAGTAAGGGCAAAGAATACTGAACAGAAAGTTGTTGCGAAAAAATGGAGAAGCAGTCTCCTGGCATCTAGCTGGGTATGAGAAAAAGAAGGATGCCCAATGTCACATTAAACACCGGAGAATAAGAACAATATTTTATATCACAAAGAGATGGGAAAGAATACTGGATAACACATCCAGAAGAAAAGATAGGGAAACAAAAATACCAATTCCAGTTTATATCCGGAAGAAGTAAAACTGTAAAATAGAAGCCATGTTGTCCGTAAGACATGTTATATAAAATTAAAGAACGGTCGCACGTGACGCTTATTGATGTCGTTATGGCATATGATGCACACGCTGAAACTCTATAAGAAATAAGGAACTGAATAAGGAGACAGTGGTGTCCAAAAAATAAAAGTATTTGATAAGAGAAATGTACAGAGATTCCAGCATGAAGTAGTGTCGCGCAATTTAGTGCAAAAGTTGCACCAATGATCCTTTCCCATCTATTAAATCGTTTCTAATTTGACGTTGGTACTGATGTAGTAACAACAGAACTCTAGGGGTGAGAGAAAGAGCACCACGAACCATGTTGTTTACAGATTATGTGTGTTTTTTTCTGAGACTACCAACAATCAGTAGAAATGACAGAAAGATCGGGAAAGACATTACGAGAAAAAGAATTGAAGATACGTTGAACCCAAACAGAGGAGACGAAGATGAGACGGGAAACCATTGTTCTGGAGTTAGAGTTCAGGCAGAAGTAAGGTAAACACAGCAATATATGTATAAATCTCTGGAATCAGCGTTGGAGGAAGATGGAGATGTAAAAAGTGAAATGAGTAAAAGGATGCATGGATAACTGGAAGAAAGTATCACGTGTACTCTGTTACAGAAGACTTTAAGGTAAGTTTTGAAGCCTGAGTTTTTACTATTGTAGTAAGACCAACAACGCTGTACAGTACTGAAGCTTGGCCAAAGGCAACAGACAGAGAATATGCTCAACGTTGCCGAACTGAAGATACACTGGGGTGTAGATATGCTGTGTGCCAGAAAGGTCAGACTTAAAAAAGCTAGGGAAGGAGAAGTAGTTAAAATGACCGAAAATTTGAAAAAGGCCTTATGCACAAGAGTGCTGTGGTATGAACATGCACAAAGAAGGAACGAAGACGGTACGAAATGCAAAGTTATGGTCATGTGTACACCAGAAAAACCTAAGAAGAAAACTGAGAGACCGTTTAAACAATGTTGTTATAGAAAACCAATATAAAGAATAAGATAATATGTAAAGAACTGAGTACAGAAGGAAGATCAGCGAGTGGTCCCACATAACACGAGGAGTAATAATGTCGCAGAAGAAAAGAAGGAAGAAAACGTGCCTTCAAACTTCAATACTTAGACTGCACGCTTTCAAAGCTGGAGTGCCCGGTGCAGTACTTGCAGCTCCTGCTTAATTCTAAGTACCTACTAAGCAGTTCTCGTGGATTTTTAACGATTTTTGTTTTTGATTTGAAATTTCTGAGGAGTTGCTCATATGATGTTTGTTACTGTATTTTCATTATTATTGATTAGCTTTCACAATTTTATAATTACCAAGCCTTACCCTTCAGTTATTTTTGGTAAATCGCAATTTTTTTAACTGTAACTTTATTTATAATATATTAGCAGTACAATGTTCGCTTCACTCGACAGGCATCCTCCAATCGGGCGGAGTCACAAGTTTTTGTTCATGATATATAATATATCAGTACGATTTCTTTCACACCACGCCTTCTCTGTAACCCAATAACTCGTTTTTTCCAAGCAGGAAATATTTGTGCATTATTACTGTTTTTTTTAACCAGTTTAATGTGACTTCCCTAAGGACATTAATTTAGCAACAGTTTAGAAAACTGTTTAATATGACTTCAAAATAACATTAGCGCGGCAATAGTGCTGGAAAACTTTTCACGTGACCTTCCTAATAACATTAGTGTGTACAACCGCTTTTTTTCTATTTTTTTTTCTTTTTAGGGGAAGATCAGGAATGTTTTTAATTCCATAAATCTAGAATATGTGTTATTTCCTTTTTGAATTATTGCACTTTCAACAGAAGAATTCGTGATTTATTCTCCCGAAAACATAAAATTTTTGCGCCATAGGATTTTCTCGCGGATGACAGTTCCTACCATAACTTTTAGCACTATATAAATATATTTTAGCCTTTCCGCAACAGTATATCTTAATATTTCCAAGAGTTGAGGATATCTTACGAATGAATTTTAATGGGAGAAAAAGCCCCTGAAGACATGCTGAGCTCAGAGTGGTCGCTCAAAACAAAAACTGATATAATACAGCAATAGGTTATGAAAAGTAATCTATTCCTGCCTATAGAATGTTTGGCACAATATATTAAAAAATTATGTATGGCCATCAATTATTTTAATGGATCATTTCACGGGACATACCATCAATTTACATATTTCTTGCGAGACGATCTTTGAACTGGCAGTTCATAGGATCATCATGGATGTTATGGCAAATGGTACCAATATTTCTTTTGGAGAATTAAGAGTTACTCATCTCAGCCGGTTTGTCCAGTTCCTCCTAAACTCTAAAATGCTTTCTGTATTTATCGTGGGGTGATCAGTTTTGCTTTAATAGCCGTCATTGCAGTTTCCAGAACATTTTTTTCTTGATTAAGTGTAGAAATAAAGTTTTCCTTATATCCCATAACATGACATGGTACTGCAGCGACAGCAGGGGTCATTCCTTTATTGCAGCAAGTTCGCACGCTGTGATCAGTGTGCTGAAACAGGTCGATGCTAGTTTTCGAGTACCGTGTGTAGAAATTACTAAATTTAGATTTGAAGTGGAAGGTTAATGAATCTTTGTGGACTTTAAAAATACGGTTTTTGAGGATCAGTGCTGCAAAAGAGAGATAATAGAGAAATAAAGAAAAAGTGAAACACATTTGCACTTAAATTTACCAATGCAAAGCAATTTCAGGTGGTTGTTTATGCAATTCCTTTTAAGAGCATCACTTCTTTTCAAGATGTATTTATAACAAAAGAGTATGAATGTAACACAAATTTCAAAGGCAGGAAGGCATAAAAGCAAGGAGTCGCTCAGTTATGCAGAAAATTCACCAAGTTTCCGTGGACACGTAATATCATCGGGACCATTTCTTTTACCAAACACCATCGATTATGTTCGGCAGCCGTGTTCTATATTTTAACTGAGTCAATAATTTAAATAAGCAGTAGCAGCTTGTAAACCTGGACAGTGGCAATATTGTGTCAGGACCCGGAAAGGGGGACTTATAATAATATAAAAACTGAAGATTAAAATCATTTGTAATGGAAAAAAACTGACAACTGCAGTCTATTTGCAATTAATGTTTATTCTTCTCTTCTTGTGATAAATTTCTTTGTGACTTTTCGGTGATGTTATTTGACAACCCGATAAAGTTCCTCAACGAAGTCTCTCTTTAAACTCATTTCTCTCTTAAATAGATTTTTATTCTTCTCAGTTTGAAAAGGAGTCTTTCGAGCACTGGTCAGTTTTAAAAGACGTATTTCAGGCGATGATGTGGTCATTTCAGCAGACAATATACTTTAACAATGGATTTCTAAAGCCCATTTCTAATTAGCATTTGATTGGGATTTAAATTCCCACATACTTAAATAGAAATATTTCCTTCTCTGAAAGATAAAGTTCAGCTCGCAGTCTTCTTTTATTCACGCATGCAGTGATTTACCACAGCTTGAAGTTCTTTCGAAGAAAATTCTCTATTGTAGAGAGGAAACTATTTAGAAAACAGCAACTTTTTTCCGGAAAAGTAACCGTTAACTTGAATCGTTCCTTCTTTTGAAAACAAACTGTGTGTGGGACCTCTTCTGCGAGAATGATCAAACTCTCTCTCCGTTTTTGTTTCTTGAAATTAAATGGCTTTCCGAAACTCTAAAGCTAGAGTGATATTTTTTTCCTGCTGATCGAAACTGTATTACAAAGATCTTCTAATGCTGCATGGGAAGTCGAAGATTAGCATTGCGATTCTGAGGCTGATCACACAAAAAGTCAACATGTGGCAAGACACAGTGGAAAACAGAAAGACGGACGACGATGTAAAAGTTCTGAGGACATCTGGATTCTTAAAAACATTATTTCACTTCCTTAGCATTTTAATCGATTGTGTTGATGATAACGGGGGCCAAAATTTCATCTAAGAATACAGCAAAACAGAGTAACTGTGAAAAGAAAAAGAAAAAAAAAAGGGGGGGGATTGCGTTCCTGTTAGACTGCTCAAAATATTCACGTCTGCACGTTCCCTGCTTTTCCATTACTGAATAAAACTCATAAGCACAAGGAATGACATTACTTTGCATGTATGCTTCCTTAAATATGGTTTGCACCCGACATTGCTTCACAATCTTTACAGAGACGTTGTCATAAGTTTGAGTTTAAGCTCTTAGATTTTGTTTTAAAATTAACATACAGTTGTTCTAAAACATATTTTGTACTTTATGATTTAGGGTTATGAAATGCAGAAGTTTTTAAAACAAAAGACTACACATACCGACCACGGAATTAGAAACTTTTATTCAATACCTGGTTGGACCTAATTTAGTACGAATTGCCACATGTATGTGGTTTGGCATAAATTCCACAATATGCTGGAGTGCATCTGCGTCTACAGCAAACCAGGCATTCATCAGTCAGTTATTTAACTGGCTCAGATTTGACAGAAGAGGACTTTGCTTCCGGATCTGTTTTTTAACATGTCCCATACATTCTCAATGGGGTTCAGATCCAGGATTTGTGGTGGCCAAGAAAAATGGTGGAAGGCGTTAATATGCTCGCTTAATCACAGCCGAATATCTCTTACGCGATAGGCAGTAGCACTGTCGTCCGTGAAATAGCCGTCGCCAGCTGGATAAAAATTCAACATTGCAGGACGGACTTGACCCGGCAACAATGCTCAGATAATCCTTTGAGGGCACCCGAACTTCCAGCAATATCAGGGGACCCGGTCCCACACCATGACACTATCTTAAAACCTTGAGTTGTGTTCACAAGGCAAGCTGAGTCCATTGCTACATACTTTGTTCTGTACCTGCCTAATTGCAGGTACAGAACAAAGTTTACCGCAACTCGTCGGACCATATCACCTTTTTCTTGTCTTCCAGTGTCCAGTCACGGTGTTCTGACACCGCTGTAAACGAACTTTCTGGTTCTTCACAGAAATCAGTGGTTTCCGCGACTGTCAATATCGATCCTCTTCAATTCCCTGCACGTAGTTCGCTAAGATATTTGGTCGGGAATAGCCTTCATTGAATACTTCGGTCAATTTCTGACTACAGGAAGTACTGTTTCTTCGTACAAGCCTCAGACGACAGCGATCTCGTTCCTGACAGATTGTCGTCGTGCCACTGTTACGCCTCTTAAAAATCCGGGTTTTTAATCAGAAGCGTCGCGCCACTTTTACGCTTCTTAAAAAATCCGGGTTTTTAATCAGAAGCGTCGCGCCACTTTTACGCTTCTTAAAAAACCCGGGTTTTTAATCAGAAGCGTCGCGACATTGTTACGCCTCTGATTAAAAACCCGGAAAATCTCAGCTTTTGAGATGCCAGTCGGTTTTTCTGTCTTCAAAATCGTCGTTCCAGCCAGCCAGACCCCACAATAAGGTCTTTATCGAACTCCGAAAGATCCTTTATTTCTTCCATTGTGATCAACACAACGGACGATTACTGACGAGCAGCAGTCTTAAATAGTTGCCTAGATCACCTGGTGACGCACATTGCCACGTATTTTGCATATACGCTACGTAAGTGACATTTATATGCATCTGCATAAAGGTTTAGAATGTAGTGGAAGGTGAGTGTACTTTCTCACTTTTGAGTGTGTGTGTGTGTGTGTGTGTGTGTGTGTGTGTGTTGTGTGTGTGTTGTGTCATCTAAAATAACTGAAAACATTTCACACCCGTAACTTCAACAGTTATTTCGGTTCGTCATAGTTTCCAAATGAAATTTTGCGACTGATTTCGTCCAAGAATTTCTTTTGAACACCGTAGCGTTCCAAATCGAGTGACTAAATTTCCCTCAAACTTTTCCGCAAGACTTCGAGTAGTCTCTGAAATCTTCCCGGACACGGATAGCAAAGTCCGGACTTCGTTGTAGCTACGCAGTGGAAGTTAAAATTTCCTACAAAACATGATGCATGAATACCATCAATCTATTTTTTGAGGTTAACACCTCAAAGCATGATGGCAGTCATTCGCAAAATCAAAGTTACTGATAATGTTAGACTTTACTTACTGTTGATATATTGACACCAAACATTTTCACTTACAGCTAGCTATCTTGCTGCACAACTCGAGCTTACGCAAAACCTTTTTAGCTTCATACTAATTATCCTCTTTTCTTTCAGGGATTTCTAAATATGACCCGATCAAGATTTCCGTGGCTCTTCTTTTTCTTTGTTTCCTTACTGCCACTTGAACTGAATACATTTTCTTAGTTAGCACCCATCGCTCAATCTTTCAACATCGCCAAAGCACCTCAGAATATTTGTCTCCATCCAACTTACAACCTTTTGTTTCACATTACACATAAACAACACAGCACTTTCTTTCTGACTTGATAAGAAACAGTTTTGTCACAACCCGCGCGTTAAGTAACGTATCTGTTCAGAACACAAGCGACTTCCGTGTCTTGTAGTGCTGCTGTAGTGCCCAGGTTTCACTACCGTGTATCAAAATAGGAACACCTATATCATTCATAACCATTCGGGACCTTTGTGATAATTCATCATTCCTGTAAAATCCTCCTAAAGTAATTACGATCTTCAAAGCTGAAATCCCTGGCCTACAAATTTCATTAACTAACCTGTTTTCTCTGTCAAACATGCTTTTTTATATACACAAAAATCATTCGCTTAGCGAAATTCTATGCAATTTACACTGATTTTGTGGTCATTACAAACAGTTATTCTCGCAAAAATCATAACTTTGATTGTTCCTTATTTACTAATTATTATTTCCATCTCATGCGTTCCTGAATCTGGTCTTCCCATGATTTCCCCTGCCATATTCTATCTTTATATCCTTCTACCTGGGCTGAATTTATTTGTCATAGAAAGGAAACGCTTGACAACATGAATTGCTTTCAATATCTGATTGTCTCAATTTGAAAGATCATTTGATATTCTATTTTTTTCTCCTAACTTCCACATTATGATTGCTCGTAATTAACAGAGCTTCGCTCAACTCGGTGGTATCACATTTCCTGTGTTTTTCAGAGTTTTTTTGCGATTTCAATCTGCTGAGTGACACATAAACCACTTTAGTTTTGCGATTTCAATCTGCTGAGTGACATATAAATCACTTTAGTTTTAGTCCAAATGCCCTCAAGACTGTAAAGCAAACATCACTTCATAAATAACGGTACCTAGAAAAAAATTCTGTGCCAAATTTTCGTTGGTAGATGCTTTCTAGCTCGACGCTGATTACTCTACTTGCAATTCCGAAATAGGATGGCCATGTTTTGAACATAACACTTTTTATTCAAAGACCATTAAAAAAAAGTAATTTGTTGCGAACCTGTTAGATACACTAGCTTCACTCTTGTTCACTCCTTCTCAGAGAACAAATACAGTAATCAACACGAAACGGGATTATTAAACATTCTTTAACAGCAGACACGTGAGAAGAAATAATCATTGAGAAGAAATAATCCTAAACACAAGCTGTACTAAATTAACACCTTTACTGTTATTCCACATGTGTGAAGCGAGTTCTAACAATGAACTGGCTCTTCACTGCACTCAGGGCACCAGTTAACCTGCTCCGTTCTACAAACCAAGCAATCATGTGGCTTGAAGCCGAACAGTATATAACAGTATTTTCCCTTACAGTCAACATCCGCGCAGTCCAAGGCATACCGGACATTTGGCTTCGAAGCCGATTTACCTGCTTAGTGGAGAATGATTACTTAAGGGGACAGTATTAAATTAATTATATAAGGGGATAAAAGCGTTTCAAGTAGTATAAATACAAAAACGTTTGGCAGTTTTTGAAAATTCAAGTGAGGAACTGCAGCTGTGTAGCACTTTCGCATGGGCCACCACTGAACCAAAGGAAAGTCCATGTTTATAAATAGAGATACTGATTTACAAGAATGCACGCACAGCAACACCAATGCATGTACCTATATAACTCTTATGACGTCATACTATCATAAATCGGGTGTTATTTCATACTTCTGAAGGAAATATTCTAGCCGCTGTGCGTAATCCAAGCCATTTCTGACTTGTATTCCGAGCTCTTGACACGGGTCAAATGGCAAGCTAGCCAAACGAAGGACCACAAGGCAAACACGTCGTGTTTTTTTCTCCACGATACACGAGCAGATAAGCCGCTTACAGGCTACAGAATGATGTGAAACGTTGGTGAATGATTACACCTGATGGCATCGATGCTGACACGCAGAACAGCTACTCTTCTTTTGTGCAACATACACAGCTTAAAGCAGTCACAGTAATTACTAAGGTCACTGTCCAAACTCTTGACTGTAACCTGTTGCCGAGTGGTCAGAGGCTGTGGTTTCTGCTCTAGCTCAACCGCACTGGGCCTTGGGCCCGAGCCCCGGTTGACGCATGGGCGGTGCGCCTGCCCAACGGCTCTGGGCTACCTTCCTTACTGCAACTAGCGACCCAAAATTAGGGACGGGCACTAACTGCTCATAGCCCCAAGAACTGCTCAAGGAGGTCATCTTAATTCTCCCCCTCTCCCCCTCTCCCATTCCCCCCAAAACAGATACATACTTCTAGGAAGAAGTACACTCATATACTTCTCCGTTGAATATCAAGTAGGGTATTAGTTTCAACACCATCGCTATATTTAAATACAACAGAGTTATCCTTTCCCTTTCTAATACTCTGATCATCAGACGGTGTTTGGAATTTCCCAAAAGTTCTGCAAATTACTGTTCATAAATTAAGGTTTCCGACTTAAGAATATCACTTCTAAATACGTGCCACGACACTTACAGATCACTGACTGCAACGGAGAAAAAGTTTCCAAGAATCAGACCACAGCTGCCTTGAAGTTATGCCTATGATAAAAAAATGTCAGTTTCTTTTTAGCACTTTCAAATTCATTTTTGCTAAGATGATTTCCTTTGTGTAATTTTACTGCCGTCGTCGAGCGTTAAAAGCTTGCAGGGTCACAAATTGCTAATTTAGTGTTTCTGATTGAAGGGAAGAAGAAATCTAGAACCGAAGAACAAACACTACCACACCTCATGTCACCTGATACTCTAGTGGTAACTGAACGACCTTTGCAGAACTCTAATTTAGTTACACAGCAGCAGTGGTGGATGCTGATGCTCCCTTTCTTAATTCTTTATCATCCATTCCTCTCTTCTTTCCTTCATAAGCGACTAATGACAAACCGCTTGTGATTTGCTGAACAAAACGCAGATCTGTGCTGCCTTCTGATGGACTCCATCGCAAACATCACCATTCCCGGAACTTCTATTTACCTGCTAACGTAAGTTGTACACGTGAAGTCCGCAAAAACACTGAATGAGTACAATGCGTGAGGACAAATATTTGGCGTCACTAACACATTTTACCAATCACTGACACCCTAACAAGAAGTAATGCTACTAGCTTAGAGCGAACGTAACTATATCGGCGGAGTTTCTAGAGAAGCACTGCTAGCAGAAGAGTTAAACAACTACTGCAGCACATATTGAAGAAAGCCTAATGCGTTGTTGTGCAGGTACTTTGTCCTTTCAACAGATCTTGAGACGAAGCAATCATCACTATCACATATCTGTCGAAAAATGACAAGCACCTTAAATCTGATTTAGGGTTAAAGGATATACTGTAAAGCACATTTAGTTAGTAGGCAGACAGTAGGTCAAGATTTTAAAGAAATATATTCACCAGTGGTGGAGTATGCTGTAATCGTTTTCTTAGTAACAGTTGCAGGAAATCGAAATATACAAGTACATTATCTTGCTATTTCTTCCTTCGTGGGATACATAGGATTCAACCTGAAGGGCATGAAGAAATGGGAAGTCAGCCAACTGACGACTTTTCTATGAAGTCAAATTACCATTAGGCGAATATAATGAGATTGTTGTAGCGTTATGAAATCAAGAACCAGAAAAATCAAGGTAAGGCTGATCCGTACTGCTTCACACATAAGGAAGATGGATGATTTTTTACAATATCATCCATGTTGATGATGCACTGATTTCAAATGAGAGGAAGCAAAATTTTTGAGGTAGAAAATAGAATTCATGTAACTCATTTGGAAGTTCGTAAAAGGTCTTAGAAGTGTGATTCACTATTAAGGAATTACTCATAAAATAAAAATACAGCAGCTTACTGTATATGTTACAACTAACTGTCATGAAAAGAGAGATCAGAAATCAGTATGAAGAAGAAGAAAAGAAAGTAAGTTACTGATATTCATGTCAACAAAATTTGGCAAAATCAACAAAAGGAAAAAAGTTTGCAGCAATGGCTGATATAATGAATTGGAAGCACTGTTATATATGTCCATCAGTGCTGAGATGGGCCGAGCCCGAGCCCGAAAGCCCGAAGTCGAGCCCGGGCCCGAACCAGGCTCGGGCTCTGAGAGAGGGAGATAATTTTTTGTTTTCTAAATGTGATTTTGTATTATTTAGTACACGAGAGTTTTTTTCACACTTTCTAGTTGTTAAAGAGAATTCTTCAGCAACTGGGTCTAGATGGGGAGTGGGAACTCGGCAGGGCTATTCATTCAGGGATTGGGTAACAAATGCAACAAGCCATGAGTTACTGGATTTCTCTGAAGGAAAAGCTTCTCTAAGACCTATAAGATAGTAGATACCAAGCTGACAAAAGTTCACTCCCTACCTTAATGGGGAAGCTCCCTGCTGATCTCTATTGAGCAACGTACGAAGTAGATTGTTGCGCCTCCCTATTTTTCCTGATTCCCGGCCCCTGAAACGTTTCAGGAAGAAATGAATGGTCAAAGAAACTATAGAAATAGATGGACATCCCTTCCCCACTCTGCGGTTGAGAAAGACATCGGTTAATTGCACGGGGAGAAAAGAGTGGAAGTCTGGGAGAGGAGATTTTTTTTTTAATGCCTAAACAGGTTAATCACAGTTTTCGGGTTCGTTCGGGCCCGGGCTTTCTCTTGCAATATAAAATGCGGCTCGGGCGGGCTCGGGGTCTTAAAATTGAGTCCAAACTCAGCTCTGGTGTCTATTACAAGGCTTGACATAGCACCTTTTAAAATGTTAGAAAGAAAAGATGAGCATCTGATGGGACAATAATGGAAAGTCATTCAAAAAGTTATACAGTATTTGAAACCCACAATAGTTTCAAAACTTTATCAAAGTCCAAAGGAGAAGTCAACTCTGAAGGGTTGCACAGATGTTTATTGGGTATGAGACAGAACAGATAGGAAACCAATAGCTGATATACGTGCTAACAAGGGAGCAATTGTATTTTATGGTCCAGTATAACATTATTTCATCAACAGAAGCTGAATAGAAACCAATAGAGCAGGCACGTGAAGAACTGACCTGGTAACTTAAATTGTAAGATGGCATCTACTATTAAGAAACCACAGCAATCTATGGAGACACATCGGCATGAAATATCACTTCATTAAAAAATCTTCTGATTTTGGAATATTGCAGAACTACTTATATGTTGGCTTACGTTTCGGCAAAAACTTTTACCAAATAGAAAATGGAAAGCCCTGGAATAGCCTTTGGATTCATGTAGTGTATTCTCAGCTGACCGAGTGGGAGTCTGCGTTATCAGAACCTCGCTGAGATTACACAACTTTGTTTGAAAACACAACCGGAAGGGGAGAGGTGCACATGCCACTACAACTTAGTTCCTCACTCAATGGGAGGAACTGAGTCATCTCTAATTTCTCACTCAGTGGGAGGGGTCAGCAAACGGGAAGTAGATTTTACCGTTTCCGGGATCATAGCGTGCGCGTAAACATGAAAATATCGAACACAAAATGTTGAGTGATTCGTGTGTGGTTATTCTTTTATTAATAATGAACGAAGCCATTTTATGAGGCTCGAAATTTATACAAATTAATATTGAATGCACATTGTGTTGTGAGAATTTCGATTGATTCTCTGATGACAGCTCCCATGACTGTCAACAGAGAATCAATCGAATTCTCATAACATAGAGTGCGTGCAACGGCTCTCTCTCTCATGTGACTGGCTTCAACTGTGGATAGATGTCCTAGAGTCTTAAGATTTCAAAGAGTCTTTCCTTTATGTTTTTCATGCACAAATTTCGAATTTACAGACAGTTTGAAAATAACTAAACACAAGTATCTCTTTTCAAATATTAACTGTTCTTGTAAGCCTTTTCCTGTATAAGTAAGTCTTCCGTACACTTTAAAAAAAAATGGTGTGAATTCACGGAAATTTTTTGAAAATAATGTGCACCAAAGTTGCCGGTAAGTGTCCGTCATTTAACGAAATTTTCGTTTTTTAAAGTGCCCATTTTTTGCAACTTCCGTGTTTTTAAAAATTTTCCGCAGTCTAAATTCCGTTTATTTCAGAAAAGTTTGTTTAAAGTTTTTCCGTATTTAGACAAAAATTTCGCAAAATCGAAGACGCTGAATTTTTCAACCCTTCTGTCAGGGAAATCCTTCGGCGCTGGTATTTGGGATCGAACTGGGATCGATTGTGTTAGGTCTTCACAAGCCAGCGTCTTAACCACTGAGCCACAAAATTTTATAAATCGCACTCACGTTCAAGGTAAAACTGATATCACCTGTGAGCCATTATATTATAACCACCCCCAGCCTGGAGACTCAACAGTGGCACTGGTGAAGTTCACAGAGCAGTATATGTACAACACAAGGACCGGCTTTCGATTAGTAGAGTGTTTGGAGTCAGAATGGGAAAAGCTGCCGATTTATCGGACTTTGATAAAGGACAAATTGTGATGGCACGACGCCTAAAAATTACGATCTCGGAAATGGAGCGGCTTGTGGGTTGCTCACGTTCCGCTGTAGTGAGTTCGTATCAAAAGTGGTGCACAGATGGCCAAACGACGAACCGCCCTCCAGCCGTATGTGGTCCGTAGATTATTGATGCCAGAGGGGAGCGAAGACTGACGCGCATAATTCACAGCGTCCGCAGAGCCACAGTGCGACAAATCACCCGCAGCTACAGCAGTGGTGATCAGGGCAATGCGTCGTCACAGCACATAGTTCATTGGAGCCTTCTGCGCATGGGCCTGCGTAGCCGAAGACTTAGCCGGATCCCCATGCTCACTGTACGTCATCGCCAACAACGCATGAAACGGACCCAAGATCATCAAGATTGGACCGTGGATGATTGGAAGAAAGTGGCCTGCTCTGACGAATCAAGATTCCCGATGCATCACGTAGACAGCCGAGCGGGATACGTCGATTACCAACGGAGGCTATAGCACTTGTATGCACTGTTGGGCAGAAACAGGCCGGTGACGGTGTTATTCTGTGGGCGATGTTTTCTTGGGACACTTTAGGCCCCATTATCCCAATAGCACAATTCCTGACAGGTGTCAGGAATCTGAACATCGTTGCGAACCAAGTTCACCCATTCATGGCAACTGTGTTCTCTGCCGGTGATGGCCATTACCAACAGAATAATGCGCCATGCCACACTGCCAGAATCGTCAAGGACTTGTTTGAGAAACATGCTGGTGATTTTCTGTTAATGCCCTGGCCTCCAAATTTACCTGACATGAAACCAATCGAACATTTGTAGTGCAACTTGGAAAAGCGGGTTCGCGCGAAATCCTCACCACCCCGAAATGTATGGGAACGGTAGGACCTGCTGTTGACATTATGGTACCAAACACTTCGGGATACCTATTGTCACCTCATCGAATTGATGCCTCGCCGAGTGGCCGCTGTTTTGTGGGCTAAAGGGGGTTTTATAGCTTAGTAGGTAGGTGGTCATAATGTAATTGTTCATCGGTGGGTATATACACTATCTACCAACAAGTAATTGAACACCTGTGATAGCAAAGGAAAACGAAGTTTATACACCTTCAATAGTTGGTGGAGCCTCCACGAGCGGCGATTACAGCTGCGACCTTGCGGGGCATACTCTCAACCAGGCGTTGTACGACGGCTAGCGGTATTTTCTTCCACTCGGCTTGGAGAAGACAGGTCAGTTCCTTCACCGATTTCGGACGGTGGGGGCACCCCTTAAGTCGACGCTCCAACTAGTCCAAGAGGTGCTCCATAGGGTTAAGTTCCGGGCTCTGCGTAGGCCAGTCTATTCGATTAACCCCATTGTCACCATACCAAGCCATGGTGGACCTCGCAACATGACAGGTGGCATTGTCATCCTGAAAGTAACATGGGTCCACCCCGTAAAACTGCCACAACGTAGGAAGCGCATGGTCATCCAAAATGGTGCAGTAGGTCTTTGCTTTGAGTCTACGAAGAATTGCGACCAAGGGTCTCGTGCCATACCAGGAGAAATACCCCCATAGCATAATTCCACCGCCGCCTAACTTCACATTTGGCACAATACATTCCGGCAGGAAGCGTTCTCCAGGCAGACGCCAAACCCAGACCCTGCCATCTGAATGGTACAGGGTGAACCTTGATTCGTCGCTTCAGAGAACCTGTTTCCACTGTTCAGCGGTCCACTGTCGACGATCTTTGCACCACGTTAGCCGAGCAGCGCTATTGGACTTGGTGATCAAAGGCTTGTGAGCGGCAGCACATTCATGATAACCGAGCAGATGGGCTTCCCTACGGATGGTATTCATCGAAAGAACACTCCCGGATGCCTGTTGAGACTCCTCGCGGATGTGGCCCATCGATTTGGTGCGGTTCTTCCGAATTTCTCTGGCCAGCACCCGTCGGTCTCTAACTCCCAGTTTTGTGGGTCTGCTGGGTCGGGGCACATTCCGACAGTCACCTCTCATCTTCCACTTGCGAATCACGTAGGCTACTGTCAATTTCGGGTACTTCAACTCTCTGGATATATCACGTATGGATCGGCCATTTCTGTGATACCCGACGATTACATCTTTCTCGAAATCAGAGAGCTCCGACCTGCGTGGCATCTTGCATGCGGCTGGTTGCGTTGTTGTTTCCCACACGATATTTAACGGGGGCGGCCGTGACGTGTATCAGAACCGCAGATATCGTCGATTGCAGGGGTGTCCAATTACTTGTTGGTATATTCCAGTCTTCCTCACTGACTTCTTTGTGTTTTTTTTTCAGGACGAGATGTGTAATAGTGGGATTCAGCAGCAACAATATCACGGGCAGTTATGGCTAGAACTCTTGCGTTCATGTGAGCAGTTGCAACATCACGAATTTTTTTGTCTGCGCGAAGATCGACAGCAGATGTTAGAGCCTCGCGAGTATGTGTACCTTTGATATACTTTGTTACTTGTTGGAAAAAAATGCACTTCTTTTCATGCACTTGAGTTTTGCTGCAATATGGCGTACCTCTAAAAGAACGTCTTGGTTCAGGAGCTGGTACATCTTTTAGATGTCTCACCTTTACACTTAAACTTTTCCAAAGATTTTTTATGAGTAAAGTAGGAGCGGCACGAACGGTGATAGGAAACTGATACATCAGGGAATACATTCGGATTATGCTGGGCGAGGAACAGAATTGGTTGAAAATTTCGAATTTTAGCAGCTTCATATAAAACTGTCCATGAATTATTGTCTATCAGCCTGCTTAGTTCATATAATAATGACTTCTTATTGGATATAACACATGTCCCGTATTCTATTTTTTTCCGTTTTACAGCACTTTCTGAGTCCAACAATTTTTAATTCAACGTGGCACTAATAACAATTATAAAACAATTAAATAAAGTTTTCGTGTCCAACAGTTTTCGTGTAGTATTGCTACCATATCATAACGAAATTTTACTTGACTTATATATATATATATATAATCATCATCATTGTCAACCATTATCAATCCACTCCTGGACGAAGGTCTCCCCAAGTTTCCTCCACAACGGTCTGTCTTGTGCCAGTCTCCTCCATGTCACTCCCGCATACTTTCGAATTTCATCCACCCATCTTCCACGTGGTCTTCTTCTGGGTCCTTTCCTGTCCCTTGGAATCCAACTAAAATTTCGGCTGTCCATCGATGGTCTGTCCTTCTGGCAGTATGTCCAGCCCATTGCCATTTCAGGGATTTAACTCTGATCATGTCTTCCACTCTTGTCATTTTTCGGATCCACGAGTTCCTCTTCGTATCTCTCCTGGTTACACCAAGCATGCACCTCTCCATGCTTCTTTGAGTTGTCTGCAGCCTTTGTATGTCTCTTTTAGTTAAGGTCCACGTCTCTGCACCATACGTAAGCACTGGAAGGATGTATTGATCAAACACTTTTCTTTTAAGATATAATGGCATATTGCTCTTGAAAATTATGCTGTTTCTTCGCTCTCCAGGCAAGTTTTGTACGTCGATTAATTTCTTCATCAATGTGACCCTCACTTGATATCTGCTGTCCAAGATAAACGTACGTGTCTGTTATCTCCAGCTTTTCTCCATCAATCGATAAATCTTCATTTCTTGTAAAAGCATTGAACATCAATTTTGTCTTCTGAAAGTTCATTTTTAATCCCACTTCTTTACTCTTGTCAGCAAGTTCCAGGATCATACTCTGCAGCTCTGATGGGTTAGTTGCAAAAATGACTACGTCATCAGCAAAACGAAGGTGGGTTAGATAATCTCCATTAATCTTTATCCCTTTGTTTTCCCAGTTCAGTGATTGAAAGACGTTTTCCAATGTGGCATTAAAGAGCTTCGGAGATATGGTGTCACCTTGTCTCACTCCCTTTCCAATTTTTATGTGTGTTGTATTTTCAAACAGCCGAATCTTTGCACTTGCATTTTAATAGATGTTATTAATAATATTAATGTATGCATCTTCAATACCGCAGGATTTCAGAGCCATTGTAACTGCTGATGATTTCACCGAATCAAAGGCTTTTTCATAATCGATAAAAGCCATGCACAATGGAAGTTCATATTCCCTCGCTCTTTCAATTAGTTCTCTCAGTACGTGGATATGATCTATTGTGCTGTAGCCATTCCTGAATCCAGCTCGTTCTCTCGGTTGAGCCATGTCCAGTGTTACCTTCAAGCGGTGTGAAATAACTTTAGTGAAGATTTTATAAACCACTGATAGGAGGCTGATAGGTCTGTAGTTCCTGAGATCCTCAATGTCACCTTTTTTATGTAGCAGGATCACTGTAGCGTTGTTCTGATCCTCAGGAATCTTCCCTTCATTAAGGCATCGAGTGAAAATTTGGGCGAGTACTGTTTCGATTTCTCCACTTGCTTCTTGTATGATGTCTACAGTAATTCCATCTTCTCCTGAAGCTTTTCCCCGTTTCATGTTCTTGATTGCATGTGCAACTTCTGCTGGGAGGACTGGAAGAACTCTGGTACTGGTACGTTTCATGATGTCTGGAGCACATGTATCATCCCTTTCATATAATTTGGAGTAGAAATCTTTCACTCTTGTCAAAATTTCCCCTCTATTTCTTGTTACAGAACCATCTTCTTTTCTCAGTGCCATAATTTGTTTCCTTCCTTTACTGAGATGTCCCTTTGCTATCTTTAGGCTTTGGTTGTTTTCAATTGCTTTCCTCACTAGTTCACAGTTGAATTTCCTTACGTCTTCAGTGATACTTTTTCGTACTGTCTTGCATAGCTCTATACATTCCACTTTGGAAGTCACATCTTCTTTAGTTGTCCTCATCTCTCTTCTTTTTTGCATCAACATTTTGGTTTTTCCTGATAATTTGTTCACATGCAACTTGTTCTTAGACCCAGCTAATTTTGTTGCTGTTTCCATAAGAGCTTTGGTTACTTTTCTGTTAACTTCAGAAATATCTACTTCTTCCGATGTTAGGCTTTCTAAAGCAGAGAATCTGTTCTTCAGTTCCAACTTGAAGGTATTATGGTGTTTTTTTAAGGTTGGTTATGTCAATACATTTCGTTTGTCTTATGAGCTTTCCACTTTCGAGTTTAGTGTTAAGGTGCATTTTACATCTCACCAATCTATGGTCACTACCTGTGTTAAACTTGTTTAGCACACTGCAGTCTTCTATGATGAATTTTTTGCTACACCTAATAAAATCAATTTCATTTGTCATCCCATTTGGATGTCTCAATGTCCATTTCCTGTGTGGTTTTTTCTTGAAAAAGGAGTTCAAGATGAAAAACCCTTCTGCCTCTGCAAACTCAACGAGAGTATTTCCACGCTGGTTTCTGTTGCCATGACCGAATTTACCTACTGAAGTTTCATTCTGTTGCTGTTGCCCTATTTATGCACTGAAATCTCCCATAATTATTTTCAAATGCTGCTTACCTTTATTATTTAGATGACGAATTTCCTCATAAAATTCTTCAATTTCTTCTTCAGGATGACTTGTAGTGGGTGCATAAGTTTGAATAATCTGAACCTTGTATCTTCTCGAGATTTGGATAACGAGTCGCGCAGCTCTGTCAGAGGGAACTTTCAACTTCTACAACTTTATCCTTCAGTTTCTTGTTTATTATAAATCCAACACCACTAGTTCTGCCAGTATCTGTCCCACGATAGTAGAAGATATGTCCACTTTTCAGTTCAATGAGATCTCCTTTTCTCATTACCTCACTTAGCCCGACGATGTCTCACTTGATCCTTTGTAGTTCTTCTTCCAATTCAAGAAGCCTTGAATCAGAAAATAGGGAGCGACCGTTATACGTAGCCAAGGTCAGCATCAGATGGCAGCCTAGTCCGGTCCTCCGGGGATTCTTAACACCCTCTGCCTTCATGTCGCACTGGCCGCTGCCTTGGCCAGGTACATTCCAGCTGCCGGAGACTGAGGGCCAAGATGTAAGTAGTGAAGTCATTTTGGAGGGGTTTGGCCATAACTCAGCACGCTGGCCAAGCGGGTTGGTGAGTGCGGAATAGCATTTCCTCTAATCCCGATGGTATAGTTATACCGCTATTGGCGGTCGTCAGAGCCCCTTTAGTGGGAACAGGATGCACCACGAGAAGGCGGGGTTGACATTTGTCAAGGAGAGGCTGTGATGTTACGCATCACCTGACCTTACATCCCTATATATATATAGGGATGTAAGGTCAGGTGATGACATAATTACTGTGGACATTATACAAGAAGCAAGTGGAGAAATTGAAACTACACTCGCAAAAGTTTTCACCACATGTCTTAATGAAGGGAAGATTCCTGAGGATTGGAACAATGCTACAATGATCTTGCTCTATAAAAAAGGTGACATTGAGGATCTCAAGAACTACAGGCACATCAGCCTCCTTTCAGTGGTTTATAAAATCTTCACTAAGGTTTTTTCACATCACTTGAAGATTACACTATACATGGCCCAACCAAGAGAACAAGCTGGGTTCAGGAGTGGCTACAGCACTATAGATCATATCCATGTATGTAATGAGAGAACTAACTGAAAGAACAAGAGAATATGAACTCCCATTATGCATGGCTTATATTGACTATGAAAAGGCCTTCGATTCCGTGAAACCATCAGCAGTAACAATGGCTTTGAAATCCTGCGATATTGAAGATGCATACATTAGCATTATTAATGACATCTATGAAAATGCAAGTGCAAAGGTTCGCATATTTGATGATACAGCACAAACACGAATTGGAAAAGGACTGAGATAAGGTGACACCATATCTCCCAAGCTCTGCAACGCCACATTGCAAAATGACTTTCAATCATTGTACTGCGAAAACAGAGGGATAAAGATTAATGGAGATTACTTAACTCACCTTCGTTTTGCTGACGACGTAGTCATCTTTGCAACTAACCCTTCAGAGCTGCATAGTATGATCCAAGAACTTGCTGACAAGAGTAAAGAAGTGGGATTAAAAATGAACTTTCAGAAGACAAAATTCATGTGCAATGCTTTTACAAGAAACGAAGATTTAGCGTTTGATGGAGAAAAGCTTGAGACAACCGATTCCTACATTTATCTTGGGCAGCAGATATCAAGTAAGGGTCACATTGATGAAGAAATTAATCGGCGTATAAAACTTGGACGGAGAGCTTTTGGAAGAAACAGTACAATGTTTAAGAGCAGTATGTCAGTATGTCTCAAAAGAAAAGTGTTTAATCAATGCATCTTGCCAGTGCTATGTATGGAGCCGAGACATGGACCTTAACTAAAAAAGAAATACAAAGACTGCAGCAACTCAAAGTAGCATGGAGAGATGCATGCTTGGTTTAACCAGGAAAGATAAGAAGAGGAACTTGTGTATAAGGAAAATGACAGGAGTGGACGACATCATGACCAGAGTGAAATCCCTGAAATGGCAATGGGGTGGACATGTTGCCAGAAGAATGGACCACCGATGGACAACCGAAATTTTAGACTGGACTCCGAGGGACAGGCAAAGACCCAGAAGAAGACCCCATGGGAGATGGATGGATGAAATTCGAAAGTATGCTGGAGTGACATGGAGGAGACAGGCCCAAGACAGACAATTGTGGAAGAAATTTGGGGAGAATTTCATCCAGCAGTGGATTGATAATGGTTGTTGTGATGATGATAAAAAATAAATATATATAATTTTTTACGTGACTGCTAAATATATTTTGTGGTAGTCTACTTATAATCTTTTACAAATATTAATAAATATATTGCAATTAATGCTTTGTATACATATTTTATACACTGTTAAAAGTAGAATTTCATGCTGATTAACTTTTATGTTAATATAGTTTTACCTCCGATCCTTAGATTTTGTGATACAATTGCTTTTGTGACTAATAAAAATTACGTTTTAAAACGACAGCTATTTTTTTCAAATGGGGCCTAAAAATAATTTAGCTACACATTTAAAAAGTCCGTCACACATTTTCTAACACTACACACATACATACAGCTAACTGGAAAACATTGTTGGAATTTTTCCCCCTATTTGATACCCAACTTTAAATAAAGTTCATGGATTAACTGGGCTATGAGGACAGAAACTTGCTGTAAAGTTTTATTAAGTGCCGATCGCATCTTCAAATCTGACACGATTGCGCATCTTAAAACTTTTAATAATTTAGGTTGTATCCAAGATAAAAACAATCCGTAAAATGCATTTGGAAGGAAATTTATCCTAGTTCAAGAATGTTTAGCCTTTTCTTCTTCATACCCTCCCTAAATGGCTTTTGTAGGTGAGAAGGTAAATGGTGTGCTCTGGCTTGCAGCCTTTCCGTTTGGTTCGAAACTGAGGTTTTCGGCGTTGCTTCCTTCCTTCCTGCTATGTGCAGTGTTTCTTGTTTCAGCTACTCTTTTACACTTTAACTCTGGTAGAGAACACAATTTGCCTATTCTATCGAAGCCGCTTAGTAGGGTATATGATCCAAAAACAGAATCGAAATCAAGATTAGATGCTTTAGAACTAGAATAAACTTTCCTTCAAATGCGTGTTATGCAGATTGTTTTTTATTTGGATACGATCTAACCGAATTTATTAAAAATTATCACATACACACGCAAGTCGCCGGCTTGAACGGGTACTTGGTTATTTCTCGAGACTTCGTGAAAATGACTCTTGAAGTCGTCAGTGGGTTTCCGGACGTCCTGCAACCTTATGTTGTTCATCACCGACAACAATCAAGGAATGGTGAAATTTTACCAATTTAATGACACACTTGTCATTTGGTGGTTTAAGCTGATAAATTCATCCACACTCATTTTGCCTTCATAGACTTTGAAATACATTATGACGGAGTGGACAAAAAATGTTCATGTAGTTACTACTAGACTTCTGTTTTCCAAAGCAAAGAAAACTAAAAAAGGTGATAGAATACGAACTTTTATAGAATTACATAACGATAAAACAAACTGCAATCTCTCAAGAGCAATAAAGACAACCATCGGACTAGCTCAGGGCAGCAGCGTGTCACCAACATTATTTCATTTATATCGGGAAAATATCATTCGGGAATGGCAAAGAAAGTCAATAAAAGGAATAAAGATTGGAAACAAAAATGACACACCTGTCATATGCAGATAGATGATCAGAGGTTCTACTTGAAGAATCTGAAGAGGACTTTCAAAAACTTTACGTCCATTATCTCAAGCAATAAATAATTAGAACACGAAACAATCAGTTGACAAAACTAAAACTATGGGCTTCAGAGGGAAATAAATAATTCGCAGCAAAACAATAATAGTAGATAATATACCTACACAGGGACTTCGGGAATTCCAATACTTTGTCATTTTGTTTTAGTTTTAGTGGTGAAAGGGATTTAGAAAACAAGATACTTAAGTTTTTACAAGTCAGTGGAGCTACTCATCAGCACATCGGTAAGATTATATGAAGGAGATGTTATCTGAAGATACAGCACATCCTTCTTTAGCCATTGAGAGAGAGAGAGAGAGAGAGAGAACAACATAGAGGCAATTGTGATACAGACATCTATACCATTTGCAGTTTACAACAGACTTGGCAAAAGGGAAAAAGAGATATCCGTAGAGAGTGGGAACAACAGCAGTAAGGCAATAGATCACCGACTACACTAACAATGAAAACAAGAAAGATGACACCGAATTCTCGGGTGTAATGAGAACGTCTTTTGAATCCGTTCCGACGCAAATTAAATTTATAAAAGCTATACAAAGTCAACGGAAACAGTCAGGAAGAAAGTAGTATCTGACCAAAGAAAAAAGTTTTTCAGTCGGGTTTTTAATCCCGCAGATACTGCTGTAAACGGAAAGGCAAACTTACGCCCTGTGGTTGCAGACTTATGAGTTAAGAAAAAATTGAATTAATATGAGAAACATTTGGCAGCGGAACGCTTTCCAACAAAGAAAGAATTTTTCAAATCGGACTCTTCGAAGCAGAGATATGGACAAATATCAGATCGCATCTACGCCCTCTAGCGAAAAATCCATGCAATATTTTAGTAAGAAAGTATTCTCAAAAGGTTTTTTGATGTGAGCGGTATCGGTCTAAGAAAAAAAAATTAGTCGAGTTTTCAGGAGCTCAGATTTTGCTGCAAATACACCAGAAGCAGAAATTAAATCTTATGCTCCCTGGTGGCCAAACCATTCTTTATCAAATATTAGAAATTATATGAAAAACATTTTGCATCACAAGCTGTATGCGATACAGGAAGAATTTTTCAAATCAGGGTTTTAGAAGCAGAAAGATCGGGGAAAACACAGTTTATGTTTGCAACCCCTAGCGGAAAGTCTATTATTTACTTGAAAGTTTTAAGTTTATATAAAAAACATTTCGCATCAGAAACACTATCCAACAAAGAAGGAATTTTTCAAATCGGACTCCTAGAAGTAGAGATATTGATAAAAATACGATGTGCATCTACACCCTCTGGCGTTGAAACCATGCATTATTTTAAGAAGAAAATATTCCTAAAAAGTCTGCCGACGTGAGTAGTATCGGTCCACAGACGAACTTTTTCAGTCGAGGTTTCAGAAGCTCAGATTTTGCTGCAAATACATCAGAAGCAAAAATTAAGGCTTACGCCCCCTGGTAGCCAAACCATTTTTCCTTTTTTACCAAAAATTGGAAATTATATGTAAATGATTTTCCACCAGGAGTTGTATCCGGTGCAGAAAGAATTTTTCAAATTGGAGTTTTACAAGCAGAGATATCAGGGGAAACGCAATTTACCTTTACGTCCCCTAGCGGAAAGTCTATGAATTACTTCAAAATTTTGAAATTATACGAAAAACATGTCACACCGGTAACTCTATATAATAAAGAAAGAAATTTTCAAATCAGACCATTAGAAGCAGAGATACTGACAAAAATAAGATATACATCTAGGCCCCCTGGCAGAGAAACCATGGAATATTTTAAGAAGAAAATATTCCGAAAAGGTTTGTCCACGTGAGTAGTATCGGTCTACGAACGAATGTTTTCAATTGAGATTTTAGAAGCTCAAATTTTATGGCAAATACATCAGAAGCAAATATTAACACTTACGGCCCCTGGTGGCCAAAGTATTCTTTACCAAAAATTAGAAATTATACGCAAACGATTGTCCATCAGGAGCTGTATTCTTTGAAGAAAATATTTTTCAAATCGGAGTTTTAGAAGAAGAGATATTGGGGAAAACGTAATTTACTTTTACGCCCCTAGCGGAAAATCTATGCGTCACTTGAGAAAATAACTATACCTAAAATACTTTTCGACATAAATGGAATCGAAAGATAAAAGAAATTTTTCAATCTGATGCTTAGAAGCAAATATATGTAATAAAATGTATTTTGAATTCGACATCATCTGCATTTATGCCCTCCAGCGGCAAATTTGTACATCGTAAAAAAAAATGAAATAAAGGATCATCATTCGCACATTTCAAGCTTCCCAATGCAAAAAGAATGTTTCAAATCGGACTAATAGTTGCAGAGACATGGTGTCTACAGACAGACGGACAACCCGATAACATAAGCACGATCTTTTTTTACAAAATACGCGCTAAAAATACATGGAGAAGATGGACATTAACAGAAGGCTTCCTAAGATCGCAGTGACTGTACTGTACAACTGTTAGGAAGAGATCAAGAGAACTTCCAAGGATATACTAGCGAGAAAAAAGCTTGAGAACGGTAGAGGCCTATCACTGCCTAATCCTTGAAGCCAAGCAGACGATCCACTTCACAAATCCTAGACCTAGGATTTGTAATATCCTGGACTCTAGGGACAGTCGTTTGGCATATCTCTGAATGGAGAGACAGAACCATTTCTACTTCAAATTCACTCCAGTTATGTGTGAAAAGGTGGAAATAAAAACAATGGAAAATCCGAGTGCACAGCTTTACACTCCAAGTACTGTATTTCTTATTACATTTGGTGCAACTCCACCTTAATTTTTTACTGTATATGTTCGCACTATACATGCCGGATTTGTTTTGCAGAAACCAGTTGTCCAGCGGGATATTCATATATATTGGGTTGTCGGAACAGTCATGACGTATTTTGGCACCCGATGGCGGTTGGGCGATTTTGGAAGTACTAGAGGCATGCGAAGCTCCGTTATCGCTATGGCATTCGACAGGTGCCAGTTCTAGCTGCAGTCTAAAAGGAATAGTGAGCGATTTGGTTGATTTGCGGAGATTTGACATCAAGTTGAAGATGGAAGACCAAACTGTGCATTTTCGCCATTTTTTACTGTTTTACTTCCGTAAAGGAAAGAACGCGCATCAAGCTTGTGAAAAGTTGCGTAAAGTGTACGGTGATAATGCTCTACAAGAACGTCAGTGCCAGCGGTGGTTGGCAAAATTCCGTGCTGGTGATTTTGACCTCAACCATGCTCCTCGGTCCGGGAGGCCCACTGAGGCTGATGACGACCATTTCAAGGCCTAGATCGAGTCAAACCCACGTTACACGACACGAGAGATTGCAAACACATTGGACATCCATCATTCAAGCGTTCACAACCACCTGAAGAAGCTGGGATACCTAAGCAAGCTCGATGTGTGGGTTCCTCGTGAACTCAAAGAAGCTCAATTGACGACGCGTATAAACATCTGCGATATGCTCCTTAAACATGAGGAAAACGATCCTTTTTTGAAGCGACTGATAACTGGTGACGAAAAGTGGATTGTGTACAATAATGTGCTGCGCAAACGGTCTTGGTCCCGACGTGCTGCTTAGCCTCAAACGACATCCAAAGCAGACATTCATCAGCAGAAGTTTCTGGTCTCAGTGTGGTGGGATTTTAAAGGTGTCGTGTTTTTCGAGCTCCTACCACGGAACCAAACAATCAATTCGAATGTGTACTGTCGGCAATTGGACAGTTTGAACGAATCCATCATCCAGAAGCGTCCAGAGCTCGTTCATCGTAAAGGTGTTGTGTTTCATCACGACAATGCACACATAAGTTTGATCACCTGCCAAAAATGATTGGAGCTTGGGTGGGATGTGTTGTCACATCCAGCATACTCGCTTGACCTTGTGCCATCAGATTTCTACTTGTTTCGCTCTCTTCAACAGTCCTTGCGTGGTATAACGTTCAATTTAGATGAGGCTGTAAATCAGCACCTTGTACAGTTTTTCGCCACGAAAGACAGGTCCTTCCATGAACGAGGCATTCTGCAGCTCAATAAAAGATGGCAAAAGGTTATCGAACAAAACGGGCATTATATCATTGATTGATCTTTGTTCTTTCTATCAATAAATGACCTTTGCAAAACATGGCTAAAATACGTCATGACTTTTCCGACAACCCACTATATATGTTCTGCATGTAAAGCTGTTTCTGCCTGAAAACGAGCTAGGCTAATCTAGCAGCTACTACATTCTGTGACTCGTTAATGTTCGTCATATTCCGAACACGTTTTATACTCCGGCGCGAGTACATTAATGGATTCTTCGTTATTTTTCTCGTCTAATGTAAACTGGCGTTTCTCGAGATACTGCATGGGTATTGTTGAGAACGAACGATTTTCATCTGCAGAGATGCTTATGAACTTCGACAACGCATTCTGTCTAATAAAGCAGTTTAACATCAGTTATTCGGAAAGGCGTTGTACTGAGGGATGCAATAGTTATTGCAGCAGAGCTACGGTAGCCGGCAGACGTACATAGTTGATTCCTGTTTGGACAGAACAGTTCTTACGTTTTCTGCAAGTAAGACATTTCTGTGACAGAAAACATTAATGTTAAACGGATTTCTACGTACTTAGGAAAGTAAATACACATTAACTGACACATCTAAAACAAAACTTTTGTTATTGGATAAAAAAGCAACACCAACATGTATTTCAATGAAAGCTATAAAAATAAACCGCAGTACACGAAAACGAAAGTAAAATCGGAGAAATCGGTTTGAACCGGAAAAAGGAGTTTTGAACAAATTCAGTAAGTGATTGCTGGCACTGACAAAAGAATAATGAAGGTAAATACCTGAATTTTGATTTTGATTTTCACAAACCATTCTAATGCAATTTAAATGAAACACGAATGTTTTCGGAAAATTAAGAAGCATACTTACATTCGCTTGTTTCGACTTCCTTAACAAAGCTGCTCGGAACATTTGTTCCATTCCTTCTGAGCGTTTCTTCATCTGAAAATTCCGATGTGATGTTGTTGTCTCTGTGCCACACTGTAAAGAATCAGCAGCTGCTAAGTTAGATGATGAATGTTCTCTGTTTGTTTCATCTGTTTCATCTTCACCAGTTATAATACTATTAGAGTCATTAGCAAATGTAAATGGTGGTGATGGTGAAGATGGGGAGGATGTAATGGACGGCTTTTGCTCCCCATTCAAGAAGTAAGGTCCAAATAGATCTCCTAGTCCTCGATAATGGCTATTTTTACTGCACAAAGCACACAACCAACTTTTATCTTTACAAACAGTATCATACAACGGTGAAAGTGTACTATTAGGTCCAAGGCCGAGCTTTTGGCGAATGATATTTCCTTGCTGCATCTGTCTTTTTTGAAATAAGTATTTAGCGTCGGGCTCGTCGTCCTTAGGAGGGACGTTGATCACTGAAACAGAAAGAGGTTTGTCTCTTTGTCCAACAATATGTATATATGGTCCATTTATAATTCGTGGCTTGGGCATCATAGGTCGACCATCTGGACCAAATGCCTCCCCTTTCTTCCTCCGTTTCCTTGGCTGACGGACTTCTCCGGGAGGTTTTGGTTTGTTTTTACTCCCAAATGGTCGACCTCTTTTCTTCTTTGCTGGCTGGGACAACATCTGACCCGATACTGGATCGTAATATTGTGAATTGACATTATTTGAAAGTTGCCCATCCTGAAGTTTGACAGTGTTGCCTTCTTTCGTGACAGTGAATAGCAATGACCCCCGAGCATGATCTTCACCTGCTAGATCTGTTTGGTAGCCTTGTGAAGGTGGGACAGATGCTGAAGGTGGCTGAGATGCACCAATTCCGTTGTTCATTGAAGAACTGTCGATAGCATGACTGTCTAACATTGTCGGCTTTATGGACGCCAATCCGTCTTTATGTGCAAAATCGTTTCCCATGTTTTGAGGAGGACCCATGTGATAACCGTGACTTTGCCAGGGTAAGTCCTTATCGGGAGGTCCACTTACTAAGTCGCCCATGCCATTGTTGGGATGATTCCTCATGGAGAGAAGAGAAGCATCATTAGAATACATGTCTATGGGAACTTCAGCCGGGTTTCCTCCAGGAAAAGCAGCGACGGCGCCTCTCCGCCGACTTCCCCTGCGTCCTCTTGTCACGCCCCCTCGAGAAACACGAGGAGGCCGGTGGACCATGTCAGGATTGTAAATGTCCCATTCAGATGCTAAGCCATCTTGTTCGCTGAACATCTTTTTTCTTCTTCCTCTCTTTGGTTTGGTGATGGCTGCAACACAGTCCTCTCCAAATGGCTTGTCGCGGGCACTAATGAAACCATCTTCTATAGGCCCCAGCTTGTTCCATCGAGCAGTAGGACTATAATAGCGAGGTGGGCGTGGAGTAAAACCCTCTGTAGGATATAGTTCCTCACCTGCTCCCTCTGGCTGGCCATTTGTAATTTCAAACTCTTGTAGTGTCGAGTTCCTTCTTCCTCCTGTCATTAATACAGCTTTATTTCTTGAAAGTTTGTCCATAGTACTATCTAGTAAAGAGGGATCACAATGGAGATCGTGACCGAAAGCACTTCTACGACCCCTCGAAGATTTAGGGGACTTCCTTAAGGTACTCCTTAAATCCACCGTGCCATCGCCTTCTGGAATGTCTGTGACTCCACCACCTAAATGGTGTAAGAAATCTTGTGTGTCTTTATTTTCGGAATCACTCGAGACAGGTCCAATATCTTCTCTTAGTGTGGAATCTGTCTGGTGATTGCCATTTGTCAACCTCACATCTGTGACACCAAAATTTTCGAATTCTTGTCTTCTGGTTTGATTTTCCGTGTGTGATATATCACCGTTAATGTGACCAACATTGGAAGAGTCTGCACTGGCAGTTGTAGTACGTGAATCACTTCGCGGAGAGTTACTGGATGTAGAATCAGGAGCAGAAGAGAACGTTGAACTAGTAGGAGTAGACATACAGGTACGTGGAGGAGTACACAGCCTGTTTTGATCAAGGTTATAGTACGTTGGATAGGGAGAGCCAGGGTCACTTCCAGCGAGCTGCTCAACAGAGAAATATGATGACGGCCTGCTAGCTCCAGGAGTGGGGTTCCCTTGGTTTGCAGCCATTTCATAATTTGCCCTGGTAATAGGTGATTCCACAGTTTCAGAGTCTAACATCACCATTTTTTGTAGAGATTGAAGGGGATCAGAATTGGTCACCTGACTTGATGGACTGTTGCAAAGTGGCTGTCTGGTTGGAGCAGGGGTGGTGGCGGCTGATGGAGGCGATGGAGTTGTCTTCTGTGGTGGCTGTGGATGTGGTGTCATGGATGGTGGTGGATGATGAGGTGATGGTGCATTGGGAGGTGGGGAAAATGGCTGGCTCTGTGCTGGCGACCGTGTGTGAGCTGGAAGAGGAGAGGGCGTTGTGCGAGGAGAGTGCGCGTGAAGCACACTAGGACTAGGAATTTGAGACTGTGACCAAGAATGAGGTGAATGACTAGCACCAGATACTATGGGAATCTGTCTGTAATGAGGGGGCGGGGGCGGCGGTGGACCTGGAGTCGTATTCATGCTCCCATGAGGAGGAGAATGAATGGGAGGAGGCGGCATCATGGGTGGTCTTGGAGATGGTTGACTATACTGCATCAGGTCGGTACTGCTGTTGCTGTTGCTTTCTCCCCAGGCAGACTTCATCTGCTGCATAGCTCTACTGCTGCTTCCGCTGTACATTGATGGCCGGTTGCTGTAAATGTCAGGACTGAGAGATGCATAATGTGCTTGTGTGGAGCCATATGGACCCAGTTGGTGACCAGTACCATAGGCCAGACTGCTGTGCATTTGATGATTTCCATGGGAGTTGTACTGATGCGCATGAGCTGGAGGAGACACTGGATGTGGCCGATATGGTGAAGGAGGCTGGTATGAAGGGTAATTGTTGGATTGGCAGTGCGATCCCTAGAAGAGAAACATAATGTTAGCATAGAATCACAAGGTTACCATAATGAAAAACATTTCCATATAGTAAGTAAATGTTATAATCCGTTTCGTCCTTACGTAAGAAACGATTCAGTGTATAATTATCAGCATATCGTAAGAGTTTCAGTATGATTTCCAATAAAGTGGGAATAAGCGGACAAGTAAGTTCCAACAGGAAAATAGTTTTAATGATAAGTTGAGAAATTGGAAATTCAGCTGTTTTTCCTTGCGCATTGCTTCACTTCTCGTTACTCTGACGGCATCATTTGAAAACAAAAACTTCATTTGTTTTCCTTTCCAAGTGACATGATGTGCAGACAAAACCAATATTCCTGATGTGTTGCCGTGGTGTGGATACTGAAATTTGCGGGTCATAGGAACGGCTCTTTGACAGTGAAAAGACGCTGCATTGACAAATATCATGAAACAGAGACAGAGAGAGAGAGAGAGAGAGAGAGAGAGAAGAGTAAGGCAGAGAAACTGACAAGAAGTGAGGTTCTATTCTGGCACATCTACAGTAGTTTGCTTTAATCGTAAGAGACAGTTAAACGGAGACCAAGGAAACAAACAAAGCAAATTAGTACCGAACATTGTGTTCCAAAAGCTATAACAAAACGCCGTATTCTTTAACTATTATTTTCAAGGTTTACAACTGTTGTGCAAAATTCGGTTAATCAATGTCAATTTCCAAATACATTTCAACATTCTTCCTATGACTTGTATTAATCTCTGATATTCATATATCGCGAAATATTATACAAAAATACAAATGAAATTCGAAACACCGGAATTATATTTCGTAAATATAGCATTTTATTATGAATCATTTAAAATCATTCCACGAAATAGTTTTTATAATTTTCTTTTTTCAATAACAGCACTTTTCCCAGCTATATTCGTACAGACACACACAAAAATTAATTACTTTGACCTTGAAGAAATTTTATGCGGAACATTTTTTATATGATTTCTGAAATTTAAGATAACATTTAATTACAGAGAAAATTATGGAAAATAGTTGTGAATTGCTGTCTACTGTTAAATACGGAAAAAACAACAACAAAAATTCTTGCTTCAAAAGTGATTTCCACCAGTTTCCTCCTCATAATCAGTTCACTGAAAGTTGAGTGATTTCCAATGATTACTTAGTTCATCTCTGTTTGCTAGTTTTTGTTACTGATAACCAAAATGTGATTTACTGCAAATCTCACGCTCCCGAGCCCGCGGTCTGTGTGACCGAAAACCTAAATAAAGATAAAAAAAAAAAAAAAGTAGCTGAAACGCGCAGATAATCACAAACTCTGGAAGTTATATCTGAAATGGTATTCACAGTATGTGTGAACGTTATGAGCTGGTGAAAGCACGTACGAATCATGTATTATCATGACTGTGAAAAGAATTTAAAATGAAGCAGCTTTCTAAATCGTCGATGAAAATCTTCAAAAGGGATGTTTCATCGAGCCAAAACTATACTGCTACGAAACAGTGGCGGATTTAAAGTTACCGGGCTACCCTGCGCAGAACTTCGGTTTTGGGGCTCCCCCTCACTTGTACCCGAATCCTTAAAAATCAAGCTTTTTTGTTGCCGCGTGTCCCTACCGCCATTTTTTACTCTCCAAATGTATGGAGAAGGTACTGCAACTGAAAAAAACATTAAACATACAAGAAATACACATTTTGAGTCCCCTCCCCCCTACGAACATGATTTTGCTATTCTTACCGTGGTGTGTGTGTGGTTTGTTGCCTTTATTACCCTAAAACCATCACATCTATCAAGATGAAATTCGCTTAGGGGATTTATGATACCCTGATTGAGAAGCTATGGCTGAAGTTGCAAGTAGAAAAGCCTTTATTAAATAAGTAAATTAGGAACATTTATGAGGACGGTCATTAATGCACAGCAGTGCTGAGACGAGCCCGGGCTGCAAAATACTTACTGGAGTTCTGGCTCGGGCTCTGAGAGAGGAAACTAATATTCTTCCTTTTTCTTTTAATGGGATTTTGTATGATTTAGCACACAATACTTTTTTACATTTTCTAGTTCTTAAAGATAATTCTTCGGCAACTGAGTCTAGATGATGCGAAGGAATTCGGCAGGACTATTCACTCCGGGCTTGGGTAACAAATACAATAGGCCAAGAACTACTGGATTTCTGCGAAGGAAAAATTTCTTCAACAACGATAAATACAGTAGTAGAAAATACGCTGACGAAATTTTGCCCCATAACTCCACGCTGCAGCTCCCTGTTAATTCTGTTGAGCAACGTACGACGTAGATTGCTGTGCTGCCTGAGTTTTCTTGATGTTCCGCCACCGGAAGCATTTGAGGAAGAAGTAAATGGTCAAAGAAACTGTAGTAATAGATAGACCTCCGTCCCCCACCCCGCAGTTGAGAAAGACATCGGTTAATTGCACTGGGAATGGAAGTCTGGAAGAGGAGTTTTTTTAATGCCTAAACAGGTTAATCATATTTTTCGGGCTCGTTCGGGCCCGGGCTCTATCTTGAAATATAAAATTCGGGCTCGGGCGGGCGCCCGGCTCTTAAAATTGAGCCTAAACTCAGCTCTGATGCACAGTACTAGCATTTCACATATTTCGTACAGTTAGTTTATAGTATTGCTTTGGCATTTATGCTACATGCGGTGGGCCATCTGCTTTCATATATCATCGTATTCCACCTACTGATAATTTCCCTAAAGAATTCGAACATGGATGAAATCGGTTAGCATGTTTCGTAAAACCACCTTTCCCAATGCCATTATTACTCGTACGGTAATAATCTTGCGACTGCCTCTTAAACTGGACTGAATGAGGTAAAAGAAACTTTAAGGGGGAAATGCGCAGTCATATTAAATACCGAATGAAAGAAAAAAGATTTCATTCATTCCAAGAAAATTGGCCAGAAATAACACCCTAATTTCTGAGTTCAGTTGTAGTGCAGTATTAACTAGTTTTGCTTTCAAAATGATTTTTTGAGCTGCATTTAACCTAATAAATTCATACTTGTGCAAGACATACTTCGAGTTTGGACGGAATCATGCTATCAAACCCAGAACAGCGAATTCGTACCACGCTCTCCCCCCCCCCTTTTGTTGTTGTTTTGAGAAAATTAATTTTTTTTTTTGAGACCCTCCAACATCGCGGGTCCCCGTCACTAGGCTTCGTGGCTTCCCTGTAAATTTGCTCCTGCTATGAAAGTTACTCGGACATTTGGAAGGCATGAACACAACACAAAGAACATGAACATGGAGGCTCTGCAGACGATGTAGATGGCGTTCTAAAAAGCTACGTATGCAAAGAAAACTGTTGTAGTTAAAATGGCACGCGGCGTAGCACTTAATTACTCCAAAAGTGGAAAGTTTGTCGGATGCCATATTTCAGGACTGAGTATAAGACGGATTTCTGAGGTTCGAGCCTTCTGAGGCGAAGACGAAGTCCAAAAGAGAGCAAGGTTGAATGCAAAAGAACGAAACATGCTCAGAGCCTGTCTTCACTACCTAGTTACAGAGCACCTTGGTAACAAAAACTCATGGCAAATTATATTGCTGCAAAAACACTTCAGGCGAAAGAAACTGCATTCTGGATGGCCGGAAACGAGTATGCAGTCCCAGTGGTGCAGTGATCTAAGCACTGGTTTCTGACCATTCGTCCGAGATGTGTCCCCGTGAGGCATGGATGTTGCGTGTGTCCTGGGCACTGGATCTATCCCATCCCCGGAACTAGTGGCCCTAAATTAAGGAGGCGACTGTTTGTAGCTCATCGAGTTGCTCACATAGTCGTTAAAGCCCCAAACAAAAACAAAAAAAAGGTACTTTGAATTTCGTAACAGTCTACTTCATTCAGATGGTAGAACATGGAAGTGGCAGCGAGCAATGCGGCGAACTTTAAAAGCAGTGCAGTAGGGTGTTGGAAGCGTGATTGTGAGTATTTTTCGGACAAAGATTGGTTATGTTTCACTTCATTGCAATCCGCGCTGGAAATCAATTAACTCTGTTGATCGAGCACGATCTTTCACATCTGTGATGTTGCCTCATTATAGCCCAACGAGCATATTTACAGTTGGGTGTGTGACGTGGTGATACATACGATTATATAAATGTGTGTGTGTGTGAGCGTGAGCGTGTGTGAATGTTTAAAATTTAGATATATTTTGCCGCGGAGTAGTCGAGTGATCAAAGGATTTAAAGAGCGAAATTCTGGGTTTGGGTTCGAATCCAGTGAGACGTGAATACGAATGTTGTACTCGTTCTTACGGCTCTGAATCTGTTGTTTTGCCTCGAAACTAGTGTCTGAAAATGAGACACTGGACACTCTCACTAGCCTCTGATGCGTATGGGCATTAATGCTCTCTTGCAGGTCTACTACGAAAACTAGTGGCTCAAAATGAGACACTGGACACTCGCACTAGCCTTTGATACGTATGGGCATTAATGCTCTCTTGCAGTTCTACTACGAAAACTAGTGGCTCAAAATGAGACACTGGACATTCGCACTAGCCTTTGATGCGTATGGGCATTAATGCTCTCTTGCAGTTGTACTACGAAAACTAGTGGCTCAAAACGAGACACTGGACACTCGCACTAGCCTTTGATGCGTATGGGCATTAATGCTCTCTTGCAGTTCTACTACGAAAACTAGTGGCTCAAAATGAGACACTGGACACTCGCACTAGCCTTTGATGCGTATGGGCATTAATGCTCTCTTGCAGTTCTACTACGGGTTTTCCAATTAACTTCTGTACTGATTGGCGCAGTGGTTCTATGCTCTTTTATGGCTGAGTGGATTAACTGATATCTGTTCTACTGCTAACACGTCTGTCGTACACTTACAACGGCTTAGTAATTAGTACCGTTGTAAGCGTACAAAATTTCTAGACACACAAGCGAAATTGGCCTTAGAAGGAGAAATGTTTTCTTTAACAATGTCGTTTCCATCTTGCTGAGGAAAAAGAAAAACTGAAGGTACTGACCATCAGATTGTTTCTTCGTCACCTGCAAAACGCACTTTTCACCACTGAAATTTTACGAATCAACTAAAAATTCCTTCTCCATTCTGTTGCATTTTCAGCGATTCTGTGCCTTTTTTAGCCCCTGAACCGTACTTCATCTAACTTTGTTTTTGTTAGTTTATATTATTTTTTTAATACATACAACAATCGCCTGTTGATCACGTGATTTAGTGGACGAACCTCTCTCTCATAACACTGGTACACCTGAGCATGAATTTCGGACAAGCAGTGGATCTTGTGCTCGTTTCTACGGCACTGGAGCTCTCTTTTTCTGAGACCAGTGGCATCACATTAAAAACCAACGAATCCTGATCACAGATGATGATGATGGGGCTCGCCTATTTGAAAAACGGAAGCACAAAATATTATGCTTCACATGTTGATAGGCAGTGTGACGAAAGAAATTAGCATTGCTATTGATTGTGGTGCTGCTGGTAGGTGAAACACCTAAATTTAAATAATTAATCACTGTTGTCATCCAAAAAGTATTTGGACACGCGGTTTAATACGAAAGTCAGGCAGCTCAATTCCACATCGTGTTGGCTTAGACTACGCTACTGGTGAAGGAACGTGTTATTCTGATCTTCAACCGATGTCCGACGTCCCAGTTCATTTTCTTTTATGTTGATTGGTGTATACGTCAAAATTCACTCATGTCGCGCAACGAAGAAATATGTTGACAAGTTAAGATAATCTTCGGATTTTATATTCCCGGCGGCATAGTCAAACATCATAGGTCATACTGTGAGACCCAAATTCACACCAACACGGTTTCACTGCTCGCACAATACACTCCGGCAGCAGTTCTCCGAACATGCCACACGGATACATACCCATCTGATCGGGATATGGTATGATGGAATTCGCAAAACACAGATCAGATTTTCACCTCTGTAGAGACCAATTCCATCGTTTGCATTATGCAAAGCGCAACAGCCCATTCATTGCGTTGGTGACGCTAAGCCTATGCGTCGACAGCGTTCCATTACAACCGATATATGTATACGTTCTGTGTCTGTACACATCTTAATAGATGACCCCGTTTTTCATGGATGACCGACAAGACCGATAAGCCACGCTTCTGAGTGACCTTCAGAAACGTTGGATGTATTCGCGGCCTTGCAGAGCGTTGCTGAATGATAGTCACATCGACACGCTTACAGTTCCCGAAATCATCACCTATACAGTGGATAACAATTAGCTCGAAATGCGGCGAATACAACAAACTCAAAAATACATGTAGCTCTTAGGCCTTTCTTATATATCGGATCGAATCAATTGTTTCGAACAACCTACTGGGATGTGACAACTAGGGTGTTCCCGTACCTTCCGAAGTAAAACGTCGATGTCACTTATGATTTAAATTTTCTATCCTGTTGACTTGTGCACTGTGAGAGTAAAACTTCTTGTCAGCTGCCGTGCACTCTGTTAATCAAAATAACAGAATTCTGAGAGCACCCAGAAAGTAACGAAACAAAAGAGACTTTCCCTAAACACTTGATTATAGTACATATAAATCAGTTCAATAGACTACGCAAGGGTCTGCACGGGCCTTTGCGTAGGAAACGTTTCGACTCACAAAACGAAGGCTGGCTGGTTAAATGAGCATCAATAAGCATCTGCAATCGGATGCCTTGAAAAATTACAGCTGAAATCAAAAAGCCGAGCTGTAAGATGAAAGTCTGAAATGGACCGGTTCACTTCTTAAAAGGTTAAAATCAAATTCCCTTTTCACTTCGCTGGCTTTAATTTATTTTAGCATCACGACCGCGGCGTGGTCGGGGTTTGAGTAATTACCCTACGCAAAATTTTCGTAAGGAAACTCAGTTATGGCCACTTTCGAACTGCAGCTGCGGAAAGCTTGACTGCTATAATGATTTCATGCAAAATACTAAAATTACTAAGGATTTGACATTAGTCGAGGTCTTTCGATATCATACAACACCTGACTGTCATTCCAATGATGTTTAAATACGCAGAATTTGAGACTAAAAACCTCATGCTTTTTTTTTCCTTACCGAGAAATGTTTACATAAAGAGACTTTACAGCTTCAGAAAACAAATGCCCGAGCTTCTGGAGCGATTTGCTGCTACAACAGAGATGGGAAAGTTTGAAGTGGCCACCCATGTGGAGTGGTCTACGCGATGGCTTATGACCATTCGTTCGGGAGGGGTCGCGGTTCGAATCCCCGTGAGGCATGGATGTCGTATTTTTCTTACGGCGGTGGCTCTCTCCCTTCCCCGGAACCAGTGGCCCTTAATTAGGGACGGACGACGGCTTATAGCCCACTGCGTCAAACCTTCAATTAAATAAAAAAAGTTTGAAGTATTTTTTTTTACATATTTGGGGTGTCGAGACTACCGTTAAGTGTGGAAGAAGAAATGCGTTTTTATTTGTAACAGAAGTAGGTCTAAACTTCATCTGTAGTAAGAATTCCTACGAGAAATGGCACGTCTGTCTGCGTTACATTCCGTTTATTACTGAGGTAGTTCAGTTCAGTAGAGCAGCTTTGTTTCTCCAGAGCCTTATTTGCAATAAGTGGCGAAGAATGCTGGATGAAAGTCTGAGCCGTGACGAACTTCCCAAATTAATATCCGTGCAGAACTCAAACGTACATTTTGTACAAACGAATTCACAGAACTCTTACGCTATGCAGCCGTGACTTGTTCTCAAGAAAAAATATTTACCTTTATTACTTTTGTTCTACCTTCGAATTGCTTACTTCTTCGAAGCGTGTGATCACTCTTTCCTGAGAACGTACGAAACATTTTGCACCGTGCCGTAGTGAGCGGGGCGGTGACCGATTTGCTCATGTCTAAAAGATCAGAAACTGTAGCAGCTCAATTTTATTGTGAGAAATGACTTCTATCGAAAGAACAAATGATTCCTATGTAAGCAAAATGTGGAAGACCAGCTAATGTGCGAGTGGACTTATATATTTCATCTTTCAGTGAAAGAGATGAAGTCAAAAGTATTTAGTGCAACCAACAATTTGAACAGAACTAAAGGTGAAAATTCCATCTCTGCTGTTAAGCGGAACAATGAATAACACTGCGGCGTGCATGAAATTAAAAATCAGACTGTTTTATGGATACATGCTGCAACTTCCACATCAGTTGAGCGATACTTGAAAGCCTTAACAGAACGCAGAAAATCTTTGAAAATATCACGGCGAAATTATTAATATCATATCTAGAGCGATGCGCGGATAACCAAATTCAGAGCAACCGTTACGAATAGAAAGAAACCCTTGAACTGCTTAACTCCTGTGATGAAAGAAAGCAAGAAAATATATCTACGTTTCTAAAGGGGAATAAAGAATGCAAAATGACGAACAGCAGATATTTCCAGAGGAACTCAGAGACAAACAACACCTTTAAATGCATCTTTCGAAATGTATTCACGATTTATACCAACAATTTTCCGTTTTCTGTATTTATCTAAACAGCGCTTTAAGAAGGAGCCAACAGTGCTAACGCTCGTTCACAGACAATTTTTAGGCAGAGATTTTCAGTACAATAAAGATTTGGAGTTGGAATCTATCAAAGTACCCAGAAGTTTCTAATAAATTTGAGGATCGTTAAAACCTTTCACAGGGAAGTAACCCAAAACACGAAAATAATGTTTTATATATTTATTGGAAAACAAAATTTTCTTCAAATTGGTTAAGAGGATCCCAAAAAATTCGAATTTTTCAAAGTTTTGAAGCTATCTAGTTGGTAAGGCACATTTCAGTTACAGAATAAAATTTATTTCACAATGGTCCTTCGAAACCACTAAATTTTGCGTACTTTTTCTCTGTATGGGCATTGCGCAGAATATGTATCACCTGCAAATGAAAAAAAATGGAACATACGCAATAATCTTTTAAATGAGAAATAAAATAAACATTATTTTCTCAATTATAGGGAGAAAGTCGTGGTAAAATAACAAAAAGGAAGTTTAGCAGGTAAAAAAAAAAAAAGACATGCAGCTACATAACACAGAAACCAAAAGCGACTAATACGCTTTTCATGGCATATTACATATAGAAAGCGAATCATGTGACAACTAAATACGACCAGTTTTCACGAATTAAAGTGAAAACAAAGTAGTAGCTCTCAATAAGGGACACAAACCCATGGGACAGAACGTTTTGTCACTTAAATAGTGATATCTTTTATTAGGAGGTTCCTAACGAAATACATATTAAATGAATATGTAATAGACAATTTAATAAGGAATGCAAATAACTGTAAACCTTAAATACGATAAGAATATAAAATACATATGTATAAAACAGAAATACAGTATCAAGCGTATGTATAAAGGAGAAATGCATCTTCAACCAGCCATTCGATGCCTTAAAGTCCATAACTCCTAAACTAACAGCAACTCCTTTTGTTGTTTTTTTCAATATTATTCCACTAACAGGCAAATGTTTTGCTATTACAGAATAAAAAAATTACTACTAGTGATAAATACGATCGAATCAATTTCAAATGCTTCAATATTTCTAAAATTTACAGTCTTGGAATTTTCATTAAAATTAGCAATCCATTATTTTTTGATTTCATCTTTGTCCTTTAACACATTACTCACTTGATTTTTGCTGATCCCAAATTTTTAAGCTAACTGTCGTAAATTAAGTTTTTCAGTCCGTGATGCTTCAATCACTTTAACCTTTTCCTTTAACGACAACCTTTTTCTCTTGGAATACATGGCTTCATAATGAAAAAAGATATGCACATATACCAAAATCCCTTTGCTTGTTTCACCTAATTTCCTAACTCTGCGAGACTGCATGCCTCTACGTTATCAGTCCAGCGGGAACTTTAACCCTAAAACACCTATTTTCCTATTGGCCAGTCTTATTGTTCTCTGTCTCTAGTCTCTTGTAACCCTCAACCTGATTTCTTACTATTGTCATTAGACCCAAGAGCACCCTAATCCCCACCATGCTTTGAAAAGCAGTGACGGACATGTGACTCTATCAATTGTTCCCTATCATAAACTTGGCCTTCAAGCAGTGCTTGCTACTAAAGGTTCTTATGATTGGGCATTTTCTGAATTTTGTGAGGAACAAATTCTTTTTAAGAAATTTTTGGTTTTTAGAAGTGTCCCTAAAAATACAGTGTCCCTTATTCGGAGGTAAATACATTAGGATCCCTATATACCAAGGGACTGAGACGGGAAATTAATTTTCCCTTAAATAGAGGTGTCCCTAAAAGGAGGTAACACTCCAACAGACTGTAGATGAATTTCGTGTTGCAAGCGATATTCGTATGGAGGTAGACATCTGTCATACGTACATAACACGATTGGCAACTTGTTCAGTAACCACCTTTGACAAAATGATGAAGAGCACTTACACATTTAATCAAATTAAAAACAGTATTTACAAGTTTAAAACATATGATAGGTAAAAACACGAAATATTTCGATCACACTAGTGATCTTCATCAGGTCGCCCACCCAATGGCATCAGAGTACAACGACACGCAACATATATAAAGATTTTGATGACCCAAATAATTGGTAGAGCGCATGCTCACGAAAGTTGTTGTGAACACAGAGAGAGAGAGACATAGAGAGAGACAGGTATCAGGACTGCGAACGAGGAGAGTCAAAATGATGTTACACAAGTATTAATAATTCAGCTGTAATTATTATTTCCGCAATGTTCAAGTAGAGCAGTCCATGTTCGTGGGAGGAAAGAGGGTAGGTACATCGTCATTACAGCAAATATCTCTATAATGGTGAATATACAAGCTTTCTGCAAAGAGGGTCATGCTTTTGGTGCTGTGTGTAATGAGGAATTTACATTCATCCCATAATAGTCTATGTGTGCCGCTAGCTACCAATCGGGCTAGGGCTGTCGAATGTGAGCCTGTTCTGACATCGCGTGAGCGTTCAAGCAAACGGGTTTTTAAATTACGTAGGGTTGAGCCTATGTACACTTGATCTATTTCAATAGGGTTTAAAGCTCTCAGGGGGATAAGGTAGACGCCGTACCTGTGTTTGGTTTCAACGGGATCCCTATCACGTTTAATTAGTGTACAAATTGCGTGTTTGTAAACCAAAGTTTATATTAAACCTGGCACATGCATGTTTTAAAACGCTCGTGCAGCAGTGAAGGTAACCCTGTACTAGAAACACCCGATAACAATCAGACACGTAACATAATCACTCAAGTACGCAACTATAACATTGAGATGGCTTCATAAATAGCTCACTGCAAACGATTGACAGGCGTGCGAAGCGTAGATAGAGGCAACATGTGAAAGTTTCATGATGTAAGTGGCTTTGACAGAGGCATGACGCAACTATAACATTGAGATGGCTCATAAATAGCTCACTGCAAACGATTGACAGGCGTGAGAAGCGTAGATAGAGGCAATATGCGAAAATCTCATGATGTAAGTGGCTTTGACAGAGGCATGACGCAACTATAACATTGAGATGGCTCATAAATAGCTCACTGCAAACGATTGACAGGCGTGAGAAGCGTAGATAGAGGCAATATGCGAAAGTCTCATCATGTAAGTGGCTTTGACAGAGGCATGATGCAACTATAACATTGATATGGCTTCATAAATAGCTCACTGTAAACAATTCACAGGCGTGAGAAGCGTAGACAAAGGCAATATACGAAACTCTCATGATGTAAGTAGCTTTGACAGAGGCATGATGGTGGGTGCGAGGCGGGCATCTCAGAAATTGCAAACCGTCTCGGCTATGAAAGAACAACTGTGTCGAGGTTGTACAAGGAGTGGTGCTCAAACTAGCAAACAGGAAGTCAGTGGTCTTCCTGTGGCCGGAAACAACTAGTCGATATTCGCGGGCAATGGCGGCTGGAGAGGATTGTATGAAGTAACAGGTGACCTCAATTGCGTCAAGAACCACGCAGTACAACAGCAGTATCGAGAAAAGAATTTCGGCATACGCAACCCGCCACACATTGGCGCTAATGGGCATCTTCTTCGTGCACCATTAGCCTCTGCTAAAAACAGACAAATTCGTCTGCAGTGGGGACGGGAGCTCGAAGACTGGATCCTTGAGGACAGGTGAAATATCCCCGGTGCGATGAATCCCATTTTCAGTTAATACACGCCGATGGATGGGCCAATATATGGAGTTAACAGCACGGATCAATGTATCCCAGCACCTTGGAGTTAACTATAACAGCTTCTGGAAGAGGTGAAATAGCCTGAAGTCTATTTTCTTGGCTGGCATTGGGTTCCTCAATAAACTACAGTTTGTGAAAATTGCAACACCATAAAGCAATGATAGTAATCACGTGGAACTTGCAGGATATGCAGAGCAGGGTAGGACATGCAAATGATTAGAAGGGCAGAGTCATTGCGCATGTTTGGGCCCGGCAGTGCCCTCTGGAAAGTCCAGTGAGTAGTATAAAGAGAGGACTGTTTAGGATAAACACCAGTAGTGCATCGTGGGCAGCGAGTCGTAAAAGGGTTTCCAGGATTCAATAATGCCTTGGCGACGACGAACGGCGCAATATTACCATACGACAGAGTTTGAACGGGGACGAATGATTAGTCTGCGTGAAGGTGCATTTTCATACAGCGACACTGCGGCTCGGACAAGACATAACGCCACGATAGTGATGCGCGTGTGACGGCAGTGTACCGAGAAGAACCAGGTGCATCGACAGTCCGGCAGTGGACCGAGAAATGTGACGACACCGCAGGATGACCGACACATCATCGCATGGCAATGACGAACCGTTCCGTATCTTTGCAAGTGTTTGCATAACAGTGGAGCACTGCAACAGGTGTGGCAGTGTCTCCTTCCACAGTTTGACGCCATCTGCTGCACAGAGGACTGGTTACACGCATCTCTTTATGGCGGATTCCTTTGACTCTGAACCATCGACGATTCAGTCTGAAATTGAGTTTTTAATACAGACAATGGCGTACTGATTGGCAACATACCGTGTTTCTGGACGATTCCCGATTCAATTTGTACTACCATGACGGCCGCATACGCATTAGACTGCATTGTGGTGAGCGCCTTCTTCCAGCATGCATTGTCGAGCGTTATACGGGCCGAACACCATGTGTGATGGTGTGGGATTGCCACTGGGTACCATTCACGATCTCGGCTGTTACGACTTGAGGGCAATCTCACCAGCGACCGCTAAATCAGGGAAGTTGTACAGGAAGAAGCCATACCCTTCCTTCAGAGCACTCCTGGTGCTATATTCCAGTAGGACAATACCCGACCATACGTTGCCAGGAATGTTCAAGCCCTCTTCGCAGCACAGCAATTACAACTTCTTCCCTGGCCTGTATGTTCGCCTGACATGTCGTCTATTGAACATGTCTGAGACATGGTCACTCAGCAACTAGCCCATCAAAGTCTTCCAGCGGTCAGTACCAATGATCTGTGGACTCGCATACATGCCGCCCGGCAAAGCAATTACCCAGGATACCACCCAACGCCTTTTCGATTCAATGCCACGCCGTCCAGGAGCTATATTACAGTTCGCGGAGGCTTCACAAGTCCTGGAGCGGGTTCGATTCCCACTCCAGGACAATGCATTTTTCAGGTTTTCTGATGTGGTTAATGTTACGTAAAGAACAGTAAATAAAGACAATTCAGAGATGACTGATTGCTATATTAATGATTCTGACATATTTCCAGGTACTGTGAAGAGAATATTTCTTCCACAGAATTTAAGAAATCATACTTTTAATAGCGGTAGGGAAAAGAAGGACAGAGAAGATGCATTTTCATATTTTGTTTTGTATATATACATTATGAGTAAAGAAGTGGGATTAAAAATGAACTTTCAGAAGACAAAAGTGATGTTCAATGCTTTTACAAGAAATGAAGACTTATCGATTGATGGAGAAAAACTGGAGATAACAGATACGTATGTTTATCTTGGACAGCAGATATCAAGTGAGGGTCACATTGATGAAGAAATTAATCGGCGTACAAAACTTGCCTGGAGAGCTTTTGGAAGAAACAGCATAATTTTCAAGAGCAATATGCCATTATGTCTTAAAAGAAAAGTGTTTGATCAATGCATCCTTCCAGTGCTTGCGTATGGTGCAGAGACGTGGACCTTAACTAAAAGAGACATACAAAGGCTGCAGACAACTCAAAGCAGCATGGAGAGGTGCATGCTTGGTATAACCAGGAGAGATAAGAAGAGGAACTCGTGGATCCGAAAAATGACGAGAGTGGAAGACATCATGATCAGAGTTAAATCCCTGAAATGGCAATGGGCTGGACATACTGCCAGAAGGACAGACCATAGATGGACAGCCGAAATTTTAGATTGGATTCCAAGGGACAGGAAAAGACCCAGGAAAAGACCACATGGGAGATGGGTGGATGAAATTCGTAAATATGCGGGAGTGACATGGAGGAGACTGGCACAAGACAGACCGTTGTGGAGGAAACTTGGGGAGACCTTCGTCCAGCAGTGGATTGATAATGGTTGACAATGATGATGATGATGATATACATTATATTGACAAAAGTCACCGGACACCTAGAAGAGAAACACAACATAGCATTTATTGACATACATTAGTACGGTGTCCGCCCACCTTTGGCCTTAATGCATTCACTGACCCTTCGAGACATGCTTTCGACAAAGTTTGGGAACACAGCAATAGGTATGCGATTCCATTCAGTACATAATGCTGCCGCTTACTGTTGCTTAGTAGTAGGCCTTGCTTCCAAACTTCTTATGCGGCGCTTTAATTCATCACATAGGTGCTCTATGGGATTAAGATCAGGGCTATGTGCTGGCCAGTCCACACACGATACGGAATTATCGTCAAACCACGCGGTAACAGTAATTGCTTTATGGCTCGATGTATTACCCTGCTGGTACCAACAAGGCTCGGTTCCATAGTATTGCCACAGAGTTGGTAGGGCATAATTGTCCAGAATATCGAGGTAGACGTGCTGGTTAACAAGTTTGTCCACGATAACCAATGGGCAGGGACCATACCACGAAAATCACTCCCCATATGAGTACACCGCCAGCTCCAAACTTGACCGTAATACACTGCCGGACAATTGCTAAGGACGGATGACAATAGCAACGATAGCAACCATAAAATGGAAGGCAGCAAAATGTGGAAATTAGCATAAGTGCGGGATACAGTAAGACGTGTTGTGCGTATGCAAATTTTGGATTGCCAAACTTGTTCGTGACGTCATAGCGCTGATAAGAGATATAAGGATTTGACGCGTATTGACCGTTGTTGTTCAAACGCAAAGTTGAAAGGGAAAGAATCAATTGACGAACTTGCAATTTTCAGTATGTCTTCCCGACATCACCTAGATGATTTACGCGTGGCCGTATTATTGGCAAGATTGAAGAAGGGCGAAAAATAACAGATGTTGCCAGGGAGTTCGACGTCAGCCTCAGTGTTGTTTCAAGGCTTTGGAAATCATTTCAAACAAATGGAGAGTGAAGCAAACGCCACGGGGGAGGTCGTGTTCGCAGTACGACACCTGCAGAAGATCGGTACATAGTGCTATCAACAAAAAGACACGGGCGCAGCACAGCTAGTGAGGTAGCAAATCAGTTTATGGCTGCTACTGGCAAGCGGATCTCCCGAAAAACTGTCGCCAGACGTTTGCATGAAGGAGGACTATACGCCTGCCGTCCTGTTGTGTGCATCTCATTGTCCAGACGTCACCGTACCGCCCGTTTGCAATGGTGACATCAACATCGCAATTGGACTGATAACGACTGGTCTGCTGTCCTCTTCTCAGATGAGAGTAGATACAGTCTATCGTCTGATTGTCGACGACAACTGATCTGGCGTGATAGTGGTACTGCATATTGTCCAGCAAACATACAGGAAAGGGACCGATATCCGACATGTAGTGTCATGGTATGGGCTGGAATCATGATCAATGGCCGTACGTCTCTCTATGTGCTTCCAACTGGGATTATGACTGGCCAACAATACATTAATAATGTTCTGCTACCTCATGTTCGCATGTTCCGTGGTGTTGTCGGTGATAGATTCATTTTCATGGACGACAACGCAACATGTCATCGAACAGTCGCTGTCCAGGAGTGTCTTGAGAGCGAGGATATTCAACGCCTCGTATGGCCAGCACGTTCTCCAGATCTGAATCCCATTGAAAATGTGTGGGATGCTTTGGGGAGGAGTCTTGCTGATCGCCAATGCCCTCCAATAAACAAGGACACCCTCATCCGTGCACTGACAGAGGAATGGGATAAATTACCCCAACAACTGCTTGATAATGTTGTGCAAAGCATGACACGACGTGTGGAATCTTGCATCGTCCTCCATGGTGGCCATATCCCGTATTGACATCTTACGCCGGAACGCCTGCGGACGGTAATTGCATTTTTTTCACGTTTGCGTATTCTGCACAAAAGGGCCTGTTTGTCCTTTGAACACGTTCCAAAGACTTCTGGATTTCAGAGCATAATAAATTGTCTTTCTTGTAATGTCCTGGAATTCTGACATTATTTTATTTCACTTGGCATCCAGCCACACTTACTTTTTTATGCGCTATATAGCCGTTTATGATCCGTCCTTAGCAATTGTCCAGCAGTGTAGTACACTGTGGTAAATAGCGTTCCCCCGATTGCCGCCATACCCACACACGGCCATCAGACTGATGGATCGTGAATCTGGATTCATCAGTCTATAGGACCCGTTTCCATTGATCTACGGCCCACGATAAATGTTCTTTACAACATGTTAAACGACGAGTGGCATTCCCAGGGGGATGAAAGACTTATGAGCAACCACACGACCACGGTAGCCCATGGAATGAAGTTCTCTGCGAATGGTACGTGTACATGCCGAGGTTCCAGCATTGTTACTTACCTGTTCGCTGAGGTCTTGTGCAGTACTCTGTCGATTAGCTGTAACGACTCTCCTGATGCTTCGACGTCACCTATCACTGATTTTCTTTAGTCTGCCGGTACGTTTTGCTGCTTAAGGCCCGCCATGTGTCTTCCGCTTATTCAGTACATCCAAAACAGTTGACTTGGGCATGTTTAAACGTCTCTCGGTTTCTCTTATGGACAACCCACTAATATAACCTCGAACAATCTTTCCTTTCTCAAAGTCAGTTCTCTCCCGCCGCGACATTTTCACTCAACCTCACAGTGCGATATGATCGCGGTCAGCTGCAGGCTTGTTTTTACACCGTTTTCAGTTGTACGCGTATCTTAAGAACGCAGCGGATGCGTTCATGTGCTTTTGAAGGGGTGTCCGGTTACTTTTGTCAATATAGTGTATATATATATATATATAATGCGTAATACCTCCTTTTCTCATATGTATATGTAAACCTCTTAAACATGTCGCTGCCAGCCATCTGATTGGCTGTTGACAATGGTGTTGACAGCCGGCGGCTCTTGAGCGTGAAGAACAGAAATGATCAGCGGCTAGCGGAGGCATTTTTTCGTTTTGTCAGTCTCTCAGTTGTATAACCTAACTGAATTAAAATCAGCTATTTACTGCCAATTATTATGCTTATCTTAATTTATATCACGTTTCCGATTGAAATCTAAAGCTCTTTTGGTTTCTGATTTCAATCGGACTCTTAGAAAAAGCAGAGAACGATAGCTCATGCATCTAGCATTACTCTGATGTGGCTCATTTGTGTGATCTTGCTTTGTTTTCACCTTTGTGCGGCGGATTCTCAGACTGGTCGGTCAGAGGAAAGAAAGGAATAACGTAGCGTCAGTTCTTAAAAAAATTATTTAAGAAATTCAACTTTTTGTTGAAACTAAAAGTGCGGAAGTTTTGCCATTTTCTCTCCCTTTTAATATTTAACGAAGCGTTAAAATTATTGTTACAGAATTTTGTTTGTTGTTTCTCCATTGGGCGGCAGATTCTCGGACTTGTCTATCGGAGGAGAGGAAAATGCAGGTAACGCTATTTTGTAAGAAAAAATAAACTTATAAAATTAAATTCTTTACCAAAAAGAAAAATGCGGAATACCTCATTTTATCTTCTTTTTTATATTTACTGTAACATTAAAAATATCATTACAGAATCTCGAAACCCTATTTTGTATTTGTTCTAGCCTCGTCTTATACTTTTAATCGACTTATTTGTGAATTAAGATAAGGAAATTTAGAAATTTAACTCATTCGACTTATATTCCATATCGACTTATAAGCCGAAAAATAGGATATATATGTTTCTTTTCTGTGTGCTTTAATTTTAGTCTCTTCTTTTCTTTTTCTTCTTTGTCGCAGGACAACGGGAAATGCAATGTGGAAATTACAAAATACAATAGTAACATTTTTATGTGGAAAAACTCAAACATTCATACCATTTGATTTTCATATGGACGTTCTGAGTAGTTCATTGCTGATCCCATTGAGCCTAAAAATAGAACGAAGCATTATTTTGTGAGACAATAGCAGTTTTGAAAGCATAAAAGAATGTTTATGCAGTTGAATCACTACAGAAAGAAGAAAAGGAAGCACAGTGATCAATAAGCACACACAAGTGGTATAATAAAAATTTTAATAATAAAATTGAAAACTCTTGAAACAATAACATCAATTATAAAAACACGCTGGTTGAAGACTAAAATTTACTAATGAATGAGGGAACTAAAAATATCATAGCATCTGATATACCAGATTTAAATCTGAAGAAACTGAAACATGTGAAGCGTATTTTTATCTTTATCTATCCATCTCTCTGTCTGTCTCAATCTATCCGTACACAAAAACATACGTACGATAGCACATATATCCCTTCGCTTCCTTACAATATAAGCTTCACTTATATCGATTTCTCTGCTCACCCACCCCAAATTCAGTCCACCCCGCCAATAGTTCTGGTCCTCTATTTCTTCTCTAACGCAGTCTTCCCTTCTTTTCCACCCTCCTGGTCTTCCAGGAGGATCGTTGGTTCTTTCGTTCTTTCCTATTGCCATTGCTTCTTTCTATCCTTCTTTCCCACATCACCTAGGCCCAGTATAGGGTTCTTTGCCTTTTCAATTTCCCGTCTGCTGCAAAACTTGGAACGAAAATTTTGTTATCCAGGGAAGAGAAGGAATAAGTTGCTCCAATACCAGTTTCCCTTCTAACTGCCTTCGTGAGGTCTTCTTTGCGCTCTGGGCGTCTGTGTGTGTGTGTGCGAGTATGTGTGTGTGTGTGAGAGCGCGGGCTGACATGTCTTCACGATCGCAGTTATGGGGGCAAAGGGATGGAGAGATGCCGGTATGTGTGTGTGTGTGTGTGTGTGTGTGTGTGAAGATAGGGAGAATAGAGGACTGAGGTAGGTGTGCGGGAGGTTGGAGAGCCGGAGGGGAGGATGGGGCAGAGGGGAGGGGGACTTAGTCGCACACACAGACACACACACACACACACACACACACACATGCTCTCGAACTTGTCCATTTCAGCGTAGTTACTGCGAGAAGGAAATGAGGGAGGCAGGAAATAGTTTCAGATCCCTCCCGCATCCACCTCGAGGGACTGAAAGCATCCAGCCATCTGGGTCAGGCGGCTGGCCCCTGCCCAAACAACGCACGTGCTCATCTTACTCTGTAGCAACAACTAGCCCTCATCCCCATGGCAACGCTGTCTCTGCCGCTGCTGATGTAGCATCAAGCACTGAAGACCTACCTACTTCAGTGCTTCGGGCAGGCAGGTACTATGAGATGGATGCACGCAGGTCGCCTGGATCCACAACAGCGTTTCTCATCCCACCCTCCTTCTCCCACCTACCCTCGTCCCTTCCCTCCCGCATATCGATCCACGATGGTCGACAAGGTTATGTTACTATGGTGGATCTTGACAACGTTAAAACTGGTTCTCTATACAAGCTCGATACATGATGGCGTACAAGGTTCCCAGACGTTATTTCTGATTAGTAAAAGGTCTCTCCCCCCCCCATCTACCAAATTTGAGATCTTCAACATGTGAAACAAAATGCCCAAGTTACTGCTACACACATGGTTGAACTTTTCACGAGATAATGGATCTTCAATGAAAACCAAGAACTCCAAATTTTGCAAAAGATGGCTATGAAGTAAAATTTTATTTAACCAGTTTTTTCAAAGTACAGAAGTCAACGATGCCACGTATCTTACTAAATTGTTCAATCGAATCGTGAAGATTCGGCGGAAAGGAGGGCTGAAGGAGTAGCCCACCAGCTCTCACGTGACTTTCTAGAGTTCTGTTTGAGGTTATATAAGAATTGGAAACCAAACATGTTGAAAGAGTAAAGACAATTTGGAAAGTAATATGAAAATCAGCAGTCAGACTATCGTTTGGTCTTCTATACGCAACAGTTCTTTATCTGAGGAAATATTTTTAAATTCACTCATTTAAGAAAATTGAGACACTCTTACAGGAATGAAAGAACACGCGGAATATCCAAAAGAAGTTTTACAGTCATACCTTCTTTGCACCGAGACTAAGGGATAAAAGTTCAAAATATTTATTTCTGAGTTAAAAAAGGCTACAAAGAATATTTTAATCAATATTTTTATTTTTTAAGTACCAGCTTTTGAGTCAACTATGTCGTACAATGAGTTAAAACAGAATTAATAGAGAGAAAGGTTTTGTTTCTACAACAGTTTGTGCCACTTACAAATGATCTGATGTACTGTAGGTTTCGCATCTGTTCTTCGGGTAGCACTGTGATTTACAAATTGCAGCTCAAAACTCAAAATGAAGAGTATTTTACTCAACCTTGGATGAGATAATTAAATAACAACGATGAAGCTTTGATTCATAAATCGCGGTTGCACGTGTAGTGGGGTGAAGCGACCACTTCATACATCTGGAATGTCAGATCATTACGACAATTAGGTAAGCATTGCTTCAGAAATAAGTTTTCTCGGAAAGTTGAACGAAAATGCTGTACTTCTTAGCGTGATGAATCGATTTGCAAATAAAATCAAAACTTGGAGGCATAAATTCTGAAGGTACTCTATCGAAATAAAATCAAGACTTGGAGACATGAATTCTGTAGTTCAGTTGGGAGAACAGAAGTACAGAATACACTACGGAATAGGAAGACATGGGTTCGAATCTTCCACCGGCAAAAAGGTGGAATGTTATACAAGCGCTCAAACGAAAGTGAATCTTCTGGCCGTTAGATTTGATAAATAAATTTATGTGATGATTCTTCCACACAATGCAAGTAAGTAAAATAAAATTAACTCTTCAATGAGAGGGTCCTTCAAGCATGGTTGTCGGCTGAATCGGAACCTGTGATTTCATACCCCGCCTTGCTTTTCTCAGGGGAGGGGAGGGGGATTCATGAAATTTTAGTTGACATAGATGACGTACCACTGAGGTGACGTCATGAGTTAAATCGACAATGAAGCAGCAATAAGCCTGCCGGCATAGTGCAGTTGGGATATCAGCTGCTACGTGATAGGAAAGTTCGATCCCACCACCGACTAAAAGTTACATGTTATATGTGATCATTTCAACTTTCTTAGCAAGCACGACTTTAAAAAACAAGTAAGAAAAAAAAGACGTAGCACTACGTCCATCCATCTGTGGACACCCTGTCATTCTATCTAAATATTATCACCCTGTCATTCTACCTATTAGTCTGATGTCTGATCTGGAAACTTCTTTTTGCGCAGGAAAGCCTGAAGTCTTAGGACGGTGAAGTAAGCACTTTTGTCTTTTTCCTATACAAAACCTCTCCGCCAGCAGGCATAAATACAGCTGCTATTAAATTCAGAGTATATTTTGTTCGATATCATTGCTTTTATAAGTCTCATTGAAAAAGTTCATTTTTCCTTCGATACCTTCTGACGCAGAGGCCATTCTGAGCAGTTTCTATTTCAGATAATTTCAGTTTTTTCGCTAGGAGCGTAAATGTTTATTAAATTTCTCCCTATATCTCTGCTTCTAAAAGTCCGATTTGAAAAATTCAAATTGCAGTGGATAACGTTCAGGGTGAAGAATATTTTGCATGCAATTTCTAAGTTTTCAGGAAGAATATTTTTGCAACTAAGGAGCGTAACTGTATTTTTCTGTTTGAAATATATTTGTAGCAGTATCTTCGCTTCTAAAAACTGGATTAAAACATTTTTGGACAGATACTACACACCAAGGTACACCTTTGCGATATGTTTCCTGCTCGAAATAATCTACTGTTTTCCTCTAGGGGGAGTAAATGTGTATCGTAGCTAATCCGATATCTCTGCACCTAAAAATCCGATTTGAAATATTCTTATTTCGCCCGATATTGTTAATGGTGAAGAATACTTCGTATATATTTCCTACTTTTTATAACGCACAATTTTGCTTCCAGACGTGTTTATGCACATTTCTATTTTCAAGAGCACCTTTGATTCTGAAATCATTTAAAAACGTCTTTCCTGATCGGGTACTTTTGACTGTGAAAAACACTTTCCGACCATTTTTTTCTTCAAATAAAGCACAGTTATTTGCTAAGGGCGTAACGTTTTATTAAGGTTTTCTTGATATCCCCGCGTTTCTTTCGTTTCGGATCAGAAGCGTAACTAGCTCAAGAGAGGACGCAAACATTACTGATTGCCATATGATTAAAATTAGAATTGAAACGTTTGCACTAGTTTTTGATACACTTAAAATTCGCATTCCTTCCTCAAAATGTTCATGAAATTTTAGTTGCTCACATTCGAAAATAAAGGCGAGGTTGTATAGTCACTCCAACTAAAGAACCACAGTCTTCGTCGACAACAATGGGCCCACGAGTTTTCTGTAGTTGGAAGGGCTAAATGTTCAATGCAAGATAAGGATGTCGTTGCTGAAGACTATCTGAAGGCTATTCGATCATTACTGTGGATATACACTGAAAAAGAACACCAAGAAGGAATTGGCGGACGATCATGAAATTTACATATGTTAATGGAGTCGAGTTTACGTAGGTGTGATGTTAATTTCTGGACCAACCGGTGAGCGCTTACGCCACAGCACGGCATAATATGTAAATTATCGTCGGTGGTATTTAAGGAGTACGGCGAAGTGAATGTAATAAGTCGTCGGCCTACGGACACGTGTGAAGACCCTGAAGAAGCTGCAATGTCTGAACATGGAAGACGTGTACGATTTCAACAGTTATCGGACTTTGAGCGAGGTCGTCTAGTCGTACACCGCAAGGCCAGGTGGTCGTATCGTCGTATTGCGGAGCGAATTGGACGGGAAGTATCGGTGGTGGTACGATGGTGGCGTAGATGGTCCGAGGAACATTCCCACACGAGAAGACGTGGAACCGGGAGTCACAGACGGACTGATGAGCGGACCGATCGACGCATACGAAGAGCGGCGTGGTCAAGCAGAACATCCACTGCGACGCAAATCCGAGCTGCCGTTGCACCTGAGGTGACTGTGAGAACAATCCGCAACCGTCTACTGAATGCAGGACTACGTGCACGTGTGCCTCTGGCATGTGTACCTCTGACTCCAGCCCACCGTCAGGAACGGCTGCAGTGGTGTCGCCAACGTCTGCACTGGAGAACGTAATGGCAATCTGTCGTATTCAGCGATGAAAGCAGATTCTGCTTGGGAGCCTCCGATGGCCGTATGCGTGTTCGCAGACGCACAGGGGAGCGTCTCCGCCCTTCTAGCATCCGCCAGCGACACACAGGGCCTACACCTGATCTCCTGGTGTGGGAAGCGATCAGCTATCGCTCCCGTACATAACTAGTGTTTGTACCGGGTACGTTAAACAACACCTCCTACATCAACAACATCATTCAGCACGTTGTTGTGCCATTTGTAAGGTCGGTCCATCGTGGTGTTTTCCAGCAAGATAACGCACGCCCACACACGGCACATGCAACGCAACATGTACTTCAGGGTGTGAGACAACTTTCATGGCCTGCACGTTCACCGGATTTGTCCCCCATTGAGCACGTGTGGGATTTTATGGGATAACGACTTATCCGGTCTCCACGGCCAGCCACAACCATCCCCGATTTACGCGTCCAGGTTGAGGATGCTTGGAACTCAATACCCTAAACTTACATCCAACATCTGTACGACAGACTCCATGCCAGAATTGCACAGTGTGACGCAGTTCATGGCGGTTCAACCTCGTACTAACCATATTAAATGGAAATGTTATTTTTCAGTTTACCAGCAAATACTGCTGTATTTTGCCATAATGTTTTGATCACGTTATCCTCTGTATTCCGTTATTATGCTGTATAAATGTCGTTGGTATCAGACGTCTCCTTCTTGGTGTTCTTTTTTCACTTTCCGCCAGTGTATAAACGATATAAAAAGACAGATGGGAGAGAGCAGTATTTTGTGTTTTGCCCCGGACGTAGAAATGCCTAGTTACGTCTCTGTTTCAGGTATCTTCCGCTACGAGAAACAGTTTGATTACAATCCGTCATTTTTCGTAATGCATCTTTCTGCCGCTAGTGAATGTAAGTAGCTACTTTTTACTTGCAAACAATTTACCAATTCTAGAAACCTATTTGGAAAAATTCGTTTCGTAACGTTTTTCATTCTTTATGAAGAAAATTACGCACACCGTGCACTTTTAATAATGCGCAATTTTCTAACTGGAGTTCGTAAATGCCATTTCTTTTTCGCTGATTTTCCGTTTTTCCAAAAATATGCTTTGAAAAATTGTTTTCGTGGTGAAAAGGATTCGGGAGACGTGCTCATTAGACCCGAGAATTCGGTGTCATTCACCTTTCTTGCTTAGTTTTTCGCAATATTCTGGGACTGCGTGTGATTCCCACATAAAATATTAACTACGTCAGACTGGTTTCTGTGTTATTATATGTGTAAAATGATAGCAACCCAATGATTAAGCACTTCCAGAAGTCACCTTTTGTCGTACAGGGTCAGCTATGAATCGTGTTCTTGGACTGAAAACTTTTACTTTTCTCTGAAACGAGTATATATGTACCCAAACGGCAGCTCCTACCAGCTTTCACTCGTTAAAACGGATTGATCACTCATTGACTGGGAGCGTTCGTTATGGAACATTAGTTTGGAGAATACAAGCTTAAAGAATTCGAAAAACGAAACAAAACGAAAACGAAAGACAAAAAAGCACATAGAGCGAATATAATGGAACTATCTCTATTCAGAGCCATCTTCGGCGAAAACCTGGGGCCGAAATTCAGGCAAACCTAGATGGAATACTTCCCAGAACATGCGCAAAACAATTTGGAAATTAATAAAAATTTCATCAAAGATCACCACCTATTGGACGTTTGGCGCTGCTAATAGCAAAAGGCTAACATTTGCATACTTTCTAAGGGGGACGAATTGCTATAAAATGAAGGCACGAGACTTTTCGTAACTCAGCCGTGGACATGATGGTCTTCAACTTGTCTGAACGTGTCTTACTCCTGAGGTTTTTTTACCAGAATTATTAAAATGTTGATGCAATGCTGTGCGAATAAAGACTCCTCAAGACATTGCGAGGAGATACACTGATACCACACCTATACAGGGATAATGTGCTAGCTCAAAATCTTGAAAGAATGGAACGCAAATGCAGTTGCAGACCTAAAGAGTAGGTCACTTTCTATGTCATCATCCGGCACAGAATTAAGCCTAGACACTAATAAAGACACTAATGACACTAGTTTTCAAGACACGCCCCCATCCAGATGACCTAGGCCATCAACCAGTAGATGGACACTGTAGGGACTCAGAAGCCAATCCATAGATAAAAAGTTAGAACTATAGAAAATGTTCTTTACTTAAAAATTCAGTAAAAAAACCCATCCCTTTTAAGAACTAACCGGAACGTTTCAAAAAGAAATTACTGATCTATTAAATCATAGATTCACCCTTTTTTTCACATAGGGAAACAAACTAATAACATAAAAACTAACAACAAAAGATAAAACAAACAAAACAAAACCAGAACAAAGGGGGAGGGGGTAAGTACTGCCAAAGAAATCAACAGGACTTAGGAAAATTCTGTCAGCAGAAACATGTAAGCAAAAAAAAAAAAAAAAAAAAACAATTAAAACTAAGGGCAAAAAAACGCTTTACTCGTCGTCCCGACCAGACACACGTTGGTAGCTTACAATTTCACTATCCTAGCATTTATGCATGCTCTTATAACTAATGATTTCCGCTCATTTTTACTCAAGCTTCCTATGTAGGATTGCTGCCCGCTCCCTTCCATTCATTTCCACTGGCTTACACCGTTATGGTAATTTCCGGCCTGACACGATTCGACCAAAAACAATCTTACAGTCGAATGCACCTAGCAGGGGAAAAGAATTCCGAATTCCTGACACTACGCGCTCTTCAACGCAGGGGTTGTCCATTTTGAAGAGACTAGAAATGCCTGACAATTAAGCCAGGGCGAGGCCGGAAAACTATCCAATCACAAGAAATTCAAGGCGTTGTTACTTTTCCAGTCGTAAATCAATCTTTGAGCAATTCAGTAGCCCCATGCAGTGTAAATGCAGTATAAAGGTAGTAACATTTACCCTACACAACTAGGTGAAAACATTTGCTTAACGTGTTACACTGTTATCCCTATAAACTTCTCCGTAACCAACAAGAGTTCCAAACTGGTGACGCAGACATTCGACTGACGTTTTGGCTTTCCTGGCACACGTGGACGAAGAATGACCGTGAAATATTCTGTGAAGTTATAAAGCTCATTTCCACACTGTAAAAAATAAGTGGTGTGAATTGACGGAAAATTTCTGAAAATAACGTGCAGCAAAGTTGCCGGTAGGTATTCGTGTTTTTCAGAAATTTCCGTTTGTAAAAGTGCCCGTTCATTTTAACCTCCGTATTTTCACAGATATTTCCGTAAACAGAAATTCTGTTTATTTCAGAAAAATCCATTTCTGGTTTTTCCGTACTTAAATTGAAATTCCGCAAAATCAACAAACCTGCACAGCACTTAACCGCAGCGGTCAGGATTGAACACCCGACGCAATAGCTTTCGAAACAGGCAACTTGTGCCTTTACCAACTGAGCCACAAACGCTCACCAACCTGACTCACGTATGTCATAAAATGAATCGCACGACAAAGAAATTTTGTTTTTTGTCATTAATGTGAGTGATTTAGTCATTTTATTTTCTGTTGGAGCTTATTATTTTTCTGAATAAGTTTGTAATTTATTTTTTTCCCTATAAGAAGACTTTTCAAATATTAAGCATTTTTCATCGTGGTTTTTCGAAGCAACAAATTGTTTTGCAACATGATTTTTTTAAACTGACAATGACTCATTTATCTTTTAAAAAGGTAAAATGCACTTTTTATAGTATTATTTCACACACACAAAAAAAAAAACTAAATATGAAATTTACTCTCGATAGCTATAATAGCTTTTGTCTTAAGTTGTCCAAAGACTGATACACAGACATCGTATAATCATCTCTACAATAAGTACCCGGTTTCTTACAGTAACACAATATATAATAAGTAGCTGGTGCACCAAATAGGGGAAAGCAGAAATATCCTGGGCCACAAAAAACAAACAAAATCTATGAGCTATACACAATATCCGATCTCGCTACGGAACTTCGAAATTCGATAGACGATTGAAATTCGAAAGTTAATCAAACCGCAAGTATTTCGACGAATCACTACTATTAGAGGAAATTTCTCGTCATATGGATACGGAAAAAGTGAGAACAAAGATTGTCCGTTAATATACGAAAGGAATTGCGTAAAAGTTTCTGAAAATTCAGAATTTTCCGTTAACAGATCTCTAAAACGGCAATTTTCCGTTAATATACGAAAGGAATTGCGTAAAGGTTTCTGAAAATTCAGAATTTTCCGTTAACAGATCTCTAAAATGGTAATTTTCCGTTAATATAAGAAAGAAACTGCGGAAAGGTTTCTGAAAATTCAGAATTTTCCGTTAACAGATCTCTAAAATGGTAATTTTCCGTTAAAATAAGAAAGAAACTGCGGAAAGGTTTCTGAAAATTCAGAATTTTTCCGTGGCACGAAAAGTCCGTTAAATTCAGGTTTTTTCCCGTCATTTCACGGAAAGGCAGTAACAGAAATATGCTTCGTTAATTCACGAAAGAAATGACGGACACTTGAATTTCAGAAATTTTTTACAGTGCACCTCAGTGGAAATATGGGCATGCGAAACTATTGTTCTGTGTGGTCTACAATGGAATTCTGATACGCGCTAGCAAATAAATCCCCTTACATTCACCGAACGTTACATTATGGGTAGGAGTAACAGCAACGCTTCTTTCATCGGTCTGTTTCTCTTAGAAGAGAATCATCAAGGTGGGCCTATGACTCGCACTGAAACTGCACAGCGTAGTCGAGACGTATTACATAATTTAGACATCTCGCTACTGCAGCGAAGAGGATGCCTTAACTGAACGATCTTCATACAAGATAGAGTGTGTTCAGAAAGTACATTTATACAATCCAGCCAAAAAATCATGACAACCCCTGATGCAAAAAGGAACCGTAACCAGCAGCCAGATGGCGGGCATAGCAACATATGCAAATCATGTTGTGCATTTAAAAGGACACGAACTCGCGCACGGTATGCAGTTTCGCGTGAAAATGAGAAAAGGACGTGACCTAACAGAGTTTGAGAAAGGAATGATTATTTTTTTATTGGCTACCCACTGAAGGGGAATAGTAGGATAACAGAAACGGCCGATATTGTGGGCTCTGTCTCGTGGTGCAATTTTTAAAGTGTCCCAGGAATGGAAGTAAACCTGCAAGACCTGCAGTAATCGGGGTAATAGTGGACGCTCACGGAGAACTGAAGACAATGAGCAGCGACGGCTATACCGACAAGTATGATCAAAAAGACAGGCCACAGTGGAACAACTGGCCAGGGCATTTAATGCAGAAACGTCGAGGAGCGTATCGCAGACCACAGCCCAATGAATTCTGCTCTCTATGGGTCTCAAGAACTGCCGTCTACACAGGTACCCGTGCTGATGGCCAGACATCGAAGATTACGGAGTGAATTTGCTTGTCAGAAGAGGCATTAGACCAGTGATGGGCAAACACGGACCGCGGGCCAGGTGCGGCCCTCGGACGGGTTCAATGCGGCCCGCGACAGGATTCTAAATGCTACGATTTTTGTATTGTTTTTAACCAGGAAAAACGGAAAAAAATGCATTTCGTACTCGATTGCTCACTAATTAATGCGCTAACCATCCATGAAAATTGCATTAACAGATTAACTGTTAATCATGAACAGTGTTAATGTAACTTGCAAGGATACTTTGCTATCAAAATCGTTACTCTCAACCCCATGTTATCTACAGTTGGTTGAGAGTAACGATTTTGATAGCAAGCCCTGGTAGCCTACATTTACTGGTGTAGTCTAGTTCAGGTTTTAAAACTGGCAGGCAACTACGCTAGTTTAGGTTGTATTACTGGCAACCTCAACTACGCCCACCTCACTTCCATTTGCCGTTAGCTGTGGGTGGGCGAATATGCAATAGCTATCAGTCCGAACATCACGTGTCCCTTGTCTAACTCGTCAGTTTATTATTATTTGCTGGTTACTGTAAATGATTGTGAAACGTTTCTGAGTTTACAAAATGACAACTAAAAAAACGCAAAATTGATTCCGAATACCGTGTTTTCAAAGAGGAATGGACTTGGAAGTACGTTTTCACAACTTTTAAAGGTAAGCCATTGTGTCTTATTTGTAATGAAAACGTGGCAGTCTGCGAAAGATTGTCAGGCCAGCAAAATATTTTTAAGAAACAAAGTAATTCTCAAAAAGCAGCTAGCTACACATGCAAGCTATGTTGCTGCATACAATATTGCTAAAAGTAACAAATACCTCTCTGATGGGGAGTTCCTGAAAGACTGCATGCTCAGTGTTTGTTATATTTTGTGTTTTGACAACAGAAAGGATTTTGAAACTGTAAGTTTGTCACGAAAAACAATTACTACTAGAATCGAAGCTATAGATGAGAACCTAACATTGCAGTACAATCCAGAATTGAACAGTTCAAATTTTGTTCTATTACTATGGACGAAAGCACTGACATTAGCGATACTGCTTAATTACTAATTTTTATAAGAGGTGTTGACGAAAACATTTCTATTACCGAAGAACTGGCTTGCATGCGACCATTAAAGAGAACCACAAAAGGGTCAGACATTTTTTGTGAATTTCAGCAAGGCCTCTCAGCTTTGAAAGTATCCCAGTACTGAAAACTGCGACACAGTAAAACCGGACATTCAGCTAGAATTTATTGAGTTGCAATGTAACACTCAATTGAAGCAGTTGCTTATCAACGTCCCAAAACTTGACTTCTACAAATTTTTACCGAAATCAAGTTTCCCAAATTTTATTTCTCATGCCCAGAAGATTATCGCCATGTTTGCATCTTCATATGTGCGTGAGCAAGTGTTTTCTACTTTGAAACTTCGAAAAAGTGGTGTTCGAAACAGACTGACTGACAGACATTTGGCTTCATTCCTGAGGGTCACATCATCCCAATTGCAACCAGATTATGAAAAGTTGTAGGAAGCATAGTCACAGTTCCACTTCATCCCACACTCCTTCTTATACACTACCTACAGTGCGTAAATAATAGGCAAATACATGTTAATATAACAATAGTTCTGTAAAATTTGCCATTTTAGTATTTCAATGAAAAAAAAAATATGTTGGCCCTCCTCATGTATTTGTTCTTTTCTTTTGGCCTGCTCCCATAAAAGTTTGCCAGACCAACGAGGAGTAGAAGAAGTCACCTTTTCAGACATATCATATTTTCTGCTTTACCGCGTGGATGGTCAATAGAGAGTACAACGAAGCACTACTGACAGAGATCATCCCGACACGATGCTCGAGAAGAAACAGGCAGGAGGTAGCAGTACGCTGGTGTGGGTCATGTTTTCCTGGGAATCATTAGGAGCAATCATCCCCTTCGATCGCACGATGAACGCATCAGGATATCTTTCCATTTTGGCGGATCAGGTGCTCCCATTCATGATGATTTCATCTGTCTACCTCGATAGCATGCATTGTTTCCAGCAAAATGACGCCTCATGCTATGTTGCTATGCGTGTGCGAGAATGGTTTGAGAAGCATTCCAATAAATTTAGCTCACTATCCTGCCTTGTGTGACCTTGAGGATGCTGGAATGTGAGCTAGGTGTTACTAAGTAGACGGAGACGATTCGTCAAATTTTAGTGCAAGATTTGGGAGGGAAAAAGTTTGTGCTGGTTTTGTTCCGCATGCTTTCTCAGACGACCAGAAACATGACGAGTGGAGTACGCAAAAGGCATCCTGAAGAATGCAGAAACAATGCAAAATTTTCTCTAAAGCATTGTCGCAGGTGCCGAGACATGGGGTTTTCGTTATGATTCTCAAACGAAGCGTCAGAGTGCTCAGTGAAAGTCGCCATAGTCACCCAAAGGAAAGAAGATAAGGTTACAGAAGTCCAAAACCAAGACAATGCTGGTGTGCTTCTATGACAGCAAGGGAAGAAGATCGGATTACAGAATTCCAAAACCTAGACAATGCTTGTGTGCTTCTATGACAACAAGGGAATTTCGCCACCCAAAGGAAAGAAGATCGGATCACAGAAATCCAAAACATGACAATGCTTGTGTGCTTTTATGACAGCAAGGGAATTTCTGTATGACGAGTTCATTCCCGAACTGTCACCGGCAATGCCTACGCATCCATTTTGGAAAGTTTGTCGAAGAAACTTTTTCGTGTCAGGCCTGAGTACAAAATCATGCAATGGCTTCTCCTTCACGATAAGGCACCCACACACAGAGCAGTCAATGCACGGCAATTTGTGGCATAAAAACAAATGTGCGTACTCAATCCCACCCACCCTATTCTCCAGATTTGCCACCGTGTGACTATTTTGTATTCCATAAATTAAAGCTGCCTTTAAAAAGAAACATTTCTCAAGATATTGAAGACAAACAACTGTGACATCAGCTCTTCTCACCATACTAAAAGATTGCCTCTGTAAGTCTTTCCTTTCGTTGGCTGACCGTGCCACTTCTTGTATTAACGCAGCAGGAATGTACTTCCTTCGAATAAAATATATTCACGTAAATTTTCCTGCTTTTCTATTTAAAAAAATCAGTGTATATATCCACTATATTGACAAAAGTCACGGAACACCCCTTCAAACGCAAATGAACGGATCCGCTGCGTTGTTAAGATGTGCGGTACAGCTACAAACGATTTAAAACCAAGCCTGCAGCTGACCGCGATCATATCGCACTGTGAGGCTGAGCGAAAACGTCGCGGCGGGAGAGAACAGACTTTGAGAAAGGAAAGATTATTGAGTGTTATATTAGTGGGTTGTCCATAAGAGAAACCGAGAGGCGTTTAAACATACCCAAGTCAACTGGTTTGGATGTACTGAATAAGTGGAAGACACATGGCGTGCCTGAAGCAGCAGATCAAAGAAAATCAGTGATAAAGTACGTAGAAGCCCCAGGAGAGTCGTTACAGCTAATCGACGGAGTACTGCACAAGACCTCAGTGTACAGGTGAGTAAAAATGCGGAAACCTCGGTATCTACACGTACCATTCGCAGATAACTTCATTCCATGAGTTACCGTGGTCGTGCGGCTGCTCATGAGCCTTTCACCTTCACTCGGAAGACTACTCGTCGTTTAGCATGGTATAAAAACATTTATCGTGGACCGTAGATCAATGGAAACGGGTCCTATGGTCTGATGAATCCAGATACACGATCCATCAGTCTGATAGCCGTGTGTGGGTATGGCGGCAGCCGGGGGAACGCTGTTTAGCACAGTGTACTGTTCTTACGGTCAAGTGTGGAGCTGGCAGAGTACTCGTGTGGGGGTGTTTTTCGTGGTATGATCCCAGCCTATTGGTTATCGTGGACAAACCTGTTAACCAGCACGTCTACCTCGATATTCTGGACAATTATGTCCTATCAACTCAGTGGCAATACTATGGAACCCAACCTTGTTGGTACCAGCAGGAATATACACAGAGCCATAAAGCAAAGGCTGTTACGGCGTGGTTTGACGATAATTCCGTATCGTGTATGGACTGGTAAGCACAGAGCCCTGACCTTAATCCCATAGAGCACCTATGGGATAAATTAGAGCGCCGCATAAGAAGTTTGGAAGCAAGGCCTACTACTCAGCAACAGTTAGCGGCAGCATTATGTACTGAATGGAAGCGCATACCTACCGCTGTGTTCCAAAACCTTGTCGAAAGCATGTCTGGAAGGGTCAGTGCATGCATTAAGGCCAAAGGTGGACCGACACCACACTAATGTATGTCAATAAATGCTGTGTGGTGTTTCTCTTCTAAGTGTCCGGTGACCTTTGCAAATATATAATGTATATAGAGCGAGTCCGAAAAATAATTGAGCAGCAACTATAGAAAAGCAGTAATACAACCAGAATCTTATTTATTCGCTTCGGTCCGAGGTTATAACATACGTATATATTTATCAAGTTCAGGTGAAAGTACTAACATAAATATAAATAACGTGTAAAGGTAATTCATATAAATTTTGCAGATATTTGTGAATTTCGAAATAAATGCTTTTTCTTCATATCTACTCGTTGAAAAATTCCGTACCGCTGGTTTCTTATATTTTACATATTGGTGTCGTTCGATAGGCTGATATCTACTCGGTTAAATTTAATTCTTGCAGTAAAATCATCAAAGTACTTATATTAAAATACAATAACTAGCGAACTTACGTTAGTATAGCAAAAATAGAAACTTTTTTTCTCCTGGTGTCAATGGTCCTCTGCGGTGAGAAATCAGTGGCTGTTATGCGAATGTGGAAGGAAAACTGTTTCTAAAGGAAGAAATCACGGGCTGTTGTACGGATTTTGGATGAAGAATGCTTCTAAAGTACTCAATTGGTTGAAGTATTTTTCATCTATTTTTTAATTAGTTTTTAGCTTGATATACACATTTGCATAATACTTGATATGGAGGTAGCTACAGGCATTTCCTTGTTTTCGCATTATGTTAATACAAAGTAACACTGGTGTACAGACTGATCTAGGTTGACAGTTGACTTTTGAGTAAATTGTACCTGCACTATGTTCAAGTGCAAAATTTTGCGCTATCATTATAATCAACTTTAAAGCTTCACTTGATGGGATCTCACTTATTCGCGAAACCATGCTGTTATTCTCTCACCCTAAGTGGTTAGAAAAAGGCAGTTTCTGTTACCTTTAGGAATACAGACTTCTATGTAATTCACTGAGATGTTTAGCATAGACATTTTATTGTCCTGAAACCAGGAAATGGAAAGTCACTAAACCACGTGTACCTCTCGCACAGCCACCTGGTATTCTCGCACAAGTACAGAAAGGGAGAAAGAGAAGACGGGAGACGTAAAACACACAGAAGTACACTCATTTACGACTAAGATTCGGATATCCCTCTATCGATAACGAATCAGGTCCTCAAACCCAGTTTCCCGGGCCATTATTGGCCTCCGGAGTTCTTTGTGATGGATAGCCAGATCTTTCGCTCATAAGAAATTCTAAAATGGAAAAACATATAAAACAATTATTACTAGTAGAAAAATGGTTATTTTTTTCAATTATTTCATTTCCTAGAAGTTTTTTTGTTTTACATTAATTTCGATTATATTTTGATTAGTAAATCGTATATTTCTATACCAGTGCACCTGCATGCCCCAAATGTAAGCGCAATTATTTTATATACCTGTTCAACTTTTAAAAACAGTCATTGCAGTAGGTACCTTGGGTCCATGGACTTTAAATTCACAAATCTGCAATAATCTATATTGGGATAAATTAAATATTTAAAAATTTTTAAAAAGTGCGCAAAATATAGACACATTGTGCAGCCAGTTCGGACTTTTCTGTAACACAGGTATCATGTTAACTAAATCGATTCTTTATTCGAAAGTTAAGTTTTAGGATTTTTTTGTTCGTGCGGGGTTTAACGACCACAATGAGCGACTCGACTGCTGTAGGTTGTAAAGAGTCCCTAATTTAAGGCCACTGGTTCCAGGGAACGGAGAGAGCCAATACCGTAGTACAAACACAACATTCATGCCTCATCTGGATTCCAACCCGTCTCAAACGAATGGTCAGAAACCAGCGTTTAAACCACTGCACCACAGGATTCAAACGCTCTCTGAAACAATGAATATTCATAATAAACACATGCATTTTTGCTCTTATTTTCCTGTGGTTCGCCAGTACTATATAATTTGTCATGTGGACTGCCAATCTCATTTCGTTTTGTCATGTGGACCGCAATTTCGAAAAGCTTGAAGACTCCGGTCGTAGGGCTATGGTGAGACAATAGCACAGCTGTGAATGGAAGATCCCTCAACCAACGGAATGGACTTGAATGGAAGATCCCTCAACCAACGGAATGAACTTGAATGCAAGATCCCTCAACCAACGGAATGGACTTGAATGCAAGATTCCTCAACCAACGGAATGGACTTGAATGCAAGATTCCTCAACCAACGGAACGAACTTGAATGCAAGATCCCTCAACCAACGGAATGGACTTGAATGCAAGATTCCTCAACCAACGGAATGAACTTAAATGCAAGATCCCTCAACCAACGGAATGGACTTGAATGCAAGATCCCTCAACCAACGGAATGGAATTGAATGCAAGATCCCTCAACCAACTGGAAAGGAACCAATGCGTATGGATAATGGGATACCGCATAAGCAATCGTCCGATATATATCAGCTGCATTGTAGGTCAACGGTTGATCATGTGTTATGTAGATAAGGCAGGCCGAGGCTGAATCTGCTAAGAAACGTTATGAAAACCTCCGAAGCTAACTAACTGAACGTGACAAGAAAGCTCTGAAAAGGACTGCCCACTCAGAACGCAAATCAATGTTGTTTCGAATCACGGAAACCCTATGTGAGGATATTAAGACTGATGTTAGTACCAGTACATTGGGTGTGATGCTGCAGCACGTGGGTTGCCGCTGTCCAGCTGACATCAACAAGCCACTAATCACTTCGACTAATGACACACGCCGATTATCGTGGTGTAAGGAACGTATATCTTGGATTGTAGACCAATGAAAAACTGTGCTTTGGACTGACAGGTCACGGCATACAGTCTACTAGTCTGATGGTCGTTCCTGGGTGTGGCGGACGCCGGAAGAAAAGTACCTTCCGAACTGTTTCTTCCCAACAATGAAATTTAGTGGAGGCAGATCGTATAGGGCTGTTTTTCGTGTTTTGGCTTGGGTCCATCAGTTATTTCAGACAAAACCATAAATGCTGCGCTGACATAGACGTCCTGGGAAGTTATACATTACGACCGTTGTGGTAATGCTTTGGGGAAGGCCCGTACCTCCATCAAAAGGACAATGCTCAATGCCGTACATCTTGCGTTGTTACAGATTGGCTTGGGGACATGGAGTCGAAAAGTTGGGAGGCCAGCCCAAAGTCCTGACTTGAACGCTATAGAGAATTTTTGGAATGAATTGGACCGCCGGGTGCGTGGAAATAAAAGATCAGCCAAAAAAAAAAAGTTGAACTGGTCACTGCTTTGAAGGCCTAATGGGCGAACATATCGGCGTGCGTTTACAAAACACTGGTAGAGAGTATTCCACGAGACTAGAGGCCTTTATAAAGGCTAAAGGTTTCAGCATACAATGTAAACTTTTCTGTGAATTAAGAATATTTGTAGACGGGTAAGTGTCAGGATATTAATAGTAGGGCAATGTACATATCATCTGCAGGAAAAATGTTGAGCGTGTAACAGAGTGCGTAGTTTTCATTTCTAAACAGTCTAAGCTCATTAATCTTATGAACAAGAGAAGAAAAACAGTACAAAAAGGTGCAATTGCATATTCATTTTTTACGCTTTCCAACCGTAAGTTGAAGAAGCGTCTGTCTGTCTGTTGGCACGATAACTCCCGTAAAAATAGTTCGATTTTGATAAAATTTTACTATATGGTAGGGGACCACCTGGGGACGAATCCTATTGAATATGGACAAAATGGGGTCAAAGGATACCACATAAGAGCGGGATCCATTCCATTGCTCTTATGCGTCATAACTTGCGTGAATATGGTTCGATGTCGATGACATTTTTATATATGGTAGGGGACCACCTGGGAAGGAACCCTATTCAAAATGGGTGAAGTGGGGTTAAAGGTCAGGATATAGGAGCGGGATGCATTCCATTGCTCTTATGCGTCATAACTTGCGTAAATATGATTCGATTTCGATGAAATTGTAGTACACTGGCGTGCAAAAATTAAGGACAAGACGGTTTATCGAATGTAACGTCGTGCAAAAGTGCTCCACGTCGACTCAAATCATACCATAAGATCCCCAAGATGTAAGAACATGGGACAAGTGAGCAAAACCGTCCAAACAAGGAATCCAAAGGATACAAAGGCACTTTCTTGAAAAAGTAGCTTCGAGCACAACTGGACAGAAGACAGAAACGTCCATGTGACAGGCGGCTGCCAAGAAAAATCCAGTCTTTAGTAGGGGATATGATCACCCCTGACTGCGTTGCAGGATTTACATCGTCTGTCCATGCTGAAGACGAGGTTGTCAAGGAGTTGTTGAGGCATCGCGGCCCATTCCTCTTGTAGCGCCAATCGCAGCTGCGGAATCGTTGCTGGAGGCTGGTGACGTGCTGCCAAGCGTCTCCCGAGAAAGTCCCACACGTGTTCGATTGGATTTAGGTTCGGGGACCTTGCGGGCCATTCCATGCGTTGAATATCTTCACTCTCCAACAGCTCTGCGACAGCCACTGTACGATGAGATGTAGCGTTGTCGTCCATGAAGAGATACTCAGGACCCACAGCAGCTCTAAACAGACGCACGTGAGGCAGGAGAACCTCGATACAATAGCAGACACCAGTGACTGAACCTACTTGGAAGATGTGGAGGTCAGTACGGCTACCAAGTATGATACCGCCCCAAACGAGAACTCCGCCATCTCCAAACCGGCCACTTTCGATGATGTTGGAGTTGTGATTGCGTGTTCCCTGCTCTCTCCAGATGTGTATACGTCCAGAATAGCTCGTCAGACTAAATCGGCTGTCATCCGTAAAGAGAACTTGACTCCATTGCTGATGTGTCCAGTTCTTATGTTCCTGGCACCAGAGAAACCGCCGTCTCCGATGAGCAGGCGTTAATGGCACACACCGGACTGGTCGTCGTGAAAATAGACCACCTTTGTGCAGCCTCCTGGCCACGGTAAAATGGGATAACGGACGTCCAGTTGTCTGTTGCATGTGCCTTGCGTTTTCTCCCGCTGTCTGCCGTCTGTCTCTTCTCGCCTGTAGGACAATATACCGGTCGTCCGCCGCCGTGGTTGCTCGTGGACGACCACTGCTAAACTCTCGGACAGCTGTTCCTGTCTTTTGAAATGCTCTCCAAGCTCGTGAAACGATGCTGTGAGCGATCCCGAACACCTCGGCCACACTAGTCACACTACGACCTTCTTCTAACTTCCCAATGACTCGACCTCGAGTAAAGTAATCCAGACGTCGTCTACTGGATTGCCTGTTGGCCATATCACACGGTGGCAGCAACTCGACGTCGTTCAAACCGATGTACACCGTGCAATAGCTTTCACCGAATTGCTGAGCGTACACTGCCCGTGTGCTTTATACCCCTCCGGCACCACCCCCGCGTCATGCTGCATATATGCGCATGCCCTACCGTACCAGACCCTAGCCTATCTCCTGAGTGGTCTTTCGGTCCGTTCTGCCTGCTCGTTCCGCTGTTATGCTATTTCTCCTCTTCGTCCTTAATTTTTGCACGCCAGTGTATGTCGTAGGGGACCACCTGGGGACGAACCCTATTGAAAATGGACGAAATGGGGTTAAAGGTCAGGACATAGGATCGGGATACATTACATCGCCCTTATCCCATACTATTAAAGGAGCACTTCTTGTATGTATGTAAATTTTATTTTGAAAACGGATCTAAGGATTTTGATGAAAGTCGTTAACCTACCGTTTTCTGGTAGTAGAAATAGATTTAGCTTGATCTCGACTTTAGGAAAATTGGTTTAGTGGGTTCGTCCTATTAATATAACCCATGCTTAGAAATCTTATGACGTCACAATCTCGCGATTGAGAATGTTGGCGCGCTGTCACGCCATCTGTCTCATTACGTCACACGTTGTGTGTGGATCCTATTAAAGTTTTATGACGTCACACTCTTGCGAGCAGATGGTCGCGATTCCGATCTGCCTCATTACGTCACGCGTTGTGTGCGTATGTCCGTCCGCACGATAACTCGCGTAAAAATCTTTCGATTTCAATGAAATTTTGGTGTGTGGTAGGGGAACACCTGGGAAGGAATCCTAATGAAAGTGAACGAAATTGGGTCAAAGGTCAGGACATAGGAGCGGGATCCATTCCACTGCTTTTATGCGTCATAACTAACGTAAAAATAATTCGATTTGGATTAAATGTTAGTATGTTGTAGGGGCCTGCCTGGAGAAGAATCCTATTGAAAATGGGTGAAATGGGGACAAAGGTTCGGACACAGGAGCGGGATCTATTCCATAGCCCTTATGCATCATAACTTACGTAAAAATGCTTCGATTGCGACTAAACGTTATCATGTTATTTCGGAGGTATACTGAACCCGTTCTGTTAAATATAATCGAAATGGGATCAAAGGTCAGGGCACAGGACCGAGATTTATTCCGCAGCCAGTATCCTCATAACTTGAGTAATGATTTCTGGTATGTTGGGAAGCGTATTATAATCAATGCATTGCATGATTTTACTAACTTGTTTATTCGTAACACGAATCGACCATGTGAAAGCAGTACAGGTGAAAAGTCGCCCGGACGTTGCCTCAAATTCGAGGTATGATTCAAAAGTTCCCGGACTGGGTCCATAAGTTTACAGGTAGTTAGAGTTACAAAACTAAAGCCTCTCCTTCAACATTAGAACCTCTTTCAACAACACATTTCTGCCAGCAGCTGTAGAGTTTTTCGAAGCACTTCTTGAACCCATTCTTTGCAGTGTCTGTCCTTCAGTGCAACCAGCCATGCGTTTATCACTTCTCCGCTCAAAAACCGAGGACAATGAAGTCGACGTGTCAGCTCAAGGAAGAAGTGGAAGTCGCAGGGGGCGATGTCAAGTGAGTACGGTAGGTGTGGGAGGACAACAGTTCTTGTTTCGGCGAGAAACTCACGAACGAGAAGTGAATTACCTGAGTGTCGATGCATTGGCGTGCAACAGTACCCACGATTGATCGCCCCACAGTTGAGGCCTCTTCTTGCTCATCGACTCACGTAGATGTCCAGATAGACCTACTTGTTGACAGTGCGTCCTTCAGGTATAAATTCAAGATGAACAATACACTGGATGTCGAAGAAGACCTCTTGCCTTTGCTGCGATCTCTCTGGAATTTCTGCTTCCGTGGAGACGATGGCGATTTCCATGTAACTGATGTCCGCTTAGTCTGCGAGTTGAAGAGGAAGCACCATTTTTCATCCCCCGTTAGAGTTCTTCTAAGAAATTGTGGGTCTTGGTCGGCAGGGGTTACTAGATCCCCCGCCGTTTTCATCCGTATGGCCAACTGATCTTCAGTTAACATGCCTGGGACAATGTGTTGACACACCCGGTGCATCTTCAGATTATCTGTTAGTATCCGTTGCCACGCAGTCTCCGATATCCCAGCAGCCTCTGCTATTTGCTTGATCGTCTGTTGGCGCGTACGATGGTCGCAACCTTCGAAATGTTTTGAACAATAACAGCTCGCATTGGTGCTTGGTGTTTTCAACCGTGCGAGCTGTAACTGACAGCCCGCTTCCTCTGTCGTCGTCGACCTCCTGTGTGCCTTTGCTGAAGCATCGATGCCAATCAAATGTTTGTGACCGAGACAGGATGTTTTCCCCAAAAATTTGCTTCAACATCACGTAAGTTTCTGTTAAGACTTTTTCCCAAACGAAAGCAAAACTTAATGTCAACGCGCTGCTCAAAAAAACCGCCATTTTTCATCAATAGCCGAACATTGCGCAAGTTGCTTAGAATACCCGGATGTACCGCAGCAAGCGCGTGACGTAGATGGACGAAACCAATTTCCCTGTGAGGGGGGATAATGTCGTAACTTAATGCAATAATCACCGTGGGTGTGAGATACACGTACTTTTTTTTTTTTTTTTTTTAATTGGAGGTTTAACGACCACCGTGAGCAACTCAATGGGCTATAAGCAGTCGCCCGTCCCTAATTTAGGGTCACTGGCTCCAGGGAAGGGAGAGAGCCAGTGCCGTAAGACAAACACAACATCCATGCCTGACCGGGATTCGAACCCGGACCCCTTACGGACGAATGATCAGAGGCCAGCGCCTTAGACCACTGCGCCACCGGGGCGGCCACGTACTTTGCCGTACAGGCACAATTCGGGTACTTTTGGATCTTACTCCATATGTTCCTAATAGTAATTACTAGTCCGTGTGTTGTATTTTTGTGTGTGAACACACGTTCTAAAGTCTATAGATACTACTGAAGTTGCCTACGCTTTGTTACGGAACAGTTAGCGTGAGAACAGAATGAAATAGCCTGAAAGGCAAAGTAGTGATATACATATCATTACGAACTACAACCGTTCTTTCGCATGTGCCTTCAGTTTCTTTCATATTTCTGTGTTCCATGCTTGTTTGCTTTCTTGTTACCTAATTTCGTCATCACTGTGGTTTTGTGACGTGAGGTAAAGAAGTGACAAAAAGGTAGAAAATTCGAAAGAAAAGCATACAACAAAGCACCGAAGAAATTTTCGTATCGTGCAAATACACTATCCCGTGTTATCTACTTATTTCTGGATCTTCCAGTATTCAATTAAATTTTGCTGCGAGCGCGAGAGAGAGAGGGTTCTAGTACAAAACACCGACAATCAAAACGCCGACAGGTCGAAACACCGACAATCAAAACATCGACAAATCAAAACACCGACAATTATATAGACTAATAAAATTATACGGCAAGTAGAGGAACTTTACTCCGAGCGATGGCAACATCAGAGTGGGTGGGAAGGGTGATGACAATACCCAATCGATGGATGTGCTTCGCCCTAGCGGTGAACGATGGAACTTTATTAATTTCTATTCCTACCGACAGCAACATATTTTTATTCCAAGCGATGGCAACATCTGAGTGGATGGCTTGGAATAGGAATGCATAAGTGTTGGATATGTCGATGCTTATGTGCTGCCCATAGCGGTGAAAGATGGAACTTTATTATTTTTATTCCGAGAGATGGCAACTTCAGAGTGGATGCACAAATGGTGGGTGATAGAAGGGGATGACAACAGCCAAGCCATGCTTATGTGCTGCCCCTAGCGGTGAACGACGGAACTTTATTAATTTCTATTTCGAGCGATGGCAACATATTTTTATTTCAAGCGATGGCATCATCAGAGTGGATGGGTAGGAAGGGGGATGCATAGGTGTTGGATATGTCGATGCTTATGTGCTGCCCCTAGCGGCGAACGATGGAACTTAATTATTTTTATTCCAAGAGATGGCAACATCAGAGTGGATGTACAAATGGGTGGGTGATAGAAGGGGATGACAACAACCAAACCATGCTTATGTGCTGCCCCTAGCGGTGAACAACGGAACTTAATTATATTTTATTTCGCTCGATGGCAACATCACAGTGGATGAGTGGGAAGGGGGATGCATGGGTGTTGAATATGTCGATGCTTATGTGCTGCCCCTAGCGGTGAACGATGGAATTTTATAATTTTTATTCCGAGATGGCAACAACGGAGTGGATGCACAAATGGGTGGGCGATAGAAGGGGATGGCAACAACCAAACCATGCTTGTGTGCTGCCCCTAGCGGTGAACGACGGAACTTCGTGATTTTTATTTCGAGCGAGGGCAACATAATTTTAATTCGAGCGATGGCAACATCAGAGTGGATGAGTGGATGCTTATATGCTGCCCCTAGTGGTGAACGATGGAACTTTATTATTTTAATTACGAGAGATAGCAACATCGGAGTGGATGCACACCTGGGTGAGTGATAGTAGGGAATGACCACAACCAAACGATGCTAATGCTGCCCATAGCGGTCTGTCTCATTACGTCACGCATTATGTGTGGATCCTATTAAAGTTTTATGACGTCACACTCTTGTGAGCAGATGGTTGCGATTCCCATCTGCCTCATTACGTCACGGGTTGTGTGCGTATGTCCGTCCGCACTATAACTCGCGTAAAAATCATTCGATTTCGATGAACTATTAGTATGTGGAAGGGGATCACCTGGGAAGGAACTTTATTGAAAGTGAACAAAATGGGGTCAAAGGTTAGGACATAGGAGCGGGATCCATTCCACTGCTCTTATGTGTCATAACTAACGTAAAAAAGGTTCGATCTCGATTAAATTTTAGTATCTGGTAGGGGACCACTTGGGGACAAACCCTTTTGAAAATAAGCGAAATAGGGTCAAAGGTCAGGACATAGGAGCGGAATCCCTTCCATCGCTATTATGCGTCATAACTTTCGTAAAAATTCTTCGATTTGGATGAAATGTAAGTATGCTGTAAAGGCCTGCCTGGGGACGAATCCTATTGAAAATGGGCGAAATGGGGTCAAATGTTAGGACACAGGGCGGAATCTATTCCATAGCCCTTATGCATCATAACTTACGTAAAAATGCTTCCATTGCGACAAAACTATATCATGTTATTTCGGAGGTATACTGAGCCAGTTCTGTTAAATATAATCGAAATGGGATCATAGGTCAGGGCACAGGACCGAAATTTATTCCAGAGCCATTATCCTCATAACTAGAGTAATGATTTCTGGTATGTTGGACAGCGTATTATAATCAATGCATTGCATGATTTTACTAACTTGTCCCTTTTTATATTAGCCTCGCCCTCTGGCGGCAACAGCGTGCAGCCATAGCTCATTTGCTTAAAACTGTCAGGTGGTCATAATAAAGTGGCCACTCAGTGTTTGAGACGTAAATTTATTGCCATTCTGAAACCTACTCTCTTCATATTGAGTTTCGAAAAACTGCCTCAGTAGCAGGGAACGAGACATTGTTTGTTGATCGGGCTGGACGAAAACAAATGAAAACAGTGCTGACGACTTAATTTCCGTTGCCATCGTGATTGTTTTTCTTTTTCTTGTTAAACTTCATTAACTTCATGAATCCTTATTTTACAGTGATTAAAAATCTTTCTTCTAACGAAAATGTGATTCCAGTAAGCGATTAAAATGTGGAGAATTTTGATTATTTTAAACCATTTTCTGAAACCTGATCCTCTAGAACTCCTAATCTCGGTAAGCAGTGACTGAAATTACCAGCGTATACGCTAACTTCAGAAAATACAAAAAAAAAAAAAAAAAAAAAAAGGATTTTGTTGATATCTCATTAGTTAGTAGAACGGAAGCATGTTTAAAATTTGTGTTGGGACTTTTGAAATATCCATTTCTTTTCTTCCATTTTTCTGTAGATTAATTTCCAGTTACTGAGCTGTTTCTTTCCATTTTTTTTTCATAAATGTAAGAAGTTTAGTTGTTTTGATTCCCGGGAAAAATATTTACTAAGCCATTTTTTATAAGTAAAAAGATCCCGCTGCCTCCCCCTAGCGCTGAACAGAAAAGATGAAGCCTATACGATCGTATTTTATAGGAGCATGACTAATTGCTGTTTTCCTGTGTTAGAAAATCGAGCTGCTTTCTTACTACAATTACAGAAAACTGTGACTGAGGATTTCACAAAGTGCACTAAGTACGAAAACTATAATGCTACCCACTGAGTTCAACTACAATGCTACCCACTGAGTTACCCACTTCAGCATACCTGTGGATTTGATAAGGAATAAACGGCGAGTTATACCAGTTACGCAGCTACCTGTACAACGCAATAATCTGGCAGCCTGTTGACTAATAAAATACCGTTTTATGGCTGTATTCGCAGCCAAGAAGGAATTAACATAATTGTATGGGCAAAAATAACAAACAGCTGCTTATAGGAGAGCAAACTCAGCAACTACTGTAGATAAATAAAAACAGACATTTGACGTGGACCAGGAACATCAAACAGAGGTCATCGCTCTTTCCACGTTTATAAGTGAGTCACGGAAAAATTCTCATTGGTCGCCACCGGGAATCGAACCCAGGGTCTTCCAGTTACGCGCTGAATATGCTTCCACTACACCACAGTGGCCTCGAATTCCTCTAGACTCACACACTTTAACTGACAAGCCAATTTGTCAGGTTGCTTCTTGGAGCCCCGCACAATGCTGGTTATTGACCAAAGATGGTAAGCAGCAACTGAACAAATAATTAGAAGGCGATATTATTTATTATTCATTTGTCTTCTAATTATTTGTTCAGTTGCTGCTTACCATCTTTGGTTAATTCCCAGCATTGTACGGGGCTCCAAGAAGCAACCTACAAAATTGGCATGGCAGTTAGTGTGTGTGAGTTTGGAGGAATTCGAGGCCGCTATGGTGCAGTGGAAGCATATCCGGCGCGTAACTGGAAGACCCTGGGTTAGATTCCCGGTGGTGGCCAATAAGAATTTTTCTGAGACTCACTTATAAACGTAGAAAGAGCGATGACCTCTGCTTGAAACTACTGTTGAAATCTCGTCCCTGAAGTCCTGTTACGGATATGATCTCAAGGATTTGCATAGATTGTGACAACCCATCTTGCATCTACGATGCAATACAAGCTGAAGTAGCAAATTATTAGGAACACCCAGTAGAAATCAGACACGTGTACAACTACGGCGTTGAGATTACTTTACATAAAGCTTACTGCATAGATTCAGACACGACTTTAGAAGAGACATGATAGTGTGTGCTAGGTGGGCTACCATAAGCATGTAAGAAATGGTAAACCTTTTCTATGCAAGTACAACTATATCGAGGGTATAGAATGAGTGGCGCACAAATAATAAAACAAGCAGTAAGCGGAGACAACTCTGGGAGTAAACGACTGGTCGATTTTGGAGGGCAATGACGGCTGCAGGGGATTGTACGAAGGGACGACCTCTATTGCATCAAGTAACCACGCGGTACAACAGCGATATCGAAAGGATAAAAATAATTTCGACATACGGAGCTCGGCGCACATTTGTCCCAATGGGCTATATATTACAGCATACGTTCCCTTCGTGTACCACTTGCCTATGCTAAAAACTGACAAATTCGCCTGAAGTGGGCACGGGAGCATCAAACCTGGATCTTTGAGGGCTAGAAAAAAGGTCGTCTGGTCCAACGAATCACGTTTTCAGTTAATACACTAAGATTGATGAACCAGAATATGGTGTCAACAGCACGAACCGGTGGGTACCAGTTGCCTAGTGTTAACTGTACAAGTTGGTGGAGGCGGTGTAATGGTTTGAGGTCTGTTTTCGTTGCGAACATTGGATTATTTAATCTATATGGTTTCACTATATGAAAACGTTTTTTCAATCTATATAAAACAGAACAGTATTTAGATACCACGGGACATATTGATATCACTGCAGACCAGGCACACCCGCACATTCCCAGGCTGTTTTCTAATAAAGAGGGTTACTTCCAGCACGATAACACATCACGTCACAAGGCTCGGGTTGCCACACACTGCTTCCAGGAGCCCAACAGCCAAAATGCTAAAATGGCTCCACAGTACCCTGTTATTAATTTGATTGAATACGTGTTGAATGAGATCGAGGGAGCCATTCGTAAGAGAGGTCCTCTTCCTGTGAACATTTGGCAGTTGACGACGCCATCACATCCGCTTGGCTGAACATATCTGTAGAACGATATCAGCACCTCGTTGAATCTATCAATATCAAATCGAAGCTGTTTTTAAGGGCAAGGGCAGTCCAATGCGTTTTTAAGTAAGTGTTTCTGATAATTTGCTACTTCAGAGCATGAAATCTCCTTAGCTTTAGGGCATCTGAGAGGGGCCAATCATTGTAGAGACGATTTCACAATCATCAAAAACTTTTGCATATGCCTATGTGGACTTTGTTCCAATGCTTTAAAGGAACAAATTACTGGTGAAAGGATGGTCCGCTAAGTTCTTTTTACTTCTTTATGAAGTCTGTGCTTAGGTGGTCTACATTGATTCTACAATCGATTACATGAAGAAATTTAAGTTGCGTGTTGAATAATCATCCGCAGAGTCATCCACAAATGGAGAGAAAACAGATGAAACCTATTTTTTAAAAGTACTCATTGCTATTGTTCGGTGTGGATGTTTTGACTAACTCCTAAACAGAATAAATTTACTCAAACCATAAGGTTCCAGTGCAGGCGCATGTGATTAAGCATCGACAGAACGAGGGAAATAAAGAGCACTGGTGGTTTTTAAATATATTTTAATAATGGGTGACTAGCAGGAAATATTTAATTTACAGAGATGTAGTCATGAGTTTCATTCTTTTGGTTACACAGAGCAACAGAAAAAGATATCATGCATAGCAATATGACCAATTCTTAAAAGAGAAAACGTAAAACTGTCAAAATTATTATCATTAAATACTTGAAGCTTGTAAACTTCCAGATAATGGATTCCACAATCATGATGTGGCAAGAAATATTTAATTTGCAAAGATGTAGTCATGAGTTTCATTCTTTTGGTTACACAGAGCAACAGAAAAAGATATCATGCATAGCAATATGACCAATTCTTAAAAGAGAAAACGTAAAACTGTCAAAATTATTATCATTAAATACTTGAAGCTTGTAAACTTCCAGATAATGGATTCCACAATCATGATGTGGCAAGAAATATTTAATTTGCAAAGATGTAGTCATGAGTTTCATTCTTTTGGTTACACAGAGCAACAGAAAAAGATATCATGCATAGCAATATGACCAATTCTTAAAAGAGAAAACGTAAAACTGTCAAAATTATTATCATTAAATACTTGAAGCTTGTAAACTTCCAGATAATGGATTCCACAATCATGATGTGGAAAGAACGAAACAGTTGGTAACACGTTCTGTGTTACCAACTTTTTTATATCCAGTTACACAACTGGACAGACTATGCGTATTAAGAAGTTCTGTTTTTCGTAATCACATGAAATAATAATTAACACGGACGAGTGCTGACCTTCCAATAGCTCTCTACTGCTGGAAATGAAAAATGGACCAATAAAAATGCATAAAACCATGGAAGTGTACAGGAAGGAAACTTACTAAGACGAGGAATGATAATCAAGAAATGTACTTTTTTTTTTAGCACGGAGGTACACTATTTTTTGTGAAAATTGCAGCACCATGAAAGATTGCTGGAATTAGTTTGAAACTTACAGAATATATGCAACAGATTAGGACATGCAAATGATTAAAATGTCAGTCAAAATGTGCATGCGGTTTCGGAGCAGCGCCCTCCGAACTTTCCGGTCTTGTTAATAAAGAACTGGCTCAAACGAGATGTTGCAATCAGTGGAGAGACAGCATTGATTCGAAAGAGTGTTTCTCTTGTCTCACTATGTCCCGTCACCGAAGAAGGTCTTATTCTGAACACATGACGGACTTTGAGCGAGTAAAAGGTTGCTGGGATGAGAGAAGCTGAATTTTCCTACCGCAAAATTACCAGTCCTACGAGACGAAACGTTAGGGGACAATTGCGGCTCGGATGCACAGAAATCCGGGAAATGGACCACAAAATCGCACAACTGCACGGGATGACAGACATTTCTACCGCATTTGAGTGACCAATCGCACAGGAGGCTTCAACAGCCAGCGATACATCAGAAATGTTTCAGAGGCAGAGGTAATCCTTCCTTCATAGTCTTCCTGGCGCTATATTCCAGCAGGACAGTGCTCGGCCACATGTGTCCCGGAATGTCCAAGACCTCTTCCATGCACGGCAGTGCTCGGCCACATGTGTCCCGGAATGTCCAAGACCTCTTCCATGCACGGCAGATACCTCTTCTTCCCTGACCTGCACGTTCGCCGGATATGTGTCCGATCGAACATAGCTGGAACATGGTAGCTAAGCGACTGGCCAGTCAAGCGCCTCCGCCAGTCACCACAAATGAATTCTGGTCTCTCATAGAATCAGCCTGGTAGGCGATTCTTCAGGACGATATTAAAAACCTCTTCCACTAATGCCCCGCCGTGTAGAGGCTGTTATTGTTGCTCAAAATGGCTTCACACGATACAGAGTTTTGAAGTAAAAAAATCTTGTTCAATTAGTTATTTCTTATTACGTGAGACCTGTGATGCAATTTTCACTTGAATAACGCGATTCTTTCTCGGTGTTGCAATTTTTACAACCAACAATATAGTTGAGTGTAGAATCCATGTAGGATCAAACTTCATTTAGATGAAAAATAGTCTGCAGCTAGAATCACACACACAAACACACACACACACACACACAAATCTCATCTTTTTAGAAGTGGTTTTCTCAATATAAGTAATGCAGCTCAACAGCGACACATTAGGCAAAGACTCATTCTTACGTTAGTATAGCTTTATAGTACATTGTACTGCTTTATTTTCTGAAAATTGCTCATCACTCCATTGACAATAGTGACAAATGTTGCTGTTGCTTCGCAGAAACAGTGCTTCTAGGCAACATAACGTTGTTAAACCTTTAGGACAGCAGCTGACTAAATGCGATATTTTCTTTGTTGCAAGTAATGGCAGCTGATCTGATTCAGTACCAACGGAGATCAAATCAACACCGACATCCTGTATAGACGACGTGACTAACGCACTTTCTGATCAGTGTCAAGTTGTGATAGCCTTTGTTTTGAAGTTCATAACAGAATGTCCCAAGTGGAAAACGAATATTGGTACGTTATATATATATATTATACATATATGTACATATAGTCACAGGTTTCCTAATAATGCTATCAAAAGAGATTGGAATACACCAAGAGCATACAATTTGTAATAGCTCATAGTACATAAAGCACATAAGCGAATTCCAGGAAACCAAAGTAGCTGGAAGCATTCTACCGGTACTACTGATCAAACAGCATAATGCGCCTACTTGTCGGAACTAATCAGATGATTCGACAACGCATCGTCTTGAAAGATATTGTGTCATTCGTGCTTGTTTGGGATCTATCTTGTCATAAGAAATCACAAGATTTTAACACATGCTTCCGCACAGCAGCCTTGTATCAGCCAAATTAAGTTTGATTTATAACTCACAAACAAACTGATGCAAGCAGCTACAATTACATTTATCATACTGAAGCGTTAATTATAACCAGATCAGTTTCATTAGGTTTGCAACAGCGAAGAGTTACGTACGGAATTCGTAGATCCGTAAGCTAGAAAGAATTACTTGTATTTCGGATTGTCAATTATTGATTTAAATTAGAAGCCAGACATACGGGCGGAAGAATCGCATGTGCACATAAGTGCACATAATATGCAACAGAATTGCATGTACAGATACGTGCCCAATGCGTGCAGCACAATTGCATCCATAGATACTTTTACTATGTTTAAGAAAACAAATTTGACTCCCGTTAAATACTGAACAACAGGAAGGCGAATTCAACGACCTCCCCCCCCTCCAGAGAGCGATGCATGACTCCCAATGGTTGTTGACGAAACAAAAGGAAAAAGTAAAATTTTAAAGAATGGCAGAGGAATTTGGTATTCAGTCATTTCTTAATTACGGTAATGAAGAAGTTATTTGTACATTCCTTATAAATAATTCCTTTTTCGCACACAGATTCAGTGTATATAAACACCATGAATATTTGACAACGATTTTTTTGAGATTACACAAGCATGATGGAATTCTCCAGTGGCCCTCTTTTTTTTTTTAAAGAAAAAAGTGTTATCCAGTGTTTTTATGATACTTTATGCGTTAGTTCTATCTGTTCGCTGTCTGTCTCTTCGTAAGCTAGTATCAATGGTGTGATAATGTAGCCTGCTACAGCAAATTCTTTAGACAAAAATAGAACAACGTAATTTAAAATTGCTAAATATTTCTGGGGGGATTTTTTTATCACAATCACTGTACCAGAAACAGGCTAGTGACATTGTTCATGTAAATTGCTAGTGTAAATTGAAATTAAAAAAAAATACTTATTTAAAAAGAACATCTACGTGCGCATAAGACCTACAGGCACCTGTCTGGAACGTGAACTTTGAAGATTCATTTGCTATGAGAACTTCTACATACTATTAAAAGTAAAGATTTTTCATGATGAGCAGTAGTAACGGTCAACTCGGCATTCACTGCAGCCAAATTCACTCTGAGGACTGCAGAAAAATACTAAATCAGTTCTGTAAAATAGTGTTAGGTAACTTCGTAGGAAGAAATATTTCACAGAATCACAAGTAGCACTGTAAAATATCGTAGTGCAATTTTGTGGAGCAAAGGGTCTATACAGTCAAAAATACAATTGCAGCACAACAAAATGTAATTTTGCTGCGCAAAAAACATCGGAAACAAAAATAAAAGAGAAAAAATATATAATACAGTTTTGCATTTGAAAAGACATAACATAATCAATAAAATAACACTAATTTTGAAGGGGCCCTATATATGAGATTTATCATGGAATCAGATGAAATGCAAATATATGGTAAGCAAATACACGCACGCAATGGGGAAAATACGTAGATTTAAAAAAACAATTTGCCACTTTTGATCATTTAATCATAATGCAAAAGTTGTGCAAACGTTGTATGGCCTTTCCGGTTTTAGTTTCTTTTAGATTTTGAATTATTGATAGGCTCGCTTTCTTTCCAGATAACTTTCTATGATAAAACTTAAAAGCTCCCATTTATCCACAGTAGCTTTAGAACAGCCAGGATTTCTTTCTTTTCTGCCTCCTCCAAAAACGTTTTGTTGCACTTAGAAGCAGTTAAGCATCTCTAAATGATTTATTCTTAACAATTCCCACAACTAACTGCTTCTCTCTTTGTTTGCTAAAATTACAGGTTTCTCCCTTTCCACTTATGCTTTTTTAGCTCATCTCACAAAAAAGGTACATGTTTATGATATCATCATTATGTCCGTCCGCCTGTGTGTGTGTGTGGACACCGTGTCTCTACATCAATTATTCCGATTTGAAACTCTCCAATTTTATTTTCATTGAAAAGCAGGAATTGTGAGAACAATGATCCTCGCATTTTTTTCCAATGCTCGACTTCGCCTTTAGGGTTGATAAATCAGATACTATTGAATTCAAAAAGTATTTTATTCCATATCATGGATTCTAAAAATCCGATAAAACTTCTGTTTTACGTCGATACCTTTTACAACGAATACCATTTTGTGTACAGTTTGTTCTACAACCAATACATAACTCTCCAGCTAGAGGGTGTAAATATTCCCTGCAGTTTTAATGTTAAGTATATTATCTGCTTGTAAAAGTTCGATTTGAAAAATTGCTTTTGCATCGGACAGCTTTTGCGTTGACACATGTGATGCATATCATTTATAATTTTGATTGCACAATATTGCCACTAGAAAGCATAAGTATATATTTTTGTTTACAACGCAACTGTAGCCGTATCAGCGCATCTTGAAACCCAATAAAAAAAATTATTTTCGGTTATATAATGGCGCTTCCTATAAAAATATTTTACGCGTACTTCCTGCCCCAATTAGTATACAATTACATGGATAGTGGTGCAAATGTATATTCAACTTTTCTCGATATCTCTGCTTCTAAAGGTCCGATTTGAAAATTTCTTTCAATATCGGATACCATTTATGTCATGGAAGACTACACATACTTTGTAATTTTCATCACGCACAGTTTAAACGTTATTCACAGTAAAAGATTAGTAAGCATTTATTAAGTACTCGCGAGTTGATGTTCGTTTATGAATTGGAGCGACCGCTTGGCACTAGATGTTTTTAAGCGACTCGCCAATACAGTAATGAAAGACGCTCAGAATCAAGCTCGAACGTAGGTACTCTCTCGTGCATAAATGTTTTTTTTTTTTTTTGAGTGGAGGTTTAACGACCACCGTGAGCAACTCCAATGGGCTATGAGCAGTCGCTCGTCCCTAATTTAGGGCCACTGGCTCCAGGAAAGGGAGAGAGTCAGTGCCGTAAGACAAACACAACATCCATGCCTCACCGGGATTCGAAACCGGACCCCTTCCGGACGAATGATCAGAAGCCATCGCTTAGATCACTGCGCCACAGGGGCGGCGTGCATAAATTCCTGACTCACACTTGCGGACTTGACTCACACTTGCGGACTTCAATGCACTCAGCAGCTCCAGATTATCTTCGTTTGTTTTTGTAAGACCGGGTGTTAGTCCTTAACTGAGGATTTTACATTGCTTTACTACTGTGACGTAATCAGTATTTTAAACGAAGAGGCTCCAAGTACAATACAAACGAAGTGAATATTCTAGTGTTCCTGAACTACGGAAAGTAGTTTTAGGGATTACCTAAGAAAACGTCATTGCTTGAAAAATAACAAAATACTATGTCGGCAAGGGCTATTGCACTAGCGTTTCTTGCTGAGCATTTCTTTAGTGAATGATAATAAAAATTCAGAGAGCGGGAAAATTTATCTTTTGTTTCATAGTTAACTGTTATTTATTATCTGTGTGGCGTCAGACTTCTTCCGAAGCGATTGCAAGCTTCCGGTGGGCTGAACGTGAGCATGGCACTATTTAATTGTTGGTATTTAAACTTTTCGAACAGAAATTGTAGTATAGATACACGATTTACTTTCAAGCAAAATTATGAATTCGTGTTACAAAATCATATGCTCTTTAAATATTAACGCAATGTCAAAAATGCAGCATCATATTAAGGGGAAAATATTTGGAGAAAAATTATAAATATGATGCTCACACATCCAAATCTACTTTCTGCATAAGCTGCTAAGTTCAGGAATTGTGATTAGGCTACCCACAATGTACTAGGCAATAATTACTCGTGTATATACTATATGGTTAAGCGATAACACAGCGATTAACTAAATTTTATAAGTTGGTCACAAAGTTAAAAAGGTTTTAGTTAAAAACACATATGTGCAAATTAAAATATTCTTTCAAGATCTTTCGAACAGTCAATATGACTGTTCGAAATCATCAGGAAAATTAGTTAAAAGAGTGAAACGGGGCTGACGAAGCCTTATATACAAGCCGGAGTGTTGTAGTCATGTACGTTAGTAATTGCGCAGACTCATGGAGTTAGACGAATGATAGTCATTTGCAGTTTATAGGTGGTGGTGGAAGCAAAGTACAATGCTCTGACAAGGTACTCGCCGGATAAGAGGTTTCCAGGCGGGTGGAATAGTCGTAGGTAGTTCGTCTTTGCAACAGCGATCGTAAAAGTTATATATGTACAAACTTTCTGCAAATATTGTCTGTCTTTTAGTCCCCCAGGTTAAAAGGACATATGCGTCTTCCCACGTAGGGGAGTAAGTGCCACACTGAATTAATCTTGATAATGCTGTTAAGGAGCTTCCACTTCAGATGTTGTATTTATGTTCTTTAGTTCTGACTTCCAGCGATCGAAATCAGGAGTGGAAGCTTATATTGGATCTACTCTTTGATCGCTGCAAGTCAAAATTAAAGAACATAAATACAACATCAGAAGTGGAAGCTCCTCTACAGCATTATCAAGATTAATTCAGTGTAGCACTTACTCCCCTACGTAGGAAGACGCATATGTCCTTTTAATCCCTGGGGACTAAGAGACAGACTATATTTGCAGAAAGTTTGTACATATATAACTTTTGCGATCGCTGTTGCAAAGACGAACTACCTACGACTATTCCACCCGCCTGGAAACCTCTTATCCGGTGAGTACTTTGCTTCCACCACCTCCTATAAACTGCAAATGATTTTCAGTCGTCTAACTCCATGAGTCTGCGCAATTACTAACGCACATGACTACAACACTCCGGCTTGCATATAAGGATTCGTCCGCCCTGTTTCACTCTTTTAACTAATTTTCCTATGATGAACAATATGACTGTTCGAAAGATCTTGAAAGAATATTTTAATTTGTACATATGTGTTTCTAACTAAAACATTTTTAACTTTGTGACAAACGCTATGTTTTTTGGGATCGTGTAGCGACAGAATTCTGGACCTTAACCATACCCACAGTGTTTTTCAAAAATAAAACTCTCATGAATATGGAAGAAATATTGCACATGCGCATGCGTAAGTGCGTGTGCAAACGTGTTATATGTATGATGTATGAATTTATACACTGGTCATAAGATGTTAGGGATATTGCATGGAATGAAGGACTTATGTATCTGACTAAAGTAACACGCATTGAAATAACATCAGTGAGGCTACGTAACACGCATTGAAATAACATCAGTGAGGCTACGTAACACGCATTGAAATAACATCAGTGAGGCTACGTAACACAAACGATAAAGAGTGCGTTTACAAAAACAATTTATTGCGCAATTTCTGCACACAACAAAGTAGCACTGCAATATAGACAAAATGGTAAATTCGGAGAACGTCCATACCTCTGGATTTTACTACCAGGTGACACTACCTCCATGTCGAAGAACGTCTTGACACCTACGAGGCAAACTTGTAATGACATTACTGATGAATATCTGGTGGAGCTCGTCCCATATTACAGGCAATACGGTACAGAGGCCTGCCAGTGTACTGGGATATGAAACGTGGCTATCCAGACGTCGCTGTACAGCGTCCCAAATATTTTCAACAGAATTAAGGCTAGGTGACCGCGAAGGCAGCTGTAACGATTCAGTTCCATTATTTTCCAACTCTTGAAGACGCTCCAGGCACCGTAACTGATTCCATTGTAATCGAGAAAACGAAATGCATGCCCAATAGCAGTGTGAAACAGTGTCCCAATGGGTACAGTGATCTCGTTTCGGTACACTCAGGCATTCATGTTGCCTTGAAAAACATACAAGGAAGTACGGCTATTAAAACACACTCCTGCCCAAACCAGAACTAAATACCGCTGGTAAGGGTGGACGGACTGCCCATAGTGTGGTTGCATTTGTGTTCCGGATCTCCTCTACACGAGTCCTCGTCGAGTATCAGAATGTATTCCATGACATGTATTGTCAGAACAGATACATCTTTGACCGCGATGAGCGGATGTCAATGCTATACATCTCAGCAGGCTTCTTGCTCAGAATCCGTACTCGTGAAGACATTTCGTACCATCTGAGTATATACTGTAACACCAGAAGCTGCTGGAAGTGATTCCTGGAGTTGGCTACTGATCATACTAGTCCTTCTCCGAGCACTTTGTGTCAGGTAACGATCTTGCCTTCTAGTGGTTATCCTCGGGCGGCTACTCCTGGGTTGATCTGCAACATTTCCATGCCGCAGAAATCTTGAGTGTAGCAGACTTACTACACTTTGCGAAATTCCTAAAGCAGCAGCCACACCGATCTGCTGTACACCTACCTATAATATGCTAACAGCCCTATTTCTCTTGTCAATGCTTAAACGTCGTCTGGACATCATTTCAGGTTAATGCCACACTGAAGGAAATACATTGAACAAACTTCTACTCCGAGTCACCGAAAAAGTGTACTGTTGTTAAAGGCCAGAGAGCCTTATCACGACTCGCCGTGGAACATAAGAACGGCTTCAATCCACGTTAATGTGATCTCCTGCTGTTTCCTTTCTGATACCCCCGCCCACCCACACGTCACACAACAGTAGGGATTGTGAATGGGGGTCTGGTGGAGTCCGAACTTCATTCCCTACTGCCTCTTTAAGTAACCCATCCTTTGAGTTTTCCCGATCGTCAATTTATTGCCTCTGTGTTGTGAATGTTGGGAGAGGTGTTCTACCCCTTTTCTCTCCTCTCTGAGTTGTATCCCAAATGGACAGAAACAGCCAAGAGTGCGAAACGTTTGATTGAGGAACTTCTCCTATTAAATTTATTTCTAAAAGCGCTGTAACTTTTTTCTGGAATTTTTGTTTAGATAGCAATTTTGTCTGATAAACTGCTGAGCAAACAAACTGGATTCTAAGCAATAATTCTACTGCTTTTCGCTCTAAACACTAGGGACTATTTTTCGTAGCGGAAGTAGCTGTTTCGTACCCTTCTTAGTGGTACACTTTTAGGTTGACTCGGAGTATAGAACAAGCGATGAAACGACCCGTTTTCCACTTTTCGCAGGGTACTTTTATCGGAGCTCGCAAGTTACGTGATGTGTTGTCATGATGTTATTAATAATTTGCATCTGACGTAGCCACCCACGCTGCTAACCTATCCCCAGCAGTCGCTAAATTTGCATATCTCCAAGTTTGCTTTTTTTCGAAAGCGCAATATTCCTAACTTTTTGTGATCAGTAAAGTAATATTAATAGTTAGTAAGGTGTGCAAATAGCTTGAACGGTATTCGCACATCTATGTGCTGTATACCTTTAATATAACCTTCCTTTTGAGTTTCGGTGTTTCTATGAAAATTAAGTTTCTTCACTTTAAACGTTTTCTCACTGAGCAACACATTATTTTCTCCGAAGAGCTTTCTAAGATTGGAAGCACTGACATTGGGTCAGAAGTCAATATAACGTCAACACTGAATGTAGCTATTGTACATTTGTAAGAAAGACTTGTGAGAGGCAGACTGAAATAGCGACTTATTAGAAGTGCATTTCATAGATCGCCTTGTTAGAAATGCGTGTTATGTTTACGCAGTATACTGAATGTGTGTTATAAGAATCGAAGTCAGCAATTTCATAGTGTTTTTTGAACTGACATTGACGAGAATAAAGGTGAATTCATATAAGTTGGTACAGCTGATTCATCGCCTTGGCCGTTTGTGATTTCTATTTTTACTTCTGCTTGATATTTATGTTCACCAGCTGAAAGACAAAAGTTCCCAGCCTAAGCAACGTAAGCATTTAAGCTAGCATAAACTTTAAAGTTAAACACTACAGCTCAAACCTACTACCACTCGTATCACAACGTACAATCCTTAAAACCTAACCATACTTTGCAGTTGCGAAACTACCGCCCCGGTAGCCAAGTGGTCGGAGGCAGAGGTTTCTAGCCAGTCGCCTTAGATGGGACCGGGTCGGAGTCCGGGAAGAGGTAGGAGTGTTCCATTTGTCTAAGGCGCTGACAACCTATTTCCTGTGTGGAACCAGTGGCCCTAAATTTGGTAAAGCGGACTGCTTATATGCTTTAGACTCATACGTGGTCATTAAACCCTTATACCAAGAAAGAATAAATATACTACGAAACTCGGTTCTAATGAACGCCTTGTGAAGTGGCAGTTTTGCTTGTTGTAGCCCTTATTTGTTACATCCGTGAACCTTGGAGCATTCACACGCAGCTACGAGCACACATAACGGCAGTTACAATATTTCTCAGTGACGAAGTACTTACAAAGGAATATAACTTAAATTACCTATTTAACATTCTCCTGAGTGGGCATAATATAAAAATATCCCGAAAATTAAACTCTCCTCAAGGTATGCAAACAAACGAAAACTTCGAGATATTGCATTCATCAGCAGCTTTTACATCCAAATTACTGAGAAACGTTTCCTGTTTCAATAATTTCATTTTCATGACTCTAAGCGCTTTCGGTAATCTCTAAGGCAACCCATTTTGTGCAAATACAATCTAGAAATTATGCGTTTTAAATCCAAAAATTATGCAAATTGTGCATTTTGTGTTTAAATGCATGTAAATTTAGTAGAAAACCCCTGCTGCACTTGGTAGACGTTTTTTATATGTTTTTTGTTTATGTGAGAAAAAGGTAAAATTTGAATAGTAAATTTTTTGAAAATGCCTTTAATTAATTAATGCCTAAAATTGAATAGTAAATTTTAAAAATGCCTTAATTTAATGTCTACAGTATTTAAACAAATTGTCTGTGTTAAAAATAGAATATTACAGGATTTGCTCATCATTTATTCAGAATCATCCCGAGCAGCAATATGTTCAAGTTCTGATTTCAACTCTTCAGCTGCTCCGTTAAATGTCACTCGAAGATGGGCCTCCAGGTTCGCTTCGGTAAATCCGGATATATCAGCAGATAGTTTTTTTTTTTTTTTTTTTTTTGTGTGTGGTAGGAGAAGCTTCTTTCAACGTCAGCAGTGCTTGCTACGACGGAAAGCGCCTTCAGTGCTGCGTCACTTAACAGGGGACAGTCCCGACTTATCTTTCTCCAGAAGGACACCGAATCTACCTCTTTCGTCGACTTGTCTTCCTCCAGTGTCGCAGCATAGAGTGAGAACTCTCGGGTAAATCGTTGCAGTTCCGGTTGCAGAGATAGTCCCACATCTTCTGGACAACACTTGCGAGGATCAAAAACTTGTACTTCTTTCCAGAATTGAGCACTAGGGTGCCTGTCGTCTAGGTAGGCCTGCAGCTTGGAGCACGAGAGGCCACTTCGTTGCAAGAGGTTCCGGATCGAAGTTAGCAGCAACCAAATCTCCGAGGAATGGGTTCTACGAGTTTCCAGCTTCTCGATTACAACGTCCAAATCGACGGCAACCGATGCAACTCGCTGCACTTGCTCAACCAAAGTAGGGTTACAGAGCAGCTCCTTCAGTTCCTCTACGGTCAAGCTGTCGACGCCAAGAGCTTCTACCCAAGGTACTTAGACTTTCTAAGTACCTTGATTCTACCCACTGCACTTCTACCTCAACGTTCTCGGAATGGTACTTTGCGGCTCGAAGCCAGGTCCCACAACGTGTAATTACTGGTGAGGGCGGAAGTATTGGGTTTTTCCCGGCAACGCGTGGACAGTCTTGTAGGGCTTGCCGTCTAGCTGGAGCCTTAGACAAAGCAGACTTGACGCATACGACGTAGTGATCAAGGATTTTGTGCGAAGATCGTATTTCTTCGCAGGCTATATGCAGAACGTGCGCCCAACACGTGCTGTGCGTAAGTCTGATGCAAATGCCTTTCAACCGATTTGCAGCAGCACACATGTAGGGGCAGTGGCGGACGGAGTCCAAAAATATTGGTTGCCAGGAGACAAAGGGGGCACAACTATAAAGCTATCATTGAATTTTTATAATAAATAAATAAAATTTTCAAAAAATACCTAAGTGGAAAAAAGGTACAATTAAAATTTTTGCGAAATAAATTTATATTTTTTAGTAATTACAGTGTACGTATATTGTACATATTATTGCCAGTATACAGTAGGTACTAAATGTAAATACAGATTGTTATAATTGAATTTTTAAATTCTTTTTTTAATTTTAAATAAATGGTGGATACCATTTAAAAGTTTGCTTGTACTGAACATTTTACACACTAACAGGTAGTTCAAAAGCATATTTCATGCAGCCCACTATATTAAGAGCAATCGTTTGAATTCACTAGAGATTGTGCGAATCTGTCAATAATTGCTTCTGCGTCCAATTCATCTACCAATTCCTTTTCAATGGATAGCAACATGTATGATTCCAAGTTCTCATACAGTGAATCTCTTAGCCTTGTCTTTATGATCATTAGCTTTGAAAATGTCCTCTTACATTGAACTTGAGTAACTGATAGTGTGCAGATGACTTTATAAAGTTCATAAAGGTTATCATATGCCTTTTTATGAAGTCTGTTGGATGCCAGAAGTTTTAGTACACACGATGGGCAAGTGCTACAAATTTTACACTTGTTGCAACTGGAATCGCATTCTCACCATCATTAAACAATAGCTTTAATACATCAAAATTCGAAGCAAAAGAAAACAATTCCAATATTATTTGATTTTTGTTGATCTGTGGAGATAGCTTAATAACACCTTCCAATGCTCCATCTTCAAGGCCCTTCTCTTCAATAGTTTTAAACTTTGCTGGGTACAAGCAGAATAAATCTTTATACAACTTTTTGTGTTGTACAAAGCGTGAATCTAGTGACTGAACAATGCGGTCCATTATTAGATTAAACACATTTATTCGAAAATCAGCTAGAGAATCTGAGGAATTTCCTTCGTCATCTGCCATTCTTTTCTTCTTCCTCTGCCTCTTAACTGGCAATTATATATCCTAAGAGTCAATTTCCAATGGTTGATTTTCATCCATATTCAACTGTGAAATCTTGTCATTACATTTATTTACAAATTCCAATGCCTTGCTGTGAACGTTATCAAATATTCCTGTCTGTTCCTTCAACTTTGTTGTAGCTGAATCTATTATACTATATGCAATAAACATATCTAAACCACTTTTCTGTAAATAACTTGATAATGGGGCTGTAGTTTTAAATATATACAAGTAAGTAAATGCTATCAATGTTGTTTCAAACTTTAGAAGACTTTAGAAGTCTTAATTCCATTTCGTTTAAGCCACTCTGAGTAAAGCGGATCATAAACGTTTCAGTTATTGCTTGGAAATTTTCCTGCTATAACCTTCATTCCCGAAAACAATATGTGACTGTTGTAGGTGAAAGAGAGGAGTGGTTCCCTTAATTTTGGCTAAAAGGATAGTCAAGATGCTGAAACTGTTCTTCGCATAATCCCGGAACAATGAGGAATAACGGAATTCAATACAGTTTCGAAAAAGCTGCTAACTATGACCATTTTCGTGATTGCCAAAATAGAGCCTGCATTTGAAGGTAGGGTTCTATAACGAGCACATCCACTGTACAAAGAAGTGCTAGAGAATTATATACCCAAAGCTAATATTTGTTATTTTTAATTAACTACATTATATGTACTGATTTTTTAAAGAGATCAATTTCCTACGCTTCATTCATGAAAATGGTTGTAATAAACCTGGAATTTTTTAACGTAAATGTCAAATGATTAAACTCAGAGTTGATATTTGTTCACTACAACTACTGTATGATCGTGTGAAACAAATCCGACTATATATGAATTTGAGTAAATCTGTATGAGAATAAAAGAGGCATCAAATGTTCCATATTCGTTTACAAAGTAAAACATAGCATTTTAACAAAACTGAATGCAAACTACACCAAATAATTTTCAATTTCAAAACACTTTGGTTTTGCCTTTTACATTTGTGTTGTCTTTAATTACGCCATCAATCTGCAGATAGCCATCACCAGAACAATAAGGGGAATTACCATCGCACTATACCACAGCAGACCGCGTTCCAGGTTTAGGAGCCAATCAAGTGGCTTAAGTAGTTCATTCTTTATGATCATCAAAGAAGGAGACGTTAAGCGCAGATTGATCATTGAGGCACGAAGACAATTCTTTTACGACCTCCATCTTAGAAAACGTTCTTTCTGCGATGTACTATTATACTGCCGAGAAACGAACATTATCGGGACGACTGACCCCAATCTACTCCATCTCATTATTTTAAGCATTTTTGAGCCGCGGCGTTTCACTAAAAAAGAAATAAGAACATAGTAGCATTTCTTGTGATAAAAACGTTTCTCACACACACAGTGAACTTGCTTAGTACGCCGTATATAGGGAATCGTTATCAGGGCTTGAAAGGGAGTTAAATCAGGCTAAGAAACGTTGTGCCTAAAACGTTTCGTCGCGGAGTTACTTCTTGTGGAAACACAAACTTGTGTCCCCTCACTCCGGAGTAAGTTGCTCTCCCAACTGAGCTACGCACACAGAATGTCTCGCTGCAGATTTGTCGTTTTGACATATGTTTTCACCTCTGTAGTACGTCACATCCTCTTTTCAGTACTTGGGAGAGACAATACGTGCACTGTGTACCGGACTTCTCTATTCACGAAAGCAGTACATACTGCTATAAGCATCACCATTCGTAGTAGCCTTGTCTAGCGCTTTATTCTGGCTTTTCAAAAAATTGTGAGAACTGACTGTTCGGTGGTTCACGCAAAGAACTGCTGGAAATTCATTTTGATGATAAATGAGTTTTGCCATTGAGAGAAACCAGTTCAACTCACCGATGCTTTGTCATCGCTACATGCAGATAACACAAAAAAATCGCAGCAACTGAAGAAAAATTATTCCACGGTCTTTGGCATTTTTTCCATTAAATTTAATCAGTTGGCTAGGCAGCATGTATCTACGTTAGTAGAGAAATCATGGCATTATCCTGGATAATTTCAACATCGTTTCTCTGGTAAGTAAGTTTATTTCAGATCTTTTTTAGAAAACCACATGTTGTAGATCCAATTTTTCATTGTACTTCTTTCCTTCTATTTTTTTTTCTGATATGCACTTTCTTTTACGTACTGCCTCTTGCGCAAATACGAGTACTTGGGTAGATAAGTGAAGAAAGCTACCCGTCTCAAAGAGTACTGCGTAACTACAAGAAACCAATGTGACACGTAGCTATGAGGAATTATTTCATCTATGGACTCTCATTACAGTTATATCTTCTATACACACTTTTACTCAAGAACATATTTCCACTGCAATTATTTTGCTCTACTTCCATCACTTGTAAACATGCTTTCAAGAGACACACTTTCAATTGTTTCGCACAGTTGTTACTCACACTAGTCTGAGAGAAAATAATTTTCTGATCAGCTCAATGCCATTACATGATTAAGTCTTTAGTATTGGGTTGGTGCGAATGAAATGTCCTGTGAGAACGAGCAGTGGAGACAGGCCCCCACAATAGCGGAATGGAACCACCCACAGGTGTTGCGGGTATTACGTCACAGAGTTACTATAAATAGCTAGCACGTGTGTGGAGAAAAAGGTTCAGGCGTCGTTTGTTTGGACGTAACGTGGTTTGCAAACGAAACATGCAGACGCCGGATTTAAGAGTTATTTTCCTGTATGAATTTAAACTGGGCCATTCTGCAGGAATTACCACTGGAAACGTTAACAAAGCGTTTGGGGAGAATACAGCCAAAGAACGAACCATTCGGCGATGGTTTGTAAAGTTTCGAAGCGGAGATCCGGACCTGCAAAACGAATCACGTGATCACCGACCTGTTGCTGTTTCTGACGATGTTCTGTTACGTGTGGTTGAAGCGGACACCCGGAAAACGTGCCGTGAGATAGCGTCAGAGGTCCACTACACGACAGTTGTTCGGCATCTGGCTACGTGGGGTAAGGTCAAAAAGCTGGACATGTGGCTGCCGCATGAGTTGACAACTGCCAACAAGACTGACTAGGCGTTTGGAAGTCTACACGTCGATGTAGACTTTCAAACGCCCACAGGAACCTCTACCGCATTGAATCGTCACCTGCGACGAGAAGTGGGTCCTTTATGATAATCGGAAACGATCTGCACAATGGTTAATCAAGGCACATCGTGCTGGATGGCATCCTGAGCCACACCTACACACCAAGAAGACGATGCTCCTTGCCTAGTGGTCTACAGCAGAGATAATTTATCGGAGTTTCTTGGCAAGAGGCCAAACCAGCACTGGAGAACGTTATTGTGCTGAATTATGCCAGATGAAACGGACATTTCTGTAGAAACAACCGGCTGTGGTCGACAGACACGGTGTTCTTCTGCTCCAGCACAACGGCCGCCCTCATATCGCACAACGAACGATGCTGACGCTAAGTGCCTTGGGCTATGCAGCACTGCCTCATCCTTCCTATTACCCGGACTTTCTCCGACAGACTATCATCTGTTTCGTTGCCTGGATCACTTACTGTCCGGGAAACAACTCATGACAGACAACGAGGTTCAACGTGTGGTTGAAGACTCCTTCGGGTCCCAGCCGCAAAACTTTTTCGTTCCGCGATCATGGCCTTGCCGGACAAATGCCAACTATGTGTCGAAGTCGAAGGAGATTATTTTGCCTAGGTAAGTTGTCCTACTTTTCCGTTCTCGTCGTCCACGTGTGCTCGTCTTTTGCTGGACATTTCATTCGTACCAACCCAATACCTCTAAATTTCAATGGAGTTCTTAATTTTGTTCCCGTGAGCATGCGCTTCATACTTGTGCTTTCGCAAGGGAAGCTTGCAACTGCTCAGTTGCTTATGTCATGGAAATGTGCAGCATAATTCGATTCTGCGTCCAATGAAGAAAGCTGCAACAATGAATAATATTCTTTTTGTGATATCAACTTATCCCTCTGTTGTGATATACCTATGCCTGTACTACACATTATGTACCTGTTGTGAAAAAGCCGCGTGCATGTTTACATTGCATGTTAAAAAGTCCTTCAGTAAACCTGTGAATTAAAAGGGAGGTCACCGATACAAGAAAGAAAGAGATATGATGATGGAGCCGATACTAGAGATGCGTCTGCGTACTCAAAACTACACCAGAACCTGTATGTTACAGCAAAATGGATGTTACGACTAAAAACAAACCTGGAGAACCAGAACATAAAGCACGATAAAGAAGAGGTGCCTAGTTTTTATTTATTTCCGCACCTCAGTTTCTTAGTTCATACTTCTGGACAGATTTGCGATTTTGTATTCAATGGCGGACAACACAATGTGATGCATGCTGTATCACATATGGTGAAACAGAACGGGCAGATGAACGCAACAGTTATGAACTTATTGTTGTTTCGCGTTTTTGAAATCAAAAGAGTTGAAGAAGATAAGGAATCATACAGAAAAAAGATGAACTGTTTACAAACATTTTGCTTGTCCATTACAATCTCTGAGGAGTAATCAGCTAGCAATACGACCTGCAGCTCCTCTCTGCTGCAAAACTCGCACCGTCTGAATAAAGTTGCGAAAATCTTGCGACGTACTACTAAAGCACGTGTCAAGACGACGTAGCGATACGTTCCGGAGGTGCAGCTTAGTTGGGAGAGCAACTTACTCCAGAGTGAGGGGGCGCTGCTTCTCGTCACGGACAAATTTGTGTCTTCACGATTTTTTTTTCGAAGGAATCCAAGCGAGGCAGTGCGTTTTGTGATGTTTGTAAACTGAGCTTTTCCCGAAGTACATTTCCTTTCCTTGATCTTCAAAGCACTGAATTCATAGTCTGAGTACAAGTTCTGGTCTACATACGGAGATGTGTAATTTAGTATAATTGCAGTTTACCCTTTTTGCCTAACAGCTTTAAGATTTGGATTGTCCATAACTTTTTCTTTTGTTTCGGGATTTAACAACCAACATGAGCAATTCTACGGGATATGTGCACTCGCCCATGCCTGATTTAGGCCAGCTAGTTCCTGGAAGGGGCAGACCCATCGTCATCCGACAAATTCATCTCTCATTCGGGTTTATCTCGGACGACTGATCAGAATCCAGCGCCTCAGACCGCTCGGCTTCCCAAGGACAATTACTTCGAATACTTCACAATGACAATTACAAAAGAAGGGAAAAGTCCTAATTATTGAACCTCCAAACCGAACAAAATGAAACTCCCGAAATGTGAGCACACTGACCTGGTGTTTTCAATTTTCCTGTGCAACCACTGAGCCAATATTGCATCCCTACAAACGAGCGAAGCCTCGAAGGTCAGTAGACTATGGAAATGCGAAAAGCAGTTTACTTTTGAGTTAAACTTAAGTTTTGTCTTTGCCGCCGTGGTTGCCGAGTGGTCCGAGATGGGTCCTGTCACAGAAGGTGTGCCTGTCCAACGGCTCTAGCTTTCTTCCCTTCCCGGAATGAGTGTCCACAAACTAGGGTCTGTAGCCCATTGAGTTCCTCATGGTAGTCGTTAAACGACCATGAAACAAAAAGAGATATGTCTTTCAATTTGCGACTCACTTTGGAATTTGGAGTGCAACCACAAGTATGCAAGAAGCCACATAAAAAGTTTCTACGAAACAAATTTGTTCTGGTGGATGAAATTTAATTAAATGAAAAATTAGTTTTGCCATTTATTTTAGAGCTGAAAATTTTTAGCCTAGAAAACAGAAATTTATTTTTGCGAAAGAAACAACGTCAACCACCAGAGGCAGCAGAATGGAGACACCTGTTTGCTGCTGCTGGTAGTTGATTACCTCTAAGACGCAAGTTCTTTGCTGTTTGAAGAATTAAATAAGGATAACAGCTTTACCTATTCTATCTTCGCCGCCCCGGTGGCGCAGTGGTCTAAGGCGCTGGCCTCTGATCATTCGTCCGTAAGGGGTCCGGGTTCGAATCCCGGTCAGGCATGGATGTTGTGTTTGTCTTACGGCACTGGCTCTCTCCCTTCCCTGGAACCAGTGACCCTAAATTAGGGACGGGTGACTGCTTATAGCCCATTGAGTTGCTCACGGTGGTCGTTAAACCTCCAATGAAAAAAAATTCTATCTTCAAGCAAACAAAAATATCCGCAAGAATATATCGCGTACACGAGGCAATAATTACTTGCTTAAAGTAGGACTGCCGCAGCAGCTCTACTGGGCCGCCCAGGTGGCGCAGTTGTTCAAGCATTGGATCCTGACCTTTTGCCTGAGGAGGTGCGAGCCCCGAGTTCCCCACGGCACTGCCCTCCTACCCTCGGGGAAAAAAATCTGTATTAAGAAATAATTTAGGGTTTGTTCAGCGCCTCGAAACGCAGAAATTTAAATCTTCTTTTCTTTCGAGTAAAGGGGGGGGTTAAATTGTGGGGTGAGGTTGGAGGTTTAACGTCCACCGTGAACAACTCAATGGGCTACAAGCAGTCGCACGTCCCTAATTTAGAGCCACTAGTTCCAGGGAAGGGAGAGAGAGCCAGTGCCGTAAGACAAACACAACATCCATGCCTCACCGGGATCAGAACCCGGACTCATCTCGAATGAATGATCAGAAGCCATCGTTTAGACCACTGCACCACCGGGGCGACATTTTTAAATTTCAAAAATTTATTAATAAACGCGCAATTTGGTTTTTATGGACTTTCTAAATTCCGGGAGCTTACCTTTGTCATAAACAAAAATCGTTTTCAGTATTTATTTATAATATGCAGTAGATTCCGACTATTCAACTTAGTCAGGATAATGACAATATTGGGTAACATGGAAGGTTAAAAAAATATCAAAAATAGTTACATGTTAACAAATTATTACATACTTCTCGTCTTTTTGTTCATTGTAAAAACACATTATGAAAGTATGAAAAAAGAAATAAATAAAACACAAATGCACTGTATAAAACACACATAAATTAAAAATAGGGATGCTATTTAAAAAAACTGTCATAAGATAATTGTTTTACATTTTCTGTCCTTTTTTTATTGCCATAAAAGATATCTCCAACGTCTGAAGTATAGAATAATAGTATGTCAATATAATCGTTGTTTTTTTCTTGTGTTTTTTTGGTTCTGTTTAAATAAGTGTGATTTTGATAGCTTTCGATCCGTTATTAATTTTGGGGACATTTTCTGCTTCACTGACATCATCTGAATTATTTTTGACAAAACAAATAAAAAGATATACTTTGTCGTTATGGTCAACTCTTGTTCCTCATCTTGAAATATTCATTCTCGTGTTGTTTGCGTCTTCACGACGTGGAATTGATCGCAATAAAGGAACAAAGTCTTCGTGCATTTCTTTTGTGATTTCCTCCACCGATGAATTTTTGGTTTGCTTTTCTTCATCAAGTAATTTTCTCTAAGAAAGAATGAACGTTCTGCTTAATATTTCTTCCAAGCTAGAGCCACCCACCAAACATTTTTGAGTTTTATTTTCTCCAAATATTCTACCATTTCTTCCATCGTCGAGCACCTGCACCTGTAGTCTTGCATTATACAGGGTGCATAGGAAAGTCCCTTTAGCCTGGAATGACTTGCAAACGGAGAGAGGTACAGTTATGCAAATGAGATAACAGTATAGTATAGCGACTACGCCCGATCGAATGCAACCAATAGCAGCGCCCCTAGTGGCGAAATGTAGAACTTAGCCATTGCAAATCGAAAACGAAAAGAGATGGAGCAAAATTTCCAATTAAAAAGTTGTAGAACATCAATTAATTAGTACGAAACGACATTTGTTTCACACGGATAAGATAAATTGTCGCCTGAATACCCTACAATGTCAGAAATCGATGCGCGACGATTCGAATCTGCATATTCACATTTCGCATATGAAACCGTATGCAAATGCAGATTGTGACGTTGTACCGTACCTACGATATAAAAACCAGTAGCAGGATGTACCCTGATCAAAAGTTTAGGTGTACGTACGCTGTGTGAGAATGGCGAGCTGGGATTTCTGGGGTTACGTAAAAAATCAGGTGTATGCAACAAGCCTACAAGTCAGCTGGACCTACGTCGTCGTGTTACGGATGCTTGCAATAGTGTGACACCTTTCATGCTGAGGAATGTGCATGCCGAGTTACTTTCACGAATACAAATGTGTATCGTGGGCAATGGCGAACTCTTCGAACATACTCGACATTAACTTTTTATCACTGTGCGCCAGTTTGCTTTTTTTGTTTTTGTTTTGTCTGACGTCATCAAACTGTATTGACATAAGTACGCATTTATGCAATAAATTGTGTGTATTTACTCATACCTATTCCTGGTCCTTTTCACACAAAAGGTCGTGCATCGATTTCGGACATTTTAAGGTATTCAAACGACAATTTATCATATTCGTGTAAAACAAATGCCTTTTGTACTAATTAATTGATGCTCTACAACTTTGTAATTGGAAATTTTGCTCTATTTCTTTTCGTTTTCGATTTGCAATGGCTGAGTTCCGCATTTCGCTACTAGGGGCGTTGCTATTGGTTGCATTCGATCGGGCATAGTCGCTTTACTATATCGTTATCTCACTTGCATAACTGTACCTCTCTCCGTTCGCACGTTATTCCATGCTAAAGTGACTTTCCTATGAACCCTGTATATAATGTAAAAGCTATATGCTCATATTTCTTTTTGAATGTTTCCAGAGCGTCTTGGTCCATGGACTTAAGTAATGAAGCGACATTTCATACGTAAAGGCCACTCTTACTTTACCCATTTCTTAGTCCGTTATAATGATCGGTCGCATTATCAACAATATGAATTTATTTACTTTCAAGATTTTTTTATTTAAAAAAGAGTTGCTGAAGGAGTAAATTTTGGGGAAAACCAGTTCTGGGGAAGTTTACCAGTCCATCTGAGAATCCTTTTCGGCTAACGTACCAAACTGGGACAGTGCTTTTAGATGCACTGTTTTCCCAATCATCGCTAGTTTTCATCTATGATTGCTTTCACAATTGCAACCGGCAAGAATAGTCACTTGTTCTTTGTTATTTTTGTATCCAGGAATGGAGATTTCATCACTAGCCAGTTAGCGTTTTGGCTGGAAACATTTTATAATGCAGCCCAGTCTGGTCATAGTCATATATTTGGTTCACAGACCGACCCTCACTCTGGTTTAAATTCTTTTTCGCATTATTTTTTGAAATAATTTTTTTATGTCACAGGCCGGTTAGAGCTGTGGCTAGTGAAGAAATACCCATACGCTGGATTTAGGGCGGTGCCTAAAGTCAGCCTATGGATATTTTCCCTAAAGTAGGCTGGCTTTAGGACGGTCCCTCTGCACCAGGGACCGAGAATGAACTTTTTTTTCTTTTTTTTGCGAAATCGAAGAGAACATATAATAAAAACAACAAAAAAACATACCCTGCGAGCATTGTAATTAGCAACGATGAAATGTCTGGCTGCCACCGGAGCAATCCAAATCATCACAATAGAGTACTGCTACAATTAAGCGCAAAAAGAAGCGTTGCTTTTGGCGTTGACTATTAATTTATATTGCATTTCACTTCTTTTCCTTTACCTATCGATACCAGTAACACGACAGACACCAAAATCTTGTACCACTTCTTGCATAATCTTTACTTAATATTTGCAATGCTTGAAGTTTTTGTTTCATGACCACGACTAGTTTTGTTTTTGTTTTTTCACGTTTTGCTCTGTATCACATTATACACGATAAAGTAAATGGAGAGCACTTCTTGTAAATAAAGTTTTAACTTGCAAATCAAAGTTTTCTCTGTATATCAGAGACACTGACGGACAACTTCGGTTTCGTTGAAGGTAAGTGGCTAATCTTGTATCTCCACATATAGGGATTTTGGATAAGTGCAAGAGCACAGAACATTTTCCACAGTGAGGACGTCACGTGTTCACCCATCAGGGTAAGATGCACGGAAGTAAGAAAAGTTACTAATCTTCACTGTTCTCCGCGAGAACAGTGCGCATGTAGGACAAAGATATGTTCGCATAGTGACAAAAGTAAGTAACGTAGCACGCTATATTTTGCCATAAAGTGACTCGCATTACATTCTGTGTTCATATCTAGGCCGTAAAAGGAACAATTTCGTTCGCAATGTGTGTACTTATTATTAGCTATATGAAATCCTTTGGAATAAGATTAAAACAGACGTCGGATAAGCGTAAAGTCGGATAATCGGGATTCTAGGGTATTTACTTTGTTCATTTAAGTGATCGCTCAGAAATGTTGTTTTGTTTCTTACAACCTATTTCCCTACTCCACGAATAAGCCCCCCCTCCTGAATGATGACTCTCGTAACGTGTTATTTTTTAGTTAAAAAAAGTGAACGGTCATATGTACGAAATAAATAATTTTTAAAGGGAAATCGAATGGTGCTTTCAATGAAAATTTGCCAGTGAAGTTTTCTTAGATGCGATTATCCTCTTACCCAACCGGATTTGTCTTTCGTACGCATCTTTGGCAGACAGACCTGAAATTAGCTTTAATGATTAATGCATTTGTTTTTAAAACGATCAGTGCAAAGCATTGCGCAAAAATACAACGAGGTAAAGCAATTAGAATTGGATTGGCTGTTATTCACTTGAAAGAGCGAAGACACGTGGGTATTTTTTTAAGCCCTTCCGTCCTTTTTTTCCAAAATTCAGTACGATACGTCTTTGTTAGCCATCCAGTTTCAGAAATCAGTGACCTGCGGATGAATTTAGTCTGTCATGATGGCAATACTTGCAGTCGTTTTCGTCTTGGGCTCGTGTTTATTAACAATTGAGATTTTCAGGAGCATTCCCAGAACTGGCAACAGTCACTCGACAGAGAGCACCACTCGGCGTAATTAGGCTGTTCCATCTCAAAACGAAACACAGCTCATGAATAAATAGCCAATTAAGGTAATTGCTCGAAACTGTTTACTCGGGAGGGGCATACCAGTGAGAGGGCACACAGCAAAAATTCATCGAAAACGCGTACTTGGCTTTTGTGAAGAAGAGGTCTTCCTCAGCTCTGACCTGGAATATCCTGGGCGCTGAGGATGCCTGGACCTCAGGACAAAAGTACTAATTAATAAAACAGAACAACAACATCAGCATCGCGCCCCGGTAGTTAACTTCTGAGAAAGCACATTTAGATCAGCTAACACACTATGGGGAGCTGGATCCAGCTAGCTCTCTAACGGACAACAAATCTTGAGTTTTCAGCGGGAAAGGGGAAGGGGGGGTCATGAAAATTATTCTTGAGTTCCCCCTTTAGAAGGCATCCATTTCAAGTATACGGCTTTAAGTCATCAGCAAAAAAAGAAAAAGTGATTACGCAACAAATTACGTCACCAAACAACGAAACGTGCGCGAGTTAGAGACGCAAACCGGCAAACAATTATATCGTTCCCATACTCTAGCGGACATGTCAGCCACAACACCAGACTACACTGAAGCATTTTGTTAACCAGTATGCTCTAGTTATAACAGCTGCATATCCGTAACAGCCACTTTCTGTCCTAACAGGCATGCTCGTTAGAAATTAATAGTGCGATCTGATGTGAAATGTTATGACATTTATCGATATTACAAAGCGATTCACAGAGGTAAGTAAAAATGAAGATAGAACAGGACAAAAGCACAACAAATACAAAAATTCACAAGCTACAAGTTATAATGAATTTAGCTTTTAACTAAGCTAATTATAATGCATTCAATGCTTCTGCTAAGCTAATAAGCTTCTTCTAATGCTTTTTGTTTGTTAATTATATCATGAATAAACTTTTCTGCTAGTAGTGTAGTAATAATAATGAACAAGCTTTTAACTGCTAGTAATGTTGTAGTAGTAATTAAGATGAATAAAGTCTTATGCTGGTTGTTAATAATAATCACCTAATGAAATAAACCTAACAGCCAGACAGAGATCTGACAAAACTATGAACTGAGAAAAACGTACTTACAACAAATTCTTTATTAGTGAAACTTCTGGCTCTCACATAAACGAAGATCTCTTTATACAACAACAGCTTTCTGACACATCAACCACAGCTCACTTCGTACAACAACAGCTCACTCTACGCACATCAACAAAAAGCTCTCCTTCACATAAACCAACGCTCTCTCCATATAAACAAACGCTCTCTCTATACAACAACAAACGCTCTCCCTAGGTATCGTTGAACGCGCCTATTTATACTGGCTACCACCACGTCATGACTTACACTCATTGCCAGATCTCATTCAGCGGGTGAAATAACATCTCGTTCAGTAAGAAGATAATTTACATAGTAAAATAAAATAACCAGAGATAGTAAAAATCAAAAGGAAAGTGAATCTAGAGTATACGTTACAAAGTGCTGATATAGAGTAAAAATAATAATGATTTGCTCCATCTCCTTTAGCTCTCCCCGTTTTCCTTCAACCTATACCAGATATCCATATGGTTGATCTCTTTTTGTTTTTCTTCATTTACCCAAGCCGTCAGTATCTCATTCACCTCTTTTTTTATTTTTGAATCCAAGACATCTCGAATCTTAGTCTGTTGTCTGGTCCATTTATATGGTTTCCTGTCTTACTGATATTCCACATCATTCAGTTTCCTGTTTCTTACTGATATTCCATATAATTCAGTTTCCTGTCTCTTACTGATATTCCATATTATTCAGTTTTCTGTCTCTTACTGATATTTCATATTATTCAGTTTCCTGTCTCTTACTGATATTCCACATTATTCAGTTTCCTGTCTCTTACTGATATTCCATATTATTCAGTTTCCTGTCTCTTACTGATATTCCATATCATTCAGTTTCCTGTCTCTTACTGATATTCCATATTATTCAGTTTCCTGTCTCTTACGGATATTCCATATTATTCAATTTCCTGTTTCTTACTAATATTCCATATTATTCATTTTCCTGTCTCTTATTGATATTTCATATTATTCAGTTTCCTGTTTCTTACTGATATTCCATATTATTCAGTTTCCTGTTTCTTACTGATATTCCATATTATTCAGTTTCCTGTCTCTTACGGATATTCCATATCATTCAGTTTCCTGTCTCTTACTGATATTCCATATTATTCAGTTTCCTGTCTCTTACGGATATTCCATATTATTCAATTTCCTGTTTCTTACTAATATGCCATATTATTCAGTTTCCTGTCTCTTACTGATATTCCATATTATTCAGTTTCCTGTCTCTTACTGATATTTCATATTATTCAGTTTCCTGTTTCTTACTGATATTCCATATTATTCAGTTTCCTGTTTCTTACTGATATTGCATATTATTCGAGTATGGTTTTTCTTTGGAAAACAGGGAAAAGAAAGAAGGTAAGACCATACATGAGGCACAATGACTAATTGCACAGAGAAATTTAATGAAAGAACAGAATGTGAAAAATTCAAAAACTGATCACCATAAAAGGAGCAGCAGTCATCCAGCAGTGCAAATAATTACAATCTGGAAGATGGGAAGTGATCCTACTAGGCACTCGCGTGAAACTAATTGAACAGGATCAGTGTAGGCTTGTTACTCGGGTAAGCTTCTTTTCTGCAGAACATTTTGTTACGTCCATGGTGGCCGAATCAAAAGAAAATATCATTTAGAGAATTTAGAATGGCAGCTTACCGGACGATGGCCATGCCTAGGAGGTAGGTATTAGAATTTAGAAAAATGAGAATAAATCATTCCGGCATTCTTCATCGCCCAACTCTTATTGGGGTGAGAGAATTTCTAACCGAACCTTATTAATCAATCAATAATAAATCTCACTGACACTCAGAATAACTCATTCGAATGCAGGGGTTGACAAAAGACGACAGATGTATTTAATCGATTTAGAAAACAATAAAAGATAAAATGAGATAAAGAAGCCGTCACTGCGAATACACTATCAAACATACATCGAGCAGCCTCAATTTCAGCCGCAAACTTGTGGACTCAGTTTATTCCCGTTTAGCCTGCAAATTGCCTTACTGACTGACAGCCTAATTCAGTTCCTTATTAATTCAACTTAGTGAGTTCTCGTAGGCTTAAGTCCTACATTCTGAGTTACTTTTCTAATCGGCGACAATCAAAATAATAGAAGTTATTGTACTTACAGTTTGCGTAGGGTTTATTATCCAAGTTGAAGTTGTAGCCCCACGCTGAATTGCGCTGGCACTAATTCATAGCGCACCCTTGACTCATGACGAAGCTCGAACCTCGACACCCACGCACACACAAAGACGATGGTGAATGACCCTTTTTTACCACACGATGACCCTCACAGAATGCGGGCTGGTGCTGAATCACCGCTCTCCGGGAAGGGGTCGAACACACACAGGGAACCGCCAGACCGCCCTACTTCTCAGCAGACGAAACGAAAGGGTGGAATAATTTCTCCGTCCGCCTGTCCGTTACCCTTAAGCAGGGGCGGATTTAGATCTTGGGGGGCCTAGCGCACTTCAGTTTCGGGGGGGCTGGAATTCGGAAATTGAAATAACATGAAATTAAATATATCTAGTTCCAACTTTCCATACCTATCCCAATATGATTCCAAAAACTTTTCTAGAGAATCAATTAGATCCACCACTTTCTTCTATTGTTACCACAGTAGTGGGTAAACAATAGAGGTGATAGTTGGTGGAATAATGAGATTAAATAGGCAGTAAGGAGAAAGATAGATGCCTATTTGGGGATGTTGTAGTGTAGAGTTTCTGTGGATGAATACCACTGTAAGAAGCGTGAAGCAGCTAAGCTGGTTCGCCAGAGTAAGGCAAAAGATAGGAAGGAGAAAGTCGAAAGGCGTGAATCGGTTTTTTGGAAAGACGGAAAGGCTTTCTGGAAGTACGCGAGACTCAGGAAAAATAGGGGAAACAAAACTGTAAGTTGTGTGAAAAATAGGAGTGGGGGAATGATATGGGAATCTAATGAGTTAAGGGAAAAAGGGGGTAAATACTTCTGTGAGTTATTAGATCAGGAAAGCAAAGGTGATTCTGAGGCAGAAATAGATGATGTCACAGTGAAGGAGGGAAGCACAGGATGGATTTCAAGAGAAGAGATGTGTAAAGCTCTAAAATCTCTTCAGAATGGTAAGACTCCGAGAGTTGATGGCATAACTGCCGAGATGTTGAAATATGGTGGTGACTCTGTAATTGACTGGTTAACTGAAATTTGCCAGTTGCGCTGGGAGCTAGGAATGGTCCCTCGAGATTGGAAGGATGTTATCTTTGTTCCCTTGAATAAGGGAAAAGGTGATCTGACTGAATGCAAGAACTATCGTAGTGTTAGCCTACTGAGTGTGCCAGGGAAAGTGTTTTGTAAGGTCATTATTGAAAAAGTACGGAGTCTTACATCAGATAAAGTGTGAGATGTTCAGAGTGGCTTCATGCCTGGTAAAGGCTGCACTAACCAAATTTTTGCATTACGCATGATGATTGAAAAGTATCTGGTTATTGGTAAGAAAGTTTTTACTGCATTCATAGATTTAGAGAAAGCTTACGATAGAGTAAATAGGACACTTTTGTGGAAGGTACTGAATGAATATGGTGTTACTGGGAATCTACTTAATAGTGTAAAAACCATGTATGCTGGTAGTAGAGCTTGTGTACGAGTGGATGGCGTTTTATCAAAGTGATTTTCTTTTGGTGCAGGAGTCAGGTAAAGTTGTGTAATGTCACCATGGCTTTTTAATATATTTATGGATGCATGCATGCGTGATGTCAAAATAGATAATACTGGTTTATGTCTTGGTGATATCCGTGTGTGCAGATTGATGTATGCTGATGGCACTGTCTTGTTGGCAGAGAGCAAAAGTGAGTTGCAGAGTATGTTGTCCCGGATGTACGAAGTTTGCATGAAATTCAAACTGAGTATTAATAAGGGAAAAACCAAAGTTGTGGTTTTTGAGCAAGGAACTGGTAGTACTGAATGTAACATAAGTCTAAATGGTACAGTGATTGACCAAGTGAATGAGTTTGTGTATTTAGGAAGCATGTTTGACAGAGAGAACAAATTGGATGGTGAAATTAGTAGGAGAGGGAATTCTTCATCAAAAGTCATGGCTGCCTTGGGAAGTTTTCACAGGAATGATGGGTTCTCAAGGGAGTCCCGCATGACTGTTTATGAAAGTGTAATTGTTCCTACTCTGATGTATGGCAGTGAAACCTGGGTACTACAGAAGAAACATAGGAGTCGTTTGTGTGCTGGAGAAATGCGTTACTTACTAGAGGTTTGTGGCAAGACACGTTCTGATCGTGTGAGGAATGAAGATGTGTTGGAGTTGTGTAATGTGAAGCAAAATGTTGTTAGCAAGGTGGAGACTAATATGCTTCGGTGGTTTGGCCGTGTTGAAAGAATGAGTGATGAGATGTTTCATGGCTCCTAAATGCCAGGCCTCTTTCAGCATGAAAGATGGTCACGGCTACAACACGGCGCAATACTTCCGTCCAATATGTTTTTCTTCCTGCACGTGTTTTTTTAACTCCTTGTTAACATGAGAAGATTCCCTGCATCGAAGATTATACTTCAACACAGAATCTCTGTGGCCTTGGGTTTGCTGATGAGTTTTTGTTTTTCCATCTGCTTTTTTCCAATCATTAAAGCCATCTCCTCTGAAAACTCGCCTCATACACAGGCCACGACTTGCGGATTATTGATGAGATTATCAAGAATGCAGAAACCAAGGCAAACAACCCATCTGCCCACGAAAGAGATAATACCCGGCAATTCCTGGGCTCAATCCCATACATCCCTGCGCTAGCTTTTTTCCTCAAGAACACCCTCAGAAAGTTCGGCTTCGATATCGGTATAAAGCCTTTGAGGTCTTTGTCAACTATCCTAAGACAGAACAGAGATCCAACCGTGCTACTCTGAGACGCAGGAGTCTACTCCGCCCCTCTGCTCTATCAAGATCGTATAACGAAGTAAATTTCTCCGTCATTTTTATCCGCGCCGGGGTTCGAACCCGGGTCCACTCATTCCGGAATAAGTTGCTCTACCAATTAAGCTACGCGGACATTTTATTCTGATTCCTATCTGCCTTTATGTCATGTGCGTCCTTCTGGCAGGTACGTCACATCTCCTGGTACGTTACAATCGCTCCATTAAACATTACATTGGCATGACGAACAGATCATTCAGATTGAGAATTAACGAGCACAAGCGTGACATTAAGAACCTAAAGCTTACAACAGCTCTAGCGAAGGATGTTGCGAACCACGGCGCCATTCCTCAACAAGACGACCTCAAGAAATTAGCTCCATATATAGACCCAAGAGCTCGTTAATAATGTTAGTATTCCACCTTCAGGGAATCCGTGGAAATACTAACACTCGAAATCACTTGCAATTCTGGTCTTTCCACAGATCTAACAGCTGTCTGGCGTGCCCTCCAAGATATACATCCATGAACGTGATCATCTCACTTGTCATTTATTGTTTAACATCACGTGCTCATAACATACTTATTACGTGTTTTTCCTGTTTGTTTTAGTTTAAATTTCTTCAGTATGATTCTGTACTCAACCTTATAAATATTAGCCTGATGAAGATGCCCATCTTCGGCGGTGAAAGCTAGCGTTCTAGTGTTTTTAGTTTGTACTCTTACGGAAATTAAACGGAAATCGGCACGCTCGTGTTGGAAATAAATTTTGTGTTGATAACTGCATTAGTAACTAGAATTAAGAAGTAGGTCATTGTTAAAAAATGTGTGTCACAATTTTTTTTTCATAAAATAAAGTGATCTTTTAATTACATTTTTTGTATGAAGCCCCTTCGACTGGAGGGCTCGGGACAAATTCGCCTCTGCCCTTAAGGCCCCCTACAAATTCGCCTCTGCCCTTAAGGCCCCCTACAAATTCGCCTCTGCCCTTAAGGCCCCCTACAAATTCGCCTCTGCCCTTAACTCCGGCAGTCTGCAACGATGCTGAGTACGGCATGGCGCCCTCGCTGCTTTCAACAGTACGTCCTCCCATCCATGATTTTCCAAAGAACTGTCCTTCTTTCAGGCTTATTTACACGCAGACCAAGTAAATCCTTGATCGGGCACTTTTACTAGCCACAGGTGAATCTTTTTACCTTGCCCTTTTGTACGTTACTGGCCACCAATGAGTCCTTCGTCACTCAACTCCGAGCGGCTAGGATCCTTCAATTGGTTTCCGTATCGGGACTCTCGGTCTAAACTTGGTAGACGCAGACCAACTTCCTCTTGGTCTAATCAAAGGGGCTCATTTGCGTATTATACGTCACTCACAGGCCATATACCTAGGCATCCGGAACATATTTCCTGCATCGGATTTTTCCTCGACTCCCCTCAGAATCCACGCAGGGTCCCCCAGACCTGCCAAAACGAGCCTATCCCTCTCTCTCTTCCAGAGCGGTTCCCGAGATTGCTTCTTTTGCTCGCTCCTACTGTTTACGCACGTCTAATTTATTACAAAAGGCTTTTAGTAGAGATGCAATATGCAGAGACCGTGCACGCTGTTTTTGGGATGCTTTTATGTATGACCCCTTTTAGCCGAAATCACATAAACTAACGTCGAGATTCCTTTGTCGTGTCATTGACAAGTGATTTTGTTTTGAACAGAGATGGGTGTTAATGGCCTCTGTGTTCCGCCACTATTTATCTCACCCAGAGAGAATAGGGTGCTCTTTAGGACCTCCCGCACGCTTAACTTTCGGGGCTAGGCTTTTAACGGTCCCCTTTCTCTTTCTCATCGGTTAGATGCCTTGTCTTCCCTCTCTTCAAAAGTATAGTTTATTGCCTCGGACTACTGGCTGCATTTACTATCACCCATCACGCTGACATTTTTGTCTCCCTTCATGTTTCCTGGCTATCAGCAAACACTTTATATTATGACTTCCGAAATGTTCTAACAATTAATCCTCTTAATCAGTTGAACATAATTTACACGAATCGAATTTACATAATTAATTCCCTCCTATTAATTTGATCTATTTACACTTATTTACATACCTGATTTGGAAGCTCCACTTTGTGGCTATTTAATTAAACAGCCCTCAAAATTATACATCAATATCATACTGTGAATGAAACAGCAGTTTACTTAAATAATATCATCAACGTGCTCTTCAGTTCCTTTCCCAGCCAAAAGCAATCGCAACTCTCTGAATTTTTACCGATGTTATCATGAGAACTGTTCTCAAGACCTGCCAGTGGTCCTGTTTCCGCCTCTCGTTTGAAGTACCGTCCCGATAGCTACTGTTTTGTGCTCATTTGAATAAATAACGAAGTAATCGCATTGACACAACTCATAGATTCCTTTCTCAAGAAAATTTTCAAATTTCTTATTTAGCGGTGCTTCTCAGAAACTACAACATCCAAATGCACTCGTGATCAAAATTAAAGGATAATCAACAACAGAGAAGAAAACAAACAAACAGCATACAGCTGCCGATGTAAGTAAAGAATGCACTAAAATTGGCGAACATGAAAATTCCTCATTTACGTACTTTTGCGACAGGTAAGCCTAGCAAATTTGCATTGCATTAAAAGGACGCGCGACTGTACTAGCAATATGTAGCTGTTCAGACAGCTCTTGCTTTCACTTCAGTGTCATGTCTAGAGGATTATGTTCCGAAGGCATCATATAGAAGATTTTAAGTGGCGGAGAGCGATTGATGTAGGATGGAAGCAAGTCAGTTTCAGACGGAAGAGCATTGAATGTTCCACAAAGTGTCCTATCAAGACTTAAGAGACAATTTCAACTGACAGGAGACGTTCGTCGCAGACCAGGAATAGACCATCCAGAGCCACAACTTTTGCAGGCGATCTATATGAGAGTAACTGCTCGACGGAACACTGATGTCCACTAGAAAACTCTCTTTGGAGCTTGCAGCAGCTCAAGGAACGAGGGTTTCAAAGCGTACCATTTGTAGAAGACTTCGTAAACAGGGTCTTTATTTATGCAAGGAGACCATTTTCTTGAGTGGCTCTCAGTTCCTACGCTCGGCGAGCTCGTTTAACGCGAAGTCGCCAACATCATACTTGGAGTCCAGATCAGTGGGCGAATGTTTTTCTCACAGATGAATCGCCCTTCAGTTTGAGTACTGATTTGCGACGTATTCTTATCCGATGAGAACCAGCGACTCACAACAGTCTTTCTTCATCAGAGGAAGGGAGCACTTTGGTGGTGGTAGCGTGATGGACTGGGCAGGAATTGTGATGAACGGACGCAGATATAAACATTTTTCAGAGTCGCTCTCTCAGAGGTTCAGAGACGAGATTTCGAACTCATATGTGATGCCATTCAGAGTAGTCCATTTTTTTCTAATGGACGATAATGCTTCCTCATTGAGCTGATTTCTCAAAGAGGAAGATATTCGCCAAATAGAATAGTCACTCAGATCCTCTTACTTCATTTCCGTTGAGCATATATTGGATGCTCTAAGGAAATGCATTGAAGAGCTTCCCAGTATTCTGCCAGAATACCTCAAGAATTCTCAGAACATCCCTTCTTGAGGAGTGGACAAGACCTCATCGATACCATCATACCCAGTCGTTGTTTGAGCTGCCTGGATGTCAGGGGGATCATACTTCATACTGAAATACCATATATCTTAAACAAAATACTTTACATATTACTCACAGACTAATGTTTCTTGTAAATTACCAGATTGTGATATCAACACAGGCAAGTTAAAAGATTATGATTCTTTTCGGCTTGAGTTATATAAGTAATGTACGTAGTAATAAACTACTTTCACCACATTTAATTGAATTTCCTTATGAATACTTCGAGTTACGCTCGAATCTATAAATTATCTTTTGATTTTGAGTGCCAGTGTAAATAAATCAAAGCTCATCAACTACTTTTGAGCAGTTGTACATGTTAAAACAAGAATCAAAATTTGATCTCATAGTGCTGTGCACTGGCAGTTTTGTCCGTCTCGATCAATTCTTAATTGGAACAAGTTAGTAAAATCATGCAATGCATTGATTATGATACGCTTTCTAACATACCAGAAATCATTACTCAAGTTATGAGGATAATGGCTGTGGAATAAATATCGCTCTTGTGTCCTGACCTTTGACCACATTTCGATGATATTTAACAGAATTAGTTCAGTATACCTCCGGAACAACATACTAAAGTTTCGTCGCAATAGAAGCATTTTCAGTCAAGTTATGAGGATAATGGCTGTGGAATAAATCTCGATCCTGTGCCCGGACCTTTGATCCCATTTCGATTATATTAAACAGAATTGGTTCAGTGTACCTCCGGAACAACATACTAAAGTTTTGTCGCAATAGAAGCATTTTTAGTCAAGTTATGAAGATAATGCCTGTGGAATAAATCTCGCTCCTGTATCCTGACCTTTGATCCCATTTCAATGATATTCAACAGAAGCGGTTAAGTATACCTCCGGAACAACATGATACAGTTTTGTCGCAATAGAAGCATTTTTATGTAAGTTATGACGCATAAGGGCAATCGAATCCCGCTCCTATGTCCTGACCTTTGACCCCATCTCGCCCATTTTCAATAGAGTTTGTCTCCAGGTAGTCCCCTACCGCATACTAAAATTTCATTGAAATCGAACCATTTTTACGCGAGTTATCGTGCGGACGGACAAAGCTGGAGAAAAACAGTATGCTGGTCCACTAGTAGATGAAACAGTGTGCTGGTCCACCAGTAGATGAAACAATATGGTGGTCCACCAGTAGATGAAACAGTATGCTGGTCCACCAGTAGATGTTTTTCGGTACGTGTATTCTTTTCTCTGGAATTACACTTCTTCAACCTACGGTTGGAAAGCGTAAACAAACTACGATAAAATTTTTGAGTTGCCGTCGTTAATTGAAAAACACAACTGCAAATGTTTTGAGTTGGCGTCAGTACAACAGCCTAATTCCAGAGAAAAGAATACACGTACCAAAATTGTCCATCTACTGGTGCATACTGTTTCTTTAACAGCCATAGAAACCTTCGCACGTCGCTGCACTGACGTTGCCTGCATTGCCGTGAATGGAACATTAGCACGACTTTTGAAAAACAAAACAAAAAGAGACAACAACAACGAAACGTATTTATTCCATGTCATTGCTTCTGAATATCGATCGAAGTATGTTTTCTTTCGTTCTATACCCGTCGTAAGGTAAGAAAAAAATATTTCGAAAGAAAAAAATATTTTCGATCGGGCGCGCGTGATATTCAGAAGCAATGATATTGAATAAAATATATTTTGAATTCGACAAAATTTGCGTTTACGCCCCTACCGGCTAAATTATGCGGCAGAAAGCGACCAAAAGGCAAGGACGTTTTTCTTACAGTTCAATTCGGGTTTCCCGACGCAAAAAAAATGTTTTTAAAATCGGATTAATACATGCAGAGATTAATACATCCACAGACAGCCGGACATACTGATATCATAAAGACGTCCTTTTTTTTTTCAGACGACGTGCAAAATAAGTAGGTGCTTATTGTACATGCTTATTGTATATGTATATCCGTTCGTTTGTGGGCACCACATGTCAGCACCTATCAGACCAATTTGAATAATTGTTTTTGTATGGGTAAGCCTGAAGTGTAAAAACAATTATTATTATTCCCTTTTGATCTTCCGATGAAAAACTTGCCCACAAAGGAACATATTTGTTTTCACACAATTGCTTGTAAAAGGTCCAATGGAAACAATTCCCTTTCTTTAAATACCGTTTACTACGAAGACCATGTGCTTACAGCTTCTCCTTAAAACTATTTATTAAAGACCAATTTAAAAAATTCCTTTGCGTTGGACAACCCTTTTAGCTAATTTTTGCTAAAAAATCATTTTAGCTCAGGGTGCAGTATAAATCAGGAAGATCAGTTCGTCGAACATCATGCTCGGCTGTGGGGTCGAAATGAGCAAAATGAGTGGTCTGAGCGACTTTGAACGTGGCATGATATTTGGTGCCAGGCGTGCCGGTTCGACCATCTCCCAAATGGCTGTCCTCCTGGCTTTTTTCACGCATAACCATAGCAAGGATTTACCGTCAATGGCAAAAAATCCAAAAAACTTCCAGAAAGCGGCGGCCCTGTGGACGAAAGCAGTTGGTGGACCAAGGAGGTCGAAGAAGACTGGCGAAATGGTCGTTGGCTGTTCCAACCCGTTCACAGGGCGATCCGATATGTGATGCGTCTGGAGATGATCCTTGGCACACCAATGTTAAATTCTGTTGTAATATGCTGGCTCGCCTGTTCACTTCCACGATCCTCGCCGGTCTCCTTTGACCTCTCTGATCCACCATCGGTTTTAGTTCAAAGGATCACGAATTGCTGGAAGTTTTCAGCCTGTCGCACCATTCACGGTAAAGCCTTGATATGGTTGATATGGTTGTGCATGAAAATCCCACAAGGATAGCAGTTTAGGAGATACCAAAACTTCCTTTTTGCTACGCTCGAAATGGCTCAAATCACTCTATTTGCCTATTTCGATTCTCAATCACACCCTAACTGATGATTTACGAGCGGACTGAGCTAGTATGTCTGATTGATACCTCACACCGTGCTCACTTGCAGTCCTACGGGCTGGAGTGAGCGTTTTATGCAACGAAGGCAGATGTACCTAATAAATTGACATCTCAGTGTATGTTACATGCTTCTTAACTCTGGCGGGCATTTTAATGTTAAACTAATGCACTTTGTAATCGATATCTTGAGTATCGATATTTTGAGAGAAAAACGTCCACTGAAATTTCTGAAAGAAAACGAAACTGATCAGTGTAAGCGAGTATAAAATGTATACTAATGGAAAACTAAGCACACAATGAAACAGCCCATTTCTTCAGATTTCGAATAATATTTTAACTTCCTCCTCTGAACTTCAAAATACAATTACTATATAAAAAAGGCCAAATAATTCTGAAATTATTATCATTATTTGTTTAGTGGTGGAAAACATCAAATTTTCAAGATTTGTTCTACCACTGAATAATTTAAAATAACATAAAATAAATAATGATACTTTAACAATATGCTGAAAGTAAATTTTTCTTCTGTGTTATGTTTTGCATTTATTTTACATTGCTGCATTTTTTTACAACTGTTTTTATGTCTTGAACTCACAAATATTTTCACATGCAAATAAATGTAAGGGATATAGCACAAACCTTTTTTTTTAATCAAAATATTTCCACCACAGTGTTTTTGATGAAATCATTACTTAAAAAATCACTAGGTTTTCAATATACTTCACAGTAGATATAACATGCGACTTATGCTTGTCTTTCAGGCAGTAGTGCACTCGTAAGGGCTCATGTCTCTTTCGACAGGGTAATGTTTCCTTCACTTCGTAGCCAGTACCGCCGCGGTTAGAAAAAGAGGGGCTCTCAGCAAGAATGCCATTAACTGGGAAGGTTCTTCAGTTATATCGAGCATCTGTTAATTTTAGTCCAGTTACCAGCAAGCACGTGAAATCGGAATAATACTGTTATGGGCCATTTCAGCCAGTTTCCATAGCAACTGCAATTTGCAGAATTCTGCAGATAATGGCGTAGTTTGCACGAAGCTGCTGGATCTTCCCGTGGTTCTTCATAATGCTTAGACCAAATGAATGCGCGGCTTTTCATAGAAATGTGCCGTTACGAACAGGCAATTCAAACACAAGTAATCTGTCGAAATTACAGAACACACACTACAGTCTGTTCCGGAATAAAAATTGCTGGCTATCCAAATACGTCTTGTAAGAAGTCTCTTTTTTGTTTTTTGCTTGGTTTTTCCGTCGGTAAACTTAAATTGGTAAAGTGATTTTTAGATAAGCTAGTCAACAGAAGTAATAAACAAAAGAAGCAAATGTTAAACCATACGCACCTGATGTTCAAGCGCATTTATTCTCACTCATTCGCCAAGAATAGTTATAATACATTTGCCATTATTCAAAAGATAAACTTGCGACTGCTCGATAAATGAATATGTGGAGGAACAGACTCCTCACAAAATAGAATACCACTTTGTAGAGATCAAAAGCAGTATTCTTAATTTGGGGATCTTTCTAGATGTTGATGATACATGCTTTGTTTTACAGCATGCAGACAACCAGAAGCATTTATTCCTACATGTTGCAGCCGAAGAACAGACGCTGGTAGCTAGTTATTCCACAGAGCTGGAGCTACGTTTAAGTCTTTTCTATTAAGGACATGAAGTGGACAAAAGCCACAAGATGAACAGCAATTGTGTTTAGCCATTTCCTTTTATGTTCATTTAAGATTGACCTCTATGTGTCACGACCATGCTCAAGGGTGCTAAGTACAGCGGTTTTTAGTAAAATTACTAAATTACTATTCTGCTGTTGTGTTTATTGGCACTCATTACAGTAACAAACAAACTAACAAAACAGAAAAGTACACACACACACACACACACACATACATCCGCTGAACATCAGGCGTGTTAGCGAGTACGGTACATTTTGAATCACATTTGCAGCAGGAAAACTATATTTCCAAACAGTAAATGTAGCATTTTTACTGTCATGTAAAGACTTGATTTTACTTTACATGCATTTATAAAGTCCCATGTTAACATAATTATGCATTAAAATAGTTTGCAATGGTATGTTAAATATTATTATGTTAGAAATATACTAGAAATACGAGTACTTATGTAAAGAGGTGACTTATTTATTACAGGCAGGACAAACATCATCATTGAAAGCCCAAAACAAATAGCAAGTACACACCGGATTGCTGTTGTATAACACAAACCCTAATATCGAAAGTGATAAACTCAAGATAAGTAATCAGACATCTAGCGTAGTATGCAGAAGCTCATGGTGTATTCAAGCAGAAGTCTATGGTCTAATACGAGCAAAATGGGATTTACAGCACAGAGTTACTAAGTACAGTTGTCCATACATGTTTTTCATGTTTTCGAATAATTAAATTTTGGTTACTTCCAAATAGCATATTTTCTTTAAAAATCAATTAGTGCGTGATGCTAAAATTGCATCAGAAATTCATTATTGAATAGACAAAAATACATATGAGGGTTAAATAGTTTTCCTGTAAAAAATTCCTTACATGCTAAACGATTTAAAAACTTGTTGTTTCGCATTAGAATTTCTTCATATGTGTTGTTGTAAGTTTTTTTTTATTGAAAATATTAGGGCGATGCTTTTTCAAAAGAGCCATATAACGGACTCAATATGAACAAAACATGGAACTCCAACCTCCAAAACTGATAAACCAGCCGACACCGTGTTGTTTTTTATAACGCTTGCTTAGGTACACCAAAGTCTACATTTGCAGCACTTACTTAACGTCGTGTTTTAAAATTTGTCCATACTTTTCATGATTAAGTCCGGACAATCAAGCTGTTCTGGAGGTTCACAAGAATTAAGTAGACGATTCCTCCGGACAAGGTAATAAACTACACCCTCGATCACGTACTTGGCTATCACACACTCGGCAGCAAAAGATGAATCGCTCTCCAAGTCAATAGCACTGAGCAAAGTATCCATAGGACTCCAGTTACATTTTCCTTCACATCTTTCACGGCGTTAGACTTCTTGAGTCTCTTCTGCGCAATGGAACTTGCTTCAATCCCTTCGGTGGACACTGTCTTCACCCCCCCCTTTCTTCATCCGCCGGAGGGGCTGCAAAATGAGACGGATCTTCGTGTTGCGGCTTACCACACTTTCTTCAGTCCGTCTTAACTCCATTGTATGTAATCCTCGATTGATAGCCTTTCATTTACAAGAAGTTGGACACTCTCTTCTTCGTCATGCAGAAGGTAACTCCAGGGTCGCCTACCAATCTCTAAGACCCTCCTCCAGAATTCTTCAACTCCTAATTGTCATCACTGTCCCCTCTCAGGTGACGTGCATCACGTTTACACCACCTGTCATATTCTACTGCCACTGTTCACCTTACTGTTCAGCATCGCTTCACAGACCTGCACTGTTCTCAATACCATGTATGACTTTCAATTTCTCACCGGCATCCAGTTCACTGCTGCTCATCCCACTTGTATTTCCAGGTTTATCTTTCTGTTTGTCAAGTACGTCGTCCGCATTTAATGTCTTCAGAATAGTGATTCTGATATCTTCAGAATGATCTCCATCCTGTATGTCATTGGCTCCTGCCAAAGTAGCTTTAATTGCGCAGTTTCGTAACAGAGTAGTCTTCCGCCTATAGCTTGAATACAATGCTACTCTTCAATACGTTCTTCAATACCTGGGCGTCTCGAGACTATTAGTTTGAAGCTGCAGCCGAACAAATTAGAGTTTTGCGATGGGTCTCTCATGATTCTTTATGTTATAACTCAGACTTAGATTTCACACTGTAGCATACACTCTATCTCGAATATATATTATTTCAATATTATCTCTCGTGTACCGTTTTTTCTTTTGTCGTTCTCTGCAAACCTATGCCAGTGTCTGGTTAGTGTTCTTGTATCAGGTTCTGGAAGTCTTCAACAAATATATATTTCTTCCAGGTAAGTACACGCATTCGATGTTATAACTGCAATTTAAAGGTTTGACTGGAAAAACTGCATTTGAATTCAATAGCTGCAATTACGAGCAAAACGTTTCGTCTATTGCGGAAACTTTTTTTTTAAATATCTACACTGGTTAGCATAACTTTCTAGTCCAACTCTGTTTATTTCTGATGGTTGCAAAATACTTTTAACATCGGTTGATTTCAGCCATAATTAATATAGTCCACATATGATGTGATTTTCAAGATGCATTACTTTTCGTTAGGAAACGTCGCACTATATTAACAATTAGAATCACATCTGCTGTTTTAAAAGTCCGATTCGAAAAATTCCATTCGCATGAGATTGCTACTGGCACGATCACAATTTTCGGTGCCATGAGCAACTTTTAAAGTGTGAAATTTTCCCGGTAGGTGGCGTAAACTCAGATTTACTGCTGGATGATATGCAGACCCAACAGGTTGGCTTCAATAAAATCCTTTTGACACTGGCTAATACTAACATCCACATAGATTCTGATTATGCGAATGCGTAATTTTTCTAATTTTTTCACTGAAAGGCTTTACTTTGTGTTATCCACTCCCTAAATCTCTCTCTCTCTCTCTCTCTCTCTCTCTCTCTCTCTCTCTCTCTCTCTCTCTCTCTCTCTCACTCTCTCTCTATCTTTGGGCTACAAATTACACACCTTAAAAGCATATCTTTAAATATATTTTTTAAATTGTGCAATTGTATTACCCTAAGAGAATATCCTCGCCAATAACCATTATTAATTCACTGCTGGATGAAGGTCGTCCCCAAGTATTTTTCACAAATTTATATTTTGAAGGCTGTCTCTTTCAAGCAACTTTAGCATGCTTTCGATCCACCCACCTCCTACATGGTTTTCTGAGTTCTTTCATATCCCTTGGTATCCAATCTAGTATTTTAATTGTTTAACGGTGGTCAGTTCTTCTAGCAATATGTCCAGCCCATTGCCACTTGAAGGCCTTCATTTTTAATCATGATGTCATTAGATCTTGCGTCTTTTTTCACTAATCCATACATTCCCCTTCCTATATTTCTTGCTAACAACAAGCATGCATCTCTCCAAGCTTCTTTGAGTTGTTTGCAGCTTCTGATTGTGTTTCGTAGTTAATGTATTTGATCCATAAGTAAGAGCTAGAAGGATGCACTAATTAGACACCTTTCATTTAAGACATAATGATAAATTGTTCATGAAATCATAATGATATTGACAAAAGTCACAGGACACCTAGAAGAGAAACACAACATAGCTATTATTGACATACATTACTAGAGTTTCGGTCCACCTTTGGCCTTAATGTATGCACTGACCCTTCGAGACATGCTTTCGACAAGGTTTTAGAACACAGCGATAAGTGTACGCTTTCATTCAGTACATAATGCTGCCGCTAACTGTTGCTTAGTAGTAGGCCTTGGTTCCAAACTTCTTATGCGGAGCTCTAATTCATCCCATAGGTGCTCTATGGGATTAAGATTAGGGCTCTGTACTGGCCAGACTACACACGATACGGAATTATCGTCAAACAAAGTCGCAACAGTCCTTGCTTTGTGGCTCGGTGCATTATCCTGCTGGTACCAACAATGTTCGGTTCCATAGTATTGCCACACAGTTGGTAGGGCATAATTGTAAAGAATATCGAGGTAGATGTACTGGTTAACAGGTTTCTCCACGATAACCAATGGGCAGGGACCATACCACGAAAATCACTCCCCATATACGAGTACACCGCCAGCTCCAAACTTGACCGTAGGAACAGTACACTGTGGTAAATAGCGTTCCCCCGATTGCCGCCATACCCACACACCCCATCAGACTGATGGATCGTGTATCTGGATTTATCAGTCCATAGGACTCGTTTCCATTAACCTACGGTCCACGATAAATGTTCTTTACACCATGATAAACGACGAGTAGCATTCCGAGTAGAGATGAAAGGCTTATGAGAGCAGTCACACGACCACGGTAACCCATGGAATGAAATTCTCTGTGAATTGTACATGTACATACCAAAGTTCCAGCATTTTTATTCACATGTACACTGAGGTCTTGTGCAGTTCTCCGTCGATTAGCTGTAACGACTCTCCTGAGGCTTCGACGTCCTTAATCACTGATTTTCTTTGGTCTGCCGGTACGTTTTGCTGCTTCAGGCACGCCATGTGTCTTTCATTTATTTCGTACATCCAAAACAGTTGACTTGGGTATGTTTAAACGCTTCTCTGTTTCTCTTATGGACAACCCACTAATATAACACCCAACAATCTTTTCTTTCTCAAAGTAAGTTCTCTCCCGCCGCGACATTTTTACTCAACCTCACAGTGCGATATGATCGCGGTCCGCTGCAGACATGCTTTTATACCGTTTGCAGCTGTACCGCACATCTTAACAAAACAGCGGATCCGTTCATTTGCTTTTGAATGGGTGTGCGGTGACTTTTGTCAATATAGTGTATATATATATATATATATATACACTATACTACATAAGGAAATTCAACTGTGGGCTAGTGAGGAAAGCAATTGAAAACAACCAAAGCCTAAAGATAGCAAAGGGACATCTCAGTAAGGGAAGAAAACAGATTATGGCTCTGAGAAAAGAAGATGGTTCTATAACAAGAAATAGAGGCGAAATTTTGACAAGAGTGAAAGATTTCTACTCCAAATTATATGAAAGGGATGATACATGTACTCCAGACATCATGAAAGGTACCAGAGTTCTTCCAGTCCTCCCAGCAGAAGTTGCTCATGCAATCAAGAACATGAAGCGGGGGAAAGCTCCAGGAGAAGATGGAATTACTATAGACATCATACAAGAAGCAAGTGGAGAAATCGAAACAGTACTCGCCCAAATTTTCACTCGATGCCTTAATGAAGGGAAGATTCCTGAGGATTGGAACAATGCTACAATGATCCTGCTACATAAAAAAAGGTGACATTGAGGATCTCAGGAACTACAGACCTATCAGCCTCCTATCAGTGGTTTATAAAATCTTCACTAAAGTTCTTTCACACCGCTTGAAGGTAACACTGGACATGGCTCAACCGAGAGAACAAGCTGGATTCAGGAGTGGCTACAGCACAATAGATCATATGCATGTACTGAGAGAACTAATTGAAAGAGCGAGGGAATATGAACTTCCATTGTGCATGGCTTTTATCGATTATGAAAAAGCCTTTGATTCGGTGAAACCATCAGCAGTTACCACGGCTCTGAAATCCTGCGGTATTGAAGATGCATACATTAATATTATTAATAACATCTATGAAAATGCAAGTGCAAAGATTCGGCTGTTTGAAAATACAACACACATAAAAATTGGAAAGGGAGTGAGACAAGGTGACACCATATCTCCGAAGCTCTTTAATGCCACATTGGAAAATGTCTTTCAATCACTGAACTGGGAAAACAAAGGGATAAAGATTAATGGAGATTATCTAACCCACCTTCGTTTTGCTGATGACGTAGTCATTTTTGCAACTACCCCATCAGAGCTGCAGAGTATGATCCAGGAACTTGCTGACAAGAGTAAAGAAGTGGGATTAAAAATGAACTTTCAGAAGACAAAAGTGATGTTCAATGCTTTTACAAGAAATGAAGATTTATCGATTGATGGAGAAAAACTGGAGATAACAGATACGTATGTTTATCTTGGACAGCAGATATCAAGTGAGGGTCACATTGATGAAGAAATTAATCGGCGTACAAAACTTGCCTGGAGAGCTTTTGGAAGAAACAGCATAATTTTCAAGAGCAATATGCCATTATGTCTTAAAAGAAAAGTGTTTGATCAATGCATCCTTCCAGTGCTTACGTATGGTGCAGAGACGTGGACCTTAACTAAAAGAGACATACAAAGGCTGCAGACAACTCAAAGAAGCATGGAGAGGTGCATGCTTGGTATAACCAGGAGAGATAAGAAGAGGAACTCGTGGATCCGAAAAATGACGAGAGTGGAAGACATCATGATCAGAGTTAAATCCCTGAAATGGCAATGGGCTGGACATACTGCCAGAAGGACAGACCATAGATGGACAGCCGAAATTTTAGATTGGATTCCAAGGGACAGGAAAAGACCCAGAAAAAGACCACATGGGAGATGGGTGGATGAAATTCGTAAATATGCGGGAGTGACATGGAGGAGACTGGCACAAGACAGACCGTTGTGGAGGAAACTTGGGGAGACCTTCGTCCAGCAGTGGATTGATAATGGTTGACAATGATGATGATGATGATATATCGAGGTAAGAAGAAGAGGACAAGATATCATTGAATTGAAAAGTGGACATCTCTTCTACTATCGTGGGACAGATACTGGCAGAACTAGTGGTGTTGGATTTATAATAAACAAAAAACTAAAGGACAATGTTCTAGAAGTTGAAATTCTTCGGACTGGGCTGCGCGACTCATTATCCAATTCTCAAAAAGATACAAGGCTCAGATTATTCAAGCTTATGCACCCACCACAAGTCATCCTGAAGAAGAAATTGTAGAATTTTATGAGGAAATTCGGAATCTAAATAACAAGGGAAAACAGCACTAGAAGATTATTATGGGTTATGTCAATGCAAAAATAGGGCAACAGCAACAGAATGAAACTTCCGTTGGTAAATTCCGCTATGGGAAGAGAAATCAACGTTGAAATACTCTTGTAGAGTTTGCAGAAGAGGAAAGGTTTTTCATCATGAACTCCTGCTTCAAGAAAAAGCCACACAGAAAATAAACATGGAGACATCTAAATGGGACGACAAGTGAAATTGATTTTATTATGTGTAACAAAATATTCGTCATCGAAGACTGCAGTGTGTTAAACAAGTTCAACACAGGTAGTGACCATAGAATGGTGAGATGTAACATGCACCTCAACATTAAACTCGGACATGGCAAGATCATAAGACAAACAAAAGGAATTAAAAAACATCATAATACCTTCAAGTTGGAACTGAGGAACAGATTCTCTGCTTTAGAAGGCCTAATGTCAGAAGAAGTGGATGTATCTGAAGTTAACAGATAACTCACCAAGGCTCTTATGGAAACAGCAACAAAAATAGGTGGTACTAAGAACAAGTGGGATGTAAGGTCAGGTGATGCGTAACACCACAGCCTCTCCTTGACAAATGTCAACCCCGCCTTCTCGTGGTGCATCCTGTTCCCACTAAAGGGGCTCTGACGACCGCCAATAGCGGTATAACTATACCATCGGGATCAGAGGAAATGCTATCCCACACTCACCAACCCGCTTGGCCAGCGTGGTGAGTTATGGCCAAACACCTCCAAAATGACTCTACAACTTAAATCTTGGCCCTCAGTCTCCGGCAGCTGGAATGTACCTGGCCAAGGCAGCGGCCAGTGCGACATGAAGGCAGAGGGTGCTAAGAATTCCCGGAGGACCGGACTAGGCTGCCATTTGATGCTGAACTTGGCTACCTATAACGGACGCTCCCTATCTTCTGATTCAAGGCTTCTTGAATTGGAAGAGGAACTACAAAGGATCAAGTGGGACATCGTCGGGCTAAGTGAGGTAAGGAGAAAAGGAGAAGATCTCATTGAACTGAAAAGTGGACATCTCTTCTATTATCGTGGGACAGATACTGGCAGAACTAGTGGTGTTGGATTTATAATAAACAAGAAACTGAAGGATAAAGTGGTAGAAGTTGAAAGTTCCTCTGACAGAGCTGCACGACTCGTTATCCAACTATCGAGAAGATACCAGGCTCAGATTATTCAAACTTATGCACCCACCACAAGTCATCCTGAAGAAGAAATTGAAGAATTTTATGAGGAAATTCGTCATCTAAATAATAAAGGTAAGCAGCACTTGAAGATAATTATGGGAGATTTCAATGCAAAAATAGGGCAACGGCAACAGAATGAAACTTCAGTAGGTAAATTCGGTCACGGCAACAGAAACCAGCGTGGAAATACTCTCGTTGAGTTTGCAGAGGCAGAAGGATTTTTCATCTTGAACTCCTTTTTCAAGAAAAGGCCACACAGGAAATGGACATGGAGACATCCAATTGGGACGACAAGTGAAATTGATTTTATTATGTGTAACAAAAAATTCGTCATAGAAGACTGCAGTGTGCTGAACAAGTTCAACACAGGTAGTGACCATAGATTGGTGAGATGTAAGATGCACCTCAACACTAAACTGGAACGTGGCAAGCTCATAAGACAAACAAAATGTATTGACATAACCAACCTTAAAAAACACCATAATACCTTCAAGTTGGAACTGAAGAACAGATTCTCTGCTTTAGAAGGCCTAACATCGGAAGAAGTGGATATTTCGGAAGTTAACAGAAAAGTAACCAAAGCTCTAATGGAAACAGCAACAAAATTAGCTGGGTCTAAGAACAAGTTGCATGTGAACAAATTATCAGGAAAAACCAAAATGTTGATGCAAAAAAGAAGAGAGATGAGGACAACTAAAGAAGATGTGACTTCCAAAGTGGAATATATAGAGCTATGCAAGACAACACGAAAAAGTATCACTGAAGACGTAAGGAAATTCAACTGTGAGCTAGTGAGGAAAGCAATTGAAAACAACCAAAGCCTTAAGATAGCAAAGGGACATCTCAGTAAGGGAAGAAAACAGATTATGGCTCTGAGAAAAGAAGATGGTTCTATAACAAGAAATAGAGGCGAAATTTTGACAAGAGTGAAAGATTTCTACTCCAAATTATATGAAAGGGATGATACATGTACTCCAAACATCATGAAAGGTACCAGTACCAAAGTCCCTCCAGTCCTCCCAGCAGAAGTTGCTCATGCGATCAAGAACATGAAGCGGGGGAAAGCTCCAGGAGAAGATGGAATTACTATAGACATCATACAAGAAGCAAGTGGAGAAATTGAAACAGTACGCTCGCCCAAATTTTCACTCGATGCCTTAATGAAGGGAAGATTCCTGAGGATTGGAACAACGCTACAATGATCCTGCTACATAAAAAAGGTGACATTGAGGATCTCAGGAACTACAGACCTATCAGCCTCCTATCAGTGGTTTATAAAATCTTCACTAAAGTTCTTTCACACCGCTTGAAGGTAACACTGGACATGGCTCAACCGAGAGAACAAGCTGGATTCAGGAGTGGCTACAGCACAATAGATCATATCCACGTACTGAGAGGACTAATTGAAAGAGCGAGGGAATATGAATTTCCATTGTGCATGGCTTTTATCGATTATGAAAAAGCCTTTGATTCGGTGAAACCATCAGCAGTTACCATGGCTCTGAAATCCTGCGGTATTGAAGATGCATACATTAATATTATTAATAACATTTATGAAAATGCAAGTGCAAAGATTCGGCTGTTTGAAAATACAACACACATAAAAATTGGAAAGGGAGTGAGACAAGGTGACACCATATCTCCGAAACTCTTTAATGCCACATTGGAAAATGTCTTTCAATCACTGAACTGGGAAAACAAAGGGATAAAGATTAATGGAGATTATCTAACCCACCTTCGTTTTGCTGATGACGTAGTCATTTTTGCAACTACCCCATCAGAGCTGCAGAGTATGATCCAGGAACTTGCTGACAAGAGTAAAGAAGTGGGATTAAAAATGAACTTTCAGAAGACAAAAGTGATGTTCAATGCTTTTACAAGAAATGAAGATTTATCAATTGATGGAGAAAAACTGGAGATAACAGATACATATGTTTATCTTGGACAGCAGATATCAAGTGAGGGTCACATTGATGAAGAAATTAATCGGCGTACAAAACTTGCCTGGAGAGCTTTTGGAAGAAACAGCATAATTTTCAAGAGCAATATGCCATTATGTCTTAAAAGAAAAATGTTTGATCAATGCATCCTTCCAGTGCTTACGTATGGTGCAGAGACGTGGACCTTAACTAAAAGAGACATACAAAGGCTGCAGACAACTCAAAGAAGCATGGAGAGGTGCATGCTTGGTATAACCAGGAGAGATAAGAAGAGGAACTCGTGGATCCGAAAAATGACGAGAGTGGAAGACATCATGATCAGAGTTAAATCCCTGAAATGGCAATGGGCTGGACATACTGTCAGAAGGACAGACCATAGATGGACAGCCGAAATTTTAGATTGGATTCCAAGGGACAGGAAAAGACCCAGAAAAAGACCACATGGGAGATGGGTGGATGAAATTCGTAAATATGCGGGAGTGACATGGAAGAGACTGGCACAAGACAGACCGTTGTGGAGGAAACTTGGGGAGACCTTCGTCCAGCAGTGGATTGATAATGGTTGACAATGATGATGATGATGAAGAACAAGTTACATATGAAGAAAATTTCTAGAAAAACAAAAACGTTGATGCAAAAGAGAAGGGAGATGAGGATAAATAAAGAAGACATAACTTTCGAAGTGGAATATATAGAGATATGCAAGACAGTACAGAAAAGTGTTACTGTAGACATAAGGAACTTCAATATTGAACTAGTGAGAAAAGCAATTGAAAACAACCAAAGCCTGAAGAGAGCAAGAGGATATCTCAGGGAAGAAAACAGATTATGGCACTGAGAAAAGGAGATGGGACTGTAACAAGAAATAAAAGCGAAATTTTGACAAGGACGAAAGATTTCTACTCAAAACTGTATGAGATGGATGATACATCAATTCCAGACTTTATGACAGGTACCAGTACCAAAGACCCTCCAGTCCTTCCTGCAGAAGTTACACATCCAATTAAGAACATGAAATGGGTAAAAGCTCCAGGAGAAGATGGACTTACCATTGACATTGTACAAGAAGCAAGTGAAGAAATTGAAACTACGCTCGCCCAAGTTTTCACCAGATGTCTCAAAGAAGGGAAGATTACTAAGGATTGGAACAATGCTCAATGATCCTGTTACATAAAAGAGGTGACGTTGAGGATCTCGGGAACTACAAGCCCATCAGCCTCCTATCAGTGGTTTATAAAGTCTTCACTAAAGTTCTTTCACAACGCTTGAAGGTAACACTAGACATGGCTCAACCAAGAGAACAAGCTGGATTCAGGAGTTGCTACAACACAGTGGATCATACCCATGTACTGAAAGAACTGATTGAAAAAACAAGATAATATGAACTATCATTATGCATGGCTTTTATCGATTATGAAAAAGCCTTTGATTCGGTGAAACCATGAGCAGTTACAATGGCTTTGAAATCCTGCGGTATTGAAGATGCGTACATTAACACTATTAATAACATGATGATGAAAATACAAATGCAAAGGTTCGGATATTTGAGAATACAGCACCAATAAAAATTGGAAAAGAGTGCGACAAGGTGACGCCATATCTCGTAAACTCTTCAATGCCACATTGCAAAATGTCTTTTAATCACTAAACTGGGAAAACAAAGGGAAAAGATTAATGGACATTATTTAACTCACCTTCACTTTGCTGATGACGTAGTCACTTTCGCAACTACCTCTTCGGAGTTGCAGGGTATGATCCAAGAACTTGCCGACAAGAGTAAAGAAGTGGGATTAAAAATGAACTTTCAGAAGACAAAAGTGATGTACAATGCTTTTAAAAGAAATGAAGAGTTATTGATTGATGGAGAAAAGCTTGAAACAACTGATACCTATTTATCTTGGGTAGCAGATATCAAGCGAGGGTCACATTGATGAAGAAATTAATCGTCGTATAAAACTTGGATGGAGAGCTTTTGGAAGAAACGGTACAATTTTTAAGAGCAGCATGCCGTTATGTCTTAAAAGGAAAGTGTTTAATCAATGAATCCTGCCAGTGCTTACGTATGGAGGAGAGACATGGGGAGATACATGCTTGGTGTAACCAGGAAATATATGAAGAGGAACTTGTGGATAAGGAAAATGACAGGAGTGGATGACATCATGCCCAGAGCGAAATTACAGAAATGGCAATGGGCTGGACATGTTGCCAGAAAAACAGACCACCGATGGACAACTGAACCTTTAGACTAGATTCCAATGGATATAAGAAGACCCAAAGGAAATCCCCGTGGGACATGGATGCATGAAATTCGAAAGCATGCCGGAGTGACATGGAGGAGACAGGCTCAAGACAGACAATTGTGGAAGAAACTTGGGGGAGACCTTCGTCCAGCAGCGGATTGATAATGGTTGAAAATGATGATGATGATGATGATATATTATATATATACACACGGTCGAGTCACAATATTGTGACCACCAGCTAATATCCAGAGTAACTGCTGTGTGCAGCGCGGACAGCAGCTAGACGGGCCTGGAGTGACTCAATAAGGTGCTTTTTTTTTTTTTTTTTTTTTTTTTGATTGGAGGTTTAACGACCACCGTGAGCAACTCAATGGGCTATAAGCAGTCGCCCGTCCCTAATTTAGGGTCACTGGTTCCAGGGAAGGGAGAGAGCCAGTGCCGTAAGACAAACACAACACCCATGCCTGACCGGGATTCGAACCCGGACCCCTTACGGACGAATGATCAGAGGCCAACGCCTTAGACCACTGCGCCACCGGGGCGGCTAATAAGGTGCTAAAAGGTGTTCACAGGTATGTGGAGTCATGCTGACTTCAGTGCATCCGACAGCTGCTAGAAGGTGCGTGGTGAAGGATCCATAGAGCGAAGAACATGATTGAGGTGGTCCCACAGATGCTCAATTGGGTTTAAGTCTGGGGAATTAGGGGCCAGGGAAATACTTTGAAGTTTTCATCGTGCTCTTCCAACCACTCTCGGACATTTCTAGCAGGGTGACGCGTCGCACTGTTGTGCTGGAAGATCCCATTCGCCCCAGGAAAGACAATCAGCATGTATACGTGTACGTGGTCTGCAAGGATGGATTCATAACGAATTCGGTCCATAGTGCCTTCCACAGGTATGAGTAGACCCAGGAAATGCCACGAAAACATTCCCCAGACCATAACGCTGCCCCCACCAGCTTGTGTTCTTCCAGTAATGGTTAAAGAGTGTTTGTTCTCCGATGTTCATCGCCTTATACGCCAACGTACATCCTTTCGAGGAAGTAGGAAACGTGACTCATTGGAGAAGGCAATCCTTTGCCAATCAGCGGAGGTCCAATTCCGATACTGCCGTGCAAATGTAAGCCTTTTCTGCCGATGCACCTTCGTTAGCATGGGTGCAGTGACCATCAGTCTGCACCAGAGCCTCATACACAGCAGGGTTTGCTGAACTGCCGTTTTAGACACACTTCCTGTGGCCCCCTGGATTATTCGGCCAGTGAGTTGCTCCACTGTAGCGTGTCATTTGTCCCTCACGCACCTTCGAATCCGTTGTTCACCTCTCACACCAATGGCACGTGGTGCTCCGCAGTTTCCACTTCCCTTATTCGCAATGGTGTCATTTGTCCAATCACGATACACTTTAACCGCAGCAGCACGCGAGCAGTTCACAAACTGTGGTGTTTCTGAAATACTGTCACCCTTGGCCCGAAAGCCGATAATAATCCCTTTTTGTAAATATGATAAATCGCACCTTTTATCCATGACAGCAACGAGTGATATGTTTTCAGAATACCTGCAGAACATCTTATATACCCTCCAAACCAGCTCACGGCACGTGCTTTCTTCCATTGGGTACGCACTGTTGACGTCAAAAGTAGGAGGTGGTCACAAAAATGTGACTCTCTGTGTACATATATATCAAAATTTCAAGAGAACCGATTTAGGTAATGTTGAAACCGCTCCTTGAACCTTGTCTTGTTCGAAAGAGCTATAATCGAATGTTTTTATAAGCATCAAGGTTTTAATGGGGGAAAATGAAAGAAAGAAAAAATTAAAACAAAGAAGTGCAGTTCTGGCGTGGCATTGACGCAAATTTGACTAATAAAGTCCAATTTACTGCTGTTTTTGGCAGCGCTGGAAGAAAAAGTTGTGAACCTGGTTCCACGTCCTGCAGTTTTCTATCGCGTTTCCAGAGAGGGTTGTCATTTAACTTCTACATCCTGCAGTCTTCCAACGCTAGGTAAGAAGAGAGCTGTCCTGTACCACATCTTGCAGATTCCCACAGAGCTGCAAGAACGAGTTATCAATCCGGTCCTAAATTCCCCATGTTTTGACCTGATGCATGAAATAGTGTTAACCGATGAACATTTTGTGCCCAACTGCGTAACTTTATCAGCTGATTAGTTTATGGGACACTGCGACTGTGTGATCCCTTATCTGATTACATTTTCCTGAATCAAGAGTAAAAATCTATTTTTGAGCAGGCGCATGTACATTACAAAAAAGATCACATCGAATTCTTGGGTGTAATAGCGCGTGTTTTGAATCCTTCCATATATGAAAATAATTTTTCAAAGTACATTTTTCGAAAAAGAAAAAGTACAGAAAAAAAAGAGAATGCATTTAGGTCCCCTAGTGGAAAAACTGCGCATTATTTGAAATACGAAATATGAGCAGTGTCATTCATGGTGAAGAAAATCAGTTACAAATAAAAACAAAAAGCAAAAACGAATTGTATAATCGGTAAATCGTTCATTAACATAAATAACTACTGCTCACACAGACTAATGACCAAATTGTGAGTCACCTACTTGTGCACATAATGTTTCACATAGTGGAAAATATCCGAGACAAAAAAAAAGAAAAAAAAGAAAAAAAAGATTAACATTTCTTGTGACTCGCCATTCCAAGAAAAGATTTCAGTGTTACGCTGTCTTTGTTCTGCTGTAGTTTGTTAGACTCTTTCCCTTGATATCAGAGGCAGAACAGTTCATAAGCTTTTACCATTTGTGGCGAGGTATTAATGTGAATATGGGTTTGCTAAATATTTGTGGCGAGGTATTAATGTAAATATGGGTTTGCTAAATATTTGTGGCGAGGTATTAATGTGAATATGGGTTTGCTAAATATTTGTGGCGAGGTATTAATGTGAATATGGGTTTGCTAAATATTTGTGGCGAGGTATTAATGTAAATATGGGTTTGCTAAATATTTGTGGCGAGGTATTAATGTGAATATGGGTTTGCTAAATATTTGTGGCGAGGTATTAATGTGAATATGGGTTTGCTAAAATAACAGATTTGACGCTTCAGCAAATTATCACCTTTGACACCTAATTTCAGCAAAATCACTGAAAATCTGTTGCAGCAGTCTTGCATTCATTTCACAGAAATCTTTTTTTTTTTTTTCATTTGGAATCTTAATATTTTTTCAGTTTAAAATTTTAAGAGCTGCGATTTTTTTTATTCCACTATAGTACATACACACAAAAAAATTGAACCCTCTAGCTTTCTTAGCGTTATATGCTTATAATAATTTTTGGGGGTTGCTACGGACCGACCCTCCAGGGGTAGGTAAAAATGGTTGAAAACCACTTTCTAAATGAAGAAAAGGTACGTTTCTCCTGTTTTAAGCAGGTATTATTTTCTGTTCACCCAGGTTAAACTTGGACTGAAGCTGTGACATGGATTACGATTCTCGCGAATTTGCACTCTAAGCATCGTAGGAAAATCTGTAATGATTAGCTTTTGAAATTGGCGACATAGCTTTCGAAATGACTTTCAACCTTTCGCGGACAGTGCCGTACAAGAATCGACGTCATGTGGGTTCGGCATGGTTTCAGTGGAGTAAGAATATAGTATGCTCACCGAGGCCTCTGTACTTACCATTGATTTTTGGGTCCAGTGGGGTAGGGGGAGATTAACTCTTAGGCCCCACCTCTGTAAGCCACTATTCCCGGATTTCCATCGATTGGTAGGGAGAGAGAGAGAGAGGAAACATTAAGCTTCACAAAGGCAGACAGAAAATCAAGCCCATTCACGGCACGGAAGAATGAACTGCCAAAAGGCGCAGTCTTTCACTGAATCATCCTGGGAATCGTACACACAAGAATAATATACTGTCGGAAAGAATACCAGAAATCATTTTGCAGAAACCTAAGAATTCACATTTCGCTCTAAGAGTAGTTGTAAAACTGCATATGAAGAGATATTTTACTAAGGAAACATACCTGATTTAAAATTAGTAGATAACAAATTTCAGAAGAAGTAATCTAGCTTCTTAATTGTATTTTCGTCGATAACCAACATTTTCAGATGTATTCATTGCCCCATATAATGTGTGTGTGTGTGTGTGTGTGTGTGTGACTCACGGTGACCGATTCGTTCGTACGAACGGTGTGAGTTCAAATTTTGATTAAGATATACTTTTAGGGGGTCACTGTTTAAGTTGGTGTAGCGTCAGTTCGTCGCGTACCCCACTTTTAGCTCCATATAGATTGTGCACAAGAAAGCATTCGATTTGGGGGGTCTTTCCGTCGTCTCTCTCTCTCTCTCTCTCTCTCTCTCTCTCCTGCAAGAACGGCACTTCTGTTTCGAAAAGTTGATTTGCTGAAAGAGCGGCATAAGATTTCAAATATCACTTCTTCCGTCCTCACAATGGACTGTTTACCTCTTTCTCTGACTGCCGAAATATTTTCGTTTCTAGCAGCCAGATTGAAAAAAATATTTCCCGAGAGACAGGCATGAATACAAGATTATTGATTCCTGTCCGTCCGTTTATCTGAATGTCCATCCGTCCTCAGAAATGATATCTCCGCTTCTAATTATCACATCGAAGAAATTCTTTCTGTAACTGTTACACACAGGCATGCGCGAAAGATTATTCATATCTGTTCTTCAGTTCATATGCTTTTCTTTCAGACTGCTAGACCTATATTTTTGTCTGATTGCTAAATTTCTTTCTCTGCCGTATAGGGGAAAACATGAGTATGAAGTTTCAGATATTTCTCCATACGTCTGTCCGCAAAAATTACATTTCTGCTTTTGATAGCCAAGTGATGTTTTTGAAGACCGACAGGTACAGGGATGAAGGGAAAGGACAAACCTTGATATTTTGCGCATTCCTCCTGTCTTTATCAGCTGCCGAAAGAATTTCTTCACTGATAACTTGAAGAGGAGATATCGTTTCTGCGGATGAGCGGACAGTCAAGCTGACGAAGACGGAGACATATTTGAAATCTTATGTTCCTGTACGTCAGAGAAAGAATTTAAACAATCCGATATTTTGAATCCGAAATACCGTTTCTTCCGGTTGACAGGCAGTGATAATATTATGCACATGCCCAGACTAGCAGAATGTAGACGTACACGCGTACGCTGTACGCGTATAGTTTACAAACTATTAGCAGATTTTGCAGATAGCTTTTGCTTGTAGATTTAAAAAAATTATTTACAGCAATTAAAGCACTTACTCAAGGCTTTACTCGGATTTAAATACTTAATTCTATTTTAACTTGAAGAACTTTCACTTGTTTTTTACATCTTCGGAGTTCTTTTGTTTTTACAGACGTTTCTGGCCTCTAGATTTCATCAAGACCTGTTCTCAATGTATAGAACCTGTATCAAAACTTTCGTTTGCACAGAAATAATTTAAATGTTAATGCTAGGTTCCTCTTGCATCTGCAGTTATTAAATTAAAATATTTTGCTTATGTATTTTGTAAGTCTGCTATTTTTGAATTCAGCTATTGACAATGAAAATTATAATTTTTGAAGGTTCAACTTCAAAAATTAGTGGAACTGTTTTTTTTTTTTTTTTTGATATAAAAGCTTTTATAACGTAGAAGTCTTTTCGTACTTCTACGTTAATTTAAACCATCAACATACTAAGAAATAGTTCCTAAATGAAAGAAACCTTAACGGCCAGACGAAACATGTAAACAACAGAAGTCAAACTTACGGAAAAGATGCTTTATTCAAGGTTGTAGCACGTCCATAACAGAACGATATCAATATTTAAACACACCACACAGTTTCACAGCTCTTAACACAACGCTCGCTTTACAACGCTCGCTTTACACGCTCTCCAAGCAACAGTTTAGTCGTCGTTTTTGTCTCTCGTTCTTATCTTATCTCAGGCATACGCCACGTGCATTCAACCTCAATTGTATTGCCAGACGTATTCGTTTGAGAGAAAAGATATTACGTTAAGAGTGAAATATAACTGAGAATAACTCAAGATTTACATAGGGAAAGAAACTAAAACGGAAAGTTAATTTAGAATATACGTCACACTTTCTTTAATTAGTTTCTTGTTTTTATGTGGTTCATAGTCCAATATTTTAATATTTTTCCATAAACGTTCATTTTCACACACATTGTTACACATTCAATTGTAATGCACTTTTTTTGTCCTCATTGGAATATGTAATGCTCTAATGATTATTATTTAATGTTTTATTAATTGTTCTTTATATAATCTTATTCTATTATTATCATAGTTCGCGCTTTACAGCAAGTTTTCTGTTTCAATGGTTGTGCAAGCAGATACATTTTATTTTTAAACAACTCTGCTCATGCCTATCCCTATCAGTCACAAGACAAATCTCTTACACGTGGCTGTTTGAAGCAGGGATACAACTTCTAAAGACAGCCGGCAAGACAGAGAAACTAATGACTTGATAGACGGAAAAAGTATGAGCTCTTGTGCACCGTTTTCCCCATCTAACAGGGAAAGAAGTTTAGCAATACGAATTTCTAAAGCAAAGATGTACGTTGTGCAGACGGACGGGAAGACAAACTGACGAATGAATGGACGGAGAGATGTCTGAATCCTTATGCTTATGTTTTCTCCAACATGACAGAGAAGGATTTTTTTATAATCTAAGACTTTGAAGCCGAAGTATCGTTTCTGCAGACGGGTAGTCAAGCTGATGAAAGGAAGAACAGAAATCGATAATCTGGTGAGAATGCATGCCTATCAGTCACGGAAAGAATTTCTTTAATCTGAAAGTTTAAATGTAATTTAGACAAACTATTTGACGATCGGAGGACGGAACGAGTGATGTTTGAAATCTTGTACAATTCTTTCCGCCTTTACGAAAGTGGAAAGTTTCAGCAGGGTGTCATTTCGAAGCACAAGTACCACTCTCGCATGTGGGAGAGGTAGAAGGAAAGAAACCCAAACCGTATGCTTTCCTGCATACGATTTGTAATGTTTGTAACTAAAATTTGGGAACGCGACAAATTAAAGCAAACCGTTAAGTCATATCTATTTGTTTCCCGATCGAGTTATGCTTGCGCATGACGTCAGGAATTACACTAGTCACAAAAGTTAGAAACACTGCGGCTTCAAAGGGAAAACATGTAGATATGCAGATTTAGCGGCTACTAGAAATCGGGTTTCAGCGTGTCATATGTAAATTAGCATCATGACAACACATCATATGACATGCAAGCGGCAATTAAAGTACCATACGAGAAGTGGAAAACGGATCGTTTTACCGCTTGGTCTAGAAGTTTGCTGAATATATCACATGAGTCAAACGAAAACTTTAAAAGTGCGATAAGAAATTCAAAATGGAGTGGCATTGTCCTGTAACTTGGCAATATTGTCACCAATGACTAAGAGATTTTCTTGCAGGCGGCAACACGGTGCAAACAAGCTTAATAACGTCACAGTAGCAGTGCAAAGATGGCCGTCCCATTTGAGACATGCACAAAAGAGGAGAAACGTTCCGCCATCCGTTTACTGAGTAGTTGAGGTGTGAAACCTATTGAAATTCATCGTCGAATGAAGTTGCAGCATGGTGACTCATGCCTGTCATTCCAGCAAGTGAATGAATGGACTATAAAGTTCCGAAACGAGGTGATTTCTGTGACAGATTCTCCCAGACCGGGTCAGGCACACAGAGTAGTGACACCAGAGTCCATTACAGTAGTTGAATGCATTGTGATGAGAAATCGACTTTTTTCGGAATGAACGAGGCGTAATTTTGGTGTACTACATGCCCAGGCGGAATACTGTAACTGTCAATGACACGAATGCAGATCTTATCAGGAATCATCTTTGACCTGCCATTAGACGTGGACTTCTGAGTACTGGTGTCTTGTTGCAACATGACAAAGCTCAGCCTCATACTGCCCGTGAAACGGTTTCAACCATACAAGACCTGTACTTCGAGTGTCTTCCATATTTGCTGTATTCATCAGACCTAGCCCCAAGTGATTACAACAACTTTGGACCACTCAAAGATGCGATTGGAGAAAAGACCATCAGGTTCGAGGAAGAGGTGGAGCAGGTGGTCAGGTTCGAGGAAGAGGTGGAGCAGGTGGTCAGGTTCGATGAAGAGGTGGAGCAGGTGGTGCATAAGTGGTTGGACACGCGACGAAAATGTTTTTTTTTTCTAGAGGAACCTATGCACTTTCTAAGCGCTGGAGGACTTGTATTGCACAAAATGGAGATTGCATTGAAAAATGACACGGGTGTGTGCCATTTTATTCAAAAAAATGTGAGAAAAAATTATTTCAGGTTTTAGTTGACTCTCCCTAGTATTACATTCAATGTGGAATTAACCTGAAATGATGTGCAGACGACATTTAAGCATTGTCAACAGAAATAGGACTGTTAGCATGTTACATGCAGGTGTTCGGCCGATCGATGTGACTGCTATTTCAAGAGTTTCGCAAAGTATAGTAAGTCGGCTACACACTAGATTTGTACAGCGTGGAAATGTTGCAGATCAACACAGGAGTGGTCGCCCGAGAATAATTACCGGGAGGCAAGATTGTTACCTGGCAGTAAGTGCTCGGAGAAGGCCTTGTATCACCAGTAACCAATTCCGGGAAGGCAAGATTACTACCTGACAGTAAGTGCTCGGAGAAGGCCTTGTATCACCAGTAACCAATTCCGGGAAGGCAAGATTACTACCTGACAGTAAGTGCTCGGAGAAGGCCTTGTATCACCAGTAACCAATTCCGGGAAGGCAAGATTACTACCTGACAGTAAGTGCTCGGAGAAGGCCTAGTATCACAAGTAACCAATTCCGGGAAGGCAAGATTACTACCTGACAGTAAGTGCTCGGAGAAGGCCTAGAATCACCAGTAACCAATTTCGGGAAGGCAAGATCACTACCTGACAGTAAGTGCTTGGAGAATGCCTAGTATCACCAGTAACCAATTCCGGGAATCACTTCGAGATGCTTTTGGTGTCACAGTATGTACTCAAACGATACAAAACCGTCTTCACGAGTACGCACCCAGAGCAAGGAGGCAGCTGAGATGTATAGCATTGACATCAGCTCAACGTCGTCAAAGATGTACCTTAGTCCAACAGTATATGTCATGGAACAAAGAGTGGCACCATGTACTTTGTTCCATGCACCATGTACTCACTAACGAATCCCGTTTCGCTCGTTATCCTGATATCCGACGAGGGCAGGTGTGGAGGAGATCCATCACGCGAATACAACCTCACTATATGCAGTCCATCCACCCTTACCAGCGATAGTCAATTTTGGTCTGGGCATGAGTGTGTTTTAAAAGCCGTACTTCCTTGTATGTTTCTCAAGGCAAATGAATGACTCAATGAACCGAAATGAAATGAGATCTATGTGCCTATTGTGACACTCTTTTACGCTGCTATTGGACACTCATTCCGTTTTCTCGATGACAATGCAATCATTGGGACGTTGTACAGCGATGTCTGGATAACCACGTTCGTTTGACCAGTACACTGGAAGACCTCGTGACGTACTACAGAGGTGAAGAAATGTGTCAAGACGACAAATTTGCAGCGAGACATTCTGTCGGCTTAGTTCAGTTGGGAAAGCGACTTACTCCGGAGTGAGGCGACACGGTTTCGATGCCCGTCGTGGACAAACTTGTGTTTTCACAACCTGTGTAACGTGTTGCCTGTAATATGGGACGAGCTGCCCCAGACACTCATCAATAATGTTACTGCAAGTATGCCTCGTAGCTGTAAAGACGTTCTTCGACACAGAGGTTGCCTGTAATATGGGACGAGCTGTCCCAGACACTCATCAATAATATTATTGCAAGTATGCCTCGTAGGTGTAAAGACGTTCTTCGACACAGAGGTTGCCTGTAATATGAGACGATCGGTTCCAGACACTCGTCAATAATGTTATTGCAAGTATGCCGCGTAGGTGTAAAGACGTTCTTCGACACAGAGGTTGCCTGTAATATGGGACGAGCTGTTCCAGACACTCATCAATAATGTTATTGCAAGTATGCCTCGTAGGTGTAAAGACGTTCTTCGACACAGAGGTTGCCTGTAATATGGGACGAGCTGTTCCAGACACTCATCAATAATGTTATTGCAAGTATGCCTCGTAGCTGTAAAGACGCTCTTCGAAACAGAGGTTGCCTGTAATATGGGACGAGCTGTCCCAGACACTCATCAATAATGCTATTGCAAGTATGCCTCGTAGCTGTAAAGACGTTCTTCGACACAGAGGTAGCCCGTAATATGGGACGAGCTGTTCCAGACACCAGACACTCATCAATAATGTTATTGCAAGTATGCTTCGTAGGTGTAAAAACGTTCTTCGACACAGATGTTGCCTGTAATACGGGACGAGCTGTTCCAGACACTCATCAATAATGTTATTGCGTAGGTGTAAAGACGTTCTTCAACACAGCGGTGGGGTTACTGAGTACTGAAATCCAGAGGTATTGGGATTCTCAGAATTAAGCATTTTGTTTTTATTGCAGGGCTACTTTGTTGTGTGGAGAAATTGTACAATAAATTAATTTTGCAAACGTACTTTTTATCGTTTGTGTTACATAGCCTCACTGATGTTATTTCAATGTGTGTTACTTGAGTCAGATACATACATCCCTCCTTTCATGCACTATACCTAACTTTTTGTGACCAGTGTGTTTGCAAGTTGAATAGAAAGTCATGTTCTGCGGAGACACATAGAGGTTCAATTCTCGTGACACTAAACTGAAGCGAACGAGAATGCATGAACCAAATTCTTGGGTAGCAATTTGATCGGGTCTGTTCTGAAACGTTAAAAAGTATTACTCTCAACCGATTTACGTGTGTAGGTTTTAAAAACAGAAGATATTGCTTTATCAAGCGTTTCAAAAACAAATTGCGGGCTTACAGCATCACATTTTCTGCCTCTGTCTGCAGACACAGCATCTAGTGCAATATGTAAAAACTTCAAACGGATGGAGAAAATGAACAAGATCATCAGAAACAATAGATATGTCTATTCCGTAGGAGTAGTCACATTTTAAGACCACTGTTTTCTCGATTGCTGGACAGTTAATTTCACCTCACTACACAACAATTCATTGAAGTAAATCATCATCATCATCATTGTCAACCATTATCAATCCACTACTGGACGAAGGTCTCCCCAAGTTTCCTCCACAACGGTCTGTCTTGTGCCAGTCTCCTCCATGTCACTCCTGCATACTTTCGAATTTCATCCACCCATCTTCCATGTGGGTCTTTTCCTGTCCCTTGGAATCCAATCTTCTGGGTCTCTTCCTGTCCCTTGGAATCCAATCTAAAATCTCGGCTGTCCATCGATGATCTGTCCTTCTGGCAGTATGTCCAGCCCATTGCCCTTTCAGGGATTTAACTCTGAACATGATGTCTTCCACCCTTGTCATTTTTCGGATCCACGAGTTCCTCTTCTTATCTCTCCTGGTTACACCAAGCATGCACCTCTTCCATGCTACTTTGAGTTGTCTGCAGCCGTTGTATGTCTCTTTTAGTTAAGGTCCATGTCTCTGCACCATACGTAAGCACTGGAAGGATGCATTGATTCAAACACTTTTCTTTTAAGACATAAATGGCATATTGCTCTTGAAAATTATGCTGTTTCTTCCAAAAGCTCTCCAGGCAAGTTTTGTACGCCGATTAATTTCTTCATCAATGTGACCCTCACTTGATATCTGCTGTCCAAGATAAACGTACGTGTCTGTTATCTACAACTTTTCTCCATCAATCCATAAATCTTCATTTCTTGTAAAAGCATTGAACATCACTTTTGTCTTCTGAAAGTTCATTTTTAATCCCACTTCTTTACTCTTGTCAGCAAGTTCCTGGATCATACTCTGCAGCTCTGATGGGGTAGTTGCAAAAATGACTACGTCATTAGCAAAACGAAGGTGGGTTAGATAATCTCCATTAATCTTTATCCCCTTGTTTTCCCAGCTCAGCGACTGAAAGACACCCTCCAATGTGGCATTAAAGAGCTTTGGAGATATGGTGTCACCCTTGTCTCACTCCCTTTCCAATTTTTATGTGTGTTGTATTTTCAAACAGCCGAATCTTTGCACTTGCATTTTCATAGATGTTATTTATAATATTAATGTATGCATCTTCAATACCGCAGGATTTCAGAGCCATCGTAACTGCTGATGGTTTCACAGAATCAAAGGCTTTTTCATAATCGATAAAAGCCATGCACAATGGAAGTTCATATTCCCTCGCTCTTTCAATTAGTTCTCTCAGTACGTGGGTATGATCTATTATGCTGTAGCCACTCCTGAATCCAGCTTGTTCTCTCGGTTGAGCCATGTCCAGTGTTACCTTCAATAGGAGGCTGAATGGTCTGTAAGTGTGAAAGAACTTTAGTGAAGATTTTATTTAACCACTGATAGGAGGCTAATAGATCTGTAGTTCCTGAGATTCTCAATGTCACCATTTTTTATGTAGCAGGATCATTGTAGCGGTGTTCCAATCCTCAGGAATCTTCCCTTCATTAAGGCATCGAGTGAAAATTTAGGCGAGAACTGTTTCGATTTCTCCACTTGCTTCTTGTATGATGTCTACAGTAATTCCATCTTCTCCTGGATCTTTTCCCCGCTTCATGTTCTTGATTGCATGTGCAACTTCTGCTGGGAGGACTGGAGGAGCTCTGGTACTGGTACCTTTCATGATGTCTGGAGTACATGTATCATCCCTTTCATATAATTTGGAGTAGAAATCTTTCACTCTTGTCAAAATTTCGCCTCTATTTCTAGTTACAGAACCATCTTCTTTTCTCAGTGCCATAATCTGTTTTCTTCCCTTACTGAGATGTCCCTTTGCTATGTTTAGGCTTTGGTTGTTTTCAATTGCTTTCCTCACTAGTTCACAGTTGAATTTTCTTACGTCTTCAGTGCTACTTTTTCTTACTGTCTTGCATAGCTCTATATATTCCACTTTGGAAGTCACATCTTCTTTAGTTGTCCTCATCTCTCTTCTTTTTTGCATCAACATTTTGGTTTTTCCTGATAATTTGTTCACATGCAACTTGTTCTTAGACCCAGCAAATTTTGTTGCTGTTTCCAAAAGAGCTTTGGTTACTTTTCTGTTAACTTCAGAAATATCCACTTCTTCCGATGTTAGGCCTTCTAAAGCAGAGAATCTGTTTTTCACCATAATACCTTCAACTTGAAGGTATTATAGTGTTTTTTAAGGTTGGTTATGTCAATAGATTTTGTTTGTCTTATGAGCTTGCCACGTTCAAGTTTAGTGTTGAAGTGCATCTTACATCTCACCAATCTATGGTCACTACCTGTGTTGAACTTGTTTAGCACACTGCAGTTCTTCTATGACGAATTTTTTGTTACACATAATAAAATCAATTTCACTTGTCGTCCCATTTGGAAGTCTCCATGTCCATTTCCTGTGTGGCTTTTTCTTGAAAAAGGAGTTCAAGATGAAAATACCCTTCTGCCTCTGCAAACTCAACGAGAGTATTTCCACGCTGGTTTCTGTTGCCATGACCGAATTTACCTACTGAAGTTTCATTCTGTTGCCGTTGCCCTATTTTAGCATTGAAATCTCCCATAATTATCTTCAAGTGCGGCTTACCTTTATTATTTAGATGACGAATTTCCTCATAAAATTCTTCAATTTCTTCTTCAGGATGACTTGTGGTGGGTGCATAAGTTTGAATAATCTGAGCCTGGTATCTTTTCGAGAGTTGGATAACGAGTCGTGCAGCTCTGTCAAAGATACTTTCAACTTCTACAACTTTATCCTTCAGTTTCTTGTTTATTATAAATCCAACACCACTAGTTCTGCCAGTATCTGTCCCACGATAGTAGAAGAGATGTCCACTTTTCAGTTCAATGAGATCTTCTCCTTTTCTCCTTACCTCACTTAGCCCGACGATGTCCCACTTGATCCTTTGTAGTTCCTCTTCCAATTCAAGAAGCCTTGAATCAGAAGATAAGGGAGCGTCCATTATACGTAGCCAAGGTCAGCATTAGATGGCAGCCTAGTCCGGTCCTCCGGGGATTCTTAGCACCCTCTGCTTTCATGTCGCACTGGCCGCTGCCTTGGCCAGGTACATTCCAGCTGCCGGAGACTTTAAGTTGTTGAATCATTTTGGAGGGGTTTGGCCATAACTCACAACGCTGGCCAAGCGGGTTGGTGAGTGTGGGATAGCATTTCCTCCAATCCCGATGGTATAGTTATACAAATAAAATTATGGTTTGACTATATAAATTTAATATAAAATCTTCATGAGCTTTCGTCTTATAGAAAAATGCCTTCCGTGTCTGTGAAGAAAGATTCAAAATAAATTAGCTTCCGAAGCAGCAGCTTGACTGAACAGAAACAGTGATGAAATTTCAAGTGAAGTGATTTTGTTATTTGCACCAAACGTGCATGCTGAGCCTCAATGGTTTCGGAAATATTGCTAAAATCTGACAAATAAATATAACCGAAAGAGTTCATAGATGAGGTGCTGCCACAAGACAAATATCAAAGTTCATTACAACCATTTCAATAACTTATACTAATCCGTTTCAACACGTGATACCTGCAGCAAGTTTACATAGAACAACTGCAAACTGTAATCCGAAAGCGGGTTTGAAAATGTTATGAAATAAAATGGAAACATACACCAAACTGGGTTGTCCATACTGAAAACGATATCGCTGATGAACGATGGGAAATGTGATTCTTTCTGCATCGAATGAATACAATGTATGCATTTTGCATAGTTGATAGTAAAGTTGAGTATATTCAAGCAGTCTAAATTCAAGCACTAACCACATGTCATATCTATAAGAAGGCACAATTTGGACATAGGAACTCCAAAGAAAATTACGTTGCCAGAAGAAGAAGAATTACACTGAAGGCATGGAGAACTTCAAACGTCAAGCAGTGAAATTCAACATAATTTATTTCGGATATACATGAATATAAAAGGTAAACACGTGAGCTATTTGCTGAGGTGTAAATGTAATGAAATCCCGATTTAACGTCTCAATATCCTTTAAGTTTCGATTTTAGACTAACAAAAACCTACTGCGAAAATTTTCTCATTCGTCGTAGCATTCTACCGGCATTCAACGTTTTACAGATTCTAAGATTTTCATGCATTTATCTATCAGAAACTGCAACCCCAGGAATTAATACCACGGGATGAACTTCCTGGAAGTATACATGCTCTTTAAAATGCGATTAATAAGGAAAGAAACATTAGCATCCAACCACGTTCCTTGTGCAGCATGGTGAAACTTACCTTAAGAAGAAGCGGTAAGTACTATCAAAAAACAATAATACATATTAATACATATATACAGTCAAACTCGAGCTCGCAGAATACGAAGTTCAGCATGAATCGAAGTTTTTACAGATCCCTTAACTTCGTAATATTATCCCTTGTTATTCATACATACATACATATCACTAAGTTGTTCTCTGAGATTCAGAGGTTAGCTCCAAAAAGAAACACAAACTACCAGATATTTTTATTTACTGTTGTCGTATCAAACTTCTCTATTTACGGCGATCTTGACATACAACTCGGGCTTCACTGATATCCATTACACGCCGTACATAAGATCTTTTATACTTCATACACAAAATCTTTTTCTCATGCAGACACTCCTGAATCTGATCCACCCATGTCTTCCTTGGCCTTCCTCTGCCTTTCCTTCCTGCCACTTGGGCTAAAAGATTTTTTTAGTAAGTATCTCATCTCTCATTCTTTCAACATGGCCAAACCACCGAAGCATATTGGTCTCCACCTTGCTAACAACATTTTGCTTCACATCACACAACTGCAACACATCTTCATTCCTCACACAAACAGACGGTGTCTTGCCACAAACCAAAAAAAAAAAAAAAATCCCTTGTTATTCGAACCGCATATTACGAAAGACATTTTTTGGGGGATAAAATGATTATGCCGAAGTTCATCACGGTTATCAATAAACAAAATAAGTGGCTCTCACTCAGTTTTGACCCTTCCTGTTTCACTGAAAGATTAGGAAAACATCTGCTATTGACAATCCCTTGTGGTTCCCCTTGCATATAGATCCGTTTGCATGAAGACAAAAATATTTCAGTTCTTTTTCTTTTCTTTTTTAAATTCCTCCCTCTTTCACACACACATCTCATGGCTTACAGCAATAGATGATGAACTGAGCAGAAAAAAAGTGGAAGATTCTTCTAATTAATTTAGAAAAAGATGAAGCAACATTTATTGACGTTAGAATATCCAGCAAGTGATATGCTAAGGTGTGCTTGGAAAGTGGTTTCAAACAAAGCAGTCTAAAACTGCTGGAAACATGCTAGTTTTGAAAAAGTTTTCCAGGTGAGAAAGGAAGACGTATCTGCAAATGACATCGTAGATAGAAGAAATGCAAGTGATAAAAATGAAACTTGGAGTCATCTGAGAGAAAAAGGAGTCGTTTCCTCTGATGCTTCATTTCAAGTTACGTGAATATTGATGAAGAGCTATCGCTAGAATCGCTAAACACAGAAGTCGACATAGTGAAGAACATTCAGAGCAAGGAATGATGCCCAGTCAAGAAATGCAGAATATTCAGGGCAAGGAATGATGCCCAGTCAAGAAATGAAGAACATTCAAGGCAAGGAACGATTCCCAGTCAAGAGATGAATTGTCGCCAACGACAATTCGTTGTGGATAATTTTGCTTACAAGCAAATCGTATGCAGGAAAACATACGACTTGTGCTGTCTTTCAGTCTCTCTCTCTCTCTCTCTCTCTCTCTCTCTCTCTCTCTCTCTCTCTCTCTCTCTCTCTCTCTCTCTCTCTCTCTCTCTCTCTCTCTCTCTCTCCTGCAAGGACGGTACTTGTGCTTCGAAATATTTGTTTGCTGAAAGAATTGCATAAGATTTCAGATATCACTCCTTTCGTCCTTCTGAGAGTCTGTTGGTCTGTCGGTCCCCGACTGACTCTCGGAAGAAAACGAAATTATTTTTTCACTTTTAATGGCCAGCTTGAAGAAATTATTCGATGACTGATAGAGCCATTTTTGAGGGTGGACGGACAAACTACCGGAAGGTTAGAAGGAAGGAAACATATCTGAATTTTTATGCACGTTTTATCCGTCGGATAAGAAAAAAATAGCAAACGTCTTTTATAAGCGGATAAGTCTGCGGGCGAACGGACGGAACGACAAACTGCCGAAAGAAGAGATGTCTGAAATCTTATGGTAAAGTTTTTCCTATGGGCGTAAAAGGGTTTTAACGATGTGGAAATTTGAAGCGCAAATGCCGTTTCTGTAAAAGGACAGACGGTGAATGGACGGAAGAACACACGTTAATCATGAGTACGTTTCTATTAGTCACGGAAAAAAATTCTTACATCTGGAAGTTACAAGCGGAAAGATAATTTCGGCGGACGGACAGACAGACGAACTGACATGCGGAGGTCGAAAGCGTGATGTCTGAAATCTTATATCCTTTTTTCTGTCAATGGGAAAGAAGAAAATTTCAGTAAATCAACATTTCGAAGAAGAAGTACCGTTTTTGCAAAGGTGAGAGACGGACGGAAAGGCAATCCTAATTTTCTGCTTTCGTATGTACGATTTGCATGTAGCTAAAAACGCGACGAATTGACGTATAACTATCCACAGGTTCCCCGTTTCCTATAGAATTCATGTTCCCCATCTCCAGAGTGTATTCGGCCTGAAGCCTACCGCTCGGTGGCCAGTCTACTGCAATAGCGAACCACAGCAGCATTTTCTTTCACTCTCTGAATATAATAAGTAACCTTATAGTAACTTATTTATCCAATAAACAGGCTGCGATGTAGAGAGCTCCGTCATATTTAAACCCAAAATGAAACATCCACTCGTGTGATGCAAACCGTGCAGTATTTGGAATGTTTCCGATCGCTGAATAATGCCAAACAAGTTAGTAAAATCATGCAATACATTGATTATGATACGCTTTCCAACATACTAGAAATCATTACTCAAGCTATTACTCAAGTTATGAGGAAAATGGCTGTGGAATAAATCTCACCCCTGAGCCCTGACCTTTGATCCATCTCGATGATATTCAACAGAACTGGTTCAGTATACCTCCGAAATAACATGATAAAGTTTTGTCGCAATCGAAGCAATTTTACGTAAGTTATGATGCATAAGGACTATGGAATAGATCCCGTTCCTGTGTCCTAACTTTTCACCCCATTTCGCTCAGTTTCAATAGAATTTGTCCCCAGGCAGATTCCTACAACATACTAACATTTCATCCAAATCGAAACATTTTTACGTAAGTTATGACTCATAATGGCGATGGAAGTGATTCCGCTCCTATGTCCTGACCTTTGACCCCCATTTCGCCAATTTTCAATAGGGTTTGTTCCCAGGTGGTTCCCTACCACAAACTAAAATTTAATCGAAATCGAACCTTTTTTACGTTAGTTATGACGCATGAGAGCAGTGGAATGGATCCCGCTCCTATGTCCTGACCTTTGACCCCATTTCGTTAACTTTCAATAGGGTTCGTCCCCAGATGGTCCCTACCACATACTAAAATTTCATCGAAATCGAACGATTTTTACACGTTATCGTGCGGACGAACATACGCACACAACGCGTGACGTATTGAGGAAGACTGGAATCGCGACCATCTGCTCCCAAGAGTGTGACGTCATAAAACTTTAATAGGATCCACAAACAACGCGTGACGTAATGAGACAGATGGCGTGACCGCGCGCCAACATCTAATAGGGCGACGCCATGACACTACACTAAAAACGCGGTGATTCGGGGTGGTTATTTAACCCACTAAACGAATTTTCCTACAGTCGAGATCAAGCTAAATCGATTTCTAGTACCAGAAAACGGTAGGTTAACGACTTTCATCAAAATCCTTAGAGCCGTTTTCAAAATAAAATTTACATACATACAAGAATTGCTCCTTTAAAGTGAACGTCAAGTAATTTTGCTTCTTGTACTTCGAATGGAAAAAATTCTGTACACATTTCCTTCCCAATTAATGCGTTCCCAAGAATGAAAATTTGAACATCGATTAAAATATCTTTATTTTATAACTGGAATACTTAACATTTTCTAAAACATAACCATAATTATGCAATCCAACATTTGTTTGCCTACTGACGTCAACAAAGTACGAGTCGCGCCATCCTTTTTCTGGTTTCAACACCACCAAAGGAAAAGTTATTCATTTTTAATATATTATAGTTATGTTTTAGAAAATATTAAGTATTCCAAGTTATAATAAACTTATTTTAATCGATGTTAAAATTTTCATCCTTGGGAACACATTAATTGTGAAGGAAATGTGTACGAAAGCTTTTCCATTGGAAGTATAGGAAGCAAATCCACCTTAATAATATGAGATAAGGGCGATGGAATGGATCACAATCCTATGTCCTGACATTTGACCCCATTTCGTCCATTTTCAATAGGGTTCGTCCCCAGGTGGTCCCCTACCACATAGTAAACTTTCATTGAAATCGAACCATATTTACGCAAGTTATGACGCATAAGGGCAATGGAATGATCCCGCTCCTACGTCGTGACCTTTGACCCCATTTGTCCCATTTTCAATAAGGTTCGTCCCCAGGTGGTCCCCTACCACATACTAAAATTTCATCGAAATCGAACCATTTTTACGCCAGTTATCGTGCGGACGGGCAAAGCTGGAGCATATACGCTTCTTCAACCTACGGTTGGAAAGCGTAAATAAGCCTAACTGTCAATTGACACAGTGAAAGTAAAATTGAAAAGGAAAAGTAACATTCTCAGAAGCACCATAGGAATTTTACCACATTTTCTTTCAATTTACTAATATTACTAATGGTGTGGTGCCATGTTTGTTCCCACGGGAACAAGAAAAATATGAAAATGATTGAGCTTTACAAGATGTTAAAAGCATTTCTAGCCTTTCGGCAGGTGAGCCTACGAGTTAAGGAAGCGAATAAATAGAACTGGGAAACGTGATTTATTTTGCAAGTTCATTGGTCAAATAATGTGAAAAGTTTTTCGGAAACGGTTTCTGCATTTTGGCACCATTGTAAAGCCATAATTCGAAGAAGATGCGCCTGAAGTTAAAGAAACTGTTCAAGTTAGACTACTATAGTTAGACTACTATGTCCTGCGAGAATTCGTCGTGTCAAAGAGCAGTAAGAAGAAAAACGATTCATGCCTTGGTTTTACTATTGTCCACGAACTTCAACCTCTTAAATCGCAGAAAACAGTGGCTGACTGCAATTAACTTCGAATGATCTTTTTACGTATTTCATGCTTTTTCGTTTCCTAAAAATCTGTCATTTTGAACATGATGTGGTTTTTCGATGAAATTCAGTTTCTCTTGTCGGGATATGTAAACTCACAGGGACACAGTATTTTCATTAGAAGCTCCAGCATGCAGCGAAAATGTGTTGTGTGGCGATGTGCTCCATCTGCTGTACGTAGGTAGACGTCATTTCAACACAACCGTCAAAATTGGTGTGTAATTTCACATTTTCTAAGAATTTGTGTATCAGACGGGAGACAGAGAACTTACACTCAGTTATGCATACAAGTTCGGGATGCATATTACACTTCCAGTAATAATTGTATGCCCCAAAAGGATTTTTACAATTACAGACATATCTCTCACGGTCGTTTATCCATGAGATCGATTGAAAGGTATTACGCGTTACAAAAAAATCTCGCACTATTAAGGACTCGAAAAAATAATGCTATGATTTCCTGTCCTGTGCTGTTTACTCATCCAGTCCACTTTTACGTGTTATGTGTTATGTGTTGTGTATTGCTCGATAAAGAAAATGGCACACCAGGAAGTACAGTCAACCCTAGATGTACCGCCGCTGGATTTACCGCTACCGTTGCATAATAACACCACCCCTTGGGTTCGAACTGACAGGCTCTACATAAAACATCCTTGAACCCTTGATACACTGCCACACCTTTGGAATTCACAAACCTTATTTTCTCAACACAAAATACACTTGATGAACAGCCACTTGCAAGCTCTGTGAGAATTCCCTTCCCGTTTTTTAGCACGTCTTTTGAAAAATGATCGTACTTATGTTACCGGTTTGTCCGTCCGTCTGTGGACACCACCCATGTATCTGCAACTATTAGTCCAATTTAAAAAAAAACTTTTTTGCATTCGGAAGCTTGAAATGTGAGAATGATGATCCTTGCATTCAATTTTTTTTTACGATGCGCAATTTCGCCGCTAGAGGGCCTAAACGCAGATGATATCGAATTCAAAATGCATTTTATTCCATATATTTGCTTCTCAATATCCAATTGAAAAAAAATTCTTTTACCTTTCCATTCCATTTATGGCGAAGACTATTTTAGTTAGTCACTTTTTCAAGTTACGCATAGATTTTTCGCTAGGAGGCGTAAAGGTAAATTGCGTTTACCCCGAGATCTCTGTTTCTAAAACTCCGAATTGAAAATTTCTTCCTGCACCGGATACAGCTCCTGATTTGAAATGTTCTCCATGTAATTTTTATTTTTGGTAAAGAATGGTTTGGCCACCAGGAGGCGTAAGGGGTAATTTCTGCTTGTAATGTATTTGAAGCACAATCTGAGCTTCTAAAAGCCTGATTGCAAAAATTCTTTGTGGACCAGTACCCCTCATGTCGACAAACCTTTTCGGGTTATTTTCTTCTTAAAATAATGCCTGGTTTCTCCGCAAAGGGCATAGATGTTTATCTTAGCTTTATCAATATCACTGCTTCTAAAAGTCCGATTTGGAAAATTCCTTTCCCTGTTGGATAGCGTTTCCAGCGCGAAATGTTTCTCATATAATTTCCAATTTTTTTTATTTTTTTTTCTGTAAAATATGGTTTGGCCACCAGGGGGCGTAATCGTTTATTTCTGCTTCTGATGTATTTGCAGTAAAATCCGAGTTTCTGAAAACTCGATTGAAAAAATTCGTTCGTGGACCGATACCTCTCACCTCGGGAAACCTTTTGAGTATTAAAATAATGCATAGTTTTCCCTCCAGGGGCTTAGAAGTATATCGTATTTTTGTCGATATCTCTGCTTGTGAGAGTCCGATTTAAAAAATTCTTTCTTTGTTGGAGAGCATTTCCAGTGCGAAACGTTTCTTTTATAAGTTCATTTTTTTATTTGACCTTAAACCGTCTGGTGACACAAGTCTGCCACCAGAGGGCTGAAGTTCAAATTTATCTTTGCAACAATATCTGCGAGGCTGAAAACCCAATTGAAAATCTTCATTTTCAGTCAGATACAATTAACTATGCAAACTCTGTATATGTATTTTCTTCCCAAAATAATGCATAATTTCGCCGCTAGATAAGGCAAATGTTTAATCTGTTTTTTTAAATATCTCTGCTTCTACCTGTGCGTTTTGAAAAATTCTTTCAACACCAGATGCCATTTACCTTGTAGAAACACTTTGGGTTAGTGTACGAGGTGTTTTATAGTTCACAGTTCTGTCGCTAGGTGGTGTTTGTATACTTCTGTTTGCACCTGTATCTTTGCTTCTAAAACCCCTATTGATAATTTTTTTACTGTATGTCATTTACTACAATAAAGATGTGGAGCATTATCATCTTTAAATAACGCACAGATTTCCTATCATCCTCTTTAATAATGCACAGCAGCATTACTAGGGGAGTAAAGCTCGAAACTTGTTTTCACTATCTCTGTTTCCGGGAGACAAATTTTTAAAAGTTCTTTTTCCTTAGCATAGCTTTTTCCACGAAGAATATTTTGCGCCTATTTTCAACTTTGCCAATATGCAAAATACTTCCGCTAGAAGGCTTAGAGTTATATCACGTTTCCTTCTATGCTTCTTTTTTTAACTATTTGATTTGGAAATATCTTTGTCTCTGATACCTTCCTTGTGCAGTGAGAAATTTTTGTGCGCTATTTGTTATATCCGTAATATTCTTTTTAGCCGCTAGTGGAAATAGGTAGCTGTTTCTATTTCTGGATGTTTTATCGATTATAGAAACCCGGTTGATTGTTTCCAAATCAGTTCCATTGACTTTGAATAACTTTGATAAACTTAATTCGCATCAAATAGGATTAAAAGCACGTGCTGAATACAACTGAAAATTTGGTGTCATCTTTCTTGTTTGGGATTGTGATTAAATTCTGACAAACTATAATACTTTAACATTAAAGACACTGTTTCAATCAAGGATGGCCGCCCCGGTGGCGCAGTGGTCTAAGGCGTTGGCCTCTGATCATTCATCCGTAAGGGGTCCGGGTTCGAATCCCGGTCAGGCATGGATGTTGTGTTAGTCTTACGGCACTGGCTCTCTCCCTTCCCTGGAACCAGTGACCCTAAATTAGGGACGGGCGACTGCTTATAGCCCATTGAGTTGCTCACGGTGGTCGTTAAACCTCCAATCAAAAAAAAAAAAAAAAAAAAAAAAGATTCAATCAAGGATGCGAATCAGTGTCTTTAACATTAAGAAAATTCTATGAAGCAAACCCGCAGGATGAACATATTTCAAACTCGTTAAATTCGATTGTGCTTTGAAAATAATTGTCTTAAAATTTAAAACATAAATGGAAGTAGAAGAGATGTTTAAAAGAATTAAGATATGTAAAACAATTTTGTATAATGCTATTAAAAGTTTAGTACCATATTATGGTGTTTTATTCAGTTCGTAATGAATTAAATGCTAACTTTGTCTTACTGTTCTGCAAAGAAAATTTTTGCATTTAATGCACGCCGGAACCTTCCAAGATGGAAACGGGCACTTCGAACTACACTGTACACTAAGTATATAATATATAACTGCATATTTTTTTCAACTAGCACATTTTTAATTTAATAGTGATTATGATTTTTCAGAAAACATAATTAAAATCATTAGCAACTTGAAATAACGCTACAATGCAATGTATCAAATGGTGGTGGTACCCCATTTCTTGGTTAGGTATAGAAAGTTGGGTTAGGTAAATGATTGCTGTTGGAAACGTATTACGTAATAACAAAGACAGATAAAAGGGCAAAATGGGTCCGCGTAACTACGTTTGGCCGTCTTCACATGGGCGTGTGAACCACTGCACCGAAGTGATCTCAGTGGCGAAAGCACCTGTAAAGGTGTGATTCGCCTGGGCGATGCAACTGGGAATCCTATCATCGCACGGATACTTCTACCAGAGGCTTCATGATGGGGCTATTACGTATGGCCAGTTAGTGTAGGCGTTGCATCGAGGCAGAAACGCATCGGTGTGCAAGAACTCTGCGCCGAGTGTGGAGACAGTGGTTGGAGGAATCCTACCATCGCACGGATACTTCTACCAGAGGCTTCATGATGGGGCTATTACGTATGGCCAGTTAGTGTAGGCGTTGCATCGAGGCAGAAACGCATCGGTGTGCAAGAACTCTGCGCCGAGTGTGGAGACAGTGGTTGGAGGAAGGCAACGCGCGTCGCCGTAGTGGGACTAGTGGGCGCAAGTAGACGGACGTCTAAACACCTTCATCGCGACCTTCGAAGGCAAGCCGTAGCAACCTAACGATCCACAGCGGAGAATATTCCACGAAGTGCACAGGCAGCTTTGGACATCCCATTGTCGACAAGGGCGGTGAATTGCACATTGTCTAAGCTAGGTGTGTGGTCTTTCCATCCATTGCGACAACTGCCACTCACACAGCACATCATCGAGTAAGGTTGCAGTGGTGCCGTACTAGACATGAGTGACGGAACGAATAAAACCATGTCATATACAGCAATGAGTCTCGCTTTTGTCTCAGCGTCGACAATGGTCGATTAAGAGAGAGTCGAGAGACGACGTCGTCACCGGAAAAATCGTGCTGTCATACGTGAGCGTCATACGGCTTCTCATATACGTGAGCGTCATACGGCTTCTCATATACGTGAGCGTCATGCGGCTTGTTCTCATGGTTTGAGGCGCTATCAGTTCAACAGCCGTTCACCACTCGTACGCATATAGTGAGCACAATGACAGCACAACAATATGTCGATGAGGTGTTGCAGCCCCTTTCCTTACCGCATGTCAATGGTATTGCTGTTGCCCAGTTTTAACAAGGTAATACCCACCCGCACACTGCCAATATCACCAGACAGTGCCTATAAGATGTCCTGGTGCTCCCCAATATCTATGTAAACACCGATGAACCATTACATTACGACCACCTACTTAATATGACCCTTTAGCACGCAAAACAGTGGCCACTCGGCGAGGCATCGATTCGATGAGGTGACGATAGGTATCCTGGGGTATATAGTACCATAATGTCAACAGCAGGTCTTCCAGTTCGAGGTGGTGGTGAATTAGCGTGAACCCGCTTTTCCAAGTCGAACCACAAATGTTCGTTTGGGTTCATGCCAGGCGAATTTTGAGGCCAGGGCATTAACTGAAAGCGTGTTCCTGGAACCACTCCTCTGATTCTGGCAGTGTGGCATGGCTAATCAGCCTGTTGGTAATGGACATCATTAGCAGGGAACACAGTTACCATGAATGGGTGAACTTTGTCAGCAACGATGTTAATATACCTGACAGCTGTCAGGGATTGTGCTATTACCAAAATCGTCCCAAAGAAACAATTACCTAAAGCGTCCCAAAGAAACATCACCCTCAGCATAACACCACCACCGCCGGCCTGTTTCAGCTCAACAGTGCATCCAGGTGCCATAGCCTCCGTTGCTAATCGGCGTATCCGCGCTCGGCCGTCTACGTGATGCACCAGAAATCTTGATTCATCAGAGCAGGCCACTGTCTTGAAATCATCCACAGTCCAATCTCAATGATCATGGACTCATTTCATGCGTTGTTGTTGATGACGTGCAGTGAGAATAGGGACTTCGCAGGGTTTTTGGCTACGCAAGCACATGCGAAGATGGCTGCGTTGAACTGTGTGCTGTTACACATTGTCCTGATCACCACTCTTGTAGCTGCGGATGATTTGTCGCATTGTGACCCAACGGTCACTGTGAACAATGCGCGATAATCTCCGATCCCCAATGGCATCAATGAGCGGCGGACGACACACGGCTGGGTTTGGTTATCTGTGCACCACTTTTGATACGTACGCACTACAGCGGCACATGAACAACATACAAGCCGCGCCGTTTTCGAAATCATAGTTCCGAGGCTCCGTGCCATCATATTTTGTCTTTTATTAAACTCCGATAAATCGGCAGCTTTTTTTTTTTTTAATTGAAGGTTTAACGACCACCGTGAGCAACTCAATTGGCTATGAGCAGTCGCCCGTCCCTAATTTAGGGCCACTGGTTCCAGGGAAGGGAGAGAGCCTGTGCCGTAAGACAAACACAACATCCATGCCTCACCGGGATTCGAACCCGAACCCTTTCTCGGACGAATAGACCACTGCGCCACAGGGGCGGCATCGGCACCTTTCCCCATTCTGACTCCAAACACTCTATTAACCGAAAGCCGGTCCTCGGGTTGTATATATACTGCACTGTGAACTTCACCTGCGCCAGCGTTCGTTCTCCAGACGCGCTCATTTCTCTAGGTAGGGGGTTGGTCATAACGTAAGGAATCTGACTACAGCACTTTATGCTGACGACACTACACTGGCCTATACTTCCATGAATAAATATCAAGCAACATGTATGTTGCAATACTATGTGGAAAAACTGGAGAATTACTTCCTAGACTGGAAAATTAAAATTAATACTGACAAGACACAAGCAATTCTGTTCTCCCGTAAAACATACAAGTACAATCCTGACTTTGAAATTGAATTGTATGGCAAAAAAATACCATGGGTAAAAGATGTAAAATATTTAGGCCTCATTATGGATCATAATTTGAGCTGGAACAAGCATATTAAGGAAACCCAGGCTAAAGCACTTAAACTAAGAGGATGTCTCCCACACATAATTACAAACAAAAGGCTTAGCAAGAAAATAAAAATAAAACCTTGTAATGGAAAGCATGCTTCAGCCCGGTGATTACCATGGCTGTCCTATCTGGGGTAACTGCAGAAAGCTGCAAAAAATAATATTATCTCGTTTCAAAATAAAACTCTTCGTATGATGGTAGGACTCGACGGAAAACATCCAATAATGCTATCCGTAGTATGCTAAATATCAACTCTATACATTATACTATGTATGATCTAGCGCAAAGGTATTGTTAGAAAGCCAAGAAACATCCCAATCCTCTTGCCACGGAGGCCGTCAATTATGTTGTCAATGATACTGACAAATTTATAAGACCGAAGGCTAGTTTAAATAAAATTCCTGAAAAGAATCTTAAGTATCCAGTTCACAGTTATACTTCCAAAAATATGAAAAATAACTGGGACTAGATTGAAGTTATTCTTCACACATGGGAAGAAAGCAAGAATTGAATATCAGGAGGTTTTTTTTTGGGGGGGGGGGGGGGACCGGGCCTTTTAAGGGCCGAGCAAAATGTTGCATAAAAGATTTATCTTTTTAGTAGTGAATATCTCTCCCCTTAACTAACAAGGTGTTAGTTGATTGTCTTGTCTTTTATATTAAATTTTTTTTCTTACGCCTTAGTTCTGACTAAAAAAATAAAAAAAAAATAAAAATAAATAAATAAAAAAATAAAACAGCACTCTTAATTTTTTCCACTGTTGCACACAATTGCGCAACAAGCAGACAAGTAGCGAAGAAAAAAAAGATTGGCCCTTATACTACCGGCTCCTTAAATAAGGAATAAAAACCCTTATTGTGGCTGTTTTTATATTTTTGTTTTTCTGTTGTGTACTCAAAATGAGTAATTTAAACCTCGATCGGTGTAATCTTGTGATCACACCACCTCAGCTATGGTTACTCTGACATGTCAGGCAAGAATCAACAAAAGTAAACCTGAGAAAAAATTTTTAAACCAATGGGGAAAAATCTTTTCTCTCATTGGCTGACGAGTAACGAAGCAATAGCGGACCCGAGATAAACACTGAGCAAATGGCCAGTTTTGTCTTATCCGGTGTTGAACGTCGATTTTCAACTGGGAAACTTATTCTGTGTGCGATGTTTTTCTTTTCAGGTTCCCCCTTTCCCGTGTCCTTCTCTTCCTTTCCGCCTGTGCTCAACTGTGGCACGGGTGTACCGGGCATTTTTCTGCAGAGAGAAATATCGCTCGGAACGGCTTGCTGTTGCAGGTAAGTATGTAGGGCAGCTTACAACTTCATTACTTAACGGAAAACCGTTTACTCCTTGTGCTCTAATATTTCCATACTTTTCTTTCGTGCTATTCTATCAGGGCAATCTGCTCCTAACTCTCTTAGATTCCCTTTCACCTTCCAAAAGGCGCAAAGCGCTGTGGGTTCGGGTCTCTCAACCTAAATTAGGAACACCTTGTTGTTGTTGGTCATAACGTAATGGCTCATCGTTGTATATACACGGTCGAATCACAACACTGTGACCACCAGCTAATACCCAGAGTAACCGCCGTGTGCAGCGCGGACGATCGAGGTGGTCCCACAGATGCTCAATTGAGTTTAAGTCTGGGGAATTAGGAGGCCAGAGAAATACTTTGAAGTCTTCATGGTGCTCTTCCAACCACTCTCAGACATTTCTAGCTGTGTGACACGTCGCATTGTAGTGCTGGAAGGTCCCATCCGCCCCAGGGAAGACAGACAGCATGTATGGGTGTACTTGGTCTGCAAGGATGGATCCATAACGAATTCGGTCCATAGTACCTTCCACAGGTATGAGTGAACCCAGAGAATGCCACGAAAACATTCTCCAGACCATAACGCTGCCCCCACCAGCTTGTGTTCTTCTAGCAGTGGTTGAAGAGTGTTTGTTCTCCGATGTTTCTTGCCTTATACGCCAACGTCCATCCGCCCGATGAAGAAGAAAATGTGCCTCATAGAAGAATGCAATCTTTTGCCAATCAGCGGAAGTCCAATTCCGATTTCTGCGAGGATGCACCTTCGTTAGCATAGGTGCAGTGACCATCTGTCTGCATCGGCGCCCCATACGCAGCAGGGTTCGTTGAACTGTCGTTTTCGACAAACTTCCGGTAGCCCCCTGGCTCATTCGGACAGTGGGTTGTTCCACTGTAGCGTGTCGATCGACCCTCACGCACCTTCGCAGCCGATGTTCACCTCTGACATCAATGACACGTGGTGCTCCGCAGTTTACACGTCGCTTATTCGCAATCGTGCCATTTCTCCAATCATGATACACTTTTATCACAGCAGCACACGAACAGTTCACAAACTGCGGTGTTTCAGAAATACTGCCACCTTTGGCCCGAAAGCCGATAATTATCACTTTTTGGAAATATGATAAATCGTTTCTTTTATCCATGACAGCTACGAGTGATATGTTTTCAGAATGCCTATAGCACGCCTTCTATAACCTCCAAGCCAGCTCAAGACACGGTTTTTCTTTCATTGGCTACGCGCAGTTGACGTCAAAAGTAGGAGGTGGCATAATCCCAAACTCGGTATCGAGCACAAAACTTTTCCCAATGCAGGCATTATGGTCTGGGGAGCCATTGCCTACGATAGCCAATCAGCTCTAGTAGTGGTACGGGGATCATTTACGGGGCAGCGGTTTGTGGATGAGATCCTACGTCCCCATGTGCTCCCATTCCTAGCCGGGATTCCAGGTGCGTTATACCAGCAGGATAATACCCGCCAACACACGGCTAGGGTTACCCATGAATGCCTACGTCATGTCTGGTCACTTCCATGGCCTGCCCGCTCCCTGGACATGTCCCCTATCGAGCATGTGTGGGGCCAGTTGAAACGCCAGCTGCCGCCGTGCCGCACTATCCGAGATTTGGAGCACGCCGTCCAACATGTGTGTGCCAGACTGCCGCAGAAAAAAATCAGGCCTCTGTTCACCTCCATGCCGGACTGTATTGCAGCATGTATCGCCTCACGAGGCGGAGCGATGCGCTATTGAAGATGACCGGACTGCGTGTCACAGATCCCTCTGGAATTGTTCTGCAGCTCTGTTTGACATCATCTGCATCATTCCTCTTTGTCATTACGTCGATAAAATTTCAGTTCAACCCGATGCTTCCTTCTTGGTGCACAAATTTCATTGCCCGTGAGAGTGGTTTAGCACTTTCTACAGAATAAAAATAGGTACACTGATGGGTGACCTGGCGGTCAGAGGCGTAAGCTTCTGGCTAATCGTGTGAAATAGCACGTTGTTCGAGTCTCAGGGAATGCTTGGGTAGTGTGCCTGTCTTACGGCGCTGGATCTTCCCCTTCCCAGTTACCAGTGACCCTATTAGGAACAAGCGACTGCTTATCGACATTAGGTTGCATGCTGTATCCTTTAAACTCCGAAACAAAAAAAAAAAAAATTAGTACAACCATTGCAGTAATGAATACGAAAAAAAAAAAAAAAATTAGTACAACCATTGCAATAATGAATACGAAAAAAAAAAAAAAAAAAAAAGACATTTACGATATGTTGGCTGAAAAAGATCAACTATTTGCACACAAAGAATTCACAAAATCAATAAAACACTTCACACGATTCCAGAGAACTAGTTTGTGTACTTTTTAGGTTCAGTATCACTTGCAGAGCATTTTTTCGCCTCTGTGAATATTTGGCGTTTATATGAAAAATGGTCACTACATCTCATAAGTTACAGCAACAACTGTACGTTCAGACTAAAAATCAAGCTAAAACATTTGCATATATTCAGGAGACGGTTCATTATTATTGCGTATAATATATATATATATATTTTTGACTGAAGGTTTAACGATCACCGTGAGCAACTCGATGGACTATAAGCAGTCACCCGGCGTTAATTTAGGGCGTCTGGCTCCAGGGAAGGGAGAAAGCTAGTGCCGTAAGACAAGCACAACTCGATGCCTCACGGGATTCGAACCCGGACCCTTCGTGGACGAATGGTCATAAACCAGCGCTTAGACAGCAGCGCCACCGAGGCGGCTCAGTTCATTATCACTACGCGTGTCTACACACGTGGACGCATTCATAGCTCCAGGTAGAGACATATCGACCAGGCGGAATATACATATATAAACAGCGCGGTCAGGGCGTGTAAGTTGGACAGTGTGAAGCCGTGCAATGAGGAAAGGGAATGACTTGCCGGGGTTTGAATGGTCAATGATTACTGTTTGGGAGTTTAACTATCACGGTGAGCAACTCAGTGGGCGACAAGAAGTCGCCTGTCCTCAATTTTCTGCCACTGGTTCCAGGAAAGGAAGAGAGCCAGCGCCGTAAGAAAAGTACACCACCCATGACTCATCCGGAACTCGAACCCATGCCTACTCAGACGAGCTGTCAGAAGCCAGCAGTTAGACCACTGCGCCACAGAGGCGGCTGGAGAATGATTAATTATCGGCGCCAGAAAGGGAGCCGCTGGCTGACAGCTAGGCAAACGGCAGTTGACATATGCTGACAGGAACATCATACGGTTCACGATACTTCAATTAGCGGCATACTACAACTTAAGTTAAGAGAAAAACTCTTTCTAGCACAGAAAGTGTACGCTCTAAAGAATGTGCATTCGGCGTCTTCGGCCCGTTCATGTGCCCAAGCTGATCGTGTGCGCTGGGCACGGAAGCACTGTGATTGGACACTGGACGACTGAAAAAGAGTCTCCTGGTTTGATGTGTCTAGGTTTCAGCTCCAACATGCCGATTGACGGGTCTGTATTCGACGCAGCGCTGGTAAACAGTTGCAATCGGATGGTACGGTTGGACAGGAACAGGCCGGAGGAGGTGGTATAATGACATGGGGGTTGCTCTCATCAGGAGTGCCTTCTGCAACAACCAATTCGCATCAATTGCTGACTGCAAAAGACTGCAAAAGTCAGCAATTGACGTCCCGTCTACTTCAAAAGTGTTCCTAGAAATTCCCGTTTACTTCAAAAGTGTTCCTTGAGATTCCCGTCTACTTCAAAAATGTTCCTAGAGATTCCCGTCTACTTCAAAAGTGTTCCTAGAGATTCCCGTCTACTTCAAAAGTGTTCCTAGAGATTCCCCTCTATTTCAAAAGTGTTCCTAGAGATTTACGAATGGCCAGTTACTGTAACGCCAATCAGCAACATCTTCTTGTCCGACCTTCATATCAAAGAAAGAGGAGAGGAACATTCGTGTAAAAGTTTTTTTTCTTGATGAGGTTAGATTCTAGTATGCGACTTTCTGCCCACTGGGAGAGGCATGCATGTCGCTAGGAAAGTAAGATGCTGCAGAAGAACCCAATCTAATATTTTCTTCTCCCTGAGCTGCGTACTTTTGTACTGTGTACCCAATGGCAAATAAAAACCATAGCGTACCCTCGGCCCTTCTCCAGTGCCCATTGTGTTTTGACACCACTTTCCTAACGAGCTAAACAGTCTTGCTAATTACTCGCAGCAGATGTTACAGCGAATGGTATACTACAGATGTTATTACTAACCTTTCAAACGATGTTTGGTTTAAAACCCACTGTAGTTTTTCTTTTATTTCATGGCACGCCTATATCTTTAACGAATAAATTGTAAATTTTTCTGCATGATAAAAAGTGTACAACAGGTTTGCGGGGAACATAGCAAAAGGTTGCGTGACCACTGATGGGCATAAGAACCATACCTGATTCTGATGCCCATCAGTGGGTCTCCTTCCCGCCGTTGAAAACGACCTCAATGCCAGTTCCTATCAATTTATTCTTTCGTAGCAAGCGTTGCCCTACATGTTGACCGTGTATTCGGATGACGCTTTTCCAGAAAGACCAACACCGCATGTCAAAAGGCCATCGTTGTGCAAGACGGTTCGAAGATCATGTTTAAGCATCCCTTGCACTTCCATGGTATCCAAATTCCTCCGACTTGAATCCCACCGAACATTTGTGGGATGAAGTATTTATTCTCTGGTCAATGTCAGTACCTCGCTCCGTCGCCGAACACCGAGTGGCCATTCTATCAATTACACACACACTCACACACACACACATTTGGGAGTATGGATAATTTCCATAATCATATTATTTTTATAAAGAAATAAACTTATCATTATTATAAACTCTCCTGTGGGAAAAATAACTTCACGTTAAATATTACACTGAGTACCAGATTATAACGAAAAAAGTCACTACGGGAATTTCGGGAACATTTACAAAATTTACGAATGAGACAGGGTGACGAAATAACAACATAAAATAAAAAACAAAAAGTAAGCAGTATAAAGAATGCAAGAAACGTTTAACAGATATTGAACCCATGTTGGAGATAAACTTGAGACATAGCTTTCCAAAAGTGTAGCATCGTTCGAAAGTAACAGAAAGATACTCAGCATGATGACATTCCAAATCCCGAAACTGTGTACAATTCCTCTCACTAAACTCAGGTTCTATACGGTTCACGGATACATATTTAAAACTTCCATGATTCAGCAAACAATGCTTTACCAGAAAGACGACCTAACCACTTCTCGACGATTTTTTTTTGTCAGTAAAACACCGAAAACCAGAATCGCGTACTTACTCTCATCTTTCAGAGACATCTGTAATCATATCTTTTATTTCGAGATCCGGTAAATTATGTCACTCATACCATAAACTACCATACCATATTTCAGGCTGCAGATCATCAGCACACCACATTTAAAATCTGAAGTTTAAGTCTGTTAGTTAAATCTACATGAGGCCAGATTGTTTTCGTCAGCAAACCACCACAACTCTCGAAACTCCGGGAATAACTTTTCTACTCTCAAAATCTGCAATCACTAAGTTTAATTCAAGATGGTGCTCTTTTTCCATTTGGGAATTTAATGCCCACCATGAGCAACTTGGTATGCTATAAGCAATCGCCATTTCCTGTGTTAGGGCCACTGGTTCTTGGGAAGGAAGAGAACCAGTGCCACGCCAACCACGCCTCACCGGGATTCGAACCCGGACCCATCTCGGACGAATGGTCAGAAGCCAGTGCTTGGACCCCTGAGCCACCGGAGTGGACAAAATGGCGTTGCTTCCCTTATGAAAGAGTAAATGTCAATTTCTGGTGGAATAATTTCTTCTTAATACGGCCAAAAGTTAACTTAAACTTTACACTTAAATGACATTAACATCGGGAGTAGCTGCTTTCAAATTGTACTGTACCGTCCAGAAGAAAAAAAAAAAGCTGACAAAATTAAGTATCCGAATTATTATCCTAATCTTACGCAAGAAAAAATCCTCCCGTTTATAAGTCTTGTCGGACCCATGGTTTTGAATCGTCTTATCATCTTGCTGTTTCGGTTGCTCTTGTTAGTAACGTAAAACTAGCTTTCTTTACGGCTGGCTTAAAAATGACTTTAGGAATTCCCATACGATTAATGCAAGGTAGAAAGTTCCATGATGGCGACTGCGTAAGAGGTCCTAATGACTAGGTCGCCATATTGCTTTGGCTGAGCACACTATCCCAGTGGTGCATTTCTAGTTGGGGCGCAGTAACATAATCTCCGAACATGTTGCCATCCCCCGACCCTGTATAGCCACTCTGCTTCCCAGCGCTCACGGCAGATGATCGACCAATACTTCCTTTTCCGTATCGCTTGAAGCCAGACCTCTCCAATCAATGGACGACCGGACACAAGGATGGATCTATGCGTGTGTGTGTGTGTGTGTGTGTGTGTGTTTGTGTGTGCTTAGGGTGGGTGGATGGATGGGTGGGTAGGTGGTTGAGGCTCGTTCCTCTGCACGCATATTCCTCCCTCCCTCCCTCCCTCCGCGTTGCCTCAACGAGCCCTCCCCTTTCCTCTCGCACCAGGCGACTGACTCCCTGTTTACCCAAAGTTTGAGAGAAAGAGCTTGGCTCAGTTGGCAACCAGCACTCCACACACACACCCAGCTTCACTTCTGTTATCTCCTTTCTCTTTGAGACTTCTCTCAACTCATGAAAGCTGGCCAGCTTTTCCACCACCGCCCTCATCGTCATCATCATCATCATCATCAACAACAGCAGAAGCAATACCATCTGTGTTAGAGAGAGAGAGCACTCACTAACACATCATCATCATCATCATCATTTCATCCAGCTTAAGAAAACGACCGTGCGGAAAAAGTTCGTCGTCAAGTTTCAGCTATTTCGACCCTCGAAATGTCGCCACTCTGCATCATAAAAGAAATAAAATTGTCTTATTTTTTTAGGGGTTTGAGAGGGTTGAAATCGTAACTTACGAGGACAGGGCTGTCGAATTTACGTTTTTAAGTACTAGATCGCCGTTCACAAGCAGCTCAAGACTTCATGAAGACAACATGAGTCTTGAATTATTGCTGTTTTTAATGCGCAAACTAAAACGCGCAAGAGGTGAGACAACTGTCGGTCAAGACCAGGTAGGTCGAAAACATTTATACGTACGGACCACATTCGGTAAGAATGTGGTCCGTACGTATAAATCAAACGACAAAGTCTTAAAGGTGAAGGACGGCGGAGTCTTTTAAAAATCCCACCGAATATCTGCGAATCCAAATTAAAGGTCATTTCTTAATCATTTTTTCATGAAAGCGTACAAAATAAATCATACAAAGTAAATATATTTTTGAACATAAAATAATACAATCTCTCAGTCGGGATGAGGGGGAAACATGCCACCGTTTCGTTGGCGCTTGTCTCATTCATAAACTTTGAAATTCTGAATATATATATATATATATATATGCAGCACATTTTTTTCATTGATGGCAAATGTGTACCACTTAATCGTGATCTCTTTACAGTAACTTTTTCGCTTCAAAACTGAAAATAATCGTTCGCGTCAAACACCGCACGTACTTGGCAACCAAATTGAATGATCTTTGAGAACCGATCGGCCAGTAAACACGAATAAAAGTTTGGCTCGCGGAACCTTTGCAAGATACGGACATACAGGCAACTGACCAGGAAACCGCGAACTTCATTTTTTTGTTTTTCGTTTTGCTAATCAGATTTACATTTAAAATATGATTTCAGTGCATAAAAATATGATGAAGTGCATGATTTTAAAGCCGTTCCACCCTGCGAAATTGCAGCTCCACTCAGGACGGCCTTTAGCATAGGCGAGCAAGGGGGCTGCCTAGCGCCGCCAATTCTAAGGGCCGCGGATTTAAATCATATATCGATTTTTTGTCATCATCCAATTTTTAATCTTTATTATCTCTAAAAAAATAAATTATTAAAAAGATAACAGTCGAAGTGCGGCTTTTCTCTTGTCCCACTAGTTTTTTTGGGGGATGCCGCTAAGTGAATCTATATAAAAACAGCTGTTCCCCTTCTTTATGATTTGCAGTGAAGTTTAATTTCTTTTCCGCTGGCTTTACATATAAAATGGTAATAACCAAAGAGGTATGTGTAGGCGATAAACAAAACGCCAGCCAAAAGTTTCCAGGGTTGAGTGAAAAGCAACACGTCTGGGATTTGCTAATTTAACAGGATTACAGTTCCCACACTTTTGACTACAGCACATCGTTTGACTAATGTAATTTTAGCAAATTATAAAAATTATTACACTCTAGGAAAGCATTTTTTCTCGTTTGAGTTTTCTACAACAGTTGTAAACGGATGTAGGTAAAAATACCCCCGGAAGAGGTACCCCCAGAACAAACGGTTCATTGTAAACTGCCACACAGGAACACTGATGTTGTGTGGCAGTGTTCCGGTGTGGCAATTTACCGGCAACCCTGCCACACATCTTCAGCAACTTGGCTACAAAAGTTCAAGGGGGGGGGGGCGGTCTGTAAAGATTACTGTTTCTGGCCCTATATTGAGAACTGAATTGGGAACTCCAAACGAATTTCGCGAAAACATTCCATGTAAGCCAAGTGAGAATTGTACTTTAATTTGAAGAAATAAATTGCCGAGGATCCGAGGCACACTTGGTTGGGGGAAGGGAAGGAGGGGGGTGCTCTACCCCGAACCTCCGTAATAATACATTCTGGGCCGCTGGAGTCTGTCAGTGCATCCAGGAAGTTGCCCTTGAAGTGTCCACGAGGTCCATGAGCTTGGGGGGAAGGGGGTTCCCCAAAATGTTAAAATGGACGTAGAGCTGTACCCCCTCCCGTTTCTAAGAGCTATTCCGGGGTAACATCGACGATACACTGACCGACTCTAGAGGTCCAGAATATAAAATTACGGAAGTTGGGGATAGAGCGTAGAGCCCTCCAAACCAAGCATCTCGCACCCCTTTCACAGGCTTCACCAAATTTCTGGGGGAGGGGGAAGGGCATACATAGTTTACCATTAAACACAACATGAAGCATAGAAATTGCAAGCAAATCCCTTACCTTGAACACTTGTCTGCGCTCATAGAAACTTGCACCCCACCCTCCTGACAATTCGTGGTCGTGTACAGAATCATTATGTAAAGCATGGTTCTAATGTTTACAGCTCTACGTCCATTTTAACATTTTGGGGGACCCCCCTCCAAGCTCACGGACCTCGCGGGCGCTTCAAGGGGAACAGCCTGGATACACTGACAATCTAATATTACGGAAGTTGGGGGTTAAGCCCCTCCCCAAAGTACCTCAGATCCTCGGCAATTTATTTCTTCAAATTAAAGTACAATTCTCGCTTGGTTACATGGAACGTTTTCTCGAAATTCGCTTGGAGTTCTCAATTCAGTTCTCAATATAAGCCAAGAAACGGCAATCTTTATAGCCTCCATTGAACTTTTGTGGCCAAGTTGCTGAAAGATGTGTGGCAGGGTTGCCGGTAAATTGCCACACCGGAACACTGCCACACATCAGTGTTCCTGTGTGGCAGTTTACAGTGAACCGTTTGTTCTGGGGGTATTTTTTCCGGGGTATTTTTTCCGGGGGCATTTTTTTCGCTTTTCAGTTTTCAGGGGTATTTTCTCCGGGGGTATTTCCCCCGGGTATTTTTATCGTTTGACGTTATAAACAGTGTGATTAACGTTAAACCTTAAGTTATGTGCCAAAAAGTTTATGCAAGAATAATTAAGAAACAGCAAGCTACAATGGCATTTACAAATAAACATACTGTAAGCAGCATTCGGAGAAGTTCAGAAGATTTCAGGCAGGCCTTAAGTTCATATATTCAATAAAAATTTGGTGCATTTTTTAAAATTCTAGTTTCCTGTCATTGAGGGAAAAATACGTTATTCAAATATGATTGAAAACTGATATTTTAACAATTACGTATCATGCAAGTTTTTCACTTTAAAATACTATTAGGGGCCGCCGAAGTAGTAAGGCCGACCTTGGCTCTACTAGCCAAGTGCTGACAGCAACCATATGATACTAGTCAAATATCATCGCTTGATAGCACTTTGTGCAGCGGTAAAGACAATTAATTAGTTAAGACGGGGAATGGCAATTTGTTTCCTTTCGTAACCTAAAATCAACTTGATTGGTCAATGGTCCAATGAAACAGCGTGCGTACTCACTCCTCCTTTTTTAGCTTGGAGGCTGTTACAATTCTAGTGACCGTTCCGTAAATATTCTTCGAAACCCCACACGGAGACCCCATGTTATGTGCGCGTTTAATCTTGTTTTCAAAAAAAAAAAAAAATGATAATTCAGTTGATGGTATTTGTAGTCTGTGAGTTCCGTTTTTTTTTTTTTTTTTTGTAGGGGTAGTTGAAATTAATCTTTTTCGAATTGAAAAAGTTCAAACACTAAAATGAGTAGGCGTTACTTTTCTGACAGTGAGAAAGAAATATAAAGTAGTATTAGCACTGCTGAACCGGGAGAAGGAGTTTAACGGCGGCAAAATGGAACTACACTGCTCAAAAGAATTAGGGGAGCAAGAGATATTGTAAGGAAAATCATGTGCGATTGAACGTTACCTATTTTTTTAATGTAAGATACAGAGAAAATATTCAGTAATATGAGTAAGAAAAATCACAGCGAATTTTTGTGCAATATTATCATTTAATGCACATGACGCGATATTCTACACAAAAATGTGAAATCTGTAAAACAAGAAAAAAATGACTCTTCGAATGTAGTAATTGATCTCTATTAGGGTGAGTTGTCCCCTCGAAATGTCAAGACAGCTGCATATCTATGTGTCAGGGAATTGATGAGGTTATCGAGAAGTTTTGGGGGATATATTTTCGCCATTCCTTAATGAGGGCAGTCTCTAGTTCACGAAGAGTCAACGGAGGTGCAGGCCGAGCTGCAATACGTCTGCCAAGTACGTCCCAGGCATCCTCAATTGGATTCAAGTCAGAGGAACATGCTGGTCACTCCATACGCACGATTTCCTTCTCTTGAAGAATGTTGTCCTCTATCATCCACGAAAAGGAGCCAATAGCCGATGCCTGCAGCTATTGGCTTCTTTTCGTGGATGACAATAGGTCAGAGAATCTCGTCTCTGTATCTCTGGGCCATCAGACTGCCGTTTCGGATGACGTACAGGTCCGTACGTTCACCGATATTCGTGCCTACTATACTGTCAATCCATGTCAGCCGTAATCTGATGTTTCTTGCCCAAAAGCTGGGTTATTTCGCATGCCGGGTTCCCTCCAGAAAGAAATCGCCGATGGTCAGACACCAGAGTGCATCTGGACTCGTCAGAGAAGAGAACTAGCCGTGTCCCCAACCACAATGTTTCTCAATCCAGTTTGTACAGTGTTGTGCTGTTAAAAGGACACACACCATTGCTCCACAAGCACAAAAGCCACTTTGGTGAAAGCGATTGCGGACGGTTTGAGCTAAAAACCTGCGCCATGTTGACACGAGAAACACTCGCTGGAGCTGAGCAACATTTCTCATTTTTCTGTTCCAGCGCGCTGTTTAACAGTAGATAACCGTCACCCCTTGGGCGGGTTGGCCTTGACCTTGCCACCGTCGAACACTTTCCGTAACCTGGAATCATGTCCACAGTCGGGAAATGACACTTCAAGATCCAGAAATCCGTAACAAATCAAGGTCTACGCTAATAAAACTCAAGAAATTTCTTAAACAATAAGCAATACACACAAATCGCGACATCTTCCAAACCCCTTAGAAAATGAACAATTTAACAAGAAATGAAATATTTTTTACCATTTCAATTTAGACCGCTTTCAGCTATATACACATAAATAAATAAAAAAAATTTTAGTCACAGCTTTTCCACAAATGAATGGCACCGGTTACAGGGTCGTTCTTAATATCTTTTGTACCATTCAAGAAGGTTTGCTGTGAATACATTACCTTCGTGAATATCTTAGGCTTACTTCCTGAATACAAAATGTCTCTTTATACACTGAAGGGCCACTTTATTATGATCACCCCCTCAGTACTTCGTTGGGCCACCTTTTGCCTTTAATACTGCGTCGATTCTTCGTGGCATGGACTCCACGAGATCTTGATAGGTGGTTTGTGGAATCTGAGACCATGCTTAATGAATAGCACTTTCCAGAAGTGTGCGATTGCAGGGGTGTGGATCCAGCTGTCTGATTGCTCGTTCAACTTCATCCCACAAATTCACAATGGGGTTGAGATCTGGAGATTGTGGGGCCCACCTAAGCAAAGTAAACTCACTGGCATGTTCCTGAAACCAATCCTGCACAATACGAGCACTATGGCAGGACGCATTATCTTGTTGAAAGTAGCCATCGCCATTGGGATAAACCATCCACATGACAGGATGCACTTGGTCCCCAACGATGTTTAGATATGATGTGCCAGTCAGACGTTGATCAACACGACTTAAAGGGCCCAAAGCATGCCAGGAAACCATTCCCCAAACCATAACGTTGTCTCCACCAGCTTGAAGGGTTGTAGCAATGCATTTGGGGTCCATGCTTTCGTGCTGTTTCCGCAAAATTCTCACTCGGCCATCGGCATGGTACAACTGAAAACGTGATTCATCGTACCACATAATTTGTTTTCAATTATCGATTGTCCAATCCTTGAGCTCCTGTGCGAACTGGAGACGTTTTCTCTTGTTAAGTTCAGACAGCAAAGGTGTTCGAACAGGCCTTCGGCTGCCATATCCCATCCGATGCAGTGTACGGCGAACAGTGCGTGCAGAGATCATTTCATGGGATCTTTGATTAAGATGGTCGGTAATTTGCTGCATTGTTGCCCTTCTGTTGTCTGTTACCAGTCTGGACACTCTCCGTTCCGCCCGAGCAGTCACTAGTCGATGACGACCACACGTTGCACGTAGAGACCCAGTTTTTTGGCTGACAGTCCAGTCTTTAAACATTTTAACAACAGCTGCTCTGGAACATTTCACGAATGCGGCGGTTTCGGTGATACTAGCTCCATGGCTCCGAGCTCCTACAATCATCCCACGTTGAAAGTCCGTCAAATCGCATTTTTTACCCATCTCGTCACCCAAAAATCACTTTTACTGCTGTCACAAGCACTAAGCTTTCCCTTTTTATACTAGCCTTGCCCTCTGGCGGCAACAGCGTGCAGACGTAGCTCATTTGCCTAAAACTGTCAGGTGGTCATAATAAAGTGGCCACTCAGTGTATATGGTGCTGTAAGAACAACGTACTTTCACTTTTAAACCCAGAGATAGTGATACGTCCAGTCTTCACATAGAAACGGATTATATTTGTTATTACATTGAGGAATGGCTTTGGACTCTGTTCCGGGCGACAGATTAAGTAAGTCGGGTGCTGAGTAGCAGAAAAAAGGAGACTTGAAGAAGGTGTGTACACCAGTCGATAGTTTTTGAGCACGTCTTTTGTAAAAAAAGATCGTGCTTATTTTCCTTCTTTCCGTCCTTCCGCCCGTCAGTCTGTAGACATCATATCTCTGAAACTGTTAGTCCGATTTGAAAAATTCTTTTTGCGTTGAGAAGCTTGAAATATGCAAATGATGATCCTTCATTTCGTTTTATTTTTACGATGTACGATTTCGCCGTTAGAGGGCGTAAAGGCAGATGATGTTGAATTCAAAATAAATTTTATTCCGTATATTTGCTTCTAAACATCCGATTGAAAAAATTATTTTATCCTTCGATTCCATTTATGTCGAAGAGTATTTTCGGTGTAGTTACTTTTTCAAGTTACTCATAGATTTCCGCTAGGGGGCGTAAAAGTAAATTACGTTTTCCCCGATATCTCTTCTAAACTCCTGATGGAAAATCTTTTGCATATAATTTCAAATTTTTGGTAATGAATGCTTTTGCCACCAGGGGCGTAAGAGTTAATTTTTGCTTCTGATGCATTTGCCATAAAATCTGAGCTTCTAAAATCTCGATTGAAAAGTTATTTCGTGGACCAATGCCATTCAGGTTGATAAATTTTTCAGAATATTTTCTTCTAAAAATATTGCATGGTTTCTCAGCCAGGGGCGTAGATGTATATCTTAATTTTGTCAATGTCTCTGCTTGTTATGGTCCGATTTGAAAAATTCCTTCTTTATTGGATAGAGTTTCCGGTGTGACATGTTTTTCATATAATTTCAAAATTTTCAAGTAAATCATAGACTTTCCGCTGGGGAGGGGGCGTAAAGATAAATTGTGTTTCCCCCGATATCTCTACTTCTGAAACTCCAATTTGAAAAATTCTTTCTGCGCCGGATACAGCTCCTGATGGAAAATCTTTTGCACATAATTTCTGATTTTTGGTAAAGAATACTTTGGGCACCAGGGGGCGTAAGTGTTAACTTTTGGCTTCTGATTTATTCGTCATAAAAACCGAGCTTCTAAAATATCGATTGAAAAAATTCTTTCGTGGACCGATGCCACTCACGTCGATAAACCTTTTTGGAAAAATTTCTTCTTAAAATAATACATGATTTCTACGCCAGGGGGCGTAGATGTATATCTTTTTTTTTTTTTTGTTAATATCTCTACTTCTTGGAGTCCGTTTCAAAAATTCCTTCTTTGTTGGATAGTGTTTCCCATGCGAAACATTTTTCATATAAATTCAAAATTTTCAAGAGAATCATAGACTTTCCGTTATGGGGCGCAAAAGTAAATTGCGATTTCTGCGTTATTTGTACTTCTAAAACTCCGATTTGAAAAATTCTTTCTGTATCTCACACAGCTCCAGATGGAAAATGTTTTTCATATAATTTCTAACATTTGGTAAGGAATGGTTTGGCCACCAGGGAGCATAAGTGTTAATTTCTGCTTCTGATGTATTCGCAACAAAATACGAGCTCCTGAAAACTCGACTAAATTTTTTTTTGTTGGACCGATACCACTCACATCGAAAAACATTTTGAGAATACTTTCTTCCTAAAATAATTCACGGTTTTCCCACCAGGGGGCGTAGATGCATATCTTGTATTTGTCCATATCTCTGCTTCGAAGAGTCTGATTTGAAAAATATTTTCTTTGTTGGAGGGCGTTTCCGCTGCGAAATGTTTCTCATATAAGTTCAAATTTTTCTTAACGCACAAGTCTGCAAACAGAGGGCGTACGTTCACGATTCCGTTTACAGTAATATCTGCGGGATTAAAAACGCGATTGAAAAACTTCTTTCTTCGGTCAAATACTATTGCTTTCCATACCGGTTCCATTGACTTTGAATAGCTTTGATAAATTTATTTTGCTTCAAAACGAATTCAAAAGACGTGCTCATTACACCCGAAAATTCGGTGTCACCGTTCTTGTTAAATATTATTTTGTTGCGTGTGCTTCCCATTTAACTCCAAATCGTTCATGCCATCCCGAGAATTTTGTTCGTAGTTACTTCTCAAGAAATCGCTTCGTCTGTGAAAACGTTACATAATAAGTCTTACACCTGTGAAATCCTATTACGTTTGTATTTAAAATCATTCATGATATCGCATAAATTTTACTTGAAGTAATAACGCGTCCACTTCCTTCCATACGATGTACGACTGGCTATTAGCCAATCTTTCGAAAGGAAGGCTTCCATACGACTAGCTATTAGCCAGTCTTTCGAAATGAAGTCTTTCAAAAGGAAGCCTTCCATACGACTAGCTATTAGCCAGTCTTTCGAAATGAAGTCTTTCAAAGGGAAGCCTTCCATACGACTAGCTATTAGCCAGTCTTTCGAAATGAAGTCTTTCAAAAGGAAGCCTTCCATACGACTGGCCATTAGCCAGTCGTATATATGTAAGTCTATAGGAAGCCTTCCATATATATATAAGTCTAAAGGAAGTCTTCTATACGACTGGCTATTAGCCAGTCTTTCGAAAGGAAGTCTTTCAAAAGGAAGCCTTCCATACGACTGGCTATTAGCCAGTCTTTCGAAAGGAAGCCTTCCATATGACTGGATATTAGCCAGTCTTTCGAAAGGAAGTCTTTCAAAAGGAAGCCTTCCATACGACTGGCTATTAGCCAGTCTTTCGAAAGGAAGCCTTCCATACGACTGGATATTAGCCAGTCTTTCGAAAGGAAGTCTTTCAAAAGGAAGCCTTCCATACGGCTGGCTATTAGCCAGTCTTTCGAAAGGAAGCCTTCCATACGACTGGATATTAGCCAGTCTTTCGAAAGGAAGTCTTTCAAAAGGAAGCCTTCCATACGACTGGCTATTAGCCAGTCTTTCGAAAGGAAGCCTTCCATACGACTGGATATTAGCCAGTCTTTCGAAAAGAAGTGTTCGCCCTTTCCTTTCGAAAGCCCGAATTTCCCACATGACCCGATACATCACTTTTGAGTTATTTTTCAAAGCCAATCGGATCTTTCGATAAAATACTTAATGGCAATTGTGTGAGAAAGTCTTAACTTCATATCTGTTAGCTATTGCGTCCATCGATAAAATCTGTTAGGCCTACTGCTGCTATGGCTGGAGGTGGTGCAAGAAATGCCAATGCTATTCGTAGCATTTACAACCATCAGCACACTTTGATATTTGAGGTGGACATTATTTTCTTCAATATTTGGATGTGTCAATCGGATGAACCCAGCTAAACCTTGCTCATCTTCAAGCTTATACTCTCGCCAGAGGCCGAAATGCACTCTGTTTGTCAGCATTTCCTCGTTGATGATTTGGTGAGATTAGCACAAAAGCAGTCTAGATGAGATCGGAGCAGCTGAAGGTTTCGCGAATTACTGTATTACACATTCATAAAAACCCTCGAGATGTCCATAATTAGCAATATATGCAGCATTATCACACCATTTACTCCATCTGACTGAAGTATCCGTTATATGATTCTTAAATTGCAAATTAAAACAAGAAAGATGACACCGAATTTTCGGTCGAAATAAGCACGTCTTTTGAATCTTTTCCGATGCGATTAAAATTTTTCAAAGTTATTCATAGTCAATGGAAAAAAAAAATTAACCAGATTTATACAATCGATAAAACATCTAGAAATAGAAACAGCTACTTAGTCCCACTAGCGGATAAAAGTATGTTTCCAAACTTAATAAATGGTACACAAAACGTTTAGCATAGCAGAAGGAAGTTTCAGAGACAAAGAGCTTTTTAAATCGAACAGTTCAAAAAAGAAATATTGAAGTAACATAATATAATTCTACGCCCCTAGCGGAAGAATTTTGCATAATGGAAAAGTTCAAAATATGCGAAAAGTATTTCTCAATAGCTACGCTAAGGAAAGTTTTTCTTTTTTTTTTTTTCAAATGCGTCTCTCGGAAGGAAAGATAGCGAGAAAAAGGTTTTGACCCTTACGCCCCTAGCGGGAAGGCTACGCATTATTTAAAGGATAATGTTCCCCCATCTTTATTGTAGCGAATGGCATACAGTACAAAAAAAAAAAAAAAATTCAATAGGGATTTTAGAAGCAGAGATACAACTGCAACAAAAGTGCACAAGCATCGCCTAGCGACAGAACTGTGAACTAAAAAAACTACGCAAGTACAAGCCTAAAGTGTTCCACAAGGTAAATGGTATCTGGTGTTAAAATAATTTTTTAAAGCAGACATTTAGAAACAGAGATATCGAGAAAAACAGATTAAATATTCGCGCTCCCTAGCGAGGAAATTGTGCATTATTTTGGGAGGAATTATACACAAAATGTTTTCATAGTTACCGAAAACGAATTTTTCAATCAGGTTTTTAGTCCCGCCAATATTGCAGCACACATACGTGAACTTACGCTCTCTAGTGGCACACTTGGGTGTTAAGAATAATTTGAAATTATACGCAGAACATTTCCCACGAGGAGCTATACCGGATGCAAAAATAATTTTTTAAATAGGACTTTTACAAGGAAAGATATCGGGGAAATCCAAATTTACCTTAAAATATGTACATCCCTTGAAAGAGAAAGTGTCCCCAAAACCGTTTTTGTTATAAAGGACACTGAAGGGAAGAAAGAATTATTTTCAGTCTATTATTTAGAAACAAATATACGGAAAAAATGTATTTTGAATTCGATAGCATCTGCTTTTACGCTTTCTAGCGGTGATATGCATTGAAAAGAAGTACCGGAAAGCAAGGTTCATCGTTCTCGCATTTAAAGCTTTTCAATGAAAAAATAATTCTTCAAATCGGGTGCAGAGATATGGTGTTCACAGACGGATAGATGGACAAAGTGATACTATAAGCACGTACTTCTTTTACAAAGGGGTGCTAAAACGAACTATAGTAAAGTTAACGCTGCTTCCTTTCCGGTGTTGATGAGAAGACCTGAATCAGATCAAGACAAAGCCAGAAGTGATGTACCTCATGAAGTGGAAAATTGAACATTTAAAGGAGATAGACGGACAAAAAGTCAATAACATGAGAGGAACAGGCATGTTGTTTCACAAGCGCTTCTGACTTGGGCCTGTGATATTAAAAATTTCAAGTACGAAGCCTTATACTGCGGTTGATTACTTTACATGGCGTTTTAGCATCTCTCCAAAGAGAATTCATCTATGTGGTCAAGCGCATTAGACAAGAATACTCGGAGGCGACTGCAGCGTCAAAAAAGCTTAGATCGTCCCACTCATATGTATGTTATCAAGAAGGTGTTCCACTAGAATGTCAGCAATGTCGTCCAAAACAGTAATCTCTTGCAGCGCACATTTAAGCCTTCTATTTTCAAGTTCCTGCCTCTACACGTAACGACAATCAAGCTAAACGAGCAAGTTACAAGTGCAAAAATGTGGCCATACTAGACGAGAAATGCATCTACCTAGTAAAACAAAAGCAAAAAAGGTTGTCAGTATATTAGGTCATATAAAATAGTTCCAGCGCATTGCTCAGTCCAATCAAAATGCAGTCCGATGTGTTGTGAAACCAGTTCGCAAGCGGGCTGATGTTATAAGATAAAAGATCGGGAGTCGTTCGCTGTCAGGCAGAGCAAGTTGCCCTTGAAACGGCGTTAAAAGTGAGTTTGCTGATCAAACTTTATGAGGCACAGCTACACGAGCTTAAAATTGAGGAAAGTGGGAGATACCGCAGCCCAGGCCGCCTCAGTTGCACGTGCGAACCGTATGGAAAAGACAGGGTAGAGTGATTCGTACGTCACAAACATGGTATAACGAAGTAAATTTCTCCGCCATTTTTGTCCACGCCGGGGCTCGAACCCGGGTCCCCTCATTCCGGAATAAGTCACTCTACCAATTGAGCTACGCGGACGTTCGTTATTGCTGCTATATTCCTTTATGTCGTGTGCGTCCTACGGGGCAGGCACGTCACATCTCCGTCATTTTTGTCCACGCCGGGCTCGAACCCGGGTCCCCTCATTCCGGAATAAGTCACTCTACCAATTGAGCTACGCGGACGTTCGTTATCGCTGCTATCTGCCTTTATGTCGTGTGCGTCCGCAATGATCACTTTTTATCATTTCGCTAACTTTCTCAATGAGTTAAGACGTGCACACTGAAATCGGGCGTACGGGCCTTTCGTCATTTTTCAAATCTTCCCGCCCATTCTTGAAACGTGCCTACCATCGTATTATATTTGTGCACGAGATAAGCAATTAGCTCCATACACATCACGCAACAATACAGTTGTCTCAGATGCAGTTTCATCGATTTTAAAACAGAACCGGATATTTGCTCCATGAGAGAGCAGTGACAATGCTCTTCCACTGAATGACGCAATGCGCAGCGTAAATAATCAGCTGCGTAATTCTCACGCAAACGCTGTTGCCACCGCATAGCTGATAAATGACTTATAGAAAAACCATGCCTTCCTGACCCATAGGTTTTTTTACCGGGGTTTTTAAAAAAATATTAGTCTAATTACTTAGTTGCCGCACTGTGCATAAACATGTAGAGCGTGCATAACGAAATTGTATGTTAAAAGAAAGATTTTAGGAAGAGATGAGTTCAATATTTTCGCCAGAACTCCTACACAGCTAAAAGATAATTTATGTTATGAATAGCACTAGCACGTAATTGGCTAACTTATCACAATCAAAGAAGGCACAAAACAAACGAAATTTTAGAATAAATTAACTTCGAGTTCGAAAGTAATCACAAGGATTTTTAGGAATTTCGTCGTGAGAAAAACTTGGGCATAAATGCAGAATGACCAAGTTTCGTATAAGGCAACCTTTAGAGATGCCATAAAAAAGTTTCTCTCTATACCAATTAAATTCCGTGTGGGTATATCCAGATTAAGGTTTGTCCTCAAGGGCGCCGGAAGGAGGGGGGTCGTGGAAAAAAAACCAGCATATGCGGGAAGTGTTCCTGCAATATTTCTTTTTGAAGAAAACCTCTGCCAGAAGTCACCGTTTGCTTGTGGAAGCTTATGGTGAACATGCTCTGGCTGAAAGCACGTGTAGACAGTGGTTCCGACAATTCAAAGAGACTGATTTCGACGTGGAAGACGAAGAACGTGAAGGTGCACCAAAAAAATTTGAAGATGCTGTTTTGGAGGCATTACTGGATGAAGATCCGTGCCAAACAGAAACCCTGAACGTTATCAACAACACAACTAATCAATTTTAGCAGTGCATTGAGACCGAAACATCCGGAATATGCGAAAAGACATGACAAGGTTGTTCTCCAGCACGACAACGCCAGACCTCATGTCGCGATACGGGTCAAGGGAACTGTAGAAGCGCTTGGCTGGGATGTGTTACCCCAACCGCCGTATTCACCAGACATCGCGCCATCAGATCCCTGCAGAGCGCCCTTTCTGGAGAGCGGTTCGGTTCTTATGAGGAGATCCAAAACTGGCTTGACAACTGGATTGATTCCAAACAACCGAACTTTTTCTATCGCGGAATCCACTTATTGCCTGAAAAGTCGGGGAAGGTTGTTTGTTGCGAAGGTAAATATTTTGAATAAAATAATCGTTATCTGTCTATAACAAACTATTACCCTTTTCGACCGAAAAACGATGTAAACTTATTTGTACACCCAATTTCAATTATTTTTGTTGTATTTTAGTATCTTGTACATTTACTAAAATGTTTGACAGCCTTGAAGGAGGTAAGGATTTTTCTTAGCCCCGCCCCCCTAAAAGTACGTATACGGGCGCCATTGTTTGTCCTCATAAGTTTTTGAATCTTTATCATTCTAGCAGGGTGTTTATTCAGTTATCTCCTTGTATTCTCGCGGAAGTGAAAACGACAATTTACCTCTGCCATAGTTATCATTTTCAGAAAATTATTCATGTAACCACTACTTTTTTTTTCCTTTGAAGTAAAACCACCTCAGACTACAGGGTAAAACTTTTGCATTTTGATGATTAAATATGGAAACTACGTTTACGCACTCTAAAATTATTTATGGGTACTTTTCTTTCCTGAGAGTTTAATTTCGGAAATTCTTTAGCTGGGTGTTCGCTTCTTTTGTATCCATGTTCTCCGTACTCCCCCCCCCCTCCTTTTCACTCGGGCGCTATCGCTGTCCTTTGGTGGAAGTTACAGAACGTCATAAAATTTATGGGATCACCGCTTTCCTCATTTCTTCAAGAGGATACTTTGGAACGAAGGAAATGCAGTTTCAAAGGGGGAAAAGAAAGAAAGAAAAAATAACTTTTTGATACTTTCACATCATCCTTACATCTCAATTTTTTCTACTTAGACATATCTCATCATATATAAAAGTGAAGTTCCTTTTTTATCTGCAAATCTAATTGCAACATCTTGCGTTCAGTGTTATTGCAGTCTTAAATTTTTTCTCGGACTTAACTTTTATCAAAACATGAAGACAAAACTTGATTTCACAGTACTGATTTCTTGATCACTATTCATCTGTAAGCTCTACTCAGTATAGCCGTTACAGTAATCTCCAAGATACTGTTTCTCGTTTTTATTTTTGTTTGTTTTCCATACTTTTTTTTTATTTTTGTTTCATAGTTATTTAAATTTTTTTTGAATTTTTTAAGTAAAGCTTATTTTTGATATCTTATGCTGCAGAGATCAATTATTAATTAATGACTTATGCAGCAGAAATTAAGAAAATATGGAAGGCGAAGGCAGCGCACACAGTTAATTGTATGTCCGCTAGTAATTTATGCAGCCGACTTGATTCTGCAGGTGCTTTAGGCATTCAGTACCCTAAGACTCAGGAACCAGGAAGCAACCATTTTCGGCTTATAAAACTTGTCTGGCAGTCAGAGTTCGTGACTGCTAGTGCGTACCAACAGAAGGACCAAGCTATCAATGAAGAAACAATAATAATAATACAAAAAAAAAAAAAAAGAAAGAAAAGAAAACAGATGCCTTGTTGTAGGTATCGTCGATGCTTCTCCAAAAATGCCGTACGAATGGAATACTGATCGGTTGAGCGGAATTAACGTTAATTTTACTTTCAATGATGCGTAGTAATTTCAGGCAGGTTTAGCTCAAGGCAATCTCATTTTCACGTAACTCACAGCCATTCAACTTCCTTAATTCCCATGAAAGGTTTAAATTAGGTGATACGAAATGTGGTGCGAAAATGAACATAAAACACTGGAAGATGCTGAATTCTTCCGCTCCCTAAGTGGTTCATATCTTTGTACCTAAAATGACTTCCATTAATTTAGTAAAATAAACGAAAAAGAGACCTTGTGATCGGTCTCCCTCGCTACTGTCTGGCTTTAGGCAGCAGCAGCAGCCAGGCATGCGCCCATTGGATCAGTGCCATCGGAAGATAACGACATTGAGGATGCCTCCTTCCATACCGTAAAAGTAGGCAACAACTACTTGGTGATGTCGCCAACAGAAAACTGCATGTGACAGGAGATGGCCGGCAATTTCCGATGGTCCCTTGAGCATACCGAAGCCTAGGCACCACCGACGGTGTCAGCAGCGCTTAATGAGACCTTCAGGGAGATGGATCGATCTCTGCGATTTCCTCCTTTGGGAGGGAGGGAGGGAGGCAAGGAAGCAAGGGGAGGGAAATCTTCAGCTTACTATCACTATCTGCTCGAAATTCTCTGTTTCGCTGACTCCTTTGAGTACACTCTCCGCATACGCTGATCACAGCCTTGGGGGGCCAAGAAAGTTGGATGGCCAACACACATCCCAGCTGCCTTCCTCATCTCTTTCTCCCAGGCGTTCCTCAGGATTGATCCGGATGCAGTGGGTTCCATCTTCAGTTCCCATCTAAGAATCCCACGGTAACGCCAGAGGGATGCTGGCGAATGATAAAAATCCACAAGACATGGCGAGCTAGCTGGCACATTCTGAGAAATTTACTTCATGCTAATGCGCTTTGTTACTTTTCGCAGAGTAGAAAGGAAATTGTATTACTGTTGTCACTTCGCGTATCATCGTCTGGATATACATTGAATATTCCTTTTCTAGAAGGTTGCCATTTTGTCTGTTAAGTCTTGAAACCATGACTTTTGAAGCGCTGATAAGTTTGTCACCTTGTGACGTACTGCTGAGGTGACGCATGAGTCGAAACGGCAAGTTGCAGTGATAAGTCTTGCCGGCGTAGTTCAGTCGGGAGAACATCCCTTTCTGGAGTAGGAAGACGTAAGTTTGGAATCACCACCGGAAAAAAGGGCATTTTCTTCACAGCCTGTTATTTCTACGCGGTTCCTTCCACTAACAAGAAGTTCTTGGCTGCCCTAGTGGTCTGATGCGATGGCTTTCGACCATTCGTCTGATGAGGGGCTGGATTCGAGTCTCGGATGAGGTATGAGTGGTGTATTTGCCTTACAGTTCCTACTTTTTAGCTTCCTTTATGGCAGCAGCACGTGAGTAATTGTTAAAGATGCACCTTTCCTTAACGAAGGCCTTCCGAGGCGATGGATTCCGTTACCTACATTTTGATGTTGTGTATCTTTCCATATCGCAGTAAAGTAAATCCGAAGTAAAAAAATTGGATATAACAAAAGTGGGTAACTGTTGTGTTACTCAACAATGCACTTTACTAAACTATCGCCGAACATTATTTCATCATGTTAATATACAGGGTGCATAGGAAAGTCCGTTAAGCCTGGAATAACTTGCGAACGGAGAGAGGTACAGTTATGCAAGGGAGATAACGGTATAGTAAGGCGATAACGCCCGATCGAATACAACCGATAGCAGCGCCCCTAGTGGCGAAATGCGGAAGTTAGCCATTGCAAATCGAAAACGAAAAGAGATAGAGCAAAATTTCCAATTACAAAGTTGTAGAACATCAATTAATTAGTACAAAACGACATTTGTTTTACACAGGTAAGATGAATTGTCGCCTGAATACCCTACAATGTCCGAAATCGATGCGCGACGATTCGAATCTGCATATTCACATTTCGCAAATGTAGCCGTATGCAAATGCAGATTGTGACGTTGTACCGTACCTACGATATAAAAACTAGTAGTAGGATGTACCCTGATCAGAAGTTTAGGTGTACGTACGCTGTGTGAGAATGGCGAGCTTGGATTTCTGGTGTTACGTAAAAAATCAGGTTTATGCAACAGCACCTACAAGTCTGCTGGATCTACGTCGTCGTGTTACAGATGCTTGCAGTAGTGTGACACCTTCCATACTGAGGAATGTGCATGCAGAGTTACTTTCAGGAATACAAATGTGTATCGTGGGCAATGGCGAACTCTTCGAACATACCCGACATTACCTTTTTATCAATGTGCGCCAGTTTGCCTTTTTTGTTTTTGTTTTGTCTGACGTTATCAAACTGTATTGACATAAGTACGCATTTATGCAATAAATTGTGTGTATTTGCTCATACCTATCTATGCCTGTTCCCTTCAAACGTTCACACAAAAGGTCGCGCATCGATTTCGGACATTTTATGGTATTCAGGCGACAATTTATCTTATCCGTGTGAAACAAATGTCGTTTCGTACTAATTAATTGATGCTCTACAACTATGTAATTGGAAATTTTGCTCTATCTCTTTTCGTTTTCGATTTGCAATGGCTAACTTCCGCCTTTCGCCACTTGGGGAGCTGCTATTGGTTGCATTCGATCGGGCGTAGTCGCTTTACTATATCATTATCTCACTTGCATAACTGTACCTCTCTCCGTTCGCAAGTTATTCCAGGCTAAAGGGACTTTCCTATGCGCCCTGTATAGCAGTATCTTATTGCAATCTGCATAAATTACGAGAATATGATAAAAGCCTTTACAAAAACGCATTTTTTATGCTGTGAAAACGGTGCTTCTACCGGAAGTTGGCTCCCTCTCGACCCTCTCTCTATCCTTGGAGGGGAGGGGGCTTACCTGCTGTTGACGTGTGCTTTTGAATCATATTAACACCTGTAGATATCCTAGACCTTAAGTTACCAATCCCCCTCAGTAAGAGACTTGCGATTCAGCTTTTCTTTCAATTTGAGGTCAGATTTTAGCTTGCGCATGCGGAGATGAACTTTTGAGCGACATCACATTTCATCGCTGTCAAGGTACTTTCTTAACGTTCGTCTAAATCTAAATCACATATAATAATAACACTAAAAATTACTACTGCTTCTGAAGAACTAAACAATCCAAATACTATTGCCGCCGCCGTAGTTTAGTAAATATTTACTATTATGACTCACATATCTTCTTTCATTTGTTTTACGACAATAACAGTCATTAATCCATCTACTTAAGTAACGCTGAATATCTGGAATTAGTATACTTTATTGTTTGTTGTTATGATTTAATTCCAGTTAGTATGTAGTGACTGTGGCTCGGCGTGGTCGGGTAGTGAGTGACGCGAATAACGCAATATGTTGTGCGGAAATCAGTGCATACTCTCGAATCACTCGTTTTATTTTACACCCACAAAGATCTTGACACACGAAAGATGCACAGCATAAATTATCTACAAAGGGCACCAGGGTACTCCATTGTTTTTGATTTTATGTAGCAGTGATTTTCTTTCTATTAAAACAAATGAAGGTGGCATTTTTGGTGACTTCAGTAATCTTTATGCATCTTATACCCTGCGTCACTCACATGGTGGTGATGGGCATCTGCTATTCGGTTGTAGCCCGTTTATTGGTTTGGTGAGAACTTTCTCGCGGCGTTTAATATTTGGAAAACCCAATCTCCTGTTGAAAATAGCTAAAGTGATAAAACTATTCAAGTGGTTTTAAAAATTATTAATCAGAATCATTTCTCTTTTATTCTAAATGTGGATATTTCCTCCTAATGTGCCTTGACGTTTCTTTCGTTGTAAATATTCCTTCAAAAAGGAGAAGATTTTTTTCGTTCGAGATAAGCGCTCGACCCCCCTCCATCATTTTCTGACCAGTGGCAGCTCGTCTATAGGAGCACATGAGCATGTGCTCTACCCACAAGTTTTTGGGATTTTTTTTTAGATTAACGGACAAATTTGCGATTAAAAAAGTTCCGTGAGTGAGAAGATTACATTGACAACAAATTGAATTAATATGTTATTACGTGTTCTAAAAGGCACCATTGCGTCAGTGAAAACATCTTCCGTTTCTTTGCAGTTACACATTCAAGGTTTTCCATCCACAGCTCATGTACAACATTGAATTCTGTCTCCCGTGAGCACAATCTCCTGCGGCTGCAGCTCAGGGGTATTTGAGCATGCGCAGTTAAGCTCTCTGCTGGAAGCCTGACGTCGCTTTGTAGACAAGCACTGGAGCACATTTTCATGTTGCCTATTCCCGATTTCTACCGGAGAAAAAATGAAATCGCTTGCTCACCCGGTGGTTGCCGTGTCTTGCGTTAGTTACCGGATTATTTTGGTGTCATTCTTCTGTTTCATCCGTGGAACAGTGAAAGTAATAGTTCAATATAAATAATAAAATACACTGGCGGAAAGTGAAAAAACAAACACCAAGCAGGAGACGTCTGATATTAACGAAATTTATACAGCATAATTACGGAATACAGAGGATAACGTGATCAAAACATTATGGCAAAATACAACTGTATTTGCTGGTAAACTGAAAAATAACATTTCCATGTAACATGGTTAGTACGAGGTTGAACCTCCATGAACTGCGTCACACTGTGCAATTCTGGCATGGAGTCTGTCGTACAGATGTTGGATGTAAGTTTGGGGTATTGAGTTCCAAGCATCCTCAACCTGGACGCGTAAGTCGGGGATGGTCGTGGCTGGCCGTGGAGACCGGATAAGTCGTTGTCCCATAAAATCCCACACGTGCTCAATGGGGGACAAATTCGGTGAACGTGCAGGCCATGGAAGTTGTCTCACACCCTGAAGTGCATGTTGCGTTGCACGTGCCGTGTGTGGGCGTGCGTTATCTTGCTGGAAAACACCACGATGGACCGACCTTACAAATGGCACAACAACGGGCTGAATGATGTTGTTAATGTAGGAGGTGCTGTTTAACGTACCCAGTACAAACACTAGCTGTGTACGGGAGCGATAGCTGATCGCTCCCCACACCAGGAGACCAGGTATACGCCCTGTGTTTCGCTGGCGGATGCAAAAAGGGTGGAGACGCTCTCTTGTGCGTCTGCGAACACGTATACGGCCATCGGAGGCTCCCAAGCAGAATCTGCTTTCATCGCTGAACACGACAGATCGCCATTGCGTTCTCCAGTGCAGACGTTGGCGGTACCACTGCAGTCGTTCTTGACGGTGGGATGGAGTCAGAGGCACACATGCCAGAGGCACACGTGCAGGTAGTCCAGCATCCAGTAGACGGTTGCGGATTGTTCGCACAGTCACCTCAGGTACAACGGCAGCTCGGATTTGCGTTGCAGTGGATGTTCTGCTTGACAACGCCAGCTCGGATTTGCGTTGCAGTGGATGTTCTGCTTGACAACGCCGCTCTTCTTATGCGTCGATCGGTCCGCTCATCAGTCCGTCTGTGACTCTCGGTTCCACATATTCTCGCGTGGGAATGTTCCTCGGACCATCTACGCCACCATCGTACCACCACCGATACTTCCCGTCCAATTCGCTCCGCAATACGACGATACGACCACCCGGCCTCGCGGAGTCCGACTAGACGACCTCGCTCAAAGTCCGATAACTGCTGAAATCGTACACGTCTTCCATGTCCAGGCACGGGTCCGTACGCCGACGACTGATTACATTCACTTCGCCGTACTCCTTAAATACCATCGACAATAATTTGCATATTATGTCGTGCTGTGGCGTAAGAGCTCACCGGTTGGTCCCGAAATTAACATCACACCTACGTAAACTTGACCCATTAACATATGTAAATTTCATGATCTTCCGCCAATTCCTTCTTGGTGTTCTTTTTAGCACGTCTTTTGTAAAAAAAAGAACGTGCTTATGTTATCGGTTTGTCCGTCCGTCCGTCCGTCCGTCCGTCCGTCTGTCTGTACCCACGGTATCTCTGCAACTATTAGTCCGATTTGAAAAATTCTTTTTGCATTCGAAAGCTTGAAATATGCGAATGATAATCCTTCATTTCGTTTTTTTTACGATGTACAATTTCGCCGCTAGAGGGCGTAAATGTAGATGATGTCGAATTCAAAAATACGTTTTATTCCACATATTTGCTTCTATACATGAGATTGAAAAAAATCTTTTATCTTTCGATTCCATTTATGTCGAAGAGTATTTTGGATATAGTTTCTTTTTCAAATTACGCATAGATTTTCCGCTAGGGTGCGTAAAAGTAAATTGCATTTTTTCCGATAACTCTTCTTCTAAAACTCAGATTTGAATTTTTTTTTTTCAGCGGATACATCTCCTGATGCACAATCTTTTGCATATAATTTCGAATTTTTGGTAAAGAATACTTTGGCCACCAGGGGGCGTAAGTGTTAATTTTCGCTTCTGTTATATTTGCCATAAAATCTGAGCTTCTAAAATATCGATTGAAAAAATTCTTTCGTGAACTGATGCCACTCACATCGATAAACCTTTTCGGAATATTTTCTTCCTAAAATATTCCACAGTTTCTCCGCCAGGGGCGTAGATGTTTATCTTATTTTTATCAATATCTCGATTTCTAGGAGTCCGATTTGAAAAATTCCTTCTTTGTTGGACAGTGTTTTTCGTGTGACATGTTTTTCATATAATTTCAAAATTTTCAAGTAATTCATAGACTTTCCGCTAGGGGGCGAAAAGTTAAATTGCGTTTCCCCCTATATCTCTGCTTCTAAATCTACGATCTGAAAAATTCTTTCTGCACCAGATACAGCTCCTGATGAGAAATCGTTTGCACATAATTTCCAATTTTTGTAAAGAAATGGTTTGGCTACCAGGGGGCGTAAACCTTAATTTCCGCTTCTGATGTATTAGCAGCAAAATATGAGCTTCTAAAATCTCGATTGAAAAAACGTCTTTTGTGAACCGATACTACTCATGTCGATAAACATTTTAGGAATATTTTCTTCTTGAAATAATGCATGGTTTCTACGCCAGGGGCATAGATGTATATCTTATTTTTGTCAATATCTCTACTTCTAAATGTCCGATTTCAAAAATTCCTTCTTCGTTGGATAGTGTTTCCGATGCGAAATGTTTTTCCTATAAATTCAAAATTTTCAAGTAAATGATGGACTTTCCGCTAGGGCGCACAATAGTAAATTGCGTTTTCTGCTCCTAAAACTCCGATTTGAAAAATTCTTCCTGTATCGCATGCAAGACCTGACGGAAAATATTTTTCACGTAATTTCTAATGTTTGGTAAAAAATGGTTTGGCCACCAGGGGTCATAAGTGTTAATTTCTACTTCTGATGTATTTGTAGCAAAATCTGGGCTCCTGAAAACTCGACTAAAATTTTTTTCTTGGACCGATACCGCTCATATGGATAAACCTTTTGTGAATACTTTCTTCCTAAAATAATGCATGGTTTTCCCACCAAGGGACGTAAAGTCACATCTTATTTTTGTCGATAACTCTGTTTCTAAGAGTTCGTAAGCTCAAGATTCCGTTTACAGCAATATCTGAGGGATTAAAGACCCGATAGAAATACTTCTTTCTTCCGTCAGATACTATTGTTTTCCATACCGGTTCCATTGCCTTTGAATAGCTTTGATAAATTTAATTTGCGTCAGAACGGATTCAAAAGACGTGCTTATTACACCCGAAAATTCGGTGTCATCTTTCTTGTTTCACTTTCCGCCAGTGTATGAGAAGCTAAATATCGTCTTCTTAATCATGATTAGTGTTGATCATTTGCTGAAACATCCGTTCTTCTCGCATTCTTTGAATATTCGGAAATTGAAGGACTGCATACGCCAGATCTTAAACTACACCAAATTTTTAAAGGTAAAATTACTGAGCCAATCAGGAAGTTCAGTTTCATAACATGTAATGAGGATGAATGGATATGCGATTGTGACATGAGAAATTATGTACTTCACTTCCCGTATTTATTGTTCACAGGTCAAATTTCATGGTTTACGACTGGGATGAAATATTTTCAATATTTCGCCGGCAAAATTCAGACGGATGACATGTTCTCTGCACAGTAGAATAAATTACTGATTTGGGCTGTACTTGGTAGGGCAAACATAAGATAGCAATTAGATTCTACTTATTAGTGGCAAATTTAACAGTAAAACTGAAAAGTAAAGCACAATAGACATATTTTTCATATCTTACAAACTGTATTCGTTTTTGAAACGCATTTGAACTTGCTTTGCAAAGACATAATGAATCGGACTCGGCGTCCAATCTCGGTTTTTTCCTTTCTTTGGCATCTTGTTTCTTGAGTTATTTTTAATACCACTGCGGTGCATATTTAAATATTAATATATCAGTTTTCGTTCCGTGTGCTCTAGCTGCTCGTCAGGCCACGAGCCGCCACTGCTTCTGACACTGTACAATTCGCAAGCTCGTATAAACCTAGAGTGCTGTTCTCATATATTTAATGTACAACACCGAAATCAATCTAAATCGTCTTACAGAAAAGAGAAGTTGCCTGTTGAACAACATAGAAGCTGTGTAAATCATTTACAGGCATCACCCTGGATTTTGCCTTGAAGAGTTGTCCACTGACATTCATTTATCTTGTATCCAGTCCATTAAGTCACTTTACCAAGTAATTCATTCCTGCGGCGCTGAAACTTTGCAGTTTCACACACACAGTAACATCTCCCAAGAGAATTAAAATTGTTCAAATCATGGGGACATGAAATACGTTTCAGCAGTCTAATATTTTAATAAAAAAATAGTCACGGTGCTGTGCAGCAGAGGGGTTAAGTAGCACGTCGGTTCTCCATACGCAAAAAAAAAAAAAAAAAAAAATAAAAAAAATAACGACAAAAGAATGTTAGGGAAAGAATATCGAAGCTGGTGGTTGATGCCCGTCTGACGGACAAATGGAATTCTGCTGTAACTTCTTCATTGTTTCCTTTACTGTGGAAAGATTGACAGTACTCTTCTCTCGGTCTGATATTTACTTAGTTTTATCTACCGGAGAGTGCATGGCAAGAACCAGAACTCACTGTAAGTAAACGAATGAATGGTGGGAAGTTACAGCGCATGAACCCAAAGATCACAAAGATCGTTGCTCACAATAAAGATCGAGTTAATTCTGCTGTGTCAACCATCTGCGTCTCTGCCATGATTTCATGGCAGGTAGGCAGGGAGGGAGGGGGTAGCACAAATTTCTTTACATTGCTCTAGAGATGGAAAATCACCTCCATTTCTTTATTCACTAGCTGTACCTGGGGACCATACGAACATGTCCTAGCAGTTTTGTAACTAAAAAGAACCACCGTGAAATTTTAAATGAATTTCATTAACCAATATCTTCTGATACTGGAATTTTCCATTCCGTTCTTTGAGCGAATCAAATGATCTGACTCTTGATGGAGCATCCACACTGTCCATATTGTTTTGTTTTCTTTTGGATGGGGGGGGATGCTAGCGACCACCAGATAAACACAGTCGCCCGTCCGTAATTTAGGGTCGCTGGTTCTAGGAAAGGGAGAAAACCTGCGCTATAGGACAAGCACAGCACCCATGATTAGAGGTCATTGCCTCAGACCACTCGGCCACCAAGGTAGCCAATATCGTGGTCGTCGGTCGGTTTTGTGCATCATCGGGTTACCGTGTGTTACATTTGGCAATGCATTCTTAAACACGGCCCAATTTATGCTTTAAACTTAAAGCCAATAGATTTTTAAATAGTTCAAGTGTTCCTGCCAATAGTTGCAGATAATCCTTTTCACCACGATACCGCTTTGTGTGTTAATCGGTGCGTTAGTTTCAACGTTCTAGTATTTTGTTTTAAAGAATGAACATTCACTCCTTCGGTTACATAATTTTGCGTAGCAGGCACTTTAATATTTAGTTTTGTCGGTTTAGTTTTTCTTTTAAAGTCATATTCCATGACGTTAGAATTGTATTCTGTAACACGGTCAACACGGTCATGGTGACAGGAATTACATATCTAAGCTGAAGAGAAAATCCGCAGTATACTGCATGCCACACGTACTTGAGTCGTTGCCAAGGGCGACTGGGCCGTTATATCTCGTGACATCGCACGCAGTTCTTGGTCTGGCCCCTCACGTAAAAAAAAAAAAAAAAAAAAAAAAGAAAAGAGAAGAAAAGAATGGTAGACAACTTCAGCTTTTTTTGTACGACTTTATAGATTTACTTATTTGTGTTTTCATACTCAAAACACTGCTTTCACTGCGTTCGAGAACCCAAATTATGCGATTAACTCAGGGAACTTTTTTTGCTGGAATAGTGACGTTTTCGTTTTGTATCATTAAAGTTTTGTTCTCGTCAAGACTAATATTCAACTTGGTGATGTTTTCCATCTGAGATGTATACGACGCGACAAAAATGAACATGAAAATGGTGACATAACGACTAATTTGATATCCAAAATGGGATAGTAAATTTTCTCGCATTAAACTGTATTTCAGTTGTCTTATTTTTGGTGTCCACGGATAGCTAACTTTTTGCCGCTTGATTTCAACAGAACACAGTTTGTCAATGCCTTTCATTTATAACAATCAAGATGATGATTTTCATGTTTTTTTTTTGTCTGGATGTCCCATGTAGAGCACGATAACGTACTTGGCATGAACTATTGCACGGCGGACAACCTCGTGGCAAAATTACTTATGCAAATATTAAATACGTCGTCTCTCGCGCAAAGCCTGATTTTGAAGAGGGAGCCCTTCCATGAGACATGACGACTCCTTAAAATGTAAACATCAATGTTTTTTTTTTTTTTAGAAGAGGAGGAAGATACGCACGATCCGTTTCTTACCTACCAATATATTAATTAGTTCCGCAGACGAAACAAACAATGTACAGACACCCTCGACGAACGAAAGAGTTGATGTGTACACTGGGATCCGATGATTTGAACTGGAAACAGATCCGCCCTTGCAAAGGCGGAAGGGCTGAGCTTCTTTAATTCAGTACTTAAAAGAAGTCATAATGCGTTAGGAATACAGGGGGAGGGGGATATCATAAGTCTCTAATCCATATTTCGTTTACATTCTTTGTTAGTATTTTCTTTCTTTTTTTGCGAACACACACATGTATGCGAAAACTGTACTAGGCGTGACAGTCCTTTATCTCGATCGTTCTTTTTTGTTTAACGACCACCGTGAGCAACTCAATGGGCTATAAGCAGTCGCCTCGATCGTTCTGTGGCTGTATTTCAGTTTCGCCACTTCTCCAAGAAACGGTTAAAATAACCTCTAAAATTTCAAAAGAAATTTTAAATTTGATTTGCTTGTTTTGCTGTTTTCAAATTTTTATCAAAATATATTTCTGTTTTTTTTTTTATATAAATTTTCTGTTAAACTGCTTAATTTCAGCAATTTTAAATAAAAGAAAGAATGCTACGTGGGAGTCCAATATTAAGCTTTTCTACAAATACTGATCTTTACACATGCAATCAAGAACATGAAGCGAGGAAAAGCTCCAGGAGAAGATGGAATTACTGTAGACATCATACAAGAAGCAAGTGGAGAAATCGAAACAGTACTCGCCCAAATTTTCACTCGATGCCTTAATGAAGGAAAGATTCCTGAGGATTGGAACACCGCTACAATGATCCTGCTACATAAGAAAGGTGACATTGAGGATCTCGGAAACTACAGACCTATCAGCCTCCTATCAGTAGTTTATAAAATCTTCACTAAAGTTCTTTCACACCGCTTGAAGGTAGCACTAGACATGGCTCAACCGAGAGAACAAGCTGGATTCAGGAGTGGCTACAGCACAATAGATCATATCCACGTGCTGAGAGAACTAATTGAAAGAGCGAGGGAATATGAACTTCCATTGTGCATGGCTTTTATCGATTATGAAAAAGCCTTTGATTCGGTGAAACCATCAGCAGTTACAATGGCTCTGAAAACCTGCGGTATTCAAGATGCATACATTAATATTATTAATAACATCTATGAAAATGCAAGTGCAAAGATTAGGCTGTTTGAAAATACAACACACGTAAAAATTGGAAAGGGAGTGAGACAAGGTGACACCATATCTCCGAAGCTCTTTAATGCCACATTGGAGGGTGTTTTTCAGTCGCTGAGCTGGGAAAACAAGGGGATAAAGATTAATGGAGATTATCTAACCCACCTTCGTTTTGCTGATGACGTAGCCATTTTTGCAACTACCCCATCAGAGCTGCAGAGTATGATCCAGGAACTTGCTGACAAGAGTAAAGAAGTGGGATTAAAAATGAACTTTCAGAAGACAAAAGTGATGTTCAATGCTTTTACAAGAAATGAAGATTTATCGATTGATGGAGAAAAGCTGGAGATAACAGACACGTACGTTTATCTTGGACAGCAGATATCAAGTGAGGGTCACATTGATGAAGAAATTAATCGGCGTACAAAACTTGCCTGGAGAGCTTTTGGAAGAAACAGCATAATTTTCAAGAGCAATATGCCATTATGTCTTAAAAGAAAAGTGTTTGATCAATGCATCCTTCCAGTGCTTACGTATGGTGCAGAGACGTGGACCTTAACTAAAAGAGACATACAAAGGCTGCAGACAACTCAAAGAAGCATGGAGAGGTGCATGCTTGGTGTAACCAGGAGAGATAAGAAGAGGAACTCGTGGATCCGAAAAATGACAAGAGTGGAAGACATCATGATCAGAGTTAAATCCCTGAAATGGCAATGGGCTGGACATACTGCCAGAAGGACAGATCATCGATGGACAGCCGAAATTTTAGATTGGATTCCAAGGGACAGGAAAAGACCCAGAAGAAGACCACATAGGAGATGGGTGGATGAAATTCGAAAGTATGCAGGGGTGACATGGAGGAGACTGGCACAAGACAGACCGTTGTGGAGGAAACTTGGGGAGACCTTCGTCCAGCAGTGGATTGATAATGGTTGACAATGATGATGATGATGAATTCTACACAGAGCCGTGTATTGATCAATGTGAATAATACGTATTAATAGTCACACTGAATGATATGAATGACATTTTTCGTTCCGTGGTTTAACGACTACCTTGAGCAGCTGTGAGGGGTATTATAAGCAATCGCTTGTCTCTAATTTAGGGCCATTGGTTCCGGGAAAGGGACAGAGATAGCGCTGTAGGATAAACACACGTCCCATAACTCATCTGGGACTCGAACCAAGGACCATCTCAAAGGATTGATCAGAAGCCAGCGCCTCTCTCGCCCACCAGAACGGGACAATGTAACTTGTATAGGCAAATTTATTCATTTAAAATTCAATGAAATTAAAAACGTAAGAAGGGGAGGGGGTTGTACTCGAGGACCACTCCCTTGACTACGCCACTAGCGACCAGAGATTTGCATGGTCCGGGGGCCTGCCTTTTGCTTCATCAGTTAAGTTAAAAATTTAGGGCTCCGGGTGCGCTTGTACTGGAAGGGAATTGTGCTCACATTGAATAAGAAGAACGTTTCAGGACTAGCTTGTTAAATGATCAGAAGGTGAAGATCATTGAATGAAATGTAAAATATGGAAGTACATCCGCCACCGGATGGTTTGATTGATTACAAATGAAATCGAAGCGCGGGCTATAGTGATGAAAGTCTCGGATGGCCCGGTTTATGTCTGTAAAGGTAAAAATCCAATTCTATTTTCATATCGTTGGCTTTAATTTCTTTTAAAACTATGACCGCTGTAGCGGCTTGGTTATGAGTAGGGCAGTAATTTTATCGCGGGAAAAAAAGGCAAAATTCGTGGGGTGGTCGCGGGGTAAATTATGAAATTTCGCAAAAAGTTCGCGGCCGATGATGTTCACTAACATTTCCTAAAAAAAAAAAAAAAAAAGTGTACCGAGTTAGGAAACAGTAATACAAATGACTCCGATTTGCATTTGGAATAACACCAATATCTTTCAACGAATTTTCCAAGTAATTTTTTAATATAGAGTTATCCAGTTTGGAAAGTGGGATGTTAGCTGCACAAAAGGCACCAGTTAATTTCAAAAGTTCCATTCAGCGATGCTGTTCTTGTGCAGTTCTTTTTTCACTTAATTCATCAACATATTTCTGCATTATTTCCGGTTGACTGTTCAGACACACCTTTTTTTATGCAGCTTGCCTGCTAAATGCTTTTCACAACTGTTCTTTCTTGAAAAATCCACTGGTATGTTACATCACGAACAGAACAATAGATTTTTGTTCACACGAAATGTTCCCTTGCTGTACAAGCTTGCATCTTTCAGATGCACTCATTTTACTCACGTGGCTAATTCTCAAAATTAAAAAACAATATCTAGAAACTTCATAAACTGCTCACACGAAAGCACAAATTTTCTAAGCTAAGCGTCTGCGTTCTGTTTTCTGTGATCTGTTTTCCCAGCTACAATACTAACACAACCGACGACATCTGGTTTTCGGTTTACTAGTCCATAAAGTCGCAAAGATCATTCAACAGTAGCTGGGGAAATCACGAAAGACCACGTGTTCACTCTTCAGCAGAGTGGTGTGACCTTGAAATACAGGTCAAGCTTTTTCGAAAATAGTATCTTCGTAACGAACAATCTTGAGAGGTAGTTCAAGGTTTAAAAGCCCTGGTTTCCACTTTCGAGTAGGATTACTTTGCGGTATATTTTTCGCGTAAATTCTAACGAAGTCAGTATTAAAATTATTTAATTATCAAAAATACAGTAATAAAAAAATTATAATAGAAATTAGGCAAAAAAAGGTAAAAAATCTGAAATTCGCGGATATATTTGATATTCGCGAAATTACAGAAAAACCCCTAAAATTCGCGAAAAAAATCGCGCAAGTTCGCGCAGCGACAGAATTACTGCCCTAGTTATGAGTAACTACCCTAAGCACAATTTTAACACACGATGCAGTTACTTTATGACTTTGTAGGATCTTTTGTTACTCACATTTGGAAAGGAATCTCATTTATGACCACTTATACCTAGAACTGTGGCAGCATACAGCCACAAACAGTCTTTTCACCTGCACGAAACAAGATAAACAAGCTTTTGGTACGCCTCGTTGATGCAACGGCGATCACGAAGTTTGACGCATTTGTTTACATGTTTGGAGATCCAGGCTATCTTGTTTATACCTTATGTGTGGAAGAGGAAATGCGTTCACATTTGTAAGAGAAGTATGTACTTCAGGTCGAAACCTTATATGTGGGAGGAAGACCTACGAGAAAAATCGCACTTCTCTCTGCGTTACATGCCGTATACTACCGAAATTGTTCAGTTCAGTAGAGCAGCTTTGTTTCTGCTAGGATAAAATTCCGAAAAGGGCCGGACCGTGTTTTGGAGAGCTTCAGCAAGGCCAGACCGGGCTTTCCAAAATAAGGCCCTTTCAAGCCTCAACTACAGACAACTGACACCGAAATTCCAAGCTCTAAAAGTATAAGATGAATCAAAGGACATCTGAACTTTGTGGAATAGCGATCTTGCGATAAATGTATTACGTGAAATACAACTGGGGGGGGGCTAGTGTAACGTATAGGAGTCAATCAAAAGCAGGTACCTCTCAAGATTCTAGAGTTACGTAATACTATATACAAATCATAATTGCATAGTTTGACAGAAAAATTCTGCAACTCATCATCCATCAGAATAAAAAGGCCTGCAGGAAGACATCTTGCGGCACAGGATTAAATACCTTGTATAACGAAGTAAATTTCTCCGTCATTTCTGTCCACGCCAGGATTCGAACCCGGATCCCCTGATTCCGGAATAAGTTGCTCTACCAATTGAGCTACGCGGACGTTTTATTCTGATTCCTACCTGCCTTTATGTCGTGTGCATCCTTCTGGCAGGTACGTCACATCTCCTGGTACGTTACATCATCTCCCCCTTATTATTATTTTTTTTTTTTCGAAGTGCTGGAGAAGGGATTCTCTTATTTTTCCTATCTCGCGGTGTGGAAATAACATCCCACCAATGCGAGATTTTGAACGGTCGGGTCATCCGGATAGTTCGGGCGCCATTATAACGAAGTAAATTTCTCCGTCATTTCCGTCCACGCCAGGATTCGAACCCGGATCCCCTCATTCCGGAATAAGTTGCTCTACCAATTGAGCTACGCGGACGTTTTATTCTGATTCCTATCTGCCTTTATGTCGTGTGTATCCTTCTGGCAGGTACGTCACATCTCCTGGTACGTTACACTGGGGATAGGTACACACACACACATTTAACAATCTCAAAGATCAAAAACCACTGTATGCGTACTGTAAAGGTAAAGGCCATACTGATTCTTTAATAAAATTGTTCTAACCAAAAGGAGCTACAGGGAAATTTGACAAAAGGATGAAGACCACACAATAAAGAATGCAATATGCAAATATCATTTACTGTTTCTTTTCATTGCCACAGTCGGTATAGCTCAGTAGGTAATATCATGTCTATATAACATGGAGAGATACAGCCGCCTGAACTGTTTGCCAAAATAATAAAAAAAAATCTGTTCAAACTTCTGATAAAAAAAAATTACACAAATAATTTTAATAGCACTCATTTATTCTGGACTAAAATGTTCGGAAAAGTAAAAGAGTACAGTAAATGAATTTAATGCCTCACGTTTATTCCGTCATACGGTTTCTGGGGAAATAAAACACTTGCACACAACTGAATTTAATACCCCTCATTAATTTTGTGAAAAAAGGTTCGGTAAAAACGAAAACCGTTAAGCACCTGAATTTAATGTCGCCCATTTATTCTGTAGTAAAACCTATGGAATGTCGAAACTTATATATTAAAGAAAGTTAGTAGATTTCTTTTTTTTGTATTATAAACATCGTTGAAAACAATGGTGGAAGCGCAGCTATATGTGATGGCATCAAACACATTTACAGTTGTTTCGGATGCCGCTTAACGCATTTCTTATAACGTACTGACAGACTGAAATTTCCGAACCTTTTTTGGTTGTTTAATTTAATCATTTTTATCCAAAAGCATTCTGATTCGTGTTAACGAACTGAAAAATATCTCCGCCGTTCAATTGGCAGGTGTAACATAGGAAAGTTTTGAAAACATGCTATGTGGGATTCATATTTTTGGCCCTATACGGGGAAGTCATTTCAGCAAATACCTCTCTCAGGGCGGCAGAATACGATCCAGACTCTTGCTGACAAGAATAAAGCAGTGCGATTAAGATGATCTTATAAAAAACAAATTCATATACAGTGCTTTTACAAGAACTGAAGAATTAGAAGTTGATGAGTCAAACTGGAAATCACTGCTGCATACATATAACTTGGACAACATATATCAAGGAAGGACCACATCAAAGAAGAAATTAGTAAGCGTATGGAATTTAGAAGTGGATTTGGGAAAAAAGCACAATTTTTAAGAACAATTTTCCATTATGTTTTGAAAGTGTCTAATCAAAATGCATCTTTCCAGTTCTTATTATGGGACATGGTCTTTAACTAAAAATGACGTACATAAGTTGCGGACCACTCAAAAAAGCATAGAGATGCATGCTTGGTGTTTAAAAAAATAGAAAAAGTCACTCATGGTTCAAGAAAATGACAAGAATGAATGACATCATGATCAAAGTACACTGTAAATTTTTTTTTAAATACAAGAGCCAATTTCTGTTTTTTCTGTCATCCTTTGGTGAAAAGTGATGGTACCCAAATGCGCTACGTCTGGCACGCAGATAATGATGCAGTCGAAAATTCACGGAAATATGAAATTCCGTCAAGACTAAAACAACACTCTTTACAAAACTTTCTCGTTTTTTCTACTGTCTAAGCCAATAAAACTTGTGAAAGTTTTGTACTCAATAGTCGCGCACTTAGAAACTTTGCAAGATGGTATATAGCTTGATGTTAGCACACAGGCATTGCACTGAAGGTCAACTGATCTGTGCTTCATCGAAAAACTGCATTCACGATTGTCTTGGAACACCCTCACCCCAAGAGTTGCGGCCATATCAATAAATTAATTACACTAAATTGGTAACAAACAACTACTCCAAGCCTTCAACGCTCGGGACAGTCGTTCGCTATTTCCAAAAGCATCCAATTTTTGGAAAGGTCTTTTTAAGTTGAAGTTTCTACATCTAAACTGTGTACAAGAATGGTTCCACGATGAAAACCTAACATCGGTTTGACATGATGCCTTCAATGTCATCAACTTCACGCGGTTTACAAGAGAACCGAAACTTCTTTAACTTTTCTCAATACTCAAACAACACAAAATTAATAGTATGGTAATCTGCGTTTCTTTGTCACTGTGTAATTTCACACTAAGGGGGGAATTTTTATTTCGTCTTATTTAGGTTTTGAAATACCAAGTTTACATTCAATAGAAATAATTTCTTTGCAATCAAACGAAAGCAGTACCGTTGGTTACATGACAATAGAAATCATTTCTTTGTAATCCAACGATGTGAAATCACTTCTTTGCAATTTCTTTGCAATCAAACAAAAACAGTACCGTTGATTACATGTTAATACATATGTACCAGTGGAAAACGATTTCACCCTCACATTAACGATAGAGAAAAACCAGCGTATTTGAAATGGATAGTTAGTACGGATCAGCAGAGGACTGTCTCTTTTTGACTGCTAAGCAATTTTTTGTCCTGTTTAATTAACCGAACCAGTTATCTTTTGGGGGGGGGGATGTGTCTTTCATATTAGGAACTTTATTTTGTACAATACCCGTTAGTCCGGGGGCAAAGGGTGTTTAGCATTCAAGGGTGACTCAGGACTGACATTGGTGTCTCACCAGATGAAAACGCTTAGCAGATCGCGCATGCGCACGTGCAAAGAAATCACTTAACATCGTCTTATCCTATCCTGATCATCATCTACAGTTGATTCAAAACGCACAGATTTTCGTGATTTTAGAGCCAAAGCAATTTTTTTCAATAAATAAGTAAAATATTTGGAAATCATTTTAGCAGTTTTAATTTTTCAAAACTGGATGACGGAAAAGCAGGTACTCGTGATGACTCGAAGCCCCTTTTCACACCATAATAATAGTTCTTATATGTGAGTATTAACAAAATAACGTGATGGAAACATCAGTCCAATGAATGAAATTTTTATGCCAATGAAGACAGTCCTTTACACCTATGTATTGTTCAGAATATAATGAAGCAAATGATAGTCTCCGCGGGGACATTTTACTGGGTGCAAAATATTATGGCACGATGTTAAATGTGTTTTTACATTTTTTATAGTTTTAATAACATTCAACAAGTTAATTTTGGCGCTTGCTTTTTGACACATAATTTCCAACTATGTTAATGGAAGAATGTTTAGACCCGCAGTAAATCAAATAGATATCCCCCTAATTTTCCACATACTTCAAAATCGTCATATCAATAAAGACGATAGGAGTTTGACATTCGAAATCACTTGCTCTGTCAATTACATACCTTTGCGCGTGACAGAAGTGCGTAGAATTTGGCATAATTATTGACGTAATAAAATGCTTTTTTTCTAAAAAACAGTTTATTACGTCAATAATGATGTCAAATTCTTTTTTCTAGAATTTAGCATAATTATTGACGTAATAAAATGCTTTTTTTTTAAAAACATTTTATTACGTCAATAATGATGCCAAATTCTTTTTTCTAGAATTTAGCATAATTATTGACGTAATAAAATGCTTTTTTTTCCTAAAAACAGTTTATTACGTCCATAATTATGCCAAATTCTTTTTTCTAGAATTTGGCATTATTATTGACGTAATAAAATGCTTTTTTTCTAAAAAACAGTTTATTACGTCAATAATGATGCCAAATTCTTTTTTCTAGAATTTGGCATAATTATTGACGTAATAAAATGTTTTTTTCTGAAAAGCAGTTTATTACGTCAATAATGATGCCAAATTCTTTTTTTTTCTAGAATTTGGCATGATTATTGACGTAATAAAATGCTTTTTTTTCCTAAAAGACAGTTTCTGCACTACACTGAAGGATGACATCCTTCTTGCATAATCCACAAATCGACCATTTAGGCCATACAAGAAAGACAGAAACCATTCTTCAAGAATTACCATGGATAAAGATAAAGACGAACAGAAAGCGTAATTGGAGTCATTTCTAGTGCACCAATTGTGGTTTGAAAACTAACTCCTCGTATCATTCGCTGGATTTCAGCGAAGGTTGATGAAATGAGCTCTGCTGCATCTGATTGTCTGATTTCATTTACGGGTGTTTACCATCTTATGTCATTTCTTGTAGATTAGCTGTTTTCATTTATCAATTATTCACATTATTTCGTCAGCTTGTTGTTATGTGGGTAAGTCCCGAACTACTCTCTCTCTCTCTCCCTCAATGAAATGCGCTTAAGATGCAATTTCATGTCACGCAAGATAATTAATAACTGCGTCGTAAGAAAATTCTTTTCCAGATGGCATGCTGCAGTAAGTCACACAGCACACGGAGTAATTTTTCCCTCGAATCTGCGATTTAGCCAAGTAGAAATCTGCGTTAAACTCTAGAAAATACAACTTTAATCATTGCGATGATTACAGGAGTTTCCTTGTGAAATATTTGCATATCCAGGAAATTGTTGACTGAGTTTAAGTAGTTCATTGTCCGGTGGTCACTTGGTCTGCATGTTGATCAGCCTGGCTTGCCTGATACGGGGACTTCACTTCCAATTGAGACATGAATGTTGCATTTGTTCACTGGCTTTTTTGCTGATTCTCTTTCTGTTCGTGGAACTGACCTTTACTGATTGAACTGGACTTTAATCAATCCCCACCTCCAGCGGTAACCACAGAAAGAAGAATGTATTTTTGTGAAACACATTTTGGACTTCGTAAAGATTGCGTATGTCTTTCCTATGCACACAAAGAATAAATAGTTATTACGAATACTTTGCTTTGAGGACAAAAAATTTTCTAAGAATATAATGATCTGCAGACTTTGTATGCAGATTAGAAAGTAGAATAAATTACTCAACTTGAATAAACGATAATTCTGTGATTTTAGAATGCTCTTATTTAGAACATAGTCGATCAGAGAAGCGTTTTATGTTCATCATTTTGTCGTCATCTCGTAACTTTAAATCAATTTAGCAGCCTTAAAAAAAAAGAAAAAACACCAGTTTCCTAACTTTTGAAGGAAATAAGCTAGAACGCTAGAATTTTGAAATCAATTTAGAAAATTGCTTTTAATCCTCTTATAGATGGTAATCTCCATCGGTTACACACACAAATTACAGGTTAGCATGAGGAAAACTTTCATACTATATGAAATTAATACCATAATTTCCGTGAAAAGCTTGAATTTCCAATTCTTTCAAAATGCAGTGCATCTTCAGTTATCAAGTAAAAAGCACATTTTTTTCTGTATACAAAGTACTGATTAAGCCGATGTAATGCATATGTGCTGGGGACTGGGGATTTCTGATTTGTTTTTCTGTGCTCTTTCGTAGTCATACATTAACTCCGGTGATAAGAAATTACCTCGGATATTCATGTTATTAAACAGTGAGCAGATATTCATGTTATTAAACTGGGTTTATAGAATAAATTTCAGAGCGCTAATTCAAAGGATCAAATATACTATATTCGCGTTGTTTACTGAAGACACATATTTAAAGTAAGAGTCAAGATAATTCTTTTTTTGATTCTTACAAATCCTCAACTGAACGAAGCATCTGTTTGTATAGAAGTTTACCACCTCATATTAATGATTATTCTAATCCTAAACTATAAACTACAAAGTAAAGAAAATCGACCTCATTGCTTAGTCTTCCTGTCTTTATTTTTCAAAATCTTTTTTTCGCGCGGGGATCTTTGTAATGCGCGCTGTTAACATTTCTGTTGAAAATTCCATTTCACACTCCATTATGCTTTTAACAAATTCCGCATTAAAAGCTATATTTCATTACTTTCTCTTGCGCATCTTTTTTTGGCTGTAATAGCAATTTTTTTGTCTATATCCTTTTGCTGCGCTTAAACAGTTCCTCCTTGTCAGCCGCTTTGTTCCACTAGAGGACAGTTTGCCTTCTAGAATTTCTCTAGCCTTCGAGCCCATGATTATCATACCTTCGAGACAAACACATGCTGGTTGAAAAAGTTCCTGTTTTAGGCATAACACAAAATTCCCTGTCATTATTACACATTAACTAAATGAAAGCCCGTCAATAATGCCAGCGGAAAGTAAGATATGTAGAGTAATTTTTAATAACCAGGTATTATTTTTGTTTGTGATGTCCAAATGTGAAAGTATGTCTCATGAGCATTACAACAATAAGAGAAAAAAGTATATTGGTTGAGGCAGGGATTCGACAATTAAAACAAGCATGTGCTCTTTCCACTGCACCACCAAAGTGGGACAGACATTCAGATAAAGGTAATTCTATTGTTTGTGATTATCAATTAAATGAATCCACTGTATTCTTATCAGCTCACCTCAACAGAACACACATTTATTATTTCTCCTACGTACACATACGGACTGATTGTTTCCAAGAGCTGAAATCCGTAAACATTTTTCAGTGAACGTTTAATCGACATGTTCGATTGACACACGTATCGAACGTATTGATTAAATGTATCTAACATAACGAATAAAAGCGGAAATTTTTAATGCAAATATAGTAGAACCACTTATAACGAGGATCTTGAGACCGACGGAAACCCTCGTTACATCAGGGCTCTCGCGTTTCGGGGTCAAAAATTCCGAAATGTAAATATATGCATATATGTTTGTAACGTACCAGGAGATGTGGCGTACCTGCCAGAAGGACGCACACGACATAAAGGCAGATAGGAATCAGAATAAAATGTCCGCGTAGCTCAATTGGTAGAGCAACTTGTTCCGGAATAAGCGGACTCGGGTTCGAATCCCGGCGTAGACCAAAAATGACGGAGAAATTTACTTCGTTATATGTTTTTTTCTTTTTATTATACCTCCGTATATATCATAACATATGGCAACATTTTTTCACTATTTTCTAGCTCTCTAATAGTGGCATCTTTGTCGCTTGCATATAAAACTTTTCTGTTAGACATCTTGTCACTTATGAAAGTCTAAAATTTCCAACTTGGCGGCCACGTGAAATTGACTGCTGTTTAACGGCACAAGTGAAGCAAAAGCAGCACAATCTTCCTAGTGCAAAAGTTCCCTTAGAGAATGAAAAGGAGCTATGGACACAATTCCAGGAACTACATCCCGTTTCTCCCTCAGGCTACATCCCCATTTAAATACTTCCCTACTCCTCTCTGAAATCGTCGCCCAGAAATCCGCTTAATACATGTGAAAAAATTCCACCCATCCTCATTTGGCCTCGGAGTAGTGCGTCTGTTTTCAACTCAGCTGACGCGACACTACTCCCAAGGAAACCCCTTTGAAATGTGTGGCTCAGATCCTCTGCATAACTCGGTAGTTAACCTTTTAATGTATTCTATCCACATTGCTTTCGTATTGATGTTCTTCCAATAGTACACCAAGATTCCGCTGCGCTTTGCAAATTCGTCTTGTATGCCATATGGAATTTCATTAAAATGTTACGTCGCTTGGTGAAATTGATACCTTAGCTTTTGAATTATTTGAATTTTCCTCCTTCGTTAAATCCTGGGATTTAATTGAAATCTGTTTGTTCAAACATTAAATCACACAAAAGTTTATTAAATCTGGGATTTCGCTTGATACGGGCTCGTTTTAAAAGGGTTCTACTGTATCTTGATTTTAATCGATTTTATGTGCTATTGTTAAGATAACTGTCAGTATTTCGCGCTTACAGCAATTAAAATGCAGTCGATAATAATTACCTCGTTAGCACGCTATCATTAGGCTACATATACAGACAAAAATTTTATTTGTAACTGCTAAATTATTGCGATTGTGGTAACTTTTCACTTAACGGAGGTTTGAACCTTAAATTTTTAATCAACATATTCGAATATACCTTTAAAAATCGCAATTTTAAGTCTTATGTGAGGCTGGTTTTGATTTTATTTTCTCTCTCTCTCTCTCTCTCTCTCTCTTTTCAGCAGTTATCTTAATCCTACTGCGTTTTTATCCAGTAGGCTGCGAGCAAAGAGGGTTGAGCCGCTCCTGTAGCCGAATGGTACGAAGCCCCGGCTTCTAATAATTTGTCCGAGTTGGGTCTGGGTTCGAATCCCGGTGAGGCGTGGATGGTACGTATTTTTGTCTTATGACACTGGCTCTCTCTCTCTCTCTTCCCTGAAACCAGTAGCTTCAAATTAGGGACGGGAAACCGCTTATCGACCTTAGAGTTGCGTAGGGGGTTGTTAAACGTCTAAGAAAAAAAAACAGCAAGGAGAGAGGGGGTTGGGGACACACGTGAGGGAGCGATTGTTATTAGGTAAATCAGAATATACAGGCGTAGTGGTGCTTTGTGGGCGTATGCCACTTGTTCCCCCTTCGAAATTGTTTAGGGATTCTGAAATGTCTCTAACCTATCTGAGGAAAAAAAACCACAACGAAAATCTGTAAACTACGTCGTTCGTAAAATCACAGTGAAACAAGTAGAATTTCCGTAAATTTTATAGGTAACCCGTAAAAATTGGGAGGTGTCTACGTAGAGCGTTCAATAAGTTCTAAGCCTAACATGCAAAGACAAATTTTTTTTGAAAAGCGCACTTTTATTTTTTCACATAGTCTGCCTTGGCCTGGATACACTTGCACTGATTACAGAGTTGGCAAATCCCCGCGGCGAAAAATGTTTTATTTTTCTCCTTAAACGAACACTTCAATGCGCTAAACGCCCACCCCGCAAATCTTTTTTTCAGATTTTTGAAGAGGAAGAAGTCACTAGGGGAGAGATCAGATGAGTACGGGAAAGCAGCTGGAAGTCACATTCTGTCACAACTGGCATAGAAACACCGGCGGTGTGGATTTGAGCATTGTCCTGGAGAAGCAAAACATCCCGTCGCAATTTTCCTCGCCGTTTACTCTTGATGGGTTCACGCAATTGTCGCAATAGCGCAGCATAATAGGCAGCATTCATAGCCATCCTATGAGACAAGCAATCAATTACCAGCAACTCTTCCGAGTCTCAAAAAAATGGTGGTCATAATATTCTCTGCAGATGATTGTGTTTCGAACTTTTTTGGTGGTGGTGTGATCCATGATGTTTCCACAGCATGCTCTCTTGTTTAGTATCAGGGTCCCAATAGTGAAGCCACGTCTCATCACCAGTCATGATGCATGAATAAAAAGTAATTTGAATCGCGGTTAATGCGTCAAGTTGAACCCGACATGCTTCCACACGATCATTCTACATCTCAGGAATCAACATTTTATGAACCCATCTGGTACAGACCAGAGATGAAAACGGGTGAAAAATTTCGGACCCGGACGTCCCATAACTGGACCCGACCCGATCCGGACATGTAACTGACCCGGACAAATCTGCTTTGAACTATAAATTCGAAACTCAATTTATATACATATATATATATACATCATGATCAGGGATTTAACTCTGATCATGATGTCTTTCACTCTTGTCATTTTTTGGATCCACGAGTTCCTCTTCTTATCTCTCCTGGTTACACTAAGCATGCACCTCTTCATGCTTCTTTGAGTTGGCTGCAGTCTTTGTATATCTTTTTTAGTTAAGGTCCATGTCTCTACACCATACGTAAGCACTGGAAGGATGCATTGATCAAACACTTTTCTTTTAAGACATGATGGCATATTGCTCTTGAAAATTATGCGGTTTCTTCCAAAATCTCTCCAGGGAAGTTTTGTACGCCGATTAATTTCTTCATCAATGTGACCCTCACTTGATATCTGCTGTCCAAGATAAACGTACGTGTCTGTTATCTCCAGCTTTTCTCCATCAATCGATAAATCTTCATTTCTTGTAAAAGCATTGAACATCACTTTTGCCTTCTGAAAGTTCATTTTTAATCCCACTTCTTTACTCTTGTCAGCAAGTTCCTGGATCATACTCTGCAGCTCTGTGCGGTAGTTGCAAAAATGACTACGTCATCAGCAAAATGAAGGAGAGTTAGATAATCTACATTAATCTTTATCCCTTTGTTTTCCCCTTTATCCCTTTGTTTTCCCTCTTTAATGTAACATTTTCCAATGTGGCATTAAAAAGCTTGGGAGATATGGTGTCACCTTGTCTCACTCCCTTTCCAATTTTTATGTGTGTTGTATTTTCAAACAGCAGAACCTTTGAAAATACATACATATATATATATATATATATATATATATATGAAGAGCAAAACTGAAGACTAAGGAAAAACTTTAGAATTTAAAACGAAAGTTGCAAAACATGTGTTTATATACATATAAACGTAATACATATATTCATTCCAATAGCTGCTTGATATTTAATAACTGAAATCCTTGTTTAATAATAAAATTTGGTTACTTGCTAAATTTTAGTGCCCTTTTTTTATGCCACTATTTTGCGTAATCCGGAAGTAATGGCTGACTATGACCGTGACCGTGAGTATATTACAAATGGGAATCATTATTTACGATTACACAAATGTATTTTTTAAAATGTATTTAGATTGTTCACTCTTTCTAGATTTTGATGGAGGTGCGCATACTTTCATATGGTACGTTAGATTTTTGGATCCATAATCTCTTATTGCACCGTCGACATCTTTATTTGTAACTAGCCTGTTGTACCCGTCATTGACGGGCTAGTGATAGTTTAAAGTAAAAGCTGTATCGGCAATTAAATTAAGACTGATAAATCAACTTTTATACAACTTTGTAGTACAACTTCCCGGAATAGAATATTAGGATAAAAAATGAATTTGAATTATTTAGTGGTTGTCACGTCCAATGTAAATAATTCAAAAAGTTTAAAAGCAGAAGGCTTATGCAATGAAATTGATTGAGATGAAAAGTACCTTATTCTTGTAGAGCCTCGGGATAAACAATATTAACAGTCCTTCCATTCGGAGCAAAGATGTAAAGATTTTCCCCATTTCCGACTCTGGAACAACCAACGTACAGTTGACCATGGGAAAAACATGGACTTTGTAGACCCAGTCCAACAACTTTTAGAGACTGCCCTTGTGTCTTACTGATGCTCATGGCGAAACTCAAACGAATCGGGATTTGAAGACGTATAACGAAGTAAATTTCTGCGTCATTTTTATCCGCGCCGGGGCTCGAACCCGGATCCCCTCATTCCGGAATAAGTCACTCTACCAATTGAGCTACGCGGACGTTTTATTCTGATTCCTATCTGCCTTTATGTCGTGTGCGTCCTTCGGGCAGGTACGTCACATCTCCTGGTACGTTACATCATCTCCCCCTTATTTTTTTTTTTTTTTTTTTTTTTTTCGAAGTGCTGGAGAAAGGATTCTCTTATTTTTCCTATCTCGCGGTGTGGAAATAACATCACACCAATGCGAGATTTTGAACGGTCGGGTCATCCGGATAGTTCGGGCGCCATTATAACGAAGTAAATTTCTCCGTCCTTTCTGTCCACGCCAGGATTCGAACCCGGATCCCCTTATTCCGGAATAAGTCACTCTACCAATTGAGCTACGCGGACGTTTTATTCTGATTCCTATCTGCCTTTATGTCGTGTGCGTCCTTCAGGCAGGTACGTCACATCTCCTGGTACGTTACAGACGTTTAAATTGAAACGGGACATCACCTGGGAGGATCGGGATCCTTAGAATAAAAACGTTTTTGCCTGCTGCATGTCCAGTCATTATAGTAGCTTCAATAACATTCTTCATTAGATTCCTGACAGATAATCTCGTGCCGTTGCAAAGTGAAGGCGGATCCAAATTTCTCAGAAGCATAAGACACACTCAGATCGGGTAGAAACGCGTAACATTAAATAACCGAAAATCAAATTAAAATTAAAAAAAAAATCGCTTCGAGGTGCACCAGAAGATGTCTACAGGTACCTTCATAACAAATTTCGTCGCTCTAGGTCGCCTAATTATATGTGAAATCCGACCGACAGACACTTTCTTTACATGCAACCTGATCACAACGAACGCGAAGGCTTGAAGATAAGTAGTTCACGATAAATTTGAGCCATTTCTTTTTTAGGATTTCGTTAAAACAACGTTTGTTTTTCTAGCTCACAACGTCATCACAGTATAGTGACCTTCTGACGTATGACACTTTTGAAATAATAACGCAGATTAAAAAACAACGTTCTATTTTCTTTTTTTCTTCTCCGCCCTCAAGGTCATAATACAATCGGCAAACAACGCTTACAAAAAAGGGCGTAATAAATGCATTTACGAATGAAAATAGTCGTAACGGAATTCTAAAAAAGAAACGCCTAAAATTTATGGTCAACTACTTTTCTGCACGCCTTAACGTTCGGTGTGATCAGGTTGATGTCAACAAAGCGGAAAGACACACTCAGATCGGGTAGAAACGTGTAACATTAAATAACTAAATATCAAATTCAAATTTAAAAAAAATCGCTTCGAGGTGCACCAGAAGACGTCTACAGGTACCTTCATAACAAATTTTGTCACTCTAGGTCGCCTAATTCTATGTGAAATCCGACCGACAGACACACACACAGTCTGTTTTATATATAGAGAGATTATACACTTTCCACATTTTGAACAACAAACAAGAGCAAACAACACATAATTATTCACCGGTTCCTTAATGAGATGAAACAATTTCCAGCATTCACTCTTCCTCTTGTGGTTTTGAACAAGCAAGTATTTGTTGGCCTCGACGCCTTTCTCAACCTCCTTAATATTAAATCCATCCATATTAAAAAATAAGGAGTTAATTTCGACATGACATGTCATGGGAACGGGATGTTAGCACATCAACCGAAAACCTCTGAATGCTCAATATAAAAGATGCTATGTGAAAAGTAACTCTTAGTCATACAGTGAACTTCGCACGGAGAGAGTGAATCAGCTGAGAAACAGACAAATGGCGTTTGCCTGTACCTTGCCCTGGACAATAGCACTGTAAAAGAACGCAAAGGAAGTATCTTTTTACGATATGGCGTGTCTGACGTCGGTCGGTGGAAATCTTCGCTGCTTTAAGAAAGAGAAGACAATATTTTTCCATGGCAAATTATTTACTCCGTGGACACTAGTATCGACTACAGAATTCCACAACGCGCAGTTTTCTTTAGAATATATTTTTCTCTTTTCAAAAATGAAATGGGAATAAAACTAGGTCAAAATCGTGTCAGAAGCACCTTGACCCGACCCGTTGGACAAGCAAGAAATTGTCGACCCTTTGACCTGCTGACCAGTGACCCGTTTCCATCTCTGGTACAGAACTTTCACATCCCTAACCTTTCATGCAAAATGGTCCAAACATTGCTGGTAATTAACTTCAAATCCTCGGCAATCTGTACGACACGGACTCGCCAGTCTGACATCAGCACGTTTTCCACTTTCTGGCACATTTCATCTGTGGTCTTCTCCACTGAGAACCCTTCTCGAGGGTAGTCTTCCAATGAGACTCTTACCCGTTTAAAGAGAGCAGCCTATCTTCTGACTATGGCATATTTAGGTGCACCATGGGCATACAGACGAACCATCCGTTCATGAATACTGCATGGCATTTCACCTTAATTCGTACAAAATTCAATCACCACTCGGTTCCGCAATTTCATCTGCCGCTCATCCATTGTCACCTTATAGACTTGAACGCACTGAGGCACCGTCTCAGATACGAACATAGCGACGTGGCGTGGCTGTTATATAACTGAAGCGTGATTGTTATATAACTTTGCAATACTTGCGTCAGCCGCCAATCACAACTTTCACTTACTAAACGCCCCTCGTACTTCGACTTTAGCATCACAACTTTTACTTTTGTCAAGCTATTAGCATAACAACCACTTACGATGTACTTCAGTTTTTCTTTTTTGCCCGCAGTTATTTTCATTCCTTAATTTTTCATTCAGAAAAATGGTGATCTTGAGATAATGAATGTATTCCACATGTTCAGGATTTTAAATATTTCCCGAAATTCAAATTTGCACCAGTTAATTCAGAGAAATGACTATTTTCTGAACCAAATCTCACTTCCTCGTCCCCACTGAAAGTCTGGTTTATTGATGTTGCATATCAGTAAATGTTTTCGATGAGTTCGCTACACTGTTGGCATGCAACCGATAAATTCTGAGCTGCGCTTTGATACCTACGGAATCAAATATCTTTATCAAAAGTCACGAATGATATATAGAAATGCTGGATACAATTTCCCGCAGTGCGAACGACTTCACTCAAAGCATAGGGGTGCAGATAGGCAACCTATTGTATTTCGAACACGACGCTAACATCATTTTACTCTCTGGTATCACAACAACGAAAAGTGATCATACGGCATTTCGAAGGAACATCACGTCACTTAGCCCTTCATTGGAATGGGCTGACAACGTTCTGCAATGTTGGACAAAGAAGCTTAAACAATTAACAATTGAGCAATACGTCGCAATCACACGCCCTTACGTAGTTCAAGATATCGGCAAAACAAATTTTCATGCCTCCTAAAGTCTGAATCTTTTAGAATACGATATATTCAGAAAAATTCATAAGGATTTCAGAACACTTTCTTTTTCGTTCGTTCTTTTTAAACTGCTCTAAAACGAAAACTAGAAAGGTGACCGACTTCTAGGGTGTGATGAGCATGCATGTCTTCTGAATTCTTTCCGACATAAAAAATATATTTCAAAGCAGATTTTTAGAAAAAAAAATTCAGTCAAGGAAAGAATGTATTCACGCTTCCTAGAGAAAATCCGCGTATAATTCAAAATGCGTAATGTAAGCAGAGTTCTTCATACTGTATGGAACCGGTTGCAAAACAGAAATGTCATCCAGACTTCTATATAATGAGTAAAACATTCACAGATAGAAATAGCTACACCAGGCCATTTTAGCTGCTGACACGTGAGCTACGAAAAATCACAAGCTGTGCACAAAACATTGGCCATAACGAAAGGTATCCAAGACAAAGTTGATTTTTGACGGTTGGTTGGTTGGTTCATTAATTTTTAATGGCGCAAGGGCCATGGTTGGCCAAAGAGCGCCAAACAAAAGACATCAAAACGAAACAAAATCAATAAAAAACGTGCACAAGGTTAAAAACAGGCTGATGCGGTAAAAATGAAATATGAGAGTGAACAAGGTTGGTAAATTGAAATCACTTTCTTAGAAACGAAGATACTGTTCAAAGTATGGTACGAATAGAAACGAACACTTACACCCTCTAGTGGAAAAACTCTGTTGCACAAAACTGACAATTATATGAAAAATATTCTGCGCCACAAACGCTATCAGCAGCAAAAGATTTTTTTAAATTAGAATTTAAGATATCACCAGGATTACAGGAAAAACTGAATATTATTATGAGAAAAAGTAAACGTAATTGTTTTCCGCGGTGAGGGGTGTCTGACTGAAAAAGAATTTTTTCAGTTCGATATTTAGAAGCGAGGATATCATTACAAACATGCTAAAAACAGATACTGTAAATGCACTAGTGGCAAAGAAATTTTACCATAAAATATTACAAAATGCATCTAAATCATTCATCCTCCGTTAAGTGTATAGTATATTTTTGTCTATATATATACAGTATCATCATCATCATTGTCAACCATTATCAATCCACTGCTGGACGAAGGTCTCCCCAAGTTTCCTCCACAACGGTCTGTCTTGTGCCAGTCACATACATATATACTGTATATATTCGAAAGTATATACATTTTCAGGTTATTTTGCACCCTTCGTTTTAAATTCTAAAATTTTTTCCTTAGTCTTCAGTTTTGCTCTTCAGTATATATGTATGTATATGTATAGACAAAAATATACTGTACACTCGAAACTTCAGAAAAAATATTTACACACTCTTCTAAGTTCTCGTGTGTTTTCACTTTTCATTTTGTTTCTAAACAAAACTACAGAGTCTGCTCCTCTTCGTAACTTAATTGCAAACCTTGGAACAGCCAATTTGGGTTGAATAACTTATAAACAGAGAAAAACAGCTAGAGAGAGAAACATGAGGCGGGAAAGCGAAAAGTATCTGATTTTCATGAAAACATCTTCAACAAAACAGTCTGACAGTCCGGCAGACCGAGTGATGAACAACATTTTGCTGATACCGCCGAAAAAAGAGCTCACGATTTGAAATCAGGAAATGTTTTTTACATGTAATGTTACTGTATCCCGTTTTTGAAATTTAATAAACTACACACCCGCGCCGATAACATATTTTCAAGAAAGGGTACATGGAAAATATAAATACAAACGCTCATACGTAGATCATGGAAATTTCTTCTATGGCCTTTGCGTTGGCTTATCCTTTTTACCATCTACCCATGCAAAATTAAACCTGAGACTAAACAAATTGAACAGCAATGACAACGGGGAAGGGGGGGGGGCACACTTAACCGTCGGAATAGGGCTATTGGAATGGTGTGAAATCCGGCATCAGATAGATATTACATCTTCATGTGTCACTCAGTGAAGGAACTCAGTCTAATGCACACTTTTGAGAGCAAGCGCGTTGTCGGGAGCAAGGTGATGTCGCAGTACAACCGATAAGTGATCGTCCGAGGAAAACAACGACCCAACAAAGATGGCGATCTCACAAAAACTTTGGGAACCCCGCAACCTAGTTCGTACGAGATTTGGCACAGGCTAGTGATAAAAGGGTCGGTAATCGACTGCATCCGGAAAGTTTACGGTTGAGTCGTCCATTGTGTTTTTTTTATTGGAGGTTTAACGACCACCGTGAGCAACTCAATGGGCTATAAGCAGTCGCCCGTCCCTAATTTTGGGTCACTGGTTCCAGGGAAGGGAGAGAGCCAGTGCCGTAAGACAAACACAACATCCATGCCTCACAGGAATTCGAACCCGGACCCCTTACGGACGAATGATCAGAGGCCATCGCTTAGACCACTGCGCCACCGGGGCGGCTCCATTGTGTTTACCACCGTCTGAGGCAAACCGACACGAAAGACTTGAGTAGGCGCGACAGCACACACTGTAGCAGGAAGAGTGGAAAAGCGTCCTATTATCCGACGAGTACAGATTCGGCCAACATTCCGTTAGGCGTCGACGTCGTGCCTGGAGAACCTAAGGAACTGGCGGAAGTCAGCATTTCGGTCTGCCTGTGACTTTATACCCGAAAGTAGGACGCTACAGCGTTTTTAACCCGCCTTTTGTAAAAAAAAAGATGGTGCTTATGTTATCAGATTGCCCATCCGCCTGTAGACACCACATCTCTGCAACTATTAGTCCGATTAGAAAAATTCGTTTTGCATTGGGAAGCTTGAAATGTGCGAATGATGAACCTTTATTTCGTTCTTTTTTTCTACGGTGTACAATTTCGCCACACGAGGGCGTAAATGCAGACGATAGAAAATTCAAAAGGCATTTTATTCCATATATTTGCTTTTAAACATCCTATTGAAAAAATTCTTTCACCTTTCGATTCCATTTATGTCGAAGACTATTTTAGGTATAGTCACTTTTTCAAGTTACGCATAGATTTTCCGCTAGGGTGCGTAAAAATAAATTGAATTTTACCCGATATCCCTACTTCTAAAATTCCGATTTGAAATTTTTTTTCAGCGGATAAGCTCCCGATGGGAAATCTTTTGCATATAATTTCTAATTTTTGGTAAAAAATGGTTTGGCCACCAGGGGGAGTAAGTCTTAATTTTTGCTTCTGATGTTTTTGCCACTAAATCTGAGCTTCTAAAATCTTTCTTGAAAAAATTCGTTCTTGGACTAATGCCACTCACGTCGATAAACATTTTCGGAATATTTTCTTTTTAAAATATTGCATGGTTTCTCCGCCATAGATGCATATCTTATTTTTGTCAATATCTCTACTTCTAAGAGTCCGATTTGAAAAATTCCTTCTTAGTTAGGTAGCGTTTCCGGTGCTCAATGTTTTTACTGTATTTTCAAAATTTTCGAACTACTCATAGACTTTCCGTTGGGGGGCGTTGAAATGAATTGCATTTTCCCCAATATTTCTGTTTTTAAAATTCCGATTTGAAAAATTCTTTCTGTATTGCATACAGCTCCCGATGGGAAATGTTTTGAATGTAATTTGTAATATTTGGTAAAGAATGGTTTGGCCACCAGGGGGCATAAATGTTAATTTCTACTTCTGGTGTATTTGCAGCAAAATCTGAGCTTTTGAAAACCCGACTGAAAAAAATTCTTTTCTGGACCGATACTGCTCACAAAGAAAAACCTTTTAAGAATACTTTCTTCTTAAAATAATGCACGTTTTCCCCGCCAGGGGGCGTAGATGCATATCTTATATTTGTCGATATCTGTGCTTCTAGAAGATCAATTTGAAAAATTCTTTCTTAGTGGGAGAGCGTTTCTGCTGCGAAATGTTTCTCATATAATTTCAGAATTTTCTTAACGCACAAGTTGGCAACCACACGGCGTTAGTTCATGATTCCGTTTACAGCAATATCTACGGGATTAAAAACCCGATTGAAAAACTTCTTTCTTCGGTCAGATCTATTGTTTTCCATACCGGTTCCATTGACTTTGAATAGCTTTGATAAATTTAATTCGCATCAGAACGGACTAAAAAGACGTGCTCATCATACACGAAATTTCGGTGTCATCTTTCTTGTTAAGATTATTTCATGTTTCTTTTGTGTTCTGCATCTTATGTTGTCTATAATTAAATGCATGTTATCGCTTTATGTGCTGTCCATCTCTTTTCCCCCTGAAATGCCTATAACGAAGTAAATTTCTCCGTCATTTCTGTCCACGCCAGGATTCGAACCCGGATCCCCTCATTCCGGAATAAGTCACTCTACCAATTGAGCTACGCGGACGTTTTATTCTGATTCCTATCTGCCTTTATGTCGTGTGCGTCCTTCGGGCAGGTACGTCACATCTCCTGGTACGTTACATGCCCTTACCTATTTTTGATCACTTTATTTAATTTTTATGTGATGTCTGATGGCTAACCCGGATTTAACTAAGCATTTCAAGATTTCGTGTAATTGCTGAATGTGATCAAGTCTTCGAAAATTCACAGAACTCATTTTTGTAATTCCATTCTCTTGGTTGACAGTTTGGTTAGAAAATGTTCAATTTTGAACTTTAATTCGATTCAAGTTCCATTCAAATGAATTTCAGCAAATGCATTTCTGTAAGTTGACTGTCCGTAGACAGACACACAATTTACAGAAATGCATTCAGTATTTAATTTTCCTGCTTTATGCATCATAGTTATGGTTCGGTATATTCCAAAAGTTTCATTTCGTAGATGCATTTATATCAGGTCGCGAGCCTGGAAGCAGCAGATACTTTAGTTACGACGACACATAAGGCGAGGACGAGTCAATTTTATTGCAAAATTCTACTTGTCTAGCACGTTCAGGTGCTATAACAATCAAGACCCATGAGAAGAGCAATTGAACGGAACAGCTGAAAACGAAATTTTGAGGCATTCCACTGACGCTGATAAAAGGGGAAAAGAAAATTAGCACCGTTATGGGACGAACTTCAAGCTCTATCACAGCAGCAACACAAATGATTGTTTCAGACACTGGAGTCAGTACTACCGACATTTGCAAACGACTGTTGGCCATCTTTGAGTTCCTCAAACTACAGAAAAGCTGCATTTTCGCAGTGTATCAAAGCACGTGATAAATACCCCCACTGGTTTCTTTTTCTTTTTTCATTGTTTAACAAATATTAAATTTTAAAGCTGCGCACTGTTCCGTTTCCATATCCGCAGGAGAAAAGAACAAGACACAAGTAACTGCACCAGAGCGTAACTGGTGTCACACAGACATGTCATGCCGTAACTCTACTCTAGTTATCGACGCTGCTAGCTATATCTTTTGTAATAAAATCAATCTCAGTCGCGAAACGGTCAGTGTGCTATGGACAAAAGTCGCAAAACACTCAGTGGGCTATGGACAAAAGTCGCAAAACGGTCAGTGTGCTATGGACAAAAGTCGCAAAACGGTCAGTGTGCTACGAACGGCACATACGTTTCTTCTAGTGCCCAACGTGCAACTCTTACGTAGCACGCTTTCCAAATCAGTCCATTTCTTTCATCTTCAGAAATCACCTCATTTTCTTTATCATATTCGTTTCCATTTATCATAGGCTTAACTAGGGCGGGGCAGACGGGGCAGCTCAGTAGAGGACGCAAAAATCACTGCTAGCAATCTGATTAAAATTAGAATTGAAACTTTTTCACCAGTTTTTGGTACACTTAAAATTCGAATTTCTTCCTCAAAATGTTCAGAGGATTATAGTTTTTTACATTCAGGAATGAAGAAGTGGTTATATGTACAGTCGAACTAAAGAAGAACTACTGCCTTCGTCAACAACAATGGGGCCCGTAGTTTTACTGGATGGACTATACATACGCTGCAACATAAGCATATTGTTCGCATTGTTGAAGATTCATTGGGGCTATTAGATCATTTCTGTGGCTGCGAGCCACTACTACCAGCTAAGTTCGATACATTTAATGAGGTACGAAAAGCCCGAATTCCCAAGTAGTTGCAAAAAGCTACACAAACGGCCACAGTTTGATTGTGCCTCCAGCGTAAAGGTAACGCTGGGGTATGACATCAATTTTGTTTTGTCGAAGAATGTATTGCACAGCCTGATATTATCATAAATACAATAATTCCCTTTGCCTGAAGGTTTGCCACATTTTGGTGGCGCAGTGGAAAGAGTGCTTGCCTGTTTTAATTGTCGACTCAACCAATATACTTTTCTTTATTGTTGTAATGTTCATGAAACATACTTTCACATTTGAACATCGCGAACAAAAAGAATGCCCGGTCGTTAAAATTTTACTCTACATACCTTATTTCCCCCCGTCTTTATTGATGGGCTTTCACTTAGTTACTAATATAATACGATAATTCCTTCTTCATACACACTATATTGACAAAAGTCACCGGACATCCCTTCAAAAGCAAGTGAACAGATCTACTGCTTTGTTAAGATGCGCGGAACGGCTGCAAACGGCATAAAAACAAGACTGCAGATGACCGCGATCATATCGCACTGTGAGGTTGAGTGAAAATGTCGCGGCGGGAGAGAACTGACTTTGAGAAAGGAAAGATTGTTGGGTGTTATATTAGTGGGTTGTCCATAAGAGAAACCGAGAGGCGTTTAAACATACCCAAGTCAACTGTTTTGGATGTATTGAACATCCATTTTGCTGTTTCAGGCACATGGCGTGCCAGAAACAGCAAAACGTACAGGCAGACCGAAGAAAATCACTGATAGAAGACGTCGAAGCCTCAGGAGAATCGTTACAGCTAATCGCCGGAGTACTGCACAAGACCTCAGTGTACAGGTGAGTAAAAATGCTGGAACCTCGGTATGTACACGTATCATTTCCAGAGAACTTCATTTCCATGGGTTACCGTGATCGTGCGGCTGCTCATAAGCCTTTCAACTCCACTCGAAATGCTACTCGTCGTTTAGCATGGTGTAAAGAACATTTATCGTGGACCGTAGATCAATGGAAACGGGTCCTATAGACCGATCAATCCAGATACACGATCTATCAGTCTGATGGTCACGTGTGGGTATGGCGGCAGCCGGGGGAACGCTATTTACCGCAGTGTACTGTTCCTACGGTCAAGTTTGGAGCTGGCAGTGTACTGGCGTGGGGGTGTTTTTAGTGGTATGATCCCGGCTCATTGGTTATCGTAGACAAACCTGTTAACCAGCACGTCTATCTCGATATTCTTGACAATTATGCCCTACCAACTCTGTGGCAATACTATGGAACCGAGCCTTGTTGGTACCAGCAGGGTAATGCACCGAACCATAAAGCAAGGACTGTTACGGCGTGGTTTGATGATAATTCCGTGTCGTGTAGTGGACTGACCAGTACAGAGTCCTGATCTTAATCACATAGAGCACATATGGGATGAATTAGAGCGCCGCATAAGAAGTTTGGAACCAAGGCCTACTGCTAAGCAACAGTGAACGGGAGCATTATGTACTGAATGGAAGCGCATACCTATCGCTGTGTTCCAAAACCTTGTCGAAAGCATGTCTCGAAGGGTCAATGTATGCATTAAGGCCACAGGTAGACCGACACCGTACTAATGTATGTCAATAAATGTATGTTGTGTTTCTCTTCTAGGTGTCCGGGCACTTTTGTCAATATAGTGTATATCAGTAATTTAATAGTGATATATTTATACAACTATTAATATAAATAAACACAGTCGAGTCACATTATTGTGACCACCTCCTACTTTTGACGTCAACAGCGCGTAGCCAATGAAAGAAGGTATGTGTCGTGATCTGGCTTGGAGGGTATATAAGGTGTGCTGTAGGCATTCTGAAAACATATTACTCGTTGCTGTCATGGATAAAAGGAACGATTTATCAGATTTGCAAAAATGGGATGATTATCGACTTTTGGGCGAAGGGTGGCAGTATTTCTGAAACATCGCAGTTTGTGAACTGTTAGCGTACTGCCGTGGATAAAGTGTATCGTGATTGGAGAAATGGCACCATTGCGAATAAGCGACGTGGAAACTTCCGAGCTCTACGTGCCATTGATGTGAGAGGTGAACGTCGGCTTCGAAGGAGAGTGAGGGCCGATCGACACGCTACACTGGCCGAGTGAACCAGGGGGCTACCGGAAGTGTGTCTAAAACGACAGTTCCTCGAACCCTGGTGCGTATGGGGCACCGATGTAGACAGATGGTCACTGCACCTATGCTAACGGAGGTGCATCGGCAGAAAATGCTTACATTATCACGGCAGTATCGGAATTGGACCTCCGCTGATTGGCAAAGGATTGCCTTCTCCAATGAGTCACGTTTTCTACTTCATCGAAAGGATGGACGTTGGCGTATAAGACGAGAAACATCGGAGAACAAACACTCTTCAACCACTGCTAGAAGAACACAAGCTGGTGGGGGAAGCGTTATGGTCTGGGGAATGTTTTCGTGGCATTCTCTGGGTTCACTCATACATGTGGAAGGCACTATGAACCGAATTCATTATGAATCCATCCTTGCAGACCAAGTACGCCCTATACATGCTGATTGTCTTCCCCGGGGCGGATGGGACCTTCCAGCACGACAATGCGACGTGTCACACAGCTAGAAATGTCTGAGAGTGGTTGGAAGAGCACCATGAAGATTTCAAAGTATTTCCCTGCCCCCTCCTTCCTAATTCCCCAGACTTAAACCCAATTGAGCATCCGTGGGACCACCTCAATCGTGTTATTCGCTCTATGGATCTTTCACCACGCACCTTCTAGCAGCTGTCAGATGCACTGCAGTCAGCATGACTCCACATACTTGTGAACACCTTTCAGCACCTTATTGAGTCACTCCCAACCGTCTAGTTGGTGTGAGCGCAATATTTTGTAGTTTGCCCCGGCCGCAGAGATACCTAATTACGCCTCTGTGGAATATTATAAAAATTAATATTGCGTCAGTGGGAAGCTTCCACTGTTTCTAGCAACGGGCATTTTCTGATTTAGTCACCGTGATTCTTTGAATTCAGATGTCGATTTCGAAAAGGGCAGCAAACAAGTGATATGTTTACCAGAGCTTTCGGAAACAGGCTGAAGTTTTTCTGACTAAATGTGAGGTCTTTGAATAGTTTTCAAATTCTATTAGGCCTGAGCTCGGACCTTGGATGTAGTATTGGTGTTAAGTTTGTTCATAAGTTTTGGTTCTCACCACCTTCTGAAACAAATAACCTTTAACAGATACGATCGACTTCTAGTCTTTGTTTCTTATGTCAATCCTAATCTTACTTTCTCCAGAGAAAAGAAGAAAGGAAGTTTAGTTTCAGGTGTGTTGCAACTGGTTTCTTGTAACGTTCGGAACTTCGACATTTGGGATATTGTACTGCACTCACTTCAAGAAAACTACAACAGCCCAAATTTAGTCTGAGAATAGAGATCGATATTAGAGAAAAACTGTTGAATAAAGAATTGTTAATATTTTTAAAAGGAAACAGATAAAACAAGGAGAGAAAGTAAGTACAACGACGGCTTTACAAATGTAACATCGAAAAATACCTGCACGTTTCATTTCTCTCTGGATCTTTTTTACTCTTTTGTTATTGAAAAAAATTACTAGCTTCGTTAGAGTTTTTTCTCTTTACCTAATTCAATGAAAATAAGCTTCAGGGCACAGACGGCCGTAAATGAAAGGAGCGGTTTGCGGAACGTTACAAATAATTTTTTAGTTTCTCGCGAGTTCCTAATTTTTAGGTCGGAAACATTTCAGTATGAGGAAAAGAAATAATCTGTGGACTAAATGTATTTTGTCTAACCCGAAGAGCATAATGACTTGAAACTTTCGGAAAAACGCCAAAAGGGGAGAAAAAAAGGAATTGAAAAATCATTTTAAGATAATAAAAAATGGTTTAAATCAAAAAGGTGAACGACGTACAGTAGCACCGGCTATTGTGACCATGTTGTGCAATCATACAGTACTTTGATATACTAAATAGTGAGACAATTGCCTAAAATAACATGATGGACATTGCCGCCTCTGTGGCGCAGTGGTCTAAACGATAAATTCTGATCATTCGTCCGAAAGGGGCTGGGTTCGAATCCTGGTGAGATATGGATGTTGTGTTTGTCTTACGACACTGGCTCTGTCCGTTCCCTGGAACCAGTGGCCCTAAATTAGGGACAGGTGACTGCTTATAGCCCATTGAGTTGCTCACGGTGGTCTTTAAACCTACAAAAAAAACATGATGGACATCCGAAGTAGGAAGAAATTGTACGCTTTATACAATACATAACTTAAATTTATGAAAGAGGTGTTAGGAACAGTATTAACAGAGCTTCTTTCCATTTTACTTATGTTTTTGCAAAAAAACAGTTATCGCCTTTTGTTCAATAATTAATTAAAATGTATTCTCTTCATGCTCAATAGTGATAACTGTATACTTATCAGGAGTGAGTGATACTATGCCAATGCGATCAGCTAACGATTGAAGAAATCAGCGAGATGCAGGTTAAGGGGGCATTCAGAGGGAAGGAATTGTACACATGAGACAAAATAAATCCTGCAAAAATTTTGCAGAACCATCCTTCGAGTAATCAAGAGATTGGTGCCATTTATTTCTTTGTCACGACTGAACAACTCAACGCAAGGGCGTCCTGTCTAAATCCAATGAGAATGCCAGTGTTGTCTTGGGTTGCCGCTGAAAAGTGCTTGAGTTATTCAGCTTAATACACAGGTCTACAAAATGCTACAGGTTAAAAGTTGTTTGAGTTATTCGGTAGATTCTGCACATATTTGCGGCCGTAATAAAAAAATAAGATTTCATTTTTTTCGTTGCGTAAGGTGTTTTTTTTCCGTAAAATGATGAAGCATTTCGTACAGAGTATGCACAAAATAGAAGGTTATCAAATATAAAACATGTAGGAAAACTAATTTATGTTATTGAAGGTATACCAATCGCATTTAAACATTTATACATATCTTTTGTTTTTATATTTAATAAGTTTCAGACTTCTTCCTGTAAAATTTCTATTATTTCATTCAAACCTGCATTTCTTACACTTCCGTTTCTGTTTCCTGTGCCATTTCTCTGTGCTACATCCACTAGTAGTCGCCCATCATGTTGCCACTTCGTTTGTCTTTGTACTTTCTCTCCTTTTCCTTTATATTCTAGTGAAACCTCTAATTAAAAATCTCCCAGATTATCCTGAAAGGATCCAGGAAATTTTGGAAATGTACTTTGAGGCTATCATTACATCCTGGTGCTTTAAACTAGAGTTGGAAACGGGTCAAAAGTTTTTGGTCCGGACCCGGACGTCACATACTTTGACCCAACCAGGAAATAACTGTTTTAAACTATAAATTCGAAACTCAATTTATAATTATACATAATCATATATTTATATACATTGTATACATACATACACAGAGCGTTCAAAAGTCTCTCCGCAGTGGGTATCGTAGGTTATATAGTATTAAAAGAAAGTATAATTTCCTCACTTACTTACAAAAAGTGTTGAAACTCTCGTCCTTCATTTAATCTGTTTTACACACGTTTTCAAACACATCTGCGAGAGTCAAAAAGTCCCTCCGCAGTAATGTTAAGGCTGTCTCACTTAATTTTGATGGTACTACAGTCAAAATTTTTGAATTAAGTAACTTGTCGTATGCTTAATTTCAGTTTTTGTTGTTTTCTTGATAACATATCAAGCTTCAGAACATGTTCACAGCAGCACTAATTTTCACCAGCTTCTGATGAGCTGAAAGTTTTCAAAATGTGGATGTTGATTTCATCATTGCTCCTCAGAAGGAAGGAACACTCATGAATTCAACATTCACATTTTGGAAACTTTCAACTCATCACAAGCTTGTGAAGATTCGTGTTGTCGTGAAACACATTCCTGTTTCTTAATGAGACGAAATAACTTCCAGTATTCACTCTTCTCCTTTTTGTTTTCAACAAGCATGTATTTGTTGGCCTCGGCGCCTTTTCCAACTTCTTTAATATTAAATTCATCCATATTGACAAATAAGGCATTAATTCCGGCACGGCATGCTATGAAACGACAGGATATTAGCATGTCAAACGAAAACCTTTGAATGTTCAATGCAAAAGATGGGATGTGAAAAGTAACTCTCAGTCTTACAATGTGACACGCGGGGTGTAAGAGAGTGAATTACCAGTGATAGGCGTTCGCATGTATCTTGCTCCGGTCAATCACACTGAAAACAAACGCAAAGGAAGTGTCGTTTTGCGATATGGTAGATATGGTATCGATGAGTCCAAGGTCTGAGTCGTATCGCCGGCCGGTGGAAATCTTCGTTGCTTTAAGAAAGAGACGGCAATATTTTTGTATGACAAATAATTTTTCACTCCATTGAGTTTTCTTTTCAAAAATAAAACCGGGTCGAAATTGGGTTAGGAACACTTTGATCCGACCCGTTTGACCCGCAAGAAATTGTCGACCTGTTGACCCGTGACCCGTTTCCATCTCTGCTTTGAATCTCCCCAAAATCGTGTTTACGATTTCTGTGTAATTTTTATTCTTGTGTTTATTTGAGAACCTTTTTTTATGACACCTCTGAAGGTAACCCATGTCTCTGTGGGATTGCCAAGATGTGAGTTTTCGGAATTCTCATCCTGAACAAGTTTTCTTAGGTCTGTCTAACACACATGCCTTCTGACAATCCTGGAAACTTTTTGTACAAAAACTTTAACCCTTTAACAGGTTAGAATGGCAAAATGGACTGAAATCAGCTGGAACAAACATATTCGCTGCCTAAGAAGTGGGACGACCGCGGCTGGAACGAGTGAACCTAAGCAACAGAAAGTGTGGCTTTCCCATTAGCTTTGTCACTCAGAGTGACTGTTCAGGGAGATAATTGACACTAATTCTTTCTGACTTTTCTTCTAAAAGGACTGTAACAATGAAGACGACCCTAAGAAAGAAGAAAGATGTTTGAATCATTTGTTTCTACCCAGTGGCGTCCGTATCATGGGACTAGCCTCCCCCCCCATCACGTCCCATGGGTCATGGAGCAGAGAATAAAGAACTAGAAGAAGGAGCTTATCACGTGTGCAAAGTTTATGATCAGAACTGATGATATGAAAGGGTAGGGGAAGGAACAGTGTTGGCGTAGCTTTTGTGAAACTCGGCCGATATATGAGCGTTTCGGTTTGGAGAGCGCAGAAAATTTTGAGCACCATTTGGTTCAGGTACACAGGTGGCTTAAAGGGATAAAATCATCTTCATTCTCGTTGTAAAGCTTTCACAAATTGTTTAATTAAGCCAAGCTTCATGCGTAGAGGAGGCAAAAGACCTTTCTCAGGATCAATCAAATTCTCTCACACAATATTCTTTGTTCCCTGTGTAAGGCTATTGCCAGAGTTGCAGAATACAGACGTACGCTGTACGCGGATAGTTTCCAAATTATTAGCAGATTTTGCAGATAGTTTTTGGTTGTAGATTTAAAAATAATAAAAATGTTTTTTTATCTACAGCAATTAAAACACTTACTCAAGGCTTTACTCAGATTAATATACTTAATTCTATTTTAACTTGAAGAACTTTCACTTATTTTCTACATCTCCAGAGTTCTTTTGGTTTTACAGACGTTTCTGTTAAAACAAAAGAACTGTGAATATTTATCAAGACCTGTTTGTTCTCAATGGGTAGGAACTGTAACAGAACTTTCGTTTACACAGAAATAATTTAAATTTTATTTGCCAGTTATTAAATTAAAATTGTTTTCTTATGTATTTTGTAAGTCTACTATTTTTGAATTAAGTTGTTGAAAATGCACTTTATGATTTTTGAAGGTTTATTAGTGGAACTGTTTTTCTCGATATAAAAGCTGTCTTTATTAGTCTCTTGTTTTTATGAGGTTCATAGTCCAATATTTTACTATTTTGCCATAAGTATCCATTTACACACATTGTTGTACATTCTGTTGTAATACAACCCCTCCGGTTAAACTCAAGACCAGAGGGTTAAAACTTCCGCGTAACCCGCAGAGAGCATGACCCAAACCCCTTATTCTTCAGGGTTTTTTGACATGACGGTCAAGACAAAATGGTCTGAAAGAAATAATTGCAGTGCAGTCGCTCCTTTCTGAATCTACTTAATATTTGTTTAAATGTCTGTGGGGGTCAAAAAGTATTTATCAATGTTTCTGAAGTCTTTCAAACTATACCAGAACACTTGAAATGCATTAAACTGTTCAGGTGTTTGTGAAATTTTTTAAAAAGCACAAGATCACTTGAAAAGGGCTTACTCTACAAATGCTGCCGTAGTTCCACCACTGAGCAGGGAATGACGCACAATTGTATCTCAAATGTGCTAAAATGCAAGAGTTTCCAGAAATTAACGCGCTTGAGCTTCGTTGAACTGCATAAGTGCTCAGAACGAGTCATTAAATTGGATGCTCCTGAAATGTTCTTAAATGAAGGACTGCGCCTGACGTATCTTTAATTGATATTTGGAACTTCTCAAGGAAACATTTTAGTCAAGTTCATGAGCACAGATACAGTTAATGTTCTCCGACCTGTGATGGTAAAAAAGCCTTTTGGCTTTCATTCAGTCTACCAGCGATAAATAATCACAAGCTACCATACCAGGTTATTACAGGATTGTTAACGAAAGTTAGATGTGCGATGTATGCTAAGAAGCAACAGAGACACAGTTTTAAATGCATGTCAAGTAAAAAAAAGATGGATGTCGATGGTACAAGTAGCATATAAAACTCTGCAAATCTTCGTCTTTGTATAAAATAGAAAAGATGCCGCCTCGGTGGCGCAGTGGTCTAAGCGATGGCTCCTATTCATTCGTCTGAGATGGGTCCTGGTGAGACATGGATGTTGTGTTTGTCTTACGGCACTGGCTCTCTCCCTTCCCGGGAGTCAGAGGCGCTGAATTAGGAACGGGTGACTGTTTATAGCCTATTGAGTTGCACACGGTTGTCGTTAAACCTCCAATGAAAAAATAATACAAAAGCTGAGTTTAATAATAATCTTTTTCATTTTTAGGGGATGATCCAGCTGAGACTCTCGTGATTAAGACACCACTTAACTCAACATAAATGTGATATATTCCATACTGAATATGATACCATACACGCTATACTAATAATGTGATACTATACTGGTAAAAGCATAAATTCTACAGCACGGCAATGAAAGAGCTCTTCAGTTCTTTTAATACACATTTTGTTACATTGAGTTGCAAGTACGAGTTTCCAGTTTATCAGCACGTCTTCTGAAAAAAGGAGAGAAATAAAAACCATATCTGTCTGCGCTGTTGGTCTGATCTGAGGAATTCCTTTTGATTAGGAAGCACAAATTGAAAAAGATTACTCTTGTTCTTTAGTTTTCTTTTTTTTGTTATTTTTTTCGACGCATAACTTCGCCACCGTATGGCGTAAATGCAGATGATATCGCATTTAAAATATATTTTACTTCACATATTTTTGCTGCTAAATATCCGATCGAAATAATTCGCTCTATCCTTCGATACCTGTTTCAACGGAAAACATTTTGTGTAGCCTAATGTTTCTTCTTCAAGTAGTACACAGTTTTCCAGCTAGAGGACGTAAACGTATATTATATTTTCTCCGATATCTCTGCTTCATCATCATCATCATCATTGTCAACCATTATCAATCCACTGCTGGACGAAGGTCTCCCCAAGTTTCCTCCACAACGGTCTGTCTTGTGCCAGTCTCCTCCATGTCACCCCTGCATACTTTCGAATTTCGTCCACCCATCTCCCATGTGGTCTTCTTCTGGGTCTTTTCCTGTCCCTTGGAATCCAATCTAAAATTTCGGCTGTCCATCGATGATCTGTCCTTCTGGCAGTATGTCCAGCCCATTGCCATTTCAGGAATTTAACTCTGATCATGATGTCTTCCACTCCTGTCATTTTTCGGATCCACGAGTTCCTCTTCTTATCTCTCCTGGTTACACCAAGCATGCACCTCTCCATGCTTCTTTGAGTTGTCTGCAGCCTTTGTATGTCTCTTTTAGTTAAGGTCCACGTCTCCGCACCGTACGTAAGCACTGGAAGGATGCATTGATCAAACACTTTTCTTTTAAGACATAATGGCATATTGCTCTTGAAAATTATGCTGTTTCTTCCAAAAGCTCTCCAGGCAAGTTTTGTACGCCGATTAATTTCTTCATCAATGTGACCCTCACTTGATATCTGCTGTCCAAGATAAACGTACGTGTCTGTTATCTCCAGCTTTTCTCCATCAATCGATAAATCTTCATTTCTTGTAAAAGCATTGAACATCACTTTTGTCTTCTGAAAGTTCATTTTTAATCCCACTTCTTTACTCTTGTCAGCAAGTTCCTGGATCATACTCTGCAGCTCTGATGGGGTAGTTGCAAAAATGACTACGTCATCAGCAAAACGAAGGTGGGTTAGATAATCTCCATTAATCTTTATCCCCTTGTTTTCCCAGCTCAGTGACTGAAAAACACCCTCCAATGTGGCATTAAAGAGCTTCGGAGATATGGTGTCACCTTGTCTCACTCCCTTTCCAATTTTTACGTGTGTTGTATTTTCAAACAGCCTAATCTTTGCACTTGCATTTTCATAGATGTTATTAATAATATTAATGTATGCATCTTCAATACCGCAGGTTTTCAGAGCCATTGTAACTGCTGATGGTTTCACCGAATCAAAGGCTTTTTCATAATCGATAAAAGCCATGCACAATGGAAGTTCATATTCCCTCGCTCTTTCAATTAGTTCTCTCAGCACGTGGATATGATCTATTGTGCTGTAGCCACTCCTGAATCCAGCTTGTTCTCTCGGTTGAGCCATGTCCAGTGTTACCTTCAAGCGGTGTGAAAGAACTTTAGTGAAGATTTTATAAACTACTGATAGGAGGCTGATAGGTCTGTAGTTTCCGAGATCCTCAATGTCACCTTTCTTATGTAGCAGGATCATTGTAGCGGTGTTCCAATCCTCAGGAATCTTTCCTTCATTAAGGCATCGAGTGAAAATTTGGGCGAGTACTGTTTCGATTTCTCCACTTGCTTCTTGTATGATGTCTACAGTAATTCCATCTTCTCCTGGAGCTTTTCCTCGCTTCATGTTCTTGATTGCATGTGCAACTTCTGCTGGAAGGACTGGAGGAACTCTGGTACTGGTATCTTTCATGATGTCTGGAGTGCATATATCATCCCTTTCATATAATTTGGAGTAGAAATCTTTCACTCTTGTCAAAATTTCGCCTCTATTTCTTGTTACAGAACCATCTTCTTTTCTCAGTGCCATAATCTGTTTTCTTCCCTTACCGAGATGTCCCTTTGCTATCTTTAGGCTTTGGTTGTTTTCAATTGCTTTCCTCACTAGTTCACAGTTGAATTTCCTTACGTCTTCAGTGATACTTTTTCGTACTGTCTTGCATAGCTCTATATATTCCACTTTGGAAGTCACATCTTCTTTAGTTGTCCTCATCTCTCTTCTTTTTTGCATCAACATTTTGGTTTTTCCTGATAATTTGTTCACATGCAACTTGTTCTTAGACCCAGCTAATTTTGTTGCTGTTTCCATAAGAGCTTTGGTTACTTTTCTGTTAACTTCAGAGATGTCCACTTCTTCCGATGTTAGGCCTTCTAAAGCAGAGAACCTGTTCTTCAGTTCTAACTTGAAGGTATTATGGTGTTTTTTAAGGTTGGTTATGTCAATAGATTTTGTTTGTCCTATGAGCTTGCCACGTTCAAGTTTAGTGTTGAGGTGCATCTTACATCTCACCAATCTATGGTCACTACCTGTGTTGAACTTGTTTAGCACACTGCAGTCTTCTATGACGAATTTTTTGTTACACATAATAAAATCAATTTCACTTGTCGTCCCATTTGGATGTCTCCATGTCCATTTCCTGTGTGGCTTTTTCTTGAAGAAGGAGTTCAAGATGAATCTCTGCTTATAGGAGTCTAATTTGAAAAATCCATTTTGCGCAGTATAGATGTTTCGAATGTATTTCTAAAATTTTTTGCAAAGCACAATTCGGCTACAAGGGGTGCACGTGCATATTTCTGTTTTCGATGAATTTGTCGTAATATCAGCACTCCTTAAAGCTCGATTGAAAAATATCTTTTCGGTCTGTTACTGCTCACGGCGGAAAACATTTTGCGCATATTTTCGGCCCAAGCTAAAATAGTTTTTCGCTAGCAGAGGTGAATATTTCATATTTTTCTCAATACCTCGACATCTAAAAATCCGGTTAGAAAAATTCCCTTCGTGTTGGACAAAGTTCACAATGAAGAAGGTTTTCATATAATCTCTATTTTTTTTTCACTAGAGGACGTAAGTGCTGAAGCGGTATCTTATTAACTGGTTCCATTCACTATGAAGAACACTACGCACACTGGGCGTTTTAAATGAAATTCTGTTTTCAACTAGGAACGAAAATGCGCTCTCTTTTTCGATACATTTTTTTTATTATTAAATATATGCTTTGCAAACTTCGTTTCGTGTAGGGAAAGATTCAAAACATTTGCTCACCACAGTCGAGAATTCTGCGTCGTGTTTTTAGCTTAATTTCGGTCTCGGTTCGCACAAGGAGAGTGTGCACATGAGAAGTGCGTGACTACAATGCACTCATTCCCCAGCTTGGGCAGTACGACAGAACTTGCAAAAGTAGATTGGCGGGGTTAAATGATGCCATGAATTCTATTTGAAAGCGGGAATTCAATTTCACACTTTTTGCTGTTGTTGTTGAGTGTTTTGACTAACAGAAGGATAGGGCGTGTCCTTTCCATTGAAAAATGTGACGGCCTTGCCCATTATGATTTCAGAAGTTACCACCTCTGCTTGTAATCTTTTTTGTGAAGGGGGGGGGGATGTCAATTAGCTCCACTTCTACTCCGCGTACCCAGTGATAGCATCGTCTGTGGAACAAAGCTAAATATTTGCCTCTAAGGGTATGTACAAATTACACCCCGAATAATCATCGAAGCTTTTCGAAAATGACTTTTAAACAAGATGAAATCACATCCAAATTTGAACGTTTCATTCCAGGAAACGTTTTAGAAATTATATATGACAGTATAGCTTAGCAAGCCCAACTAACGTTTTTTAAAGATTCTTATTATTCGAAAGTTTCTCTACAAGTGAAGGTGAATTTATATGATAATTATTCTGTAGAACTACTGCAAGAGTTTTCTTCTTCTTTCTTTAAGGGTATGATAACAGAATTTTGGATTGCTTAAAGGTAGTCCTGCTGCACTGACATTTAGCACCTGGTAGCAGAGTGGTCATAAGGCTTGCCTTTCATATCGAGAGCTGCATTTAAGGTACAGGTGAAAAAGTATGGATGCCCTGTTTGTCATTTTGATTTGATTCTCCCTCTAGAGATAAAGAGAAAGCCACAGATCTTTACAAACGGTTGAACAAAAACCATTTCACGGAGGCCATGGGTTTCATGAGATGTATAACTCGTAGCTCAGTCTTTCTGAAGCCAGCAATAATTTTTGTCCTCTGTCAAGATTGAAGTTTAATGATATTACCATATACATCATCATTCAGGGTATTCTAAAAAAAATAGAGGAGGTCTCTCTCTCTCTCCTACACACACACACACACACACACACACACGCACGCACACACACACACACACACACACACACACACACACACACACACACACACACACACACACACACACACACACACACACACATACAATCAGTATGAAGGTTTCTCACGCTCAATTTCTAAATTTGGGAATTTTCAGTTTATCAGGTGCTACGCTTATGAGTTCCTCCTGTCTCTTGAGATTCAGGCGCAAGCACAGTCGACAGAACTCTGAGTGTTTCGTAACCAGTAATGGGGTGGAAACGCATGAGTTTGTGACGTACCTGCCAGCAGGACGCACACGACATAAAGGCAGATAGCAGTCAGAACGAACGTCCGCGTAGCTCAATTGGTAGAGTGACTGATTCCGGAATGCGTGGACAAAAATGACGGAGAAATTTACTTCGTTATAATGGCGCCCGAACTTTCCGGATGACCCGGCCGTTCAAAATCTCGTAATGGTGTGATGTTCTTTCCACACCGCGAGATAGGAAAAATAAGAGAATCCCTTCTCCAGCGCTTCAAAAATAAATTTGTGTGACGTTGCACTTGAGAACTTCCACACACCAGATTGACTGGGAGTTCTCAAGTGCACATTCCACAGCGAGTGGCTGCCTGCAACGATTCATGGTCACGGCTGACCCGTGGGCCATGCCCCCAGCCCTCTTTCGGGGGGGGGGAGATGTGACCCACCTGCCAGCAGGACGCACACGACATAAAGGCAGATAGCTGTGAGAACGAACGTCCGCGTAGCTCAATTGATAGAGTAACTTATTCCGGAATGAGGGGACCCGGGTTCGAGCCCCGGCGTGGACAAAAATGACGGAAAAATTTACTTCGTTATCAGTTCCAATGGGTTTACTATCTACTCCTTCATAAAGCAGGCCAATGCGCGATATCTTTCGACGGCCAGTGTGAAAGAAAGACGTCATGACAAATTTGCACCACATTACAGTTTGATATTTGAATAAATTATTTCTGTGTAAACCGTTTCCAGTGGCAACACTGGACATGAGCACGATTCGCCCCTGGCTACCTGACATATACACTTCCAGTTGAAGAAAACAATTGATGACTTGTGAAACTATCATCTTTTTTAGGGGAGAAATAGGATGAAACTGCTGAAATACTTTTTGCGTCTTGCGAAATAACGTTCAATAACAAATTCGGTTGCTCCAGGTAAAATAACGTTACTTACTATTCAAACGGATATCTCCAATACGCAGATGCTGTGTACTACAGCCAGTGAACTGTTACAACACCCTAAGAGTGCTAATAATCACCCAATAAAAATATCCTCGGGCTATTATACAAGACATTAACATACGTTCAAGTTAAGGGAAACGCGGCAATTGAATTATTCCGGATTTCAAACCTGTATCGCTGGAATAATATTCTAGTTTAGAACATATTGAAACACCTTCACTTCTTGAATTACTGTTCTAAAACAGTACTACGTATAAGAAGGAAAAAATAGAGGCAAAATGATAATTGTAAAAGTTATAACTCTTTTCCAGATTCTCTAAATTCCAAAAAAATGTGATGTTTCTACTTCAGGGAAAATCCTAGAAAATTGATTTATATCTTACGTATTTCACTGCAGCGTAGATGTATAAAGTGTGTGTGAGTTAGCTGATCAACAAAAAGAGTTCAATGCAATCGAGAAAAAGCTAATATGATCTTCCATGCGTAAAAGATACTTTCAATACAAAAGAGTCATTTCCTTTTCTTGAACTCTTGCTTCTTGTATTTCACGGAAGCAATATCTTAAATTAAAATAAAGACCGAATTTAATTAATTTCTTCTGTTTCAGAAAAAAAGTAAAATAAAATGAAATTAACTAAACCAAATATAAAACCATTTCTGCAAATTAAAGAAATCTTCACTCCTGAGAGACGGAAGGAAACTTTTAATTTTCCATTCTGTGCACCAAGTGAGTACTTTTCGTAAGAGTGATTATTACTGCGAATCTCGGATCTTTCATACTTTCCGTGATTCGGGTTTTTGTTCCTACTTTAGGCATATTCCATTTTCCTTTCTTAATCTAAACTGAGCTTTCCTGCTCCTGAAATATATACACCTAGGGGAATTCACACTATCATGGTTTGTGCACAGCAGCGCTAACTATTGTTGGCTTTCGACAAATCATTAGAGTGTGCAGAGGTAGAATGAGGTGACGTCATATAGAACTCCTGAGCCTAACATCTCAGAAAACAATTCAGTGTCTGAACAAACATTTGAGCTTTAATTCACGAATGCCAGAAACGAAATCTTTTAAAATGGAGTGATTATGTTTAATGCTACTAAAGCTTGGGGTAGAATATTTTGTATTATATCATAATACCCAAGTGCCACGTGGAATTTTAAGGAACAGATCTGGATTCAATGGAAGATACTACACAGTCGAGTCATATTATTGTGACCACCTCCTACTTTTGACGTCAACAGCGCGTAGACAATGAAAGAAGGCACATGTCGTGAGTTGGCTTGGAGGGTATAAAAGGTGTGTTGTAGGCAACGTTCGTGACTGCCACGGAAAGGGCCTCAGGTTCGATCCACTAAATATCCGCCGTGCGTCGGATGGGCACGTTAAGCTGTCGGACCCAGGATACTGGCCCCACGGTAATAAATAAGGGCGTCTTTTACCCCCTTTCTACCTCGCTTCCGTGTCACTTTCCTATCGGGCGCCCTAGCCCAAATCTCCTAGTGTCCTATTTCTAAGGGTTGTTTAAGACCTGGGGTCAGACACTCCCTTCCTAAAATCCTCTACATATGAAAAAAAAAACCAAAAACATATCCCTCGTTGCTGTCATAGATAACAGGAGCGATTCATCAGATTTGCAAAAAGGGATGATTATCGGCTTTCGGGCCAAATGTAGCAGTATTTCTGAAACAGCACAGTTTCTGAACTGTTCGCGTTCTGCTGTGGTTAAAGTGTATCGCGATCTCTGCATTCAAGAAAAGGCGACGGTTAATATCAAAATAATAATTCAGTGATACTTGTCGGATGTCATCTTACTGACTTCGTATAGGATGTGTTACAAGAGTTACCTCAACATTTCGTTCATAGGGCGGGTTGTTCAAAAGTTCTTTTTGCCATAAAACATCGTGTTTACAAAGAGCAGCGAAGATGCATTATTTTCGAGGGGTCGTGAGACACGTGACTTCTCATAAACAAACACGCATTTGTGTTTCCGTCTGAGCGGCGCGCGCGCGCTGAGCCACGTGAAGCTTCCACTTCTCCCGACCTCCAGAACATGAATAATTCCGTTCAAAACGTCCTAAAAATCACGAGATACATTATTTATCTCGAAGTGGAGAGCGGCGCCACAGGAGAACGCCGTAATCGATAGCCTTCGAATAACGGAAGACGCGTAACACGTGAACCAAAAGAATCAACATCGGTCGGTGGTTGATTCCGAACAATGAACCCTGGCTAAGCAAAGAGTTAGTCCGCTCTTCTTCGAATTTTAATAGCCCATTTTTTTTAAATCCATTCAAACTACTCTTTAAATCTCCAGCCATTCATCCCTTTCACCTGGCTTTCATACTATATCATCCTTATCATTTCTCTCATCTACTAACATATTTCGAGCGTAACAAAATTCGCCGTAATTTTTAACCATGGTTCACATTTTGGTTACTTCCGAATCCGGGTCTGCATTTACCCGTTTTTATTTAATACGATCTGAACTGTACACGACGCTGCCTGGGTATATTGTTTAATATACAATTTGTGTTTTCTAATTTTTACGCAATAAATAATTCTGTTGCAAAATACCACCTCCTGCACCCCTAATCACGAAAATAATTTTTTCATGCCTGTTATGTGCGCAAATATTGTTAACAGCACAGCAATAATATCTTTGAAATACATAAAATCTTTCAGCTAGAACTTCACAATACCTATTTATGAACTACGTTAAACGTTCTCAATTAAATGATGAAAGGTTTCTTTTCTCAGAAGAAATGTGACGAAAATAAGTTTCACCAAAATACCATGTATAATCATTTATGAACTATAGGTAGAATAATGTGTAACACGATACTGGCAGCAACGCGTTAAATACAAATATAGAAACGTTCATGAGAAAAGCAAGAACTTTAAAAGTTGGTGCGGGAGCTTTCTTCAGAAATTTATACTTAACTGTGTTTATTGACATCATAAAGAAGTTTAAAATGTGACCTACGGCTAGAAGACAACGAAGAAATTGAAAGATGTGATCATTATAATTACCTAGGTGTGAAAATTATACAAGAAGGTAGAGATGCCATGGAATTAAGAAATGGAATTGCACAGGGAAGAAAAGCTGTTAAACGCCTGAATAGAATCTGGTGGAGTGAAGGAAGAAATAACCAGAAAAAGGAAATGGGGTATTTATAATAGTAAAGAGCATCTCACAATAGTTAAAAAATAAAAGTTAAGAGCATCTTACTACATGGGGCCGAGGCCTGGCGATTAACAGAAGCGGCTAGAAAGAAACTAACAGCCGTAGAGATAGATGCTTTGATACGATCATGTAGAGTGTTGAGAAGACAGAAAACAACGAATGAAAGGATTAAGGAATTGATGGAAGTGAAAGAAACAATTTTAGAAGACATACAGAAGAGGCAATTACGTTGGTTTGGTCATGTAAAAAGAAAATGACCAATGAAAGACTGCCCAAAATTGCCATGGAATTTAAATCAAACAAACGAAAAAATAGAGGCCGACCTAGAAGAACATGGTCTGATGGAATAGAGAGGGCACTTAGTCAAAATGGCTTGATGGAAGAATGGTGCTTAGATAGAGAAGGATGGAGAAAAAACCCTTGGAGATCGGAAGGTGACGTCGGATGCCATAAACCGATTATATATATATATTTCTGATGGTGTGGATTTGCATAAAGAGCAAACATTTTACTTTTGCTTGTATAGACACAGACGAATTTAGCTTTTTTGCCACCCAAAGACACAGATGCCATTTCCTTTCCATTCGTGATTTTGTTTCTAATTTCTTTCAAAAAAAAAAAAAATAAATAAAAAACGAAAGAAAGAAAGAATCAAAAGTATAAAAAATGGAAAATGAAAAAAAAAAGTAAGTGCACATATCAAATTTTTATCCTAAGTGAGTAGTTGTTTGACTGACAGCTAATTTGTTACGCATTTCATAAAAAAGTGTTAATATAATTGCTTCGTCTTCCGTCCGTCTGTATGTTAGCGCACATTGAATCTTCTTATGTCTCAAACAGCAGGGTCCCCCAAAACAAATCCCTGACGTTTCCAGGTTTTCCAGGTGATTTTGAAAGTTTTTCTAGAGGGACAACCCAGATCATTTTGCGGTGAATTGTTACATTTCCTTCAGTTCTGGCATTTTCTCATTTGTAAAGGCGTTCACCAAAGCACACGTTTACAAATTCTTTCAATATAACTTGTTTTATATACAATTACCTGCTTTTCATTAAATAACAACTAAATGCACGAGGCAATTTATATTTGGTACCATAAGTCAATAATCTTTTGTGAGACAGAGGGAAACTGCCAACGCAGAATTTATTAATACATTCCCACAAAAATGGTTCATGTTTACAAAAACATCTAACAGGTGGTTAAATTCAGTTTTTTGCTTTGTACAACATAATGCAGTTGAGCTTAATGACCAAATGGACTCCTGTTCAGAGAAATATATCACAAGAGAAAAAGCTCACAAAGTGCTTTGATCATTGTTTAGTTGGTTCTCTCGTGATGTGTTTCTCCAAGTAGAAGCGTACCGGGCAACTGTGCCTAATTACTAGATGTTACAAGACACGAAGTAAACTGTATGCAGGAACCGAATAAAAACTTAAAATAGCCAATTTTTAAAGTTTAGTTTTGATAACTTTTAAGGAATTGCGGAATAATTTACACTGAAGTGCTAGAAAAACTGGTACAGACGAGCTTATTCAAAATACATAGCAACGTCACCTATGCGCTTACTCAGTTGTGTCTGCCAGTGCGTATATAAAGCGATAGACATCCTTGCCATATGTCAGAGCTGTTTTCGGCATGAGAATGACAAGTAATCACGATTTAAGCAATTTTTAACGTGGTGTCATAGTTGGCGCTCGTGAGATGAACCATAGTATTTCGGAGGTAGAAACGAAGATCGAATTTTCACGGACGACCATTGCAAGGGTGTACCGTGACTATAAGAATTCCGGCAAAACTTCCTACCTACATTACCAGTGTGGCCGTAAAAAGACATTGGGTGAACGTGACCATCGTCGGCTGTCAAGGATCGTTTCACGCGATAGGCGTACAAAACTCTCGCAGGTATAATCGGAATTCAATGCTGGAGCCTCAACAAGCATCAGCATCCGGATTGTGCAACGTACCCTGCACGATATGGGCTTTGGGAGCCGACGTCCAACTCGAGTCCCCTTGATGGGTGCACGACACAGAGCTATGCGCCTCGCTTGGGCACGATAACACCGTCACTGGACACTTGATGATTGGAAACAAGTAGCCTGGTCTGACGAGTCGTGTTTCCAACTGTATCGGGCAGATAGAAGGATTCGTGTGTGGCGCAAACCTCATGAAGCCATGGATCCCGCCTGTCAACAGGGAACTGTACCGGCTGGTGGAGGGTCCGTAATGGTATGGGGTGTGTTTAGCTGATCTTCCCTGGTACGTCTACAAACGTCTGTGACCGACAAACACTATGTGCGCATCCTTTATGACGAGGTACACCCGTTCATGTCCTGCATTCATGTTGATGGGTTGGGCCTGTTCAAACAGGACAATGCTGCTCCATACAACTGTCGGGACGCCGCATTATGGTTAGAGGAGCATTCATTTGAGTTTGGGGTGTTGCCATTTCCACCCAAGTCCCGAGATCTGAACGTGATAGAACACATTTGGAATGTCATGCAACCCGCTATCGAACACAGGAATCCGAGACCTCGGAAAACACCCGAATTGTGGAACGCTCTGCAGGAAGTAAGGTGTGCATTGCCTACAGCATATTTCCAGAAGCTAGTGGAGTCCATGCCCCGTCGTATTTCTGCAGTCCTGCGCTCCCGTGGGGGACCTACCAAGTATTAGACTGGTGTACCAGTTTTTCTGGCACTTCAGTGTATATGCACCAATATAACAAAATTTATGGTGAAGCATAACCAGTAAATCACGGAAGCGTTGCATTATATGAAGCAGATAGTATTGTTTCCGTTAGAAGGAGCGAGAGTGGGTGTGAGAATGTGTGACGCAGATGACGTGAGAACGTGTGACGCAGATGACGTGAGAATGTGTGACGCAGATGACGTACCGTGGCCGACATATGGATCATCATTAGACGTCGAAGGACCAAGATAATCCGATATCAGTTCGCCTCCGTCCTCATCGTCCTCTGAATCGATGAAAAATTCTTTCAAGGGTTCTGGTACAAGAAGTCCTTCGCCGTGTGGAACTGGTCAGATAGTAGATACTATATTCGGGTACGCTATTGTCCACTTCTTTTTTCTCGTAATACTTCCCGAAACAGGTGGTAACCATGTGAAGTAGCACTAATTTCATGATTGTTTGGCTCCCTCCAAACCATAGGAGCAGCAAACGGCATCGACACTTTACCACTTTTCAGCCACTTTGGAAGATTTCTTGTACACGTACCGCAGCATATTGTACGTGTGGTGCCCATGCCTTGTTCTGGTCCCCGATCTTGAATCCGAAATAAATCTGATACGTCTTTTTCACTATCGGAGTGATGGTGTTTTTCTGGCTTGCAAACGTCACTTCCCTGCAAATATAACAAGTTACTTTGATTGTTAACACAGTTACGAGGCATCACTACTGTAGGATTTACACTGCAGGGATCACTTGTGTATATGACGCAGGAGTAAATGAGAGTGTAGCCCAAGAAGTCTCACACTACGAGACTTCAGTTTATGCTATTGACGGCATCATCTTACGTCTGCGATGTCATGGCTCAATTGCATTGCATCAGACAGTGATACAATAGCTCCTAAGGTGGTGTGTATAATGGGATGATGTGCAATATGACGCAACATGTTGCGGACTGAGTCTCTCGTAAACAAGAGCCAATCGATAGATTTTATTGACATTTTCGTGTTCAGCACATTGCAATTAGTACAGATTCGCTATCTTCATTTCAGAGGCAAATTGTATGTTTGTCCAGTGTTATTGGCTACATCTATGCATTTGATCTGTATTCCCTAATGAACGTATCCTGTAAAAATCAAAGTCGTAGATCGACTTCTTTCAGGTGTTCTGTTTTTTATGAAGAGTGTAGTATTTAGTACTCAGTGAATAATATCTTATGTACCTTCTCTAAAGTCCATTGATTCTTTAGTAATATATCCAGACTCTCAAATATTTTATTTTAACCCTCTATGCTTGTATTAGTTGCTTTGCTTACTACAACTAGGGCCTTATGACCTTTACATTGCATCAAGGGAAGTTTATTGGACAGATTTATGCTAAGGTAGGTATTTTTCATGTGGATTACAGTTTTGGTAAGGAGTTTTACAGTTTATTTTTAGTTTCAGTTGTTATTCTTTGTATATTACAGTTTAGGTAGGGAAGACAGAATGCATTGAGATTTATAACACTAAATTTTTAAAGTGGAAGTCTGATGCTTTTTTCGAGATTTTTGGCATTCTCACGAAACCTGAAATGAATTTGTTTGCTGAGGGCCTCTGGATGTTTTTCCCTGAAGAGTGGTCCAGGGATCCTGAGCGTTTATTTAAAATTATTTGCTTAACATCCTGTTGTTGGTTTGTGTGTTAATTGTTAATAATTTTTTGCATATATACATACATACATACATACATACATATATATATATAGGGATGTAAGGTCAGGTGATGCTCCTTCCAGTGCCTACATATGGTGCAGAGACGTGGACCTTAGCTAAAAGAGACATACAAAGGCTGCAGACAACTCAAAGTAGCATGGAGAGGTGCATGCTTGGTGTAACCAGGAGAGATAAGAAGAGGAACCCGTGGATCCGAAAAATGACAAGAGTGGAAGACATCATGATCAGAGTTAAATCCCTGAAATGGCAATGGGCTGGACATACTGCCAGAAGAACAGACCATCGATGGACAGCTGAAATTTTAGATTGGATTCCAAGGGACAGGAAAAGACCCAGAAGAAGACCACATGGAAGATGGGTGGATGAAATCCGAAAGTATGCGGGAGTGACATGGAGGAGACTGGCACAAGACAGACCGTTGTGGAGGAAACTTGGAGAGACCTTCGTCCAGCAGTGGATTGATAATGGTTGACGATGATGATGATGATGATATATATATATACCTAAAAACAGAAATATATATATATACACACTTAAAATCAGAAATCATAAATTTAATTGTATAAACTAACTAAGCCAAAACCAGACTCCAAACAAAAAAAGACCACTCACCCCATGAAGACAATGCCTGGCCGTCAAGGCCCTAAGACAAAATAAGAATACACGTATAAAGCAAATTATGCCGCCTTTATCAAGAGAACACCGGCATAAAGGTGACTTTTCTGGATTCAACAAAAAGGCTGGAGTCACCAAAAGCGTGCGGATGTGTTTTCGAAGTCACCATCTCTGAAAAACAAAAGAGCAAAAAACGTTAATTGCTATATACGGGTGACTCTAACGTTTTTTGCTCTTTTATTTTTCAGAGATGGTGACTATGAGAACACATCCGCAGGCTCCAGCCAGGAAAGTCCCTTTTATGCCGGTGTTCTCTTGATAAAGGCGGCATAATTTGCTGTATGCATGTATCTTTATTTAGTCTTAGGGCCTTGACGGCTAGGCACTGTCTTCATGGGGTGAGTGGTCTTTTCTTGTTTGGAGTCTGGATTTGGCTTAGTTAGATTATATAATTAAATTTCTGTTTTCAGGTTTCTGTGTTCGTGTTGTTTTGAATGATAATTTTAATATATATGATGCGAGGTTTAGACTGACGGCTATGGGCAGCCTCAATCACATCCTAGGACATTTCCTTGTTTTTAACTTGTGGAATATTTTTGAAGGATCTTCTTTTTGTTGCGTTATATATATATGGGATTTTTCCCGGTATCTACAATTAAAAATACGGCTTCAAAAATTCATTTTGCGTCTGATTGATTCACGGTGAAGAATATTTTACATATAATTTCGAATTTTTTGTATCGCCCAACTTTTTCACTAGAGAGAGTAGGTGCATACTTCTGTTTATCACATATCAGCAACTCGTATCTACACGTCTAAATCTCCGAGTGAAAAATAAATTTCTTTTAGTCAGATACTGCATACCCGCCCGAAATAATATACAATTTTTACGCTATAGGAACACACGCACATTCCACTTTTCACGATATCTCTGCTGTTTAAGTTCCGATATGAAAACATTCTTCACGATATCTCTGCCGTTTAAGCTCCGATATGGAAAAATTCTTCACGATATCTCTGCTGTTTAAGCTCCGATATGGAAAAATTCTTTTTGCATAGGATAGCATTGTTATCTGAAAATACTTCGCCAATGCATTGCGACAATGCCGTAACTACGTTTTCATGTGCCCTATGCAATTTTTGGTGCCTCTTAATTTTTTTTTTTTTTCGAGAAGAAATAATAATAAGACAAATACGAAACAAAATTGTTTCTAAATAATTTTTGTGCACACAAGACATATACAAGATCATTTACATGCACTTATAAATGAAAATAATTATTTTAATTGCACTCTTCTGGCTTTCATGTGAGCAAATTCATTGATTCATACGTGAGACGGACCAAGGAACAAAAAAGCTGAACTTTTTAACAGGCTAGAAAATCAGAACAAGCGATGAGAAAGTGTGTAAATAACACAGCATGAGCAAGATGGAGTTGCTCACTCTAATTTATTTATGTAGAAATTTAGAGCACACTAGTTTTTTTTTTTTTTTACTTGCTAGAACATCAGCTTGATTTTCCTCTTGTTTTGCTTTCTTCTCAGCAAGTTACATGGCCATATTTGTCTTTTGCTGACTCTGCAGCTGCATTGCAATCTTTGATTAATTTTCCTTTCTGCTGATATCATCCCCTTCCCATTTCTTCAGCACTTTTCTAATTATTTTTTCCTTTTATTCCCTCAGATGACAATAATTTGGCCATCATGCTGAAAGAACTTTCAGCCTGAGGACCATAAATGCATGATATCAAAGCTTTCACTACTTTAAATAAATGGTGTAACTTGCAAAATATGAATACTTTTTCAAACACCATGCACTGATTTTAACAAATTTTCATACTTCGTCACTTCCGATTTTGGAGAACTCTCCCCTCCCTTGTCAAGCTTAAGTGCAAACATTTATGGGGGAAAAGTAACATTTAAAAACAACACTGGATAGTGTTACACGGCACTAGCAGTGTTCCTGCCGAGTCTGCCGGTAACGGTGCTTGAGACCTGAAGTACAATTTAGTTGGCCACGGCACCAGGTGAGAATCTCAGGTGCACTGCTGCACTCAAAGATTCACACCAGAACATAAAAAATGAAAAGTTGAAGAATGACCCGAAGCATAAGGCTTGGGTGAATCCACCTTGTGAACAAAATAACAACAACAAATAAAATATAAAATAATCTAAAAAAAAATGATACTTTGGGATCAGAGTTGTGATGAGGTTCACCCGCAATCACCAATTCGTGACTGAGTGTAGTGGTCCGGATCTTACTCCGGTACATTCAATCCCCAACCAGCCAGTACAACACTCACTTTCGCAAATAACACATGATTCTCAAATACACAACACAACATTTAATAACGTTCTGCGAGATTTAAACAGATACGGCGCTCTCTAGGCGCATAGACAATTGCCCCTCTTATGAGGGCAGCATACGGTGTCACACTTTACTGTCGGATAACGCAGCCGACTGAGTCTCCACCGGACTATCTGAACAAGAGATACTACTCGTTTACACACTAAATAGAGCTGCAGGTGATATTCATATACAATTGCTTAGAGAATGAAAAAAAAAATTATATGCAAACGATCACATTAAAAATACTCGCGACACAAAATACACAAGCACGTTAATTTGCGGTATAAGATTATAGGTGCGAAATACTGCCAAAGTTAATTAACTAAATCTAATAAGCATGCACATGCAGAACCCTGCCCCGCTGACGTTGGTCCTGAACCAAAGTTAAAAGAAACTGTCCCGCCCAGCGGAATTTGTAGGGCCACACCCTCTCCCTTATTCATGTAAAAAAAAGTAATCAGGAAATGGGCCCTGTAAGAAATTGAAATCTGTATGTGCAGGTATTTCCTCTGAGGTTCAGTCACTCAGCATTACTGCATCTATGTCCATGCAGCTTTGGGTGTCGGGATGGCACAAGTTCGCAGATGTGCGAAGAAAGAAAAAGGAAATATTCATCTACTTACAGTTTCGTGACTCTGCTGTGAAAATCCGTTGTGCATCACATCACACGACAAAAAAAAAAACACGCACACAGACACTTGCACCATGTGGCAGCACCGATGATTCAACACTTCACTTTGACGCTTGATGTAAATGAAGCACACAATTAAAAATGGTAATATCACGCCGCACTTTGTTGCAATGATTAGAGTGCACACTGATCTATTCTCGTGACGATTTGAAGGTGGCCGTTAAGCAAAATAGGCCCTCTCACATCTGATGTTGCGGTTTCCAAGATTAATTTTCTCGGCCGAGCGAAATCAGACGTGCTTTTACCTTAAGCGTATATCGGCAACTCAACATTTCACCTGTATATTTGTTAGGTATCGAAGCCACCGCTCTTACGCTCATATTTTTCTTTCGACATGTTTTTATCCCGTCGCACTTACACGTAGTGGCTTCGCTGCTTACGCGACCACACACACACACACATGGGGCCTCGCTTCGCCCCGTAAGACAAGCGCATCTCTTCACTTCCTCCACAGTAGGGGATGAATGGGGGTGACGATTCCACACTGCAGTGGTTGGCATCCGAACCCGACTTTTGCTTGGCTTCGCTTCTCATTGGAATGACCACTGTCCACTCGCAGACTTCTTAATTCCCCTGTAACTTGGCTTTCATTAGGCCAAACAGTCGCTGAGTTCCATTACGCTCCAGCCTAGAAATTTCTGCTTTATCCCGCGGATTTAGGCATTCTGCTGTCTTTATGGCAAACTGGCATCTCCAGCTGCCTCGAGTTGTCTCCATTTCTTACCAAATGCGGGGAGGTTTGCTGCTTCATTTTTCCCAATTCATTTTTTGCAGATCCAAGGCATCCAGCCTTTCACATCGGAGAGCGCACAGACAACTAAACTTTCTTCCTTATTTTCATGCCAAGTGCGAACTCTTATTTTTCTGCACGGACCACACAGAGAGCAATTGTTCTCGAAAATGCCCCAAACAATCGACGAATTTACGATTATTCGCTAAACCTTTCGTCCCCTATCTTCATTCATTCCTACTCAAGTGGCTCATTCGATACGTATTCCTCTTTCCCTTTCCGTGTTGCATAGGCTGCCCGTCAGCTGCGCCCTGATATTTATGACCTAACAGAGCTATTCTGAGACCACCCAGCCAGAGAGAGAATTCTTCGCCTCTTTTCTTTCCAAACCCCCAGATAAAACTTTATCTGCTGTTTACACTTTTAAACTCCAATCAAGCCTCGAACATAATTAATACTTAATTAATTTCGCACATCAACCACGCCCATTAATTACTAAATTAATGGCGGGGGTGGGTCGTAACATCGGCCCCTAATCAAGAAATCCAGAAGCCCTCTTCTGGGCCTATCGCTTTGCTCTTATCAATTTCCAGAGCAACCATTGAGTGCTACATTTTCCCACAGGTAGAAACAATTTAAAATGGCAAAAATATTGCGTTGCATGCCTTCAAGAGCATTGGAGCGACTTCCCAATTATCCCGCAATTTTGTTAATTAATTTAGAGAACATCCGAAAGAAAAAACAACGTAAATGAGAAATAAATAAAAAAACTGAACTGTAAAAGAACATGTGAGCCTGCCGAACTGTGATTCCTAGCTGCCTCATACAATACGCGACATGGCGGACAAATTTTAAAGTTTTCTTCAGGTTTTAGGATGGGGGGTGTGTGTCCACTGTAACATTCCATCCCCCATGAAAGAAAAAAAAGGGATGACTGGATGAAGTTTATTCATCCAATCATTCCATTTTTTTTTTTTAACTGTAAACACTCAACCCTTTCCCACCGTCGCAAGGCACCTAATTCCGGACTTAAGTGCCCTGAGAGCGGAAGGAAAGTTTAAGGATTTCATCACACGTTCATTGCTACCCGTCGAGATAGGCGGAAAGAAAATTTAAATATGAGGCATAGCTTCGAGAATCCACGAGTTCCACAGATCTCTCACGTTCGATGCTCCTACGCCCGCTTTTATCTGCGCTCGATGCCAAATTCTTGCGTTCCACTGTCTTCGAGTTCCTTCTCAACATCGTAGATAATCGTGGTGTCACAGTCTTCCTGGGGATCCACTATAATGTCGACTGCTCCCCGTCTGTCAGTGTGTGGCATGGTGTTACTAGCCCTTAACACCCGCCCGTAATCATCCCTTGGTCTCAGCGACGCCCGCGAAATGATTGGAGGACTTTTGACCTGGCTTCCCTGCACTCGTAAGGGATCCACAATCATGCGGGTTCGCGCTGCAAAGGGTTCGGTTTCTGCCCTCAGCTCATCGCTATCAGATAGAAATTCAGCAGCTCTCTCCCGAAATTTAGATTTTGCAATCGCGAGTTTAGTTTGCTCACTCCATCTACCCACCATCGCTACACTTTCGACATCCTGAAAAAAGTGTTTAGCACGATACAGCGGATCAGTGCCTGTAAATAGCCTCAACATGTTTATGCATCCCGCTATTTGCTCACCGTAAACCATAGGTGCGGCTAAAGCTGTTTGTCTCAGCTGTGATGTACCCGCTGTACTTGTAACAGGTGTACTCTCTTCCGGAACAATTGCAGCCCCAGTGTTCACATGTTCTCCGTCAGAGTGACCATCAGAATCATCTGAATCCACGTGACTCGCAGATGACGATTTTTTTGTTAGCCATTTTTGTTTTTCTTACCCACTAAAATTATGGCAGTTCTTAGAAAACAGCTTAAGGCTTACTTAATGCTAAATTATACAAAATTCGCACCGAACAAAACTAAATAAAAATAGTAATGGCAGTCAATTCGCACTTATTTTACGAACATGAGTGTTGTTCCGCTAGCTGCAAAATATAGGTATCGATCCTGGGACAACGGCATCATTAATGTTACACGGCACTAGCAGTGTTCCTGCCGAGTCTGCCGGTAACGGTGCTTGAGACCTGAAGTACAATTTAGTTGGCCACGGCACCAGGTGAGAATCTCAGGTGCACTGCTGCACTCAAAGATTCACACCAGAACATAAAAAATGAAAAGTTGAAGAATGACCCGAAGCATAAGGCTTGGGTGAATCCACCTTGTGAACAAAATAACAACAACAAATAAAATATAAAATAATCTAAAAAAAAATGATACTTTGGGATCAGAGTTGTGATGAGGTCTCACCCGCAATCACCAATTCGTGACTGAGTGTAGTGGTCCGGATCTTACTCCGGTACATTCAATCCCCAACCAGCCAGTACAACACTCACTTTCGCAAATAACACATGATTCTCAAATACACAACACAACATTTAATAACGTTCTGCGAGATTTAAACAGATACGGCGCTCTCTAGGCGCATAGACAATTGCCCCTCTTATGAGGGCAGCATACGGTGTCACACTTTACTGTCGGATAACGCAGCCGACTGAGTCTCCACCGGACTATCTGAACAAAGAGATACTACTCGTTTACACACTAAATAGAGCTGCAGGTGATATTCATATACAATTGCTTAGAGAATGAAAAAAAAAATTATATGCAAACGATCACATTAAAAATACTCGCGACACAAAATACACAAGCACGTTAATTTGCGGTATAAGATTATAGGTGCGAAATACTGCCAAAGTTAATTAACTAAATCTAATAAGCATGCACATGCAGAACCCTGCCCCGCTGACGTTGGTCCTGAACCAAAGTTAAAAGAAACTGTCCCGCCCAGCGGAATTTGTGGCCACACCCTCTCCCTTATTCATGTAAAAAAAAGTAATCAGGAAATGGGCCCTGTAAGAAATTGAAATCTGTATGTGCAGGTATTTCCTCTGAGGTTCAGTCACTCAGCATTACTGCATCTATGTCCATGCAGCTTTGGGTGTCGGGATGGCACAAGTTCGCAGATGTGCGAAGAAAGAAAAAGGAAATATTCATCTACTTACAGTTTCGTGACTCTGCTGTGAAAATCCGTTGTGCATCACATCACACGACAAAAAAAAAACACGCACACAGACACTTGCACCATGTGGCAGCACCGATGATTCAACACTTCACTTTGACGCTTGATGTAAATGAAGCACACAATTAAAAATGGTAATATCACGCCGCACTTTGTTGCAATGATTAGAGTGCACACTGATCTATTCTCGTGACGATTTGAAGGTGGCCGTTAAGCAAAATAGGCCCTCTCACATCTGATGTTGCAGTTTCCAAGATTAATTTTCTCGGCCGAGCGAAATCAGACGTGCTTTTACCTTAAGCGTATATCGGCAACTCAACATTTCACCTGTATATTTGTTAGGTATCGAAGCCACCGCTCTTACGCTCATATTTTTCTTTCGACATGTTTTTATCCCGTCGCACTTACACGTAGTGGCTTCGCTGCTTACGCGACCACACACACACACACATGGGGCCTCGCTTCGCCCCGTAAGACAAGCGCATCTCTTCACTTCCTCCACAGTAGGGGATGAATGGGGGTGACGATTCCACACTGCAGTGGTTGGCATCCGAACCCGACTTTTGCTTGGCTTCGCTTCTCATTGGAATGACCACTGTCCACTCGCAGACTTCTTAATTCCCCTGTAACTTGGCTTTCATTAGGCCAAACAGTCGCTGAGTTCCATTACGCTCCAGCCTAGAAATTTCTGCTTTATCCCGCGGATTTAGGCATTCTGCTGTCTTTATGGCAAACTGGCATCTCCAGCTGCCTCGAGTTGTCTCCATTTCTTACCAAATGCGGGGAGGTTTGCTGCTTCATTTTTCCCAATTCATTTTTTGCAGATCCAAGGCATCCAGCCTTTCACATCGGAGAGCGCACAGACAACTAAACTTTCTTCCTTATTTTCATGCCAAGTGCGAACTCTTATTTTTCTGCACGGACCACACAGAGAGCAATTGTTCTCGAAAATGCCCCAAACAATCGACGAATTTACGATTATTCGCTAAACCTTTCGTCCCCTATCTTCATTCATTCCTACTCAAGTGGCTCATTCGATACGTATTCCTCTTTCCCTTTCCGTGTTGCATAGGCTGCCCGTCAGCTGCGCCCTGATATTTATGACCTAACAGAGCTATTCTGAGACCACCCAGCCAGAGAGAGAATTCTTCGCCTCTTTTCTTTCCAAACCCCCAGATAAAACTTTATCTGCTGTTTACACTTTTAAACTCCAATCAAGCCTCGAACATAATTAATACTTAATTAATTTCGCACATCAACCACGCCCATTAATTACTAAATTAATGGCGGGGGTGGGTCGTAACATCGGCCCCTAATCAAGAAATCCAGAAGCCCTCTTCTGGGCCTATCGCTTTGCTCTTATCAATTTCCAGAGCAACCATTGAGTGCTACATTTTCCCACAGGTAGAAACAATTTAAAATGGCAAAAATATTGCGTTGCATGCCTTCAAGAGCATTGGAGCGACTTCCCAATTATCCCGCAATTTTGTTAATTAATTTAGAGAACATCCGAAAGAAAAAACAACGTAAATGAGAAATAAATAAAAAAACTGAACTGTAAAAGAACATGTGAGCCTGCCGAACTGTGATTCCTAGCTGCCTCATACAATACGCGACATGGCGGACAAATTTTTAAAGTTTTCTTCAGGTTTTAGGATGGGGGGGGGGGGGGGGTGTCCACTGTAACAATAGTGAGAACATCGCGGGAAGAAAAAAAAAAAAAAAACTATTACGGGGAGAAATCTTCACTTCGACCAACTTCCGTTTCCACAAACTTTTCCCTTAATTTTTAAGCTGAAATGCAGAATTTTTGGAATAAAATCATACTGGATAGAAGGTACATCGAAAAAAAAAAAAAAAAAAAAACTGTTACAAGAGAAATCTTTGCATTGTCTAACTTCCGTTTTAAAAAGTTTCGAAGGGCGGAATTTCGTTCTCAACGGGAAACGACGCCTCCCCCCCCCCCCCCCAAAAAAAACAAAATTGCCGTTCAGTTGTGCATTGATCTCGAGAATACCCTAAATGATAACGGAAATGGCGGAATTCTTCAAATCCACAGGAGAAACTTATGCCTGAAAAGAGTATATAGGGAAATCTTCGCGCGTTCTTAACTTCCTTTTTCGGAAATCGTTGCCCACAATTTCATGATGAAATACAAACATTAATGCATTAAAATGATATTTAGCAATACTGGACACAGGCAATATCGTAAGTAAAAAGAAATTACAATTACGGGAAAATCTTCACTACGTTTAACTTCCGTTTTCGCAAGTTTTGAAAAACGAGATACCGTCCCCAGACAGAAAACGACCCCTCCCTACACCCAAAAAATTTCTTTTCAGTTTTGCATCGATCTTGAGACTAACCCAAATGATGACGAAAAAAGCGGAATTCTGCGAATTCGCGGAAGAATCTCATGTATGTTGATTACATCATCCTAATTAATATCTTTAACGATATTATATTCAACAGAAATTATGCAAAGATTTTATATTCATCATTGTCCGATAGTCGATCTTAAATAATGCTTTATTTATTTTAACTTGCTAAAACTTTTCTCGCTCGAAGCAGTAGAAACGGAAAGAGTGAGAAATATTCTGAGAGCAACATTGATATTCGGATATGATTCAATTAATCCAAAGTCATGAAAATCCCGCAGAACATCAAGCGGAGTTGCAGTTTTAATGTTTTTTTATTAGTGTCAAGGCTTCCAACTGAAAGTGAAAACCGACACAGTTTCCTGTTGCTCTTAACGCCAACCCATTTGGGACAACAATGTCAAAAACGCTGAAAATTTACATTTTAAATAATCCTTCGGGTGTCAAGCTACTTCCTTCATCCGATGCTTTCAGGGCCCCCTTCATCCTGGGCCCTGGGCTTGTGTACCTGTTGCACCTGCCTACCCACACAATACGGAATATTTCGTATATGTTACAAGTACGTAGCACTGAAACATTGAGACTTTTCAGATACGTCGCGCAAGGTAACAGTAATATTTCCGAAACCTTACGGTTACGTCAAAATGTCCTTAAATGTTACATAACTTTGAAACATAACCGATACGATACAGTCAGAGGTCTTTGTAACTTCAACATACCAACTTCATGTTACTGTTACGTATTTGAAAGATATTTGTGACATCATCATATTACTGTTACGTGTTTACTACGTTGAACATTATAGTTTTAATAAACTTTGTAAAATCACAATAAAAAATATTACACTCAACAGCTGTTTCAAAAGCAACAATCCTATTACGAGTTAAACGTAATCGAGGTAGTTGCCTTAGATGCACGATCTTGATAAGAAGAGTCACATCACAATACAAATTCAAATTCATGGGCTGAATTTAAAATTTGTATCGTATATACATGTATTAGAACTTTCAGGTTTCCTTAGAACCCACCAGCCCATGAATTTGAATTTGAATTGTGATGTGACTCTTCTTATCAAGATCGTGCATCTAAGGCAACTACCTTGATTACTTTTGACTATCTCTGCACGAATTTAAATCTTCTAATAGTATTACGAGCTGTTTACGTTTTCACAGGTTCAACGCAGTCCGCTGTCCATTGGGAACAGTGGCTGCGTTTATATATTGATGACAAAAGAAAACAAAATCGGTCCCAAACGAGGGTGTCGAATTTCTATTATACATGCGGAATAGATTCTATTTCAGCGAAAAAAAGAAAGGAAATCAAATTCGTCATTTCTCTAAATACCTACCAATATGAAATTTCTCAGCTTCGAGAAAAAAACAAAACATGCTGGTATAGTATAATAATACAACTCATCCATCTTCTTAGAATTTATAAATTGCTTTTTAGAATTTAAAAATTATAATAATCAAAACAATTACTTACTTTCAGATGATCTTGAATAAAAAGAAAGTAGGATAAAATATTAAATCAACTAAGTAGCTAACTCGAGTACGACAGTATCACCAAAGAATAAATATCCCAGTAGCACATGGAAATACGACTACGAGAGTGCTTCGGTGAAATGACATAAATGCGCATGCGCATCCACGCTGTTGACAAACCAAAAACCTTAAATATCGCCGGAATGTAACATCAAGGTAGGAATTATGTACAATGGTAACTATAAAACAGTAGTATCGGTGAATGCTATTTTTGACGTAACCGTAATGTATAAAGAGTTATGTTTCAAAATAGATGTTGCTGAAATGTAATTGTAAGATATCCCTCAAAGTGCAACTAAATGAGAGATTGTAACATTATTGATACATATCTGAAACGTTTTGTGCTGTATGGGTAGTTACGGCACGGAATTGACGTGCCGTTTATATAAACTTTTTCACATAATGGATCACTCCAACACGTAAGAAGGCACGTGAGCGTGGTGTGCGGTATAAATCAAGCAGACCGGCTCGTCGAACATCAATGAGTTAACATTCGATTGCGGGTTGGAATGGGCAGAACGAGTGATCTGAGCGAATTTGAACGTTACATGATATTTGGTGTCAAGCGTGCTGTTTCCAGCATGTCCCAAACGTCGGTCTTCCTGGAAGTTTCACCCAAAACCGTAGCAGGAGTTTACCGTGAATGGTGCGATATCCAGAAACTTTAAGCCATCGGCGATCCTCTGAACGAAAACATCCGGTTAATCAGAGGTGTTAAAGGAGACTGGAGAGGATCGTGCATGCAAACTGACGGGCACGGTTGGCGCAAACTGTCATGCCACGTTCAAAATTGTTCAGACTACGCATTTTGCCAGTTCCAGCTCTCAGTCAAAAACATTATTTGTTGCTCGACGTAGTGGTTTGTCTGATTTCTACCGCAGACAGAGCGGACTGTACCTGTCTTACGAGTTGGAGTGAGAGCAGGCGCATCCAATAAACTGGCATCTCAGTATCTCATAGTGCACAGTTCTAACGCTAGGTGGTATAAGTGTGCATTTCTTTGTGCCATTGTACCACCGCGCCCAAAAATCCTGCTAATTTTTTTTTTCAAATTTATACCATTCTCTATGAAAACGACTGAGGAAATTACACACTTTAAATTATGAAAAGTTTTCCATCTAGGTGGCGTATATGCGTAAACGGTTTTTTTTAGTTAACCTTCCTTTCTAAAAATAGCATTTGAATAAATCCGTTTCATTCGCATAGCTCCCGCTAAAGAACATTTCACACTGCTCGACGTAGAAAATGCCACAGCACGAAGGAATGCAGGAAATAAGACGAAACATACCACACATTTAAACAAGTAGATGGGAAAGAAGAGATTTAATCTCCCAGTTAATGCATGAATGATGGACAAGGAGACAGGTCAATGTGGCCTGAGTCATTAGGTCGTATGACCACAATGCTAAGCTATACATTTGGAAGCATACCGTGACATCGTGTGGAAGAGCTCCGGATTGTGCTCTGAGGTATCGCTGCTCATGGATCTTTGACCTGCGCCCAAAATTCATCGACATTGCCAGAGTTCTCCTGTTCATTGTCCATGCACAAGAGTTAAGTCGGCTGCCAATGGCGGCCCGCACGTTCTCTATCGGGAAGAAATCTAGGGATAGCACTTTACAGGGCAGCACTTGGACACCTTGTAGTCACCGTCTACTGATGTTGGCAGTATGCAGGAGAGAATTGTCTTGTTGAAACTGGACATGACGGATACCACTGAGATACGGCAACAAAACTGGCTGTCCCACCTCATGGTCGCATCGTCGTGCTGTAATCGCAGCCACTATGAATAGGAGAGTTAAACAACTGTTAAATCTGATAGCGCCTCAAACTATGACTCCAGGCTGACGAGCTGTATGATGCTCACGGGTGGTAGCAAAATTTTCTCGATGACCACGTCTTCTCCAGGCTTTTAATCGGCGATCCTCGGCGTTGAGACAGAAGCAAGATGGCGCTGAATACGATATTGTTCCTTTCGTCCAGCAATGCATATCTGACACGGCACAAATGCAACCTTCCGTAACGCTCTGCTAAAGCACAAACCTGCCTCAGCCGATGTAAGATTTACAGTCCATGTCGATAAGAGGATGTCCACAGTTGCCTGTACACCTCATCGAATGTCATCTGCTGTGGATTGTGGAGCTGCTATGACTTACCGTCGAATTCAGTGATCGCTTTCGGACGTCTGCCTGCACGCACCAGTCCGATTGCGCCGTAGAAGTCCTATTGTGTTCCAGTCTTCTTTCTCGCTGCTGGTATGATTCCTGTGCTCTTGATTGTGCTCTGGAAATCCTATCTTGTTCCAACCTTCTTCCTCGTTCTTCTGCTGTTTCTTGTTCTCTTCTCCTTCTTTGATTTTCTCTATCCATTCTTTGTGTTCTTCTTACACATTGTTTCTTTCTGGGAGGTTGAGGCTTAGTATGATGACCTCCTGACGTATGACACTTTTGAATGAATAACGCAGATTGAGAAACTACGTTCTATTTTCTTTTTTTCTTCTCCGCCCTCAAGGCCATAATACAATCGGCAAACAACGCTAACAAAAAAGGGTGTAATAAATGTATTTACGAATGAAAATAGTCGTAACGGAATTCAAAAAAGAAACGCCTAAAATTTAGGGTGAACAACTTTTCTGCACGCCTAAACGTTCTGTGTGATCAGGCTGATGTCAACAAAGCGGAAAGACACACTCAGATCGGGTAGAAACGCATAACATTAAATAACTAAAAATCATATTCAAATTTTAAAACAATCGCTTCGAGATGCACCAGAAGACGTCTACAGGTACCTTCATAACAAATTTCGTCGCTCTAGGTCGTCTAATTCTACGTGAAATCCGACCGACAAACACACGCACAGTCCGTTTTATATATAGAGAGATGTGCTGTTCGGAAGTTCGGCTACAAAACAGGCCACCACCTGTATTTACACCGTAAAAAATCTCCTGAAATTCAGGAGCCGTTTTCCGTGATATCTTTTGTGAGTTAACAAAGCATATTCCTGATTTAACTTTTTCCGTGAACTGACAGAAAGAACCTGAATTTCACGGATTTTTCATACGTGAATTGACAGAAATTTTCTTGCTAATCTTTCTCCTATTAACAATGGGAAATTTCCGATTTTAAGAGGTGTTACCGGAAAATCCATAATTTTCAGGGAACCTTTTCGTGATTCCTTTTGTATATTACAGGAAAAATTCTGTTCTCACTCTTTCTGGATCCATATGACGAAAAAAATGTCCGGTAATCATGATGGGACGCACCTGTGCTCATCCCGGAATGTCGGCAAACTGGTCCGCAATTTGGACACCGTCTGACATGTTATATATACTTCAGAACAGTGTCCGTGAACTGTATGAGTTTATGCCACGCAGGGTAACCGCTTGTATCCGAGCCAGAGGTGGCGTCACAACGTACTGACTTATTCCAAACTCGTGTGACTGCTTTGTCAAAATAAATGGCCTGGCTGCTCTGGAATTCCAATCATTTCGTTTCCTATACATGCACATTCCAATTTTGATCTCGATTGCATGATTTCTTCTGGGTGCTTCCTTTTTTTTTTTTTTTTTTTTTTTTGGCAAAGAGTGTACATTGCTTAAAACTTAAAACTGATGCTAAAAGGAAAGACATCAGCGAAGTTTTAAAAAGGCAAGATGCTTACTTTTGTATAAACCAATCGTAGCTGGATATCCAAAAAGACGCGTCTATGTCTCAGATATAGACAAACAATTTCAGCCGTGCTTAATCGATACGCAACGATTAAAATGTTGCAATGATAAAATTAGTTAATTTTTTTATTCTCAGAGATATATCTAGTAAAGAATCTGATCGCTATCAATTAAACAAAAAACAGGAAATGAAAAACACGAAAACCTTTCAGCAACATTTTTGAAGAACACGAACCACGGAAGCAACAAACGGATAAGGACACTGAATTTATTATTTAATAAATGCAGGAGTTATTTAAAACGCACACCAGAAAAGGGATCGATGTTCTTCCTAGACTCGTAAAAAAAGCAATACTTCATTTCATCGTTTCATTAAAATTACTCCAGAGAAAGCTAGTCTCACTGAAAACAGAGATGCAGTTTATTTTAACCTTTACGGTCATAAAGACCAAATAGATAAAAAAACAAAAACAAAAACGTAAATTTGAAGTAGACGATAAAGTAAGAAGAGCGAAGTTTAGAACATCTTTTAGAAAAGGTTATCTACCTAATTTTACGGAAGAAATTTTCACCACTTTTGAAGTTCTAGATACCACATTCCCGTCACTTACAAAATAAAGTGGTTTACGGGTGAAGAGATAACTGCGAACTTTTACACACGAGAGTTAGAAAAAAAAAAAAAAACTGATGATATTTACAAAGCAGAGCGCATTTTAAGAACGTGAGTGAAAAATAAACAGAAAGGGAATTTTGTAAAGTGGCTTAAGTGTGATACGGCGTTCATTTCTAGAGTTTCTGGAAAATATCTCTTTGCCGCAAAAAATTATACTCCTAACGAAACACTGTTGTCTATTTCTTGTACAAATAAAGGATAGAGAAGTGCAGTATGCGAGGAAAAACTTTGTAGAAAAAGTACTTCAATAGGCAACAAAAGTGGAGCTGTGTGTAGTCCTCAAGCGTATTCGCTGTGATAAAGCTTTTAATCCCAAAGATAATCTTTTAAAACATATGAAACATTTCACAACATTGAATATTTCGCGTTTAATGACGCTTTACATATTCACGAGATCAACGATTTAGACGTTGTCGAAGATCACTTTAATTTTGGAAAAGTATTTACCAAAATACGAAAAGTATTTGACATCAAGAGTGCGGCTTATCAGGAATTAAATTGGTATTTATATCACATTTGCGAGACTCACAGATAGAAGTAAAACTGAAAACCATAAATGTCCTTTCTTTTTTGTATAGTAAAATAACGAGCGTGGAAATCAGATAGATATATTTCTGAAAAATGAGTATATAAAGATTAAAGAAAATGTAGAGTACTTTGTCAAAAATGAAAGAGTCTGGGGATTTTGTGAAAATTAATTCTTTTAAATTTATAGTGGCATTCTTGATACATTTTGAAGCAGGCTGTTAAACACCGACCCCTGAGTGATTATATGTTGCTAAAGGATAAACAATCATAAACGTAGAAAACAATGAAAGTAAATGTTTTCTGTACAACATGTTAACTGCACTGCAAAAAATAAAAAATTGCAAAAACAGAGTATTGCATTATAGTGTTTACGAATTCGATTTTAACACAAGCAGCTTAAAGTATCTAGTTTCAACTGATCCAGTTTCTTTATCAAATGAAATGAATGATCTTGCTAGTAACGTTTGGCTTAAATAATGAGAAAACAGAATACTTAACGAAAAGTATGTTTATGAATGCCATTTCAATAATTCAGAATGTTGAACTTAATCATTAAAATCGTACTACACAACATAATAGAAAATCTGTTGTATGTCTACACAGGTTTGCCCCTCAATTTACTTTTTCTTTATTTCTTATTTTTTTCATGTATGCAGAAATCGGAGCTTCACATCAAATTTCCATGTTCCCGATAGAATTTTTCAATAAAATGTTTGAATTACCAGTAATTTTTTACTTGAATGTCATGAAAATCATGGGTGAAGACGACGCCACACAGTACACACTTGGTAGTGTTTATTCACAGAAATTACACAAAATTAGTACGAATTACATCACCTAGAAATTACAAAAAATTAGTAGAGGTCATATACTGTTATAATATAACTCTTTTTCGTGTGCGAGATTGGTGTTACGCTATGTCTAAAACCATGACTAAGGAAATGTTGAACTAAATGAGAATACGATGCAATAGTTGCACGGGATTATTGTTTTACGGCCAGACGAAACATATACAGAATTCAAACTTACGATAACCTTTTATTGTTCCAGCAATATTTGAAGAACTCCACAATAAGGCACTGCGAGTTTTACACTTCGCATATAATGCCTTAATCATCTGTCGTATAATCTAGCTTAACAACGACCGAACATCTCCACACACACACATACATTAAGCAACTGCTTTATCGCCCTTTTATCTAACGTTCTTATCATATTCATACGTCACTCTCTCTGACCTAAAGAGTGTTGCCAACCTTATTCATGTGAGAAAGAAGATATCACTTTAAGTTTGGAAAGTACAAAAGAGAACAAACTCAAATTTACATAGGAAACGGAACTAAAAATAAAAGTTAAATTTAAATATACGTCACACTGTTCAAAGGGACAGTCAATCGTCAGTGTATACACACCTGCGTACATGGTAAATACAGTACTTGACAGCAGTCCCCTTGAAATGACCATTACGGAATGCATTAAAAGAAGCATCAGTTCGTAATGCAGACCTATGTAGATCAAAGTATTAGGACACCTTGGCTGAACAGAAACAAGAGCCTTCATTAGCCCAAATCAATACGTACTTTGCCTTTATGACTGCAGCTACCCTTGCAAGCATGCTTTCCACGAGATGCGGGTAGTTTGTACATAAATGTTTTGCCAATCCTCCTTCAAAGCTTCTGCCAGAGCTGCCATAGAGGAAGGTTTTACCGGCCGAGATCGGATTAGTCGCGTTCCAGCTGGTCTAACGGATGTTGATTTTTTTAGACAGAGACTTCGAGCAACCAGTTCAACACATGGATGTCCTGCTTCTCAACACAAGTCTGAAAGGGTGGCAAGGTGTTCGATTTTGTTGAAACAAGAACGGATCAGTGAGAAAGTACTTCTACAGAGTAGGTAGTGCCGAATTGCCCAGAATGTCTTCGTACCTGGCGGTCGTTATACTGGAGGACACTACGACCAAAGGACTGGGTCTTTCCTAGTAGAAACAGTCCCACACCATCACAGATCTCCCACCAAACGTGACTGTAGGAACAATGCAGTCCGCCTGATAGCGTTCTCTTGACAAACGCCACCCTCAAATACGTCCAGTCAAACATAAGAGCGAGTAGCTGGTTTAGTTATTTTACACGATCTTCTTCTACTCTTCTGTTATCCACGAACGATGAGTGAAGTACCACTGCAGTCGTCCTCTATATTGCCTGGAGTGATGTGGTGCATGTGCACCGCTAACCTAGAAAGGTAACCGTGGACATGCCGACCCCGACGGACTGTTCTAGTGCAAATAGCTGCTCTAGTGGCTTGTGCAAAGTTGGCACGGTCATTTGATTTGTGTGTGTGTGTGGTTGGAGGTTTAACGACCACCGTGAGCAACTCAATGGGCTATAAGCAGTCGCCCGTCCCTAATTTAGGGTCACTAGCTCCAGGGAAGGGAGAGAGCCAGTGCCGTAAGACAAACACCACATCCATGCCTCACCGGGATTCGAACCCGGACCCCTTTCGGACGAACGATCAGAGGCCATCGCTTAGACCACTGCGCCACAGGGGCGGCTCATTTGATTTGATTTGCGCGGCCGCCCAGAGCGCGGTTTCGTGGTAATTAATACTATCTGCTTTCCATTGATGAAAAACATATGAGACAGTTGATTTTAGGAATTTCAGAAGAGCAGAACTGAATCAGGTGGCGTCCAACCAAATGCCCACTTCAAAGTCTTCTATTTCAGCTCTACGCAGTCTTCTATTTCAGCTTCCAGTGTTGTCTGACAGGTTTACCAACGTCCCCTTTATATACAGAGCCCAAGACACTCCGCACGCGCTGCTACTTCTGCAAATGCACGTTAGTTGTGTATGTGTGGAGGTGTCCCAATACCCTTGTTCACATAGTATACATTCTGAAGCTAAATAATCGGTGGGAATTTGTAAGTAAACTACGTAGAAATTAATACGCACATAAATCAAGCTGTTCTTCCATGTAAAGTAACCGCAGAAATTTGAAAATTTCATCGTCCTGGAACGGAAATGAAATTTTCAAATTTCTACGGTTACGTTACATGGGAGAACAACTTGATTTATCTGCGTATTAATTATTCCATGTGTTTTCAACTTGATATTTACGTAGAAGTTATTAAGTAAATCTGTTATACGTCATATCGCGTACTAGGAGAGGCGCTACTTTAAAGTAAGTGCATAGTTGCTTAATTTAGGTATATATATATCGTTGTGCTTTGGATGTTCAACAGTTGATGTCATTGTCATTTTGTTTGATGCCTGTGAGTTGGTCTGGCATGATAATGTTTCTTGAAATACGAATTACGACGAAATGTGGATTCGGAGAGAGTCCTCGATATCCTTTTAATTTCAAAATGTCACATGCTTCGCCTCATTTAGGCCCCTGCCCCCCTTTCAGCATCATCCCCCTCCCAACTACTAGTAACTCCGGCACACAGAAATAATTTGACTCCCACGACCACCGCTAAAAGATAAATACGAAGGAGCACTGTACGACTGGAAGCAAGTTTTCCAAAAGAGATTACATTTTCAGCCCAGTCTTAATTCCCTTTTTACTGCGATGGAGAAATATAGGAAACCCATTTAACGAACGAACTGAAGATAGCAAAACACAAAGACGATATAATTAAGATTAAATTTCAGGCAAAGGATGACATAATTCCGAAATTAATTACGCCTGGCCTCCCACCTTATCCCCCGACCTTAGGCAAAACTGCACAGCAACTCATTCTTACCTTGGACTTGATTCTTGTTCCCTGCAGTGAGGAATTTTTTAATCGATTGCTTCGAGCTGAATGATTTAATAGGAGCGCACTGCCAGGGATTAAAATTTTCAGGGTTCATATCTACATTTATCGTTGAACAAGAGAAAAAAAAAGCTCATGTTTTTGCTCCGTCGTCGTTTGTCAATTAATTGTTTTTCAGTTTCGTATATTTCATGCGAAGCTGTGAGAGTAAAGAAAAAGATAGACCACGCCTTCTTTTCCGACAGAGACATCCAAATCCTACTTCAGTGACACATGCTAACAAACTTACTATTTGAATATTAAAGATGCGCTCCTCAGAAAATAACTTCATAAAATTTTGCATCAGTGGAAAACTGTAGGCAGCTAATTATTTCCATGAAACGATAATGGTAAATTTATCCCCACTTTTCACACTGAAAACAGCAGTTCAGCCATTAATTATAAATGTGATTAGAGCAGTAGTGGATACAGCGGGGAACAACTGGGGTGATGCCCCCCCTAAAACAGACTGCTCCTTTTTAAATGACCATGATCGTAAATAATTTGTGTATTTATCTTTGTAAAATTATAGTATTTTAAATGCAAAGCTTTTCGTAGAAGTTTTTATGTCAGTTAAAAATTTTCTGCGAATTTGAAGATTAAATGTTCTGTTCTAGTTTGAGAGAGAGAGAGAGAGAGGAGAGGAGTTACTCGACCAGGTTCCCGAGTGGTCAGAGACCCTTGAGTTGAACCCGGGTTGAAACCCTAGATGCACAGAGCAGTTGGTTAAGTCGCTCTGCGCTGTGTGGGAGGTGGACGTTTCTGTCGGGTGTTCGAATCCGGGTCCTGCTCGCCATCTAGTAGTCTGCGGTTTTTCCGGGGTTTTCCGCAGATTCCCTGTGTTTGGGGACACGAATAAGTAGATGGTTCCCCTGTGAAGTCAGCCCCGGACGCATTTTGTCCTTTACCTGCGTGCAGCAGAGGAATGGCAAGCCGGCTGAATTAATTTACCAGTAACTCTCAACGGCACATAATCGTCTTTGCGAGACTCAATCCGTCATAAACAGACGAGGTAGAGAGAGAGAAATCCTGGATGAGACGTGGGTGGTGCTTGTCCTACGTCCAGTGGCGTATCCACATAGGGGTTAGTTGAGGACAGAACCCCTCTTTGGTGTACGACTACGCGTTTTTATTTTAAAAAATAAAAGTTTTGATAGATAAGGAATGAAATTGAAATTTCAAAATAGTTTTGCTGTTTGGTGGAAATGCGAAGTTCACACAAATTTTCACGAACGCAACTCAATTTAAACTCAAGGGACAAATGTAAGAAAAGAATTCAGTCTAATTTCTTTAAGCAGTGAAGTACCGGAACAGTGGGAGATCAACCATGTGGGAGAAGTACTGTACACATTATACGTCGAACTGGAAGGCAAATCCATCGTTGTAATATTATGAAGGACACTCCGGAGGAATACTACCACACCTAGATTTTCATTCCTACGAACAATTTTGCAAATTTTTATGTGTCTTTTGTGAAATGAGACAGGTTTTACCTTAAAGCAAGAAAACAGTGCCAAAAACCTTTTCGAAAAATACAGACGTATTCTTGATTACAGTATAGAGGAAGTTATCGCAGAACTTATAACGAAGTAAATTTCTCCGTCATTTCTGTCCACTCCAGGATTCGAACCCGGATCCCCTCATTCCGGAATAAGTCACTCCACCAATTGAGCTACGCGGACGTTTTATTCTGATTCCTATCTGCCTTTATGTCGTGTGCGTCCTTCGGGCAGGTACGTCACATCTCCTGGTACGTCACATCTCCTAATACGTTACATCATCTCCCCCCCCCCTTTTTTTTTTTTTTTTTCGAAGTGCTGGAGAAAGGATTCTCTTATTTTTCCTATCTCGCGGTGTGGAAATAACATCACACCAATGCGAGATTTTGAACGGTCGGGTCATCCGGATAGTTCGGGCGCCATTATAACGAAGTAAATTTCTCCGTCATTTCTGTCCACGCCAGGATTCGAACCCGGATCCCCTCATTCCGGAATAAGTCACTCTACCAATTGAGCTACGCGGGCGTTTTATTCTGATTCCTATCTGCCTTTATGTCGTGTGCGTCCTTCTGGCAGGTACGTCACATCTCCTGGTACATTACAAACTAAAGCTGTGGTGGCGACATATTCTCAATGTTGAAAATGTTCCGAATATGCGTTTATTTGTTATAAGCGATGAAAATGTATTTCGGACAGTAAGAAAACTTGCAAAAATGCTTGCAACATTGCCAGTAACTACCGCTGTAAGTGAACGATCATTTTCAACGCAACGACGACTCAAAGAGCATCTTGGACCACAATCAGTGAAAATCGATTACATGGATTAGCAGTATATCACGAATACAACTGATGCAGTACTTCATTAACTATCTAAAATAGGAAGTTTACATGCCTCAGAAAACTTGAAAATTACACTGCCCTGTAACGGGAATCGAACCCGCAGCTACCAATTTACGTTCGAGTATGTTACCGTTGCACCACCCAGAACTAGGAATCATCAAGCAACTGAGGATGTGTTTTGGGACTCAGATAGTATAACGGTAACACACTTGAACGTAAATCGGGAGCTGCGGGTTCGATTCCCTTTCCAAGACAATGTAATTTTCAAGTTTTCTGAGCCATGTAAACTTGCTTGATTAATTTGACATCCAGCTGCCAATAACATCTATTTGATTATCTAAAACAGCACGTCGAATTGAATTACATTGAAATAAGTCACGAAATAAATATTTCATACCGTAATGGGGGCACTGTTTATTTTTAAGATTGCGTATGCCGTGCATTGTTGGGGTGTGAGTCGACTAAAAATTTTAACTGATTAATCAAAATGCGTTACTTGATTAATCGTTCCTTTAAAAATATTGCATACAACATTATTTCTGGGAAGACATCTTTTTTTCGTTAAACCCTCTCCATACCAGTATCCTGTGTTGTGTACGCCACTGCCAATACGGCCGTTCGTCTTTCCTTTAATCAGGCGCCCCAAGTCAGGGATTTGCGACTGCTTATTATCCTGAGAGTTGTTCACGGAGGTCATTATACTACAAAAGAAGCAACAACAACAAAAAAGAAAAACCTAGTTAACTTTATAAGAATAGCAACTAAGTACAGCTGATAAACAGCTTTGTAAGTAAAACCAACACTAATAACACACGGTATAACGAATGCCTTCGAAAACTCCACACTCCTGAAACTGTACTCCCCGTTTTTTCAGATGGGCAATAACGGCATAGCTTTGTACCCTGAACAACCAAAACATTACAGAATTCAGCATTCGATATCCATACGCAGCCCGTCACATGCAAATGGAATCATGCCTCTCTTATGACATCCACTAGACCTTTATGCTCTATGTAGATCAGTTACAGTGATACAATGGAAAACGCAGGCGATATCAGCTACTTCACGAAAAGCATGATTGCATTTGCTATGCAGCATCTCTAGGAGCGGTTCAGGAGCTTATCTGTGTGCCAATGTAAATATTGTCCTAACTGCATGACCAGTTGTAACGTACCAGGAGATGTGACGTAGTACCTGCCCAAAGGACGCACACGACATAAAGGCAGATAGGAATCAGAATAAAGCGTCCGCGTAGCTCAATTGGTAGAGCAACTTATTCCGGAATGAGTGGACCCGGGTTCGAATCCTGGCGCGGATAAAAATGACGGAGAAATTTACTTCGTTATAATGGCGCCCGAACTATCCGGATGACCCGACCGTTCAAAATCTCGCATTGGTGTGATGTTATTTAAACACCGCGAGATAGGAAAAATAAGAGAAGCACTTCGAAAAAAAATAAAAAAAATAAAAATAAGGGGGAGATGATGTAACGTACCAGGAGATGTGACGTACCTGCCCAAAGGACGCACACGACATAAAGGCAGATAGGAATCAGAATAAAGCGTCCGCGTAGCTCAAATGGTAGAGCAACTAATTCCGGAATGAGCGGACTCGGGTTCGAATCCTGGCGCGGATAAAAATGACGGAGAAATTTACTTCGTTATAATGGCGCCCGAACTATCCGGATGACCCGACCGTTCAAAATCTCGCATTGGTGTGATGTTATTTCCACACCGTGAGATAGGAAAAATAAGAGAAGCACTTCGAAAAAAATATAAAAAATAAAAATAAGGGGAGATGATGTAACGTACCAGGAGATGTGACGTACCTGCCCAAAGGACGCACACGACATAAAGGCAGATAGGAATCAGAATAAAGCGTCCGCGTAGCTCAAATTGGTAGAGCAACTAATTCCGGAATGAGCGGACTCGGGTTCGAATCCTGGCGCGGATAAAATGACGGAGAAATTTACTTCGTTATAATGGCGCCCGAACTATCCGGATGACCCGACCGTTCAAAATCTCGCATTGGTGTGATGTTATTTCCACACCGCGAGATAGGAAAAATAAGAGAAGCACTTCGAAAAAAAAAAAAAAAAAAAATAAGGGGGAGATGATGTAACGTACCAGGAGATGTGACGTACCTGCCCAAAGGACGCACACGACATAAAGGCAGATAGGAATCAGAATAAAGCGTCCGCGTAGCTCAATTGGTAGAGCAACTTATTCCGGAATGAGTGGACCCGGGTTCGAATCCTGGCGCGGATAAAAATGACGGAGAAATTTACTTCGTTATACAGTCATTACGGCAGATCAGAAACAGCAACACGAAGGCCACGTAAGTTGAAAGACGATATTTAACAACCAACGCGACAAAATGTATGAGCCGCCCCGGTGGCGCAGTGGTCTAAGCGATGGCCTCTGATCATTCGTCCGAACGGGGTCCGGGTTCGAATCCCAGATGAGGCATTGATGTTGTGTTTGTCTTACGGCACTGGGTCTCTCCTTTCTCTGGAAACCAGTGACCCTAAATTAGGGACGGGCGACTGCTTATAGCCCATTGAGTTGCTCACGGCGGTCGTTAAACCTCCAATCAAAAAAAAAAAAAATGTATGACTAACTGCACGTAGGTATCGAAAGGCTACGTTACAGACGACAATCGGCGCTTTCAATGCCGGACTGTGAACATATCTACCAGTATATCACACACGGAGCTTAAATATATAGGTTTATGTAGCTGTGTGACCACCTGCAAGTCTCTTGTCTGTAAGCAAAACGAATAATGTCTTCGTTTGTCGTGGTGTGGTGGTGCACAGTGAAAATGGTCTATGAACCACTAAAATGAGTAGTGTGGCCTAGTGGTCTTCAAGGGCCTGATCCGTAACCTTCTCTTTAGTTATTTCAAAGAATTTGTCCGGGTTAGAAGATTTAGTACAGTGCAGCTGAATTAATGAAAACCTATTTCGTCTGGTAAATTGGAGATTGTCGAGTGACGTAATCAGTTTTTCTTTTTATTACTTCCACATACTGCTCACTTAAATTAACAAATAAGATGAAATAAATCTTTCGAATTTTACATCAGAAATATCATTTTCTTTACATACATAGGCTACGTTTTAAGAAACATTTCATTCAAAATTTTAAAGACATTTAACAGTTTTACAGGTTTTTCCCCTTCTCATCACCATCACCCCATTCTCAACGACCTGAATCATTAATCTTTAAAGGTTATAGCGAAAATGCGTTTTCGCTCTGTAATTTTTTTGTTCGGTTTTGTTTCCCTTGAAAACATGTAAATGTGATGAAAAACACAAATTGGGACATAGAAATGCTATAAAAACCAGTGGCCATGGAAATGCTAAAGAAACCAGAAAGAAACCGTTTCCATAATCAAAGTGGTCATGGAAATGCTATAAAAACAAAGAGGCATTCATTACCATATAACTGAAATCAGAAGGCCGGGCTCTAGCTTGAAATTTCGTTACGCACAGTGAACGTACCAGAGACATTAAACGTTTTAGCTTAGACAAGACCTGGCCGGGTTGTAATTTAACAGATCTGAAACGGTGTGGATTATAATTTAGTAAGTCGGGTCTGGCTCTTGAACGTTCGGCTATGGGACGGACCAGGCTTTCCAAATAAAGGCCTGTATATACGTAGTGTTAACAGATCACAAATTGTTCACTGCCGGAGGTATTCGAAGAATCTTGCTTTGCAATGGCAGAGAAAAACGATACGTTCTTCAAGTTCCAGGAGGAGGTGTTGAATTGCATTCTGTGAAGCTCAATAAGAAGGTCCGAGTTAGATGTGTCACAGAATGCGCACATATCAGAAGCACAGTGCCGGAAGCAGAAAGTTGATTGACGATGCTGGAAGCGGGAGACCAAGCACTTTTACTGCTGATGTAAACATCGACAAATTGTACCCGTCGTTGACAGACTAGTGATAGTATAAAGTAAAAGCTATATCGGCAATTAAATTAAGAATGGTAAATCAAGGTTTAAACAACTTTGTAGTACAACTTCCCGGAATAGAATATTAGGATAAAAAATGAATTTGAATTATTTTTAGTTGTCACGTCCAATGTAAAAAATTCAAAAAGTTTGAAAGCAGAAGGCTTATGCAATGAAATTGATTGAGATAAAAAGTACCTTATTCTTGTAGAGCCTCGGGATAAACAATATTAACAGTACTTCCATTCGGAGCAAAGATGTAAATATTTTCCCCATTTCCGACTCTGGAACAACCAACGTACAGTTGACCATGGGAAAAACATGGACTTTGTAGATCCAGTCCAACAACTTTTAGAAACTGCCCTTGTGCCTTATTGATGCTCATGGCGAAACTCAAACGAATCGGGAATTGAAGACGTTTAAATTGAAACGGGACAGCAGATGGGATGATCGGGATCCTTGGAATAAAAATATTTTTGCCTGCTGCATGTCCAGTCATTATAGTAGTTTCAATAACATTTTTCATTAGTTTCGTGACAAATGATCTCGTGCCGTTAATTTTCTCTATCCATTCTTTGTGTTCTTCTTACACATTGTTTCTTTCTGGGAGGTTGAGGCATTGTATGATGACCTTCTGACGTATGGCACTTTTGAATTAATAACGGAGATCGTAAAATAACGTTCTATTATCTTTTTTTCCTTCTCCGCCCTCAAGGTCATAATAAAATTGGCAAACAACGCTTAACAAAAAACATGTGCCTTTCCGCTTTCTTTACATACAACCTGATCACACCCAACGCGAAGATAAGTAGTTCACGATAAATTTGAGCCATTCCTTTTTTAGAATTACGTTCAAACAACGTTCTCTTTTCTAGCTCACAACGTCGTCACAGTATGATGACCTGCTATCGTATGACACTTTTGAATTAATAACGCAGATTGAAAAACTACGTTCTATTTTCTTTTTTCTTCTCCACCCTCAAGGTCATAATACTATCGGCAAACAACGCTTACAAAAAAGGGCGTAATAAATGTATTTACGAATGAAAATAGTCGTAACGGAATTCTAAAAAAGAAACGCACAGAATTATGGTGAACCACTTTTCTGCACGCCTTAACGTTCTGTGTGATCAGGTTGATGTCAACAAAGCGAAAAGACACACTCAGATCTGGTAGAAACGCGTAATATTAAATAACTAAAAATCAAATTCAAATTTTAAAACAATCGCTTCGAGGTGCACCAGAAAATGTCTACAGGTACTTTCATAACAAATTTCGTCGCTCTAAGTCGCCTAATTCTATGTCAAATCCGACCGACACACACACACACAGTCTGTTTTATATATAGGGAGATGAAGGTCGACGTAATATTACCATTATTAAGCAAATTGTCAATATTACCATTAAACAAATTGTCAATATTACCATTAAGCAAATCGTCAATAGATTCTTAAAAGGTATCATTGGAAAGATTTCACAATATCGTTACTGAGAAACTCAGGTTAATCGAGAACGTATAAAAGGACGATCCTTTTGTTTTTAATGGCAAATTTTAAAAAAAAGTTTGCTCTTTAAGAAATAAAGCATAAATCTTTATCATTCTTCAACACCTACATTAAGACAACGTGTGGCTGATACTGGTTTTTTTATTTTTATTTTATTTAAACACCCAGTTCGTCATCTTTAGGCACCATAGGAGCAAACTTCAAATGGTGATTACTATATACAGTAAATCCCGGTTAATTGGGCCATCAGTTAATCGAGGCAACCGTTTATTTTTGACAATTCTTGAAGAACATCCGAAATTAGTTCTTAGGATTAAAGCTTCGCACGACTGGGACAGTCGCTTAATTGAGCCAAAGTGTCCCAATTAACTGGAATCTATTGTATACGCGTTTAAAACTCTTTTAAGGAATGGTAATAAAAAGAACAAAGGAAATCCAGAGTTTCGGACGGGTGAGTAATTGGTGTTCCTTCTGCAAGAGTGCACATCACCATATTTCGTAGGCAACGACAAAGACTTTGCTTGAAATCAAGTGAACCTAATTACAGTAAAATAGAAATCACGTACACGAAAGTTTTTCGGAATTTCTAGTAAACATGAGTTACGAGGACAGAAATTCACTAATGAAACCATCTCACTAGTTGAAACAAACCATCTCACTAATTGAAACAAACCATTTCAACAAACCATCACTAGTTGAAACAAACCATCTCACTAATTGAAACAAACCATCTCACTAATGGCAAAACGTATGGTATCGATTTATAGCAAGTGTTGAAAAATGAGTAAAGCACTGCAAAAAATTCATAGCTCGTGAATTATGACCAAATATCCAAAATCCCGAAACAAACAGACATAAAATCTACGGAATGCTTCGATTCTAAAAAAAATTATAAAATTTAATGCTAAAGTATCAGCATGCAAGGTTCATTAGAAATGCTCCAGAAAAAAATGTAATGACCTAGTGTAGCAAGCACTGATCTAGTAATACTAAAAGGATTTTGTTAAAGATACATACTGATTTTTAGAACTCAGGCTTTATTAATAAAAGATTTCAATGAGTATGCAGTTGATAGCTTCTTGGGGGATACGAAATAAACCCTTGATCGAAAAACATGCTATTACGAATTTTGGGTAGCGTAATTAATTCGGTTAGCTGGGTTAGCGAAAAGCGAGGATAGCGTTAATTGTTTATTTTAAAATTAACAGCTAGTGGTTTCCCCCTTTGCGAAAGAAAATGTATAAAATAACTCATTATTTACCCCACGTGTTTCGGTCGGCCGCTAACTGGGTATCCCGTTTCCATGTGCTCAAGGAATAGCGTTTGGCCAGCGTCCGAGAGCCCATTAGATGTCAACTGAAGAAAGTAACAGAAAGTTTATGGGATTGTAGGAAAGGCTCCAGGGCTAAAGCAGAGCCATGGAACGTAACAACAATAAGTTATGTGCTTAGTTCCCTAATGAGGTCGCTACCGCAGTATATTTCCGATTGGAGAGCTGTGTGCTCTTAACATTCTTGCATCAGGCTGAATATTTTTAGGAAGGAATTAAAATTGGCAATAGAGTTGAGACGGACTCCTAGGAAAAGAGAAATAATTCTTTGGCAAAATACGAATATAAAGAAAGAGCAATCTTGAAGAAGCCCGTGAAGGTGGACTTGGTAGCCGGATCCGAAACTATCACGTGCTGCTGTGTTTGGCAGAAGAAACGCTCCTCTCCCAAGAAGTCTGCCGGGTGAGCGAATAGCTTGCCGAGAGGTTGATGTCACCGCGAGGAAAAGGAGATGGGAGACACCCCTTACCTGTAATTCTTGCCGTTAATAAATCTGGTTGATGCCGGGATATTGGAGAGGAGCTACAGGGTAGGCTTCCAGAGATAAACCTATTGCAGCCAGAGTAGCTACAGGGTAGCCTGCCAGAGATCAACCTATTGCAGCCAGAGGAGCTACAGGGTAGCCTTCCAGAGATAAACCTATTGCAGCCAGAGGAGCTACAGGATAGCCTTCCAGAGATCAACCTATTGCAGCCAGATGAGCTACAGGGTAGCCTTCCAGAGATCAACCTATTGTAGCCAGAGGAGCTACAGGGTAGCCTTCCAGAGATCAACCTATTGCAGCCAGAGGAGCTACAGGGCAGCCTTCCGGAGATGCAGCCAGAGGAGCTACAGGGCAGCCTTCCAGAGATGCAGCCAGAGGAGCTACAGAGTATGCCTTCCAGAGATCAACCTATTGCAGCCAGAGTGGCTAGGACGTTGGGCAACTGGTGAAACAAAGGACTGCCAGGTGGAAGCGAGAACGTACGAGTTCCTCTATTAAGTCAACGCCATCGGTCAATTGTGACATAAGTGAGCGACATCTTGAAGTACCCTGCCTTAAGTCAGCTACAGCGTGTGTGCACGAGTGCTTAAGTTGGGCGGAGTTCGATTCGCCTCTACCTCCGTCGTCCACACTGGGTGCCATGCCAGATGAAAGTGAAAACCCAACATCGTGTGTGCTCTTCGACAGTGCGGTCATTTTATATGGGTAATATACCTTCCCGGAAAAGCGACTTCCCTGTAAATACTGTATTTTTATTAATGAATGCCAGCTGCTGGGGAATCGGTTCCGGTCAGCAAATAGAATTTCATCGGTTGACTACTGTTTAAAGCTGGACAGTATACGCCAAAGAGTAATCGTTGAATTGGAACGATAAATTTAGCCAATGAGCTACCCCAAAAGGGACGTGTTTATTTGACGCCCCTCCCTCTTCCTTTGTGTATAGAAGTTTTCATCATTTTCATTACCTTTTTTATGTAAAGTAATTAAATGTCTATTGTCTCGTGTCAGTCCTGAAGTCAAATGAGTAATTTAAGAGTGTCGGAGAAATTTCTTGGTTTTGATATGCTAAATTTGTTGGCTACGTTTTCTTCACCAATAATTAACATTTCGACGATAATTAAACTACAAATAATTATTCTAAATTTTAATGTTTACCTCCGGGTCGTCGGTTAATGCCTGATATCCTACATTTTAAATTAGTAAAACTGACCCCTCTCAGGCCTGGCGAAAAAAGAAGCGACCCCAAATGGCCATTGTTTCTGAATTATGTAAAAGTAGCAATTTTATGATGGTTTCACCGAGAGGTCCGCTAAGCTGCCGAAATTCTCCTTCAGCAATCAGCCTTTCCAATTCAAACACTGGTGTTTTTATTGGCGTAACTTTTCCCCACTCCCAGGTTTTTGATTTTTATATATTATGGATATTTATACGCGTAATCAACATTACATTATACATAATACATAATATGATTCACATAACGTTCAATGTAAATATTTTGATATACTAACATGCATTCTCTATGTACGATTAGAAGTTGTCACGATATATTCGAAATCTTTGAAAGTGAGCAAAACCAATTTTTCTCTGGGGATGGAACCCGAAATAATTAATAATTTCAGTGGGGAGGGGAGCAAAGTTAAGTTACACCATTGTGAGCGTTGCACATCTTTTGGTTTGTACGGAACTGTTCGTCGATGGTGTCGACAGTACATTTTCCGTTTCTCTTTTGGGGGGGGGGTGTTAGGGGAAGACACGATAAACTCGTAAGTTATAAGCGGACGCACGTTTCTAATTTCGGGCCACTTGTTCCATGGAGGAGACAGAGCCAGTGCAGTAGCAGAAGCACCACACTACCAGTGCCTTATCCAGGACTAGAGCCCGGGCCGAACTCGGACGACAAATCAGAAACTAAGCTTTGATCACTTGGCGACTGAGGTGGTCAGTATATTTTCTAGTGAGAGTACTATTTCGTTTTTACGACCATATTTCTTGACGTTCTACTGAGCTTGTTCATTGAATTCTTTTAGAAATCTCATACCTTCATGCAGGACGATGTTGGGTTTATCATTATACGAGTACGTTTCTTTACGATTACAAAGATTCTTGGGTATGTCAGAAAGTCAAGTGCTAGCGTATTTGTTATTATCTTTGGTTCTAATTATTGAATTTGCAACTAGTATGAGCAGTAAATGTGCCTAGGGTAACATAATTTTATAGAATTTCTATAATAGAACTCATGCGTAAGAGATCAGAAAACCGAATATATTTCTTTTCCGGATACTGCCACGGAACTCTTGCAGCTTGATTTGGAAAACACGTTGAGTTACATTAAGTTTTTGTTCGGTCTCTGAGCCCCAAGACCTCAAGTTTACAATTTCAGCTCAAGTGGGGTTACATGTGACAAGAGTTGTGAATAGGTCCGATATCCCAAATTGACAAAGTATTGCCACTGCAGCCTGATAGCTTTGTTGCAAATACTTCATACTAACTAGAGATGACGGTGAGAGGATAATTATTTTTCCTGATCTTAAGATATTCGTCTCCCGCTGCTATCACGTCTTTCGATTATTTAAAATATTCCACGCACATATTCATCTGGTAGAACCGAAGATGGTCTAATCCGCACCTCCTGTTCTAACATATGCATCAACAACATGCAATTGGAAAAATTTGTTACTAGAGTAAAGTGTGCTGAAGCCGTTTCTCTCTGACTCTGCAACTGCGTTTCTTTAGTTCGCTTTGTTGTTCTCTTTGCGTCGCTGTATTTTCATTTCTAAAGCCAACAGACTTTTACCATGCGAAAATAAAAATGGGTACACCATAGAATCATCACAATTGCGATTTATAGAAGGTACATCACTGTCTCCCAGAAATACAGCAAAAACTTCAATTTTGGATGAAGGGCCAATTTTTGACTTCAATTTATGGATATCAGAGAGTTGAACACTATAATGTTTAGAGTTAAATTTGCAGAACATAGTGAGAATTATTTGTAAACTTCATATTAATTAAACTACGAGCTGAATTTGTACTTCAACTGCACGCTAATGTTGCATTAATGTACAGCACAACAGGGTTAGAACTCGTTAGGCTTTCATACTGTAACTTTCGTTGACCTGGATATCTTAAATCGTAGTAGCTGGAAAGTTTCTCACTAGACATACAATCAAATTCAGTATATGACCAAAGGTCAACAGGGAAACAAATGACTCACATTAATAGTTCAATCCTTTATTGTAAGAGGACATCATCAAGCACGCGCTTTATAGAGCACACAAATTGGCTTTAATTCAAATTCACCAAGATATGTGATTTAATCGACTTTCAGGAATACTTATCGTTCGAACCACTTTAGCATAAACACGTTCGCTCGCTCATTAGTCGTATATTAATACTGAACAAGCATCAAAGGTTGACTATCAAAGATTACTAACGGACTTCAATAATATTGCTTAAAGAGCATAGCCAAATACACTAGTTGATGACAAACTGCCTGTGATAAGATTGCTTTCCGATAACTGAAGTAACATTGCCTTTGAAGACTGAACTCATCAGTCCTTATATTTAGCTTTCGATTATATAATTGCACTTTGACATGTTGTCAGGTGTTGCCAAAATTAAATTCATCGGATCGAAAATCCGTGGCGTTAAGGCAGAAAAACATTTAACAAGAATAAGCTAAATTTACATGAGAATACAGGATGTAAAAGGGAATGTTAAATTTTAGTATAGATCACAGCACAAAATAAAGCTACATAGCTGATCATTCCACGAGCACACCAGTAGGAATGGGCAAAAACAGTGAACTTTGATAGTAGCGTACCAGAATGGCAACCCTGCGCATTCCGATGACACATGAGCACGTTACAGCTGTGTTAGGCAGTTCAAAATGACGATTAGAACGGAATGCTTGTCTGAAGGGTAAGTCCGAGGTGTCATTCGATTTTGGGAAGTTCAGGGGTCTGCAATCTATCGGCAGCTTATCGAACGAGTGGTAAATGCTGCATAATGTCGCGTTATCGTGCTGCTGAATGGTATCGAAAGTTTGCTGTTAGTAAGGAGAGTGTGACCGCCAGGATGTATGTAGAATTTTTTGGGGGCCGGGGACGACGAAAAATGGAGGTTTTTGTAATCTACCAGAACAAAATAAAAGAAAGTGAAAAATAGAAGAAAAATTAAACCATTTTTAAAAATGTAAGTCGCATTTTAAACAAAAACATAAAAAAAATGAAACCCTTCCGGCGGCGCAAGCCCGTTGCTCGCCACCTCTAAATACGCCCCTGTTAATCGCTGACAATAACAGTAGATGTCCCAGTTGTGCCCCAACGGAAATAAATTATTTAAAAGATCACCTGAAAAGACGTCGCATCCTTTTCTTTATTGGGATTTAACGACCACAGTGAGCAACTCAATGTCCTATAAGCAGTAGACCGTTCCTAATTTCGGGCCACTAGTTCCAGAGAAGGGGGAGAGCCAGCGGCGTAAAGCAAACACAACATCCATGCCTGACGGATTCGAACCCGGACCCATCTCGGACGAATGGTCATAAGCCAGCGCTTAGGCCACTGTGCCAGTGGGTTGGTAACGTCACTTCAACTGAAGAAGTGAGGACTGCTGTCAAGATATGACTGTATCAACAAGGCAAGAATTTTATGCTGATAGAATAAAAAAATCTCATTAGATACGTAGTGACAAGTGCCTAAATATTTTTGGTGACCTAGTTCAAAAGTCGTGTATGAACGGGAGTGATATTTTGTGGATTCTTTTCAAAGCATGAAATACACTGGAATATACTACAGGCTTTTGCACCCTTTTTTTTTTATTTTGGTCAAGCTACGCATATTTATAGATATTTTGAGGTTCTTTTAACGCATGAAATACACTGGAATATCTGGAATAAACTACAGGTTTTTGCACCCTTGTTTTTTTTTTTTTTTTTTTTTTTTTTTTTTTTTTTTGTCAAACTGCGTATATTTATAGATACAATTCAGGGTTTTCCATGAATACCAGTTTTACTTTCACAGTTCGATTACTTTTTATTATTGTGAGCATTTTCCTTGCGATTTATTTATAGAGTTTGTCCAATGGGTTTGTTCTTGACAGCATTTCTTCCAGTTGTATTTTCACTACAACCTTTGCTTAGTTCGGGCTGTAATATTTTTCTCGTTTCACCTGCAGTCTCGTTCACATGTAGGCACCATGTATCCTGATTTGTGTGTCAATTATGCACTTAATAAAGACAATACATGATAAATTTGATCATATATTCTAAAAAAATCAAGTCTACGTTCATGAGAAGGTTTTATCTGAATGCCCGGTAGAGCAAAAGACAGAATGGAATTGTATTCTCTGATATGCCCTCTCTAATTCTGTGCTCCTGCTGAGGTACTTCTGTTAAAGGTGACAGTCAAACTCTTAAATTCGCTATTTAACTGGTGTATTTTCGCTTACCTATTATCACATACCTATCTACTTGAATATGAAATAAGGTTTTCCTCCACACTTAGTCCTCCCTAAACTATGGGTTGTCTTATATTCGCATACTAGAAAACATTCCCCTCAGGGTTAGTATTTTTAACATATGATAGGAACTAAATAAAAACTGACTTTTGGTTTCTGATACTGACAGAATTGTAATCCGATGTTTATATCACACCCTGTGTTATAAATGGAACTTTTTTATTTAAAAAAATTGAGTTTGTTTTTTGCGATTTGGATTTACGGTTTGAGGGCCGCGGGTGGCCTAGTGGGCAACGTTCGCGGTTGCCACGGAGAAGACCCAGAGTTCGATCCCAGGCAGGTGCGAACGCTCGAACCACTAAATATCTGCCATGCGCCGGATGGGCACGTTAAGCCGTCGGGCCTCCGGTACTGGTCCCACGGTAATAAGAAAAGGCGTCTTCCTCTCCCTTTCTACCTCGTTTCCGTGTCACTTTCCTATCGGGCAATGTAACTCAAATCTCCTAGCTTCCTATTTCTAAGGGTTGTTTAAGACCTGGGTTCAGGCACTCCCTTCCTAAAGTCCTCTACATCTGATCTGATCTGATCTTTATGGTTTGATTTAAGAATTAAATTTATGTGTACTCATAAGTCTAATTTATGACCTTTTCTACAAACATATAATTTATGGAGAAGGGGGTCGTCTTACACTCGAGATCGTCATCTATTCGGGCAGATACGGTAATAAGTTCATTGCATGCAGTTCCTCATATGTTGACACATGAAATGCCAATCGAATTGCAAAGGCAGAACTTGATCATATGATAATAATTAATATTTCATCAGTATGATTTAATTCTGCTTTCCGATGTTTTGCTCTACAAAGTGTATACATCCAACTATTGGATTTCCAATTAGATATTCCGATTTCGTTTGTGCATATTTCTTGATTACTGGCTTTAGGGGCCCCAGTATTTAATCTTCCCTTTTGGGTTGCTTAGCTCTGTGACTGAGCTTTCTTTTGTGAAAGGACAACGAGTTGTTTTCAATAATTTAGAGCTATAATCCAAATTTTCTTAGCAAAAATTGTTCGGCCAGCCAGCGGCGAAGAAAACCTACACCGTGAAAAAAATTCTGAAATTCAGGAGCCACTTTCCGTCATTTCTTTCGTGAATTAACGAAGCATATTTCTGATACAACTCTTTCCGTGAAATGACGGAAAGAAATCTGAATTTACGGATTTTCTGAATTTTCACGCACTGAATTCCACGGGAAAATTCTGAATTTCCAGAAACCTTTCCGCAGTTTCTTTCTTATATTGACGGCGAATTATCGTTTTAGAGATGTGTTAACGGAAAATTCTGAATTTTCAGAAACCTTTCCGCAATTCCTTTCGTATATTAACGGAAAAACTCTGTTCTCTCTTTTTCCGTATCCGTATGACGATAAATTACCGGTAATAGGAGCGATTGGTGAGAATAACTTGAGGTTTGATTAACTTTTGAATTTCAATCTTCTGTCGAAGTTTGAAGTTCCGTAGCGAGATCGGATATTGCGGATAGCATGAATTTTGTTTATTGTGGCACAGGAAATTTCTTCTCCTCTCCAGCTATTTGTTATATATATTGTGTTACAGTAAGAAATCGGGTACTTAACTTATTGTACAGATAATATTACACGATGTCTATGTATCAGTTTTGGACAACTTAAGACAAAAGCTATTATAGATATCAATAGTAAATTTTATATTTAGGAGGGGTGTGTGTGTGTGTGAAGCGACACTATAAAAAACTACATTTCAACTTTTTTAAAGATAACTGAAAGTCATTGTCAGTTTAAAAAAATCAAGTTGCATAGCATTTTGTTGCTTCCAAAAATCAAGATGAAAAATGGGTTATTTGTGAAAAGTCATCCTTCAGAAGAAAAAAATATTACAAATCTATTCAGAAAAATAATAAGCTCCAACAGAAAATAAAATGACTGAACCACTCGCATCAATGACAAGGAAAAAAAAGTTATCGTCGCGTATTTCGTTTTACGATATACGTGATTCGGATTTCCAATCCTTTGTAGCTCAGTGGTTAAAAGCGTGTGTTATCTGCTGAACCAAACGGCAGCGGTTTGATCCTGTCTGTGGCTGAAAGGTTATCTGGGGGTAAGGTCTGAAAAATGCCGGGTCGTTGAATTTCTGTTTAAATACGGAAAATCCTGAAATGGATTTTTCTGAAATAAACGGAATTTCTGACTACGGAAAATCTGTGAAAATACGGAAGTAAAAATAAACGGGCACTTTTAAAAACGGAAATTTCTGAACACGGACACCTACCGGCAACTTTGCTGCACGTTATTTTTAGAAATTTTTCATGAATTCACACCACTTATTTTGTACAGTGTAGACAGTAAAGAATGAGATAGGTCTGGTTTGATTACTTTACTAAACCCCACATATTCTATTCCTTAAAATTTGCAATTTATAATCTATCTTAAATTTCCGATAAGTTACTGGACTGAAATACATTTCTTACGGATAAAAACAAAAAAATTCTTCAGTAAAAAAATTCTGAAACCTTTTTGATATTTTGTCTAGATAAATAAAGACCTACGAAGTCGTTGCCGAATGCCCTCCCTATTACGTGTTTTACCTGTTAAACTGTTCGCCAACATCACAATATGCAAAATGTGAAAGCAAATGTTTGACTCAATTCAAATTTTAAGCGACATATGACATTGTGAAACATTCTACGAGCATGCCGCATAGATAAAAGGTATTTATCCGTGAATTAAATGGAGAATGATATCACATGCTCTGTAACAAGGCACACAAGAAAAATAAACAACTGATTTAAACTTTTCGATACAAGAAAGTGGCTCTGCATTCATTGTAACACACACACACACACACGCGCGCGCGCCCGTCTATAGGCGGGCAAGGTGAATCTCGCCCCTCCAATAATTTAACTTGGGAGCAGCCCCACCCCCTCCCCCAATATTTTTCGTTGTGTTTAATTGAATAATCGCTTTGGCCTCATAAGGTGGACCAAACTCTCTACCTTATGAGGCCAAAGCGATTTATTTCAAAAAATTAATAAATAACAAAATAAGTGAACTTTTGCTCCATATTGAGCTTTGCTCATTTGATAAGAAACTGGATTGGCAGCCCGTATTGTGTTTGACACGTTCTCGTGATATGTGGTGACTGTTTAAATCAATTATAAAAAATAAAATAAATAAAAATACAGAAACGTAAAAACTCTAGCGCTTTTATTTATCTATTTATTTTTGTGCTTCTTATTCTTTGTTTAAGCAATACAGCTAATTACTCTTTTTTTTTATTTTTATAAACATTTGGAAATAAAATCTCTGGTTTTTTTACAAAACATCACGGACTGAATTTTATTTTTAAAATATTAATATTCAGCAAAAATATATTTGTTTCCTTGTTCATTTGCTGATGGGGAATTACAATTGCGAATTAAAATATATTTCAAATCTCGTAGTTTATCTTTTTGCTCTTTTTTTTTTTACATTCCTCCTGACATTGGAGAATCATGCCCCCCCCCGTCTTATCTTTTCACGCCTGCCCCCCCCTCAATAATTGGTGAAGTCGGCGACCCTGCGCGCGCACACACACACACACATACACACAGATGCAATAATTTATTGAAATATGAAGTTACTGATAATGAAAAACATGTGTACGTGTCAACTAAAATCCTTTGTTAATATAGACTTACACTGTGTACATTTTGCAGCCTAAGAATTATACGTTATGGTAAAGTACTGTGAAAAAATCAGTACTTGGAAAATTCAGGACATTTGACAACAAACGAAGACGACACAGCAAACAGGAGATAATGCTAGATTACCGTACGGAATATTTGCATGAAAAGCTGGAACAAAGAAACTCCGAATGTGTTAAATTATGATTCAAACTTCTTAAAAGTTCGTGAATGTCGCATAATTTATTCTTGCTCACTGCACTGCAAATACAACACCATTTTCTCCTGCTTATTACTCGCGCTTGGTGAAAATTCGCGATTGTTTCATATTTATTTCTATACTTGATACAGCAAAAGGAAATTAGAGTTTAGGAAAATGCCGCATTCGTAAAAACCGTTTATTTCATAAGTTCTGGTAGATTAAAAGAATATTAAGTATATTCGTATGCCTAATCTAAAGCAGGTTTTTGTGCATAAATACGGACACAGAATCACCTTACGGCGAGATGATTCATCATGCTTATAAAGCAACACACACACACACATACCTACCTCCTTCACCAGTAGCTGCGGAACGAAATTCAGAAAACTGATGGAATTTCTTACGTATTCGAGAATTCAATTCCATAGTTTTAACATAAAAAAAATAGCCAACAAAAAAAAAAAAAAAAAAAAGAAAGAAAAAAGCTTCGTGTCATTTACCTACGAGGGTTTGTTTAGAACAGATTTAAATTTGAAAAAATGCTCAATATTTTCTTCTTTATTTTATGTTTACTTTCATCCGTTCATTTCCTACTTTTTCCACCACTGTTATACACACCCGCACACATTATTATAACACGCGCAGGAGCTTTTGTGCCTGAATCCCATACAGGAGTATCCATAAAGAAGTCTCAGGAGCCGCACGGGTAAGAAATTTCCCGCTGACCGTTGATGATCATCGAAAAGAGGAGGAGGCCATTCGAATTCGACCGTAACGTCAACGGCAACGACGTGTTAACGGGAAAGGGTGGGGTGGAATGAGGTCTCTGCACCCAGTCAAGCACTGTTTACCGTAAGAAAGAGAGAAGAAAAAGAAAGCAAGACGAAGCGTTCGAAAGGATGTCGGTGATGGCGGTTGTGCTGGTAGACATGGGGGTTCGTAGAGTGGGAGGGAAGTAAAGAAAGATGGTGCCAATTCCAGGCAGGAGAAACGTACAGGCAATAATGGATTCCATTCGGCTAACAAAGCAGCAGCTATGTTTTTTTGCCCAGCAACAGCAGGGAATTTCGAAGCTTTAGTGCTCCCAATAGAGAAGCCGTACATGAAAATACATAAAATGCTTCTAAAAAAAAAAAGAAAGAAGGAAAGAATACAGGGGGGTCTGCAGAGCGTACGGGCTGGTGAAAAACACGCGACGCGCGAGGAGCAGAAGCCGAACAGACTGCGAGTCCGCCTTAAAAAGCGCGCGCGTAGCTGTAAGCACGACTAAGTTGGTTCAGTAATGAGTTCCCAGCAGGTGACTGCATTTATTTACATCAGCAACATTTGCCGCTAGGAGGCGCTGCGATTTTTATTTCTTTTTAAATCTTATTTAAGGAAGAGAGCAACGCAGTTCTAATCGCCATGGCAACCTGACGCCATAGTTTCAGGAAAAGAAGATCTCGACACTGACTGAATGAATTGTTACAGCTGGTATTCCGCTCAACATGCAAGTATTTGCATGCATGCTGCCGCCATAGGCGAATGATTTCTTTATTAACGAAATGATAGAATCCGTCGTCTAGCTAAAGTTCTCTTGCCATGCTCCCACCAGAATAAGGGCGGGTGTTTCATCTGATCTCGCGTCGAAAGTTGCCTTTTTCTTTCTTTTTCTGCGTTTCTGCTGTTCCACGCAATTATGCTGTGCAAAACACACTGACTGAGAGACTGAAACGCAGAAATTGCATGAGAACTTGCGAAGGCTCACGACAGATAAAGACAGACTTCGTATTATACCAGGAACAAACCCCCTGGGTATGCTTATTTATTAGAACTCCCATGGACTCATAAAAGAAAACAATGATTTGAGGAACATTTTATTGAGAAACAAAAATTGGTCTCATTCAGAAAAAAATATTACGTCATTTACTCGCATTCGCCCAGAATTAATCGATAGAAATTTCTTTACTTGAAAAAGAAAAACGTTTCTCTTTTTCTTTCTCACATTTTTGTTTTGCACAAGTTATGAACATATTAGTCGCTTTCGAGACACTGTAGCTCTTCCTTCAATATTTGATGTGACCGCGTTCTGAAAAGACTTGTCCTTCACAGGTCAATGATGGCATATTTAGATAAATCCTGAAAGCAACTGTGACATTGGAGAAAACAACATGTTTTATAACATTTCATTCACGATATTAATTGCCTTTGGGAAAACATTCTTTGTCATTTTTCTGCAATCGCTTGATTTCCAGATTAACTAATTCGCTTTGAAATTCATCTCTCAAATTGATTTTCCATTTTTTCATTAATCAGTTTCTTTGATGCCTTTCTTGTGGTTTTTATCATAGATAACTTGACTGAAATTTATAGACGAAAAGAAAAGGAATTTAACACACACTTTCAGATGCCGTAGATCTCTTCTGTATCTACATAATAAACTTAGCTATTACTATGAATATCTATGCGCTGAATGTTTCGTTCAGGGTATTTCTTTATTTAGAAGCATGTGTTTCCCCTGCTTTCGTTTTACATATTACACGTCAGTTCTGTTGAACACAATCATTCGACTAATTACTTGAACATCTTTGAATTTTCGTCATGTGTCTTTGTTCTCCTCTACAAAAGTACCAAAGCCATTACGAATAAGTCGAGAAAATTAAAGATTTTGCATACTCGCAAATTCTTGGACACAAGCTCTTTATGTAGCAGCAGGAAAATAACTTGATACTTATGTTTCAAGTATTTCAAGCCTCAATAAATAAAAATAGAAGAGAGTATCTGAATCCACTTGTAATAATTAAAGCAATGTAACTTACTCGTGCGTCATATCTATGTTTAGCACCATTATGTAAATTATTTAATGAGCAAATTTAATTATTGTAATTTATTTAAAGGATCTTCAATGCGTCTTTTACCTTGCTGACCATACTGGGTGTGAGAGAGCGATTTAACTCACTTCGGAATGTAACTTTAAGATACCAAAATGAAAAGGACATATTTACGTATATGACAAAGTCCAACCAAAATGCATGTTATAAAGTAAACGATTCCGAGAAATGATGCCGACTAACTCTTTGACTTACTGGATGCTGTTATATTCAGATATATTCTAGTAGAGAATTAACATTCTGTGATGCTACTTTGCATTGCTTTAAATTTTCCTGCGGAATTAGCAGCACTGCAAAAACTCAGAGCGGCAATTTTCAAGGTCAGATAAAAAATAATAGTTCATTGTAATGAACTATTTATTTGCTTTATAAATAGTTCATTGTAATGAACCAAATATTAGCCTTTGTGGCTAGACACTGACACCAGTCTGAGAAAATCGTTCTGTGACATCAAAATTGGCGAAAAAACTTATTGCAAAATAACGCTAGGCTAATCTGTGTTGCAGAATGAACTCATATTCATCTGTTAAGCAAATGAATTGATCACAAACAGCTGGAGACACATAGCCCGTATACCATATCCACAATGTCCATATTTCTTCTTCTGTACATAAGTTGCCAAGAATGCATTTCAGGAAAGCGTCCAGTATTCCAAAGTGATTTCCGCTCTTCTCAGACCCATTTATTCTCTCCGCTTGTTCAGTGGAAGTCCACATAAGTTTAGGAATAGGGTGGCATTAATTTGATGCAATAATATCTGTCGGCACCAGTGCTGTTGTTCGCAAGTTTTACAGAATGCGGTTTGTAATAACATATTATTTGAACAATTTATCAGGCACTTAGAACGAATACAACTATTTTCGTAAGACAACAGTATAGCAGAAGCATTCATACAGTCGTACAATCCCACAATAAAGTTGTCAGAACTTGAATTTAAATGTCCCATTGTTTGGTTCTCGGACAAAAAAAAAAAAAAAAAAAAAAAAAAGACCAACAACAGCCCTAAACTTCTCCATTAATCACTTTCCTCTTGAACGTGGATTCAGAAATGAATGCCTTTCGTTGGTCGAGTGGGATGGGTATGGGGTTCTGTACTTTTTTAACTATTGAACGTGGTTTCGTATACAGTGCAGCACACGGGCGTCAAATACAGGGTGATTCGAAACTCTCTGTACAAACTTTAATGGGAGATATAGGGAACACTAAAACCAACGTTTTTCATCAGTGAATGTATGTCCGAAGACGTCACCCTCCGGTGCTAGAGCGTGCTGTTGGGCGGCACGGAAATATGCTATTTATCTTCATCATCATTGGTAGCGCAGACTTCGTACGTGTAACATGGAGCATTACATGTATGCTGAGATGGCTAACATGCATCTAGCGCATGGAGAGCTGCCAATGGAAACGGAACAGCTGCTGTAAGATTGTACAATGAGCGGTACCCTAACAGACGTGTGCCGAACCACCAAACATTTGCGAGTTTGCACCGGCAACTGTGTGAAACTGGAAGATTCCACGGAATCATATAAAATGCATGTCGGCAGAGAACTACGCACACTCCTGACATGGAAGAAGAGATCCTACGGCAGCTTGAGGACAATCCAGGCACAAGCACGCGAGTTGTTTCACGTAGCCTGGACGTGGCCCTACCCTTCATATGGAGAGTTTTGCACGAGCAGTATTTACATCCATTTCATCTTAGAGTCCAGTCATTGGCCCTGGGGATTACCCTCTGCGCGTAGAATTCATCTTAAGAGAGTCCAGTCATTGGCCCTGGTGGATTACCCTCTTCGCGTAGAATTCATCTTAAGAGAGTTCAGTCATTGGCCCTGGGGATTACCCTCTTCGCGTAGAATTCATCTTAAGAGAGTTCAGTCATTGGTACTGGGCGCGTAGAATTCATCTTAAGAGAGTTCAGTCATTGGCCCTGGGGATTACCCTCTGCGCGTAGAATTCATCTTAAGAGAGTCCAGTCATTGGCCCAGGGGATTACCCTCTGCGCGTAGAATTCGCACGCTACTTTCTCAACAGGGAACAGTACAGCCTGATTTTCCAGCTCATATGCTCTTCACAGATAAAGTGTCTTTGAAACATGAGGGGATGTTTAAGGTGCACAATGCTCATGTTTGGGCGCGCGACAATCCACATGTTACGCGGACACATGCTGTTCAACAACGATTCGCCGTCAGTGTTTGGACGGGTATCATCAATGGCTTTTTGATTGGGTCATCCCTATTGCCACTTCAACTCGACGGGCAGATTTATCGGATACTTCTGGAAGAAATGTTGCCAGAACTGCTGAATGATGTTCCCGTGTCAGTGCGCCGTCGAACGTGGTTTCAACACGAATGCTCCCCAGCGTCAGTCTATTACAGCCCACTGTTGTGTAAGACATTTTTGGGGACGATGGGTAAGCTGCGGTGGACTCAACGATTGGCCACCAAGATCGTACGATTTGACATCTATCGATTTCTTCGTATGGTGATGACTGAAGAACCTCGTTTACGAGACTCTCATCGGCTTCCTAAAAGGACCTCGTCGGAAGAGTCGCTGTCGCTGGTGCACGTGTTCGCGCAATGCTGGGAATGTTTAAAAATGTACGGCACGCAATGCGTCGACGCTGTCAGGCATGCATTACTGTTGGCAGTCGTTCATTTGAGAAACTACTGTAAAACTGTAAATCAGATAAAAAAAACAGCTGTAAAACTGCTTTAAAGCTACTGTAAATAAAAATTTTGTTGTTCACACTTTCTGCCTTTCATTTATGTACCAACGGCGATCTCTAGTACCGTTGGGTGACGTCTGGGGGACATACATTCAGTGACGAAAAAGATTTGTTTCAGTGTTCGTCCAGAGAGTTTTGAATCACCCTGCATATTTTAATGGCATTGGTTTAATGTTTTTGACTCTAAATTAGGAACGGCGACTTTTTCTATCCTCTCTCTCTCTCTCTCTCTCACGCACACACAAATACACACAAAAGCGCGCGCGCGCGTGCGGATGTGCTCACAGGAGTGCTTAAAATAAAAAAAATATATAATGAAAAATAACCTTTGTTTTGTTGTTCACAAGAATTGACGAAGTCTGTAGAGTCAAATTAGAGTTTCGCGGGATGTGATCTTTGTGCGTGAAACATGCAGTAAGTTCTGTTACTATTCATTTCTGACTAGATCACCATTAAAAATTTCAAAACCATTTCGTGCGTCTGTACTTGTATCGTGAACTAAATTATTTCATATTTTTTAAGGCGGCTAATGCGTATTGTGTTCATTACGCATACTATAGCATTTACTTAGCTAACGTATCAGTCACAGAAGTTTGTGTGGAAATTCGATACAGTTCAAACTTTTAAAAATTTCGCCTTTTTTGCTCCACTAAAGTAACGACTACTATGAGCAATTCCATACGGCTACGAGCAGTCGTCCGTTCCTAATTTAGGGCCATTGGCTCCAGGGTAACGAGGGAGCCAGCGTTATCCCACAAACACACCACCCGTGACTCAAATGGACGATGTTATCACTCTTTCCACGTTATTTTTTAAACAACGCATAGCGACTGAAAAATTGTATTCCGGCACTGCTGGGATCGAACCCCAGAACTCTCGATAACTAGTCGAGTGCGTTCGAATTTACGCTACAGCGCCAACAATTCTCAGCGCCATGCGTAGTTTATCAGTCAGGATCTGACTACACGAATACGTATTGATGGTCTCAGCAACTGAGATGTCGTCATCTGGTGGCGTTTAACGCAACAGCTATTTTAATTGCAGCTGATAAATTCAAAGGGCGATAGAAATGGTTAATATATATCAAATACGTGGAGATAATGTAAATGGACGATGTTATCACTCTTTCCACGTTATTTTTTTCAGTCGCTATGCGTTGTTTAAAAAATAACGTGGAAAGAGTGATAACATCGTCCATTTACATTATCTCCACGTATTTGATATATATATTAACCCGTGACTCATCCTGGACTCGAGCCCATCTCAGAGGTCAGAAGCCAAAGTCTCAGACCACTTAGAACTCGGGGTGACCAACTTGACTGTTCTTCCGAAAATACGATTTGTAATGCTTTCTTTCATTATTAACTTGTACAAAACTTTTCAGTTTTTTTTATAATCTTTCAGATTTTTTACTTCCACCAGAAATGAATATTTTATTCTTCCAGAGAAATACGTTTGAATTTTTCTCGTGTGGACAATATCACCGCTACCGTAGAAAAGTTCTTGGAGAAGAAATTCTGAAAACATGCTTAATACTGTGGAACTGGGCACGTGACTGTAATACTTATTGAATAATCATACACTAATGTAATTGAAATCGTTAACCACTTCCAAATGAACCTAGAAGACGAAATTCAGTATATTCACTCCCATTTTTCAAATTTGAGTGCCCCGAAACCTTTTAATAACCACAGAAAGTCATTACTACTGTCTAATGTAACGCAAATGATTGCCTACTTTTTAAAAATAAGTTCGAAAGGTTCAACTTTTCGCATTCATAAAAAAATAAACATCATATAAACTGCATTATGCATTTTGATGTAGGATCAAGAATTGAGAGCATGAAGCCAAGGAGAGACAAAACCGAAAAGCATTTAATTTATTCAAACCGGTGCTCAAAATGAGTAAAAGTTATATAGCATGCGATAGAAATTCTTTCGTGCTTACATCGTTATTATTATTACTTTTTTTTTTTTTTGCAGGGCGCACAAGGACATTTTTTGTAACACAAATCAGTTATCTCCACGTAGGATTCGTGTAATGATATTGTTATTCACGATGTGTCATACGAACATCCAATTTCATGCAATGCTCTTATTTGTGAATTTTGACTCAACAATTGAGAACCTGTTGTACGGACGAAATCCACACGTAAAAAGTGCAAACTCAGTTTTAACAACTAAAGCTTTAAAACTATACATCAAAGAGAAAAAACATTATGACCACCTGTAATATGATGTTGATCCTCCACATGTCAGCCAAAACACCTTTTACTCGGCAATATAGGATCAAGAATTGAGGTCTACAAGATTTTTAAAGGTGTCTTGTGGTTTCTTTTACCAATACAATACCAGCAGATCTTTTAATTCATGTCAGCTCGTGGTTGATACGCCGCAGATTGGACTTACTTTTCTAACACAAACCACGGATGCTCGATTGGATAGAAGTCTGGTGAATTTGGAAGCCAAAGCAATACTTGGAGGTCTTTCTCGCGTACCGCGAACCATTATCGAACAATCTGGGCAATGGGGCATGGCGCATCATCCCGCTGAAAGAAGGCGCTACAACAGGGTAATGTAGCTGCCATGAAAGGATGTACCTTGTCTGCAATTATGTTTAGGTATATGGTAGACTTCAGATTTTATTGTATATGAATGACAAGACACAGGGTTTCCCAGAAGAACATTGTCCAAAACATTACACTTTCTCCACCGACTTGATTTCGTCGTAATCCTGGGACTAACACTTCCGCAGGTAAACGACGCACACGCATCCAGCCGTCCACGTGGTGCTACAGTAAACGATATTCATTTAACCCCATGACATTCTTCTAATCATTCAAAGTCCAGTTTTGATGCTCACGTGCCTATTGTAGGCCCTTTCAACGGTGAACCGAGGCTAGCACAGGGTACTCGGATAGGCCTGTGTGTGGCTACGCAGCTCCCTTTTCAGCCGAGTTCGATGTTCTTTGTGTAGTGACATATTAATCCCGTCACGCCAGCATTCAAATTACGGGCGAATTGCGCCACATCATCCCTTTTGTTATCTGGCTCCAGCATCGAATTGCGCCTCAGCATCCCTTTTGTTGTCTGGTTCCAGCATCGAATTGCGCCACAGCATCCCTTTTGTTATCTGGCTCCAGCATCGAATTGCGCCACAGCATCCCTTTTGTTGTCTGGTTCCAGCATCGAATTGCGCCTCAGCATCCCTTTTGTTGTCTGGTTCCAGCATCGAATTGCGCCACAACATCCCTTTTGTTGTCTGGCTCCAGCATCGAATTGCGCCTCAGCATCCCCTTTGTTGTCTGGCTCCAGCATCGAATTGCGCCACAGCATCCCTTTTGTTATCTGGCTCCAGCATCGAATTGCGCCTCAGCATCCCTTTTGTTGTCTGGTTCCAGCATCGAATTGCGCCACAACATCCCTTTTGTTGTCTGGCTCCAGCATCGAATTGCGCCTCAGCATCCCTTTTGTTGTCTGGTTCCAGCATCGAATTGCGCCACAGCATCCCTTTTGTTATCTGGCTCCAGCATCGAATTGCGCCTCAGCATAACTTTTGTTGTCTGGTTCCAGCATCGAATTGCGCCACAGCATCCCTTTTGTTATCTGGCTCCAGCATCGAATTGCGCCTCAGCATCCCTTTTGTTGTCTGGTTCCAGCATCGAATTGCGCCTCAGCATCCCTTTTGTTGTCTGGTTCCAGCATCGAATTGCGCCACAACATCCCTTTTGTTGTCTGGCTCCAGCATCGAATTGCGCCTCAGCATCCCCTTTGTTGTCTGGCTCCAGCATCGAATTGCGCCACAGCATCCCTTTTGTTATCTGGCTCCAGCATCGAATTGCGCCTCAGCATCCCTTTTGTTGTCTGGTTCCAGCATCGAATTGCGCCACAACATCCCTTTTGTTGTCTGGCTCCAGCATCGAATTGCGCCTCAGCATCCCTTTTGTTGTCTGGTTCCAGCATCGAATTGCGCCACAGCATCCCTTTTGTTATCTGGCTCCAGCATCGAATTGCGCCTCAGCATAACTTTTGTTGTCTGGTTCCAGCATCGAATTGCGCCACAGCATCCCTTTTGTTATCTGGCTCCAGCATCGAATTGCGCCTCAGCATCCCTTTTGCTGTCTGGTTCCAGCATCGAATTGCGCCACAGCATCCCTTTTGTTATCTGGCTCCAGCATTGAATTGCGCCACAGCATCCCTTTTGTTGTCTGGTTCCAGCATCGAATTGCGCCTCAGCATCCCTTTTGTTGTCTGGTTCCAGCATCGAATTGCGCCACAACATCCTTTTTGTTGTCTGGCTCCAGCATCGAATTGCGCCTCAGCATCCCTTTTGCTGTCTGGTTCCAGCATCGAATTGCGCCACAGCATCCCTTTTGTTATCTGGCTCCAGCATCGAATTGCGCCTCAGCATCCCTTTTGTTGTCTGGTTCCAGCATCGAATTGCGCCACAACATCCCTTTTGTTGTCCGGCTCCAGCATCGAATTGCGCCACAACAACATTTTTGTTGTCTGGCTCCAGCATCGAATTGCGCCACAACAACATTTTTGTTGTCTGGCTCCAGCATCGATGAGCCAGGGGTGGCCCACACCTTTCTGCGGTTTACGGTTATCTCGTTCTCGGATCACTTTTTGAAGGTACCAACCGCCGTTCCGGTGGCGCAGTGGTCTAAGCGATGGCCTCTGATCATTTGTCCGAAAGGGGTCCGGGTTCGAATCCCGGTGAGGCATGGATGTTGTGTTTATCTTACGGTACTGGCTCTCTCCCTTCCCTGGAACCAGTGACCCTAAATTAGGGACGGGCGACTGCTTATAGCCCATTGAATTGCTCACGGTGTTCGTTAAACCTCTAATTCAAAAAAAAAAAAAAAAAAAAAAAGGTACCAACCACACGGCTGATCGTGAGCACCCCGTCTCGGAAATGCTCTGACCCAGTCGCTTGGCCACTGCAATTTGTTTGGCCTTTGTCCAACTCGCTTAAGTCCGCTGCCTTTCCCATCTGAAGAAGAACAACAACACTGATTAAGAGAGCTCAGTAACAGGTGTTATTTATTCCGTTTTATAACCTTCACAGGCGCCGTGATTTACCTTCAGTTACTTTGGTTTGCACAAAGACGCGCTGGTCATAATGTTTTGGCTCTTCGGTGTATATAAAACAGAACAAGTTTAGCTCTTTATTGACTAAATTTACGATTGCAAAGGCACGCTAGAGAAAGGAAATCAAGAAACAGTCACATAAAAAAAAAGGACACGTAGTCAGACATGCGCACACACACACACAGATAAAATGCATTACAAGCTGAAAATTTTATCTATTTTTTCATGTCTTGTCATTTAGTTTTTGTGATATGAACACGATTTTGACAAAAGTTAAGAACAGGGCATCTCACTCCCTTCTGGAACTCTGGTGTACAAATTACAAACCATGTGAATATTTCTCGGCAGACGTTCTTCATGCAGAAAGTTAACAACACCCTGATCTGCATGTTTCACCTACCACCGGTTGTAGAAAAAAATCTTAAAATACTCATTCTAAAACCCCGACGAACAACAGAAAATGACTGATACAGTGAAAAAGTTCTGATAAACAAAAGATCTATGGCGGTTCGTTTGCTGAAGAGAGGAAAAATAAATTGCTTGCAAAACGTTTGACTAATTCCACAATTGCACTGACCTAACCGACAACAACACGTGGGGACAGTTTAAAACATACTGTACTGCTGATGTCTAACTGACTGACTTGCATAAAACACTGTACCTGAAAAACAATGCGAAGCCACTTGCGCTTGCTAACATTGTACCCGTGATGCCATTCGATTGGAACTTCAATACACAGTACAATCTCGATTATTTTTACCTCTCTGGGGAGGCGGAAGAATCTCCATCGGATTTACTGGAAGAAAGCTACGTACGAGTAGGCTCACTTAAAATATGAGCATCAAACAGTACCTGACCCATGGTCGGAATTTTATCATTTCTCGATGTTCCTTGTGGAAGGGGTTCCAGTGACTCTTCCACATCCACTCCATTTCTATCAAGCGCGTGGAAACAACTCCGAAAAATCCATGGCCATCAAAACTATTGATGAAGAATTTTCGAATTCGGCTTAGCTTCATCACGCCATTCATCTTGCTGAAGCTGGGCCAAAGCACAGCGAAACTGCGGTTGATAAAAAAATAAAAAAATAAATCATTGTGACTAAACGTTGATTTCTTTATTCCCATATGGTCGATAGCATTTAATGTACCAATGGAACCAAAAATGTTTCTTGATTTTTTAGGTACCATAACGTGTGAATCGTAAATCTTGCATGGTTTCCACCTAGAACTGGGAGTGTTAACCCTTCGACCAAGGTGTTATCAATCGTGTCCAGATATTAAGTTTGGAATCTCTGATCAATATTTTTTGGTTACACCATGAAAATTTTGGCAACTGTAATTGAGGAGGTCGTACACCTTCGGTAATGGTGCAACCGGGAGAGTAACACTACGCAACTGTATTTTTCACCATTTCATAGCTGGCGTTATCGTCGATACTGCACCAATTGTGACTGACTTTAGCATTCAACAATAGAGCAGTTACGCCATGTCATAACAAAAGGAACCATACCCTGGCAACATCTGCTTCAAGGATGATTATTTTAAAACACTGACTGCAGATGTGGACTTCCTAGGTACGAGAGATCGGTAAAAAAATGAAGATCAAAGTAAGCACAACAAATCAGTAAAAAAAGGCCCATAATATGAGGTTGGGTCGAGATTTAAAAGACAAACTATTCGAAAACTTAATTCGAATCATGGAAAATTCATTGCCATCAACCTAAGGTCGTAATAAAAGGAACTGAAAGAACGTGCAATGAACGAAAAAAAAAAATTCCACTGCAGGTTGGCCTCATTTCATGCAAAGGTTACGTTCCTGAAGAATTTGTAATTCAAGTATAATTTTCACATAGTAATAGATATCCAGTAGGGAGATGAGTTCTCGGAGCTCATAAATTTACAGTTACTGTTGCGTATATTTGCTCTTGCAAATGCTTTTAAGCACGTAAAAATAGGATAAATAAATAATTCGAAATAAATAAACAATAAAAGTTAATTTAATAAACATTTTATTACTTGGTATTATAATGAATATATTGCTTCTGCTACTGAATTATAATGAATTCATCTTCTTCTAAGCTAATGCTTCTTCTAATGTTTGTTGTTTGTTAATTATATCATGAATAAACTTTCCTGCTAGTAGTGTAGTAATAATAATGAACAAGCTTTTAACTGCTAGTAATGTTGTAGTAGTAATTAAGATGAATAAAGTCTTATGCTGGCTGTTAATAATAATCAACTAATGAAATTAACCTAACAGCCAGACAGAGATCTGACAAAACTATGAACTGAGAAAGACGTACTTACTAAGACAATCTTTTATTTGGTAAACTTCTGGCTCTCACATAAACGAAGATCTCTTTACACACGAAACAAAGCTCTCACGTACATAAACAACCGCTCTGTCTATACAACAACAGTTCTCTGACACATAAACAACAGCTCACTTCGTACAACAACAGCTCTTCCATCAACAAAAAGTTCTCTCTGCGTCTCGTTGAACGCGCCTATTTATACTGGCTACCACCACGTCATGACTTACACTCATTGCTAGATCTCATTCAGCGGGAGAAATAACATCTCGTTCAGTAAGAAGATAATTTACATAGTAAAATAAAATGACCAGAGATAGTAAAAATCAAAAGGAAAGTGAATCTAGAGTATACGTTACAGTATAATACCCTGGTTTCCATAAATTAAGAAAACAACAACAACAGAAAAATAGCAAAAATGAGTGAAAAATAAAGTGTAAAGATGAAATAGCCAAAGAACCTAAATAGGGAGTATGGTGACCCGTCATGTCGATGTTTCATGCTGTAGATGATGATGTCTAGAAGATCAGTAGGCAACAACGACGATCGTTCGTGCAAAGCTTGTTTAAGACCCTCCCGGTCTTGCGCGGGGGTGGGAGAGAGTTGAAGGGAGTAAAACGTATCCTAAGAGCATCCCAGACATGCTTTATTGAATTAAGGTAAGGAGACATGACTGGCCAATCCATAGGGACAATGGTCTCCTCTTGAACATACTGTTGTACCATCAGCTTCACTCAATGGTGACGAGAGTTATCGTCTTGTAGGAGGAATGTATCTCCTATGGCTTCTGCACAAGGACAAGAACGGGAAATCATCTCTATAGAGTCGAACATTCGTGATTTCTCTTGGAAGCACATAGAAGTATGTGCGTCCACCTAACGAGATGTCACCCCGAACTAACACTTTACCACCAACCATAGGTATCCCTTCTACGGGTGAGAAAGGGGTGATAGTGTAACCCTCATTCTCTCCAGATCAGAGCACTCCTGGAATCCCTCTGCAAAGCAAATCTGAACTCAACTGTGAAGAACACTGACCTCCATTGGTTTGCAGATCAATTGACGTGGTCTTACTGAATTCAAACGCCCCCCCCTTCCCGTGACGAAGGGTAAGGGGCACACAGAGTGCTGGTCCCGTAACATAAAGATCTCCTTCGTGAAGCCTTCTGCTCACAGTGGAAGCAGATACCACCGTTGCGGTACCCGCAGCAAGGACAGATCACAGAGGTGTTGCGCAGTTAATCGGAGATATCGGTTATTTATCGATATTGTAGCCCAAGACCTTCCTTCGCTGTACTTTCGAGTAGCTGATTGCATATTTCAAAAATTGGTTCCACAGTCTGTGAACATAGAGAAACTCCACATGCAGCCACCTTGCAACTTCCATCTGATTTTACAACTTCCACCGATCGCTCAGTTCATCTGTTAAATTATGTTTCGTAGCCATTACAACAAATTTACTGTCTCAAAATCCTTTCTTTACATTTCGCAAACGACTTGAAGCACACCTCGGAAACATTCCCTTTTATGCTGTGTCTCATTTGTATCGACAGATGTCATAGCCACTCATCGGCATACATACAGTACTCTGAAACCGCATTGCATTTCACGTCATATACCCAAGTTTCGTGCATTTCCAACTCTTCTTTCACAAGTAATCGCGATTTTTTGTTTCTGTCTTAAATGATAGAAACCAGTGTACATGCATACTGCCTGAAAATGTAAATATTAATATATTAATAAAACTGAAAATAAAGACAGTGCCACAGATTGCCTTGCAACTGCGTTATTTGAGCTTAACACAGCTTCTCTTCTCAAAAGTGATACCTGAAAATTCAGTGAAGGGTGAGGTCACTCTAAAAATGACACCTGAAAATTCAGTGAAGGGTGAGGTCACTCTAAAAATGATACCTGAAAATTAATCTTCAGTGAAGGGGAGGTCATTTTGCGACACTGTAGGAAGAGAAGATGCAACAGGTGCCAAATTAAAAAGCTCTGTCTCCTCACTCGACGCTGAAATGATCTGATTCTGCTGAAACACTTTTGCAGAAGAAAGAATCTATTGCAGTTTGAGTTTTCCCTACTGTTTACTGAAAATTTCTTGGCATGCAGACCTATGTTTCATCATCTACCTTGGTCTCTATTTCTTCCCAGAGTTCTTTCTCCAAAGTTAACATCACGACGTATGATAGCGGATGTTTGGCCTTCTCCGTACAATTTTAAAATCACATCCAGCTTCTCTTTCAACGTCACTGATTTTTCAGGGGCGTTTCGCAATAACTACACTAACACCAGCATTTCAAGAACGCATGTATGACATTGTAGTCTACACTAATATTATAAAGAGAAAAAGTTTGTGAGTTTGAATGTTTGTATGAGGTAATCTCGGAAACTGCTAAATCGATTTGGAAAATTATTTCGCCATTCAAATGCTTATTTCTTTTCGATGGACATAGGCTATATGTTATTACCGTATGAAAAATTGGGGATAAACAGCAAACGTTGATGTAAAACACCGCTACGTCTAGCACCGGTGCATGCCGGATAAGGGGTAGGGAAGAGGGGGAAGGAAGATCATGTCGCGCCGGCACAGCTTAGGGAACCGGCACGTAGAGTAGACGTACACACTGATATTGCTTCTTTTCTTGCTAAGGTCACAATTTTAAGTGAATTTTGTGCAGGTACCTATATTACTCGTATTATTTGAGCGTTCGTATGCTTAAGTAATAAAATGTAACTAGGCGAGAGTAGATACTGGATATAGTTTGTTTACTTATTAGAAAATCATAGGATCGATTATAATCTTGATTGGTCAGCTTTTCATTATGTAATTTAATGTAAACATTTCGATTACCATATAAATGGACTAACATGGTTGGTGGTACTTAGAACTGCAGGTGGCACTTAGAACTCATACCCCGAAGTTGACAATGATTTAGTTGTTTGTTTACTCAATCGTATAGATTAATTATAATAGATAATATTATTTCGAGTTCCACGCGGACAAAGTCGCGGGCAAAAGCTAGTAACTTATAAAAATGAGGAAGTATAACCACAGTGGATGTTAAAATAATATAACAACAGTCACCAAACTTACTCGGAGTAGTTCCATCGCCCGTTCATCAACGGTATTCACGGAATACCTACTGACAAAAGATGGCGGGCATTTTTGCTTAGCAGCTGCATTCAGTAAAGTGGTATTAGTGATATCAGAAACACAGTTTACAATTTGCTCAACTTTAAAATTGACGATACTTAACAATATTTTGTGATTTTTGGAGATTCTCATCATTTCAAATTTTGCGCATAAACTGATACTTCATTTGTATGTTTTAGATCGTTAGATCGCACTACTTCAAACTCACATAAAATGCGACTGACATTTATCATCAATTTAGTTGGCTGCTACTTAAGGAGTGGCTTTGTATTGTTAACCTTAACCACCTGAAAAGTAAATAACATTAAACACCTGGAGATGAACTGCTATTTATGCACTTGGTTGTATAAAAATGAGACTAATAAATCCCGTAAAACTGATGGTCCAATAAGAAAACACTATTGCAGTGATTGAATCTTTCATTGCTAGCACAAAGAACTCTAGGAATTTCCGGGTGAACAATTTAGACTATAACTGCAAACTTTCTCACAAATTCTGAGAAAATGCAAGTTAGTTTTTCGTCTGCTGCCGAACGTGGCAAATTTAACATTCGAACTTCATGCTGTTACGCGGATATTCTCTAGATCCCCCAGAGTTCCCTCCCGCGCAGGTTTATCAGGCCTCCGCTTTGAAGGCACTTATGCAAATCCGGGTTTTAAATACAGTTTTCCCTAAGATGAAATATGTGAACCACTAGCTAAATGAGAACTCGCTCTCCCGCAATGGCGCTCTTTATTTAGTGCTGTATATCGGAAAGATCACGGATTTGTTTCATCTGTACCTGTGTACTCTATCAAGTGTTTTTGTCGGTTACCTCCTGCCAAGTAACCCCAATCCCGATTTTCAGCTTAATTTCTAACTAAATCTACTGCCAACTTCCTTCGAGCGCCAGATCAACCTTTTTTTTTTCGTTTTTCTCCCTACACTTAGAGTGCAGGCTGTTTCCTATTGTCCCACCTTCTCTTTCGGACCATCTTGGTAGTTGATGAACGCTTAAGTCATCTGAGTGTCCCCCGTCACCCGTTCACTAGCAACTTATTGTAATTTAAACACGTGCGTTACCATCGTTCCGCTTCCCTCCTACGTGCAAGCCACTGCGCTTTCCACATCTCTCTGAAAAAGGGGCTGAAACCTGAGAGCCCCAAATGAGAAAAGTGTTCACATCTCTTCCAGCACGGTCACTGATGCCATAAAACCATTTCCAGAGTAATAAAGTCATTTTCAAACTGAATTTCATGAACAGTCGATGCAGGGAGCTGCGAGTAATATTTCTTTCTCCAAACATCGGATGTGTATAAAACGGAGAGGTCATCTCGCCTCCCTCATTCACCGCTAAATGAAAACTACACGGTCAAGTCACATTATTGTGACCACCAGCTAACATTCAGAGTAACCGCCGTGTGCAGCGCGTACAGCAGCTAGACGGGCTGGGTGTGACTCAATAAGGTGCTGAAAGGTGTTCATAGGTATGTGGAGCCATGCTGACTGCAGTGCATCTGACAGCTGCTGGAGGGTGCGTGGTGGACGATCCATAGAGCGAACAACACGATCGAGGTGGTCCCACAGATGCTCAATTGGATTTAAATCCGGGAAATTGGGGGGCCAAAGAAGTACTTTGAAGTCTTCATCGTGCTCTTCCAACCACTCTCGGAGATTTCTAGCTGTGTGACACGTTGCATTGTCGTTCTGGAAGGTCCCATCCGCCCCAGGGAAGACAATAAGCATGTATTAGTGTACGTGGTCTGCAAGGATGGATTCATAACGAATTCTGTCCATAGTGCCTTCCATAGGTATGAGTGGACCCAGAGAATGGCACGAACACATTCCCCAGACTACAACACGGCCCCCACCAGCCTGTGCTCTTCCAGCAATGGTTGAAGATTGTTTGGTCTCCGATGTTCCTCGCCTTATACGCCGACGTCCATCCGTTGGATGAAGCAGGAAACGTGACTCATCGAAAAGGCAATCCTTTGCCAATCAGCGGAGGTCCAATTCCGATACTGCCGTGCAAATATAAGCCTTTTATGCAGATGCACCTTCGTTAACATAGGTGCAGTGACCATCCGTCTGCATCGGAGCCCCATGCGCAGCAGGATTCACTGAACTGTCGTTATAGACACACTTCCGGTAACCCCCTGGTTCGTTCGGCCAGTGAGTTGCTCCACTGTAGCGTGTCGATTGGCCCTCAGGCACCTTCGAATCCGACGTTCACCTCTCACGTCAATGGCACGCGGTGCTCCGCAGTTTCCACGTCGCTTATTCGCAATGGTGCTATTTCTCCAATCACGACACACTTTAACCACAGCAGCACGCGAACAGTTTACAAACTGCGCTGTTTCAGAAATAATGCCACCCTTGGCCCGAAAGCCGATAATCATCCCTTTTTGCAAATCTGATAAATCGCTCCTTTCATCCATGACAGCAACGAGTGGTATGTTTCCAGATTGTCTACAGCACACTTTATGTACCCTCCAAGCCAGCTGACGACACGTACCTTCTTTTATTGGTTACTCGCTGTTGACGTCAAAAGTAGGAGGTGGTCCCAGTAATGTAACTCGACTGTGTAGTAAAGAGACCATCACAATTCCTTCTCAGAAACTGACAATAAGGGGAAATGATTTTAATTTATGAGATGATATTAAAAGAAGGCGATTAATGCTAATTTTCGTTGAAATTAATGGGACCACGGCAACAATGTGCCAATGCCTCAGTTTGAGATTAGGGTGAGATAAAAGTACTATGTTCACCTCTGGTTTTCTTCCTACCTTGCAGCCGCCAACTCTAAATTTGGGCGAGTAACACTTCTACTTCGATGATCAGTAAAGCTTGAAAATTCTCTCTCCATACGCACACACATAAAATAAAAGTAAAGTAAAGTAAAACAGCAAAGCAACTATTGGCCTTGAAGAACTAATTTCCATTTGACAATGCAGAATAATTTCATTACATAATAAATAAAAATGCTTTTAAATAACGATGATTTTTCTAATTACAGCTGAATCATCCAAATAATTCATTTCATAAGAGTATGATGATTTTACGTAAGTAAAAATTGGCTGCGAACAACTGCAAAATCATTCACTGCTCACAGCTTGTATGTACCCTTGCTACGAAGAAAATCTCATTAGGTGAAGCCATATCTCATAAATGCTGACGGAAATTCCCCTTGAAACGAAAACAAGATTCAGAACAAGCACTGCTGTGAGAAGACGAGTTCAACGAAATGTCTGTAAGCCGCAGACACCTGCTTCTCTATTAATCTAATATACAGGTAAAGAAAATGCGTAGCAAAATAGTCAGGAAAGAGAAACGGGAGATCAGTGAGGATGATGTACAAAGAAAATGATAGAAAAACAACAACACAAAAAATGAGAAACGCAATGACTGAAAAGAAGAATATCTCGGAAATGTGAGTGAAATATTTAACAACTGGAAGAAAACGAAGGAAACGAGAGAGAGAGAGAGAGAGAGAGAGAGAGAGAGAGAGAGAGAGAGAGAGAGAGAGCGACCGACAGACAGACAGAGACAGACAGAAAGAGAGAGAGAGAGAGAGAGAGAGAGAGAGAGAGAGAGAGAGAGAGAGAGAGAGAAACTCATAAAGATTAAATAAGGTATGAGAGAAAGGAAGGGGAAAGTGAAGGAGAGTGAGACTAAGAAGCAAATACAACAAGCCAAAGAGAGAGAAAGAGACAGACAGACAGACAGACAGAAACAGAAGTGATAGGAGAAAGAGAAGGCATCGATGAAGAAAGAGTAGGGAAAGGAGACGTGGGGGAATGGAAAAGAGACAAAGATATAAAAAGGGGAAGAAGGAGAAAGTGACGGTAAACAATGGTCAAAGGGCACATAGACTGAAGGGAAACAGTAACAATGAGACACAGAGAGCCAAAAAAATGAAGAACAGCAAGATAATTACGACGGATATTTGTTTTTCTGATGACGATGTGGATGATTCAAATGAAATTATTAGATTTTGCATGATGTCCCGGACACTTATAAGTCCACGTGAGAGGTTTTAGGGCATTTTGGCAACAAATTAGAGTTCCTAAATGCTTTAACATGTTTAATTGAACATACGGTTTCTGCGGTATTGCAAGAGAACCCAGGAATTTTGTATATCATTTAACAGAATACGTCGGACGCATATATCTGAACTTCACACGTTGCATTATGCATTGTAACATATTGCACAAAACGTATAAGATAGGAAACTTATCTTCTGCTTGGGAAGATACTTTATCCAAATGTTAAAAAAACACAGTAACCTGTACATCGTATTTGTGTGAGGTGGTTGAAGCATGCCCGTAGAACTTCTAATTTTATTTACTTCACGTGCTTAATACATTTACTATATGTATTTTACTACGTCTAAGTGGCGGTTAAATGCAAATTCTTGAAGATGGGAAAAAATGTACTTGAAAGCAATTTCGAATTCGTAAATAAAAGACATTGTGCTACGAATTGCCTGAACATACGAGAGTGCCCACGCACTCTACGAAGTTCAGGAAATGTACGCTTGTCCTTGAAAGATTCTCTGGTGCGTAACTCCACTAGACAATTGATTAGAAATTAATTCACACATAAGAAATTATTTAAACAATTCTTCTTGAATTAATGCTTAATTTTGTTTTCGTTAAATCCATTTTATTCTAAAGCAAACAAAAACTACGGTTCCCTATTAAGAATCAGTTCGCATTGATTTCGCAACTTGAGACTTGGCGCACCTGATTATTTTCGGCATTCGTACAGAACGTTATTGTATTTAATATTAGCCTTGAGAATCATGTTAATCAACTAAATTATAATTAAAATGAAAATTCGTTGAGCTACTAAACGATTGCAGGAGTACTGGGCTCTGTTCCAGTCATATTTATTTTTATTAATTCTGTTGAATTATTATAAGAGTTTTTTCATACTCTTAGCACCTTCTGCCGTACCCAGCGGGCGTATGTAATAAAGTTAAGTTCAATTGACAAAAATTGCACATCGTAGTTGTTTTGACTCTACGCACATTTGCAGCCAACCAGACTAGCGTTGCCTTTCTGAGAAAACCAACGATGTTGAGTCTCAAGATTAGTTTGGTTAAAAGCTGTGCGGCCTTCTGCTGAGTAGAGTGAAAGTTCCGGTCCAGGCGGAATTTAATGGCAGGGACGCAGAAAGGAAAACCAAGTTACCAAACACCTGCCTGCACGCACAGAAGCAGCAGCAGAAACTTCCTGGGCAGATCTTCTTCTATAATGTAAGCATTACGTTCAGATGAGGATTGTGTGTGTGTGCCTTGGCTACGTGCCAATGTAAGAGGAAGCAGCAGGATTGGAAACTGCTTTCATCCCCGCCTCTCCTTGTGCTTATCCTGGTGGCTTCCATCCTATTCCTCTCGAACTTTTCAGCAGTTCCTGGAGCAGACGGTCTCGGAATCAAAGTCTGGTGCTCGAAACGAGTTTGGTCATGCATAAGTATGTTGGTTCAGTCTCCAGCGAGCAACGCTCTTTCCTGTTGGCAGTTAAGGGGGCGAAATACCCAACATTTGCTTCTCCCCCCTCTCTCTCTTTCTAGTTTCGTCCGCAAAAACGTTTTTGTGTGAAACGCCTCCCAGAAATATGGTAGCATATGATTAAAATTAAATGACTAAACCAGATGAAGCATGACCTACGTAATTAAATTAATTTCTATTTTCCACGATCATACGGGATATATAAATTCGTACCTACTGATGTGTAATTAAACCATCCTGTTTTCAAGTGGCTGGATACTCGTTAAAGACTGGTTCGGCATTTGTGTTCATTCCTCGGCTCTGGTTCTCCCGGTTTCTCAAGACACACACTATAAATTACAGATAAGCAACTCCTAGGCCTTGTTACAAATTAAAATCACGAGCGACTAAGAAACAGAGGGGCGCAAGCGTCTAAATTAGTCGTTTAACTTGTTAGACGTATTTTCCTCTGTTGGATTTCTTCGTAGTATATACCACAGTTTCGAATTCATGAATACAACTAAGTAAGGAAATCGTATAAAAGGATGGTCTTCGCTTTTTAAAGTAAAGTAAGTCAATATAAAGAAATCGTAAATAAATGAAAAGCAGAAATATAAATATAAATAAAAATGTAAATCAGTGAAAAGAAATGAAATGTGAACTAGAAATAGATAAGTGAACAGAAGTAAAAGTAAGTCAGCTAAAAGAAAAAAATCCTACGGCACGCAACATTGATTTAAAATGGACGACAAAGACGTAACATGATATATATAGCAGGTACGGATGGCGCCAGATAAACAGAAGTAAAGGGTAGAGATACTGCCAGCTCGTCGGCTAAACTCGGAAAAGAGATACTGCCAGCCGACTAGCTAAACTGAAGAAAAGGATATATTGCCAGTGTGCCAGCAAAACTAAAGGAAAGGATGTTTCAGTTATGCCTGACAGCAAAACTGAAAGAAAGGATAAATTACCATCCAGCTAACTAAACTGAAAGAAGGATATGGGAGGCACTGGTTTTAAATCGCACGTAAGAGCTATTAGGAGCAATATAAAAGCTAGTAGTGAATGAACGGGAACTTGTTATTAATAAGGCAACCTACTTTGTGTAAATAAAATCTAGAAATTATGCGTTTTAAATCCAAAAATTATTCAAATTGTGCATTTTGTGTTTAAATACATGTAAATTTAGAGAAAACCCGTTTATGTTTTTTTAAATTTGTGAGAAAAGGTAAAAATTTGAATAATAAATTTTGAAAATGCCTTTAATTAATGCTTAAGCTTTAATGTCTACAGTATTTAAGCAAATCGTCTGTGTTAAAAATCAAATATTGCAGGATTAGCTCACCATTTATTCAAAATCTGAATCTCGAGCAGCAATATGTTCAAGTTCTGATGCCAACTCTTCAGCTGCTCCGTTAAATGTCATTCGAAAATGGGCCTCCAGGTTCGCTTTGGTAAATCCGGATCTAACCGCAGATATTATTTTTTTGTGGTAGGAGAAGCTTCTTTCAACGTCAGCAGTGCTTGCTAAGACAAGCGCCTTCAATGTTGCGTCACTTAAGAGGGGACAGTCCCGGCTCATCTTTCTCCACAAGGGCACCGGATCTACCTCTTTTGTCGACTTGTCTAACTCCAGTGTCGCAGCATAGAGTCAGAACTCTCGGGCTGGTATATCTTCTAGCGTAAATCGTTGCAGTTCCGGTTGCAGAGATAGTCCCACATCTTCTGGACAACACTTGCGAGGATAAAAAAACTTGTACTTCTTTCCAGAATTGAGCACTAGGGTGCCTGTCGTCTAGGTAGGCCTGCAGCTTGGAGCACGAGAGGCCACTTCGTTGCAAGAGGTTCCGAATCGAGGCTAGAAGCAGCTAAATCTCCCAGGAATGGTTTCTACTAGTTTCAAGTTTCCTGATTACAACCTCCAAATCGACGGCAACCAACGCAACTCGCTGCATTTGCTCAACCAAGGTGAGGTTGCAGAGCAGCTCCTTCAGTTCCTCTACGGCCAGGCTGTCATCGTGAAGAGCTTCTATCCACTGCACTTCTACCTCAACGTTCTCGGAATGGCACTTGGCGGCTCGAAGTCAGGTCCCCCAACGGGTAATTACTGGAGAGGGCGGAAGTATTGGGGTTTTTCCGGCAGTGAGTAGACAGTCTTGTATGGCTTGCCGTCTAGCTGGAGCCTTAGACAAAGCAGACTTGACGCATGCGACGTAGTGATCAAGGATTTTGTGCGACGATCGTATTTCTCCGCAGGTTAGGTGCAGAACGTGCGCCCAGCACGTGCTGTGCATAAATCTGCTGCAAACGCCTTTCAACCGATTTGCAGCAGCACACATGTAGGGGGCATTGTCCGCGGAATGCACTACTAGACTTATTTTATTGACGCCTGCGGTCTCCAAAGCAGTGAGGGTGACGTCTACAACAGTATCTGCGTTGCACTTGTCTACGAGTTTTGAAACGACCACCATTGACCTTGCGTGGCTCCCCAGTGGAGTCAGCAACACGTTTATTATTTTCCGAGTAAGAAAATCCTGCGTTGCGTCAACTATCGCACAAACATCGCGATCTTTGCAAAGGCGCCTCGTTTCTTGGAGGTCAAAGTTTCTTACTTGAGGGAGGATCCGTCTCAGTGTGGTCTCAGAAGGGAGATGCTGGCCATTACGGACGTTTCCGTCATCCATTGACGAAACGTTTCCTTCCGAAACACGTGCAACGGAATCTGGGCACCAATGAAAGCCTACACCATTCCTGCCACTGTTGTTTACTGCTATTTTGACGGTCAACGGTTTCTTCCAAAGTCTGTTGATGCGTGTGCCCTTCTTTGCACCACAAATGTTTCCCACTTGCGACATGAGCAGACACGACAGATTTTCTTGTGAAATCGACAACTTCTAAACAGTACTTGCACCACAGATTATTCGATTTCAATTCAAGTCCAGTTCTTGGAAACTGTAGAAGACGAGATCTCGTTGTAACTTTGTCTTTTCCCATTTTTGGCGTCTTCGTAAACTTTTTTAGCTAAACTTTAACACCCCGCTGTAAAAAAACCTGCTTATGCGCTGCTTTCAAAAGGCTGACGGGCGCGGATGCGATAGAGAGAGAGAACTCAGAGAAGTTTGGACTTCATCACCTGAACTGCGTCATTTCAGTAGATTCCCAGCTAACACTCCTACAACCTATCCAATGAAACCTAAAACGCCGCTCAGCCCCCCTACCCCCACTACAGCCGAAGAAAAATTCACCTCGCACCGTACCGTCGCCGATCGCATTGTCACCAGCACATACCTCAATTTTATCAAATAAAAAACTTTGAGCGCCAGATATTGCTCGGAAAAATATAGCTTATGCATTTTGGAACGGAAAATGCATGTAATGCAAATTGATGGAAAATTTATGCATTTTATGCATATTGATGGCAAATTATGCATTTCGTGCATTTCATGCAAAATGGGTACCCAGGTTTAAGCACTTCCTCAGCATAGTTTCTAAAAGCATCTCATTTAATATAGCAACCCAAGGTCTCCGGGATCGAAATGCATTTTACGCATTTGGGTTGTTCTAGTTATTAACATATTTGTAAACAGAAAAAACAACAGACGAATACGTAGAGAGTCATTATGAAACAGATACCAATTATAGTTACACAATGCTACCAGATCAGCTTTGTTGGTTTGCAATCTCTCGGCTGCGATTCGTCAAAGCAAATATTTCTCTTCAAAATATTATAATATATAGCCGGCCATAGTTTTTAATACTTCCTATATATATATATGCGATAGAGAGATAACTCAGAGAAGTTTCTACATATATATATATATATATATGGGATGTAAGGTCAGGTGATGCGTAACATCACAGCCTCTCCTTGACAAATGTCAACCACGCCTTCTCGTGGTGCATCCTGTTCCCACTAAAGGGGCTCTGACGACCGCCAATAGCGGTATAACTATACCATCGGGATCAGAGGAAATGCTATCCCACACTCACCAACCCGCTTGGCCAGCGTGGTGAGTTATGGCCAAACACCTCCAAAATGACTCTACAACTTAAATCTTGGCCCTCAGTCTCCGGCAGCTGGAATGTACCTGGCCAAGGCAGCGGCCAGTGCGACATGAAGGCAGAGGGTGCTAAGAATCCCCGGAGGACCGGACTAGGCTGCCATTTGATGCTGACCTTGGCTACCTATAACGGACGCTCCCTATCTTCTGATTCAAGGCTTCTTGAATTGGAAGAGGAACTACAAAGGATCAAGTGAGACATCGTCGGGCTAAGTGAGGTAAGGAGAAAAGGAGAAGATCTCATTGAACTGAAAAGTGGACATCTCTTCTATTATCGTGGGACAGATACTGGCAGAACTAGTGGTGTTGGATTTATAATAAACAAGAAACTGAAGGATAAAGTGGCAGAAGTTGAAAGTTCCTCTGACAGAGCTGCACGACTCGTTATCCAACTATCGAGAAGATACCAGGCTCAGATTATTCAAACTTATGCACCCACCACAAGTCATCCTGAAGAAGAAATTGAAGAATTTTATGAGGAAATTCGTCATCTAAATAATAAAGGTAAGCAGCACTTGAAGATAATTATGGGAGACTTCAATGCAAAAATAGGGCAACGGCAACAGAATGAAACTTCAGTAGGTAAATTCGGTCACGGCAACAGAAACCAGCGTGGAAATACTCTCGTTGAGTTTGCAGAGGCAGAAGGATTTTTCATCTTGAACTCCTTTTTCAAGAAAAAGCCACACAGGAAATGGACATGGAGACATCCAATTGGGACGACAAGTGAAATTGATTTTATTATGTGTAACAAAAAATTCGTCATCGAAGACTGCAGTGTGCTGAACCAGTTCAACACAGGTAGTGACCATAGATTGGTGAGATGTAAGATGCACCTCAACACTAAACTGGAACGTGGCAAGCTCATAAGACAAACAAAATGTATTGACATAACCAACCTTAAAAGACACCATAATACTTTCAAGTTGGAACTGAAGAACAGATTCTCTGCTTTAGAAGGCCTAACATCGGAAGAAGTGGATATTTCGGAAGTTAACAGAAAAGTAACCAAAGCTCTAATGGAAACGGCAACAAAATTAGCTGGGTCTAAGAACAAGTTGCATGTGAACAAATTATCAGGAAAAACCAAAATGTTGATGCAAAAATGAAGAGAGATGAGGACAACTAAAGAAGATGTGACTTCCAAAGTGGAATATATAGAGCTATGCAAGACAACACGAAAAAGTATCACTGAAGACGTAAGGAAATTCAACTGTGAGCTAGTGAGGAAAGCAATTGAAAACAACCAAAGCCTTAAGATAGCAAAGGGACATCTCAGTAAGGGAAGAAAACAGATTATGGCTCTGAGAAAACAAGATGGTTCTATAACAAGAAATAGAGGCGAAATTTTGACAAGATTGAAAGATTTCTACTCCAAATTATATGAAAGGGATGATACATGTACTCCAGACATCATGAAAGATACCAGTACCAGAGTTCTTCCAGTCCTCCCAGCAGAAGTTGCTCATGCAATCAAGAACATGAAGCCGGGGAAAGCTCCAGGAGAAGATGGAATTACTATAGACATCATACAAGAAGCAAGTGGAGAAATTGAAACAGTACTCGCCCAAATTTTCACTCGATGCCTTAATGAAGGGAAGATTCCTGAGGATTGGAACAATGCTACAATGATCCTGCTACATAAAAAAGGTGACATTGAGGATCTCAGGAACTACAGACCTATCAGCCTCCTATCAGTGGTTTATAAAATCTTCACTAAAGTTCTTTCACACCGCTTGAAGGTAACACTGGACATGGCTCAACCGAGAGAACAAGCTGGATTCAGGAGTGGCTACAGCACAATAGATCATATCCACGTACTGAGAGAACTAATTGAAAGAGCGAGGGAATATGAACTTCCATTGTGCATGGCTTTTATCGATTATGAAAAAGCCTTTGATTCGGTGAAACCATCAGCAGTTACCACGGCTCTGAAATCCTGCGGTATTGAAGATGCATACATTAATATTATTAATAACATCTATGAAAATGCAAGTGCAAAGATTCGGCTGTTTGAAAATACAACACACATAAAAATTGGAAAGGGAGTGAGACAAGGTGACACCATATCTCCGAAGCTCTTTAATGCGACATTGGAAAATGTCTTTCAATCACTGAACTGGGGAAACAAAGGGATAAAGATTAATGGAGAATATCTAACCCACCTTCGTTTTGCTGATGACGTAGTCATTTTTGCAACTACCCCATCAGAGCTGCAGAGTATGATCCAGGAACTTGCTGACAAGAGTAAAGAAGTGGGATTAAAAATGAACTTTCAGAAGACAAAAGTGATGTTCAATGCTTTTACAAGAAATGAAGATTTATCGATTGATGGAGAAAAACTGGAGATAACAGATACGTATGTTTATCTTGGACAGCAGATATCAAGTGAGGGTCACATTGATGAAGAAATTAATCGGCGTACAAAACTTGCCTGGAGAGCTTTTGGAAGAAACAGCATAATTTTCAAGAGCAATATGCCATTATGTCTTAAAAGAAAAGTGTTTGATCAATGCATCCTTCCAGTGCTTACGTATGGTGCAGAGACGTGGACCTTAACTAAAAGAGACATACAAAGGCTGCAGACAACTCAAAGAAGCATGGAGAGGTGCATGCTTGGTATAACCAGGAGAGATAAGAAGAGGAACTCGTGGATCCGAAAAATGACAAGAGTGGAAGACATCATGATCAGAGTTAAATCCCTGAAATGGCAATGGGCTGGACATACTGCCAGAAGGACAGACCATAGATGGACAGCCGAAATTTTAGATTGGACTCCAAGGGACAGGAAAAGACCCAGAAAAAGACCACATGGGAGATGGGTGGATGAAATTCGTAAATATGCGGGAGTGACATGGAGGAGACTGGCACAAGACAGACCGTTGTGGAGGAAACTTGGGGAGACCTTCGTCCAGCAGTGGATTGATAATGGTTGACAATGATGATGATGATGATATATATATGGTCCAGTCACATTATTGTTACCACCAGCTAATATCCAGAGTAACCGCCTTGTGCAGCGCGGACAGCAGCTAGACGGGCTGGGAGTGACTCAGTAAGATTCTGGAAGGTGTTCACAGGTATGTGGAACCATGCTGACTGCTGTGCACTTGATAGTTGCTGGAGGGTGCGTGGCGGAGGATCCATAGGGCGAACAACAGATGTTCAATTGAATTCAAGTGTGGGGAATTAGAGGGCCAAGAAAGTACTTTGAAGTCTTCATCGTGCTCTTCCAACCACTCTCGGACATTTCTAACTGTGTGACACGTTGGATTGTCGTGCTGGAAGATTGCATCGGCCCCACGGAAGACAATCAGCATGTATTGGCGTACGTGGTCTGCAAGGATGGATTCATAACGAATTCGGTCCATAGTGCTTTCCACAGGTATGAGTGGACCCAGAGAATGCCACGAAAACATTCCCCAGACCATAACGCTGCCCCCATCAGCTTGTGCCCTTCAGAAATGGTTGAAGAGTGTTTGTTCTCCGATGTTTCTCTCCTTATACCCCAACGTTCATCCGTTTCATGATGTAGAAAACGTGACTCATTGGAGAAGGTAATTCTTTGCCAATCAGCGGAGGTCCGATTCCGATACTGCCGTGATAATGTAAGCTTTTTCTGCCGATACATCTTCGTCAGCATAGGTGCAGTGAACATCCGTCTGCATCGGAGTCCCATACTCAGCACGGATCGCTGAAGTGTAGTTTTAGACACACTTCCGGTAGCCCCCTGGTTCATTCGGGTAGTGAGTTGCACCACTGCAGGATGTCGATCGGCCCTCACGCACTTTCTCAGCCGACGTTCACCTCTCATATCAATGGCACGTGGTGCTCCGCAGTTTCCACGTCGCTTATTCGCAATGGTGCCATTTCTTCAATCACGATACACTTTATCCACAGCAGCACGCTAACAGTTCACAAACTGCGCTGTTTCAGAAATATTGCCACCCTTGGCCCGAAAGCCGATTATTATCATTACTTTTTGCAAATCTGATAAATCGCTCTTTTTATCCATGACAGCAATGAGTGATATGCTTTCAGATTGCCTACAGCACACCTTGCATACCTTCCATACCTTCCAAGCTAGCGCACGACACGTGTATTCTTTTATTGGCTATGCGCTGTTGACGTCAAAAGTAGGAGGTGGTCACAATAATGTGACTCGACTGTATATATACAGGATTTCCGCTTATTCAGATAGACTAACTACTTGTAATGACAAACCTGCCTCACAGATGGCGGCACAGTACCTTCATCACATCTGAATATCTGCGTATTAGTTGAAGAGAACCGACGACGCCCAGAGCAGAGCGGGAGAGGAGGATGTGAAGAACGAAGTTGGTCGTTGGCGGTTGTTCGTTGTGGAATGAATTCGTTTAAGTTGTTAATTATTGTCTTGTGTACTTGTGCTGTATATACATATATATATACAGCACCATGGAATAATCGAACATGAAGCTGACGAACTTCGTTGCAATATCATTCGTCCGTCAGAGTACCAATTTTCCACTACCTGTACCTCGTTGCGTCCATTAATCATGATGTCGCCCCACGCCATAACTCTGGCACAGCAGTATCTGTCCCTTTCCCGCAAATTCTGGCGCTGGTACGCGGTACCAATTTCACGCCAGATCAACTGACATCTAGAATCTGAGGACAGAGTGAAACAAGTATCATCTATGAAAAGTACATTGGCCCATTGATGACATGGTCAATTTTTGTGGATACAGCACTGAAAAGTGCGCTACGTTGAGCTCTGTATAGAGGGATGCAGACTACAGGCCTTCGGGTATATAGCCCTATATGTCGAAGACGTCTTGCCACAGTTCGTGGGGATGTCCACATTCCTGTGCTGGAATCGAGGCGAATCGCAAGCTGACCAGCGGTAGGGCGGCGATTGCGTTTTGCTATTATACAGCGTCGCAGAAGAGCGAGGGTGACCTTCTAGCCTGCGTCTGGAACACATTCCATTGGTTTGAAACTTTTCGCAGAACCTGGATACCACACTATGCGCGACTTCAAACTCCCTGGCAACAACACTCACTCAACGGCCTTCTTCCAGCTCTCCTATAATTCTTCCTTGCGTGAAATGTTCATACGATGCCTTTGAGACATAACGTATGTTACACGTTCGTACATTTATGTCTTCTTGTCCAGCTTTTTGTTGAAACACATGTCGCCTACCACCCTTTTTTCTTTTATCTGCTTAAGTGACACCGATTTGAAATTTTGCATGTGCACCAGCTTTTTATTGAATGTCCCCAGTTATGCAAATTGCCACAAGCTGTTGCGTCTGATTTTGTGGTTGTAACCTTTCGAAATAGTGTTCATCCTTAGGTTTTGGACACAGTGTACTTCGTAGTTCCTTTTTTCTCTGTCGTACTGACAGAGCATCCCGAACGTGACAGCGATTCTATGACATCGATTCTATGACGTCGATTCTATAAGATGCCAGAAGCAGTTGGGAGGTTTTGACAACCAAAGTATATGTAATGCGGCCTTCAATGCAGGTATGAAGGTGACTAGTGTATCCAGACCCTGATATGCTGATCCATAGTGTCTCACAAGGGCTCTATGAGATTGATATCGGGGTAGTTCGGAGGCCAATCGATATGCTAGAAGACTTAGCTGTGTTCCTCAAACCTTTCATGCACAATATTGGATCTGTGGCTCGGCGTATTGCCATCTTGGAAGACATCGTCGCCCTTCGAGAAAACGTGCCACATTGCTTGGTGTACAGAGTCAGCAAGCAATTCACGATAGTGGGCATGAGTCATACGTTGTTCCACATGCACCAGGGGTCCACGTTCCTGCCAGGTAAACATGCCCTACACCACACAACCGCTTCCTCCGGCATGCATTGTGGAGGCTATGTAAGATGGATCGAGTGCCACATGCAGTTTGCGCCAAATACGAGTACATACACGACTATCCACGGAGTGGAACGCGACTCGTCAGACCATCACACTTTTTCTCAGTCATCCGACGTCCAACTTGCATGATCTTTGCACCAGGCGAGTCTTTTGCGCCAATGAACAGTGGTTCGGAGAGGATGTTGTCGGGGCCGTCTGCTGTTATTGCACATACGTGTGAGCCTGCGACGCAGGGTCAGGACAGATACCGTTCCGGGTTGACTTCTGTTTGTATTGGGGAACAGTACTGCGTCTGATGGTCTGTACGAGTCGTCCAAGCAGGAGCTCAATTCTCACATCAACGTTTCTGTGTCCTGTGCAGTCTTGACTCCGGGCCGTTGTTTGACCATTTTCACGCCACCCTAATACACTTTAACTACGACGGCTCGACGGCTCGCGAACAACTCACCAGTTCAGCCGTTTAGGAAATCGAGGCACCAACTCTCCGAGCTCCCACAATTTGTCCTTCCGTAAAGTGCGATAAACCCTTCCGTTTACTCATCACGCTCCGAATTGTACTACTTATTGCTCCACTCGCACCTTATACATATATGCTACGTCGGTAGACAAACCGCGCTCTCTCGGAAATTACGTAGTCACCGGGCAACATCCTTTTGATAGGGGTGGTCATAATTCAGTGACCACTCGGGGTATTTTATTAAAGTATTAGGCTCGCCAGTAATGATAAGTGAAAATAATATATGTAAAGTATTTTTTTAATAACCAGGTATTCTCTTTGTTTGCGATGTCCAAATGTGAAAGTATATTTCATGAACATTACAACAATAAAAAAAGTATATTGGTTCAGGTAAGGATTGGACAATTTAAACAGACAAATGCTCTTTCCATTGCCAGGCGTGGAAAGAGCGACAAACGTTCAAACGTTCAGACAAAGGAAATTATATTGTTTGTGATAGCAAAAAGTAAAAAATTCAGTCATCAAAATCTTTCTCGTGAACATCCATAAGGATTGTTTTAATTTTAAACTAACAATTATCACTATTTTTCTTTCTTCTTTACCAATATCTGCGTATGGGGTAATGACGTCATCGGTCAGTTGTGTCTGGCGTCAAGTTTAAATGATTTCTTTGGATAAGCATAAGAATAAAATGTGCACGCGAAGACAAGAATAAATCACTTTGAAAAAGAACCCTCTCTTATGCTTTGAATTCATTTTCTTCAACAAATCTGGCCTTATATGTACAATAAAAACTTTGTTTCTTTTTCCTTGGCGGTTACCATGTCGTTTTCAGAAATCGTTCTGTCATAGGTATTTTGAATTAGTTGGGTCACAGCGTCGTTATCCTTTGTTTCGTGAATCGGTATGTACCTGTTACACACTTAGTCTTCTTGTTATTGTACGCGAGGTAGCCTTAGAAAATGCAAAGGTCATAAAGGAGAGATAACTGGACTTGGATGAGAAAACACAACTTTTCCATACGGATTGTTGAAACTTATATTTTTCCAATTCATTGAAGTCAAACGCCCAAGAAATCCTCCAAGATCAAATTGTTTGTCTCGTTTTCCGAGGTTTTGCAAAACTGAGCTATCGATTACAGGATTGTTTCGCATGTTGCGAGATGCAAGATGTCAACAATATTTTACCAAAAGGTACGTAAGATTTCGTTTCGGAGTCTAAAGACTACTAAGGGCAGCTCGGTTGGATATAAGCAGCCGCCCGTTCCTAACTTAGGGCCACTACTTCTAGGGCGGGACAGTGTCGTAAGACAAGTGAACCACCCATGATTCGAGCCCAGACCCATCTCAGACGAATGGTAAGAAACCACCGAGGCCGCAATGCTTAAGGTGAATGGGAACAATATAGGAATATTTGACATATAAGTTTAACATCATTCGAGAACTAACTCAGAAAAATTATTTCACTGTGCAGAAGTTTTTTGCGTTTAGTGTACGAAATTTACCTCGCAAAATATCCGCGGATCTGCACACTAGTAAAGTACACGTTTCTCCAGGAACCTGACATAAAACCCTGAAGAAATGTTCAGATGAGTTAGATTTTATCGAAAGGGAAAACTGGGGAATGAATTAAACTTACACAAGTGTCTGTTCTTGTGTGTGGCACTTTTTCCACGGTGTTATTCCCTTTAATGACTACAGAAACTCAAACTTTAATTACAATCAGAAGTTAGCTTATGATTTTTTTAAAGCAAAGCACTTTACTGTAAAAGGATTAGAAATAACGAGAATGGCACACACACACACACACACACACACACACACACACACACACAAAAACGCTCTCTCGATCAAATGCGCATATTTTATTTTCAAAATATGTTTCCCTTTTAAACAGTTTCTCCAAGAAAAAAATATCCGGTTGTGACAGCGAATTACTGACACCATTTTATTAAAACATCGAGCAAATAGTACAGCCTTTCTGCTAAAAAGATATAAAAGCAACAATTTGTTCATTGTTGTTCGTGTTTGAAACACTAAGATTCAAACCAAAGATTCGGAAAACTCCTAGTTAAGGAAAAGTTGGAACCTTAATTCAGGTTTATCTTAAGAGCATCTGAGCGTTCACCTCGGAAACTCGTGGGGTCAGGAAGACGTCAAACTCCTCGGAGCGACAGACGGTCGCACAAACGAAAGGGACTGTCCCGAGGCCAGTATTTCTTGTGGTGGAATTCTCTACGGGAGGATGACAAGGACTATGATGCAACTTGGTATGCCACGTTGCTATCACTCCCTGCGTCCTCATCCTCCGCGGGGAACCCGGATTCCACGAGTGCGAACTGCATGCACGTCATGAATAATGCATGACTCGTCTTCTAACAGCACGTGGATGAATGAATGGCAATACACGTACGAGGCGCCCGACGTCTTCAAACTCAATGGCAACTCTTCTTCACCTTAAAAAAAAAACAGCGACTATTCTTTTCTTCATTTCTATCTGTGTCTTCTTTTTATACCTCGCTTTCCTTTTTTTCATTGTAAAACTCAGCACCCACCATTTCACTCTTGAGTAAAAATTCCGGACAAAAAATGAGAGAGATAAAGAAAATAAAGGTGGTTTCTAACTCAAGGAATTGTCTTTCTTTTTGAATATCTTACATGTTTTAGGTAAAAGTGAAATACAATGGCCCTAAAAACTAAAGAAAATCCCTAGTTTTATGATAATCGAAAACACATTCTAAGCCTACTAATTCTCTGAAATAGTTGTTTAAAGGTAAGGGAAAATACTTTGTGGACAAATCGACCTTTCCAGGATCTGCATACATTACCTGAATTTAATACATATTATCATCACGTCCGAAGAGCATGTAGTATAAAATACAATTTTCCTGTTACTGTAATAACTAAATAACCGATTTGATTATAACTAAATAAACATGCAATTTCTCAAATAATATATTTTACAAAATCTGGGTGTTTTTGAGAGATATAATAAACGACAAATGCTGAAATTGGGGTTTACAAAATGATTTCGAGAATAATTTGCAGTTAACTTCATCTGGAAAGTTCCAGAAACGACTGATACTCAATTCGGGTGCTTCATACCGATTTTTTGACTTTCAACTTGACTTCTACACATATATACAGTATCGTACCTTCGCCACTAAAAAAATCCTCATACTTCAAGAGGTGGTGAATGTGCCATTCCCTGGATATAACGAGGAATTAGGTTTAATTTTTGAACACTGATGTTTATGTCATAGTTTAAAAGTTCATAGCCAAACCGTAACTAGAACTTAAGGTACACTGATTAAATTGTAACTTGATTTCTCTTACTTTTCTTCTTTCCCTGAGCTCTATAACTTGTTCTAACAATAGACACTCTATAGAGTCTTCTCAAATGTCCAAAATGAAAAATTTCTCGGCCTTTACATATTTTGAGCAGCGAGGGAATTATTCCTTCGTAATCAGGGAAAGAAAATTTTCTACGATATATTTTTTGCAATTGTTAAATTTTCTGTGACAGGCATACATTAAAAAACTAGCTATGAGAACACGAAGATTTCTTCAAAGGACAGATTATTATTATTATTATTATATAATTAAAATATTTTATTTATGATTAAAATTTATATAATTTATTATTATTATTATTATTATTATTATTATTATTATTATTATTATTATTATATAATTAAAATATTTTATTTATGATTAAAATTTATATATTTTATTATTATTATTATTATTATTATTATTATTATTATTATTATTATTATTATTATTATATAATTATAATATTTTATTTATGATTAAAATTTATATAATTTATTATTATTATTATTACTATATTATTTTGCGCAGCTACAAGAAATAAGCTTTTAGGGTAAAATACAGATTCCATGCAGACGTGTCCGGTGGGAAGACTTGTAGCACTCACTCCAACAGCAGTTGTAGTTCTTGCCATACAAGATATGTTACGTAAATGAGTAGGAAACTCATTTTTGCTTTTTATCTTGCAGAAAACTCACGAGTTATTTTTGCAGTCCATTGAAAATCGAAGAAATTAGTTTTCAGACAGCAGAATAATTGCAAACAAAGGCAGTCTATGGCACTGATGAATTGCAAAAGCTGCGAATTTTAAAATTTCTCTATAAAATAAGAAAAATTGCATTACAATAAACTTACGATACACTTTGCGTAAGGCATTCGACAGACCGACTTGTATATTTTTTTCCTGGAATATTTTTTTATTCGGAATGTGTGATGCAAATGTCGACGTTTATCAAATAAATCTGAGAGGCAAGGTCATAATCAGCACATGTGCGCTGCATTTTCGCTATTTCTCACATATAGTCATCTCTTGCGAAACTTGAAAATTGCATAGTCATGCAGCGGGAATCGAATCCGCATTTTCCGTCGAAGATGCTACCGTTACATCAGCCAAAACAGTGACGTTTCGAGCAACTGAAACAATGCAGTTGTAGCCTAGCTAGGCTACGTTCAGATTTGCGCTTGTCGAAGCAATTCGATGTTTCCTCTTAGCGTTCGTTTCGACGACCCTTTTATCGTCCACATACAAATCAAGTATTTCTCCACATCATTGAAATAAATGGGAAACGAATCCCCCCTTAAAAGGTAATTCTTCCCATTTGCATGGAAGGCACAAACCTAATGTCATTTTGGCACAAAGTCCCTGTATTTTCCACTGTTCGTTATGCAACAATACCTTCAGAAAAGTTGAAAATTGCAATTTGAGAGGATGAATGGCGACAGACTTCAGCACCGTGCTAACGCTAGGCTAAATGTTGCCTTGATAACAATTAAAATCTGTGATTGTGAATATAATATACTGTCCTACCATTGATCTAAGGACAACTTCGGTACAACCCTTGTCGATCAACATTAAGTCTAGTGTATGACTTTTTAGTAACTATTACACAACTTAACTATAAAAATATTATTAACAAGATTTAAACTGCTTACAATTAGATATTGAGCAACCGCACAAACTTTATGTGACAAATTATATCATAGTGTCCAGAGGAAGCCCTACAAAATAGTTGAACAAACAACATTTCAAAGCACTACAAACCAGAAGAACGCTATACAGGCCCTAAACTGCCTTAGTCTCGATCTTGAAAGCAATCCAAGAACTATTGTAATCACACTTAAATTAAAATCCCGAATTAAACTCATTTTGCTTCACGGGCGATGTATGTAGCTGGAGTGTGAAACACATCTGAAACGGGACGAAGGCTTTCAAAGCCTAATCGTCTTTCAAAAGGCAACCATGCCAAATAATCCCAAGACGATTGCTGAAGTGAGACGTAATATTCACCAATTCATTCGAAGGTGAACACATTACTTCCAGAGCTGAGTGCTAACATTTAATAAATATTATAACGAAGTGAATTTCTCCGTCATTTTTATCCGCGCCGGGGTTCGAACCCGGGTCCACTCATTCCGGAATAAGTTGCTCTACCAATTAAGCTACGCGGACATTGATTCTAATTGCTATCTGCCTTTATGCCGTGTGCGTCCTTCTGGCAGGTACGTCACATCTCCTGGTACGTTACATCACCTCCCCCTTATTTTTCTTTTTTTTTTTTTTTTGAAGTGCTGCTCATATTTTTCCTATCTCGCGGTGTGGAAATAACATCACACCAATGCGAGATTTTGAACGGTCGGGTCATCCGGATAGTTCGGGCGCCATTATAACGAAGTGAATTTCTCCGTCATTTTTATCCGCGCCGGGGCTCGAACCCGGATCCTCTCATTCCGGAATAAGTTGCTCTACCAACTGAGCTACGCGGACATGTATTCTGATTGCTATCTGCCTTTATGTCGTGTGCGTCCTTCTGGCAGGTACGTCACATCTCCTGGTACGTTACAATATGAACACATTACTTCCAGAGCTGAGTGCTAACATTTAATAAATATGAACACATTACTCCCAGAGCTGAGTGCTAACATTTAATAAATATGAACACATTACTCCCAGAGCTGAGTGCTAACATTTATTATATATGAACACATTACTTCCAGAGCTGAGTGCTAACATTTATTAAATATGAACACATTACTTCCAGAGCTGAGTGCTAACATTAATTCATTAATCCATTCGAAGGTGAACAAATTACTTCCAGAGCTGAGGGCTAACATTTATTAAATATGAACACATTACTTCCAGAGCTGAGGGCTAACATTTATTAAATATGAACACATTACTTCCAGAGCTGAGTGCTAACATTAATTCATTAATTCATTCGAAGGTGAACAAATTACTTCCAGAGCTGAGGGCTAACATTTATTAAATATGAACACATTACTTCCAGAGCTGAGTGCTAACATTAATTCATTAATTCATTCGAAGGTGAACACATTACTTCCAGAGCTGAGTGCTAACATTAATTCATTCGAAGGTGAACACATTACTTCCAGAGCTGAGTGCTAACATTTATTAAATATGAACACATTACTTCCAGAGCTGAGTGCTAACATTTTTTAAATATGAACACATTACTTCTAGAGCTGAGTGCTAACATTAATTCATTAATTCATTCGAAGGTGAACAAATTACTTCCAGAGCTGAGGGCTAACATTTATTAAATATGAACACATTACTTCCAGAGCTGAGTGCTAACTTTAATTCATTAATTCATTCGAAGGTGAACACATTACTTCCAGAGCTGAGTGCTAACATTTATTAAATATGAACACATTACTTCCAGAGCTGAGTGCTAACATTAATTCATTCGAAGGTGAACACATTACTTCCAGAGCTGAGTGCCAACATTTATTAAATATTCTAATCAACTGAGTCTTTTAAAACACACAGAATATTTTGATAAAGCCCACGCGTTCACGCCTGTAGCCAGGAAAGTGCCCGATCTAGGTATCTTTTCCCCCGTTCTATCGATTATACACTATCAGATCAAAGTATCCGAACACTTGAGTACCCACAACCTTCCTATAATGCACTATTACGGAGCACCACTTTTACATCATTTCCTACAAAACTATTAAGTTCACGATGAGTTAGTTTCTAGTTACTTAATATTGTAATGCGAGCATGAAATTGGAATCCTGTGAATTTCGAGTAGGAGTTTTGACTGAAACATTTTACATGGTATAAATAAAATGCTTCACTCAAAACTACTTTTTCCCCAGTTTGACAAGTTACAAAAAAAAAAAAAAAAAAAAAAAAGTAGGTAAGAAATAGAAAATTGCTGGATACCGTGAAAATCAGAAAATTACAAAACGCTAAACCTTATAGTAGTTTTATTTATTTGTCAGGCGTAGCACCAATTAATTTCATCGGCCAGGATACGATAATGTGATAAACTATGCATAATGTCAATCAGAAAAGCTGTCTCTGCACATTGCTACTACTATAACTTAGCTCTTTTTTTCGTTTATTCGTAATATTTAGAGAAGGAAAGGAAACGCGAAGGGTAAATTGAACGTTATAATGGTAAACGAACTAAAACGGAGTGGGCGCATTTGTCTCTGAATTCGATATATAGTCGTTGTCACCGACCACGCATTTCCAAATAGATCTGATACTAAAACGAGCATTCTGAAAAAGAATTTCCGAAGCTAAACAAACAGCTAATTCACAGAGTAAACATTTAAAACATTTACATTATACTTGATTCCCGTCTCGGAAACAGAAGAGCATGTTTTCCGAATGACGTTATTCATCGAAGGCGTCGATCACGTACGTCACTTGCTTTAGTTAAAATGTCTTTATGACGACTTCAGTTCTAAGATTCCTATTTAGTAGAATTTCATTTCATCTAGATAGAAATTAATAGAGTGATTCGAATATTCGGCAATATTAACATTTTCCGTCAGAATGCTTTACTATCCTCGATAAAAAAAACAGACACCTGAATTTGTGAAGCAATTTTTAGGAAGGAAAACTTTTCTATACAAAGTCAATAAATGCTCAAGCTAGAAAATCAGAGTTAATTTTGAGAATACATCCTAAGATTGATTTTAAATACCCTTCAAGTAGAATAACAACAACATTGAAAGTTTGCACATTTCAAAATTTCAGTTTGTCTTCACTGAAAGAAGATTTTGAAGTTCCGTGGCACCGAAACTACCAAGGTCTTAAATCAAATCTGTCTATTTTTCAAGCCAGCTGGTACAGACTTTACACAATACCAACCACTTCAACATTTTCAGTTAAAATAAGTGGCTCATCATGTGGGATGATGACTCGAACAATTGCCTTCTTCTAAAGCTGAAACTTCCCTTTAAAGTAAGCAACATCGTAAATAAATGTATGCTCGTTTAGTCACCTTGTTTTCAGATTTTCGTGAAAAATTTCTCAACTATTTAATTTCGCTGGAAATTTGTAAACGAGATATTCTGTTGGTTTAACTTCAGGTAAAACAATAAAAATATTCTTTGGAATACATTTTTAAGGCATTAACTTCGCTGGCTCGTTGATCTTACCAGGTAGAAATAACTTCACTGGCTTACTGAACTCAACTTTTCCCGTGATTCAGGCGCTGTCTGTCGTCCTTGTTTCAGAATGAATTGATTTTTTTATAGTTAAATAACTTGAAAGCGTACTAACGTAATTATAATAAGTATTAACTGTGTTATTACTACTCGGTTTTGTTTCTACAAATGCAAAATGCTAGTTCAATGTCACCTGTTTTCTGTTTCCGAAATAAGGTAAAATGGCTTTGTCACATGTATTCCCCAAATTTTGGTGCCCCTCTGTATGCAGCGCCATGTTTCACGGCCTAAATTGGCCCTATGGTAAACCCACCCCTTGTTGCCATTTACATAATATTGTATCCCGCCAGCACGTTTTGATATCGAACAGTTAGTAAATTTTGCATTCGACCAATGTAATTTACACGCATGTAAGTTTCACGCACGCACACGTCTTCAGGTTGTACAGGATATTTAGGAACGGGGGTGACTGACACTAGATCAGGGATGGCGAACCTTTTTGAGAGTGTGTGCCCAGATTGGCGATAAGCTTCCAAAAAAGTTATCTTGCGTGTCCCGAGAGTTTTGAGAGGCAGATTGTCTTTATTATTTAACTACTGTTCACTCACAAACAACGGAATTAAAATACAAGCAGCCCGAAGCTAATACCAGCCGTTTACTTGTATTATTACCCAAATAATTGTGTTACTTATACTATTTACACAAATGTGCTCAATCTGGGTATGCGGGGAATTCAAAACGTGTCATACGACGACGCATGTTCTCGCAATCGACCTGCTGGCAATTGCGAAGAACATGTGCTTTAAACTGTCAAGTCGGCATGAAAAGTCTCATGTGAACAATTTTCACGGTTTTCGTTGGCACTCGCAAGGAACATGGGTAAAACTGCAGACCCCGCCTCCCCATTTCACCCCGTCCGCAGAGAGAGGATATCACAGGTGTTACCTTGGTCGTTGAACCCTCTGCTCTTCACTTGTCTACTGATGCCCCTTCGAATTATCTCCAGGAAGAATCCTTTCGCGCTCCTGCTCAGAAAAACCAAGCAAAATTTCTTCTTCTCATCGACACATTACGGGTCCCCTTTTGGGGCATTTCCCTCCAAAGACGCACTAAGCTGAAACAGATTCTCTTCCTCAGCGGCCATGTCACTTGTTCTAGGTTATATACAGGGTGAGTCAAAAATTGCAGAACGCCCTTGTCCTTCAGAAACGGGAGGAAAAAATTAAATATCTGCATAACCCAGCAAAAATCGGTGGGTAGGTGGGATGGGGGGGAGCTAACGTTTAGCCTATTTCCGGAACATGGCCGCCGTCTATAAATCCGCGATCTTGGATAAAGGTCAAATTTTTCAGATGGTAAGGGGGTCATGTTGCGTACCAAGCGAGACGAAAACTTTCTCAGAAACTGATTGCCGCAATCGGATTTGACATATGTTTTGTGGTTCACAAGTTATCAACACAGAAAGTTGAAATAACCATTGTTTGATGCTGGTAACTGAAGATGGCATTGACAGAAGAGGAAAGGTTTGAGGTGATCCTAATGTCTGGGGAACGCAGCTGCCAAATCATAGCCGCAGAGTTCAACAACCTACACCGAGAAAGACCACCAATTTCACACAGCACTGTCACATACCAGATATCCAAATTCCGAGAAACGGGGACGGTGGGTGGAAGATAAGCCACGTAGTGGTCGGCCGAAATCTGCTACCGACGAGGAAACCTCAACAATGGTCTTGGCCTCATTTGCAAAGAGTCCATAACGTAGCACACGACGTCTCGATGCAGAATGTGGTATCAGCCAGTCAGCCATTGTACGGATTCGTCACACCGCTCACTGGCTTCCGTTCAAGATCCAGATGCAGTAGCAACTATTAGAGGATGACCCTGATAGACGTGTCAAGTTCTGCAACTGGGCTGTAGACCAACACCAACGGGATCCCTCATTCGCACAGGGCATTTTGTTCAGTGACGAGGCCAATTTTTATGTTAGTGGTGAATTTAACCGTCAGAACCACAAGTACTGGAGTGACATAAACACTCACTGGACGGAAACATCCAACGTCGTTGGTAATGTAAAGGTTATGGCGTGGTGTGGAATATGAGGCACCCGTGTAATTGGACCCATTGTCATCGGCAATAACCTAAATGTTCAGCGCTATCTAGAAATGCTACATGAAACAGTGTTCCCTTCCGTTCTGTATACAGATGGCAGTTTCCCCTGTAATTTCAAACACGATGGCGCTCCAGCACACGACGGCGCAACCGTTCGTCAATGGCTAGATGTTCAATTCCCTGGTCATTGGATTGGCATGCGTGGTCCTATGGAATGGCCACCGAGATCCCCCGTCCTAACACCGCTCGATTTTTATCTGTAGGGTCAGCTGAAACACCTGGTGTATGCTGAGAAAATCCTCAACAAACATCACCTTCAGCAATGCATCCCGGAGGCCTGTAACCGCATTTCTCCCGATATTCTCGAGCGGGTGCATAGTGACTGGATGAAGCGCCTTCAGCTCTGTGTTCAGCAACAGGGACAATACATTGAACATATCAAATAGCTGAGAATCACAGGGCACTTTTAAGGTTGGTTGTTCAACTTTGTGTGTTGATAACTTGTGAACCATAACACATGCCAAATCTGATTACGTCAATCAATTTCTGAGAAAATTCTGGTCTTGTCTTATATGCAACATGGCCCCCTTACCATCTGGAAAATGTGACCTTGATCCAAAATGGCGGATTTCAAGACGGCGGCCATGTTCCGGAAATAGCCTAAAAGATAGGCCCCTCAACAATAGTAGTGTCTAGAACAAATGTAGTGTCAGGAACAAAAATAGTAATCTAAAAGACAGGCCCCTCAACAATTGTAACAATAGTAATGTCAGGAACAAATGTAGTGTCAGGAACAAAAATAGTAACAATAGTAGTGTCAGGAACAAACAATTGCAACAATAGTAGTGTGCTGGAACAAATGGAGGGTGGGATTATCGGTGAAAAGCAAGACTGAAGAACAAATGTAGGGGCATTAAGATATTCCACCCCCGTTTCTGAAGTATAAGGGTGTCCTGCAACTTTTAACTCACCCTGTATATATATAAACACAATAAAATTCAAATTAAAAAAATATTCAAAGAATTTAAAGTGCTTTCCTTTTGAATTGCGCGAACGCACACATATATACATATAACATGTGCGTTGTGCATATACAGTATATTGGACATAGTAATGTGAACATCACACTCGGAGACGTGACTAAGAACGTGTGTGGAGCTACGTACGTCGCAATACGCAAAGGCATCCACCACTTTTTTTATTGTAATAGATTTGTTTAGAACCTCAAGGTCCTGTTTAAGTGCATTTAGAGTGTCTTTTTGCAAAATTTCTTTCAGGGTGACGACGAAATGAGTGATTTAACGGACTTTGAAAGAGGGCTAATTATTAGTGGCCGGCTAATTGGTGCCTCCGTGACAATAGTGGCCAAGGTAGTGGGGGTATCGAGAACTACAGTGTCTATCGTGATGACTGCATATACCATGTTCGAGACGAAACCTTGTCTGAGAAACACAAAAGCTGCCGGAAAACGACCCTGACTGATAGAGACAGGAGAGCATTGAATAGGATTGTTACCAGTAACAAGAAGGCCACGGCGACGCCGAAAAGAAAAGTACCTCTAGTGACGCGGTGGGTGAATGCACAACGACGAGGGCAGTAGTGCCAAAAGCTTACAACGTGCACTGCCAATACATGGAAGCGTGTAATGTGATTGGATGAATCCACATTCATACTATTCCCCACCGCAGGACGTGTTTACATGTGGAGAACACAGCCAGAAGCGTACAAACCGAACTGTCTGCTCCCCAAAGAGCAGCCTGATGGTGGATCTTTCATGCTCTGGGTGGTCATATCGTGGTTTTCAGAAGGTCTCCTGATCACCTTGAATGAATGGATGACTAGCAGGGCGTATGAAATCATTTTGGCAGACCAAGTCCATCCAATGGCTCAGGCATTGTTTCCTGCAGGGGATGCCATCTATCAAGATGATAACGCCCCAATTCAAAGAGCTTGGAATGTTCACTCATGGTTTGAGCAACAAGAGGACGATACCCTCCTTGGCCTCCCCAATCACCAAACCTAAACATCATCGAGCCACTGTGGTCTGTGTTGTAAAACAGAGTAAGATCCCGTTGTCCTCCTCCTGCATCTCTCAAGGACCTGGAGTTGTTTCTGCATGAAGAATGGTGTAACATCCCACTAACCACCACCCAGGATTTGTATGCGTCCATTCCAAGGAGGATTCAAGCGGCTTTGAAAGGCAAAAGTGGTCCCACATCCTATTAGGTACGTAAAACTTTCTTTTCCTAGGTGTTCACATTATTCTGTCCAAACCCTGTATGTCCTAGCTTCCATGGCATGCGTGCCATGGAAGCTAGGAGATTTGGGCTAGGGTGCCCAATCAGAAAGAAAACCCAATTGGGCTTGAGAAAGTAAGAGCAGATAGGTGGCCTTATTGTAGCGTGTTTTTCCGGAACCACTATTAAAGTGCTCTCCATTAAAGTGGTTAGGCAGTCCAGCTGGGATAGAACCGCCAACCATAGGGTTAAAAGCCGGCTGCTCTAACCATACGGCTATCCCTAGATCATGCACACGTCTTCTATGCTGAAGCTGTTTAAATAGCAATAATGAAGGATAAAGTGTAACAAAAACTACTAGTGTTCAGATTGGCATTTTTTGAAATCGCATGAGGTTAAAGATAAAATGAAAATGCAATCTTGAAACGTTTGACCAACAGCGAAAAATTGAGAGCCCACCGAATGGCTGGTTAGTTTCTGACGAACGTCACAGATAGAACAGGAACGCATAACATTTCATGAAATAGATAATGCAATTGAAAATTTTCATTTTTCTTGGTGAAGTCATTTGCTAACACATCTTGAGTTTAATAACAAAGTAATTGATACAAGGGATTTTGAACAAACTATGGTCAAACATACCGAAAACAAGGTTCAGAATATTTGGTAGGATTAGATAACGCTCGACTTCAGGTAGCTTTGTCATAACAACATTTTAGAATGCTACTATGGAACACTCCCAGCTATGTAACATTCTCGTTTAGCACAGTTAATTTTTACAATTAACTTTTTCTAATAAAAAAGGTATACCGAAGGTCTTTTTTAAGGAGAGATGCCACTGAAGTCTCAGGTGTGTGATTTATTTAGTTTGGAGGTTTAACGACCACAGGTGAGCAACTCATTGGGATACAACCAGTTCTAGGGAAGGAAGTAAGCTAGTGTCGTAAGACAAATGCAACATCCATGCCTCAACCAGTATTCGAACCCGGACATATCTCGGACGAATGATCAGAAGACAACTCTTAGACCACTGCGCCACCGGGTCAGCATTCTCAGGTGTAAATGCATAGCTTCTAAAAAGATCTAAAAGTTACTTTGAAGTGTGTAATCTGCTGTTTTCTAAAAACTGAAGAAATCCTAAAACTTTTGTTTGAATTTTTTGCTCAAAAATTACGTCTCGGTAATTGAAATGCAGAATAACGCCACTTGCCGGCATATCGGGTACAATAACAACAAAAAATAAAAACGCAAGAAAAGAGTAAGAAAGGGAAATAAGTAAATCACATAATCACATAAAAAATTCCATATCCAAAACACAGAAAAAAAAAAAACTGGAAAAATGTGGTCGTGTTTCCATTAATCAGATGAAAAACCGTTCTTAAAAGGGAATTTTAGAATCCAGATAAAATGTAATACACTAATATACCGTCATGAACACCAGTGGGAAGACAATGGAAAAGCGTGGCTGTGGATCTTGTACAATCATATGCAAAACCTATTTTTCAAAACGGATCTTTAGAAAGACAGATATACTGTATATACTAATATACTGTTACACGACTCCAAGCGAGAAAACAGTTAATCTGGAACAGAAGAAACTGATAATAGTTATAGCCAATCAAATGTTAAAAAAATATTCCTCCGTCACATCTGCAGAAGCTGGGATATCGTCGAACTATAAACTTGAATTTACGCCTCTTAAACGCAAACTTTTGCATTACGAAATTCGGGAATTTCATAAAAACTTTGGTATGGGTTACAGAAATCGTGTAGGAAAAAAATGAAAATGCAAAATTTATAAAACAAAATATAAAACCATATACTGTTATGTCTTGTAGAGCGAAAATTGTGCAACTTGAAAATAAAGTATGTACACTGTATCGATAGTCGAAGTAAAAATAATTTTTTGGTGAGGTATCGCAGAACTAAAAATCGAAATGTACGCCACTTAGTGGGAAAATTTAATTTCGCATCAGAAGATATGGGAAATGCATGGGAAAATATGCTCGTGTGAACAACAATCGTTTGAAAAAAGAATTATTTCAAATCGGACTTACAAAAATCAAATTACAGCGCCGAATGGAAGGCTATTGTTACACCATCTAGCGGAAACATTGCAAGTGAAAAATCAAAACAATGCACTGCACTATTAGTTATATCTGCAGACAGCGGATGTTGAAAGAATTTTCTATCTGAGAAGTAAAAGCATGGGTGTATTGTTGGCCTCTGCAATCTCCGCACCGTGGGGAGAGGGGGCTAATCTCAGCAAAAGATTTTACAAAATCTTCATATGAAACTGGTTAAAAAATATCCAGGAATTTTGACGGTAGCTTTGAATAAAGTATTAACGAGGAAATAAAATTTTTTTTTCACGGTTTTAGTTTATAAATAATGGATGACTGGAAATCAGCTATTCCAGAGGACTTGAGGCCCCTTTACGCATCCATACCAATAGTTCCTACATGCATATTAATAAGCGAAAGTCAAAGAAATGTCACTTTGAAATTTTTATACCAATGAGGATACGGTATTATCATATATTACAGTTCTTTGCACATAACTACGAACGCTTCAGAATATAATGAACTAAATGAAATAAAAGATGTTCTTCGTAAGGACGAAAAAACATAGTCCTGTGTCATTTGTTTTATAACAGAATCAAGAGAAATTGTATTTTACTGAGTGCAAAACTTGTGGAATTATGTTGTGTTTTTCATATTCAAGAGTAAACCATTTTAGTTTTACATATTTTGTGCCACAATTCCTAACTGCTACTTGTTTTTTTGCTTACTTGTGTTCTGCTCTTTCATACAAATGGGGAAAAGGTCATTAGACACCGTTACACGGCAGTTAAGTCTTTTGTGTGATCGTGAGACATTTTAAAGAGGCAGGCCTTATCGCCCATCATCATCATCATTGTCAACCATTATCAATCCACTGCTGGATGAAGGTCTCCCCAAGTTTCTTCCACAACGGTCTGTCTTGTACGAGTCTCCCCCATGGTACTCCCGCATACTTTCGAATTTCATCCACCTATCTCACTTGTGGTCTTCTTCTGGGTCTTTTCCTGTCCCTTGGAATCCAATCTAAAATTTCGGCTGTCCATCGATGGTCTGTCCTTCTTGCAATATGTCCAGCCCATTGCCATTTCAGGGATTTTACTCTGATCCTGATTCCTTTCACTCTTGTCATTTTTCTGATCCACGAGTTCTTCTTCTTATCTCTCATAGTTACACCAAGCATGCATCTCTCCATGCTACTTTGAGTTCTCTGCAGTCTTTGTATGTCTCTTTTAGTTAAGGCCCACGTCTCTGAGCCATACGTAAGCACTGGAAGGATGCATTGATCAAACACTTTTCTTTTAAGACATAATGGCATATTGCTCTTGAAAATTATGCTGTTTCTTCCAAAAGTTCTCCAGGCAAGTTTTATACGCCGATTAATTTCTTCATCGATGGGACCCTCACTTGATATCTGCTGTCCAAGATAAATGTAGGTATTGGTTATTTCCAGCTTTTCCCCATCCATCGATAAATCTTCATTTTTGTTAAAGTATTGTACATCACTTTTGTCTTCTGAAAGTTCATTTTTCATCCCATTTCTTTACTCTTGTCAGCAAGTTCCTGGATCATACTCTGCAGCTCTGATGGGGTAGTTGCAAAAATGACTACGTCATCTGCAAAACGAAGGTGAGTTAGAAAATCTCCATTAATCTTTATCCCTTTGTTTTCCCAGTTCAGTGATTGAAAGATATTTAGCAGTGTGGCGTTAAAGAGCTTGGGAGATATGGTGTCACCTTGTCTCACTCCCTTTCCAATTTTTTTCCGATTTACAACCTAGTTAACTATATGGAATTTAAAATTATCTGTAACTGAAAGCTAACAGACTTTAGCAAAAGGGCCTTTGAAGGTATTTTGTGCAGGATGGTCTCGAGGTTTTCCGGTACGCCACTGAGTAGAATCCATGACATAATTGAACGAAAACTTTAATTTATACCACACAGCAGACAGATTTTTCATTAAAAGAACTAGATTAGTAAATGCACTAAAATTTTTGATCGAAAGGGCATCTACTGAACGCAATAGAACTTTTCAATTCTGAAACTTGCTGCCCCATTGGTAGAGTGGTCAGAAGATAGGTTTCTGGCTAGTCATCTTAATTGGCCTGAGACCTCCGATGAGGGATGAGTGGTGCGCTTATCTAACGGCACTGGCTGTCTTCCTTCCCTGGAACTAGTGGCCACAAATTAAGGACAGGTATGACGTACAAGTTTGTCCACGCCGGACATCGAATTCGGGTCCCCTCACTCCGGAGTAAGTCGATTTCCCAACTGAGCGACACTGACATGTGTCCTCACGGCTATCTGCCTTTATCTCATGTGCATCCTACTGTGAAGGCACGTCCTAATTATAGCAATTAGTTTCTCATGTTGGTTGTTAAACCCTTGAATAAGGAAAAAGAAGAAAGAAAGAAAAACGGAATTTTCAACTTTAGAGAATGACATATCGCGCTAAATGCAGATATATATTTGTGTCAACTCGCAGGAATACATATTTGGGCCTCTTATAAGAGAAAAACTGTGCACCATGAAAAACAAGAAATGCATGCCAAGTTGTGCTCATAGTTCGAGCAACTCTTGGAAAACAATTTTCTCCATTCTATTTTCAGATACGCAGATATCGTGCAAACTGCAAAAATATATCTACGCCATCTAGTAGGAAAACTATGCTTCTCGGAAAGTGGAGAATGCCAGGATTACTTTACAGTTCTTATGGTTTTAGTTATCGAACACAAAATGAAGGTTTTGAATTTGATCAACAAATGCTGAGATATCATCTTAACAGACGGACGGACAAAAACAAAATGATACTAGAAGTACATTTGGCATATTCGTGTCTCCAATGACGGTAAACTGCAGAACACTCGTATTAATTCAGTAAATAATCGTAAGAAAACTGCGTTAGATATAAATGGGGGGAGGAGGTATCCGTGTCCAAAAACGCCTTGAATCAGGCTACCTTAAAATATTTATATCATGAGGTTCGTATTTGTAATCTTGTGCTCATCTCTGTTACTATATAAGTCATGTACCGCTTCATAGTGATTTCACTCCTTAGCCTGATGATGCATGCGACCATAGTGGTTCGCGAAAGTGCTCGCTAGAGCTTTTAAACTCTCCCTTTTAATTGTAAATAAAGACGTTTTTTAACCTACGTTTTTAGATAGTGATTGGAAGGTGTGGTGTTTTTGCCCTATATTAAGACGAATCTGATCGTGGTTTGACAGCTTTAATTACCCTTTGACTTGTTGCACGAAAGTACAACCTCTGGTTTTTATACAGACTATTATAGTGGGTTAGCATAGCATGCGAATTTTATTGCTCTTCATCATAAATTTTGAGACACTATTATTTTACGAAATATACCTGTAACATAATTTAAATAAATACAAAGCCAGCTCTTCTTCTTTACACTAAAATAGGCAACATATAATCACTGAAGTAGGAAATTATGTTTGACAGCGTGAACAAATACCTGAAATTATATTATTCCACTTAATGGAATACTTTTATGGAATACCTCAAGAGATATAATTTATTTGTAATTAATATACACGGAATTTTAAATATCAAAGTGCACACATTTAATCGAACTTATTTATTCATATGCAAATAGAACACCGTTAATCAACACAAAAAAATATACATATAAAACCACAAAAGAAAACTTTCATACTGATTTGAACAAAGTAATCAGAGCTAAACCGAAATCACATTATCAAACTCAATATTTCCGTAAATCAGGTATGAAACACAATAGAGGTAGTAAAATGATTGTTATAAAATTATTGTACACTAAACAAAATGCTAACTATCTGGATCCATGTAGAAAAATTATTAAATGTTGGTCTTTTGTTATGTTGTACCACAACATATACGTATCTCCAAATAAAATGCTCCTTCATTCGAGGTCTCTCTCGTTGCGTACAAAATAGAGAAACAATCTCTAAGAAAATAACTTTGTATTTCCATTTCTAGCTCGGATTTTGCATCCAACTGCTTCACAAAATTTCGGGAAATCATACTGTACAATATAAAAACACAGTTACAATGGGTTTATGTAAAACCTCTTACTGTTCGTCATAGTTTCTTTCTATGCTCCTCGAAGAGTTGTTGTCTTCATAAAAACTGATAATAGAAATTAAACTTAACAGAGTGCGTTAAAACATGACGCCACGATAATACGTAGCTCATTAGCAAATGAGAGGCAGAAGTAGTTGTTAGGAAAGTCCAAATTCTCGGTTAACCCCGAGAAAATCTGTTTTGGCTCGAATAATAAGCATGCAGAGGCACAGTGAAAATAAGAACCCATCTGAAACTAAAGGTCGTGTGTCAGCAGCTGCTTTGATTTTCTCTCCGTGAAGTGTGGTCAGAAGAAATAGGATTTGAGGATCACGTTTTCGGCTGTCTTTCGGAGACCTCCGACATTTAACAATGACTTCGCTTTGCTTGTGCGGATATTGAGAAAGCACGAACAGGAAATATCACTCGACAAGCAAAATTGATTCATTGCTGGCAACTTTTCATAGAGGGTTTCCAACTAAACGCACGTCTTTTATCTTTTGTAAAAAGGATCGTGCTTATGTTATCGGGTTGTCCGTCCGTCCTTGCGTCTGTGGACACCATATCTCTGCAACTCTGAAGGGCAAAATATATGCCTAAATACCATCAAAGAAATCCATAAAGGAACAATATCAAAGCACAGTTTTACAGATATAAAACTTCTTTCGCTCTCGGAATCATCAGTGTTACAATTTGGGAGAGTCATGAACTCTGACACTTCACTAATGTCCACTTTATTTATTTTCCCTTTCTCTTGATTTTTTTTAATACAACAAAAAGTTGGCCTATTTGTTTTGTATTGTTGTCTAACGGGAACTAACAGTCATCGCAATCTGTCATCTTACGCTACTTTCTATGGTAATAACGTAGTTTTTTGATTCCTAAAGAACTGCAGTTACCGCATTTAAGATGCTTTCGTATGTCTCGTGTATGAAAGTATCTAAGATGTGATACCACAGACATCAATCGCAAAAGAAATAATAATGATAAGCAGCAGCAGAAGAAGAAAAAACTTATTGGCACCTTAAGATTCGCTGTCAAAGATAAATCATTAAAAAGTAGCGTAATTAATTTCAGAATGGGATGGCCATGTATATCTATACGTGTCGGATGAGGCATTTTTCCCAATAGTGAGTGACAACAGTTTACCGCATGTACATCAGAAAGTAAACAAAGACTAGCTGAAACACGCTAACAGAAAAAACGAATACAGCAGTGATAAATGCTTACTCTGTACGAAATAGATGTGTAATAGAGGGAATCCATAGTAAATTCACAGAGAAATTTCTACGAATCTATCATTTGACAACGAGTTCTTAGCAACCAGTTTTTTTTTTCTTTTAAGTAGCTCAATTAAAATGTATAAAAGCATGGTTGTGCAACTTTGAAACATTCAACGTGTCACTAGAACAAATTCATCTCACGGTTTTACGTCAGCATTTTCAATAGCACTGAAGTTCTGGGTTGAGAAAGACAGAAGGTTTAAGAACACTACGAAATTTCGTTCGTTCACAGAAATGTGAACTGTAATCAAATCACAAGAATGTGGAAACTCCAACAAAACGTAAATTGTTTAACAACCACTGTGAGCAACTCAATTAAAAAAATGTTTTTTAACAACCACTGTGAGCAACTCAATTAAAAAAATGCTTTTTAACAACCACTGTGAGCAACTCAATGAGCTGTCACCCGTCTCTAATTTGGGATCGCTGGTTCCGGGAAGGGGGTGGGGGAGGACCAGTGAGGCTAGACCCCATCTCGAAAAAATGGATAGTGGTCTGAGCCTCGAACCACTCACTCACCGGGACGGCAATTCCAATATAAATGCACGGATGTTTTAGGTATGTAAATTTAGCTTAAAATATCAAGAGAACAACCGTTGCTTTGCTTAAGTAGGCTTTACTGCGATACTTTGTACTTTTTTGACACAATTATTAATCCAGGAAAAATAATTCATCCACAAAGCATTTTTTTAAATTTTAAAATGTGCTAATGGGCATTAATCAGCTGCGTGGATTAGAAACGAAGAATATGCTCAAATTTTTGAAATTCCAACAGAATCCACGTTCGAAAAAATCTTTTTTTTCCATCGAGGGAGAGATGGCGTTTATTTAATACTCGAATAACTGTTACTTACTGTTGCCAAAACTTTTAATGCGACTACCGTAGTAGTTTGTATACTTCACACTACGAAACTGTGAAGAACGGACGCAGTTCTTTTTTTCTGTGGAACGAAAAATATGTGTTGTTTATGATAATAAACAGGGGAACGTTGCTAAAATTTCCATCATCAGTTTTATCGAAGCTATGAAAGAATGGTCACATATTCTTGTTGTTGCGAAAAAAAAAACATTTTCTTAATAAATCTGCGCGTAATACTTATCATGTAACAGAATTACAGTTACTGAGTTTCTTGGAACCACATAGAATAGATAGAAAATCTCTTCTTTGCAGTTATTAAAAATAAGTGTACTGATGTGATATGCTGATTAACTTTTAACGCAGGAAATAACCTCACAATAGTGCTGAGCAATTTCCTTTACTATGTTTATCTATTTTGACTGATTTGGGACGAACTGCAACAATCAAAATTAAAAATATATTATTTATTGTGAAACATAACGCTCAAAATATTTTCATCAGGTAGGAAACTTTAGGAAGTTGAGTTATTTCCAAGTATATTAAAATTTATATGGCACAAATTTAAAAACGGTTGAATTTCAAAAGAAAAATTAAAGTGTAAAAGAAAGCAAATAATTTTTCCCTTACGAAGCACACTTCCGTTAATTCAAACCAATTTCAAACAGAACATACATTAGTATCAAAGAGAGTACGATACAACATAAATTTTGAAAAAATGAATTACATAGTAAAAACAATTTTAATATTAATATCAATATTAATTGCTTGCTAATTAACTTTGGAAGTGTACATTAAGTTTCTTTCCGAATTAAGATTCTGATGGAGTTCTGGAGAATAAAACTGATTTCTAAATGGGAAACGAAATAAAACAAAAGATTTCGCCGCATAAGACGAGAAAAAAGTAGATATTAAATTTAGAAAACGGGAGATGCGATGATAGCATGAAAAAAAAAAAAAGTAAACTCCTTCACGAGAGAGCATATGTATTCCGAGTTACGATTATGAATCAACTTCGAAGTTACATTTCATGCATGACAAGTTCCGCAACAACAAAATGTGGCAACATGGGTGTATTGTATCGTCTTTTGCTAGAGGGCGCTGTTAGCACAAACAAACAAAAGTCGATAAATAGCAACCAGTTTTTTTGAAATCCAGAACGGTGACAGAAATTAACACGTGACTGCAAAAATATTCGCCACTGTCCAAATCGCAGATTTCAGTTCGCCGGTAACTTGCGCTTGATTTCCATTCTAAGAAAACACACACCAGTGTATTTCCTCGAGACGTAGGTGGCGCTCATTGACGTTCGTAGGTTAAGAAGGCGTAGCCTCGTAATGAGGCTGTGGGAACAAGAAAAAAATAACAAGAGGTCCACACTAAAACTTTACAAGTGGATATTTTGAAATTTGGTCGATAGGCAATGGCAGAAAAATATTGATTTCGGACTTACCTTGGTAAGGTGGACCTGGACTTTGCATCGTCGGCCTGAAATGCGGAGAAGAAGGCGTCGACGGGTTGGCAGTTACGGTTAGGTCCGGGTTTCCGCCTTGCTCCGGGCTCGAGGCTAAAGGGAAGGGAAAAATGGAGATGTCTGAGTAGGAGATTGTGACTACAGAGCTTGCGCTGTCAGCAGCGGAGCAGAGCAGGGAGAGAGAGATAGAAAGAGAGAGAGAGAGAGAAAGAGGAAACTCGACTCAGAAGAGATGGGGTGGGCGGCGCTAATGGCTGCCCGAGCGCGAAAGGGAGTAAGAGATGCAGGCAAGCGCCATGCTATGACCAAAAATAACCTCCTCTGCTGGCGCGTTGCCCTGCTTGCCAGGCCAACTATTGATCACTAGATGGCCGCCTGGCAGCACCAAGCAAGACCCCACCAGGAAATAAGCCCGGCTGAAGCCTTTCACTCTTGTCCCTTAGGCTGTCACGTGTTGGATACCCGCTGGGCGCTGCCTCCCACCATCGTCGAAGTTTCCCTCCCTTCTCAGCCTCCTCTACCATGTCTCTCCGTTCGCCCTCCGCCCTCGCAGCACTAATGCACAACGAGTCTTTCCACCACCCTCCCTGCATCGGCTTAGAACACGAAACCATCCCACCCATCTCGCATATCCATCCACCTTGCACACACACACACACACACACACACACACGCACACACACACACGATGAGGGATTACGATGCCAGAGAAATCCTGCCTACGTGGACTCTGGCGCCGTCTAGTGGTGGTCACAGATCCTGTCGTCCTCGTCGTGTGCGTCGAGCGAGCTCAGCTGTCTCAGGCAGAAAAGGATCCCTGATTGCATTGAATTCTCCTGTACAGAAAGATAGCACTAGCCACCCCGTTTATGCTAGGAAATTGTGAGTTTCCTGGGAATACAAGATGACATTCATGGGTTTTGGAAAAATCTGGCCAGCTAGCACTGCCTTTACCCCTGTTTCCCCGTTCAAAAGAAGGATCTTTATTGATCCGAACTTTTTATTTATTAAAGCGGGTACAGCGAAAAATGGAACTCGGTCAGCAAGTCTCTCTTTTAGCTAACTTTTAATATATTCGACGACCAACGTAAAACCGGCCCATGAATTAGTTACATCATGTAACTCGTTGCTATTGCTAGAGCAGCAAACTTTATAAATTGGTTTTGAAAAGTTTCCAGAGGAAGGCATCATTCTTTCTTGTCTTTCCTCACTCACACGCGGTTCTCTCTCTCCCTCTCTTTGGCGTGTTTACTGATTTTCTCCTTATTTTATTTTTATTTTTCGCAACGGACTATTGTCGCGTGCGGTTGTTTACAGAAAGCTCCCTTCGCTGTTATGCTGCTGCTATTAAATTTAACAGAAAATCGTACTCAATATATCACAAAACAATCAAATATACTGCATCACTATAACATCATTTCAACAGAAAAAGAGAGTTTTCGTTTAACAAGGTAATAAAGAACTTTTAAACTTTCCTATGGTCGAAACATATGCATTTCAGAACGTAATAAATATACACATCATCAATTACGATTTGCAAAAACTGTCATCTTGCTCTGCGAACATATGACTCAAAATATGAAAAAAAAACAACTTTTTTTGGAAAAATCAGGTGAACTGATGTTACACTTACCCATTGAATCTGATAGGAGAAAAAGTTTTGTTGAATAAAAGGACGAATTAATTTCTTTGCCCCATTAATTAATTCCATGATATATTTTGTTGATTATCATAATTATAAAATGAAAACATGCGAATGAACTAATTTCAAATCAAATTAAATACAATGCCAAGTCGTCCAAACGTCTTTCGGATGAAACGGAGTGCATCATTGCGAAGGGAAAAAAAAATGGGTTGGGGAGGGAAGCGTAATAAACCGGTTTATAATAAAGCGAATGTGACGCGCAAACGATTGATTGCTACCGCCCCTCTTAACATTTCCAGCATTTTGGAAGTTTTCCTCCGCCGAGTTCACTGGACAGCTGGAGATATTCGTGTGTACCTGAGCACGGCTGCGATCTACAAATGGCCACGTGCGTGAGCGCGTGTTCTTTTTGCAGATCAATGACAACCCGACTAGCGGTTATCCGCTGGTATCCAACTTTGCCGATCCATCTGACACGAAAATCGGCAGTAAAAACTGTATTTTGTTACTAAGCGAACAATAAAAACAAATGTGTTCTACGAATTTGCTGAAACCTGTCTATAAAATGAATAAACTGTGTTCTTTGCTGAATAGTCATCATCAAATATTTTTATATGTCCACTTTGCATTATTCTTGGAGCCTTCTTTTATAAATAATCTCTCCTCTCCAAATCTTTATTATTCTTCCAACTTCTCTTCACTTAACTTCTCTTTACAGCAAGGTTGGCGTGATTCATCCACACCCTTCCAGCACTCATGCGACGTCTGGAGAGGAAGCAATGGGTGAGAAAAAAAAACATTTCTTATATATGTTTAAAAAATCCACAGAGATGATGCTTTTCAAACGCAGAGAGTAACCAACTTCATTTCTACAACACGTATCACCCTAAAGAATCCCCAAGATCAGAAGAAAGTTTACTAAATGCAGTAACTCTATATACACTATCTACCAACAAGTAATTGGACACCCCTGCAATGGACGATATCTGCGGTCCTGATACACGTCACGGCCGCCGCCGTTAAATATCGTGTGGGAAACAACAATGCAACCAGTCGCATGCAAGATGCCACGCAGTTCGGAGCTCTCTGATTTCGAGAAAGGTGTAACCGTCAGGTATCACAGAAATGGCCGATCCATAAGTGAATTATTCAGCCAGTTGAAGTACCCAAAATCAACAGTGGCCTACGTCATTGGCAAGTGGAAGATGAGAGGTGACTGTCGGAATGTGCCCCGACACGGCAGACCCACAAAACTGGGAGTTAGAGACCGACGGGTGCTGGCCAGAGAAATTCGGAAGAACCGCACCAAATCGATGGGCCACATCCGTGAGGAGTTTCAACAGGCACCCGGGAGTGTTCTTTCGATGAATACCATCCGTAAGGATGCCCATCTGCTCGGTTACCATGGGCGTGCTGCCGTCCACAAGCCTTTGATCACCAAGTCCAATAGCGCTGCTCGGCTAACGTGGTGCAAAGAACGTCGACAGTGGACCGTTGAACAGTGGAAACAGGTTATCTGGAGCGACGAATCAAGGTTCACCCTCTACCGTTCGGATGACTGGGTATGCGTCTGGCGTCTGCCTGGAGAACGCCTCCTGCCGGATTGTATTGTGCCAACTGGGAAGTTCAGCGGCGGTGGAATTATGCTATGCATGGGGGTGTTTCTCCTGGTATGGCTCTGGGCCCTTGGTCGCAATTCCTGGTAGTCTCAACGCCGAGACCTACTGAACCATTTTGGATGACCATGTGCTTCCTACGTTGTGGCAGTTTTGCGGGGTGGACCCATGCTACTTTCAGGATGACAATGCTACCTGTCATGTTGCGAGGTCCATCATGGCTTGGTATGGTGACAATGGGGTTAATCGAATGGACTGGCCTGCGCAGAACCCGGACTTTAACCCTATCGAGCACCTCTGGGACGAGTTGGAGCGTCGACTTAAGGGGTGCCCCCACCGTCCGAAATTGGTGAAGGAACTGACCTGTCTTCTCCAAGCCGAGAGGAAGAAAATACCGCTAGCCGTCGTACAACGACGCCTGGTTGAGAGTATGCCCCGGAGGGTGGCAGCTGTAATCGCCGCTCGTGGAGGCTCCACCAACTATTGAAGGTGACTGAACTTCGTTTTACTTTGCTATCACAGGTGTCCAATTACTTGTTGGTAAATAGTGTAGTAGTATATTTGTTTAGTTTATTTGATACACATATCCCAAATATCTAAGATCAACAATCACTTTTATAGTGCATTATTTTTTTTTTTTCAAGAATTAGAATTTCTCGTATTAAAATTTATTTGTTTCCATTTGTTGCAATTAAGTCAGTTTCGACTAAGGTGTGATTAGTCATGTATTTAATAAATGAAGACACAGAGTTTTGAAGGAATTTGTGTTTCACTTTCCCAGTCAAGGAGAAAGAAAATCGTCAGTCATGAGATTGCGATCGTCAAACAGAAATTTTATTTAAGATATGCAGTATTATTTAGGCAACCATATTACTGGCCCACAGAAAGAGAAGAGAAAAAGAAAATAGTTATTTATTTTACAGGCATACAGGAAAGAAACGTCAGTCATGAGATTGCGATCGTCAAACAGAAATTTTATTTAAGATATGCAGTATTATTTAGGCAACCATATTACTGGCCCACAGAAAGAGAAGAGAAAAAGAAAATAGTTATTTATTTTACAGGCATACAGGAAAGAAACGAGTTATTATTTTATATCGTGCGAAGCAAAGCTAATTTTCTTCAAATTGTAACATTCTCGTAAAAACTATTAACAATAAAAACCTGGATTGCATGGAACGTAATGTGTCCAATCATTTTTTTATTCTCTCTCTGATTTATTAATTCATACATAACATTTTCATCTTTAGGGTATTTACAACCGATTATACTCAGTGTTCCACTCAGTGAGATTCAGATGATCGCTCAGCTGTAACAGTTCAACCTGGCCTTCAACACTCTTATCTGTCTTCAGGGCTGGCTGGCCTTCAACATTGGCGAGCGATAGTGGCGACGCCAGCAGCTCTCAGCACTGGGGGGCTAGCGGTTTTGCAAAAAATTCCATTCATAAATTTTACCAGACGCTGATGGTGTTATTCACACCCTCCAAATAAAAATCAGGTACATACTATACGTAATATTTATTCAGTGTATGTAGTACTGGGAACCATGGATGATAACTTCCATGTCCTTTTACAAGTTACTATTTCTTCGCACTTTTAGCTTACTTAGGTTTTTATTTCTTTTATCACTTTTTTAAAATTTGATGTCATACGGCTGTTTATGAATTTAGTTTTCAACCTGACAACGAAAATATATCTTAGGTATTCGTTCAGAGGACTCTTTCCATTTCAAAACAGTGCAACAATAAATTTAACAAAACATTCATTTTATACAACAAAATTCCTGTAAATTCGAAAAATTCACATACGTTTATCTAAGCTCCCTAAAATATTAGGTAGTTTCACTTGTCAACTGCTAAAATATTGGGTGGAGACTCTTTTTCTTAGGTGGACTAAAAAAAACACGTGAGTTACAGTGAAGCCCACTGTAGCCCACATGTATCGTCAAGCCTGGCAAGCAAGGTGGCTGCCTGGGGAGGCCATTTCATGGTCGCAAATTGTAATCATATGCTATTTTTTATTTTAATTTCTATTAAGATTGATAAAAAGAAATAAATAAAATCACTAACAAGATATGTAGTTCATATAAACTGAAGAGCAATTGAATTAGAGATACCTGTCTAGTAAAGTGTAGCACCACCTATCGCCCTGATGACGGCAGCGATTTGTCTCGGCATGGACTCGACAAGACACCGGAAGCGTTGGGAAACCATACGGATCCACGACCCCTGAACAAGCTTCCACAGTTCACGAAGATTTGATAGAGGGGGGTCATCTCTCTCGATGGCATCACAGATGTGCTCGATGGGATTGAGGTCAGGTGACCTAGCTGGCCAAGGAAGCGAGGTCACGTCAGTGGAGTGTTCATCCAACCATTCGGATACAATTCGGGAGCGATGGCACGGTGCATTGTCTTGTTGCAGGATGAGGTCCCCAGTGGGATTTTGAAGAAGCACAAACGGGAGCAAAGGGTCGTCCAGGATATCCCGGTAACGTTGACCTGTGAGGGACGATGTCACATGTACCAGGGGTCCCATTTAAGTCCACGTAAACAGTCCCCAGACTAGAATGCCACCCCAACCAGCTTGAAGAGTACCCTGATGGCAAGAAGGATCCATCGCTTCATGTGGTTTGCGCCGTACTCGTATCTTGCCATCCGCATGTACCAACGTGAATCTCGAATCATCAGTCCAGTCAACATTTTTCCACATGTCTAGGGTCCAGTGGCGATTTTCCCGCGCCAATGCTAATCTTTGCACCCTGCGCTGTGCGGTTAGCAGCGGTACCCTCGTGGGACGATGGCTTCTGTACCCCATAGCGAGGAGATGGTTCTGGATGGTGTGCACCAGTGTTAAATTGTCGAGTGATTTCTTGCACTGTGGCCCGGCTAACCGCTGTTACAATGCGAGCTAGCCGACGATGATCCCGCTCATCCACACGCTGTTGTCCATGGCAGTTGGCCCTTGCAGGGATGGTTTTACCGGATTCGATGTACTCACGGTGCATCCGTGACACAGTGGCTCGTGTAAATCCCAGTGCCTGCACGACTTCCGAGATGGAGTGACCCATTCGTCGGGCTCCGACAATATGCCCACGATCAAATGCGCTTAGATCCTTCGTCTTACCCATTCTGCGTCTGACTCTTACTGATTCCCGTCGCATCATTCCTTATATTGTCGGATTGATGCATACGTCCTGTCGTTTCCGTTTACAGGGCCACCCACAGCGCCACATTTGCATAACGCCAGCTGTCTCTAATTCAATTGCTCTTCAGTGTATATTCCATAACCTATATGCATTGTTTTTAAACTTAGGTCTCGTATCATTGAGGAAAAAAATGTTACTCAAATCTGATTAAAAACTGATGTTTTAGCGATTAAGAACTATGCAAGTTTTTCAGTCCAAAATAATCTTAAGGCAGCCAAGTCAACATTTGCTAAGGGCCGCTGAAGTGTTAAGACCGGCTCTGTTTATCTTCCTTTCTATGAAATTGTACCCAATAGAAATTCACTGAATTTCAATTTTTTTGTACAATATTGCATCCTTAAAAACAAAGTGCTGTGTTGGGCAATAGGCAAAGCTATGCCAAGAATCTGTATCTGAAGTCTCCCCAATGCGACCTCAGGTGGCCATGCGTCACAACAGCTTGTGAAAAATGGACAAACATAAAAACAAATCATCTCTCGCGAATGGAATTCTCATGCTGGAAAATTATCGAACTTGTTTACATTGACAAAATCCAGAAATTTATAAGGAGGAGGCCATGACATTGAAAAATAAATTCATGAAAATGGAATTGCGATGTGGGAAAAAATGACAAACGTAAATCTAAGAATAACTTTTATTGTAAAAAATATCTGATCAAAGCCTACAACTTGCAGTAAGCCAAGAGGAACTTACTAAATTTTAAATCATTACAGAAAGTACAAATGTAGATTCACAAATAAGGTGTATTAAAATTTAATATAGTCAAGGGAAAAGCCATAACCTCCATCCTCTTTCCCCTTTTATCAGCGCCGGATTACTATGATGGGTGCCACAAACGTTAACTCCCATCGATAAGGGGAATATCCAAAATGCAGAACTACAGAAAAATTCGCGAGACGGGATTCAACTGAAATGCTGTTTTCTCCCATTTAGTCCGGATTTAGCAACATGAGACTTCCACATGTTTGGTCTTCAAAGAACGCATGTGTAGGCAGCACTTGGAAAAGTCACAGCACGTAAAGACAACCGCTTGAAATAATGACTTTTTTTTTATTGAAGGTTTAACCAGCACCGTGAGCAACTTGATGCAGTCTTCCGTCCCTAATTTGAGTCACTGATTCCAGGGAAGGGAGAGAGCCAGTGCTATAAGACAAACACAACATCCATGCCTCACCAGGTTTCGAACCCAGACCCATCACGGACGAATAGTCAGAAGCCATCGCTTAGCTCACTGCGCTACCGGGGCGGCGAAATAATGTCATGAAGCTTTTGCAATGTGGGTGAACGAGCTCTTTTGCTTCATACCAAATGCACTAAAAAGAGAAAGATACCGACAGAATTCTTGAAAAAAAGGAATGAATGAGAGAAAAAAAAAAACAGAGAAAATAATCTCCGGCTACTTTTAGCACGTCTTTCGTAAATTCTCTTGACATAGGATGCCATTTACCTTGTGGAATGCTTTGCGTTCTTTCGAGGGTGTTTGAAGTATGGGCGTAGCCGGGGGAGGGATGGGGGGATTTTTTTAGGGACCGGTCCCTCCCCGAAATCCCCCTCCCAATAAATTTTTTGCAATTGAACTTCAACACATAATGTTTTTGTTTTTTATTTGGCCTTATACATCCATTGTGGAGAACGTTCTCTAAATTTGGCACTAGGGGATTCTTGTACAATTTCATGTATATGAAACTGCAATTCAGTCTGTTAGAACTTTTTTTTTTTATCTCATCTGCGAAAAATAACGAAGTTCTCAAAGTTTTCATCAAGCAACTATTACCAGCTTCCAGACACACGACATTAATATCAATGTGCGAAACACGTTGGGTTTACAAGCATGAGGCTTTATTGAGATTCCGAGAAATCTACGTTCCAATAATTCTATCGTTACAAAATTTGCAAATTATAAAAAATCGCAAATCCTCCCAAAAAGCTGGTCAGCTATTAAGTGCTATTACCCATGGCCAGTTTGTAGTCACACTCTGCACACGTGACCTTGTATTTTCGTGGACATTACCGCTGTCGAAAACTCTTCAAAACGTTGACTGCGATTTGACGACATCATTGGAAAATATTGATCTCGTGGCAACTTCACTCGACTATCTAAGAAGTAACGCCATCTATAAATTCAGTGTTATTTTTAATGCAGCGTCAAAATTGATCACATAAGTTGATGGAGTTATCACAATGCCAAGAGTTACATCCAAGATATTTCAAAGAGGGAATATTTCATCAGAAACTCCAGAAGAATATTTCCGGAAAAATCTTTTCGTGCCATTTGTTGACCACGTGCGAATACAAATTAATGATCGATTCGAGATTCACAAGACATTAGCCACAGCGCTTCAAATATTTCTACCTCGTCATGTTAAGTTAAACTGCGAAAAAAGAGTTAACGACTTCCAAAGGATTTTATGAAAACATACTTCCAGAGAGCAGTACTGTCATAGTCCTTTTGGCGAAACAAATGGATCAACATACACGTTAATTCAAGACCTGGCAATACAATGGAGGCCCTTTTACAATGCGACTCAAATCCCCCCCCAACTCACACACGGTTTCCACAGCTACGCCAGAAAGGACATTTTCAACACTTAGACGATTGAAGGCATATTTTAGAAACACAACGGGAGCAAACAGACTGAGTAGATTAGCACTTTTAGCATTTTAGCAACCCATTGCAATACTGAGGGGCAACCAGACGAAATTTTAAATCGGTTTGTTAAATCTTCAAGGCACGCTAATTTTTTATAAGGTAAGTGAAAATGTAAACCTTATTTGTTCTTCTTAATGTAAAAATTTCTTGAATTTGCTGATTTGTACAAATTGTATTATACCTATGTTAAATGTTTTAATGTTCGCCTTAAAATTTAAAACTTTCTATCGATACGTACTGTAATTGTTATTGCTTGTATCAAAACATTGGTTCAACATAATTTTTAAGTCATTAAAAACAGCTATCTAAAGGAATTACCTCCAGTTGTGTTTGATCTATGTTTATTGCATATTTATAGGCGGAAATTTTACAACTAACACAAATTTATGAGGAAAATTTTACAATCACTAATATCAAAAATGGGTGGGAAAGGGAAGGGTTGGTATAACTTTTTTAATTGTACACTAAAAAATGTTAGTTTCCATTCAATCATCAAAAGAAATGAATACCTCACCGATAAAAAAATTTCAGCCCCCCCCAAATTCCTGGCTACGGCCTTCGTTTGAAGTTCACCATTCAGGCGCTAGGTGGTGTAAATGTGTATTTCTGTTTGTAGCTGCATATCTGCTTCTAAAGAACCTATTGAAAATTTTCTTTTTGTACTGTATGCCAAAAGAAAATTATCTAAAGGAATTACCTCCAGTTGTGTATTTTTACTGTATCAAAATACATTTTTACTGTATCAAAATACAGTAAAAATGGGGAATATTATCCCCTTTAAATAATGCACATTTTCCTGCTAGGGGACGTAAGCGCCAAAGCCTTTTCCAAAATATCTCTGCTTCGGGAAGACGTATTTCAAAGATTCTTTTCTTTAGCAAGCTTTTGCAAAGAAGAATACGTTCCGCATGTTTTCTACTTTTCATTTATTCAAAATTCTTTCTCCAGGGGCATACATTTATATCATGTTTTCCTCTACATCTCTTCTTCTAACTGTTCTATTTGAAAATCTTTTTGCCTGCGATATCTTCCTTTAGCTACGAGAAACTTTTTGTTCACAATTTGTTAATTTTTGAAACATACTTTATAGCCGCTAGTGGGAGAAGGTAGCTATTTTTATTTCTACATGTTTCGTCGATTGTAGAAATCTGGTTGATATTTTTTTTTAACCGGTTCAATTGACAATGAATAACTTTGAATTTGTGTCGGAAGGTATTTAAAAGATGTGCTCAATACAACCGAAAATTCGGTGTCATCTTTCTTGTTATACATGTATTTGAGTGTTATACAAATATAACAAGAAAGATAAAACAAAAAATCTCTAGATCTATGAAAAAAGATCTACACCATAGAATTTGTGTGTGTGAGCCTATATCAAAGGTGCAATGTCATACATATTTTTTCTCACATAAAAAATAAATATGTATAACATTACACCTTATAACGTAAGCCTTTTTCGTGTGCGTGATTGGTGTTACGCTATGTCTAAAACCATGACTATGGAAGTGTTAAACTAAATAAGAATACGATGCAATAGTTCCTAATTAAGCTTTTACGGCCAGACGAAAAATATACAGAAGTCAGACTTACGATAACCTTTTAATGGTTCAGCACGAATGATGACATCCACAATATAGCACTGATATTATTAAAATTCATGTATCTTTTAACACCGATCGAACATCTCCACACACACACATGCACTCAGAAACTGCTGCATCGTCCTTTTTATCTATCGTTCTTATCACATTCGTAAGTCACTCACTCTGACCTCAGTTGTGTTGCCAACCTCATTCTTGTGAGAGAGAAGACATTTCGTTAAGTTTGGAAAGTGTAAAGGAGAACAAACTCAAATTTACGTAGGAAAAGGAAATAAAAATGAAAGTTATTTTAGAATATACGTCACAACCTTTGATATAGGCTCACACATATATGGTGTAGATCGGCATCCGGTGTTATTCCAAAGAATTATAAGTGATGTAACAATGAGACCTATGTCACTCTCTCTTGCCCATTTTGTAGATTACCGAATATACTGTATCTTGATGCAGATGGGAGTTAGTTAAGACTGTCAGGCCTGGGGAATTTGGTGATTTCTCTGTACAGATTTCGTGAGAGAATTAAGCTAAAACAGGGGCTTATGAGAAGTAACTCGCGTTGCATTACTTAGAGATGTCATTTGTTCATCATGCATGAGAAATGACATCATTAATAAACACACATACACTGAAATGCCAGTTTATTCAATACACCTGCCTCCGTCACGTAAATAGCCCACGCCTATACGTAAGGCGTCATGTGAGTTCGGTGCGAGGTATAAATCAGGCAAAGCAACTCGTAGAGCATCAGTTACCGTTTGATTGAGGGTTAGGATAGGCAAAAGGAGTGATCTTAGTAACTCTGATAGTGGCATGATAGTTGCACTATAATGCAACTTTATGCCGGTTCGAGCATTTCCTAAACGGCCGTCATGATGGGCTTCCCACGCAGAACCCTAGCAAAGGTTCATCGTGAGTAGCGCAATACGCAAAAGAACTCCATCGATTGACGCTCCTGTGAACGAAAACAGCTTATAGATGAAAGGGATCAAAGGAGACTGGCGAGAATCGTGCGAGCGAATAGATGGGCCACAATCCGACAAGGCATCTCAACAGTAGTGTGCCGAGGCTCATCTCCGAATGCTCCACGTATCGGGCAATGTCAAGAATGGGCTACAACAGCAGACGACCGTGCAGACGTTGTCAGAACAGAACAGGAAAGGGCTCCTCCTGTGGACGAGGGAGCATCGACAGTGGACAGTCGTGCACTGAAAAAGGTTGCCAAGTGCATCATGCGGATAGCAGGATAAGAATGTGGCGCAAACATTATGTGGAGCCATCCTGTCATGTGTCAACAGTACAGGCCGGAGGCGGCGCTGTGTGGAATGTCTTCCTAGCACTCATTAGGCTCCTTGATACCCATCGAAGGGCATCTGCGCATCTAAAGATCATTACCAATCAAAGTAATCTCTTCGTGGCTATAGTTTATCCTCAGGCAGATGGTCACGTCCAGCAGAATTTTGCACACGCTCACAAGGCCTATATCGTCATTGAATTGTTCCGGGAAAATGCCGCTTTGCTCTAGTGGCCTGCACAGTTTCCGGGCCAAAACCCTGTCGAGTATCTCTGGGGCGAAGTGGAGGAGCGGGCTGTTCACTGAGAAACTGCTGCCGTTCAATTTTGCGCTACTGCGCGTCTCAATCATTCCCACGTTGTACAACCTTCCTGCACGACGCTTCCAGCATCTGCTATACTTCATGTCACATCAAATTCCGACTGTTATGCAAGCCAAGCAGGTGTATCTAATAAACTGTCATCTCAGTGTATACTCACATAAAATACTTTTGGCATGTGACGCAAGATTTGAAAATGGAAAGGGAGAATTTGTTTTCCCCTTTGAATGATTTCCACAAAGGCGATTTTTTTTAGTAAGCATCCGGGAAATCTCAAATAGTCAAAACTGAAAAGTAACTCAAGAGTCTGTAAGTTGTAAGTCAGGGAATACTGTATATAAATATATATTTCAGGAAAATATCACACGCGCGCGCGCACACACACACGCACACCGAAATGGGTCCGGGTTCGAATCCCGGTGAGGCATGGATGTTGCATTTGTCTTACGGCTCTGGCTCTCTCCCTTCCCTGGAGCCAGTGACCCTAAATTAGGGACGGGCGACTGCTTATAACCCATTGAGTTGCTCATGGTGGTCGCTAGCCCTCCAATAAAAAAAACACACACACACACACACATCCTTCATGGAAATATCACACAAATAAAAATAACTTTCGGGAAACTCTTTTTCGAACATAAAATATAATCGATTTTTTTTATTATATCGCTTGCTACAAATTTATACTTTTCATTCAAGATCCAGCACATGTGAAAGGCGTTCTAGGTAAACCAACATCAACACTCTTGAAAATGTTCTTCTACTTGTCTTTTTCTTTTCTTTTTACAAATTACTTGGCAATTCTGTAAAACATTTGATCATTGTTTTATATATTTGTCTTTCTGCGCACAGAAAAAACACGATGTTCGTACACGTATGAATAACTACTGTATCATCAGTGGCTCCAGCACATTCTTGATATGAACGCTTTTTTCTCTGAACTTGCTACTATCGGGTGATAGATAAGAAGAAAAGCAATGATTTAGAATCATATTTACGAAAGTACAAATTGATTGAACTCACTAGAGGCTGTAGGGTATATTGTTCTCATACTGGTGAAGTATTTGATACAATGAAATGACAGCAACGGTGGTTGATGATGACCTTTCGGTGTTTAATGACTGCCGTGAACAACACTATGGTATAAAAGCAGTGACTTATCTTTAATTTTAAGCCATTGGTCGCAGGGAGATTGTAGTGCTGGGAGAACCACCCATGCCCCATCCAAGGTTTGATACCGGGGACAGCTCGAACGATAAGTCAGAGGACTACTTCTCTGACTGCATGGCCACCGGGGCAGCTAACCATGGCGGCATTGGTCGTAATAATGTCATTCTTTTGCACAGCTTTGTTCGTCGCTGAAGAGAATACTACAAACAGAGAACTAAACACAGTACGTCAGCGTCTTTCAGATTATTAAATAATTCATCTGTTTGTTAAGATGATAATGTTTTTGAGAGCTTCAGCGCGTTATCAAGCTGTTTATAATTGCCCCCTGATTATATCCCAAGAAAAAAATGACCGCTGTGTTTGATTTGTTTTGGAACACTTTTTTTCCGATCATGATAAAAATATCACATGCATTTGGTATAACCACGATTCGCAAGCACCCTTAAAATAATATGAGGGAAATTTTCCTTTCGCTACATGGCTCATTTGTTTAACGAAAGATAATTCTTGTCTTACGGTGTTATATTTACCAGAAGCAAATGAGGCTTCTAAACAGCCTTATTTTCCCGTAATTACAGTGGCGAAGGATTGACTTTCTGCGCCGACTAAGCTGTCATCACGTTGTCAGAAAATGCCGACCGAAGAGAAGCAGATGCTTCGCACAATTTGTGTAACGCCTTTCTCTCTCGTTATTTCTTAATTTTTTATTTATTTCCTTATTTCCATTAAAATAAATAATTTGATGACTGCATCAGTAAAATTTGCTTGCACTTCCTTCCGAACTAACAGGTTGATGTTCAAACTGACAGTAGCAGAACTTCCTGAGAATTTCTGTAGAATTCATATCGTATCACTCTGGATTATTTTCCTTTTCAAATTACTAAACAGCTCGACAATAATGAGTTGGTTCAGCTACATGCAGTATTTCTAGTAATTTTACATTTGATTGCAATGGAAACATGACTTCATCTAGTACGTAACAAAGAAATTTTTTGGCCAAGGACGCTTTTCTTGCAATAAGCATTGTGAAATTCACAAATTTCAAGCATAAGTCATCGCTCTTTCCACGTTTATAAGTGTCACGAAAAAATTATCATTGGCCGCCACCGGGAATCAAACCCAGGGTCTTCCAGTTACGCGCCGGACATGCTACCACTGCAGCATATTTTTCTCATCTGCCTGTTGGCGGCCGATGAGAATTTTTCCGTATCTTACTTATAAACGTGGAAAGAGCGATGACTTCTGTTTGATGTTCCTAATCCACGTCAATTGTGTGTATTAATTATTCACAAATTTGTCAGTGACGATGATCGAAGACGCGGCTTCTCGCTCCGGAACCAGTTGTTCTAACCCACTAAACTACACCGACGGAATGTATCGCTGCAGATTTGTCGTCTTGACACGTGCTCACCTCTGTAGTTCGTCATATAATCTCCCTCTTAATTTTTTTTTAAACCGAAGAAGGGATTTTTATTCATTCCAGACGATCTGTAGAATAAACATTACACATTTTTCGAAGAATCCAATGGCCAGTAGACCCACTTTTCACAATCGGGCGCCTCTGTAAAATTCACAAATTTGTCGGCGACGTAGTTCGAACCCTCATTCCTCTGCTCCGGAGCCGAATGCTTTACCGTTAAGCTACACTGACGGAATTCCTCGCTGCAACTTTGTTGTCTTGACACGTGTTTCACCTCTGCAGTACGTCACAGTATTTAGATGGAAAAGAATTGAGGATTATTTGAGACCAAGTGAGGAAAAGAAGTGAAAGATTTTCTATTCAGCACACGAATAATAGTCTTGCTTGATGACTCTACTCAGGGAGAAACAATAGAGAATCAGAATTTAGATGACTTTCTCTGGAGTCAACAGCCGAATGTTTGACGCATACGGAGTTTCTTGGGTGCAGAAACACCACGCATCGACCTAACAATATGAACATTCCATCCATCCTCTCTATCGTCTTTAACCTGTTCTGGCATAGTGTTCTATATAAAGATGACAATTTTGTACTTAAATTCAAGTACTTTATTTACTAGTGCCCTGCGTGACGTGATGCTACAAAAATCACCAAGCACACTGAATTTCGAAATGCTTTTATATATATTAGCATTTTTGTAACACTTAGGATTTCATCCTTCAGTTCTAGTTGTACGTTCTTTCATTTAGTAACAAACTAATCCAGGCTTATTGACCATTCCTCTTGAACGGCCATCGCCGTCTGCATTGCGGTAGTTGGGAGAATTATCTTTTCCCGTCGTACGTTCTTTATTCCGGAGAAGTTCAATATCATCAGTACTCAAGAGGGTTGACACGTTATGTCACCGTGTTTGAAAGCTAAAGGAGCTGTTTTGCGCTGGAAGCCTTTCTTTCCTATTTCGTTTTCTTTTTTGGAGATATAGAGGAAGTAAGGCAACCCTATAGTGGGTAGCAAATCCACTATGTTCATTTTTAAAGGCTCGAAATTTCTCAAAAATAATTCGTCTGCCCTTGATTTAAGATACGTTTTTTTTTCGGTGTTTTACGACACCGAAAAAATCAAATCGCCTGTCTCAAATTTGGGCTACTGGTTCCAGGAGGGGAGAAAGCCAGAGCCCAAATACATCACCCGTGCCTATTCAAACGAGTGGTCAGAAACGAGAGCTTAGACCACTGCGGCGATTAAGCTGCGGGTTGTAATGTTTAAGGAAACCCCTAAGGCTAAGTGAACTTCAACCTCTGATGCAAAAGCAATGGGCTAAACGATGCGAGAGGGATTACAAAACACATGTTTTGCTACCATGTCCCTTGAAAACCACGGGAAACAACATAACTTCGGATAACCAGGGACAGCTCTTGATCTCGGTGTTCATTACAGAATAGAAATCTACAGGAACAGAAAAAGGACACCATCATGAGAAATTATCCTGCAATTGCATTGTATCTCTCATCTTTCCATTTACGTCTGAGTTTATTAAGTCACATCAGCGAATAAAATGCGTTTCCAACCAAATGTGATACCATTTTAACCTTTGCAGTCAAGCAGAACGCGGTATTGTAAGAACTCCCGACCCTTAAGGGGATAATCAGTCTTCAGGTTATCAGTTACGTGCCAATCCAAACTCCGAAATCCTCCATCCTTTTATTTTCAGATGAGAACACTTCTGAGAGACAGTTTCAGTACATGCTGTTAATACCGAAACAACTCCACACTTCGTTAGAATACACAGAGCTCGCTATCTATAAAGCATGTCAGTGATATTTGATATTTTCGGGAATCACTTTTCCACATCCGACGTTTCCCTGGGTTAATTGTTTTCCGCCTTAGAGAGAGAGAGAGAAGTACATTTACACCTGCGATCTAGTGAATCCGCTTTTGAGAAAAATTTTAATTTGTACACAGGTATTTTTATTAAAAATCATGGTATACCACTTCTGAATAAGATAAATCTTTCCAATCTGGCTGCCTGTCTGCGAATATCGCTCTTGAAAACGTATTAAATAAATATACAGTAAAGTTGTCAATTTTGATTAAAAAAGTCATGGGATACTTTCTATTAATGAAGTAGATGCAAGCTACCTCGTGAGGTTAACAGGGGTTGTATTGGTGGACAGTATGAGTATTATTTGCCCATATGTTTGGTTATCGGTGTCATATCGAAGTGTCTTCTTTTTGTTGGCGAACATTATTTGTTTAAACTTCCAAAAAAGCTCGCTGCCTCTAAATGACGTGCTGGATCGATGGAATATACACCGTTAGTGATGCAACTTTTCCTCCTCCGCGCATTTGTAGGCCACGAAAACTGGGCCACATAGATCCCTGGAAACAGCAGTCACACCTAGTTGACAACACTGGCTCCGAAAACTGCCCTTGCATGTGCAAACATCGACATATGTGAAGAAGGTCAATTCTTCCACTTTTCGTAGCCGAGTTGCTGTGTACTCGTATAAATGCCACATGTGACTACAGTTGCCGCCCAGTCTAGAGCAGAAATTCTTTAACGTGGTATCTTCCGAGATATTGTTAGTACCCTGCTAGCAATATCTCGGAAGATCAATGACTTTAAGAATTGGCAATACAACGAAAAAGGAAAAAAAAGGAGGAGAAAGGAAAAGCAGGGGAGAAAACACAGAAAAGGAAGAAAAATGATATACACACAAGATGGTACCTGAAGTTGCCCAAAACTTAGGACCAAGATATCCTTCTGGAATTGAATCGATTGCTACTTACAGAAATGTAATGATACTTTTCTCAATAAGCATGCTTGAGGCAAAGAACTCCAGAAATGCTATAGATCCAATTAAAACATCAGAGGCGAAGCTGTGCATCAATACGGCTGATGCGAACACCAGGAAGTATTTGTGGAAGCTCTATTCAAAATTGGTGTATATGTGTCGACAGTTGGATTGTGCAAAAATAAAAAACAACATGCTATTGCAACCAATCACGTGATAAGTGAGTGAGATAAAGTGGAAACGGCTCGGCGTAGCAGCTAAGTTTGGCGTCTCCATCTGAGCTGTGGACCACTGCGTCGTCGTAATTTCGGTGGCGAAAACACGTGTAAGGAGTGAGAATGCAGAGTCGACGTTATCGGGAATCCTACCATCACCAGAGGACTCATCATAGGGCTACGTACTGCTGGTTGATTGATGCGTCGCATCGCGGAGGAAACGTATCTGAATGTAACAACTGTCTGCCGAATGTGGCTACTGTGGTAAGAAGAAGATAACGTGCGTAGCTGCAGTGTGGCTGGTACACGTAGGCGAACGTCTGAACGCCTCGATCACTGCTTTCGACGGCAAGCCGAGCAGCCACACAATCCACAGCGGATGACATTCGACCAGGTTTACAGACAGCTATAGACATCCTTGTATAGACACGGACTGTGAATCGCAGAGTGGCTGAGGCAGGTTCGGCTTCTTGCGACGGCCATTCACTGCAGCACACGGATGCACAAGGTTGCACTGGTGCCGTACTCGACATGCCTGGCGGGACGAAAGTAACTACACCATGTTCAGTTACGAGTGCCGCTTCTGTCTCAGCGCCCACGATCGCCGACGTGGTCGTTGGGATGATCTTGCTGCCATCCGCGACCGTCACACAGCATTTCAGCGTGGAGCCATGGTTTGAAACGCTGTCAATTTTAACAGGCGTTCACAGGTCGTGAGCATAGTAGCGACAATGACAGTACGACGATGCGTCGATGAGTTGCTGCTGCCCGTTTTGTGGTCGCATCCCCGTGGTCTCCTGATGCACAGTTTCAACAAGATAACGCCTGTCCGCACACTGCCAACATCCTCAGATAGTGCCTACAAGGTGTCCAGGTACTTCCAAGATCAGCGCAATCCCCAGTGTTATCCCCAATAGAGAACATGTGCAACGTCATTGGCAAACGACTTAATGCCTCTGCTCAACCTACTCTCAGTGTTGATGAATTGTGGACAGTGGTCAACGACACATGGTCAGAGATACCTCGCCGCCCCGGTGGCACAGTGGTGTAAGCGCTGGATTATGACTATTCGTGAGAAGGGTCGGAGTTTGAATCCCGGGAGGCATGGATGTTATGTTTGTCCTACGGCACTTGCTCTCTGCCTTCCCTGGAACCAGTGGCCCTAAATTAGGGACGGGCGACTGTTTATAGCCCATTGAGTTGCTCACGGCGATCGTTAAACCTTCAATCAAAAAAAAAATAAAAAAAATAAAAGAAATACCTCAATACATTATCTGGAGGATTTTCCACTCGATGCTACTCCGTGTTACTGACTGTATATACCCATGCATGACGGTCATAAGATCTACTGATTGAGACTATATTGTATTGTATTCACACGTACCGCATTCACGTAATCCCTCAGAAATTAAATCACTTCTTTCCCATTTACTTTTCTACATGTGTGGTAAGTTTCGTCTCTTTTTGTGCATTCCTTAGAGGTATCGCATTTTCTACGTGGAGAAGTGTAGTTCGATCGCAATCATTAAAATTGAATGAGAAACACCTGAGTACCGGAACATTCAAAAGAGAACCAGGCACACACTGCAAATTATGCAAAGACTTAACAAGTCGCTTAGTCGTGAATAATACTAAAAACAGTCTTCATCAGACACAATACACGGCTAGGTATTCGTTACAAAATCTGAGCTCAAACCAAGCTTCAAGGCAGAATTAAAGATGTGTATCCTTTGCTGCAGAATCTACAGATACAACAGGGGCACAATATGCGCCTGCTACTTTACGTGCCCCAACAAAAATTACACAGGAAACAGACAAGGTTTTAGGGCGAGGCCCTGAGATAGGTCCAGCACAATCAGTTCACTGATTCCGGAAAGTACTCAGCCGGACAGGAATTGTGATGATGCCGGAAGAAGGACCACCACCGAGTTGCAGTCATATGGAACATCATTGTATTTTCCATCAAGCAGCTCCCTGTGCATCGCAGCCTAGAAATCGGTGACCTACGTTATAAAAAGTAGGACTAACCAAGTTTTTGTCTCGTATATCAACCATTCGGGATCTTTTAACCTTGAGAATGTTGCATCGGAAACACTTGGTATTTTGGTTATCATTGTTTTCTCACAACGCTGAGTGTACCGTGCCCATCGTGTACTTCTGATAGCCGAACAATTTGCTGTCCGCGTGGAGCATACTTTTGCCTCGAGTGAATTTAACTTCATGTGTGCACATAATGTTCAAGATGAAAGCAAGTATATCGTCACTCGTACGCATTCACTATGGTGTAGTTTTTGATGCTGAAACACGTGTTAGTGAAGGACTAAGGCAATACAGGATGAGGACTTGAGCTTCACTGAACGTACGTAAGTTCGTCACTTATGGAGCACCTATTCGGAAGTGAATTAACATGTAGACTACGACGTCCACTTCATTAATGCGTGGTTAGAATTTCAGCCACCGGTCCTACTGCCATACATGATTATCTGTAGAGATATCGAGGCTACGAATTTTTAGAAATTTACGCAGACTTTCTCGTCTGGCCCGGGGCAAACCACTTATTATGACTTCCTAATAACGAAGGATGTCTGGCAGAAGCGCGACAGAAACCTAAGAACCTTCAGATACAAGTTACGCGTGCTAACCATTAGACTACTCGCTTAATGGTTAGAATTATGCAACGGTGTGCATTCATTTTCAGGACGCAATCTGCATGATTCGTCTGTCTGCATAACTCGAATAACAGAGAGGGTCATTACGCACCAACTCGAATAACAGGGAGAGTCATTACGCACCGTTTCTCGACATTGGGTGAGTTCAGAGGAATATATGCATTACCATTCAGGTACGAAGTATCCCATCGTGACATGTATACTGTAACGCTCGCATACACACCAGGTGATGGAGCCGTCCTCAACAATGCCTAATGAGTACATCCGGATGACCTCCGCTGTTTTTCTCAGGTTTCTCAGACGTTGTTAATCCATCATCAAACGTAGAAATATTTGGCCTGTACGACGTATTTTTACACAGCTTCCGCTGCTCTACTCTAACATTGTTGAAGTTTCGGAGTTATCACCAATAATTTGAAAGTTTGTGTTGCAAAATTTCACACTTCACCACTATATGTGATACGGTGGAGCTTGTTGGGGAGAACATTCGTTATTTACTTACACATGTCCCTTGCTTCTACACGCGTAGGGTTTAGTTTGGTCCAAAGTTACCGTCCTGGGTGTAGTCTTACCACACGAGTTTGCACAGGGTCCGCGAATATTGTTCTTAATCAGAACTAATATTATAATACTTTCTATATGAATTGTGACGTGCCTGCCCAGCAGGACGCACATGACATAAAGGCAGATAGCAGTCAGAACGAACGTCCGCGTAGCTCAATTGGTAGAGTAACTTATTCCGGAATGAGGGGACCCGGGTTCGAGCCCCGGCGTGGAAAAAAATGACGGAGAAATTTACTTCGTTATAGAATATTATCAAGAGGCAAGGAAAAAGCAGAGAAATTTAAAAATGCGGGCCCAGTGTGGAAAGAACATTATTGTTTAGAGGAACCAGTGTCATTTATGCACACAAAGCGAAATGTTTTTACAGATTCGAATATAATTCTTTACCATATTGTGGGTCGAAAGACTTTTGCGGTTTTAGTTCTCAGCTGTAGCAGAAGGATAATGCAGTTTGTGTCAGTACACTGTTATCAAAGTTTAGTACACTGCCATAATAGCCCCTTCCCCCTGCATGAGTACCTTTGACGCATGCAAATTGTACGACATTCAAGGGCATACGTTGTGCGCGTTGCAGTATGTTCCGGTCGATGTCTAAACACTGTTGTGATTGGAGCCCATAGGCTTCGTAATATTGCCTGGCAGCACTGTCTTAAACAAAGCTCACGGAAAGAAGTCTGTCTAAGGAATATGAGTGATGTCTCAGGTCTAAAGGGCAATGGAATTAGACCATACCATCCAAACCACCGGTCTGAGAATCTTAGATTTAGAAACTAAAGAATGCCTTTTTTGGGAATATACACTACTGTTTGTGAAAATTGCAACGCCGAGAAAGAATTGGGTTGTTCAAATTAAATTTATATCACAGAATCCTGATGTTACAGGTGATAACTGGTTACACTTGTACAGCTATGCAAGATTGTTTCGCTTCCAAACTCGGTATCATGTGAAGCTACCTCGAGCAACCGTAACAGCTTCCACACGGCGTTGCATTGAATGGAAGTGGTTTTTGATATCGGCCTGCGGAATAGCCAGCCAGGATGCTTCTATACGACACAAGAGTTCATTTGTGGTGACTGGAGGAGGCGCTTGATGGGATAGTCGCTTAGCTTTTCGATCGGAGGCATATGAGGCGAACGTGCAGGCCAGGGAAGAGTTCTTGAATATTCCAGGTCGTATGTGGCCGAGCATTGTCCTGCTGGAATATAGCACCAGGACAACTCTGAAAGAAAGGCATCACCTCTGCCACTAAAACATCACTGATGTATTGCTGGATGTTGAGGATTCCCTCAATTTGTATCAGGCGAGATCGCGATTTGAACCTCATTGTACTCCAAACCATGACGCTCGGCGTTGGGCCGGTATGACGCTGTAAGGTGCCGTTCACGACGATGTCTTCGAACACGTATGTGACCATTATGGTGCATCAAGTTGAATGGTTACTTGTTAGAAAGCACAACCTGTTACCAATCAGCGCGCCAATGTCTATGTTCGATACCGCACTGCAGCCCGAGGCGTCTGTGGTTGAGGGTCAAAGAAGGAATGTGCAGCAGTGGGCTGCTAGTGACCAAATATCTGTTAAGCAGACTATGTCGAACTGTGCTGGAGGACAAAGTCTGAACTGTGACAGTGCTCCACTGCTGCGCTAACATTGTAGATGTCGCCGTTCGATCTGTCACTGTCATGCGGTAGAGGTATATGTCATCTCGTGCAGTGTTGCGGTTCATTTCCAGGATTTCGGTGTGTCCGAGCCTCGTCTGTTCACTGACGTCACATTCACATCACTGTTCTGGCGTTTCACTCCGTACAAGTGGTAATTTCTCGGTAGGAACATCTAGCTCCTCTCATCCCAACAATCCTTCCCTGCTCAAAGTCCGTCAGGAGTTCATGATTGGACCTTCTTCGGCATGAGATACAAGAAACATCCCTTTCGGCTCAATATCGGCCCTTCACTGATTGCAATATCTCGTTTGAGCCAACTCTTTATCCCCAAGATCGGACAGTTCAGAGGGCGCTGCTCCGAAACCTCATGCACATTTTCCCTGACATTTTAATCATTTGTATGTCCCAACCCGTTGTACATATCTTGTAAGTTTCAAGCTAATACCACCAGTCCTTCACAGTGATGCAATTTTCACAAACAGTAGTGCATCAGGTTTCAGGAAACTACCACTTCAAAGTCGCAAATGTCACTCTGTGGTTTTTCATACGTGTAGTTTTGCGGAAGACCTAATACAGGGTTCTGGGCAGGAATAGATTATGGCGGGGCTCTATAGGGGCTATACCTATAGGGCCCACCATGACCAAGGGCCCAGGAGGCATGCCTGAGCAAGTAATAGATAGATAGGTAGAGAGAAAGAGAGAGAGAGAGGTTTATAAAATAGTTTTTCTTTTGTCTCCTATGATTTCCACTTGTTCTGAAACGGAGGTTGGAAGACGAACGGATTTCAAAGCAGTGAGTGACTCACCAAGGTAAAGGTTTCATGTCGCTGTGTACAGCGATGTCAGCGAGACACTTTCAGTTTTTTCATTACCATCCATCCACATTTCCCAATTTGCACTTGAACCGTTAATGGTCTTGGAACCGTTAGTAGTCCCATGTGGCTTCACATTGCATAACAAAAAAGATTGCCTAAGAAAGGTGTACAATGCTAAATCATTAGAAAATCCAAGAAAAAAATCTAGTAATCTTAAGGTTTAAGTTTTTGTGAGAACAATGAAAAATACAGTGACTGATAATGAAAACTCTGCAGATCATTTAGTAGTTGCTGTTTCGAGTTTTAACGGACTTCATAATAGTTCTTTGGGGGCGCATTCAGATGTCTTAGCCTTGGGACCCATTCAAATGTCTTATCCTGGGGGTCTACTAAGGCCGGCCGTGCTTCTGAGAATTGCGTACGTAAGCCTGCTGCACGGTATACACGTTTATTTATTCGCATGAGGTTGGCCACTTCTTTGGCGATCCTATAGGCATTACCAGGAATTTCTTCTGCCACGCTATGCTACGCACATTGGCCGATGGACCTTTCTGTGCTTTCAGATGTAATTCCTTTGTAGTGCAATGACGGTTTTTTGCCGCTAAAATCTACACGATGCATAATACCTTGACCCGAGGGTTCGCCATTTCGAATTTTCTTATTTTTGCCTGTCATGTAACACACTTTAGTTTGAACTTGATTGTAAACTTAAAAACCTTGAGCTCTCTCCGATTGCCATGTGTCGCAGTGATGTGAATCGTCCCGTTCTGTTGTAGTTAACAATTAAAATCTCCCACTGAACATTTTGGTTTCACTTTGTGCGGTTTTCAATGCAAAAAAAAAAAAAGGGGGGGGAGAGGAGACTAGAACCAACGGCAACAAACAAACTGTATTGCACATTGTACATCTGAAAGTTTCATCAGAATTCGTTATTGATTTGTGTTTATCATTTCATATATTTTATCGTGATATTCATTGTGTTTTCGGAATTATCTGTCCAGACTTTGCGTTAAGTTTTGATCGCTTTCAGAAGTTTTAGCTTTACGAAGGAAAAGTATTAGAGGGATTGCTTTCTTGCACAAATTACAGAAAACACTCTCAGAAACGCCTGTTTTTTTGTTTTTTTTAATTTTTTATTACGAGAGTAATAAGATCTCATAAAGCTTCGTTATTTTTTTTTCGACTTGTAAAAATATAATATTTTGCCATTGTGAAGTACAAGGATTTAAGGTTCTTGTTGAAACTTAAAGGTTTAGTTTAATTCTTGTTCGCAGAAATTGCAAGCTGTAAGATTTCTCGCTTAACTATGCACATGTAATTTGTCATTACCTAAACACTTTTAACCTAGAATATTATTATTGTTACATAATTGTAGCACAACGTTGATTTATAATTATTGACAATACCTCATGTTGCTATCAACATAAACTTCAAACTACGAAATCATCATCTTGAAAACACCCAATATCAACACGTTTTCTCAACTCCGTACAAAAATTCTTTAGCACAAAAGTACTGCCTTTTAACAAGCTAGCTCACTTAACAAATCGTGGCAATCTCATCTGCTCTTTACGAGTCGTTGACATCATAGCTCTGCCCTCAAGAAACGGCACTCTATAGCACTCTACATATTATTACATTAGCGGCCTTTGATTCACTCCTCGTGATGCCAACCTTAGAAACTCATCGAGAAAAATAATGTGTAGTTAAGTCAGAAAAAGTTGAGCCAGCAGAAACAAAATTTACATAAGAACACATAAATTCAACAAGAAGGTTAAATTAGAGGTATATTAGTAATTGGACACGCCTGCAATCGACGATATCTGCGGTCCTGATACACATCACGGCCGCCGCCGTTAAATATCGTGTGGGAAACAACAACGCAACCAGTCGCATGCAAGATGCCACGCAGTTCGGAGCTCTCTGATTTCCAGAAAGGTGTAATCGTCGGGTATCACAGAAATGGCCGATCCACATGTGACATATCCAGCGAGTTGAAGTACCCAAAACCAACAATGGTCAACGTGATTGGCAAGTGGATTATGAGAAGTGACTGTCGGAATGAGCCCCGACCCGGCAGACCCACAAAACTGAGAGTTAGAGACCTACGGGTGCTGGCCAGAGAAATTCGGAAGAACCGCACAAAATCGATAGGCCACATCCGCGAGGAGTTTCAACAGGCATCCGGGAGTGTTCTTTCGATGAATACCATCCGTAAGGAAGCCCATCTGCTCGGTTATCATGGACGTGCTGCCGTCCACAAGCCTTTGATAACCAAGTCCAATAGCGCTGCTCGGCTAACGTGGTGTAAAGAACGTCGACAGTGGACCGTTGAACATGCAGTGGAAACAGGTTCTCTGGAGCGACGAATCAAGGTTCACCCTCTACCGTTCAGATGGCAGGGTCTGGGTTTGGCGTCTGTCTGGAAAACGCCTCCTGCCGGAATGTATTGTGCCAACTGTGAAAGTTCGGCGGCGGTGGAATTATGCTATGGTGGTGTTTCTCCTGGTATGGCACGGGACCCTTGGTCGCAATTCCTGGTAGACTCAACGCCAAGACCTACTGCACCATTTTGGATGACCATACGCTTCCTACGTTATGGCAGTTTTACGGGGTGGACCCATGTTACTTTCAGGATGACAATGCTACCTCTCATGTTGCGAGGTTCACCATGGATTGGTATGGTGACAATAGGGTTAATCGAATGGACTGGCCTGAGCAGAGCCCGGACCTTAACCCTATCGAGGACCTCTGGGACGAGTTGGAGCGTCGACTTAAGGGGTGCCCCCACCGTCCGAAATCGGTGAAGGAACTGACCTGTCTTCTCCAAGCCGAGTGGAAGAAAATACCGCTAGCAGTCGTACAACGCCTGGTTGAGAGTATGCCCCGGAGGGTCACAGCTGTAATCGCCGCTCGTGGAGGCTCCACCAACTATCGAAGGTGAATAAACTTCGTTTTCCTTTGCTATCACAGGTGTCCAATTATTTGTTGGTAGATAGTGTGTATATATATATATATATGCCATTGACTCGTAATTATCCATGCTTTCTGTTTTGCATGTTAGCCAAAATTCTCTCCTGGCTTTTTTGCTGAAAACATAAATTTCACTGAAACTCGCACGCGCAAATGCGAAATATGATTAAAAAAAACCCCATCTCTACCCTGTTCCTGACGCAAAAATAAAAAGTAAAATCAAGATATTAAGGGAAGGCAAAATATCTCTTTGCCAAACTTTTGGTGGTAAACAACAAGTCCGCTGAATATTTCGTTTCCAGTTTGTAGCGTCAAGAAGACATTTTCGTCACTCTGGTTGGTTTTAAGTTAAATACTTTCATTTAATGTTTTTAGCAAATAAATAAATAAAATTTAATGAAGGTGGGAAATATTAGAATGAAGCTAAGAACATTCACAAGAAATCTTCACCGGAGGCTTTCCTTGACAGACTACATCAGGACATCCGAGAACGTGAAAGAGCCCCCTAATTCTCCCTGTTTGGTTCTTAAAACTAGCCGATGTATTTCCCTACATTAAAAAAGAAATTTATATTTCATAATAAAAAAAAAGAAAGAAAGAAAGAAAGAGAGAGAGAGAGAGAGAGAGAGAGAGAGAGAGAGAGAGATTTAGAAGTTATGAAATTTCCATAATTTCTGAATTTTCCGATCTCCCTATTTCCGCCTTTACTTTTTGCCATGTGCTAAGAACTGCCATTCGTATCAGAAATTACACCACTCCTGTTCCCCCGAAATTACAAACCAACATTTTTGTCCTGAATTAACAACTGACATCACCTGCCAGCTTCTCTCATCTTTGTTGGACCCCTGCTTCCTCAGATGACAAGATCACAATCCTCAACTGTGTTTCACAGGTAACCTCTCCCTCCGAAAATTTAAATTGTGTCCATACTAACGCTCTAGAACCTTTCCTCCGTATTCATAAATATTGCATGTCCCCATCCTCTTTTTAACTATTTTATTCTATTTATTTCCATTGCCTTCCTCCCTCCTCCCCTCACCTCTCCATTCTCTTGACTTCTTCCGTTCCCCCGTCCGGCCATGGCATTAGATAGGACCTAAATCTAAAACCCTCCCCTAAATCTACAACCCCATCCCCGTTTTACTTTAAAAATTTTCCTACGAGAGCGTTCTATCTCGCTTCTCAGTATTTCTTTCTTCAAGTCGTAGAACTAAATGTGAACTGGCCTCTAAACTTATACAGATTATCGTTTGTCTTGGAGAGACAGTCCTCTTGATCACTTCCATAGTAATATGTAAAGCTACCAACCGTCCGCCGAGTGTACGAGTGATACCTTTCCGACAAAGAACATCTCTAGAGAATTTTAACTACACTGGTGCTCAAAATTAAAGCAAGAACCATTAGAGGTGAAGTGGGTCCGGATTTCCGGTTAATAGACTACAACGTCCAGCCTCATATGGCTTTTATGATTAATAAATATCTTGAAAGCGAAGATTCTGTAGGTATGGATTGAACGGTATGAGCACCAGATCTTAAATCTGTTGAGTATGTTTGGGATACTTTTGGTCGACGAATATCCTTCTTCTACAGCTATACTGGAGTTCTGGTGTACTATTCTGGAAGGGGGACTTAATCCCACATTCTGTTGTGGACACTATTATACTCGTTTTTTTCTTGTTTTTTTTTTTTTTTCACATTTCTATAATTTGAGCGCATTTGCATAAATCTAAGTTCTTTTCTGTTTACAAGTGTGAAACACTGTATCATACAGCATATGTAAAATTCATTTTCTTATGTTTATTACTTTGTCAGTTATTCATGTTATTGATTACTCAGTTATTGATATACTAATACAGCCTGGAATTCTGTACTCACATGCTAAGTTCAGAAGTTTAATTTTATCGTCGTTTGATGTTTTCTACTTTTTTTTACGTGTTTCAATGCATCACTGTTACAAATATATTCTAAATCGTTTCTGTTATATACTCTGTGTATGAGATTAAACCAAAGTAGTTTTTCCTCATCATTACAATATAATTTTGCTGAGCATCCCTCTATTTCTCGTATAAATTATTTATTGTTTTCTTTTGCATTCATTTTCTGTAGCTAGTTTTTTTATATTTGATTTTTTTATAGTTTTGAAACTTGTTGGCTCTACTGACATACGCAGGAAAAGTAGTCAACTTTAATGCGAGCAGAAAAACATACTTCGACAAACCACAAAAAAAGTAAAGAAAGAAAGACAATGAATGATGGGAAAATGAACTCTAAGGTGTTATGTAAATTGGCCTGAAGAAATATCCTCCACTCGTTAAAACAGAAATCTTGTGCCTTTCGAACTTGCGCCAATGCAGCCGATATTCACGGTTCAGACCCTCCATTAAAAATTGTGAAATTGGTTTAAAAAACAAACCACGGTAAATGGGTCAAAAATTAATTAGCCCCCGATCACTATGAAACCATAACATGATAATGAGGGAAGGAGATACTGCTGTGTAAATCACGGTAAATGGGTCAAAAATTAATTAGCCTACCGATCACTATGAAACCATAACATGATAATGAGGAAAGAGATACTGCTGTGTAATTCTATAATGAGGGAAAGAGATACTGCTGTGTAAATCACGGAAAATGGGTCAAAAATTAATTAGCCCCCCGATCACTATGAAACCATAACATGATAATGAGGGAAGGATATACTGCTGTGATAATCACGGTAAATGGGTCAAAAATTAATTAGCCTACCGATCACTATGAAACCATAACATGATAATGAGGGAAGGAGATACTGCTGTGTAAATCACGGTAAATGGGTCAAAAATTAATTAGCCTACCGATCACTATGAAACCATAACATGATAATGAGGGAAGGAGATACTGCTGTGTAATTCTATAATGAGGGAAAGAGATACTGCTGTGTAAATCACGGAAAATGGGTCAAAAATTAATTAGCTTCGCGATCACTATGAAACCATAACATGATAATGAGGGAAGGAGATACTGCTGTGATAATCACGGTAAATGGGTCAAAAATTAATTAGCCTACCGATCACTATGAAACCATAACATGATAATGAGGGAAGGAGATACTGCTGTGTAAATCACGGTAAATGGGTCAAAAATTAATTAGCCTACCGATCACTATGAAACCATAACATGATAATGAGGAAAGGAGATACTGCTGTGTAATTCTATAATGAGGGAAAGAGATACTGCTGTGTAAATCACGGAAAATGGGTCAAAAATTAATTAGCCCCGCGATCACTATGAAACCATAACATGATAATGAGGGAAGGAGATACTGCTGTGATAATCACGGTAAATGGGTCAAAAATTAATTAGCCTACCGATCACTATGAAACCATAACATGATAATGAGGGAAGGAGATACTGCTGTGTAAATCACGGTAAATGGGTCAAAAATGAATTAGCCTACCGATCACTATGAAACCATAACATGATAATGAGGGAAGGAGATACTGCTGTGTAAATCACGGTAAATGGGTCAAAAATTAATTAGCCTACCGATCACCATGAAACCATAACATGATAATGAGGGAAGGAGATACTGCTGTGTAATTCTATAATGAGGGAAGGAGATACTGCTGTGTAAATCACGGTAAATGGGTCAAAACTTAATTAGCCCCCGATCACTATGAAACCATAACATGATAATGAGGGAAGGAGATACTGCTGTGATAATCACGATAAATAGGTCAAAAATTAATTAGCCTACCGATCACTATGAAACCATAACATGATAATGAGGGAAGGAGATACTGCTGTGTAAATCACGGTAAATGGGTCAAAAATTAATTAGCCTACCGATCACTATGAAACCATAACATGATAATGAGGGAAGGAGATACTGCTGTGTAATTCTATAATGAGGAAAAGAGATACTGCTGTGTAAATCACGGAAAATGGGTCAAAAATTAATTAGCCCCGCGATCACTATGAAACCATAACATGATAATGAGGGAAGGAGATACTGCTGTGATAATCACGGTAAATGGGTCAAAAATTAATTAGCCTACCGATCACTATGAAACCATAACACGATAGTGAGGGAAGGAGATACTGCTGTGTAAATCCCGGTAAATGGGTCAAAAATTAATTAGCCTACCGATCACTATGAAACCATAACATGATAATGAGGGAAGGAGATACTGCTGTGTAATTCTATAATGAGGGAAACAGATACTGCTGTGTAAATCACGGAAAATGGGTCAAAAATTAATTAGCCCCGTGATCACTATGAAACCATAACATGATAATGAGGGAAGGAGATACTGCTGTGATAATCACGGTAAATGGGTCAAAAATTAATTAGCCTACCGATCACTATGAAACCATAGCATGATAATGAGGGAAGGATATACTGCTGTGTAAATCACGGTAAATGGGTCAAAAATTAATTAGCCTACCGATCACTATGAAACCATAACATGATAATGAGGGAAGGAGATACTGCTGTGTAAATCACGGTAAATGGGTCAAAAATTAATTAGCCTACCGATCACCATGAAACCATAACATGATAATGAGGGAAGGAGATGTAATTCTATAATGGGGGAAAGAGATACTGTGTAATTCTATAATGAGGGAAGGAGATACTGCTGTGTAAATCACGGTAAATGGGTCAAAACTTAATTAGCCACCCGATCACTATGAAACCATAACATGATAATGAGGGAAGGAGATACTGCTCTGTAAATCACGGTAAATGGGTTAAAAATTAATTAGCCTACCGATCACTATGAAACCATAACATGATAATGAGGGAAGAAGATACTGCTGTGTAAATCACGGTAAATGGGTAAAAAATTAATTAGCCTACCGATCACTATGAAACCATAACATGATAATGAGGGAAGGAGATACTGCTGTGTAAATCACGGTAAATGGGTCAAAAATTAATTAGCCTACTGATCACTATGAAACCATAACATGATAATGAGGGAAGGAGATACTGCTGTGTAAATCACGGTAAATGGGTCAAAAATTAATTAGCCCCCGATCACTATGAAACCATAACATGATAATGAGGGAAGGAGATACTGCTGTGTAATTTTATGATGAGGGAAGGAGATACCTGCTGTGTAAATCACGGTAAATGGGTCAAAAATTAATTAGCCCCGCGATCACTATGAAACCATAACATGATAATGAGGGAAGGAGATACTGCTGTGATAATCACGGTAAATGGGTCAAAAATTAATTAGCCTACCGATCACTATGAAACCATAACACGATAATGAGGGAAGGAGATACTGCTGTGTAAATCACGGTAAATGGGTCAAAAATTAATTAGCCTACCGATCACTATGAAACCATAACATGATAATGAGGGAAGGAGATACTGCTGTGTAAATCACGGTAAATGGGTCAAAAATTAATTAGCCCCCGATCACTATGAAACCATAACATGATAATGAGGGAAGGAGATACTGCTGTGTAATTCTTTGATAAGGGAAGGAGATACTGCTGTGTAAATCACGGTAAATGGGTCAAAAAAAAAATTAGCCTACCGATCACTATGAAACCATAACATGATAATGAGGGAAGGAGATACTGCTGTGTAAATCACGGTAAATGGGTCAAAAAAATTAGCCTACCGATCACTATGAAACCATAACATGATAATGAGGGAAGGAGATACTGCTGTGTAAATCACGGTAAATGGGTCAAAAATTAATTAGCCTACCGATCACTATGAAACCATAACATGATAATGAGGGAAGGAAATACTGCTGTGTAAATCACGGTAAATGGGTCAAAAATTAATTAGCCCCCGATCACTATGAAACTGTAACATGATAATGAGGAAAGGAGATACTGCTGTGTAATTCGTTTTACAAAAAAGTGTAACAGAAACCATTTAAAACATGTTTCAAAAAAGATGATATTAAAATGGGTAAAAAAAAAGTAACAAAATCAAACAAACAAACGATAGCTAATGATAAAGTTAGTCTACTGAATGAAACATGAATATGTAATGTTGTGTAGTAACATGCGATGTATACTAGAATCTCTAACAAAAATCTCAATTTTTTTTTATTCGCGATTTAACGACCACTTTTTTACACACAACTCCTTCTGCACAGTTGCCCAAATTTGTTCCAAATTTGTGGCCACTAGCTGCACAGAAGGGACGGAGCCGGCGCGGTTGGACAGACACACATGCTCATCCAATAGTGGCTCGGACGGCTAGCCAGAAACCAGCGCCTCTAACCACTTCGCCCCGGGGCCGCATATTAAATATTTCTTGATATACCGGGTACCTAGAGAGCAAAAGTATCGTTCCGTTTGCTCTGTTCATGCACGTCTCCCCGGTGGCCGAGTGGTCTGAGGCGCTGGCCCCTGACCTATCATTCGTCATGGGCTCTGGTTCGATCCCCAGTTTATGCATGCAGCGGCACTAGTTCTCTCCCTTCCCTGCAGACGCTGACCTCAAACTAGGGATGGTTGACGGCTTATATCCCTCAGAGCTGCTCATCATTAAACCCAAAATAGCATTCATGCTATTTTGGGTTTATCTTCTTATCACTGACCGCAGTGCTGTGCTTGACTGGTGTGTGTTCGTGTGAGTGTGTCGTTTAAATTAGTGACTATCATGCAAATAAATGTGGCCAACACATGAAGATAAACTTTTTGTATTTCGTAATATCAGACATGGCTGGGCGACCAACACAAAATTCAATAGTCCAGTTGGAAGCCGTTATGAAAGTAATGTGCAGAAAGACAGGCTCTATACGTAGCTCTCAAAAATCTAAAAATGCATTTGTTCGAACACATGAAAAGGTGAGAAAAAGTTGAATAAAGCTGTTTCTATCCTATGCTTTACGAGAAATAAAACTAGTCTGACTGGTATATTTTCAATCAGGCTAGTTTGACAGAAAAACTAGCCTGATTGGGGGAACATTACCTTTCCCCAGTCAAACTACTTTTTTCCTAAAAATTAGAACAGAGAAACAGTAATGAAATATTAATCGATTGTTCTTGAAAACTGACAATGAATATCGTGACAATAGTAACCGGATCCCTCTTGTTGCATGCCTGGAGTCACTAAACAAAATGGCACGGAGTTACGTGAAGTATTTTGGCCAGTGAAGGAACATAGAAAAATTAGCGATACTAGACGGCGACAACAAACGACAAATAATATCGAACAAATGATGTAATTGCATAAACGTTAAAAGTTTAAGGAGAGCGTGAGTGAGATTTAACCAGAAACACTAAGACAAGTGAAAATGTCGCTCGAACGCTTCAAGATGGCAGCAGCATAACGGAAGCAGCAGAGGTGTTGTTTTCAGGCATGATTAAGACTTTTATTACAATTTAATAACACAGCTGGAACAAACATGTACAAAGTGCAAGAAAGTTACATGGAAAAGCGTCGAAAACAAATAGTACATTTTTTTTTTTAATTTTGCCAACAGGACGAGATTTTATACCGGATGTTATACTGTATAAAGAAAGACATCTTATTTGTGCATATGACTCTGAGTGATTGAATGTTTTCCTTTGGACGGAAGAAACCCACGTTCTAGAGTGGAGACGGAATATTAAACAACAAGCAGGACGTCCATATACGGGAAAGACAACAAAGCGATAATAAAACTTTTTGGTATGTTTTCCCGACTCTTGAGCAACATGCATACACTTATAAGACACAACATTATGACCATCTACCAAGCAGAGTATTAGGGCCGCCTTTCGCAAAGATAACCGCTTGCTTTCGGCGTGGCGTCAACTCTACTAGAGCACTACTACGGAAAGGTGTAATCAGGTATTCTGTACGAGATGGACCGAATAACGTCCCCGACTTTCGCAATGTAAAGCGGCACAGGCTTGGACTAGCGAGTACTGGGTTCCATACATCGTGCCGAGACAGTTATATGTAAGATTAACTTTATGGTTGCACGAGATATATTGTCTCTTCACTGGGTTCCACTGCATACCGTAAATATTCGATGGGATTCTAGTCTGGAGAACTGGGTGGCCAAAGAAGCTCAAGAAATACGTGCACATGATCCTCGAACTATTTTTGCCAGATGCGGGACTTGTGACACTGGGCACTGTTTTCCAGTGCCATTCGGATACATGATCCCCATGTAAGGCAAGTGTTGGTGCGAAATATGTCTAGTTAAGATCTTGTAGTGAGGGTATATTCAGCTGGGTGGGGGAGACCCAGTAGTCTCTATGAAAGTCCCCATATCATGATGCAACCGATACCACCCCTGTCTCCATCCAACTCTGATTATAGATTTTAACCAGCGGGGCACCCGATACGGACCATGTCATGGGCATATGTTGGACCTGGACTCATGGGACAGAGTGACTTTTTCCGAGCAACCCGATGTGCAGTCACTGTGTCCAGTGCAAGAGAAGCTGTTGACGACGGTCGCCTATCACTAGCACATGGACGGACCGTCCACTCTTACGCTCATACACAACAGCTTCAGCTCTGGATTATGTACTCGCAGAAACGTTTCTCTGTGGTGCCTGGCTGTAGTCCTCGCAATAGGTGGTTTCTCCTTTCTGGCATGTTAGGTGGACGTAGAACAGCCAGCAATGCCTGCGGTTGCTGAGATGCTGCCCCCTACGCTCCTCCTGCCGACAGTCACTTCGCCTTCAAACATAGATAGGCCTTTCCCTTCTTTCCAATAAATATTCTGCACCAGTCAGTGACGTCACTGCTACGTGCTATGCGATGTATTTACTCATGGAGATTGGGTGGTCATAATAATCTGGCGCAATAATATACACTACTCTGTCATTCATCTCTATACACCCTTCTATTGACAGTGAATTCAGTCCCACGCAAGCGCCACGTCACCAATCTAACTATACAGTAGCGTGACTGTGAATGTGAGATACTTCCACAGACAGAATTAACTGATTTCCAACGCAGATTGATTACACGGTGTCACATAAGCTGACTGACGGGTAACTTGGACTAACGGGTAACGGCATACAGTCTGTCAGTCTGACTGCCGTTCCTGAAAGTGCCGGATGCCGGGGGTTAGTGTACCGACAATGAAGTTTCGTGTAGGTTAGTTAGTGTGATGGTACGGAGCAGTTTTTCGTGATTCGGCTTGGCCAATTAGTAGTTTTGAACAAAACCATGAATGCTGATATCTACCTAGGCGTCCTGGACAATTGTGTACTACCAACGTTGTGGCAGTACTTTGGGGAAGGCCCATATCTCTTATCAGAAGGACTACACATCATGTCATACCATAAGGACAAAACCATGAATGCTGATTTCAACTTAGACGTCCTGGACGATTATTCAATATCAATGTTGTGGCAGTAGTTTGGGAAATCCCATACCTCTATCAGCAGTAGGATGCACCATTGCACGCTGATCGCTTTGTTACTGATTGGTGTGAGGACATGGGCATTGAAAAGCTGGTCTGGTCAGACCCGAGTCCTGGCCTGAACCTTACAGAGAATCTGTTGGACGAATTGGATCGTGGGATGTGTGGAAGAAGAGATCGCCCAACAACCAAAGCTAAATTGGTCTGCTTTGAAGGCCGAATGGAAGAACGTAACGACAGACATTTACAATAAAAAAAAAAAAAAAAAAAACATAAGGGAAAGGATTCCACGAAGAATAGAGGCCGTTATGTCAGCCAAAGGTTTCAGCATACAATGTGTAATTTTCTTATTAGGAGCTTCAAATTCGTGCAGAAATAATCAAAAGGTAATCGAGGTACTTGTCTTCGATGCACGATCTTGATCAGAAGAATCACATACAATACAAATTGAAATTCATCGGCGGAATTTAAAGTTTTTATTGTATATATTTTTAGGTATAAGAACTTTCAGGTTTCCCTAGAAACCATCGTCAGATACATAAACAGAAGAAGAAAGGGAATACGTTTAAACAGAGTATGTTACGAGACATGATATAGACACGAGGTATAATATATGATACAGTATATATATATTTATATATATACTATACTGTATATATATTTATATATATATATATTTGGTTTGTGTAATTTTCTGTTAATAAAGTTGATTTGAGGAGATGCAGGTATCCAAATATTAGTGGTAGGGCAATGCACGTTAGATATCAGTACACTATATAAAATTTCCCTTTCTAATATGCCGATAATTCAGTAAGGAATAACTCCTGAATTTTTCATTTAATTTTTAAAATTAGATATTTTGATCTTAAGGACGGCTAGAAAGTCCGTAAAATAAATTGGATCACTTATGATAAAAATGTTGAGATGAAATAGAACGCACGGGACCTTTCATTTTGACATCATAGTCTCGAATCATTTGAGCTTCCAGTGAATTTGCCAAATATTAGCGAAGAAACTGGAAATCTGTTAGCGTAGGTTACGAATTCAAGTACCTGGAAAATTTAAAATTAACGGGAATTCCAGATGTCCTATTTGCGATTTCAGTTTCCACGTTAAGAACAACGGAGAAAGAGGTGCTGGCATTATCATGCTTTTCTTTCTTCCTTTATTTTCTTTGTTTTTCTTCTTTTTTGCCATGCAACTTTTGCGTTGTTCACATGATAGGAATAACGCACTATATAGATATGGTTTTACATATTTGTGGTGAGACATTTTAGTCGACACCTAAAGAAAAAAATAAAATGAACTCTAAAGAAAGAAAATAAATAATGAACGCTAAAGAACTCTTCACTCTACTTTGGCCGCTGTCTTCTTTAATGGAACTAAATCTGTTCAACTATATCGGCAGGCATAATTGAGCTGCATTTAAACTTGGTCATGTTTTCACTCTTTTCTTTTCCAATGAATTTCAGAAAAGAGTAAGATGAGAAACAATATATATTTATGTTAAGAAGAACGCATGAAAGCGTGATTTCTTAATTTCCCTAAATGATCAAAACGAAACTTCCAAAACATTCGCTTGCGTCATATTTTATTAGAGTTGGTTAAAATTAAGAAAATGGTGTGCAACAGAAAATACGCTTAAAGGCGAACTTCCGCCCCAGAAAGTGCTGAAGAAAAACGACTGAAAAAGGAAAGACAGGAAAGGTAAGCAAACATTCAATAAAATATTCCTGTGGCTTTGGAAGTGATCCAGCCATCAAAGCTGATATTAGGACAGCCTTTTACGACCTTCTTCGAGATGATCGCCATGCGCGCACACACACACACACATACGAACGCACTCGGTAAGCTTAATAAATTTTCAATGTCAGCATCAATTTAAATTCAATTGTGTCGAGGTCAGTGGAGAAGTAACCCAATTACTCGCTCTTAACCCACACCATAAACTCGAATTAGCAGAAGTTGTTACCTCTAATGGAGACTCCGCCGCAGAAAAGAAAACATCGCCCAGGCCATTGACATGCAAATCAATATTTCTGTAATTTTTCTTCGTCTCTCTCTCTCCCTCTCTTCCGTTTCGGCTGTGCGGGAGAAGACGGTTTTCCCCCAGTTTTTATTTGCAAACGTCTCGAATGGAAATCTTTACTTCCGCGTTCATTTGTGAGATCCCGGAGCTTTGATTACTATTCTATAGGCGCGGCTTTTAAAGGACAGCATCTAAATGAAAACACACGAGCTCATTTTTGTCTATCTTGTTACTGAGAAAACGATACTATAGTGCAAATAAACTTCTACGGCATGCCCTAAAACATCGGTCTACGTACTTATTTCATAAATTGCTGACACACAGGAGCGTGATTTGCTCCAGTATTCCCACTGGAGGAAATAACAGATTAGGTGCCAGCCAGCATCAAAACAGAGAAATTCCATGTAGGCAGAAGCAGGTGTTTTCGCGATTTCGACATGAGTGCTTCTTGCTGTTTCTGTGAGATGTATAAGTTGAAATAAAATGAGGGTTGGTCTACTTTATGTATAAATAGGCATATAAAAAGATCATTTCTTTCTAAACAACTCACCTTATCATAAATAAAAAAAAATGAAGTAGGCGTAAAATACGGTTTGCATTTCTTCACGAAAAGTTTAAAATGATTATCATATTTTTTTCTGTAAAATCCATTGGAAAGGTGTCCTAGTACCCTGTGTTGTGGCTATTCATACTGTTCCAAGCCATGCCTAAAGCATTGCATAGTGGCCCAAGCATGCTTTGGCCACTATGCAATGCTTTAGTATGCCGTGTACAAATGGCAGCCATGTACAAATATTTCCGTGTACAAATGGCAGCCATGTACAAATATTTCCGTGTACAAATGGCAGCTATTACATCATTCAGATCAATCTACAGCTTTTGGAGTTATTGTTTTCTCTGTATGTGATGGTATTTTAATGCCAAGAAATAAGGCTGTTCGGATCGTCATGTTCTTCGAAGTAATATGTTAATTCACTTCCACGATGTACTGCAAGTTTAATTTTTACAAAAAAAAAAAAAAAAAAACTTGAAATAAAACATTTACAGCACGGAGGAAAGGGTGGAGGATAACTCTGTAAAACATATTTGGAACCTTGGCGCAACATATTTCCATTTACATGAAACAACATGTCGCCTGGTATATAGCGCCACCGCTGTGCAAGTTGTTCATTAGTTGTGTTTTTGAGAGCAATCGATTCGTAGTTTGACATGGAACACTAGATGAAAAAAGGAACTACGAGAGAGCTATATGATAATCCGAGATAGAATCCTAAGAGTTATAGAACGAAATTTACATCATGTGAAAAACTAAAGAAACTTTAAACTATAACAGGAATTTTTCTTCCAAACGTAAAATAACGTCATAATCCTGTGCGAGTTCGGGAGATTTGTTTAAAGGAAACGAAAGAACGACGCAGAAAAACGTACTTATTTAATATATTTCTAACTTAAAATTGAAGGACAAAACATAAAGAGTGAACTGCGTCTTATTTCTGGATAGAAATCTACCGATTTTCAGTCTCTTTCCAAATTTCAAAGTGGTATGACAGGCAAGTCGATGACTAAGAACACAAGACAGATGGTTATATTTCGCCTATGTAATTATGGGCTCAACAACGATATCTTGCCTGGAAATACGTAATATAATATAATATAATATAATATAATATAATATAATATAATATAAACATTTGTATTTAGCCACATGCCAATCAGCGAAATCTGGATTTGTTCCATGCTCGATTACGTATTTTTTCGTATTACACAAGTCCAGACAAAGGTTTAAACTATGAGAGTCATATGAGATACAGGTGATGAAACGTCAAGAGGGTCACTATATGGTAGGGGTTTGATGGTTTTAGATTTTAGAATTTTGGTTTTGTAAACGTAAATACTCCTTACCTCTGAAATCACGATTATATCTGGAAACCTAAGCTGATAAAATGATATTTATGCTCCCAAAAGACGATATATTAGCATTCAAACTTCAAGCAGTTTGAGACACGGTTGATAGTAGTAGTCAGCATGAGATGAGGTGAGCACATCGTCCTCTTGCAGTACAGTAACAACAGCTGTCAGCTTTCAGCAAAATGCTATCTACAACTGTCAAACGTCGTTCGGTCCAGAAAAGGTTTTAGTCATCAGAAATTTCAGTCAGAAAAACATCAATAATTCTGCTAATATTCTGTTCCCTGCTTAACTGAGGTATTATTTAACGGGGTTATCTGACAATCATGAACTTCTCTAAGACTTAATCATCCTTAATGTGAAGTTTCTCTCTTGAGAGACTGGCTGAAACTAAAATCATAACCAAGAGCATGAATTCGACTAATTTAGGGTCCTAAACGCATGACCTGAAGATAGTCGCCAGTAGGCTACAGTATGTCGGCAAGACATACTGTAGCCTACTGCACTTCTACACATTAAGAACTTCTACATCTAGATATACATCTAGCTGCATATTAATGATTGAATAGTTGTTTGCTGATAGCGTGGTCAATAAAACTGAGATTATCTGAATTGCCGCAAGGCTGCCAACTAATGGATAACTATGATCTGCCAGAAATTGACTCGTAGCTGAACTATTGTCTGGTAGAGTATCAAATTTAGTCGACCGCGAGTAGTGAGGATGGAGGGAAAATGTTCCCTTGGAGGTAAATATTCTGATCCAGTAGTACGCAAAGTATTGGCGAACTGAGGCACTTAAATGTGAGAAAACTTTTAAACTACAGCCCGAAGCTGAACGAATTGAAATCTAAATTTAGCAAAGTGATAGGCTGAATGACGTTATTTCAGATAGGTCTCTAGCATGAGTCACGGAATCCCATTTTCCAAGAAGCCCTCCACCTTGCGCTTTTATCTGAAGAAAGTACTCCGTAAATGCACACACTCTTACCGCGTCTCCTAGCAGCAGCCGAGTAGCTGGAGCCTGGGCTTCGGAAAATTAAATCATGGAAGGTTTCTTACTTTAGCTTTTACTTAAAATTTCGGGCAAAGTGTTTTATGAATACATCTTCAGAATGAAGGCACAGAGAAGTTACTTTAGACAGCCTGTTTGAATGTTATCAATGAAGTGAGCAGTTCGCGCATCTCAATTTTGTAAGACAAGGAATAGTCTAATTGATTTCTAACAGCGAAGAGAACTGACGTTATACAATAAATAAAATATTTATAATTTCAGTTGACTAAACATTAACTTCTTTGACTAAACATTAACTTCTTTGACTAAACATTAACTCCTTGGACTGAAAGAGGGTGGACCAAAGTACCTATGTTCTTAGTTTTGTCCTACAGTCGAATACGTTGCAACGGGGCAAAGGAGGAAAAAAGTTCCCAATTCTATTGAATCTAGGATATCATTAAAACACTTACACCTTTCTTTCTGTTTTTGTCATTAACATTTTTTTGCGTCGTAGTGCATCATTCTTGAACAACACTGTTCTATGAGAAATCATGCAATACTTCTGTACGTGCAGGAAGTGGATAATGACATGATAACTCGATGTCATGTCTGAAAAATGTCGGTGCGTAAGACTGCTGCCATATCAAACATTTTCCAAGTCTACAGCTGGTAATGTACTAAAGGAACGGAAGTCCAGGGGTGTCACACTACACCAGAGAAACGTCTGAGGAAACAAAAGCACTGAGAGACTGAAGTTGACGTATCCTGAGAAGACTGGAGATTCTGCTAAACCGAGTGAGAATGCCGGCAGCAAGATTGTAAGCATTCTCTCAGCGCATACAGAGTTGTGCATCATACATTATCACCGAAGATATTCAGTCAATTAATACGCAGAGTTGTCTGGCATGACGGAAGGCACATTGATCATGGACTCCAGATGATTGCAAACCCATCTAACGGAGTGACAAGCCACGATCGTTACTCCTCAGGTAAGACGAATGTGTCTCGATATGGTGAATGCTTAAAATTTGATTATTACCAAAGTGTTTTCCTGTCTTTGAGATTTAGAAGTGGGGTATCATGATCTGACCACGTTTCTAGTGGGGTGATTTAGGGCCACTGTAGAGGTTCACGCAATAATGAATGCTCTGTATCATTCACTAACATTCTTAACAAATCTGCATTATTATGGAAGTTTTACGGAAACGGATCTTTCAACAAAGAAACGCTCCAAGGAGCACAACAGTTTAACTTTGCAGTGGATACTGCAGACTCTTGATCTAAGTCCAATAAATGATCCTGCAGTTGTGATGCAGGATCTGAAGTGTATTGAGATGAAAGAACATTGCTCGAAGAAATAAACCCTCTCAGGTAGCAGAACTCACAATAACTTTAAAAATAGAGAAAACAGAAACACATCCTTATACCAGAAATGAACTGAAAGTATTCCACTACGCATTGCAAAGTTACACAGGGGAAAGGCAAGACAACATGGAACATTAACGTTTAACTGCAAAAAAAGTTTGGTATAACAATCTACGCTTGAAATCTTTTGTGAATATTTTTATATCTTTGTGAATATCTTTATATGAAATCTTTTGTGGTGATATATGCTGACGAACGATTATTATGATTGGGATTTGCTGAGAAAGGACAACTTATTTTTATGGTGCAAATCGTTTGGTGAACAGTATGATGTCAAATCTCAGCAGAAGCAGACGTATTCATAAAGAATTACATAGAAAAATACTTTTCCGTTGTTCATGAAGATAATTCGTCAGAGTGGCCCATGTTTCTTACGGCAAATTGAAAGACTTGACATAGAAGTACATGAAAAGTGATGCTTTTATAAAATGCTTACTTGTTCATATTGTTTTTAATTTCTTTTTGTTTGTTCTTTTTTTTTCTTGCAAGCAACCGGATTTCTTCTCGTGGATTTAAAAATAAAATGTAACAATTTCATACAGTAAAAAAACATACCTGAAAACGTACCAGTGTAAAAAGAAAAGTGTTAATTTTAAAGTGAATTTGCGGTGTCTTTGGAAATTTGAGGTTCCTAGCATCAAATTTCCAAGGGACCCCGAATTCACTTTAAAATCAACACTCACTGAAAGGTGTTTCTGATCACTGGGAAGGTGTCCGTAGCCCAAACATAGGCTACGGACACCTTCCCAGGGATCAAGCCCAGCCACAACAGGGTTATCATTTAGCTGCAGGAAGGTGAGTGTGCCGCCCCGGTGGCGCAGTGGTCTAAGCGATGGCCTCTGATCATTCGTCCGAAAGGGGTCCGGGTTCGAATCCCGGTGAGGCATGGATGTTGTGTTTGTCTTACGGCACTGGCTCTCTCCCTTCCCTGGAACCAGTGACCCTAAATTAGGGACGGGCGACTGCTTATAGCCCATTGAGTTGCTCACGGTGGTCGTTAAACCTTCAATAAAAAAAAAAAAAAAAAAAAAAAAAAGAAGGTGAGTGTATATCCCTATTGAGTTTCCATATTAATGTGTCCGTAGCCCAAGCATAGGCTACAGACACCTTCCCAGGAATCAAACCCAGTCTCAGAAAGGTTATCATTCAGCTGCAGGAAGGTGAGTGTATATCTGTATTGAGTCTATGTATTAATCACGTAAAAATGCTCAGAAAATTAAAAATCGTAGGGTTAACTCTGTCTCCGTTGTCCAAATAATGAGAAAAATATTCAATGATCTAGAGGAAAAGTATACGCAGTGGCGGCCCTAGCTCCTGCGGGGCCCTAGGCGATGGCTCTTCTCGGGGCCCTTCTCAATCACAATAAACCCTATATATATATATATATATATATATATATATATATATATATATATATATATATATATATATATATATATATATATATATATATATATATATATATTACGAAAAAAAAAATATATATATACGTTTATTACGAAAAAGTATCACTGAAGACGACTTTCGTAATATATATATACATATTACGAAAAAAAAAATATATATATATATATATGCGTTTATTACGAAAAAGTATCACTGAAGACGTAAGGAAATTCAACTGTGAACTAGTAAAGAAAGCAATTGAAAACAACCAAAGCCAAAAGATAGCAAAGGGACATCTCGGCAAGGGAAGAAAACAGACTATGGCACTGAGAAAAGAAGATGGTTCTGTAACAAGAAATAGAGGCGATTTTTTGACAAGAGCGAAAGACTTCTACTCCAAATTATATGAAAGGGATGATACATGTACTCCAGACATCATGAAAGGTAACAGAGTTCTTCCAGTTCTCCCAGCAGAAGTTGCACATGCAATCAAGAACATGAAGCGGGGAAAAGCTCCAGGAGAAGATGGAATTACTGTAGACATCATACAAGAAGCAAGTGGAGAAGCCGCCCCGGTGGCGCAGTGGTCTAAGGCGATGGCCTCTGATCATTCGTCCGTGAGGGGTCCGGGTTCGAATCCCGGTGAGGCATGGATGTTGTGTTTGTCTTACGGCACTGGCTCTCTCCCTTGCCGGGAACCAGTGACCCTAAATTAGGGACGGGCGACTGCTTATAGCCCATTGAGTTGCTCACGGTGGTTGTTAAACCTCCAATCAAAAAAAAAAAAAAAAACAAAAAAAAACAAGTGGAGGAATCGAAACAGTACTCGCCCAAATTTTCACTCGATGCCTTAATGAATGGAAGATTCCTGAGGATTGGAACAACGCTACAATGATCCTGCTACATAAAAAAGGTGACATTGAGGATCTCTGTAGGAACTACAGAAACTATCAGCCTCCTATCAGTGGTTTATAAAATCTTCACTAAAGTTCTTTCACACCGCTTGAAGGCAACACTGGACATGGCTCAACCGAGAGAACAAGCTGGATTCAGGAGTGGATACAGCACAATAGATCATATGAACGTACTGAGAGAACTAATTAAAAGAGCGAGGGAATATGAACTCCCATTGTGCATGTCTTTTATCGATTATGAAAAAGCCTTTGATTCGGTGAAACCATCAGCAGTTACAATGGCTCTGAAATCCTGCGGTATTGAAGATGCATACATTAATATTATTAACAACATCTATGAAAATGCAAGTGCAAAGATTCGGCTGTTTGAAAATACAACATACATAAAAGTTGGAAAGGGAGTGAGACAAGGTGACACCGTATCTCCGAAGCTCTTTAATGCCACATTGGAAAATGTCTTTCAATCACTGAACTGGGAAAACAAAGGGATAAAGATTAATGGAGATTATCTAACACACCTTCGTTTTGCTGATGACGTAGTCATTTTTGCACCTACCCCACGAGAGCTGCAGAGTATGTTCCAGGAACTTGCTGACAAGAGTAAAGAAGTGGGATTAAAAATGAACTTTCAGAAGACAAAAGTGAAAAAGTGATGTTCAATGCTTTTACAAGAAATGAAGATTTATCGATTGATGGAGAAAGGCTGGAGATAACAGACACGTACCTTTATCTTGAACAGCAGATATCAAGTGAGGGTCACATTGATGAAGAAATTAATCGGCGTACAAAACTTGCCTGGAGAGCTTTTGGAGGAAACAGCATAATTTTCAAGAGCAATATGCCATTATGTCTTAAAAGAAAAGTGTTTGATCAATGCATCCTTCCAGTGCTTATGTATGGTGCAGAGACGTGGACCTTAACCAAAAGAGACATACAAAGGCTGCAGACAACTCAAAAAAGCATGGAGAGGTGCATGCTTGGTGTAACCAGGAGAAAGAAGAAGAGGAACTCGTGGATCCGAAAAATGACAAGAGTGGAAGACATCATGATCAGAGTTAAATCCCTGAAATGGCAATGGGCTGGACATACTGCCAGAAGGACAGACCATCGATGGACAGCCGAAATTTTAGATTGAATTCCAAGGGACAGGAAAGAACCCCGAAGAAGACCACATGGGAGATGGGTGGATGAAATTTGAAAGTATGCTGGAGTAACATGGAGGAGACTGGCATAAGACAGACCGTTGTGGAAGAAACATGGGGAGACCTTCGTCCAGCAGTGGATTGATAATGGTTGACAATGATGATAATGATATATATATCATCATCATCATCATCATCATCATTGTCAACCATTATCAATCCACTGCTGGACGAAGGTCTCCCCAAGTTTCGTCCACAACGGTCTGTCTTGTGCCAGTCTCCTCCATGTCACTCCCGCATACTTTCGAATTTCATCCACAAATCTTCCATGTGGTCTTCTTCTGGGTCTTTTCCTGTCCCTTGGAATCCAATCTAAAATTTCGGCTGTCCATCGATGGTCTGTTCTTCTGGTAGTATGTCCAGCCCATTGCCATTTCAGGGATTTAACTCTGATCATGATGTCTTCCACTCTTGTCATTTTTCGGATCCACGTATTCCTCTTCTTATCTCTCCTGGTTACACCAAGCATGCACCTCTCCATGCTACTTTGAGTTGTCTGCAGCCTTTGTATGTCTCTTTTAGCTAAGGTCCACGTCTCTGCACCATACGTAAGCACTGGAAGGATGCATTGATCAAACACTTTTCTTTTAAGACATAATGGCATATTGCTCTTGAAAATTATGCTGTTTCTTCCAAAAGCTCTCCAGGCAAGTTTTGTACGCCGATTAATTTCTTCACCAATGTGACCCTCACTTGATATCTGCTGTCCAAGATAAACGTACGTGTCTGTTATCTCCAGCTTTTCTCCATCAATCGATAAATCTTCATTTCTTGTAAAAGCATTGTACATCACTTTTGTCTTCTGAAAGTTCATTTTTAATCCCACTTCTTTACTCTTGTCAGCAAGTTCCTGGATCATACTCTGTAGCTCTGATGGGGTAGTTGCAAAAATGACTATGTCATCAGCAAAACGAAGGTGAGTTAGATAATCTCCATTAATCTTTATCCCTTTGTTTTCCCAGTTCAGTGATTGAAAGACATTTTCCAATGTGGCATTAAAGAGCTTCGGAGATATGGTGTCCCCTTGTCTCACTCCTTTTCCAATTTTTATGTGTGTTGTATTTTCAAACAGCCGAATCTTTGCACTTGCATTTTCATAGATGTTATTAATAATATTAATGTATGCATCTTCAATACCGCAGGATTTCAGAGCCATTGCAACTGCTGATGGTTTCACCGAATCAAAGGCTTTTTCATAATCGATAAAAGCCATGCACAATGGAAACTCATATTCCCTCGCTCTTTCAATTAGTTCTCTCAGTACGTGGATATGATCTATTGTGCTGTAGCCACTCCTGAATCCAGCTTGTTCTTTCGGTTGAGCCATGTCCAGTGTCACCTTCAAGCGGTGTGAAAGAACTTTAGTGAAGATTTTATAAACCACTGATAGGAGGCTGATAGGTCTGTAGTTCCTGAGATCCTCAATGTCACCTTTTTTATGTAGCAAGATCATTGCAGCGTTGTTCCAATCCTCAGGAATTTTCCCTTCATTAAGGCATCGAGTGAAAATTTGGGCGAGTACTGTTTCGATTTCTCCACTTGCTTCTTGTATGATGTCTACAGTAATTCCATCTTCTCCTGGAGATTTTCTCCGCTTCATGTTCTTGATTGCATGTGCAACTTCTGCTGGAAAGACTGGAAGAACTCTGGTACTGGTACCTTTCATGATGTCTGGAGTACATGTATCATCCCTTTCATATAATTTGGAGTAGAAATCTTTCACTCTTGTCAAAATTTCGCCTCTATTTCTTGTTACAGAACCATCTTCTTTTCTCAGTGCCATAATCTGTTTTTTCCCCTTACTGAGATGTCCCTTTGCTATCTTTAGGCTTTGGTTGTTTTCAATTGCTTTCCTTACTAGTTCACAGTTGAATTTCCTTACGTCTTCAGTGATACTTTTTCGTACTGTCTTGCATAGCTCTATATATTCCACTTTGGAAGTCACATCTTCTTTAGTTGTCCTCATCACTCTTCTTTTTTGCATCAACATTTTGGTTTTTCCTGATAATTTGTTCACATGCAATTTGTTCTTAGACCCAGCTAATTTTGTTGCTGTTTCCATAAGAGCTTTGGTTACTTTTCTGTTAACTTCAGAAATATCCACTTCTTCCGATGTTAGGCCTTCTAAAGCAGAGAATCTGTTCTTCAGTTCCAATTTGAAGGTATTATGGTGTTTTTTAAGGTTGGTTATGTGAATACATTTTGTTTGTCTTATGAGCTTGCTACGTTCGAGTTTAGTGTTGAGGTGCATCTTACATCTCACCAATCTATGGTCACTGCCTGTGTTGAACTTGTGTAGCACACTGCAGTCTCCTATGACGAATTCTTTGTTACACATAATAAAATCAATTTCACTTGTCGTCCCATTTGGATGTCTCCATGTCAATTTCCTGTGTGGCTTTTTCTTGAAAAAGGAGTTCAAGATGAAAAACCCTTCTGCCTCTGCAAACTCTACGAGAGTATTTCCACGCTGGTTTCTGTTGCCGTGACCGAATTTACCTACTGAAGTTTCATTCTGTTGCCGTTGCCCTATTTTTGCATTGAAATCTCCCATAATTATCTTCAAGTGCTGCTTACCTTTATTATTTAGATCACGAATTTCCTCATAAAATTTCTTCAATTTCTTCTTCAGCATGACTTGTGGTGGGTGCATAAGTTTGAATAATCTGAGCCTGGTATCTTCTTGAGAGTTGGATAACGAGTCGTGCAGCTCTGTCAGAGGAACTTTCAATTTCTACAACTTTATCCTTCAGTTTCTTGTTTATTATAAATCCAACACCACTAGGTCTGCCAGTATCTGTCCCGCGATAGTAGAAGAGATGTCCACTTTTCAGTTCAATGAGATCTTCTCCTTTTCTCCTTACCTCACTTAGCCCGACGATGTCCCACTTGATCCTTTGTAGTTCCTCTTCCAATTCAAGAAGCCTTGAATCAGAAGATAGGGAGCGTCCGTTGTACGTAGCCAAGGTCAGCATCAGATGGCAGCCTAGTCCGGTCCTCCGGGGATTCTTAGCACCCTCTGCCTTCATGTCGCACTGGCCGCTGCCTTGGCCAGGTACATTCCAGCTGCCAGAGACTGAGGGCCAAGATTTAAGTTGTGGAGTCATTTTGGGGGGGGGGGGGGGTTGGCCATAACTCACCACGCTGGCCAAGCGGGTTGGTGAGTGTGGGATAGCATTTCCTCTAATCCCGATGGTATAGTTATACCGCTATTGGCGGTCGTCAGAGCCCCTTTAGTGGGAACAGGATGTACCACGAGAAGGCGGGGTTGACATTTGTCAAGGAGAGGCTGTGATGTTACGCATCACCTGACCTATATATATATATATATATATATATATGTATATATATATGCTACTTGTACCCGAAATTGCTGCAAAACTCATATAAAAAATATCTTGAAAAAAATTAAATTTAGATATTTCTCCACAACTTTCCTGCAGAGAAAGTATTTTTTGACCAAGAAAAAAAAAGTTCTAACAGTAACTTTTGATGTCACTAATTAAAAGCAGTTAACAAATATTAAAATTGGTCATTTTTTTTTATATTATCGTGAACTACAACGTTTCAGGTAACGCCAGGCAAAAACAACTATACTTCGATTCACGCTAAGATGACACTGCAGTTTAAGGTACAAGAGCCTACGCACTCACTGAGCCTTCGGGGACGGCCGAGAATATGTGTTCATCCGCGTCACTCCCCTCTGTGTCCTGTTTCAAAAACTTCCCCCATCAACTCATTGGCATTCTTGTCTCCCAAACACTGTATATCTACGCATGCGTGTGTTGGTCCAATTTTAAAACTTAATTTCTGAAAATAGATCATTTTTGGATTTGTATAAAATAACTATATATACTTATAAACAAACAGCTAGGACGATATAAAGTGTGATTCTGGGAAACAAATGCGTTTGTTTTCACGGAAAAGGTAAGGAACTACTTTTAGTCGCGGCGATAGGTTTCACGTACTTTTCCTATCTGTGTCATCTTAGGGTGAATTGAAGTATAATTGCGTGGCGGTGCGAGGCCCCTCTGATTGTGGGGCCCTGGACGGTTGCCCTTTATGCCCGTACCTGGGGCCGCTACTGAGTACACTCGAACTCCGAAGAGAAATACCAGCTTTACTGAGCCAGGTTTACCAATTAGTGAAATCAGCTTTGCCGAAACAAGTTGCAGGAAATATTCAAGACAAGGACAGAAATGGTCTTTGACCTCACATGAAAACAGAAGGAGAATCTTAATATCTTTTGCTGCTTGTGCCAAAGAAATGGGTTTGCAATCTTTAAACTCTACAAATTTGTCCTCACCCAATTTGCATATAATAAATGCGCTTCTTCGAGAAAGATGCTCTGTTGTAGATTAAACAAGAATGTTCGCTACCAGCAAATGACTTATTTACGGCAGGGTCCCCCCCCTAGGTTCTTCCTTAGGATAAATCCCTAAGATAATTTTCATTATCTTCACCTAGTATGAGAACCTTTTGCCAGAAAAACAAACAAACAAAAAATAAACAAACAAACTTGATAGCAGGGAGTGCAGTTCAATAAGGGATAAATCATTGCCAAGCAAATTCACTTGTGAAGCGCTGTTATATATGCAAGTACCTTAGAGCCTAATACGTCAGTGATTAAAAATAGCGACCAATGACAAAATAGTGGCCCGCCACAGCGCATGACAACCTCTCATCGAGAAGGGTATATCCAGAGCCTTTTCTCATACGTAGGGGCAATTGTGACAGCGTATCGCGACTGCATTAATCTACACGGATTGTGAGGATTCCTCGAAGTCGAGTCCATGCACATTACGAGCAGTTGAACGAGTTTGAGAGAGGACGTACAATTGAGCTGAGAGAGGCCGATTGGTTAAACAGCCGAGCGCCAGCCATTTGGATCAGAGTGATGCGATAATCGAACGATGTTTGTGCCAGTGGGTCGAGGAGGACACAACCCAACGACTGAACGCGAGGATTGAGCGAATACGAGAGCCGTACGAATAGAACCAAATTCGTCGCTCTCAACGATCCGTGGTCATGTTGCATCGTCTATAGGTACGGATGTGGCCATTTCGACCGTTGCCCGATGACTTGCGGCATGGGGACTACATTCCAGGAGGCCACTCCGCCGTCTACCACTGACCATCCAGCATCGCCGGCACCGGTTGCAGTGTTGTCGGACCATATCAACGTAGGATTGTGTCCAGTGGCGTCATGTTGTCTTCAGTGATGAGTCACGGTTTGCACTTGGAGCCGATGACCAGCGCATACGTGTCTGGAGACGAGCCGGCCAGCGCACGGATCCTGCCTTTACCGTGGAAAGGTACACAGCTCGAAAACTGAGAGTGACTGTCTAAGGAGCCATTTCCTACGATAGCCGGACACCCTTGGTAGTCTTCCGTACTGCCCTCACGACTCAGCGGTATGTCGATAACATTTTACGTCCTGTTGTGTTGACATTCCTCTGGCAGCACCACGGAGCAATTTTTCAACAGAATAATCCCCGGTCACACACGGCAAGGCTCTCCCAGGCCTGTCTCCGTAATGTAGACACCCTTAAACTTAAGATGATCTTCCTCGAATTTCTTTGGAGGTCTCAGAACTCAAAAAAGTTTAACCCTCAGTTATCATTTAATTTATTTCTAAGCAATGACCATAGGCATCCTAATGTAAATAGCGCTTGATTATGTCAAGTTTTATAGCATTACAAGCCATATGGGTAGTAAACGTCTTTGTGAATCAGGAAGGGATTCTGAATAATTTCACCTTTCAATAATGGCCCCTGTCTAGCATCTTGTTTCTCTTTGAAAGTATACAATTTCTTTTCCACAAATTTTTTATAAATGGCATTTTCATTTCCAAATGATTATTTTTTAAACATGTACAGGGTATTTTTTAAACATGTAAATGATTATTTTTTAACACAATGTCTTTTTAGCCCCCACCCCTTGTAATAAGAAATGTAAGTGAGCTATGTATCTGCTGTATGATGTATATGTTGAGTTATAGTCTGTATTGTGTTTATTTACAGATTAAGAACCGGAACCATGTGTGATACCAGCGAATACACCCTGAAACAGCGGATTGTTGTCAGTGTCTGGGTACAAGAACGTCCACACACAGAGAAGACAATGCGTGACATGCGTACCGATTTCCAACAACGATTCGACAAAGAGGCCCTTCCAAAACAGACTCTTCTGCGGTGGGAGCATAAACTCTTCGAAGCAGGCAACATCAAGGATAACCCCCAAACGGGAAGACCATCAACCAGAGTGCAACAGTGTCAAGCGGTCGAGGAATCAGTTATCAGGTCACCGACGAAGTCGCTCCGCAAATTATCAGCGGAGCTTGGAATACCACGATCGACACTGCATAAGCACATGAAGAATGACCTGAATCTGCACGTATATCGCCCGATGTTCGTTCAGGAGTTATCAGACATCGATTTAAACCGCAGACGAGATGCATGTGGGATGCTTCAGACATTTGCCACAATCCCAAAACGTGGAAAGATCATTTTCAGTGATGAATGTGCGATATACCGCAGCTGTCGATCACGGAACGTTGTGTTCTGGTCCAAGGAAAACCCACATTATGTCGAAGAATTGGAACACCATCCTCCGCATGTCATGATGTGAGCTGCAATGAATAGTCGACATTTGTTTGGACTGTATTTCTTTGATGGCCCAGTGAATCAGACAAATTATCTGGACAGGCTGCAAACCTGGTTTGTGCCACAACTTGGAAATCTTGGCATTTTGAATGACGCATGGTTCCAACAGGATGGGGCACCCGCCCATTACGCAATCGCTTTTTGGGAATACCTTGGTGAGGTCTTTCGGGATCGTTGGATCGGCCGAGGATCGGCAGTGCTGCCCGCTTCCACTTGAATGGCCATCTCGAAGCCCAGAGCTCTCAACGTGTGATAATGCCCTTTGGGGTTTCATAAAGGAGGTTGTTGCACAGCAGCGCTACCAAAGCACTGATGAACTCAAACAAGTAGTGAGACATGCTTTCTCTCGTATCACCCCGGAACTGCTTCGGAAAATGTCCCACAGAACATGGCGTAAAATTATTCTCTGTCACGAGAATGACGGAACCCAAACGGATCCACTGGATGTTTAAGATTGCCTCCACATATATATCATACAATAGATACATAGCTTACTATGCAAAACCAAGAAATTTCTATTAAAAAATACATTCTGCATAGCAGATTTTGCTATACAAAATTTTTTGAACAAATTCACCCAGTATCAGACAACGAAAACCTGAAGTTCGTTCAAATTCTGAGCTTCATTTGCTTGGGAAATCGTTGTCCTGGATGTTATCACGACAGCGTACTTGAACGGAAATCGGGAAATGCCAATTCGATTTCCGATCTAGAGTGATACTATGTATTTTCAAGTTTTCTGAGGAGACTGCTAAATAGAAATTCAGCGTTGCAGTACCGTAAATGATATTCATGATAAATTTCCAACTTGTTGAAACAATTCTTGCGGAAAATGACAGCTGAAGTGAGAGGCAACAGCAAATGGGTGTTTACTCAAGTGAGCGACATTTCAGAACAGTAAGAGATGGAATCTTTAGTAGTTTCAAGAGCCAGAAATGTTCTACGTATGCTGCTATGAGGAAATACATCTAACGCCAAGGTGTTCGGAACATCTGGGAATTTAAGGGGGGGGGGGACGGAGGTATTTAACAGAGAGAAGACACTCCAGCAAAAGTGTAGGAAAAAATATTAGCTCTTCCCTTCAGAAATTGAGAATTGAAATCTTTGGACGAGATCAGAAAAGAAGCGAAAGAGGGACGAAATTTTCTGACAACAGCTTTGGCAAAGGACCAAAATGGCCGATCACCCAGTGAGGACAATATCATTCATTTTACATTTTCTCTTAAAGAATTCTGCTGTTGTGTGGCCAATTATGAGCTTGATTTATTGTGGTCTTCAACAAAACCTGTAGGCGATTTAGATGGTGGACTAGATGTTTAAGTGCGAAAGGCCATAACTGTCCAGATATATTCAATTGTGTAAGGTCTGCGAACAGCCATATCATGGGAGTAGGTTTTATCGAAAAAGGATTTAATTTTGGTTTAGGTAAAAATAACAAAGGAAATGAAAGCCTCCAATGTGGCCATTACATGTATGCATCACCACATACCATCTTTCCTTCCGACTCGCAAACCTGTCCGTTTCCATTTCTTCAGTGTGATGGAATTAGCGTGTTTTTGCTTCAGCTTTATTTCTTATCCAAACATTTATTTTTTCCTATTTTTCAAATTAGTGCCTAGCATTACTTTTCTACTTTTATTTGTGCTTACATAACAGAATAGACAGCGCAAATTATAAACTCAAGAATCGTTTCATCAGTGCAAAAAGTGTTAAAGGGATGGACATGTGACACACTTGGAGGAGCAATGAATAATATATGTGACATGTGGTAAATAATTCCAAACGTCAAACTATCTTCATCATGTGGATGAACGGCTTTGTAATATATGAAGTAACTCCATTTTACTCTAACTAATTATCCTTTATTCCGTACAGTTTTGTAATTGAAAAACTGGGGATCGACAAAATATGTCAGATTTTGTTTAGTGGTCTACTGAATTCGGAAATGAAACAAAAAATTCGTAACAGAAACTATCGTTAGAGAAATGCGAAGATAAATTGATCTTCAAATTTATAAGCAAAAAATAATTCAGCAAAATGAAAATTAATGCATAGTGGACTGCAATTTTAAGAAATTGATAAATCAAATTACTACAATTACGCAAATTATTCTGATACGAGTAAGGTATCTTAGATGGCAATAAATCATCATCATCTCTTAGTAAATTGCAGAAAATTTTACGGGAAACGAAATGACAAAAAATTAATTTTCGGTTTGTTCCTTTGCCAAATTTTGAGTACCGAAAAGATTTAATTCAGATTTATTTATACAATGAACCATAGCACTTGAGTCAAGAGTCATAGCATTAACTGCTTTGGAAAGATCACTACGGGACAAAATTGTGGTTGTATCGTTAACTTAAACAATGTTCACAAGATTGGATTGCGGTTGCCAAATTTTTAAGTAGAGGATCTTGGTTTGATTTTTCTGGACCAATAACTTGAGAATTGATGCATCCCCAAAAATTACAGAACACTGTCGAACAGACGACATTTGCTTTGCATTTGAATTCATGCTTTTCACAAAATAGCCGTTTTAGAAATCTTTTGATTACACACTATCTACCAACAAGTAATTGGACACCTGTGATAGGCCGCCCCGGTGGCGCAGTGGTCTAAGAGATGGCCTCTGATCATTCGTCCGAAAGGGGTCCGGGTTCGAATCCCGGTGAGGCATGGATGTTGTGTTTGTCTTTCGGCACTGGTTTTCTTCCTTCCCTGGAACCAGTGACCCTAAATTAGGGACGTGCGACTGCTTATAGCCCATTGAGTTGCTCACGGTGGTTGTTAAACCTTCAACCAAAAAAAAAAACAAAACAAAAAAAAAACACCTGTGATAGCAAAGGAAAACGAAGTTCAGTCACCTTCAATAGTTGGTGGAGCCTCCACGAGCGGCGATTACAGCTGCGACCCTCCGGGGCATACTCTCAACTAGGTGTTGTACGACGGCTAGCGGTATTTTCTTCCACTCGGCTTGGAGAAGACAGGTCAGTTCCTTCAGCGATTTCGGACGGTGGGGGGCACCCCTTAAGTCGACGCTCCAACTCGTCCCAGAGGTGCTCGATAGGGTTAAGGTCCGGGCTCTGCTCAGACCAGTCTATTCGATTAACCCCATTGTCACCATACCAAGCCATGGTGGACGTTGCAACATGACAGGTGGTATTGTCATCCTGAAAGTAACATGGGTACACCCCGTAAAACTGCCACAACGTAGGAAGCGCATGGTCATTCAAAATGGTGCAGTAGGTCTCGGCGTTGAGTCTACCAGAAATTGCGACCAAGGGTCCCGTGCCATACCAGGAGAAAAGGCCCCATAGCATAATTCCACCGCCGCCGAACTTCACAGTTGGCACAATACATTCCGGCAGGAGGCGTTCTCCAGACAGACGCCAAACCCAGACCCTGCCATACGAACGGTAAAGGGTGAAACTTGATTCGTCGCTCCAGAGAACCTGTTTCCACTGTTCAACGGTCTACTGTCGATGTTCTTTGCACCACCTTAGCCGAGCAGCGCTATTGGACTTGGTAATCAAAGGCTTGTGGGCGGCAGCACGTCCATGATAACCGAGCAGATGGGCTTCCTTACGGACGGTATTCATCAAAAGAACACTCCCGAATGCCTGTTGAAACTCCTCACGGATGTGGCCCAACGATTTGGTGCGGTTCTTCCGAATTTCTCTGGCCAGGACCCGTCGATCTCTAACTCCCAGTTTTGTGGGTCTGCCGGGTCGGGGCACATTCCGACAGTCACCTCTCATCTTCCACTTGCCAATCACGTAGGCCACTGTCGATTTTGGGTACTTCAACTCGCTCGATATGTCACGTACGGATCGGCCATTTCTGTGATACCCGACGATTACACCTTTTTCGAAATAAGAGAGCTCCGAACTGCGTGGCATCTTGCATGCGACTGGTTGCGTTGTTGTTTCCCACACGATATTTAATGGCGGCGGCCGTGACGTGTATCAGAACTGCAGATATCGTCGATTGCAATTACTTGTTGGTAGATAGTGTATATATCAGGAAATCTTTGAATTAAAAACTGAAGTCACTGATATTGAAAGGAGGGGTAGGGGTGGGGTTAAACAAACAATCTCTGTGACTTTTTACAAAACATTTTTCAGTATCATCAAGGCTTGCCTATGCAGTCCACCTTTAACTTGGTTGAAATAAGTTAAAAATTGACCCATGAAAAACTTTTTCTGCCTTCCTCTTTTTCGCAACTTATATACATCATAAAATGTCCGTACGCATGCTGTAAAGTGACTTGCTAAGTTCAGGTGTTGTAAGAAATACGTGATCGTATTTGGAGCTTGTATAGTGAGGCGGGTACATGGATTTAATGGTATCATCAGTACGACGCCCCGAATATCCGAAATGTTATGCTTTACAGTCAGTCTGTACTCAGGCGTATTGTCATAACGACAATGTAGAACAGCGCGGGCGGTATGTGGTGTGGCATTATCGTGCTTGAATGAAGAGTTTGGCATGCTCTGAAGGAGTGGTAAGGCCCCCACGGCGAAGCATAGTGTCCACATTCATCTGGGTAGTTAAATTAGCCACGGAGACTATGAGAGATGACCAATAGTCGTGAGAAAGTTGTTTATACACTCAGCCACAAGCCATTTTCTCCGTATATCGACATGCGTGCTTGTAGTGATTTTTGTGTTCCAGAGAGATGTGGGTCACATCGTTAGAGTAGGCATTTTGCCATTCACCACGCCACACAAATCGTTGTTTGCACAATTTTCATTCTGGATTCTGATTACAAAGAGGGTACAAACAAAAACAGAAAACTGCGTGAAATCCTCTTCCGGGTAAAAGACTTGAGAATGTTATACACTGTCTTGGAGTACAAACAGAAATAAATAATGACGATAACTATATGCTTAATCAAAATGCAAAGATAGAAGAAATTATAAGGTGATATTATGAATAACAGGTAATCCCAAAAATACTGTCGTTTTTTCAACGTGTGAAGAAAAAAAGAAAAAAGCGTACCTGGAACACATGTTTTAATCCATATAATAAATGCCCCGGTAGTTACAATCTTCTCCCATCGATCGACAAGGGAATTCCATCGGTTTCGATGCAAAAAAGGCATATAGGGTTCACTGTACCTCCTCCATATTTCGAAGCGTAGTCCCAGCAAGATGGTTTTGCAGGCTGCGAAAGATGTGGTAGTCGGATGGGGCGATGTCAAGGGAATATGCTGGACGCGCAAGTTTTTCCCATCCAAAGTCCTGCAACGTGGCACTGGTCATTTTCGCTGAGTGTGGTTTTGCGTTGACCTGTTGCAGCAGCACGCCTTTACGATTCACGAATGCTGGACGTTTATCCTGCAAAGCAGTGCGTATACGCTGCAGCTACTGACAGTAGACTTCCCCTGTAATGGTTTTGTTGGGTGGCAGTAGCTCGTAATGGATTATGCCTTGCATATCCCACCAAATAGACATCAAAACCTTTTGTGGGAAACATCCTGGTTTCGCCACTGCTGCAGGCACATTGCCTTTGGGAAGCCATTGCCGTTTACGCTTAATGTTGTGATAAACACTTCATTTTTCATCGCCAGTGGCAATTCTGCGCAAAAACGGCTCCCTTTTTTCACGGGAGAGCAAAGAAGTGCAAATGTCCACACGCTGTTGCAGCTGTTGTTGAGTAAGATCATGGGGTACCAACTTATCCAGTTTCAACACATTACCGAGGTCCTGCAGATGTCGGTGAACAGTGGAATGGGTTGAATGGACAAGTGTGACCAATTCCTCGACTGTTGCTTGCGAATTTCCCTCAACAGTAGCTTGCAGCATGCAGTTATCCAGGCCATTGCATATCCTTCAGGCTGGTGTTCCCCCTTCGAAATTTCTGGTACCAGCGTTGGCATTTCCTGACCACCAGGATACACGGCATTGATATTTTGTGTTGCTACCGTCGCTGAATGTCGATGGTGGAACTCGTAAAGCATAATGTTCCTAATGTGGTCTTCTGACACTGCCATTTCCTATGCCGTTTAAGTACACAACGACTGCACCTAGAACTTCCGTTTGCGGTCTCAAGTGACTTGAATGTCTGCTCGCGTGATCCCTCTTATACTCACGGTGGTCGACGTCATTGTCTGGGCACCAGGAGGATCACTACTGTTGGGCTTGCACAAAACGACATTACTTCTGGGATGACCTGATAATAGACAATGAAAAGTTACACGCTAATAACGTCTGCTGACTTCGGATAGCACGTGGAAGATGAAAGTTATTTGTTCTAGAATCATTAGATCATACGTAACCGCAGTAATTGGCATATTAAGTAGAAAATTCGAGAGATGTTCAAGAGAAGATTGGGAAACTGTGCAAAAGGTAATGAAGTATTACACCACTTCTTTAAAAAAAGAGCGACCCATTCTAATGAAAAATCCTGACTCTGATTTAGAGGGTGGCATTCACTGAGTGGATTATGTTCCAATTAAGCGGCAGTACTGTACACCGATGAGACATTACATTATGACCACCCCCAGCCAAGAGAAATGAGTGCCCCTGGAGACCGAACGGTGGCGCAGGTGAAGCTCACAGAGCAGTATATGTACAACCCGAGCACCGACTTTCGGTTAGTAGAGTATTCGGAGTCAGAATGGGAAAACCTGCCGATTTATCGGAGTTTGATAAAGGACAAATTGTGATGGCACGGCGCCTCAAAACTACGATCTCGGAAACCGCGCGGCTTTTGAGTTGTTCGCGTGTCACTGAAGTGAGTACGTATCAAAAGTGCTGCACAGATGGCCAAACGACGAACCGTCGTCCAGCCTCGTGTCGTCCGCAGCTCATTGATGCCAGAAGGGAGCGAAGACTGTGGCGCATTTTTCACAGCGACCACAGGGCCACACTGCGACAAATCACCCGCAGCTACAACAGTGGTGATCAGGGCAATGTGTCACAGCACACAGTTCATATCGCAGCCTTCTGCGCATGGACCTGCGTAGCCGGAGACCCAGCCGGGTCACCATGCTCACTGCACGTCATCGCCAACAACGCATGGAGCGGGACCAATATCATCGAGACTGTACCGTGGACGATTGGAAGAGAAGTGGCCTGGTCTGACGAATCCAGATTTCTGGTGCATCACGTAGACGGCCGTGCGCGGATACGCCGATTACCAACGTAAGTATGGCACCTGGATGCACTGTTGTAGGAAAAGAGGCCTGGCGGCGGTGTTATGCTGTGGGCGATGCTTTCTTGGGACACTTTAGGCCCCAGTATCTCAATAGCACAATGCCTGTCAGCTGTCAGGTATCTGAACATCGTTGCTGACCAAGTTCACCCATTCATGGCAACTGTGTTCCCTGCTGGTGATGGCTATTACCAACAGGATAATGCGCCATGCCACACACTGCCAGAATCGTCAAGGAGTGGTTCGAAGAACATGCTGGTGACTTTATGTTAATGCCCTGGCCTCCAAATTCACCTGACATGAATCCAATCAAACATTTGTGGTTCGACTTGGAAAAGCGGGTTCGCGCTAGATCACCACCACTCCAAAATGTACGGGAACTGGAGGGCCTGCTGTTGACATTTTGGTACCAAATCCCCCAAGATACTTATCGCCACCTCACCGAATCGATGTCTCGCCGAGTGGCCGCTGTATTGCGGGCTAAAGGGGTCCTACAGCTTATAAGGGAAGTGGTCATGATGTAATGCCTCATCGTTGTATCGATGCGTCGCCGAGTGGCCGCTGTATTGCGGCGAGCTAAAGGGGTTCCTACAGCTTATTAAGTAGGTGGTCATGATGTAATGCCTCATCGACGTATCGATGCCTCGCAAAACGGCCGCTGTATTGTGGGCTAAAGGGGTTCCTACAGCTTATTAGGTAGGTGGTCATGATGTAATGGCTCATCGTTGTATCGATGCCTCGCCGAGTGGCCGCTGTATTGCGGGCTAAAGGGGTTCCTACAGCTTATTAGGTAGGTGGTCATGATGTAATGGCTCATCGTTGTATCGATGCCTCGCCGAGTGGTCGCTGTATTGCGGGCTAAAGGGGTTCATACAGCTTATTAGGTAGGTGGTCATGATGTAATGGCTCATCGTTGTATCGATGCCTCGCCGAGTGGCCGCTGTATTGCGGGCTAAAGGGGTTCCTACAGCTTATTAGGTAGGTGGTCATGATGTAATGGCTCATCGTTGTATCGATGCCTCGCCGAGTGGCCGCTGTATTGCGGGATAAAGGGGGTCCTAAAGCTTATTAGGTAAGTGGTCATGATGTAAAGGCTCATCGTTGTATCGATGCCTCGCCGAGTGGTCGCTGTATTGCGGGCTAAAGGGGTTCATACAGCTTATTAGGTAAGTGGTCATGATGTAATGGCTCATCATTGTATCGATGCCTCGCCGAGTGGCCGCTGTATTGCGGGCTAAAGGGGTTCCTACAGCTTATTAGGTAAGTGGTCATGATGTAATGGCTCATTATTGTATCGATGCCTCGCCGAGTGGCCGCTGTATTGCGGGCTAAAGAGGTTCCTACAGCTAATTAGGTAGGTGGTCATGATGTAATGGCTCATCGTTGTATCGATGCCTCGCCGAGTGGCCGCTTTATTGCGGGCTAAAGGGGTTCCTACAGCTTATTAGGTAAGTGGTCATGATGTAATGGCTCATCATTGTATCGATGCCTCGCCGAATGGCTGCTGTATTGCTGGCTAAAGAGGTTCCTACAGCTTATTAGGTAAGTGGTCATGATGTAATGGCTCATCATTGTATCGATGCCTCGCCGAGTGGCCGCTGTATTGCAGGCTAAAGGGGTTCCTACAGCTTATTAGGTAAGTGGTCATGATGTAATGGCTCATCATTGTATCGATGCCTCGCCGAATGGCTGCTGTATTGCTGGCTAAAGGGGTTCCTACAGCTTATTAGGTAGGTGGTCATGATGTAATGGCTCATCGTTGTATCGATGCCTCGCCGAATGGCCGGTGTATTGCGGGCTAAAGGGGTTCCTACAGCTTATTAGGTAGGTGGTCAAGATGTAATGGCTCATCATTGTATCGATGCCTCGCCGAATGGCTGCTGTATTGCGGGCTAAAGGGGTTCCTACAGCTTATTAGGTAGGTGGTCATGATGTAATGGCTCATCGTTGTATCGATGCCTCGCCGAATGGTCGCTGTATTGCGGGCTAAAGGGGTTCCTACAGCTTATTAGGTAAGTGGTCATGATGTAATGGCTCATCGTTGTATCGATGCCTCGCCGAGTGGTCGCTGTATTGCGGGCTAAAGGGGTTCCTACAGCTTATTAGGTAGGTGGTCACGATGTAATGACTCATCGTTGTATCGATGCCTCGCCGAATGACTGCTGTATTGCGGGCTAAAGGGGTTCTTTTTTTTTTTTTTTTTTTGATTGGAGGTTTAACGACCACCGTGAGCAACTCAATGGGCTATAAGCAGTCGCCCGTCCCTAATTTATGGTCACTGGTTCCAGGGAAGGGAGAGTGCCAGTGCCGTAAGACAAACACAACATCCATGCCTCACCGGGATTCGAACCCGGACCCCTTACGGACGAATGATCACAAGCCAGCGCCTTAGACCACTGCGCCACCGGGGCGGCCTAAAGGGGTTCCTACAGCTTATTAGGTAAGTGGTCATGATAAAATGGCTCATCGTTGTATCGATGCCTCGCCGAGTGGCAGCTGTATTGCGGGCTAAAGGGATTCCTACAGCTTATTAGGTAAGTGGTCATGAAATAATGGCTCATCGTTGTAACGATGCCTCGCCGAGTGGCCGCTGTATTGCTGGCTAAAGGGGTTCCTAAAGCTTATTAGGTAAGTGGTCATGATGTAATGGCTCATCGTTGTATCAATGCCTCACCGAATGGCCGTTGTATTGCGGGCTAAAGGGGTTCCTACAGCTTACTAGATAGGTGGTCATGATGTAATTTCTCATCGTTGTATCGATGCCTCGCCGAGTGGCCGCTGTATTGCGGGCTAAAGGGGTTCCTACAGCTTATTAGGTAAGTGGTCATGATGTAATGGCTCATCGTTGTATGGATGCCTCACCGAATGGCCGTTGTATTGCGGGCTAAAGGGGTTCCTACAGCTTACTAGATAGGTGGTCATGATGTAATTTCTCATCGTTGTATCGATGCCTCGCCGAGTGGCCGCTGTATTGCGGGCTAAAGGGGTTCCTACAGCTTATTAGGTAGGTGGTCATGATGTAATGGCTCATCGTTGTATCGATGCCTCGCTGAGTGGCCGCTGTATTGCGGGCTAAAGGGGTTCCTACAGCTTATTAGGTAGGTGGTCATGATGTAATGGCTCATCGTTGTATCGATGCCTCGCCGAGTGGCCGCTGTATTGCGGGCTAAAGGGGTTCCTACAGCTTATTAGGCAGGTGGTCATGATGTAATGGCTCATCGTTGTATCGGTGCCTCACCGAGTGGCCGCTGTATTGCGGGCTAAAGGGGTTCCTACAGCTTATTAGGTAGGTGGTCATGATGTAATGGCTCATCGTTGTATCGATGCCTCGCCGAATGGCCGGTGTATTGCGGGCTAAAGGGGTTCCTACAGCTTATTAGGTAGGTGGTCATGATGTAATGGCTCATCGTTGTATCGATGCCTCGCCGAATGGCTGCTGTATTGCGGGCTAAAGGGGTTCCTACAGCTTATTAGGTAAGTGGTTATGATGTAATGGCTCATCGTTGTATCGATGCCTCGCCGAGTGGCCGCTGTATTGCGGGCTAAAGGGGTTCCTACAGCTTATTAGGTAAGTGGTCATGATGTAATGGCTCATCGTTGTATCGATGCCTCGCCCAGTGGCCGCTGTATTGCGGGCTAAAGGGGTTCCTACAGCTTATTAGGTAAGCGGTCATGATGTAATGGCTCATCGTTGTATCGATGCCTCGCCGAGTGGCAGCTGTATTGTGGGCTAAAGGGATTCCTACAGCTTATTAAGTAGGTGGTCATGATGTAATGGCTCATCGTTGTATCGATGCCTCGCCGAATGGCTGCTGTATTGCGGGCTAAAGGGGTTCCTACAGCTTATTAGGTAAGTGGTCATGATGTAATGGCTCATCGTTGTATCGATGCCTCGCCGAGTGGCCGCTGTATTGCGGGCTAAAGGGGTTCCTACAGCTTATTAGGTAAGTGGTCATGATGTAATGGCTCATCGTTGTATCGATGCCTCGCCGAGTGGCCGCTGTATTGCGGGCTAAAGGGGTTCCTACAGCTTATTAGGTAAGTGGTCATGATGTAATGGCTCATCGTTGTATCGATGCCTCGCCGAGTGGCTGCTGTATTGCGGGCTAAAGGGGTTCCTACAGCTTATTAGGTAGGTGGTCATGAGGTAATGGCTCATCGTTGTATCGATGCCTCGCCGAGTGGCTGCTGTATTGCGGGCTAAAGGGGTTCCTACAGCTTATTAGGTAAGTGGTTATGATGTAATGGCTCATCGTTGTATCGATGCCTCGCCGAGTGGCCGCTGTATTGCGGGCTAAAGGGGTTCCTACAGCTTATTAGGTAAGTGGTCATGATGTAATGGCTCATCGTTGTATCGATGCCTCGCCGAGTGGCTGCTGTATTGCGGGCTAAAGGGGTTCCTACAGCTTATTAGGTAGGTGGTCATGATGTAATGGCTCATCGTTGTATCGATGCCTCGCCGAGTGGTCGCTGTATTGCGGGCTAAAGGGGTTCCTACAGCTTATTAGGTAGGTGGTCACGATGTAATGACTCATCGTTGTATCGATGCCTCGCCGAATGACTGCTGTATTGCGGGCTAAAGGGGTTCTTTTTTTTTTTTTTTTTTGATTGGAGGTTTAACGACCACCGTGAGCAACTCAATGGGCTATAAGCAGTCGCCCGTCCCTAATTTAGGGTCACTGGTTCCAGGGAAGGGAGAGTGCCAGTGCCGTAAGACAAACACAACATCCATGCCTCACCGGGATTCGAACCCGGACCCCTTACGGACGAATGATCACAAGCCAGCGCCTTAGACCACTGCGCCACCGGGGCGGCCTAAAGGGGTTCCTACAGCTTATTAGGTAAGTGGTCATGATAAAATGGCTCATCGTTGTATCGATGCCTCGCCGAGTGGCAGCTGTATTGCGGGCTAAAGGGATTCCTACAGCTTATTAAGTAGGTGGTCATGATGTAATGGCTCATCGTTGTATCGGTGCCTCGCCGAATGGCAGCTGTATTGCGGGCTAAAGGGGTTCCTACAGCTTATTAGGTAAGTGGTCATGAAGTAATGGCTCATCGTTGTATCGATGCCTCGCCGAGTGGCCGCTGTATTGCTGGCTAAAGGGGTTCCTACAGCTTATTAGGTAAGTGGTCATGATGTAATGGCTCATCGTTGTATCAATGCCTCGCCGAGTGGCCGCTGTATTGCGGGCTAAAGGGGTTCCTACAGCTTATTAGGTAAGTGGTCATGATGTAATGGCTCATCGTTGTATGGATGCCTCACCGAATGGCCGTTGTATTGCGGGCTAAAGGGGTTCCTACAGCTTACTAGATAGGTGGTCATGATGTAATTTCTCATCGTTGTATCGATGCCTCGCCGAGTGGCCGCTGTATTGCGGGCTAAAGGGGTTCCTACAGCTTATTAGGTAGGTGGTCATGATGTAATGGCTCATCGTTGTATCGATGCCTCGCCGAGTGGCCGCTGTATTGCGGGCTAAAGGGGTTCCTACAGCTTATTAGGTAGGTGGTCATGATGTAATGGCTCATCGTTGTATCGATGCCTCGCCGAATGGCCGGTGTATTGCGGGCTAAAGGGGTTCCTACAGCTTATTAGGTAGGTGGTCATGATGTAATGGCTCATCGTTGTATCGATGCCTCGCCGAATGGCTGCTGTATTGCGGGCTAAAGGGGTTCCTACAGCTTATTAGGTAAGTGGTTATGATGTAATGGCTCATCGTTGTATCGATGCCTCGCCGAGTGGCCGCTGTATTGCGGGCTAAAGGGGTTCCTACAGCTTATTAGGTAAGTGGTCATGATGTAATGGCTCATCGTTGTATCGATGCCTCGCCGAGTGGCCGCTGTATTGCGGGCTAAAGGGGTTCCTACAGCTAATTAGGTAAGTGGTCATGATGTAATGGCTCATCGTTGTATCGATGCCTCGCCGAGTGGCAGCTGTATTGCGGGCTAAAGAGATTCCTACAGCTTATTAAGTAGGTGGTCATGATGTAATGGCTCATCGTTGTATCGGTGCCTCGCCGAATGGCTGCTGTATTGCGGGCTAAAGGGGTTCCTACAGCTTATTAGGTAGGTGGTCATGATGTAATGGCTCATCGTTGTATCGATGCCTCGCCGAGTGGCCGCTGTATTGCGGGCTAAATTGGTTCCTACAGCTTATTAGGTAGGTGGTTATGATGTAATGGCTCATCGTTGTATCGATGCCTCGCCGAATGGCTGCTGTATTGCGGGCTAAAGGGGTTCCTACAGCTTATTAGGTAAGTGGTCATGAAGTAATGGCTCATCGTTGTATCGATGCCTCGCCGAGTGGCCGCTGTATTGCGGGCTAAAGGGGTTCCTACAGCTTATTAGGTAAGTGGTCATGATGTAATGGCTCATCGTTGTATCGATGCCTCGCCGAGTGGCCGCTGTATTGCGGGCTAAAGGGGTTCCTACAGCTTATTAGGTAGGTGGTCATGATGTAATGGCTCATCGTTGTATCGATGCTCCGCCGAATGGCTGCTGTATTGCGGGCTAAAGGGGTTCCTACAGCTTATTAGGTAAGTGGTCATGATGTAATGGCTCATCGTTGCATCGATGCCTCGCCGAGTGGCCGCTGTATTGCGGGCTAAAGGGGTTCCTACAGCTTATTAGGTAAGTGGTCATGATGTAATGGCTCATCGTTGTATCGATGCCTCGCCGAGTGGCCGCTGTATTGCGGGCTAAAGGGGTTCCTACAGCTTATTAGGTAAGTGGTTATGATGTAATGGCTCATCGTTGTATCGATGCCTCGCCGAGTGGCCGCTGTATTGCGGGCTAAAGGGGTTCCTACAGCTTATTAGGTAAGTGGTCATGATGTAATGGCTCATCGTTGTATCGATGCCTCGCCGAGTGGCTGCTGTATTGCGGGCTAAAGGGGTTCCTACAGCTTATTAGGTAGGTGGTCATGAGGTAATGGGTCATCGTTGTATCGATGCCTCGCCGAGTGGCCGCTGTATTGCGGGCTAAAGGGGTTCCTACAGCTTATTAGGTAAGTGGTTATGATGTAATGGCTCATCGTTGTATCGATGCCTCGCCGAGTGGCCGCTGTATTGCGGGCTAAAGGGGTTCCTACAGCTTATTAGGTAAGTGGTCATGATGTAATGGCTCATCGTTGTATCGATGCCTCGCCGAGTGGCTGCTGTATTGCGGGCTAAAGGGGTTCCTACAGCTTATTAGGTAGGTGGTCATGATGTAATGGCTCATCGTTGTATCGATGCCTCGCCGAGTGGTCGCTGTATTGCGGGCTAAAGGGGTTCCTACAGCTTATTAGGTAGGTGGTCACGATGTAATGACTCATCGTTGTATCGATGCCTCGCCGAATGACTGCTGTATTGCGGGCTAAAGGGGTTCTTTTTTTTTTTTTTTTTTTTTTTTTTTTTGATTGGAGGTTTAACGACCACCGTGAGCAACTCAATGGGCTATAAGCAGTCGCCCGTCCCTAATTTAGGGTCACTGGTTCCAGGGAAGGGAGAGTGCCAGTGCCGTAAGACAAACACAACATCCATGCCTCACCGGGATTCGAACCCGGACCCCTTACGGACGAATGATCACAAGCCAGCGCCTTAGACCACTGCGCCACCGGGGCGGCCTAAAGGGGTTCCTACAGCTTATTAGGTAAGTGGTCATGATAAAATGGCTCATCGTTGTATCGATGCCTCGCCGAGTGGCAGCTGTATTGCGGGCTAAAGGGATTCCTACAGCTTATTAAGTAGGTGGTCATGATGTAATGGCTCATCGTTGTATCGGTGCCTCGCCGAATGGCAGCTGTATTGCGGGCTAAAGGGGTTCCTACAGCTTATTAGGTAAGTGGTCATGAAGTAATGGCTCATCGTTGTATCGATGCCTCGCCGAGTGGCCGCTGTATTGCTGGCTAAAGGGGTTCCTACAGCTTATTAGGTAAGTGGTCATGATGTAATGGCTCATCGTTGTATCAATGCCTCGCCGAGTGGCCGCTGTATTGCGGGCTAAAGGGGTTCCTACAGCTTATTAGGTAAGTGGTCATGATGTAATGGCTCATCGTTATATGGATGCCTCACCGAATGGCCGTTGTATTGCGGGCTAAAGGGGTTCCTACAGCTTACTAGATAGGTGGTCATGATGTAATTTCTCATCGTTGTATCGATGCCTCGCCGAGTGGCCGCTGTATTGCGGGCTAAAGGGGTTCCTACAGCTTATTAGGTAGGTGGTCATGATGTAATGGCTCATCGTTGTATCGATGCCTCGCCGAGTGGCCGCTGTATTGCGGGCTAAAGGGGTTCCTACAGCTTATTAGGTAGGTGGTCATGATGTAATGGCTCATCGTTGTATCGATGCCTCGCCGAATGGCCGGTGTATTGCGGGCTAAAGGGGTTCCTACAGCTTATTAGGTAGGTGGTCATGATGTAATGGCTCATCGTTGTATCGATGCCTCGCCGAATGGCTGCTGTATTGCGGGCTAAAGGGGTTCCTACAGCTTATTAGGTAAGTGGTTATGATGTAATGGCTCATCGTTGTATCGATGCCTCGCCGAGTGGCCGCTGTATTGCGGGCTAAAGGGGTTCCTACAGCTTATTAGGTAAGTGGTCATGATGTAATGGCTCATCGTTGTATCGATGCCTCGCCGAGTGGCCGCTGTATTGCGGGCTAAAGGGGTTCCTACAGCTTATTAGGTAAGTGGTCATGATGTAATGGCTCATCGTTGTATCGATGCCTCGCCGAGTGGCAGCTGTATTGCGGGCTAAAGGGATTCCTACAGCTTATTAAGTAGGTGGTCATGATGTAATGGCTCATCGTTGTATCGGTGCCTCGCCGAATGGCTGCTGTATTGCGGGCTAAAGGGGTTCCTACAGCTTATTAGGTAGGTGGTCATGATGTAATGGCTCATCGTTGTATCGATGCCTCGCCGAGTGGCCGCTGTATTGCGGGCTAAAGGGGTTCCTACAGCTTATTAGGTAGGTGGTTATGATGTAATGGCTCATCGTTGTATCGATGCCTCGCCGAATGGCTGCTGTATTGCGGGCTAAAGGGGTTCCTACAGCTTATTAGGTAAGTGGTCATGAAGTAATGGCTCATCGTTGTATCGATGCCTCGCCGAGTGGCCGCTGTATTGCGGGCTAAAGGGGTTCCTACAGCTTATTAGGTAAGTGGTCATGATGTAATGGCTCATCGTTGTATCGATGCCTCGCCGAGTGGCCGCTGTATTGCGGGCTAAAGGGGTTCCTACAGCTTATTAGGTAGGTGGTCATGATGTAATGGCTCATCGTTGTATCGATGCCCCGCCGAATGGCTGCTGTATTGCGGGCTAAAGGGGTTCCTACAGCTTATTAGGTAAGTGGTCATGAAGTAATGGCTCATCGTTGTATCGATGCCTCGCCGAGTGGCCGCTGTATTGCGGCCTAAAAGGGTTCCTACAGCTTATTAGGTAGGTGGTCATGAAGTAATGGCTCATCGTTGCATCGATGCCTCGCCGAGTGGCCGCTGTATTGCGGGCTAAAAGGGTTCCTACAGCTTATTATGTAGGTGGTCTTGATGTAATGGCTCATCGTTGTATCGATGCCTCGCCGAGTGGCCGCTGTATTGCGAGCTAAAGGGGTTCCTACAGCTTATTAGGTAAGTGGTCATGATGTAATGGCTCATCGTTGTATCGATGCCTCGCCGAGTGGCCGCTGTATTGCGGGCTAAAGGGGTTAATACAGCTTATTAGGTAGGTGGTCATGATGTAATGGCTCATCGTTGTATCGATGCCTCGACGAGTGGCCGCTGTATTGCGGGCTAAAGGGGTTCCTACAGCTTATTAGGTAGGTGGTCATGATGTAATGGCTCATCGTTGTATCGATGCCTCGACGAGTGGCCGCTGTATTGCGGGCTAAAGGGGTTCCTACAGCTTATTAGGTAGGTAGTCATGATGTAATGGTTCATCTTTGTATCGATGCCTTGCCGAGTGGCCGCTGTATTGCGGGCTAAAGGGGTTCCTACAGCTTATTAGATAAGTGGTCATGATGTAATGGCTCATCGTTGTATCGATGCCTCGCCGAGTGGCCGCTGTATTGCGGGCTAAAGGGGTTCCTACAGCTTATTAGATAGGTGGTCATGATGTAATTTCTCATCGTTGTACGGATGCCTCGCCGAGTGGCCGCTGTATTGCGGGCTAAAGGGGTTCCTACAGCTTATTAAGTAGGTGGTCATGATGTAATGGCTCATCGTTGTATCGATGCCTCGCCGAGTGGCCGCTGTATTGCGGGCTAAAGGGTTCCTACAGCTTATTAGGTAGGTGGTCATGATGTAATGGTTCATCGTTGTATCGATGCCTCGCCGAGTGGCCGCTGTATTGCGGGATAAAGGGGTTCCTACAGCTTATTAGGTAGGTGGTCATGATGTAATGGCTCATCGTTGTATCGATGCCTCGCCGAGTGGCCGCTGTATTGCGGGCTAAAGGGGTTCCTACAGCTTATTAGGTAGGTGGTCATGATGTAATGGCTCATCGTTGTATCGATGCCTCGCCGAATGGCCGGTGTATTGCGGGCTAAAGGGGTTCCTACAGCTTATTAGGTAGGTGGTCATGATGTAATGGCACATCGTTGTATCGATGCCTCGCCGAATGGCTGCTGTATTGCTGGCTAAAGGGGTTCCTACAGCGTATTAGGTAAGTGGTTATGATGTAATGGCTCATCGTTGTATCGATGCCTCTCCGAGTGGCCGCTGTATTGCGGGCTAAAGGGGTTCCTACAGCTTATTAGGTAAGTGGTCATGATGTAATGGCTCATCGTTGTATCGATGCCTCGCCGAGTGGCCGCTGTATTGCGGGCTAAAGGGGTTCCTACAGCTTATTAGGTAAGTGGTCATGATGTAATGGCTCATCGTTGCATCGATGCCTCGCCGAGTGGAAGCTGTATTGCGGGCTAAAGGGATTCCTACAGCTTATTAAGTAGGTGGTCATGATGTAATGGCTCATCGTTGTATCGGTGCCTCGCCGAATGGCTGCTGTATTGCGGGCTAAAGGGGTTCCTACAGCTTATTAGGTAGGTGGTCATGATGTAATGGCTCATCGTTGTATCGATGATTCGCCGAGTGGCCGCTGTATTGCGGGCTAAAGGGGTTCCTACAGCTTATTAGGTAGGTGGTCATGATGTAATGGCTCATCGTTGTATCGATGCCTCGCCGAATGGCTGCTGTATTGCGGGCTAAAGGGGTTCCTACAGCTTATTAGGTAAGTGGTCATGAAGTAATGGCTCATCGTTGTATCGATGCCTCGCCGAGTGGCCGCTGTATTGCGGGCTAAAGGGGTTCCTACAGCTTATTAGGTAAGTGGTCATGATGTAATGGCTCATCGTTGTATCGATGCCTCGCCGAGTGGCCGCTGTATTGCGGGCTAAAGGGGTTCCTACAGCTTATTAGGTAGGTGGTCATGATGTAATGGCTCATCGTTGTATCGATGCAACGCCGAATGGCTGCTGTATTGCGGGCTAAAGGGGTTCCTACAGCTTATTAGGTAAGTGGTCATGAAGTAATGGCTCATCGTTGTATCGATGCCTCGCCGAGTGGCCGCTGTATTGCGGGCTAAAAGGGTTCCTACAGCTTATTAGGTAGGTGGTCATGATGTAATGGCTCATCGTTGTATCGATGCCTCGCCGAGTGGCCGCTGTATTGCGAGCTAAAGGGGTTCCTACAGCTTATTAGGTAAGTGGTCATGATGTAATGGCTCATCGTTGTATCGATGCCTCGCCGAGTGGCCGCTGTATTGCGGGCTAAAGGGGTTAATACAGCTTATTAGGTAGGTGGTCATGATGTAATGGCTCATCGTTGTATCGATGCCTCGCCGAGTGGCCGGTGTATTGCGGGCTAAAGGGGTTCCCACAGCTTATTAGGTAGGTGGTCATGATGTAATGGCTCATCGTTGTATCGATGCCTCGCCGAGTGGCCGCTGTATTGCGGGCTGAAGGGGTTCCTACAGCTTATTAGGTAGGTGGTCACGATGTAATGGTTCATCGTTGTATCGATGCCTCGCCGAATGGCTGCTGTATTGCGGGCTAAAGGGGTTCCTACAGCTTATTAGGTAAGTGGTCATGATGTAATGGCTCATCGTTGTATAGATGCCTCGCCGAGTGGCCGCTGTATTGCGGGCTAAAGGGGTTCCTACAGCTTATTAGGTAGGTGGTCATGATGTAATGGCTCATCGTTGTATCGATGCCTCGCCGAGTGGCCGCTGTATTGCGGGCTAAAGGGGTTCCTACAGCTTATTAGGTAGGTGGTCATGATGTAATGGTTCATCGTTGTATCGATGCCTCGCCGAGTGGCCGCTGTATTGCGGGCTAAAGGGGTTCCTACAGCTTATTAGGTAAGTGGTCATGATGTAATGGCTCATCGTTGTATCGATGCCTCGCTGAGTGTGCGCTGTAATGCGGGCTAAAGGAGTTCCTACAGCTTATTAGGTAAGTGGTCATGATGTAATGGCTCATCGTTGTATCGATGCCTCGCCGAGTGGCGGCTGTATTGCGGGCTAAAGGGGTTCCTACAGCTTATTAAGTAGGTGGTCATGATGTAATGGCTCATCGTTGTATCGATGCCTCGCCGAGTGGCCGCTGTATTGCGGGCTAAAGGGGTTCCTACAGCTTATTAGGTAAGTGGTCATGAAGTAATGGCTAATCGTTGTATCGATGCCTCGCCGAGTGGCCGCTGTTATTGCGGGCTAAAGGGGTTCCTACAGCTGATTAGGTAGGTGGTCATGATGTAATTTCTCATCGTTGTGTCGATGCCTCGCCGAGTGGCCGCTGTATTGCGGGCTAAAGGGGTTCCTACAGCTTATTAGGTAGGTGGTCATGATGTAATGGCTCATCGTTGTATCGATGCCTCGCCGAGTGGCCGCTGTATTGCGGGCTAAAGGGGTTCCTACAGCTTATTAGGTAGGTGGTCATGATGTAATGGCTCATCGTTGTATCGATGCCTCGCCGAGTGGCCGCTGTATTGCGGGCTAAAGGGGTTCCTACAGCTTATTAGTTAGGTGGTCATGATGTAATGGCTCATCGTTGTATCGATGCCTCGCCGAGTACCCGCTGTATTGCGGGCTAAAGGGGTTCCTACAGCTTATTAGGTAAGTGGTCATGATGTAATGGCTCATCGTTGTACCGATGCCTCGCCGAGTGGCCGCTGTATTGCGGGCTAAAAGGCTTCCTACAGCTTATTAGGTAGGTGGTCATGATGTAATGGCTCATCGTTGTATCGATGCCTTGCCGAGTGGCCGCTGTATTGCGGGCTAAAGAATTTCCTACAGCTTATTAGGTAGGTGGTCATGATGTAATGGCTCATCGTTGTATCGATGCCTCGCCGAGTGGCCGCTGTATTGCGGGCTAAAGGGGTTCCTACAGCTTATTAGGTAGGTGGTCATGATGTAATGGCTCATCGTTGTATCGATGCCTCGCCGAGTGGCCGCTGTATTGCGGGCTAAAGGGGTTCCTACAGCTTATTAGGTAAGTGGTCATGAAGTAATGGCTCATCGTTGTATCGATGTCTCGCCTAGTGGCCGCTGTATTGCGGGCTAAAGGGGTTCCTACAGCTTATTAGGTAAGTGGTCATGATGTAATGGCTCATCGTTGTATCGATGCCTCGCCGAGTGGGCGCTGTATTGCGGGCTAAAGGGGTTCCTACAGCTTATTAGGTAAGTGGTCATGATGTAATGGCTCATCGTTGTATCGATGCCTCGCCGAGTTGCGGCTGTATTGCGGGCTAAAGGGGTTCCTACAGCTTATTAAGTAGGTGGTCATGATGTAATGGCTCATCGTTGTATCGGTGCCTTGCCGAATGGCTGCTGTATGGCGGGCTAAAGGGGTTCCTACAGCTTATTAGGTAAGTGGTCATGAAGTAATGGCTCATCGTTGTATCGATGCCTCACCGAGTGGCCGCTGTATTTCGGGCTAAAGGGGTTCCTACAGCTTATTAGGTAGGTGGTCATGATGTAATGGCTCATCGTTGTATCGATGCCTCGCCGAGTGGCCGCTGTATTGCGGGCTAAAGTGGTTCCTACAGCTTATTAGGTAAGTGGTCATGAAGTAATGGCTCATCGTTGTATCGATGCCTCGCCGAGTGGCCGCTGTATTGCGGGCTAAAAGGGTTCCTACAGCTGATTAGGTAGGTGGTCATGATGTAATTTCTCATCGTTGTGTCGATGCCTCGCCGAGTGGCCGCTGTATTGCGGGCTAAAGGGGTTCCTACAGCTTATTAGGTAGGTGGTCATGATGTAATGGCTCATCGTTGTATCGATGCCTCGCCGAGTGGCCGCTGTATTGCGGGCTAAAGGGGTTCCTACAGCTTATTAGGTAGGTGGTCATGATGTAATGGCTCATCGTTGTATCGATGCCTCGCCGAGTAGCCGCTGTATTGCGGGCTAAAGGGGTTCCTACAGCTTATTAGGTAAGTGGTCATGATGTAATGGCTCATCGTTGTATCGATGCCTCGCCGAGTGGCCGCTGTATTGCGGGCTAAAGGGGTTCCTACAGCTTATTAGGTAGGTGGTCATGATGTAATGGCTCATCGTTGTATCGATGCCTCGCCGAGTGGGCGCTGTATTGCGGGCTAAAGGGGTTCCTACAGCTTATTAGGTAAGTGGTCATGATGTAATGGCTCATCGTTGTATCGATGCCTCGCCGAGTGGCCGCTGTATTGCGGGCTAAAGGGTTCCCACAGCTTATTAAGTAGGTGGTCATGATGTAATGGCTCATCGTTGTATCGATGCCTCGCCGAGTGGCCGCTGTATTGCGGGCTAAAGGGGTTCCTACAGCTTATTAGGTAGGTGGTCATGATGTAATGGCTCATCGTTGTATCGATGCCTCGCCGAGTGGCCGCTGTATTGCGGGCTAAAGGGGTTCCTACAGCTTATTAGGTAGGTGGTCATGATGTAATGGCTCATCGTTGTATCGATGCCTCGCCGAGTGGCCGCTGTATTGCGGGCTAAAGGGGTTCCTACAGCTTATTAGGTAGGTGGTCATGATGTAATGGCTCATCGTTGTATCGATGCCTCGCCGAGTGGCCGCTGTATTGCGGGCTAAAGGGGTTCCTACAGCTTATTAGGTAGGTGGTCATGATGTAATGGCTCATCGTTGTATCGATGCCTCGCCGAGTGGCCGCTGTATTGCGGGCTAAAGGGGTTCCTACAGCTTATTAGGTAGGTGGTCATGATGTAATGGCTCATCGTTGTATCGATGCCTCGCCGAGTGGCCGCTGTATTGCGGGCTAAAGGGGTTCCTACAGCTTATTAGGTAAGTGGTCATGATGTAATGGCTCATCGTTGTATAGATGCCTCGCCGAGTGGCCGCTGTATTGCGAGCTAAAGGGGTTCCTACAGCTTATTAGGTAAGTGGTCATGATGTAATGGCTCATCGTTGTATCGATGCCTCGCCGAGTGGCCGCTGTATTGCGGGATAAATGGGTTCCTACAGCTTATTAGGTAAGTGGTCATGATGTAATGGCTCATCGTTGTATCGATGCCTCGCCGAGTGGCCGCTGTATTGCGGGCTAAAGGGGTTCCTACAGCTTATTAGGTAAGTGGTCATGATGTAATGGCTCATCGTTGTATCGATGCCTCGCCGAGTGGCCGCTGTTTTGCGGGCTAAAGGGGTTCCTACAGCTTATTAGGTAAGTGGCCATGATGTAATGGCTCATCGTTGTATCGATGCCTCGCCGAGTGGCCGCTGTATTGCGGGCTAAAGGGGTTCCTACAGCTTATTAGGTAAGTGGTCATGATGTAATGGCTCATCGTTGTATCGATGCCTCGCCGAGTGGCCGCTGTATTGCGGGCTAAAGGGGTTCCTACAGCTTATTAGGTAAGTGGTCATGATGTAATGGCTCATCGTTGTATCGATGCCTCGCCGAGTGGCCGCTGTATTGCGGGCTAAAGGGGTTCCTACAGCTTATTAGGTAGGTGGTCATGAAGTAATGGCTCATCGTTGTATCGATGCCTCGCCGAGTGGCCGCTGTATTGCGGGCTAAAAGGGGTTCCTACAGCTTATTATGTAGGTGGTCTTGATGTAATGGCTCATCGTTGTATCGATGCCTCGCCGAGTGGCCGCTGTATTGCGAGCTAAAGGGGTTCCTACAGCTTATTAGGTAAGTGGTCATGATGTAATGGCTCATCGTTGTATCGATGCCTCGCCGAGTGGCCGCTGTATTGCGGGCTAAAGGGGTTAATACAGCTTATTAGGTAGGTGGTCATGATGTAATGGCTCATCGTTGTATCGATGCCTCGCCGAGTGGCCGCTGTATTGCGGGCTAAAGGGGTTCCTACAGCTTATTAGGTAGGTGGTCATGATGTAATGGCTCATCGTTGTATCGATGCCTCGCCGAGTGGCCGCTGTATTGCGGGCTAAAGGGGTTCCTACAGCTTATTAGGTAGGTAGTCATGATGTAATGGTTCATCTTTGTATCGATGCCTTGCCGAGTGGCCGCTGTATTGCGGGCTAAAGGGGTTCCTACAGCTTATTAGATAAGTGGTCATGATGTAATGGCTGATCGTTGTATAGATGCCTTGCCGAGTGGCCGCTGTATTGCGGGCTAAAGGGGTTCCTACAGCTTATTAGATAGGTGGTCATGATGTAATTTCTCATCGTTGTACCGATGCCTCGCCGAGTGGCCGCTGTATTGCGGGCTAAAGGGGTTCCTACAGCTTATTAGGTAGGTGGTCATGATGTAATGGCTCATCGTTGTATCGATGCCTCGCCGAGTGGCCGCTGTATTGCGGGCTAAAGGGGTTCCTACAGCTTATTAGGTAGGTGGTCATGATGTAATGGCTCATCGTTGTATCGATGCCTCGCCGAGTGGCCGCTGTATTGCGGGCTAAAGGGGTTCCTACAGCTTATTAGGTAGGTGGTCATGATGTAATGGCTCATCGTTGTATCGATGCCTCGCCGAGTGGCCGCTGTATTGCGGGCTAAAGGGGTTCCTACAGCTTATTAGGTAAGTGGTCATGATGTAATGGCTCATCGTTGTATAGATGCCTCGCCGAGTGGCCGCTGTATTGCGAGCTAAAGGGGTTCCTACAGCTTATTAGGTAAGTGGTCATGATGTAATGGCTCATCGTTGTATCGATGCCTCGTCGAGTGGCCGCTGTATTGCGGGATAAATGGGTTCCTACAGCTTATTAGGTAAGTGGTCATGATGTAATGGCTCATCGTTGTATCGATGCCTCGCCGAGTGGCCGCTGTATTGCGGGCTAAAGGGGTTCCTACAGCTTATTAGGTAAGTGGTCATGATGTAATGGCTCATCGTTGTATCGATGCCTCGCCGAGTGGCCGCTGTTTTGCGGGCTAAAGGGGTTCCTACAGCTTATTAGGTAAGTGGTCATGATGTAATGGCTCATCGTTGTATCGATGCCTCGCCGAGTGGCCGCTGTATTGCGGGCTAAAGGGGTTCCTACAGCTTATTAGGTAAGTGGTCATGATGTAATGGCTCATCGTTGTATCGATGCCTCGCCGAGTGGCCGCTGTATTGCGGGCTAAAGGGGTTCCTACAGCTTATTAGGTAAGTGGTCATGATGTAATGGCTCATCGTTGTATCGATGCCTCGCCGAGTGGCCGCTGTATTGCGGGCTAAAGGGGTTCCTACAGCTTATTAGGTAGGTGGTCATGAAGTAATGGCTCATCGTTGTATCGATGCCTCGCCGAGTGGCCGCTGTATTGCGGGCTAAAAGGGTTCCTACAGCTTATTATGTAGGTGGTCTTGATGTAATGGCTCATCGTTGTATCGATGCCTCGCCGAGTGGCCGCTGTATTGCGAGCTAAAGGGGTTCCTACAGCTTATTAGGTAAGTGGTCATGATGTAATGGCTCATCGTTGTATCGATGCCTCGCCGAGTGGCCGCTGTATTGCGGGCTAAAGGGGTTAATACAGCTTATTAGGTAGGTGGTCATGATGTAATGGCTCATCGTTGTATCGATGCCTCGCCGAGTGGCCGCTGTATTGCGGGCTAAAGGGGTTCCTACAGCTTATTAGGTAGGTGGTCATGATGTAATGGCTCATCGTTGTATCGATGCCTCGCCGAGTGGCCGCTGTATTGCGGGCTAAAGGGGTTCCTACAGCTTATTAGGTAGGTAGTCATGATGTAATGGTTCATCTTTGTATCGATGCCTTGCCGAGTGGCCGCTGTATTGCGGGCTAAAGGGGTTCCTACAGCTTATTAGATAAGTGGTCATGATGTAATGGCTGATCGTTGTATAGATGCCTTGCCGAGTGGCCGCTGTATTGCGGGCTAAAGGGGTTCCTACAGCTTATTAGATAGGTGGTCATGATGTAATGGCTCATCGTTGTACCGATGCCTCGCCGAGTGGCCGCTGTATTGCGGGCTAAAGGGGTTCCTACAGCTTATTAAGTAGGTGGTCATGATGTAATGGCTCATCGTTGTATCGATGCCTCGCCGAGTGGCCGCTGTATTGCGGGCTAAAGGGTTCCTACAGCTTATTAGGTAGGTGGTCATGATGTAATGGCTCATCGTTGTATCGATGCCTCGCCGAGTGGCCGCTGTATTGCGGGATAAAGGGGTTCCTACAGCTTATTAGGTAGGTGGTCATGATGTAATGGCTCATCGTTGTATCGATGCCTCGCCGAGTGGCCGCTGTATTGCGGGCTAAAAGGGTTCCTACAGCTTATTAGGTAGGTGGTCATGATGTAATGGCTCATCGTTGTATCGATGCCTCGCCGAATGGCCGGTGTATTGCGGGCTAAAGGGGTTCCTACAGCTTATTAGGTAGGTGGTCATGATGTAATGGCACATCGTTGTATCGATGCCTCGCCGAGTGGCTGCTGTATTGCTGGCTAAAGGGGTTCCTACAGCGTATTAGGTAAGTGGTTATGATGTAATGGCTCATCGTTGTATCGATGCCTCGCCGATTGGCCGCTGTATTGCGGGCTAAATGGGTTCCTACAGCTTATTAGGTAAGTGGTCATGATGTAATGGCTCATCGTTGTATCGATGCCTCGCCGAGTGGAAGCTGTATTGCGGGCTAAAGGGATTCCTACAGCTTATTAAGTAGGTGGTCATGATGTAATGGCTCATCGTTGTATCGGTGCCTCGCCGAATGGCTGCTGTATTGCGGGCTAAAGGGGTTCCTACAGCTTATTAGGTAGGTGGTCATGATGTAATGGCTCATCGTTGTATCGATGATTCGCCGAGTGGCCGCTGTATTGCGGGCTAAAGGGGTTCCTACAGCTTATTAGGTAGGTGGTCATGATGTAATGGCTCATCGTTGTATCGATGCAACGCCGAATGTCTGCTGTATTGCGGGCTAAAGGGGTTCCTACAGCTTATTAGGTAAGTGGTCATGAAGTAATGGCTCATCGTTGTATCGATGCCTCGCCGAGTGGCCGCTGTATTGCGGGCTAAAAGGGTTCCTACAGCTTATTAGGTAGGTGGTCATGATGTAATGGCTCATCGTTGTATCGATGCCTCGCCGAGTGGCCGCTGTATTGCGGGCTAAAGGGGTTAATACAGCTTATTAGGTAGGTGGTCATGATGTAATGGCTCATCGTTGTATCGATGCCTCGCCGAGTGGCCGCTGTATTGCGGGCTAAAGGGGTTCCTACAGCTTATTAGGTAGGTGGTCATGATGTAATGGCTCATCGTTGTATCGATGCCTCGCCGAGTGGCCGCTGTATTGCGGGCTGAAGGGGTTCCTACAGCTTATTAGGTAGGTGGTCACGATGTAATGGTTCATCGTTGTATCGATGCCTCGCCGAATGGCTGCTGTATTGCGGGCTAAAGGGGTTCCTACAGCTTATTAGGTAAGTGGTCATGATGTAATGGCTCATCGTTGTATCGATGCCTCGCCGAGTGGCCGCTGTATTGCGGGCTAAAGGGGTTCCTACAGCTTATTAGGTAGGTGGTCATGATGTAATGGCTCATCGTTGTATCGATGCCTCGCCGAGTGGCCGCTGTATTGCGGGCTAAAGGGGTTCCTACAGCTTATTAGGTAGGTGGTCATGATGTAATGGTTCATCGTTGTATCGATGCCTCGCCGAGTGGCCGCTGTATTGCGGGCTAAAGGGGTTCCTACAGCTTATTAGGTAAGTGGTCATGATGTAATGGCTCATCGTTGTATCGATGCCTCGCCGAGTGTGCGCTGTATTGCGGGCTAAAGGAGTTCCTACAGCTTATTAGGTAAGTGGTCATGATGTAATGGCTCATCGTTGTATCGATGCCTCGCCGAGTGGCGGCTGTATTGCGGGCTAAAGGGGTTCCTACAGCTTATTAAGTAGGTGGTCATGATGTAATGGCTCATCGTTGTATCGGTGCCTCGCCGAATGGCTGCTGTATGGCGGGCTAAAGGGGTTCCTACAGCTTATTAGGTAAGTGGTCATGAAGTAATGGCTCATCGTTGTATCGATGCCTCACCGAGTGGCCGCTGTATTTCGGGCTAAAGGGGTTCCTACAGCTGATTAGGTAGGTGGTCATGATGTAATTTCTCATCGTTGTGTCGATGCCTCGCCGAGTGGCCGCTGTATTGCGGGTTAAAGGGGTTCCTACAGCTTATTAGGTAGGTGGTCATGATGTAATGGCTCATCGTTGTATCGATGCCTCGCCGAGTGGCCGCTGTATTGCGGGCTAAAGGGGTTCCTACAGCTTATTAGGTAGGTGGTCATGATGTAATGGCTCATCGTTGTATCGATGCCTCGCCGAGTGGCCGCTGTATTGCGGGCTAAAGGGGTTCCTACAGCTTATTAGTTAGGTGGTCATGATGTAATGGCTCATCGTTGTATCGATGCCTCGCCGAGTACCCGCTGTATTGCGGGCTAAAGGGGTTCCTACAGCTTATTAGGTAAGTGGTCATGATGTAATGGCTCATCGTTGTATCGATCCTCGCCGAGTGGCCGCTGTATTGCGGGCTAAAGGGGTTCCTACAGCTTATTAGGTAAGTGGTCATGATGTAATGGCTCATCGTTGTATCGATGCCTCGCCGAGTGGCCGCTGTATTGCGGGCTAAAGGGGTTCCTACAGCTTATTAGGTAGGTGGTCATGATGTAATGGCTCATCGTTGTATCGATGCCTCGCCGAGTGGGCGCTGTATTGCGGGCTAAAGGGGTTCCTACAGCTTATTAGGTAAGTGGTCATGATGTAATGGCTCATCGTTGTATCGATGCCTCGCCGAGTGGCCGCTGTATTGCGGGCTAAAGGGGTTCCTACAGCTTATTAAGTAGGTGGTCATGATGTAATGGCTCATCGTTGTATCGATGCCTCGCCGAGTGGCCGCTGTATTGCGGGCTAAAGGGGTTCCTACAGCTTATTAGGTAGGTGGTCATGATGTAATGGCTCATCGTTGTATCGATGCCTCGCCGAGTGGCCGCTGTATTGCGGGCTAAAGGGGTTCCTACAGCTTATTAGGTAGGTGGTCATGATGTAATGGCTCATCGTTGTATCGATGCCTCGCCGAGTGGCCGCTGTATTGCGGGCTAAAGGGGTTCCTACAGCTTATTAGGTAGGTGGTCATGATGTAATGGCTCATCGTTGTATCGATGCCTCGCCGAGTGGCCGCTGTATTGCGGGCTAAAGGGGTTCCTACAGCTTATTAGGTAAGTGGTCATGATGTAATGGCTCATCGTTGTATAGATGCCTCGCCGAGTGGCCGCTGTATTGCGAGCTAAAGGGGTTCCTACAGCTTATTAGGTAAGTGGTCATGATGTAATGGCTCATCGTTGTATCGATGCCTCGCCGAGTGGCCGCTGTATTGCGGGATAAAGGGGTTCCTACAGCTTATTAGGTAAGTGGTCATGATGTAATGGCTCATCGTTGTATCGATGCCTCGCCGAGTGGCCGTTGTATTGCGGGCTAAAGGGGTTCCTACAGCTTATTAGGTAAGTGGTCATGATGTAATGGCTCATCGTTGTATCGATGCCTCGCCGAGTGGCCGCTGTTTTGCGGGCTAAAGGGGTTCCTACAGCTTATTAGGTAAGTGGTCATGATGTAATGGCTCATCGTTGTATCGATGCCTCGCCGAGTGGCCGCTGTATTGCGGGCTAAAGGGGTTCCTACAGCTTATTAGGTAAGTGGTCATGATGTAATGGCTCATCGTTGTATCGATGCCTCGCCGAGTGGCCGCTGTATTGCGGGCTAAAGTTGTTCCTACAGCTTATTAGGTAAGTGGTCATGATGTAATGGCTCATCGTTGTATCGATGCCTCGCCGAGTGGCCGCTGTATTGCGGGCTAAAGCGGTTCCTACAGCTTATTAGGTAGGTGGTCATGAAGTAATGGCTCATCGTTGTATCGATGCCTCGCCGAGTGGCCGCTGTATTGCGGGCTAAAGGGGTTCCTACAGCTTATTATGTAGGTGGTCTTGATGTAATGGCTCATCGTTGTATCGATGCCTCGCCGAGTGGCCGCTGTATTGCGAGCTAAAGGGGTTCCTACAGCTTATTAGGTAAGTGGTCATGATGTAATGGCTCATCGTTGTATCGATGCCTCGCCGAGTGGCCGCTGTATTGCGGGCTAAAGGGGTTAATACAGCTTATTAGGTAGGTGGTCATGATGTAATGGCTCATCGTTGTATCGATGCCTCGCCGAGTGGCCGCTGTATTGCGGGCTAAAGGGGTTCCTACAGCTTATTAGGTAGGTGGTCATGATGTAATGGCTCATCGTTGTATCGATGCCTCGCCGAGTGGCCGCTGTATTGCGGGCTAAAGGGGTTCCTACAGCTTATTAGGTAGGTAGTCATGATGTAATGGTTCATCTTTGTATCGATGCCTTGCCGAGTGGCCGCTGTATTGCGGGCTAAAGCGGTTCCTACAGCTTATTAGATAAGTGGTCATGATGTAATGGCTGATCGTTGTATAGATGCCTTGCCGAGTGGCCGCTGTATTGCGGGCTAAAGGGGTTCCTACAGCTTATTAGATAGGTGGTCATGATGTAATTTCTCATCGTTGTACCGATGCCTCGCCGAGTGGCCGCTGTATTGCGGGCTAAAGGGGTTCCTACAGCTTATTAAGTAGGTGGTCATGAAGTAATGGCTCATCGTTGTATCGATGCCTCGCCGAGTGGCCGCTGTATTGCGGGCTAAAAGGGTTCCTACAGCTTATTAGGTAGGTGGTCATGATGTAATGGCTCATCGTTGTATCGATGCCTCGCCGAGTGGCCGCTGTATTGCGGGCTAAAGGGGTTAATACAGCTTATTAGGTAGGTGGTCATGATGTAATGGCTCATCGTTGTATCGATGCCTCGCCGAGTGGCCGCTGTATTGCGGGCTAAAGGGGTTCCTACAGCTTATTAGGTAGGTGGTCATGATGTAATGGCTCATCGTTGTATCGATGCCTCGCCGAGTGGCCGCTGTATTGCGGGCTGAAGGGGTTCCTACAGCTTATTAGGTAGGTGGTCACGATGTAATGGTTCATCGTTGTATCGATGCCTCGCCGAATGGCTGCTGTATTGCGGGCTAAAGGGGTTCCTACAGCTTATTAGGTAAGTGGTCATGATGTAATGGCTCATCGTTGTATAGATGCCTCGCCGAGTGGCCGCTGTATTGCGGGCTAAAGGGGTTCCTACAGCTTATTAGGTAGGTGGTCATGATGTAATGGCTCATCGTTGTATCGATGCCTCGCCGAGTGGCCGCTGTATTGCGGGCTAAAGGGGTTCCTACAGCTTATTAGGTAGGTGGTCATGATGTAATGGTTCATCGTTGTATCGATGCCTCGCCGAGTGGCCGCTGTATTGCGGGCTAAACGGGTTCCTACAGCTTATTAGGTAAGTGGTCATGATGTAATGGCTCATCGTTGTATCGATGCCTCGCCGAGTGTGCGCTGTATTGCGGGCTAAAGGAGTTCCTACAGCTTATTAGGTAAGTGGTCATGATGTAATGGCTCATCGTTGTATCGATGCCTCGCCGAGTGGCGGCTGTATTGCGGGCTAAAGGGGTTCCTACAGCTTATTAAGTAGGTGGTCATGATGTAATGGCTCATCGTTGTATCGGTGCCTCGCCGAATGGCTGCTGTATGGCGGGCTAAAGGGGTTCCTACAGCTTATTAGGTAAGTGGTCATGAAGTAATGGCTCATCGTTGTATCGATGCCTCACCGAGTGGCCGCTGTATTTCGGGCTAAAGGGGTTCCTACAGCTGATTAGGTAGGTGGACATGATGTAATTTCTCATCGTTGTGTCGATGCCTCGCCGAGTGGCCGCTGTATTGCGGGCTAAAGGGGTTCCTACAGCTTATTAGGTAGGTGGTCATGATGTAATGGCTCATCGTTGTATCGATGCCTCGCCGAGTGGCCGCTGTATTGCGGGCTAAAGGGGTTCCTACAGCTTATTAGGTAGGTGGTCATGATGTAATGGCTCATCGTTGTATCGATGCCTCGCCGAGTGGCCGCTGTATTGCGGGCTAAAGGGGTTCCTACAGCTTATTAGTTACGTGGTCATGATGTAATGGCTCATCGTTGTATCGATGCCTCGCCGAGTACCCGCTGTATTGCGGGCTAAAGGGGTTCCTACAGCTTATTAGGTAAGTGGTCATGATGTAATGGCTCATCGTTGTATCGATCCTCGCCGAGTGGCCGCTGTATTGCGGGCTAAAGGGGTTCCTACAGCTTATTAGGTAAGTGGTCATGATGTAATGGCTCATCGTTGTATCGATGCCTCGCCGAGTGGCCGCTGTATTGCGGGCTAAAGGGGTTCCTACAGCTTATTAGGTAGGTGGTCATGATGTAATGGCTCATCGTTGTATCGATGCCTCGCCGAGTGGGCGCTGTATTGCGGGCTAAAGGGGTTCCTACAGCTTATTAGGTAAGTGGTCATGATGTAATGGCTCATCGTTGTATCGATGCCTCGCCGAGTGGCCGCTGTATTGCGGGCTAAAGGGGTTCCTACAGCTTATTAAGTAGGTGGTCATGATGTAATGGCTCATCGTTGTATCGATGCCTCGCCGAGTGGCCGCTGTATTGCGGGCTAAAGGGGTTCCTACAGCTTATTAGGTAGGTGGTCATGATGTAATGGCTCATCGTTGTATCGATGCCTCGCCGAGTGGCCGCTGTATTGCGGGCTAAAGGGGTTCCTACAGCTTATTAGGTAGGTGGTCATGATGTAATGGCTCATCGTTGTATCGATGCCTCGCCGAGTGGCCGCTGTATTGCGGGCTAAAGGGGTTCCTACAGCTTATTAGGTAGGTGGTCATGATGTAATGGCTCATCGTTGTATCGATGCCTCGCCGAGTGGCCGCTGTATTGCGGGCTAAAGGGGTTCCTACAGCTTATTAGGTAAGTGGTCATGATGTAATGGCTCATCGTTGTATAGATGCCTCGCCGAGTGGCCGCTGTATTGCGAGCTAAAGGGGTTCCTACAGCTTATTAGGTAAGTGGTCATGATGTAATGGCTCATCGTTGTATCGATGCCTCGCCGAGTGGCCGCTGTATTGCGGGCTAAAGGGGTTCCTACAGCTTATTAGGTAAGTGGTCATGATGTAATGGCTCATCGTTGTATCGATGCCTCGCCGAGTGGCCGTTGTATTGCGGGCTAAAGGGGTTCCTACAGCTTATTAGGTAAGTGGTCATGATGTAATGGCTCATCGTTGTATCGATGCCTCGCCGAGTGGCCGCTGTTTTGCGGGCTAAAGGGGTTCCTACAGCTTATTAGGTAAGTGGTCATGATGTAATGGCTCATCGTTGTATCGATGCCTCGCCGAGTGGCCGCTGTATTGCGGGCTAAAGGGGTTCCTACAGCTTATTAGGTAAGTGGTCATGATGTAATGGCTCATCGTTGTATCGATGCCTCGCCGAGTGGCCGCTGTATTGCGGGCTAAAGTTGTTCCTACAGCTTATTAGGTAAGTGGTCATGATGTAATGGCTCATCGTTGTATCGATGCCTCGCCGAGTGACCGCTGTATTGCGGGCTAAAGCGGTTCCTACAGCTTATTAGGTAGGTGGTCATGAAGTAATGGCTCATCGTTGTATCGATGCCTCGCCGAGTGGCCGCTGTATTGCGGGCTAAAAGGGTTCCTACAGCTTATTATGTAGGTGGTCTTGATGTAATGGCTCATCGTTGTATCGATGCCTCGCCGAGTGGCCGCTGTATTGCGAGCTAAAGGGGTTCCTACAGCTTATTAGGTAAGTGGTCATGATGTAATGGCTCATCGTTGTATCGATGCCTCGCCGAGTGGCCGCTGTATTGCGGGCTAAAGGGGTTAATACAGCTTATTAGGTAGGTGGTCATGATGTAATGGCTCATCGTTGTATCGATGCCTCGCCGAGTGGCCGCTGTATTGCGGGCTAAAGGGGTTCCTACAGCTTATTAGGTAGGTGGTCATGATGTAATGGCTCATCGTTGTATCGATGCCTCGCCGAGTGGCCGCTGTATTGCGGGCTAAAGGGGTTCCTACAGCTTATTAGGTAGGTAGTCATGATGTAATGGTTCATCTTTGTATCGATGCCTTGCCGAGTGGCCGCTGTATTGCGGGCTAAAGCGGTTCCTACAGCTTATTAGATAAGTGGTCATGATGTAATGGCTGATCGTTGTATAGATGCCTTGCCGAGTGGCCGCTGTATTGCGGGCTAAAGGGGTTCCTACAGCTTATTAGATAGGTGGTCATGATGTAATTTCTCATCGTTGTACCGATGCCTCGCCGAGTGGCCGCTGTATTGCGGGCTAAAGGGGTTCCTACAGCTTATTAGATAGGTGGTCATGATGTAATGGCTCATCGTTGTATCGATGCCTCGCCGAGTGGCCGCTGTATTGCGGGCTAAAGGGTTCCTACAGCTTATTAGGTAGGTGGTCATGATGTAATGGTTCATCGTTGTATCGATGCCTCGCCGAGTGGCCGCTGTTTGCGGGATAAAGGGGTTCCTACAGCTTATTAGGTAGGTGGTCATGATGTAATGGCTCATCGTTGTATCGATGCCTCGCCGAGTGGCCGCTGTATTGCGGGCTAAAGGGGTTCCTACAGCTTATTAGGTAGGTGGTCATGATGTAATGGCTCATCGTTGTATCGATGCCTCGCCGAATGGCCGGTGTATTGCGGGCTAAAGGGGTTCCTACAGCTTATTAGGTAGGTGGTCATGATGTAATGGCACATCGTTGTATCGATGCCTCGCCGAATGGCTGCTGTATTGCTGGCTAAAGGGGTTCCTACAGCGTATTAGGTAAGTGGTTATGATGTAATGGCTCATCGTTGTATCGATGCCTCGCCGAGTGGCCGCTGTATTGCGGGCTAAAGGGGTTCCTACAGCTTATTAGGTAAGTGGTCATGATGTAATGGCTCATCGTTGTATCGATGCCTCGCCGAGTGGCCGCTGTTTTGCGGGCTAAAGGGGTTCCTACAGCTTATTAGGTAAGTGGTCATGATGTAATGGCTCATCGTTGTATCGATGCCTCGCCGAGTGGAAGCTGTATTGCGGGCTAAAGGGATTCCTACAGCTTATTAAGTAGGTGGTCATGATGTAATGGCTCATCGTTGTATCGGTGCCTCGCCGAATGGCTGCTGTATTGCGGGCTAAAGGGGTTCCTACAGCTTATTAGGTAGGTGGTCATGATGTAATGGCTCATCGTTGTATCGATGATTCGCCGAGTGGCCGCTGTATTGCGGGCTAAAGGGGTTCCTACAGCTTATTAGGTAGGTGGTCATGATGTAATGGCTCATCGTTGTATCGATGCCTCGCCGAACGGCTGCTGTATTGCGGGCTAAAGGGGTTCCTACAGCTTATTAGGTAAGTGGTCATGAAGTAATGGCTCATCGTTGTATCGATGCCTCGCCGAGTGGCCGCTGTATTGCGGGCTAAAGGGGTTCCTACAGCTTATTAGGTAAGTGGTCATGATGTAATGGCTCATCGTTGTATCGATGCCTTGCCGAGTGGCCGCTGTATTGCGGGCTAAAGGGGTTCCTACAGCTTATTAGGTAGGTGGTCACGATGTAATGGCTCATCGTTGTATCGATGCCTCGCCGAATGGCTGCTGTATTGCGGGCTAAAGGGGTTAATACAGCTTATTAGGTAGGTGGTCATGATGTAATGGCTCATCGTTGTATCGATGCCTCGCCGAGTGGCCGCTGTATTGCGGGCTAAAGGGGTTCCTACAGCTTATTAGGTAGGTGGTCATGATGTAATGGCTCATCGTTGTATCGATGCCTCGCCGAGTGGCCGCTGTATTGCGGGCTGAAGGGGTTCCTACAGCTTATTAGGTAGGTGGTCACGATGTAATGGCTCATCGTTGTATCGATGCCTCGCCGAATGGCTGCTGTATTGCGGGCTAAAGGGGTTCCTACAGCTTATTAGGTAAGTGGTCATGATGTAATGGCTCATCGTTGTATAGATGCCTCGCCGAGTGGCCGCTGTATTGCGGGCTAAAGGGGTTCCTACAGCTTATTAGGTAGGTGGTCACGATGTAATGGTTCATCGTTGTATCGATGCCTCGCCGAATGGCTGCTGTATTGCGGGCTAAAGGGGTTAATACAGCTTATTAGGTAGGTGGTCATGATGTAATGGCTCATCGTTGTATCGATGCCTCGCCGAGTGGCCGCTGTATTGCGGGCTAAAGGGGTTCCTACAGCTTATTAGGTAGGTGGTCATGATGTAATGGCTCATCGTTGTATCGATGCCTCGCCGAGTGGCCGCTGTATTGCGGGCTGAAGGGGTTCCTACAGCTTATTAGGTAGGTGGTCACGATGTAATGGTTCATCGTTGTATCGATGCCTCGCCGAATGGCTGCTGTATTGCGGGCTAAAGGGGTTCCTACAGCTTATTAGGTAAGTGGTCATGATGTAATGGCTCATCGTTGTATCGATGCCTCGCCGAGTGGCCGCTGTATTGCGGGCTAAAGGGGTTCCTACAGCTTATTAGGTAGGTGGTCATGATGTAATGGCTCATCGTTGTATCGATGCCTCGCCGAGTGGCCGCTGTATTGCGGGCTAAAGGGGTTCCTACAGCTTATTAGGTAGGTGGTCATGATGTAATGGTTCATCGTTGTATCGATGCCTCGCCGAGTGGCCGCTGTATTGCGGGCTAAACGGGTTCCTACAGCTTATTAGGTAGGTGGTCATGATGTAATGGCTCATCGTTGTATCGATGCCTCGCCGAGTGGCCGCTGTATTGCGGGCTAAAGGGGTTCCTACAGCTTATTAGGTAGGTGGTCATGATGTAATGGCTCATCGTTGTATCGATGCCTCGCCGAGTGGCCGCTGTATTGCGGGCTAAAGGGGTTCCTACAGCTTATTAGGTAGGTGGTCATGATGTAATGGCTCATCGTTGTATCGATGCCTCGCCGAGTACCCGCTGTATTGCGGGCTAAAGGGGTTCCTACAGCTTATTAGGTAAGTGGTCATGATGTAATGGCTCATCGTTGTATCGATGCCTCGCCGAGTGGCCGCTGTATTGCGGGCTAAAGGAGTTCCTACAGCTTATTAGGTAAGTGGTCATGATGTAATGGCTCATCGTTGTATCGATGCCTCGCCGAGTGGCCGGCTGTATTGCGGGCTAAAGGGGTTCCTACAGCTTATTAAGTAGGTGGTCAGTGATGTAATGGCTCATCGTTGTATCGATGCCTCGCCGAATGGCTGCTGTATGGCGGGCTAAAGGGGTTCCTACAGCTTATTAGGTAAGTGGTCATGAAGTAATGGCTCATCGTTGTATCGATGCCTCGCCGAGTGGCCGCTGTATTGCGGGCTAAAGGGGTTCCTACAGCTTATTAGGTAGGTGGTCATGATGTAATGGCTCATCGTTGTATCGATGCCTCGCCGAGTGGCCGCTGTATTGCGGGCTAAAGGGGTTCCTACAGCTTATTAGGTAGGTGGTCATGATGTAATGGCTCATCGTTGTATCGATGCCTCGCCGAGTGGCCGCTGTATTGCGGGCTAAAGGGGTTCCTACAGCTTATTAGGTAGGTGGTCATGATGTAATGGCTCATCGTTGTATCGATGCCTCGCCGAGTGGCCGCTGTATTGCGGAGCTAAAGGGGTTCCTACAGCTTATTAGGTAGGTGGTCATGATGTAATGGCTCATCGTTGTATCGATGCCTCGCCGAGTGGCCGCTGTATTGCGGGCTAAAGGGGTTCCTACAGCTTATTAGTTAGGTGGTCATGATGTAATGGCTCATCGTTGTATAGATGCCTCGCCGAGTGGCCGCTGTATTGCGGGCTAAAGGGGTTCCTACAGCTTATTAGGTAAGTGGTCATGATGTAATGGCTCATCGTTGTATCGATGCCTCGCCGAGTGGCCGCTGTATTGCGGGCTAAAGGGGTTAATACAGCTTATTAGGTAGGTGGTCATGATGTAATGGCTCATCGTTGTATCGATGCCTCGCCGAGTGGCCGCTGTATTGCGGGCTAAAGGGGTTCCTACAGCTTATTAGGTAGGTGGTCATGATGTAATGGCTCATCGTTGTATCGATGCCTCGCCGAGTGGCCGCTGTATTGCGGGCTGAAGGCGTTCCTACAGCTTATTAGGTAGGTGGTCACGATGCAATGGTTCATCGTTGTATCGATGCCTCGCCGAATGGCTGCTGTATTGCGGGCTAAAGGGGTTCCTACAGCTTATTAGGTAAGTGGTCATGATGTAATGGCTCATCGTTGTATAGATGCCTCGCCGAGTGGCCGCTGTATTGCGGGCTAAAGGGGTTCCTACAGCTTATTAGGTAGGTGGTCATGATGTAATGGCTCATCGTTGTATCGATGCCTCGCCGAGTGGCCGCTGTCTTGCGGGCTAAAGGGGTTCCTACAGCTTATTAGGTAGGTGGTCATGATGTAATGGTTCATCGTTGTATCGATGCCTCGCCGAGTGGCCGCTGTATTGCGGGCTAAAGGGGTTCCTACAGCTTATTAGGTAAGTGGTCATGATGTAATGGCTCATCGTTATATCGATGCCTCGCCGAGTGGCCGCTGTATTGCGGAGCTAAAGGAGTTCCTACAGCTTATTAGGTAAGTGGTCATGATGTAATGGCTCATCGTTGTATCGATGCCTCGCCGAGTGGCGGCTGTATTGCGGGCTAAAGGGGTTCCTACAGCTTATTAAGTAGGTGGTCATGATGTAATGGCTCATCGTTGTATCGGTGCTTCGCCGAATGGCTGCTGTATGGCGGGCTAAAGGGGTTCCTACAGCTTATTAGGTAAGTGGTCATGAAGTAATGGCTCATCGTTGTATTGATGCCTCACCGAGTGGCCGCTGTATTTCGGGCTAAAGGGGTTCCTACAGCTTATTAGGTAGGTGGTCATGATGTAATGGCTCATCGTTGTATCGATGCCTCGCCGAGTGGCCGCTGTATTGCGGGCTAAAGGGGTTCCTACAGCTGATTAGGTAGGTGGTCATGATGTAATGGCTCATCGTTGTGTCGATGCCTCGCCGAGTGGCCGCTGTATTGCGGGCTAAAGGGGTTCCTACAGCTTATTAGGTAGGTGGTCATGATGTAATGGCTCATCGTTGTATCGATGCCTCGCCGAGTGGCCGCTGTATTGCGGGCTAAAGGGGTTCCTACAGCTTATTAGGTAGGTGGTCATGATGTAATGGCTCATCGTTGTATCGATGCCTCGCCGAGTGGCCGCTGTATTGCGGGCTAAAGGGGTTCCTACAGCTTATTAGTTAGGTGGTCATGATGTAATGGCTCATCGTTGTATCGATGCCTCGCCGAGTACCCACTGTATTGCGGGCTAAAGGGGTTCCTACAGCTTATTAGGTAAGTGGTCATGATGTAATGGCTCATCGTTGTATCGATGCCTCGCCGAGTGGCCACTGTATCGCGGGCTAAAAGGCTTCCTACAGCTTATTAGGTAGGTGGTCATGATGTAATGGCTCATCGTTGTATCGATGCCTTGCCGAGTGGCCGCTGTATTGCGGGCTAAAGGGTTCCTACAGCTTATTAGGTAGGTGGTCATGATGTAATGGCTCATCGTTGTATCGATGCCTCGCCGAGTGGCCGCTGTATTGCGGGCTAAAGGGGTTCCTACAGCTTATTAGGTAGGTGGTCATGATGTAATGGCTCATCGTTGTATCGATGCCTCGCCGAGTGGCCGCTGTATTGCGGGCTAAAGGGGTTCCTACAGCTTATTAGGTAAGTGGTCATGATGTAATGGCTCATCGTTGTATCGATGTCTCGCCGAGTGGCCGCTGTATTGCGGGCTAAAGGGGTTCCTACAGCTTATTAGGTAAGTGGTCATGATGTAATGGCTCATCGTTGTATCGATGCCTCGCCGAGTGGCCGCTGTATTGCGGGCTAAAGGGGTTCCTACAGCTTATTAGGTAAGTGGTCATGATGTAATGGCTCATCGTTGTATCGATGCCTCGCCGAGTGGCCGCTGTATTGCGGGCTAAAGGGGTTCCTACAGCTTATTAGGTAGGTGGTCATGATGTAATGGCTCATCGTTGTATCGATGCCTCGCCGGATGGCCGCTGTATTGCGGGCTAAAGGGGTTCCTACAGCTTATTAGGTAAGTGGTCATGATGTAATGGCTCATCGTTGTATCGATGCCTCGCCGAGTGGCCGCTGTATTGCGGGCTAAAGGGGTTCCTACAGCTTATTAGGTAAGTGGTCATGATGTAATGGCTCATCGTTGTATCGATGCCTCGCCGAGTGGCCGCTGTATTGCGGGCTAAAGGGGTTCCTACAGCTTATTAGGTAGGTGGTCATGATGTAATGGCTCATCGTTGTATCGATGCCTCGCCGAGTGGCCGCTGTATTGCGGGCTAAAGGGGTTCCTACAGCTTATTAGGTAAGTGGTCATGATGTAATGGCTCATCGTTGTATCGATGCCTCGCCGAGTGGCCGCTGTATTGCGGGCTAAAGGGGTTCCTACAGCTTATTAGGTAGGTGGTCATGATGTAATGGCTCATCGTTGTATCGATGCCTCGCCGAGTGGCCGCTGTATTGCGGGCTAAAGGGGTTCCTACAGCTTATTAGGTAGGTGGTCATGATGTAATGGCTCATCGTTGTATCGATGCCTCGCCGAGTGGCCGCTGTATTGCGGGCTAAAGGGGTTCCTACAGCTTATTAGGTAGGTGGTCATGATGTAATGGCTCATCGTTGTATCGATGCCTCGCCGAGTGGCCGCTGTATTGCGGGCTAAAGGGGTTCCTACAGCTTATTAGGTAAGTGGTCATGATGTAATGGCTCATCGTTGTATCGATGCCTCGCCGAGTGGCCGCTGTATTGCGGGCTAAAGGGGTTCCTACAGCTTATTAGGTAAGTGGTCATGATGTAATGGCTCATCGTTGTATCGATGCCTCGCCGAGTGGCCGCTGTATTGCGGGCTAAAGGGGTTCCTACAGCTTATTAGGTAAGTGGTCATGATGTAATGGCTCATCGTTGTATCGATGCCTCGCCGAGTGGCCGCTGTATTGCGGGCTAAAGGGGTTCCTACAGCTTATTAGGTAGGTGGTCATGATGTAATGGCTCATCGTTGTATCGATGCCTCGCCGAGTGGCCGCTGTATTGCGGGCTAAAGGGGTTCCTACAGCTTATTAGGTAGGTGGTCATGATGTAATGGCTCATCGTTGTATCGATGCCTCGCCGAGTGGCCGCTGTATTGCGGGCTAAAGGGGTTCCTACAGCTTATTAGGTAGGTGGTCATGATGTAATGGCTCATCGTTGTATCGATGCCTCGCCGAGTGGCCGCTGTATTGCGGGCTAAAGGGGTTCCTACAGCTTATTAGGTAAGTGGTCATGATGTAATGGCTCATCGTTGTATCGATGCCTCGCCGAGTGGCCGCTGTATTGCGGGCTAAAGGGGTTCCTACAGCTTATTAGGTAAGTGGTCATGATGTAATGGCTCATCGTTGTATCGATGCCTCGCCGAGTGGCCGCTGTATTGCGGGCTAAAGGGGTTCCTACAGCTTATTAGGTAAGTGGTCATGATGTAATGGCTCATCGTTGTATCGATGCCTCGCCGAGTGGCCGCTGTATTGCGGGCTAAAGGGGTTCCTACAGCTTATTAGGTAAGTGGTCATGATGTAATGGCTCATCGTTGTATCGATGCCTCGCCGAGTGGCCGCTGTATTGCGGGCTAAAGGGGTTCCTACAGCTTATTAGGTAAGTGGTCATGATGTAATGGCTCATCGTTGTATCGATGCCTCGCCGAGTGGCCGCTGTATTGCGGGCTAAAGGGGTTCCTACAGCTTATTAGGTAAGTGGTCATGATGTAATGGCTCATCGTTGTATCGATGCCTCGCCGAGTGGCCGCTGTATTGCGGGCTAAAGGGGTTCCTACAGCTTATTAGGTAGGTGGTCATGATGTAATGGCTCATCGTTGTATCGATGCCTCGCCGAGTGGCCGCTGTATTGCGGGCTAAAGGGGTTCCTACAGCTTATTAGGTAGGTGGTCATGATGTAATGGCTCATCGTTGTATCGATGCCTCGCCGAGTGGCCGCTGTATTGCGGGCTAAAGGGGTTCCTACAGCTTATTAGGTAAGTGGTCATGATGTAATGGCTCATCGTTGTATCGATGCCTCGCCGAGTGGCCGCTGTATTGCGGGCTAAAGGGGTTCCTACAGCTTATTAGGTAAGTGGTCATGATGTAATGGCTCATCGTTGTATCGATGCCTCGCCGAGTGGCCGCTGTATTGCGGGCTAAAGGGGTTCCTACAGCTTATTAGGTAAGTGGTCATGATGTAATGGCTCATCGTTGTATCGATGCCTCGCCGAGTGGCCGCTGTATTGCGGGCTAAAGGGGTTCCTACAGCTTATTAGGTAAGTGGTCATGATGTAATGGCTCATCGTTGTATCGATGCCTCGCCGAGTGGCCGCTGTATTGCGGGCTAAAGGGGTTCCTACAGCTTATTAGGTAAGTGGTCATGATGTAATGGCTCATCGTTGTATCGATGCCTCGCCGAGTGGCCGCTGTATTGCGGGCTAAAGGGGTTCCTACAGCTTATTAGGTAAGTGGTCATGATGTAATGGCTCATCGTTGTATCGATGCCTCGCCGAGTGGCCGCTGTATTGCGGGCTAAAGGGGTTCCTACAGCTTATTAGGTAAGTGGTCATGATGTAATGGCTCATCGTTGTATCGATGCCTCGCCGAGTGGCCGCTGTATTGCGGGCTAAAGGGTTCCTACAGCTTATTAGGTAAGTGGTCATGATGTAATGGCTCATCGTTGTATCGATGCCTCGCCGAGTGGCCGCTGTATTGCGGGCTAAAGGGGTTCCTACAGCTTATTAGGTAAGTGGTCATGATGTAATGGCTCATCGTTGTATCGATGCCTCGCCGAGTGGCCGCTGTATTGCGGGCTAAAGGGGTTCCTACAGCTTATTAGGTAGGTGGTCATGATGTAATGGCTCATCGTTGTATCGATGCCTCGCCGAGTGGCCGCTGTATTGCGGGCTAAAGGGGTTCCTACAGCTTATTAGGTAAGTGGTCATGATGTAATGGCTCATCGTTGTATCGATGCCTCGCCGAGTGGCCGCTGTATTGCGGGCTAAAGGGGTTCCTACAGCTTATTAGGTAGGTGGTCATGATGTAATGGCTCATCGTTGTATCGATGCCTCGCCGAGTGGCCGCTGTATTGCGGGCTAAAGGGGTTCCTACAGCTTATTAGGTAGGTGGTCATGATGTAATGGCTCATCGTTGTATCGATGCCTCGCCGAGTGGCCGCTGTATTGCGGGCTAAAGGGGTTCCTACAGCTTATTAGGTAGGTGGTCATGATGTAATGGCTCATCGTTGTATCGATGCCTCGCCGAGTGGCCGCTGTATTGCGGGCTAAAGGGGTTCCTACAGCTTATTAGGTAGGTGGTCATGATGTAATGGCTCATCGTTGTATCGATGCCTCGCCGAGTGGCCGCTGTATTGCGGGCTAAAGGGGTTCCTACAGCTTATTAGGTAGGTGGTCATGATGTAATGGCTCATCGTTGTATCGATGCCTCGCCGAGTGGCCGCTGTATTGCGGGCTAAAGGGGTTCCTACAGCTTATTAGGTAGGTGGTCATGATGTAATGGCTCATCGTTGTATCGATGCCTCGCCGAGTGGCCGCTGTATTGCGGGCTAAAGGGGTTCCTACAGCTTATTAGGTAGGTGGTCATGATGTAATGGCTCATCGTTGTATCGATGCCTCGCCGAGTGGCCGCTGTATTGCGGGCTAAAGGGGTTCCTACAGCTTATTAGGTAAGGTGGTCATGATGTAATGGCTCATCGTTGTATCGATGCCTCGCCGAGTGGCCGCTGTATTGCGGGCTAAAGGGGTTCCTACAGCTTATTAGGTAGGTGGTCATGATGTAATGGCTCATCGTTGTATCGATGCCTCGCCGAGTGGCCGGTGTATTGCGGGCTAAAGGGGTTCCTACAGCTTATTAGGTAGGTGGTCATGATGTAATGGCTCATCGTTGTATCGATGCCTCGCCGAGTGGCCGCTGTATTGCGGGCTAAAGGGGTTCCTACAGCTTATTAGGTAAGTGGTCATGATGTAATGGCTCATCGTTGTATCGATGCCTCGCCGAGTGGCCGGTGTATTGCGGGCTAAAGGGGTTCCTACAGCTTATTAGGTAGGTGGTCATGATGTAATGGCTCATCGTTGTATCGATGCCTCGCCGAGTGGCCGCTGTATTGCGGGCTAAAGGGGTTCCTACAGCTTATTAGGTAGGTGGTCATGATGTAATGGCTCATCGTTGTATCGATGCCTCGCCGAGTGGCCGCTGTATTGCGGGCTAAAGGGGTTCCTACAGCTTATTAGGTAGGTGGTCATGATGTAATGGCTCATCGTTGTATCGATGCCTCGCCGAGTGGCCGCTGTATTGCGGGCTAAAGGGGTTCCTACAGCTTATTAGGTAAGTGGTCATGATGTAATGGCTCATCGTTGTATCGATGCCTCGCCGAGTGGCCGCTGTATTGCGGGCTAAAGGGGTTCCTACAGCTTATTAGGTAAGTGGTCATGATGTAATGGCTCATCGTTGTATCGATGCCTCGCCGAGTGGCCGCTGTATTGCGGGCTAAAGGGGTTCCTACAGCTTATTAGGTAGGTGGTCATGATGTAATGGCTCATCGTTGTATCGATGCCTCGCCGAGTGGCCGCTGTATTGCGGGCTAAAGGGGTTCCTACAGCTTATTAGGTAAGTGGTCATGATGTAATGGCTCATCGTTGTATCGATGCCTCGCCGAGTGGCCGCTGTATTGCGGGCTAAAGGGGTTCCTACAGCTTATTAGGTAAGTGGTCATGATGTAATGGCTCATCGTTGTATCGATGCCTCGCCGAGTGGCCGCTGTATTGCGGGCTAAAGGGGTTCCTACAGCTTATTAGGTAGGTGGTCATGATGTAATGGCTCATCGTTGTATCGATGCCTCGCCGAGTGGCCGCTGTATTGCGGGCTAAAGGGGTTCCTACAGCTTATTAGGTAAGTGGTCATGATGTAATGGCTCATCGTTGTATCGATGCCTCGCCGAGTGGCCGCTGTATTGCGGGCTAAAGGGGTTCCTACAGCTTATTAGGTAAGTGGTCATGATGTAATGGCTCATCGTTGTATCGATGCCTCGCCGAGTGGCCGCTGTATTGCGGGCTAAAGGGGTTCCTACAGCTTATTAGGTAGGTGGTCATGATGTAATGGCTCATCGTTGTATCGATGCCTCGCCGAGTGGCCGCTGTATTGCGGGCTAAAGGGTTCCTACAGCTTATTAGGTAGGTGGTCATGATGTAATGGCTCATCGTTGTATCGATGCCTCGCCGAGTGGCCGCTGTATTGCGGGCTAAAGGGGTTCCTACAGCTTATTAGGTAAGGTGGTCATGATGTAATGGCTCATCGTTGTATCGATGCCTCGCCGAGTGGCCGCTGTATTGCGGGCTAAAGGGGTTCCTACAGCTTATTAGGTAAGTGGTCATGATGTAATGGCTCATCGTTGTATCGATGCCTCGCCGAGTGGCCGCTGTATTGCGGGCTAAAGGGGTTCCTACAGCTTATTAGGTAGGTGGTCATGATGTAATGGCTCATCGTTGTATCGATGCCTCGCCGAGTGGCCGCTGTATTGCGGGCTAAAGGGGTTCCTACAGCTTATTAGGTAAGTGGTCATGATGTAATGGCTCATCGTTGTATCGATGCCTCGCCGAGTGGCCGCTGTATTGCGGGCTAAAGGGGTTCCTACAGCTTATTAGGTAGGTGGTCATGATGTAATGGCTCATCGTTGTATCGATGCCTCGCCGAGTGGCCGCTGTATTGCGGGCTAAAGGGGTTCCTACAGCTTATTAGGTAGGTGGTCATGATGTAATGGCTCATCGTTGTATCGATGCCTCGCCGAGTGGCCGCTGTATTGCGGGCTAAAGGGGTTCCTACAGCTTATTAGGTAAGTGGTCATGATGTAATGGCTCATCGTTGTATCGATGCCTCGCCGAGTGGCCGCTGTATTGCGGGCTAAAGGGGTTCCTACAGCTTATTAGGTAAGTGGTCATGATGTAATGGCTCATCGTTGTATCGATGCCTCGCCGAGTGGCCGCTGTATTGCGGGCTAAAGGGGTTCCTACAGCTTATTAGGTAGGTGGTCATGATGTAATGGCTCATCGTTGTATCGATGCCTCGCCGAGTGGCCGCTGTATTGCGGGCTAAAGGGGTTCCTACAGCTTATTAGGTAGGTGGTCATGATGTAATGGCTCATCGTTGTATCGATGCCTCGCCGAGTGGCCGCTGTATTGCGGGCTAAAGGGGTTCCTACAGCTTATTAGGTAGGTGGTCATGATGTAATGGCTCATCGTTGTATCGATGCCTCGCCGAGTGGCCGCTGTATTGCGGGCTAAAGGGGTTCCTACAGCTTATTAGGTAAGGTGGTCATGATGTAATGGCTCATCGTTGTATCGATGCCTCGCCGAGTGGCCGCTGTATTGCGGGCTAAAGGGGTTCCTACAGCTTATTAGGTAGGTGGTCATGATGTAATGGCTCATCGTTGTATCGATGCCTCGCCGAGTGGCCGCTGTATTGCGGGCTAAAGGGGTTCCTACAGCTTATTAGGTAGGTGGTCATGATGTAATGGCTCATCGTTGTATCGATGCCTCGCCGAGTGGCTGCTGTATTGCGGGCTAAAGGGGTTCCTACAGCTTATTAGGTAGGTGGTCATGATGTAATGGCTCATCGTTGTATCGATGCCTCGCCGAGTGGCCGCTGTATTGCGGGCTAAAGGGGTTCCTACAGCTTATTAGGTAAGTGGTCATGATGTAATGGCTCATCGTTGTATCGATGCCTCGCCGAGTGGCCGCTGTATTGCGGGCTAAAGGGGTTCCTACAGCTTATTAGGTAAGTGGTCATGATGTAATGGCTCATCGTTGTATCGATGCCTCGCCGAGTGGCCGCTGTATTGCGGGCTAAAGGGGTTCCTACAGCTTATTAGGTAGGTGGTCATGATGTAATGGCTCATCGTTGTATCGATGCCTCGCCGAGTGGCCGCTGTATTGCGGGCTAAAGGGGTTCCTACAGCTTATTAGGTAAGTGGTCATGATGTAATGGCTCATCGTTGTATCGATGCCTCGCCGAGTGGCCGCTGTATTGCGGGCTAAAGGGGTTCCTACAGCTTATTAGGTAGGTGGTCATGATGTAATGGCTCATCGTTGTATCGATGCCTCGCCGAGTGGCCGCTGTATTGCGGGCTAAAGGGGTTCCTACAGCTTATTAGGTAAGTGGTCATGATGTAATGGCTCATCGTTGTATCGATGCCTCGCCGAGTGGCCGCTGTATTGCGGGCTAAAGGGGTTCCTACAGCTTATTAGGTAGGTGGTCATGATGTAATGGCTCATCGTTGTATCGATGCCTCGCCGAGTGGCCGCTGTATTGCGGGCTAAAGGGGTTCCTACAGCTTATTAGGTAGGTGGTCATGATGTAATGGCTCATCGTTGTATCGATGCCTCGCCGAGTGGCCGCTGTATTGCGGGCTAAAGGGGTTCCTACAGCTTATTAGGTAAGTGGTCATGATGTAATGGCTCATCGTTGTATCGATGCCTCGCCGAGTGGCCGCTGTATTGCGGGCTAAAGGGGTTCCTACAGCTTATTAGGTAGGTGGTCATGATGTAATGGCTCATCGTTGTATCGATGCCTCGCCGAGTGGCCGCTGTATTGCGGGCTAAAGGGGTTCCTACAGCTTATTAGGTAGGTGGTCATGATGTAATGGCTCATCGTTGTATCGATGCCTCGCCGAGTGGCCGCTGTATTGCGGGCTAAAGGGGTTCCTACAGCTTATTAGGTAGGTGGTCATGATGTAATGGCTCATCGTTGTATCGATGCCTCGCCGAGTGGCCGCTGTATTGCGGGCTAAAGGGGTTCCTACAGCTTATTAGGTAGGTGGTCATGATGTAATGGCTCATCGTTGTATCGATGCCTCGCCGAGTGGCCGCTGTATTGCGGGCTAAAGGGGTTCCTACAGCTTATTAGGTAAGTGGTCATGATGTAATGGCTCATCGTTGTATCGATGCCTCGCCGAGTGGCCGCTGTATTGCGGGCTAAAGGGGTTCCTACAGCTTATTAGGTAAGTGGTCATGATGTAATGGCTCATCGTTGTATCGATGCCTCGCCGAGTGGCCGCTGTATTGCGGGCTAAAGGGGTTCCTACAGCTTATTAGGTAAGTGGTCATGATGTAATGGCTCATCGTTGTATCGATGCCTCGCCGAGTGGCCGCTGTATTGCGGGCTAAAGGGGTTCCTACAGCTTATTAGGTAAGTGGTCATGATGTAATGGCTCATCGTTGTATCGATGCCTCGCCGAGTGGCCGCTGTATTGCGGGCTAAAGGGGTTCCTACAGCTTATTAGGTAAGTGGTCATGATGTAATGGCTCATCGTTGTATCGATGCCTCGCCGAGTGGCCGCTGTATTGCGGGCTAAAGGGGTTCCTACAGCTTATTAGGTAGGTGGTCATGATGTAATGGCTCATCGTTGTATCGATGCCTCGCCGAGTGGCCGCTGTATTGCGGGCTAAAGGGGTTCCTACAGCTTATTAGGTAGGTGGTCATGATGTAATGGCTCATCGTTGTATCGATGCCTCGCCGAGTGGCCGCTGTATTGCGGGCTAAGGGGTTCCTACAGCTTATTAGGTAGGTGGTCATGATGTAATGGCTCATCGTTGTATCGATGCCTCGCCGAGTGGCCGCTGTATTGCGGGCTAAAGGGGTTCCTACAGCTTATTAGGTAGGTGGTCATGATGTAATGGCTCATCGTTGTATCGATGCCTCGCCGAGTGGCCGCTGTATTGCGGGCTAAAGGGGTTCCTACAGCTTATTAGGTAGGTGGTCATGATGTAATGGCTCATCGTTGTATCGATGCCTCGCCGAGTGGCCGCTGTATTGCGGGCTAAAGGGGTTCCTACAGCTTATTAGGTAAGTGGTCATGATGTAATGGCTCATCGTTGTATCGATGCCTCGCCGAGTGGCCGCTGTATTGCGGGCTAAAGGGGTTCCTACAGCTTATTAGGTAGGTGGTCATGATGTAATGGCTCATCGTTGTATCGATGCCTCGCCGAGTGGCCGCTGTATTGCGGGCTAAAGGGGTTCCTACAGCTTATTAGGTAAGTGGTCATGATGTAATGGCTCATCGTTGTATCGATGCCTCGCCGAGTGGCCGCTGTATTGCGGGCTAAAGGGGTTCCTACAGCTTATTAGGTAGGTGGTCATGATGTAATGGCTCATCGTTGTATCGATGCCTCGCCGAGTGGCCGCTGTATTGCGGGCTAAAGGGGTTCCTACAGCTTATTAGGTAGGTGGTCATGATGTAATGGCTCATCGTTGTATCGATGCCTCGCCGAGTGGCCGCTGTATTGCGGGCTAAAGGGGTTCCTACAGCTTATTAGGTAAGTGGTCATGATGTAATGGCTCATCGTTGTATCGATGCCTCGCCGAGTGGCCGCTGTATTGCGGGCTAAAGGGGTTCCTACAGCTTATTAGGTAGGTGGTCATGATGTAATGGCTCATCGTTGTATCGATGCCTCGCCGAGTGGCCGCTGTATTGCGGGCTAAAGGGGTTCCTACAGCTTATTAGGTAGGTGGTCATGATGTAATGGCTCATCGTTGTATCGATGCCTCGCCGAGTGGCCGCTGTATTGCGGGCTAAAGGGGTTCCTACAGCTTATTAGGTAGGTGGTCATGATGTAATGGCTCATCGTTGTATCGATGCCTCGCCGAATGGCCGCTGTATTGCGGGCTAAAGGGGTTCCTACAGCTTATTAGGTAAGTGGTCATGATGTAATGGCTCATCGTTGTATCGATGCCTCGCCGAGTGGCCGCTGTATTGCGGGCTAAAGGGGTTCCTACAGCTTATTAGGTAAGTGGTCATGATGTAATGGCTCATCGTTGTATCGATGCCTCGCCGAGTGGCCGCTGTATTGCGGGCTAAAGGGGTTCCTACAGCTTATTAGGTAGGTGGTCATGATGTAATGGCTCATCGTTGTATCGATGCCTCGCCGAGTGGCCGCTGTATTGCGGGCTAAAGGGGTTCCTACAGCTTATTAGGTAGGTGGTCATGATGTAATGGCTCATCGTTGTATCGATGCCTCGCCGAGTGGCCGCTGTATTGCGGGCTAAAGGGGTTCCTACAGCTTATTAGGTAGGTGGTCATGATGTAATGGCTCATCGTTGTATCGATGCCTCGCCGAGTGGCCGCTGTATTGCGGGCTAAAGGGGTTCCTACAGCTTATTAGGTAGGTGGTCATGATGTAATGGCTCATCGTTGTATCGATGCCTCGCCGAGTGGCCGCTGTATTGCGGGCTAAAGGGGTTCCTACAGCTTATTAGGTAAGTGGTCATGATGTAATGGCTCATCGTTGTATCGATGCCTCGCCGAGTGGCCGCTGTATTGCGGGCTAAAGGGGTTCCTACAGCTTATTAGGTAGGTGGTCATGATGTAATGGCTCATCGTTGTATCGATGCCTCGCCGAGTGGCCGCTGTATTGCGGGCTAAAGGGGTTCCTACAGCTTATTAGGTAGGTGGTCATGATGTAATGGCTCATCGTTGTATCGATGCCTCGCCGAGTGGCCGCTGTATTGCGGGCTAAAGGGGTTCCTACAGCTTATTAGGTAAGTGGTCATGATGTAATGGCTCATCGTTGTATCGATGCCTCGCCGAGTGGCCGCTGTATTGCGGGCTAAAGGGGTTCCTACAGCTTATTAGGTAGGTGGTCATGATGTAATGGCTCATCGTTGTATCGATGCCTCGCCGAGTGGCCGCTGTATTGCGGGCTAAAGGGGTTCCTACAGCTTATTAGGTAGGTGGTCATGATGTAATGGCTCATCGTTGTATCGATGCCTCGCCGAGTGGCCGCTGTATTGCGGGCTAAAGGGGTTCCTACAGCTTATTAGGTAAGTGGTCATGATGTAATGGCTCATCGTTGTATCGATGCCTCGCCGAGTGGCCGCTGTATTGCGGGCTAAAGGGGTTCCTACAGCTTATTAGGTAAGTGGTCATGATGTAATGGCTCATCGTTGTATCGATGCCTCGCCGAGTGGCCGCTGTATTGCGGGCTAAAGGGGTTCCTACAGCTTATTAGGTAGGTGGTCATGATGTAATGGCTCATCGTTGTATCGATGCCTCGCCGAGTGGCCGCTGTATTGCGGGCTAAAGGGGTTCCTACAGCTTATTAGGTAGGTGGTCATGATGTAATGGCTCATCGTTGTATCGATGCCTCGCCGAGTGGCCGCTGTATTGCGGGCTAAAGGGGTTCCTACAGCTTATTAGGTAGGTGGTCATGATGTAATGGCTCATCGTTGTATCGATGCCTCGCCGAGTGGCCGCTGTATTGCGGGCTAAAGGGGTTCCTACAGCTTATTAGGTAGGTGGTCATGATGTAATGGCTCATCGTTGTATCGATGCCTCGCCGAGTGGCCGCTGTATTGCGGGCTAAAGGGGTTCCTACAGCTTATTAGGTAGGTGGTCATGATGTAATGGCTCATCGTTGTATCGATGCCTCGCCGAGTGGCCGCTGTATTGCGGGCTAAAGGGGTTCCTACAGCTTATTAGGTAGGTGGTCATGATGTAATGGCTCATCGTTGTATCGATGCCTCGCCGAGTGGCCGCTGTATTGCGGGCTAAAGGGGTTCCTACAGCTTATTAGGTAGGTGGTCATGATGTAATGGCTCATCGTTGTATCGATGCCTCGCCGAGTGGCCGCTGTATTGCGGGCTAAAGGGGTTCCTACAGCTTATTAGGTAGGTGGTCATGATGTAATGGCTCATCGTTGTATCGATGCCTCGCCGAGTGGCCGCTGTATTGCGGGCTAAAGGGGTTCCTACAGCTTATTAGGTAGGTGGTCATGATGTAATGGCTCATCGTTGTATCGATGCCTCGCCGAGTGGCCGCTGTATTGCGGGCTAAAGGGGTTCCTACAGCTTATTAGGTAGGTGGTCATGATGTAATGGCTCATCGTTGTATCGATGCCTCGCCGAGTGGCCGCTGTATTGCGGGCTAAAGGGGTTCCTACAGCTTATTAGGTAAGTGGTCATGATGTAATGGCTCATCGTTGTATCGATGCCTCGCCGAGTGGCCGCTGTATTGCGGGCTAAAGGGGTTCCTACAGCTTATTAGGTAAGTGGTCATGATGTAATGGCTCATCGTTGTATCGATGCCTCGCCGAGTGGCCGCTGTATTGCGGGCTAAAGGGGTTCCTACAGCTTATTAGGTAGGTGGTCATGATGTAATGGCTCATCGTTGTATCGATGCCTCGCCGAGTGGCCGCTGTATTGCGGGCTAAAGGGGTTCCTACAGCTTATTAGGTAGGTGGTCATGATGTAATGGCTCATCGTTGTATCGATGCCTCGCCGAGTGGCCGCTGTATTGCGGGCTAAAGGGGTTCCTACAGCTTATTAGGTAGGTGGTCATGATGTAATGGCTCATCGTTGTATCGATGCCTCGCCGAGTGGCCGCTGTATTGCGGGCTAAAGGGGTTCCTACAGCTTATTAGGTAGGTGGTCATGATGTAATGGCTCATCGTTGTATCGATGCCTCGCCGAGTGGCCGCTGTATTGCGGGCTAAAGGGGTTCCTACAGCTTATTAGGTAGGTGGTCATGATGTAATGGCTCATCGTTGTATCGATGCCTCGCCGAGTGGCCGCTGTATTGCGGGCTAAAGGGGTTCCTACAGCTTATTAGGTAGGTGGTCATGATGTAATGGCTCATCGTTGTATCGATGCCTCGCCGAGTGGCCGCTGTATTGCGGGCTAAAGGGGTTCCTACAGCTTATTAGGTAGGTGGTCATGATGTAATGGCTCATCGTTGTATCGATGCCTCGCCGAGTGGCCGCTGTATTGCGGGCTAAAGGGGTTCCTACAGCTTATTAGGTAAGTGGTCATGATGTAATGGCTCATCGTTGTATCGATGCCTCGCCGAGTGGCCGCTGTATTGCGGGCTAAAGGGGTTCCTACAGCTTATTAGGTAAGTGGTCATGATGTAATGGCTCATCGTTGTATCGATGCCTCGCCGAGTGGCCGCTGTATTGCGGGCTAAAGGGGTTCCTACAGCTTATTAGGTAGGTGGTCATGATGTAATGGCTCATCGTTGTATCGATGCCTCGCCGAGTGGCCGCTGTATTGCGGGCTAAAGGGGTTCCTACAGCTTATTAGGTAGGTGGTCATGATGTAATGGCTCATCGTTGTATCGATGCCTCGCCGAGTGGCCGCTGTATTGCGGGCTAAAGGGGTTCCTACAGCTTATTAGGTAGGTGGTCATGATGTAATGGCTCATCGTTGTATCGATGCCTCGCCGAGTGGCCGCTGTATTGCGGGCTAAAGGGGTTCCTACAGCTTATTAGGTAGGTGGTCATGATGTAATGGCTCATCGTTGTATCGATGCCTCGCCGAGTGGCCGCTGTATTGCGGGCTAAAGGGGTTCCTACAGCTTATTAGGTAGGTGGTCATGATGTAATGGCTCATCGTTGTATCGATGCCTCGCCGAGTGGCCGCTGTATTGCGGGCTAAAGGGGTTCCTACAGCTTATTAGGTAAGTGGTCATGATGTAATGGCTCATCGTTGTATCGATGCCTCGCCGAGTGGCCGCTGTATTGCGGGCTAAAGGGGTTCCTACAGCTTATTAGGTAGGTGGTCATGATGTAATGGCTCATCGTTGTATCGATGCCTCGCCGAGTGGCCGCTGTATTGCGGGCTAAAGGGGTTCCTACAGCTTATTAGGTAAGTGGTCATGATGTAATGGCTCATCGTTGTATCGATGCCTCGCCGAGTGGCCGCTGTATTGCGGGCTAAAGGGGTTCCTACAGCTTATTAGGTAAGTGGTCATGATGTAATGGCTCATCGTTGTATCGATGCCTCGCCGAGTGGCCGCTGTATTGCGGGCTAAAGGGGTTCCTACAGCTTATTAGGTAAGTGGTCATGATGTAATGGCTCATCGTTGTATCGATGCCTCGCCGAGTGGCCGCTGTATTGCGGGCTAAAGGGGTTCCTACAGCTTATTAGGTAGGTGGTCATGATGTAATGGCTCATCGTTGTATCGATGCCTCGCCGAGTGGCCGCTGTATTGCGGGCTAAAGGGGTTCCTACAGCTTATTAGGTAGGTGGTCATGATGTAATGGCTCATCGTTGTATCGATGCCTCGCCGAGTGGCCGCTGTATTGCGGGCTAAAGGGGTTCCTACAGCTTATTAGGTAGGTGGTCATGATGTAATGGCTCATCGTTGTATCGATGCCTCGCCGAGTGGCCGCTGTATTGCGGGCTAAAGGGGTTCCTACAGCTTATTAGGTAAGTGGTCATGATGTAATGGCTCATCGTTGTATCGATGCCTCGCCGAGTGGCCGCTGTATTGCGGGCTAAAGGGGTTCCTACAGCTTATTAGGTAAGTGGTCATGATGTAATGGCTCATCGTTGTATCGATGCCTCGCCGAGTGGCCGCTGTATTGCGGGCTAAAGGGGTTCCTACAGCTTATTAGGTAGGTGGTCATGATGTAATGGCTCATCGTTGTATCGATGCCTCGCCGAGTGGCCGCTGTATTGCGGGCTAAAGGGGTTCCTACAGCTTATTAGGTAAGTGGTCATGATGTAATGGCTCATCGTTGTATCGATGCCTCGCCGAGTGGCCGCTGTATTGCGGGCTAAAGGGGTTCCTACAGCTTATTAGGTAGGTGGTCATGATGTAATGGCTCATCGTTGTATCGATGCCTCGCCGAGTGGCCGCTGTATTGCGGGCTAAAGGGGTTCCTACAGCTTATTAGGTAAGTGGTCATGATGTAATGGCTCATCGTTGTATCGATGCCTCGCCGAGTGGCCGCTGTATTGCGGGCTAAAGGGGTTCCTACAGCTTATTAGGTAGGTGGTCATGATGTAATGGCTCATCGTTGTATCGATGCCTCGCCGAGTGGCCGCTGTATTGCGGGCTAAAGGGGTTCCTACAGCTTATTAGGTAGGTGGTCATGATGTAATGGCTCATCGTTGTATCGATGCCTCGCCGAGTGGCCGCTGTATTGCGGGCTAAAGGGGTTCCTACAGCTTATTAGGTAAGTGGTCATGATGTAATGGCTCATCGTTGTATCGATGCCTCGCCGAGTGGCCGCTGTATTGCGGGCTAAAGGGGTTCCTACAGCTTATTAGGTAAGTGGTCATGATGTAATGGCTCATCGTTGTATCGATGCCTCGCCGAGTGGCCGCTGTATTGCGGGCTAAAGGGGTTCCTACAGCTTATTAGGTAAGTGGTCATGATGTAATGGCTCATCGTTGTATCGATGCCTCGCCGAGTGGCCGCTGTATTGCGGGCTAAAGGGTTCCTACAGCTTATTAGGTAGGTGGTCATGATGTAATGGCTCATCGTTGTATCGATGCCTCGCCGAGTGGCCGCTGTATTGCGGGCTAAAGGGGTTCCTACAGCTTATTAGGTAGGTGGTCATGATGTAATGGCTCATCGTTGTATCGATGCCTCGCCGAGTGGCCGCTGTATTGCGGGCTAAAGGGGTTCCTACAGCTTATTAGGTAGGTGGTCATGATGTAATGGCTCATCGTTGTATCGATGCCTCGCCGAGTGGCCGCTGTATTGCGGGCTAAAGGGGTTCCTACAGCTTATTAGGTAAGGTGGTCATGATGTAATGGCTCATCGTTGTATCGATGCCTCGCCGAGTGGCCGCTGTATTGCGGGCTAAAGGGGTTCCTACAGCTTATTAGGTAGGTGGTCATGATGTAATGGCTCATCGTTGTATCGATGCCTCGCCGAGTGGCCGCTGTATTGCGGGCTAAAGGGGTTCCTACAGCTTATTAGGTAAGTGGTCATGATGTAATGGCTCATCGTTGTATCGATGCCTCGCCGAGTGGCCGCTGTATTGCGGGCTAAAGGGGTTCCTACAGCTTATTAGGTAAGTGGTCATGATGTAATGGCTCATCGTTGTATCGATGCCTCGCCGAGTGGCCGCTGTATTGCGGGCTAAAGGGTTCCTACAGCTTATTAGGTAGGTGGTCATGATGTAATGGCTCATCGTTGTATCGATGCCTCGCCGAGTGGCCGCTGTATTGCGGGCTAAAGGGGTTCCTACAGCTTATTAGGTAGGTGGTCATGATGTAATGGCTCATCGTTGTATCGATGCCTCGCCGAGTGGCCGCTGTATTGCGGGCTAAAGGGGTTCCTACAGCTTATTAGGTAGGTGGTCATGATGTAATGGCTCATCGTTGTATCGATGCCTCGCCGAGTGGCCGCTGTATTGCGGGCTAAAGGGGTTCCTACAGCTTATTAGGTAAGGTGGTCATGATGTAATGGCTCATCGTTGTATCGATGCCTCGCCGAGTGGCCGCTGTATTGCGGGCTAAAGGGGTTCCTACAGCTTATTAGGTAAGTGGTCATGATGTAATGGCTCATCGTTGTATCGATGCCTCGCCGAGTGGCCGCTGTATTGCGGGCTAAAGGGGTTCCTACAGCTTATTAGGTAAGTGGTCATGATGTAATGGCTCATCGTTGTATCGATGCCTCGCCGAGTGGCCGCTGTATTGCGGGCTAAAGGGGTTCCTACAGCTTATTAGGTAGGTGGTCATGATGTAATGGCTCATCGTTGTATCGATGCCTCGCCGAGTGGCCGCTGTATTGCGGGCTAAAGGGGTTCCTACAGCTTATTAGGTAAGTGGTCATGATGTAATGGCTCATCGTTGTATCGATGCCTCGCCGAGTGGCCGCTGTATTGCGGGCTAAAGGGGTTCCTACAGCTTATTAGGTAGGTGGTCATGATGTAATGGCTCATCGTTGTATCGATGCCTCGCCGAGTGGCCGCTGTATTGCGGGCTAAAGGGGTTCCTACAGCTTATTAGGTAAGTGGTCATGATGTAATGGCTCATCGTTGTATCGATGCCTCGCCGAGTGGCCGCTGTATTGCGGGCTAAAGGGGTTCCTACAGCTTATTAGGTAGGTGGTCATGATGTAATGGCTCATCGTTGTATCGATGCCTCGCCGAGTGGCCGCTGTATTGCGGGCTAAAGGGGTTCCTACAGCTTATTAGGTAGGTGGTCATGATGTAATGGCTCATCGTTGTATCGATGCCTCGCCGAGTGGCCGCTGTATTGCGGGCTAAAGGGGTTCCTACAGCTTATTAGGTAGGTGGTCATGATGTAATGGCTCATCGTTGTATCGATGCCTCGCCGAGTGGCCGCTGTATTGCGGGCTAAAGGGGTTCCTACAGCTTATTAGGTAAGTGGTCATGATGTAATGGCTCATCGTTGTATCGATGCCTCGCCGAGTGGCCGCTGTATTGCGGGCTAAAGGGGTTCCTACAGCTTATTAGGTAAGTGGTCATGATGTAATGGCTCATCGTTGTATCGATGCCTCGCCGAGTGGCCGCTGTATTGCGGGCTAAAGGGGTTCCTACAGCTTATTAGGTAAGTGGTCATGATGTAATGGCTCATCGTTGTATCGATGCCTCGCCGAGTGGCCGCTGTATTGCGGGCTAAAGGGGTTCCTACAGCTTATTAGGTAAGTGGTCATGATGTAATGGCTCATCGTTGTATCGATGCCTCGCCGAGTGGCCGCTGTATTGCGGGCTAAAGGGGTTCCTACAGCTTATTAGGTAGGTGGTCATGATGTAATGGCTCATCGTTGTATCGATGCCTCGCCGAGTGGCCGCTGTATTGCGGGCTAAAGGGGTTCCTACAGCTTATTAGGTAAGTGGTCATGATGTAATGGCTCATCGTTGTATCGATGCCTCGCCGAGTGGCCGCTGTATTGCGGGCTAAAGGGGTTCCTACAGCTTATTAGGTAGGTGGTCATGATGTAATGGCTCATCGTTGTATCGATGCCTCGCCGAGTGGCCGCTGTATTGCGGGCTAAAGGGGTTCCTACAGCTTATTAGGTAGGTGGTCATGATGTAATGGCTCATCGTTGTATCGATGCCTCGCCGAGTGGCCGCTGTATTGCGGGCTAAAGGGGTTCCTACAGCTTATTAGGTAAGTGGTCATGATGTAATGGCTCATCGTTGTATCGATGCCTCGCCGAGTGGCCGCTGTATTGCGGGCTAAAGGGGTTCCTACAGCTTATTAGGTAAGTGGTCATGATGTAATGGCTCATCGTTGTATCGATGCCTCGCCGAGTGGCCGCTGTATTGCGGGCTAAAGGGGTTCCTACAGCTTATTAGGTAAGTGGTCATGATGTAATGGCTCATCGTTGTATCGATGCCTCGCCGAGTGGCCGCTGTATTGCGGGCTAAAGGGGTTCCTACAGCTTATTAGGTAAGTGGTCATGATGTAATGGCTCATCGTTGTATCGATGCCTCGCCGAGTGGCCGCTGTATTGCGGGCTAAAGGGGTTCCTACAGCTTATTAGGTAAGTGGTCATGATGTAATGGCTCATCGTTGTATCGATGCCTCGCCGAGTGGCCGCTGTATTGCGGGCTAAAGGGGTTCCTACAGCTTATTAGGTAAGTGGTCATGATGTAATGGCTCATCGTTGTATCGATGCCTCGCCGAGTGGCCGCTGTATTGCGGGCTAAAGGGGTTCCTACAGCTTATTAGGTAAGTGGTCATGATGTAATGGCTCATCGTTGTATCGATGCCTCGCCGAGTGGCCGCTGTATTGCGGGCTAAAGGGGTTCCTACAGCTTATTAGGTAGGTGGTCATGATGTAATGGCTCATCGTTGTATCGATGCCTCGCCGAGTGGCCGCTGTATTGCGGGCTAAAGGGGTTCCTACAGCTTATTAGGTAAGTGGTCATGATGTAATGGCTCATCGTTGTATCGATGCCTCGCCGAGTGGCCGCTGTATTGCGGGCTAAAGGGGTTCCTACAGCTTATTAGGTAAGTGGTCATGATGTAATGGCTCATCGTTGTATCGATGCCTCGCCGAGTGGCCGCTGTATTGCGGGCTAAAGGGGTTCCTACAGCTTATTAGGTAAGTGGTCATGATGTAATGGCTCATCGTTGTATCGATGCCTCGCCGAGTGGCCGCTGTATTGCGGGCTAAAGGGGTTCCTACAGCTTATTAGGTAAGTGGTCATGATGTAATGGCTCATCGTTGTATCGATGCCTCGCCGAGTGGCCGCTGTATTGCGGGCTAAAGGGGTTCCTACAGCTTATTAGGTAAGTGGTCATGATGTAATGGCTCATCGTTGTATCGATGCCTCGCCGAGTGGCCGCTGTATTGCGGGCTAAAGGGGTTCCTACAGCTTATTAGGTAGGTGGTCATGATGTAATGGCTCATCGTTGTATCGATGCCTCGCCGAGTGGCCGCTGTATTGCGGGCTAAAGGGGTTCCTACAGCTTATTAGGTAAGTGGTCATGATGTAATGGCTCATCGTTGTATCGATGCCTCGCCGAGTGGCCGCTGTATTGCGGGCTAAAGGGGTTCCTACAGCTTATTAGGTAAGTGGTCATGATGTAATGGCTCATCGTTGTATCGATGCCTCGCCGAGTGGCCGCTGTATTGCGGGCTAAAGGGGTTCCTACAGCTTATTAGGTAAGTGGTCATGATGTAATGGCTCATCGTTGTATCGATGCCTCGCCGAGTGGCCGCTGTATTGCGGGCTAAAGGGGTTCCTACAGCTTATTAGGTAGGTGGTCATGATGTAATGGCTCATCGTTGTATCGATGCCTCGCCGAGTGGCCGCTGTATTGCGGGCTAAAGGGGTTCCTACAGCTTATTAGGTAAGTGGTCATGATGTAATGGCTCATCGTTGTATCGATGCCTCGCCGAGTGGCCGCTGTATTGCGGGCTAAAGGGGTTCCTACAGCTTATTAGGTAAGTGGTCATGATGTAATGGCTCATCGTTGTATCGATGCCTCGCCGAGTGGCCGCTGTATTGCGGGCTAAAGGGGTTCCTACAGCTTATTAGGTAAGTGGTCATGATGTAATGGCTCATCGTTGTATCGATGCCTCGCCGAGTGGCCGCTGTATTGCGGGCTAAAGGGGTTCCTACAGCTTATTAGGTAAGTGGTCATGATGTAATGGCTCATCGTTGTATCGATGCCTCGCCGAGTGGCCGCTGTATTGCGGGCTAAAGGGGTTCCTACAGCTTATTAGGTAGGTGGTCATGATGTAATGGCTCATCGTTGTATCGATGCCTCGCCGAGTGGCCGCTGTATTGCGGGCTAAAGGGGTTCCTACAGCTTATTAGGTAGGTGGTCATGATGTAATGGCTCATCGTTGTATCGATGCCTCGCCGAGTGGCCGCTGTATTGCGGGCTAAAGGGGTTCCTACAGCTTATTAGGTAAGTGGTCATGATGTAATGGCTCATCGTTGTATCGATGCCTCGCCGAGTGGCCGCTGTATTGCGGGCTAAAGGGGTTCCTACAGCTTATTAGGTAAGGTGGTCATGATGTAATGGCTCATCGTTGTATCGATGCCTCGCCGAGTGGCCGCTGTATTGCGGGCTAAAGGGGTTCCTACAGCTTATTAGGTAAGTGGTCATGATGTAATGGCTCATCGTTGTATCGATGCCTCGCCGAGTGGCCGCTGTATTGCGGGCTAAAGGGGTTCCTACAGCTTATTAGGTAAGTGGTCATGATGTAATGGCTCATCGTTGTATCGATGCCTCGCCGAGTGGCCGCTGTATTGCGGGCTAAAGGGGTTCCTACAGCTTATTAGGTAAGTGGTCATGATGTAATGGCTCATCGTTGTATCGATGCCTCGCCGAGTGGCCGCTGTATTGCGGGCTAAAGGGGTTCCTACAGCTTATTAGGTAAGTGGTCATGATGTAATGGCTCATCGTTGTATCGATGCCTCGCCGAGTGGCCGCTGTATTGCGGGCTAAAGGGGTTCCTACAGCTTATTAGGTAAGTGGTCATGATGTAATGGCTCATCGTTGTATCGATGCCTCGCCGAGTGGCCGCTGTATTGCGGGCTAAAGGGGTTCCTACAGCTTATTAGGTAAGTGGTCATGATGTAATGGCTCATCGTTGTATCGATGCCTCGCCGAGTGGCCGCTGTATTGCGGGCTAAAGGGGTTCCTACAGCTTATTAGGTAGGTGGTCATGATGTAATGGCTCATCGTTGTATCGATGCCTCGCCGAGTGGCCGCTGTATTGCGGGCTAAAGGGGTTCCTACAGCTTATTAGGTAGGTGGTCATGATGTAATGGCTCATCGTTGTATCGATGCCTCGCCGAGTGGCCGCTGTATTGCGGGCTAAAGGGGTTCCTACAGCTTATTAGGTAGGTGGTCATGATGTAATGGCTCATCGTTGTATCGATGCCTCGCCGAGTGGCCGCTGTATTGCGGGCTAAAGGGGTTCCTACAGCTTATTAGGTAGGTGGTCATGATGTAATGGCTCATCGTTGTATCGATGCCTCGCCGAGTGGCCGCTGTATTGCGGGCTAAAGGGGTTCCTACAGCTTATTAGGTAAGTGGTCATGATGTAATGGCTCATCGTTGTATCGATGCCTCGCCGAGTGGCCGCTGTATTGCGGGCTAAAGGGGTTCCTACAGCTTATTAGGTAAGTGGTCATGATGTAATGGCTCATCGTTGTATCGATGCCTCGCCGAGTGGCCGCTGTATTGCGGGCTAAAGGGGTTCCTACAGCTTATTAGGTAAGTGGTCATGATGTAATGGCTCATCGTTGTATCGATGCCTCGCCGAGTGGCCGCTGTATTGCGGGCTAAAGGGGTTCCTACAGCTTATTAGGTAAGTGGTCATGATGTAATGGCTCATCGTTGTATCGATGCCTCGCCGAGTGGCCGCTGTATTGCGGGCTAAAGGGGTTCCTACAGCTTATTAGGTAAGTGGTCATGATGTAATGGCTCATCGTTGTATCGATGCCTCGCCGAGTGGCCGCTGTATTGCGGGCTAAAGGGGTTCCTACAGCTTATTAGGTAGGTGGTCATGATGTAATGGCTCATCGTTGTATCGATGCCTCGCCGAGTGGCCGCTGTATTGCGGGCTAAAGGGGTTCCTACAGCTTATTAGGTAAGTGGTCATGATGTAATGGCTCATCGTTGTATCGATGCCTCGCCGAGTGGCCGCTGTATTGCGGGCTAAAGGGGTTCCTACAGCTTATTAGGTAGGTGGTCATGATGTAATGGCTCATCGTTGTATCGATGCCTCGCCGAGTGGCCGCTGTATTGCGGGCTAAAGGGGTTCCTACAGCTTATTAGGTAAGTGGTCATGATGTAATGGCTCATCGTTGTATCGATGCCTCGCCGAGTGGCCGCTGTATTGCGGGCTAAAGGGGTTCCTACAGCTTATTAGGTAAGTGGTCATGATGTAATGGCTCATCGTTGTATCGATGCCTCGCCGAGTGGCCGCTGTATTGCGGGCTAAAGGGGTTCCTACAGCTTATTAGGTAAGTGGTCATGATGTAATGGCTCATCGTTGTATCGATGCCTCGCCGAGTGGCCGCTGTATTGCGGGCTAAAGGGGTTCCTACAGCTTATTAGGTAAGTGGTCATGATGTAATGGCTCATCGTTGTATCGATGCCTCGCCGAGTGGCCGCTGTATTGCGGGCTAAAGGGGTTCCTACAGCTTATTAGGTAGGTGGTCATGATGTAATGGCTCATCGTTGTATCGATGCCTCGCCGAGTGGCCGCTGTATTGCGGGCTAAAGGGGTTCCTACAGCTTATTAGGTAAGTGGTCATGATGTAATGGCTCATCGTTGTATCGATGCCTCGCCGAGTGGCCGCTGTATTGCGGGCTAAAGGGGTTCCTACAGCTTATTAGGTAGGTGGTCATGATGTAATGGCTCATCGTTGTATCGATGCCTCGCCGAGTGGCCGCTGTATTGCGGGCTAAAGGGGTTCCTACAGCTTATTAGGTAGGTGGTCATGATGTAATGGCTCATCGTTGTATCGATGCCTCGCCGAGTGGCCGCTGTATTGCGGGCTAAAGGGGTTCCTACAGCTTATTAGGTAAGTGGTCATGATGTAATGGCTCATCGTTGTATCGATGCCTCGCCGAGTGGCCGCTGTATTGCGGGCTAAAGGGGTTCCTACAGCTTATTAGGTAAGTGGTCATGATGTAATGGCTCATCGTTGTATCGATGCCTCGCCGAGTGGCCGCTGTATTGCGGGCTAAAGGGGTTCCTACAGCTTATTAGGTAGGTGGTCATGATGTAATGGCTCATCGTTGTATCGATGCCTCGCCGAGTGGCCGCTGTATTGCGGGCTAAAGGGGTTCCTACAGCTTATTAGGTAGGTGGTCATGATGTAATGGCTCATCGTTGTATCGATGCCTCGCCGAGTGGCCGCTGTATTGCGGGCTAAAGGGGTTCCTACAGCTTATTAGGTAAGTGGTCATGATGTAATGGCTCATCGTTGTATCGATGCCTCGCCGAGTGGCCGCTGTATTGCGGGCTAAAGGGGTTCCTACAGCTTATTAGGTAAGTGGTCATGATGTAATGGCTCATCGTTGTATCGATGCCTCGCCGAGTGGCCGCTGTATTGCGGGCTAAAGGGGTTCCTACAGCTTATTAGGTAGGTGGTCATGATGTAATGGCTCATCGTTGTATCTATGCCTCGCCGAGTGGCCGCTGTATTGCGGGCTAAAGGGGTTCCTACAGCTTATTAGGTAGGTGGTCATGATGTAATGGCTCATCGTTGTATCGATGCCTCGCCGAGTGGCCGCTGTATTGCGGGCTAAAGGGGTTCCTACAGCTTATTAGGTAGGTGGTCATGATGTAATGGCTCATCGTTGTATCGATGCCTCGCCGAGTGGCCGCTGTATTGCGGGCTAAAGGGGTTCCTACAGCTTATTAGGTAGGTGGTCATGATGTAATGGCTCATCGTTGTATCGATGCCTCGCCGAGTGGCCGCTGTATTGCGGGCTAAAGGGGTTCCTACAGCTTATTAGGTAAGTGGTCATGATGTAATGGCTCATCGTTGTATCGATGCCTCGCCGAGTGGCCGCTGTATTGCGGGCTAAAGGGGTTCCTACAGCTTATTAGGTAGGTGGTCATGATGTAATGGCTCATCGTTGTATCGATGCCTCGCCGAGTGGCCGCTGTATTGCGGGCTAAAGGGGTTCCTACAGCTTATTAGGTAGGTGGTCATGATGTAATGGCTCATCGTTGTATCGATGCCTCGCCGAGTGGCCGCTGTATTGCGGGCTAAAGGGGTTCCTACAGCTTATTAGGTAGGTGGTCATGATGTAATGGCTCATCGTTGTATCGATGCCTCGCCGAGTGGCCGCTGTATTGCGGGCTAAAGGGGTTCCTACAGCTTATTAGGTAAGTGGTCATGATGTAATGGCTCATCGTTGTATCGATGCCTCGCCGAGTGGCCGCTGTATTGCGGGCTAAAGGGGTTCCTACAGCTTATTAGGTAAGTGGTCATGATGTAATGGCTCATCGTTGTATCGATGCCTCGCCGAGTGGCCGCTGTATTGCGGGCTAAAGGGGTTCCTACAGCTTATTAGGTAGGTGGTCATGATGTAATGGCTCATCGTTGTATCGATGCCTCGCCGAGTGGCCGCTGTATTGCGGGCTAAAGGGGTTCCTACAGCTTATTAGGTAGGTGGTCATGATGTAATGGCTCATCGTTGTATCTATGCCTCGCCGAGTGGCCGCTGTATTGCGGGCTAAAGGGGTTCCTACAGCTTATTAGGTAGGTGGTCATGATGTAATGGCTCATCGTTGTATCGATGCCTCGCCGAGTGGCCGCTGTATTGCGGGCTAAAGGGGTTCCTACAGCTTATTAGGTAGGTGGTCATGATGTAATGGCTCATCGTTGTATCGATGCCTCGCCGAGTGGCCGCTGTATTGCGGGCTAAAGGGGTTCCTACAGCTTATTAGGTAGGTGGTCATGATGTAATGGCTCATCGTTGTATCGATGCCTCGCCGAGTGGCCGCTGTATTGCGGGCTAAAGGGGTTCCTACAGCTTATTAGGTAAGTGGTCATGATGTAATGGCTCATCGTTGTATCGATGCCTCGCCGAGTGGCCGCTGTATTGCGGGCTAAAGGGGTTCCTACAGCTTATTAGGTAGGTGGTCATGATGTAATGGCTCATCGTTGTATCGATGCCTCGCCGAGTGGCCGCTGTATTGCGGGCTAAAGGGGTTCCTACAGCTTATTAGGTAAGTGGTCATGATGTAATGGCTCATCGTTGTATCGATGCCTCGCCGAGTGGCCGCTGTATTGCGGGCTAAAGGGGTTCCTACAGCTTATTAGGTAAGTGGTCATGATGTAATGGCTCATCGTTGTATCGATGCCTCGCCGAGTGGCCGCTGTATTGCGGGCTAAAGGGGTTCCTACAGCTTATTAGGTAAGTGGTCATGATGTAATGGCTCATCGTTGTATCGATGCCTCGCCGAGTGGCCGCTGTATTGCGGGCTAAAGGGGTTCCTACAGCTTATTAGGTAAGTGGTCATGATGTAATGGCTCATCGTTGTATCGATGCCTCGCCGAGTGGCCGCTGTATTGCGGGCTAAAGGGGTTCCTACAGCTTATTAGGTAGGTGGTCATGATGTAATGGCTCATCGTTGTATCGATGCCTCGCCGAGTGGCCGCTGTATTGCGGGCTAAAGGGGTTCCTACAGCTTATTAGGTAAGTGGTCATGATGTAATGGCTCATCGTTGTATCGATGCCTCGCCGAGTGGCCGCTGTATTGCGGGCTAAAGGGGTTCCTACAGCTTATTAGGTAGGTGGTCATGATGTAATGGCTCATCGTTGTATCGATGCCTCGCCGAGTGGCCGCTGTATTGCGGGCTAAAGGGGTTCCTACAGCTTATTAGGTAGGTGGTCATGATGTAATGGCTCATCGTTGTATCGATGCCTCGCCGAGTGGCCGCTGTATTGCGGGCTAAAGGGGTTCCTACAGCTTATTAGGTAAGTGGTCATGATGTAATGGCTCATCGTTGTATCGATGCCTCGCCGAGTGGCCGCTGTATTGCGGGCTAAAGGGGTTCCTACAGCTTATTAGGTAGGTGGTCATGATGTAATGGCTCATCGTTGTATCGATGCCTCGCCGAGTGGCCGCTGTATTGCGGGCTAAAGGGGTTCCTACAGCTTATTAGGTAGGTGGTCATGATGTAATGGCTCATCGTTGTATCGATGCCTCGCCGAGTGGCCGCTGTATTGCGGGCTAAAGGGGTTCCTACAGCTTATTAGGTAAGTGGTCATGATGTAATGGCTCATCGTTGTATCGATGCCTCGCCGAGTGGCCGCTGTATTGCGGGCTAAAGGGGTTCCTACAGCTTATTAGGTAAGTGGTCATGATGTAATGGCTCATCGTTGTATCGATGCCTCGCCGAGTGGCCGCTGTATTGCGGGCTAAAGGGGTTCCTACAGCTTATTAGGTAGGTGGTCATGATGTAATGGCTCATCGTTGTATCTATGCCTCGCCGAGTGGCCGCTGTATTGCGGGCTAAAGGGGTTCCTACAGCTTATTAGGTAGGTGGTCATGATGTAATGGCTCATCGTTGTATCGATGCCTCGCCGAGTGGCCGCTGTATTGCGGGCTAAAGGGGTTCCTACAGCTTATTAGGTAAGTGGTCATGATGTAATGGCTCATCGTTGTATCGATGCCTCGCCGAGTGGCCGCTGTATTGCGGGCTAAAGGGGTTCCTACAGCTTATTAGGTAGGTGGTCATGATGTAATGGCTCATCGTTGTATCGATGCCTCGCCGAGTGGCCGCTGTATTGCGGGCTAAAGGGGTTCCTACAGCTTATTAGGTAGGTGGTCATGATGTAATGGCTCATCGTTGTATCGATGCCTCGCCGAGTGGCCGCTGTATTGCGGGCTAAAGGGGTTCCTACAGCTTATTAGGTAGGTGGTCATGATGTAATGGCTCATCGTTGTATCTATGCCTCGCCGAGTGGCCGCTGTATTGCGGGCTAAAGGGGTTCCTACAGCTTATTAGGTAAGTGGTCATGATGTAATGGCTCATCGTTGTATCGATGCCTCGCCGAGTGGCCGCTGTATTGCGGGCTAAAGGGGTTCCTACAGCTTATTAGGTAGGTGGTCATGATGTAATGGCTCATCGTTGTATCGATGCCTCGCCGAGTGGCCGCTGTATTGCGGGCTAAAGGGGTTCCTACAGCTTATTAGGTAGGTGGTCATGATGTAATGGCTCATCGTTGTATCGATGCCTCGCCGAGTGGCCGCTGTATTGCGGGCTAAAGGGGTTCCTACAGCTTATTAGGTAAGTGGTCATGATGTAATGGCTCATCGTTGTATCGATGCCTCGCCGAGTGGCCGCTGTATTGCGGGCTAAAGGGGTTCCTACAGCTTATTAGGTAGGTGGTCATGATGTAATGGCTCATCGTTGTATCGATGCCTCGCCGAGTGGCCGCTGTATTGCGGGCTAAAGGGGTTCCTACAGCTTATTAGGTAGGTGGTCATGATGTAATGGCTCATCGTTGTATCGATGCCTCGCCGAGTGGCCGCTGTATTGCGGGCTAAAGGGGTTCCTACAGCTTATTAGGTAAGTGGTCATGATGTAATGGCTCATCGTTGTATCGATGCCTCGCCGAGTGGCCGCTGTATTGCGGGCTAAAGGGGTTCCTACAGCTTATTAGGTAGGTGGTCATGATGTAATGGCTCATCGTTGTATCGATGCCTCGCCGAGTGGCCGCTGTATTGCGGGCTAAAGGGGTTCCTACAGCTTATTAGGTAGGTGGTCATGATGTAATGGCTCATCGTTGTATCGATGCCTCGCCGAGTGGCCGCTGTATTGCGGGCTAAAGGGGTTCCTACAGCTTATTAGGTAGGTGGTCATGATGTAATGGCTCATCGTTGTATCGATGCCTCGCCGAGTGGCCGCTGTATTGCGGGCTAAAGGGGTTCCTACAGCTTATTAGGTAGGTGGTCATGATGTAATGGCTCATCGTTGTATCTATGCCTCGCCGAGTGGCCGCTGTATTGCGGGCTAAAGGGGTTCCTACAGCTTATTAGGTAGGTGGTCATGATGTAATGGCTCATCGTTGTATCGATGCCTCGCCGAGTGGCCGCTGTATTGCGGGCTAAAGGGGTTCCTACAGCTTATTAGGTAGGTGGTCATGATGTAATGGCTCATCGTTGTATCTATGCCTCGCCGAGTGGCCGCTGTATTGCGGGCTAAAGGGGGTTCCTACAGCTTATTAGGTAGGTGGTCATGATGTAATGGCTCATCGTTGTATCGATGCCTCGCCGAGTGGCCGCTGTATTGCGGGCTAAAGGGGTTCCTACAGCTTATTAGGTAGGTGGTCATGATGTAATGGCTCATCGTTGTATCGATGCCTCGCCGAGTGGCCGCTGTATTGCGGGCTAAAGGGGTTCCTACAGCTTATTAGGTAGGTGGTCATGATGTAATGGCTCATCGTTGTATCGATGCCTCGCCGAGTGGCCGCTGTATTGCGGGCTAAAGGGGTTCCTACAGCTTATTAGGTAGGTGGTCATGATGTAATGGCTCATCGTTGTATCGATGCCTCGCCGAGTGGCCGCTGTATTGCGGGCTAAAGGGGTTCCTACAGCTTATTAGGTAGGTGGTCATGATGTAATGGCTCATCGTTGTATCGATGCCTCGCCGAGTGGCCGCTGTATTGCGGGCTAAAGGGGTTCCTACAGCTTATTAGGTAGGTGGTCATGATGTAATGGCTCATCGTTGTATCGATGCCTCGCCGAGTGGCCGCTGTATTGCGGGCTAAAGGGGTTCCTACAGCTTATTAGGTAGGTGGTCATGATGTAATGGCTCATCGTTGTATCGATGCCTCGCCGAGTGGCCGCTGTATTGCGGGCTAAAGGGGTTCCTACAGCTTATTAGGTAGGTGGTCATGATGTAATGGCTCATCGTTGTATCTATGCCTCGCCGAGTGGCCGCTGTATTGCGGGCTAAAGGGGTTCCTACAGCTTATTAGGTAGGTGGTCATGATGTAATGGCTCATCGTTGTATCGATGCCTCGCCGAGTGGCCGGTGTATTGCGGGCTAAAGGGGTTCCTACAGCTTATTAGGTAGGTGGTCATGATGTAATGGCTCATCGTTGTATCGATGCCTCGCCGAGTGGCCGCTGTATTGCGGGCTAAAGGGGTTCCTACAGCTTATTAGGTAGGTGGTCATGATGTAATGGCTCATCGTTGTATCGATGCCTCGCCGAGTGGCCGCTGTATTGCGGGCTAAAGGGGTTCCTACAGCTTATTAGGTAAGTGGTCATGATGTAATGGCTCATCGTTGTATCGATGCCTCGCCGAGTGGCCGCTGTATTGCGGGCTAAAGGGGTTCCTACAGCTTATTAGGTAGGTGGTCATGATGTAATGGCTCATCGTTGTATCGATGCCTCGCCGAGTGGCCGCTGTATTGCGGGCTAAAGGGGTTCCTACAGCTTATTAGGTAGGTGGTCATGATGTAATGGCTCATCGTTGTATCGATGCCTCGCCGAGTGGCCGCTGTATTGCGGGCTAAAGGGGTTCCTACAGCTTATTAGGTAGGTGGTCATGATGTAATGGCTCATCGTTGTATCGATGCCTCGCCGAGTGGCCGCTGTATTGCGGGCTAAAGGGGTTCCTACAGCTTATTAGGTAGGTGGTCATGATGTAATGGCTCATCGTTGTATCGATGCCTCGCCGAGTGGCCGCTGTATTGCGGGCTAAAGGGGTTCCTACAGCTTATTAGGTAAGTGGTCATGATGTAATGGCTCATCGTTGTATCGATGCCTCGCCGAGTGGCCGCTGTATTGCGGGCTAAAGGGGTTCCTACAGCTTATTAGGTAGGTGGTCATGATGTAATGGCTCATCGTTGTATCTATGCCTCGCCGAGTGGCCGCTGTATTGCGGGCTAAAGGGGTTCCTACAGCTTATTAGGTAGGTGGTCATGATGTAATGGCTCATCGTTGTATCGATGCCTCGCCGAGTGGCCGCTGTATTGCGGGCTAAAGGGGTTCCTACAGCTTATTAGGTAAGTGGTCATGATGTAATGGCTCATCGTTGTATCGATGCCTCGCCGAGTGGCCGCTGTATTGCGGGCTAAAGGGGTTCCTACAGCTTATTAGGTAGGTGGTCATGATGTAATGGCTCATCGTTGTATCGATGCCTCGCCGAGTGGCCGCTGTATTGCGGGCTAAAGGGGTTCCTACAGCTTATTAGGTAAGTGGTCATGATGTAATGGCTCATCGTTGTATCGATGCCTCGCCGAGTGGCCGCTGTATTGCGGGCTAAAGGGGTTCCTACAGCTTATTAGGTAGGTGGTCATGATGTAATGGCTCATCGTTGTATCGATGCCTCGCCGAGTGGCCGCTGTATTGCGGGCTAAAGGGGTTCCTACAGCTTATTAGGTAGGTGGTCATGATGTAATGGCTCATCGTTGTATCGATGCCTCGCCGAATGGCCGGTGTATTGCGGGCTAAAGGGGTTCCTACAGCTTATTAGGTAAGTGGTCATGATGTAATGGCTCATCGTTGTATCGATGCCTCGCCGAGTGGCCGCTGTATTGCGGGCTAAAGGGGTTCCTACAGCTTATTAGGTAGGTGGTCATGATGTAATGGCTCATCGTTGTATCGATGCCTCGCCGAGTGGCCGCTGTATTGCGGGCTAAAGGGGTTCCTACAGCTTATTAGGTAGGTGGTCATGATGTAATGGCTCATCGTTGTATCGATGCCTCGCCGAGTGGCCGCTGTATTGCGGGCTAAAGGGGTTCCTACAGCTTATTAGGTAGGTGGTCATGATGTAATGGCTCATCGTTGTATCTATGCCTCGCCGAGTGGCCGCTGTATTGCGGGCTAAAGGGGTTCCTACAGCTTATTAGGTAGGTGGTCATGATGTAATGGCTCATCGTTGTATCGATGCCTCGCCGAGTGGCCGCTGTATTGCGGGCTAAAGGGGTTCCTACAGCTTATTAGGTAAGTGGTCATGATGTAATGGCTCATCGTTGTATCGATGCCTCGCCGAGTGGCCGCTGTATTGCGGGCTAAAGGGGTTCCTACAGCTTATTAGGTAGGTGGTCATGATGTAATGGCTCATCGTTGTATCGATGCCTCGCCGAGTGGCCGCTGTATTGCGGGCTAAAGGGGTTCCTACAGCTTATTAGGTAGGTGGTCATGATGTAATGGCTCATCGTTGTATCGATGCCTCGCCGAGTGGCCGCTGTATTGCGGGCTAAAGGGGTTCCTACAGCTTATTAGGTAGGTGGTCATGATGTAATGGCTCATCGTTGTATCGATGCCTCGCCGAGTGGCCGCTGTATTGCGGGCTAAAGGGGTTCCTACAGCTTATTAGGTAGGTGGTCATGATGTAATGGCTCATCGTTGTATCTATGCCTCGCCGAGTGGCCGCTGTATTGCGGGCTAAAGGGGTTCCTACAGCTTATTAGGTAGGTGGTCATGATGTAATGGCTCATCGTTGTATCGATGCCTCGCCGAGTGGCCGCTGTATTGCGGGCTAAAGGGGTTCCTACAGCTTATTAGGTAGGTGGTCATGATGTAATGGCTCATCGTTGTATCGATGCCTCGCCGAGTGGCCGCTGTATTGCGGGCTAAAGGGGTTCCTACAGCTTATTAGGTAGGTGGTCATGATGTAATGGCTCATCGTTGTATCGATGCCTCGCCGAGTGGCCGCTGTATTGCGGGCTAAAGGGGTTCCTACAGCTTATTAGGTAGGTGGTCATGATGTAATGGCTCATCGTTGTATCTATGCCTCGCCGAGTGGCCGCTGTATTGCGGGCTAAAGGGGTTCCTACAGCTTATTAGGTAGGTGGTCATGATGTAATGGCTCATCGTTGTATCTATGCCTCGCCGAGTGGCCGCTGTATTGCGGGCTAAAGGGGTTCCTACAGCTTATTAGGTAGGTGGTCATGATGTAATGGCTCATCGTTGTATCGATGCCTCGCCGAGTGGCCGCTGTATTGCGGGCTAAAGGGGTTCCTACAGCTTATTAGGTAAGTGGTCATGATGTAATGGCTCATCGTTGTATCGATGCCTCGCCGAGTGGCCGGTGTATTGCGGGCTAAAGGGGTTCCTACAGCTTATTAGGTAGGTGGTCATGATGTAATGGCTCATCGTTGTATCGATGCCTCGCCGAGTGGCCGCTGTATTGCGGGCTAAAGGGGTTCCTACAGCTTATTAGGTAGGTGGTCATGATGTAATGGCTCATCGTTGTATCGATGCCTCGCCGAGTGGCCGCTGTATTGCGGGCTAAAGGGGTTCCTACAGCTTATTAGGTAGGTGGTCATGATGTAATGGCTCATCGTTGTATCTATGCCTCGCCGAGTGGCCGCTGTATTGCGGGCTAAAGGGGTTCCTACAGCTTATTAGGTAGGTGGTCATGATGTAATGGCTCATCGTTGTATCTATGCCTCGCCGAGTGGCCGCTGTATTGCGGGCTAAAGGGGTTCCTACAGCTTATTAGGTAGGTGGTCATGATGTAATGGCTCATCGTTGTATCTATGCCTCGCCGAGTGGCCGGTGTATTGCGGGCTAAAGGGGTTCCTACAGCTTATTAGGTAGGTGGTCATGATGTAATGGCTCATCGTTGTATCTATGCCTCGCCGAGTGGCCGCTGTATTGCGGGCTAAAGGGGTTCCTACAGCTTATTAGGTAGGTGGTCATGATGTAATGGCTCATCGTTGTATCTATGCCTCGCCGAGTGGCCGCTGTATTGCGGGCTAAAGGGGTTCCTACAGCTTATTAGGTAAGTGGTCATGATGTAATGGCTCATCGTTGTATCGATGCCTCGCCGAATGGCCGGTGTATTGCGGGCTAAAGGGGTTCCTACAGCTTATTAGGTAGGTGGTCATGATGTAATGGCTCATCGTTGTATCTATGCCTCGCCGAGTGGCCGCTGTATTGCGGGCTAAAGGGGTTCCTACAGCTTATTAGGTAGGTGGTCATGATGTAATGGCTCATCGTTGTATCTATGCCTCGCCGAGTGGCCGCTGTATTGCGGGCTAAAGGGGTTCCTACAGCTTATTAGGTAGGTGGTCATGATGTAATGGCTCATCGTTGTATCGATGCCTCGCCGAATGGCCGGTGTATTGCGGGCTAAAGGGGTTCCTACAGCTTATTAGGTAAGTGGTCATGATGTAATGGCTCATCGTTGTATCGATGCCTCGCCGAATGGCCGCTGTATTGCGGGCTAAAGGGGTTCATACAGCTTATTAGGTAAGTGGTCATGATGCAATGGCTCATCATTGTATCGATGCCTCGCCGAGTGGCCGCTGTATTGCGGGCTAAAGGGGTTCCTACAGCTTATTAGGTAGGTGGTCATGATGTAATGGCTCATCGTTGTATCTATGCCTCGCCGAGTGGCCGCTGTATTGCGGGCTAAAGGGGTTCCTACAGCTTATTAGGTAGGTGGTCATGATGTAATGGCTCATCGTTGTATCGATGCCTCGCCGAATGGCCGGTGTATTGCGGGCTAAAGGGGTTCCTACAGCTTATTAGGTAAGTGGTCATGATGTAATGGCTCATCGTTGTATCGATGCCTCGCCGAGTGGCCGCTGTATTGCGGGCTAAAGGGGTTCCTACAGCTTATTAGGTAGGTGGTCATGATGTAATGGCTCATCGTTGTATCTATGCCTCGCCGAGTGGCCGCTGTATTGCGGGCTAAAGGGGTTCCTACAGCTTATTAGGTAGGTGGTCATGATGTAATGGCTCATCGTTGTATCGATGCCTCGCCGAATGGCCGGTGTATTGCGGGCTAAAGGGGTTCCTACAGCTTATTAGGTAAGTGGTCATGATGTAATGGCTCATCGTTGTATCTATGCCTCGCCGAGTGGCCGCTGTATTGCGGGCTAAAGGGGTTCCTACAGCTTATTAGGTAGGTGGTCATGATGTAATGGCTCATCGTTGTATCGATGCCTCGCCGAATGGCCGGTGTATTGCGGGCTAAAGGGGTTCCTACAGCTTATTAGGTAAGTGGTCATGATGTAATGGCTCATCGTTGTATCGAAGCCTCGCCGAGTGGCCGCTGTATTGCGGGCTAAAGGGGTTCCTACAGCTTATTAGGTAGGTGGTCATGATGTAATGGCTCATCGTTGTATCGATGCCTCGCCGAGTGGGCGCTGTATTGCGTACTAAAGGGGTTCCTACAGCTTATTAGGTAAGTGGTCATGATGTAATGGCTCATCGTTGTATCGATGCCTCGCCGAGTGGCCGCTGTATTGCGGGCTAAAGGGGTTCCTACAGCTTATTAGGTAGGTGGTCATGATGTAATGGCTCATCGTTGTATCTATGCCTCGCCGAGTGGCCGCTGTATTGCGGGCTAAAGGGGTTCCTACAGCTTATTAGGTAGGTGGTCATGATGTAATGGCTCATCGTTGTATCGATGCCTCGCCGAGTGGCCGCTGTATTGCGGGCTAAAGGGGTTCCTACAGCTTATTAGGTAGGTGGTCATGATGTAATGGCTCATCGTTGTATCGATGCCTCGCCGAGTGGCCGCTGTATTGCGGGCTAAAGGGGTTCCTACAGCTTATTAGGTAGGTGGTCATGATGTAATGGCTCATCGTTGTATCTATGCCTCGCCGAGTGGCCGCTGTATTGCGGGCTAAAGGGGTTCCTACAGCTTATTAGGTAGGTGGTCATGATGTAATGGCTCATCGTTGTATCGATGCCTCGCCGAATGGCCGGTGTATTGCGGGCTAAAGGGGTTCCTACAGCTTATGAGGTAAGTGGTCATGATGTAATGGCTCATCGTTGTATCTATGCCTCGCCGAGTGGCCGCTGTATTGCGGGCTAAAGGGGTTCCTACAGCTTATTAGGTAGGTGGTCATGATGTAATGGCTCATCGTTGTATCGATGCCTCGCCGAATGGCCGGTGTATTGCGGGCTAAAGGGGTTCCTACAGCTTATTAGGTAAGTGGTCATGATGTAATGGCTCATCGTTGTATCTATGCCTCGCCGAGTGGCCGCTGTATTGCGGGCTAAAGGGGTTCCTACAGCTTATTAGGTAGGTGGTCATGATGTAATGGCTCATCTATGTATCTATGCCTCGCCGAGTGGCCGCTGTATTGCGGGCTAAAGGGGTTCCTACAGCTTATTAGGTAGGTGGTCATGATGTAATGGCTCATCGTTGTATCGATGCCTCGCCGAGTGGCCGCTGTATTGCGGGCTAAAGGGGTTCCTACAGCTTATTAGGTAAGTGGTCATGATGTAATGGCTCATCGTTGTATCGATGCCTCGCCGAGTGTGCGCTGTATTGCGGGCTAAAGGGAGTTCCTACAGCTTATTAGGTAAGTGGTCATGATGTAATGGCTCATCGTTGTATCGATGCCTCGCCGAGTGGCCGTTGTATTGCGGGCTAAAGGGGTTCCTACAGCTTATTAGGTAGGTGGTCATGATGTAATGGCTCATCGTTGTATCGGTGCCTCGCCGAATGGCTGCTGTATTGCGGGCTAAAGGGGTTCCTACAGCTTATTAGGTAAGTGGTCATGATGTAATGGCTCATCGTTGTATCTGATGCCTCGCCGAGTGGCCGCTGTATTGCGGGCTAAAGGGGTTCCTACAGCTTATTAGGTAGGTGGTCATGATGTAATGGCTCATCGTTGTATCGATGCCTCGCCGAGTGGCCGCTGTATTGCGGGCTAAAGGGGTTCCTACAGCTTATTAGGTAGGTGGTCATGATGTAATGGCTCATCGTTGTATCGATGCCTCGCCGAGTGGCCGCTGTATTGCGGGCTAAAGGGGTTCCTACAGCTTATTAGGTAGGTGGTCATGATGTAATGGCTCATCGTTGTATCGATGCCTCGCCGAGTGGCCGCTGTATTGCGGGCTAAAGGGGTTCCTACAGCTTATTAGGTAGGTGGTCATGATGTAATGGCTCATCGTTGTATCGATGCCTCGCCGAGTGGCCGCTGTATTGCGGGCTAAAGGGGTTCCTACAGCTTATTAGGTAGGTGGTCATGATGTAATGGCTCATCGTTGTATCGATGCCTCGCCGAGTGGCCACTGTATTGCGGGCTAAAGGGGTTCCTACAGCTTATTAGGTAAGTGGTCATGATGTAATGGCTCATCGTTGTATCGATGCCTCGCCGAGTGGCCACTGTATTGCGGGCTAAAAGGCTTCCTACAGCTTATTAGGTAGGTGGTCATGATGTAATGGCTCATCGTTGTATCGATGCCTCGCCGAGTGGCCGCTGTATTGCGGGCTAAAGGGGTTCCTACAGCTTATTAGGTAGGTGGTCATGATGTAATGGCTCATCGTTGTATCGATGCCTCGCCGAGTGGCCGCTGTATTGCGGGCTAAAGGGGTTCCTACAGCTTATTAGGTAGGTGGTCATGATGTAATGGCTCATCGTTGTATCGATGCCTCGCCGAGTGGCCGCTGTATTGCGGGCTAAAGGGGTTCCTACAGCTTATTAGGTAAGTGGTCATGATGTAATGGCTCATCGTTGTATCGATGCCTCGCCGAATGGCCGCTGTATTGCGGGCTAAAGGGGTTCCTACAGCTTATTAGGTAAGTGGTCATGATGTAATGGCTCATCGTTGTATCGATGCCTCGCCGAGTGGCCGCTGTATTGCGGGCTAAAGGGGTTCCTACAGCTTATTAGGTAAGTGGTCATGATGTAATGGCTCATCGTTGTATCGATGCCTCGCCGAGTTGCGGCTGTATTGCGGGCTAAAGGGGTTCCTACAGCTTATTAAGTAGGTGGTCATGATGTAATGGCTCATCGTTGTATCGGTGCCTTGCCGGATGGCTGCTGTATGGCGGGCTAAAGGGGTTCCTACAGCTTATTAGGTAAGTGGTCATGATGTAATGGCTCATCGTTGTATCGATGCCTCGCCGAGTGGCCGCTGTATTGCGGGCTAAAGGGGTTCCTACAGCTTATTAGGTAGGTGGTCATGATGTAATGGCTCATCGTTGTATCGATGCCTCGCCGAGTGGCCGCTGTATTGCGGGCTAAAGGGGTTCCTACAGCTTATTAGGTAAGTGGTCATGATGTAATGGCTCATCGTTGTATCTATGCCTCGCCGAGTGGCCGCTGTATTGCGGGCTAAAGGGGTTCCTACAGCTTATTAGGTAGGTGGTCATGATGTAATGGCTCATCGTTGTATCTATGCCTCGCCGAGTGGCCGCTGTATTGCGGGCTAAAGGGTGTTCCTACAGCTTATTAGGTAGGTGGTCATGATGTAATGGCTCATCGTTGTATCGATGCCTCGCCGAGTGGCCGCTGTATTGCGGGCTAAAGGGGTTCCTACAGCTTATTAGGTAGGTGGTCATGATGTAATGGCTCATCGTTGTATCGATGCCTCGCCGAGTGGCCGCTGTATTGCGGGCTAAAGGGGTTCCTACAGCTTATTAGGTAGGTGGTCATGATGTAATGGCTCATCGTTGTATCGATGCCTCGCCGAGTGGCCGCTGTATTGCGGGCTAAAGGGGTTCCTACAGCTTATTAGGTAGGTGGTCATGATGTAATGGCTCATCGTTGTATCGATGCCTCGCCGAGTGGCCGCTGTATTGCGGGCTAAAGGGGTTCCTACAGCTTATTAGGTAAGTGGTCATGATGTAATGGCTCATCGTTGTATCGATGCCTCGCCGAGTGGCCGCTGTATTGCGGGCTAAAGGGGTTCCTACAGCTTATTAGGTAGGTGGTCATGATGTAATGGCTCATCGTTGTATCTATGCCTCGCCGAGTGGCCGCTGTATTGCGGGCTAAAGGGGTTCCTACAGCTTATTAGGTAGGTGGTCATGATGTAATGGCTCATCGTTGTATCTATGCCTCGCCGAGTGGCCGCTGTATTGCGGGCTAAAGGGGTTCCTACAGCTTATTAGGTAGGTGGTCATGATGTAATGGCTCATCGTTGTATCGATGCCTCGCCGAGTGGCCGCTGTATTGCGGGCTAAAGGGGTTCCTACAGCTTATTAGGTAGGTGGTCATGATGTAATGGCTCATCGTTGTATCGATGCCTCGCCGAGTGGCCGCTGTATTGCGGGCTAAAGGGGTTCCTACAGCTTATTAGGTAAGTGGTCATGATGTAATGGCTCATCGTTGTATCGATGCCTCGCCGAGTGGCCGCTGTATTGCGGGCTAAAGGGGTTCCTACAGCTTATTAGGTAGGTGGTCATGATGTAATGGCTCATCGTTGTATCTATGCCTCGCCGAGTGGCCGCTGTATTGCGGGCTAAAGGGGTTCCTACAGCTTATTAGGTAAGTGGTCATGATGTAATGGCTCATCGTTGTATCGATGCCTCGCCGAGTGGCCGCTGTATTGCGGGCTAAAGGGGTTCCTACAGCTTATTAGGTAGGTGGTCATGATGTAATGGCTCATCGTTGTATCGATGCCTCGCCGAGTGGCCGCTGTATTGCGGGCTAAAGGGGTTCCTACAGCTTATTAGGTAAGTGGTCATGATGTAATGGCTCATCGTTGTATCTATGCCTCGCCGAGTGGCCGCTGTATTGCGGGCTAAAGGGGTTCCTACAGCTTATTAGGTAGGTGGTCATGATGTAATGGCTCATCGTTGTATCGATGCCTCGCCGAGTGGCCACTGTATTGCGGGCTAAAGGGGTTCCTACAGCTTATTAGGTAAGTGGTCATGATGTAATGGCTCATCGTTGTATCGATGCCTCGCCGAGTGGCCGCTGTATTGCGGGCTAAAGGGGTTCCTACAGCTTATTAGGTAAGTGGTCATGATGTAATGGCTCATCGTTGTATCGATGCCTCGCCGAGTGGCCGCTGTATTGCGGGCTAAAGGGGTTCCTACAGCTTATTAGGTAAGTGGTCATGATGTAATGGCTCATCGTTGTATCGATGCCTCGCCGAGTGGCCGCTGTATTGCGGGCTAAAGGGGTTCCTACAGCTTATTAGGTAGGTGGTCATGATGTAATGGCTCATCGTTGTATCGATGCCTCGCCGAGTGGCCGCTGTATTGCGGGCTAAAGGGGTTCCTACAGCTTATTAGGTAAGTGGTCATGATGTAATGGCTCATCGTTGTATCGATGCCTCGCCGAGTGGCCGCTGTATTGCGGGCTAAAGGGGTTCCTACAGCTTATTAGGTAAGTGGTCATGATGTAATGGCTCATCGTTGTATCGATGCCTCGCCGAGTGGCCGCTGTATTGCGGGCTAAAGGGGTTCCTACAGCTTATTAGGTAGGTGGTCATGATGTAATGGCTCATCGTTGTATCGATGCCTCGCCGAGTGGCCGCTGTGTTGCGGGCTAAAGGGGTTCCTACAGCTTATTAGGTAGGTGGTCATGATGTAATGGCTCATCGTTGTATCGATGCCTCGCCGAATGGCCGGTGTATTGCGGGCTAAAGGGGTTCCTACAGCTTATTAGGTAAGTGGTCATGATGTAATGGCTCATCGTTGTATCGATGCCTCGCCGAGTGGCCGCTGTATTGCGGGCTAAAGGGGTTCCTACAGCTTATTAGGTAGGTGGTCATGATGTAATGGCTCATCGTTGTATCGATGCCTCGCCGAGTGGCCGGTGTATTGCGGGCTAAAGGGGTTCCTACAGCTTATTAGGTAAGTGGTCATGATGTAATGGCTCATCGTTGTATCGATGCCTCGCCGAGTGGCCGCTGTATTGCGGGCTAAAGGGGTTCCTACAGCTTATTAGGTAAGTGGTCATGATGTAATGGCTCATCGTTGTATCGATGCCTCGCCGAATGGCCGGTGTATTGCGGGCTAAAGGGGTTCCTACAGCTTATTAGGTAAGTGGTCATGATGTAATGGCTCATCGTTGTATCGATGCCTCGCCGAGTGGCCGCTGTATTGCGGGCTAAAGGGGTTCCTACAGCTTATTAGGTAAGTGGTCATGATGTAATGGCTCATCGTTGTATCGATGCCTCGCCGAGTGGCCGCTGTATTGCGGGCTAAAGGGGTTCCTACAGCTTATTAGGTAGGTGGTCATGATGTAATGGCTCATCGTTGTATCGATGCCTCGCCGAGTGGCCGCTGTATTGCGGGCTAAAGGGGTTCCTACAGCTTATTAGGTAGGTGGTCATGATGTAATGGCTCATCGTTGTATCGATGCCTCGCCGAGTGGCCGCTGTATTGCGGGCTAAAGGGGTTCCTACAGCTTATTAGGTAGGTGGTCATGATGTAATGGCTCATCGTTGTATCGATGCCTCGCCGAGTGGCCGCTGTATTGCGGGCTAAAGGGGTTCCTACAGCTTATTAGGTAGGTGGTCATGATGTAATGGCTCATCGTTGTATCGATGCCTCGCCGAGTGGCCGCTGTATTGCGGGCTAAAGGGGTTCCTACAGCTTATTAGGTAAGTGGTCATGATGTAATGGCTCATCGTTGTATCTATGCCTCGCCGAGTGGCCGCTGTATTGCGGGCTAAAGGGGTTCCTACAGCTTATTAGGTAGGTGGTCATGATGTAATGGCTCATCGTTGTATCGATGCCTCGCCGAGTGGCCGGTGTATTGCGGGCTAAAGGGGTTCCTACAGCTTATTAGGTAGGTGGTCATGATGTAATGGCTCATCGTTGTATCGATGCCTCGCCGAGTGGCCGGTGTATTGCGGGCTAAAGGGGTTCCTACAGCTTATTAGGTAAGTGGTCATGATGTAATGGCTCATCGTTGTATCTATGCCTCGCCGAGTGGCCGCTGTATTGCGGGCTAAAGGGGTTCCTACAGCTTATTAGGTAGGTGGTCATGATGTAATGGCTCATCGTTGTATCGATGCCTCGCCGAGTGGCCGGTGTATTGCGGGCTAAAGGGGTTCCTACAGCTTATTAGGTAAGTGGTCATGATGTAATGGCTCATCGTTGTATCTATGCCTCGCCGAGTGGCCGCTGTATTGCGGGCTAAAGGGGTTCCTACAGCTTATTAGGTAGGTGGTCATGATGTAATGGCTCATCGTTGTATCGATGCCTCGCCGAGTGGCCGGTGTATTGCGGGCTAAAGGGGTTCCTACAGCTTATTAGGTAGGTGGTCATGATGTAATGGCTCATCGTTGTATCTATGCCTCGCCGAGTGGCCGGTGTATTGCGGGCTAAAGGGGTTCCTACAGCTTATTAGGTAAGTGGTCATGATGTAATGGCTCATCGTTGTATCGATGCCTCGCCGAGTGGCCGGTGTATTGCGGGCTAAAGGGGTTCCTACAGCTTATTAGGTAAGTGGTCATGATGTAATGGCTCATCGTTGTATCGATGCCTCGCCGAGTGGCCGCTGTATTGCGGGCTAAAGGGGTTCCTACAGCTTATTAGGTAGGTGGTCATGATGTAATGGCTCATCGTTGTATCGATGCCTCGCCGAGTGGCCGCTGTATTGCTGGCTAAAGGGGTTCCTACAGCTTATTAGGTAAGTGGTCATGATGTAATGGCTCATCGTTGTATCGATGCCTCGCCGAGTGGCCGCTGTATTGCTTGCTAAAGGGGTTCCTACAGCTTATTAGGTAAGTGGTCATGATTTAATGGCTCATCGTTGTATCGATGCCTCGCCGAGTGGCCGCTGTATTGCGGGCTAAAGGGGTTCCTACAGCCTTATTAGGTAAGTGGTCATGATGTAATGGCTCATCGTTGTATCGATGCCTCGCCGAGTGGCCGCTGTATTGCGGGCTAAAGGGGTTCCTACAGCTTATTATGTAGGTGGTCATGATGTAATGGCTCATCGTTGTATCGATGCCTCGCCGAGTGGCCGCTGTATTGCGGGCTAAAGGGGTTCCTACAGCTTATTAGGTAAGTGGTCATGATGTAATGGCTCATCGTTGTATCGATGCCTCGCCGAGTGGCCGCTGTATTGCGGGCTAAAGGGGTTCCTACAGCTTATTAGGTAAGTGGTCATGATGTAATGGCTCATCGTTGTATCGATGCCTCGCCGAGTGGCCGCTGTATTGCGGGCTAAAGGGGTTCCTACAGCTTATTAGGTAGGTGGTCATGATGTAATGGCTCATCGTTGTATCGATGCCTCGCCGAGTGGCCGCTGTATTGCGGGCTAAAGGGGTTCCTACAGCTTATTAGGTAGGTGGTCATGATGTAATGGCTCATCGTTGTATCGATGCCTCGCCGAATGGCCGGTGTATTGCGGGCTAAAGGGGTTCCTACAGCTTATTAGGTAGGTGGTCATGATGTAATGGCTCATCGTTGTATCGATGCTCCGCCGAATGGCTGCTGTATTGCGGGCTAAAGGGGTTCCTACAGCTTATTAGGTAAGTGGTCATGATGTAATGGCTCATCGTTGTATCGATGCCTCGCCGAGTGGCCGCTGTATTGCGGGCTAAAGGGGTTCCTACAGCTTATTAGGTAAGTGGTCATGATGTAATGGCTCATCGTTGTATCGATGCCTCGCCGAGTGGCCGCTGTATTGCGGGCTAAAGGGGTTCCTACAGCTTATTAGGTAAGTGGTCATGATGTAATGGCTCATCGTTGTATCGATGCCTCGCCGAGTGGCCACTGTATTGCGGGCTAAAGGGGTTCCTACAGCTTATTAGGTAAGTGGTCATGATGTAATGGCTCATCGTTGTATCGATGCCTCGCCGAGTGGCCGGTGTATTGCGGGCTAAAGGGGTTCCTACAGCTTATTAGGTAAGTGGTCATGATGTAATGGCTCATCGTTGTATCGATGCCTCGCCGAGTGGCCGGTGTATTGCGGGCTAAAGGGGTTCCTACAGCTTATTAGGTAGGTGGTCATGATGTAATGGCTCATCGTTGTATCGATGCCTCGCCGAATGGCTGCTGTATTGCGGGCTAAAGGGGTTCCTACAGCTTATTAGGTAAGTGGTCATGATGTAATGGCTCATCGTTGTATCGATGCCTCGCCGAGTGGCCGCTGTATTGCGGGCTAAAGGGGTTCCTACAGCTTATTAGGTAGGTGGTCATGATGTAATGGCTCATCGTTGTATCGATGCCTCGCCGAATGGCCGGTGTATTGCGGGCTAAAGGGGTTCCTACAGCTTATTAGGTAGGTGGTCATGATGTAATGGCTCATCGTTGTATCGATGCCTCGCCGAATGGCTGCTGTATTGCGGGCTAAAGGGGTTCCTACAGCTTATTAGGTAGGTGGTCATGATGTAATGGCTCATCGTTGTATCGATGCCTCGCCGAGTGGCCGCTGTATTGCGGGCTAAAGGGGTTCCTACAGCTTATTAGGTAGGTGGTCATGATGTAATGGCTCATCGTTGTATCGATGCCTCGCCGAGTGGCCGCTGTATTGCGGGCTAAAGGGGTTCCTACAGCTTATTAGGTAGGTGGTCATGATGTAATGGCTCATCGTTGTATCTATGCCTCGCCGAGTGGCCGCTGTATTGCGGGCTAAAGGGGTTCCTACAGCTTATTAGGTAGGTGGTCATGATGTAATGGCTCATCGTTGTATCTATGCCTCGCCGAGTGGCCGCTGTATTGCGGGCTAAAGGGGTTCCTACAGCTTATTAGGTAGGTGGTCATGATGTAATGGCTCATCGTTGTATCGATGCCTCGCCGAGTGGCCGGTGTATTGCGGGCTAAAGGGGTTCCTACAGCTTATTAGGTAGGTGGTCATGATGTAATGGCTCATCGTTGTATCGATGCCTCGCCGAGTGGCCGCTGTATTGCGGGCTAAAGGGGTTCCTACAGCTTATTAGGTAGGTGGTCATGATGTAATGGCTCATCGTTGTATCGATGCCTCGCCGAGTGGCCGGTGTATTGCGGGCTAAAGGGGTTCCTACAGCTTATTAGGTAGGTGGTCATGATGTAATGGCTCATCGTTGTATCGATGCCTCGCCGAGTGGGCCGCTGTATTGCGGGCTAAAGGGGTTCCTACAGCTTATTAGGTAGGTGGTCATGATGTAATGGCTCATCGTTGTATCGATGCCTCGCCGAGTGGCCGCTGTATTGCGGGCTAAAGGGGTTCCTACAGCTTATTAGGTAAGTGGTCATGATGTAATGGCTCATCGTTGTATCGATGCCTCGCCGAGTGGCCGGTGTATTGCGGGCTAAAGGGGTTCCTACAGCTTATTAGGTAGGTGGTCATGATGTAATGGCTCATCGTTGTATCGATGCCTCGCCGAGTGGCCGCTGTATTGCGGGCTAAAGGGGTTCCTACAGCTTATTAGGTAGGTGGTCATGATGTAATGGCTCATCGTTGTATCTATGCCTCGCCGAGTGGCCGCTGTATTGCGGGCTAAAGGGGTTCCTACAGCTTATTAGGTAGGTGGTCATGATGTAATGGCTCATCGTTGTATCGATGCCTCGCCGAGTGGCCGCTGTATTGCGGGCTAAAGGGGTTCCTACAGCTTATTAGGTAGGTGGTCATGATGTAATGGCTCATCGTTGTATCTATGCCTCGCCGAGTGGCCGCTGTATTGCGGGCTAAAGGGGTTCCTACAGCTTATTAGGTAGGTGGTCATGATGTAATGGCTCATCGTTGTATCGATGCCTCGCCGAGTGGCCGCTGTATTGCGGGCTAAAGGGGTTCCTACAGCTTATTAGGTAAGTGGTCATGATGTAATGGCTCATCGTTGTATCTATGCCTCGCCGAGTGGCCGCTGTATTGCGGGCTAAAGGGTTCCTACAGCTTATTAGGTAGGTGGTCATGATGTAATGGCTCATCGTTGTATCTATGCCTCGCCGAGTGGCCGCTGTATTGCGGGCTAAAGGGGTTCCTACAGCTTATTAGGTAGGTGGTCATGATGTAATGGCTCATCGTTGTATCGATGCCTCGCCGAGTGGCCGGTGTATTGCGGGCTAAAGGGGTTCCTACAGCTTATTAGGTAGGTGGTCATGATGTAATGGCTCATCGTTGTATCGATGCCTCGCCGAGTGGCCGGTGTATTGCGGGCTAAAGGGGTTCCTACAGCTTATTAGGTAGGTGGTCATGATGTAATGGCTCATCGTTGTATCTATGCCTCGCCGAGTGGCCGCTGTATTGCGGGCTAAAGGGGTTCCTACAGCTTATTAGGTAGGTGGTCATGATGTAATGGCTCATCGTTGTATCTATGCCTCGCCGAGTGGCCGCTGTATTGCGGGCTAAAGGGGTTCCTACAGCTTATTAGGTAGGTGGTCATGATGTAATGGCTCATCGTTGTATCTATGCCTCGCCGAGTGGCCGCTGTATTGCGGGCTAAAGGGGTTCCTACAGCTTATTAGGTAGGTGGTCATGATGTAATGGCTCATCGTTGTATCGATGCCTCGCCGAGTGGCCGGTGTATTGCGGGCTAAAGGGGTTCCTACAGCTTATTAGGTAGGTGGTCATGATGTAATGGCTCATCGTTCTATGCTACGCATGCAAGAAACAGTTCTGACTTCTAGGGAAGGTTGCAGCTCTGTCGTCTTCGAAACTATATAGGCTTCTCAGAAACTAAGAATTCTGGTAGTAGTCATGAACCCACAACAATGTACGAAGACAATAAATCAGGTGTCGTTTTTATCAAAGATAAGAAATTGAGAGCACGCAGAGATTCACATAAAAGTTCACCAAAGTTTTTGAATAGCCAACACTAAGGCTGGGATATTGCAAAAGGGATGAAATGTTTGCCAGAAAACACCACTATCAAAATTTAAGAACTGTACTTGGACTACCGTGAAGTTCAAGCTCTTACGGTGAAAGATCGTTGGAGATCAAAAACATTTACGCGGTGAATTTTAAAATTTCACGACTGGAAGAAAGCAATATTTAATACGTATCAGTTTTCCTCACTCACATATGAACTTCGTCTCCTCAGAAAAACAGATTAGGGGAAGCAAAGTCAAAATCATACCCACAGTGGAAATGTTATACAGCTTAAAAATAGAAACACACATTAATTGTGACGAATTCAGAAAATTTTGTGACCAAGAAGAAGTTCCTTATTTCACTAACTCCCTCTTTCTGAACAGTCGTGAACTCTGAGAAAAACGGGTGTGTTGTAAGAAACAAATATAATTTTTCAGGTAATTAAATATAACCTTATGTATAGTGGAGAATGAAAGAACACAACTGGGAATTATCATACTTATATAGCAGAGGCGTAACTAAGGCGGAGCAGGCGGGACGACTGACCCAGGCGCAGCTCAAGAGAGAGCGCAGAAATCACTGTTTATAATCTGATTAAAATTGGAATTTAAACTTTTACACCAATTTCTAGTATAGTTTTTTCGTGCCATACTTTGTCATTTTTCTATTAACAGAATTAGATTATAAAATGTTTCTCCAATTTGGGTAAATTAAAATTCACATTTCTCCTTCAAATTTTCAGGGGATATCAATTACTCATGTTAAAAATTGAAGGCGCGGTGCGGTTGGACGTACATTTCAAGAGAAAAAAGTTGTTCACATTGTTGAAGATTCTCTGGGGGCTATTGGTCATTACTGCGATTAAGAGCCACGATTTCCAGCTGTATTCGAGACGTTTATTGTGGTACCAAACGTCCGAAGCAGTTGGGAAAAGCCGTACGACTAGTCCCAATGTGCCTCTCCCATAGAGGTAAAATTAACGTCAGACCGCAGAGTTGTTTAATCGATTAACGTATCTTTTTGTGTATATCAGTGCTAATATACACTATTAAATTAGCAATATGAAGATCGAAAGACATGCGGGCAGCAATAATTTGTGATTTGCCCCGGGCGGTAAAATGCCAACTTACGCTTCCGTGTATAGGAACTAAAGTGGGCCCAGTCCATTTGTTTTTTTCTGTCTTCCTACACACTTATACATAAGTTAGGAATAGCACATAAGAAAAAACTTTCACGTTATGAAAATCTCTTCTAGAGGCACATTTACATGTAATTATAATTAACATTTCCTTGCTTGTTTTCCCCAAAAAACTTCTTTTGGAAATTGTTTCTTTCCAACTTACAAAAATTGATAAGTCACCAACAATTGTTCCATCGGGAGATGGAAATCTCATGCGCGAACGCATTATATATTTCCGAAACTTTGGCTGTGGAGTGTGAACACGATGTTTCTCATCCCTGAAAAGACTTTGCATGATCATTTCCTGAGAACCTGATCTTTTAGGAATACCTTAATCATCCAGAATCAGCATCTGTTAGTCACACAGCAATTTCACAGCAGAATTCCCGGAAATGGAGTTAATCATCAGTTTTCTCTTTCAATTGAATATGCTTTTTACTTGGTAGTGATTCGTAAACATTACTTCCCTTTGCCTTTTAGGTATTGTTTGGTTTTTTCTTGGTAGTGATTAGTAAACATTACCTTTACCTTTTAGGTACTTTTTAATTAGAGGGCGGTTGCAAAACTGATGCATGTTTGTTTTCCATTTCGGAGCCGATATCTTCACAAAAAGTCAAATCATTAAGTGAAATGTAGCGAACTGACGTAGTGGCCGTTTATTTCAGTAGAAAGAGTTACTTTTCATGACGAAAGGATTTAAATCGAATCATAATTTTTCATTTTGATAACATTCCACAGTGCATTTGTTTTCTCATTCCCTAAGAAACGTTCATAATCTATTATTCCATTTGAAGAATTGAAGAAGGGATGAAAAACATGCTTCGGGAATTAAGCATTTTCGAGTCTTCTCATTTCCATGTTCATGTTTACCTTACGTGTATTTCATTACATAACTTCAGTGCCACTAGGAACGTTCCCATGCAATTTTCCATACTTATTTGGAGAGCAAACATTGCATTCTTATTTGAAGTCTACAAAATGTAAGTACATTGCTGTATGAAAAAGAGGTGATTCCTCCTGCTTATCAGAAAGAAAAAGGGGAATTAAAAGATGATTGTCAAAGTAATTCCTTACATGAAGATAATTTTCAGGCTCTTGTTTGTAAAGAATTGTATTTTCATGGATTCCAAGATCAAGCAGAACGCTTAAACTTTTCGTTTTTTTTTAATAGCGTTCCAAAGATCATCGGATCAAGACAAATGATGAGAAAGCTCAGATAAGCTTCTCTTGTGAAGTATTGTCGTATCCGTGCTCCTGGATGTCGCTGAAGCAACGCACAGCAACTGTCTTCAAATAGATGAGCATAACATTAATATAAATAATGGAAATAAATAGATAAAAAAAGAAAAACATTACACCTGGAAGGGTATAACTTAATAAGAAACGAAGACTTCTAAATATCAATGAAAAGCAGCTGACGTAAATTAATATGAACTCGTACATGCAAATGCTTTCCTCAAGCGATCCAACGATATTTAATAAGATGAAAGGCTTAAAAAGCTAAATAACTGCGAATCAATTACGGGAAAGGCTAAATTTATAGAAAATGAATAATACAAAAACTGGTAACTAATTAAGAGGAAATATTGAAAAATAGAGAGACAGCTAAGCAGAAGAAAGGACTAAAATTAAGAACCAAGGGACAGAAAGACTAAATAACTATCAATCATATCACTGGCAACTGAAAAGGAAAAAATGTCTGATGATTGAATATGTAGTTAAGTAATTTGAGAGGCAATATAATTATTATTAATTCAGTTACAGGATTTTCTGAATACATAGACCGTAACTTGAAAGGCCGAATAACGTTCAGCAGGAAAATCGTACTACTGAACTATACCTACTGCAGTTGTCAATTTGCAAAAGGTTCGCTTCGTACGTTTCGTTCGCTGCATTGAATCAAAATCATGGTTCACATTCATGACTGGTGATTTCATTACCCTGGTATAAGACATTTTAAACTTAATGTGTAAGATTTGATATGATATATGACTCAAGCATAGTATCATTTTGCTGTCCCTGTGCCAGAGTGGTTTCGGGCACAGGGAGGCCAAACCAGGCATGAGGCCTAACTAGGCCAATTGTCCTGGGGCACAAAGAGGCCTAAACAAAATGAGGCCTACCCAGGCCAATCGTCGTTCGGGCACAGAGAGGCCTAACCAAAATAAAGCCTAACCAAGCCAATGGTCCTGGTTAGGCCCCGGTTAGAGTTTCTGATGAGGTATGATCGGTATGCTTGCTCTATGGTGCTCATTCCTCCCCTCCCCTGAATTAGTGGTCCGACCCGACATTTCAACAACCACCTTAGATTCTCACGGTGGTTGTTGAACCCGAAAAAAGAAATAAAATAATCCATCTGTTTTCCGTGTCTTCTAGGTACATGTGTATGCTCAGTAACATAACATACAAAGTAATATAAATGGCTTCGAATTCAAGCACTTCTTATACCGGTTTATTGAAGTTTCTTCTTACGTATTGGATCCCTCCAGGGGGACAGCAAGATTTTAGACTTCTTTCTTGGCAGTGCTTCAGCTGAAAACTTTTGAGATTTGCGTAGTCTGAAAATTTCTTCGTACGAGCGTTTGGACGCTTACCAGCGCTTCGGAATATATACATCACAGAGCATTAGAGATTACTCTTTCATAACAGGGCTTGCCCTTCGAACAGCTTAATCTCGCATTGCACGTCCCGGAGTCTGGTGACCTTGCTGTGGTCTGGGGGCACCTTCCCAGTGGGAGGGTCCAACATCATACCCAAATAATTGCTTTCCCCTCGTGGGAAAAAACTGAAAAAGTAAGGATTTGAACTACAATTGACTAATATAAACTGATACCACAATGAGTCAAGGAAGTGAGAATACAGAAGCACGCTCAAGCATGCTAGACCGTGTTAATGAGTTTGACAAGATTTTAGACAATCAAACTAATAGGATTTCTAATGCAGTGAAAAGAATGCCGCGTGCTGTTACAGCAGGCATGCCTAAAAAGAATTCAGATCAAGAGTCGGAAATTGCCAAGTTACAAGGCAGATTGGAGGAAAGGAGCGTTAATACTCCTCCAATAAACCAAGAAACAAGAACTTGCGCCCAAGTGGTCAGACAGAGGTCTACATCTAGACCTAATAGAAAATAGTAAAAACACATTCTGCTTGTTTTTGCCAAGGATAAAAGTGTATCTTCAGAAGAGATAAAAAGAAAATTCAAAGTGAGATCCAACCATCTCAACTCCAGATTGGCATAAAAATGTCAGGAAAATTAATAATACTGGATTATCTATAGAGTGTAATCAAGATGAAGAATTAAATAAATTAGAAGAAGCACTTAAAAAAACTACTACATTGAAAGATGATATGAATATAAGAAGGCCTAAGAAGATTAACCCTAGGATTATAGTCTACAATGTGCAGAAGGATATATCTATGCAAAATTTGGAGGAGAGTTTAAGGGAACAAAACCAATTGAGTGCACCTGAAAATCTATAGGTAAAATTTCCAATAAAGACGAAAGACAACAGAAATCGTTGGGCTCCGTCGGACTTTAGGGCCCAGATCAAGAGGGGTAACATCAATCAAGATTGGACTGAACATACGATCAGGGAGTATTTAAAAGAAACTCGTTGTTGCCGGTGTGATGGATTTGGACACTTCCGTTCCGAGTGCAGGGAAGTCTTTGATTGTTGCGCAAGATGTGGAGAAGCTGGACTTAAGCACTTCAAGTGCGAAAAGAAGAACCTTGCAATATCTGAAAAGCTAATGAGAAGTTCAATCTCCAGTTATATTCGTAGCTTAGATAAGAATTGCCCTTGTTGTAAAAGAGAAATAGAACTTTTGAGAAACAAAATAAATTATGGCTGAAATAAATACACATTCATTAAAAATGCTCCAGTTAAATAAGCACCATTGAAAAAGTGCAACATTACAATTGCAGAAACTTGTTTGGGAACAAAAGATTAATGTTTTATCCTTGCAAGAGCCTTATTCATATAAGAATAAACTAGTGGGCTCCATGACAAGATTTCGATCGTTTTCTGCAGAAACAGAGACACCAATGGGGGCACCAGTTGTTTGAGGTAATTGAATTTTGATCCTCAAGGAAAGTCGTTGCACTTAATATCTCCTCCGCAGGCAAATCGATATTGTTAATAAATGCTTACTGTGCACCATCAAATCAACTTTCCCACACCTTGAATGAAATACAATCTTTTGTGAATAGATTTGCATCGATGGATGTTGTAATTACAGGAGAATTTAATGCCAAGAACCCACTTTGGGGTGGAGTTGAGGAGGATGGCAGAAGAAGTGTGTTGCTAGAGTTTTTGAACTCGAATGGATTCTCAGTCGTTAATTCTCCTGACAGCCCTCCTACATTTCAGGGAACTCCCGGATTGACGTAACTTTACAACGCTCCAACTGATATAATTTAATTTCGAATTAGTCAGTTTTAGATGATTATTCGGGTACCAATCACTTGGCTCTTACGTTTTTTGAATAACTTCCAATTTCAAAGGCTTCATAGGCAAAAAGATACTCAGTCAAAAACTTAGACTGGCTGAAGTTGAAAACTTGTCTTTCGGACTTGCTATCTGACAGACCCTTAGATTTCTCATTGATAACAGATTTGACTCGTGAAATCCATGAAGTTTGCGAGAATTGTTACTCTCCCCGAGCATGCTTTAAAGGTCAACCATGGTGGAATGAATCTTTAAGTGAACTCAGTGCAAAGACAAGGAGACCAAAGCGTAAAATGCAGAGAGCTGTTTCCATGAAAGACAAGATATATTTTAATCAGATCTTCAATAAGACAGACGCGATTTACAGGGAACAGTTGAAACTTTCAAAGAAGGGCTCTTGGGATGAGCTTTGTGAGAAGGTCAATCCCAAACTTCCATTCGCTGTCCCATACAAGGTTGCAAGGGACTGACTCTCTGGGCGGACCTTCGATTTTCATGGCTTTATGCAGACCTTCGAATTTCATGACTTTATGCAGACCTTCGACTTGCGAGAATTGTTACTCTCCCCGAGCATGCTTTAAAGGCCAACCATGGTGGAATGAATCTTTAAGTGAACTCAGTGCAAAGACAAGGAGACCAAAGCGTAAAATGCAGAGAGCTGTTTCCATGAAAGACAAGATATATTTTAATCAGATCTTCAATAAGACAGACGCGATTTACAGGGAACAGTTGAAACTTTCAAAGAAGGGCTCTTGGGATGAGCTTTGTGAGAAGGTCAATCCCAAACTTCCATTCGCTGTCCCATACAAGGTTGCAAGGGACTGACTCTCTGGGCGGACCTTCGATTTTCATGGCTTTATGCAGACCTTCGAATTTCATGACTTTATGCAGACCTTCGACTTTCATGGCTTTATGCAGACCTTCGACTTTCATGGCTTTATGCAGACCTTCGACTTTCATGGCTTTATGAAGGATGACAGAAACTACACAGTAAGCTTTGGAATTTTTAATGAGCGTTCATTTTCCAAAGGATGACATAAATCTCGATTCTCCTCAACAGAGGGAAATAAGAGAGAAATGCAAGAAACCTCCCTCTGCACAAGATGACACACTTTTTACCATAGATAACATTGAAGACACAATCAAATCTTTGAAAGAAGGAAAAGCTCCAGGCCTAGATGGCATGGAACTTAGTGTCATAAAATAAGTCTTTTTTGCTAATAAAGAACACTTTACTTCTCTATTTAACCCTTTAACGACCGTAACGTCCAAAACGCCCGTACGTACAAACGGCCATAGTCGCGCAATATGCTTATCTAGAGTGAGGCAAATTTCCTACCTTTACTTGTTCTTCAAATTTTCTCAACCTATGAGGGATCAGCAGGAGTCACCGTCAGTCTCTATTGTTGTTATTAAACAAAGAAGCGAAACAAACGACAGTTTCGTTCACTATGGTATTTGGGGTGATACAAGATTTTTGGGTCATGGTCTTTAAAGGGTTAATGAGTTTCTGACACGTGGAATATTTCTGGAATGCTGGAAGATTGCTTCCATGGTTTTGTTCAATGAGGAAGACCGGGATTGTAGGGATCCGACGTCTTACAGACCAATCTGTCTCCTAAATGCAAGGATTAATTACAAGAAGACTTATTTTCTTTTTAAAGACTGAGGATATTCTTTCTTCTAGGCAGTTTGATTTCTTAACAGAGAAGAATACATCCCAAGCTATCCTAGCAATGAAGAATGAGATTCTTAAATAATAAGCTTAGAGATCTTCATACAACACTGATATCACTAGACGTTCAAAACGCTTTTAACAACGTATGGTGGCGTGGAGTTTTAAATTTCCTAAAAGGAAAGAACTGTCCACAAAACCTCTTCAGATTAGTGACAAACTATCTGTTTGATAGAAGAGTTCAAGTAGTTATTGGAGATCAAAAACTGACCCACAAATATGATAAAGGATGCCCTCAGGGCTCTAATTCGGGGTCTCTTCTCTGGAATATCATAGCAAATTCGGCTTTGAATTTGAAGTTTGATAAATGTGTTAAAATTCAAGCATACGCAGATGACTTTGTTCTTTTGATTTCGGCTACTTTTCGTCAAAACATCAAAATTTCGGCGGAGAAATCCCTTCGACTCCTCAACGATTGCAACGATAACTCCAAGCTGCCATTTTATCCAAAAAAGGCAAAGCAAATGATATTATCAGAAAATAATAAGAAAGTATTACCTCGTTGTAAATTTCTTGGAATACCAATCAAAACAGTTTCAGAATTGTCCTAATTAGGAGTCGCATTGGACAGTAAATTTTCTGGAATCCTTCACCTCCAGAAGATTAAGACAAAGTGTTCTAAGATTTTTAATCGAATAAATTGTTTCCACTTCACTCCCAGGGTAAAGAAGGAACTCTATAGATGCATAGAAAGAATAGCGATATATGCCTGTGACACTTGGTGTGTCGACACAGAGCGAATGCGTAACAAACTTTCGCAGATCCAAATGTTGGCTCTATTGGACATAACAAAGTGCTTTAGAACTTCTTCAACGGTTGTTTTACAGGTGTTGACTGGTTGTAAACCACTAGATCTCGTAGCAGAGAGGGAAGCAGCACTTCTTGCACTTAAACACGGTAGTAATGTTACAGTGTTTGACGAACTTTTTATCTCACAAGAAACTGAGATTGGCTCAACTCACTGGTCGGTTCACCCAGCCGTTGAATGACTTGGTAACCTGACTACCCTTCAGGGTTTGGACACGAAATTTTCACTGATGGTTCAAGGCTTAACAATAAAATTGGAGCTGGTTTCGCGGCATTTTCGAGCAACTCAAGAGCATGTTTCAGAAAATATAGACTTTCAGACAATAGTTCTGTTTATCAAGCGAAATTAGTGGCAATAAGAGGGGCTTGCCTCTGGGCCACATCCTCTGAAAGTGACTTGCCATTTAAGATCTTTTTGGACAGTCAAGCAGCGCTTTGGGGTTTGAAAAGATTTAGGGATCAGAACCCACTGGTTTCAGAAATTAAGCGCCTAATATCCAACCACGAAAAACATTTGAGTTCTTCTGGGTAAAAACACACATAGGAGTTCCAGGCAATGAAGATGCTGATAAACTGACTAAAGATGGCACAATGAGAAGCATAATAAATTTCAAATGAAAGATCCCACTTCCAAGTATCAAAACAAAGTTGAAAAAACTCTCGTTCTCCCGTTGGCAACAATTATGGGAACAGTCGAAGGTCTGAGGCAGAACCAGAGTTGTTTTTCACAGTCTCTCTTAGACGGTGCCAAGGGAATAAACATCTCAAACAAGTATTTACCGGACACGAAAACTTTCCCGATTACTTCAACTCATTCTCAATTAGGTCCTATATCTGCACTTGTGGATCCGAGAGAGGAGATGCTGATCATGTCTTGTTTCACTGTCCTGCTACAGTTGACATTCGATAGAGAATTAACCTTGGAGATGGTTCCCAACCTCTTAGGGAATTAATAAGATCCGAATCGTATACAAGAAATCTAATTGAGTTTGTGAGAGTGTTGGAGACAAGAAACGCTGAACTTTGTTTGACCCAACATGAGCGTTCTCCGGACCTTAGTACCTCTTCAGACTCAGATAGTTGAATGATGCAATTTATCGATCCAGTATAGGAAATTAAGAAAAGAATCTTGCGCTGTTTTCTGTGCTGAGATTATTTTTAATGAAATATTGCTATGTTTCAGAAGCTTTTCTGTTCTTAATACAATTAATTCATTGTTTCATTTGAAGTTTTTTATTTTTGCATATCAATTTGTATGTATATCCCTTTTTAATGACGGTTGTTCCATGAAGTTGTTTATTTTCTTAATTGTTCATAAAAGCGTCCATGAAGAAGGATATGTTTAATTTAAGATGTGATTTTTTGCACCAAATTGGGTGCCTTAATTAATTTCATGAAATGCAGCGAGTTTATCTGATATTTAAGCGATTACATTAATTTTGTGGGTTTTTTGTTTTTTTGTTTGGAAGTTTAACGATCACCATGAGCAACTCAATGGGCTATAAGCAGTCGCCCGTCCCTAATTTATGGTCACTAGTTTCAGAGAAAGGAGAGACCCAGTGCCGTAAGACAAACACAACATCCATGACTCACCGGGATTCGAACCCGGACCCCTTTCGGACGAATGATTAGACGCTATCGCTTAGACCACTGCGCCACCGGGGCGAAAATTTTGTCTTCATCCCCTCGGCAGGTCGTCGAGGAAGTTTTGTTCATATATTTACATTGTTTGAAAAATTTTAAATTTGTAATTCAGTTCATTCTTATTTTGCGCTTTGTTTTGGAATGAAATAGATGCATTTTGCCTTAAAAAAAAAGAAGAGATATCGTTCGCGAGGGGAACAAACTCCCAGTTGGTGTTCAAAATTCTCTCCGCTTCACTTCACCTGTCTGGGTGTCCTTGCTTGTGTTTCCGGTGGATGGGGTTATTGTTGTAGCATCCTTTCAGACGCTCCTAGTGAGTTCCATGAATCCCTGCTATGCCTTCTTGGCGGCGCGGGTTATGGTAATCAGTTTTGCAATCTTACGTACTGTATCGAGTTTCTCAGCTCTACTTGATTGAGTGAGAGGCGCTCAATATCAATACAGCACACACGAACACTCTTAGAAGTACAATTTTGGATTCTCATTTCTGTGTAAACCTCGGGTACCTCATGTTTTCAAAATCATGTATGTGTTATCTACTGACAGAACACGTGTGCAACAAATACGATATACTGTAGGTATTTTGTGAGTAGACATGATTCAAGCGAAATCCACCGAATTTGCATTAGCAGGAAGCTTTCAATGTTCAAACACTCAAATTTTGTTAGTGTTGATATTGTTGGTTACCGACGGAGAGATGGCTGGACTCAACTTTGGAGCGTTTTTTTTTTTTCATTATGTGTTTCAATGACGTACACGTATGCGTTGCAATTAAATGTTGTGACGCTGATACTTGTACACACGCGGTGAACATACTGCAAAGAAGTACTGCAGGTTTGTGTTCACAGTTTGTGCGCCCTCTGGGTTACATGGCGTATCATGCACTAAATCGTTTTGAGAGAAACTGTAAACATTAAGTAAAATCGTCCAGCCTGGAGCCATGCCTCTCATGCTGGGACGCTGGAAGATTCGAAGCTCTGATGTGTTCTTTCTAACTCATCCACGTGATCACCTATGAAAGAAGTACAGCACAGTATTGTTAAACTCAAAAGGCACTCTTAGGTTATTTTTTTTCCAGATAGTCGGAATTCATGGCACCTGAGTAGAGTAGTAGTTCCATTGGGATTTTCGGTCGGGAATGAAGAGGATTCAGTGGCTGGTGCAATATCGGATGAAGGAGGGGTTCGGGTGCAGGAGAAGGCTCGGGTGTATAGGGCCTAATTTCAGGGGCCCATGCGTTGGTTTCGGGGATGGCTCTGGGGCCCCTGAATCGAATGGGAGGCAGCAGGGAATTGAACTTGAACACGCAGCAGTCCTCTATCACACAAGCTCAAGGCTGGATATTCACCAAAAGTGCCAGACTGGTGCGGTCTGGCACATTTGCTGAATTTCGTTGGGACACATGATCTTATTGTAAGGTTTAGACACAAACGGATATCGTAAAAAGAAAAAAACCTGGCACAGCTGGAACCCTACACAGTGTAGAAGAGTTGAAAGAATGGCGAAGGAAGAAACTGAAGATAATTATCGGCGTTTGTAATCAGCGCTCTTGTTCACAGTGAGAGTAAAGCGCGAATATCTCAATGTTCAAACACAAATTACATTAAACAACAGTTAAAATACAATAGTTATGTATTGTTTCACCGTCTACTATTTCAGATGATGGTTTTCACAATGAGGTCCGGTCTTTCCGGTGGCCGAGTGACCGTAGTCGAAACTTTCTGACTTTTTAGCAGGGCCCTGCCTTTCCTGAGGCCGAGTATGCGTAGTCGAATGTTTGTGACTATTTGACTGAGGAATGGCGATGTGACTAGCATTGGGCACAGGTTCTATCCCTTTACCTGGAACCAGCATCCCAAAACACTAGGGACTGGCGACTGCTTATGATAGTTATTAGATCACGGGGAAAACGTCTGCGTTTAAGACCTAGATAAGATTTAGATGATCGACTTTCCAAATCTCTCTGTTCACGGGCTTCTTGAACTGCCGGAAAATTAATAAATTAATGAACGATTCAAAACAGTAAGCTGTGTATGTCATTACAGGCACTGTATTTCACGCTTGAACTCATTCAAAATCAACCTTTATAATCCAAAGGAGTGTTACACCATTGATATAAAATGTCGCGCTTTTATAATGCAACTGAAGCGCAACAAATAGACTGGTAGTAGTTTTGAAGGATTACTTGATAAAGGATTACTTCAACAAATGTTGAAGGATTACTTCAACAAATAGAATGGTAGTTTTGAAGGATTACTTCATAAATTTCTAGCAAAACGCAGGAACTTTAAAAAAGTCCCTCTGAAAAATCTAAATTCAGCAGAATTTACTCAAAATATTTCGTGACGTACACTCTAATTTAACCTTCCTTTTAAGTTCCTCTATTGTTATGTAAATTTGGTTTCTTCTTGCAATTTTGTTTTACTTAGCGCCACAGATTCCTGCTCAATACCTGACAACAGGAAAAAAGTGCTAACTACGTATTCAGAATCAAGAGATAAGAGCTGTGTTCAGAAATCTTAAGGCAATTCTTGTGTAATATTATCGCAGGCTATGTTATGAGATAGTGTTATGGGGAATGCTATGTCATGGTGCAATGTTACAAAGCCAATGTTGTGAAAGCCATTGTTACTAAGGCAATCTTTTGAGCGAGCGTTGAGCGATAGCTTTACGCTGTATGAAGTGTCACGTATTTTAGAATTGTATTCTATTTTTTTTAGTGGGGATTTAACGACCACCGTGAGCAACTCAGTGGGATATAAGCAGTCTCCCGTCCTTAATTTAGGGTCACTGGCTCGAAGAAAGGGAGAGAGCCAGCGCCGTAAGACAAACACAACATCCATGCCTCACCAAGATTCGAACCCGGATTCTTCTCAGACAAATGGTTACAAGCCACCGATTAGACCACTGCGCCATCGGGGTGGCGAATTGTATTCTTCGGTGAAATTATTGCAATGTGCCATATTTTGCTACGACGTCTTGTTGACAGTTGATGTTCATTGGAGATATAAAAACGTGGATTCTGTTTATTCATCCCTCGTTATTATTTACTGAAATGCACAATTACAAAATTTGTGCCTAGTTAAGATTTTCAGCGTCAACTAGCATTGAAGCTATCCCCGTTCAACGAAAGTTACTGTAATTACATAGTTCAACGTTAAGCCAAGCCTTGCATGTGTACAATGAAGTTAAACCTAATAAGCTCTAACACTTTAAACATTGCAATAAAGCTAACTTTATTGCAATGTTTAAAGGGTTAGAGAAAAATATCTACTGTTTTCTTCATGTGGCGGTTTCGGTGTTATGAATGCAAATGCAAATGTTTAATGTTCTTTACTGTTTACTCAACATGCTTTATTTTCGTTGTGTGGGACAACTACTATTTCATTTGCCCGAATATGAGTGCACATATGATTAGACAAATAAAATATTTGTTCTGCGTAATGATCCACATAATTGTAATCATTAACAATTCGCAATCCACTGCTGGATAAAGGTCACTCCAAGTTCCTTTCACAAATGTTTGTCGAGCAACACTATTCTAGGTCCTTCCGGCAGACTTTCGAGTTTCATCAACATATCTTTCACGTGCGGGCAGGCAAACACCCAGAAGGCTGTTTCTTGGTATACAGTCTTGTATGTATTTCAGTTGTACAACGGAGGTCAGTTCTTGCCATGTGTCCATCTCACTTGATGGTCTTTACTTTATCATAATGTCATCAACTCTTGTTCCTGATTAATGAATACCTTTTCCTGTCTTTCTTGGTTACATCAAGTACGCATCTCTCAATATATACCAAAATTTGAAAATTCTCTAAATGCGTGGCGTCAGTTGAATAAATGAATACATGGCTCTTTCCACGCTGTAGCCACACACAGCAACCGAAAAATTGTTATTCGGCCTCCGCCGGGTAAGAGCGATGTATTTATTTATTCATATACCAAAATATTTTATGAATGACTTTATGCCACCCCGGCAGAGAGTGGTCTTAGGCCTGGCCCCTGACTATTCTTCCGAGATGGGGCCCGGGTTCGAGTCTGTGGATGTGGCTGTGTTCTCCCGGTCTGCTGCACGTTGAAGTGGAATAAATATCAGCTTTGTTGTGTAAACCCCTACACTTGCTGCTTTTACCATACATGCTCATACACATCCCATCTAGTAAGTTTGTCTTATAATTTCTCTCTTACTGAGGTGAAGCCTATCTTGAAATAAAAAGTTAAGATTATTTTATCCAACGGACAATTACCTATTTTCGTTCTGTTAAAACTAGAGGCAAAGTACTGCGCCTTTAAATACAGTATGTCCTGTATTTCAAGTTCAGGACAGTAACTGAAAATGGGTGTATTTTCATCTACATTGGGGACTCAGTTCTCATTAATTTGGCACAGCAGAATAATTAGTAATGAACACTCATTCCGTAAATTCTAAAGAGACACCCCGGTGTTAGAGTACTCAAAGGTAAGGGTTTCTAACTAGTCATCAAAGCTTGGCCCGGGCTGGAGTCCCTGATGAGGCATGAGTGGTGCTTATACCTTACGGAGCCTGGTTGTCTTCATTTCCTGGAGTCAGTGGCCCCAAATTATGGATAGGCAACTGCTTACCGCCGTGGAGTGGCTCTGATGGTCGCCATCCAACACAGAAATAGGTTCTCATTCAAACTATCTAAAGAAAGAAAAAAGTTCACATCTGACTAATAGTTTTCAACTAAAAACTAATGCTGTATTACAGACGGAAGGACAGAATGGTTACATACACTGATGAACCATTACATTATAACCACCTACCCAATAAATTGTAGAACCACCTTTAGCCCTCAAAACAGCGGCCATTCGGTGAGGCATCGATTCGATAAGGCAGCGATAGGTATCCTGGGGTATCTGTTACCATAATGTCTACAGCAGGTCATCCAGTTCCCGTACTTTGCGGGGTAGTGGTGATTTAGTGCGAACCCGATTTTCCAAGTCGAACCACAAACGTTCCATCATGTCAGGTGAATTTGGAGGCCAGGGAATTAACAGAAGGTCACCAGCATGTTCTTCGAACCACTCCTTGGCGATTCTGGCAGTGTGTTGCATGGCGCATTATCCTGTTGGTAATGGAAATCACCAGCAAGGAACACAGTTGCCATGAATGGGTGAACTTGGTCCGCAACGATGTTCAGATTCCTGACACCTGTCATGGTCCGCAACGATGTTCAAATTCCTGACACCTGTCTTGGTCTGCAACGATGTTCAGATTCCTGACACCTGTCATGGTTCGCAACGATGTTCAGATTCCTGACACCTGTCATGGTCCGCAACGATGTTCAGATTCCTGATACCTGTCTTGGTCTGCAACGATGTTCAGATTCCTGACACCTGTCTTGGTCCGCAACGATGTTCAGATTCCTGACACCTGTCTTGGTCCGCAACGATGTTCAGATTCCTGACACCTGTCTTGGTCCGCAACGACGTTCAGATTCCTGACACCTGTCTTGGTCCGCAACGATGTTCAGATTCCTGACAAATGCTATTGGTATAATGTGGCCTAAAGTGTCCCAAGAAAACATCACCCACAGCACAATACCACCGCCGCCGGCATGTTTTCTCTCAACAGTGCATCTAGGTGCCATAGCCTCCGTTGGTAATCTGCGTATCTGCGTTCGGCAGTCTACATGATGCACCAGTAATCTTGATTCGTCAGACCAGGCCACTTTCATGTGGCCTGGTCTGACGAATGTGTTGTTGGCGATGACGTCCAGTGAGCATACAGTCCCAGCTGGGTCTTCGGCTGCGCAGGCTAATGCGCAGAAGGCTGCAATGAACTGTGTTCTGTGACACAGTTCATTGCAGTTCATTGCACGCGGTCGCTGTGAACAATGCTCCACAGTCTTTGCTCACCTCTGGCATCAATGAGCTGTGGACGACACGAGGCTGGACGACGGTTCGTCGGCTGCCCATCTGTACACCACTTTTGATACGTACTCACTACAGCGGTTTGTGAACAACCCACAAGCAGCGCCGTTTCCGAGATCGTAGTTCCGAAGCGCCGTGCCATCCCAATTTGTCCTTTATCAAACTCCGATAAATCGGCAGCTTTTCGCATTCTGACTCCGAACACTACTTACCGAAAGCCGGTGCTCGGGTTGTATATATACTGCTCTGTGAGATGCACCTGCGGGTTCTGTCTCCAGGCGCGCTCATTTCTCTAGGCTGGGGGTGGTCATAATGTAATAGCTCATAGGCGTACTTCGTACAGCAAAAATCGTGCTAAATGAGCAAACAAACAAAAACAAACACTCAGTGAAATCGCGGGCAAGATGTTTCCGTGCTGTTGTGTAGAAAAGAACAGGAAGAAGATAATTGCAATTTTACCCAGTTACCAAAGGTTTCGGTTAGCTGGTAAGTATGGTGAAGGATGCCCTTACCTTTTATCGTGCAATGTCCAAATGAGAGAGAGAGAGAGAGAGAGAGAGAGAAAGAGAAAGTTCCTGGCTCTACACTCAAAACAGATAGCGATCAGGCAAATACAGCTTATAGCTTCCAATGAACATCTTTCAGTAAAAAAAAAAAACCGCAGTGAAATTCCGTTGTTTTAAATAATACTGCTTTATCAGATCGCCAACACTAAGCTCTGGATCCATATCCAAAATGGGATATGTTGTTGTCTGTGTGCTGTGTTTGTACCGAGTTCTAAGCTTAGTTCTGTGTCTCTGGATCATTCATATTCTCAGGGCCAATTACCCTAAATTAAGGAGATTAACCTTACTTAAAAGAGGGAGTTAAACACAATGAAGAAGTTGGGATTTCGTGACAGTTCATGTAAGCCGAATGAGATGGCTGGAAGTGCAAATTTAAGCAGTCATCGGAGAGCTCGCAAAGTGTACTCCACGTAACGTCTCTTAGAAGAAAAGGCAATATACAGTGGAACTTCGGTTTTAAATGTAATTCTGCTGAAGTCCCGATATTTTATGGGAATTTTTATGGCTTTTTCGATTCGGTTATGCTTAATTCATTTGTATGCGTTTCACAGTTAAACGTTAAATTTTGAATTTCAGATTATCAAAAATACACAGTTCCTTGATTCTTTTAAACGCAACTCGGTACGTTACAACTTTGAGGGAATTGAGACAGCGTCTTATGCTGCCATGAAATAGTTGATGCAACAAAAAATTTACTAAATAACATCCAAAATTATCTTTCCCCCTGAATTCCAGAAATTTTAAACAAGCGAAAATTACTTAATATTTTACTCGACGCAAATGCTAAATCAACTAGTAGACAACTTGCTTTAAAAAGAGCGATGCTTATAATTAAAGCATGTGTAACAGGTGTATTAAATATAAAACAAAATCTTATTCGAATTTACTATCTAGTATTTCAAAGGTATGGGTTTTTTTTTCATATATTGAAAATATGACACATAATTTCTTAATCGAGTTTTCAGAGTGAAATTAGAATAAAAAAGTAATACAAAATTCAAAATAGACTTAGGCTTAATGTAGCAAACAAAGTATGCGTGTGTGTATGTATGTCTTACGATATAAATTGGCGTAATGTAAAATTACGACCACCCCCTTTTCCCCCTTTTTGGAGGCATCATAAACTTTACAATAGCATTTAACTTTTTGAAATTTCTTTTATAGATTTTTTTACATTTATAAGTTTTTTAAGGCCATCATCTGGAAAAACATAAGTGAGGTTCCACTGTATTTTACTTTAAAAAGTGACTGCTGTTAAACACGGGAGATCAAACGACCGTTTAAGAATGGGAAAACGTTCCCATCTTTTTCGTGTACGAATCTAAATACTGAAAGTAAAATTTGGCAGGGATCAAGATTATTGGGCCCTATGAAACGTCGGACAAGTACAAGATGGTCTTCTGTGGGACCTCAGGTGCCTTGCCGGGCAAGACGTTTACACATAAATGCAATAAAGCACAGTGAAAAATCTCAAGTTCCATGGATGTGCAAACGAGACTGCAATAAAACAAACATCTGATGAGACAGACAATTGCATTCGTTTTCATCCTTTTTTTAAAAGCATTTAGAGTCATCTGATAAAATGTACGAGCTTCGGGATTGTATGGTTCAGGTAAAGTTCTAACTTGAACATGAGCCTACACAAAAACTACCTCTCCCTCAAGGGGTCATGAAAATTGCATTTAGTGCTTGATGAGATAAAAACGCGTAGTTTTAAGGTTCATTGAGTAAGCTCTGGAATTTTAGTTTTAAATTCCAATTTCGCATTTTAGAATGTACGAATAGAAGAGTACTTTCTGGTGAACTTTATTTTTCGCTGGTTGTTTTGTATCAAAAGTCAGGAACATATTGATGGCCTCTGTTTTACCTTCACAAGCTTCTGATTCACTGGTGCTTTTCTTTTCTTTTCTTTTGTTTTTTAGCCCAAAAGTATTTTTTGCTGAGCTTTTTGCATTTTTTGTTTGTTTGGATGTCTTTGTTTATCTCTTCTGTGCTTTTAAATGATATTTATTCCCTGAAAAAAGGAATATTCCCACCACAGAGTTTTTGTTAAATAATATTTTTTGTTTTATGTAGAGAAGGTACCGAAGACTTAAGTATGCAGAAAGATATTTATATGCGTGCAAAATAGCCTAATTCGTTCAAAAAGTTACATATACGCGTACGCATATATGTGTACCTGTCTGTGTTGATCAGCAATCGGTGTAACATGATTCATCAATTTCATTTGTAATTAATGAATTTACATACGTATTATGAACACATAAAATAATTGATCGCATGTAGTCAAACGCTTGGTTTTTTTGGAACTGCGCCACTTTATTTTTTGCCATATTTCTTCAAGCATTGATGTTCAAATAAATAGCTATAGGTCGATTGTTAGAATGCACCCTAAACGTTTTCATTCGTGAACACTTAGAAGCCAGTCGGGCGCATTATGGTTTAATGGGTAAACGTCCGAATACTAGTTGATCAAGTCTAGCATTCATCCACTTTGTGAAAGGAGCGCTGATAATGAACTGCAAAATTATAAAGTTAAAAAAAAAAAAATTCGAAATGTAACAAAAACGCTTATGCGTTTCGAAATAGAAAAAGTAAATGTTACGCTATTTTTTTTACACGTATATTAAATGACAGTCAATATAGAAGTAGCCCGTCACACAATTTGTGCGCACAAGGAATCATAGGGCAAATCCTACATGCGTTTCAAGGTATACAGTTTTCTGTGGAACACTAACTTCCCTGCAAAAACAGACTTGCTGGGCCAGCACTGTGCCATTGCTGGAAGCCAGCACTGCCAGCAATGGCCCAGCACTATGTTGCCGCTGCCGAATCGTCAATAAAATGTCCGGGCTGCCAACAGAAGGGCCAGCCAGCAGTTCAGGCCAACAGCTGGCCAACAGTTAGCACCCCATCAGTTGTCATATGCCACAACAGGGCCATCAGTGGTCCATCACAGGCAGTAGCTGCCACAAGTGGCCCTTCAATGGCCCTGCAAGCACGTGCCAGAAATGATGGCTAGCAAAATGTGGTCCGCTAGTGTGCCGTTAGTGGCAGCCAGCAACCACGTGACGTAACTGGCGGCTTGCCGAATCTTGTCCGCCATTTCCCAGCAGTAGCCATAATAATAAAGCAACGATAACCGCAGTTTCCCAAAGCTACAATTTTTTTTCTACCCTTACGAAGCTTGTGAATTAATGCAATGCGCTAGGGAAATGTTATGGACAGACCGGAAAAACGCCAGTTGGCATCTAACAAGATTTGAACCAGGGCCGTTGGCATGGCAGCTGAGCTCTCTACCGAACGGAGTAATTTGCCACGCTAGAGTAAATGCTTAAAGCTGTCTGTTTGGTATGCAATGTGTAATCGAATGCTTCCCTCTTTTATTTTACAATATTGCGAGGTATTTTTCATAAAAGTCAGTTTCATATAATTGATAAATTAATTTTTTCAACGTAACGATAGCTTTTTTTTTTAACTTAAGGGAACTTCACTCATTTTCAAGGCATGTACATACTTAGAGTCGCTTTCCAAAGTTTTGTACGGTCCTTGCGGTCTTGAAAAGAGATTGTTGAATAAATATATATTTACCCGGGTTCATGTCATATTCTGTTACATTTTTAACGTTGTGTCTTTTCTTTCCGTTGTCCGAAGCTACATTTGTTTTAAAGAGTAAAAGATATTTTATTTTACTTCTCGCTTTTTTTGGAAGCGAATTCCTCCCAGTCCTGTGTATTCAACCCATGGATGAGTACACCACATAGCGTTGCTTTTTTTTTCTTTCTAATAACAAATAAATTTTGTACGCGTATAATTCTTTTTTTCTTTTTTTTTTTTCCAACAAACGTTGTTTTAATGGTTTTCCAGGATATTTGTTTCAAGCGGTTTCAAATTTTTTCTTGTTATTCATCCACTCCATTCCATGAATTGTTATTCATGGGTATGGAGTGGGTGTATTTCATGGTTGTAATCTAGTATTTCACGGCTTAATGTCGACGTAAAATTTCATTAGGAAATTAATTCGCCTCTCCACATATGGATTTTTTTCTTAACATCCACTAAAATAACACGATGACGATAGCGTCGTCTTCAACTAACTGGTACCATGAGAGACACAGCAGGTGTTGCTTCTGCGCATGCGCAGTCCCGTTGCTTCCACCTGCTGTTGGGGGTTGCATTGGTTGCCAGCAACGGGCCACTAGTGGCACTTGCTTGGAGGCCCACAATTCACGGCGATCCTGCAGGGCCATCAATGGCTCGCCAACTGATAGCGCTGACACCAACGGACCACTACCGGGCCGTGAGTGGCAGATTTCAGCCAGCAGTGACCCATCACTGCCAGCTGGTGGCCAGCAGTTTCCCAGCACTTGTGTTTTTGCTGGGTTCTTGGATAAAAATTAGTTCCCGGCTTAACAGGACGTGGTTTACTACCACACCAGAAACATCCAAGCAGATGAAAAGAACCTTCCGCGCAATATCTCGTACAATTTTGAGACTTAATAATCTGACAAGCAATAAGCGCAAAATGTAACGCACCTTATACATACATTTACTCGTTATGATCATTATTTTGGTGTAATGATACAATCAACTGTATGCTTATAATACATACATTGCCCAGTCGATCCTTCATAATGAATCACTTCCTCTCAAACCTGGAGGCGGGGGCGTGAAATATAGATGTACAAAATTTATAAGGAGCGCATTGGGGATAGTTAGGTGGAGGAGCTTTCGTTGGACGTGAAAGGCAAAGCGTAAGAAGAAAACAATGAGTAAGGTACACAAAGTAAATTAGTTTCTTCTTTTTTTGTGTGTGAAAAAATATCCTTCACACACATAAAAGAGAATTGAAAAAAAAATCATCGATGGGCAAATAATGAAGAAAAAGAAAGAAAAAGAATAAAACTAAAAGAAAAAGTAGGAAAGTTATCTTTAAAAAAATTACCTCATCACCCCTCACCTATGCTAGGTATCATTCTAGCTTTAGCATTTTTTTAAGACCCGTGGCTACAGCGCAGCAGTTACCCCCTCCCCCTCCTCCCCTTCACACCAGCATCTTCCCAACACCCAGCTTTTACACCTCGCCTTTATAACGCCAAGGTTATGCCACGCACGATTTGCGTCCACAGAAAGAGAGAGCGAAAAAAAAAAAAAAAAAAAAGAAGGAAGTTTTTGCCGGGCGTGAGCGTCCCTACTTGAAGAGCTTTAAAGTTCGAGACTCCCGCCCCCACCAAGCAAACTCTTCTCAACCATGACGGGGAAAGAAGGTGGAGCCACGTCTAGAGTGCAGAGGGGGTAAGAAGAACGTGCCAGGGAGCGCGCCACCAACACCACGAAAGACGGCAACCACATGCAAATGAGAGCGAGGACATGTCATCCTCAGCTGTCACGAGGGAGGGTGAAACCTATGATTAATGGTGGTCTAGCCCCAGAAGTTTTAGGCCTGCGAGAGAGAGAGAGAGAGAGAGAAACAGAAAGAAGAAAAATACTTTTGTCATACCTTTGGCGAGAGAGATCAGTGCGTTGAAAAGGACTCCGGTTCCGCAGCAAAGCAGTGTATCATGTTTCATGATCAAATTCTTTAATCATTCTCTTCGCTGTATTGTCACAAGACAACTTCTGGTAGAGAGGTCAAGATTTCACGCTATTTTTTATTCCCTAGTTTTTGAAATTTATTTGGGAGTTGAAGGGAGTCAGCAGCACTAGGGCGCACCTCTCCCAGTGACAAATATGCAGCAGGGTGTGAATTGACCTGTGGTTCAGTTCAGCCCAAGGGCTGTACTTTAAGGAGTTCATCGGAAGGAAATTACGTAGAACGGATGTCGTCTCTAAACTTTTGCTATCGCCAGCTATTGATCTGTCAAAGAAGGTGAACGCAAAACTGAAAAATCAACGGAAATCAAAAACCAATTTCATGCATCTTAAAGAGTTTTCGTTTAAGATATAAACGTGCGCGAAAGCATCGCATTAGTGCTTCGTGAAAGTGCTCAGAAAACTTTCTGACTATATTCGAATTTGCAACTGTTTTTGAAATACCTCGATTAAACAAAAACGTTACATGGATTCCATATGCGAGAAACAAGGGCTTTAAAAAACTGCAAGAAGTCGCTTTGAAATTCAAATGTTCTACTACTTTCGATAAAAGCCATTATGAAGTGAAACGACGTTCAGTAAGTTCTAGCGTAGCATATGAAATTTCCTAAATATTTCCAGATGGTATTTCACATTGCTGCAGAATGTCTATGTAATAAATATTCGTCTGATATGAGTATAATATCTACTTCCTGTAACTGACTTTCATTTTATCATTCTAAAATTGTTTGCAACTACGCAGAAAGAAAAATAAAACCGTGCTTTTAGTACAATTACGGCGAAATCGCTAATTATCATAAACGGGGAGTACTGATCTTTACATATCCTTTTTTCCCCTGCGGTATCGCTCCGACTATAATAAGAGGCCCTTGAAATGAAGAAATGGGAAAAAGTACATTTATGATTCATTATTTCACGTTCAATATTGCGTATCCATATATAGCAACCTGCAACCGTTCACGTGACACCTGGGGATAATTTTCCTTTATAATATTTCTGTAACACTGTACCCGTTTTAAGAATAGGCAGGACTGTAATTTCACACAATCAATAAGAGCTAAAACATGACTGTTGTTTTTAATTTCTCTTTGCTATTAACGTTTTCACCATGGAGTTTGTAAATTAATCGTTACCATCGCATTGGTTGACAAATCAAAATATACGGTCGTTAGATCAACTTATTTGACCTTAAACGTAGTTACACTCATTGGGCATGGTAAAAAGAAATTGTGACGTATACTGTAATTTAACTTTCCTTTTCGGTTCCTGTTACTTTATGTAAATTTTGGTTTACTCTCCTTAAGCATTTTTCAATCTTAACACTACATTTTCTCTCTCGCTGAATGTTTTCGTGGCAACTTGGCTTGAGGTTAAAAGTTGAACGACGTATGTTAAAGAGACAGCTAAGGTGATGTTTAGGAATGTATCAGAGCTCTGATACATTCCTAAACATCATCTTATTTGTCTCTTTAGATTGTGAGATCATTGTAATTGCGTTGGAGAGAGATGTTAACAGCTTAGCCCACCTGTTAATGATTCATTACTTCACGTTCAATATTGCGTTTCGTTGATGTTGAATCCTTAAATTGTTTTTGAGTTCATAAAAGACTTGAGAAGCATTCTATGTATTGAAAATCTCTTGCATTTCGCTGTCGAAGTGCTAGATGATTACCTGCGAAGTGAATTCTGTTTTGATGTGCTGACTTGATTACCTATCGAAACTAATAAGAGGTTGAATTGTAAGTACAAGACTTATTATTTATATCTGGCCGTTATCCTATTTAGTGCCAAAACTTGCTTTAAGCGTTTAGTTGAGCTAAGCGAAACACGCTTAACTCTACGGAACGTTTCAGTATACGAAGAGTATTTACATTGAAGAACGTAATGCTAGTTTTTTGGCGTTACATAGACATTTTGACTGATATCTGCAACCAAATACCTATACACTACAAGCATCACAAAATATATTATGCTGGTAGGTCATCAGTTTCTCTGAATAATTTCCGATCATCGAGAAAGGGTTGTTCATCATAGTACAAGCCCACGGTTGTTTGTCATGTTTGCATCGCTGTATTTTTTGTGTTCGAGGCATATATGCGTTTCATTTTTTGACCTGAAAGAACTGAACAACTACATTTTTATGTTTTTTTGTTTGTTTTTTTTATTGTAGGTTTAACGACCACCGTGAGCAACTCAATGGGCTATAAGCAGTCGCCCGTCCCTAATTTAGGGTCACTGGTTCCAGGGAAGGGAGAGAGCCAGTGCCGTAAGACAAACACAACATCCATGCCTCACCGGGATTCGAACCCGGACTCCGTTCGGACGAATGATCAGAGGCCATCGCTTAGACCACTGCGCCACCGGGGCGGCACATTTTTATGTTAACGTCCTCCTTCCTTCTCAAACACTGGTGAAAAAAGTCAACTGAGAGAGTGTTTAGATGAAGTAAATGAGTTTCTTGAAGAAAATTCATTGGGCTCAATTTCTCAGTGCAGCCTCTCTGTCGCACCACATTCGTTTCAGCTCGTAAATATTCTCTCAGCCTCACAATTTAAGATTTTTTTGGCTAGTTTAAAATTCACGGCGTGTTATTCGCTAGTTTAAAATTCATGTTATGTTATTCGCTACACATGTTCTTCCTTTTCACGCATGATCTATTTTCAAAAAAGGAAAAAAAAAATGCACTTCACGTGTATAAACTTATGTAGGTGTATTACCATACCCACACAACGCTGATATATATATATATATAAAGACACACGTACACATATAAAGGAATAATGCTCCTGTTATGACGTCATGTGATTCGCCGAGATATATCTGTGTGTTATCAGTGGAGCGTTTGAAGGCGTGCAATGGGAAGGGAAACGGCACCAATAACTTCAGCAAAGGCATTAACCAAAGCAGCTCATGCTGCGGGAGGCTTGGGACTAGCAGTTGCGGAGCCGACCCGTAACGACTCCGACAATTTCTCAAGCGTCTCACATAATCAGCATTTACGCCAGGACAAAACAAGCAGTACGAAAGACAAGTTTGGCTCGAAAGATGAGATGCTGAAACCGATTTCGCAAACGTATCCATATACAGTAACCAAAAGACGCCATTTCAGACCTGAACTTCAGTGATGAACGAGAGGATGAGCTCATATTCACCAACACAGGGCACAGGATACTCGATTCATTGGGTGTGTACTCATCTCCGTAAACTTCTCATTCGAGAGAGAAACGGAAATTTCTGTCTGCAGATGAGTTGTAAACGGCAACAACGACCAGTGGATCATTTAAAAAGTGCAATTACGTCAGATGAATCTTGTTACAGGACACGTGACAAACTTCACGCAGACGTGGGCTCCAGAATGCATTCTGCGGTATGTGCGTGCTGTCGGTAGTGGTATTCTCGTTTTTAAGATGTTTGCCTAGTACAAACTCCACTGATCATTCTGAATTGTGGTATCATCACAATGATGTATCTGTTCTTATGTAATAGCGATTCTTCATCAGTATACAGTGAACATTAAATCCAATGATGCCCATTCCGCGATGATTGCGATCAGTGGCGTACCAGAAAAACTCAGGGCCGCTCGCAAAAAATATCTTCGGGGCCATTTTGAAAAAATCTATTTGACTTGCATTTCTGAAAATTTTAATTTCCAAATTATTGGGTTGGTGCGAATGAAATGTCCGACAAAGGAACATCACACATGAATGGCGAGAACGGAAAAGTAGGACAACTTACCTAGGCAAAATAATCTCCCTCGGCATCGACACATAGTTGCCATCTGTCCGGCAAGGCCATGATCCGGGAACGAAAAAAGTCTTGTGGCTGGGACCCGAAGAAGTCGTCAACTGTTTTCCAGACAGGAAGTGATCCAGGCGACGAAACAGATGATAGTCTGTATGAGACAAGTCCGTGGAATAGGAAGGATGAGTCAGTGCTTCATAGCTCAAGGCGCTTAGTGTCGACATCGTTCGTTGTGCGACATTAGGAGGGTCGTTGTCCTAGAGCAGAAGAACACCATATCTGTTGACCAAAGCCGGTTGTTTCTGCAGCAATTTCTGGTGTATCTGATGTAATTCAGCCCAATAACATTCTTCAGTGATGCTTTGGCCTCTTTCTAAGAAACTCCGATGAATTATCCCTGCTGTAGACCACTAGGCAAGGAGCATCATCTTCCTGGTGTGTGCTGGACGGCTTAGGATGCCGTCAAGCAGGCTGTTCCTTGCTTAACCATTGTGCAGGTCATTTCTGATTATCATAAAGGATCCACTTCTCGTTCACGTGACGATTCGATGCAGTAGAGGTTCCTGTTTATTCCTGGCAAGCAGCGACGTGAAGACTTCCAAACGCCTAGTCTTGTTGGGAGTTGCCAACTCATGCGGCAGCCACATGTCCAGCTTTTTGACCTTACCCAGCGCAGCCAGACGCGGAACAACTGTCGTGTGGTAGACACGTACTTATGTCACTATTTCACGACACGTTTTTCGGTGATCCGCTTCAACCACACGTAACAGAACATCGTCAGAAACAGCAACAGGTCGGGGACCACGTGCTTCGTTTTGCAGGTCCGTATCTCCGCTTCAAAACTTCACAAACCAAAGCCGAGCGGTTCATTCGTTGGCTGTATTTTCCCCAAACGATTTGTTAACGTTTCGAGCGGCAATTATTGCAGAATGGCCCAGTTTAAATTCATACACGAAGATGAATCTCAATTTTTTTTTTTTGATTGGAGGTTTAACGACCACCGTGAGCAACTCAATGGGCTATAAGCAGTCGCCCGTCCCTAACTTAGGGTCACTGGTTCCAGGGAAGAGAGAGAGCCAGTGCCGTAAGACAAACACAACATCCATGCCTCACCGGGATTCGAACCCGGACCCCGTTCGGACGAATGATCATAGGCCATCGCTTAGACCACTGCGCCACCGGGCGGCACTCTCAAATCCGGCGTCTGCATGTTTTCTTTGCAAGCCACTTTACGTCCAAACAAACCACGCCTGAACCTTGTTCTTCAATACATGCTTACTATTTATAGTAACTCTATGACGTAATACCCGCAACACCTGTAGGTGGTTCCATTCCGCTGTGGTGGGGGCCAGTCTCCACTGCTCGTTCGCGCCGGACATTTCAGATCAGATCATATGTAGAGGATTTCAGGAAGGGAGTGTCTGACCCCAGGTCTTAAACAACCCTTAGAAATAGGAAGCTAGGTGATTTGGGCTAGAGTGCCGGATAGGAAAGGGACACGGAAGCGAGGTAGAAAGGGGAGGAAGACGCCCTTATTTATTACCGGGGGCAGTACCCGTGGTCCGACGGCTTAACGTGCCCATCCGACGCACGGCGGGTATTTAGTGGTTTGAATGTTCGTACCTGCCCAGGATCGAACCTGAGGTTATCTGCATGACAGTCACGAGCGCTGACCACTAGGCCACCCGCGGCCGCCGGACATTTCATTCGCCCCAACTCAATATTAACTAGGATTTACAAGCGTTTTGATAAATCAAATTCTTTGGAACGTACAAGTATTTTTCGTAAAGGTTGTAATTAAAACGATTGTCTTAGTTTTATACCGACACAAAGTACTACAAAACACTTACGCCAAAGTTAATCATATGAATCAAATTTTATTTCTTTAGAGAACTAAGGCCAGTCTCTTTGAAATGCCTCACGATCGCACACAAAAGATATAACTGCCATGTAAATAATTAAGAGTTGTAGCACAAAAAAAAAAAAAAAAACTACTTTTTTCTTTACTATTGAGTGTAAAAAACACACTTAATATAATGCGTGAATGCTTTACACATAGCAAAAAAAAAAAAAATATCGAATGTTGTTATAAAAAAATGACACAGGTCTGTGCTTCGTCGTTCCCACGAAGAACACCTTTTAGTTCATTATATTTTGAAGGATGCGTAGTTGTGTGCAAACAAATGCAATATTTATCCGCATTGGTATATTAATTTCATTCATATATTTCTTTCAGATTCTCTTGTTAATACACATGTCTAGGAACTAATGCTATGGCAATGAAAAGGAGCCTCGAGTCCTCTCGAGCATCTGCTCCCCCGTCATCAAGTTTTTATAAACTAAACAACGAAAATGGTTTCTTAAATATTTTGCCGAATTACTGAAAAAAAAAATGCATTTTTTTTTAATACTTCATTCAAAGCTATCTTAATCCTCGGCTATTTCTTTAACCAGTTTCGTATGAAATTTCAGCAAAAAATTTGCAAAATCCTTTTGCTGAGGTTAGAAGCCCTCTAAGCCGTGAGCCCCCCCTCCGCCGCAATGGGGGTTGCGGGGTGTGTGTCAGTATGTCCCTGATGGTGATGTATCCGAATGAAGATGTACTATTACAAAACGATAGTGCAAGTTATACAGAGCACGACTTGTACTGGTACAGGTTTGTACAGCATTCTTGCGATATAAACATCTTCCATGGCCCCTGCCGTCGCCGGAGAAGAACATTACAGAGACAATGCAGTCATGCGGGTGGCCCAGGGGCCCTGGCTCTCCCCATGATGCATCACTTGATCCTTCGTTCTTTGTAATTGGCTGCTTAGTTTTAAATGCATTTGTAAATATTTTTAATATTTATTTTATGAACCGTCAAAAACGCACTGTAATATGGCAGAGATATTTTTATCGCTTTCCAGTATATTGGGAGATATTTTCTATGGGATATTTTTATTTGGATCTTCAATATTTCGGGTCAGCCCCATAAAGAAATACTAAGTCAGCTCCATAAAGAAATCCTAGGTTAGCCCCATAAAGAAACCCTAGGTCAGTCCCATAAAGAAATCCTAAGTCAGCCCCATAAAGAAATCCCAGGTCAGCCTATAACGAAGTAAATTTCTCCGTCATTTTTGGTCTACGCCGGGATTCGAACCCGAGGCCGCTTATTCCGGAACAAGTCGCTCTACCAACTGAGCTACGCAGACATTTGTTCTGATTCCTATCTGCCTTTATGTCGTGTGCGTCCTGCTGGCAGGTACGTCACATCTCCCCCCCCGAAAGAGGGCCGGGGGCATGGCCCACGGGTCAGCCGTGACCATGAATCGTTGCAGGCAGCCATCCACTGTAGAACGTGCACTTGAGAACTCCCAGTCAATCTGCTGTGTGGAATGCAACATCACACATTTTTTTTTTATTTTTCGAAGCGCTGGAGAAGGAATTCTCTGATTTTTCCTGTCTCGCAGTGTGGAAATAACATCACACCAATGCGGTGTGGAAATAACATCACACCAATGCGAGATTTTGAACGGCCGGGTCATCCGGATAGTTCGGGCGCCATTATAACGAAGTAAATTTCTCCGTCATTTTTGGTCTACGCCGGGATTCGAACCCGAGGCCACTTGTTCCGGAATAAGCGGACTCGGGTTCGAATCCCGGCGTAGACCAAAAATGACGGAGAAATTTACTTCGTTATAAGCCCCATAAAGAAATCCTAAGTCAGCCCCATAAAGAAACCCTAGGTCAGTCCCATAAAGAAACCTTAGGTCAGTCCCATAAAGAAATCCTAACTCAGTCCCATAAAGAAATCCTAACTCAGCCCCATAAAGAAATCCTAGGTCAGTCCCATAAAGAAACCCTAGGTCAGCCCCATAAAGAAATCCTAGGTCAGTCCCATAAAGAAATCCTAGGTCAGTCCCGTAAAGAAATCCTAAGTCAGCCCCATAAAGAAATCCTAGGTCAGCCCCATAAAGAAATCCTAGGTGCGCAACTGGCCATCTGCAACGTTGCATTCTTGCTTTATTGCAACTGAGAAATCTGATGGATATGAAGAATATTCTCTCAGAGAAGTACTGCAACCACTTGTGTGTGTGTTTAAATCAGTGTGATGTACGATAGCGCATCTAATCGCTGCAGCGGCGGACCTATTGGCTAATAGATATATATCCCTAGTATTTTTGCATGGATGTAACCCCTGAAGTATCAGACAGTGCATTCGAACTTTCACCATTACTGTGGGAGCTGTTTTCATTTTGGATCGAACAAAACTATCATCCCTTTGCGACAATCTGCTACAGGATATACTTCTGGAGACTTTTTCGGGAGCAAATGTAAAACTGTTTTCCCCCTGAGATACTCATGCGAATCAAAACCAAACTAAAAAAAAAAATGCATACATCGTGGCAGCAAAGAAGACGTTTGGAGAAACAAGACAAAGCCAGTAAAGTCTTGAACAAGAAAGACAAAGATCTAAGCAAAGAAAAGCGCAAAAAACAGATGCACATAGGCTGCTTAGCCTTACTGACAGATGATCGCAGTACAAGCATTAGGTGGCAATGATTTTAAGTGCAATCGATGGAAATACATGACATAGAACATACTTTTGAAGGAAGTACCCTAAGGCGGCACAACCGCTGTAAAATATTTCATGACTACGAAATAGTAAAATTCTGTTGTTGTGATGGTGTCTTCTATTTTTTTGTTGAAAAAGCCCAAAGTCTGTCTTTAAATAAAAGAACCGGTGATCATAGGCTCAGCTGGTATTGGTAACCGAAAAGGTAATACGACATAAGTTTCACCAAAGGATTCGTTGATTTTTACAGCAGCTTGCAGAAAATCAAACCAACTCAGCGCTGTCTTAAGCTGTGTGAAGACAACTGATTTTTTTTTTTGAGAAAGAAAAGCCGTCTTATATTAGGAGCAATATGGTCTTAAGAGACCGCTACTTTAGAATGAAGCATTTACGTGGTGGTAATCTTGCATTTTCATATCGGGAACATCTAACTACGTTATGAGACCGTTACTTTGTATACGATCCTCACTGACTTATACTCCGAGTCAACCTACTGACTGTTGTGGAAGATAGGTTAACCAACGTAAGAACGGCGTCAATGCGCGTCACACTCCACTTCTACTATGTTCTTGCTATCAATCATTATTGTCGCATATTACTGTCCCCTTCCCATTTATAGCTTCATGATCTAATCGAAGCTCATTGCATTATCCTTTCCTTCAAAGGGAAACAGTGGGGATAGAACAAACTCGGGATGAGGTGGGGGTCCGAACTTTGAAGAAATGTGTTTTCCCAGCTGGACAGTCAGTTGCTGAAAATGAGAGCAGGGACGTTGCTAGACTTCGAAATCAGGATAGGCGGCGGGTGGGCGAGCATTAATTTGGGTGTGGCAACAAGCCTGATAGCAACTTTTTTCTTTTTTACGAAACGCTGAAATAACAAATTTTTAATGTTTTTTTTTTTTAATTGAAAGTTAAACGACCACCGTGAGCAACTCAATGGGCTATAACCATTCTCCCATCCCTAATTTAAGGTCACTGGTTCCAGGGAAGGGAGAGAGCCAGTGCCGTAAGACAAACACAACATCCATGCCTCACGGGATTCGAACCCAGACACTTATCTGATGAATGGCCATAAGCCAGCGCTTAGACCACTGCGCCAACGGAACGGTTTCAATGATTTTCACAACCGGCTACAAAAAAATTCGTGCAATTGCGCCCCCCCCCCACCTGAACACACATACGTACATGGACCTGACTAGTTACGCCACGGGTGTAAGATACAAGTGTTGGTGGAATGTCGCCTTCAACTTTTTGCTTACTCTGGATGCATTGTCTTAAATTTATTTTCAAAATTCTCCAGTTTTGCTTATAAAAATAGTACTGCACGCGAACATTTTTTTAAAAAGAAAATGTTTTTGTTTATCTAGATCAAATTTCAACGTTGTGCCCAGCAGACACAATACCTCACCCCTCCTTAACTTCCTTCCTTCTAGCCAGCGATTTTGCCTTGCACTCCTCTAACACAAAGCAGTCGTCATCCACTTTCTGCACTTTCACTGTCCCGGGGCAGTCTTAAGGACGCTAGTGTAACTCTTCGTGTTCGAATCCCTTATTTTGTAAAGAAAACCAACAGAGCAATTAGTAGTGACCCCCTCAATGAATTCCTATCCACCATCCTCAGTAGCTCCGTGGCCATACGAAATGAAGAAGAGGCTGAAACTGAGGAATTGGAAGTGCGGAGAATAACTGAGTTTTCATGGCCCTGCGGAGCTATTTTGATAACCTGTTTTGGAGACGTAAACAACGCACTTCTTAGGGGAAAATACGCTGGGTTACATGAAATAAAATACAAGACATTATTTGGCAAAGTGAAGATTATATTTTAAAGTTTAATATATTGAAAAATGGAACACTTTGAACTGGGTAGGCGGTAGAGTGGGCTTGCACCCTCTTGGCGACATCCCTGAGTGAGACTCTTGATTGAGTAACTTCTCACATCAAATTTACTTCTTAAAAGCTCCGCCATTTTAAAATTTTGCCTTAAATAGCTATTTTGTCCAATAAACTGCTCAGCAATCCAAAACTGATTCTGAACAATAATTCTGTTGCTCTTCGCTCTAAACTCTAGGAACTACTTTTCGTAGGATACCTTCTGAAGCTGTTCCGCACCTTCCACAATAGTAAGTTCTTTGGTTAACTTGGAGTTGGAGTATATCAGGATAGATCTGAATACTTCACTCTATACTGCTAATTATTCTGTTCTTTGACGAACTTCCATTTTTGTAAGCATATCCCAATACGGTTATGAGACTTTCCCTGCTTTGGTAGTTTTATTGTCAAATTCATTGTCAACCTTTCCAGCCTCATTAATTCCTGCAGCATAACAATTAAAATCCCTCTCTTGTTAAAGCATCCTTTCCTGAAGTATGCAATAAACATCTTTAACCCTTCGACTTAAAAAACTGAAGATTCAGATTTCTAAGAGTGCATATCCTTATCCCAAATTCTTTACACGTTCTACTCAGTTGATCAAGGTTTTACTGCAAGCTTCTGATGCTCTTAAAAGCATCAAACCATCACCGTACCGCAAACTGCTGACACTATACCTGCCCACTTAAAGACTCATCATTTACATATTTACCTCCTTCAGCAAAGTTATGAATACAAAAATAACAGAAGTGGAGACAACTTACTTTCTTGTCACATCCCAGCACTAATTTCAAACCAGTTACCAGTGCTTCACTCATCGTTGCTAGGTTTTATGGTGTAAAGGCTTTTTTACTAATTTAAGCAAATTGAATTTCACACCATTTTTTTTAACACACTGAACAACTAGGTCCTAAGGACGAGCATAAGCCTTTTCAAAGTCAGCAAATGCCACATACAAATCTTGCTTCACCTTATGAAACTTTGTAAAAGATCCCCTATCACTGCCAATGTCACACTGTTATTCATCCAGATGATTTTCTAACATTATTTAAACGTTGCGATTCACGTTAACAGGATGCAATTCTTCTTGCTCCATTCTTGTAAATAGTGATCATAGTGAATCATAGCTATTGGCCGCTATGTTCATCAGATACAAAGCTGATTTCACATGAAAACTGAAGTGTCCCGAGTGATCGAAGAAACCTATTACTCCAACTTCCTTAACTAATTCTGGACTAATTATATCAAAACTTGCAGTTCTACTGATCTTCAGACACACTTTTTTAGTAAGAATAATAAATTTATTACTAACTTAACCACAGCAAAGCACGAACAAAGGGATCCTCTTCATTTTGCGTTGTTGACTCTCGAAATTCGTATAAACACTTCTACAGAACCCCCTAAGGGCACAAATACCATTATTTTAACATTCAGTTTAAAAAGCTTGGCTCTAGATTTTAACAGGGTCACTTCTTTGTGATTTTTTGTTTTTTCCATATCTCTTTTCGTAAAGATAGATTTCTGTCTTTTTCAATTGTTCGATCTTCCTCAAATTTGAAGTGTTGTTCTGCGTTTCAAAGATGTTCAAAATTGTTGTCTGAAGCTTTTTGCATTTATGTTAACATGGAGCATCTATTCGTTAAGCTTACAATTTTGAAAGGCGTTGATAACGACTACACAATTCATAAAATGCTTAAACTATTTCGGGAAGCTGTGAGAACAGCAGGATTGTGAATTTTTATTCAGCAATCAATCGATGAAAGAGAAAAACCGACAGTACTTCCCGTCTATTTATTTCTCTTTTCTGCAGTTCATACAATCCCCATAAAATACTTCAAAATTGAGAATTATCAAGGGAATGGGAAAGCGTTGGAGTACACGAAGGGAGAGGACGAAGTGTAAGAAGCACAACCGATTATTTAATTGGTAATCGTGGTTCAAATATATAGACTCCCAACGGAGAGGGAAAAGAATAACAGTTCTGCGTTTTAATTGGTAACCGCGGTCCAAACATCGAAAGGAGGAAAATAACAAGCGCTTATTAGTTTTATTTGATAATTATTGCTCAAGAAACGGGAAGAATAAGAACTATGCAAACTTTTTAACTAAGATGGGGAAAAGTAAGACAAGAGGCAAAGATGCTTTCATGGAAATCTTCCATAACACTAGTCTGCATTTTGAAATTAATTTTCTGATGTTTTCAAAGTAATAGGTGATTCTTACATTTTTATGCTGATTTCAAAAAATGTAAATCATTTTTTATCACATTAGAATTTTTGATAAATTGGAATAGAAGATATTTTTCATTTTAAGACATTTTCCAGTAATTTTAATTACTATTGCAAATAAATAAGCTTAAAATAAAATTGAAAATATGGCATACCATACAAAATTTGGGCATATAAATATGGCATACCATACAAAATTTGGGCATATAAATATGGCATACCATACAAAAATTTGGGCATATAAAAATGCTTTTTGGCAAATATCTGTTAAATAATATAAATTTCTACATATATATTTATAATGACAGATGAAATTTCCATTTCTTTCATTACCTTGCACAGCTATTTTCTTCAGAGGGGACATTTCTCTTCATCACCCAACATTAATGTTGGCGTGGTAATCGTTAAGCATGAAGCGGACGCCATCTTATCAGAAGAATTGCTATTTGCAGATTCCTATTTTTGGAGCAGGGAAGCAAATAAATAAATACTTAAACAAATAGAACGCAACAACAGGATTTACGCTCTCACACTTGAATTTATTTTCCTGAATTGGGGGAAAGGGAAAATAGCAGTGAGTCAAGATAAGTGCAGGGTGAGTCAAAAGTCGCAGGACACTCTTGTATTTCAGAAATGGGAGGGAAAATGAAATATCTGAATATCCCAGCAAAGATTCGGTGAGGGGGCCTATCTATTAGGCTATTTCGGGAACATGGCAGCCATCTTCAAATCCGCCATATTGGATCAAGGTCAAATTTTTTAAATGGTAAGGGGGTCATGTTGCATATCAAACAAGACCATAATTTTCTCAGAAATCTATTGCCATAATCAGATTTGATATATGCGTTGTGATTCGCAAGTTATCAACACAGAAAGTTGAAATAACCATTGCTTTTATTTGTTGCAGGTACCTGAAGATGGCATTGACGAAAGAGGAGAGGATTGAGGTTATCCTAATGGCTGGGGAACGCAGCTGACGTATTACAGCCGCAGACTTCATCAACCGATACCCATAAAAACCGCACTACGGAGCAATGTTCGTCAGTGGTTAGATGTTCAATTCCCTGGGCATTGGATTGGCCGGCCGGGTTCTGTGGAATGGCCACCCAGATCTCCCAACCTCACACCACTCGACTTTTATCTCTGGGGTTATTTAAAACATCTGGTGTATGCAGAGAAAATCCGCGACAAAGACCACCTTCAGCAACGTATCCTGGAGGCCTGTAACCGCATTTCTCCCGATATTCTGGTGTGAGTGAATAATGACTGGATCAAGCGCCTTCAACTTTGTGCTCAGCAACATGGACAACACATTGAACAGATCAAATAGCTGCGCATCACAGAATACTTTAGAGGATGTTATTTAAAATTTCTGTGTTGATAACTTGTGAACCACAACACATATGTCAAATCTGATTACGGCAATCAATTTCTGAGAAACCTCTGGTCTTGTTTGATATGCAACGTGATCCCCTTACCATTTGAAAAATTTGACCTTGCTACAATATGGCTGATTTAAAGATAGCGGCCATATTCCGGAAATAGCCAAAACGATAGGCCCTCTTATCCATTCTTTGCTGGGGTATTCAGATATTTCATTTTCTCTCCCGTTTCTGAAATACAAGGCTGTCCTGTGACTTTTGACTCACCCTGAGGTATACTTCCAGAGGGAGGTGAGTATTTTTGAGTGACTTTCGCTATGGAATTCCCCGCTAAATCTGTTCTCATTCATGCTTTTGTAAAGACGGGAGGAATCCCTGCCTAGTGCCTGAGAAAAATCCTTCCTAACTGTCTGAAACCTCGTAAGAAACTCCCCGTTTATGACTACTCAGCATCATTTTCTTTCAGTCTCTGTCTGCCGCTCGAAGGAAGATACCCCTGAAGTAAGAAGTTGAGTGCTGTTAATTGCTGAAGGTTGAGTCTTCACTGGAGGGATTTCTCTTAGAAAGTGTGACCTTCAACGCCGGGGAAATAAGGAGATTTTGTTCGTGGGTGGTCCCGGTCAACGAAAGAATGGCTGTCCCTAGGAATCTCTTAAGTGCCTTTTTAACTGAAGGCGAATTTCTAGCTGCTGTTCGCGCACATAATAACCAAAGTCGTTATTTAATTATATTTTAAATATTTCCATATAGCAGTAATCTTCTATCATGTATCTACATAGCATTTTTTCTGATATGTCTTTTCCATTTTCTTAGTGGATCTTTCTTTTTGCTCTTCTCTTACAGCATCTAAATTTTCTGGGAAGTACTCAATGTGCAAATTCAAAAAATGAATGTCCAAATTTATGTTGCAATCAAGTTTTTCAAAAATTTTCCACATGTCTTCAGCAATAGTTTTGTAATTTGGATCTGTTTTGTTTCCCAAATAGTTTTCAATTGCATTTTTAAGCTTATCCATGTTTATTCCTTACGTGACATTTAGTGTTTCTCAAATTGTCTACCCATCATCAGTTTTTGATTTGAGGCCCAACAGAAGTGCTGTCTTTAAGCTTTTCATAAATAATAAATGGTAATTTCTTGCAAATGAATTTAAAACAGTCACTTTTTCCATCCAACGCTTTAAAAACTGCTGCATTAAACGCATTTTCAGGTCAACGAAAGAATGGCTGTCCCTAGGAATCTCTTAAGTGCCTTTTTAACTGAAGGCGAATTTCTAGCTGCTGTTCGCGCACATAATAACCAAAGTCGTTATTTAATTATATTTTAAATATTTCCATATAGCAGTAATCTTCTATCATGTATCTACATAGCATTTTTTCTGATATGTCTTTTCCATTTTCTTAGTGGATCTTTCTTTTTGCTCTTCTCTTACAGCATCTAAATTTTCTGGGAAGTACTCAATGTGCAAATTCAAAAAATGAATGTCCAAATTTATGTTGCAATCAAGTTTTTCAAAAATTTTCCACATGTCTTCAGCAATAGTTTTGTAATTTGGATCTGTTTTGTTTCCCAAATAGTTTTCAATTGCATTTTTAAGCTTATCCATGTTTATTCCTTACGTGACATTCAGTGTTTCTCAAATTGTCTACCCATCATCAGTTTTTGATTTGAGGCCCAACAGAAGTGCTGTCTTTAAGCTTTTCATAAATAATAAATGGTAATTTCTTGCAAATGAATTTAAAACAGTCACTTTTTCCATCCAACGCTTTAAAAACTGCTGCATTAAACGCATTTTCAGGTGTAGAGAAGGGAGTAACACTTTTGCGTGATCAACCAATGGTTCATGTTATAAGGTTTTTAGAACCAGGCAATAAACGCACATTGTAGGTGTCATATTCCTCATTTTCTAGTGCGCGTTTTGCAATATTTGGATCACTTTATGTCTTCATACGTACCTTTACGACGAAAACTGATAAGCATTCAAAGTATAGGCCATCGTGTTGCACCGTTTTTAGCCATCTGTCTGCCACTTCATCGATTCCGCGGCGGTACCATTTCTTGTCATTCGAGGCGAAGAACCCCTTCGCCCCAGCTGCCACCTCCTCCTGGTTCTTGAAGTGCCGCCCGCGAAGAAAGTGAGCCATGGACCGGAACATGTGATAATCCGAAGGGATAAGGTTCGGACTATATGCTGGATGTGGCATCATTTCGATGACATCAAGTTCCTGGAGTTTTACCAGGGTCGTTCGCTTGCGCGGTATGCGACCGCGCGTTTTCTTACTGTAGGAATGCAAGCTTTCTGTTCACCATTTCCGGAAACCTCTCCGTCAAAACGGCATACATCCGCTCCAGCTGTTCAGAATAGGGGCTGGCGCTGGTGTTCCGACTGTCTGGAACAAATTCGTAGTGGATTATCACCTCGAAATTCCACCAGACGCATCGCATCACCTTGTACTGGAAGCGCCCACGTTTATCAACAGGTTCTGGAAGCTGGCTCAACCACTACCATTGTGTTTTAGCATTACGGAAATAGACCCACTTTTCATCACACGTAACAATTCTCTAGATGAAACGTACACGCGCGGGTTTTCTAGGAGTTTTGCGTACACTTCTACTCGGCGGTTTGCTTCAGCTGGCGTCAGCTCGTGAGGGACAATGCGGCAGTTCCTGTAGACCTTGCCGAGATCCTGAAGGTGACGAACCGCAGTGATCTGTGATATGCCCAGCTCACCTGATAATCTCCGAGTGCTCGGTTGTCGGATTTGCCTATACAGCCTGGAGCACGGACATCGAATCCACGGTTCCCGGCCTACCTGACCTTGGCTGATCGTCGAGGTTTCTGTCACCTGAGCGGAATCTCTGGAATCATCTGGTTGCGGTTCTGTGGTCCACGGAACCTTGTTTCGTGTTGCTTGAACAGCGTTATAGCCGAGGTCAAACTCGTAAAGCAAAAGTTCTGTAATTAGCCGGTTGTGGCTGTTCATCTTTTAGGCGTCCCAACCACAGACAGAACGACGACATGCAATGCACAGCAACGACTACCACTTTATATCCCTTTCGACTGACTGCAGGGCGCGACTTGAACTAGTTAAAACACGGGACATACTTTGTCTGCAACACATGCGTTTATGCAAATATTGCCAAACTTTCGACTCACCCTCTGTAACTTTCGTTCGTGATGCCTGTTTGATGAAAACTGTGTTCCTGATGATAAAATATTTTCAATTTGAGTTTAGAACCAAAGTGCTCAGCTCTTTCTTTCGGTAAGTTAAGTTCTTTCACATGATCCTTAAGTTTGGGCTGTGTAAACAATTGTTTAGTGATATTACTAACCTCAAGACTTCCAATTTTTTCTGTTTACTGTTCTCTGCTGTCACATTCTCCAATCCAGTTGGTGGACAAGATTGTCTGCATGAGGCATTGCTCTAATTTCCAAGGTAAACACAATATTTTTTATTTTTTGCACTGAGCTGGCAGCTTTTGTAAAAAAACACCACCAACAAAAAAAAAAAAAAAAAAAAAACAGCCATCTAGATATATAATTTTTAGGCTCTCTCCATACTATAAGAATTGCAAAGGGCTGTTCGTTACAATTTTTTCAGTCTTAAACATTCACCGCTAGTGCGCCATACTTTGTTTGGGGACCGTGGTGTGTCTTGATCTGCTGATAGAACTTTAATATAGGTAAAAAATGCTGTTTTCGCAAAATTTGTAATACTTTCCGTTTTCGTAGCTATGACATACATAGCTTCCACATATACTGTATAACAAATCCCGACAAGATTATACACCTGTGAGAAGTCATTTCTGAGGACAATTACTCACTAAATGATCAGCATTTCAGTTGTTGGAACAATGAAGTTGAAAGGTTTGTATAATGGTTTTAACAAGGTATAAATTCATATTTACTAACTTTGTTGAAATAAGTACCACTCATATTATAAAATCCTGACGTGATAGAAAAAATGGAATATATTTTTGAAATGAGCAGGAAAAATGGGCCTAAAAGCACTATTTCAGTTGCAAACATCAAAATCCATGCAGACCAGTGTAATCAACGCAAACACTTCTCTCTGTTCATACATGCCGAATTTGGTACTATAGAGATGATGTATTGCACCAATTAGGGGTTGCGCTGCCTTTTTCAAAGTATTCGCCAATAATTCGCCAAATTCAATTTGTTTTTGCCAAAATGTTATGACACTATGAAAAGGTAATCGCCAAATCTTTTTTTCCGTCGCCAAAATGATTTCTATTTCGCAAATTGCGGATATGGCGATCGGCAGCGCGATCCCTGGCACCAATCATACCGTTATGCAAAGTAGGAAATATTTCACAGGAATACTAATCAAACATTGCGAAAAACGCAGATTTCGTTCTAAAAACACAAGTTCGTGTTGGTATTACGAATTTGCGGTACCGAAGTAGAACAGAGAGTAAGTAACTGCGAATAGCGAACCACACGCTGGTCATACCACGCAGTAGCCAATGGGGAAGTTGATAATGTTTGCGCACATCCCTCGCAGCGTTAACAAGGTCACATAGCGCAAATTCTTTTTCTTGTGGTGGTGGTGGGAGAAGGGGGGGGGGGGGGTAAACGACCAGGGTGAACAAATCAATGATCTATGAGCAGTCGCCCGTCCCTAATTTGAACCCACTAGTTTCAAGGAAGGCAGACAGCCCCAGTGTGTACCGTAACGCACACACAACATCCATCCCTCACACGGGAATCGAACCAGCGTGAAATTTGCCGTTGAAATTTTGTATAGCAAAATCTCCTAGGAACTTTTCTGGTAGTAATTTTTTGATTTTGCGTAGCTATTTTTTTTTATTTTAGATTTACCATATACATATATAACGGTATTAACAGGTATTTTAACTTCCATGGTGGCCTAAGTACATTTTTTATCTTTATTCCCGATCTTCCACACTGAATTTCTTCCTTGCTCCTCTAACCTAAGAAGCAGGTTACTTTGTCACTGTTACCGAAAAATTACAATCACTGTTACGACAAGTAACAAAAATTAACAGTTACAAAACCACTGTTAAGGTGTCACAGTTTTGGCGTTGATGACCGTTGCGTTCTAAGACAAATCTTCCCACTGCAAGGGATCTTTATCCTAAGAGAAGTTAACCCCTTAAGATGAGCTAAGCGGGGTAATTATCACTCTAATCCCGTTGGGGTAAATGGTAGGGAAGAGAACGCGCTAGTCTAGTTTTGCAAAATAGGAGAAAGCGGTAGTCTGAATTTGCCAAATATCGGAACAATACTTATTGTGTCCTTCCATTACTGCTCAGCTTCTGTTACAGTGATTCTCTTTTCCGTTCCTGCTTCGTATCGTATTATCCACCACAAACGGTGATTTTGTCACTGGTACAAGTACATGTATAATAGCACGGTGACTCGCAGCTTCAACTGTTTTATTGCGTCGTCACCGCTGTCGTAAACACTAATTTTGTGAGTGTTTAAAATCACCGTTACTACCGCGGAATTGTCACCGTCGTCACTGTGACAGGAAAATCACTGTTAAGCTCGCCTCTAGTTTACTTACCACAGAAGAAAGAACATTGTCATAGGCCGTGCCCGGTACTCGTGCGGTAAGTTCACTTTGAAAAATGGAGCCGCTGGCACTGTTTATTTTTATTTGGAACCTGCCTTCCAGAACAGAAAGATCGAATTCAATAATGTGTACGATCGCTTTTATCAGCAGTCAAAAGTATGCTCTAGAAAGGATCATTATTAAAAAAAAAAGATTGCGGACTTCTTTTATGTAGCTGCAGAGCTTGCATCGCAAAATATAATGTACAAATCTCATATTGTGTCCAAGTCCATGCAGTTTCGCTACTGATCAAATCTCACCTTGATTGAAATCCGCATCGATCTCCGAAGACCAGGTAAAAGAGAAAGCGCTTAGACAACTGCGCCACCGGGAGCGTCTCGTAGCATTATGCAATTGCGCCATCACAGGGTGAAATACCGCAAGATTCAGTCTCTGTCTGCAGCTGTAGAGCCAGAAGCATCGAAAACGGTACCTTAAATTTCAACAACGTATTAATGTAATGTAGTAATAGTAATGCCTAACTTATAGGGGGGAAACGCGGCTTGTCAGCGTTTCTTGATCATTTCTTCTAGAGAGCTGAAAGTCTTTAATCCATGAATTCAGGGCTTTCAAGGAATGCAAAATGAGATCTAGACTCACCTGTATAAGTTGATTCGCTACCCGATTAAATTAATTTTAGTATCAATGTACCGACAGAAGTAAAATATAAACGAATAAATGCATTTTGTTACGAATTTTAGATACGTACACTGCCCGACATAGGTTATGCTACGCCACCAAGTAATGCCACAAATAAGACGAAACTTTATGCACGTGTAGACAAGTAGGAGGGTAAGAAGCGATTCAATTTCTGAGGGATTACATAAAGGCACTATGCAAGGAGAAAGTATAAGGGGGCTTGAATCAGTAAGTCGTATGAACGCCATGTTGGTTTATATATTCGGAAACACGGAGTTGCATCGAGTTGAAAAGATGGTGCTCTGAGGTGTCACTGACCATACATCTCACACGCTTTCTATTGGGGAGAAATCTGGGGATCGAGCTGGACATACCAGCAGTGTGCGGGCGGACGTTATTTTGTTGAAAATGGGCAACAGGGTTACAGGGATACCACAGATATACGGTAACGAAAAAGACTGCAGCACCTCACCAACGTTCAGTCGTGCTGTCATAGTACCTATTATGCGTATGAGTGGTGAACGACTGTTGAAACTGATAGCGTTTCAAACCATAACACCAGGCTGACGAGCCGTATGACGTTCACGGATGGCAGCAAGATCGCCCAGGTGACCACGTCGTCTCCAGACTTTCAGTCGGCGATCATCGGCGCTGAGACAAAAGTGAGACTCGTCGTTGATCCCATACGAGCCGACACACATGTCAAGTACGGCACCAGTGCAACCTTGTGCGATGACATGTTGTGGTAAGTGAAAGTAGTCACAATTGCTGGCGGCAGCGCAAAATTGCCTCATCCAATCTGTGATACACAGTCCGTGTCGATACGAGGATGTCCATAACAGCATGTAGATCTGGTCGAATGTCGTCCGCTGTAGATCGTGGGGCTGTTACGGCTTGTCGTCGAAAGCGGTGATCGAGGCGTAGGGACGTTCGCATACACGCACCAGCCACACCACAGCGACGCACGTTATCTTCTTCTCACCACTGTAGCCACATTCGGGAGACAGTTGTTACATTCCGATGCGTTGTCTTCGCGATGCGACTCAGGGATCAACCAGTCGTATGCAGCTCTACCATGAAGCCTTTGGCAAACGTGTCCGTGTGATGGTAGGATTCTCGATGGCATTGCACAACCATTCTCACTCCTCGCACGTGCTTTCGCCACTGGAATCTCTCCTCTACAGCGCTCTATAGCTTCAGATGCGGACGGCAAAGCTTAGCTGCGTGGAAAGGTTTTGCACTTTTATCTCATTCACGTATCACGTGATTGATTGGTCTGCAACTGCAACTATTTACATAAAACTGCTGTCGATACATACTCACTAATTTGCATGGGGCTCAGACAAACACTTCGCGGTGTGGCATTTTCTATGTCGACAGTGCACTTCGGTCCATCCCCTTTCACTTCAGACACGTGACCTTCAGACGGCCATCTCCATAGAGGATTGAAGTTTTTTGTGAGGACGAAAACCCGACAGAATGAAAAAATTAAAATCTATTCACTCCATGCGATAATTATTTCAGAACTAATTTCTAATTTCATTGTGGTTAACGACCTCACGTGCAACTTTAAAGCTTATTAACAGTCTCCCATTTCTAAATTAAGGCTGTTGGTTCCAGGGAAAGGAGAGAGCCAGTGCTATAACACTATAACACAAACACAACATCCATGCCTCACCGGGATTCGAACCCGGATCCGTTCCGATCAAATGATCTGAGGCTATCGCTCAGACTACTGCGCCACCGGGACGGCGTTATTGAAAATGGAGTGAAATGCAAAAAAGAAGTTTTCAAAAGGGTACTTTTGAAGCTGAGAGATAACAAATGAAAACATACATTCGCACTCTCCACCCGAAAATGTACATTACTGGAAGTAGAAATATATTTCTCATAGAGAAAACTATATGATGCAAAAGAAAGTTTTGAAGCCCCACTTTTGAAAACGAAGACACGGTTGTAAATAAGAATTTAAGATTTACATCATCTAGCCGACAGAAAATCTGTAAATCTTCAAAAACAGAAAATGCATGTAAATATTTCTATAATAATTTGCATAAAGTTTTTCAATCAGTGTTTCAGCAACGGAGTAATAGCTTCAAATAGAAATGTGCGTTTGCGTTCCTGCTGGAAAAAACTGCGTACTGGGGAAAAGTGCGAAACGTACACGAAGTACTTCTTATGGTGGACCCTATCTGACTCAGAAAGAATGACCCGAATTGGACTTTAGGAACAGAAGTAATCAAGGAAATAGAATTAATATTTACGTCACCTAGTGGGAAAACTTTGCATTACTTAAAGTACGCATTGAGCACAAAATGTCCTACATAGAATGCTTTCCAATCGTAAAGGAAATCTTTCAGTCGCATCTTCGAAAAGGGAGATATGTGCTCACATGTGAATATAAGCTTGCGCATCCGCTAGCCGTTGAACTAATTGCACATGTGAACAAGTAAGTAAAATCATGCAATGCATTGATTATGATACGCTTTCCAACATACCAGAAACTATTACCCAAGTTATGGGGATAATGGCTGTGGAATAAATCTCGCTCCTGTGTCCTGACCTTTGACCCCATTTCGATGATATTCAACAGAACCGGTTCAGTACACCTCAAGAATAACATACTAAAGTTTTGTCGCAATAGAAGCAGTTTTACGCAAGTTATGAGAACAATGGCTGTGGAATAAATCTTGCTTTTGTGCAATGACCTTTGACTCCATTTCGTTGATATTCAACAGAACCGGTTCACTATACCTCCGGAACAACATGATAACGTTTTGTCACAATCGAAACATTTTTTGGTAAGTTATGATGCACAAGGGCAATGGAATGGATCCCACTCCAGTGTCCTGACCTTTGACCCCATTTCGCCCATTTTCCAATAGGGTTCGTGCCCAGGTGGTTTCCTACCACATACTAAAATTTCATCGAAATCGAACCATATTTACGCATGTTATGACGCATAAAGGCAATGAAATGGATTCCACCTTTATGCACTGACCTTTGACCCCATTTCGCCCATTTTCAATAGGGTTCGTGCCCAGGTGGTTTCCTACCACATACTAAAATTTCATCGAAATCGAACCATATTTACGCATGTTATGACGCATAAAGGCAATGGAATGGATTCCACCTTTATGCCCTGACCTTTGACCCCATTTCGCCCATTTTCAATAGGATTCGTTCCCAGGTGGTTCCTTACCAAATACTAAAATTTCATCGAAATCAAACCATATTTACGCATGTTATGACGCATAAAGGCAATGAAACAGATCCCGCTTTTATGCTCTGCTTGACCTTTGACCCCATTCCACCCATTTTCAATAGGTTTCGTTCCCAGGTAGTTCCTTACCACATACCAAAATTTCATCGAAATCGAACCATATTTACGTAAGTTATGACGCATAAGGGCAATTGAATGGATCCTGCTCTTATGCTCTGCTTGACCTTTGACCCCACTTTGCCAATTTTCAATAGGGTTCGTGCCCAGATAGTTCCCTACCACATACTAAAATTTCATCGAAATCGAACCATTTTTACGTGAGTTATCGTGCCGACAGACAGACGGACGGACAAAGCTGGAGCATATACGCTTCTTCAACCTACGGTTGGAAAGCGTAAAAAACGAGGAGCACATAGACTACTTAATTTTTCTTCTTAGTGAAGGATCTAAAACGCAAAAAAAAAAAAAAAAAAAAAAAATCTGTCTTGTAGAAGCAAATATAGTATGAGAAATAGAATAGACATATACGCCACCAATAGTTAAACAAGAAAGATGACACCGAATTTTCGGGTGTAATAAGCACGTCTTTTGAATCCGTTCTGACGCAAATTAAATTTATCAAAGCTATTCAAAGGCAATGGAACCGGTATGGAAAACAATAGTATCTGACGGAAGAAAGAAGTTTTTCAATCGGGTCTTTAATCCCTCAGATATTGGTGTAAACGGAATCTTGAGCTTACGAACTCTTAGAAACAGAGTTATCGACAAAAATAATATGTGACTTTACGTCCCCTGGTGGGAAAACCATGCGTTATTTCAGGAAGAAAGTATTCTCAAAAGGTTTTTCCATATGAGCGGTATCGGTCCAAGAAAAAAAATTTAGTCGAGTTTTCAGGAGCCCAGATTTTGCTACAAATACATCAGAAGCAGAAATTAACACTTATGACCCCTGGTGGCCAAACCATTCTTTACAAAACATTAGAAATGATGTGAAAAATTTTTTCCATCAGGTCTTGTATGCGATACAGGAAGAATTTTTCAAATTGGAGTTTTAGGAGCAGAAAACGCAATTTATCTTTATGCGCCCTAGCGGAAAGTCTTAAATGATTTACGTGAAATTTTTGAATTTATAGGAAAAACATTTCGCATCGGAAACACTATCTAACAACGAAGGAATTTTTCAAATTGGACTTTTAGAAGTAGAGATATTGACAAAAATAAGATATTCATCTACTCCCCCAGGCGTAGAAACCATGCATTATTTCAAAAAGAAAGTGTTCCTAAAAGGTTTGTCGACATGAGTAGCATCGGTCAACAAAATACTTTTTTTCAATCGAGATTTTAGAAGCACATATTTTGCTGCAAATACATCAGAAGTAGAAATTAAGACTCACGCCACCTGGTGGCCATACCATTTTTTTACAAAAATTAAAAATTATGAGCAAAGGATTTCCCATCAGAAGCTGTATCCGGTGCCGAAGCAATTTTTCAAATCGGAGGTTTAGAAGCAGAGAAATAGTGGGAAACGCAATTTACCTTTACGCCCCCTAGCGGGAAGTCTATAAATTACTTGAAAAATTTTGAATTTTTAGGAAAAACAGGTCACACTAGAAACACTATCCAACAAAGAAGGAATTTTTTAAATAGGACTCCTAGAATTAGAGATATTGACAAAAATAAGATATACATCTACGCCCCTGGAGGAGAAACTGTGGGATATTTTAGGAAGAAAATATTCCGAAAAAGTTTATCGATGTGAGTGGTATCAGTCCACGAAAGAATTTTTTCAATCGATATTTTAGAAGCTCAGATTTTATGGCAAATACATCAGAAGCAAAAATTAACACTTACGCCCCCTGGTGGCCAAAGTATTATTTACCAAAAATTCGAAATTATATACAAAAGATTTTCCATTAGGAGATGTATCCGCTGAAAAAAAGATTTTTCAAATCGGAGTTTTAGGAGAAGAGTTATCGGAAAAAATGTAATTTACTTTTTACGCCCCTTAGCGGAAAATCTATGCGTAATTTGAAAATGAAACTATATCTAAAACACTCTTCGACATAAATGGAATCGAAAGATAAAAGAATTTTTTCAATCGGATGTTTAGAAGCAAATATGTGGATTAAAACGTAATTTTGAATACGACATCATCAGCATTTACGCCCCCTAGCGGCAAAATTGTACATCATAAAAAAACGAAATAAAGGAACATCATTCGCGTATTTCAAGCTTTCGAATGCAAAAAGAATTTTTCAAATCGGACTAATAGTTGCAGAGATACCGTGGGTACAGACGGACGGACGAACAAACCGATAACAGAAGCACGATCTCTTTTTTACAAAAGACGTGCTAAAAAGGGTACTATTCAAAGCAGACTTGCGCACTGTTCTTCGGAGTGGATGGTATTCAGTGAGAAAATAATTTTTAAATCGTATTCTTGAAGTGCAGATAAGATTTCAAGATGGAAATATATATAAGCCTTGTACTAAAATATACTTGTACGCCTTATACTTTGCGTTATGAAACGTTTGGGAACACATACATAGTAGTAGACTACATATAATGCAGGAAACATTTTTCAAAACCTGAAGAAACAGAGGTAACGAGATAAATAGATTACACATTTTTGCCTCTAGCGGAAAAACTGTGCTGTATTTGAAGTAGAAAATATATGCACGAAGTTTTTCACATTTAAATTATCTAATGAAGAAAACATTATTAGTTGTAATTCTTTGAAAGAAGAGATACTATTTCTAACGAAAATGTACGCTAAAACCATAAAACTATTCATCATCAAAAATTAGAAGATACTAGCAAATCTTTCTTCATCATATCTGATAAGGAACATGACTACGCCTCCTAGCAAGAAAAATGTGCGTTAAGTAGAAAAATGCGTTAAAATATTTATGAAAAATGATATCTGACAAAGAAAAAAAAAATGGAACATCAATCAGATCTTTGGAACCAGCGATACGGAACAAAATAAATATCGACGTAAATACCATCTTCAATCACACTACCATGCGGCACTATTGTGTTTCGGAAAAAGATCAGAAGTATTCATCGTCCTCATAATTCGAGGTTTCCAACGAAATAATAATTTTTCAGGGCGGATTCAGAAATATGGCACTCCAAAATGGATGGACAGCATGTGCTTTTTTTGTACAAAAGACAATGAAAACATTACTAATGAAACATAAGTGTAGCTTCAACGTTTTACAACGCCGATCTTCATATATACTGGTGTCCAAAACCTAAGGACGGACTACATTTTTTCATGTATAATAAAAACAATACACGATCGCAGCCAAATGGGGAAATAATTATATTGCCGGCATACAAACATATGAAAACAGATCAGATCAGATCATATGTACAACACTTAGAAATAGGAAGCTAGGAGATTTGGGCCTACAGTGCTCGATAGGAAAGTGGACAAGGAAGCGAGGTAGAAAGATGGAGGAAGAGGCCCTTATTTATTACTGGGGGACCGGTACCCGGGGCCCAACGGCTTAACGTGCCCATCCAACGCACGGCGGTTATTTAGTGGTTCGAGCGTTCGTACCTGCCTGGGATCGAATCCAAGGTCTTCTCCGTGGCAGTCACGAATGTTGACCACCAGGCCACCCGCGGCCCCACATATGAAAACACACAACAAATAATTCATAAATGACGCACGAATTACACCGTAAATAGTGTTCACGCAAAAGTTACAAATTTTCGAAAGACATAGTTGGAGAATGGATGTACAGTGTTTACCGATAACCAGAGGGAGAGACATTTCATTAGGGTATGTCCACCGTGAACTGCAAAGTAGATCTCTCACAACGTCGTGCTCCAGGAGTTCCTGAGTCAAATTGGCCCACTACTCCCTCATAGCACGGATAAGGCTCTGCTTGTTTTTCTGGAGAGGGTTCGAGTACCAATGCGTACCCCATTGCGTCCCAGACTGTTCGATGGGGTTGAGATTTGGGGAACGCGCTGGCCAGTTGATGCTATGAATATCCTCGGCTTCGAGAAATGATTGCACTGCTCTCGTACGATGAGGTGTGGCGTTGCCATACATGAACAGAAAGTCTTCGCCTACAGCACCACAGAATAATCGAACATGACGTAGAACTTCGTTGTCATCATGAACAGAAAGTCTTCGCCTACAGCACCACAGAATAATCGAACATGACGTAGAAGAACTTCGTTGTCATCATTAACAGAAAGTCTTCGTCTACAGCACCACGGAATAATCGAACATGACGTAGAAGAACTTCGTTGTCATCATTAACAGAAAGTCTTCGTCTACAGCACCACGGAATAATCGAACATGACGTAGAAGAACTTCGCGGTCATCTTTAACAGAAAGTCTTCGCCTACAGCACCACGGAATAATCGAACATGACGTAGAAGAACTTTGCGTTGTCATCTTTAACAGAAAGTCTTCGCCTACAGCATCACGGAATAATCGAACATGACGTAGTAAAGAACTTCGTTGTCATCATTAACAGAAAGTCTTCACCTACAGCACCACGGAATAATCGAACATGCCGTAGTAGAACTTCGTTGTCATCATTAACAGAAAGTATTCGCCTACAGCACCACGGAATAATCGAACATGACGTAGAAAAACTTCGTTGCAATAGTCCCATTTTCCAGCACTTGTAGCTCAATGCGTCCATTAATCATGATGGCGCAGCACACCGTGACCCCGGCACCGTCGTATCTGTCCCTTTCCTGTACATTCTCACGCTGGTACGCAGTTCCACTTTCAAGCCAGATCAATTGACGTCCAGAATGAATCCGAGGACAGACTGAAACGACTCTCATCTCTGAAGAGTACATTGGCCCATTGATAACGTGCCAATTTCTGTGGATATGATACCACTGAAAACGGGCGCTACGTTGAGCTTTGAATATAGGGACGCAAACTACAGGCCTTCGGGCATATAACCCTATATATTGCAGACGTCTTGTCTCAGCTTGTCGGGATATCCCAGTTCCTGTGCTGGAATGGAGACGATTCGCATGCTGACCAGAAGTTGGGCTGCGATTATCTTTTGCTGTTACACCTAAAAACCTGTCTTCATGCTATGTTGTGGAGCGAGGGCGACCTCCTAGCATGCCTCTGAAACACATTACGTTGGATTGAAACGCTGCCCAGAGCCTATGCGTGATTCCAAACTCCCTGGCAGCATCACTCATTCGGCAGCCTTCTTCCAGCTTCCCTACAATTATTTCCGTCGTGAAATTGATATCTTTGATACATACATACATATCATTAGGCTGTTCTCTGAGACTCAGAATTTATCTCCACAAAGAAATACAAACTATCAGATAAATTTCTTAGTGATTACTTACTTACGGTTGCCGTATCAAACTTCGCCATTTACAGCGGTCTTAACACACAACTCGGGCTTCGCTGTCATCTATCACACGACGTACAAAAAAAAACCTTCTATACTTCATACTCATAATCTTTTTTCTCATGCAGACACTCCTGAATCTGATCCTCCCACGACTTACTTGGCCTTACTCTGCCTATCCTTCCTGCCACTTGGGCTAAAAAAATTTATTAGCAAGCATCTCACCACTCATTCTTTCAGCATGACCAAACCACCGAAGGATTTTAGTCTCCACCTTGCTAAGAATATTTTGCTTCACATTACACAACTGCAAAACATCTTCATTCCTCACATGACTCGAACGTGCCTTGCCCCCCCCCCCCCCGTGATGTGACGCATTTCTCCAGCACACAAACAACTCCTATGCCTCTTCTGTAGTATGCAGGTTTTACTGCCATACATCAGAGTAGGGAAAATTACACTTATATACACAGCCATGCAGGACTTTCTTGAGAACGCATCGCTTCTGTGAAAGCCTCCTAACGCAGCTATGACTTTCAATGCAGCATTCACTCGCCTACTAATTTCCCCATCCAATTTGTTCTCTTTGTCAAACATGCTTCATAACTACAGAAATTCATTCACCTGGTCAGTCACTGTGCCATTTAGACTTATATTGCATTCAGAGCTAACAGTTACTCGCTCAAAAACCATAACTTTGGTTTTTCCCTTATTTATACTCAGTTTGAATTTCATGCAAACTTCGTACATCCGGGACAACATACTCTGCAACTCACTTTTGCTCTCTGGCAACAGGACAGTATCATCAGCATAGAGCAATCTGCACACACGATATCACCAAGACATAAATCAGTATTGTCTATTTTGGCATCACGCATGCACACATCCATAAATATATTAAACAGCCATGGTGACATTACACAACCATGTCTGACTCCTGCACCAATAGAAAACCATTTTGATAAAACACCATTCACTCGTACACAAGCTCTACTGCCAGCATACGCTATTAAGTAGATTCCCTGTAACACCATATTTAATCAATGGCTTCCACAAAAGTATCCTATTTACTCGGCCTTCAGCTTTCTATAAATCACGTCTTTCAGACATAACGTAAATTACACGTTCATAACTTTATTCCTTCAAGCACATGTCGCTTACCGCGCCCTTTTCTCTTTATGATACCCCGTTTATATGATAATACGTGACTTCTGTGTGCACGATTCGACATTTTGCTTGAGCTCCGGCTTTCTACTGAACGTCCCAGATTATGCAAATTGCCAGAAGCTGTTGCGTCTGATTTTGTGGTTGTAACCTTTCTAAATAGTGTTTGTCCATACGTTTTGGACACCAGTGTATAGAGGTATATACGTGAAACGCAATATGGCTTGTGAATTGTATAAGGCAAAATACATTCCACAACCAGACCTTCGCCAAGACTGAGCTCGGATCCCTTATAAAAGACCGTTGTTGAAGAAAAAACTTCCTGGATCCTAATACAGCTTAGAGGATCACTGTCAAGTCAGGGGAAAATGGAAGACAAGAAGAAAAATCTAACCCTAAGAATCAGAATCGGAAAAGTTTTCGATATAAGTTTTATGTCAAAGAAGTTACATCAAAACAACTTTTCCTCTGGTATCACAAACAAATTTAGTTCTTGCATCACACAAAAGGGTAAAGGAATGAGAAATTTATGGGTAATGAAATTATTGGCTTTCTTTAACATCTGAAACAAAAAGCAAAAAATCTAATATCGGAACACATATTAAAACTGTCCATATCTTTTCCAGAAAAATAAAAAAATAAACTTTTCCAGAAAAATAAAAAAATAAACTTTTCCAGAAAAATAAAAAATAAACTTTTCCACTTTTTTAGAAGGAAGTCGTGAAACATTTTATTCAAATAGATATTTCAAACAGCCTCGACTTCTGCCGTTTCATTGTTCTTCGTTACATATTTAAAAGGTGACAAAGTGGTCAGAGACACTGGCTTCTGGCTAGTCGTCCGAGATGAGCTTGGTTTTAAGTCCGGTGTAAGGCATAGGTGGTGTGCGTATCCGTTCTTTTCGTGTAAGGCATGGGTGGTGTGCAAGGAAGTCAGTTCTCTGGGATTATTGGCCCTACATTAGGGACGGATTACGGATTATAATCCTTAGATTTGCTTGTGGTGTGCGTCAAAGCTCGAATTAAAAATATTTAAAAGTTAAATGGGAAGGCAAATTTAAAGAGTTCGAATTCAAAAGTTTTTTGCAATAGTGGACATTATGCTTATTTCTTTCTTTGATTACTGCCTTTATAAATTCAGAATCATTAGTTTTCCGTTATTTGTGGTTCTAAAAGATATATTTTCCCCTTTGATTGTTTCTCACAATGTCATTATTTTTTTTTAAAGATATTTGGTTTTGAGGTGCGCTTATGTGAGCGTAAATGAATCTGTTAATTAATTCTGATAATTCAATTAGCTTCTGCGTGTGCATGTAATCATGCGAGCTTCATTAGTGCAATAGATTTTCACGAAACTTAGTAATACTTTCTTCAAAAATCCTGCAATGAAGGTTTCGACTACGGAGGCAAGCAGGTCTACAGGTAGGCAATCTGCAATCCCTGCAAGGATTAAGAGCGTTAATCCCGCAATTAATTACAATCACATAAGCCATTTAGTAAGAAACTATTGCAAACGAAAAAAAAATCATCACAGCATAACCGTTGTAGGCTTGGTTAGTAGGTCTCGTTGTAAGATACAGAAATTTCAATTCCAAAATCATTTTTCCCATTATGCCTACCAATTTCCTGTGGGATATCAAAATTTTTAACTAGAAATAAGGGTTTGGCATATGCGAGAAAATGAGTACGCCATATTACACGACTAACTTCATTATTTTTACACTGTACTTATATAGATTCAGTTCCTAAATTATGTTCTTTCTCATGTTGGCCATTAGCTCCGTTAAAGATGAGAGTAAAATTTTCAGTCATAACGCAACGTTTTCAATTACTTTAAATATATTAAAAGAGAGCCATACATAGTAGAAAAATTTCTGTCCCCCAGCTGGATAGATTTCCAAAATTTTGTCTATTGTTTACAGACTCATTTGATTTCCTAAATTTCAAGTAATTGAAAAAGCTGAACATTGTTCAGCTATCGTGGGATCAAAAGGTAGCACAATTTTGAGGGGTTTGGTTGCAATGGGAAATAAATAATGGCTCCAGCAATATCGTCAGTAGAATCTTAACTTGTATAAGTTCATCCCCTTTTTTTCAATTTTTGAAAGGAGTTAGACAACCATTTATAAAAAACACGGCATAGGGATGTATAATGAAACCTGTTCACAATTACTCCCTTTCTACTTCAAATCCCTGGAAGTGTACATTGAATTCTTCTCGTCAAGAAAAAGCAAAAAGGAGGAAGTGATGCACTTGTGAACTGTATTAAGTAGCAGAGAAAGCGCAAAACCTGTGAAGAAAAGCAGTTAAGGCGTAAAAATCGCGAAAAGTGTGTGCAATGTGAAGCATTCAAACGATTGCCATTTCTCAATGAATAGTCACATTGGAATTAACTTACTCCAGGACGAAGATGAATATTGTCTGCTCGATTAATTACATCTCCCTGGAAAATAGGTTGCGAAGTCATTGCAGACAACTCCAATGCACGATACATGGGACACGATACATGTAGTAGCGTACGACAGTTATCGTTTTGTGGAAGATACAGCTAATATATAAGATACAATTGCGACATACTCCAGAGGTGAAAACGTATGCCAAGACGACAAATCTTCAGCGAGACATTCTGTCGGCGTAGGTCAGTTGGGAGAGCGACTTACTCCGGAGTGAGAGGACACGGACAAACTTGTGTTTTCACATTGGCGCCCGATTATGGAAATTGGATCCACTGGTCGTTGGATTCTTCGAAAAATGTGTGATGTTTGTTCCACACATTGTTTGGAATTAATGAAAAATTCCTACTTCGCTTCAAAGAAAAAAAAATTAACAGGAAGATGATGTGACTTACTACAGAGGAGAAAGCACGTGTCAAGATGACAAACCTGCAACGAGACATTCTTTCCGCGTAGCTTAGTTGGGAAAGCGACTTACTCCGGAGTGAGGGGACACGAGTTCGATGCCCGTCGTGGGCAAACTTATATTTTCACAATATAAGATGTACAGCTAATAAATATATAAGAATCACCGTTTTGTGGAAGATAGGTTTTTTTACAAGGGGACGAGAATAATCATTTTGTGGAAAATTAGGTTTCATAATGAGCAAGAGAATCATCATATTATGTAAGACGGGCTTTTACAATGAGGGCAAAAATAATGTCTTTGTGGAAGATGAGCTTGTTCAACGAGGAAAAGAATTATCGTTTTATGGAAGGTGAGATTGTACGACGAAACAAGAAACATTGTAGAAGATGGATTTACATAACGAGGGCAAGAATCATAGATTTTTGGAAGATGGGTTTGTATAACGACGACAAAAAATATCTTGTTTTTGTAGGTGGGCTTGTTCAAGGAAGACGAAAATAATCGTTTTATGAAAGACTAGGTGAAAGCCCGTCAATAATGACGGGGAAAAATGAAATTGATGATACAGAAATGATTGACATTTATTTATTGTGTTTTCGAGTTCCACGTCAGTAGATGGTGACGTTGGCTCACAGCTTTCTGAAAATTTCCCGAGCAGTCAATTATGGAATTTGATACGACGGGCTGTCTGTTTGTTATGTATTTTGTATAAAAACCTTTAGTCCCTATTTCGTCAACACTTCCTGGTACACAACATTTTTCATATACACTGACTGTTAACACTGTATCAATTTCCCCTGTTCTTTTCCGTGAACTATTTTTATCTTGACGTCGTCAGAGCATCGTAATCTTAACGTTGCCACATACAGATGGCTAAACACCGGTTCAGGTAGTGAACGAAAATTTCTGATGTAAAGTTTTCGTATCTCTAAAGAGCAAGAACGTTATAGCCGCCCCTGTGGCGCAGTGGTCTAAGGCGCTGGCCTCTGATCATTCGTCCGTAAGGGGTCCGGGTTCGAATCCCGGTCAGGCATGGATGTTGTGTTTGTCTTACGGCACTGGCTCTCTCCCTTCCCTGGAACCAGTGACCCTAAATTAGGGACGGGCGACTGCTTATAGCCCGTTGAGTTGCTCACGGTGGTCGTTAAACCTCCAAGAAAAAAAAAAAAAAAAAAGAACGTTATAATAAGATATCTGGAGGTGTCCTTGTTAACGGAGCAGTACCACGTTGCGTGAAAATTATAACCGCGAGAGACGGTCGTCAAAGTGTGGAAAGCTGATCCCTTTCAAGGCTATTGCAATGCATTTTGTGTTGGCCAAATCCTTCTTTCGACGCAAATGTTTCCAATTTCGTATCGTAACTTGCTGCCAATGCGTGAGAAAATGCTGAATTTATAAAATCCTTAATTATTTTGAGGCTTCTTCCCATTTTTATTTTAAACCTAAATAGTGCGATTTCTAAACAAAACATAACGTCAAAATTGAAAACCTCACTCGCATAAGAAGTATAATTCCTTCCGGTTTTATATTAACACGGTTTCTGGAACCCCAAACAACACTATTTCAAAATACCCACAGTTGAAATTACATAGGTGTAATGTAAACAACGCCAAATTCCCACAGTTTGCGGCTTCACGGTTAAGAGACTCAGGGCATCTCCAGAAGTATTATTCTAACCTCCTTGCTAAAGAGTTGACCGTGTGATACGTCATCTCTGACGTCATGTGAGAATGATTTGGATTAGATGACGTTACACCAGCAGCTGTGTTCTTTGTTGTTATGACAACAAAACAAAATAATTTTCCTCTTAATTAGTGCGCGTGTAGGTGATGACGTCCCCTACACAAAAAGCTAAGCGTGACGTCACACACATTTGTTTCTCGGTTGCTGCTATGACGACTTAAAAAGTGGCACGGAGGAGGACTCTAGCTAATTATATATTAGGATGGGCTTGGACAACCAACAGTTTTTCCAGAATGGTTAGAGGAGAGTACATGTAGTCAACCAATTAATCAGAGTGCATGTAGTCAACCAATTAATCAGAGTGCATGTAGTCAACCAATTAATCAGAGTGCATGTAGTCAACCAATTAATCAGAGTGCATGTAGTCAACCAATTAATCAGAGCAAACGATTGCTCGAAAAGTTCACTATCTCCAGCTTTCGATGCGTGGGGGTCAACTCCAGATAAGCAAACAAGTTCAGCTATTTGTTAGGTAAACAGTCTGTACAATTAGTTCAGACAACGCCAGAAATCGATCTAATGTTAGGATCATGCCATTAAAGAGTTATTCACAAGCATTTACTGGTGTTCTGAATCGTGACGTCACACAGGATCATTCGACTGCAGGGAATGAGGTATGTGATATATCGGCAAGTCATGTCTTAAGTTTCGGCTAGAATGCCATAAGTATGCCACAGATCTTTGACATTATCCAAAGATGTGTCAAGTTAGCACCAGAAAATAGTGTAGAGGGAAATCCACTACACTTGAAATACATTTCGTGCACTTAAACAACCTTCTTGTTCTCCAAACTTACTTCGCAGCCTGTGTTATTATTTCTATAGATCACTGAAATCAATATGCTGCACTAGGATACGCCCGCCGCCCCGGTGGCGCAGTGGTCTAAGGCGCTGGCCTCTGATCATTCGTCCGTGAGGGGTCCGGGTTCGAATCCTGGTGAGGCATGGATGTTGTGTTTGTCTTACGGCACTGGCTCTCTCCCTTCCCTGGAACCAGTGACCCTAAATTAGGAACGGGCGACTGCTTATAGCCCATTGAGTTGCTCACGGTGGTCGTTAAACCTCCAATCAAAAAAAAAAAAAAAAACAAAAAAAAAACAAAGATACGCCCACTCATACATCTCACGTATACGCTGAATGGACATTCTGCCTTTTGCGTTGTACTGCGGAATATATTCCTCGTCTGACACTACTCTTTCTATTTTATAGGATTCGTAAAAACACTATCACTGACCAGCGAGCATTGCCGGCACCGATTGCAGTAATGTACGATCCGATCAACGTGGGATAGTATCCAGTGGCGTTGTGTTATCTTCACTGATGAGTGACGATATGCATTTAGCGCCGATGACTAGCGCATATGTGTCTGGAGACGAGCTGGATAGCACACGGAACCCGCCTTTACCGTGGAGTTGCACATGGCTCGCATACTGGGTATGATTGTCTGGGGAGCCATTTCCTACGACAGCCGAACACCACTGGTAGTCCTCCGCACCACCCTCATGGCTCAACTGTACGTCTATGACATTCTACGACCTGTTGTGTTGTCATTCCTGTCTCAGATCACCGATCAATTTTTCAACAGGAAAATGCCCGGTCACACACAGCATGGCTCTCCCAGACCTGCCACGGTATTATCGATACCCTTCCATAGCCAGACCGATCGCATACTGGGTGTGATTGTCTGGGGAGCCATTTCCTACGACAGCCGGACACCACTGGTTGTCCTCCGTACCACACTCATGGCTCAACTGTACGTCTATGACATTCTACGACCTGTTGTGTTGTCATTCCTGTCTCAGATCACCGATCAATTTTTCAACAGGAAAATGCCCGGCCACACACAGCACGACTCTCCCAGACCTGCCACCGTAATGTCGATACCCTTCCATACCCAGACCGATCGCCCGAACTCTCACTGATGGAACATGTTTGGGACATGATGAGACGCGACCGGCGCCCATCCCGGAATGTCAGCGAACTGGCTCGGAATTTGGACACCATATGGCATGCTATACTTCAGGACAGTATCTGTGAACTATATGCGTCTATGCCACGCCGCCGGATAACCGCTTGTATCCGAGCCAGAGATGGCGCTACAAAGTACTGACTTGTTCCACTCGTGTAGCTGTTCTATCCGAATAAATGGCCCACTGCTCTGGAATTTCTACTATTTTCTTCCATATATGTATACATTGCACGTACGAATTTTCATCTAGATTGGATGATTCCTTCTGGGTGTTTTTTTTTTAGGCAAAGAGAAATCAACGATGGAAGAGATTTAACAGCTAAGACGGCTGGGTTAAAGAAATTATGTTTGGAAGTGCTACCGAAGGGTAACGGAGGCAGTAATATTCAGAGATGAACGAATAAAAAAGTAATTTGTTTGGTTTTTAAAGATATTCTCCCCACTGCTACTTTATATGAAAGAACATTAGGTGACATTCTTGAATAATCATGATTTCTTCATCGTTTAATCGTACATCTCTGTAGATCCTTTACAATTTCCGCGACATTTTTCTACCTAGGTCATCGTATGATTTCCCGTTAAAATAAAAAATACAAATACCCTTCAAAGATGTATTTACGAGATCTCAAATCTCGACTGCGACTGGTTTTGCATCAAGATTGAAACATAGTCAAGAAAGGTTATATTTTTTCCAGTTTTATTTAAAACAAAGAGTTACTGTGACCCCATGTTTCAGTGAAGCCTTTCCCGATTTTCATGAACTGCAATTAGTCGATAAAGAAAATCAGTTTTGTAGAGTGTGTGCGTATTGTAAATGTACACAACATAACTAGCGCATCCATCAACCAACCGATGACAGTTTCAGGGACCCAATGATACTATATTTCTGCTCACAAAGAGCTGGCACATGAGGTTCAGTTAGAATAAACACAAAGATGACACTTGGTCACTTTTCGGAAGACCTATCGCTTGGATTAAGTTATCATTGATTCTTGGTTCTTGGGAAGTCTGGCTACATAATGAAACCATCACAAGTTTTCCGAAAGGCCTGTGTACCTGAATGAAGCATGTGTCACTTTGCGAAGCCTGCAGCTTGGATGATGCCATAAGTTTCCTTTTGGGAAGCCTGATCAGCTTGGAGGAAAGCGTGAGCCACTTTTTAGAAGATCTAGTCTTAGATAAAGCCATTTAGAAGAAAGCCTGCTGCTTGAGTGAAGCCTTCAGGCATTTTGGCGAATGCTTGCTGTTGTAATGAAGCCAGTTTCAGAAAGCCCTGATGTTTGAGTGAAGCCCCCGCTCACTTCAAAAAACGTCTGTTTCTTGCGTGAAGCTACAGCTAGCTTTGTGAAGGTTTGTTGCTTCCATGGAGCATCGTTAATCTGTTCTTGGAGCAAATTCAAATATGTCTTGAATAAGACGAACGACTTGACATTCATATTTCAATTTCATTCTTGTTGAGAACCAAATGTAGTAGCAAATTCAGTCTTTCGCTTTGCCTCTTTGTTGGGATAGTGTCGCACCTCCATTCAGCATTTCAAGGCCTGTCAAAAGTATCATTGCGTTTATTTAAGACTACAAGCTCTAGGAAAGGAGGCACATCAGACTATACTTTTCTTAGAGTTCATACCTGAATTTACAACATGAACTACATAAAATATTAGAGAGCAACAACTTAGAAAGGTGCGGATATTAAAGAAATGGGTGACAGCGTTCCTTATTAATCCTTTAAGTGGCCGATGTGTGTGAACCAAATAATACCCAACATTTTCCACAATCTCCAAACAGTTCACATAGCGGCCGGGTTTTACAAAGGTTACAGCAAAACAATTCTTTTCATTCTGTCATCTCAGCAGTGCTGATAATAAACCTGTCACGGTATAACAAGAGCTCGTTTCTAGCCCTCTATTCTCTGCTCTGTTATGTATAAGGCAGAATTTATAATGAACTGGCCCCGCTGGCATGGATATCATGCTGCTGGAAAGAAACAAGTGACTCAAACATCTTCTCTTTCCCCTTTTAAGTTCGTCGACCTTGTTACAGCCTTTTCAGCAGGTAATAGGTCAGAACGGATTCGTGCCAATCATCCTGTTAACTGAGCACTTTGAATAACTGAACTAAGTGGAAAGTAACGCGTTCTAACGCTCAGATTCAGTAGTTCCAACAGCGTAGCGTTTGGCCCACATCTCAGACAGCGAATATATTCGTTCGAGCTGATTTCAGCCCTTTTTCTAACCCCGATAATTATTCCTTATAACCAGTTAAAGGATTAAACCTGTATATCACACCGCAGAATAGGAAAAAGCGAGTGGGAAAACTGTGCGATATTTGCGTTATTCTCCGGGGCATATCGCCCAGAGATACCATTTCTCTTCTGATTCCTAAAAATTCTTATGTTGGAGCATGGGCGCTAATTTTCCAAAAATCCAGTGATGCCCGCAACAGGAAATCCAAGCAAGACTAGCAACATTCGCTAGATAATGAAGGTTTTCAAAGCTTATAAGTAAAAGATCACACACTCCGTTCATGGCGTATATTGGATACATCTTTTCAAAATTTTTAAATTAAAAAAACATTTTTTTTAAATGGCCATTTTTACACATATTTTCACAATTTTTTTCCCCCTCGTTTTTTCGAATCGTAGTCAAGGAGCGCAAACCGTTTGCAAGTGCACATTTCTAATAGCCAAACAAAACCTTTAATCAGAATTGCCTCGAATTTACAATCCTTGGAGCTTGCGCCATAAGAACAAAAAGCTTAGAGGTGGTAATTTTTTTAAAATCATATTGAATTATCGGTTTTATTAACGTTTTACAAAATTTCCTTGCTTTTTAAGGAATTTTATGAGTTATAATTGAAGGATTCAGGTGAAACTTATTTGATCTTTTCACCTTGGCGATGACTGAAATAGAGTCACTACTTGAAATTAAGTTTTATTAACTTAAAAAACATTTCTCATTCGAAAACAAATTCCAAACTGGAATATAAAATGTGCAGATTTTTCTTTACAGGTGCATTTACATTAATACATTTTACATACAGTGTATTGTTGTGATACCTATAAACTGTTACAAAAGGGGATATATTCTCAGCTGTTTTAACCAACACTCACATCGGGAGAAGTAATGTTATAAAAGTACAGAAAATAAAAAATAAAACTGAAAGCTCTTTAGAAATTCAACAAGAAACATGACATCGAACTTTCGGTATTAATGAGCGCGTCGTTTGAATCTTTTCTGACGCGAATTATATTTATCAAAGCTACTCGAAGTCAATGCAACAGGTTAGAAAAAATAAAACGGATTTTACAATCGATGAAGCATCTAGAAATAGAAACAGCCACTTACTTTTACCAGCGGCTAAAAGGCATGTAACGAAAATTAACAAATAACGCACAAAATGTTTCTCATAGCTGAAGGAATGTGTCGGTGATAAAATGATTTTCAAATCGAAAAGTTAAAAGCAGAAATATAGAAGAAAACATTACATAATTCTACGCCTTCTAGCGGAAGAATTTTGCATAATGGAAAAGTTAAAAATAGGCGAAAAATATTTTTCATGGAAAAAGATATACTAAGGAAAACGAGTTTTTCAAATATGTATGTCTCCCGAAAGCAAAGATAGCGAGAAAAAGGTTTTGACCTTTACGCTCTCTAGCAGGAAATCTGTGCATTATTTAAAGAGGATGAAGCTCAATATCTCTACAGTAGCGAACGCATACAGTGAAAAAAAAAATTCTCCATAGGGTTTTTAGAAGCGGAGATACAGCTGCAAACAGAAAGCACATACATCACCTAGCGGCATAAATGTGAAATATAAAACTCCTCATGCACCAACTTAAAGTGCTCCACAAGGTAAATGGCATCCGGAGTTGAAAGAATTTTTTAAGTCGCCCACGTAAACGCAATGATACTGAGAAAAACAGATTAAGCATTTGCGCCTCCTAGCGGCGAAATTGTGCATTATTTTGGGAAGAAAATACACACTAAGAGTTTTCATAGTTATAGTACCTGACTGAAAAATAATTTTTCAATCGGGTTTTTAGCCCTACAGATATAGCAGTTAACGGTAACCTGAACTTACCCCGGCCGTATAGAGGCAAACTTGTGTGTTAAGAAAAATATTAAATTACAGTTGAGTCTATTTAACGATGTGCCATCGTTCCACTTAAAAACTTCGTTATAAAGGAAATTCGTTAAATAAAAATGAACTTAAATTGTAAAAACTTAATAAAATAAAATGAAAAATACTGTAAAATGTAGTTGAATTTGGACAGTAAATTGAACTATTGAGTAGAAACTTTTCATAAATGGGTTTAAATCGTTTTTTGAAACATATATTCGTAGAAGTAAAATACATTGTCTGAATAAACAAATCAATGAAGAGAAGGAAACGAAAGCTTATACATGTTATTAAGATAATGAAGAGAAGAGGTAAAGCTTATACCTCTCCTCTTCATTATCTTAATAACATATGTTCTTATTTTAAACTGTAAAAAATTCCGTAATTCTGCTTTGCATCGATTTCTTATAAGAAGTGTTTTGTTCATAAAAAGTTTCACATGTTTATAAACATTGGAACATTTCATGTAAAACACTTTCTTGAAACTGTATTCCTCGTCGAATCGTACCGAATGCTTTTAGCATTTCTTCATGTGAAGTTTTTTAATGGCCTCTTCATCGTCTTCATCACTCACTGCAATTTCTTCATTACATTTTGCAACAATGCTTGAGGCTGTACCATACTTTATAGCCACATCTTCTTCATTCATTGATCAACATCACCTAAAATTTTCATTTTATCCGCAAGAGACAAACATTTTCTTTACGACATTTTGAGCGAACAACACATGCGAGTCAATCGTACTGATTAAATGAGAATTAATACATAACTTCCACAGAGTCAGGCCCACACCAGTTACAACCTGTTTTACCCTGTGGAATGCAGTTTCTACGCTGGACTTTCTATCGACATTTAGAAAAAGAGCTGTTTCGTACCGCCTGCATAGATACAATTCCTTGAGCATCGTGCGCCTTCCAACAAGACTCCCGCCGCCTCACAGAACCAAAAATTTCAAGATTGGGAATTCAGGACGCTTTGCTCCCGTCTGCGTGCTAAAAAATTGTAAAGCAAAACATTTGAAACACACCCACACCACACCCACATACCCACACACACCACACCCACAGACCCACACACACCACACACACATACCCACACACACCACACCCACACACCACACCCACATACCCACACACACATACCCCCCCACACCCACACACCACACCCACATACCCACACACACATACCCCCTTCCCCACACACAAAACGGTATTTTTTAGTTGAGAAAACTGCGTTATGTCAAAATTAATTTTTTTAATATGGAGATTAATTTACATGTAAATATTGTTCAAAAGTTATACTGTATATCTATATCTCTCTCTATATATACACTGACGGAAAAAAAAATCTCAACACCAAGAAGGGGTTGTGTTAGATAAACGACAGTTGGTATGCGGTGAGAGTACATCTGTAAGATGACGTCTATGCAAATTTCGCGCTCGGCGCATACGTGTGGCGCTAGTAGGAACATGCAAAGCAGGTTTGCTGTAAATACGCGCTCTAACGCTCGTGAGCGGAACATGCAAAGCAGGTTTGCTGTAAATACGCGCTCTAACGTTCGTGAGCGTTAGTTATCGTTGAGATTCTGCGTAGGGTGTTGATGTTAGTCAAGAATGCCTTTAAGAAGACGAAGAAGCCATTATCAACAGCTCACGGAGTTTGAACGAGGTCGTGTTATAGGGCTACGAGAAGGTGGATTTTCTTTCCGCAATATTGCAGAACGACTTGGCAGGAATGTAGCCACTGTGCATGATTGTTGGCAGCGGTGGTTAAAGGAAGGTACTGCCTCAAGAAGACCGGGTTCCGGCCGGCCACGTGGCACTACTGAGAGCAAAGACAGCCGTGTACGGCGTATGGCCGTGGTGCATCGTACCACGTCTGCGGCAGCAATTCGAGCTGCAGTTGCCACCACAGTTGCACAACGAACTGTTACAAATCGGTTACTTGAAGGACAGCTCCGAGCCAGACTCCCTGTAGCGTGCATTCCACTTACTTCAAACCACTGCCGTTTGAGACGTCAGTGGTGTCAAGCTAGAGCTCATTGGAGGACGGAGTGGAGATCTGTTGTGTTTTCTGATGAAAGCCGGTTCTGCCTGGGTGCCAGTGATGGCCGTGTGTTGGTTAGAAGGAGGCCAGGGGAGCGCCTGCAACCAACCTGTCTGCGCCCGAGACACACTGGACCTACATCTGGAGTTATGGTCTGGGGAGCAATTTCCTATGACAGCAGGAGCACTCTCGTGGTTATCCCACGCACCCTGACGGCACAGTTGTACATCGGTCTGGTGATTCAACCTGTTGTGCTGTCATTCATGAACAGCATTCCAGGGGGTGTTTTCCAACAGGATAACGCTCGCCCGCATACCGCTGTTGTAACCCAACATGCTCTACAGAGTGTCGACATGTTGCCGTACCTGCTAGATCACCAGATCTTTCACCAATCGAGCACGTATGGGACATCATTGGACGACAACTCCAGCGTCACCCCAATCAGCATTAACCGTCCCTGTATTGACCGACCAAGTGCAACAAGCATGGAACTCCATCCCACAAACTGACATCCAGCACCTGTACGACACAACGCATGAACGTTTGCGTGCTTGCATTCAACATTCTGGCGGTTACACCGGTTATTAATGTACCAGCATTTCACATTTAAAATGGCTCTTCTAGCGCTTACAATAAGCTGTGATCTTGAAACCTTAATCGATTAAATATGTTACCTATACAAATGTATTGCCGCCATTTCATTCCTCTACAACTATTTTTTCGTGGTGTTGGGATTTTTTTTCCGTCAGTGTATATTTCCCACTAGGAGCTGTATCCGATGAAGGAATAATTTTTCGAATCGGAATTTTAGAAGCAGAGATACCGGGAGAAATGCAATTTAACTTTACGCCCCCTAGCGGAAAATCATTTCTTGAAAATTTTAAAACTGTATGAAAAACATTCCGAACCAGAAACGCTCTCCAACAAAAGCAGAATTTGTCAAATCGGACTCTTAGGAGTAGAGATTTTGACGAAAATGAGACATATATATATATCTACGATCCCTGGTTGGAAAACTGTTCGCTATTTTAACAGAAAGTACTCTCAAAAGCTTTCTCAAGGTGAGATGTATCAATCTTCGGCAGAAGTTTTTTAATCGAGTTCTCAGAAGCTTAAGTTTTTCTGCAAATATATCAGAAACAAAAATAAACACTTACGCCCCATTGTGGCCAAACCATTCTTAACCAATAATTAAAAATTATATGCGAAATATTTCCACGAGGAGCTGTTTTCGATGCAAGAAGAATTTTTCAAATCGGACATTTAGAAGCCGTGATATCGGGGAAAACGCAATTTACCTTTACGTACCATAGCGGAAAATCTATGCATTACTTGAAAAAGAAACTGTGACTAAAATTGTCTTCGTTAAAAGTGGCATCGAGTAAAAGAAAGATTTTTGCAATCGGATATTTAGGAGCCAATATATGCAATAAAATGCATTTTGAATTTAATATCATCTGCATTACGCTCTCTAGCGGCGAAGTTTCGCATCGAAAACAAACAGGAAGGCAAGAATCATCATTCGCACATTTCAAGCTTCCCAACGAAAAAATAACTTTTTAAATCGGTCTGTTAGTTGCAGTCATAAGGTGTCCACAGGCGGACGGACGGACAAACCGATAACATAAGTACGATCCTTTTTTTACACAAGACGTACTTAAAATGTCCAATTTATGATATTTTTTTAAAGTCTGTGTTGCTACTAATGACTTCATTGGTGTCCCTTATCCATTCGTTAATCTCAATAGGTGCCTAAGCTATGTAGTTGGCTGCTGTGTGTTGAAGACTCATGTACTTCTTCCACAAGGAGTTATGGGACCTAATGTTCAAGAACTGTTTGTCGATTATGTTCTTGAACACGGTTGAAATGAAGATAACAGACCTTAAACAAATGTTTTAGCAGACAGAAGTGATGCTCCCGACAAAATGGGCACATAAGGGATGTTGGATGGCTTTACGGAATATAACTGCAGAGGAGATGAAGTATAAGAGGCCGTGCCATCATTAAAGAAAGTGCTGTCGAACAAATCCTCTTGTGCGGCATACCGCATTGTACGAAAAGCAAGTAATGAAGCAGTTCTTATTACATATAAGAGTGAACTTGCATCAAGTAATGATTCGGCAAAGACTGGTATAGTCACGCAACAGGACTTTTCGCACTATCTGATACATATGCAATAAACATTTTTTCTTTTTTCGCATGATGCATCAAGCAGAATATTAATAAGAAAAGTGGATTTCACTGCGTTAACTAAATTTTGTCAAGTTAACTTCGATATTATGTCCCTTTTTTTTTTAATTCGGACCTTATTTTTACGAGGAGCAAATATTCAATGTCATATCTGTTGCTTTATTCACTTTCAGAGACTTTGCGAACGCGGTAGAAATTTTTTCAGATCCAAAACGCTGATTGCACACAATAGCTTTTTCGGTTCTTTTCCTTTTTTCTTTTTTTCCTTTTCTTTTTTTAATGAAATGAAGTCCCGATTTTCGTCAGCATTTATTAGCGCACGTTTAAATGCATGAAGCTACTAAGTATTGATAGAAATATTTCGCTGCTTAACTGACAGGACAGCCAGGTACTTAAAGGAAATCCGAACAACCTAATTCGGTTTTCAGTTTTTTTTTTTCGTCCTTATTTCTCTTCACAGTTTAAAGAATTTTAAAAGGCAAGTCGGACAGAAAAAAGTTTATTCTGAAGTATGTTAAAAAAGAAGGACAGTTTTTACATGCAATTGTTCGTCGCAAAAGAGGGAACTAAAGAGACTGATGTTTACATAGGGAGAAAAGGAGAAAAAATTCCACAAAAAATAGAAATGAAAGAAAGTTCTTTAACAGATGCCATCGGATTACATTTAAAAGGCTAATGCGGGTGTTAAAAAAAGGGAACAAAAAAAGTAAATAGAGGGGTTTTATGTTAAAGCCAAATGCCTGCAAAGGATATCCGACTATTGGAGCGAAGACAAAAAATGGGGGTAAATGCAAGGGGGAAGTATTTAGAACTTATCTAGTGGGTTTTAAGAATTCCAGCAACTTTTTTTCCACTCTCTTGAATAGTTCTGAAGGAAAGTTATTCCTAGCTAATTCTTTTTCCACATGCTGGTTGTCGCGTGCTGAGCTTACGTCTGCTATTCTATGAAGAGAAAAAATAACGATTAAAGAAGTACAAAACAAAAAATGAAGGCAAAATAAAAGTAGAGTTCTCTTTTCTCTGAAGTCCTAAAAGTTAACTGAAATTTAAAAAATAAGTTTTAGCGTTCCTTGTGGACGAAGAAAGTGTACGATGGAATAACCTCAATCACACTAGAGCTTGAAAGCTGTGGCACCAAAATTAAACAGAAAACTTCTCATCCACTGGAGGAAAAGAATAGTGACATATGCAGACTTTAAATGTGCAGACTTTACTTAGTTTGTACATGGACAATGAGTGCAGGAAATTCAATAAGAGCAGTACGACTTACGACGCAGATTCCGAAGTCGCAAAACTAAGCCTAACACAATTCCATGGCAACATCCTTTAACAGGAAGGGTGTTTATTCCGAACAGTGACAGAGAAACCTCATCCTAAGAATGAAAGAACGAAACAATTCTCGTTAAATCAGTGTTCACTCATTTTGGCGTGGCAGGTGTTTGAGACTGATGACGGATTCCAAAAGCATCATCCTCTGCAGTTATCCTCTTTGGGAGTCTTAACACTAACCAGTTGGAACGAATTAACTCACGGTAAGCAAAGTGGGCAGATATCAGCTCGAACTGCTGTCTAAGAAGCTAAGAAGTGGGCCGAAAGCAGATGAAACGAGTGAATCTGCACAACAGAAAGCGTTACTCTCCCTTATCTTTGTTATTCAAAGTTAAATTTTAGGGTAATGTCTGACACTAATCCTTTCTGACTGATTACTTGCTCAAAGGCCTATGTCAATGAAAGGAGAGATATGTCCGTGTCATATGCTGTTAGCTATTGGCACGATGTCCATATCAGAGAGACTTGCCCTTCCCTATCATACCTTGCGTCATGGAGCAGAAAATGAAGGAGTAAGAGGGAGCGCCTATCACACGTGACAGGCACTCCTTTTGGTCGGTACTTCTGAGATAATAATGGGAAAGGAATTGTTTGTTTTGCCGTAGTGTTTGTAATATCCGACCGCTATGTGAACATTCTGTTTGGACAGTGCAGAAAATTTTCGGGAGCCATTTAGTTCAGGTACATCGGCCACTTAAAGAATTGAAGGTTGGTCCATATGCTGTATCGTCTAACTGTGTCTAAGTAGATTGTTCACAAAAGCAGCACGGCAGGAATGTTTCATTAAATCATTGCTGTAAACGAGGAGGAGCATCAGTATGCTTTCGTCAACTCACTCGGAAATGCTTAAATTTAGAGCTGTGATCACAATATATAAGCCACTGATATGTGACGTCTGTTGCATTAATTTTTTAAGATTATAGCTAAAACTTACACAGGCAGTGAAAGCACTTACATTTACAGTTATGGGGAAGATCGTCATGATCACTCCTGTCTCCAAAAGTGGACGCGTCCCACAACACATAGCAGTGACGTCTCCTGCCCGTGCGGAATACATGCATACGGCACGAACAAGACGTGCGAGATCGTCCGCACGGAGCCCTACAATTGGGAAAGGGAAGTACCTGTAAGAGTTTGAACGGCAAATGATTAGGAAGGCAGGAGCCAACTCCTCCGCAACGGTAAGCATTGCTGTCTGTTCAAGGACCACTGTAGTGAAGATGTAGGGGATGGTTCGAAGAGAGAGATACACATACACCCAATGTATGGCATCCAACAATGGTTACTACTCGAAGTGAACACCAGTGGCACGTTCTTTTTGGAACAACGTACAGTTCACGATCCCCCAACTAATTACAGATTTCAACCATACGTAAAGGTTTCCGATTATACGGTCCAGCTAACGTTCTTGCGATTGGAGCTGAGGGGTCGGCGGCCCGTTCATGCATCCGTGGTGACCAACTGTCATCGATAATTTTGTGTGCAATGGGAATAGGAGCACTATGACTGGACATTGGACAACTGGAAAAGAGTCACCCAGTCACATGAGTCCAGATTTCAGGTACAATATGCCAATGGACGGGTCAGTATTCGACGGAGTGCGGGAGAGGTAGCTGCAACCACACTTACACGGTTGGCTAGAAACAGGCCGGAAATGGCGCCATTGCGATATCGAGATGGTTCTCATGAACAGCATTGGGTCATCTCATCCCAGTAGAACAAATCCTACATTGATATTACTTCGGACCAGGCGGTGACCTAAACTGTGAAAGTGTATCAGAATGGCACATGACTCTTTGAGAAGCATCAAATAGAAGTCATAGCTCTTTCCATGTTTATAAGTGAGTCACGAAAAAATTCTCATCGGTCGTCACCGGGAATCGAACCCAGAGTCTTCCAGTTACGCGCCGGACATGCTTCCACTGCACCACAGCGGCCTCAAAATTCTCCAGACTCACATACGACAAACTGCCAAAACAACTGTAGGTTGCTTCCTGGCAGGTTCTTTCAGAAAGACAATGCATTTCTCTTTAAAAAACCCGCATCGCTCAAGAATGCTTCGAGTATCAAGTCTGAATATTACTTGTGCTGCCCTGTCAGTCCCAGACTTGAATCCTGTTAAAACTCTTTTCGATATCTAGTGGGACAAATGCCACCATATCTTCAATGCCACATTGAGAATGTCTTTCAGTAATTCAGATGGAGAGTCAAGGGGATAAAAGTGAAGAAACATAATTTACTAAACTGACGATCCAGTCATTTTTGCAAGTAACCCAGCATGGCTGCAGAGTATGATCCAGGAACTTACTAACAAGAGCAAGAAAATGGAATTTAAACTTACAGAAAACAAAATTGATATGCAATAATTTTACAGGGCATTAGTGGTTGATTGTAGGCAAATCCAGAAGTAACCTATTCCTAGCTTTAAATTGGAAACAGATGTCAAGCGGGGGCCTCAGAAAAGCAGAGTTTATAGGGGTATAAGTGCTGTATAACGAAGTAAATTTCTCCGTCATTTTTGGTCTACGCCGGGATTCGAACCCGAGTCCGCTTATTCCGGAACAAGTCGCTCTACCAACTGAGCTACGCAGACGTTCATCCTAATTGCTATCTGCCTTTATGTCGTGTGCGTCCTGCTGGCAAGTACGTCACAGTTGGTTGGTGAGCGTTTGGAAGAAAACAGTGCAATTTTCAAGAGCAATTCACCTTTATCTCTTAAAAGAAAAATGTTCAATCAATGTACCCTTCCAGTTCTTATTTATGGATTACAGACAAGGACTTTAACTAAAAACGACATACGAACAAATGAAAAAAAATATGCGAACATGTGAAAAAAAAAGCACGGAGAGATGCATGCTTGCCAAAACAAATAGGAAGAGGGACAGATGGATTAAGAAAATGACAAAAGTTGATATCATGATCTAAGCAAAGCCCATGAAATGACAATTGGAAGGGCATATTGCTAAAAAAACTGGCCACCGTTGGACAAATGCTGGATTTCAAGGTACAGGAAAAGCCACAGAAGAAGACCATGTGGAAGATTACCGGGTGATATTCGAAATGATGTCCAAATAACATGAAGGAGATTTGCTCAATCCGGAAGGTGTGGAAGAGACTTTCATTCAGCAGTGGCTTGATAATGATTTTTCATAATGATGATTTCTCCAGTCAACACGAGGGACTTGCTTCGTTGCAGAACTTCAGATTGTTCTCAAAATAGTATAACTATGCTAATGATCCAAATTTCTTGGCGTAGAATAGAAATAAAATTTTCAAAGCTTTCGCACATTAACCAGATGGCCTTTTCAAGGAAGGTAGACACCTAACTGCAAACTGGATAATAGAACGTTTCAACAATTTGAACGCGGTCACTAGACTAGAAAATAAACGAATAGGGGCAAATGTGATAGTTCGAAGAAACGAGGTCACGTTGGCTGGGCACGTGGTACTATGGTAGAAAACGCAGTATTATTTGAAGAATTGATTCCAAATACGTGGCAACTCCAGAGAGACGCTATTATTGCAAGCCTCACTTCACTGCTGGTAAAGATTTCTAATGTTTCCCGAATAGCAGTAGATTTGAGTGTGGAGTATGAAGCTAATTTCTTTATATTACTCCGTACGTAGGATCAGCGGACTTGAACTTGACTTCTCTAGATAGGACAGTGGTTATTTTTCCGTCTTTTATATAGCTTTTATGCTCGTTGATTGTAATTCCAAACGAACGTTTGGTCATTCCAATGTAGTATCGCCTGGAGCTGTCTGGGTATTGTGGTGGGATAGCATAAACACCTGCCTCATTGAGAAGAGGGGGCTTATCAATATTTCTCTTACGCATCGTATATAAAGATGCGGGAGACCTCATGCCGACACCGAAGTTTATCCTCCTGAGCGCGTTTTTGAGCTGATAGGAAACATTTGACATGTATGGAATAGAGCCCAGGTAACGAAGTTGCGGTATAGAAAGATTGACACGCCTGATTCTGGATTTTCGATAAAGTTATGCATCTGGTTCGACATATATCCAGCCTAAGTGGCTAATTCGATGGTGTCTTTTAGTTCAGATTGTCTAGAACGAACATCGGAGGAGACAGCGAAGGCTCTTCTAATTCGAGAACGGAAGAAGGCCGCCTCGTAATCATCAGGGCAGAATGAACTGCAGAGCATCCGGTTGGGAAAGGAGGTGGGTTTATAATAGACTTCCGTATGAAGGCGGTTGTCATGCGAGACATCGAGATAAGATAAGGTACTATTGTGTTCAAGCTCCTTAGTAAAATTGATTGTAGGGTGTATATAATTGATTTTATCTAGGAAAAATGGGAGAGCCTCCTTTCCGGGTGGCCATATGCAAAATACGTCTTCGGCATATCGTAGCCAGGCGGCAGGCCTTGGGGTGATGTTGGCGAATATGTGTTGCTCAGTGGAGCGAAGTATTGCTTCCGCGAGGACGGATGAAAGCGAAGATCCCATCGGAGTGCCATTTACTTGTTTATAAATTTGCCCTTGCAAACTGAAGTAGCAGAAATTTGAGACCGCGTCCATTAATTTGAAGATGCTGAGGCAAGACTCCTGCGAATAAGCTGAAGAATTAGATATAGCCTCTTTCAATGTTCTGATAGCGTCCGGAACGGGGATCGATCGGTAAAGAGGAAGTACATCTCAAACTGACGATAATGTCGCGTTGTTGAACAGTTGTGAAAACACAAGTTTTTCAGCAACGGGCATCGAATCGTGTCCCTTCACTCCGGAGTAAGGCGCTCTCCCAACTGAGCTACGCGGACAGAATGTCTCGCAGCACATTTGTCGTCTTGACACATGTTTTTTTTTCACCTCGTAGTACGTCACATCATCTCCCTCTTAAATTTTTTTTTTTGTCTTTGAAGCGAAGTAGGAATTTTTCAATAATTCCAAACAATGTGTGGAATACACATCACACATTTTTCGAAGAACCCAACGGCCAGTGGATCCTTTTTTCCACAATCGGGCGCCAATGTGAAAACACAAGTTTGTTCGCGACGGACATTGAATCCGGAGTAAGTCGCTCTCCTGACAGCTACGCGGACAGAATGTTTCGTTGCAGATTTGTCATCTTGACACATGTTTTCACCTCTTTAGTACGTCACACAGTGAACTGCTTGGTCTTCGTGATAAAATCAAGTGTGGGAGTTTTTATAAAGTCCGATTCCGGTAGATGATTAATTAGGAATTTGGATAATGCTTTCTCTAGATCGTACATCGATGCGGATCTCCTGGACACGATCAGTCTCAATGGATTGCTGGGTTTGTGGTATTTAAGTCTTCCGAAGTGTTTTGAGATCTGAGGGCAAGGGCGTAATTTGGCGGTTTTCTTGAAGTCGTCCGGAATAGCGGTTAGCTTTGCAGATCTTTGTACCTGTGCAATTCAAGAATTTAGAGGATTCCTCTGTAAGGTTATAGATCAAGAATAGAATATAAAGTCTTCTAGTTTATTATTATAGTCCGCTGCGTCCATAACCGCTATCTGGTAGGATTTGTCCGTTAGCGCCAACATTACGGAGTGGTAATTTCTAACGTTGGAAATACTCCTTGGAATTTTGAAATTATTAAACGATTGTTTTTTGTTACACCACAATTTTAACCTAGAGCAACACAGTTGGCGCAGTTCGTCTTTGTACGGACGTAAAAGACAGTTCGTACAAAGAAGAACTGCGAGACGTAGTACGTTTTTGTACGACCTGCGTTTAGAATCAGGAGGGGTGCTTTGGAAAAAAATATGGTGAAGTCTGAAAAGCTAATAAACCTTTTCATTACAAAAATACATTAGTAAAAATATAAAGTGAAAAGATAAAGAGATCATAATCACCTTTCATCACCCTATGTCACTAAAGTTAAGGCAAAATGATTAGCAATATTTTGCAATAAACTCACTAGAAAAAAATATCCAGGAGTAAAAGAGGAGGAATTGACTTCATTTCTTTCCTAAACTCATAAGATGAAGTTTAGGAAAGAAATGGAATTCTGTGGCACAGCAGGATTACATCTTTTTCGTTGAGTTTTGGGCAAGAACAGAGATGAACATGTATTTCATTTTAGTTTTCCGTAAATCGCCTGAATACTTTCAAAAGTGTTATAAAAACTTGTGGTTAAACTCTTATAAATTCATATGAAAGGGTCTGCAATTTTGCAAACACAAAAAAATTCCGTTAAACAAACTGCGCAGAGACTACAAATTTTCCTTTTCCTTTTTTTGTGGGATCTGTGAAATTCGTTCAATTGACATAAAAAAACCAGTTTTACCTTCATGTTTTCTTAAAACTGAGAGGTTTTGTGAAATCTAACTTTTAATTTTTAAGAAAGAATTTTCTTTAAAAAAACTGCATTGTACTGTAGAAATTTATACTTTAAAAATTAGTTTTGAAGAAAAAAAGAGAATAACAATTTAAAAAATTTTAAATTGTTGTGGGAATAAGTTTGAGTTGAAATATTTTGCGTTTTTCACGTGATATAGGAAGATGTAACTGAAAATTCTTTGACAAAATGCAGTCGTTTTTTCCCCTATGTGTTTCAAATACTCTCAGAGAGTTCTTCGACGTCGGACAATAAAAAAAAAAAAGAAAATACCTTATAAATTAATCTGATTCCGAATAAGATACAGCTGAAGTTTCCTCCTTAAAATACATGAATAGAAAAAATTCAGTGTTGTTTGATAAAAGTGAAAACCTTTGAGAAAACAAAAAAAGAAGAAGAAAAACGTGCGGATAATCCCAGCATCAGAGACTTTGTAACTTGGCAACACGGAAAATTATGAGGACATCGCATGAAAAGAACAGATATCGAGAGATAATTAAATCACGGAAGCAGATAACATTGTATGGAGCATTTGAGCTTGAAATTTACAAAACGTGCACTGAGATAAACTGAATGGCAGCTCATGTGACGTAAATGCTTTGATTTAACTTTCAGATTTTGTCTATTTCTATTTAGATCTATTTTACTTCTTGCTACCACTTCTTATTTTATCGTTATATCGGAATTTTCAAGAGATTACGTTTATGAAATTCCTCTTGACAGTCAGTCAAATCAGTAAGAGATAAATGAAAGCGTATGTCATAAGTAAAGGGTGTGGCAGGTGACATGTACAATCAGGGGCGCCGGAGTTATTTTTTGACAATGGGGTCAAGATCTCCGGATATTTTTTGGTCAGATTATAAACCATATTATGATGCTGTAAAACAGGACATAATGACGTCATTAGACCATGCTAAAGATGTAACGATTATATCGATAAAATCTAAATTGATACAAAACTTGAGTTTTACATCTCTAGCGGCGAAATTGTGCATATTTTTTTGGTTTTTTTCGATATAAAACATTTTACTCCTATTATAACCGATGTTAAAACATATTGATCTGAACACAACCACATTAGGATGAATTCCACAAGAAAAACGTAGCCATTACGTTATTCATCAAACAACATAGTATAAAGTTATACAGTATCACATTCCTTTCTTCGTTTTGTTTGGAGGTTTAACGCCCACTGGGAGCATCTCAATGGGCTATAAACAATCGTCCGTTCCTAATTCAGGATTCTGGTCCCAGGAAAGGAAGAGCACCACAGTGTTTAGAAGCGGAGATGCAGCTGCAAACAGATGTGCACAAACAGCACCTAGCGGCAGAACTGTGAATTACGAAACTCCTCAAATACGAACCTAAAGTGCTCCAGAAGGTAAATGCCATACACTGTTAAAAGAATTTTTTAAATCGCTCATTTAGAAACAGATATATTAAGGAACACAGATTAAACATTGGCGCCCCTAGCGGCGAAATTGTGCATTATTTTGAGAAGAAAATACACATTAAGAGTTTTCATAGTCAGTGGTATCAGACAGAAAAGAATATTTTATGCCAGGTTTTTAGTCCCGCAGATATTTCTGTAAACGGAAAGGAGAACTTACGTCCACTAGTGGCATACTTGTGCGGTAAGAAAAATTTGAAATTATATAAGAAACATTTCACAGTGGAAACGCTCTCTAACAAAGAAAGAATTTTTGAAATCAGACTCTTACAAACAGAGATATAGACAAAAATATGATACACATCTACGCAGACTGGCGGGAAAGCAATTCATTATTTTAAGAAGAGAGTATTCTGAAAAGATTTTCCGAGGTGAGCTGTGTCGGTCCACAAAAAGTTTTTTTCAGTCAAGTTTTTTCAGAAACTTAAATTTTGCTTCAAATACATCAGAAGCAGAAATAAACACTTAGGCCACCTGGCGGTTAAACCATTTTTTATCAAAAATGGTTTGGCCGCCAGGTGGCGCCCGAACTATCCGGATGACCCGACCGTTCAAATCTCAAATTATAATGGCGCCCGAACTATCCGGATGACCCGACCGTTCAAAATCTCGCAATGGTGTGATGTTATTTCCACACCGCGAGATAGGAAAAATCAGAGAATCCCTTCTGCAGCGCTTCGAAAAAAAAAAAAAAAAAAAAAATGACCGGGAGTTCTCAAGTGCACGTTCTACAGTGGATGGCTGCCTGCAACGATTCATGGTCACGGCTGACCGGTGGGCCATGCCCCCGGCCCTCTTTCGGGGGGGGAGATGTGACGTACCTGCCAGCAGGACGCACACGACATAAAGGCAGATAGGAATCAGAACAAACGTCCGCGTAGCTCAATTGGTAGAGTGACTTATTCCAGAATAAGGGGATCCGGGTTCGAATACTGGCGTGGACAGAAATGACGGAGAAATTTACTTCGTTATAGTACTTGGAGGCGAGCCCTAATGCATTGTCATCTTTCTTTATTCACTTGCTCTAAAGAAAAAAACAGTTTTGTTATGGCGCAATTCTGCTCTTTAAAGACTTCTCCAACACATCATCAGGAAAAGGAAATGTTCACACTTTATTAAAACCATTTTCCAGCAATATAATTAATGTTTAAAATAAATTTATTTATTTCATATATGTCCTATGTGATAGCGCCTTCTCTGGACCTACATTTAGATTTTGAAGATAATAGGGCATTTCTTAAAATTTGTAGTGATATTTTATTCCACTCCTCTCCATTGCTTTCCATAGTCCAATCATTGTTTTAGGTCCGCGTTTAGAAAGCGCTCTTTTTAGCAGTCAGAAAGCACAATAATCCATTGGTGACACATCAAGTGATGTGTCACCAAATGATTATTTGTTTATTGATACGCATCTCTTTTTTTCATTTCTTTTTTCAAAAAATAGAGTGGTAGGTTTAGATGTATGACTGGTAGCCTTATCCTCTCGAAGTTCTACTCTTTGAAGGCTATGTGGATAAAGGAATGGTATTTCCTCTTTAAATATAGGAGTTAAAACATTATTTTGGCAATACGTAGAATTCATTTTGAAATTCTTTTCAACTTCCTATTGTACGAGAAACCAACAATAATCATGAGTCCTTTACTGAAACTTTCTTTGGATTTTTGGAATCAAGTTTAAAAGCATTTTTCTGCTCTTTTGCGATAGTAAATCGACTTATTTTTGTTACAGTTGTTTAGAAACATCCATGCTTTATCAACAGTCACAATAAATTTTCATCTGGCTCCGGCTAAGTGATTTTCGCAAAGAAATCTCCAGGGTGTTCTGCGCTCAGTCACGTGTCGATTAAAAAGACGTTGAACATTATGTTTTTTTGTTTTCTTTTTCAGATTCAAATCTTTGTTTATTACTTTGATCACAGTTAATACAGCGATTTTTAATGACTTAGCGATTACTCTTTGGGTCAGTGGATTTTCTTTTAAGACCAGAGACCTTACTTTTCAAATAATCGTAAAAGTGCGTACTTTCTTTGGATATTCGTGTGGTGTTCTTTTCCTGTTAAAAGCAGTACTTAACGACTTTTTACTCTGTTATTAATAATATTACTTATTTTACATTTAAAAATGCTAATTCCATGATTTTCATAACATTTTTTTAATTACAGAATACGAATATTTCTTTTAGTAAAGAGCAAAAACATAATCTTCCATCCACAGCTTGTTTACGTAAGCCATTTCCAGACGATATTTAACGGCAGTAGATGTTTCCTTCGTGTTCGTCTAACTAGCTGTTGCCAGTTTCAATTCTTTGAACTTCTTTTAATTTCTGTAATTTCTTATCACAAACGTTCCAAAAATATGCGAACATCCTCTGTAAATAATTCAGCTCACCTGAACAAAATGATTCAAAAATCTACAAAAAAATAGGCCTGGTACGAACTTTTCTTTATTTATTTTTCCAAGCTTTTTCTTTTCTTTCCCTACATTAGCGTTTGTTTTAGCAATTAGCATTGCCATGAGAGTTTTTCTCTTATGAGGAAAAGCTCATTTCATAAAGAAGGTCGCTTTATGAAAAGATCTTGTGTGCCTGTCTGATTGAAGTCTGGTCAGGGCATTAAGCAAGATAGTTTTGAGCTAGAGAAAAATTAAAATTCCATCTTGATATGAACAGTTGCTTATTTATTTGAAGCATGCCTACTTGGTCTTAGAACATATGTATAATACACTTTTTGAAAGTAGGTTGTGTTCATAGACCCTTTGGTGTTCCTTTGTGTCCAGAGGTATCTCACACTGAATAACATTAAAAATGATCCTTGAGTATTTTTAATTTCTGTCCTGTAATTAATTTTTGAGTTGGCATTTAACTGGTATACTTGGACTGGCTTCCACTGTCGCTCTCAACAAACTTCTGTTGAATTTAACAGTTGGGCAGCTATAATTTGAGGAAAGGGATTAATGACCACTGTGAGCACCTAAGAATATAATAGTGGCCTGTTCCTAATTTACGAAGCTAGTTTCAGAAAGGGAATACAGGCAACGCCACAGGACAAGTACACAACTCATACCTCCTCCGTGACTCAGACCGGGTGATTAGCCAGAGGTCCGCGCCTCTGGCCACTCTGCCGCCGAGGCAGCGATATGAACTTCTGAGACCAAAATCAGTATTTCTCCGTCATTTCTGTCCACGCCAGGATTCGAACCCGGATCCCCTTATTCCGGAATAAGTCACTCTACCAATTGAGCTACGCGGACGTTTGTTCTGATTCCTATCTGCCTTTATGTCGTGTGCGTCCTGCTGGCAGGTACGTCACAGTACAAGAAACTGCCAAGCAGGATGCCCATCTTGCAAGAACATCTCATGTCCAAGGTGAGACAGGGATGTTTAATTTTAAGATAAAAACTAAACATCCCTGTTTCTACGTTCATGTTTGGTTTTGTTTTGTATTTCTGCCTGGGTCCATACCTAATCCCAGAAGCACTGCTTCTTCTAACATTTGATGTCAGTGGGTTTTGAGACTGTTGGCTTCTAACTTTTCACGCTAATGGGCATTTTTACGTTTCCCCCACACAGTGACTAGTACAAAATATTTCCCAGCGATTCATATGCAGATGCAATTGGGAAATTAAAAATGCGTAACTTTTCACGCTAATGGGCATTTTTACGTTTCCCACACAGTGACTAGTACAAAATATTCCCAGCGATTCATATGCAGATGCAATTGGGAAATTAAAAATGCGTAACTGTAATTTCAGGTCACAAACAGATACAGTATTTGGAGAAGCTTTATAAATTCAGAAAGCATTGGTATTTTTATAGAAATCTCCCGAAATAATGTGTTCTGAGATAGGTAACAAGCAGACGATGTGATACATACGTGCCTAAACGGAAACATGTATTTTACGCACCAGAAATATTTTATCCTGGAATGTTTTTCACAGTAGGAATTTGGAGTCTGTAACATTTGAGGATTCTGTAGATTATTTTGCAGATCCAGCAAAGAAATATAAAAATGTCCGTTAAGAAGTTTGACATGTCGTTGTATTAAATATGTCATGACTTTTAACTGAAGACTGAGTTATGGTAGAAGAAACTGTGATAGAAGTCATTAAAGGAAAGTCTAATCGCTTCCTTTAGAAATTTCCATAACATATCATTGGTCAGGTTGGCTGACTTTATGGTACATTGAAATTTATGAGCAGGGGCTACACACAGCAGCGACGAAGGTCATTAATGCATATGGGGATTAAATCGCAACAACATTCTGTCGTCATGACATATTTCCGTCAAAAAATGACGGCTTCAGGCTTCAGCAAAGGCGTTTATTGAGATGATCTGTATTGTGGCACCGGTAATCCACTACTCAAGGGCGTGATATCTATTCACTCGGACCTGTTGGACCTACGTTTGAATTGAAACATAATATATGTCTGTGCTATCAACCTTTGTTCTCTAATATCATATAAATTTGATTTATCTGGAGCACCGACAAAGAAAGTATAATGAAAATTGCAGCATTTCGTATCTTTAGGATAACTACCGCTACGCCTTGCTTCATGAGAAATAGAAGCCATTGACGAGGCCCTGCATCGATGATACGGCTCATTATTAGCATTCTGAGTGGGAGTTAATAGAGCAAATGACCAAGTAATATTCAGTTGAAACCATCTTTAGTGTCATGTTCGTGTTATTTCTATCATCATTCGAATTTTTTTCTGCGATTCCCATCAACTTTCCCGTTTTATTTTAACCGCTTTCTATTTTATTTCACGTATGCATTCACACATTTTCCGAAACTTTGCGTCTTTCATCCTAACTTGTCTAGTATAGTTTTAATTCTAAAGCAAGAGAGGTGCATGCCATCGTTCACACTAAGTTTCCCCTTATAGTGAACTAACTGTGTAGTTATAGTTTTAAAAACTGGAGTGCCAAAAGCTAAAAGAAAGAAAAACCACTTTCTTAAAAAGCTGTAATTTTTTTATTTGCTGCAAGATATATTGAAAGGCGACATCCTTCGTTATTTTATTTTCTTGGTATGGTACGAGCGCTCATATCGAACGTGCTCAGACGTGCTCAGACACCCCTCGTGAAATATGTAAGACTGTTAAAGAAACCGCTTTTAACTGCACAGCACACAACAGCTCGATTAAACTGGGCAAAAGACCCTATGTCATACGAATGGCTCCAAGAATTATTTAGCGATAAAAAGAAATTTAATTTAGACCGCCCAGACGGTGCGAACTATTATTGACATGATATGAGAACGGAAAAACGCCAAATATTCAGCCGGCAATACGGAGGAGGTTCTGTGATGGTATGGGTCTTTTTTGGATTTAATGGGCAAGGTAATATCTGCATTTTGTCAAGACGTCAAAATGCAGTAATATACCAGGATCTTTTAAAAAACAGTTTGCTCCCAGCTGCTGCTGATATAGGTGGTCATGATTGGGTTTTCCAGCAAGAAAGTGCGAGCATTCACAGAGCAACCCCTACGATAGCCTGACTGAGATCGAACAATGTGATATTACTGCCGTGGCCAGCTCGCAGCCCGCATCTCAAAACAATTGAAAATCTTTGTGGAATTTTGGTTCGAAGTGTTTATGGCAATCACCGGCAATTTTCAAGAGTTAAAGATTGGAAGCATCGGATTGAATTGAAATTTTATAGACATGATGATACACATGATGGCAAAAACAGGGCTGCTGGGCAATTACAGACGGATCTGTGGCACGCAGTCCGGTCATCTTCAGTAGCGCGTCGCACCGCCTCGTGCGGTGATACATGCTTCAATACAGTCCTTCATGGAGGCGAACGGACGCCTGATGTTGTCCTGCGGCAGACTGGCCCACACGTGTTGGATGGTGTGCTCCAAATCTCGGATAGTGCGGCACGGCGGCAGCTGGCGTTTCAACTGGACCCACACATGCTCGATAGAGGACATGTCCAGGGAGCGGACAGGCCATGGAAGTGTCTGGACATGACGTAGGCAGTCCTGGGCAACCCGAACCGTGTGCGGGCGGGCATTATCCTGCTGGTATAGCATACCTGGAATCCCGGCCAGGAATGGGAGCACATGAGGCCGTAGGATCTTATCCACATACCGCTGGTCCGTCAATGATCCACGGACCACTACCAGAGCTAATCGGCTATCATAGGCAATGGCTTCCGAGACCATAATTCCTGCAGTGGGGGAGGTTTGGCGCTCTATAGCGAAGTTGAAATTGTGCCGTTGACCAGGGAACCTCCACACCCGGACGTGATGATCATCTGTCCCTAAAACAAAGCGACACTCATCGCTAAACACTACACGTCGCCAGTCTGTGGCGTTCCGCGTCGCTCTGGCCTGGCACCACTGCAAAAGGAGCCGGCGACGTTCCGGTGTTAATGGCAGCACACGTAAAGGGTGCTGGGATCGCAGATTCTCTTCCGCGAGGCGAACCCCATCTGTGGAAAAGGTGTGGGGTTCACCTCGCGGAAGTGGATGCAATATAACGCAGCAATCGCTGCTCCACATTAGTTATTCTGCCCGTTACTGAATCCGGGTCGTCATTATGTTCAGCTGGTAGAGAATAACTAAGGGTAACTTCCGCGGTTTATTGGTGTCACTGCTATGCCATGTAACGGGGTGAAAGGTGGCCTAGCGCGCTATTAATTTGGTGGTCATAATGCTATGGATTGTGAGTGCATTTTGGAGAAACATTCCCATTCCTCTCAGAGGGAAAAATTTCAGTCTGTGTATAATTCCAACCTTGACACATCCTAGAAAGGCATAGACATTAAATTCAAAGCAATCCGAAAAATTCCAGTTACACAATAAAAGATAGAAAGAATAATGATGTATGTAAATTTGAAGGACAGAGAAAGAGGCATCTGGGTAAAACAACAAAGCGAAGCGTGATATGCACATTAAAAGTAATGAAATGGGAATGGCAAATCGAAAGAAATGCGGTAGATTAGTTAATAGAATGATTACGGGACACGGAAAAAGAGCAAGACCAAGACATAGATAGTTGGATGAGACAAAGAGAGTTGTGGTTAGAGCATGGACATCAAGAGACAAAATTAAAAGTAATGACATGAATATGGGCAAGTCACCTAACTCGAAGGGAAGATGGGAGAGATAAACTGGCTTGTAGAATAATCATGTGAAACCTTGAAGTGGGACACAGAAAAAGGAACACACCACCTGTCTTACGGATCAGAGAGAAACGAATCTCCCTGAAGAAATAATTCTTCACAAATACATGGAAGGCTCTACTCTACACGCGTCATTGCCGGTACAAAAGCGCGGCATTTTCAGGATTTTCTATGTAGAAAACTTGAAAATTACATCGCCCTGAAATGGTAATTCAGGAGACGCGGGTTTGATTTCCGCTGCAGGGCGGTGTAATTTTCAAGTTTAGAGAAACAGTGACATTTCTGCGCATTTGTGCCGACAATGACATAAGACATATACAGCTCGATGAAGCACATAAATAATTCAAGGAACAGCTTGGACATCAAGGGACGAAGACACAGGTAACTAGAGAGAGGCGGGATGGACCTTGATTCAGTCTAATTGCCTTGAAAAAGCCATCTGGTTGATGTGCGAAAGCTTGGAAACGCTTATGTATATATTGCTACCCCAATAAATCGGATCACTAGTATAGTGTTACTATTTCATAAAAAAAAAATTCTCTCTGTCGTTAATCAGAATGCTCTCCATTGATTAGAGTACCAATATAGAAAACTGCTCATGAAAAAGTGCTCGTTAAGAAACTCTCCAAAAGTACTTCTAAAAAATTCAAACCGCAGCTTTTATCTCCAACAAGAGCGTACTTCACTGACTTCTGAGTAGTTGTTATGGTTGCCAAACGCAAATTCCTTAAGAGAGAAAATGGCTTCAAAACGTTTGACAAAAAAATAAATAAAAATAAACGAAATTTGCATCAGAACACAGGAACTAGGAAAAAGAAGTTTTAATTATAGAAGGCGTCACACGTCTTCTTAAGACGCAAAATGTCTACCCTCTCAAAAGACTTCACCCCGAAACAACTTATTTATTATCCAAAGTTAAATATTCATATAGAGGAAAGAGTAACTTCGAACAAATGTGTCAAATCAAATAAAAACTTCACCGTCTTGGTACGATATTTAATAAAAGATGAAAATATTTACAGATTAAAATACTCCACTAGTTCTTTCGGGGCAACATTCACCCCATATCAGGTGGAACAGATGGGTAATTCAGCACTCGCTTAGCTTTTTATAGGAGTGCAGCGATGCACTATGGGAAAGAATCTTCAGTGTCATGTGGGTCGTGTTCCGATGTAATGGCAACAATCACGACCCACATGACACTCAAGATTCTTTCCCATAGTGCATCGCTGCACTCCTATAAAAAGCTAAGTTCCACCTGATGATGGGGTGAATGTTACCCCAAAAATACTAGTGGGGTATTTTAATCTGTAAATAGTTTCACCTTTTATTAAATATCGTACCAAGACCGTGAAGTTTTTATTTCATTTGTTAAATATTCAACTTTATTTTTACGGAGCCAGCGCGTTGCAATTTCATCAAGATTATTTCGTCACCGATGTCGTTGTAAATTTCGCGCATTAGGTTGCACTTAGCCATAATAAATTCAGAAGTAATAGCAGTTAACTCTATTTCCAGTGATAATCTCCAGTAGGCACGCACCGATGTTTATTCGGGAGGCATATCGCTTGAAAAGTGCCGAAAGGGATGCAGTTCACCAGCGTTGTTTCACTGATATGATATTTGCTATGACGAAAGAAGCGTTGTTATAATATCTGAATTCTTTTTTTCAAAATGAGAGCAGTATGTTAATCGATTTCTAATAAAATTCTAAGTGTTTCCGGATGAGGCGTTAATGCCATGAACTACTTTGCAAATAACATCGATTGCTGTCGCTACTTTGTCGCAGTGTGTCAGAGTTGATAATTTAACCGACTTCCATGGGAAACAAATAAAATGTAATATTTTAAAGATCAGAGAAAATGTGTCAGCTCATGCTTCTTAGAGAATCCCGAAGAAACACTTTTGTTCAATCTTTGGAAATCTTATTTGTGTCAAAGCTCTTTGAAGAAAATGAAGTTAGATAGAAGAAAGAAGCGGTGGAAGTGGCGACGAATATGTGGGAGCGTATATAGAATCTGCAGGAAGTTTTTAACATTTTGGAATTTGTCTTAGGCGAACTGAGTAAGTGCCGAAAAAAGTTGTAGAAATTTCAACATAGGAAATTATAAATTATAGGAAGGTGTTCCCTTCTCTTTCCCAATGTTTATTTTCCTGGTATGTCTTACAATAGCTGCCTATTAATCTCGAATATGTCAGCTACCTTTTTCCTACATTTTTTTTAAACTTTAAATTCGATGGGCATCAATAAATTCAACAAAATCCTGCTGGTGAAATACAAATCTATTCGGTCGACGGAAAATGCCAAAACAGAACAATTTGTTTCTACTAAATTCTTTGATTTCAGTTTAGGAATCTTCATTTCTGACGTTAGGTGATTGAGAATGTAAACAACCACATAAATTAAGAAGTATGACTCATTTCCGACAGTTTAAGTGTCATGTTTGATTCATGCTCTAAAACTAAGTGGTCTTTTTCAAGTATAATGTGCCTCATGCACTGAGTAGACGGTATTTCTTTCTGAAACTCTCAACTGAAAAAAATTTCAAATATTTACTGCCACAAGTTCGAGAACCTTTTCCAAATGTTTCAAATTAAAATAACATCAACTTTTACTTACTGTCCCAGAGGAACATTGGTTAATTCAAAAATTGCACACTTCACTATTGTTTCAAAAATTTCAGACTTCGCTCTTTTTCAGATATGAACATATTTTCACTAAATTATCTTTACAGATCTGGAACGCAATCAGTGTTGCGTTATCATCACCCAAAATTCCGAACTCTGTTAACTAGGCCTCGAAGCTCGGGTCCCTCCAGCTGACATTTCCTTAGAGCTCAAATCAGTTCTTACAGCGTGATGGTGTCCTTTAATATTTGGGAAATAATTGCATTGGTCTGGTCTACACAAAATTCACAGTATTTGTTGAAAATTATGGTGTTTTGTAGGCACACACCTTCGCATACAATGACACAAGTTTTTTGCAATGTTGTCTTTGTGATGTATAGCATTCGTGGACCGCGATTTTGCAAAGGGTATCGATAAAGGAACTCCGGTTATCCTTGATTTTTTTTATGGTTACTACTGGAAAATTGGCAGACAAGATTCGGCAAGACATCAGTTACGTCACGTGGTTGCCGGCTGCCACTAGCGGACCACATTAGGCTAGCCATAGCTTCAGGCACGTGTTTGCAGGGCCGCTGAAGGACCACTTGTGGCATCTACTGCCTGTGATGGATAACTGATGTCCCTGTTGTGGCATATGACAACTGATGGGGTGCCAACTATTGGCCAGCTGTTGGCCTGAACTGCTGGCTCTTCTGCTGGGCGCCCGGACATTTTATTGACCGTTCGGCAGCGGCAACATAGTGCTGGGCCAGCAAGACTGCTTTTGCTGGGTCGTATTACGGACGAAGGGTAAAATATGTTCAATGACATTTTCAGTGCAACAATATTCAGTGCCTTGTTTGTCGTTGTTAGACAATCGTTTTATTTTCTTTTTTTTTCTTTTTTTGCGGAAAGTCTGAGTGCCACAAGAAAATCAAATACAGTTGATAAGCTATGGGAATACAATGCTACAAATTAATAGACATACATTTTAGGAACAATGGAATTCTTTTCATCATTTCCGTTTTTCTCCCTGTAGATCAAAGTCAAAAATACAAATTTCGCAAAATCGAATACTTTTTGCGTGAGTTTTAGTACAGAGAGACCTACCGGACATAAAAATAGGTCTTTCCACATATATCTAGCATTAGTAAATACAATGGTTTATTTGATATTTAGTTAGCCCACAAATGTGCCAGATAATTCGAAGTCCGAACGAAGTTATAAAATATGATCTGAACTTGCGAATCTGCATATGTAAGTTTTAGGTATCTTTTCACTTCATCAATTATTTGCAAGTAAATTACAGTGCTAAGATAAACCAGAATCCGTTGAATTGAAATTTAGTAGGTACTCATAAAACTAACAAGGCTAATAAATTAGTATTGCAGAGAATAATTTACAGTCTGAAGATGGCAACAGAAAAATTATAAGTGTGAAGCGAGAAAAAGTATTCGTCAGTAATACAATGTTACAAAACTGTTACAATTCGTCAGTAATACACTGTTACGTACACTGTTACGAAATTTGTGGTAGGTTGCACCAAAAAGTGGTGCTATACCAGCTGCACCACTTTCTGAGAAAGTTTAAACCGCGTTATGTTACAAGGTTGCACCATGTTGTTGGGTTTATTTTGCACCACAGAAGGGTGTACCTTTTCTAAGAAAGTGGTGCAGCTGGAGTAACACCACTTTTTGTTGCAACCTACTACAAAATTTTTAACAGTGTTGCGATAATTCAGAATTCATCTAAAGTATCTACTGTTGTAGAACTTTTAAATGGTGACAAACTATCAGTAATGCAATCAGATACTCCTCACAATTGTTTTGCGCTATGGTAACATACACGATTTGCAACGAATCAAATGTAAAGGGCAGCTGAATGAAATATTCATGTTTATTTACAGCAGCGAACTGGCATTGAACATTAAGAGCGGATAATCATCTCAAAGAACAGTGCGGATAATCTTTCGATCGGATGATCTTTTCGATCATCCATACTTACTCAAACTTTTAGCTACAAGAGCGCAATGCTGCAATTGAAAGCATAATTCCATTGGTCTGGTCTACACAAAATTCACAGTATTTGTTGAAAATTATGGTGTTTTATAGGTACGCAGCTTCGCATACAATGGCACAAGTTTTCTGCAATGTTGTCTTTGTGATGTATATAATTCGTGGACTCTGCGATTTTGCAAAGGGTATCTATAAATGATTACCCTGATTAAAATATGCTATAATTCTTTATACAATGATGAGCTTTATATCCGTTTTCTTTTTAAAGATGGTTTGGCACGCGCATGAAGTTTATTTGCTGTTGTGTTTCGTCTACTGCATCCTCCATTAGGAGTGCTGTAGCAGCTATGCAATTAAGATGGCGTCTGTGACAGAGGAGGCACAATGAGTTGTGTGGCTGGCGGAAACAAATCTCTTGTCCGTGTTCAGCGAAATTTCAGAAAAAAGTAACAAAAGCAGCCGCCTGATGTGAAGTCAATAAAACCGTGGATGATAAAATGCTGGAAAGAGGAAACAGTGGACAAGGGGAAAGAGCATTGGTAGACCACCCTTCAAATTAATAGATTGGCTGAGACGGACCAATCCCATATGCCTCAAGATGACTAGACATTTCGCAGCTGAATTTCTTTCAGTTAGGTTATGTTAAAGATATTGTTTATGTAAAAGTTGTTCCAGCTTTCAGGACTTTGCCAGAGCACATTGCAAGTGCAATAGCAACTGTTACCCCACAGTTGTAGGAAAATGTATGGCGCTAGTGTGAATATCGTTTAGACATTTTGCATGTCAGTAGAAGTGCACATACAGAAGTTCCTTAAGTTAACTGACTATATATACACATATTATACGTTTGTCTATTTCTGTTTGAAACGGTGTTTAATTACCAGTGTTCATTTAAAAGCTACAACATACTTAAACCAGGATAATCATTTATGAACACCCTGTACTTTAGCCACCATACTGGAAGAGATAGACGTTCACAGATACTTTGTTCTTCCGATAACCGCACAGTAACAAAGCCTGTAAGATTTCTCGCGACAGTCGTTTGGCTGAGGTGACTGCGAATGCAAAATGTTCTGTAGCCCAAGTTAAGCGTACGATTTCAGGAAGGCTTTATACCATTGTTCACACGTGGACTCTCGTTGATGCGTTCGATGTTTTACTTAAGTCCTTCCTCACGCAAGCGTATGCCTCTGTTCTAAGCTACCTCTAAAATTCGAAGCAAAGCTGTCGTCAAGTTAACGTCCTGTTCTGCAATCGCGAACTGCCGTGGCTTCAATTCAGGGCGTTGTCGGCTTTCATTGTCGTGCAGTTTCCTGATCACGATGCTGACTGTTTCTCCACAAAAACTGATTCCACAACAGACTTACGCATTTTTGAACAACGCCTAAAAGACTGGATTAAATAAGCTTCTCAAACGTGAAATGAAATAATATTTATGTATTTGAAGTCTTGTGCTCAACTGTCGTTAAGGAAAAGAAAAGGACCACTCTAGAGTGACGTAGTTAATCAAGTCAAGAAAGTATGTTAAATGGGAAAGCAAGTAATTTTTCTCAACTTGCAGTTCACTTCTGTTGGTGAAGTTTGCTTGTAGGTGAAGAGAGACTGGGGGATCAGCTAGTGTTTCCTTTTCTATGAAAATTAGAGAAGCAGGAGATTTGGTCCGTACGAGGGTATTTTTATACTCTTTCGGATATACCGATTTTATTTTTCTAAAAACTTAATTTTTTTTCTTCTGCTTGTTCAGATGATTCACTTTTAAGACGTCATTGTGCTGTAACAGACGGTCAGTGCGTGCGATATATAATTTTTTAATTTCGGCTGTTCGTGTTAAATTTTCGATTTCATGCAACGGCCGTCCTTACTTGAATTCAAGTCTTTATCTTGTATTTTGCATATGAAATCAAAAGAAGGTAATGGTCTTCGTTCAGAAATAATGGCTTCAGCTCACCCGGATATGCAGCCAATGTTCTTTGAGTTAAAGAAGAAAAGTGTCGCGTTCTTCGGAAATATTTATTTAAAATGTTCTGGTAACGAAGTAACCAATTTTTATCACATCATGGAAAAGGATTATCTTGTGTATTTAACTCGGGATCAAGACGAAAAGTAAAGACTCCTCTTCTTTAAATCACTGATTTCAACTGACCCAGTGCCTCGCCAATTTTATCACTTCATATGAAAGCGAGGGTTTAAATTAAAGAAGAAAAGTAATCATTTGAATTAAAGAAGAAATGTGATGGGCTGCCTGCCTTCTGCTGCGAATATCGATTTTAAGACGGCTTGGTAATGAAGTAGCCAATTCCATTACTTAGTGAAAAAAAACGTTCTGTGTACTTTATATGAATTTTAGAAAAATGATAGCAATCAGGTGTTGTTTTTTTTAACGCTGGATTCCCACTCACAAAACATTGCCGCTAAAAATTTCCCCTTCATTGAAAACTTACCAAATCGTATAACCAAGAGCATGATGTATACTTATTCTCTAAAACTATACGTTCAAAACACAGTCATTTAAAACTTAACTGTTTCAAAAGACTTACAGCATTTCAAGTGAGATATTCTCTGGCTTGGTTCTTCAGCAAATATTATTCTGAAGTTACTGAGCTTTCAATATCTCTTTACAGAAACTTAACTTTTGAAAAAGTTACACAACTCGACATAAAAAATGCCATACCAAGAAGGAATGCACGGAATGAGATGAAACTTACCACGCATGCTGACAAGTAGCCGAGAAAGAAGTGATTTAACTTTTGAGGGATTACACAAATGCGGTGGACGAGGAGAGAGTACAATGTGTCCTTCAATACATTCGGCAAGGCGCGTGGCATCGAGTAGATAAGCTCCTGGATGGAGTCGTTAGGTATCGCTGACCATGCGTCGTTGGCCTGGGCCCACAATTAATCAACATTACGAGGGGGTCGTGCAGAGGCGTTAAGTCGTTAGCCAACGACGTCCCACACATCCTCTACTGGCGAGAAGTTTGACCAAGACAGCACTTCAACATCTTGTAGGCACCATTTACTGATGTTGGCAGTGGGCAGTCTGGCGTTATCTTGTTGAAATTGGACATCAGGGATACCACGGAGTCACGGCAACAAAACGGGATGCTGCACCTGATCGACGTACCTTCGTGTACCCACCATGCGTACGAGCAGTGGTGGGCAGTTGAAATTGATAGCTCACCAAACTCTGACGTCTGGCTGAGGAGCTGTATGACCCTCATGGAGGGTAGCAAAATCAACCCTGTTATCACGTCATCCCAAGACTCTCAATCGGCGATCAAGAGCACTGAAACATAAGCCAGATTCGTAGCTGAATGCGGTATTGTTCCATTCGTTTCGCCAGGCATAATCTGGTGAGATACCACTGTAAATTTGGCCGACGCTGTGCTGAGGTGACTAACAGTCAGCGCAGTGGGTGGAAAGATCGCAAACCTATCTCCGCCAATCTGCGATTCACAGTCCGTGCCGAAATGGGGATGTCCATAGCTTCCTGTACATCTCATCGAATGTCATCCACTGTGGATTGTATGGCAGCTACGGCTTGCCGTCGGAGGCTGCTATCGAGTGACTCGGACGTCCGCCTATACGTGAACCAGTCCCACTACGGCGACTCTCGTTACTTTCCTCCAACCACTGTCGCCACATTCGGTCGACAGTCGTTGCATCCTGAAGTGTTTCCGCCACGATGCGACGCAGGGGCAAACCAACCGTATAGTGCGTTCACTATAACTTGACAGTTGGGAAGGATTCACTTAACCAGTTTTAGGGGAGCTTCGCATCGTAAGCAGCGTGCTTAAAACTAATCGCCTCCAACCCTCTTGGAGCAGGGCAATAAACAATGAAGATACGGGGTGGATGGGGAGTGTTGGCAGTCCCTCCTAATGCTGATTCCTTCAATGGTCTTTGTGGGAGGGAAAAGAATAAGGCATTCTTGAACATCACCAAACGACCCTTTCCGACTTCTGTTACTGATTTCTCAAGCTAGCTTTGTAGCAAGCAAGAGATCTTTACTCACGGTTTGTTTCTTTTGCTGTTTATTTAATCTTTTTTTTTTTGTGACACTGTTTTTTTTTGTGTCCCAGGATACCTATCGCCAGCTCATCGAATAGATACCTCGCCGCTGTTTTGCGGTCTAAACGGGGTCATACAACTTATTAGGCAGGTGATCATAATGTAATATGGCTCGTCGGTATATACATCATCACCATCATAATCAACCATTATCAATCCACTGCTGGATAAAGGGCTCCCCAAGTTTCTTCCACAACGGTCTATCTTGTGCCACTCTCCTCCATGTCACTCCTAAATGCTTTCGAATTTCATCCACCCATCTCCCACGTGGTCTTCTTCTGGGCCTTTTTCTGTCTCTTGTAATCCATTCTACAATTTCGGTTACCCATCGGTGGTCCGTTGTTCCAGCATATGTCCAGCCCGTTGCCATTTCAGGGATTTTACTTTGATCATGATGTATTTCTATCTTGTAACTTTCCTTTTCGACGAGTTCCTGCAGAGCATAATCCAGAAAAAAATGTTCTAAAAAGGCCTGTGGCCTTTTAGAACGTTTCTCTCATTAGGTATAACACCTAATGAAAAGGTGTTAAACACCTTTTCATTTTAGAAGACCTTTTCATTAGGTGTCATAAAATGTTTACAAATGCGAAATATCTAGGTTGTAACTTAACATTTTCTAAAAAGGCCCATGACATAGTGTTTTTTCTTTTTTATTTATTGTATTGGGGTTTAACGACCACCGTGAGCAACTCAGTGGGCTAAAAGTAGTCGCCCATCCCTAATTTAGGGCTACTGGTTTCACGGAAGGGAGAGAACCAGCGCCGTAAGACCAGCACAACATCCATGCCTCACTGGATTCGAACTCAGACCCATCTCAGCTGTATGATCAGAAGCCATCGCTTAAACTACTGCGATAGCTTATTTATTTCGTACACGTCTGTAATTGGGTGAAATTTTTATACATCAAAAATTCGTTTGAATCATGATATTTGGATCATATTTTATTTTGCCCACTACTTTGACGTAATTTCAACAATGAACCTGGTGGGGGAAGGGTCAAAGCAGAATTGGACAAGTGTTCATTTTTCAACCATGCATTTTTACATTTTCTTGCTAACACTGATTCGTTTATGAAACGGGTGTAGGAGAACTGTCCACAAAACATTTGAGGGGCCTTATAAAAAATGCATTTTTGACCGCTTCGTGGACACGATCCCCAGAGGTTGGTTATCTGAATCATATGAAGTTTCCGTAATTTCGTCTTTTCTTAATTGCGGTTATTAATGTAATTCTTTATACAAATGTTTATGATCTTCAACTCAACAAAAGATTTCAGGATTTACAACAAACTACAATTAATTATCTGGGGGCATGTCCTGCCTCAGGAAACCTGTCGAGGAAGGGGGGGGAACCACAAAAGTATAAAATATAAAGAATTTCTGGTCCGATCGGGAGATTTTTAGCATTTACAACCTACATCTCAAACTCTCTGAAGACATGTGCTGACTCACGAAACCTGTCCGGGAGGAGGGGTAGGGTGGGGTGGGGTGGGGTGGGGTGGGGTGGGGGTTCCTAAAATATAAAACAAAAACAAAGTATTTCTAGTTGTAAATGCTGAAAATCTCTCGATTAGACAAGGAATAAGAAATTCCTTGCCGCCCCGGTGGCGCAGTGGTCTAAGGCGCTAGCCTCTGATCATTCGTCCGTAAGGGGTACGGGGTTCGAATCCCGTCGGGCGTGGATGTTGTGTTTGTCTTACGGCACTGGCTCTCTCCCTTCCCTGGAACCAGTGACCCTAAATTAGGGACGGGCGACTGCTTATAGCCCATTGAGTTGCTCACGGTGGTCGTTAAACCTCCAATAAAAAAAAGAAATTCCTTACATTTTACACTTTGGGATCTTCCCCCCCCCGGCCCGACACAGGTTTTCTGCGTTATCACATGTTCGTAAAGAGTTTGTTCAGATTAGTTTCTAAACGCTCAAAATCTCCCGATCTGATCGGAAATTCTTTGCATTTTACACGGGTTTTTACCCCCCCCCCCAACAGGTTTCCTGGGTAAGCACATGCCCTCAGATAATTTGTTGAATTCTAGCTTGTGAATGCGGAATATCTCCCGATCGGACCAGAAATTCTTTATATTTCATATTTTGGGTTTTAAGCACCCCACCCCCACCCCCGGTAAGTTTCCTGGGTTTGCACATACACGCAGAGAATTTGTTTAGCAGTAGTTTATATACCTTGAAAAATATCGTAAATAAGAAAATACGAAATTACGGAAATTTTATGTGTCAGATAACCAATCTCCGGAGACGTAGCCGCGGAGCAATCCAGAACGCAATTTTTATACGGCCCCTTAAAATGTTTGTGGCCAGTTCTGCGCTTTGTCTTTTTCCCGAAAATCATGGAAATGTTTAAATTTCTTACTGAAAATGAAATATTTAAAAAAAAAAAATTTGGACAGTAGTTGCTTAAGTAGTGGGGAATATAGCGACACGAAATTTGTTTATGCAGAACAATTTTATGGCACTGAAATTCCAATGTATCCAGTTCTCCGGTGTGGCCAGTTCTCCGTACCCGTTATGATATGAGATACACACTTCAATGTGGAGGGGATATTTATATGGCTTCCTTATCAATATCATGCTTTTTGGGAAATTTTTCTCCTTGGTATTTCTATTCGGTCACCCGTAGTGAGATCCTAGATGTGCACTAATACTGAGGTACAAAAATAATGGCCCAGCCCTGGACCCAATGTCTGCTTAAAGAAATGTGCTCAGCGATAGTGTATATATACGATATATAACTACCGAAGACTTTTCGTTTAAATTGTATCACAGAGAACAAAAAAAATAATAATAATAATAATAATAATTCCCCGTGTTATCTGTAAATGCAATGACAGTATTCGACATTTGCTACCGAATATTAACAGCATGCATTTTCTTATTAAAACCTAGCCGTGATTGTTTCCTTATTTGACCGCATTTGGTTGAAACTTTTAATGTGAACCTCCGGGCCCATCATGGAAATCCGATACCATCTCACAAAACCGTAGAGGATACCCAGCATGCAAAGTCTGCGGTATCCTTCATGCAAAGTCTATTTAACGAGAAGCTTCGAAGCGCCACAGGGAGTCCCTCCCCCTCCACCTCCCGTCGTCATTGTTCAAAGGCTCTTTGGTCTGCTGGAAGCGATTAGTTCCTAAAAGGCACGCTGCTTACTCCCCTCAAACTGGTAAAATGAATCCTTCTCAACTGCCAACTTAGAGTGAACGCACTATACATGGCCTCATGATGAAGCCTTTGGTAAAAGTATCCGTGTGATGGTAGTATTCCCGATAACGTCGCACAGACGAAATCTCATTCCATACATGTGCTTTCGCCACCCAGATCACTCGGGTGCAGTAGTTCACACGCCCACTTGAGCACGACCAAACTTAGTTAAGCCAAGCCGTTCTGCCCTGTGATGTCCCTCACCTATCACATGATTGGTTCGCAACTGCTATAGTTCACACAAACGAAATGTCGACACATACCACCAGTTATCATACCGCTGCGACAAATTCTTCCTGGTGTTGCACTTTCTATGTCAAGCAGTGTATATAAATATTTAACTTTTAAAATCCTCTGAAATTGTTGCTCTTTGAAAACAGACACTGAAAAGCAACTTCCAATAAAAGTTTCTAGGAAGATCGTAAAATGGTTTCGCTGTTATCGAATGGAAAAGTACGCCTATCGCGCTTTCCAGAAGGTAACGACATTTGGAGTCAAGACCATTATCAAACTGAGATTTACGTATATTAACCGCAATACATACTTGAGGACCTCAGCCACATCATTTCTTCGGTGCATTTTAGGCAAATTTAAGAACGTATAATTTTTGACACAGCTAAAATAACTGATCTTGAAGTACTCGTAGAATTACCGTTTGGTTTCATTTTTTCACCCTAATCATTCAGATCTTTCTGCAAATGTTTCTTAACACGAAAACAAATGTTTATCAAAACTGTCAAAGAAATGATGTACAGTTTTTCAAAACTATATAATCAGCTCTAGATACATATGTTTATAAAAGTCTTCCTTTGGTTGAGGACACATTTGGTGTCGCTGGGATTAGGAGCACAACGATCGCCATTTCACTTCTGCTGTGGTCTGAGGCGCTGGCTTCTGACCATTCATACCACATGGGCCAAGGATCGAGTCTCAGATGAGACATGTCTGGTGCGCCTTCCTCATGACTCTGTGCGTTCCCTGGAACACGTGGACCAAATTTCGGGACTGGTGGCTGCTTGTAGTCCCAAGAATATGGCTATAAGCAGCCATATTCTAAGACATTATGATATTTAAACGAAACGAAAAATAAAAATTTGCCGTTAGGTAGCGTAAGCGTATTTTTATCACGACTTATAAAAAATTACGTGCATCTAGTGCCCCTTTTTGTAACATGAAATATCTTCGTCTATACGACATATCATAGAAAATTCTTCTTTTAGGGGAAAGCACTAGCTTTGCAATAATGATTCATGTACTTTCAAATTGCTCTATTCCACAGCTTTTCGTGCACTTTTCGCTTTGCATTGTGACTAGTTTTTTCCCTTGGTAGAGAACCCGAATATTTTCGCACGGAAATATAAGTCATTATTTACTTCCTCTTTTAAAAGTACGATTCTAAAAATTCCTATCTTGGCGGTTTTGGTTGTCAGAATGTTTTCATTTTCAGAGTATAGCAATTTTTGTTTGTAAGTGCAGCTTCCTGTAGTCGTAATTGGGAGCAAAAAGTATTCAGACTTTTGCAGTTTCTATAACGCAAAAGTTTCTGCCTCCCCGGTGGCGCAGTATTTTAAGCGCTGGCTTTTGACCAATCGTCCAAGGTGGATCTGAGTTTGAATCTCCGTGGAGCACAGATGGTGTATTTCTCTTACTGCACTGGCTCTCTCCCTTTTCTGGAACCAGTGGCCCAAAATTAAGGACGGGCGACTGCTTATCGCCCATGGAGTCGCTCACGGTGGTCGTTAATCCGCCCCTTCATCCGCTCCCTGCAAAAAAAAATTCTGCTTTGAAGCTTAAGAACAAGTTCTATGATATTTCAACTTCTACCAGATCGGTTTGGAACCAAAACCGGCCAGCTTTCATTTCCATCAATATGTCAACATAATGTCTGTTTTTTAAGGGCAGTATTCTTTCATTAAAAGCATTACGGTGTATTATTTTAAATTTGTAAACACATAAGCGATTCTCAAAGTCCCATTTGACAAATTGTCTGAAATGTGTGTGCGTGTGCATGTGTGTTTAGGTATGTGCTATTTATTATTGCCATTGTGTCCGTTCATTTGTGGATAGAATATCTCTGCACCTATTAGTTATATTTGAGAAATTCTTTTTGCGTTCGAAAGCCTCAAATGCGAAACCAATGATCCGTGCCTTTTGGCTTTTTCTTTATGTACAGCTTCGCCGCACAGAGAGTAATCGCAGATCCAACTGAAATCAAAACATAATGTTTTTCATGTCATTGCTCCGAAAATTCCGATTGAAACAATTTTTCTGTTACTTCGATACCTTTTGCCACGGAGATAAGTTTTCGTTCAGCTAATAATGCACAGCTTTCCCATTAGAAGGTGATGATATACAGGGGTTTATCAAAATAATGGAAACACCGACTATGACTACAGTACACGGAATACGACGTATACAAACCACAGGGATGACGTTGCCTGTTTTATGAAATATACACGGTCGAGTCACATTATTGTGACCACCAGCTAATATCCAGAGTAACCGCCTTGTGCAGCGCGGACAGCAGCTGGACGGGCTGGGAGTGACTCAATAAGGTGCTGAAAGGTGTTCACAGGTATGTGGAACCATACGGACTGCATTGCATCTGACAGCTACGTGAGGATACGTGGTGGAGGATCCATCGAGCGAACAACACGATCGAGGTGGACCCACAGATGCTCAATTGGGTTTAAGTCTGGAGAATTTGGGGGTCAGGAAAGTACTTTGAAGTCTTCATCGTGCTCTTCCAACCACTCTCGGACATTTCCAGCTGTGTGACACGTCGCATTGTCGGGCTAAAAGATCCCATCCACCCCAGGGAAGACAATCAGCATGTATGGGTGTGCATGGTCTGCAAAGATGGATGCATAACGACTTCGGTCCATAGTGCCTTCCACAGGTATGAGTGGACCCAGGGAATGCCACGAAAACATTCCCCAGACCATAACGCTACCCCCACAAGCTTGTGTTCTTCCAGCAATGGTTGAAGAGTGTTTGTTCTCCGATGTTTCTCGCCTTTTACGCCAACGTCCATTCGTTCGATGAAACAGAAAACGTGACTCATCGGAGAAGGCAATCCTTTGCCAATCAGCGGAGGTCCAATTCCGATACTGCCGTGATAATGTAAGCATTTTTCTGCCGATGCACCGTCGTTAGCATAGGTGCAGTGACCATCCATCTGCATCGGATCCCCATACGCAGCAGGGTTCGCTGAACTGCCGTTTTAGACACACTTCCGGTAGCCCCCTGGTTCATTTGCCAAGTGAGTTGCTCCACAAGGGCGTGACGATCGGCCCTCACGCACCTTCGGAGCCGCCGTTCACCTCTCACATCAATGGCACGTGGTGCTCCGCAGATTCCACATCGCTTATTCGCAATGGTGCCATTTCTCCAATCACGATGCACTTTAACCACAGCAGCACGCGAACAGTTCACGAACTGCGCTGTTTCAGAAATACTGCCACCCTCGGCCCGAAAGCCGATAATCATCCCTTTTTGAAAATCTGATAAATCGCTGCTTTTATCCATGACTGCATGTTTTCAGAATGCCTACAGCACACTTTCTATATATACCCTCCTAGCCAGCTCATGACACGTGCCTTCTTTCATTGGCTAAGCGCTGTTGATGTCAAAAGTAGGAGGTGGTCATAATAATGTGACTCAACTGTGTGTAAAGGGATGAAGTGCGATGTCGTCTATCACGTAGCAGTGCCACAGTCGCAGATGAAACGGCTGTATTGGAGTAACGGCCGAAAATGTCAGATCTCAATGCCCTCAAAAAGGCATAATCATTAGTGCACTTCTTTCATGAGTTTCAATAACTAGAACGGCAGGAACGGTAGGTATAAAATAAGAAACAGTATCAAAGATTATGACCTCCTTTAAAAAAGACATGGCATTGCCTCCAAGCGTGTACGAAGATGTCAGATAGGGATAGGCGAACATTGGCACCGATTGTATAACTTAACACAAGACCACGGCACCGCAGATAGCAGCAGAGTTGAACACCAGTCGGAATGATCTCGTTTCCGTTACAACAGTTCGTCGGAACTCCATCATGGCAGTATTTATGGCTGTGCTACAATCCACAGACATCTGTTGACAAACATCAATGCAATAAAACGTGTAAGGTGGTGCAAAGCGCACATAAAAACTGGAAGGCTAAAGACCAGCAACGTGTCATATGGTCTGATGAATTGTGCTTTGCATTGTTTTTTTCCACTGGTAGGTTTTTTTCATAAAACAAAATTTTGTCACTTAGAGGTGTTATTGCGAATTTCTGTTTGCAACATACACTATCTACAAATAAGTAATTGAACACCTGTGATAGCAAAGGAAAACGAAGTTTATTCACCTTCAATAGTTGGTGGAGCCTCCACGAGCGGCGATTACAGTTGCGACCCTCCGGGGCATACTCTCAACCAGGCGTTGTACGACGGCTAGCAGTATTTTCTTCCAGTCGGCTTGGAGAAGACAGGTCAGTTCTTTCAACGATTTCGGACGGTGGGGGCATCCCTTAAGTCGACAATCCAACTCGTCCCAGAGGTGCTCGATAGGGTTAAGGTCCGGGCTCTGCGGAGGCCAGTCTATTCGATTAACCCCATTGTCACCATACCAAGCCATGGTGGACCTCGCAACATGACAGGTGGCATTGTCATCCTGAAAGTAACATGGGTCCACCCCGTAAAACTGCCACAACGTAGGAAGCGCATGCTCATCCAAAATGGTGCATTTGGTCTCGGTGTTGAGTCTACCAGGAATTGCGACCAAGGGTCTCGTTCCATACCAGGAGAAACACCCCCACAGCATAATTCCACCGCCGCCGAACTTCACAGTTGGCATAGTACATTCCGGCAGGAGGCGTTCTCCAGGCAGACGCCAAACCCAGACCCTGTCATCCGAACGGTAGAGGGTGAACCTTGATTCGTCGCTCCAGAGAACCTGTTTCCACTGTTCAACGGTCCACTGCCGACGTTCTTTGCACCACGTTAGCCGAGCAGCGCTATTGGACTTGGTAATCAAAGACTTGTGGGCGGCAGCACGTCCATGATAACCGAGCAGATGGGATTCCTTACGGATGGTATTCATCGAAAGAATACTGCCGGATGCCTGTTGAAACTCCTCGTGGATGTGGCCCATCGATTTGGTGCGGTTCTTCAGAATTTCTCTGGCCAGCACCCATCGGTCTCTGACTCCCAGTTTTGTGGGTCTGCCGTGTCGGGGCACATTCCGACAGTCACCTCTCATCTTCGGCTTGACAATCACGTAGGCCACTGTCGATTTTGGGTACTTCAGCTCGCTGGATATGTCACGTATGGATCGGCCATTTCTGTGATACCCGACGATTACACCTTTCTCGAAATCAGAGAGCTCCGAATTGTGTGGCATCTTGCATGCGACTGGTTGCGTTGTTGTTTCCCACACGATATTTAACGGCGGCGGCCCTGATGTGTATCAGGCCGCAGATATCGTCGATTGCAGGGGTGTCCAATTACTTGTTGGTAGTTAGTGTATTTGGAGACCAATCTAGGCATCCAAACAAGTCAATTAAAAAATTATTTTTTGTTCAGATATCGCTCACTATGAATATTATTTTATAAGTATTTCCTGTCCAAAATGATTAGGAATTAATTTCTTTACTGGAGGATAACGAAGCCGTGTCCCCTAACTCCGGAGTAAGTCGCTCTCCCAACTGAGCTACGCGGACTGAATTTCTCGCTGCAGATTTGTCGTCTTGACACATGTTTTCACCTCTGTAATACGGCAGATAGTATTTGACGATATATTCACATTTGAAAGTCCGCTTTAAAAATTATTTTTTTCACTTGCTCCCATTCACTGCGAAAAAAACTTTGCATATATTTTTTTAATATTTCGTAATGAACATTTCAGAGGCTAGGTGGCGTAAGCGTGTTTTCCTGTTTGCCACAGTATCTCCGATTTAAAAAGTCTGATTCAAAAATTACTTTTGTTTTCGCTAAAAGAAGACTGCAACTATTTTCCACTTTAATAATGTCCAGCTTTCCATTCAACATTCGTACATGCCAAAACTTTTTCTTGCTATCATTGCTTCTAAAAGTTGCATTTTAGAATTTCTTTTCCCATCTCCCTGTGTATATTTTGTATTTCTTCAAGTTGCCCAGTTCTGCTCCTAGTAGAAGTCGCCGTGCACTTCAGTTTGCAAGAGTATATGTGATTCTAACACACCGACAGAAAAAAAACTTTTTGGTAGGATACCCTTCACTATGAAGAACTTTTTGAACCTATTTTTCTCTCTAAATAATGCTCAGTTTTCCCTCTGGGAAGACAATTTCATCCGTATCTCTGCTTCTATTTCTACGATTTGATAAACTTCTTTGCTTTCGATACTGTGAGGAACATTTTGTGTTGAAATTTTGATTCTTCATAACGCACATTTCTGCCGCTAGTGTGTGTAGCTATTTGTACTTGAAAACGTTTCACCGATTCTTGCAATCAGATTTAAAAAAAAATAAAAATAAAAAAATAAAACTGGTTCCATTCACTGCGAGGAACGCTGCTCAGTTTCCCGGCTTTAGATCGTAACGCATTTTATTTTATTTTTTTGCTATGGATTTTCTCCGTTTTTAGCTTTGAAAACTAATTTTTGAGTCAGCATTCAAAAGACGCCTTCATTATACCCAAGAAACCGGTGTTATGTTTCTCTTGCTTCATTCAATTTCTGCAGCCAGTACTACAATTTTCCATGCTCTGCAGAAATTTTAATTAAAAGCTTTCCTCTTAGTTACACCAAATTTAGATTCGCATTTTTAAGGTACCTTAATTTTTATAGAGACTGAAAAAATTGTCTTAACATCTACCAGGGCAAACGGTGTTGTTATACACACGTCTTCGGATTGTGTAGATCCATAATTTTTCCACCAGAAGAAGTAGCAATGCATTTGCATTTACTAAATTATCTACGTTTCTCGAAGTTCAATTTTAATATTTATTTTTGCATCACACTGCTGTCACACGTTTATGGTTTTTCATGCATTCCTCAGTTTTGTTGCCGAGGAATTCTTTTTCCGGGTAAAGTAAAATCCGTTTGTTATTTTCAGACTCCGAGCAGTACTAGCGAGTGTTCCAAAAGGCGTGCTCATTACGTTCGGTAATTCAATGGCTATATTTGCACGTTATCTCAATTTTTGAAATTGTTTCTACGTTCAACGGCTGGAACTACGAGCAAAAGTTTCAGTTCATTTCTTGCTTTCCACGTTGCACAATTCCATCCCCAAGCAATGCAAATGCATCTTTTATATTTCTATGAGGTGAGTGAACATACATTTGTAAGTTGCACAATATTTTCTCTTTAAAAAACAAAAGAACTGTTTGAAAAATTCTTTTGCACCTGGTTACGAGTTAATTTTTAAAATGATATTTTAGTTTTTTTCAATGCGAAATTTCCTCGCAGTGTAGCAGAAATTTGACATTATACTTCAATGACATATTCACTTCTAATAGACAGATTTGGAAATTTCTTTAAACGTATGCTAGTCGTAAATGCGATCAGTATTTTGCGCATGTTTTTGCAAATGATTTATATCTTTCTCTAGCGTTTTCTTATTTTAGCGTCATTTGGGAACACTGGTTCTATGGAAGAGGCAGAGCACCATGAGACATCTGCTTCATCCGGGAACATCTGGAACGAATGATCCGAAGATAGCACACTTTACCACTCGGTCACCAGAGAGGTATTTGCTCTACTGTAATACAATTCCTGAGTTTCAAAAAGTCTCATTTTTAGCACGTCTTTTGTAAAAAAAGATCGTGCTTATGTTACCGGTTTGTCCGTCCGCCCGTCTTTACCCACGATATCTCTGCAACTATTGCTCCGATTTGAAAAATTCTTTTTGCATTGGGAAACTTGAAATATGCGAATGATAATTCTTTATTTCGTTTTTTTTTTACGTGTACAATTTCGCCGCTAGAGGGCGTAAATGCAGATGATGTCGAATTCAAAAATACGTTTTATTCCACATATTTGCTGCTAAACATCCGATTGAAAAAAATATTTTATCTTTCGATTCCATTTATGTCGAAGAGTGTTTTAGATATAGTTACTTTTTCAAATTACGCATAGATTTTCCGCTAGCGTAACAGTAAACTACATTTTCCCCAATAACTCTTCTTTTAAAACTCCGATTTGAAAACTTTTTTCTTCAGCGGATACACCTCCTGATGAAAAATCTTTTGCATATAATTTCAAATTTTTGGTAAATAATACTTTGGCCACCAGGGGGCGTAAATGTTAATTTTTGCTTATGATGTATTTGCCATAAAATCTGAGCTTCTAAAATATCGATTGAAAAAATTCTTTCGTGGACTGATGCCACTCACATCGATAAACCTTTTCGGAATATTTTCTTCTTAAAATATTCCACAGTTCTCCGCCAGGGGGCGTAGGTGTATATTTTATTTTTGTCAATATCTCTACTTCTAGGAGTACGATTTCAAAAATTCCTTCTTTGTTGGATAGTGTTTTCAGTGTGACATGTTTTTCATATAATTTCAAAATTCTCAAGTAATTCATAGACTTTCCGCTAGGGGGCGTAGAGGTAAATTGCCTTTACCCCATATCTCTGCTTCTAAATCTCCGATTTGAAAAATTCTTTCTGCACCGGATACAGCTCCTGATGGGAAATCGTTTGCACATAATTTCTAATTTTTGTGAAAAAAATGGTTTGGCCGGCAGGGGGCGTAAACATCAATTTCCGCTTCTGATGTATTTGCAGCAAAATATGAGCTTTTAAATTCTCGATTGAAGAAAACTTCGTTTGCAGACCGATAGTACTCATGCTGACAAACGTTTTAGAAACATTTTCTTCCTAAAATAATGCATGGTTTCTCCCCTAGGGGGCGTAGATGTATATCTTATTTTTGCCAATATCTCTACTTCTAGGAGTCCGATTTGAAAAATTCCTTCTTTGTTGTATAGCCCAGTGTGACGTGTTTATCATAAAATTTCAAATTTTTTTAAGTAATTCGTAGACTTTCCGCTAGGGGGCGTAAAAGTAAACTGCTTTTTCTCCTATATCACTGCTTCTAAATCTTAGATTTGCAAAAATTATTTTTCACCGGATACAGCTCCTGATGGGAAATCATTTTCACGCAATTTCTAATTTTTGAAAAATGGATTGGACACCAGGTGGCGTAAGTCTTAATTTCCGCTTCTGATGTATTTGCAGCAAAATATGAGCTTCTAAAATCTCGATTGCAAAAAAAGTAGTTTGTTGACCGATACTACTCATGTTGACAAACCTTTTAGGAACATTTTCTTTTTGAGATAATGCATGGTTTCTACGCCAGTGGACGTAGATATATATCTTATTGTTCTCAATGTATCTATTTCTAGGAGTCCGATGTGAAAAATTCCTCCTTTGTTGGATAGTGTTACGGATGCGAAATGTTTTCCCTATAAATTCAAAATTTCCATGTTAATCATAGACTTTCGCGCTAGGGGGCACAAAAGTAAATTGCGTTTTCTGCGTTATTTCTGCTTCTAAAACTCCGATTTGAAAAATTCTTCCTGTATCGCGTACAAGACCTGATGGAAAATATTTTTCACAGAATTTTTAATGTTTGGTAAAGAATGGTTTGGCTACCAGGGGGCATAAGTACTAATTTCTGCTTCTGATGTATTTGCAGCAAAATCTGGGCTCCTGAAAACTCGACCAAATTTTGTTTTTTCTTGGACCCATACCGCTTATATGGAAAAACCTTTTGAGAATACTTTCTTCCTAAAATAACGCATGGTTTTACCACCAGGGGACGTAAAGTCACATCTTATTTTTGTCGATATCTCTGTTTCTAAAAGACCAATTAAAAAAAATTCTTTCGGTGTTGGAGAGCATTTCCGGTGCGAAATTTTTCTCATATAAATTCATGTTTTTCTTAACGCAGAAGTCAGCAACCAGAGGGCGTAAGCTCACGATTCCGTTTACAGCAATATCTGAGGGATTAAAAACCAGATTGAAAAACTTCTTTCTTCCGTCAGATACTATTGTTTTCCATACCGGTTCCATTGACTTTGAATAGCTTTGATAAATTTAATTTGCGTCAGAACGGATTCAAAAGGCGTGCTTATTACACCCGAAAATTCGGTGTCATTTTTCTTGTTAACTTTCTTTTCGCATTGAAACGCTGAAACCATGACCACAAATATAAATGCATTTTCGTCCTTTTTGACTGATTTTTTTTCGTAACTTGTAGCCAATGGTTTCAGGAGGAGACAATACCGTTGGACAAACGCACCAAAAAAGCTTCGTTTGCAACTCGAATAATTAGTAAGAAACCAGCGTCTCTAACAACTCGGCCACCCAGGCGAAAAGCGAAAATTTTCCAACTTGGAGACGGAAATTTAGGGTTTCAGTTTGACGTTTTCACACGTTCTATACTCACTACTGGAAAACGTCTTTGACACGAGCTGTAGGCATGGTCAGTAATATCCGCACCCGCTTACTCTCTGATTTTCCAGATGCCTTTCTCTTCCAGTAGGTAGCTTCTTAAAGTATCTTTTGAAACATTCTTTAGATAGTTGATACCAGGCTATGTTACCCACAAAATTTTCTGCGTTTCATCGACTAAAAATTCCTACTAACTGAGGTACATTCACAACTGAAGGGTGTACTATAACTCCACCCGCGGAAGTCGGTTTGAAAAACTTAATTTTCTTTTCCGATATTTAAAATTCTCAAGCCTTTTCTATGTGTTCAGTATTACGAGTAAATGTCGTAACAGAATGCTGTTTGTATTTATTACCATATTTACACTGCAGTTTGAATAGAATTTTTTTTCTTGGATTACATAACTGTTTTCTGTCGAAAATTTGTCTACCAGGTTACGCACACCGAAGAACCGAAACATCATCCAGCGCATCTTTATGCAAATCAAATCAATTGCCGGTAAACGACGGTGAGTGTGAAGGTCATGAAACGGTATAAAGCAAGGCCGTTTGTCATAAGCTATAAAACATAATTACTCACATGAAAAAAATGCAATCGAATTGGTAAGTATCAGTCGCAATCAATATTTCTTGGGGCAAATAACTTTAGCTTTTAGATTTCTAGAGAAGCTTTGCTGTCTGATGGCTAGTAAGGAATTTATCACGGCGTTCTATGACCAGCTGTTTGAACCTTCCAAACTTCAGGGTGCCTGATGCAGTAAAAAAAGTGTTAAAAATTAGGGTACTTCAAAGAAAAAAGGGAAGAAAACTGACTGCATGAATCGGACTAGACTGAAGAGAGTCAAACAAGAAACATAGAATAGCCTTTTGAAAAACATTACCACAGAAGTTAAAAAACCATCAAAGGCTTTGCGAAACGTCAGCTGCGAAGGCGTTAGAAATTCAATGAGTGGAAATAAATGTTATGGATTGATGAATAAATGTAGAGAATTCCAGGCACATAAGGACACTTACGATAACGAGGACACTAGCGAAGACACTCAAGTGAAAATGAGCTTGACCAGCAGGCTTATGTCTAATCACACAACCGTCTGACTCTAGATTGTAAACAGATCAGTCGACGAGTACTAATACCTATAGACGTACCATTCAGTTAAGCCTTTAAAAGGCTGATGTACCAGATGTACACTGGTGTGCAAAAATTAAGGACGAAGAGGAGAAAGTAGCATGACAGCGGAACGAGCAGGCAGAACGGACCGAAACACCACTCAGGAGATAGACTAGGGTCCGGTACGGTAGGGCATGCGCATATATGCAGCATGCGTTGGGGGGGGGGGAGTGTCGGAAGGGTATAAAGCTCACGGGCGGTGTACGCTCAGCAATTCGGTGAAAGCTATTGCACGGTGTACATCGGTTTGAACGACGACGAGTTGCTGCCAACGTGTCATATGGCCAACAGGCAATCCGGTAAACGACATCTGGATGACTTTACCCGAGGTCGCGTCATTGGGAAGTTGGAAGAAGGTCGAAGTGTGACTAGTGTGGCGGAGGAGTTCGGGATCGCTCACAGTATCGTTTCACGAGCATGGAGAGCATTTCAAACGACAGGAACAGCTGTCCGAGAGTTCAGTAGTGGTCGTCCACGAGCAACCACTGCGGCGGTAGACTGGTATATTGTCCTACAGGCGAGAAGAGACAGACAGCGGGAGAAATCGCAAGGCTCATGCAACAGACAACTGGACGTCCGTTATCGCGCTTTACCGTGGCCAGGAGGCTGCACAAACGTGGTCTATTTGCACGACGGCCAGCACGGTGTGTGCCATTAAGCCTGCTCATCGGAGACGGCGGTTTCTGTGGTGCCAGGAACACAAGAACTGGACACATCAGCAATGGGGTCGAGTTCTCTTTACGGATGAGAGCCGATTTAGTCTGACGAGCGATTCTGGACGTATACACATCTGGAGAGAGCAGGGAACACGCAATCACACCTCCAACATCATCGAAAGGGACCGGTTTGGAGGTGTCGGAATTCTCGTTTGGGGCGGTATCATGCTTGGTAGCCGTACTGAGCTCCACATCTTCCAAGGAGGTTCAGTCACTCGTGTCCACTATTGTACCGAGGTTCCCCTGCCTCACGTGCGTCTGTTTAGAGGTGCTGTGGGTCCTGAGTTCCTCTTCATGGACGACAACGCTACACCACATCGTACAGTGGCTGTCGCAGAGCTGTTGGAGAGTGAAGATATTCAACGCATGGATTGGCCCGCAAGGTCCCCGGACCTAAATCCAATCGAACACGTGTGGGACCGTCTCGGGAGACGCTTGGCAGCACGTCACCAACCGCCAGCAACGATTCCGCAGCTGCGATTGGCCGTACAAGAGGAATGGGCAGGGATGCCTCAACAGCTCCTTGACAACCTCGTCCTCAGCATGGATAGACGTTGTAAATCCTGCAACGCAGTCAGGGGGGATCATATCCCCTACTAAAGACTGGATTTTTCTTGGCAGCCGCCTGTCACATGGACGTTTCTGTCTTCTGTCCAGTTGTGCTGAAGCTACCTTTTTCAATAAAGTGCCTTTGTATCCTTTGGATTCCTTGTTTGGACGGTTTTGCTCACTTGTCCCATATTTTTACATCTTGGAGATCTTATGGTATGATTTGAGTCGATGTGGAGCACTTCTGCACGACGTTACATTCGAAAAACCGTCTCGTCCTTAATTTTTGCACGGCAGTGTACTTGTACCTAAACTTTTATGTGCATCCCAAATAGAAATGATCAGTGGCCAGATTGTACGAAAGGTATGGCAATTCAGTTCAATTCTCCCTCTCATCTCACAGAACAGATCAGATCTCTGCTCCATGATCCAGGGCGTGGTGAGGAAGAGATATTCCTCCTGACATTGAGATCAGGCGCTGGATAGAAACAAGTGACTCAAGTATCTTCACTCTTCCTTCTTAGGTTCGTCACCATGGTTTTAGCCCTTTTAGCAGGTAATCATTCAAAAACGATAAGTGTCAATCATTCCTTTAAATGACCATTTTGAATAACAAAGCTAAGAGGAAACCAACGCTTTCTGATGCGAAAATTAACTTATTCCAGCAGCGTTCGGCCCATTTCTTAGACAGCGAATATGAGCTGATTTCAGCCAATTTACCAATCCCGAGTTAATTCGGTCCATCCGGTTAAAGGTTAACGCCAAACTACAGACACAGCAATCGACTAATGCTGGGCAGAAGATGCAAAACAACCAGTGCCGACCAACAGACACTAATAATCTAATGCTGATTTTCAGGCAGCTTTGTCGTTGGCCAAGTGGTCACAGGAGGTGACGACTAAACAGTCGTGGTGCTGGTTGTGTCTCTTCTCTGATATCAGTGACCACAAATTAGGAAGAGCGGCTACTTATAGCCCCACACGCTCACGGTGATCATTAAGCCTCCCTTCCGAAAAAATGAACTTCATACATATCTCTTTTTATTTTGTTGTTGTTTCACGACCACCATCCGCAACTCTCTGAAGATTATAATCAGTTGCCCGTCCCTTACTCAGGGCCTGTAGTTCCAGGGAGAGAGAGATAGCTAGTGCATCAAGATAGACACACCCACCATGCTTCATCCGGATCTCGAACTCAGACCCAGCTCTGACAACCAGCTAGAAACCCACGACTCTGACCACTCGGCCATTGGGGCGTCTGAAACATGTTAACAAACTAATGTTATGAAAGAAATACGGGATTACTCCATATAATACAAATTTTGAAGATGACAATCCGATTATTTTCATCGCTCCAGGACGATGAAAATTTTCAAGTTTTCAGATATTATCTGACTTACCATCCTTGTCACATTTGCGCCCAAAATCGGATTGTCATCTTCAAAATTTGTAAACCAATGTTAGAATGCAGACATATCAAACGTACATAGACATACATATACAGACATATCAAATCTTTAAAGTGTACATGATATTGTTAGAACACATTTGGTTAGGATGTTACCCAAGTATATGACAGTAGCATGTACGTAAAATCGATGTTGCTGCTGTCACAAATGAACAAAACGATGCAAATCTTTTTGCTTGTTTTCTTTTTCTTTTTATTTCCAAGATGCGTTACCGATTGCGTGATGGTGCACATTTCTCCTTTTCGCAAAAGGAATAAAAAAGGCGCATTGTTTGTTCATAAAAGTGCTTTTGATGAATTACTTGAATGTTCCGAGAGTTAATTACGCTTAATAAATTTCATAATAGCAAATTTTCGAGGAAGTTTTATACATTAAACTGTTCATTTTTCAGGAGGAAGGCAGTTCGTGTAATTGATGCGTATAATTAATCCGATTGTTATTCCGATGTTTATTTCACGACGTGTTAGCTCTTAAATTAATAAAGCGTTGAAAAACGATAAAGCTGTTCGAATAATAAGGATCCGTTGAAAACTCAGAGCATGAGAGTTAAACGAAACGTTTCTGAATTTTGTTAATCCGTACCTTCCTTCCTTCTTCCTCTACCGAAGCAGATTAAGCGAGAAAATGTAATAAAAGCACGCTTATCGTTTCAAAAACTTCCTACGCTCGTGCTACACGAAAGCAAGCGGGAGGCACTAAAATAAACTGCGCTCTCGAGGAGATTCGTGAAAAATGCAAATCACTGAAACGACCGAGTCAACAGTTACCATTCATGACACGCAAAAAGATACTTGCTAAGAATTTATTTGGCATTTATTGATCCGGCTCTTCTTCTTCTTCTTTCCTGTTTTTATTTTTCCTTACCTCGTGTTAAAGAGGTGGAATTCATCCCCGAGGCATGTGCCAGTGTGTCAACAGTTGTCGGCGGGATTCTCTTTGGCAATTTAGTTATCTGCTTTTATTTCGTTTGTGTTACAGAGATCCGTCGGCGAAAGATCTTCGTGTTCGACAGACCCCGCCGGATAATTGATGCTAATGCTGAAAAACTTTTATACACATTCAAATCGTTGCTCCCAACAGTTATGCTCGCTAGCAAGGAATTATAAATTGCCTAAAATTTTGTTTTCACTTCTCAATATTAACAACAAATCCATAAGAATAAAGAGTTCCTCGAAATTCCTTATGCTCCCGAGGCAGGATTGAAAAACTCGAGAGGAATAAACACGATTAAACAAAAACAATTAGATGTACTTGCTGGAGAAAAAATGCATACGCCACTTGACTTTCAGAACGTAGTTTTATATTTTTATAAATGCCTGTGCATTCCTTCTAGTTTTTTTAATGATTGCTCACTATATAAAGCAGATATGAAGATTACTGCAAGGAATTTAAAAGAACAGCAAAATAAACAGTGCTTGAAAAATTCATAACTATGACACATTATTTTCTGAAAAGATGAACACGTCAGTTGCATCCAGAAATTGCCAATAAATATATTTATAAACAGCGAAAGTACAAGCAAATATGATGCCCATGATGTGTGGAGAAGTACGAAGCAAACAATTCTGAAAGTCGAAAGAGCTTCAACTTAAAAGCAAAAATCAGTTGTATCACTAAATTGGAGTTGAAAACTACGAAATAATAAATCAGTATTTTTATGTGAATTTATTCGCATTACGATCACTAATATATATTTTTTTTATTTTGAAATCGCATGATTTGACTTTTCTTAAAGTAAAAAGCATAGGCTTCCAACTTGAGCCCGAAGACCACGATCGAATGTGCCCGAAGACCACGATCGAATTCACGAGTCTAGCGGCTGGCCGCATCATAATCTGCTAATCCTTGTCAAGGTATGCAAAAACTGGAACAAGTATTTAATTGTGATTGAAATAAGAAGTGGTAATTTAAACATGTTTAATTACATATCAGTAGACAATATATCTCCCAAACTCTTTACTGCCACATTGGAAAATGTCTTTCAATCACTGAACTGAGAAAACAAAGGGATAAAGATTAATGCAGATTATCTAACTCACCTTCGTTTTGATGATGACGTAATCATTTTTGCAACTACACCATCAGGGCTTCAGAGTATGATTCAGGAACTTGCTGACAAGAGTAAAGAAGTGTGATTAAAAATGAACTTTCAAAAGACAAAACTGATGTGCAATGCTTTTACAAGAAATGAAGATTTATCGATTGATGGGGAAAAGCTAGAGACAACCAATACCTACATTTATCTTGGACAGCAGATATCAAGTGAAGGTCACATTGGTGAAGAAATTAATTGGCGTATAGAACTTGCCTGGTGAGCCTTTGGAAGGAACAGTACAATTTTCAAGAGCAATATGCCATTATGTCTTAAAAGAAAAGTGTTTGATCAATGCATCCTTCCAGTGCTTACGTATGGTGCAGAGACGTGGACCTTAACTAAAAGAGACATACAAAGACTGCAGACAACTCAAAGAGGCATGGAGAGATGCGTGCTTGGTGTAACCAGGAGAAATAAGAAGAGGAACTCGTGGATCAGAAAAATGATAAGAGTGGAAGACATCATGATCAGAGTAAAATCCATGAAATAGCAATGGGCTGGACATATTGCCAGAAGGACAGACCATCGATGGACAGCTGGAATTTTAGACTGGATTCCAAGGGACAGGAAAAGACTCAGAAGAAGACCACATGTGAGATGGGTGGATGAAATTCGAAAGTATGCTGGAGTAACATGGAGAAGACTGGCACAAGACAAACCGTTGTGGAAGAAACTTGGGGAGACCTTCATCCAGCAGTGGATTGATAATGGTTGACAATGATGATGATGAATTACTTATCAAACGAATTTTCCAACTGAAATGTACTATTTTAGATGCGTCAATATAATACAACAGATGTAAGGAAGAAATTAAACTTCTGTATACATAAAATATTTAATGTGAAACTTGAGGTCGATCTGCTGCAATACGTGAAGCAGGAACGTCCACCTCGAGTTCTGTTGTTGCCAGTCTCAGGAGCTGAAGTAGAAAAGAATATGTGGGGCGACTTCTGCTGTAGTTCTTCATGAACTGCATTGTGGAGAACACACTTTCACATATGTATGTGCTACCAAACATTGATGTCATTTTTCGTCCGAAATTTCGTAGGCTTGGAAATCATTCATTTGAGAGCAGTTGAAAGAAATGTGGTCCCTTTTCTTGTCTGGTGTGCAGGAATGCATCAGCTTGCAACACAATTCAAATCGAAGGTCACTTTGTTGTTTTAAGATGACAGCGCCAAGATTTTTCTCACTTTAGTAAAAACTTTCCGTTTCTCGGCTAAAAAACATCAATTTTACTACAGTAGATAACTTTTCCAAGAAACTTCGTGGTCCACAAAAAAGGGCATAGCGGGCAGTAAGAATATATACACATGTGTACTTACCGTACATATGGACATGCAGGTGGGAAAAAAGCAACTTAATTTCTGAGGGGTTACATCATTGCAATAAGCGATGACACAGTATAAACTGTTCTGAGTCAGTAGGTCGTAGGACGCCGTGCTAGGCTATAAATTAAGCAACACGGCCTGGCATTTAGCGGAACAGTTCTTGGATGGGATGGTAAATAGGTCTGTGTGGCCGTAATTGAAAAGCCCGGTCCGTTTTAGACTCTCATCTTGTGCTCTCCGACACTTAAATATAGGAAGCCTTTCATATAACACAGGGCTTCCAAAACAATGTTGATATACAGAACTGAACTGCTTCAGTAGTAAACGCAATGTAACGTATAGAGACATGCGGTTTCTCGTAGGAATTATTCCCACATATCAGGTATAGACCTGACTACCTACTTCTGTGAGAAATATAAGCCCATCTTCTCTTCCACACCTAAGCATTGGGTGTGTGCAAGAGTTCTACCCGTTTCTGTAATAGATGCAAATTGCGATCGGAGTAGTTACGTCACAAATGACGTCGTGATGCCGAATTTTCTGCCAATAAAGCGTGCAGCAGTAGAGCATATAGAGGCGTATAGAGGCACTAGAGCATGTAGAGGCACGTCCGAGTAAGTCATTCGTAACGGAAATCACGGACGGTGTAACATGGCATGCGATAAGGAGCACATTAGACATTGTTTACTGTACGACTTCGATCAAGCCAGTTGCCGCAACATCTGTCAAGTGTATGGGGAGGATGCAGTTGATGATAGCTCCTGTCGTCGCTGGTTTCGGAAATTCCGGGACAATGACAGAAGCTGTAAAGATCAGCCACGCCCTGGACGTCCATCCGTGGTTTCTGACGAGGATGCGGACCAACCAATAACAAATGACCCACATCCAACCGTTCAGGAATTAGCGGAAATGTTGTCAGTACACAGAATAACAGTCAAAAGACGGATGCATGGGCTTGGGTTTATCATCAAGTTTGATAACTGGGTTCTGCACCAGCTTTCTGCAAAGCAACGAGAGGACAGAATACATACCTGTGTTTCTTTGCTTTCTCGTCACAGAAATGAACCGTTTGGGGGAACGAATTGTATCGGGTGATGTGAAATAGGTACTGTACCGTAATGTAAAGCGTCGACAGACTGTGTGCCAAGGCACGAAGCCTGCTTCATCGACCTCAAAACGAGGACTGCATCGGAAAAAGGTTTTGTTGAGTGTTTGGTGGGATATCCAGGGAATAATCCACTGGGAGGTGTTGACACCTAACTGAACGATAAATGTTGATCTCTACTGTCAACATTTATCGTTCAGTTAGGTGTCAACACCTCCCAGTGGATTATTCCCTGGATATCCCACCAAACACTCAACAAAACCTTTTTCCGATGCAGTCCTCGTTTTGAGGTCGATGAAGCAGGCTTCGTGCCTTGGCACACAGTCTGTCGACGCTTTACATTACGGTACAGTACCTATTTCACATCACCCGATACAATTCGTTCCCCCAAACGGTTCATTTCTGTGACGAGAAAGCAAAGAAACACAGGTATGTATTCTGTCCTCTCGTTGCTTTGCAGAAAGCTGGTGCAGAACCCAGTTATCAAACTTGATGATAAACCCAAGCCCATGCATCCGTCTTTTGACTGTTATTCTGTGTACTGACAACATTTCCGCTAATTCCTGAACGGTTGGATGTGGGTCATTTGTTATTGGTTGGTCCGCATCCTCGTCAGAAACCACGGATGGACGTCCAGGGCGTGGCTGATTTTTACAGCTTCTGTCTTTGTCCCGGAATTTCCGAAACCAACGACGACATGAGCTATCATCAGCTGCATCCTCCCCATACACTTGACAGATGTTGCGGCTACTGGCTTTATCGAACTCGCACAGTAAACAATGTCTAATGTGCTCCTTATCGCATGCCATGTTACACCGTCCGTGATTTCCGTTACTAATGACTTACTCTACTGTCAACAGTTGGACAGATTGAGAGAACAACTGACATCGAAACGGCTAGCACTCGTTAATCGCAAAGGCGTGTTCCTTCATCATGATAACGCCAGACCTCATGCTGCTTTAATTATTCGGCCAAAATTACTGGGCTTTGGTTGGGAAGTGTTACCTTCCCCGGCGTATTCCCCTGACCTGGCACCTACGGACTACAATCTGTTTCGATCGTTTCAGAAAGCCTTCGCTCTCCAAATGAGGATGTGGACGATGTGAAAACGATGTTGATGATGTGAAAAGGATGTTGATGATGTGGACGATGTGAAAACGGCATTACATGACTTTTTTACTCTAAAACACAGGAGTTTCGGCGTGGGATTCACCTACTCGTAGACAGATGGCAAGAGGTCATACAGAATGATGACAATTATGTGAAATCCTAGGTATATTATTTTTTGTGTTCTCCTGCTTTCTTTGAATCCTACAAAAACGGGTAGGAACTTATGCACTCACTGAATATAAGCAAGGCACTCTCGATCCCGAAATATCTTTTTAAATTCCTCAACTCCCTTGCAGCAAGAAATGTCGCCAGAAGGTCGGTCATCTGGTTTCGTGAAGCTAAAAAATCTGCAAATGTAAACATTTCTCGGAAAAAAGAAACCCACGTGTTTTGGCCCCTAACTCTGCGTATACAAACATCGCTGAGAAATAAGTCAGGTGTTCTGATGAAACCGTTATAGAAGTCAAGCTGACCGCTGCTGCAGGTTTTAAGTATGAATGATCATAACTGAATTCCTTTCTAATTATGAATTTCCAAAAAATGTCACGAAGTAATGAAGTAACTGCATCGTGTGTTAAAACTGTGCGTGGAGTACTTACTCAACTCCCTACGGTTGCTCAGGTGGTCAACGATGTGAAAACAAAATTTGATCTCAACGTTTGTAGAAACAAACCGACCCACTTCAGGTTCTCATCTTACAGCCTGGCTCGACAATTTCAACTGAAATTAATCAACTCATCCGGTGGCGAAAGTACTTCTATGTCTGCCGCTTCATTCAGTGATCTTCGCTACCTGATCATAAAACAATCAGTCTCCGTTCTGTGGGTCGAAAAATTGTTTCTTTTATCCAGGAGCAAAATGCTTAACCTTCCCGTAAAGACCACGCCCGACACCGAAACTTTTCACTTAAATGATGAAAGGAAAAACCCAGCACTGCCCAACCCGAGGGCTGGGGCTTTATGGGCCGGGCCATGCCCATGCAAGCTTCAGGGATGGTGTCCTAACCTAACAAAAACAGTGTTGCTGGGCCAGCACTCAAGCCAGCACTGTCAGCCAGCAGTGCCAGAAGAGGGCCAGCACTATGTTGCCGCCACCCAACCGTCAATAAAATGACCCGGCGGCCACCACATGGGCCAGCAGCTGGCCAACAGTTGCACGCCATCAGTTGTCATATGCCAGAACAAGGCTATCAGTTATCCATCACTGGCAGTGGCCCTTCAGCGGCCCTGCAAGCAAGTGCCATAAATGATGGCTAGCCTAATGTGGTCCGCTAGTTTCCCGGAAGTGGTAGCCGGCAATCACGGGACGTAACTGATAGCTTGCCGAATCTTGTCCGCCAATTTCCCCAGTACTGGCCATAAAAAAAAAAAAAAAAAAAAAAGATAACCGCAGTTTCCCGAAGCCACAACTTTGTAGAATTCTGAGAATCGGGCTGTCCTGGGCAGCACCTGGACACCTTATAGACACTGTTTGCCGATGGTGGCAGTGTCCGGGCGGGTGTTGTCCTGTTGAAACTGGGCAGCACCTGGACACCTTATAGACACTGTTTGCTGATGGTGGCAGTGTCCGGGAGGGTGTTGTCCTGTTGAAACTGGGCATCAGGGATGCCACGGAGATACAGCAAAAATAAGGGATGCAGCACCTCATCGAGATATTGTCGCGCTGCCATTGTATCCACTATGCGTACAAGGGGTGAACGGCTGTTGAAACTGATAGCGCCTCGAACCATGGCCCCAGGCTGAAATGCCGGATGACGCTCACGGACGGCAACAAGATATATCTCCCAAAGTACAGTCCAATAAATCCACCAGTTGGAACATGAAACTGTGCCGTACCTTGCATATTACCCAGAACTTGCTGGTGCGGATTGTCTCCTATTTCGGAATTTGCACCATTACCTGGAGGAAAAGGCCTTTCCAAACGACCAGGCAGTGTACCAAGCCATTGCGACCTTTTTTGCCTTGCAGAATCTCTTGTTTTTTGCCAAGGGATCCACAGCCTCATAACCGATTGGCAGAAGTGCGTCGATGCAGAGGCGAACTACACTGAGTAGGGAGTAGGTGCTTTCATTTTAATGAAGGTTTGCCGGTGGAACTTTCATTTCGGACTTTTTATCTGCATGAATCCGATATGAGATTTAGAAGTACAGTTTCTTCTCAGTACAACAGATTTCGAGAAACTACAAACCGCCCTGGTGGCGCAGTAGTCTAAGCGATGGCTTTTGATCATTCGTCCGAGATGGCTCCGGGTTCGAATCCCGGTGTGGCATGGATGTTGTGTTTGTTTTACGGCACTGACTGTCTCCCTTTCCTGTAACCAACGGCCTTAAATTAGGGACGGGAGACTGCTTTAGCCGACTGAGTTGCTCATGGTGGTCGTTAACCCTCCAATAAAACAAAATCACAACTTAAAGTACCATACAGCTGATAGATCCGGATCGCAGTAGTCACCATTTAGTCTTAGTTCCTTTAGTGATACAACAGATGCCAACGCTCCCATTGTTTCGTCCCACATCAACGTTTATCACAAAAGTTAGTACATATCTGACTTTCATCGCAAAACGCAAAACAGAAGAAAGGTAGAAAAAGAATGTCTCCTTTATGGTTAAAGAAAAAAAAAAAAAGGCAACTTACTGATTGATTTCAACAACATCCGATCTTCATTTGGGATCCGGAAAAGTGGCCCCTTGCATTTCGCCTCCCACAATTCGCCCCCAGCACTTTTCGCCCCAGGCACATTTTGCCCCCAGTAGATAATGAGTAGACTACGAAAATGTAAATAATACACCTAATGTTTTAATAATTCTAATTCAGTTTGTTCTAATAGAATAAATGCACATTACTACCCGTCCTTACTCACATTACGATTTTGAAAATCTTGGACTATTCTTTTGATTCTAGCAGAAACTGCAGCAGACTTCTTGTTTCTTTGATTGCCTGAATTACCGGCAATTAGTTGTGTAATTTCGAAATTGTGCATCCCTTGTTGTTTCTTTAAAGAATCAATGAATCGGTAAACATTTTGGGAATAAAGTAGCACAAGTTTCCTGAAATCCCCTGTACCACCCCTCCACGCCGTTGTTGGTATGTTGCTGTTCATGTGTACAGATTCCACAATTCGATGGCAAAAATGGGTAATTGTCGGACTCTCCGTTGTCTTCTTCCAATATGTGTATCCTCAAAGTAGTTTGCAATCCCCATAGCTTCAATGGGGAAGTCATCAGCTTCAACTAAATCTTCAAATGCTTGAATAACGTTAGCAGGAGGAATAAATGGTGATGCCGGAATCATTCGGATCCAACGAGCAAATTCATGGTCTTGTTCGTATCGGGCTTTCAAACCTTCATTCTGTACCTTTCATCAAACGTTTTGTGAAAGATGAAAAAAAAACAACCGGTATTCACAATACCAGGAAATTCTTGTTGGAAGGCTTGCACGGCACTTTGTTCGAAATCTGTCATAAATCGCTGGGGTTGGAGACCCGGTTGTAGATTTTTAACTTCTTGAAGCAACTTGACGTATGTGTTTGGTAGAAGCGCGTTGACCACTGGAATAACCGCATTCAATGGAACCACATGAATTGTATAAAGCTGCTGGAAATGCGTGGGTACTGTGCTAAAAGTTCCATCAGAAATCCACTTTTGGCTACGCGCCAATAACTGAAGATTGTTACTAGTAGAAAAAATAAGCATGCAACCCGGGAGCAGTTCGTCCTGAGAATACTTATTATCTACAGGGGGCGAAATGTGTGTGTGTGTGGAGGGGGGGATGCGAGGGGCCACTATTCCGCAAACCGTAGAAATATTGTATAAATCGACAATAAAAATTGCTTCAGAAATCTTCTCAATGCTCAATGTCACCTGATTGCACCTCAAATGAAGTTATAAACTTTTTTGTTTCGATGCTTAACGACTGCCATACATAATTCCTTGTAGTCGCCGTCCCTAATTTAGGGTAGCTGGTACGAGGGTAGCACCAGACAAACATACCATTCATGCTTCGCTCGGGGTTCGAACCCGTGCCCATCTCAGATTAGAGGCCTACGGAACAGCAAGTTATGTCTTCCAGTTATGTAACTGTGTGAAATAAGCAATGTAAATAGCAACCTCCCATCTAATAATCTGTTTCAATTATAAGAAAGACATGTTATGGAAATAAAATTATCGAGATTGAAAAAAATCAATCTAAGGCATTGAAAATTTAAGACTTTTGAAAACAAAATTTGCTTTTTCATAGCTGCATTCTGGTAGAACTGAGATCGAGTTTGGCAATCAGGTGAAGTTTCAACGTGCTTTATTCATTACTTTGTACCCTTCCAGAGATTTATGTTCGGCCTTCAACTTTCACTCATTCACTCTTAATTTCTGTTTCTCTCTCACTTCATTCTTTCTATTCCCTTTATCCGCTCATTTTTTTCTTTATTAACTCTCTCCCTCTCTTTGCAATCACCCATTTTTCATACGTCTCATTTTAACTCTCTTGCTCATCCATTTTTGTCTTACATAATTACCGTACCGGATAGGATACCTGAGTTGATTACTTTCAGTTTGCAAGGAACGTGTGTTCTGGAAAACGTAATTCTTAAAAAATTTCACCTGAAAAATAAAGAGACTTAGAGAGAGAAAGGGAGATGCGCATAATAACTGTCTAAATCACCCTCACGAAACACATGGCTGTTTAAATGTCGTTATGCATTTATTAGTTAGTTTATTACTGCTCGACAGATGGAAAGTCATCATGTAAATAATGATGGAATTCAATACCACGGTCGACTCAACTTATTTAGTCACTTCGTCTTTTATAGAAAGTCGGATGCGAAAAATACACGTAAAATGTAATCTCCAGTGTTGTTTTCTAACTGCATCTTCCAATAAGAAAATGAGGTGCCTTTACAAGCGTTTTTGAAAAGTTCCAAATCAGCGAATAGAGACCCCTAGGAATAAAATGCAGTAACACAGGAAGAAATTATCACTCTCTTCAGTTTTAATTATATTACAGCACTTTGTGCAGCGTGTGTAAATACAGGAAATGATGTCAGTTGCTTTGAAAATTCACAACCTTTTGCATAGGTTTTTAACTGCAAGACTTGGCTGATTTTCTTTTATTTTCTTTGCTTAATGGGATATTCTCATAGTTATTCTATCCGCAATTTCAGTTCTGCATGTCTGAGAAGATGGAATGTCGTAGTTAATTATCCTGATGATTTGAATGTACACAGTGCATAATATTTACGAAATTTAGAGGTCTGCGTCAAGCGTTCTCACTTCAGAAAGGAACAGAGAAAGCTGCTGGCCGCTTATTTAGAAAAACTATAAATGTGTTGTTAACAATTATAAAGTATAATAACGCTGCACTATAAGATCACTGGAGTAAAGTAATGAAAAAAAGATAACATTTAGAGTTTGCTCACAGAAAGCGCATTTATTATCTCCCTCTAGGCGGTTAAAATCAGTTATAATAAACTCATACAAAGTATGAAGGCTGAGTATGTAGACAGATGATTTCACAAACGAAGAACAATTAGATTAGTCGTCGTAATACTTTAGCAAACTACGTTGCTCCGGTGGCTGGTGGTCTAAGCGCTGGCGGGATCCGTTCGCCCGAGTGGACCCGGGGTTTATCCCCCGATGAAGCATGGGTAGAGCGTTTGTCGTACTGCACTGGCTCTCTCCCTTCCTTGGAAGCCGTGACCCCAAATTAGGGACGGAAGACTGCTTATAACCCTTAGAATTGCTCACGGTGATTGTTAAACCCCAAAACAAAATAAAAACTTTAACAAACTTGCAAAAAGCTAATAAAGGCCACTGACTTGAAGAAAACAAAATATTGCTGATTAACAGAATCTCATTTAGCTTGCAAAATAATGCCTAAACTAACCACGAAGAGGCCCAACACAACTCACATGTGTTTAAATTTAGTTTTTTTGACCTGACTGACTGCCAGTGATCAGAAACTCATGGGAGTTTAGACATGACGTTAAGCTCAGAAAACATAACGAGTGATAACCAAAAATCTAAATAACAGAATAAAAAATACGGAAAGTTAAACAAATAATATACGTCACAAAAGGGTTTGTTGCTCATAGACTGAGAAATAGCAGCTCCACGTGTTTTATGTCACAGCATCATTTTCTTACAGTACAGATTATCTTTGTTATGTTAAATGCGGGTATTGATCAAATAATTGCGCTGTATAAAATACCGAAAATATTCTAAATCCCTTGAACGAATCCTTCTTCGAGAGGAGCACATCATATCTCCGGGAGTTAATGCAGGCTTTCATGTTTCATTCCCTCTAAAGCCAAAGAGTTTTATGTCAGTGAAGAAGGAAAGCTACCTTACTAATTCAGCTACATAAATCCACACTGCACTGTAAAGATGAAATAGGATTCGAAGTCATTCTGTCCCTTGATGCAATCTCACCGTTCATGTCAATATGGGAATTTTGGTGATATCCAAAACAGCGATGAAAAATCTTTCTTGCAAGAATCCTGCTGGTATTGGAATCAAACCCCTTTTTCTTCGGTCACTAGATTTAAAACTCCACTGATCAGAAACATTTAGAGACATAAATAAATAGGTCGTGAAGTCTGGAAGTAGAAATGCAAAATTTTCAGAAAACCGAACTGATTGGTTGGTTGATTTGTGCTTATTTGCGCAAGGAGAAGAAAACGGAATTGAAGTACATTGTTAAACATTTTGTAGTAGGTTGCACCAAAAATTGGTGCTACACCAGCTGAACGACTTTTGGGGCAAAAGGAAACCATTGTGTGACGCATGAAATGAACAAAATCATGATGCAATTATGCACCATGTTATGGTATCCAACCTAAGTGGTGTGAAGTTGCACGCATTGCACCATGTTTATAATAATATATGTTTCACGTATCTCACAGTAACTCACTTTTGTCCCAAAAGTGGTGATGCTGGTGTAGCACCACTTTTAGTGCAATTTACTACACAAGTTTTAAGAGTGTAGTTTGTGATACCAGTTTTCTCTTTTAATAGGAAAATGCATCTGATAAAGCTCCTGTAGAAAACTTCATGGAGCACTTTCACTATAGGAAATACTTCCGTAGTGCACTTAATGCTCCTTATGAGCGCTCCACCTTGTGTTTGCGCACTTAACAACGTTTTCTAGGCTCATCCTGTATATACACGCCGAAGAAGTTGTAACGTACCAGGAGATGTGACGTACCTGCCCGAAGGACACACACGACATAAAGGCAGATAGGAATCAGAATAAAACGTCCGCGTAGCTCAATTGGTAGAGCAACTTATTCCGGAATGAGGGGATCCGGATAAAAATGACGGAGAAATTTACTTCGTTATAATGGCGCCCGAACTATCCGGATGACCCGACCGTTCAAAAATCTCGCAATATTGTGATGTTATTTCCACACCGCGAGATAGGAAAAATAAGAGAATCCTTTCTCTAGCACTTCGAAAAAAAAATAAAAAAAAATAAGGGGGAGATGACGTAACGTACCAGGAGATGTGACGTACCTGCCCGAAGGACGCACACAACATAAAGGCAGATAGGAATCAGAATAAAACGTCCGCGTAGCTCAATTGGTAGAGCAACTTATTCCGGAATGAGGGGATCCGGGTTCGAGCCCCGGCGCGGATAAAAATGACGGAGAAATTTACTTCGTTATAAAGTGCTTTCGTATGTTTAATACCAACAAAAAGATTTTAAGGAGCTCATCTGTAAATGCTGCACTTCAGCCAAATATCGTGATGGTGAGCTCCGATTTATGCCTGACCCTATGTGCAAAAGCTTCAACTCATCCTGACTCTATATGTCAACTTTTGAAGCACCTCTCAGGCGCTTCAACTTCAACTCTTAGATGCTTCAAGTTTTGCGCGCACCTTCTTGACCTTATATGACTGAACTAGTACTTGCTTATGTTTAATCATAAGAAAAAAATTATGGGGCTCATCTTAAATTCTGCATTGAAAGGGGGTGGATATGTGTTCGTGATGTTAAATTCTTATCCTTATCTCACCCCTATGTACGCTCTCCGAATAAATTCCTGTACATGGATACAAAACAAAGCTTTCTCTAGTTTCATCTTGTATAAGCTTACCAAACAATAGCTTTCTCATGCGTTGGGTAGAGAAACTGAATTTAATACAGCATCTGTTGAACGAAAGATCATTACGTTTCCACCTAGAATCTTTCTTAGGCTTTTCTCTTTCTAAAGCTTTCTCCTCTACGTAGATTGAAACTTGAGTTAATCTCTCTTCCGATGTGGAAGAAAGAGATTTTACTAATCATTTGCTTTCCCCGGCTAAATGTGATCTGACAGATAACGCTTATCCGAGGTAAACGGATTACGGTAAAGAAAGAAAACACTCTGACATGGAAGGCAAAAGCTAAATCGGATAGCGGCTAATTATTTATTGCTGAAGAGTCAACGCTTTTCCTTTCCTTCTTCTTTCATTCTTGAAACATTTTCATCCCAAAGTTTCTGACATTTGCTTTTCCTGAATTTTACAAGCTTACCTCTTGAAATCAAAGTGTTGTTTGTAATACGGCAACCAAGTTTAATGAAAAATGGTTTGTTAGATATTATTAACATAAGTAAAAACAAACTTTCAGGCTGAACACTTATAAATGATAATCCGCATTTCATTTACAAATAGAATGTTCACAAAGTAACAATGCGTACATTGTCCCTGTCTAATGCAATTTAATGAGAGTATTTTCAAATATCATGAGCAAAAAAACATATAGATACTCAATAAAGGAAATTATTCGTATCAAATACCTCGTACATTATTTTACGAACGTTATAAAGTCAAAATGGGAATGGTTACGACTTCTTCAACAGTTTTGAACACTATCTCTAGGTCTGCAGCTGAACATGCACATGTTCTGGCTATATCCGTCCATTCGTAACACAAAGACAGGCGTAGGCAAGTGAGGGTCCTCGGGTCCGGACCCCCCCATTGAGGATGGATTGAGTACCAATTTAAACAGATATATGTGTAAACAGTCGTATCAGAATAATATGACCACCCCGGAATCGCAAGAGTATCCACCCAGGCGCGTCTAAGAATGCATGTGACAAGGTCGACCACATGGAGATATAAGCCGCCAGCCAAGATAGGTGAGCCATAGTGCGTAACGTAAGCACAATGGGCAGAGGTAGTGATTTTATGGATGTACAAAAAGGAATGATCATCGGCTACCGCGCCAAAGGTGGTAGCATTTCACAAACAGCTGACTTCGTGGGCTCTTCGTGGGCTCTTCGTGAGGTGCTGTAGTAAGGGTGTACCAAGAATGGACCAATGGCACGCCGAGTACCTCCCGACGTCATAACTGTGGAGCCCCAAAAGCCATCGACTCCAAAGGAGAATGTTGTCTCCGTCGACTGGTAAAGTACAATCGACGTGCAACAGTGCAGCAATTGACCACGCAAATGAACACTGGGGCACACAGGTACGTGTCCCGATAACAGTAGAGTGAACCCTGTTACGCATGGATCTCCGGAGTCGACCTGCGTCAAGGCGCCGTCACTGAATAGTGCAAGAATGTGAAAAGCTTGCCTTCTTCGACGGATCGAGATTTCCACTCCACTGACGTGACGGGCGGTGGTGGATACGGCGTCAGACACACGAGAACCAACATACGGACACGCTTGTCGGTCAAGTACAGGCCGGCGGTGGCAGTGTGCATGTCTGGGGGATGTTTTCCCTATATGACCTGGGACCGCTGGTACCAATGGATGGGTCCCTGAACGCCAGTGGCTACCTGTCTATCCTCGCTGACCACATGCATCCTTTCATGTTGTACGTTTACCTTGGTGGCGATGGTGTCTACCAACAGGACAATGCGCCGTGTTACGTCGCTAAGGGAGTGCGTGACTGGTTCCAGGAGCACGACAGCCATGTCTCCGTTCTCCTTTTGCCGGCGAAATCGCCCGACCTCGATCCCATAGAGCACTTGTGGGACTATATGAATCGACAGGTTCGACGTCCCGACCCACAAACACGTCATCACCGGGACCTCCGTGCTCTTCTGCAGTCAGAATGGGCACGTGTGCCTCGGGCAACCTTCCAGGGTCCAGAGTTGGGCAAAATCGTAATTGAATTAATCGGTAATGAATTACATCGTTATTTTAATGGGAACAAGAACTTAGCGTTACCAATACATGATAATGGTGAACTGGTCATTAGAATGACATGTAGCAGTTACCCATTATAATTGCAATGGTTAATGGTTAACTATATGTTGGTAATTAACCAATAACTTATGGGTAATAATACAACGTGAACAAACCAGCAACCAGTACACCCTTACACGTTGTGTAGGTTATTTGACAATTGTTCTACCCTCGGACTTCAAATGCATGTTGTACGCATTGCAGATTCGTCTTCGCCGCAAGTAAAGTGATTTGAACGAAATCATACATATGAAGTAAGTACGAATGGGATGTTTATTTCGGTTGGAAATACTCATTTCGTTCATCTCCAGTACACTATTCTCGTCCATTACATACGTTTCCCTATCCAAAATAATCACCTCACTATAGCCACTAGTACATATTAGCACTACACTCGCAGCTCAGCAACTCAGGGTGCATTGCCGAATATTACAGAAAGTTGCGAACTCTTGACATTTTTGCCATACTTCTCAAGCCTTGTCCATTATTTGTCCGATACGAACACTGGTCTAGCGAGCGACTGACTCCTTTATATATACTTCACGACAGGACCTAAACCTTCTGGAATATTCTTGATTTACATAAAGCTCTCCAACTTCCCACTGCGCAATCATTCTGGAACATTTTACAAACGTCTAAACCATTCTTGCCGCTTCTAGAACATTCTACATGACACTTCGGTCTCTGTCTGCTATGCTACATGGCAGCCTTTTCTAGACATAGTTTTTGGCAAACGTACATTTCTATAAACTATTAGATGTAATTATTATCTCTAAATTGTGTAATTCCATTCCCAAATAATTTCATTTCGTTTGAATGGCATTATTAAATAATTGAATTAAATCCTCTTCATTGTAATGCATTACAGATTATTTCCATTACCTTGCGCAGACCATACTTGGGATTACCTTGAAATGCATTACCTGTTACTGCATTATCTTGTAATGCATTACACGTTAATTGTAATCTGTACTTCCATTACTTTGTAATGCATTCCTGCCTAACTCTGTCAGGATCTCATTGCGTCCATGCCACGCCATCTCACCGCTGTCATCCGGGCCAAGGGTGGTTATTCCCTTTATTAGGTAAGTGCTCATATTATTCTGATCATCATCATCATTGTCAACCATTATCAATCCACTGCTGGACGAAGGTCTCCCGAACTTTTCTCCACAACGGTCAGTCTTGTGCCAGTCTCCTCCATGTCACTCCCGAATACTTACGAATTTCATCCACCCATCTTCCATGTGGTCTTCTTCTGGGTCTTTTCCTGTCCCTTGGAATTCAATCTAAAATTTTGGCTGTCCATCGATGGTCTGTCCTTCTGGCAGTATGCCCAGCCCATTGCCATTTCAGGGATTTAACTCTGATCATGATGTCTTCCACTCTTGTCATTTTTCGGATCCACGAGTTCTTCTTCTTATCTCTCCTGGTTACACCAAGCATGCACCTCTCCATGCCTCTTTGAGTTGTCTGCAGCCTTTGTATGTCTCTTTTAGTTAAGGTCCACGTCTCTGCCCCATACGTAAGCACTGGAAGGATGCATTGATCAAACACTTTTCTTTTAAGACATAATGGCATATTGCTCTTGAAAATTATGCTGTTTCTTCCAAAACGACCGTATATATATATGCGGCTTATACCAATGAACCAATTCTATGGACCCCCTTCCCTTTAAGAAATCTCTGGTCACGGCACTGGACACAAAAGTGGATGTATCTTTCGGAAAATTGAATTTCCATTACAAGCATAATTCTCACGGAACCACAAAGGTTCAACGTAATGTCGTTGATAGTAAAAGCTATTTTTGCAAGAAAGAAAACCGTTAGAAATCCCGCCGCTGTTTACACACTATCAAAGGGTCTGCAGCTACTGCAGGCAAATGCATGTTTTCCTGTGCGGTGTTGGAATGTCCTGAAGCGACATTCAAAACTCGATCTCAGCTAGTGTCGATGCATGCTACCGATCATGATAAAATTGACTACTCGAGTAATGAGAAGGTTCTAGCTTTGTCAGAATCGCAGGACCGGTTTTTAACTTGTATTGAAATTCAATACACAGAAGATATACAGTATTACGGCAACTAACTAAATTTAAGGTAATTCTTCGGACTGAACAAGCAAATTCTCACAAGCTTTCTTGGAAGCCAATCCCCGCACTTTTTCTAATTCAAGGGGAATCAATTTCGATATCGTCGCTGTGTGTGGAATTGTGCTGAGATCAGCTTGGAATAGCATGCTTTGTGTTGCGATTGTCACCTGCCGTTGTTTGTGCAATGCTTTTGTGTAGTACTACCGATCAAGAGCGCATCGGGAAGGTGTCTTATTTATGATTCCATGCGGAATTACGACGAAATGACTGTGTTGTGCGATCTCAGAAACATCTTGCAGGAGCGTGCTTTTCAGACCAACAGGCGGACTCAACTCATGATATTAACTTGCAGTCACAATAATGTAAGTTTAGGTAAAAACCAAAGCTTAGTTTTACTTTGTGCAAAATTTGATAGAGAACAAACGTCATAATTCGAAGATATCAGCAATCAACGGTGTTTATCTCATCCACTGAGTTTATGAACTCTGTAGTTTCTTTATGGTCTCAAATTTCATAGTTTCCCTATGGTCTCAATTTTAATGGTTTCCTTATGAAGTCTCATTTATTTTACGGTACCATTTAATCAGGAATTATTTTCTGATCCAAGAACTGCAGCACCACGATTATGATGCAACCTGAGTTTGAAGTCTCATTGTAATGATTATTTTTTCTAACTCAGAAAACGTTCACAACTGAAATATAAAAACTGCATTGTAATCCGAAGGCAAAGTAAGCTACCGGAGATTAATTTTTAACACGGAAACAGGTCAATTCCAACTGTACGATAACTAATAGAAACAGATCAATCCCAAAAGAAAAAGGTCCAGGAAACAGTCAGTTTCAGCTAACGGATACAGGTCAATTCAAGTGTACGAAAATTACGCAACATTATGTGATCATTAAAGACAGAGTGCTCTCTGAACGAGTTGCAGCTTCCAACTGACAACTTTGATATTTAATAATCTATGTTTTGGAACATAACCTTGCTGGTTTTTAGATGCTGAGATCATACCAGTACGATTTTAAATGAAACTGGTGAAACTTCCTTCACCAGAGATAATTTTCAAACTGTTGCAGTTCCGTATTCACTTGAAATTCATGATCTCACAAGGTGCGCAATTTAGAACGACAGTTTCTTATGAAAAACTGATGTGATTTTAAGTTATTGGGGTCATATGAGAACGTAAGTGATCCAACAAAAAAGTTTGATGTTTAACTTCCTCATCAGTGATAGAAAACTCAATTTTTGTAACAAAATTACTCTCAGCTTTTCTGGTTACAGGATTATTTCGATTTCGTTTGGTGAGAAATCGGCAATACTAGGATTCGTTATTATTACTACAAAATTAATAAAGCTTCTCTGAACGTGAGATGATTTCCAAAGAGTTTCTACTCACTGTGTAAGAAACTATTTGGTAATTTACAAAGACCCTAATTTGTTTTCCTTCCTTCTTGACTATACCGACTTCTTTACTGTTACCAGACAATGGAAATTTCTAAATGTTTTAAACGGTCTACAGAGACAAAGTATGCCCTCTTCATTAAGGAAAGGAATATGTTCTGATTAACGTGCAGGAAAACTTTGAAAAGTCAGGCCCGAGATGATTGATAATGGATTTTTACTCCATTGTCTTTTACTACGTATATCTTGGATGCGTATGTAACCTTCTGACTCACAAGGATACTACACACACACACACACACACACACACATGCAAATGACAGCTTTCCAGATAGCTTAAATAATTCTTTGACAATAAGCAAAATAAAAGTTTGTTTGAACGAAAAAGCCACAGAATGATTATATTTAGGATCGAGTATACTTGAGTTGCCTCCCATTAATTTGGATTAAAATCTCGGTAAAGTTTGTAGTAATTTCGATGAATTTGGCAAAAACTCAAACAACTAGACGTAATCCTACAATGGGAAGTTTTTCTAAATTCATTATGATACCCCAACCGGACAAAAAATAGATGTATTATATATTTTACACTGCTAAAAAATATGTTAGGGGCATAGGGGCAGGGACGCAGACACAAATTGTTAAAAATATCCACTGAACAAGATCTTGCAAGTAATGTGTAGTTAGAAGAAAGTTCAGAAATTGGTAAAAGGTAAAAAAAAAAAAAAAAAAAAAAAAAAAAAACCAGCTGATACAAAAGGAAAGAAAGTTATTTATCCACCAGAATGCAGAAACAGGGTTTCGACTAAGTACTCACCGTATGAAGAACGAATATATTCTGTGCCGGAGTAATTCTGTTAAGAACGAGAAACAACCACGCATTGGAAACTTCAGACGTTGCCCCGGACATTGTCTGTTTCGCGGATTACACGCAGCTGTTAACAGATCTTATCTGGTAATTGCCAGACTAGTATACTTTCTCATAGATGTAAGAAAATCAGAATCTTCTTATACACTAGATGTAGAAATCGCACAGTTCCTGCACATGGACAATAGAAGGGATGGCATGCTCACGTCCTACCTCACTCAGTGACCATAGCTATTAACGATGCATTACCCTCCAGAATGCCTCGAATCATGTGTCCACAGCATAGGCGTTCTCTTTGGACGTTCAGCGATTTGGAGCAACGCGTTCAAATCACTTAACGTCTGATAATGAAGATGCTGGCTCACACACTGAAAGTAAAACGATGGTGATGACTCTGGACTTAGAGAGTGAACAGTGAACTTCGCTCTCGCGTGTTGTGCTTGTGTCAGTTCATTGTATCACTGTAGGGGAATTAGAATTTATCCAAAAGCAGTGCGGAAGACTTAAATCCCGGACATTTCTTCTTAGTAATCAGTCACCGGAACAGAAACTGCCTTCTCCGTTCACTATAATCAGGAAGTTTTCACATTGCGGTCACTGCTAAAACAAAGACTAAGCGTGCATCATCTTCCTTAAAAAGTAGGAGATTTACGTATCTGTTTCAGTGCCATCCAGATAATGGAAACAAATATATTTGCCACAATCCTAGGAAAACACTTCTTCCAAATCGGTTAGCACTGCAGATGAGTTTTCTAAGAGTGAAGGTTCATGCTTATCACAGGTAGCAATGTAAACCAATGAACGTTTCTGGGTTCAATAGTTAGGACTACTGACTCTAGTGTGGCCAGTGAAACAGGGTCAGAAAAATGAACATAGCATCCAAGTTCTACCTGAGATTCTGTCCCAGTCCCTCAGTAAGGAGAGCTATCAGTCTACTAATAAGAGACCATGTGACATTCTCAGTAAACCTAAATGAATACCCACATTCCTGACTAAAGTATAGCTACCTGCGACATGTAAACTGACGGATGATTGAAATCTGTCATTTGTTAGTTAAGCTTTAGTAAAGTGCCACGGCGTGGCTTTGGCTTGAGCAGTCAGATTTGCCAGTGACTGCTAAAGCAACTTGTTCTTGTGACGTACTACAGAAGTGAAAACATGTGTCAAGACGAAAAATCTGCAGCGAGACATTCTGTCCGCGTTGCTTAGATGGGAGAGCGACTTACTCCGGAGTGAGGATGCCCGTCGCGGAGAAACTTGTGTTTTCACACTCTCATTGAGTACTTAAATTTCTCCAGTTTTTGTATTAGGTGCATTCCAGTATCTGGCAGGTCGCGCGTGCCCGTGAACGTAAATCTAAAACCGCGCATGAGTTGTGTTTCGGTTTCGTAATGTATTATACACATATCTACAATAACCACCAGCGTGGTGCAGTTGGCTTAACCACGCGGGGCTCCAAATCTCGTCACCTGTCGTATAGTTCGCGGGTTTCCAGGATTTCCATAAATATAACGTGAATAAGTGGACCGAAGCTGAAAATTGGCTATAGATGTATCGAGCTACTATATTTTTTGGGGGACGGGGCAGTCCCCATGGTTCCTTGTAACATACCCCGCCATTGCTGGTCCTAAGCCCGCACGAGAAATGCAGAAACTTGGCGTCGGCAAAGGCATGCGGTTTTAAAACCCCTGCCGAATCATACATACGGAAAGGAAGCCTCATGAGTAGACAGATCCACTAGAGCAACCCTACATGAAGTGCAATTAATGCATCTAGGAGGGGAAAGCCGCATTAGGCTTACCATGTTTAATTCTTGTGATTCAATTAATTTAGCTGATTGAGAAAGGTTGTATCACATTTACCATATTTTACCATAATATATGAAAAGCATTGTGAAGTAGAACTCAGTCAGAGTTTTAGGACTGAGTTTTAACCCTTTAAGCGGCAGATGCACCGAAATCAAATGGTGCCCAAAATATTTTGCGCTCCCCAAACAGAAATGCTTGTTAAGCGGCCGAGTTTTACGAAAGCTACTGCAATTCCTTTTCCTTTGTCATCTCAGTAATACCAACTATAAATCTTTCATTAGTGATAAACGCTCCCCTCTAGTCTTTCATTCACTAACCCATGACCCGAGGCATGATGGGGAAAAACTAGTTTCCCTGACACGGACTCCAACATCTGTCTGCTTTCTTAGTTTTTTTAACATTGTTGCCCCTTTTAACAGATGATCAGTCAGAAAGGGTTAATGTTAACATCCCGTTAAATGACAACTTTGAATAACAAAGTTAAGGAGCAAGCAATGCTTTCTGATGTGCAGGTTTATTCGTACCAGCCGCTTCCTGTCCGCTTCTTAGACAGCGAATATGAACCCATTTTGTCAATGCTGTGTTAATTCGTTTCAGCCGGTTAAATGATTAAACCAAACATCGTGCATTTATCTTGTATTTCTTACAGGGGAAGAAATACAAGAATTTAAATAATGAAAGTAAAAAAAGTAATTTATTTATTTATTACAAAAGGTCATTTATGTTGTTTAATATCTATAAAAATTTAAAAATAATCTATTTTTAATCTTGCACCATACATTTGAGATCAGATCTCTGAAAGTGTAAAGTGCCGAAACCCAAGATATCCTTGTTCATGATTCATTTCCAATTAGAGAAGTCAAGTCAAGAAATGCCTATCTTGAGAAAAGTCACCTTTGGATTGTCTTTCACCGATATGGGAAACCTACCCCAACCATGGCTTCCAATCGTTCGTTTGATGAGTGTTCATATGTGACGAACATGCATTCAGAGACAGGGTTTGATGAGTGTTCATATGTTCCCTCGCTGCATTCAGAAACAGGGGCACTGAGGCATCAAAAATATTGACTTATGAACGCTCTCCACGGCAAATCGAAAGAAAAATCTCCGTTTATCCTCTATCCTGGTATTCTTATTAGGAATATTTCATTTCACATTTTTTGGTCAACCACATGAGATAAAAATTGCTATGCATCAAATCTTCCATTTCAAAGCGCTTTAAATATAAAATTTGTAACTTATTTTGTTGGAAAAATTACGACATAGGAAAACTTTTTAGATACATTACGCAATTCTGTCATTATAGTTCGATTTTTCACAAAGAAACATGAACAGGAAGCGCCAAAATACCAAATACTGAAGAAAACTAGATTTCTTTCAGCAACAGAAGATTATCTTCCAAAGAAATCAAATTGATGAAAATAGGGTATTACCTAGATATTCAAGACAAATGTGTACTCCATGTTTTTGTAAAACGTGTATGAAGGAAGAGGCAAAAACTGGTGAATGCCACTTATTTTAATTTTGAGGAAAATGATATATGAGGAAAATGTTCGTAATACGCAGTTGAAATATATTTATAACAAGAGAGAACATTACGAAGTTCAAGGGATCTCTAAAAACTTCGGTTTATGTAGAACTTGGTATTACGCGAGCTCGTTACATGTGGGTTCTGCTGTAGTTAGCAGGTGGAGAAAGTTTGAGAAGTGTGAGCGACCATGGAAGTAGTTGTCAGTGAATGTGATGATGCAAATAATATATCCTGTTATGCAATAAAGCTTTGTTATGTTTTCCAAGTTGCCAAGCTTCTTAGACACGATGACAGTGCAGCTTTATTTTGAACTGGTGGCAACTTCGGGGTGCGGTGTTGTTCCAGAAAGGCTTTCGTATTATGTGTGCCGTGGAAAAAAATTTCATGCCCATTTCATACGAAGTAGCGCTTTGCCGTACTTGCTTCGAACCCGATAGAACTGGCACATGATTTGTAAATATATTTCAAAAAAGTTAAGATTCTGAGTATAAGGAGCAACTCACTTTGGTTTCGTTGTTAGCAACAAAATAAATGTTACTGAATTGTAATGGCGGCCGGATTTAGAAATCAGTGTAAGGACATCGCGTTCTCTAGAGATGTACATTGTTTGAATTACTGTGAAAATCGGCTACTTGGGGGTTTAACGACTACCTTTAGAAACTCTAAGGGCAAAAATCAATCTCCCGCCCCTACTTTATATAAGGCGACTGGTTCCAGGAAAGGAACAAAGACAGAGCTATCACACAAGCTTATGTTGCATCCCCAAAACTCGAACCCCAGCCTATCTCTGACAAATGGTCAGAAGCCAGCGCCTCAGACCACTCGACTACCAGGAGGGAGTCGTCTGAAACTTGATTTTGTGAAGTTCTTCCGGTTCTACAGAGCACAGATAAAAAAATATCACAGCGCAAATGATCTACCATATTTAGAACATTGCATGTGATGTGAAATAAAGTACGCTAGTACTTCAGTGTCGCTTATTAATGTTTATAAGTAAAATTTGCTTGATTTTTGTACTCCAGTACAAAGGCGCGCCAATTATTTAAGGACAATTACAAGTATAATTTTGCTTTCTTCTTCTTCGCCAGTACAAAGAGTAACTAGTACTTCAGTGTTGATTGTAAGTGTGCATCCATAAAAGTTATTTCGTTTTGTACATCATCAGTGCAGATGACAGTGCATTGGCTCTAAAATGTTGCTTGCTTTGAACATAAAGACTTAATGAGCATTGCTACTAAACTCGTTATAGTGGTATTATTTCAATGCTAAAGGTTTGTAACACCGCTTTGGTACAGTAGGTTTATAGCACGTCATTACAAAACTTTCTTTTGAAGAATTTTAACAGTAGAGCTCCAAAGCATGAATATAAGAAATTACATTACGTTCTATCGTCACCTATGAGAACTTCGATTGTATCCTCCAATTTGTTTGAATTATGAAGACAAATAGTTTACTACTTTGTAGTGGAAAGGGAAAAAAATCATGGCATGACATTGCTTTCTTTCTTTCTTAAGGCTGTTTGTCAACGAATTAGGAGACGGAATTCTCGGCTATAAAGTTATTGGCCTTATAAATCTATTAATTCAAAGCAAAAACAGATGCAGAATTGGTTAAAGAAATGCTGAGCGAAAATAACGATAAACAAATTATTAGAGAAACAGAAAAGGGAAAATAACAAGAAATGAGAACAGAAAAAGAAAGTGTAAATCGGGGAAAGAAAACAAGCAAAGGATAATTGATCTGGAGAAGAACAGAACTGAAGCTGCAAATAGGTTAAAAGATTATGATTTTCATCAACCTGTAAAGGGAAGATTTCTAAGACCTAACATTGATATTCCCACAGAACTTTGACGTTGAAATCAGAGACATTGGTCTCGGTCTAGTGCTTCTTTTGAAGAATAAAAAGGCCCAGAAGACAAGTTAATAAATCAGTTTGGGTTTCTCATTTGTTGGTTCCACTTCCTTATGATATCTCCGAAATGATGGCAAAATAACCATAAAAGGGAAAATGATCAAATAGCTACAGAGATATATTGCTTAAAAGATTTAAACTTAGCCCCGAGAAATGTAGGCAAATATTTGTGAAATACAAAAAATGCAGAACTACGATAGAATGATTTTATTTATTTATGAGTTTCGGAAGTAGTATCAAGAATATACATCAAATGATATCCCAGTAGAGTTGAACAAATGTTTCATTGATGAATGATCATGGATTTTATCTCCAACTGATCTCATTGGTTACGTTACAGCAAATAAAAAGAAGAAAAGTTCAGTAAGCAATAAAAGGGGAAATAAAATGTCTGGGGAAAAAGCACCAGGATTAGTACAGACCTGTCTAGAAAACTTAAAAATACTGAAAGTTAGAAATTATAAACAGACTTCAAGTAGTAAATGTGCATCTATAATCATTTTAAACTTCAGTGCCCGAAGATTAAGAGAAACTCGGCGTATATTAAGGCGATACAAAGTTTTTTCACAAATAATTTATTCTTTAAGTCGACCAAGGTTTCGATGGGCTCTGGCCTAGCTTCATCAGGACGAATGACACGTAAATATTTAAATTGTATATGGCATCAAGAAAGGTGTTTGCAGTCATGGGGTTTTCATCCCACCTGCGACTGTTGTGTTTACAGTCACGGGTTTAATTGCTTCCACGCGCTTGATAGAAATGGCGTGGATGCCACATCGTTAACTAGTTGCGAAGAATTTGTAATAATGTTACAAAAATAACCATCAATTTCTCTTTCAAAAAGCGAAACTAATCGACAAGCCAGATTCAACCATCAAACTTGATATTCTGGAAGCTTTTCATATACACTGATTGTCATCAAAATCCGCGCACCAAGAAGGAGGTGTCGGATTGAAACGAGATTTTAGTAGTGAGATGGTACATACCAAGGACAAGGGTGATTACAATATCACAGCAGCAGGACGATTTCTCGCGAACATACAGTACACATTCCGGTCAGCGTTAGTACCACGTCGGACCGCCTCGTGCTCGGATAAATGCGGTGATACGGTACAGCATGGAGTCAAAGAGACGCCGTATGTTATCCTGGGACAGATTGGCCCACACGTCTTGCAACTGACGCTCTAAATCACGAACACTGTGACATGGAGAAAGCTGGCGTACCATATGGTTCCACACGTGCTCGATGGGCGAGAGATCAGGCCGTCTGGCAAGCTACGGAAGCGTCGAAGCATGACGTAGACAGTCCTGGGAAACCCGAGAAGTGTGCGGACGGACGCTATCTTGTTGGAAAATGGCTCTGGGACGCGCCGCCAGGAAAGGCAGCAAATGGGGCCGCAGGATCGCCTGTACATAGCGCTGGGCTGTCAACGTCGTTCGGATCACTGCGATTGAAGTTCGGCTGTCATACGCGATAGCTCACCAGACCATCAGGCCTGCAGTTCGGAACGTGTGCCGCTGTACAGTGAGGTTGGTATTGTAGCGCTGACCTGTGGTCCTCCACACTGGCGACGTATAGTCTTCAGCGATGAATCCGTTAGCGGGATTCATCGCTGAACACTATACGTCGCCAGTCCGTAGCATTCCACGTTACTCGCTGTTGACACCACTGCAATCGCGCCGACGATGGTGAGGTGTTTCGTTCAAACTCCGTCAGTGTTAATGGCAGAAAACGTAAAGGCCGTCGAGAGTGCAGATCCGCCTCTCCCAGGCGTCTGGAAATGGTTCTGACGGAAACAGGAGTCACTTGTACAGCCGCCACATATCCCTGGATATTGTACAAGGACGTCGTTGCATCTGTGCGTACCGCTCTCACGATACCACGGTCATCTCTGCTGGTGGTGTGTCTGGGTCGTCCAGAGCCAGGCCGCCGAGTCTGGGTGCCTTCCTGTGTCCATTGCTCCCAACACGATCGTACCGTACTGTCCGACCGGCCCAGATGGTGGCCAATTCGGCGCGCCGGTCACCCTACCTCTCTCATCCCGACAATACGGCCTCGTTCAAACTCCGTCAGTTGCCCGTACACATATCTACGGCGGCTCCTCGGGATGTCTATCGCTCAGGGATCTCACCTGACTCTTACCGTGCACTTCGGCACGAATGTGGAGTCTCCTGCGCGGCGGCTTATAAGCCCCAAGGATTGCGATTGCAGCGCCAGTCTTGGACGCGTGGGCATGCGGAATCGCACGAAACTTTAATCATTTGCATGTCTGTCCTCGCCGTAGCTATTCCCAGAATTTCGCGTTAATCGCATGGGTTTTTCTTGGTGCGCGGATTTTTTATTACAATGAGTGTATAGCAGAATTATTCGCAATTCGTTAACGACATGGCGCTCACGCCATTTCTATCAAGCGCGTTCTCAAAAACCTGCGACTGTAAACACCGTCACTGATGTCATATACTATTTAAATATTTACGTGCGATTCGTCCAGATGAAGCTAGCTAGGCCAGAGCCCAGCGAAACCTTTGTCGACTTGAAGAATAAATTATTTGTGAAAAAACATTGTATCTCATTAATATACATAATCATCACAACGACTGTAGTCTCCGATATGAAGAAACTCAGAATATTTTTCAGCTGCTATCAAAAGAACTATAAAAGGAGTTTAACAACCACCATGAATAACTCTGAAGGCTATAAGCTGTCGCCCGTCTCTAATTTAGGTCTACTGGTTCCAGCGAAATTGAGAGCCAGCGCCATCGGGCCTCATCCGTTAATTGAACCAAGGTGCATCTCGGACGGATGGTCAGAAGCCAGCTCCTCAGACCACTTGGGTGACGGGGCAACGAGTTGGTGAAATGACAGGAGACGAACTATTTTCATCTGAAACCATTATAGGCGACGTAAATAGCTCTCGGATGTTTATCTTTCAAACTTCCGGTGATAGTATTTAAATACGTCACTTGTCGGAAGCATAGTGCTCCTGAAATGCGGATTGAAGAAATTATCCGGATGCAACAGCCCCTTAAATGAAACAGAATGTGCTTGCCTCTGGTTGAAGCGAAACCGACTGTTCATATTGACCACACATCCTCAAGAAGACAGCCGTTATCATAAATGAGCTGGACCAGGAATTTATACACTATATTGACAAAAATCACCGGACACTTAGAAGAGAAACACAGCATAGCATTTATTGACATGCATTAGTACGGTGTCGGTCCACCTTTGGCCTTAATGCATGCACTGACCTTTTGAGACATGCTTTCGACAAGGTTTGGGAACACAGCGATAGCCATGCGCTTCCATTCAGTACATAATGTTGCCGCTAACTGTTGCTTAGTAGTAGACCTTGGTTCCAAACTTCTTATGCGGATATGTAATTCATCCTATAGGTGCTCTATGGAATTACGATCAGGGCTTTGTGCTGGCCAGTCCACATGCGATACGGAATTATCGTCAAACCACGCCGTAACAGTCTTTGCTTTATGGCTCGGTGGATTATCCTGCTGGTACCAACAAGGCTAGGTTCCATAGTATTGCCACAGAGTTGTTAGGACATAATTGTCCAGAATATCGAGGTAGACGTGTTGGTTAACAGGTTTGTACACGATAACCAATGGGCCAGGACCATACCACGAAAAACACCCCCACACGAGTACACTGCCAGCTCCAAACTTGACTGTAGGTAGACACTATAATTCGTGCATGAATACTAGTATTAAAAGAAATCCGTCTTGTTGCACGATGATATTTATTCAGCTAAAAAATGAAATCTATATACAGTTTAAAAACACATGAGCACTTTCGGTGTCACATTGACACCTTCATCAGATGTAATTTCACCATGTGGCTACATGCTGGTCTTAAGTACGTGGAGTAGATGCATCATGGGAAAGGTAATGTCAATGTCACATGATGTACCAGATAACAAGACAATCAAAAAAAGGCATAGTTAGCCAATGATCACTTAACAGAAGCAATTGCTATTGTGCCGTCCTTCTCAACAAGATTGCTCCAAGGTTCAGGTAAAACATAAGGATAATAGTCATTACAGCAACGTGTATTATAAGCCGAAATATAGAGGCTTTCTGCAAATAACAAGGAATAAACAGAGTTAGGTGTGTTTATGATTTTAGCGTTGTCCCAGTCTGGGATGGAATTTCCAGCACTTATGGTTCTTGCAAAAGAGGTGCTTTGGTGATTCATTTTTAGATCATATCTGTGTTCATTTAATCTCAAATCCAAATTTCTTTTGGTAGAACCCACATAATGATTGTTTAGTTCACCAGAGTTAGTGTCGAGCATAGGAATAACATACACACCCCATTTTTTCCCTTTGTCAATTTTGTCACGATCATTCCGGATAATGGTATATAGATTGCATGATCGTATTCCAAATTGTATTTTATGACGAGAACATATGTTGGTAAGGAGGTTTACAACATGTGGATTAAAATCAACAGATCCAACATACTTTTTAGGCACTTGCTCACTAATTAAAGCAGTTGACATAGAAAACCGTACTTTATTGTGCACTCCCTTAACAACGTTGTCCGGGTAACCATGGTTTTTAGCGAGGGATGATATCCATTGTAGTTCTTGAGCTCTGGCGAAATGGCTAGAAGAATGTGAATATGCTCTTCTAAATAGGAAGTGCAGAGCAGAAATTTTATGCTAAAAAATGTGAGCAGAATTGTACGGAATTAGAGTGGGTGTGGAAGTAGGTTTTCGATAAACGGCAAAAGACAGGGAATTGTCAGAAGGGGTACGAGTAATTTGAAAGTCAAGATAAGGTAAGACGAAATTATTTTCAAGTTCTATCGTGAGTTTGATGGAGGGGTATTGAGCAGACATAGCGTTGACAAACTGATGTAACTGATTTATGGTATATGGCCAAATTACCAAGATGTCATCAACGTAACGGATATAGAGACTAGGTTTTTGTGGGAATTCTTGTATGACTTTATTTTCAATATGCTGTTGAAGAATTTCTGCTAAGACTACGGGGATAAAGGTGAACCCATGGCTGTTCCGTCTGTTTGTTGGTAAAAAATGTTCTGAAATTTGAAAAATGAACGCTTTTTAATGAGATGAAGAGCATTCATTATGAAAGCAATATCATTGGCAGGAATGTCAGAATCAATGAGCAAAGCCTGAATCAACTGAAATGTAGCTTCCATAGGTACATTCGTGTATAACGAAATTCCCTGTCTTTTGCCGTTTATCGAAAACCTACTTCCACACCTACTCTAATTCCGTACAATTCTGCTCACATTTTTCAGCATAAAATTTCTACTCTGCACTTCCTATTTAGAAGAGCATATTCACATTCTTCTAGCCATTTCGCCAGAGCTCAAGAACTACAATGGATATCATCCCTCGCTAAAAACCATGGTTACCCGGTCAACGTTGTTAAGGGAGTGCACAATAAAGTACGGTTTTCTATGTCAACTGCTTTAATTAGTGAGCAAGTGCCTAAAAAGTATGTTGGATCTGTTGATTTTAATCCACATATTGTAAACCTCCTTACCAACATATGTTCTCGTCATAAAATACAATTTGGAATACGATCATGCAATCTATATACCATTATCCGCAATGATCGTGACAAAATTGACAAAGGGGAAAAAATGGGGTGTGTATGTTATTCCTATGCTCGACACTAACTCTGGTGAACTAAACAATCATTATGTGGGTTCTACCAAAAGAAATTTGGATTTGAGATTAAATGAACACAGATATGATCTAAAAATGAATCACCAAAGCACCTCTTTTGCAAGAACCATAAGTGCTGGAAATTCCATCCCAGACTAGGACAACGCTAAAATCATAAACACACCTAACTATGTTTATTCCTTGTTATTTGCAGAAAGCCTCTATATTTCGGCTTATAATACACGTTGCTGTAATGACTATTATCCTTATGTTTTACCTGAACCTTGGAGCAATCTTGTTGAGAAGGACGGCACAATAGCAATTGCTTCTGTTAAGTGATCATTGGCTAACTATGCCTTTTTTTTATTGTCTTGTTATCTGGCACATCATGTGACATTGACATTACCTTTCCCATGATGCATCTACTCCACGTACTTAAGACCAGCATGTAGCCACATGGTGAAATTACATCTGATGAAGGTGTCAATGTGACACCGAAAGTGCTCATGTGTTTTTAAACTGTATATAGATTTCATTTTTTAGCTGAATAAATATCATCGTGCAACAAGACGGATTTCTTTTAATACTACTTGACTGTAGGAACAGTGAACTGTGGTAAATAGCGTTCCCCCGGCTCCCGCCATACCAACACACGGCCATATGACTGATGAATCGTGTATCTCGATTCATCAGTCCATAGGAACCGTTTCCATTGATCTACGGTCCACGATAAATGTTCTTTACACCATGCTAAACGACAAGGAGCATTCCAAGTGAAGGTGAAAGACTTATGAGCAGCCGCATGACCACTGTAACCCATGGAAGGAAATTCTCTGCGAATGGTACGTGTACATACCGAGTTTCCAGCATTTTTACTCACCTGTACACTGAGGTCTTAGGCAGTACTCCGTCGATTAGCTGTTACGACTCTCCTGAGACTTCGACGTCCTCTATCACTGATTTTCTTTGGTATGCCGGTACGTTTCGATGCTTCAGGCACGCCACGTGTCTGCCACTTATTCAGTACATCCAAGACAGTAGACTTGGGTATGTTTAAACGTCCCTCGGTTTCTGATATAAACCCACTAATAATAGCACCCAACAATTTTTCCTTTCTCAAAGTCAGTTCTCTCCCGCCGCAACATTTTCACTCAACCTCACAGTTAGATATGATCGCAGTCAACTGAGGGCTTGTTTAATACCGTTTTTAGCTGTACTGCGCATCTTAACAACGCAGCGGATCCGTTTATTCGCTTTTGATGGGATGGCCAGTGACTTTTGTCAATATAGTGTGTTTACTCTCGGAACGGAACCACCAAAAATTGAGGAAGGAGCACACCAGCTAGGGCTGAAAGTCATAGAAAGAGTTATAGATTCAGAAGACGAAAAGATTATGATTGAAATAGAGATCATTAATTATTACCGTCTGCATAATCTGAAGATGACCGAGCTCTTTCTCTCTAAGTTAGTTGGGATGGCTTTGTTATTGCACAATGCCAAAATAAGAATTTGATACTTTTTGAAATACTTTCTAAGTTCTGTCGCTTTTGGGTTGTCTAGTGATTTCCTTATTTTCAAAAATGATATGCTCGTGGCACCCACGAAATATTCGTTGAAAACTTCTTGCTCATAGTTCCAAAGGAGAACGGGAAATGCCTCAATCACTGTGGCATGACGTTGCATCAGCTCACCTTGACGCGAACAGAAACCAACTATAGATAGTCTAGTCATTTTTTCTGACCAAAATATTTTACAGAACTCATGGATTAAACGCTCACTTGCGACCATCGCGAGAGGCAGGAAAACCAAATGATACAAAATGGCTACCGCGTAAAACAAGTATCGATGATTCATTTCGTAAAATTAATGGTAATACCAACAGTTTCTAAGGAAGAGATAAATAATTTCTCCAACTGTTGAATTATATTATACACTGAAGTGCCAGAAAAACTGGTACAGCAGTCTTATACTTGGTAGGTCCCCCACGGGAGCGCAGGACTGCAGAAATACGACGGGACATGGACTCCACTAGCTTCTGAAAATATGCTGTAGGCAATGCACACCATACTTCCTGCAGAGCGTTCCACAATTCGGGTGTATTCCGAGGTCTCGGATTCCTGTGTTCGATAGCGCGTTGCATGGCATCCCAAATGTGTTCTATCACGTTTAGAGCTGGGGACTTGGATGGGAATGGCAACACCCCAAACTCAAATGAATGCTCCTCTAACCATGATGTGGCATCCCGACACTTGTGTGGAGGTGCATTGTCCTGTTGGAACAGGCCCAACCCATCAGCATGAATGCAGGTCATGAACGAGTGTACCTCGTCAGAAAGGATGCACACATAGCGTTGGCCGGTCACATGTTTGTAGACGTACCAGGGGTCCCAGTGAAGTCCAGCTAAACACACCCCATACCATTACGGACCCCAAACTAGCCGATCAGTTCCCTGTTGATAGGCGAGATTCATGGCTTCATGGGGTTTGCGCCACACACGAATCCTTCCATCTGCCGATACAGTTGGAAACGCGACTCGTCAGACCAGGCTACTTGTTTCCAGTCATCAAGTGTCCAGTGGCGGTGTTGCCGTGCTCAAGCGAGACGCATAGTTCTGTGTCGTGCACCCATCAAGGGGATTCGAGTTGGGCGTCGGCTCCCAAAGCGCATATCGTGCAGAGTACGTTGCACAGTCCGGACGCTGATGCTTGTTGAGGCTCCAGCATTGAATTCCGATGATACCTGCGAGAGTGTTGCACGCCTATCGCGTGGAACGATTCTTGACAGCCGACGATGGTCACATTCACCCTATGTCGTTTTACGGCCACACTGGTATCGTAAGTTGGAGGTTTTGCCGGAAATCTTGTAGTCACGTTACACCATTGCATTGGTCGTCTGTGAAAATCCGAACTTCGTTTCTGCCTCCGAAATACTATGGCCCATCTCACGAGCGCCAAATATGACACCTCGTTGAAAATCGCTTAAATCGTAGGTTGTCATTCTCATGCCGAAAACAGCTCTGACAGCTGGCAAGGATGTATATCGCTTTATATACGCACTGGCGGACGCAACCGAGTACGCGCATAGGTGACGTTGCTATGTATTTTGCATAAGCTCGTCTGTACCAGTTTTCTGGCACTTTAGTGTACTTCGGTGCGATAGTTACCAACAGTTTCTAAAGAGAGAGATAAATAATTTCCCCAACTGTTGATTTATTCTTCGGAACGATGTTCTTTGCCCTCACCTGAGGTTAGGGGAAAGTATTACACCTACTAACGATCCGTTGTCACACTGAAGGTATAGTGCGAGAAAGCATTGAATATCTTGAAAGTGCCGTCCGGCACTTTCTGGGAGGTAGATAGGTGCATAGCGTTTCGTACTCAGCACTCTGTAGTCTGGCCGAATGTGACTTACGGATCGGTTCAACATTCTTCCTTCAAGATATCAGATTCCTTTCACCTGCGGGATTCCTTCTAGCTTCTCCAGTCAACGGATCGCATGAACATATACTCAAACAAAGTTGTCTTTTGCATTATATCAGTTTCAGGTACCTACTCTTTAGGTATCTATTTGTGGACCGATTACGTTGTATTTCAGGGCATCTCGTGATAAAGAGGAATGAGAATATAAACATTTTGGTAGTTCTGCTGTCTCGTTGAATGTTACTAGTTTCCCACTTTGGTTCAGTAAAGTTTGTTCTGAAATTCGTAGCTATCTTTTGTCAGAGTGATACACCATTTAGAGTCGTAAGAGATCGGGAAAAAGATGTTCTGTTTAAAGCCATAGATCGGACTACGGGAATCTATTTTTATAAAGGATTGCCATGAAAATATTGTTTGTTCCCTATAGGGAGCTTTCGTGTTACTAAACGCTACTTACTTCTCGTGGGTGTGAGGAATTCAACAAAACAGTCACCTTATGACATATTTTGTTATTCGTCGTTTTCACGGAATCTTTTCACAAAAACGACGCACACTGTTTCTTGTTTTTAAACTGACAGCACTATGAGCTGTTCACAGATTTTAAACAGCCAATCTGGAAATTTGAAAGATCAATCCTTTTAAGTTTGCTTGCTGAATCTGTCTTAATTTGTTGCGTTTTACATGCACCGTTTGTGCAGTTAAGCACACGTGTTTCCCTGCGGTTCTTTTTCTTTAGGGAGAGGCCTCAGAGTTTAAAGACCCTCTTGAGCGACTCAGTGAGCTATAAGTAGTCGCCTATCACTGATTTGGGGCTACTGTTCCTTTCAAAGAAGCAGAGCTATCAGACAAACCACAGCCCATGCCTCATAAGGGACTTGAACCCTGGCCTATTTCGGGTTACTGGTCAACGTCCTGCACCTCAGACTACTCTGCCAGCGAAACGGCCTGCGGTTCTTTACAGACTAGTATATTCCATGACGTTTCTTAATTTTTCCTATCCCAATGATTTTCAAAAAAAAAAAAAAAATAGTGAGAAGCGAAAGAAATATTTAGATTTTTAGTGCTTATTTCTGAGCTTTGAAGTTTTTGTCGATTCCTATGTAAAGCTTTATCTGTGACCATATGTCTGCTTCAGGCGTCATTGTTATTTGTTTGCTGATTGGTTAAACTCTCTTTGTTTATGTTAGGCTTCCACATTTTTTTACACAATTTTGGACCTCTTGCACCAAATTAGGAACATTAATCATTAAAGGGTAGACCGCACCAAAATATAATCTCCACCAGACACTGAAGTACAGCTATCACTCTTTTAGCATTTTTTAAACTCACTGCATTCCGTGACTTCTTTTTGAAACTCACTACAGCTGTCCCTATTGTTGCTTGGCCCTTTCCTCCTGCTGGCGAATTTAATATTTTAAGGATGATGCCAGTTTTTTAAGGCAGCACTCGCGTGGAAAAGAAATTGAAGATATGGTGGCTGAAAAAAGAAACAGATCTGTTGTTCTCCCCTTTCCTTTTCTATTTATCGTCCCTTCAATGCACGGACTCATCGGCCATCATAGTATTTTATAAAGAACATGGTACCGCTAACTTCAGTTCAAGATTTCTTATCAAAACATTCTACAAATGTTGTAGAGAATGATCTTATCTTTGCTACCAAAATGGATGATATGTTATGCTGTTATAAAATTCGTCTGATACCCCTAAATTATAAACGCACCAGTGAAAACTTACTTAAATATTTTGACCTCTTTCCTGTTGATGATTCATTAGCGAAAACATATACTGATTTTTTTGCGTCGAATTGCAATGAGTCCTTGTTGTTAGACTGTGAATCCTTGGCTCTAGTATTTAAAATTTAGGAAAAGGGTGCAAGTAGTCTCGAAGTCTTCATTGCCATATTTCATGCCAAAAAATATCGTACATATTAGCAGCCACATCACAATTGATGACGAAAGGCCTTCTGTGCTACGAAAAAAAAAAAAAAAAAAAATCAACAAAACAGCCTTCGCCACGTTGCCGTGTACTACGTGGCTTTTCTCATAAAAGAAGTCATAACAATGGTAACAATTTTTTATGCTATGGCCAATTGCATTTTATCAAATTTTGAGACACTATACTTGCCATCCAAACGTCTCCATTGATCAAAAAATAAAATATACTGAGTAAAAAGCATGCCAGTTCCGCAATTTCTTCAGCTTGTAGGTTTCTTATTATCCATGTTTAGCAAATTTAATGTTTTTGTTTCATATAGTATTTTTAGCATGTCTTTTGTAAAGGAAGATCGTGCTTCTGTTGCCGGTTTGTCCGTCCGACTGCGGACACCATATCTCCGAAACTATTAGTCCTATTTAAAAAATTCTTTTTGCATCAAAAATTTTGAAATGTGCGAATGATGATTCTTCATTTTGTCTTTTTTTTACGATGCACAATTTCGCTGTTAGAGGGCGCGAATGCAGATGGTATCGACTGCAAAATGCATTTTATTCCGTATATTCGCTTCTAAACATCCGATTGAAAAAAATATATATATCTTTCGATTCCATTTATATCGAAGGCTATTTATAGATACAGTCTCTTTTTCAAGTTACGCATAGATTTTCCGCTACGGGCATAAAAGTAACCCCCCCCCCCCCCCCAGATATCTCTGCTTCTAAAACTCGGATTTGAAAAATTCTTCGTGCAGCGGATATAGCTCCCGATGGAAAATCTTTTGCAATATTTTGCCTAAAATTTCTAATTTTTGGTAAAAACTGGTTTGGCCACCAGGTGGCGCAAGTCTTTACTTCTGCTTCTGATGTATTTGCAGTAAACACTGAGCGTCTAAAATCTTGATTGAAGAAAATTCGTTTGTGAACTGATGCTTTCCGCGTAGATAGACCTTTTCGGAATACTTTCTTCTTAAAATAATGCATGGTTTCTCCGCCAGGGGACGTAGATGTATATCTTATTTTTTATAAATATCTGTAATTCTAACAGTCCGGTTTGAAACATTCCTTCTTTGTTGGATAACGTTTCCAGTGCAAAATGTTTTTCATACAATTTCAAAATTTTCAAGTAATTCATAGACTTTCCGCTAGCCGGCGTTAAGGTAAATTGCGTTTTCCTCGTTATCTCTGCTTCTAAAACTCCGATTTTAAAAATTCTTTCTGCACCGGATACAGCTCCTGATGGGTAATGCAAAACATTTCAAACCAGGAGCTATCCAATATTTGGTAAAGAATGGTTTGGCCACCAGGGGGCGAAAGTGTTTATTTCTCCTTCTGATGTATTTGCAGCAGAATTTGAGTTCCTGAAAACTTGACTGAAAAAGTTCTTTACCGCTCAAATCGAAAAACTTTTTGAGAATATTTTCTTCTTGAAATAAGGCATAGTTTTACCGCCAAGCGACGCAGATGCTTATCTTATTTTTCTGGATATCTCTGCTTCTAAGAGTCAGATTTGAAAAATTCTTTCTTTGTTGGAGAGCGTTTCCGCTGCAAAATTTTTCTCATATAATTTCAAATTTTTCTTATCGTACAAGTCGGACACCAGAGGGCGTAAGTTCACATTTTCGTTTACAGCAATATCAGCGGGACTAAAAATCCGATTGAAAAATGTCTTCGTTCGGTCAGATACTATTAACTACGGAAACTCTGTGTGCGTAGTTTCTTCCCAAAATAATGCCCAGTTTCGCCGCCAGGGGCGCAAATGTTTAATCTGTTTTTTCTCAATATATCTGCTTCTACACCTGCGATTTAAAACTTCTATGAATACCATATGCCATTTACCTTGTAGAATAATTTAGGTTAGTATATGAAGAATTTCGCAGTTCACAGTTCTGTCGGTAGGTGGTGTTTGTGTACTTCAGTTTGCAGCTGGGTCGCCGCTTCTAGAATTCTTATTGAGAAATTTCGTCATTCGCTACAATAGAGATGTGGACATTATCCTCTTTACATAATGCAATGATTTCCCACGAGGGGTGTAAAAATCAGAACTTTTTTTTTTTTTTTCGCTATCTATGCTTCCGGGAGACTTTTTTTTAAATCTTTTTTTCCTTAGCATAGCTTTTTCCATGAAGAATATTTTCCGCCTATTGTCAACTTTTCCATTATGCAAAATTCTTTCGCTAGCAGGCGTAGATTGATATCATGTTTCCTTCTATGTTTCTTCTTTTGACTGTTCGATATGAAAATCTGTTTGTCTCTGATACCTTCCTTGTGCTATGAGAAACCTTTTTTGCGCTATTAGTTAAATTTCGTAACATGCTTTCAAGCCTGTGATGGAACTAAGTAGTGTTTCTATTTCTAGATGTTTTTTTGATTGTAGAAACCGGTTGATTGTTTTCTTAACCGGTTCCATAGACTTTGAATAGCTTTGACAAACCTAATTCGCTTCAGAACGGATTCAACAGACGTGTTCATTACAACCGAAATTTCGGTGTGATCTTTCTTGTTTACTTTATGAGCCGCTGCCAAAACGTTGGAGAAACGTGGAGGTTTTGATGTGTTATACAGAATAATAATTATGTAAAAAGAAACAAAATTTACATGCGAGAAGGAAACTGGGAAGGAAAGTTAAAAATAGAGATGTCGTCACACTTCACAAGAGTGCTGAGCGTGGGCTCAATTTTAAGGGCCCGAGCTTGAAGTATGTGAGCCCGATCCCTTCCGATCCAGAAGTATGTAAGGAAGAACCCTCCGGAGCCCGAATTTCATATTGCAAGATAAAACCGTTGCCCGAACGAGCCCGAAAACTACGACCAAGCTTTTTAGGTATTAATAAAATAAAATCTTTCCAGACTTCCTCTCTCTCCTTCCCCTGCACTTGACCGATGTCTGTCTCAACAAGGGAGTGGAGATCTATTTCTATAGCATAGTTGCTTGATCTTCTGTGACCATTCGTTTACTTTTGAAGTGCTTCGGGTGGACGGATTTCTGGAAAGATAGGGCGGTGCTGCAATCTATATACATTGCGCAATAGAATTAGCTGCGTGGAGGTAGTGGCCAACATTTCGTTGGCGTGCTATCTACTGTCTAGTATCTACAGTTCTTGAAGAAGCTTTTTTTCTCCGCAAACCAGTGATGCATGGCCTATGGCATTTGTTAACCAAGCCCGGAATAAATGATCCTCCCGAGTTCCCATTCCCCACCCAGACCCAATTGACGAAGAATTCTCTTTACTAATTAGAAAGCGTAAGGTAAGTATCGTATGCTAAATCGTACAAAATCATATTAAAAAAAAAAAGGAAGAGGAAGAAAATTATCTCTCTCTCTCTCTCTCTCTCTCTCTCTCTGAGAGCCCGAAATAGCTGGAAATATTATACAGCCCGATCTTCGATTTCGGGCTTTCGGAATTAGCCCATCTCATCATTGACGTCATGCCATCCATGTTTCGGCATAAAAGGGGAATAGCTTAAAGTGTTTTAAAGTTAGTGATGGACTGTGACGGTAAAAAACAATCTCAATAAATTGGACAACTACCAAACTGAATATTCGCTGATTAGCGAAACAGTTAAGATTAGCATGGATACTGGAAAAAGTAGCAGAAGAAAAAATTTCAAATGAAAAGGGACTGAAGCGAGATTTTTGAAGCAGATGCTTTCTCAGTTGGTGTGGAGAACAAAGTCTGCATATGAAAAACTGTAGGAGGATTTCAACGCTTTGTCTTTCCCTTTGGAATTCTTTCCTTATTTCGGTATGTTCACTTATTTTTTTACTTCCTATCACTGCAAGAGGATGAATTTTTTTTTCTGCTGGTACGTTTTGTTACCTTAGAATTAAATAAGTATGGAAACGTTTGTGCCAAGAGCAATTCGCCGACATTTTTTTTTCGCCAAGTAACGATACATTTTTGAATCACAAACACTATTTTGCAGAAGACTTCTTAAGAAAGTCTTTTCTTACTTCATTTGGAGGAAACTAGCAAAAATGCGTAGAAATACATCAAAACTGTATAAATAGTGGCTGAAAATAAAAAAGAACGAATGAAAAAAAAAGTTTGTCATGCAAACAAGAGAAATGGGGAAGTCAAGGAGGAACAAGAAAACTTCTTCTTCTTCTCTCTCTTTTTTTTTTCTTTGTGCGATACAAAGTAAAAACAGAAAAGTCTTTTAACCTATTAGCGTGTAGTGTTCCGCGCAAACAAATTTTTGTTTTTGCAAAAGGGATCTTTTAACCACATGCCTTAATCTCATGACACTTTTACCAAAAAGCACTAATAAGCTTCAAACAAAAACGTTACCTGACTTCCTGACGTTTTAAATTTTCCCTGAGAAAAAGCTGAGTGGTAATGCATTTTTGAAAGCAGTTTCATGGTTTTACTCTTAAATTTTGACAGGAATCTTGCCTTTCCAAATAATTATGCATAAATGCGAATTCGCCGAGAACGACGTTTACGAATGGCAAACGCATTCTTATAGATTAACGTAACTCGTTCAGAAAAAAATATTTCAGTCGCAGCATGCTTTTATTGAAATAATGATAAAAAGATGTTTCCCCTTTCGTTTGCACGACATTCTAAGTTGACAGTAAACATTTTTTGCAGAGAAAATAAACATCTCTTGAGAAGAATGCCACATAAAGAAATGTTCTTCCCCGAGTTAGAAATATGTGGGTTATTCCGCTGGGAACACCAGCGAATTAAGGACAGAAGAAATAGTACCGCCCGTAATCCTTAGCGAAGAAGGACTTACACAAATTACGGGAATGTCTTCTCTTCAACTTCCGTGGCTCAAGGACGGGAAACGAAGAAGGAGAAGAACAAGAAAGAAGCACGCTACAAAAAAAAAAAAAAAAATAGACGGCAGTGCGATAAGAAACAGGCGAAAAAAAAAATCCACAGAAAGAGAGCGCAAGGAAGAGATGTTTGAGGCTGGCATGAACTCCAAGAAGGAAGAAAAAGGAGGAGGAGAAGAAAAGAGAATGGAAGAGACAAAGTGGGAAAAAAACTAAAAAAAAAAAAAAAAAAACTCGCAGCAAAGTAGAGATGCCAGTTCCTAACAAGAACTGTCTGAGATGTTTTGAGGAGACAGCGCGTTCGTTCCCCTAGCGCATTCGTCGCTTGGAAGTATGGAGCACCAAATGCATGGATGCTGTGTTTCTCCCTCGGCTGATTGGAAAGAAAGAATGGGTTGCGAACAGTGGGCCCTGGCGATTGTTTTTGCTTTCATCGACATCCAGGAAGAAACAATAAAAACAGCAAAAATCTGAATACAGCTTGGGTAAAATAACGCTGATGGTGAAAGCTGTTATATCAGGCATTATTTGTCTCTTCTGCGTTCAGCTTAATATTTTTCTCTTTCTGTTGTGTGTATGTGCCAGAGAGAAACTGTAGGAAAGGATTTAAGAATGATAACAACATATTTACAGGGTTATTAAAATTGGAGTTTGTTTCAGAATTTGCATAATGGCTCTAAAGACATTTTGTAGATTGAAATTCAACATCAATTCAGAATTCAATTTCTGCCAGTGGTCTCAAGCATAGTTGAATACAATAGCATAAAAGCATGAATCGAAACGAAGTCCGAAGTTTCACCTCGGGAAAGAGTTAAACAAATGGTCTGTTTCTATTGTATTTTTTATAAATTTGAAATCAAGGATACGTGCATTTACTTAGTATTGTTGTGCTATGGGAAGCATTTGCATTTGGAAATAACATCCCAAACACTCAGATTCTCTCTCGTCGTCTCCTACTACACTGAAGAGCCACTGAACTAAATGTATACCTGCCGAATAACGCGTTGTGCCACCTCGAATCCTAATGACGGCAGCCACACGAGGAGGAATGGAGTCCACGATATTACGAGAATTCTCTGTAGGTATCGTCATCCATGCCTGTTCAGCAGACCATAATCCGCTCAAGTTCGTGGTTGATAGGACACGTGCCCAAAAAGCTAGTTCAATGGAATTCCAAAGAAGTTCGATGGGATTTAAATTCTGGAACGTTGGTGGCCATTGCGGCGTTTCAAATTCACTACAATGCTCTTGTAACCGTGCAGTAGCTAAGTGGGATCTTTGAGATGGGCAATTGTCTTGTTGGAATACGCCATTGCTACTCGAATTCATGCTGGACTTGAGTGGGTGTAAACGGTCGGCTAGAATGTCCACATACACTGAAGAGCATTTGAATTAGAGACAGCTGGCGTTATGCAAATATGGCGCTGTGGGCGGCCCTGTAAACCGGAAACGACATGACGTATGCAGCGATTCCGACAATATAAGGAGTGATGCGACGGGAATCAGTAAGAGTCGGACGCAGTATGGGTAAGACGAAGGATCAAAGCGCATTTGATCGTGGGCAAATTGTCGGGGCCCGACGAATGGGTCACTCCATCTCGGAAGTCGTGCAAGCACTGGAATTTTCTCGAGCCACTGTGTCACGGGTGCACCGTGAGTACATCGAATCTGGTAAAACCATCCCTGCAAGGGCCAACTGCCGTGGACAACAGCGTGTGGATGAGCGGGGTCATCGTCGGCTAGCTTGCATTGTAACAGCGGATAGACGTGCCACAGTGCAAGAAATCACTCGGCAATTTAACGCTGGTGCACAAAAACGTGTAAGCAGTCACACCATCCAGAACCATCTCCTCGCTATGGGGTACAGAAGCCATCGTCCCACGAGCGTACCGCTGCTGACCGCACATCACAATGTGCAAAGATTATCATGGGCGCGGGAACATCGCCAGTGGACCCTAGACATGTGGAAAAATGTTGCCTGGACTGATGAGTCAAGATTCACGTTGTTACATGCGGATAGCAGGATACGAGTACGGCGCAAACCACATGAAGCGATGAATCCTTCAGGGTACTCTTCAAGCTGATGGGGGTGGCATTCTCGTCTGGAGACTGTTTACGTGGACTGAAATGGGACCCCTGGTACATGTGACATCGTCCCTCACAGATCAACGTTACCGGGATATCCTGGACGACCATTTGCTTCCGTTTGTGCGTCTTCAACATCCCACTGGGGACCTCATTCTGCAACAAGACAATACACCGTGCTATCGCTCCTGAATCGTATCCGAATGGTTGGATGAACACTCCACTGACGTGACCTCGCTTTCTTGGCCAGCTAGGTCACCTGACCTCAATCCCATCGAGCACATCTGGGATGCCATCGAGAGAGATGTTCGAGGCTCTGACCCCCCTCCGCCAAATCTTCGTAAACTGTGGGAACTTGTTGAGGGGTAGTGAATCCGTATGGCTTCCCAACGCTTCCGGTGTCTTGTCGAGTCCATACCGAGACGAATCGCCGCCGTCATCAGGGCGAAAGGTGATGCTACACGTTACTAGACAGGTATCTCTAATTCAATTGCTCTTCAGTGTATTTGGGACAATCAAAGACGAATGTTAACTTACCAAAGGTCCCAAAGCACTCCAGCTGAAGATACCTCAGACCATTACTGAGCCACCATCAGCCTGTACTCTTCGAAATTGACATGAAGGGTCAATGACTTGGTAAGGTTGACCCCAGATCCGCAGTCTCCCATCGGCTCGATGCAGTTTAATTCTGCATTCACCACTCCAGGCTATCCTCTTACAGTCCTCTGCGGCTCAATGTCGGTGTGCTTGACCCAGGCAAGGCGTTGAGCCCGGTGTCGTGCAGTTACCAGTGACTCTCTTTTGGGCCGGCGGCTCCTGAATCCCGGATGTTTAAAGGCACGTTGCAGTGTCCTTGTACTGACATGGTGACTTGATTCATTGTTCAGGTCGGTAGAAATTTGTGATATTGTGTTTATCAGTTGGAACAATGCGGCCCAAACGGAATATACTACAAGCTATCAACGCTGAAACACCTCCGCAATTCATTGGGTAGCTTGTTCTTTTCCCAAAATGTTGGTATTCCTGAAACACTTTGGACACTGTAGCACGGGAAAACCCCAATGTGTTAAAGACTTCGAGATGGAATGACCCATCCTGTGGGCACCAACAATCTTCCCGGTGTCAAAAGCGTCAAGATCACGTCACGTGTCATACCCACCAGCAAGTAATCGGTCACAATTGGGGAAGCTGTGAGCAATGGCAGTATTTAACCACAGTTTCGGCCGGGTATGCACGATAATGCGGTAGTAGCAGCCAAGCATTTGCCAAACTTCTGCTATCTCTAATTTAATGACACTTCAGAGTATACATATCACAAAAACTTGGAAATGTAAGTACAGAAATCCGGTCCTCCATCTCTCATAACATACCTCAAAATTTGGCCAAAAATACAAAAAGAAAAAAAAAGAAAAGCGCAGTACTTATGAATGATTTTAAGCAGTGTTGAAGCCCGACTGTACATTTGGTGTTGTGCTTTTTGAAATCTGAAAAAAAATCATTAATCTGGAGTTAACAGTCATGTGAGTTTGAGACCCCATGTTGCAATTTTATAGATGACTGCTGTTTCACGTAAACTCTTCAAACAGACAGGGTTAAGTATGGTATACACTGCATTTGTAACATGATTTTGTTGACTTTTCACTCATGTAAAATTTGTTTGCTTCTCGCTATGTTTTTCGTACTGAATGTCACGTGCGAATTCACATGAGTTTTTCTTCTCTGGAAACGACTGGCAGTCAGTCAAGTCATGATAAATGGTGTAAGCACAGGGAACATTGACCACAAAATTCGAGGGGTGCTAATCAGAAAGGATGTGTGCATCCTTTCTGATTAACATAGACATGCTAATTAGGAACTTCGCTTACGCCAGTCCTTAATCCGTCGACGAACCCGCGTACTGTTATCTGTGTTAGATTTTCTCCTTTATTGCAAGTTTCTAGTTGTGTTAAACCTTCTATTTTACTAGCTCCAAAGACCTGGTTGTAAATCAACTTATTGCGTATACAGTATGTTCCTTCAGAGTACGTTCGAACCATAAATCATACAAGTTCAATTATACTTCTCAAAAGTTAAAGCAGTGATTTGAAATGAAGGAGTCCATTCACAAAGTAAAGTACTATGCATAGTTATAGGGAATTTTGTATTTCACTATACTCTGCTAATGCATACACTCATGGCTCAGATCATTATGGCCACCTCTGATCTTCCCGAGTGGACGCGTACCACAGCACGTACCAGTGACGTTTTGACTTGCACGAAATACATATATACACTGAAGTGCCAGAAAAACTGGTACAGACGAGCTTATGCAAAATACATAGCAACGTCACATATGCACGTACTCGGTTGCGTCCGTCCGTGCGCATATAAAGCAATAGACATCCTTGCCAGCTGTCAGAGCTGTTTTCGGCATGAGAATGACAAGTAATAACGATTTAACCGATTTTCAATGCGGTCTCATAGTTGGCGCTCATGAGATGTGCCATGGTATTTCGGAGGCAGAAAGGAAGTTCGGATTTCCACGGACGACCATTGCAAGGGTGTACCGTAACTACAAGAATTCCGGCAAAACTTCCAACCTACGATACCAGTGTGGCCGTAAAAAGACATTGGGTGAATTTGACCATCGTCGGCTGTCAAGAATCGTTTCACGCGATAGTCGTGCAACACTCTCGCAGGTATCATCGGAATTCAATGCTGGAGCATCAAAAAGCATCAGCGTCCGGACTATGCAACGTATCCGGCACGATATGGGCTTTGGGAGCCGACACCCAACTCGAATCCCCTTGATGAGTGCACGACACAGAGCTATGCGCCTCACTTGGGTACGGCAACACCGCCACGGGACACTTGATGACTGGAAACAAGTAGCCTGGTCTGACGAGTCGCGTTTCCAACTGTATCGGCAGATGGAAGGATTCGTGTGTGGCGCAAACCCCATGAAGACATAGATCTCGCCTGTCAACAGGGAACTGTACCGGCTGGTTTGGGGTCCGTAATGGTATGGGGTGTGTTTAGCTGGACTTCCCTGGTACGTCTACAAACGTCTGTGACCGGCCAACGCTATGTGTGCATCCTTTCTGACGAGGTACACCCGTTCATGTCCTGCATTCATTCTCATAGGTTGGGCCTGCTTTAACAAGACAATGCACCTCCACACAAGTGTCGGGACGCCACATTATGGTTAGAATAGCATTCATCTGAGTTTGGGATGTTGCCATTCCCACCCAAGTCACCAGATCTGAACGTGATAGAGAACACTTGGGATACCATGCAACGCGCTATCGAACACAGGAATCCGAGACCTCGGAATACACCCGAATTGTGGAACGCTCTGCAGGAAGTATGGTGTGCATTGCCTACAGCATATTTCCAGAAGCTAGTGGAGTCCATGCCCCGTCGTATTTCTGCAGTCCTATGCTCCCGTGGGGGACCTACCAAGTATTAGACTGGTGTACCAGTTTTTCTGGCACTTCAGTGTATATGTACATGCGACCTACATATTGTGTCAGTTCGTCAGTGCGAAGCCCGTGCAATAGGGGAAGGAAAGGACTTTACCGGAGTTTGAACGAAGAATGATTATCTGCACGGGGAAACTTTTGTAGATTTCAACATCTCAGTAACTTCAGGCACTGCTGGCTGAAGGCCACCATTGTGAAGGTGTAATGTGTTTGGTCGGAAAAGAAGAACATACACGAAAACTGGAAACCATTACATTTTGACAGCTGAGGTGAATGCTTATTGGCGAATGCTGTCGATGACAGCAGACGTAACACAACTCTTACTTCAGGAAACAGCGGACTATAACCACGGCGTACAGAAAAGCGCCTCCGATCACAAAATCCAGCGGACGCTTTTGCGAATGTGCCTACGAAGTCGGTTACTGGGTCATGTGAACAGTCTGTCATCGACAGGTCCTCCACTTACAGTGAGCACAGGAGCACCTCAACTAGACACTGGACGGCTGGAAGAGTCCCTGGTCTAATGGTTTCACGTTCCAGCTGCAATTGGTCGATTCATGGGCCCGTATTTGACGCTACGTGGATAAACATTTGCAAGCAGAATGCACGATTGGACGTAAACTGGCCGAAGGCGGAGGTATCACGGTTCCGGGATTAAAAATTATCATGCATTTCTCTAGGTCTCACCATCCCCGTTGAATACAACCTCACACCTAGATCCTACCTTCGTTATTTTGGATCAAGTGTTGCCTTACATGGTGACCTGGTATCCAGATGGCACTGGACACTTTCCGAAAGCCAACGCACGTGTCACAATGTGCCCATTGTGCACGAATTATTGGAGGATCATATCTAAGCATTTCGTGTGTTCTCTTGGCCGCGGGATACATCTTACTTGAATCCCATCGAACATGGGGTTTACAGTCAAACGTAGTATTCGTTGGTCCACGCTAGTTCGTCGATCAGTCACGGAGCTCAGGGACGCTATTGTGCTTACTTGGAACATAATATCTCCGGACCCTTTCCGCTGTTTTGCGGAGTCGGTGTCACGTTGGGAGCAAGTGGTTTTCGTTGTCAAAGGCAGTCCAACACTGCTGGACATAGAAAATGCCACAACAGGAATTATTAGTCGAAGTGCCATGCAAATTAGCAGGTGTGTATCGACAGTTAGATTATGAAAATGATCGCAGTTGAGAAACAATCACATAATACGTGATGGAGATAAAAGAGAGAAACAGCTCGTCATAGTTTGGTCTTTCTCACCTGAGTTTCAACAGGCGTGGACCACTGTTTCAACAGGCGTGCACCACTGTTTCAACAGGCATGGAACACTGCATCGCTCTCAGTTTCAACAGGCGTGGACCACTACATCGGAGTGATCTCCATGTAGAAAGCACGAGCAAGGAGTGTGAAACCCTGGGGGACGTCATCGGAAACATTACAATCACAGGGATACCTTTACACTTTTTGGCTTCATCACAGGACCAAGTGCCGTTATTGGTCCGTGAGTCGCATACCGGCGGAAACGAATAGAGATGCAACAACCGTCGGCCGAGAAGCGTGACTGGTTGGAGGAAGGTCATGTGCGTCGCCGTATTGGGATTGATACACATAAGCGGAAGCTCGAACATGTCGATCACCGCATTCGACGACAAGCCCCACAGTGTGCAGCGGACCACATTCGACGACAAGCCGCACAGTGTGCAGCGGACCACATTCGACGACAAGCCCCACAGTGTGCAGCGGACCACATTCGACGACAAGCCCCACAGTGTGCAGCGGACCACATTCGACGACAAGCCCCACAGTGTGCAGCGGACCACATTCGACGACAAGCCCCACAGTGTGCAGCGGACCACATTCGACGAGGTGTACAGGCAGCTATGGACATCCCCGTGCCGACTCAGACCACGAATCGCAGATTGGCTGAGGCAGATTTGCGCTCAGCCATCCATTGCGACGACTGCCATTCACCGTAACTCAACGTCGCTTAAGGTTGCTCTGGTGCCGCACTATTCATGAGTGGTAGAACAAATGGAACCATGTCGCCTTCAACAGCCCACCTCGTTTCTGTCTCTTCTCCGACGATCGCCGATTCAGAGTCTGAAGACGACGTGGTCACAGAGCTGATCTTGTTGCCATCCATGAGTCACTGCTCGTGCACATAGTGAGTACAATGACAGCACGACGATACATCGATAAAGTGCTGCAGCCCGATTTTTTACTGTTTCTCCACGGTATCCTTGATGCCCAGCTCCAACAAGATAATGCCCTGCCCACACCAGCAGACAATGCCTGCAAGGTACCCAGCTTATCCTCTGGTCAGCAAGATCCCCGGACTTCTTCCAAACAGAGAACGTGCGGAATGTCACTGGTAGACGATTTAACGCATCTGCAAGATCCTCTCACAATTCGATGAATTGTGGACACAGGCCAGTGATGAATGGCCAACGATACGTCAGGACACAGGCTAGTGATGAATGGCCAACGATACGTCGGGACACAGGCTAGTGATGAATGGCCAACGATACGTCGGGACACCATCTGGAGACTTTTCCAGCCGATGCCGCATCGTGTTGCAAAATGCATGATCTAGCATGGTGGTAGTACGACCTACTGACTTTCGCCACGTTATACTGTCTTCTCATCCATCTCATACATGTAATTCCTCCTAAATGAAATCATTTCTTTCCTTGAGCATTAAACCAATATCCATCATTAAGGTTACATCAAAATCAGAGTTTTTTAATATAAAAATTCTAAAGGCTGAAATTCATATCAGCAAAAATGCAATGGGCTAACGTCACAAGATGTTTTTCTGTAATTTTGCATTGAATTGTTGAGACATTACCGGCGTACCTACTTCGGTATATGTCGGATATTTTTAGGATCTCAAGTTTATACTCAGGGATGCTTTTCTTTTGATTTCTGTTTCTGATCTTTGGCCTCAAAAATTTACTTACCAGCTGTCAACTGAGAAGGATGGTGATAGTATTATTTCCATTTTATCTCATTGAGCTCTTCTTTAGTACTATCTCAATTTTATCTCATTCAAATTTTATTTAGTGTTATTTCAATTTTATCCCACTCAATTATTATGTACTATTTCAAATTTATCTCACTCAATTCTACTTTTGTAAATTAGCTGAATGTTAAAAATTCAGAAACTGAACATTTGTAATTATAATTCTAAAAATATCAGGCTGTAAAGATATTTTCTGGAAAAAATCGTATGTGGCGTGTGTGATGCAAGATACTGCGGGCCTGCGGTGATGTAAACACAACAGAAGTTGTGCGCGAAAGAATTGATTCTGAGGACAGAAGTGTGCTGCTGTGGTTAAGATTAGTTGCACGTGGGGACGCTACGATGGCGATATCGAAGGAAGGTGTGCGTACAATATGAATATTTGAATGACGTGAGAGTTACGGAAACACCTGGAAAATTGTGAAACGAGTTTGGTGACGATATTATCGGACAGAGAATTTGCTATGACAGGTACAGGAAATTCGACACTGGTATACTGGATCTGTTTGATGCGCACAGAAGTGGCACTACCAGTGAGGTTGAAGATGATATCCTGCAACACATGCTGTCAACCAAGTCTGATGCAACACTACGAGAACTGGAAGAGGAACTGAAGACCTCCCATACGACCATCAACACCCGACTTCGGAAGTTGAGATATTCGTGTAAACTGTGCAAATGGGTACCCCGTGCTTTGTCTAACCAGAATCGGATGCAAAGCTACCACCATTGCTGTTGCTCTGCGTGAAGGAGAAAATGGGAGCGTTTTGTGCATCGGTTGGTCATGGGTGACGAAAAAATGGGTCACATACGTGAATGTTACGCGACAAAGGGCATGGACCCCAAGCAGGTACAATCCCCACAGAAGGTCGATAAGCCACTCCTTCATGGACGGAACGTGATGCTGAGTTGCTGGCGGGATTGTTGCGGTGTGATTCACTGCGAACTCTTACAGAGGAACAAAACCATCACAGCGGATGCCTACATCCAACAGTTGGACCATCTCCATGCTGCACTGAAAAAATAGCTCCCAGCTTTGATTAATCGCTATGGAAATGTTTTTCACCAGGATAACGCTTGTCTATGTTGCTTTACAGACCCAGCAAAAATTGCACGAGCTGGAATGGGAAATTTTATTGCACCCATCTTATTACCCGGTTGCCCCATTAAACTTTCATCTTTTCCGCGGTCTTTGTCGTATTTTCTCGCTGAGAAAAACTTTGCTAATGACGATGATGTGAAACGTTGTATGGATGACTTCTTCAACTTCCGCTCGTGAGACTTCTATCGCCATGGGATATTTTAACTCGTAGATCGGTTTACCAAGGTCATCAGTTCCAATGGGGACTACATGGTTGTGACGCACCTGCCAGCAGGACGCACACGACATAAAAGGCAGATAGGAATCAGAAAAATCGTCTGCGTAGCTCAGTTGGTAGAGCGACTTGTTCCGCAACAAGCGGCCTCGGGTTCGAATCCCGGCGTAGACCAAAAATGACGGAGAAATTTACTTCGTTATAATGGCGCCCGAACTATCCGGATGACCCGACCGTTCAAAATCTCGCATTGGTGTGATGTTATTTCCACACCGCGAGACAGGAAAAATCAGAGACCCGTGGGCCATGCCCCCGACCCTCTTTCGGAAGGGGGAGAGATGTGACGTACCTGCCAACAGGACGCACACGACATAAAGGCAGATAGGAATCAGAATAAACGTCTGCGTAGCTCAGTTGGTAGAGCGACTTGTTCCGGAATAAGCGGCTTCGGGTTCGAATCCCGGCGTAGACCAAAAATGACGGAGAAATTTACTTCGTTATATGGTCGATTAGGTTGTTTCGTACCGTTTTTTAAGCTTGAAATACATGCTTCTCTATTCTCCCGATACTTTTTTTAAAAAAACTGATTGCAAAAACTGAATTAGAAAAACAGAACATTTTTGTAATTAGCTTTAACAACACTACAAATTATCCCTAAACATTGTGCGAAGTGGTAGGTGAAAGTTGTTGAATTGATTCGCTTCCATTTATAGTGCGAACGAAACAAGCCTTTCCCTTTAGTTCTGTGGTTTTCAATCATTTTCTGTACGGCAGAAAGCTAAGTAAAACCTGAGGCAAGCAGCTATAAATCAATATTTTATGCTTCATACACCGACACAACAAATATGGAATTTAAGGAAGAAATTCGCTGGGATGATGTAATTATCAGGTTTTCCGATGTGATGGCACATTGCAAATTTTGATGATGGTACTTCTTGAACAACAAACTAGGCAATTCAGGCTATTCCGATTTCCATGTTAATACGCCAATGATTCTTTTCCACTGGGACTTACCTGATGATAAACTGATCATAAGATAAACACCGACCTCACTGAAAGATTTCTGTGAGGAGAAACTTCGAAACTGCCGAGTCTGGACCACACACACAAAATACCTGTCAAAGCAAATGCATTTTCCAGTGAAGTTCCATATTTCTCCTCATACCGTTTAATGCTTACAAAAGATGTATAACGAAGTAAATTTCTCCGTCATTTTTGTCCACGCCAGGATTCGAACCCGGGTCCCCTCATTCCGGAATAAGTTGCTCTACCAATTGAGCTACGCGGACGTTTTATTCTGATTCCTATCTGCCTTTATGTCGCGTGCGTCCTTCTGGCAGGTACGTCACATCTCCTGGTACGTTACAGATGGGCGTCAATTTTTGAAGCAGATCCCAATAAAACTTTTGCAGTACGTTGCTCATATCAAACTGTGAGCACATGTTGAGAATTTCGTTTCGCAATCAACCGAAATATGCAAATGAACTAGTAAGCTTGGTAGTGTACCACTCTTCACACCACTCTCTCTCTCTCTCTGTCTCTCTCCAGGCGTCTAGGCAGCCTCATTCGCACACACCACTTACGGGATTGTTTACAAGCATAATATTCCTCAGAATTATGAGTATATCAAGGAATAAACGTCCCTATTTCAAACAAAATAATTCATTCTGAAGAATTGGGGGGACCATTAGAAGTGTATATTCGCTTTATCTGATATTTAACGATTTCTTGAGCATTCAAGACTATAGGGAGGCATCCGGCCTTAATTTAGGGTTACTGGTTCCAAGGAAGAGGTACAGCCACTGCAGTAGGAAAAACACACACACACACACACACACACACACACACACACACACACACACATCGCCCTTGGTTCTCCCAGGACTCGAACTCCGGCCAAACTCAGTCACTTAGCTAAAGGCTGACGATTAGAACTCATCTATTTTGTACGCATGAAAAACATTCATTAGAAGAACATCATCACTTTAACTGGGTATTTTTCAGTACACTTCTATAGAGCAAGTTTTGGTTTCCTTTCCTCTAAGTTAATGCGAGGTTCTTGCCTTGTTTAAGCGACAAAGTCACGAAAAAGGTTTTTTAGGTTAGGCTATGTCAATTAATAGAGTATGCATTTATAGGAGTAGACTTCACACGAACATGCATCAGTAATCACGCACACATGCGTAGCTTGCAGTTAATAATGAATCTGTAACTCACCTGTCAATAGTATCAACACCCTCTTACAATCTCAACAACCTCAATAATCTGCGTTCTCTACTTTTTCCACACTGTTTGCTTTTCACGTGGATTTTTGTTTACCTTCGACTCTCTGTCAACGTTGCCAAATGTACAAAGATATTCAGGGAAGTAATATGCCGTTCAGTAGGAAAAAAATTAACTGAGAAGTAACAAAATTTACGTAAGAAATAGAAACTTAAAAGAAAGGTTAAATTAGAGATATACATCACACAAGACTAAAAGAAAAACTCCACTCAAGAGTAATTAACGACAATTTGTTTTTCCAAGTTTGATTTAAATTGGGTGGAATAAATATTAATCCAATATCGCGTTTCAAATTCGGGTTGAAATAAAAAATAATTCCTATTTGAAGTAACACGTATTGCAGATGTTTCTTTAGCACCTTCTGTCCTGCATTTGTTTTTTGTTTTTTATTTGGGAGTTTAACGACCACCGTGCGCAATTTGATGGGCTATTAGCTGTCGCCTGTCCCTAATTGAAGGCCATTGGTTCCAGGAAAGGGACAGACAGTGCGTAGGACAAACACAACATCCTGCCTCACCGGGATTATAATCCGGACCCATCTTGGACGAGCCCAGCAGCTGCAAATGATTCAATTTGCAAAATTACTGCTGTACATCTCAGCAGCTTGGAGATGTTAAGGCTGTCTTTCTAATATAGGGATAACACACTTTAGATTTAATTGAAAACTTAAGAATGTAAATACATTGGTTTTGCATAGTGGAGGCATAAATCATTCCCTCTTAAAAGTTCATTCATAATTCAGAAAAAAAGACTCATTCACGAATGATAATTCAAACGAATGACCTAACTTCCAGGTTGTCACTACGCTCCTTGAGTAAATCATTCATTTCAGGCATTCTGTGTTGTGGTTTCAAGACCACAGCTCTTTTTAGGCAAACTGCACAAAAGAGTGCGAGCTCTTCAACCATTCACCATTCACGATGAATGGGTGGCGCACCATTTGGGCAAATGGTATGGTATTCACTTATCATCCTCATCCTTCAGTTTCACCATTATTTTCTAGCTGACTGCTGATTGCTCACTCACATAACAGTTGCTGCTTATTAATTCTCGGCATTATAATTTTGGAAACACATTTCCGAACACATGCGTGTGGGAAAAGTTAACTTGATGCCACTTCAGTTAACGTCGCAATAATGGTAGATTGAGTGATCAGTCAGAGTGGTGAGAGTCATTCGTGAGACGCTTCACCGTGATGATTGGTGAAAGTTCATTCAAACTGCCAGTCATTCGCTGTGAACGAACCGTTCACCAGTTGTCCTCACTAGATGTGGGGTGAACGCTCTAATAAATTGACAGCAAAGTCAGTGGAATCGAACCATATTTTATTAACATACAACTTTTTGCCTACACTCCACAAAAAAAGATAAATTTTAGATTGGGGCAGTCCTGCATTTCGGATTTTCCGCCATAAGCCCTTATATTATTTAATTAAAATAAAACTCTACTTTCTCCTTGCATTTCGGGTTTGAAGAGGCCATCTGCTTGATTAGCCTGAGGAAATCGCGGATGTATTTTGTTTCGTTATTCTTTGCCAATTCAAAGGCGTCTTTCCATGAAGAAGCTGAGTTTGTTATAATCAATCACTCCATTATAATGTCTTCTCGAGCATACTTGTCAAAGTTAATATTTTCCTTTCTTGCTCGTATAAATGCTCATTATTATGCTCATGAAAATGGTATTACTTAAATCACAAAGCATTTATTTTATTTTCTCTTAAGAAGGATAAATAGTCCTTGACGTTTGGCGTTTTCCAAAGCTATAGGCTTTAAAAGTTGCACAACATAAAGACACAAAACAAATGAAAAATACTTTTGACCACTCAAATGTGACCAGTAAATGCTTTGTACATTAATTTGTGACCAATAAATGTTTCAGTTAAACTCGCAAACATTTCTTTATAGCGTCTAAGAAAAAAGTTCGAAAAAGAAACAAAGGTCTTCAGCCGTGTAACAAAATTTCAAAAATCATCATATTTGGCATCCAGTACTAGTAGCTACGATCCCGTCAAAATAAGAAGTCGGTGGTGGCATGATGAATTATTGCAGAGAAATACCGCAACAAATGTGCAAACTATTCCGTGAGGCAATTTGTTCCTGTCTCTTTTGAAACATAGGGTGCGCAGACAATAGGGTGCGCAGACACGACAATGGAATGCAGTTACGTGCTATTATCAAAAAGTTTTATTTTATTGGGTTGTCGGAAAAGTCATGACGTATTTTGGCACCCGATGGCGGTTGGGCGATTTTGGAAGTATTAGAGGCATGCGCAGCTCTGTTATCGCTATGGCATTCGACAGGTGCCAGTTCTACCTGCATTCTAAAAGGAATAGTGAGCGATTTGGTTGATTTGCGGAGATTTGACATCAAGTTGAAGATGGAAGACCAAATTGTGCATTTTCGCCATATTTTACTGTTTTACTTCCGTAAAGGTAAGAACGCGCGTTAAGCTTGTGAAAAGTTGCGTAAAGTGTACGGTGATAATGCTATACAAAAACGTCAGTGCCAGCGGTGGTTCGCAAAATTCCGTGCTGGTGATTTTGACCTCAACGATGCTCCTCGGTCCGGGAGGCCAGCCGAGGTTGATGACGACCAAATCAAGGCATTGATCGAGTCAAACCTACGTTACACGACACGTGAGATTGCAGACACATTGCACATTCATCATTCAAGCGTTCACGACCACCTGCAGAAGCTGGGAGACGTAAGCAAGCTCGATGTGTATGTTCCTCATGAACTCAAAGAAGCTCAATTGACGGCGTGTATAAACATCTGTGATGTGCTCATTAAGCGTGAGGAAAACGATGCTTTTTTGAAGCGACTGATAACTGGTGACGAAAAGTGGATTGTGTACAGCAATGTGCTGCGCAAACGGTCTTGATCCCGAAGTGCTGCTTCGCCTCAAACGACATCATCCAAAGCAGACATTCATCAGTTGAAGGTTCTGGTCTCAGTGTGGTGGGATTTTAAAGGTGTCGTGTTTTTCGAGCTCCTACCACGGAACTAAACAATCAATTCGAATGTGTACTGTCGGCAATTGGACAGCTTGAACGAATCCATCATCCAGAAAAGTCCAGAGCTCGTTCATCCTAAACCTGTTGTGTTCCATCGTGACAACGCGAGACCACACACAAATTTGATCACCCGCCAAAAATTATTGGAGCTTGGGTGGGATGTGTTGCCACACCCAGCATACTCGCCTGACCTTGCGCCGTCGGACTTTCACTTGTTTCGCTTTCTTCAACAGTCCTTGCGTGGTATAACGTTCGATTCAGATGAGGCTGTAAATCAGCACCTTGTACAGTTTTTCGCCACGAAAGAGAGGTTCTTCGATAAACGAGGCATTCTGCAGCTCACTGACAGATGGCAAAAGGTCATCGAACAAAACAGGCATTATATCATTGATTGATCTTTGCTTTTTCTATCTATCAATAAATGACCTTTGCAAAACATGGATAAAATACGACATGACTTTTCCGACAACTCAATAATATGCGGATTTTTCACTTGCTTTTAATGAAAGAACAGACATCTCGAGAAGTTACTGATTTTCGGTAGAACAGTCAATGAAGATCTTGTCTTTCGAAGAAATGTCAGAAGGCATTTTTGAAGCGATTAGGTGCCGCCCCGATGGCCGAATCATCTCACACTCTGGTCTCACATCCATTCAAGGTGTGCCCGGGCGCGAGCCCCGGATGAGTCATCAGAGGTGAACTTGCCTGATGCTGCTTCCCATGTACCCAACCTGGAACCAGTAACTTCAAATTCAGGATCAGAGGCTGAAATGGGTAACGAGTCAACGGGTCGGCAATTTCTTCAGTGTCAAACGGGTCGAGTCAAAGTGTTCCCGACCCAGTTTCATTTTTGAAAAGCAAAAAAAAAAAATTTTTTTTCGAAGAAAAATGCGCAGTGTGGAATCTTGTATTAGATACTGGTTCCGGCGAACTGAAAAATTATTTTTCATGCAATATGAAGGAAGAGTATTCCTTCCTTCTGAGGGGCAATGATGAAAACAAAATCTACATTTCGGAAACTTTCAACTCATCATAAGCTTGTGAAAATTGCTATGTGAAAAACATTCTGAAGCTTGATATGTTATCAAGAAAACAACAAAAACTGAAATTAAACATATAGGTTACTTAATTCAAAAAAATTGATTGTATCAATATCAGAATTAGGTGAAACAGTCTCAATATTACTGCGGAGATACTTTTAAACTCTCGCAGATGTGTTTGAAAGCATGTATAAAACAGGTAGGTTATATCTTGCAAATGAAGGACTACAGTTTTTTAACACTTCCTGTAAGTGAGTAAATTATACGCTTATACGCTCTAGTAATCATTTCTTTGATTCGTCTAAAACCTAAGATACCCACTGCAAAGATAACTTTTTGAACGCCATATACAGTTTTCCTGGGTTATTTTACTGCTTGCGTAGTGGAAGTTTGAAGCTTGTTGGTGCATTCATTGCCTACGTGGATTTCTGGGTTGTTGATGCCAATTTTGATATACAACTCATGAGTGCTATACAGGGTGATTGTAAACTCCTTCAACAAAACATGAGGGGTAATAGTACTGTGGCGTGCCTGCCCCGCAGGACGCACACGACATAAAGGCAGATAGCAGCGAGAACGAACGTCTGCGTAGCTCAATTGGTAGAGCGACTTGTTCCGGAATAAGTGGACTCGGGTTCGATCCCTGGCGTGGACAAAAATGACAGAGAAATTTACTTCGTTATAATGGCGCCCGAACTTCCCGGATGACCTGGCAGTTAAAGATCTCGCAATGGTGTGATGTTCTTTCCACACCGCGAGATAGGAAAAATAAGAGAATCCCTTCTTCCGCGCTTCGAAATATAAATGAAGCGTTGGCCTCGGATCATTCGTTCGAACGGGGTCCGGGTTCGAATCCCGGTGAGGCATGGATGTTGTGTTTGTCTTACGGCACTGGCTCTCTCCCTTCCCTGGAACCAGGGACCCTAAATTAGGGACGGGCGACTGCTTATAGCCCATTGAGTTGCTCACGGTGGTCGTTAAACCTCCAATCAAAAAAAAAAATGTGTGTGATGTTGCATTCCACACACTAGATTAACTGGGAGTTCTCATGTGTACGTTCTTCACTGGATGGCTGCCTACAACGATTCATGGTCACGGCTGACCCGTAGGCCATGCCCCCGACCCTCTTTCGGGGGGATGTGACGTGCCTGCCCCGTAGGATGCACACGACATAAAGGCAGATAACAGCGATAACGAACGCCTGCGTAGCTCAGTTGGTAGAGCGACTTGTTCCGGAGTAAGAGGACTCGGATTCGATCTCCGGCGTGGACCAAAAATGACGGAGAAATTTACCTCGTTATAGTACACATCACGATGAACAATATTTGCAATGGAACCTAGCGCCGAATTCCGCTCCTAGTGCCAGAAAAGAGTAAAGTTGCATATCCACGTGGTCTTCAACAGAGAAAACAATGATACATACCTAATTTATGAGTTACACAATTCCAGGCGCATCAGAAAAAGCCTCAAAGGAGCTGCTCAAACTGGCGTCCAAGGGCGTCGTTGAACACCCCACACCGGCAAATGAAGAATTGTCGCATCCTCTCATAGACTCCCGGTGAGATGTTGATCTTGTCCACATCAACAGCGATTCGCGTGACGAGATTTTCCAGGGAGTCCCCAGGTGTCTACACCAACGTTTTCATGTGCCCCAGAAGAAGTCCAGTGGATTAAAGTCCGGGAAGCGTGAATGCCAAGACACAGGTCGACCGCGTCCAATCCACCGCCCGGGATATGTCGCTTTTAGGAAGTATCGGACCTCGGTGGCAAAGTGGGCTGGGTCCTCATCATGCATAAATCACATGTCTCTCCATGTGGTGAGTGGAACATCCTGTAACAGATCGGGAAGCACTTCCTCCAGGAACACACGGTACGCTACGCCGGTCAGACGTATACGTCAATTCTCATGTGATGTTCGCACGGTAATATAGCTGAACGGGTTCGGCTGCGTTTTTAAATGTTTTCTCCTCATCGTCTACGCACGTGTTCAATGCACCTGATTTGCATCTTGGCCTTCTCATGCACTGGCTGGAACTCCGTGTGCCTGCTCGACGTTTTTCGAAAGTGATATTTTCTGGCACTATAGGACTGGAATGTGGTCCTAGGTTTCATTGCAAATATTGTTAGTCTTGATGTGTACCATCACCCCTCTGGTTTTGCTGAAGGAGCTTACTGTCACCCTGTATATATGTATATATATTATTGTGACCACCAACAACCACCGTGTGTAGCGCGTACAGCAGCTGGAATGGATAGGAGCGACTCAATAAGGTGCTGGGATGTGTTCACAGGTATGTGGAGCCATGCTGACTGCAGTGCATCTGACAGCTCCTGGAGGGTGCGTGGTGGAGGATCCATAGACCAACAACACGATCGAGGTGGTCCCACAGATGCTCAATCAGGTTTAAGTCTGGGGAATTAGGGGGCCAGGGAAGTATTTTGAAGCTTCATCGTGCTCATCCAACCACTCTCTGACATTTCTAGCTGTGTGACATGTCGCATTATCGTTCTGGAAGATCCCATCCGCCCCAGAGAAGACAATTAGCATGTACAGGTGTACGTGGTCTGCAAGGATGGATTCATAACGAATTCGGTCCATAGTGCCTTCCACAGGTATGAGTGGACCCAGGGAATGCCACGAAAACATTCCCCAGACCATAACGCTACCCCCACAAGCTTGTGTTATTCCAGAAATGGTTAAAGAGTGTTTGTTCTCCGATGTTTCTCACCTTATACGCCAACGTCCATCCGTTCGATGAAGCAGAAAACGTGACTCATCGGAGAAGACAATCCTTTGCCAATCAGCTGAGGTCCAATTCCAATACTGCCGTGCAAATGTAAGCCTTTTCTGCCGATGCATCTTCGTTAACATAGCGTCAGTGACCATCCGTCTGTATCGGAGCCCCATACGTAGCAGGATTCGCTAAACTGTCGTTTTAGGCACACTTCCGGTAGCCCCTGGTTCATTCTGCCAGTGAGTTGTTCCACTGTAGCGTGTCGATCGGCCCTCACGCACCTTCGAAGTCGCCGTTCACCTCTCACATCAATGGCACGTGGTGCTCAGCAGTTTTCACGTCGCTTATTCGCAATGATGCCATGTCTCCAATCACGATAGACTTTAACCACAGCAGCACGCGAACAGTTCCCAAACTGCGCTGTTTCAGAAATACTGCCACCCTTGGCCCGAAAGCAGATAATCATCCCATTTTGCAAATCTGATAAATCGCCCTCTTTATCCATGACATCAACGAGGGATATGTTTTCAGAATGCCTGCATAACACCTTATATACCCTCCAAGCCAGCTCACGACACGTGCTTTCTTTCATTGGTTACGCGCTGTTGACGTCAAAAGTAGGAGGTGGTCACAATAATGTGACTCGACTGTGTGTGTATGTGTATATAGTTCTAAGCAGATTTTCCCGGGTTAGGTCCGGGTCAGTTACCGATCCAGGTGGGGGTCCGTGTCCAAATATATTGACCCATTTCCAATTCTGTTCAGGATGGACGGATTGCTTATACTCCTTAGAGTTCCCTACGGTGGTAGTTACATACTGTATACTTATGTTATATATAAAGGCTCTCCACCCCACCCCCACCACCCAAGTAATGAAGTGCAGAACAAGCAATTTGGTGGCTTCGAGGAAAGTTTTTATGGACGAAATTAGGAAAAAAAATAAAAGGCTTCGTTCAGTTCTTACGGATTAAGTAAAAGAAACAAATTAATCACTTTATTGAGTTCTCAAGACAGGACCATATAAATGTCCTTTTTCGCACTGTATTTTTAAACACCGAAAATCCCTGTGTGAAGCGTTCTTAAAGCTATCGGACACCATTTACATTGTTGCGAAAAGTAATTACGAGTTCAGCTATCAGTGGCAAACCCCCTTGAACTCAACCGAATTTCTTCATCTTTTCGATAATATTAACACATAAGGTTACTTATCAATTCTGTAATAATGCCCATTGCTTTTTAAGTTTTATCGTTATCTTTTGTTGCTTTCTGTAATCATCGATCCACAAAAACTTGTACATCATGCGTCCAATAATGAAGAAGTAGCTTGTCGCTCATTCTCTAAAGCAATGCTACTGTATGCGCTCTAAAAGTACATGAAACTAAACATAACGCCAGCCTGCGTAAAAGGTACTCAAGAGATTTAGTAACTTTCCCGTTCAGGATTGTTAATCATGTGACATAGGATCTCTGTACAGAGCTAGGAAGTTTTACAGTTTATCTTTCGATTCAGCGCGCATGTAAATTTGTGAAGACTATACCTGAAGTTGGAAGAACTTGGATATTTGCGCAGGATCGAAAATCATGCGAAAGAATTTGTTTAACACGAAATGGAAATCTAATTTCTTTAAAACAAGTTTTGCAACGGAAATGTTGTGGCTGTACCTTAATAAAATGAGAAGACCAGTGCAGGGCTAAATCAAAGGACATTTCATGTTGAAGGGTGATTTACCATGATAGCGGGGGATTTCTATTCTTATCGACTGAGAACTGATGTTCGAATATCCTTTTGATGCTTTTCTTTTACTTTTGCCATTACGGAAATTTTTGCGTGCGTTTTGGCCCCGGAAAGGTAATACTAAACTGATCGGAGTTGCGAAATATTACAAATTCGATCTCTTTTTTTAAATATCAGTTAGTTTTCCTTTAATATAGATTTATTTTACTAATACGAAGAAGCTTTTTAGTTTGTATCTAGAAACCCGGCTAAATACTGGTAATTTGTATAAGTTATTAGTGAAGTGGAGCAGGGTTTCTCTCATTTTTAAAGTTGCACGAGTCTTCAGAATTTGGCAGCAAAATTTCCGATTCAAAATTTGCAAAAATCAGAGTAAACTTCAAAGAAGACGGTTTTGTTGACCGGAAGAGAATGTAGTGTGTGTGTGTGTGTGTAATTGCTTTACTTATAAAATTCAAAACATGAAAATTTCACCATCCGAAATGTCTTTTTGAAGGCGTTTGTGTGTTGTTACTGTTGTCGAAGTGGTTCCGACTCAGATAGCTTCCTTCCAAAGTCTGGGTTTAAATCAATAGGGCGACATGGAGTTTCTGTTTGTTCTTAGATTCTCGTTCTCTGCCTTCTCCAGACCCATACGTCAGATCTTTCCTTGCATTTAACGATCGCTCCGAGTGTTAAACTATAAAGAGCCAGATAAAAAAAAAAGGTATCCTACCACATTTTTTATGTTTAGGTTTTTCACATAACATGTTTTGTCTGAATGGATGTCATAATGGCGATATAATAGCCCATAAAGCTACGTTCTGAAGTACCTTCGTTGGCTTTTTCTTTTTTTCCTGTCCCCAAGATTTCTTGGATTTCTCCTGTCCTTATTCTTCGTTATGAAACCTGGGGGACTTGTTTCAGCGTTATGCCTCAGTTCAGCAGGAGGCAGGAGTAGCATGTGCCTATGATCTAAGTAAACCTTGGTGATGTTACCTGTTTGGCAATTTGATTATACGCTGAGCAAAGAAAATAGAGAGGCAGTAAGCGAACCGAAGCATTACTCTTATTAGGATAATGTTATTACTTCTTCAGAGAACCATTAAGTAGAAGCATCTTATGTATGTGAATGTAATTACAGCTGATTTAATAACAGCTTCATAAACGATATGTGAGTTCAGAAAAGAGATTCCACTGCACCTTTTTATTGGGCTTGAAGCACAACAAATTGCGGAAGATAACATGCTAATGCTGTATTTTATCTTCAGTACATCTTTGATAACGGTGAGCTCATGAAGAAAGCACCATTTCATTAACAAGCTTGCGTACCTGTAGCCATAAAAGCCTAGTTTTGTTTTACTTCATGAACAGCACTTTGGGAATTACAGCAACGTACACTGTTTTTATATCACATCCCGGCTCGCAAAAGCTAGTTACTTGTTAGATGAGCTTAGATGACTTTAAGGCATGAATAGCGTTGTTCAAATATTACTTATATAATTTCGAAGAGAGCTTCGTGAAGGAATGACAAAAAAGTCATGAAGACAAGTGCGTACTTTGTTTTCGAATTAGATTTTTTTTTCGGAGAGGAAGGGAATTTGGGGAGCAGGGCGCCCCCTTTATTTTTCTTCGCCCTCATCATGCTGAAGAAAGAAGGTTAAATCAATAAGGCCGAGCCGAGCAGTTCTTTGTGTTATCATCACGAATGAGATGTTGGGCGGATGGAAGGTGGAAAAGACGATGTGCCTGCCTGGCATCCAGCTTCTTCCAGGGACCGTCTACAGACACAGGCGCGCACATCGAAAGATACAGTCGCCGTTTCTGGAATAATTGGAAGAGGGATAGTGCAAGACCTGGAGCAAAGACGCGGCCCCCTAAGGTTCATCCTCAAATATCACGAAGAAAAGAAGGAAAAAATGAAGGAACAAGAAGATTAAGAGGAAGGATGCCGTAGGCCGAAGGGATGAGATGCACTGTGAGGAGTAAAGAGGGAAAAGGCGGGTGGGTGGGCTCCTGAAGGAGGGATAGAACGGACGTTGCCTGCTGCCTTCTTCCACACACACACAGCCTTCCGCCGCGTGTCTTCATTGGAAACTTTTCGTGCGTTGCCTAGCGGGTTAGTCTTCTTTTCGAGTGGGTGAACGGACGTGCGCCTAAGTGAGAGACACCGACAACTGGCCCAGGATTTCAATTAGGTCCACCTATTAGTTGGAGGATGAGGAGGGATTACAGTTCTGTTCTTTGTTGCCATGGTGATAAAGGGAGGAGGGGGAAACACAGGAAAGGAGGGAGGCAGAGAGAGAGAGAGAGGTCTCTCGATCGATGGGATGAAGGCGTGTTGTGCAGCTGCTGGCACTAGTGGCCGGCCATTCCCGTTACCATGGCAACTGGCATCTGGAGAGGCTGGTGGGCGGGATGGTCTTCTCAGCAGAATTCCGGCTTTGGAAACTCACGGGTCGATCACCCCCTCACTCTTCCGTCACTGACCCTCCCCTCCTTTCTCGAAACTACACACCAAACTACTTGTCTCATCTCCTCTCCCTCCCCCTTGCCCAAGTGTATTTTCTCCATCTTCCAACTGAAGTACACACACACACATACTGTCCCTATCCGATGGCCATAGGCAACGGCTGTAGCACTCTGGTCGTAGTCGCCACCACCCCACCCAGTTGTATAACTACCCACCCTAGCCATCTATGGTCTAGTCAGGTGCTATGCAGTACAGGCAATAGTTTCAGAGAGGGGAGGGATGGAGAATGAAGGGGATCTTGGTGGAACAGAGAATTGGGAAGCACGGGGAATCCTGTTAGTGTATTCAGAACAGATAACAGAGCCCTGGTATAGCATAGTTACTTAGTCATAATTCATTCTGTCTCTCCTGTACCAATCTAATACCTAATTATAAATTACTATAGAAGTGCTCGACATCAGATGTACGTTATGTCAGCATACACACAATCCAGGCTTGTGCTAAAGTTACGTATTGGCAGCTGCGTCTCTTCATTGCGAATTCTGGGGACTTAAATGCTGAAATATCGTACCATCTCTTTCAACAATAACATCACTGCACAAAATATGGGATATCTGAGGCTTCGATGGCGAAGATGCCTTTCTGTGGGATAATTTAGAAAGAACATCAAGTTTCTGTTTCAGTATTCTTCCTATTTATTAAGTAAAAAGCTAACATTTGTTACATAGGGCTGTCAGACACTTGGATGTTAAATTCAAAAGCATGGGATGGAAACTAGGTTTGTTTTGAGGGGTTGGAAGGAGGTCGACCTTAGGCGCGTATTATTCCCAATTTTTGTTAGCATTTCGACGTAGACTTTTATTGAAATTCACCGAAAATTAGGGAATAATGTGCCTGTTGAAATTTGCTGTCAACAGATATGATGTCCGCCATTCATTTACTGAGTATTCATAGTCTGGTTCTGGAACTTTGGTTCTCCTGGAAGAGTCCGATTCAAATGTCAGGAAACGGAACTACGTACTTTTGTTCTACGGGTTTAGTACGCAGTTTTGATCCATAGTTTTTTTTACTTTCACGAGCAATTGATGCTACGGGCTGCCCTTCCTGCTTCCCCGCAAGACAAGGAGAACATGTGAAACAACCCTGTGCCATTTTGCCCCAAAATCAAATCTACCTAGTCGGCTAGATGCTAGCTTCCTAATCCCCATGTCATTAGAGCAATTTCTGATTTGCTTCTTTCCTCGAAGTCAGCAACCGAAATTTACAGGTGAGTTATTCATAGTCTATAACACTTAGAGAATCAGAAGTCTTAGTCTTGTCTGTGGATCCCGGGAGATTGGTATCAGGCAAATTGGTACCTGGCAAACTCGTACCCATGCAGTTTCATTCCCTCCTGTTCAGTTTTAATGCCTGAATTTCAGGATTTAGCATCATCTTCACCTCTTCTAACTATCCCGATACTCCCCCCTCACCTCTTCAAATTCGTAAATTATTTCACAAATTGAAGCAATCACGGCATTTTCCTAAAATTGAATTTTAGAAAACTCGTACTCGGGAGATTGGTACCCGGCAAACTCGCACCCGGGAGATTGGTTCCCTTCTGTTGGTGAGACGTTACGGAGGCATATGCAAATTGCATTAACGGAAGATATTTCCTCTTTGGTGATTGTCGTTGTTGAACAGCTGTTTTCTTGGCGGAAAACTAATTTTCTTTCTTCCACCGTTAGCAAAACACACCGCAGAAAACTCCTACACCTTATATAAGGGAAGGTACACAAATTACATTTCGTACTAGATTTTTTAAAGTGTATGAGTTATTATAGTGCCATAAAATGATAATAGGAGATCCCTACTGACATATAAGATCCGGTTCACTATAAAGCGCCACACAGGAAACTTCCCACATGTTTTTCATTAAGGAGCCGGGCACAGGTTGCTCTTCCTCCGAGGGGCACTTTAAATGTGTGGCAGTTTTCCAAGTTTCCGAATTATGTGCAGCAGATTTCCAAGGTATCAACGACGGAATGAGCTCTTTTGTTTGCCTTTATTTTGAGGCTGGTACATACGACTTTAGGGTAATTGGCCACAATAGTTTAAGGGGTGGGGAGGCATGAAGATTGCCGCTTCTTGGCCTATACTGAGAATTCAAGTTATTAATATTTCTCTTTTACTTAATTAATTCACAGGACCTACAACTAAGCCTTTTTAACAATTTTCAATCAATCGCCTTCATATTCATAACATTTACGTATCAAACCAAGTTGATAATGCTTTTATTTAGGCACTAAATATTAATTCATAGGTCTTACGCCTAGGCCCTTTAACGGTTTTTATTCTACCGATGTCATATTCATAACGCTTACATACCAAGCCAAATTAATAATATTGCGCTTTTACTTAGGCACCAAATATTAATTCATAGTCGTTAGGCCTAAGTCTAGGCCCAGACCTAGACCTTTTGAACAGTTTTTATTCTGCCTATGTCACATTCATAACGTTTACATATCAAATCACGTTAATAATATTGCGCTTTTACTTAGGCACTAAATATCAATTCATAGACCCTAGGCCTAGGCCTTTTAAACAGTTTTTGTTCTACCGATGTCCCATTCACAACGTTTACGTATCAACTCATGTTTAAAATATTGCGCTTTTACTTAAGCACTAAATATTATTTCACAGGCCCTAGGCCTAGGCCTTTTTAACAGTTTTTGTTCTATTGATGTCACATTTATAACAATTACGTATCAACTAAAGTTAATAACATTGCACCTTTACTTAGGCAAGAAATATCAATTCACAGGCCTCTAGGCTTAGGCTTTTTCCACAATTATTATTCTGTCGACATCACATTCATAACGCTTATGTATTAACTCAAGTTAATAGCATTGCGCTTCTACTTAGGCACGAAATATTAATTCATAGGCCCTAGGTCTTGGCTTTTTAACAGTTTTTATTCTACCTATGTCATATTCACAACGTTTGCATATCAAGTCAAGTTAATAATACTGGGCGTTTACTTAGGCACGAAATATTAATTCATAGGCCCTAGGCGTAGACCTTTTTGACAGTTTTTATTCCGTCGACTTTATATTTATAACGTTTGCATATCAAGCCAAGTTAATAATACTGGGCGTTTACTTAGGCACGAAATATTAATTCATAGGCCCTAGGCGTAGTCCTTTTTGACAGTTTTTATTCCGTCGACTTTATATTCATAACGTTTACGTATCAGCTCAAGTTAATATCATTGCGCTTTTACTTAGGCAGTAAATATTAAGTCATAGGCCCAAGGCCTAGGGCCTACGAATTAATATTTCGTGCCTAAGTAAAAGCGCAATATCATTAACTTCATTTGCTGCGTAAACGTTGTGAATATGAAATTGGTAGAATAAAAACTGTTAAAACGCCTAAGGCCTACGGCCTATAAATTAATATTTAACGCCTAAGTAAACGCGCAATACTATTAACCTGGCTTGGTATGTAAACTTTATGAATATGACATATGTAGAATAAACACTGTTAAAAAGCCTGGGCCTAGGGCCCATGGATTAATGTTTAGCGCCTGAGTGAAAGAGCAATACTACAGTATTACCTTGACTTGATACGTAAAGGTTATGAACATGACACCGGTAGAACAAAAACTGTTAAAAAGGCCTGGGCCTAGGGCCTATGGATTAATGTTTAGCGCCTGAGTGAAAGAGCAATACTATGTATTACCTTGACTTGATACGTAAAGGTTATGAACATGACATCGGTAGAACAAAAACTGTTAAAAAGGCCTGGGCCTAGGGCCTATGAATTATATTTAGTGCTTAAGTGAAATTACAATATTATTACCTTGAGTTGATACGTAAACGTTATGATTATGGTATCGGTAGAAAAAGAGACTGTCTGAAAAGCCTACTAATAGTAATTTAGTGCCTAATTAAGTAAAAGAGAAATATTAATATCTTGACTTGTTATGTAAATATTTAGTGTCTAAGTAAAAGTGTAGCGTTATTAAAAAATCCCTCCTTGTCGTCTTAATCGAGAAACAGTATGATTTCTGTTGTAACTGCTTTGTTTCGTTGAAGGTTTAAGAAATGTGCTATGTACTTTTTTTCAATTCACGAATGCGCTTTTGTTTCCCCAAATTCAAGTATAATTGTCCCTTGCTTTACGGTGAACATTTTCTCGATTAAACTTACTATAGGGCCTAGAAACGGCAATTGTTGTACGGCCCCTTAAACATTTGTGCCCAAATGTCCGGATGCCCAGATGTCCGCCCCGTCTTTCAGACAGAAAATCGTAAATATGTCTTAATTGCTTAATGATTATGAGATATAAGTGAAAAAAAATTTGTGCAGACCACTTGCTCAAGTAGAGAGAAATATAGGAACACTATTCTTTTTTACGCAGCGCCATTTCATTGCTCTAAAAGGGAATGTGCCAAAATGTCCGGGTGCCCAAAAGTCCGGTGCCCAAATGTCCGAACCCCGTGCTCAATGTGTGTTTTGGTTTGAAAAAGGAAATTCGAGGAAACTGTTCAACGGAAATTTCGACCCAGTATCGTAAGAATCCTCCTACTAGACCTACAATTTATTTACTCTTGGCATAATAATTGTTCGGAAACTGGTTGTTCTGTTCGCCATGAGAAATCCCCTGGTCGCTCGCGTTTTCTACTGCTGTGGTAGAATTCGTTCGTAGAGTCCCACGAAATCGCGACGTGCGTCTCGTGAAATGGGTATATCACAACCGACAGTTTGGCAAGAGTTACGAAAACGATTTCACTTAAAACCATACAGAGTAACGATGGTTCAAGTAATTAGTAGCGCATACTGCGAGGTTCCCCAGGAATTCTGTACGGAAATGTTGCATCGGATAGAGTAAGACGGGACATTCTTGGACTACGTAATCGTCAGTGATGAGTCGACATTTCTTGTCAGAGGTAAGGTTATGTTTGATCGATTAATCGATAAATTTTTTAATCGCCGATTATTTTTTCTTCCGATTAATCGGTTACTTAAAAAATTAGTATAAAAATAAAATTCATTAGGAACTGTTGCAAAAAACTGCATATAGTTTTGAATTTGTTCAATACTCCAATTTGTGCTCGTGTCTTCACTTCTTGGAAACTAGCGTTTTTATGGCGATGGGAGTTTAAATCTAGCAGTCACCGCTATGAGCAAGGATTCCATCGTTCATTGTGCGTCAGTTGCTAGTCTACAAAGTCCATCTCAAATTCCAAACTTCTTCCTTTAAAATCTTATGATTAAAAAGTCCTGCCAGCATTTCATTAAGGGCTTGTCGAACTCGTGGTTTCCCCGTTCTTTTATTGCTGTGCTCTGTATTTTTATTGCTGTGCTCTGTATGTGGTGGTCTGTGCTTCCCCTCCCTGCTATTCCCTTGTTGACTGTAGCTATTCAGAAAAAATGCAACTCTGTCAGTCATTAAGGGGTGCCACACCTCTTCTACTCCTATCTCAACTGAATCGTCTGGTCAGAGTCAGTTGTTTCAATACGTAAGATTAGCATAACAAACTGCAGCAGGCATCTTCCAAGCTTGGTCGAAAGGTCGGTATAACAGATGGCCGGCATCTTCCAAGCTGGGGTAGTGGTACCCCGAGGTTTTATTACATCGATTCAGATGAAAATACGCCGCTGGTCCTGCCGGGCCTCACAACGAGATTCAACTTTCAATATGAAAGATGGGGGACTGATGCACGTGTTTCTTGGAATCAATGGGGGTATACAATTAGTCTTAATTACCCAGGGACCAAGTTGAGTACCGTTGCAGAAGTTCCATCAAGAGGGAGAGTTTCCAGTGCAAGAGCAAAAGTCTGGGGCAAATTTTTACTCCCACTCTCCTCATTGAAAAAGCAAATAGTGTTCCTTTATTGATGGCGGAGCCTACTGGGAAGAGAGTGCCTGTCAATGAAAGAAAGTTTGAACGCTGATTCATCTCTTGCTCTCACGTTTATTTGAGCTCCAAAAATGAAGTTATAGGAATTAAAAGGGAAATTGTCATCTTCTTTTGGATATAAATTAGAAGACAGTGGGGGAGTTACTGATACCAGACATGTTTATTGTTTAAAATGTAAGAAAAAATTCAAGTACAGTGGAAGCGTAACTAGCTTACGTTATCATTTACAATCGTAACATCCACTCTTGGAAATTGTATCAAATACGCCACAGGAGCAGCCTAGTTCGAATGCCATTGCTATGAAGCAAATAGGTATAAATTCCTTCCTCGAAAATCCTGTTTCTGCATTAAAAGACCAGGAATTAACAAATAAATTAGCGTTAGGGATTGCATCTAGTTCGAGACCTATCAGTATTGCTGAAGATCCTGGCCTGAAAGTGTTGTTGCAAACAGCTCTGAATTCTAAGTGAGTATTCTTTCATTGACGACCAAATTTACCATCCAGAATTACCATCATGAGCAAAATTGTCCAAATTTATTACATTCAGAAGTCAAGAGTGTTTAATGAATTAAAGAGAACTTCCTATGTGAGTTTAACTGGAGGGTTTTGCACCTCGCTCGCCAACGACAGCTAATTAGCAATAACAGTACACTGGATGGACAATGAGTGGCATTATTGTGATGCAACTCTTCAAGTGAAACAGGTGATTGAGAAGCATACTGCAAATCAGTGTACAACTGAATTTGAGGAACCCGTCGAAAATGGGAACTAACAGACAAGCTTGTTGCCATCTGCACTGATTATGCCATAAATATTGTACTTGGCGTTAACAGATCACAGTTTGACAGTGTAAGATGTTCGGCACATACTTTACAGTTAAGTATAAATAAATCTCTTACAGTCGCATCGGTGGGAGAGGGTGCACTATCTCACTACTGCATAGATGTCCGGATTTTCCTCAATGAACGTTTCCCAGACAGGTGAATTGGATGAGCAGGGCGGATAGCATGACCACCTCGTACTCCCGACTTGACACCTATCAATTTTTCCTATGGGGCTTCATTAAAGATCGAGTGCTTGTTCCAAGATTACCTGCAACTCTCAAGGAACTGAAAACTCAAATCACCACCGAAGTTGCAGAAGTGACAACAGATATGCTGCTTCGAGTTTGAGAAGAAATTGACTTCAAGTGGGATGTCTGTTGTATCACCAATGGCAGTCACGTGGAACCAAAATCACTATGTGGGATAAAATTTTATGTATTTTGTTACAGATGAACGTCTCAAAAAATTTGGGAGTATTCTGAATAAATGTCTATACGCTTTCAAAGCGAAAATCCTTTTTGAATCATCCTGTAAGTACAGTACAACCTCATTCATAGGTTTCTTACTTATACGTTTTATTCATTTATACGTAAAATGTCGCCAACCCCAAAACTCTGATCAGTCCATAATGTTAAACTTTCTCCGTTTCTTTTATACATTTTTTGTTATCAATCATACGTTAATTTTACATGGTCCCTTGAAAAACCTATGAACGAAGATACATATACCTAGATGCCAATTTATTAAGTACACCTGTCCTCGTCACATAAATGGCTTGCTCCAACACGTGACGTCTTACGCACGACGTCACGTGTGTAATAAGAGTTATTTATGAGTGTAAATCAGGCAGAACAGCGTTTCAAGCATTAATCAGCTTCCTATTGATTGAGGGTCAAACCAGGAAAAGCAAGTGATATCTGAGACTTTGAACGCGGCGAGAGAGTTGGTCCCATGCGTGTCGGTTGGAACATCTCTAAAACGGTTCGAACATCTCTCTACGGCTTGCATGATTCACACATAAGCGTGAATCATGCAAGCCGTAGGCCGAAGGGTCTAGCGAATGTTTTCCTGCCACGTATTAGGCAGCTGATACCCACTGAAGAAATCCCATGGCATATCTAAATATCGTTGCCAACCAAATTCATACATTCATTGGTATGGTTTATCCTTTAGAAGACAGACATGTCCAGGAGAATAATGTACCCGTTGACAAGTCTTTTATCGTCACCGAATGGTTTCAGAGACATGCAGACTAGTTTTTATTGCTTCGGTGGCCTGTACAGTCCCCAGATTAACACCCATCGAGCATCTCTGGAGTAAGGTAGAACTGTTCGCTGAGAGACTGTGCCGTCGTCCAAAATGCAGAAATTGAGCGACCCAGTGATTTCCGCATGATACGCACGATGCTCCTGTCATTTGGTTTGTTCCATGCCGGACGAACTCAGGCTGTTCTGAAGGCAAAGGGCAGCGCAACACGTTGGTAAGTAGATGTACTTAACAAACGAGCATCTAGCTATCTATAATTGCTCAATACCTAGAATTGTGGAAGATAGTCTGGAAGACCTTCATTCATCAGTGGAATAAGAATAGAAAGCAAATTTCATCTGACTTTCTTGAATAACGTTGTTTTATATCCTTTTCAGATGCCTCGACTTTCATATCATTACTTCATTTTCGTTCATGTGAACAGGAGAACTTGAAAACTTTACCTTAGCACGCAACATAGCTTCCAAATCGTACATGCAGATTGCGATCCTTTATTGTGAGCCAGCATGGTTATCTTTAATTGTTATGATGTTCAGCTAGTTATCTTTAATTGTTGAGTAATTTTATCAAAGAAAAAGGAACATACTACACGTAGAGTACAAAGTGATCATTAGCTATCAAGGCCGATACCATCGAATTTAACTGTCACTCAAACATTGCTTCCGTGCTTTACGTGATGTAACTTTCGGAAATGTTTCCTTTGCCGTAAAAATCCATATCTTCCGTACAAAGTTTTCGAAAGCAAGGACGTCAGTTTTGGGCACATTTCCAACTAAGTAAAGCAAAAATATTTTGCATGGAAATTATTCTGCTAGCTCAGTGAACCCTGTATGAAAGGTACAGGGTTACGGAACATCTTCCTTCTTAGAAGATGCTATGTAACCCTCAGTTACAGACATAAAACATATTTTATACAAGCGCTGTGGTTACAATAACAGAAAAACGCGTATCATTTTTCCAAACACTTTTCCTACAGGTCCATAGTTACTTGCAAAATATTATAATTAATTAGGGCTGAACCATCTAACAATCTTACCACCACGCTTTCTACATTTTGTTTTCTACTTTTACGAAGGGCGAAGGAGCTGTTTCCAGGATTAGGTTTGGGGTCCCATGTTTCTGTTGCATGATCTATGATTTAATTAAAATAATTAAAAAAAAGACCTATGTTGCCAACCAAAATGGTAGAGGCCAGTTTCGGAAAGCAACCCATCGATCAAGAACTCCTAGAATATTGAACATCTATCGGTTACCAATGTTCCACACGTTTTACACAAACTTTGTTGTGTGCATATCAACGTACGTTTTACACAAACCTTGTTAAGTGCTTCAAGCGTTATGAAGGGCATTTCTACATACTCTGCGGTGGTGTGCTTAGAAAGCAATCGCCCAGGCTAATTTCATGTACACTGCTCTGTAGGAATCAATCATCCGCCACAATTTGAGGTAGACACTGAGGTAGCTACGCAAAGTTGTCATTCTCCACCCTTCAGACCTTTTCCATACATCATGCGAGCGTCTATCGAAAATCAGTTGTTTACCACCGTTCTTCAGTTATTCGTTTCACTGGGTAAGTACACTGAGTTAGCTTTGCATCAGGAACACACACCTAATACGGCGTTGGCACACCTTTCTGTGCAATCATGGCTCCTAGAGGCATGGGAACAGATTCAACAAGGTGTCGAACGTCCTCCATGCGTATCTTGACCCTTGTCCGCAGCACAGATCCGTCAGTTCACGCCCATTCCGTGGATAAGGATCATAAGTCAGTTCACGCCCATTCCGTGGAGAAGGATCAGAAGTCAGTTCACGCCCATTCCGTGAAGAAGGATCAGAAGTCAGTTCACGCCCATTCCGTGGAGAAGGATCAGAAGTCAGTTCACGCTCATTCCGTGGAGAAGGATCAGAAGTCAGTTCACGCCCATTCCGTGGAGAAGGATCAGAAGTCAGTTCACGCTCATTCCGTGGAGAAGGATCAGAAGTCAGTTCACGCCCATTCCGTGGAGAAGGATCAGAAGTCAGTTCACGCTCATTCCGTGGAGAAGGATCAGAAGTCAGTTCACGCCCATTCCGTGAAGAAGGATTAGAAGTCAGTTCACGCCCATTCCGTGAAGAAGGATTAGAAGTCAGTTCACGCCCATTCCGTGGATAAGGACGCCCATTCCGTGGATAAGTCAGTTCACGCCCATTCCGTGAAGAAGGATCAGAAGTCAGTTCACGCCCATTCTGTGAAGAAGGATCAGAAGTCAGTTCACGCCCATTCCGTGGAGAAGGATCAGAAGTCAGTTCACGCCCATTCCGTGAAGAAGGATCAGAAGTCAGTTCAAGCCTATTCCGTGGAGAAGGATCAAGAATTTTCACACCCCGTTCTAGCATATCCCACAAATGTTCAATTGGGTAATATTCAGGAGAGTTTGGAAGCCAAGACAATGTGGCGAATTCGTTGTCGTGTTCCCCTAATCAGTCAGTAGTTATACGAGTGCGATGACACGGCGCGCTGTACCATTGAAAGATGGTATTGTGCTCCAGGCAAACCTCCTGCAGATATGAATGGTGATGATCGGCTAACAGGTCTCTATAGTGTTCACCATTCGGTGTTTGTGGGATGATAGCTAACGGAGCCACAGCTTGCCAGGAATAAGCTCTCCAGACTAGAAAACCACATCCACGGGCTTGTTGAACCCCAACCGTGCAAACCCAGGGAGAGGGCTTCATGCTGTTTACGCCATCTGCGAACCCGTCCATCAACATGGTGCAATAGAAAACGTAACTCATTACTCCAGACGGCCTTATTACATCTGCCGAAGGTCCATTGCCGACATTCTTTGGCCATTGCGAGGAGTTGCTATGACCGAGAGTCGTCACGGGTACCCTCGTTGGTCTCCGGAGACTAACGAGGGTACCCATGATGACACATAGTGCATGTGGAAATAGATTGAACTGCGCTGCTGTTGCACTGGTGAGTGAGCTGGGTGACTACTGTTTCACGTCGTTGCTGAGATACGAGTCGTGACATCCAACGCTTACCTCTAGGATCAACCGCGCGCGGCTGGTCAATGTGAGCCCTTCTGCTGGATGTCGGTGCATGATTAATCCACTCTTGGTGCACCCTTGATACAGTAGCATGGGAGAAACCAAAACAAGCGCGACTGTTTCTAAAATACTGGCACCTGGCTTAAGTCGCCACGTTTCCACATTGCTGGCAAACGTTCATTGATTACGTACAGAGGATAGGTGTGCACAATTTATAGCGGCCGTACGTGAGGTTGATATCACGTGGTGCGTCGTTATCGCTACGAATATGCAAATAGGGTGTGGGTTCCTAATGAACATCTGACTCAGTGTGTACAGAAAATGATTGTCTTCCCCACTTCATAGCATGCTTTTCATCAACCCGGCAGTGCTATTCGTTCCGAAGATTCATTTTTAAAATGACAAAGGAGATGCTTCTTGATCTTTACGTGAGTAATTACCAAGGTTAGGAATGTTTGCTCAAGTTTCGTACTACAGTACCCGCCGCTTATTATTACACTACTGGCCACCCAAAATGCAACACCAAGAATGAAGCATCCGATTGGCCTGAAATTCGCAGCATGCGTCGCCCACGAGAGGACATGCACACGATTAGGCATATGCAAATCATGTGCGCCCGGCACGACACAGAGAATCACTATGAGAAGGGTGCACAGAAGGCGGGGTTTAAGTAGTGGAAGTGTGTTGTGCTGCCGGACCTGAGCGTGAGAAGTTTCCTGATGCCTCGTCACAGAATACGGCAGTCATTCCAGCACGTTTCGGAGTTCGACTGACGATGGATAGTGGCTTATCTCCAAAGCGGTTTATCGTACCGAGACATCGGCACCCGTGAGGGACGACATCCAGCCACAATGAGACGAGTATGGATTCGGTGGGTGCAGGAGAGACGGACGGCCCGACGTGAGCGGTTGCCGCAGCAGCGGCACACCACCGAACGAGAGGACCGGCGTGTTGTCCGGCGGGCATTGACGGCTCGCACCGCCACATCGCGAACGTTAGCGCAGGAATTAGGGTGTGTTGCGCAACAACCTGTGTCAGCACGTGCCGTTCAACGTCGTCTGCAGGATGGGGACTTGTCGCACGGCGCCCATTGCTCCGATTACCATTGACGTTACACCACCGTCGAGTGCGGCGGCAGTGGACCGTTGAACGCCGCACCTAGACTACGGAATGGCACAACATTGTATTCCCCGACAAATCCTGCTTCTGCCTGCAACACCACGATGGTCGGATCCGCGTGTAGCGGCACCGCGGCGAGAGACTGTATGACGCCTGCATTATGCATCGCCATATCGGTCCATCGCCTGGCGTTATGGTTTGGAGAGCAATTGGATATGACACCCGCACCCCTCTGGTACGCACCGCCGGAACACTCAACAGCCACCGCTACATCTCCCACGTTTTGGAGCCTGTAGTCCTCCCTTACATGCAGGACCTGCCAGCGGCCACGTTTCAACAGGAAAATGCACGCCCGCACGTGGCATGCATCGTTCAACAAATTTTCACGGACCACCAGGTGTCCTACCTGCCGTGACCCGCCTGTTATCCCGATATGTCGCCCATCGAACACGTCTGGTCGCTGATCAGCAACCGAGTGGCCCGGTAAGCACCACCCGCGGCTACGACTGATGAACTTTGGAAACGTGTAGAAGCAGCCTGGACAGACATACCCCAAGCCCACATCCAAAGTCTCTTTCGTTCGATGCCGCGGCGACGAACTATTGATGTCTGCGTGTTCCGCAAGTCGTACGGGACTGTAAACTCAATCGTTTCATCTTTGTATCTGTTATGTGTCTAATAAATCTGGCTTTGCTATCTCATGTCCTTCTTGGTGTTGCATTTTGTGTGGCCAGCAGTTTATGATCACATCTGTTCCAACGATATTTGAGTTTATAAAGCGGCTGATTTCTATAACCAGCGATTCGAAATTTAGTCTTTTTATGAAATCAAGTATGTATGTAACTTGGAATGACACTGTGTACGTATAAGTAAAGTCAAAGTGACTAAAAGTGTTTAACTTTTAAAATGATTTACTTGTATAAGTACGCACGTGTACATTAATTAAAACAGTAAAAATTGCACATACACTGGTGTGCAAAAATTAAGGACGAAGAGGAGAAATTAGTGTAACAGCGGAACGAGCAGGCAGCACGAACCGAAAGATCACTCAGGAGATAGACTAGGGTCCGTTACGGTAGGGCAGGCGCATATATGCAGAATGACATAAGGGAGGAGGGGGTGTCAGAAGGGTATAAAGCACACGGGCGGTGTACACTCAGCAATTCGGTGAAAGTTATTGCACGGTGTACATCGGTTTGAACGACGTCGAATTGCTGCCACCGTGTGATATGGCCAACAGGCAATCCAGTAGACGACATCTGGCTGACTTTACCTGAGGTCGCGCCATTGGGAAGTTGGAAGAAGGTCGAAGTGTGACTAAGGTGGGCGAGGAGTTCGGGATCGCTCACAGCATCGTTTCACGAGCTTGGAGAGCATTTCAAACGACAGGAACAGCTGTCCGAGAGTTTAGCATTGGTCGTCCACGAGCAACCACGACGGCGGACGACCGGTATATTGTCCTACGGGAGAGAAGAGACAGACGGCAGACAGCGGGAGAAATCTCAAGGCACATGCAACAGACAACTGGACGTCCGTTATCGCGTTTTACCGTGGCTAGGAGGCTGCACAAAGTTGGTCTATTTGCACGACGACCAGTACGGTGCGCGCCATTAACGCTTGCTCATCGGAGACGGCGGTTTCTGTGGTGCCAGGAACACAAGAACTGGACACATCAGCAATGGGGTCGAGTTCGCTTTACTGACGAGAGCCCATTTAGTCTGACGAGTGATTCTGGACGTATACACATCTGGAGAGAGCAGGGAACACGCAATCACACCTCCAACATCATCGAAAGGGACCGGTTTGGAGGTGGCGGAGTTCTCGTTTGGGGCGGTATCATGCTTGGTAGCCGTACTGACCTCCACATCTTCCAAGGAGGTTCAGTCACTAGTGTCCGCTATTGTGCCGTGGTTCTCCTGCTTCATGTGCGTCTGTTTAGAAGTGCTGTGGGTCCTGCGTTCCTCTTCATGTACGACAACGCTGCAGCTCATCGTACAGTGGCTGTCGCAGAGCTGTTGGAGAGTGAAGATATTCAACGCATGGATTGGCCCGCAAGGTCCCCGGACCTAAATCCAATCGAACACATGTGGGACCTTCTCGGGAGACGCTTGGCAGCACGTCACAACGATTCCGCCAGCAACGATTCCGCAGCTGCTATTGGCGCTACAAGAGGAATGGGCCGCGATTCCTCAACAACTCCTTGACAACCTCGTCCTCAGCATGGACAGACGTTGTAAATCCTGCAACGCAGTCAGGGGTGATCATATCTCCTACTAAAGACTGGTTTTTCTTGGCAGCCGCCTGTCACATGGACGTTTCTGTTTTCTGTCTAGTTGTGCTCGAAGCTACCTTTTCAATAAAGTGCCTTTGTATCCTTTGGATTCCTTGTTTGGACGGTTTTGCTCACTTGTCTCATATTCGTACATCTTGGGGATCTTATGGTATGATTTGAGTCGATGTGGAGCACTTCTGAACGACGTTACATTCGAAAAACCGCCTCGTCCTTAACATTTGCTCGCCAGTGTACACGTAGTACGATACATTTACATACCTGAATCAAGCTTTCTTAAAAAATTGTCCTATTGTAGTTTGTGTGGTAGAGTCTGTAATTAATCTTTCAATTGTGTTCGTAAAAGAATACAATTGACTGTAAATATCTGCGCCACCTCCTCTTTGTTCCAGCGTTCTTCTTAGAAATTGCAAATCTCGTCGGGCGTCGGCTGCGGTTGGCGGTGGGTCGACAATCTCTTCCTCTTCATCCTCGGACTTATGGTCACTTTTCTGGCACAGCGGCTCTCTTGAATCCAGAATTTCTTCTGCAATTTCAGAGTCGTTTTTTCCGACTGACGTTCGCAGAAGATCATCAATTGAAACATACTTCAAAAATTGTTTATAGAATTCTTCTTCAGCAACAGTAGAGTCGACTGCAACTTCTGATGTGATGGTTTCTTCTGGCATATTCAAATCGCATCCTCTGAAGCAATTGGTGATCGTTTTTGGCGTACAAGTGTCCCAAGCATTTTTAATTGCATGCATTGCCTCTAAGAGCGTGAAGGACTTTGAAATAGCGTTAGCGGAACGTGACTCGGAAGAATAGGAGGAATCGATCTCTTTGATTAACTTTCGAACCACTTGTTTTCTATAGTGGCACTTGAAGGATCTGATGATGCCCTGGTCTAGTGGTTGCATAATGCTGGTGGTGTTAGGGGGAAGAAACACCAATTTAATATTTTTTTTAATTCGAGGTCATCAGCAGGATGTGCCGAACAGTTGTCCAACAAGAGAAGAATTTTGTCACTCTTCAGATCTCTGTCCCACTGAAGGAAAAAGTCCGTAAACAGCTTGCTGTTCATCCACGATTTGCAGTTTCATGCGTAATTCACTAGAAAATGTTTAACCCCTCTAAAACAACGGGGCTTTTGGCTGGAACCGATGACCAAAGGCGTTTTCTTCACTGATCCGGTCATGTTCCATGTTAGGAGCACAGTTACTCGTTGTTTCATTTTCCCCCTCGTCCATTCGATTCGGTTTAGAACATTAGGGTATGTTCAGGCAGAGCACGGTACAACAAGCCAGTCTCATCCTCATTAAGAATTTGATGCGGTTTGTAGTCTTTCAACACTTTAGGCAAAACTTCTTGTTTCCAAGTGTCTGCTAATTCACAGTTTGTATCTTGCTTTCCGCCGTGAAGCTTCCTGTGGACGATGTTGTTGCGTTCCTTCCATCTTGTCAGCCATTAATTTGTAGGCGTAAAGTTTTCGACTCCAAGGAGGTTAGTAAAAATGTTGCGCTTTTTCACACAAAATAGAGCGGGAGATGGGAACCTTCATCAGTCTGGCATTCTTAAGCCATTCTACAAGAGCAGATTCAATTTGATCTGACTTTCCTTCGCGTTTCCGCGTGCGAGATAAATTCCCATTTGTCACCACCTGATCAGAAAATATTCCTCTTTGTTTCAATAAGTTACATAAAGCTGATTGAGAAATCCCCAATTTTGAAGCAGCCTCTCTTTGACTGCATTTAGGCAAGTCACCGTATTTCAGCAACATTTCTTTCTTTTCCCTAATGCTTAAATCCTTTCGCTTAGACTTGCTGACTTTATCTCCACAACTGAATGTCAAATGACCACACGCAGAAAGAAAGCTTTCGCAGGTTGCCCAGAACTGTAGTTGTGGAACCGGTTTTTTGCCCCTCCACATTCTTCACAACGACCTTCCTCCACCTTTGACCTTGATTTTTTTATTTTTTTTTGCTCAGTTGCTATGTTGCTTGACGCTATCACTAAAAAATGTTTGATTTTTATAGGCGGCGGTGTTGATTTTATTAACCGGTGATTTTACAATGATATTGCATTGGTTTGAATCTGTTCCTGGGAATTTGAGTTTATAAAGCGGCTGATTTTATTAACCGGTGATTTTATTACCGGCGGGTATTGTATAGGGTACAGTTTGAAATCTGACGACATAGAAGCCCGTCCCATAATAAACCTTATCTAAATTAAGGCACATCTTTTGTTAATTCAGCGAGGGCAGTAGTATTCTGGATGAAAACCGAAACAAGAACAGTAGTAACAAAGGTAAAAGTATACTTTGGTTACCCGTTATAGCTGCATTAAATCAAACGAATTCATAAATCCTTTCGAATATTTTTCTTTGAATGAGGTTTTCTATAATTACTAAGACTGACGTTCGTGCTGGTGACCTCAGTCAGAATATCAAATAGTTACTCTCACAAGGGCGTGGGTTGCATTATCGTGCACAAATACTGTGACTACTCTTCAGTACTGGGTTTCTCTCCAGATTCTGCAGTCAATAAACTTAAATTAGTGATGCGTGACTAGCCTTCCAAGTTCAAGGGAGAAGTTAAAACCAGCATTTAATTCCCTCCTCTCTTCTGACCCCCAGTGAAGCTATTTAGACAATTTTCTATTTTAAATATTGATTATTTCTGCTCCTCGTCTGAAAGATCATATGCATGACTCTAGAGGGTGAGTTTGGCGCTACTAGGTAATAACATGTACTGAGAAACTTTTAGAGAAACCTGAATATGTTCTGCATTTTAAGACAGCAGGATTGGGAAATGTTTCCCTGAACTACTTCTACTAGGTTCGTTGTTGAACACTACCTGTTGAATGACACAAGGCTACAGTTGTGAAAAAGACATCCTGAAACTTCGATATCTGCACAACTGATATCTGGGCGTGTACAAACAGGGTACGAAGTCACCTTCTTTTTTCTTCACGCATACTACCCGAACCCTTATGGAAAAGTATACCACTACACGCTTAAAAAAGCCAAACAAAAACCAACCAAAGAAAATGGAAGCAATCTCTTCTGAAAACAGAGCTCTTTGCCTTCGAAATTCATGGTGAAGTTGTTTAAGCGGGGTTCGGACATTTGGGCACCGGACTTTTGGACACCGGACATTTGGGCACCGGACTTTTGGACACCGGACTTTTGGGCACCGGACATTTGGGCACCCGGACATTTGGGCACCCGGACATTTGGGCACCCGGACATTTTGGCACATTCCCTTTTAAAGCAATGAAATTGCGCTGCGTTAAAAATTATGGTGTTCCTATATTTCTCCCTACTTGAGCAAGTGATATGCACAAATTTTTTTCACTTATATCTCACAATCATTAAGAAATTGAGACATATTTATGATTTTCTGTCTGAAAGACGGGGCACCGGACATTTGGGCACCGGACATTTTGGCACCCGGACTTTTGGGCACAAATGTTTAAGGGGCCGTATAACAATTGCCGTTTCTTGGCCTAATAGTAAGAGTAGTTTGACCGAGAAAATGTTCGCCGTAAGTTACTTAGGCACTAAATATTTACGGGCACGTGCCTACTCAGCAAACCTGTCGCGGGGGGGGGGGATACTACAAGGGAAAAATTTGAAGAATTTCTCGTCCGATCGGCAGATTTTCAGCATTTACAAGCTACAATTCGACACATTATCTGAGCGTATGTGCTTACTCTGGAAATCTGTCTGGGGCGCGGGGGTGGTGATGGTGGTGGGGGTTATTACCAAAACTGTAAAATATGAAGAATTTCTCGTCCAATCCAAAGATTTTCAGCATTTACAAGCTACCCCCCCCCCCCCCGACAGCTTTCCTGAGTAGGCACATGCCTTCAGATAATGTGTCGAGTTGTAGCTGTTAAACGCTGAAAATCTCCCGATCGGACGAGAAATTCATCATATTTTACACTTTTGGTATGCCCCCTCCCCAACCACACACACAGGTTTGCTGAGTAGACACATACCCTCAAATAATGTGTCCAGTTGTGAATGCCAAAAATCTGCCGATCGGAAGAGAAATTCTTCATATTTTACACTTCTGAAATTACTCCCCCTCCCCCGGACGGGTTTGCTGCGTAGGCACATGCGCTCAGAATAGAAAATTTGTCGAGCTGCAGCTCGTAAATACTGAAAATCTTCCGATCGGACGAGAAAGTCTTCATACTTTACACTTTTGGTAATCCCCCCCTCACATACACAGGATTGCTAAATAGGCACATGCCTTCAAATAATGCGTCGAGTTGTAGCTTGTAAATGCCAAAAATCTCCCGATCGGACGAGGAATTTTTCATATTTTACACTTTTGGTATTAACCCACCCCCACCCCCCACCCCCCATCGCCGACAGGTTTCCAGAGAGTGCACATGCGCTGAGAAAATTTGTCGAGTTGCAGCTTGTAAATGCTGAAGATCTCCTGATTGGAAGAGAGATGAGAAATTCTTGATACTTTACGCTTTTGGTATCCCCCCCTACTTTCCTGAGGCAGCAGATGCCGTCAGACAATTCGATGACTTGTAGCTTGTAATGGCTGAAAATCTCCCGATCGGACCAGAAATACTTTATATTTCATATTTTACGTTTTAAGCCCCCATCCGCACCCCCCACCCGACGAGTTTCCTGGGTTTGCTCATACTCGCAGAGAATTTGTTTAGTTATAGTTTATAGAAAAATATCGTTAGTAAGAAAATACGAAATTACGGACATTTTATGTGTGCGGGGGGGGGTTGCGGCTAAGAAAAATCCTTACTTCCTTCAAGGCTGTCAAACATTTAAAAAAAGGTTTCGTCTATTTTAGTGTTTTAAATTTATCAAAAATTTGGCTATATTAATGGCGTGGGGTGGGAGCTCTCCCCCCATGGACACCCTTGGTACGTTGTAATCATGAATATGATGTAATCCATATTCATGATTATGAGCTATGTAATCCCGATCCAGGACGACGAAACTGTCAAGTTTTCAGATATTATGCTTGTCATATTTACACCCAAAAAAACGTATATTGTAATATTTTTTAAATTCAATTATAATTGTCGTTTGTCTTACTGGAAACGTTTTCTCCATTCAATTCCCCTCACAGGGAAGAAAAACGGCAATTTTTGTACGGCCCCTCAAGATTTGTGCCAAAATGTCCGGGTGCCCAAATGTCTGGTGCCCAAAAGTCCGGGTGCCCAAATGTCCGGTGCTCAAAAGTCCGGTGCCCAAAAGTCCGGTGCCCAAATGTCCTACAGTCGTTTAAGCTGCCCCCTCGCTCTGGTGGCCCAGTGGTACCAGGCGTTGGTGCAATATCATTCGTCCGAGATAGGCCCGGCCTCAAATCCCGCATGAGGTATGGATGATGTGTCTTTCCTACAGCACTGGCTCTTCCCTCTCCCTAGAACCTGTGGCCCTAAATTAGGGACGGGGACTGCTCCACAAAGTTGCTCAAGGTGGTCCTTAAATCCAAAACAAATAAAAAATAGTGCATCAAATTAAAACCAACAAAAGAAACTGGTTATGTACATTGATCACAGTGCTAGATCATTCTACCTTTGAAGTTCAAGCTGAAGTCGCAGTAGGCTCGTTTACAGTCACGGCGGCGACGCATGAATTCAGTTGAATTACTAAAGCAATAAGTATTTTAACATAGGTTGAGTGACTTTTCAATCACTGTATTTTTTCGTATATTTTTATCCGGTTACATGAGAGACTAATAAAAATTAGAAATGCTCTCTTCTCCGTTGCAGATAGTTATAAGAAAGTTTGCTAAAATGTATATCAGACGTAGCTCTGTTGCGGCTCCTTTCAACTTTCGGTGCAGCTCGCAACAGAATATTAGTCAGTTGCTTCCTATGTAGATATTGGGTTGGAAAGCAAGTGATGTTTGCAAATGCAAGGCAACGGAAAAGTGCTAATTACCGTATCATCATCATCATCATCATCATCATTGCCAACCATTATCAATCCATTGCTGTATGAAGGTCTCGCCAAGTTTCTTCCACAACGATCTGTCTTGTGCCGGTCTCCTCCATGTCACTCCCGCATACTTTCGAATTTCGTCCACCCATCTCCCATGTGGTCTTCTTCTGGGGCTTTTCCCGTCTCTTGGAATCTAATCAAAAATTTCGATTGTCCATCGATGGTCTGTACTTCTGGCAGCATGTCCAGCCCATTGCGATTTCAGGGATCATTTCAGGGATCTCTGATCATGATGTCTTCCACTCTTGTCATTTTTCGGATCCACGAGTTCCTCTTCTTATCTCTCCTGGTTACACCAAGCATGCACCTCTCCATGCTTGTTTGAGTTGTCTGCAGCCTTTGTATGTCTCTTTTAGTTAAGGTCCACGTCTCTGCGCCATACGTAAGCACTGGAAGGATGCATTGATCAAACACTTTTCTTTTAAGACATAATGGCATATTGCTCTTGAAAATTATGCTGTTTCTTCCAAAAGCTCTCCAGGCAAGTTTTGTACGCCGATTAATTTCTTCACCAATGTGACTCTCACTTGATATCTGAGGATCACATTGATGAAGAAATTAATCGGCGTATAAAATTACTGTATATACAAGTACAAATTAGTCCAGAATGCAGTCGCCATCGTTTGCCACTACCTGCTCCCATCGTCTGGGCAGCTGTTGGATGCCACCCCTAACTGTAGAATTGTGGGGGTTTGGACGCAAAGAAGTGACTAAGTGCGCGTTAGACGCCATTCAGGTTGGTGAACCGCCCACGAAATGCTGCAACGACCGGAAAATATGATAGTCGCTTGGGGCAATGACCGCGAAATAGGGGTGGATACAGCAGCAGATCCCAGCCCAGGTCCCTGCCCTTGTGACAGGTCATCCATGCTGTACAAGGTCTCACTCTATCCTGCTGCAGGAGGATGTCCTCTAGGTTCAGCAGTACTGGTAGTTTCGACGTGAGTGATGCTTGCAGATCATTGAGCTGACGGCAGGACACATCGATATTGTCCGACAGCAGCTCAAAAAACACGACACCCCGCATATCCCGCCAAACAGACAGCACGATCTTACGAGGGAGTAAGCCGGCTTTGGGAGTCGGCATGAGCTTCTGTTTTGGATTAAAACACTGTTTCTAGGCCCTGACATTGCCATACAGGATCCATTTCTCGTCACCTGTCAAAATGCTGTCCAAGAACGGTTCAACTTGGTCACGTGCAAGCAGGAAAACGAATGCACTCATGCCATTTGCCTTCTGCTCAACTTTGAGTTTATGGGGTACCCAAGCTCTCCTCTCGTGCTCTTTCCCAAGTTGACGCAGGTGCGTGATGAAGCTCGTGTGGATAGTCCCCAGCTGTTCGGTCAATTTCCGCGTGGTCACAAAAATTTTCAGCATGTCGATATCCACTGTTTCGGGTCTTACGGCTTTGGAACGGTCTGATAGGTCAAAATTTCCCTCTCGAAACCGTCCGAACCAATGACAGCACTCGCAATGTGATATGGCTTTGGAGTAGACACTGGTAATGTTCCTTATAGCACTCGCGGTGGTGCTAACGCGAGGAAACTCATGCAGCATGCAATGGCGGATGTGCTCCTTTTCCAATTCCAGGCTGGATGGCAGTTACATTATTCGCCTTCTGACGGCTAACTGCCACTAGTTTAAACTACTTGCCTACTGATGTCACGCCGGTGTGCTGCGCAATCCCATTGGCTAATGTTCGCCGTGGCCAGGACTTTGACTTCGGGTACCTCGTCATCGTACGTTACTAACTTTCTAACCCAATACATGAGTTTAAGACGACTGACTGATATTTGGTCAAGAGACGTATTTAAGGTTCTAGGAAGTCACTCTCTGTTAGAATGCGATTTTTATATATCGGAGGTCACGGAGTAAACCGAGTTCAACTGTTCGAAAGGAAAATCTCTTTTCCCTTGTTTTTATAGGCGCTAATATTTGTCGCTGTAACTAACGCTTTTTTAGGCTTTTACATTGTGTTTCATTTCACGGGTTTTTGAAGTTAAATAGAAAATTCGGGACATTTTAGCTTGTTGATGTAGTAAAAAGTTTGCTTTCGTTTGTTTTTTATTTTAACCGCAATCAAAGGAAAATTTGATTTGCTTGCCCATAAGCAATTGTATCGGATGCTGCTTTTTAGAAGCAACAGCGCAGTAGAAGCACAAATTTTTATCGCAAGTTACTTTTTCCTTTGCATGTCTTATTAAGTATTAAAGTGAACAAACCATGAACTCTGTCTTGAGACAAATAACTTTTTTAGACGCAAAAAAATGCCCAGAAAACAGTGTAGGATTTACTTTAAAGTAAAACACATTACCGTTTTTTGAATATATTTGCGCAACAGATAAGACAGATTTAATTTTGGTTTTGCCTTCTCGGAAAGCTACATTTAAAGTTAAACGACTTCATTTAGTAGAAATTTCAGGTAAAAAACACCAGTGAATAAATTGCTGGTTTCGATGAATGTTCAGCAAAACTCCGAAACTCACTATGCATCTAATTATTACCAGAGTACTGGAGTTTTAAAATATAGGAACTTTCCTGTGTGAATGGAACATGGACTTGATTTAATTTTGGTCTATGATTGGGTGAGATCATTTCACCATGGCTATCACTGATGGGGGAAGGGGGAGGGGGAGTTAACCTCCACCGTTAGCAACTCTGTGAGTAGTCGGCCGTTTTAAATAAACTCGCCACCCATGCCTCATCGGGACTCGAACTCGCTCCCATCTCGGACGAATGGTCTCCTTGCATAATGACATCGTTCACGAAGTCTACAAGCAGTATGCCTTGAAACCCTCGTTCCCGTGGCTGCTGTAAGATCCAGAGGACATCTCTCTGTTCCGTCGGGCAGTCAGACCCATATAGCGGTCGTCTGCAACAGTTGTGGCTCTGGGACTGACTTGACCTGGTCTATCCCGTCTGTAGAAACTGTCTCCAGAGTCTTCATTGGACCTTTCGTGGAACATACAATGCTCTGGAAGCTTCGTTCTGGTACTGACCTGCTTCCATCCAACCAATCGCTGTTCACCGCTGAAAATCCTCTATACGATGTCTTCGTGACGTAAATAGTTCAACGTGCCACTGAAAGAAAAGCAAGAGTTGCCTAGATATGAAATGCGAGTAAACTAACGCGTCTTTTTAACACAACCCCGATTTGCATATTCTGGCTTACCTGCGTCAAAAGTAAATGAAGGATAGTCTTCGAGTAGCAAAATTTCCATGTTCGCCAATTTTCACTGCATTATTTTACATACTGTATACGCTTTGCAGTTATCTTTCAATACTGAGCATCAGTGTACTCCGAACGACTTTCATTATGTCGCTTTCCACATATTTTAGCAATTCTTAGAACTAAAGTATACACCAATGAGCATTACATTACGACTACCTACCTAATAAGCTGTAAGACCTCATTTTGCCTGCAAAACAGCGACCACTCGGCGAGTCATCGATTCGATGAGGTGGAGATAGTTATCCTGGTGTATCTAATACCATAATGTAAACAGCAGGTTCTCCAATTTCTGTACAATTCGGGGTGGTGGTGATTTAGCGCAAACCGCTTTCCCTAGTCCAACAGCAAATGTTTGATTGGGTTCATGTCAGGTGAATTTGGAGGCCAGGGCATTAACAGAAAGTCACCAGCATGTTTCTCGAACCACTCCGCGACGATTCTGCAAGGGTGGCAAGGCGCATTATCCTGTTCGTAAGGGCCATCACCAGCAGTGAACACAGTTACCATGAATGGGTGAACCTGGTCTACACAGGCATTGTGCTATTGGGATAATGGGGTCTAAAGTGTCCCAAGAAAACATTGCCCACAGCAACACCCGCCGCCGCCAGCCTGTCCGCCCAACACATCCAGGTGCAATAGCCTTCATTGGTAATCAGCGTCTCCGCGCTCGGCCGTCTACGTGACACATCAGGGCAATGTGTCACAACACACAAAAACCAGGAATCTTTATTCGTCAGACCAGGTCACTTTCTTCCAATCACCCACAGTCCAATCTCGATGATCTTGGGGCCATTTCATGCGTTGGTGGAGATGACGTGCAGTGAGAATGGGGACCCGGATGCGTCTTCTGCTACACAGACCCATGCGCAGAAGGCTCCGATGAATTGTGTGCTGTGACACATTGCCCTGATCACCACTGTTGTAGCTGCGGGTGATTTGCTGCAGTCGCTGCGAACAGTGCGCGACAGTCTTCGCTCACCTCTGGTATCAACGAGCTGCGGACAATACACGGCTGGACGACGGTTCGTCGTTTGGCCATCTGTGCACCACTTTTGATACGTACTCACTACAGCAGCACGTGAACAACCCACAAGCCACACCGTTTCCGAGATCGTAGTTCCGAGGCGTCGAGCCATCACAATTTGTCCTATATCAAACTCCTATAAATCGGCAGCTTTTCCCATTCTGACTCCTAACACTCCACTAACCGAAAGCCGGTCCTCGGGTTGTATATATAATGCTCTCTGAACTTTACCTGCGCCAGGGGCGCTCATTTCTCCAGGCTGGGGGTGGTCAAAATATAATGGCTCGTCGGTGTATATGTGCAGTACTTCCAGCAAGATACACCCCCGTTCGTTAAAATTGCTACACCCAGAAAGAACCGAACTATTCAAATGAAATTTATATCACAGATTCCTTATGCTACAGGAGATAACTGATTACATTTGTAGAGCTATGCAAGATTTTCCTCTTCAAAACTCAGTATCGTGTAAAGCCCCTTCGTGCAACAATAACAAGCTTCTGCAAGGTATGGCATTGGTGGAAGTGGTTTTCGATATCGTCCTGAGGAATTGCTTGCCAGGCGGCTTCTATGCGAGACCGGAGTTCGTTTGTGGTGATTGGCGGAGGCGCTCGAATGGCCAGTAGCTTAGCTATCATGTTCCAGGCATGCCATATCGGGTTAATAAGCAGGCTAAAGAAGAAGCGCCGGGCCACATGTGGCCTGGCATTGTCCTGCTGGAATATGGCACCGCGGCAACTTTGAAGGAAGGGTATCACCTCCTCCTCTGAAACACAACTGATGTGTCTCTGGCTGTTGAATGTTCCCTCAATTCGTATCAGGCGAGATCGCGAAGTGAACCTATTGGCACCCTAAACCATCACGCTTGGCGTTGGGCAGGTATAACGCTGTAAAATGCACGCTGTAAGGTACCATTCACCAAGATGTCTGCAGATACGTATATGACCCTCATGGTGCATCAAGGTGAATTGTGACTCATCAGAAAACACGACCTCTTGCTAATCAGCGCGCCAATGTTTGTGTTCCAGACCCCATTCCAACCTGAGGCATCTGTGGTTGAGTGTAAAAGGAATTCGCAGCAATGGGCTGCTAGCCACCAGTCCTCTGTTAACCAGGTGACGGCGAACTGTGCTGGAGGACAAAGCCTGACATGTGACAGTGCTTCACTGCTACTAATCCGGTGGATGTCGCTGTGCGATCGGTCACTGCCATGCGGTAGATGTGTCTGTCATCCTGGGCAGTCGTGCGTGACTTTGCGGTACATTTCCCGGATTTCTGTGCGTCTAAGCCTCATCTGTTCGTTCGCATCACTCTACTGACATTTTGTCCTGTACTAATGGCAATTTTGCATTGGGAAAATCCAGCTTCTCTCATCCCAACAATCTTTCCTCCCTCAAAGTCCGTCAGATGTTCATAATGCAAACTTCTTCGGCGACGGGGCATAGTGAGACATATGAAAAAAACCTTTCGATTCGATGTCTGCTCTTCGCTGATTGAAAAATCTCGTTTGAGCCAGCTATTTACACCAAAGACCGGGCAGTTCAGATGGTGCTGCTCCAAAAGCGCTAGCGTGTTTTCGCTGACATTTCAACAATCTGCGTGTCCCCGCCTGTTGTACGTATCCTGTAAGTTTCAAGCTAATACCTTCACGGTGTTCCAATTTTCACAAACAGTGCACTGTATTTCAGTCTACAAACTAAAAAGTTGAGGTCACAAAGGCCACGCGGCAACCTTGCCAAACCTTTGACTGAATTCGAAGAAATTTCTTTCTCCCTCTGCCTTTGAAGCATGTTCTTGCAACTGCTTCCGGGATTGTAGATTATCATACGAGGTCCGATCAAAACATTCCGAGACTAGGCCGATGTACAACAAAGTACTTACGTTATTTAAGTCTGGCTACGATCTCCCTCAAAGTAGTTTCCTTGGGCTGCGATACACCGCTACCAGCGTTTTTGCCACTGTTGGAACGTTCCCTGGAAGACCTGTTCGCAAATCGTGTCAAACACCTTCTCCGATTCGCGCTGGATCTCGTCCATGGTTTCAAAACGGTGACCCTTGAGCTTTATTTTCGGGAGCAGAAAGAGTCGCAGGGGGATAAATCCGGCGAGTAAGGCGGGTGAGGAAGGATAGTCATGCTGTTGCGGCTGCAAAACTGGCGTGTTGATTAACGTTTTGTGAGCTGCTGCATTGTCGTGATGAAGCACGAAATCTCCCCTGCGAAACATTTCAGATCATTTGCTGCGAATGTCCTTCCTAAGATGCCGCAGAACATTGCAGTAGAAAAGGGCTGTGACGGTCTGGCTCTGGGCGCGAATTCCCGATGCAGAACCCCACGAATGTCGAAGAACACGATGAGCATGCTTTTGGTTGCACTCCGGACCTGTCGGACCTTCTTCGGTCGTGAAGACGCTGGGCTCTTCCACTGCGACGACTGTTGTTTGGTCTCTGGGTCGTAACAGTAGACCCAAGTCTCGTCCCCAGTGATGACCCGCGACAGGAACGTTGGATCATTCACCACCTGCTGAAGAAGATCTTGATAGAGTTCGACATGGAGCGTTTTCTGTTCGGGGTTCAAAGCTTTTGCAGCAATGTGGTGCAAGTTCAAAACCGACGTCAGAATTTCTTTCACTGTTCCGTATGACACATTAACGGTGGTAGCAATGTCTTGAATGGTTCTCCGACGATCCCCATACACCAGTTACCTAATTTCATTCACATTTTCGGGGATTTGCTCGTGGACGGTCGCCCTGACCTCTCGTCGTCTTCCAGTGCTGTTCTGCGGCTCTAGAAGCGCGAGTGCCACTCAAAACACCTCGCCCGACTCATGGCTTCATTGCCATAAGCCTGCCGTAACATTTCATGCGTAACCGTTCCCGATTTGCCGATTTTGACGTAGAATTTGATGTTTTTCTTCGCTTCTCTAGTTCGCAGTCCATACCTAAATCGCAGCTGTGTTTTGAACTTGGTCACCAAATATCGTGTAGCACAGCACCAGATGTTCATAAAACGACGCCACTTGTCACAATGACTCATGAAGGTTCCTTCCCTCGATCGCTGCTCGCGCATTTGCGTACTGCAGTCTGTTGGCGCGCTACATACTTAGTCTCGGAACTTTTTGATCGCAATACGTACATCAAGATTCGGAAATTAGAAATATTATTTTTTCTGGCTTCTTTCCTGGTGTTGGAAATCAACTTTACCAGCTATATATCGAATTTCAAGAAGGAAATGGAACTGCGAATCCATGCTGGGATTTTGTTTTCTCCTTTTTGTGTATCATACACCAAAACTTAAGAGGCAGTGTCAACAAAAGCACCACACGTAGAGAAATAACGGAAATTTGATAAGAGATCTACTTATTTTTTTGTAGATCTCATGACATGGATAAGCTATCTAGTTTGAATCTCATCTCGGAAAATTTCACTTATGCTCCAATTGCCTGTTGATTTATATAATTTAGATTTTTGAGAAATCTGCTGTAGTATCCCAATTGCCGTGGCCTGGATTTGAAGAAGAGGTATTGTTGGATAATTGCGATGACGTCAGCACACAACTGGATAATTTTTGTTCTCTTGTTAAATTACTATTCTGATGTGAAATATAAAGAAACCATGTAAAAGGTTTATAAATTTTTCTGTTCAGCCCTCGTGAATTTCCCCTTCCTGCGCACTTTGTTCTAGAGAGTCCATCGTTCTGACGACACTTGCATGTTTAAGCTCATGTTCCTGCCATAATGTAATAGGAACTTGAGACAGTGACATAATACAAGACTTCGCCTTTCACATGTTCTGAAAAGTGCGTTTCAATTACTAAAACAGGTAAAAGAGCGAAACATTTTCGTAGCCATGACGTCACCACATTATTTCTCAGAGATATTTCTGCTACTAATCCTTTTCACGCTGGAATCAATTTTTTGTTACATGAGTAAGAATAAAATAAATCATTCCTGAGCACACTTAACTTACTTGGATGAGAAGTCTATAAAATGTCTGCGCGATTGTGAGAATTCCCGCTCATGTAATTTATGTTATATTTCAAAGTATACAGCAACGGTTGCCGATTTTGATGAAAATCAGTTTGGAGGTCAAACGACAAAAACTTCTGAAAAACTATTATGGAAAAAATAGTTTTACTAAAGAAGCTAATATTCCAGATATACTGCAAGCCAGGTATGAAACGTACACAGACAAAACTCGAAGTTTTTATCTTTATTTCTGGTAAGAACTGAAAAGTAAGTGTGTTTAAACTGCAGCCCCATGCTAGAATGTTGTTGAGTCCGTTGGAAAAGTTCTTGTGTCGTGTTTTTTGTCTGATCAGACTCTTTGACCATTAATTTTACAAGCGTGTCTAGTAAAATAGAGTTTCGTGGAATGTTTAATGGCTCATTAAATTTTCAACCTAAGCTTCAAGGTTGTATTTTCCAATTTGTTAGTTTAAATGGAAAAACAAAACTCAATTGCTTATGACTGACGTTAGATTTTTTCCTTGTTTCTTATAAAAGACCAACAGAAAGCTGCATGTCTTTTCTTTCAATTATTTGATAGCAGTTCAGTCTGATAAATACATTTAATGCATTTTTAATGAATCTAACTTGTTAATAACTCATGCAAGAAAAATTCATCTGAAACAGTTATTTAGAAGCTCCACCACGGATTAAGATGTTAGTACCGCATTGTGAACTTAAACATCACAACATCAAAAACCCGAAAGTCTTTGAAATAGTATTTATTCTCCGATCGCTATATATTAATAAATTTTTTAATGCTTTGAAGATATCATTTGTTTTAGCAAACAAGTAAATCATTTGCTTTCCTGTAGTTATCGTGTTTAAACTCATTCTCCTCAAGAAATATCGATAACGCTAAAAAATAATAATAAAATAAGAAATGCCATTCCATCCCTTGCTCTTCACGATGCTGCGAAAATGCCAGATTTGTTTTTGGTGAAAACGGATGATACAAAGTCAGGAACACGAGTGGAACGCGTAAGATATCATTAGTAAACGTGTCACGTAGTTTTTAACAATTCTATCTGATTAGATCTATTCTATGTGTCGCGCCTAAGTTTCACCAGATTATGTACATTGCTTTGTGTCCGCGTATCTTTTTTTGGTTGGAGGTTTAACGACCACCGTGAGCAACTCAATGGGCTATAAGCAGTCGCTTGTCCCTAATTTAGGGTCACTGGTTCCAGGGAAGGGAGAGAGCCAGTGCCGTAAGACAAACACAACATCCATGCCTCACCGGGATTCGAACCCGGACCCAGTTCGGACGAATGATCAGAGGCCATCGCTTAGACCACTGCGCCACCGGGGCGGCTTCCGCGTATCTGATGGATGTGTTATACCCAATACAGCTTGGAATTGCTACTTTCATTTGTTTAAGTGGAAACAACAGCAAAAATTGTAACAGGTTGTTGAAGTATAATGCCTTGAACATGTACTTTCACATCTTAGAGCGTTTTAAATTTGAGATACTCTGCAAGACTAATCCAAATTACGTAATCAATTTAGGTAGTAAAAAAATTCTCTTGCCGTCTCAAGCCAGAAACTTTAGGTTTCTCATATTATAAAGAAGTTGTGTTTAATTACAAAGAGAGGAGTAACAATCAGCAAATGATTTCGTTTCATGTTTTACCATAGCTGAATAAAAAACAAAGAAAAAAGCATATCTCTTGTTTTCGGATAGTATCGTGTGAAGAACCAAAAACCCAGTCTCGTAGACGTCTTGTATCACATTGTCTCTTCTCCATTTTGTTTGACAGTAAGCAATCTTCCAGTGTTTTGTCAGAATTGGAACGGTGAGAAAAAAGTACCGAGATTTTCTCAGAAAGTCAGATGCGTCATTGAAACATGAGTTTGGGTGAAGAGTGTCATCAAGAAGCATGATGATCATGCTTGTGCGTTCTGCGCGTTCACAGAAAGTTATCGAAAATCTTGCAACATATATCAACACTAATGGTTTTTCCAATTTTACATGCAATCAGTGGTTAATACTTCTCTTCTCTGGGTTGCAATAGCAAACCTATCACAGCTGTTTCGAGACATTTGATGTGTGTTTATTTGTGTGTGTGTGTGTGTGTTATTTTGAACTTTTTAAACATAAAATAATGAGTAAACTGAGGAATACGTTGCAGCCATTCAGTTAATGAGGAATATGCAAGGCTCTAGGTGAATGTAGTGCCATGACGCTGGTTCATCTGATTCGTGCGAAATACAGTATGTGGATTCTAAGATCAGTTCTAAGTGTCGGGCCTCAACAATGCTTCAGAAAGATTTTGTCTATGTGTAAGGGTATATATGTAATTCACGTAACGAGTTCAGGCCTCTTAAAGATACCAAGTGCGAACTCAGTAAGTTTCAAGAGCGAAACTTAAAAACTAAACGATAATTTAGAAACTTTTTTTCTTTATGAATAACTCTTTTTGAGAGAAAGGGTTCTTGAAAAGTTCATATCATCTCTGTGTTCTGACGTTTTTTAATAATATCAACGGCGTTTCATCTTATTATCTAAAAAGAAACGTAAACATGTTAATCAGATGCATAGAAAAGCTTTCATGGATGCGACTTGGATTAGAAAAATACAACTTATTATTAAAAAAAGAACATCTTAAGTGTCGGAATATTTATAAGGAAATTATATCTTATCTAACAATAATTCCAAACTTTATAAAAGGGTTATTATATTGATCTGTGTCTTAGTGTTCTCGGTATTTCATCTATTTGACCTGAGATCGATATCTTTCAGGTGATAACAAACTTTCTGAGATGATACCAATTTGCTTTTACTGATATTTGTTTTTAATATGGTATTAGGGTACTACTATACGATAAGGTACTACGCGGTGTCAACAACCGTTTGATATTTGATGACGATGTAATTTGATATGGTGTCATGTCCTGCAGTTAGGACATGACACATATATTTCGCAATGCGGTGTCAGTTTTCGTTTGATGTGTGAAATTTAGTCTGAATCAAAGATTAATAATTTAATGAAACTTAAACAATCAGTGGAAACTTATCACTTAGGTCAACAGGTAGTTTGTGAGCACATAAAATATGTACGATTATTTCAAACAGACATAAATTAGCATGTGTACCCCCAATTTTTTTCAATCCAATCTTACATGTAAAATACGCCCCACATCACCTTTCGTGTTGGTTCTGCTTGATAGGTCAATGGCGAGATTAAGATGACCACACCTTTTTCTTTATTGCTAGACTATTCTAAGAAGCAAAATCTTTTACGATCCAGAGCATATCAAAAAGTTAGTTAGCTCTTGAATGCATAAGAAACAACAAAGTATATCAAAACGGCAAAATATTATGGCGTCACCTCCAACTAGAAGTCCACAGAACAATTCCTTTTTGTGTGGGGGGGAGGGGAGGGGAAGGAATAAGAATTGAATTATACAGAAATACATCGAGAAATATCCACCGTATACGGTGTGATGTCTCGCCGGGCAAGCGTTACGCTCTGCCAAGAGTTTGAAAACCGCTGTACAAGTTTGCTTGCATGCAGCCCATTGACATAAATCACTACGGTTCATCTCCGAAAGTGTGATAAACTTGTCCATATCCTGAGGGTAAAAACCTGCTCCAATGTTCACCAACCAGGTCAATGCCGCTCTTTTGATGTCTTCGTCAGACGAAAACCTCTATCCTTCCAGATGCTTTTTTAATTTACTCATTAAAGGGTGGTTGGTTACAGGGTGATAAGTCAGCGACTAGCACTTGTTCAGTATGGTGGACATCGCAACATGTCCCAATTTCTGCGTTGCAGCGGTTTTTCTAGGCGTTTCATTGTGGTGCCAAACAATGATTCCGGATTTCAACTTTTGCGTGTTTTTGTCCTTAATCGCCCTTCTCATATTTTTCACGTCTGACAGTATGACACAGCATCTATTGCGGCCCCTTTTGGCTTGAAATCAGTTAACACAACCCCTTCACAGCAATAATAAAAAAGAAAGAAAGAAAAATTACACCTGCGATTACCTTTTTGGCAGATGGTGATAATCTGCATTTCTCCCAAGGCCTATGGGAAGACGTGATTTCATTCCATCAAAGATGTCTTGGTTTCTGGAGCGAAGTGGTCTACCAACGTTTTATCACGCGTGACGATTTAATTACGGACCTTTGCAAAATAGCGTTGTATAAAAGCCAAAGACGACAATAAACGTTGCTCTTTGCGTTGGTTTGTTTTTTAGAGAGGGTGGAACCGATATCGCGCACAATTGTCAAAATAAAATTTCATACCGCCATGGATGATGGAATGCGCACTGCTATATAAAATATTCAACACACCCGCCATTTTCTTGATATCAGGTCGTTTGGAAAACAATGGCCGATTTTCTGAAGTGCCCCATTCAATTCGCCTAAAACTCTTCCAGACCATCCCACTAGCAACGAGATGAAGGACGACTCACACGCCATGTACACGCTATAATCGGTTGAGCTGCAGTCGTTGTTACTCGTGTGAGAGTGGTCTGTACATCATATTAGGACGGACTGAGTTGCGGGTGACCTTCATGAGTTCAAATTGGGTCGGAATGTGGCCGAGGCACCGGGAGAGGGGATAACATCTGTACGCCCTGTTCGTCGGTAATTTGAAAAGTTTCGTTCCGTTGACACGAGCCTACAAGATGAGGAGGGCCGAGGACGACATTCGGTCATTCATAACGACGCTCGGAAGGTAAATGTAGAAGCAAATCTTTGCGTCACAGTCAAAGAACTCGCCAAACAGTACAATGTGTCGGTGTCAACCATTTCCGTACACCTCCACCAAATTGGTAAGATCAAGAAGATCGATACGTGGGCCCTACACGAACTGACGAAGCATCAGAAACAATAGCGATTTGAGATGCGCAGTAACCTTCTGCTTCACAACGAAAAGGAGGCCCTACTTGACCGCATTGTAACCTGTGATGAAAAGTGGGTGCGGTACGACAACCGTAAGCTATCTGGACAGTTGCTGTATCATGATGAACATTCTAATCCAAAGAGGTGTTGTTTTTTGTTCTTTTGACAATGTGTTGGACTGCTCACGGTGTCATACACTACAGGTTCTTGAATGCTGGTGGAAGCATTACCTCAGTCACATACTGTGAAGACATTGACCGAATGCACTAGAAATTGTGTTCCAAACAGCCATCTTTTGTGAACAAGAAGGGTTCTATAGTCCTCCATGAGAACGCAAGACCACGCGTATCACAAATGACGAAACAGAAACGACACGAACTGAGGTTCGAAACCTTCCCACATCCAGCCTAATCACTTGACTTGGCACTTACCTACAGTATTTCCACCTTGTCATGCATTTTAGAGAATACCTCAAGGACAGGACCTTCAGAAATCGAGAGGAGGCCGAAATTGCATTCCTGGACTTTCTTGCGTCCAGGGAGCCAGATTTCTTCCGGTCTGGCATTGAAGCACTTGTCATGACGTCACTGTCTGGCAGAGGTGAATGTGCCTATTTTGAATAAAACAAGAATGTATGCTATGAAGTACGTTTCTTTCATTTTTATTCTCGAAATCTGCCATTACTTTTCCGAACGTCCTGGTATTATTCCGAAGATTATACCTAATCATTTGATTAATGGGCTGTATGTAGAAGATCTGCCTCTGCGACATCTGTCTGGCAAACACCCGTTTTCAAACTGTTGGCATCGTTGACGGCAGCCAGACGAGGCATTGTAGTTTCTATATGGATTTGAGTATAATTCAAGCTCCTCTTCCCCTCACACACACACGAAAGGAAATTGTTCGTGGACTTGAACTGCTCTGGGATCGGACAGTTGTACTACGTCACACATCCCTCCAAAAGCACATTTATTTTCCTTGCTAAGATGACAGGTAGCACTCAGTGCAACTTGCTTTTTTATGCGCTTATTGAATATCTTCTCGTTACCTCTTTCCGTTACCGTTATTCAGTGCTTTGGTGAATTGAAAAGTATTGAAACGTATGATGATTGTGTGACGTAATATTTAGCAACGTTCTAAATTCAGTATAAAACGCAGAAGCACAACCGTATGATTGCTTTAATTTGCTTTAACTACACCTAACAAGTAAGAAAAATAGTATTTTAAATGATATGCTGTATCATATGGTGGAAATGATGAAGTTCTGTCTTTTGTCTATTTGATGTATTTCCGTAAGACCAAACGGAATATCAAAGTAATCCATGGGGTACAAATCTACCGCTTGAAAATCGTTTTGAGTAAACATATAATTTCGAAGTGATCGCTTTATAACTAAAACCACAAATGTGCTGTTTTCATCAAGATCAACTAACTGAGCCAGTTTAAATATTATACGTACACATTTCGAAAGCATTGTACGCACGACAATCTATCAGAATTCAGCAAAAAATTATAAAATAACATTAATGCGACCAGGGTTGGACAGGATAGGACTAATCGGCCCACGCGATGCGATCCAGATCGGCCCACACATTTATATACATATATGTAATTATGGCACTGAGAAAAGAAGATGGTTCTGTAACAAGAAATAGAGGCGAAATTTTGACAAGAGTGAAAGATTTCTACTCCAAATTATATGAAAGGGATGATACATGCACTCCAGACATCATGAAAGATACCAGTACCAGAGTTCCTCCAGTCCTTCCAGCAGAAGTTGCACATGCAATCAAGAACATGAAGTGGGGAAAAGCTCCAGGAGAAGATGGAATTACTGTAGACATCATACAAGAAGCAAGTGGAGAAATCGAAACAGTACTCGCCCAAATTTTCACTCGATGCCTTAATGAAGGAAAGATTCCTGAAGATTGGAACACCGCTACAATGATCCTGCTACATAAGAAAGGTGACATTGAGGATCTCGGAAACTACAGACCTATCAGCCTCCTATCGGTAGTTTATAAAATCTTCACTAAAGTTCTTTCACACCGCTTGAAGGTAACGCTGGACATGGCTCAACCGAGAGAACAAGCTGGATTCAGGAGTGGCTACAGCACAATAGATCATATCCACGTGCTGAGAGAACTAATTGAAAGAGCGAGGGAATATGAACTTCCATTGTGCATGGCTTTTATCGATTATGAAAAAGCTTTGATTCGGTGAAACCATCAGCAGTTACAATGGCTCTGAAAACCTGCGGTATTGAAGATGCGTACATTAATATTATTAATAACATCTATGAAAATGCAAGTGCAAAGATTCGGATGTTTGAAAATACAACACACATAAAAATTGGAAAAGGAGTGAGACAAGGTGACACCATATCTCCGAAGCTCTTTAATGCCACATTGGAAAATGTCTTTCAATCACTGAACTGGGAAAACAAAGGGATAAAGATTAATGGAGATTATCTAACCCACCTTCGTTTTGCTGATGACATAGTCATTTTTGCAACTACCCCATCAGAGCTACAGAGTATGATCCAGGAACTTGCTGACAAGAGTAAAGAAGTGGGATTAAAAATGAACTTTCAGAAGACAAAAGTGATGTACAATGCTTTTACAAGAAATGAAGATTTATCGATTGATGGAGAAAAGCTGGAGATAACAGACACGTACGTTTATCTTGGACAGCAGATATCAAGTGAGGGTCACATTGGTGGAGAAATTAATCGGCGTACAAAACTTGCCTGGAGAGCTTTTGGAAGAAACAGCATAATTTTCAAGAGCAATATGCCATTATGTCTTAAAAGAAAAGTGTTTGATCAATGCATCCTTCCAGTGCTTACGTATGGTGCAGAGACGTGGACCTTAACTAAAAGAGACATACAAAGGCTGCAAACAACTCAAAGAGCCATGGAGAGGTGCATGCTTGGTGTAACCAGGAGAGATAAGAAGAGGAACACGTGGATCCGAAAAATGACAAGAGTGGAAGACATCATGAGCAGAGTTAAATCCCTGAAATGGCAATGGGCTGGACATACTGCCAGAAGAACAGACCATCGATGGACAGCCGAAATTTTAGATTGGATTCCAAGGGACAGGAAGAGACCCAGAAGAAGACCACATGGAAGATGGGTGGATGAAATTCGAAAGTATGCGGGAGTGACATGGAGGAGACTGGCACAAGACAGACCATTGTGGAGGAAACTTGGGGAGACCTTCGTCCAGCAGTGGATTGATAATGGTTGACAATGATGATGATGATGTAATTATTTTATTAAATATGCGCCGTTCCTGCACCGATTACCTGTACTTTCCACGTATAAACACTATCGCCGTAACATGCCATAATTTCAAGCAACTGCTCTCCCCTCATCCCTCTTTAAAAAAAAGCCTGGTTAATCGGTATTTTCTTGCTTACAAATAAAATTGAAAATATGTCACAAAACCGTTAAACTCCTAAATATAACATTTTGCCTCACCGACTTAGTAGTTTATGCATGGCGGCCAAAACGCGGCCCGCAAATATATAATTTCGACGAACTCAAAAGCATACATTTTTGCTGATTTCGCGATGTGGAATTCTGGTAGTGCTATTTCGCGCGCGCCAGGTCTTTATACATACGTAGTTTTTTTGCCTGTCAGGCGCCAGTAGCAGGCACCCCACCATTAGATGGGTACTGCTGGTTTATAGAAAATGGGGAATGTGAGGTAGACTGTTAGTCATAATAACATTCCACTACAGACGTTACGGAGTGTATGAAAATGAAACAGTCAGAGGTGAAAATCCATATTGAGCATCAGCAACCCAGCGATGGAATGTGGGCGTAGATGGATATCTCACATTCACAGTAACACAAATCCTTGGTTAGCATAATGTAATTTCAAGAAATGTCAGTCTGAAAAACTTTCACCAACGGTCTGAGACTACCCACACACACGCACACACACACACGCACAACTACGAGAAAATGTATTGCTTACCAAATTCTAATAATGCGATTTTGAATAAACAAAACAAAACAAAAACTCTCCAGCAGTGGACCACCGCGCAACCCCACTGGCAAATCCAACCCTGAATGCGACCGATCCATTTTAGAACTTGCTGAACCATTCTGTTGTTTCCTTCGTAAAGTTCATAGCATCAGAATCAGAGGAGATATTTAAGTCTTGAAAGTTATAGTTCTTTGAGATGGGTCAGTTCAGCTTTTTTTTTCACTACCGGAAAGCACTGCAAGATAATCCATACATTATTACCCTATAACTTTGCTATGCTTTTGACACCGAATCACCGTTCTAGTGATGCAGCCCTCATTGCTGCTGTCCTGCGAAATAACAAGTATTTATGTTTCATAACCCTCTACATTTTTATGGTTGTCGATTTTATTTCTTAAGAAATCTCTTCAGAAATGCGAAAAGCACCTTGTGGTATAATATTTGTTAGTACCCCCTCCATGCAAAGATAATAAATTTCTTTCTTCTAGTTGAACGCATTTAACACCTTTATAATACAGTGCTACTATTCTTTAGGTACTGGGTAACTCCTGCAGACATAACCCTGATCGATGCTGGTCAAGGGAAAGCTGGAAACAGCCATGTTCCTCTGGCAGAAATGGAAGAAACCTTCTGCGCAGCCCTGATGTCCCAAGGGAACAGAGGCGTTGGTTTCCAGTTTGTCGTCCGAGTTAGTTATAAGTTCCAGTCCAGATGAGGAACGGCCCGGGTGGTGTATCTCTCCCACGGTGTAACTCTCCATCCCGAGGCACTAGTGTTCTGAAATTTAGGACAGGCGATTCCTTATAATTCCAAGCTCCTGGTAGTCGTTAAGCACCAAAACAAAACAAAAAATTAAGAAAGAAAAAACGAAAACTCTTTTTTCTGTATTTTCGAGTACAGTCGGAATAGCTCTGATATAATCAGATCCATTTAGGTCAAATGGCATCAAAATGCTATTCAGTGAAACATACAGCTAGATGAACTTGAATTTTATTTACTTAGATGTAATGTCACTTTAATTGGGGTTTAACACCAAATAGAGTGGTGAAGTTTAATAGAAGGTTAACTCTAATTTTACAACGGAGTCTTAGCTGCGGCTAGCAAACTCAACAATAAACAGACTAGGAATCAATATTTCCACCACAAAAAACTTAATTCATAGAGACTTGGATCTTATCCTAGGAGAACTACGGAAAATGCTAGAAGGAATAGACCTGTCTACCGAAAGGGGTGGTTGCCATACTGCGAACTATGGTTATACAGGAAACAAACTTGTTTTACGCAGGACGACCGTCGCTTAAGTGAAATAAAGTGAAGTTTTGTATCCGACAAACTTCTGTGACGTACCTGCCAGCGGGACGCACACGACATAAAGGCAGATAGGAATTAGAACAAATGTCTGCGTAGCTCAGTCGGTAGAGCTTTAGGCTTTTAACCTAACGGTCCAGGGTTCGAGTCCCTGTTCGGGCGCCAATTATAATGAATTAGCTTTATTTTCTTTCCGCTAAGCTAATTCATATGAATGATTCTCTTCCTACCAGCTAGCTAATGATATACTTGTACTAAGCTTCAAAATAGTGAATTCAAAAGGGTGTTGTTACTAGTTAATTACGAACGTAAACAAAGTCTTAACGCTGGTTATTTATAGTTATAAATAAATGTTATAAACCTGACAGCCAGACAGAGGTCTGACAAAAACTATGAATTGAGAAAGACTAACTTACAGTAACTTCTTTATTCTAAGACTCTTGGTCAACTAAAGCACACACACACAACTAGTTTTACCATAATGAAGAATCTCTCCTCGTAAACAACAACGCTCTCTCATAACAACAACAAAAGCTCTCCCTAAGTCTCGATGAACGCGCCTATATACTAGCTACCACCACGTCATGACTTACACTCATTGCCAGATCTCATTCAGCGGGGGAAATAATATTTCGTTCAGTCAGAAGATAATTTACATAGTAAAATAAAATAACCAGAGATAGTAAAATCAAAAGGAAAGTGAATATAGAGTATACGTTACACTTCTGTTGGTCCCTACATAAATTTTGGCAACTATTCTGTTCGCGCATTACGCATCAGAGCTCATCCTACATTAATGTGTTGCAGGGGTCCAGCTGCGTGCTGATGTCAAGAGCTTAGCTTAAATGTAGGATGAGCTCTGACGCGCAATGAGCGATTTAACGTCGATTGAACTGCGATCTTCAAGTCATATACGTGGCACAATTCAAGGTAATTTCTGCTGTTCTTCCGTAGTTGGTAAAACACTCTTCCCGAATTTGGAGAAACCAGTAGACTAAGCACCTGGTGGACAGTGTTTGGTTGATTTTTACTGGTAGTCATTTCAATCACCAGAGCTTAAAAATCCACTTTCCTCAGTGGGCTGGAAAGGAAGAGCTTGTAAAACCCCATGGAGCAGCCGGAAGTAGAATTTTACAGCGTCACAAACTGAGGATACTCGGAGAATGACCCTGCGTTAAAAAATATCAACACACTTATAAACTTCAAAGCAAACAAATATATCAAGTTGAAATTTAGAAAGTTGTGCTGGGATCGGGGTTGTATTTAGAAATATTGTTATACATCAGAGTACTGTGATTTTCTCACTTGACCCTGTCACTACTTTCGATAATCATATGAAATATCTGAGTATTAAATATGTTTGAGAGGAAAAAAATGCTTTTCATATTCTGCGTTTTTGGTTCTTTAAACTGCTCCTGAACTAAATATATGTTAGTACATGAAAGCTGAAGTGTTTCGACGCCATACACTTTGTTTTTAAACAGATTTTGAAGAGCATAGTGTGACTAAGCATAGGATGCCTTCCCCCCCCCTCGCACCTAATGAAAAAAGAGTAAAAACATTCCTTTAAAATTTCGTCAGCAGTGTAAAGCAGAAGGTACCACCTCTACTAAACATAAGCTTACGGTGCAACCAGAATGTAAATGTAATAATGTGCCTTTGTGCATATGCTTCTGATCAAGCACACAACAGTTAATACGATTTCAAGCACGACATTTTAGAAACATTTTCCTTTTTAGCAAATCCCACAGTATCTGGCACAAAAGTCAGTTTTTTTACATTTGTTCTATACTCAAACGAGGAAGTGTGCAGAAGTAATCGATTAGTCCTTATTTTAAACATTTCAGAATTGCAGAGTTCAGGAAAAATCTCTCCTAAGTAATACTGTAAATTCATGAGTTCGCAGACTGATTAGTGTAACCTTTATTTCTGTGAACACGAAATGGGTACCAGGTGAGTGATCTTCGTGCAGCTCAAGGAAAACGAAATGGACACCGGGTGAGTGATCTTCGTGCAGCTCAAAAGAAACGAAACGGGCACCGGGTGAGGGATCTTCGTGCAGCTCAAAAGAAACGAAACGGGCACCGGGTGAGGGATCTTCGTGCAGCTCAAAAGAAACGAAATGGGCACCGGGTGAGGGATCTTCGTGCAGTTCAAGGGAAACGAAATGGGCACTGGGTGAGTGATCTTCATGCAGCTCAAGGGAAACGAAATGGGCACCGGGTAAGAGATCTTCGTGCAGTTCAAGGGAAACGAAATGGGCACGGGGTGAGTGATCTTCGTGCAGCTAACGAAATGGGCATCGGGTGAGGGATCTTCATGCAGCTCAAGGGAAACGAAATGGGCACCGGGTGAGGGATCTTCATGCAGCTCAAGTGAAACGAAATGGGCACCGGGTGAGGGATCTTCGTGCAGCTCAAGAGAAACGAAACGGGCACCGGGTGATTGATCTTCGTGCAGCTCAAAAGAAACGAAATGGGTACCGGGTGAGTGATCTTCGTGCAGCTGAAGGGAAACGAAATGGGTACCGGGTGAGCGATCTTCGTGCAGCTTAAGGGAAACGAAATGGGTACCGGGTGAGTGATCTTCGTGCAGTCAAGGGAAACGAAATGAGTACCGGTTGAGTGATCTTCGTACAGCTCAAGAGAAACGGAATAGGTACTGGGTGAGTGATCTTCGTGCAGCTCAAGGGAAACGAAATAGGCACCGGGTGAGTGAATTTCGTGCAGCTCAAGGGAAACGAAATAGGCACCGGCTGAGTGATCTTCGTGCAGCTCAAGGGAAACGTGCATGGCGTCAAACGAAGGCTTCCAACTCTTAATAGCACACGAGTCACTGCGTTTTTGGAATATGCCGTACTTCTGAAAATTTCTAAACTGTTTGAAGATTCTTTTTGAAAATGAGAAAAACGGCCCTCAACCAGTATTAATTCATGTGTGCAGGATTTTAGGACAATAAAATGTGATTTCATCGTCTTGAGATATAAGCGGTTGCCTTTCTCTAGTTTACGGCACTTGGTTCAAGGAAGCGAGAGAGCCATTGCCGTAAGACAAACCCACCATCCATGCCTCTTAAGGATTAGAATCCATGCCTCTTAGGGATTAGAATCCATGTCTCTTAGGGATTAGAATACATGCCTCTTAGGGATTAGAATCTGGACCCAACACGGACGAACCGTTAGAAACTGGCGGCGCCTCGTATCTCTGTGTCGCCAGGATGGCTGTTCAAGGTTATGAGTGACAATAGATAAGGTAGGCACATTTTCCTACAGTACAGACCGGGACAAATGCGAAAAAAAGGAAGTACAATTACGTGGTAAAGATTATCACAACAGCTGAGAGATGCAGATTATCACGTGATAAAGACTTTTACAATAAAGTGTCCATCATGTGATACAGACTATGAACAACAGCCAAGGAATGCAAATTATCGTGCAATAACCAGTGAAAAGAAATGACGAAGACATAGAAACTGACTATGCTTTAGCGAAGATATTATGGCAACCAGTTAATGCATATTACCATGTAATACAGATTAGGAAAGCGGTGAAAGAACTGAAGCCATTTTTCAAGCGAAAAAAATAACAAAAACTTCCACGAAATGCAGACAATATCTCATGGAATGTTATGCAACAAAAAAATTAGGTTTAAAGTGAAGGGTACTCTTTCATGTAAACGAAGACTGTGGTAATGAATTTCCTGAAAGTAGACATGCAGCTGTGATTCTCTTCGAGTAATTTAATGAAGTATCATAAAGTGCACATAATAAAAAATAATGAACTTCCTTTACATAAAAATCGTGTCCCTTGAAGCAAGGAGAAAAAGAAAAATATTTTTGAACAGAAAGAATTATGACAAGTGGATAGAGACACGTAAATTTTATGCAGGATTTATAGCGATTAATAATATTTCATTAAAGGTTTGGGTGTTTGTATCTGCACAACCTTCAGAGCAGCTTCCAGATTCTCATAGATTTTCAGAATGAACTCCCCTGTGGATGATGATAAGAAAGCAAAATTGACCTAATTGATAGAAAGTTAAAAGGTTACTAAAATGTTATGTGTTGCAGGTATGAGGAAAGAATGCCCACGGAAAAAACGCCCACGGAAAAATCGCCCACGGAAAAAACGCCCACGGAAAAAACGCCCACGGAAAAAACGCCCACTTCTCGAAAGTAGGAAAAACGCCCACGGAAAAATCGCCCACAGACAAAATGCTCACGGGAAAAATATGTGATCGACTGATAAGTTTATATGTCTGTTATAAACGGTGACAGGACAACTGGTCACAGACTGCTGGCCAAAAAATCGTTAGGGGTCATATAAAAATTGCGGTTTCTTGGCCACCTCACCTACATAACGCGAATGGGTGTAGGAGAATTGGCCACAAAAGTTCAAGGGTGTGTGTGTGTGGGGGGGGGGGGGGGTAAGTCTTATCGATTTTTGGCCTACATTGAGAATTGAATTAGGAACTCCAAACAAATTTCGAGAAAACGTTCTATGTAAGCCAAGCGAGAATTACAGCATAATTCATGTATGTTCGGAAAAGGACCCTAAGGGGTGGGATTTTTTAATAACGCTGCACTTTTACGTAGGTACTAAATATTTACATAACATGTCAAGTTTGCAATATTTTCTTTTACTTAATTAATTCTTTTTTTTTTTTTTTTTTTTTTTTTTTTTTTTTTGATTGGAGGTTTAACGACCACCGTGAGCAACTCAATGGGCTATAAGCAGTCGCCCGTCCCTAATTTAGGGTCACTGGTTCCAGGGAAGGGAGAGAGCCAGTGCCGTAAGACAAACACAAAATCCATGCCTGACCGGGATTCGAACCCTGACCCTTACGGACGAATGATCAGAGGCCAGCGCCACCGGGGCGGCACTTAATTAATTCACAGGCGAAGAAAAAAGTGTTGAATTGGCTTAGGCCTACGGCCTATTAATTAATGTATGGATTGAATGTATGGTGCATAAGTAGAAGCGCAATATTATTGACAATTAATACAGACATTTGACGTGGAATAGGAATAGCTGTGGTGCCGTGGAAGCATATCCGGCGCGTAACTGGAAGACCCTGAGTTCGATTCCTGGAGGCGGCCACTGAGAATTTTCAGTGACTCACTTATAAACGTGGAAAGAGCGATGACTTGCCGCCCCGGTGACGCAGTGGTCTAAGGCGTTGGCCTCTGATCATTCGTCCGTAAGGGGTCCGGGTTCGAATCCCGGTCAGGCATGGATTTTGTGTTTGTCTTACGGCACTGGCTCTTTCCCTTCCCTGGAACCAGTGACCCTAAATTAGGGACAAGCGACTGCTTATAGCCCATTGAGTTGCTCACGGTGGTCGTTAAACCTCCAATCAAAAAAAAAAAAAAAAAAAAAAGAGCGATGACTTGTTTGATTATTGACAATACTTGTATACTTGTTATGTAAATTTTACGAATATGGGAATGACGGAACGAAAACTTTCAGAAGGGCCTAAACGTTAGTCCTAATATTATTTTGTGCTTGAGTAATACCGCAATATTAATAATTTGATGTGTTACGTAAACGTTATGAATATAACATCGTTAGAATAAAAACTGTTAAATAGGCCAAGGCCTAGGACTTATGACTTAAGGGCCGCGGGTGGCCTAGTGAAGAACCAAATAAGATTGTTAACTTTCAACTTCCTACTGTAGAGTAGCTACTTTCTTAAAAAATTCCAGTTCGGCTGTACTATAATAAATTTGTGACTATTCTTATTTTTTAAAGTAAGGTCTTAATTTTTATAAAACTATGCATGTTTATTATTTAACTATATCAATTAAAAAAGAAATCATTAAAAGTCAGATTATGTTATTTATAAATATTTTTAAAGTTTAATGCATTTAATTGTAAAAGCGATTTTCGTAAAAGCCGCAGTTTACTGATATAACTTTGTGTAATGTGCTTTCTTTCCACTGTTGTCTGTTGAGTACGGCGAGCGGAAGCGGAGGGGGACATCTGTCTTTCGTCAAAGTGGTACTTTGCAGCTGCAGCTTGAACGTTTGCTAGCGACCGCACCCCAAATTACAAGCGATATATGTCATTTAAATTTATCGGTTGGCCACCGGTCAGGGTGTGTCTTCCCCGTGAGTAGTATAATCTCAAGTTACAGGCATACTTCTTTTCTTCCCAGTGTAAAGAAAAAAATACGCACTAACACCCATCCTGACTGCTATAATATACATTTCCCTCACTGCTATAATATACATTTCCCTCACTGCAGTGTATTAGCAATCCTCTTCAGTTTATGCTTGTTTTGTTCACCAGCTACTAAATGGGATGGTTATATGATAATTGTGAATTATATAGAATTTCTTGTCCGACCCGGAGATTTTCATCATTCACATGTCTTCAGATAATGTGTCGAGTTGTAGCTGCTAATTGCCGAGAATCTCCCGATCGGACGAGAAATTGTTCATATCTTACACTTTTGGTATTACCCCCCCCCCCCCCTCTTCGCCGACAGGTTTCCAGAGAGTGACATGCGCTAAGAAAATTTGTCGAGTTGCAGTTTCTAAATGCTGAAGATCTCCAGATCGGAAGAGATATTCTTGATATTCACGATTTTGGTATTACCCCCCCCCCCCGACTAGTTTCCTGAGGCAGCAGATACCCTCAGATAATTCGACGTGTTGTAGCTTGTAAACGCTGGAAATCTCCCGATCTTACCAGAAATTCTTTATATTTCATATTTTAGATTTTAAGCCCCCACCCTCCCCAGACAAATTCCCTGGGTTTGCACATACTCGCAGAGAATTTTTTATTTGTAGTTTCTAGAAAAATATCGTATAGCAGTTGGCTTGAAGACAACGGTGAATCATTAGTGTGTTTTTAAATAAATGTTGCATAAGACTACCACGGCTTTCAGGCCAAGACCATACAACCTCTACAGTCAATCAGTGCAATCCGAACTTTCCTCTCATATTTGTAAGGTTTGCAGAAAATATTTTACACATCAAATTATTAATATTGCGGTATTACTTAGGCAGAAAATAATGTTAGTACTGACGTTTAGGCCCTTCTAAAAGTTTTCATTCCGTCATTCCCATATTCGCGTTATGTAGGTGAGGTGGCGAAGAAACCGCAATTTTTATATGACCCCTAACGATTTTTTGGCCAGCAGTCTGTGACCAGTTGTCCTGTCACCGTTTATAACAGACATAAAAACTTATCAGTCGATCACATATTTTTCCCGTGAGCATTTTGTCTGTGGGCGATTTTTCCGTGGGCGTTTTTTCCTACTTTCGAAAAGTGGGCGTTTTTTCCCGTGGGCGTTTTTTCCGTGGGCGATTTTTCCGTGGGCGTTTTTTCCGTGGGCATTCTTTCATACAATCGTGTTGCAAAGGATGTTTTCGCAGTGGAGTTTTATAAGCTGTTTTGCTGCTGCATGCATCGTTTTTTTAAAGATTCTCAGGGCAAATATGATGGTGTTAGTTCCTTCTCGGGAAGGAGAAACCGGGATTGAACGTGGTGGCTTGGCTCATAATATTTTCCCGATGCCCCATAAAAAATTAGGATGTTGACGCTTTAGCTTCAGAAGCTGACCAGCACGAAGATATTTTTATACCTTTCATATTCTACTAATACAATACTTTTAGCATGCGCTTTGAAAAGACGATGCAGTTTTCTTTCAATTAGACGACAACAAAGAGTGATAAAACCCTATTTGCATCCTGTTTAAAACGAATTTTACGGCGCACTGAGAAAAATGTAACAAAACTGGACATAAAAAATAAGGAACAATTCGCGCATGCTCGATACGACTTGCGCAACTCTTTCGAAAGAAAAAAACCTCACAGCAGCGTTTTTGCCCCACCTTTTTTCTGTGTTCCTTCCTTCGTCGTTTTCGCTTAGCTGTTTCAGTGCGCAGAACGCCTTCGCTTCAAGATAAGTCTCTCCCTCTATCTTTTCCTCCCCCCTTCCCTTTTTTTCCACAACGCTGTCTCTCACAGACTTCTATCCTCCACCGCTGAGAGACGCACACGAGCTCCCAGCGCAGATCTCCCTCCCTCCCTCCCTCTCTCTCTCTCTCTTTTTCTTCCTTTCCTCTAGTTTGGCATTCTAGCCTTTTTCCTTCCAGCATCCCTCAGTCCCTTCAGTCCCTGGAGCTGCATCCGGACCTGACGGAAGCCAGCCAGTGCAAAGGATGAGATGACGAAGAAGAAGAAGATGAAGCCATAGCTGAAAAGATGAGTGCACTGCCGAACAAGAACCAGATGAGACCAGCCATAGTGGCAAAAGATGGAAAACTAAGGACGGAGAAGAAGTAAAGAAGAAAAAGGAAAAAGAAAGAAACAACAGGATGAAAGTAGGTGGGTGGTTTGTCGGTGGCGTGAGGGGGTGAGCATGAGGAGGGTCGAACGATGGGAGGCAACAAAATGGTCCTTGAGATACGAACCCTCCTCCCGTCTATGCATTTGTGTGTGTATGTGTGTGTGTGTACTTTTTCCAGCCAAAGCTGGCTCTCTTCCAGTGTCCTGCTGATTATGCCAAGCCCCCTAACCCATCTACGCCGCCCCCCAACACGAGCAGGGGGATAGCAGTTTGATCGAAGTCCGCAAATATCACCATCTCTCTCTCTCTCTCTCTCTCTCTCTGCGTTAGGTCAACATAGATGCTGCCTTTGCCTCTCGTGTTGGTGGCTTGCACATATGTAGGTTCGGGAAGGTCTTTTATTTGGTGCTCAAGTCTACCACGGAACACCCAACTTATTCGGAATGCAAAAGCAACACTAGGGTAGTGCTCAAGTTTTTTTCTTCTTTAATAACATTAAGTTCTAGTAGCTGTAGTTATTACCCAGAAATGAATATTCCTTGTTTATCGTTTATTTGTTGTGCCTCACATATACGATTCACACGTTCATCACTGTATACTCTCACATCAATTCATTTATTCACCTATCCTTCTATTCATTCATTCCCTTCATATATCTTATTATATCTTCGCATCTGCTTTATTGTTGGCACCCATGATTAAAAACATTCCTTCTATCGCGCTTTCATTCATTCATTATATTTTTGCACCCATTATATAATACATGTTGAATAATCAATTGTCTTTTTGCACCATTTGTATTACATGAATAATGTCTGCGCTAAAAGAATATTCCCTCGGTTATATGTTATTCACTTCAATTCCTTGTCATTGCTACTCCATAATGCAACGTCTTAATCTCTATTAAAACTGAAAGAAAAAAAAATCTTTTAAAATGTTGTTAGATGAACGGGTTTACATTGTAAGTGTGAAATGACTTAAGCCCAAAAATTTTATTACTTACCATAAAGATATCTGACATTAGATTTATTATAAGTGTGTTACTAGGGCCAGGTACTCTTAAGTACTAGTGTTTCCATGTTTTGTTGAATTTCTGCTACGGTTATTTTTGTTGCTGCATAAACATATTAGGAAATTCAGGGATAATGTCACCAACACTGCTAAAAAAATACCATCGACGCGCACCCAAGATTGCAGTCGTTTACTGTCTCAACAATATAATGATTACGGGGTTCCCCACGCATGCGTAGTATTCAGCAATTTCCGACATTTCTGCTCATTACATCTGAAGTGAACAGGTTTGTTTATGACCACACTACCACTGACACTGAGGATAGCATAGAATTGGTTTTTCTCTTTGCACAGTTGACGATTTTAATGAGGCAAGCCTAGAATTTGGACTACACAGCAAGGAAAAAGAAAATATAGATGAATTTCCTTTTCATTTGTACTTATTAAAAATAAAAAAATTACAAAACAAAATAAATTTCTGTTTATTCGACTACACCTAAAATGCTATATGGAATTTGGAATACATTAAACATATTGTATCAATAAGATTTTTAACTGAGGTGTCGCATTTAAAATTTTAAGGTCAGCATCTCCAGAAGACAATAAAAGAGATTAAACGGAAGCACGAGGAGCCCATGTTACTACTACTACATGTCTAATAAATAAATAAATATTAATAAATAAGGAACTCCCGTTCGGTAGTATTATTAATATATCCAAATAAATAAATAAGTGCTTTTATTTCGTTACGGCGCTATGAAAAAGAGTTATATTGAAAACAATTTGCTGGATCTTCGTTCTTGAACGGTGTTTGTGTTATTAATGCGAATACCAAAATTTTGTAGCCAAAATCAAATTAAGTAAAATCAGACAACTACAGCAATGAGCCATTACATTATGACCACCCCCAGCCTAGAGAAATGAGCGCGCCGGAGACTAAACGGTAGCGTAGGTGAAGTTCACAGAGCAGTATACATACAAGCCGAGGACCTACTTTCGGTTAGTAGAGTGTTCGGAGTCAAAAAGGGAAACGCTGCCAATTCATCGGCTTTCGATAAAGGACAAATTGTGATGGCACTGCGCCTAGGAACTACGATCTGGCAAACGGTGTGGCTTGTTGGTTGTTCACGTGTTGCTGTAGTGAGTACGTATCAAAAGTGGTGCACAGATGGCCAAACGACGAACCGTCGTTTGGCCGTGTGTCGTCCGCAGCTCATTGATACCAGAGGTGAGCGGAGACTGTTGCGCATTGTTCACAGCAACCGCAACGCCACAGTGCGACAAATCACCCGCAGCTACAACAGTGGTGATCAGGGGAATGTGTCAAAGTACACAGTACATCGCGGCCTTCTGCGCATGGGCTTGCGCAGCAGAAGGCCCAGCGGAGTCCCCATGCTCACTGCACGCCATCGCCAACAACGCATGAAATGCGGCCAAGATCATCGAGAATGGACCGTGGATGATTGCAAGAAAGTGGCCAGGTCTGACGAATCCAGATTTCTGGTGCATCACGTAGACGGCCGATCGCGGATACGCCGATTACCAACGGAGGCTATGGTACCTGGATGCACTGCTGGGCTGAAACAGGGTGGCGGTGTTATGCTGCGGCCGATGTTTTCTTGGGACACTTCAGGCCCCGTTATCCCGATAGCACAATCCCTTACAGCTGTAAGGTATCTGAACATCGTTGTGGACCAAGTTCGCCCATTCGTGGGAACTGTGTTCCCTGCTGGTGATGATAATTACTAACAGGATGATGCGCCATGCCACACTGCCAGAATCGTCAAAGAATGGTTCCGAGGAAAATGCTGGTGACTTTCTGTGAATGCCTTGGCCTCCAAATTCACCTGACATGAACCCAATCGAGCATTTGTGGTTCGACTTGGAAAAACTGGTTCGCGCTAAATCACTAACACCCCGAAATGTACGGGAACTGGAGTAGCAGCTGTTGACATTATGGTTCCAGATACTCGAGGATACCTATCGCCACCTCATCGAATCGATGCCTCGCCGAGCGGCCGCTGTTTTGCGGGCTAAACGATGTCCTACAGCTTATTAGGTAGGTAGTCATAATATAATGTCTCATCGGTGTAAGTTCTCTTATTACTGTACCTGGCAGTTCCTAGCTCCTCAAGCCATTCCAGTTCATTAACATGCTATTCTTATGGTCAATACCGAGAGTTGATCTTGATATTGAACAAAACAAATCTCTGAATGTGCACCATAACAAATTATACACGATTACTCTCGTCAGGCGATATCACGAAGCTGTTATGATATTACATCTATAGATTTGTATGCTTCTTGTCTGCTGCCAGACGAGGAAGCAACTGCTTTGTAGACGTACATACAGCTAAAATGTTTTTGTACTCTTATGTTTATTATATTTCCTTTTTCATTCTTTATTTCGACGGGTATCTTCCTCAGCGTTGAAAGCTGGTATAATCGGTCATTCTTTGTCTGAAATTACAGTGATCAAATAAAGGCAATACCCGTGAACCTGATGTAAGGAAGCAGCAGCTTTCTGCTTCACATTTCAATGCTTAGCCAAATCAAAACTTCAGCTTATAATGAAGCTCGAAATCAGAATAGCAGATCTAAAATCGTTTTTCATCATAACTCTAGACATGTTCATGAAGACTCTACCAACATAAGAAGCTTAATCACACACAAATACACACTTCGCCACGAACGAATTCGATACATTGTCGATGATAGGTGTCGATCATGAATCCTTCCTTCATGGTGCATGGTTTTGAAATTTTTTTGTGCTTGCGTTTCATATCATAAAGAAGCACTTTTGTAATCGCTTTGTCCGTTCGTCGGAGGTCTATGGACATCCAGCTTCTTTCCCTTTTCGGGATTTTAACAGAATGATTTTATCGCTGAAGCTAAAAAAAAAAAAAAATCACAATTCAATGAATGAAAAGATTCTACCGCCTTAGGCCTGTATGGTACTCATTTGCGTACTTCATCAAGTGCTGTGCGGTAACTATGAACAATTGTCGCCATCACATTTTTTAGGTTAGTTTCTTATTCCTTTAATCATATGTCGTCTCTTACCAAAGGAGACAACTGAACCCAACGTTATTTGCAAATAGCATTTGGGCGGAGAGACGACTTCTATAACTAAACTTCTTCAGTTTGCCCAAGAGTAAAATTCTTCTTTTAGTAGTCATTTTTAAGTAATTCGCCGTGGCATTTCGAAAGCTCATTCTTTTATGCCTTCAGACTGATCATTATCACCCAACTCAACAATTTTGGGACAACACCTTCATTTCATTATGTTCCATAGGAATTAACCTATTAACATGTTTGAGAGAAGTTATGCATTCTCATCCAATTTTCCTTTACGCTTCTCACCAAAAAAGTTGCATCACCCCCAAAATGTATCGCAGAGTTTTTGCAAATTAGTATGGAGGCGTAGGACAGTGATATCCTCAAATGAAATGAGGATTAGGGTTCCGGCTGTGTTCAACATGAGGCGGATGACACGGGTGCCGTTACTTGTAGGGATGACTGTCGTTGGGGAAAGTGGACAATGGAGATTGAACAAAGGTTTCTCATCGAAGAGTAATACCGTTTGTTCGTCTTAGAAGGATGTTGAATTAGGTCAGCAAATTTGAGCTAGGTCGCGGCATAGGTCTATGTGAAGTAGAATGGCCTGTGGCTAGGATTTGCAACGCGTTTGGGACATGATGCGACAAAGTTGGATTCTGCTAGCAACAGTGGACATGAAAAGATGTTTCATGACTTCGTTCGTGATGTGGTTGTCCTCGAATGACTACAGATCGGGATGATTGGTATATTCACAGAATGATCGTCAGTACGAGATATGCAACTTCCTGACGGACGTCCAGTGAAAGAAAGACTGATGAGCCACCTCCAGTATCTGTCAGTACCATTCATGAACGCCTGCAACAAACTGGAATACCATGGAGGCAGCCTATCTTCTGTATACCGTTTTCTCAAATCTACATACATACCTGATTATAGTGGCGCAACAAATGAGCCACGTGGCGTGATAAATGACGAAATAGTGTTCTCAATTTTGAGATCCGCATCTACTTAGGATGAAAGGTGGCCGTGCTAGCGTGCGGAGATATATCGGCAAAAGAGCTTCCACGTCTTACATCGTTGAGCGCCATACGGCGCGCACTGTTGAGGTTGTGGTGTGAGGAGCCATTTCTTACGACAGTCGGTCATTTCTCTCCAAGTTATCGAGAGTGATTTAACCACCTAGCTATACGTGGACATTATTCTCCAGTCAGTGGTCAAACCACTCCTTCATAGCAGGCGAGTAGACCCCTTCCCGTACGATAATGTCGGACCACATACCTTCTGCGTTACTCAACAGTGTCAGGTTCCCGAGCAACCATGGGCAACATAATCGCTAAATCTGTCTCCGAAAAAGAACATCAGGAAGCTCATTAACTGACTCCAGTACATGGGCAAAAACTTCAGCTACAAGTGCAGAAGATATGGAGAATCACAGACTAAGACGTTATTAAGAACATGTTGTCGACTCACTTTCTAACTGTATGGGTGCTTTATCTTCCTCCAGAAACTTCTATTTTGTAGAACAAATTGGAAGTGTGATCGTTTGTTACTTAAACTACTGCCTTTCAGTACTTTGCTTGTACTGTATCTACGCCTTTCCTTTTGTGTAAGGTAATTTTTTTAAGAATATATTTTAAGCAGATCACAATTTTATTTTAAACAATTTGATGCTGGCAGCTTTCGTTCAGAATTTCTCTAACATCACTGTATTTAACACATTTAGCAAGGATATCTTCCAGAAGGAATACCTTCGTAGCTTACATTTTGTCAGAAATTCTGATTTGTAAGTAACTTTAACACTTTCAAGGAAAGCGGAAATTATCGATTCATTTTAGATTCAATACTCATGAGAGTTGTCAAAGACAGAAAAATGTACCGAACAAAAGCTTTTACCATTTCGAGTAGTTCACTGACTTTTAAGGCAAGTTAGTGTAGTAGCTCATAAAATAAATCCAGAAGGAAGGCTTGGATTGTAAGGTAATTCAGAAAATGTACGTATCGGAAAATGAAATTAAAAAAAAAATAATTTGTGAACGTGTTAAATTTGCTCTCACCACGGCTAAGCTTTGCTAAAAATACAGGAGTGCGCCACTTCTCAAGTGTGCGCAGAAGTTGCGCCTTTCCTTTGACATTCCATAGGGGCAACTTAGAGAAAGACTTCTGATTATCCTTCAGTGCATAATCACAACGCAATGTAGCTAGAAATAGCTAGGCTGTGCGTGTGACGTTCTAGCTTCTACAGGAACACAAATACGATATGTCCAGAAAGATCGGCAGGTTTTTAAATTTTAAATTAAAGAATACTGAGAAGGATGTGCTGCCCACTTAATGACTATTTATTTCGGACCCCTAAACCACTCAAGTGACACTTCACTGCCCCCGATATTGGAAAACACGACAGTTTTTTCAGTTTGTGCGTGGTTTCTAACTCAACATATCGCCATAAAAAAATGGTGCCTAACTAAAATAGTAAAACTGTGTTAATAATCCGACTTATTGGCATAAAAATATAAATGACCTTTCCAAGCTTTCGCGCAATAAATGAGATGGCTTTTTCGAGGAACGGAGAGAGAAAACTGCAGCTGTGTTCAGTTCCACGTTATTAATTGATACGTACCTTTTATAGCAGAGGGGAATGATGTTGGATTGGCACATATGCGCAGTGCTTCAATAAACTCATTGGACAAAAGTGTTTGTTATTTGACACGGATTATTACAGACTTTCTTCACAAAATCGACTATGCAGAGAAGCGGTTCTACAAATTTCTCATTCACTTCACATTCTTTTTTCTTGAATTCCCTTGTGAATAAATTTTTGCTTTGTCCTAATCCTGCTGAAGTAATACAAAATGCTATATGAGCAAAGTACATATATTCTTTCAAATTCTTAATCCTCATATTATTCATTAGAAGGAACTTACATCTGTAAATATTTTCGAATTATTATTTGTAACTATTTCTATATCGTTTTATTTGGAATGCTCTGACTTTACATCAGGTAAGGATCGACATCGGATAAGGAGTACAGCATGAGTAAACATTATTTTCTCGTTGCACTTTATCCAATTTTTAATGCATTGAAAAAGAGAACACCGGACGGGCTGATGGGCTTTTAGTCCAATATCCGATCTTTTTGGTAGTTGTGTTGCATTATTTTAAAAGCATTTTTATAGAAACAAATGATATTGAAATCCGCATCTTTTACTGACCCCCCCCCTGAACCAAGAAAATGAACCTTTTTTATCTTTCCTTTTTTCCTTTTTTATCTTTAGAAATACTCGTAAGCGAGAAAATATTCCCGAACAGTTTGCGGTACACTTTAGACTGTCATCATTCAGCCAAGTAAAATTTTATGCAATATACAAGCAAAATAAGTCCGATTCTCAGTTCTAAGTTGATTTGGATGAAAATTTTCGTGCATCCCCTATTTCATCCATATATATATATTCCTGATATTCTCTCTTCACCGAATATTTGCCATAAAACAATTAAATTTATTCAACAAACTCAAAACGCGAAACACTTTTAAAATCAAGATTTCATTTCAGCTCATAAAACGGGCATGTAAACGCTACTGAGAAAACACTTGCAAAACCTGGGTGAAAAAACTTTATACACAGAGTTACGTTCATAAAAACAAAACATTTGAAAGGAGTCCAGCTACGACTTTGATTTTTACAGGATATGCTAATGATGCAAAATCGCACAAAGGATTAGCATTTCGGAGTCATAGGTGCGTCTAGTCACGTCGGGCAACGTCACACACCCTTAACCAGTCGGGTTTTTTCTGTTTCTTTTTGTGTGTGTTATAAGCGCCGGTCAGTATGTCAGTGCTTGGTCAGAAGTAAGGAAGGATGCCTCGTCGTCATGTAAGACAGTCGTACAGTCACATCAGCGATTTCGACAGAGGTCGCATTATTGGTATGAGAGACGACAATGCTTCCTTCTGGGAGGTTGCCCATCGTCTGGGGCGCATTGTGTCCGTGTGGCAAGAGTGTACAAAGAATGGTAGAAAGAAGGGCGTAGGACACCAAGAGAAGGTTCTGGACGTCTTACATGGACAGCGCCGAGGGACAACCTTAATCTCATGCGGATATCTTTGAGGGATCGTTATGTATCATCAGCGGCGTTGACACAGCAGTGGCGAACTACCGTATGATGCATTCTCCCATGCCAGTTGTAACAGGACGTTGCCGGTTATTACAATTTCGACCGCAGGCTCGTCGGCCCTCCTTAGGTTACATTTTACACAGCAGTAGCGGACTGCCAGGCTGCAATGGTGCATCGAGTGAAGGGAGTGCCGTCACGAATGGCACGATATCGTGTTCTTGGACGAAATGCGTTTCTGTTAAGGCCAAAATAATGACCGCATCTGCCGACATTAGGGAGAGAGGCGTCGGGGAGAGTGTATTCGCATCAGAAGTAACGCACCAACACTAGGCATAATGGCATGGGGTGCTATCGAGTACGAAAGCAGGTCACGTGCCATGGGAGTCCGTACCACCATAACAGGTGCACGTTACGTCAATGACATTGTACTCCCGGTTGCCCTTCCTTACCTGCAGGACATCCCCTGGGCCATATTTAAACAGGTAAACTCCACACCGCATGCTGCAGCGACAACACGTGCTTCCTTCAGGGATAACAATGTTCCACTTCTGCCATGTCCGATAGATCACCAGATTTCTCACCCCCAGAAAATCTCTGGGTCATTCTCAAACGACAGGTGTAGTGACACAACCTTCCGCTAGGAACTTTTCATGAACTTTGGATGCGGGTCAATACAGCCTGGATGGTTATTCCACAGGACACCATTCCCACATTATTTGATTCAATGCCTCAGCTGTACGACCGTTAGCCAGCAACTCTTGATGAACTTTGGACGCCGGTCAATACAGCCTGGATGGCTATCCACAGGACACCATTCACAGATTATTTAATTCGATGCCTCAACTGTACGACCTTTGGCCAGCAAGTTTTGATGAACTTTGGATGCATGTCAATGCCGCCTGGTTCCACAGGACATCATTTACACATTATTAGATTCGATGCCTCAGTTGTACGACCATCCGCCCGCAACTTTAGATAAACCTTGGATGCGGGTCAATACAGCCTGGATGGTTATTCCACACAACACCATTCCCACATTATTTGATTCAATGCCTCAGCTGTACGATCGTCCGCCAGCAACTCTAGATAAACTTTGGATGCGGGTCAATACAGCCTGGATGGCTATTCCACACAACACCATTCACACATTATTTGATTCGATGCCTCAGCTGTACGACCGTCCGCCAGCAACTCTTGATGAACTTTGGACGCCGGTCAATACAGCCTGGGTGGCTATTCCACTAGACCCTATTCGCATATAATTTGATTCGATATCTCAGCGCGTTCAACAGGTGATACAAGCCGCAGGTGGCCACACCGATTATTAGATACATCGACGCACCTGGTACGTATGACACCGATTATTAGATACATCGACACACCTGGTACGTATGACACCGATTATTAGATACATCGACGCACCTGGTACGTATGACACCGAAATGCTAATCATTTGTTCTGTGTTGCCTAATGAATATACCCTCTAAAAATCAAAGTATTAGCTCGACTCCTTTAAGATATTCTGTATTTTATGAACATGAGTGTATATTTCGTAAAACTGGAAGTTTCGATCCGTAAATTTAGTGGTGTAAAAAATAAATATACGGAATGGGGGTACGGGGATAGTTCAAAAAGTAACATCAATTTTAATATTTTGAGGTGCATAATTCAATGAGACACAAATGATATTTCATTTTTCTACATGATCACCCACCTTTTCAATACGTTTTTCACACCGTTGCGCCAACTTTTTTAGTTCATCAGAAAAAATGTTTTTGGTTGTGCCTTCAGTCAGGAACGTACGGCTTCTTTGACCTCTTCATCACCCTTTTCGTCCTCTCAAAGCGTCCTTCAGAGGTCCAAACACATGATAATCAGAGGGAGCTAGTTCAGGGCTGTATGGGGGATACTGTTAGATCTGAAATCTCAATCTTTGCATGATGTCCAGAGTTATAGCGGCCGTGTGTGGGCAGGCATTATCATGAAGGAGAAGAACGCCTTTGGACAAAAGTCTTCTGCAACAGCTCCGTATTGCTGGCTACTGTGGAAGTCTGCACACGGATCATCCTGTGCTCATCAGGGATGTAGGTAAAAATACCCCCGAAAAAAAATATCCCCGGAGAAAATACCCCTGAAAACTGAAAAGCGGAAAAAATGCCCCCGGAAATAATACCCCCGCAAGAAATACCCCCAGAACAAATGGTTCACTGTAAACTGCCACACAGAAACACTGATGTGTGGCAGTGTTCCGGTGTGGCAATTTACTGGCAGCCCTGACACACATCTTTCAGCAACTTGGCCACAAAAGTTCAAGGGTGTGTGTGTGTGGGGGGGGTACTATTAAGATTTCCATTTCTGGGCCTATATTGAGAACTGAATTGGGAATCCCAAACGAATTTCGCTAACACGTTCCATGTAAGCCAAGCGAGAATTGTACTTTACTTTGAAGAAATAAATTGCTGAGGATTCGAGGTACACTTGGTGGTGGAGAGGGGGGGGGGGGCTCTACCCCGAACTTCCGTAATATTATATTCTGGGTCTGGGCCGCTGGAGTCTGTCAGTGCATCTAGGAAGTTCCCCTTGAAGTGCCCGCGAGGTCCATGAGCCTTGGGGAGGGGGGGGGGAGCTTTTCCCCAAAATGTTAAAATGGACGTAGAGCTGTAAACATTAGCACCATGATTTATACTGTATAATGATTCTGTACACGCCCACGAATTTTCAGGAGGGTGGGGTACCTCCCGCCTAGTTTCTAAGAGCTATTCAGGGGTAGCATCGGGGATACGCTGACCGACTCTAGACTCGTATCCCTTTCACAGGCTTCACCAAATTTCTGGAAGAGTGGGGAATGAAGCATAGAAATTGCGAGCAAATCCCTTACTTTGAACACTTGTCTGCGCTCTTAGAAATTTGCACCCCACCCTTCTGAAAATTCGTGGTCGTGTACAGAATCATTATGAAAAGCATGGTTCTAATGTTTACAGCTCTACGCCCATTTTAACATTTTGGGGAATCCCCCCCCGAGCTCACGGACCTCGCGGGCGCTTCAAGGGGAACAGCTTGGATACACTGACAGACTCCAGCGGCCCAGAATCTAATATTACGGAAGTTGGGGGTTGAGCCCCACACCCACCCCACCAAGTGTACCTCTGACACTCGGCAATTTATTTCTTCAAATTAAAGTGCAATTCTCGCTTGGCTTACATGGAACGTTTTCGCGAAATTCGTTTGGAGTTCCCAATTCAGTTCTCAATATAAGCCCAGAAACGGCAATCTTTATGGCACCCCCTCCCTTGAACTTTTGTGGCCAAGTTGCTGAAAGGTGTGTGGCAGGGTTGCCGGTAAATTGCCACACCGGAACACTGTCACACATCAGTGTTCCTGTGTGGCAGTTTACAGTGAAACGTTTGTCCTGTGGGTATTTCTTGCGGGGGTATTTTTTCTGTGGGCATTTTTTCCGCTTTTCAATTTTCAGGGGTATTTTTTCCGGGGGTATTTTTACCGTTTACCGCTCATCGGTCAGCATCTTAGGCACCCACAGCACACAACTTGCAATACTCGAGAACCTCCATACAATGGTATGAGCGAATCCGATACTGACATCCAATTTCCTGACCAGAACTTTTAAAGAATTGCGCCTTTTTTCACGAATGATGACGTCAGCGCGACCCACCTTCTCATCGGTGATCGCCGTACTGGGACGACCGGAGAGTTGCTCATCACGGATGGATGTTCGCCCATTTTTAAACGCATCTACCCACTCGTACACTCTCTTTTCGCCAATGCTGGCATGTCCATGCTGTTGCAGCATTCTTTTATGATTTTCGCGAGGTTTGACACCTTCGACCTACAAAAAACCTGATGATTGCCCTCTGTTCCTCTACGGTGCAAACAACTGAGGCGCCGCCATTTCTTTTATGCTACCCTTCAGCTTAAGCACGCCACGCGATCTATTGGGCAGTGTTAATACCTTCTCTAAGAATGTACCTTCCCTGCGCGAAAATTTGAAATGTCTGGGGTATTCGTTTAATGAAATATTGTCAATTTGTTGTTACTTTTTAAACGACTTAAGTACATATAACACCAAGCTTTCGCACGTCTACCGGACGGCTTTCTCAAGATTCTAAACTATAGCGTACATACAATGCAGAATAAACACAACGAAATTCATTGACGTGTTTACCAGTGGCGTCGCATGGCCATTTAGGTTGGGTGTGCGCTGTTATGGGAAAAAACAAGCAAAAATTTTATTATGTATCCCAAGCTGCAAAATTCGCCCATTGATTTTGAACATACGAAAAATATTTCTTTTATTTAGCTGTCGTCTAATAACTAACGGTAAAAAAATATCGTACACTCCATTGTAAGTAAAATCTGAATTTCCTGTGCAAATACTAGAGTGATGAACGAATTTTCGATGTCTTTTTCTTAATATATAAGTTTTAAATACAGCACGAAGGTTACTTTCTTTAACCCTATTTACTCAGAATCTCTGGCAAAAAAATGGGACACTTAGAACATCGTCAACCTAAATGGATGTCAAAATTCAATTGTATCGGTGCTTATAAACACATGGAATCACACAGCGACGGAAAGATAGAAAACGCGTAGCAGAACGTTGAAGTGTGTTTATGACTCCACGTTATTCCAAACGCAAACTAGTATGATGAGTGGTGCTTTTTTAAACGCGCATACCCTGGGAATTTAAGCCTCTGCGTTGGATCCACAAGGAAATAAAAACATGACCTGTAGCGCCATCTGGAGAGCTTTGAATTGCAGTTGCTTTAACGGCTCAGGATGTCCGCAGGTAAAATAGCACTCCTGCAGCTGCAAATATTATTTACTACGTTTTGTTTACTGCACGAAGCAACGAACCTTCTTCTCTTCATAAAAATATTGCACAAGGGAATTAAGTTCGGCGGACAAACTTCAGGGAGTCTCACTGGTAATACATAAAAAAACCAACAACAATGTAACAGCAACTGGCTGCTCCGCGAGACTCAAGAGGTGCTGATTTTGGGTTGCACACCTTGAGAGTTCCGCTGGTACGATTGAGACCACAGGGAAACAAGAACGCGACCTGCAGCGCCGTCTGGGGAGCGCTTGTACCACAGCTGCTTTATGGTCGTCGGATGTGCGCACGAAAAACAGCACGCCCCAGGATTCTAGCGCGAATGCGATATGCTTACTGAACGAACCTTTTCTTATTAATGAAAACATTATGTGGAGAAATTAATTTTAACCACCACTAGAAGCCATGGGACGAACTCTGGCGAGTTTTATGAGAAACAAATCCGAAAAAATAATATCGATAATATAGGTTAAATTGCGACTCTGTGTGGGTGTGCGCAGCACACCTAGCACACCCCGAATATTCGCTCCTGGTGTTTACAGTTTTTGAAAACATTTAGCGCGCGCCATCTCGTTTTAGGCATCTCCCGTGCATCATTGATCATGATTTTACATCATAATGAAATATTAAACTACACATAATTTATCTGAAGATGCGCCATACGTATGGCAACTCGTATGATACATTCTCATTGCAGACATTAGGTCTCGTCAGGATCTCAGTAGATTCTCTCACAGCAGCTTCTTTTTGGGTGGTGTACTTGGACATACAGTTTGCCTCTTGTCAAACATGTATGGCTGAGTTAAATAAGACTTCTCTAGCAAGAGAAGTAGTCGGATTTTCATCTTTTACATTCCGGTACGCTCCTTAATTCTTGTCCTTATTGATCGCTTGGTCATTCCCACATAAAACTTTATTGTTCCATCCTCATAACGCAGAGGAATGGAATAGATCCCCGCGCAGTCTACCATGTCGTTTTCCATTGTATTTGTCAAAAATGCGGCAACAGATTTTGGAGACCTAATGCCAACCTCCAACCCAATGTTTCTAAGCAAGTTCTTGAAGAAGTAGGTAAACTCTGGTGTGTACGGAATAACACCTACGAATTTGGGCTTATTCATATTTTGCACTGCTTCTTGTCTATTCATTGTGCTCTGCACTAGTTTTAGTATACCATACATTCTTCCGTTGCTATATCCTGCTGACATACCTTCCCTTATATGAAATTTCTTCTTTCGCTTCTGCCTTATAGCATTATTGTGTACACTCTTCTAAATCTTGATCTGAAGATTGCTGTTTGTATGTCATAGGATAAAAGGAGTTAAGGTACACCAAGTTTGGTATTGATGTGAGTTTGTAATATGCCTTTATCTCTATACTACCATTACTAGATCTAGACATTACGCGTTCAGAAATGGCAACGATCCATTCTCCTCTGGCTCCATTTCAAATTTTATGAAACTATTAATGCTGTTTAGTTTGGAGAAAAACAGATCGAGGTTTTGCTTTCCATGGGGCCAGATAAAAAATATACCATCAACATATCTGAGCCACATTGGTGGTTTTAGAGAAATTATTATCTTCCAAAGGCCTAAGGATTGATTCAGCCAACGCACTTGAAAGTTGTTTTCCCATTGGAGCTGCTATATTCTGTTTGTATATGTATCCATCGGTACACTTGAAGAAATTAAAATCAGTTACTAGATTTAGTATGCTTTCTATGCTTTGTAATGTTTCCTTCGTGAACTGGTTCGATTCCTGTAAAGCCCTTTCAAGATTCATTTTTGTTTCCGCTACAGGTACCAATGGATACAGTGAAACCACATCTATACCGCCTATTATGCCATTTTTCTTTACTGTTATGAGATTCTTGGTCCTGTCAATAAAGTCTTTTGTTGAGAATAAAACTCGTTTCGAGGTGGGTAAAAATTGCATCAGCAATAAGGACATTGCTTTTTTATAGAAAGCATGTCGGACCGCTCCTCTTAGACACAATTGGTCAAATTTTATTACCTGGTTTATGATGCTTTAGGCGTCCAAACAGAACAGGAATATTCGATAAAAGAGCAATGTTCTTATTGCTGATGCAATTTTTACCCACCTGCTCTAGCCCCTCTTATTAGTAGTTCCGGTAATTATTGGATGTGTTTTTCACTTTAGCTAACAAAGAATTTAAGGGGGTTTGGAACTTCTTCTGAATAGAATTTAAGGGGGTTTGGAACTTCTTCTGAATAGAATTTAAGGGGGTTTGGAACTTTTCTGAATCCACACCTGCAGTGTGAATTCAGAAACACTTATAAAGTCAAACAGCTTGTTATATTCCACCGTTCCATCCATTACTGCTAATTGTCCCGTTCTGTCGGTTAAGGTAAACGTTAAGGATGAGTCGTTCTTTAATTTTTTAGTATGCTCAAAGCTTTGACTTCACACTTTTTGGATTTTTGCTTAATCAGTACTGTTTTTAATTTAGCCGCTGATATCAAGCGAATGTTGTCCCTGTCCTCAACCGGAATATGTGATATGGCATTCTGCACCGCAGCAATAATTTTATTAGATTCTGATTTATTTGGGAAACAACATGTTTGATCACATTCCAAAATGTCTGTTTCTTCTTGCGTAAAGGTCCTGCTTGAAATATTAACAAATGGTACTTTGAAATCTTTTACACTAGACGCTTGTGTGCGTATTCCTGCGGTAGAGAATGCCATATCGCATATTCCGTTTGAGGACAGGGACAATATTCGCTTGTTGCCAAGGGCTAAATTAAAAACTTTACTGAGGAAAAACCAACTACTGCTCTTGCTAGAAAGGTCTTATTCAACGCAACGATACGTGTTGGCAAGAGGCAAAATGTATATCCAAGTACACCACACAAAAAGAATCTTCTGTGAGAGAATCTATCGAGATCCTAACGAGACGTAATGTATGAAATGAGAATGTATCGTACGAGTTGCCATACGTATGGCGCATCTTCAGATAAATTATGTGTAGTTTAATATTTCATTATGATGTAAAATCGTGATCCATGATGCACGGGAGATACCTAAAACGCGATGGTGCACGCTAAATAATTTCAAAAACTGTAAACTCGTCAATGAATTTCGTTGTGTTTATTTTACATTGTATGTACGTTATAGCTTAGAACCTTAAGGCCGCCCCGCTGGCGCAGTGGTCTAAGTGATGGCTACTGGGTTCGAATCACGGTGAGGCATGGATGTTGTGTCTGTCTTACGGCACTAGCTCTCTCCCTTCCCCGGAGTCAGTGGCCCTAAATCAGGGACGGTGACTGCTTATAGCCCTTTGAGTTGCTCACGGTGGTTGTTAAACCTTTAATGAAAAAAGAAAAAAACGTAAGCTTGAGAAAGCTCGGTGTTGTATGTGTATTTATTTTTTACACCAATAAATTTACGTATCGAAACTTCTAGTTGTTTTGTCACGGAATTATATCTCTCCAAGTAGCCGTGACCAAACAACTTGCGGAAATCCCGGAAAATGCTTTCCAGAACAGTTTTCAGGATTTTCAGAAATGCTGGAAACTGTGTGTTGATTCAGAAAGGCGGTAATTTGAAAGTGAACAGCACTAATTGTGAGTATGGTACTTTTTATGCTCTTTATTGCGTCAGATCTGGAACTTTTCGGAAGCAGGTTGTATTTTAATTTTTTGGGATTTTTGAAATACTCTCAGAAAAGTTTTGTCCCCTACGTTTTATTGAATCCATTTATGCGTGTAGGAAGATCTTTTTAGTTTCTTACCGAAGACAAATTAGCGAACAAACTCTGAAGTATTACTGTTATCTCTCTAAAGTCTGAAACATGTTGCAAAGAAGGGTACTGGCAGTTAACCATAGCCAGAAAGGAATGTGGAAGTGCTTCACTGAAATATTATTCTATTAAATAAATTTTCGGCTAAATTCAATGATGCGTACTGTTCTGCGAAATGGAGAGAGTCCTCTGAGCGAATGTAAAATATAGCAGTAGAACACAATTTTTGTAATTACAGTTCAGAAAGTTGATGTTGCCTGTCATGTTCCTTAACAGGCTAATGACAACAAATATTAAAAAAAAGAAGTAAGCTCAAATCGCAAAGAAACAGTAAGATGTCAAAAGTCATTGAGGTTCGTGCCCATGGCTCTCAGTAATATATACACTGAATAAAGTTCATAAAGTACATACCTAAATTTTTATTTTTATTTTTACTGGGGATAACATCATCAGGGTCGGGTTACATCTGCAGGAAACGGAATCTTTGGCAAAATTTCTGCCAAGCACTTCAAAAATATTGAGCCCCCCTGTATGGTATTTAGCCCCCCCTTCAAGCTCTGAACTGTTTGTTACCACTGGCTGGAACTAGACCAACTTGTGTTGTAACAAGATGGCATTCTCAGTTATGAGAAGAACTCGTGCTAAACGGGCTTTCCATAAAATAAGAATTAGTTGCTCTACTGTAGGAAACAAATGCATGTGTTTTTGCAAGTGAAAAAGGATGGCTGTAATAGGAACTGAAGATGCACTTTTTTTTTTTTTTTTTGCCTTCTAACTGCAGAATGACATTATGTGCTTTAACATGCAACGTACTGATTTTTTTTATTTTTCAATCTTACAACGATCTGATCGAAAAGGAACTTCAAATATCCTGAAATGTTGTACAGTTATAAACTGATACCGTATGCTTTTAGTATGCAAGAAGGTGCAATTTTTGTACTGATATTCGGCGTGTAAATAAAAATCCAGTTTGAAAGCACAATTTATTACAGTTTGTGAAGTACAAACATGTGTGCTGTACATACGTATATAGTTTATATTTGCACGAAAAGAAATGGTTATAGTTCAAACTTTAACTTGATGTTACTTGTTTTTATGACTACTTTTTTAATTTCAGCAGAACTTCATTCAAAGTGCTTTCACATTATCATAACCATTTTCCGAATGGAATTAGATATTCTTCTATGCTGAGCTGTAAATTTAATTTTCGTGCATTTCATTTGTCTTTGATAAAGAGAGAAAAAAAGTGAATTAAAATTGTATAATTTTCACGTCATGGAAACAGCACTCCAAATAAATGACTGAAGTTAAAACTAATTCTTGACACATTCTAAAATTCACCGATATTCAGATTAATTAATTTGCGTCGACATTTCTTCAGGTGGGCGTTTCGTTCTTTTTTGCTTTGTGTTGACATAGTTCTAATTAATTACTTGATTCGCGCCAACTAGGCTGTTGATTTACTTTGAGCATGTTTATTTGTTCGAGCACCAAAGCAAAAGAGATTAATTTATTAATTACTGGAAGAATGTGCAAGCTAGATGTTTAAAAATTGATTTTCCATCTTTGGCGGTAATTGGTTTGATTAGTGCGTCTTTTGTTTATTCGAAAGCTGATACTTCTGCCAGAAGAAGCGCTGACTGCACTCACGATAAAACTTATCCTCTGGTATTTAAAACTTTATTGTTTGATGTGACGTGTTGAAAAAATGTTCAGTATTCTAAGAACTGGTACAGCAGTTATTATTCTTGTCGGGCCTTATTTGTTTCATTCTTGTTCTTTGTGTTCTTACTCTCCGGAAAAAGAGTATTTTTACCTATTTTTTCCATTACAAAACAAGTTTCGCCCTTCTTTTATTAACCTGAAGAACAGAAAGTGGAAATTTGCGAAATATTAATTTTCTGTGTAAATTGAAAACACTTAACTGCTTTTTTTTTCTTGACAAAACAAGGCAAATTAATCTTGCTTATTTTTCCAATGTACTTCCACAACTCATGTTCGAAGGTTTCCAAAAATTACAAAAAAAAAATTTTTTTTTCATGTGTTAATAATGTATTTCATTTAAAATTTGCATTTAGAATTTCTTTGGAAAACGTGTTCCGAAAATCGTGGTAAAAATATTTGTGACCATTTTTGACATTTCCTTATAAATTATACATAGGTTCTGTATAATTTATAAGGAAATGTCAAAAGGTCGTTCAGGATGTCTGTTAACGATTTGTACGCGCGGGAGTGTCGCGACCAGAACGCAAATCAAACTGCAATCCGGTTACACGCTAGTTTGACAAATACGATGCCACCAAAAATACTCGATTCTGGAAGGGGTATAACACAGTCCTGTCCTGTCCAAGGCGAAGCAAAGTTATTCTCAAATAATAAAAAAAGACGTGCAGGGCTCGTGGATTTTAAATTTTGAAGAAAGGTACCCATGTTGTATTACTTAACAAAATACACAGACCGGCCAATGGATTAGAAACCTTATGCAGGTAAACGTAACAGTCACTTACGCAGCGTACATGCAAAATAAGTGGTCACGTAAGTCGCCACGTCATTTAAGCTACTATTTAAGGCTGCTGCTTGTCAGTAATGAGGGGAAAAACAAAGAATATAAAAATGGGAAAAACGAAGGATCTTTCGGAGTTCGATGAAGAGCTTTTATGTGTGCTCGTACGGCTAGAGCGATGATTTTGAAAACAGAATGTTTTCTCATAAGGTGAGGTCCCGGGTCTTTAATCAGTGGAAAAATAAACCAGATTGCTTGTCTTTCAGGAACGAGATAGCCGTCATCTGAGAAGGCTTGTACGGGGAAACAGGACTTCCTGTGTGCAGGAATTGAACGAAGCATTCAATGAACGCTGTTCTCAACCCATATAGCAGCGAACTAGGGTGAGGATCGGTACTGGAAGTCGCATGCCTGTACGAAAACCACTGATTTCTTCGAAGAACCGGAAAGTTCGTACACAGTGATATCAGGAACGACTGGATACTGGAAGACTGGAAACAGGTCGTTCAAATTGCACGCGTTCGTAGAGTAACTCTTCCTCTATACAAAGGCACTACTGAACATAGTCTCCATCACAAGCGATGCATTTGCGCCATCGTTAAACCCAACTCTCGAATCCTCTTTGAAAAACTTCAGGTGTGGACTGTTGTACCCATTTTTTCATAGCCACTTTTACCTCGTCTGTGTCATCAAATCGTTGTCTCCGGAGACTGTCCTTAATTGGACCTAACAGTCGGAGTGCGCCAGATCTAGGCTGTACGGTGGATGGGGGACCACCGAGGAGCCTAATTTGCAGATCGCCTGATGTGTTGCCAAAGATGTGTAAGGTCTCGCATTGTCATGGTGAATGTGGATGCTTTTCAGATTCTTGTTCGGTCTCTTCCTCCTTATGGCTTCTCTAAGCTTCTTGAGTGTCTCAATCTACCGCTCGCTGGTCGCGGTACGGCGACTTTCCAGAAAATCAAGGACAATGACGCCTCTGTCATCCCAAGAAACAGTCACCGTGACTTTCTGTGCTGATCGCTGGCTCTTGAACTTCTTAGCCCTTGGTGAAGAGCTGTGACGTCATTCCATGGACTGATTCTTCGTTTCCAGATCGTAAAGATACGCCCACGTTTCATCCCCTGTCAGCAGATAGGAGAATAGGAGAAAAACGTGTCTTCATTGGCTTCAAACACTTCCATAAGATCAGAGCAGACTTCCACCCTTCTCTCCTTCAAATCGGGTGTCATCTGCCGAGGTACCTACTTTTCACACACTTTCCGATACGCTCATTCTTCGAATATCTTCTGTATGGCATTGTGACCACAATCGAGTAGTGCAACAAGCTCACGGGTTGTGTCTCGTCTCTCCGCGCGAATCAATTCATCCAGTCGCTGATGATTCATGTCAGTGGTCGCAGATGATGGCCATCCACTGCGTGGTTTGGTGGTTTGTCTTCAATGTTGGTTTCCCCTTCTTTAAACTTCTTCATCCATCTACACTGCTGGCCACCCAAAATGCAACACCAAGAAGGAAGCACCCGAATGGCCTGAAATTCGCAGCATGCGTCGCCCGCGAGAGGAAACGCAAACGATTAGCATTGCAGGGCATATGCAAATCAGGTGCTCCCGGCACGCCACCGAGAAGCACTATAAGAAGGATGCACAGAAGGCGGGGTGTAAGTAGTGGCAGTGTGTCGTGCTGCCGGACCTGTGCGTGGGAAGCTTCTTGATGCCTCGTCGCAGAATACGGCAGTCATTCCAGCACGTTTCGGAGTTCGACAGAGGACGAATAGTGGCTTATCGCGATAGCGGTTTATCGTACCGAGACATCGGCACCCGTGTGGGATGACATGCAGCCACAATGAGGCGAGTATGGATTCGGTGGGTGCAGGAGGGACAGACGGACCGACGTGAGTGATTGCTGCAGCCGCGGCACACCACCGACCGTGAGTACCGGCATGTTGTGCGACGGGCATTGACGGCTCGCACCGCCACATCACGAACGTTAGCGCAGGAATTAGGGTGTGTTGCGCAAAAACCTGTGTCAGCACGTACCGTTCGACGTCGTCTGCAGGAGCGGGGACTTGTCGCACGGCGCCCATTGCTCCGATTGCCATTGACGTTACACCACCGGCGAGTGCGGCGGCAGTTGGCCGTTGAACGCCGCACCTTGGACTGCGGAATGCCACGACCTTGTATTCTTCGAAGAATCCCGCTTCTGCCTGCAACACCACGATGGTCAGATCCGCGTGTGGCGGCACCGCGGCGAGAGACTGTATGACGCCTGCATTATGCATCGCCATACCGGTCCGTTGCCTGGCGTTATGGTTTGGGGCGCAATTGGATATGACACCCGCACCTCTCTGGTACGCATCGCCGGTCCACCCAACAGCCACCTCTACGTCTCCGACGTTTTGGAGCCTGTAGTCCTCCCTTTCTTGCAGTACCTGCCAGCGACCACGTTTCAACAGGACAATGCGCGCCCTCACGTGGCACTCATCGTGCAACAATTCTTCACGGCTTACCAGGTGTCACTGCTGCCGTGGCCCGCCTACTCTCCTGATATGTAGCCTATCGAACACGTCTGGTCGCTGATCGGCAACCAAGTGGCCCGGCAAGCACCACCCACAGCTACGCCTGATGAACTGTGGCAACGCGTGGAAGCAGCCTGGACCGACATACCCCAACCCCCCCCCATCCAAAGCCTCTTTCATTCGATGCCGCGGCGTGTAGCGGCCGTTATTGCCAGCCATGGGGGCCGCACGAACTATTGATGTCTGCGTGTTCCGCAAGTCGCACGGGCCTGTAAGCTCAATCGTTTCATCTTTGTATCTGTTGTTATGTGTCCAGTAAGTCAGGCTTTGCTATCTCGTGTCCTTCTTGGTGTTTCATTTTGGGTGGCCAGCAGTGTATGCACATTACTCTTGCCAATGGTGTCACCTTCGTAAACATTTTGTAGCCTTCTGTGGATGTTGGACAGCCTGCATCCTTCCTTCGTCAAGAACTCAATGACGGCACATTGCTTCTGCTTGGAATCCATTATTTACCTGCAATGGAGAAGAAGGGTTGCTATAGAGGAAGAGTTACTCTAGCAACATGTGCAATTTGAACGACCTCTACCAGTTAATATAAATGGTGTCCCCACTTTTTCATAACTTTCGGTACAACCCTCGTACTTTAAAAAAAATGAATAACTGCTTTGTTTTTGGATATGCCTTTTTCCTTTATTTTAAGTATTTTCAAGCTCAGTTCGTTCACCGCCTTCGCCTGCTCGGTAAAAAGTCAACATTGCAGGATGGACTTGATCGGCAACAATGTTCAGACACTCCTTGTAGGTTATCTGTGGTTTTGCGTGGTATGCCAGGTCGCCAATGCTCTGTTGTTATTCCTAAACATTTCCACTTAACAATGACGTCCCTCATAGGCGCTGACTTCGGGGGTTCGAGACACTTTTTGAACCCCCAATGATTTTATTGTGGGTTCCTCGAGCCCTTAATATTTTTACGAGTATTTCGTGGGGAAAATACACTTACGCATATATGCATGTATTTTGTTTTTCGTTATCAGTTCTTCAAGTTTTTTATTATTCATTTCACGTTTAGTACGTATATATACGTATATACATAGAAAGTGTGTATAAAAATTTACCTCTCAGACTGTTTATTGCGCTTCAAAAAAGAATTAGTGTTTGTTCCCGCTCATCAAATTTGACGCGATAAACAATACCTCAAGTACCGTTGTTTAAGAGCATTTGAAACTGCCTCCTTTACAGGCCCGTATCCAGACCAGCAAGTTGGGTGAGGCGGCTGATAATTAAGATCGGGCGAAAGATATAAAGTGGTCGGGCAAAAGATGTAAAACGGGTTGGGCACTGTACTGTCGTGTGAGTTGCTAGGACGGGCGAAAGGAAACACAGGTCGGGCTTAGTCCGGCCTGGCCCTCCCCTGGCTACGGCCCTGCTGATCTATAAAAAATTCTTCGGTTTGTCGGGGTTCCCACAAAATACAAAAGTCTAGCTCTACATACGGAGACGATAACCTATTCGAGATCATAGTTATAAAGGCGGAAATATGTTGTACAATAAGTTGACCCACTCTATATTCGGACAGTTGGGGACCAAGGAGGCTAAAAGAGAGAGATGGCATCAGCCGCCGATGGTGAAGCGAAATCTGATCATTTGATTTCTTGAGCACTCCGAATGGGTCTCTCCAGCAAAGGTCTTCAATTCAGCGGCCGTCTCTTACTCTCTGCAGCAGTCCCTGAAGATCAACGAGGCTCCCACAGCTTTAGAAAGGCCGTTATTGGCTAATGCGCAATATGCACTTACGAAGCATAATTTTGTTTGATTTTTTTAGAAAATACAAAACAGTATTTTTGTAATTTTTTTGCAAATTTTTAGTTATGTACATGTATATTTCAATCTCATTTTTTCGTGACTGTGCATGCTGCACAAGTACCTGTAAAGCCTCTTCAAAGTTGACGATTTCCCCATAGAGAAGTACAGAAGCAGCCCAAGTTGGGCATACTGGGCATACACAGCTGATATGAAGTGGAGCCCACGGAAAACACAGGGCGTGCGGCTGATGCCATGTCATCTCCCTTCTAACCTCCTATTTTAACTAATAAATCATTTGAAGAAAAAATTGGTTGGCATTTTTAAAATTGGTAAAAACACCTAAAAATAAATTTTACATGTTTTTTTTACTTTTATAAAGACAATTGAGTTGGAAATTCACACAGAATCTGTGTATTGCATATAGTAATGTCGCACCCACAAAAGCAAAATAAATGAAATAAATAATTATCTAGAAAAAATATTTTTTCTGTAATTAACATAATTTGCTTCATTTTAACATTTCAGGCGTCATATTGTGTCAGATAATCTGACTGAATGAAATTTAAATTAGACTTAAATCCTTTGAAAAATGCATGGGCAATTCGATTAAAAATTTCTGGAACCCCCAATTTTTCAAGTCGGCGCTTATGTCGTCACATACAGTTGATCGGAGCAGCGCAGCTGGAAAAATTTTCCCGATCTGTCTTGTTGCTAAGATGGCATCCTGTGACCTTGCCAGGTTGAAAGTAACTGAGCCTTGCCGCACGGCCCATTCGACTGTTCATGATAGCATATGATGTTTGCCAGGTCACGTGTACGTTTTTATATCTGTATAGGCCATGATTTTGACGATTATTAATTATGGGCAATTCCTCCACTCAAAAGAGTTATCCAGCATCCCCGGAATCGCAGGCATTATTGTCTGTTCCAGGGCTGCCGTAGTAAGGCCCTAGGATGGACACATTTTTTATCAACGTACCGGAAAGGGAAGACTACCGCTGTTTGACAGTCGAGGTGAACACCGACTGGCACGTGCTGTCCAGGAACAACAGCCGGCTTACGACCTCTCAGTTAGTGGGGAGACTACAACTCAGTTAGGGGGAAACTACAACTGTTAGGGAGAGACTACAACTAGTATCAACTGGACTGCATTTCCGAGTATGCTAGATACTTTAACGGGTGGACCGAAAAAGTCGGCGGCTCTTTCATGCATTTATGCTAACCAATTCTCATTGACAGCTGAGACTGCACTGGGCACTACAGCACCGTGACTGGACATTGAGCGACTGAGAAACAGTCATTTGTTTCGATGAGTCCCAGTTCTAGTTTCAGCATTATACGTCGCACTGGCGCACAGCTGCAAGGTACGGTTTATTGTAAATAGACAGAAGGCAGCGGTATGGTAATATGATTCCAAATGACATCTACGCACATCTGGTTTAAAAGTTGGAAAGCGCATGTCGCTTGAGCGTCACAAACAGAACAGCAAATTCAAATGTACGTATTTCCTCCTTTCATATGAAATGAGATACTGACAGAACGATTTCGTCAAATTCCTAATTCTCCCTGAGAGAACAAGTATTTCTCTCTCGAGCTATTTAAAAATAGCAGCGAAGGAACAACGTGCTAATATATGATGCTGTTTACACGTATTATTTTAATTCACAGCATAGTGATTACAATGATTTCATTCCCATAAAATGCGAATGCAGTGATTGCCTGACATTTTAAATTCTGGAATAAAAAAAAAGTTATGCCTTCTCTTTGAACTTCCAAAGCCTTTGTGTTTTAATTGAATAACTTTGACTTCTGAACGAATATAATTTGATGATTCCTGAAACTCTGAATGCATTTCAAAAATTCTGGAAAGCGCTCTTCACATTTGACAAAGACTGAAAGAAAGAAAAATGTCACCTCAGATTCATTTCGATGGTGTTCTTAATCCTTGATGAAGTGGATCAGCTTGTGAAATCAGGAAGTAATTAAATTTCTTAATTTGTAAATAATTTTGAATAAATAACATTTCATAATGTGTGGAATTCTAAATCAGTTAATCCGAAAATTTGGAAAAAGATGACACTGAATGAATAATTGCATATGCATTACAAATGAACAACATTATATAAATGCTTATTGTCTGATTTTTTAACCTGGCATATCCTTCGAAATTACAGTTTTCATAACTCAGTGTTTTCAATATTGAGCTTCACGCCTGAAAATAAAGCATTAGTCAATCCACTACATATTTGGTGTGTGTTCTGCAAATAGAGAATTTCATTAAAAATCAGAGACCTCTGTGAATGAAATCAAAATGCTTAATTGTTCACGCTGATAATAAATACTCTTTATAATACATTTTTCTAGGAAAAGGTTTAAGAAAGGATTTTCAAGTATTTGTTAAAGTCATTTAATGATAAAACATTTTCTTCTGTTGATGGAAAAGTAATAACCAACGAAAAAGGTCATACTGGCGCAAGAGGAGCACATCTTCAATATGAATAATTCACAAATAAAGATACCAGAAGATCAAGAAATGCATATAGCTGATTTTATACGACCTTTTACATTCACTAATTATTTGAGTGTTCCTGTAATCTGCTGGGTAACCACAGAATGAGCGAACGAGGGGAATGGTACTTTGCTGTTACTTTTGGTAAGAAGACAAACGAAATGGTATTAAATTTCATACATGGTAAACTGTTTGTTGAAGTCCAACAACACACACGAGCCATTTCTGTTCGTAACTACAAGAGCAAAGCACTGCTTTCTAAAAAAAAAAAACACGAACGACGTAGTTTCTTATCCAGAATATAGCAACGTCTATTAAACACTTGTAAACCTGTGACTTCTCTCTGTATTACGTATGAACCACAGCTGTTGTGCCACCGAGTTTGAGTTGAAGAATTCCTTTTCAAAAAACTGGGACTACATTTTAATCCAAGTCCCCTCTCTACTCCGGCTTTTCAAGCACAGTAATGCAGTCGTTCTACAGACTTCCCAATATAAAATTAATTTTGGAAGATAACTCACAACGTTATGTTTTACGTCAATGAATTTAATTCTTGCAGTTTTCCATTAATTTTTGGCTAGTTTGATGCTTCCCTATGTAGTCTTCACTGACAACTGTTGCTTGACATGAAACTTAGTAAATAAATCTGTTGTCAATGTTACCTTTTATCCAACAGGTGACGACTGTTTCACGGCCGACAATGCCACTGTCCATCCCTTTAGATGTGTTTAGCAGTAATTTAAATTAGGCAGCAAATTGTTTGACTTTATGGGACTTCATCTTTACTTCTTATCAAATAACTCCGTTGCCCCAGTGGCGTAGTGGTCTAAACGCTGGCTTTTGACTATTCGTCGGTGATGGGTCCGGGTTCGAATCTCGATGAGGTATGGATGTAGTGTTTTTCTTACGGCACTTGCTTTGTGCCTTCCCAGGAACCAGTGACCTTAAATTAGGGACGGGAGACTGCTTATAGGCCATCGCGTTGCTCACGGTAGTCGTTAAACCTTCAAACAAAAAAGTAACTTCCCGTGAAACATGGACGGTTTCAGAAAAAGACTCATAAAATAATATTTTAATTGAAGTAAATATCTTGTGCGTGCCTTCGAATATCATAGTGAAAGAGTTGTAATACCTTGTTAGCACTGTTTTTCTATTTTTGGGGTTTAACTACCACCAAGAACAACCTTCAGGGATATAACCATTCTATCGTCCTTAATTTGGAGCCACTGGTTCCAGGAAAGGGGAAAAGCCACTGCAGTAAGACTAGCATACCACCCATACCATATCCGTGAGTCTCTCCCGACCCATCTAGGACTACTATCCAGAAACTTATACTTCTGAGGTTGCTTGTAGCCATTTAATTCTTCTAAATTAGTCTTAATTTTCTTACAGTTTAGCTAAGTAAACCTGATGCCAAATTTCTATTTTTTTTTTTAATTTTTTAATTTTTTTGCTATTTACAAGCAGCCATCTGTAAGAGCTATAAGAGGTCTTTTCTCCCTAATTTAAGGCCATTGATTCCGGGGAGGAGTGGAAGCCACTGGGTAGGACACGCATCACCCATGTTTTTTCAGGAGCCCCAGCTATGACGATTCGTTAGAAACCCATGCCTCTGACCACTCGGCCACCGCGGCTACCCACTAGAGATATATCTGTGCGTTCGCTCGTACACAAAGAATTCAAAGCTAGCCGATAATAGTGATTTTGTCACTCTTACAAGTAAGACGATGACTCGCAGTTGCGGCTTCTTTACAGCTCCGTCACATTTGTCGAAAACGGTGATCGTTTAAAGTCCCTGTTAATTCCTTCAAACTGTCACAATTGTCACTGTGATAGGAAAGTCAATGTTAGGCCCACCGCTACTACCCACATTATTTACCTTAGCAACTTTGATAAAATTATCACTACGATGATGCAAAATTTCATGCCGTAGGTTCATGAAGTTGTTTTCTCATTCTTCTTCTGCCTCGATTTTCCTTTTCCTTTTGTTTCTGTGCAGTTATACCTGTTCCTATAGAGTGTCATTGCTCTCAGAAATAAATCGATTATTCTTTTAAAAAAATCATGCGCTTTGTTGCTGTATTTTCCTCCCATAGAATCGATCATTTTCAAACTCCGTAGCATTTTGTAATTTAACCTCATTCACAGTTCTTATATAAGATTTACATCTCAAGTAACCACTGAACTTGTCCTCTAACTACCACTTTATACTGTAGGACGGTTTAATAATTCATGATTCCTCCTTCACATTGTCTCGAAATAATTTCGGTTATTTGTCACGTGCTTTGTGGTTCAAGATATTTTATTACCAGCGGAAATCTGCAATTTTTATCTTGTTTACCTACCAATATCATCATTTTGTGATGTGTATATCCATGTTTCCGTTTCTTATTTTCACTTTTCCCCAGTGACAACACCTGCTTAAAGCATAACTATTATGCAAAATGCGCGATATTAAGCATTCTAATTTTTGCACTTTATATACATTTTCTTTAAAAAAATACACACAATTGTCAAACAGATTTCCTATGTGTGTTAGTCGACTAGTTTCAATGGGCAATTCGTTTTCTGATTTAGACTCACAAGCTGTTACCGAAATTTTCCTAACTGGTAGGTAAATAAAGAATTACAACTGTATTACATTCAGTAGACAAATCATTAGAGATAGGGGTGATGGGCAGTTGACATGGGCAACCCTCGCGCAGAGTGGAACAGACCTAAACCTAACGTAGGCGACAAATAGGCTGACAGTAGGGATTCTCAACAGTGTATCGTAATCGACGAAAATGGGCAAGCGTGGTGACCAGGGCGACTTTGATCATGGACGCACTGTCAGCGCAAGACAGATTGTGGCCCAGGTGGTAACAACCCTAGGGTTCCAGAGCGCAACCGTATCAAGGGTGTACCAGGCGTATACCGTGGACAGAGGTACCAGCGCCCAGAGAGCAAGTAGTGGCCGACCACACGTCATTGATGACCGGGGTCGCCGTAGAATATCTAGGCTCGTGCAGTCCGAACATAACAGCAACTTGCAGAAAAAGCATTTCTAAAGGGAAAGTTTTAGAAACTAAGAATATTGTAGAACACCTTTCGTATCAATTAGAAATTAGAGAGAATAGTTTAAAATAAATTTCATATTTTCAAAACAAAATCTGTTTTTTTTAAGCAAAACTTACAGCTTGCTGAAAAAACTTTGTTCAAAAAGGAAAATTCTTCACCCAAGAAATCTAGGAAAGAGATGCAGGAAATCATTCCAAAATTAGAAACAATTATAAAATATTTTGAAGCCAGATAACAAGATGAAATCGGATTCAAATTGCAGAGAATCGTTAAAAAAAATACCGTTTCTAAACCAAGAAAAATGAAGCAAATTTGCAAAAGACATTAAAAAATGAAAGAGGAGAATATCAAAAATTAAGAAGTAATGATATATTAACATTGTTGATGCTGCCAAATATGGACTAATTGTTATACTTGGAAAGAAAAAATACAAAGGAAAATGAAAAATGCTTGTGATCAACAAACACAGAAAAAGTCAAAAGAGACCACCAAACTTAGAAAATAAAATCCCCATTAGATCTGAAAAACCAAAACATTCTCCCAGATAAAATCAAGACAGCTTACCAGATATTGGGGACAAGTATCCAAAGGCTTCTGGGAAAATCGAAACTCACCAAAGAAAAATTCAATTAGACGGATACCTTAAAAAAATACACGTTCATCCTTCATAAAACTTAGAAAAAAGTACTTAATTTTAGCACCAATTCTCATGGGAAGTAAATATGATATTAAAAATAGTTTGAATCTAATTAACAGCATAAAAAATCTTCAGTGTAATTTTGATAAATTTACAATCGCCAGCCTTGACGTGATTGCAAATGTACAAATAAAAAAGAGACTAAACTTTCGACAGAAGAACTTCTTTTAAAGATTTTCCTAGCCCCAGAAATGGAAGAATTCCATGGTTCATCTTCGAAGACTTCTTTTTTTATAACAGTAAAAGTTTTACAGAAAAGTGGAAGATCAATGAGATCTCATCTCTCCTCAGTCTTTGCTGAAGTTATAACTTAACACATTGTAAAAGCTGAAATGGACTCCTTAACACAGAAACTGCTTTTTTTTTTTATTAAAAATGATGAAATGGACTGCTTAAAAGAGAAACCGTTTTTTAATGGTGGATATGTGGATGTCATTTTAATCAGCTTAAAAAGGTTCCGACCTTAACTACAAGAAATTAAAGAAAAATTCTCATTCCTTTTTCCGGAAACAAAATGAACTTAAAAAACTTTAAAAAACCAAAACAGTTTTAGCGTTTTAGATCTGATGGAAAAGAGCATCTACAAAATTAAGAGTAGAAACTGTTTTATTCCAATAACGATCGCAGTCAGTTCTTCATGCTTTCTGACTCAAAAAAATAACAGCTTAAGGAATTTAATAAAACCAGCTTTCATGCATACTTCAAATAGAAAATATAGAAACGAAGAATTAAAGACAAGACTAGAAGTTTTGGATACAAAAATCCGTAAGTAAATGAAATAATAACCTGTGATTTAAAACAAAACACTACGAATGAACAAAAAATAACCAAAATACCACAAAACAAAATGGGAGTTTGTCTTATGCAAAAAGAACTTCTAGATATTTCAAAGATGTGAATAATTTTTGTTACTGACATTGACCAATAGTCCAAAGTGCAATGACTCCAGAGAATTTGATCTTAATATACACAGGTAGTACAAAATGTTTAGAAAACATTAAAATTTCTATAGAATTCAGGTGTGCAGTTGGAAAAGAGGAATACATAGACAACACAAAAACCTGCTTGAAACACACACTAGTTGTAGTACAGTTCTTCAAAGAAAAGAAACCAAACACCATGTTTCAATAGAGAGAACTTCACTGCAAAAATAAATCGGAAATCGAAATTCGCTTGGAAGAGTCAGGCTTTACCGAAAAAAGAAAAAAACAAACAAACTAAAATTCCAAATCTGAAACAAAAACAGTGGACTTGAATTAGCAACAGCATCCGGAACAAAACAAGATCGAACACAGTTCGGAACAAAACAAGATGAACACAACAGTTCTTTGCAGGGTTCGTGATGACGCTTACCACATATATTTCCGGCACCCAGTTGAATCACAATTACGTAGTTCGAATGCAAAACCCAAGAGTGTTAACTCTATATTTTTTTGGCGAAATTCGAAATCCGAGTAAGCTACGACTGGTCACTGATCACAGTTTTCTTCCTTTCCAGTTGTCGGTAGTTCTGATTCTTTCAGATCTTGATTTCAAACAATTTCTAGAAACCGTGGGCTATACATGTATAAATATTTATGTATGAAAAGAAGCTATATCACTTTACGTAAAGTGCAAATGGTTATGCACACTTTGTGAAAGCTCTTAATATCAATGGAGGTGGAACAAAGTCTTGGAAATTTTTAACATGTAGTTAAAGACTAGATCCCTTTTTCAAGGGCAAGAATTATGACAACAATTAAAGATATATTCTGATACAAACATTTACATCTCTAAACACTTCTTCGTAAATCTATATCATTTTGTTAGAGGTTTATTCTTACATTTACGATTCCACGATCTGAGCCACATTAAAGGAATGTTCTTAAGAAATTTTATTTATTGTTCTACAAGTATTTATAAGGCTTTCAGTTCTCGAATTTCAGTTCCAAGACTGATATTAAGGAATCATTTGTATGCTCAAAAAGTCTAAAAAGATGCATGACAATCAAGATTGAGGACTAGTGCTATAAATAGTTGTGACACTTCTGACATGTATTGAAAGACCAATTAATTGGATCCTTCGTTCTAATACTCAGCCATCTCATCATTTGATTTCTTGGAATATTTAACTTCATAAGCACGATTAATTAAATAGATTAAGGTGTTGTTCTTAGATTCAGATTCATGATTCTAAGACAATAAGTATTGGAACCACCAGTGTAGATTTAGAATTCTTAAATTTTTTTAGAGTTCAATCAGTGCCATTGATTCCAAATGAACTGAAACAATTAGTGCCACAAGGGAGAACCCGATGAAAGTTTATTGGATATCAGAATGAGTGCACCTGAACCATACCTAAAGAAATTGGCGTGAAAGGCAGAACACCATACAGTTAAAAAGCAAATGGCTGGAATGCAACCAACCATAAGGATTCTCCTTGCGAATTCCAGGAAAAGATGTGCGGAGGAAAAGGCAGACTCGCAGCCATAGTCATCTAGTGCGCAATCAGGTCCTTACCCACCAAGCTGTATTCGTCTTGAGTGTCGTACATGAAGATAATTAGAAGCTGAGCGTTAATACAGTCATGTTCAATGAAATTTGCGCACCTAGAAGAAAACATGCGACAACCACGAAACTTTGCAAATAACTGGAGTGGGTGCTGGTATGCAAATGTTCCACGTTTGGAACGAGTGCGCACGGCCGCACACCCTGTGGTGGGGCTGCAAGCACGAACCGGCAGCCTTATAAACCGGCGTGTACTCGATGCCCCATGAAAGCGAAAAGCACCGGCCGATGCAAGCAAGAATACAGAGTGAAAAGAATGCAAGGTAGACGCCAGAGACGTTGATTTTGGCATCTTACGGACTTTAAGAGAGAACTGATCATCGGGTTAAAAACCGCAGGGTGGTCGGCGCGTCGTATAGCCCGCCACGTGGATCGTTCTGATCATACCGTCCGACTGTGTTGGGAGCAGTGGACACGTGACGGCACTGCCACACTGCGGAGCGGCTCCGGACGGACCAGGGGGACCACCGGTGGAGGGAATCGACGGATAGTGCCCCAGGCAAGAACATATCCCACGATGACTCGGTCCACTATACAGACAGATGTAGCGGCTCATGTGTGCCCACAAACCGTTTCCCGACGCCTCGCGGAAGTGAATCTGCGATCCCAGCGCCCCTTACGTGTGCTGTCATTAACACCGGAACATCGCCGGCTCTGTGTGCAGTGGTGCCAGGCCAGAGCGACGTGGAACGCCACAGACTGGCGACGTGTGGTGTTTAGCGATGAGCGCCGCTTTGTTTTCGGGACAGCTGATCATCGTGTCTGGGTGTGGAGGTCCGCTGGTCAACGGCACAATCCCAACCTCGCTATTGAGCGCCACACCTCCCCCACTGCAGGCATTATGGTCCGAGGAACAATTGCCTACCATAGTCGACCAGCTCTTGTAGTAGTACATGGATCATTGAAGGGCTAGCGGTATGTGGATGAGATCCTACGACCCCTAGCACACCTGGAACTCTTGGCCGGGATTCCAGGTGTGCTATACAAACAGGATAATGCCAGCCCGCACACGGCTCGGGTTTCCCCAAGACTGCCTACGTCATGTCCAGACACTTCCATGGCCTACACGCTCCCCGGACATGTCCCCTATCGAGCATGTGTGGGACCAGTTGAAACGCCAGCTGCCGCAGTGTCGCACTATCCGGGTTTTGGCGCACACCGTCCAACACGTGTGGGCCAGTCTGCCTCAGGACAACCTCAGGCGTCTGTTTGCCTCCATGCAGGACCGTATTGCGGCATGTATTGCAGCAAGAGGCTGTGCGACGGGCTATTGAAGATGACCGGACGGCGTGCCACAGATTCCACTGCAATTAATTGTCCTGCAGCTCTGTTTTTGCCATCATGTGTATTATTCATCCGTATCATTGCGTTTATGAAATTTAAGTTCAATCCGATGCTTTCTTCTTGATGCGCAAATTTCATTGTCCGTGAGTGTAGTTTGAGCTGCCACAAATCCCGAAAGAAAGTCTATGTTACACACATAAGTTTTCTTGCATGTAAATATTCAACCAGTTTCGTGGGAACAACATGAAACCTAACAATAACCTACTGATCTTGCCGGCGGACTCATCGGCGTAAAATTACACCATCTTCATAAAAAACAGAAAACATGAGGGATGTCGAATTACCGGCATGAGAGACTGCAATGCTTACCTCCGGGAGATTGCTGTTAGTGTGGGGCTCAGTGTGTTCATCTTAGCCAAAGTGTGCAGAGAATGATACGGAGAAGGGCGTAGGACACCTAGAGAGGTTTTGCACGTCGTACACAGACAATGCCGAGGGACAACCGTCATCTCATAAGGATATCTTCAAGTGATCGTAATGCATCGTCAATGGCATTGGGGTAGCAGTGGCAAAATGTGGCGCATTCTCCTATGTCAGCTGTAACAGTACGTCGCCGGTTATTATGGTTTGGACTGCATGCAGGCTCATTGGTCCCTCCTCAGGCTATCTTTGACACCGCAGCAACGGACTTCAGGCTCATCGGTCCCTCCTTAGGCTAGCAGCAACGGACTGCAGGCTCATCAGTCCCTCCTCAGACTACCTTTGACACAGCAGCAACGGACTGTAGGCTCATCGGTCCTCCCTCAGGTTACCTTTGACACGAAACAACGTACTGTAGGCTCATCGGTCCCTCCTTAAGCTACCTTTGACACCGCAGCAACGGACTGCAGGCTCATCAGTTCCTCCTCAGACTACCTTTTGACACAGCAGCAACGGACTGCAGGCTCATATGTCCCTCCTCAGACTACCTTTGACACCGCAGCAACGGACTGCAGGCTCATATGTCCCTCCTCAGGTTACCTTTGACACCTCAGCAACGGCCTGTCAGGCTGCAGTGGTGAATCGAACGAAGGGAGGGGCGTGACGAATAGCACAATATCGTTTTCTCGGATGAATCGTGCTTCTATTTATGCTACAAAAATGATGGGCGCATTTGTGTTCGCCGACGACAAGGGGAGGGGGGCTGCCCTGAAGAGTGTATTCACACCAGGCGTAACGCACCAACACGAGACATTATGGCCTGGGGTGCTATCAGGCAATAATGTCCTGCAGGCACTTTCGTACCTGCAGGACATCCCTGGAGCCATATTCTAGCTGGACAATACCACACCGCACGATGCAGCGACAACATGTACCTTCTTCAGGGATAATACGTTCCACTTCCGCCGTGGTTGGCTAGATTGTCAGATTTATCTTCCATAGAAAATCTCTGGGACATGCTCAAACGACAGGTGCAGCGGTAAGACCATCCGCCAGCAACTCTTGACGGATTTTGGACGCGGGTCAATACAGCCAAGATGGCAATTCCGCAGGACACCATTCACGCGTTATTTGATTCGATGTCTCAGTGTGTACAGCAAGTAGGCTACTACATGTAGCCTGAGGTGGTCACACCGATTATTAGCTACATCGACGTACCTGGTACTTGTGACACCAATATGCTAATCATTTGTTCTGTATTTCCTAATGAACATACCCTGTAAAAATCAAAGTTGTTGCTGTATGACTTTCAGGGTGCTGATTTTTATGAACATGAGTGCATTTTATTTTTGAATGCTTTTTTATTTTATTCTTATTGAAAATATTAATAAGAAGTTTTTTGTTTTTACTAAAAAAAAAAACTCTTACAAAGGTGAAATTCCTGTTGAATTTCTAAGAACTCCGGTTGTCGAACAAGAAAGAGTTTAATTCTACCATTTCCCTCTTCAATAGAGTAATGGACTTTTTCAAGGCGTCTAACTTGGTTTTCAAATGGCATGATAGCGACAGTTGCATTTACCTTAGCATAACCGACATGTTATGTATTTTCATTAACCTTTTGCCCTAGCGACAGTTGCATTTACCTTAGCATAACCGACAGTTGCATTTACCTTAGCATAACCGACATGTTATGTATAGCGACAGTTGCATTTACCTTAGCATAACCGACATGTTATGTATTTTCATTAACCTCTTGCCGTTTTAAATGGTGAAACAATGATATATTTGTGAACCACAATTATAGATACTATTGCTAAATACTGTCCTTTTAATGTTATGAGTGTTCAGGGGAAAGGAACAACACATATCAAAGCCAGTAATACGTATTTCTATTGCTCTGCCGATTCGTACTTAACGATTCCTGAATACCTCGTTAGGTTGTTTTTTCAAGGACTCGAAGAACTTGGCAGTGAACACTAGTGTTTTCATGTCAAGTTTTCTCTGATAATCTAATTGTTTTCAGCCAGTGAGCATTGATCGTTCTCATGTCATTTCCTAAACTATTTCTGTCCTTTCCCTTAGCCTCTTTATAGTGTATTCCATTTCACGCTTGCATTGACAAGTATGGGTTCGTAGAACAAACGTAACATTCTTCATGTGTTATTCAGGATTTGCACCAAAAAGAAATCCCACCAAGTAGAAAGTAGAAGACCGCACCCTAGAGCACTCGACCAAAAGTTGATTGCTTCAAATTTGTGCATCTGCGTGTTGAGTACTTTCGAAAGCAGTAGAAGCTTATCCGTATCTGTGAGTGTTATGTACCGAAAGATAATGATTTCTAAAATAAGTAGTCTCACTGTGCTTTTGGAGTTAAGTTATTAAAATTGGTTATGCGATGAGACACTACGAAAATACACTAGTATAAATGTTACACAGCAGCATTATGAACTCTGACCAAGTAATTAAGTTCACTTCACACATGTTTCAAGATAGAAGAGTTTTTCTCTGCCAAGCACTGTGGAACATTTCTGTACTTATTCTTACAGCAAAAGACCAGGCATCATTTCTGCAATGCAGTCCAGTTAGTTCATTTTAATTTTTTTAACACATCCAAAATTCAGCCTCAAATTTTAGTGCATTATTCAGCCGAGAATCTCCTTCATAATAGGATTCGCATAAATGGTATTTTCGGGTTCCTCGTGATAGGGAAGAGATTCAACTGTCACTTTTTCCTCCGTAATAGCTCGCGGATCAAGAATTTCGAACAACCATAATTGACTTTCAGGTTCCCAATTCTAGCGAAGCTATTTAAAATATCTCAGTTAAAAATTTAGTCCGTTCACACTACAGTTATACGTGCAATCATTAGTGTTGAGTCACGGTTTGCAGTTGGAGCTGATGACCAGCGCATACGTGTCTAGAGACGAGCCTGCCAGTGCACAAATCCTGCCTTTACTAATCTTAGCATGCGAATCGGTCCACAAGCTAAAATATACGAGTGAATAGAGTGAGATTGCATTATTTTAGGAATAGCGCAACAAGCGTTTCAGTGACTTAAACACATGAAGAAATTGTAGTTAGGGATGTCTTTAAGAAATTGTGTGCATGTGTGTTTACTGTCAGAAACAAAGAAGCTGCGTGGATAAAAAGTTATTCATGGGAAAACGAGTCCCCTAAAATGCACCTTCAAGCAAAAGTTTTTAAATACCTTATTTTCCGACTTCCCTAAATAGCATTTCCTTCACTTTAATTTTTTCAGTCTTCCTGGCTGTGGAAGATACAGAGCAGAACATACGCCGTACTTCTGAAGTTCACGAAAACGAACGATGCACTCACATCTGCGTTACTGTTTTATGGACTTCTGGAACTCTCTGTCCCTCCCGTAAAACTGTCCTCTAACACGTCTTTGGCTATTAATGAAGAATCAATCTCTAAATCACACGATAGCTGGCTGTCATGTCGCGAATGTTAAACAATGGCATTTTAGATGACTATTTTTACATAAACTGTTCAGAGAATCCATGCTATGTCCTACAAAATATGTTTAAAACCATTGTCGAACATTCTGTACACCAGGACACTCTTCCTTGAGCAGTTCTTTCCGTGCAACTCCAGCATATTTCCTTTCTTCATCTGCTTATCTCTCACATGGTCATTTATTAAGTCTTTTGCAGTGTCTTCGTGTCTAGTTTAGTATTCTTCTAGTAATGTACCTAGTCCAATGCAAGTTGAAAGTCCGTTGAAGGGTATATCTGTCTTTGCTCTCTTCGTCTTTCCTAATTCATTCGTTTCTTGTCCGGTGTAATGAGATATTCAACCATTGTTCAATCCAATAATATCTCCATGCTTCTTTGATTAGACTAGACTTACCATTATACTTCAAAAGCGTGAATCGTATCTCTAATCCTGAACTGAGAAAGCAGGACATATTTGTCTCATAATTCCTTTTTGGGGAACAAAAGTAACTGGCTTTTAAAATTTGCATTGATTCAATTGTATTCCAGCTAAGCTTTATCAGTCTGTTGGTACTTAGAATCCTTGATGAAAGTCTTAGTTGACATCCGTTGGTTAAAAGTGATTGATTTCTAATTTTTGCTTCCTTTATCTGAGAACACTCGTTTCTCGAAGGAGTTTCAACATCAATTTTTCCTTCCGTAAATTGCTTTTTAATATCCCTGAAAATTCTTGGATCATATTTTTTGGCTAGCTAGAGACTAATGTATGAAAATAATGACGTTATCAGAAAATGGAAGTTGGATGGATATACTATATCTATCTCAGAATCCAGCATCCAAAAGTCTCGGAGTGGTGGTTTGGCAAACCCATGCATCTTTTCCAGTTTTTATGTTCTGCACAATCTAAATTCAGTTGTAAAAATCTTCTTTGCATCAGTATGTTTGATGCTTAAACAGAATCGAGCTATTAGTTTTTATCTTTTAGTGGCTTACCGATCCCCTTTCCCTAAAGAACTTTGCAGGCCAGTAGGGAAGAGTCGTTTATTTTTAATTTAAAATCATTGGTCCCAAGGAAGGGAGAGAACCAGTCATGCATTACACCCATGCTCATGGGATTCGAAGGCCAGCACTCAGAGCAAAAGCAACAGAACACTGTGAATATAAGAAAAATTTATATATAGAGAAAACTGAAACAATTCTGATATCTCCTTAAAAAATTTTCAGCTTTCTCTTGTGTTTCTAAAAATTATGATGATGAAGTTTGCTGGTTTCTACGAACTTTGTCATGGTAGATTTGGATACAAATTATTCCAAACATTTTCACATTAAGGAAACTGTTGGTTCACCAGTTGTTCGGGAAGTGTTATCCATGCTATTCGTGTGACTACTCACTGAGACTTGTTTACCGATTTATCCAATAAGCAGTCACTATTTCGTAAAGATGTTACCTAACATAGAAATTTCTACTCCTTAAATATGAAAGTAATCATACATCAAGCTTTCATTTAAAACTCATTGAATCACGAATGATCTTTCTATCGAAATACATGAACTTAAGAATGAAGTTCAATATCAAACCGTTTATTTAAAATTTACTGCATTTAGAACAAGATTCTTATGTTTTACGGAAAACCTCTTTCATTTTTGAGAGCCAGTGGGCATGTATATGCATTCAATCCGCGCATACATGATCATGTATGCGCGGATTGAAGAAACACCTGAGTTATAGACGGACTGAGTTCAAATGATATATTTTTTTAAAAGAAGGCTAGGTTGTGCTTATTTTCCTGATACATGACTCAAAATGCTTAAGTTATTCATGCACAAAACCTTGAGAAGTCCTATTTCGCTGGAGGCACACCTGACCCGTATACGGATCACGTTGCTATCCCCTTACTCCTGGTACACGAAACGGAAAGAGCAACCGTAGTAAACATCTCCAGTTCCTCTTTTAAAGTGTGCTAAGAACTGCGAGATGAAAAATGCCCGCGTGTATCGATCAGTTTCGAAGAAACTCCTTGTAGAGGGCAGCACCATTGACAAATGAAATAGCTTCTTTGCATACGTCACTCATTTTCTCCCAAAGCAAAAACGAAAACTAGCATTTCGGGAAACATTCGGAGTGGAGTCGCTGAATGGGGTGAACGTGCACGCCTGAGATCGCATGATTATTCCGTAGTGCCGCCGCCCTTTTGCACGACGGCACCGCCAAGGCAGCCCAGCCCGCTCGCACCCACTGCTGGGCAACTTGTTTTGGGTACCAGGTGACTAGAAAACGAAACTTCAGCCGAAGTTTTAACTCAGCATATCAGGGATACGCTCGAATTTCGTCCTAAAACCGTTTTTTCATACGTGCGCCTCATATTCAAACATGATTTGATGTCATACGCTTTTTGATGAGATTACTTCCGAATGTTTATCCAAATGTGTCTAAAACGCCAGCTGGTAAACACTATTTCAGAGCTAACTCGAAAGCGAATAACAGCATTCCGTTAAATAGTAAATAAAAAATTTAAATAGTTTACAGGAAAAGAATTGTGTTCGTAATCATTTATCAAACGCAAGAAAAATGCTTGATTAAGTACGGCTCAAAGCAAAACTAATAGGCATTTCTCCCGAGTTTCAATCATATGACTTTGACCTGTTTCTTTTCAAAATTTCCGTTTACTTTTTCAAAATTTCCGTTTACTTCTGCGCTTAAATGAAAGTTGAGAAGCAGATTTATTTACTTTTCGCCAATGTTAAAAAAAGTACCTTTGTTTGCAAATTGAGCTGTTTTAACCGATCACAAAGAATGAGCTAAAAAAAATGAAAAAGCAACTTAGTTTTCACTCCCAATTTATAAATTACGTTAAAAGAATAAAGATAAGCATCGAAAGTTTTATGAAGTGAAGCATTTCCATCTTTTTTTGAAAGAAATTGAACGATAACCTCTGATAATGCAATCGTGTCAAACGTTACAAATTTTTGTCCGTTTCTTAACACTGTCGGTATTTTCTTGACGTCAAAAGTACATCAATTGTGTACATTTCAAAGATTAAAATTTTGCCGTGTGCAGTAAAATTTACGGAGGTTTCAGAAGGCGAAAAACAAAGCATGTGATAGCCATTTGGGATTTCAGTTCAGGCAAGAAATTATTTGTTATCATAGCAGAAAAACTAAAGGTTAAAAACATATGACAAAGGAAAGTCTCGAGAGAATACCACAGAAGCTGCAGGATTTAGTGGATACACAGGCGACATCGCCTAATGAAAAAAATATTTTCTCCTCTATGTTTACAGCTTAAGATATGACCAGGTTTTGTTCTCAATGTTTTACAGAAAGAAACCGGGGAGAGAGAGAGAGAGAGAGAGAGATTTAGGAAGACTGAAATTCTGTTTGGGATCAAAGGTAGGATATGGCCAAGCATAGGGATTTGTGAGGCCTACTTTGAAGTTTCCTGATCCGACATGTGATATGAATTCAGTGACTGATCACATTTGTCTATGTGAACTATGATTCACATGGACAATTAATATTAAAACATTAAGCTGATTGCAAACACAGAAGTAAAAACAAAAGAAACGGATGTGAAAAACATGTATACAGCCCGCGGCGTTTCTTCACTTTCTTCAAATACTATGCATAACACTATGACTTTTACACTGACATTCGTGTACATATCTTTTGCTAAGCAGTCTTCGTATTTCCCACTTTGCGCTAAACTCATCTGTTCCAGGCTTATAACCAGAGAAGGCCAGTTGGAGATAACGCTTCCCCTGCAGACCCACGAGCCAGTTTCAAGTTACCGAGGTTTACTTTGGTTAGCCAACTCTACAAAAACCAACCCCTTCCGCTTAATTATTTTCAGCTGGTTGCGGAACTGATCTGGTTTTTTTTTGTTTTTTTTTTTTCAAAACAATGAAAATCCAGAAGAACTATATCGAACATACGAGTACAAGCTTCACTTCGAAAATATTTGGTCTCTGCAGTTCTCAGTGTGCTTGTCCACCAAATGTATCGTACTAAGTTGTTTGAGACTCCTGTCTCACGGATTTAGAAACATTTCTTATGAGTCTGAGTAGTATTTATTTTTATCATATTTATATGATACACCATTCATTATTTTAAAAACTACGGGAAATCAAACTGGATAGCAAAATTCCACGCACACTCAAAACTTCATTCCAGTTCTGAGAAACTTAGTAATGATAACAAAAAGAAAACAAGAAAGATGACACCGAATTCTCAGTTGTAATGAGCACTTCTTTTGAATCCTTTCTGACGCGAGTTAAATTTATAAAGTTATTCAAAGTCAATGGAACTGGTTAGGAAAACAAGAAAGGCTTCTACAATCGATCAAACATCCAGAAATAGAAACAGCTATTTAATTCCACCAGCAGTAAAAAAGTACGTTACGAAATTTAAGAAATGGGGCACAAAAAGTTTCTCATAGCACAAGGATATAGAGACAAAGATATTTTCAAATCGAACAGTTAAAAGAAGAAATATACATACAGAAGGAAACATGATATAACTCTACGCCTTCTAGCGGAAGAATTTTGCATAACGGAAAAATTGCAAATAGGCAAAAAATATTCATGGAAAATGCTGGGCTAAGGAAAAAGAACTTTTCAAATACGTCTCCCGGAAGCAGAGATAGCGAGAAAAAGGTTTAGACATGTACGACCTCTAGCGGGAAATCTGTGCATTATTTAAAGAGCATTATGCTACACATCTTTGTTGTAGCAAATGACAACAATAAAAATAGAAATTTCTGAGTAGGGTATTTAGTAGCGGAGATACGGCTGCAAACTGAAGTATGCAAATACCACCTTGCGACAGAACTGTTAATTATGAAACTCCTCAAATACAAACCTAAAGTATTTAACAAGGTAAATGGCATCCGGTGTTGAAATAATTTTTTAAATCGCACACGTAAGAACAGTGATATTGAGAAAAACAGATTAAACATTTGTGCCACCTAGCGGCGAAATTGTGCATTGTCTTTGGAAGAAAATACACACACAGAGTTTGCATAGTTAGTAGTATCTGACCGAAAAAGTTTTTCAATCGGGTCTGAAATCCTCCAAATATTACTGTAAAGGTGAACTTACGCCCTCTGGTGGAAGACTTGTGCGTTAAGAAAAATTTGAACTTATATAAGAAACATTTCGCACCGGAAACGCTCTCCACAATTTTTTTTTCAGATTGTACTCTTAAAGCAGAGATATTGACAAAAACAAGACATATGATGCAAAATATGCATCATTTTAAGAAGAAATATTCTCAAAAGATTTTCCGACGTGATCGGTATCGGTCCACGAAAGAAATTTTTCAATGAGAGCTTTTAGAAGCTCAAATTTTGCTGCAAATACATCAGAAGCAGAAATAAAGACTTTCGCCTCCTGGTGGCCAAATCATTCTTAACTAAAAATTGCAACTAATGTGCAAAACATTTGTCATCTGGAGCTGTATCCGATACAGGAAGAATTTTTCAAACAGGAGTTTTAGAAACAGAGATATCGGGGAAAATGCAATTTACCATTACGCCCCCAAGCGAGAAGTCTACACAGTACTTGAAAAATTTGAAATTATATGGAAACATTTCACACAGGAAGCGCTCTCCAACAAAAAAAGAAATTTTCAAATCGAAGTTTTAGAAGCAGAGATATTGACAAAAATAAGATATATGCCTACTCCCCTGGCGAAGAAACCATGCATTATTTTAAGAAGAAAACATTCCGAAACGGTTAATTGACATGAGCGGTATCTGTCCACGAAATAATTTTTTCAATCGTGCTTTTAGATGCTCAGATTTTGCTGCAAATACATCAGAAACAAAAATTAACTCTTACGCCCCTAGTGGCCAAACCGTCCTTTACCAAAAATTAGAAACAGCGTGGAAACCATTTCCCATCAGAAGCGGTATCCTGTGCAGCAAAAATATTTCAAATCGGAGTTTTAGAAGCAGAGATATCGGGGGAAACGCAATTTACCTTCACGCCCCATAACGGAAGATCTATGCGTAACTTGAAAAAGTGACTGCACCTAAAATAGTCTTCGATACAAATGGAATCGAGAGGTTAAAGAATTTTTTCATTCGGATATTTAGAAGCAAATATATGGTATGAAATGTATTTTGAATTTGATATCATCTGCATGTACGCCCTGTGGCGGCGAAATTGTCCATTGTAAGAAAACCTAAATGTAAGGATCATCATTCTCACGTTTCAAGCTTTCCAGCACAAAAAGAAATTTTCAAATCGGACTGATAGCTGCAGAGATATGGTGTCCACAGATGGACGGACGGGCAAACCAGTAAAGTAAGCACTAAGCACGATCTTCTGTACAAAAGACGTGCTGAAAACATCCTCCGTAGTGAACAAAGAGTTTTCTGATACGTAGCAGCAAAAATCCATTCTGTTAAAATAACAAAGAAGAAGCGAGATGCCAAATTTTCACGTGGCATATAAAACTATTATCACAGCGTCACTTAAATGGAAGTTTAAAGTTCAAAATGAACGGTAATTTTGAAGTATTTATTAATCAATTTAGTAGCACTGGCAGAAAGGGAAGCAGATATCGTTTTCTCTACTTCTTTGTCTTTTCTCTTTGCTCCCTCTGAAAGTTGAGCGGCTTTCTTTAGCTCCTAGGGCTATAAGTGATTTATCACTAAATTTACAGATAACTTGTTTGAGCTAAGGGGAAGGAAGACCAGAGCAGTAGATACTTATCACAATCACTGACCCTAGGCGCCAAAGGTAAATATCGTTTGGATTCGATTTCTAGCAAAATTTATGATCCTTTAATACTGAAACTGAAGTCTTGACGTCGCTGTAAGGCACTGCTGTTGGTCAGTTACTGTATTCTAGTCGCAAAAAATCATGTGATCTTCAAAATGTTGCTAGTAAGTGCAGTCTGAAAAAATATTTTCTAAATTGGATGATACTTCACAAAAGTCGTTTTACGGCCATTCTGAGAAGTGTACGAAACATAGTTTGTCAGTAGTACGTACAATCTTTGTTAAGATTACCTAAATTTAAGACAAATTTCAAGATTGCGTTTCCACAGAAAACGAAAGAAAATGTAAATAGGAAAAGAAAAATGTCACGCGTGTCAATCAAAATGATATGAGTGATTTTTGAGTTTAAAAGTTACTCAAACACGTAACTCTAACAGCGTAATTACCATATATCGAAGTTGCAGATGAAAATCAGAAAAAAAGGAATATCTGTGGGAGAGTGAACTTAGAAAGAACATAAAATTAAGCCAGTTGAATCTTGTGGGAATGCAGCCAGACCCACGAAGCCACGTAAAGCATCATTATGAATTAGCGCTCATTCAAAAACATTTCTTTCTCTCTTCAGTTTAAAGAAAACAAAGGGGAATCCTTACGATGCTTTTCTTATATAATACCGCATGTTGTAAAGCTGCCTTTGAAAGATATACTAGAAATGTGCACATATCTCTGTAATAATCCATTTATTCTAATTTATCCCGGATATTGGGTCGAAAATTGCTTCCGAACTACATTGACGTGAACTTAAATTATTAACAACCGACCGACTCAGCCCAAATACTATAAATCCCGCTTAATGTGAGCCATTATTTTGAGAACAATAACCAAATGATAACACCAACATATGAAATAAAAAATCGCACCACTAATAGTATTTGTTGCTAAAGTTTGACGTAAAGTTGCAAGCATATTACAGAAAATTTGATATTTCTAGCAGTACATATACTTCAGACTTACACGAAGTAAACATACAGTTCTCGTATGTATAAGGGTTGCCCCAAAACAAGTGGGAATATTAAAAATATATATATATGCGTACCTTAATTATCAAGGAAGTGGTCATCTTTTTCGAAATAATGTCCATTGCATTGAATACAGATGTCCTAACTTTCCTACCACGGTTTGAACGTCTTTTGATATTCTTCTTCTGAAATGCTGTTGAAGCACTCTTGCGCAGCTGCAATAAGTTGTTGATCAGTGTCAAATTGTCGTCCTTCGTTAAACCTCCAATTCAAATTGTCGTCCTTCGTTAAACCTCAAATTCAAATTGTTGTCCTTCATTAAACCTCCAATTCAAATTGTCGTCCTTCGTTAAACCTCCAATTCAAATTGTCGTCCTTCGTTAAACCTCAAATTCAAATTGTCGTCGCCGTAATGTCTGTTTTTAAAATAAGGAACAACCAGAAGTCAGATAGTTACAAGTCTGGATTATATGCATATTGAGGCATCAACTTAATATTCATGTTCTCCACATAAGAAACGACATAACTGGCGATGCGCGGTCTTGCATTATCGTGTTGTAACACTCAATTCTTCTTCAGGTGTGGTCGTTTTGTTGTCACATGTTTCTGCAGATTCTGCGGCATTGTTTTTTAGTAGTCCGCATTTATCGTAGTTTTTGGAGAAACAATGCTGATAGAAAAAAAAAAAGAAAAACGCAACCAACATGATCTTTCCCGCTGATTTTGATTTACGAACTAGGCCACTATTGCGATTTCCAAACAAAGCTTTCTGTTTTGATGTGTAGATCAAAATAGTGTAGCCAAGTTTCATCTCCAGTATCAACCCGTTGCATGACTTCTGGATCTTCGTTTATCATTTGCTTTAATTGTTGACAAACCTCAACTCGATGACCCATTTGTTTCTTTGTCAAGAAATGGGGAATCCAAGTTGAACAAACTTGTTTCATGCCCAAATGATGGGTTTAAAATTCTTTGAATTGATGATTTTGAAATGTGAACCATATCTTCGATATGTCTAATTGATAGGTGTCAGCCTTCTCGTATAATAATACCTATTGTATTGATATTTACCTCTGTAACAATCGTTGAAGGTCTTCCTTCATGCGCGATTAAAGCCGCGGACTCACGACCATCTGTATAAATTCTTTATGCCATACGTATATCGATTTCCCTAGACATTCATCTTTATAAGTCACTTGCATAAGACGGAAAGTCTCTCCGACTGACTTCTTCAGTCGACAGCTAAATTTAATGGTGCATTGTTGTTCCTCTTTCACATCCACTTTTCGAAAACTCACAGCGCGAAAACACTTGTTAGGGTTTCTCAAAACAAGGCTTATTAAACTGCGCACTACCGACGACGCATGCGTGATAAACAGGTGTAGGCGGTTGCTATGGTTACTACAACGACTACGGTTTTTCGAGACTCATGCCGAGGTCGAACGCAGTACTGCGCATTTTTTATAAAAACATTCTCAGTTGTTTTGGGATTTTAATATGTTTTTTAATTGCTACGTAATCTAACTGCTATGTATTATACTATATTATACTATTTACACTATACTGTATTATGCTATTTATATTATGTATTTTAATTGCTACATAATCTAACTAAAGTAAAAAAAAATTTCGTACGAGAAAACACGTTTCCTACTTCCAAAAGTAATAAATAAGCGAACTTACGTTTTTGTAATAGCCTACCATACTATGTGTAAGCCGCCCCGGTGGCGCAGTGGTCTTAGGCCTGGCCTCTGATCATTCGTCCGTAAGGGGTCCGGGTTTGAATCCCCGTGAGGCATGGATGTTGTGTTTGTCTTACGGCACTGGCTCTCTCCCTTCCCTGGAACCAGTGACCCTAAATTAGGGACGGGCGACTGCTTATAGCCCATTGAGTTGTTTACGGTGGTCGTTAAATCTCCAATCAAAAAAAAAAAAAAAGTACTATGTGTAATGGACGGGAAAGCTCATGTTAACCACACCGTTTGAAGCTGTAAGAGTGGCGCAACTTTTTTTGATTCGAATGGCCGGTGGTTGAGAAGATGTGAGAATGGTCATACGGCTGTGGTAAAAATCTTATGAACTGCCTTTTGCCGAATCTTCAAAACGCAGAAATCTCTCCCCGCGACAATGCACTATTATTAAAGCAATTTTTGGGTAGAGAGGGAAAACAGATGCAATACCTTCTGTGTCTCGTCGATAGCAGTTCAGTGCTTAAAGTTTCGGGCCACGAGAGAAATAATGAGCAAGCAGGGAAATCGGGTAGGAGAAATATGAGTTCGAATGTTCGCTTTTCTTTTTCGATGGCCAAACGTCATTTTTTTAGTACCAGACATATTCTCAAAGCTGAGATAATATACCGCTCGAAATAGGAAATTTCACACTAAAAAGGAATGCACGAATGGAAACGAAAAGGAATGCACGAATGAAACGTAAACAAATAGGTGGAGAAGAAGGGATTTAATTTCTCAGTGATTAGATGAATGTGATGGGCGAGGAGACAGGATAATATGACCTGAGTAAGTAGGTCATAATGACATGCTGGGCTTGTGCATTCGGCAACATGGCGTAACATTGAGTGGAAGAGTCCCCTGATGGTGTTCTGGGTATCGTTGAGTATACGTTGTTTATCTGTGTCCACAATTAACTGATATTACAAACGAGAGGGTAGTCCTGAGGAGTTGATTCGGCTACCAATGACGTTCCACACGTTCTCCATCGGGGAGAAGTCTGGAGATCGCGCTGGTCAGGGCAACATCTGTACACCATGCAGCCACTGTCTGCTGATGTTCGCAGTGTGCGGGCGTTTTGAAGTTTCGGCAAAAGGGAATTCATAAAATTTTTATTCTTGTTGAAACTGGGCATCAGGGATACTACGCAGATACAGAAAAAAAAAAAAAAAGAAAAAAAGAGGGCTATCGACGCATTGTCGTGCTGTCATTATACCGACTATGCGTGGGAGCGGGGAACGACCGTTGAAACTGATAAAGCCCCAAATCATGACACCAGGCTGAGGAATCGTATGACGCTCACACACGGCAGTCAGATCTTCCTGGTGACCATGTCGTCTCCAGAGCTGTCGTCTGCGACTTTCAGCCCTGAGACAGAAGCGAGACACATCGCTGAATACGACATGGTTAAATTCTTCACGTCATGCGTGTCTATTACGCCACCACTGCAATCTTGCGCGACTATGTGCTGCGGTGAGTGGCTGTCTTCCACAGTCTGACGAGAGCACAAAACTTCCGCCGCCCCGGTGGCGCAGTGGTCTAAGCGATGACCTCTGATCATTCGTCCATAAGGGGTCCGGGTTCGAATCCCGGTGAGGCGTGGATGTTGTGTTTGTCTTACGGCACTGGCTCTCTCCCTTCCCTGGAACCAGTGACCCTAAATTAGGGACGGGCGACTGCTTATAGCCCATTGAGTTGCTCACGGTGGTCGTTAAATCTCCAATCAAAAAAAAAAAAAAACTTCCTCAGCCAATCAGCGATTCACAGCCCGTGTCGATAGCAGGATGTCCATAACTGCCTGTACAACTCGTCGAATATCGGCCGTTCTTGATTGTGGAGCTGCTACAATTTTCCCTTGAATGCAGCGATCGAGGCCTTTGTTCATCCGCCTACGAGCAGTGTATTTTAATCTTTAGGTTTTTAAGCAAATCGGTGTTTGTTTATTCCCCTACTATGTTGTGCCAACTGTGAAATTTAGTATAGGAAGCATCATGTTCCGGGGCTGTTTTTCATGCTTTGGACTGGGCCTCCTGGTTCCGGTGCCCGGGAATTTTAACGCTGTGGCTTACAATGAAATGCTCGACAATTTTGTGCTCCTAAAATTATGCCAACAATTCAGTGAAGGTCCATTCCTTTATCAATAACACAATGCCCCCGTCCACAAAGCGGGTCCTTGCAGGAATGGTTTGATGAGATGGGTGTAGAAGAACATGACTAGCGTGTACAGAACCCAATCTCAACCCCATGTAACACCTTTGAAATGAATTGGAACGCAGACTGCAACCAGGCCGAATGGCCCGACGTCACTTATCACTCTTGTGGCGGAATGGAAGGCAATTCCGCAGCCACATACCAAAATCTACTGGAAAGCCTTCCCAGCACAGTGGAAGCTGTGATAGCAGAAAGGGTGGACCAACTCGATATTAAATCCTTTCTTATTACAGGGAGTTTGTAGATAAGCTAGTGTCAAGATACGTTTTGATCAGACAGCGTAGCAGGTATAAGAACATGCACATCAACTGCTTCAATCATAACATCACTTCACTTCACATACGGATGTTAGACTACATTATATTCGAAGTAAATTTCTCCGTCATTTCTGTCCACGCCAGGATTCGAACCTGGGTCCCCTCATTCCGGAATAAGTTGCTCTACCAATTGAACTACGCGGACGTTTTATTCTGATTCCTATCTGCCTTTATGTCGTGTGCGTCCTTCTGGCAGGTACGTCACATCTCCTGGTACGTTACAACATATCGTGCGGGCAAAACGTTGAAGGATGAGAAAGTACGCTTTAAGCGATGCTACAGTTGCAGAACTGTCAGAGAGAGGTCAGCGAGGGATCGAGTCCCGAGTGATACATGGATGGCGTGGTTTGTCTTACGGTGTCGGCTTCGCTACTTCCCTTGGGCCAACTGCCCTAAATCCGAGACGAGGAATTCTTATAGGCTTAGGTGCTCATGGAGGCTGTTTAATCTAGAACCAGAACGGTAAAAAAGACGGAAAAAGCAGCTATTGCAGACCAGTGGAGGACCCACGGGGGGATGCCCCCCACCCCTGGGCTGACAGAGCGGAAAATTATTACGTTGAAGTTTGAAACAAAAAAATAACGATACGCGATCTACATATACTTCTTAATCATGTACCGAATAATTATAACATACAATAATTACAAGGGAGTAGTTCTGTTAAATAAATATAGAAAAAATCTAACCAGAAAAATAATTTCATCTACTGTTTCTTCTAACTAATTATTTAACTTTCTTGTACTGTAACATTATTGCATGTAGGAACTGGATGAGAATAAATGCACAAAACCAACCTCCTTTCTTAATTGTTATGACTTCTGACTATTTTTCACGGTAAATTTGAAGAGGGAGGGTCACCCGCACCTTGGGAAAATTCTGTGCGCCACGGCCCACGGCCCATTCTCCCTTGAGACATTTTTGGGTGAGCTACTGATGCAGACACAGAGGAGCAGCAGTCACGCTCAAAGTAACGTGCACATAAATACGAGTACACAAATGGAAAAAAATTCCATTATGAAAATATTTTGAAAACGTTTGGAATACCAACACTGTCGTTATTCACTCAATATCAATCTTAAGCAATGAGTACATTCACACACGTTAATTGTTGTGTTTCTTGGCATGCTCGACCGAATTTGACAGCGTGCGAATGAGCTACAAATGTAGAGACTTAGAATACCCTTCCCGTTTGATCAGCAATTGTATCAAACTTACTATCATGGCTAGTCAAAGAAGAGCATAACTTTGGACATCGCAAATATTTTTCATGAAATTCAGATTTCAGATATTGCCAGACTTTAAACAGTACGCTCTTCTCATATGAAGAACACCTTGTCATGGAAACAACTTTAGGCTTTGGAATGAAGGCATTCACTTGCTTTTCCAAATGACTTAAAGAAGAAACATCAAGGTAACCTTGTGAATCTACTGAAGAAGAAAATCAGATTATTCCTGAATTTAAGTAAAACAGAAATTATGTACGTTATGGTAAAGTTCCAGTGAAAGGGGCAAATTCACAGGAAAAACTGACGAATTTATTTAGGATCAAGAATCAGTTGTTGTTCACCTGACTGCTAAACCTCTTGTTTCTGATTTAAGACGCAATTCTCCAAATCAAAAGGAAATCAATGATTCATTCTTTTCAATAGATTGATACCAATGAGAAGCCTGGAAATTATTAAAATTTGATAGATACACAGGACAATTGTAAGGTTTCCTCTCCTTCAGCTGACACCGTACGTATTAACGGAAACGAAAGTAAACATGCACCTTTTGCATGCGTAACAGAAGAAAGAGTCCTTTTCTTTTCTAAAGATACTACTGGAATAAGGAATAGCGTATAATGTTATGAATGAGGGTTTTTGAATGTGCGCCATCACCGGACTTCATGGCCACTTATTCGGATTCATGTTCCGTAAAAATTATTTTGAACTGCATCAGTGTCTCCAATTAGTTCTCCCTTTTCCAAGTGGAAAACCGTTTATTCATGGATAGATGCTGTTATTTCTTTTTAAGTGGGGTAACTCATTTAAAAAGAAATAACAGCATCTATCCATGAATGCATCTATCTATATACAGCAGAAGGATGATCACGGTTTTTGAGTTTAACGACCTTAATGATCCCTTAAGATTATAAAGAGTCACTCATGCCTAACTTAGGTCCGCTGGTTCTAGGGAGAGATATTCGAAACCAGGCTTACGTGTACGAAATTTCAAACCCTTAGCCATTAGATCTTAATAATCATTTATAATGATTAATAAAATAGTTTAGACCCCGAAAATACATTTCTGATAACGAAAGTCGCGAATGGAAGGAACTCTTGTGAACTGAATGTACAAATTATTGCATGGGCAATTATTATTACCTAATAAAGTATTATTCCACCGTTTGCCCTCGCAACAGCAGTCAGACGCCTCTGTGAGGGCTCAGAGAGGTGGGATCGCCGTCCATGAAGAGAGGATCACCGGTTGTAGAACATCCTCAGTTGCCGTGGGCTTGATGGATTCGACCATACCTTTCCAATTCGTCCCACAAATTCTGAATGGGGTTGAGGTTCGGCGATCGAGTGGATCATTCGAGTTCAGTAAACTCACTTGAATGCTCCTGGTGCTAATTGACCGCCTCTCGGGAAGCATTTGGTGTGGTGATATCCAGTTGAAAGATGACATCTGGATGTGGTAAGACAATCATTACGAACGAGTGTAGATGTTTGGCGAGGGTGTTCACATACCTTATGTCGGGTACGGAGGTCTCGATGGGCACAAGGGGCCCCAAATAAGCCCTTATAAACCCACAGCAAACTACCTCGACGGGTACAAGAGGCGCCCAAAAAATCCCATGTAAATTCACACCTAACTATGTCGACGGGTACAAGCCCCCTCCCCCAAGAAAGCCCATGTAATCTTATATCAAACTGTCTCGACGGGTACAAGGGGGTACAAAGATGCCCTTGTGAACTCACACCAAGCTGTTTCACCGCCTACATCTGTACATACGGCCTCAACTTGGAAAGCTGCGTTCATCGCTTCGTATAGAAATCCACCATCCCATCGATGTGATAGAGTTGAAACCGTGATTAGCCAGACCAGATGACATTTTTCCAGTCCTCCGCACTCCAGCTGTGATAAGCTTTTGGAACCTGCAGCCAAATCATTCAGTGCTTTGCAGTTGAAATAGGACACGATGTGAATGTCGACTGCCACTATTTCTTCCATGGTGAGACGGATAACATTTGTGCACAAGCTTCTGAATGCTGTTCCATTAATTTCCAACATTATCTACTCCGCGGTAGCCGAGCGTTTCGTTGTAACAATGCGGAATAGTCTGTGTTCACCTCAAAAGTCAATTGTACGTTTACGGCCACTTTTCTAGCGTTGGTTGGAAAAGTTATCGTATTTCACGAAATCTTGGTAAGCACAACCACGACGCTCTGACGTGGAAATCTCAACAGTTCAGTAGTTGCGGTGATAGAACCCGCCTTTCTCGCAGCTACTATCTGACCACTGTCAAACTCACTTACGGCACTGCTTTTACCCGTGATTACTTTTCCGTGACTATGCTCCTGTGCATAGAGACCTGCTCTATTTATAAACATTGATAGTTTCAGCACCCCACGTGACCGGACGCGATACTTTGCATATTTTTATCGGGGTGTATATAATAAAATTCCATTGAATGTAATACGAGCTGCTGCTGAACAACTGAACGATCAATTCCAATAGGTATTCTGTGACATATATATTCTCATTTAACTTTCATTTTTAGTCCCTGTTCGGGCGCTAATATAACGTACAAAAAATTTCAGCGCCGGACATCGATTCCGGGTTCCCTCACTCCGGAGTAAGTCGCTCTCCCAACTGAGCTACGCGGACATGTGCTTTCACTGCTATCTGCCTTTATCTTATGTGCGTCCTGCGGTGCGGTGCACCACCGCAGAACGTCGAGACAGGAAAAAGGAGAATCCCTTCTTTAGGGCTTCGAAAAGATAGATCAGTGTGATGTTACGTCCCACACACCAAATGGTCTGGGATTTCTCAAACGCGCACTCTTCATTGGATGACTGCCTACAGCGACACATGGTCCCGGCTAACCCGTGGGCCCTGCCCCCGGCCCTCTTTCGAAGAGGTGGGGTGGGAGATTTGACTTGCCTGCACCGCAGGACGCACATGAGATAAAGGCAGCTAGCAGTGAGAGCCCATGTTCGCGTATCTCAGTTGAGAGAGCGACTTACTTGGGAGTGAGGGAACCCGAATTCGTTGCCCGGCGGGAAAAAACCTTGTACGTTATAACTCTTCTCAGTTGGACCAGCTGAAGGGCATACTTGCTGAGAAATATCCAGAAATGGTCAAAAGGAAGGTTGTTGTTTTCCCCCAGGAGAACGCTAGACTTCATGTTTCTTTGGTCACCAGGATCAAATTGTTGGAATTTAGCTCGGACCTTCTGCCTCATCCTTCACCCGATCTTTCGTCATCAGAGTTCCATCTATTTATTTCTGTAGAACTAGCTCAACGGAAAGAACTTCGCTTCATTTTAGTCCCACAAAAGTCATCTTGCCCATTTCTCATTTCCTTTACCATAAAGTTTGCAAAATTTTGGATCAATTGAATCCTCAAGCTACACTATAGATGGTGGGAGGGGTAATAAAAAATAATGGTGTCTACATAACTAAATAAAATGGTAATGGTATATAAAAGTTTTGTCTCTCACTCTTGTTTACAAATGCAAAAAAGGTGTTTCACACAGCTCAGTAGTTCACCATTTAAAATGTGGGAGAAAAGATATTACAAAATATCAGTAAGCGGAAAACTTCTTTGTAGAACTGCAAATTGCTAAAGCTTTCCCAGGAAACGCAAGCATTTAGCTTTCGTGATTTACTAAGATACCAAGGGATAAATATTCTAATTCTTGTTTGCGAGTTTGCTATAGATTTGTTCTGTTTCACGAGAATTACGCTGTCCCTTTTCTATGGCTTTCTTATTGTACACGCCTCTGCGTTTCAAAAGAAATTGCTACTTTTAATACACTTGAACTTATGTTTTTTATTTATGATTTTTTCTTTAAAAGAAAATGCCAATTTGTGGGGAGAGGGGGTGAAAGATGAAAATTTGTTTAAATACAATGCTTAAAATAGTTCACGTGCATTAAACACAGTTAATGGCCTAGTAAGCATAAATTAAATTGTAATTAATTAAAAAAAATAGGATACCATGATTAACTATGATCCTAAACATTAACTGCAATTTTCCGTAAAAGTAAATTAACTCCTTTAACATAATATTGATTCAGGTAAAAAAAGATAATGAGCTAGCATCGAAACAACAGTGGGAGAAAGTTAGATAATGTTCCCCACACAACTGTTCCTTTTTAAACTGAAAACCTACTCTTCAGTAGATATGACCAATGTAAAAGAACCTCCTACTTGCATACATAAGGTAAACTTATGAAGTCACTCTCACAAAAAAAGGGTTGTGTTAGAACACGACCCCCCCCTTTTTTTTTTGGCACCTTTGAACCAAGAGAAACAAAAGAAAGGACATGTTGAATTGATCTTCTCTACGGTGGAAAACTGGAACGTGAGTGGGACAACTGACTGAATACAGACACCTAGAGGTGAACGGAATTAAGAAAACCAGTAGAATCTTTATCAGATCCCTCATAAATCTATTAGTCATGCCACAGACTTGTAAGCAGGTATCAATGCGTTTTCTTTATTATATTTCTAACAGAAGTATCTTTTTACGCTCCTGATGTTTGTTTTTATCTTTTGTAATAATAAAAATTTTTCATGATTCATGCAGAAAAAATTTCGCCCTCTTTTGTCCTGCAGTTGCACACACAATCTTCAGGTCAGAATTTCACCCCAACAGGTCATTTCTCCTAGATTTTATATTACTTCCCATGTATTTTTGTTTCAAGGTAGTCTTACCGGTTTCAGATTCTAAGAAATGTTTTCTTTCTTGTCTTCTTTAACGTTCTATTCGTAGTAAATGTCTCTACGGAATTATTGCATTCGATTCAGATACACTGTGCAGTAAATAAATTAATAACTACTCTTCCAGATTCCCTCCGAGAAAAACCGCAATTTATACATATTTTACATCGTGGGTCAGCTGACATATTAGCTTCGGTAAGATTAATCTTGTTCTCGTTGGCAGACGAAAAGGTATCTTCTATTATCAGTACTATTATAGAAGCTGGATACCCTGGTGAGGAAATAGGTAAAAACGGCACTGATGAGAAATGCATTTAAAGAACATATGACATATGTTCTTATTTAACTTTCGCTAATGTTTGCTGTATCTTATATAAATTTGGGTTCTCACTTATTATTTTCTCAGAAATTAACGTCATGTCTGAACTCTCAAACGTTTCATCTACATGTGGCATCACTGAAAGTCAGTCAGGTCAGGACTCAACTAAGAAAAACAAATCGTGTACTGAGTTTAAAGGATGTGTTAGGAATTTTCAATGCTAGATTTGTCTGATATTTGATACCTAATACACTCACGGACAATGAAATTTGAGCATCTAGAAGAAAACATGCTACAACCACGAAACTTTGCAAATAACTAGAGTGCGTGCCGGTATGCAAATGATCCAAGTTTGGTGCGATTGCGTATTACCTAACACCCTGTGGTGGCGCTGCAAGCATGAACCGGCAGCCTTATAAACCGGCGTGTACTCGATGCCCCATGAAAGCGAAAAGCACCGACCGACGCAAGCAAGAGAACAGAGTGACAAGAATGCCGGGTAGATGCCAGATACGTCGATTTACGCAACTTACGGACTTTGAGAGAGGCCTGGTCATCGGGCTGAAAACCGCAGGGTGGTCGGCGCCGTATAGCCCACCACGCCACGTGGATCGTTCCGACCATGCCGTCCGACAGTGTTGGGAGCAGTGGACACGTGATGGCACTGCCACACCGCTGAGCGGCTCCAGACGTACCAGGAGGGCCACCGGTAGAGAGGATTGACGGATCGTGCGCCAGGCACGAACGGATCCCGCGGGGACCTGGCTCACTATACAGGCAGATGTAGCTGCTCCTGTGTGCCCACGAACCGTTTCTTGACGCCTCGCGGAAGTGAATCTGCGATCCCAGCGCCCCTTACGTGTGCCGCAAAACCCGAACATCGCCGGCGTCGCCGGCCACAGCGACTTGGAACGCCACAAACTGGCAACGTGTGGTGTTTAGCAATGAGTGCCGCTTCGCTTTGGGGACAGATGATTTTCGTGTCCGGGTATGGAGGCCCCCGGGTCAACTGCACAATCCCAACCTTGCAATCGAACGCCACACCTCTCCCACTGCAGGCATTATGGTCTGGGGAGCCATTGACTACGATAGCCGATCAGCTGTAGTAGTGGTACGTGGATCATTGACGTGCCAGCGGTATGTGGATGAGATCCTACGGCCCCATGTGCTCCAATTTCTGGCCGCGATTCCAGGTATGCTATACCAGCACGATAATGCCCTCCCGCAATGGCTCGGGTTGCCGAGGACTGCCTACGTAATGTCCAGACACTTCCATGGCCTACCCGCTCCCCGGACATGTCCCTTATCGAGCATGTGTGGGACCAGTTGAAACGCCGGCCGCCGCCGTGCCGCACTATCCGGGATTTGGAGCACCCCATTCAACACGTTTGGGTCATTCTGCCGCAGGACAACATCAGGCGTCTGTTCGCCTCCATGCTGTACCATATTTGCAGCATATATCCCCGCACGAGGCGGTGCGACGCGCTATTGAAGATGACCGGACTGCGTGCCACAGATCCCTCTGTAATTGTCCTGCAGCTCTGTTTTTGCAATCATGTGTATCATTCATCTGTATCATTACGTCCATAAAATTTCAGTTCAATCCGATGTTTCCTTCTTGGTGAGCAAATTTCATTGTCCGTGAATGTATATGTGGCGTTGTCTTGTTATTAACTTGTTCTTCGTTAGTATTCCGCACGACGTTATCTTGTTACCTTGTTCATCATTAGTTAGAGAGTAACTTCGTTAATATTAACTTTCTTCAACTACTAAGCAATATATTTATTTTTCATATTTGTCTCTGATTGTGTCTTAAACATTAATCATTATTTTCTTCAAGAAACAAATAAAGACCATAATCTAGACACTTGCAAGTACTTTCTGCTTACATTCGTTTTTCCTAGTGTACTAAAACATTATAAACGGATGTGCTCGTGTAAGATTCAAGTCATTGCAACCGTTCCAAATATCTGAGGAACGATTTTCAGGTGTTCTTAAGCAAGTGCTATTCAGTTGTAGATGTCATCATCATCATCATCATTGTCAACCATTATCAATCCACTGCTGGACGAAAGTCTCCCCAAGTTTCCTCCACAACGGTCTGTCTTGTGCCAGTCTCCTCCATGTCACCCCTGCATACTTTTGAATTTCATCCACCCATCTCCCACGTGGTCTTCTTCTGGGTCTTTCCTGTCCCTTGGAATCCAATCTAAAATTTCGGCTGTCCATCGATGATCTGTCCTTCTGGCAGTATGTCCAGCCCATTGCCATTTCAGGGATTTAACTCTGACCATGATGTCTTCCACTCTTGTCATTTTTCGGATCCACGAGTTCCTCTTCTTATCTCTCCTGGTTACACCAAGCATGCACATCTCCATGCTACTTTGAGTTGTCTGCAGCCTTTGTATGTCTCTTTTAGTTAAGGTCCACGTCTCTGCACCATACGTAAGCACTGGAAGGATGCATTGATCAAACACTTTTCTTTTAAGACATAATGGCATATTGCTCTTGAAAATTATGCTGTTTCTTCCAAAAGCTCTCCAGGCAAGTTTTGTACGCCGATTAATTTCTTCACCAATGTGACCCTCACTTGATATCTGCTGTCCAAGATAAACGTACGTGTCTGTTATCTCCAGCTTTTCTCCATCAATCGATAAATCTTCATTTCTTGTAAAAGCATTGTACATCACTTTTGTCTTCTGAAAGTTCATTTTTAATCCCACTTCTTTACTCTTGTCAGCAAGTTCCTGGATCATACTCTGCAGCTCTGATGGGGTAGTTGCAAAAATGACTACGTCATCAGCAAAACGAAGGTGGGTTAGATAATCTCCATTAATCTTTATCCCCTTGTTTTCCCAGCTCAGCGACTGAAAAACACCCTCCAATGTGGCATTAAAGAGCTTCGGAGATATGGTGTCACCTTGTCTCACTCCCTTTCCAATTTTTACGTGTGTTGTATTTTCAAACAGCCTAATCTTTGCACTTGCATTTTCATAGATGTTATTAATAATATTAATGTATGCATCTTCAATACCGCAGGTTTTCAGAGCCATTATAACTGCTGATGGTTTCACCGAATCAAAGGCTTTTTCATAATCGATAAAAGCCATGCACAATGGAAGTTCATATTCCCTCGCTCTTTCAATTAGTTCTCTCAGCACGTGGATATGATCTATTGTGCTGTACCCACTCCTGAATCCAGCTTGTTCTCTCGGTTGAGCCATGTCCAGTGTTACCTTCAAGCGGTGTGAAAGAACTTTAGTGAAGATTTTATAAACTACTGATAGGAGGCTGATAGGTCTGTAGTTTCCAAGATCCTCAATGTCACCTTTCTTATGTAGCAGGATCATTGTAGCGGTGTTCCAATCCTCAGGAATCTTTCCTTCATTAAGGCATCGAGTGAAAATTTGGGCGAGTACTGTTTCGATTTCTCCACTTGCTTCTTGTATGATGTCTACAGTAATTCCATTTTCTCCTGGAGCTTTTCCCCGCTTCATGTTCTTGATTGTATGTGCAACTTCTGCTGGAAGGACTGGAGGAACTCTGGTACTGGTACCTTTCATGATGTCTGGAGTGCATGTATCATCCCTTTCATATAATTTGGAGTAGAAATCTTTCACTCTTGTCAAAATTTCGCCTCGATTTCTTGTTACAGAACCATCTTCTTTTCTCAGTGCCATAATCTGTTTTCTTCCCTTACTGAGATGTCCCTTTGCTATCTTTAGGCTTTGGTCGTTTTCAATTGCTTTCCTCACTAGTTCACAGTTGAATTTTTTTACGTCTTCAGTGATACTTTTTCTTACTGTCTTGCATAGCTCTATATATTCCACTTTGGAAGTCACATCTTCTTTAGTTGTCCTCATCTCTCTTCTTTTTGCATCAACATTTTCGTTTTTCCTGATAATTTATTTACATGCAACTTGTTCTTAGACCCAGCTAAGTTTGTTGCTGTTTCCATAAGAGCTTTGGTTACTTTTCTGTTAACATCAGAGATGTCCACTTCTTCCGATGTTAGGCCTTCTAAAGCAGAGAACCTGTTCTTCAGTTCCAACTTGAAGGTATTATGGTGTTTTTTAAGGTTGGTTATGTCAATAGATTTTGTTTGTCTTATGAGCTTGCCACGTTCAAGTTTAGTGTTGAGGTGCATCTTACATCTCACCAATCTATGGTCACTACCTGTGTTGAACTTGTTTAGCACACTGCAGTCTTCTATGACGAATTTTTTGTTACACATAATAAAATCAATTTCACTTGTCGTCCCATTTGGATGTCTCCATGTCCATTTCCTGTGTGGCTTTTTCTTGAAGAAGGAGTTCATGATGAAAAATCCTTCTGCCTCTGCAAACTCAACGAGAGTATTTCCACGCTGGTTTCTGTTGCCGTGACCGAATTTACCTACTGAAGTTTCATTCTGTTGCCGTTGCCCTATTTTTGCATTGTGTAGTTCCAGTTATATCGGAATAACTTGTTTGACGACTAACAGCCTTTGACAATGTCTTTCACTGACAATGAATTGCTTAGAAATTTCCTTTAACATTAGCCACAAATTTAATGTATTATTCCAAAATCTCAGTAAATGGAAATAAATTTTACTTGTGATCTTTACTCTACTTTTAGCCCCAGAACAACAGAGATTTAAATACTTGGCCCCATAAAACATCAAATTTTGTTGTAATATGATTGTCCTTCCTCACGCAAAACGATGATTTGATAAACTTACCGTAAAGTGGAAAAATGTAATTATAAGACTACTTTCGCATTAGAAGTAATAAAAAAAACTTGATGATTACTATGTCTGCCATTCCATATTTTCACTTTAATTCATTTTTCGTATTTTCAAGTGCGTTGTGCGTTTGCATATCTATAAATTTTCGTACGTTTATGAGGGCATGTCTTAACCCCTACTGTTTAGAAAAGAACGAAAGACTTTTCTAAACAGTAGGCTTACACTATATAAATTTATAGAACGCATTTTCACTAAAGTAACTCTTTGCTGTGTTGTAAGAAATAAAGAGGTAGATCGCCATGAAATAAGCTTTCTTCTGTCTTTCTTTTTTGAAGGTGGCTGTAGCCAATATGTACAGTACAAAACACTTTTTCCTTATGTGTACATAGGCTATGTCAATTTTTCTCAGCTTCCTGTTACACAGTTTTTCCCTCTCGCCATATCTATGTGTATGTTTAGGCCTGATGCTTCCAGCAATAAATTTTCCACCAAATGCGAATTCTGCTAAGACATCCGTTATAAGTTTGCATCAGTGGCGTAGCCGGGAAGGCTGGGGGAGAGGGAGGGGGTCGTGGTTTGGAACCCCCTGAGGGGTGATTGAGCACGAATTCAAAGCGATATATATGTGTATACGAGGCTTTCACCAATGAACCAAACCCATGGACCCCCACTTAAGAAGTCGTATATGAAGTTGTATTACTGTTTTAATTAAAAGTTTAGTGAAGCGCAGTCATTTAAAATGAGCATGATGCTTTTCCCCTTATTTATTTATTTACGGTCCAACACTTAGAAATCTTATCTCTATATATTCAGTCGTAAAATTTCTCTCGTCATTTAATAACGCTTTTCCACAAAATGGACATATTAATCAACTTGTGGTAACAATTCCGTATCTTACAGTAAGCATTCGTTTGCATATTGTCAGTCATCAGTTAGAATACATTTTCAAAAAAGCTAGAATGCTGCAATCTGCAACTCAGGTGGCCCAGAGGTCAGAGGTGTTGGTTTCTGACTAGTCGTACGAGAATGACCTGAGTTCGAGTTCTGGATGAGGCGTGGGTGATGTGTCGAGCGAACAGCGTGAGCTCTCTCCTTATCCTGGAACCAGGCTCTAAATTAGGGGCGGGAGAACGCTTATAACCCTTAAGCTGCTCGTGGTGGTCGTTATGCCCCGAATAAAAAAGAAAAAGGCTAATTTTGTGGCACTTGATTTTTGTTGAACTACTGTTAAACTAGTGGCGAACGTGATGCTGGGGGATGTCTGGCCATACGTGGACTTTTAAAACCGAGTCCTAAGACAGATGACTTAGACCTACAACCATCGCATACACGTGACATTGTTCTTTTACAAAGGTACCATTATAACACCGCTGACTAATGATTTTTACAGTATGTATCGTAAGTCCCTGTTTCGAAAACCTCGGAAAAAACCCAGTCGTTTGACTTATCAAAGTTTGCTTCGCCACGGCCTCACCTTATGCTTTCCAGCCAGGAGCCTAAGGGCAGGGCGTGTGCTGAAGCGCACAGAGATATGCTGATATCTGTATCAGTTCACAACACGTGAAGGCTCTTACTGAGAGCAACGAAATTCTAAAATACTCTACGACATGCTGACTCAAATATGCCTACGTCTCAGACAGGGATGTGCTTGCAGCTGGTTACAAATACTTTTATTCCCAGTAATCTTTCTCGACTTGTAAGCGACGGAAAAACATTTACTATTTGTGTGAGGATGTTTCAGTACTGTTGTTATATTATTAGTTTTTCGCTTGTCTAGTCCCCCCACCCCACCCTTATGGGTTTACCTCGCTTTTAACTGAAACACGCCTACTAGGAGCGGTGTGAAAGAGACTAGGAAACAGTAGCCTGCGTTGTATTGGGGTCATCGGTTGGCTTGGAAAAAATCTTCTTGGGAAGTTGCTTTGGTGAAACTACAAACGAACGGTAACGCCCAGCCAAGTTCGCTGCGTTTCAATGTTAATTCCCCTGAAGAGAAAAACGTTCTCTAACCAAAAAATCGCCTAGTTGCTGAAAGTGAGGACTTACTGTATCTAGCATATTGCCCCAAAATCGAAGTTTATGAAACAGTCGTGAAATGATGCAGAGTATGAAACAAACAAACTGAATTTTCACTTTTCAAAATGTTTGTTTTACTTGTTTAGCTCGCTTTTGAAAATAAAAAAAGGTGCGAATTTGAAGTTTCGCTGTGTCAGCAGTCCGATCGTCTGTAGTCACCACATTTGTACACCTATCAGTCAACATGAAAAATGATTTTTACATTAGGCAGCTTGCAATACTAAAACGAAGATTCATATCTTCATTTCCTGGTGCATAATCTAGGGCTCGTAGATGAAGACACTATTGAATTCAAAATCTATTTTGTCCATATCGTTGCTACTTGAAATCCGATTAAAAAGTTGCTTGTTCTTGTAGACATCACTTAGCATGAAGACCAGTTTGCGTTGGCTTTTTACTTCAAATAATTCACAGTATTTATTATTCACTATCAGGGGCGTAAATATGTTTTCTATTTTATCTCTGCTTTCAGAAGTCCTATTCTGAAAATTCACTTTTCGTCGGATAACGCTTATGATGAAAAGTATTTTGCATACAGTTTCAAAATTTTGGTAACTTACTGTTTTGTCACTATGGGGAGCAAGTGCATATTTCTGTTTGCTATACATTTGCAGCCGTATCTACGTTTCTAAAAACCCGATAGGAAAAATCTCTTTTTTTCGATTAGATGCCCCTCGTCACAAAAATCATTTTTATGCGTAAGTCCTATTCAGAATAATTTCCCACTAGTAAGCATACATTCTTATTTTATTTTTCTCCATATTCCTTTCTTCTACAACACCTATTTAAAATTCTTTTCTACGTCAAATACTATTCACTTCAGGGAATAGTTTACACATATTTTTGATTTTAAAAAAATGCAGAGTTCTGCCGCTAGGTGCCGTAAGTGTGCATTCCTGCTTTCAATTTTAGGTCTTTCTAAAGATCCAATTGAAAAATCATTCTTTGCTTTAATGAAGATTGAAAGCATTATCCACTGTATACAATGTGCAGTTTTTCAGCTAAGGGGCGGACAAGTTCAAATTGTTTTCTTACTATTCCTGCTTCTAAAAGTCATACTTAAAAAGTTCCCTTTCTATTACATAGCTCACACTATGAGCATATTAGGTGTTTATTAATACACAGTCCTCAGAGTAGCGGGCAAATATTTTATTGCCCACTACTCTGAGGACTATGAATATTTTAATTTGCAATGGTCTTTCTGTTTCTAAAATTTCGCTCGAAGAAGTTCTTTCTTGGTCGGATATCATTTACCATGGAAGACATTTTGTGCCATTGTCTTTTTTAAACAACTTATAGTTTTCTCTCTTTTGGCGTGTATTTATGTTAGGATTTTATCCATATCTTTGCGTTTAAATCTTCGCTTAGAGAATTCCCTTTGCTTCTGATACTTTCCACGGCCAGAAGCATTTTGCGTACAATTTTAGATTATTCATAACGCACATATCTTGCCGTAGTAGGCGTAGGTGCATCATTTTATTAAATATTTTATTGATTCTATAAAACCAGTCAATTGTATTTGTACTTAGTGTCATTCACTATGAAGAGCATGGCGTTCATTTTGTATTTTAAACAAAGCGTAGTATTTCCTCCGGTGGCATAAATGCATTTTCTTTTTCGTAGTTTTTCTGCTTTTCTGTAAAAAAAATTATGTAAGAAAGCTTCCATTATGGGGAAACAGTTTGTTAACACATTTCTAGCTTTCCGTAATTCTCAGGTCTGTCTATAAGGATAGAAAATAGATCCGAAGTCACAGCTCCGCTTCAAAAATTTCGATTTGAAGAATTTTTTCTGCATAGGACAGCAGCCATTGTGGCAGATTCTTTCATTAGAAATACAATAATGTGTTTCTCTTGGTCATCAAATTTTCATGTTTTAAAGTCCGACTGAAAACCCTCTTTTTTGTGTGTGTGTGTGTGCTTCTGATACGAGTAGATAGATTTCTTTGTTTACACTACTATCTGTTAATTTTTTGCTAGAAACGGTTAACGGTACTGTTTTTTGAAGCTGTTTCTCTGCTTCTAAGACGCCGATTTAAAAGTCGTTGTTTCTTTTATAGCACATCTTTCTCTACCACGAACAGAGAGATTGTTTGTTATAACAAATAGTATAACTGCACTACTGATCCGAATTTATTGGCTTAGAATAAAAATAAAAGTTTTCCAAGCTTTCCAATATCAACCAGATGGCTTTTTTCAAGGAAGGTAGAAAATAAAATTTTTAAGAAGGTTGACAGTAGTTTGCTTGTCTTTTTTCTTTTGAAAAAGTCATTTGGTTGATGTGCGAAAGCTTGGAAAATTTTGTTTATTCTATGGAAATAAATTTGGATTACTAGTACAGTTGCACTATTTTTAAGTATAGTTGGTGTACAGTTCCTTGTTATTAAATAAATCTTCAGCTGTAAGGTTTAGTTTTTCAACAACTGTTCTGCGATTATTATTACGTTTTACATTACTACACATTTAAAGAATACTGTGTCATCTTTCTTGTTGTATAAATTTTGTTCTTCTATACCTTCCCATAGACAAAAGGGAACGTTGTTTTGCTTTCCTTTTTTTTTCATGTAAGACGAAAAACGGTGCATTCTCTGAAACTCTTTTTAACTACGTAAGACCTGTGGAAATTTCAGTTGTCTTACTTGAAAACACAATTTCACTGATCGAAAACGTTACTGTTGATATTTGAAACTAAAACACGCCTATGTATTTCGAATTTTTTTACAGTGGAAAGAGAAAACTTCGTTCTATTTATCTAACACAACTAACATTCCAACGACATCGAACTTTTCATTAAAAAACATTCACATATTGTGTGCGAATGTGGGTATAACGTTACGTCCTTCACTTTTAACACATTTTTTTTTATTATGTTGCTCTGTATAAAGAATAAAAGTAAAAGTAGAGGAGAAATAGTTGCAGAAGACCATTAGAGGGTAGTGGACAGAAATTAAAAGAAACAACAGCAGATCAAAGAAGAAAGGGCGAATCGAATTAATGATTCAATTTCTGTGTCAAAAATTATCGGTGTGAGGCCTAGTCACTGCCGGATTAAGGCCTTAGTGGGCCACTAGGCTAAAATGTTTGACTGAGCCCCTAAGTTAGGACATTTAACTAGGCCCTTAGGCTAAGAGATCTTTTTTTTTTTTTTTTGATTGGAGGTTTAACGACCACCGTGAGCAACTCAATGGGCTATAAGCAGTCGCCCGTCCCTAATTTAGGGCCACTGGTTCCAGGGAAGGGAGAGAGCCAGTGCCGTAAGACAAACACAACATACATGCCTCACCGGGATTCGAACCCGGACCCCGTTCGGACGAATGATCAGAGGCCACTGCGACACAGGGGCGGCACTAAGAAATCTGAATGGACCCCACAGAACTTATGATGAGGAATCATTATGAAGTCCGTTAAAATACGAAACTGTATTAATATGCTTGTGATAATGAATACGTAGGGCATTATTCAAACTAATAATACATTTTCTGCCGAGTTTTCATAAGTCACTTTATTTTCCATTGTTCTCATAAGAATATGAGTTAAAAACTTAAAATTCCCAGATTTTGTCTTAGATTTTCTAATGATTTACCATTATACACCTTTCTTAGTGCATATTTGTTGTTATGCAAATGAAGCCATAGGGTACTTCGACCATTAACGAATCCAAGTGCAAATTGGCAGGTGTGGGTGGATGGTAATGAGAAGGCTGAAACTGTCTCGCCGAGTCCAGTGGCGTACTCAGAAATTATTTTTGGGAGGTGCATATCGTCGCCGCAATGCCAAAACCACCAATGCGAAATTTTGTAGTTTGAAATATCGCTATTTGAAAATTAAATTTGATCAAAGAATCACTTTTGCAATTACGTCATACTGTTCAAGCACTATACATAACATTTACATCAAGTTGCATCTGTATCAGTGAATTAAATTTTATAGTTGCATCTGTATCAGTGCATCTGTATCAGTGAATTAAATTTTATATGATTAAGTTAAGTCAACAATCGAAAAATTCTCACAATTTTGATTTTATCACTGCAGCTATTCTTTCTTAAAGTGATGTGCATGAGAACAGGCATTTTTATTTTTCTCAAATACTATGAATTAGAAAGTAATGTTCATTCTACGTTTTTGTTTTCCTCCAATGGTATGTACTCAATATAATAGGCCTACCTCCTCCCTCCCCCAGGCCCCAGCCCCCACCATTCATTAGCTTTACGCCCTCACCACTACAACACCAGTTTGCTCTCTTCTTTCTTTGGTGGCATACAAGTGGAAAATGCGCACGGGAAAGGGGGGGTAGGCATTAATAATAGGCATATGCGATCTCGTCAGATCGTTTCGAATAAAGGAGTAACTGATGGCAATTTAAGGAAGACCAGAATGGCGACAATAGCAAAATAACGTCACCGACAAATTTTGCCAATTTTTAATACTACACAAAATAATTTTGGGAGGGGGTGTATATGGCCCTCTGCACCCCCTCTGGGTACGCCATTGTCGCCGACTCCGCTGCGCACAGCGACATGAAATCTTTACCCTTGGTGCCTGAAAATCTGCTTTGAAATCTGCTCGTCTTCCATCCTGTTTCTCACCAAGTGGAAATCATACGAGACAAAAGTAAAACTGTTTTATAACCCCGTCTCTCTCTCTCTCTCTCTCTCTCTCTCTCTGTATTATTTACCCACGCATACCTCCTAGGCCCTTGGTAATGATGGGCCCCAAGGCTATATAGCCCCTATAGACCCCTCCTCAATCTGGCCCTGGGCATTGTGCTAGTGCAATTGGTGACGATTTTACTTTAATGAATGACAGTGCACGTGAACACCAAACAAGGCCGAGTAGTCAATGCCCGGAAGGACAGAAAGGTTTGGCCAACTTGTACTTCATTTTCTTCAATGCACTTACAAGATTTCAGGTTACTTTCCTTAATAGTTGCGTTTCACGGTCATATGTAAATCATTTATAATGCATTTGTATGATTTCTTATGTAGGAATGTGTAGCACCTTACTGTATCCTTCCTTATATTTCGAATAAACTTGATCGCATAGTTCTTCATTATTATCTTTTCCGTTTTTCAGGACGAACTTTTGACGAGCAGTGTATTCTGTTCGCCAGTAGCCGCTAAATGATTTGCAGTAACCGCAATTTGTGATTAACTCCATGATGAAAAATTCAATGTAAAGCTCAGTTCTAGTTGGAAATATTAGGAAATTCCCTTTTCTATTCTATGAATTCAATTTCATCACCGTAAAAACAGTAGCATGTAATGCAAAATATAAAAATGTGGAATTACATAACAGAATATTCTCAGTCTAAAACGAATAACTACATCTAAATAAAAGAGATGATTCGTACGAACGTCTGTAAACACTCCCTTTCTGAGAGCTAATGAACTCGCTTGACATACATTTATTTTCATTTTACTTTGATAAATGGCTTAACGCCAAATCTCACAGTTGTTTCTTTTATTCTCAAGTTATTATTTAAAAATCCGTTTACAGAATCTGAAATATGTTAATACCAAATTAAGTTTCCCTTGTTGCCATATCACCATTTCGAGATGTTTTTAAACTAGTGTACGTGAAAACAAAAGCGTATTTCATCAATTAAGATGATGATCTTCCAGTAAGAACTTTTATTTATTTCTCTTAGTTTTATTAAGTTCAACCGACGCAGTTTAAATTTTCAAATCTTATTTGCATTAACTGAAGTTCTGTTAAACTGCAACAAAGCAGCTGTGTTTAGAAATTTCGCATTTCTTTTTATTTATTCGATACGCTGCTGTAGTCTACCCTAGAGAAAAATCTCTTCCATTTTTATATCATGGAAACAACTGAGGATTAACTCTAGTGAGACCTATAAACTAAACACCTTTGTGGTACAACTGAATCTGACCCCCTATCTTTAAAACGGGGTGAATTCTTTTTTTAAGTCGAGGCGTTAACACTGGTTTGTTGTTAAGAGAAACTGCAGCTCGAAATATGTAATGGACCAACATAAAAAATCGAATTAAGCAGTTCTTACACAGTGAATAAACAAAGACATCGCTCTTTCCACGTTTAGCAACGCACAGCAACCGAAAAATTGTTATTCGGCCGCAGAGTTTTATTCTCTGGGACGAATGTACCATACTGAAGTTTTACCTTTACGTAAACTTGAGGTCACACAGAACTGAATTGCAGTCGATGGAGAATCAAGAAAATAGGCTGGGATTTGAAATTTTCAGCAATTGAAGTAAAGCACTGTTGACTGCCTGGGTATCTCAAAGAAACGAGAAATGAATTAACGGGGGAACTAAGGAAAGAAGTTCAAGTATTTACAGGAAGATATCACCGATTCGTGCAGTTATATTGGAGTACGGACCTACGCGGCAATCCGAAATTTGTATTTTAGTCTGCTTTGCTGTATCTTTAAGGGGTTTCCTTTGTCTCTGACTGAAAATTTCGCACACATCTTAGACATAAATGGAAATCTTTACTCACAACTTTGTAGACTCTTAGCTCGTGGGATAGCAAGATACTTTCATTAAGGGTACACTTATTAATAACATGACAACTACTGTTTAGGATGATTAAATCGCCAGAGCAGACGTCAATATTATTCTTCATATATATGCAACAATCTGCTGATGATTGGAAAGAAATCTATGCAATTTTTCTGTATCTTTTAGGACAGATATTTGTCTTCTAAACGGCAGCTTTTGCAGTGAGTCTCTCAAGAGCACGATTTTCGAGAAACACGGTAATCTCTCTCTCTCTTTCTCTTTATTTTTTTCTTTCCATGATGCATTTCGATCAAGAAACAGTATTGACGGAATTTAGCTATAACGACAGCAAAACCTTTTTTTTTTAACTTTGGATGGAGCTCGGAGGGGTATCGACTTCATAAATATAACCAGTGACTTAGCGTTACTCGCTCGCCGATAGCTCCCTCGGTTTCAGTAGGAATCAACTCATACGCTGCAAGTTCATGTGGAAAGATAAAGGTTCTCAGAGCACCGGAACTTCCGAAAACCGAAGGACGGAAATACTCACCGACTGTCTGAATGACTCATCAAATCGAAGCCCCTACAAGTCTGCTGGGCCACCGCCCGTGAGTATGCGTTCTCAAGCGTTCCATTATGGCAGCAAACAGAAAGGCACCATATGCGACCTGCTCCTTTTTGCTTACAGCTTAAACAAGCAGTTTGCAACTAACGAAGAGTGTATGCCAAAAGTTGTGATTTTTTTCTTTGTTGTGAAGTTTTGTGCTGTACTAAACCTTTTTCATAAATGTGCCGTACAGCATAAAATAATCTTCAAAATGATTCCGAATTATCTTTAAAATGTTACCTAACTGCATTCGGAATACACGCGTATACCCAACGTTGTATATACAGACTATCTACATGTATCGCTATGTATTTGTTAGACGAAAAGATATTCGGATCCTAACGATATGAATGTTTTTCTGATACAACCTAATTGAAAAAAATCCTTTACCAGTGTAGTACGACGACGTTTGCTGAATCGGAAACAGTTTTATTAAAATGCTTTTTCACTTCGAACAGTTTGATTTGCCCACTTCCAGCATCGTCACATTTCTTCTGTAACTAAAGCTGTATCAGAAAAGATGTTTTCCCCATAGAATTTGATGGCACTTTTACGCTAAAAAACATTCACTTCATACAAGCCACACATCCATGGAACTCTGGAGAGTTGCTTCTATATCTGGGACCCTAATCGACCCTAAACTTCTTAATATTGCGCTAAAAAGATCCTAAATCAGAAATCGACCCTAAAACTTTTCGATGCTGCGCAGCAACATCAAGGGTTTTGGTTCTGAGCCATCGGATGAATCATGGATTCGGAACTTATTCATCGGTTTTTGTTCGCCATGATGCCAATAGCTCTAAATTAAGGATGATGTGCTCCTCTTAGATTTGAATACTATAAATATTTTAGACAGTAAGTTAATAAAGGTTTTAGACAGCAAAATCCTCCTACACAGGAATTCAGTTTACACAGTACGTGTATTTTCATGTGATGAGCTGTAACAATTAATAGGAAATACAGTATGCCGCCCCGGTACCGCTGGTTTCTGAATATTCGTCCGAGATGGGTCTGGGTCCGGATCCCGAAGAGGCATGAATGCTGCCTTTGTCTTACGGCACTGGCTCTCTCCCTTTCCTGGAACTACTGGTTCTAAATTAGGTAAGGGTGACTGCTTATATCTTATCGAATTGGTGACGGTTGTCGTTAAAACCCGTTACAAAAAAAAAAAAAAAAAAAAAAAAGGAAATATGGTATTGGCAATGTTAGACAATGGGGACGAGACAACTACAGTACGTGCTTCGAAACTGAAAAGGAGGGAGGTGGGAATTCTTTAAAGCTAATGTTCTTCATATAGAAAATTAATACAGAGCAACATTTTTATTTTTCTCTTACATTTTTGAAGGGGTTTTGAGTTTTGATGAAAAATACTTTAAGAAAGAGATACTGATCATGTCGGCATTAAAATTTCTCAAAGCTGTTAGTCAGAGTTTTAGGATAAAAAAAAACAGAAAGAAAATCACAAAGAATATTAAATGCAATCCATCTAGGGTTGATTTTTGGCACAGCAAATGCGGTTCAAGTAAAGAAAGTCCCCTATCAGGATTTTAAAATTAGGTCCTTCCGCCTTTTCAACTTCTTTCTTTTTTTTTCAGAATTTTATGTGCGATTGGAAGAGCTTATAACTGCGTTTCACTTTTAATTTAGAACTGTTCGAAAGCATAAAGTTTTTCCACGATTTAAATAGTTAAAATTCGCAATTTTTAGAAAAATCTATTTAGGCAGAGATCTGCTTGGGATATATTTTGTCACTTAGTTTTACGTACAGGACGTGGATGAAGACTATCCGTACTTCACAATTACTGAACAACATACTGACAAACATTAATTCAAATGTAAGAACCACCACATGAACAAGCTAGATGAGTCCAGCTTCGAATTCCTCATAAAGCGTGAGTTTTTGCCTCTGTCCTGTGCTTAGAAACAATAACTTGAACTTAAGGACTGATGACTTAGATGTTGATGAGGGCCGTTATACCCGGAAACAAAACCAGAAAGAAAGAAAAAGTGAGATCCTCAGAATTTATGTTCTTATCAGATGTTTTGACAAAGATGCAGCACCACGCAAGAGAGAGGCGGCGTCGCTGTTGAAAGCTAAAGATAAAGCAACAGTGTAATCTTAAATTTAAGAAGTGACAATTAATTTATGTTTAGAATGTCACCAACTGCCCTAAAAGCGGAAAAGAAACAATTCCAGGATGGGCAACGGAGAGGACTCACACTAACGGTGGACCATATCTCTGTACTAGTGCATCACTAACTGTAGCAAACTGTATTGGCCAATGTCTGTGTCCTAGTCTAGAATAGAATTCTCAGCAAATTGCAAACAACCAAGCTTCAAAATAAGTCGATTATTTATATTTAATGAAGATAACAAAATTATTTTTAAACCAGTTTAATGAAGGGATATACTTCATTCTGGTTTTGTTTGTTGGAATTTGATAAAGGCATAGTATAATATTAGGAACATGAACATACAGTATTTTTAAATGCAGCTTCTTTTTGTCGGTATTGTAGTTTTTCTAGCAGTGAGATTTAAAATAAATGAATTCAAAAGAAATCATCATAACATTTTGCAATCAATGAAAAAAGAAACGATATTCAAATGTGTTCTACAAACGCAGCTTCAATGTTAAATGTCATGGCTGCCAATTTCATCACGACAACACCTATTCTATAGTAGTAACTGTACAAATCTGGAAAAGTTTGCGAATGAAATTTTTACAAAAACGACAAAGGAAAAAAAGAAGGATTTTTTAATGTGAGCAAAACCAAGGCTATGGCGATTTCGATCAATTTCAACAAAATCGCGCTTATAGCAGCTTGGGAAGTTTAGTGTAACTAGTTTCTAGCAGAATAATGAGAGATGAAAAATAAATCGAAGAGCTAAGCGATGAAAAATATACTGAAGAAGCTGAGAGATGAAAAATGAAATTGAAGAAGCTGATCATTCAGATAAAGTATTAGTAAAAATAGCTATCTATAAATTAATACAAAGGTAAAACAAATTATTGATAAAATTTAGTTGTCAATTTAGTTCGGTTGATCAGCAACAGAATTTGTCTGTCTGATCTTTAGATCAAGAATGAACAGTAAATTTACTAATATTGTCTTTGACTTTATGGAGATGTCTAGGCAGAAAGACTGAAAGTGAGCAGGACGTATCTTCACCAAGACAAAACTGGGAATAAGTGGCAGATTATTTTCTTCAATGGGTATGCTGAAGAGTTTGAAAACGTAGGGCTACCAAATTAAAACTATGGATCCTTTATCTAGACGAAAAAAAAAAAAAAAAGGAAAAGGAAAAGACGGAAGAAATGTGAAAGCATTAAAGAAAATTGCTGAAGGCTATGGAATTCGGCTTCAGAGTGCCAGTAGGGGGAAACCTGTGCATTTCGGATTTGAAAGTCAGAATTTTTTCTGGAATAATTACTGGAAATCAAAACGGCTGAAGACAGTATAGTGGACAGTTGGCAGAGTAAAATCAGTGACCAGCCTTGGTCATTGCACCAAATCACATCGAATTGTGACAATCGCTAGCACACCGCATTTGAAAGCCTTTTGTTGTGTCAAACGACAATTACTTAAGCAATCGCGTGATTCCAAGAAGGAGTATTTTCTATTGTTATGTTGATAAGGCGAAATTAATACCAGGGCAAGTTTTGGTGAAAAGTTACTTCAATAATGATTAGATATTGTCTAATTAATGAATTAATGGGAAAAAGCCGGTGTGAATTGGCACTTCATTATATACTTTTCACTGCAAACACTAGAATATCATATGTTTCGACACTGGAAGGACGCGTCAAATGCTTAACTACTTTTTTAAATAACACGCACACTAAAATGGCTGTTGTAGAGCTCCGTAAAATCTAGTCTGAGTCACCGAATTTCGTATAAATCGTTTTTCAAGTTATTAAAATATCCGTGACTGTTTTCTTTCTGGTGGAGGGATTCGCCGAATTCCGATTTTAATTCAGAAGACTGTTACTCATGTTTAAATATTGAGCATGTTTAGAATACGACTGATCATGCCGATTGCTGTCCGGTTCAGATGGAATTGAGATTCCCAATCCACAGAACACGAAATTGAGATTCACAATTTATTCTTTTGATATGATAAATTTTAAACTTATGTGCTTATAACTTTGAAGCTGCTGTTCCAAGAGGTCGTACAAATCCCTGTTAGCACAAATCACTGACTTCGTACAGCTGTTTGTAAATTCCTAAAGGTTCATATGAAGCCGCCCAAATGCTTTCGATAACACAGTTTGTACACATATTATTATATTTAGGCGATTTCAAGAATTACTATGGAGAGAGACAGAAGTTAGTTAAGGGACACTTTGCGGTACTCCACCTGTTGCATTTGAAATCAGTTAGTTAAGGTAACGTAAACATACGTATGATAATAAAAGGAAGAGAAATTCATATGGATATCATTATTTCTGAATTGGAAAATTAACTGTATATTTGTGATAGACAAATTATAAGGGATTTTATATTACCGCTAACTCTATTTTCGGTAGTCACTGACACAAAAGCCAGGAACATTTGTCCAGTTAGTAATAGCTACCTATTCATTGGAAATAATGATATGCAATAACTGCATATCAAGTACCTGATAATTCTTGTAGTCAATTATATCCGAAACGGTTGTGTATATATCTGACTAATATCCCGTACTTGAAAATCTTAAGCATATGTTATCCACAAGTAAAAAGGAACAACAAAGGCTGTTATTGCATTCCCGCTGATCAGCGCTTTTGTTTAATTCTTAGCATAAGTAACTTTTGCATAAAAGTATTTCATGATATTTTAATTATATTAACAAATTCTGAACACTTCTTAAGTATCAAAATTTAAAGCATTTGATAAAATACAGTTTTAATAAGTGCGTTTCCTTTACGATGAAGTGTTTTGAAGATTTTAATTTGTTAACATTTTAGAAAAGCGATTTTCTTACTTTTCTGAGTTTTACAGTCAAAACATTTTAGTGTACTACTAATAATACCGAGAAGTTTAGTATACCTGATTGTTATGGATATCTTAAATTGAAATCACGGTCTGTTCAATGAAAATTTACTAATGGAAAATGGTAACTCATTTACTGAATAATATACAGTATCACATGTATATAAGTCTATCTGTAAGTCCTAAATGATTGGTCCGGTCAGATTTCCATTTTGGGAGTTTTTAAAACGTCGTTTAAGAAATTCAAATCGTCATTGACTTTTCCACAAAATTATAACAACGTCAGCCCGTATAATTTAAAAAAAGCAAATGTAGCTAGCTGTATTTGGAATTATACTCATCGTCACGTTAAAGGCTTTAAATTTAAGTACAAGCAGAAACATATCTCCTTCCAAAAATTGTTTTGATATCAAAAATGTCGCCTTTTCAGAATGTTATTCTTGCGTCAACATTGAACTAAGTTTTAAAAAATAGCTGATATTAAAAATAAAACTGGGTATACGTGCGAGAACTCAAAGAAGAAAGAAAAACTCTAGACAACTTGGCAATGTACTGTAATTTCAACATGAAGATAAATACTAAGTTCATTAAGTATATGCTTACCGCAGATGTCATTAAATGAGCTGCCTGCTGCAACTTATCACGATTTTAAGGGACATTAGTTGAACTAAGTGGTTTACATTTCACGGTACGTACTGCTGGACAGTATGCTGTTTTTCTCTTCATTGCAGTCGCACATTCACATTCTCATTAAAAAAAAAAAAAAGTAGCAGAGTGCTGACAAAACAGGGTACTTGGGCCACCAAGTACCCTGAATTTCGAAAAAAAAAATATCCAGGTGAACGGACAATTGGATCAATCGGTTACAAATTAATTCTAAACCGGTGAAATATGAAAGTTCTCAGATGGGCCTACTTGTTAAAAAAAGTGAAACAAAACTAAAAGCTGAATGAGGAATTTCCGAAAAGAAAAAATGTCAAAATCTCGAGGTAAAAATTGTCAGTATTTGAGTTGAAAAAAAAAAAAAAAAACTGAAACTGAAAAACGAGATTTAACTGACATAGAAGTCGCGTTTATTCACAGTAGCAATTTCAATGTGTAATTTCCCTGACACATTGTTAGTAAGTTTCAAATATTTTTTTTTCCCCGCAGAGTTCAACTGAAGATGCCGCGGAAATTTAAAAACTTTTACAAAATCAGCCCGCATTTTTCATGTGATCGCTTCCGCCACCTAAAAGTAACCAAGCTTAAGTTGAAGTAATAAAACATAAATAAAGGCTGAATAGAAACCTCGCGAACAGAATGATGAGGAACTGTTAAGTGATTAATGATAGTCTTTAAAACTATAAAATAAAATCGAAAAGATGCGTGTGAAATTGCTGTTTCAGAAGTCTGTGTACTTATCATGGCTTCTAACTTTTTTGAAAATTAATGCTAAATATTTTTACTCTGAGAGCATACACAGAAAGAAGAATGAACACCATTCGATCATGAGAAAAAACGGCACAAATATTTTGCTCATCTTTGGAAGTCTGTTTAATCTCAAACTAAGATTTTCTTTGCTTGCCTGCTATAAATGATGTATTTCACTTAAAACGAATGGAAAAAAACACATAAAGATTAGCACATCGCAGGAATGAATTCATTAACTTTTGCAATAGTAGCGTGAAAAAGTGTATACATATGTATCAGAAAATCAAATATTTCCGGGTAAAAGTAGTATATTAGGATTGCTTTTCGTGTTACCGCACGCAAATTTCGGGCGCTATTTTTAGGAAGATCAACAGATGATATCACGCAGGTGTGAGAAACAAGAAAAAGAATTAAAAGCGCGAATTTTTCACATTGCTGTGCGTCTGAAGAGGAATAGAAATGAGGTACTTACCGTACCAGGCTAGCATCTGTGTACCTGTTTGTACGGCTTGCTGAGGAACACAAGAACGACTATGCTTAAGTCTCGACTGCAGAAGAGAAACACAGTTTCCACATTGGAGATGTGTGGTTACATGTTTCTGATGCCGAGTGTTCGGTGCTGCCTATCATTCACCACTCAGTGACTAGTTCCCAGTGTGCTGCTGCTGGTGCTCCCTGAAAATCGCACAGACGACGAGCAAACAGGCTTTAAGGCCGATGGCACTGTAGGTGGAAGCCAGCAACACCCATGCGGGATCTGCGCTCTTGATATCGCAGCAACTTATTATTACTAGGATTCTTTTTTGAAGCACCGCTACTCCTGAGAAGGACACGATAGCCGTTGTCCGTCGGTCGATGAGCTTTCCATGGATCTGAGGTGCCACTGGACGCAGCAGCTAGAGAGAGGATACGGTACAGTACATAACAGTACGCGAACCATGCAGGCACGCACTCAGGGCGCGCAGAATCAACGCGGGCACAAAGCGGTGGCGCTCTCTTCAGCTAGCCCAGTCGGCTGGCTCGTGGAATGTTCCCGTTCAGATATTGACTGACTGGCCGGTCGTCGCTGCTTCTCAGCAGCAGGGCGGTTGTTTGGTTGATGGCGTATCCTGACTGGGAGGAAGAAATTGGGAGAGCTCACGGCTTTAAGTTGGGGACTGAAGCCTGCTCTGGCGAAGAAAAAAAAAGAGAGAAATAAAAAAAAAGAATAAGACAGAGAAAGAGAAGGTGGTTGAAGAGATGGAGGGGGGGGACGACAGAAGTTGGGAAAGAGAAAACGAAGAGAGCGAAGTGAAGAAATTCTACCAAAAGAAAAAGAAAACTGTCCTGCACGGCAAGAAAAAAATGTAAATCCAGAATAAACAAAAGAAAGAAAAAAAAGGTTCCCTACATTCTTACTTTTGCTTTTTTTTTTCTACAAAGTAAGCGCAACCAGAACAGGATGAATATGAAACAAAAAGAGCGTTCAAAGGAGAGAAAACAGAGAAGAAAAACGCGTATTAAATTGCGCGGAAAGCAGGCTGCCACCTAGCGATAAAGAAAAGAATCATCTCTGAGGAAATTAAATTAATGATTTTGATAAAAAAAGATGAAAGACTTCTTTTCGAAATGAAGGAATTACTTAATTTAAGAAAAAAAAAGTATTACGATTTTGAAATAAAAGGAAATGCAATCGATTAATTTGCCGTCTAATCCCGATTTATTTTATCGCAAGGACTTTGTTAAGAGAAGCTAAAACAGAAGTTACTGCTCTTCATCACTTGCGACCACAGTTATTTCTGAAGAACGTTATCATAAATCTGCAGCGATGCTCTTCGTTCAAGCTCCGGATCGACAAAAGAGAGCACAGCGCTGAAGAACCACTGTTGGTCGAACGAAGCAAAACTTCTCAAATATGAAGAACGTCAATTCATGACGGACACACATCGCGTCGCAATAAACATTGGCACACACACACACACACACAAACTGACATATATAACTGACGTATTTCCCAAGTTCTAATGCAAAAAATATGAAACATGATGTTTTAGCATTTTAAGAAAAAATATTTTAATGTAAATTTTTTGAAAAGGGAAATAACTCAGCGCTCCTACCTAAAAAATAAAACCTACCTGTATGTTAGATGCGTATTAATGTGTAATATCATGTTAAATACTAACCTCCACTTTCGTTTCAAATAAAAAGCTGAAATCTTTCTAAAGAAAAAAAGTTTCATCACTCCTAAAAAAGGTAAAATTGCAGACACCCTGGGTTTGTGTTTCACTAATTTTTTTTTATCAAAGTCCAAAGAAAATTCTTAACGCAAAAGTGTGTACTTCAGAATGAGTTTGAAAGCTAACGTTTCTCAGATACTTTTCATTACTCATAGGAAGGTTTTATAAGTGAAACTGTAAAACCGGAGGTTTTATAAAACGGTGAAAAACTGTGAAACCGGAAGTTTTATAAAACGCATAAAATATTTACCAAAATTTTTCTCAAGTACTTACGTCATGGTTCAGGTGATGTACTGTCTTGAAATGACGCTGTGTAGTGAGGTAACGCAGTCTCTAAGTGACGTCATTTGGTGTGGGGCGTAGTGTCTCCTAATGACGTCATTGCGCAGGCTGTTCAAACGTCCCACATTGCCCGAGCCGACTTTTGGACTAAATTTACACAGTCTTCCTTGAGAACCGAACCAACCGAATATAACACACTTATACCTAGAACTGCGCGGTAACGGGCAGCTTGACTGCTATAAAGATTTCATGTAAAATGCTATAATTGCTGGGGATTTAACATTAGTCAGGGCCTTCAGATGTTATACAACACCTGTCTGTCGTTCCGAGCGATATTTAAATGAGAATCAGCAACTAAAACATGCGGCTTTTTTTTTTTTTTTCCTTTTCTGAGAAATGTTAACATAAAGAAGTTTCGGCTTCACGAAACCAGTTCCCGAGCTTCTGGAACGATTCGTTGCTACAACAGTGATGAAGAAGTTCAGTAAACGTATTTGGGGATCGAGATTATCGAAAAGTGTGGAAGAGGAAATGCGTTTACATTTGTAACAGAAGTAGGTAGTCGAGTCTAAATCTCGTTTGTGGGAGGAATTCCTACGAGAAATGGCACGTCTATCTGCGTTACATTCCGTTTACTACTGAGGTAGTTCAGTTCAATAAAGCAGCTTTATTTCTCCAGAGGAAGCCTTGCGTTATTTGCAATAAGTGGCGGGCCACCTTTTTGAATGTCCGAAACGGACAGGACCGGCACCTAAACTGGAATGGTGCGCCCTAACGGCGATGAGCATTCCAAATTAAGGTCCGTTTCCTACAAAAATCATCATTATCATCAACCATGGGGAATATTCCCGTAGGTGTGTGACACCATAGGGGTAACCACTGGTCAGGACCCCCCCCCCAGATTTTCAGAGTCGAGAATCCCCAATGTAAAGGACCCCCCCCCCCCGCCAAAAAAAGCAGGGAATATAATGATATTCCGCACACTTTTTATGATGCGAACCAACTAAATTTAATATTACAAGATTGTAATTTTTCGTAGAATGCAAACACGTGTATAATGCGTACTTAGTAAAACAGCAATATCGATTAAGCATAGTTACCAACATCCTTGGCGTATATATATAACGTAACCGTATATATATATATCATCATCATCATCATTGTCAACCATTATCAATCCACTGCTGGACGAAGGTCACCCCAAGTTTCCTCCACAACGGTCTGTCTTCTGCCAGTCTCTTCCATGTCACTCCCGCATACTTTCGAATTTCATCCACCCATCTTCCATGTGGTCTTCTTCTGGGTCTTTTCCTGTCCCTTGGAATCCAATCTAAAATTTCGGCTGTCCATCGATGGTCTGTTCTTCTGGCAGTATGTCCAGCCCATTGCCATTTCAGGGATTTAACTCTGATCATGATGTCCTCCACTCTTGTCATTTTTCAAATCCACGTGTTCCTCTTCTTATCTCTCCTGGTTACACCAAGCATGCACCTCTCCATGGTTCTTTGAGTTGTCTGCAGCTTTTGTATGTCTCTTTTAGCTAAGGTCCACGTCTCTGCACCATACGTAAGCACTGGAAGGATGCTTTGATCAAAAACTTTTCTTTTAAGACATAATGGCATATTGCGCTTGAAAATTATGCTGTTTCTTCCAAAAACTCTCCAGGCAAGTTTTGTACGCCGATTAATTTCTTCACCAATGTGACCCTCACTTGATATCTGCTGTCAAAGATAAACGTACGTGTCTGTTATCTCCAGCTTTTCTCCATCAATCGATAAATCTTCATTTCTTGTAAAAGCATTGTACATCACTTTTGTCTTCTGAAAGTTCATTTTTAATCCCACTTCTTTACTCTTGTCAGCAAGTTCCTGGATCATACTCTGTAGCTCTGATGGGGTAGTTGCAAAAATGACTATGTCATCAGCAAAACGAAGGTGGGTTAGATAATCTCCATTAATCTTTATCCCTTTGTTTTCCCAGTTCAGTGATTGAAAGACATTTTCCAATGTAGCATTAAAGAGCTTCGGAAATATGGTGTCACCTTGTCTCACTCCTTTTCCAATTTTTATGTGTGTTGTATTTTTAAACAGCCGAATCTTTGCACTTGCATTTTCATAGATGTTATTAATAATATTAATGTATGCATCTTCAATACCGCAGGATTTCAGAGCCATTGCAACTGCTGATGGTTTCACCGAATCAAAGGCTTTTTCATAATCGATAAAAGCCATACACAATGGAAGTTCATATTCCCTCGCTCTTTCAATTAGTTCTCTCAGTACGTGGATATGATCTATTGTGCTGTAGCCACTCCTGAATCCAGCTTGTTCTCTCGGTTGAGCCATGTCCAGTGTCACTTTTAAGCAGTGTGAAAGAACTTTAGTGAAGATTTTATAAACCACTGATAGGAGGCTGATAGGTCTGTAGTTCCTGAGATCCTCAATGTCACCTTTTTTATGTAGCAAGATCATTGTAGCGTTGTTCCAATCCTCAGGAATCTTTCCTTCATTAAGGCATCGAGTGAAAATTTGGGCGAGTACTGTTTCGATTTCTCCACTTGCTTCTTGTATGATGTCTACAGTAATTCCATTTTCTCCTGGAGCTTTTCCCCGCTTCATGTTCTTGATTGTATGTGCAACTTCTGCTGGAAGGACTGGAGGAACTCTGGTACTGGTACCTTTCATGATGTCTGGAGTGCATGTATCATCCCTTTCATATAATTTGGAGTAGAAATCTATCACTCTTGTCAAAATTTCGCCTCGATTTCTTGTTACAGAACCATCTTCTTTTCTCAGTGCCATAATCTGTTTTCTTCCCTTACTGAGATGTCCCTTTGCTATCTTTAGGCTTTGGTCGTTTTCAATTGCTTTCCTCACTTGTTCACAGTTGAATTTTCTTACGTCTCCAGTGATACTTTTTCTTACTGTCTTGCATAGCTCTATATATTCCACTTTGGAAGTCACATCTTCTTTAGTTGTCCTCATCACTCTTCTTTTTTGCATCAACATTTTGGTTTTTCCTGATAATTTGTTCACATGCAATTTGTTCTTAGACCCAGCTAATTTTGTTGCTGTTTCCATAAGAGCTTTGGTTACTTTTCTGTTAACTTCAGAAATATCCACTTCTTCCGATGTTAGGCCTTCTAAAGCAGAGAACCTGCTCTTCAGTTCCAATTTGAAGGTATTATGGTGTTTTTTAAGGTTGGTTATGTCAATACATTTTGTTTGTCTTATGAGCTTGCTACGTTCGAGTTTAGTGTTAAGGTGCATCTTACATCTCACCAATCTATGGTCACTGCCTGTGTTGAACTTGTTTAGCACACTGCAGTCTTCTATGACTAATTTTTTGTTACACATAATAAAATCAATTTCACTTGTCGTTCCATTTGGATGTCTCCATGTCCATTTCCTGTGTGGCTTTTTCTTGAAAAAGGAGTTCAAGATGAAAAACCCTTCTGCCTCTGCAAACTCTACGAGAGTATTTCCACGCTGGTTTCTGTTGCCGTGACCGAATTTACCTACTGAAGTTTCATTCTGTTGCCGTTGCCGTATTTTTGCATTGAAATCTCCCATAATTATCTTCAAGTGCTGCTTACCTTTATTATTTAGATCACGAATTTCCTCATAAAATACTTCAATTTCTTCTTCAGCATGACTTGTGGTGGGTGCATAAGTTTGAATGATCTGAGCCTGGTATCTTCTCGAGAGTTGGATAACGAGTCGTGCAGCTCTGTCAGAGGAACTTTCAACTTCTACAACTTTATCCTTCAGTTTCTTGTTTATTATAAATCCAACACCACTAGTTCTGCCAGTATCTGTCCCACGATAGTAGAAGAGATGTCCACTTTTCAGTTCAATGAGATCTTCTCCTTTTCTCCTTACCTCACTTAGCCCGACGATGTCCCACTTGATCCTTTGTAGTTCCTCTTCCAATTTAAGAAGCCTTGAATCAGAAGATAGGGAGAGTCCGTTATACGTAGCCAAGGTCAGCATCAGATGGCAGCCTAGTCCGGTCCTACGGGGATTCTTAGCACCCTCTGCCTTCATGTCGCACTGGCCTCTGCCTTGGCCAGGTACATTCCAGCTGCCGGAGACTGAGGGCCAAGATTTAAGTTGTAGAGTCATTTTGGAGGGGTTTGGCCATAACTCACCACGCTGGCCAAGCGGGTTGGTGAGTGTGGGATAGCATTTCCTCTAATCCCGATGGTATAGTGATACCGCTATTAGCGGTCGTCAGAGCCCCTTTAGTGGGAACAGGATGTACCACGAGAAGGCGCGGTTGACATTTGTCAAGGAGAGGCTGTGATGTTACGCATCACCTGACCTTATATATATATCATCATCATCATCATTGTCAACCATTATCAATCCACTGCTGGACGAAGGTCTCCCCAAGTTTCCTCCACAACGGTCTGTCTTGTGCCAGTCTCCTCCATGTCACCCCTGCATACTTTCGAATTTCATCCACCCATCTCCCATGTGGTTTTCTTCTGGGTCTTTTCCTGTCCCTTGGAATCCAATCTAAAATTTCGGCTGTCCATCGATGATCTGTCCTTCTGGCAGTATGTCCAGCCCATTGCCATTTCAGGGATTTAACTCTGATCATGATGTCTTCCACTCTTGTCATTTTTCGGATCCACGCGTTCCTCTTCTTATCTCTCCTGGTTACACCAAGTATGCACCTCTCCATGCTACTTTGAGTTGTCTGCAGCCTTTGTATGTCTCTTTTAGTTAAGGTCCACGTCTCTGCACCATACGTAAGCACTGGAAGGATGCATTGATCAAACACTTTTCTTTTAAGACATAATGGCATATTGCTCTTGAAAATTATGCTGTTTCTTCCAAAAGCTCTCCAGGCAAGTTTTGTACGCCGATTAATTTCTTCATCAATGTGACCCTCACTTGATATCTGCTGTCCAAGATAAACGTACGTGTCTATTATCTCCAGCTTTTCTCCATCAATCGATAAATCTTCATTTCTTGTAAAAGCATTGAACATCACTTTTGTCTTCTGAAAGTTCATTTTTAATCCCACTTCTTTACTCTTGTCAGCAAGTTCCTGGATCATACTCTGCAGCTCTGATGGGGTAGTTGCAAAAATGACTACGTCATCAGCAAAACGAAGGTGGGTTAGATAATCTCCATTAATCTTTATCCCCTTGTTTTCCCAGCTCAGTGATTGAAAAACACCCTCCAATGTGGCATTAAAGAGCTTCGGAGATATGGTGTCACCTTGTCTCACTCCCTTTCCAAGTTTTATGTGTGTTGTATTTTCAAACAGCCTAATCTTTGCACTTGCATTTTCATAGATGTTATTAATAATATTAATGTATGCATCTTCAATACCGCAGGTTTTCAGAGCCATTGTAACTGCTGATGGTTTCACCGAATCAAAGGCTTTTTCATAATCGATAAAAGCCATGCACAATGGAAGTTCATATTCCCTCGCTCTTTCAATTAGTTCTCTCAGCACATGGATATGATCTATTGTGCTGTAGCCACTCCTGAATCCAGCTTGTTCTCTCGGTTGAGCCATGTCCAGTGTTACCTTCAAGCGGTGTGAAAGAACTTTAGTGAAGATTTTATAAACTACTGATAGGAGGCTGATACGTCTGTAGTTTCCGAGATCCTCAATGTCACCTTTCTTATGTAGCAGGATCATTGTAGCGGTGTTCCAATCCTCAGGAATCTTTCCTTCATTAAGGCATCTAGTGAAAATTTGGGCGAGTACTGTTTCGATTTCTCCACTTGCTTCTTGTATGATGTCTACAGTAATTCCATCTTCTCCTGGAGCTTTTCCCCGCTTCATGTTCTTGATTGCATGTGCAACTTCTGCTGGAAGGACTGGAGGAACTCTGGTACCGGTATCTTTCATGATGTCTGGAGTGCATGTATCATCCCTTTCATATAATTTGGAGTAGAAATCTTTCACTCTTGTCAAAATTTCGCCTCTATTTCTTGTTACAGAACCATCTTCTTTTCTCAGTGCCATAATCTGTTTTCTTCCCTTACTGAGATGTCCCTTTGCTATCTTTAGGCTTTGGTTGTTTTCAATTGCTTTCCTCACTAGTTCACAGTTGAATTTTCTTACGTCTTCAGTGATACTTTTTCGTACTGTCTTGCATAGCTCTATATATTCCACTTTGGAAGTCACATCTTCTTCAGTTGTCCTCATCTCTCTTCTTTTTTGCATCAACATTTTCGTTTTTCCTGATAATTTATTTACATGCAACTTGTTCTTAGACCCAGCTAATTTTGTTGCTGTTTCCATAAGAGCTTTGGTTATTTTTCTGTTAACTTCAGAGATGTCCACTTCTTTCGATGTTAGGCCTTCTAAAGCAGAGAACCTGTTCTTCAGTTCCAACTTGAAGGTATTATGGTGTTTTTTACGGTTGGTTATGTCAATAGATTTTGTTTGTCTTATGAGCTTGCCACGTTCAAGTTTAGTGTTGAGGTGCATCTTACATCTCACCAATCTATGGTCACTACCTGTGTTGAACTTGTTTAGCACACTGCAGTCTTCTATGACGAATTTTTTGTTACACATAATAAAATCAATTTCACTTGTCGTCCCATTTGGATGTCTCCATGTCCATTTCCTGTGTGGGTTTTTCTTGAAGAAGGAGTTCAAGATGAAAAACCCTTCTGCCTCTGCAAACTCTACGAGAGTGTTTCCACGCTGGTTTCTGTTGCCGTGACCGAATTTACCTACTGAAGTTTCATTCTGTTGCCGTTGCCCTATTTTTGCATTGAAATCTCCCATAATTATTTTCAAGTGCTGCTTACCTTTATTATTTAGATGACAAATTTCCTCATAAAATTCTTCAATTTCTTCTTCAGGATGACTTGTGGTGGGTGCATAAGTTTGAATAATCTGAGCCTATTATCTTCTCGATAGTTGGATAACGAGTCGTGCAGCTCTGTCAGAGGAACTTTCAACTTCTACCACTTTATCCTTCAGTTTCTTGTTTATTATAAATCCAACACCACTAGTTCTGCCAGTATCTGTCCCACGATAGTAGAAGAGATGTCCATTTGTCAGTTCGATGAGATCTTCTCCTTTTCTCCTTACCTCACTTAGCCCCACGATGTCCCACTTGATCCTTTGTAGTTCCTCTTCCAATTCAAGAAGCCTTGAATCAGAAGATAGGGAGCGTCCATTGTACGTTGCCAAGGTCAGCATCAGATGGCAGCCTAGTCCGGTCCTCCGGGGATTCTTAGCACCCTCTGCCTTCATGTCGCACTGGCCGCTGCCTTGGCCAGGTACAATCCAGCTGCCGGAGACTGAGGGCCAAGATTTAAGTTGTGGAGTCATGGTATATATATATATATATATATATATATATATATATATATATATATAACGTGTGTATGTGTGATCGGACCTCCCCAAATTTTGAAACATGGTTACGCCAATGTCTAATACTATGAGGCATGCATCAGATTTCATTCGTGTTACTATACCAGCGCATTGATACTCATCTGGCAAACCCATGCATCCTGGGAAAAGGTGGGTCATCTGGCAAACCCATGCATCCTGGGGAAGGGTTGGTCATCTGGCCAACTCATGCATCCTGCAGAAGGGTGGGTCTAGGGGCAAAGCGTCAGAGGTCGACTTAAGAGGGAACCATCTACGCATTCGCGTCCCCAAAAACGAGGAGTCTGGGGAAAACCCCGGAAAAGCCGCAGACTAGATGGCCGGCAGGACCGGAATACACGTCTCCAATTATTTCCTAACTAATGCACAAGAACTTCTTCAATTTAAACAACATAAGTAATGATACAAAATGGTTTGATAACGAAGAACCGACTTTCATCCAATTAAAAAAAAAGGTTTATTTAAAAAAAGGGGAGGGGGAGAAAAGCGAAAATATTTTTTCAAAACCTTTTACTAACTGTCAGTTGCACTGAGTTTATCAAGAGCGGTACTTATGATAGTTCAGATCACCCTGTGCTGTTGACTGCTACTGACTTACGTCAGATTATGAGAAGCAACAAAAACCCACCTGCGCCCACCATTACAAATCCTACAGCTCGAAAATCAGTACAAGAAGAAATCATGCTCCTTGGAAAAGGAAGAGAAAAAGGGTAACTTAGATGGAGTTACCAGGGAGAAAATACTTATGAATGAGTTAACCCTGGAATATAAACGTCTAAATACAATGGCTAATCTAACAAACCTTACTTTCTATCTCTGAATGCGCTTTGTGGAAGAGTTCTGCAAAAAACATCACGACCAGAGTTTCGCAGTTTTTAACAAGTGTTTCGGAAAAGCAAAAAAGAACGTACTTATAATATCACTCTTTCACTGTAGACACCATATTTTCTGCACCTTGAAGATCAATTTGAGAAATCCTTAATGTTCTTTGGAAACCTTCAACTATGAGAATGAAGATCGGTTTTGTGTATTTTTCCGATACATAATCCTGCCTTTAGGAAGAGTATGTGCAAATGCTACATACCTCTAAATATACGCATTCTTCTCTATTTCATGAGAAGAATGCACATAAAAAAAAGGTTTTTTTTTTGTTTTGTTTTGTTTCTTCAGATGCCTTTCACTACGAATATCATTTTTCTCAACACGTTTTATTTCAAATATTCGAGATTATTGTTTTTTCATCTCCCCTTGTAAAAGTCAAATTTGAAAAAAAAATTCGTGCCGAATAATATCCACTGTAAAAATGTAATTTTCACTCATTTTCTGATTTTCCATAGCTTTGCAACTAGGATGAGTAAAATACAAATTTTTATTTGCAGAGATATTTTAGCTTCTGTAAACCCCACTGGAAAAATTCTCGTTTCATCTGATACATTAAGTAGAAGGAAACATTTTCGGCGTCTTAAGAGCATTAATTACTTCTCCTGCGAGTAAGTCTATATTCCGTTTCCCTAGCTGCCTTTACTTCCAGATGTTCGGTTTGAAAAACTCGTTTCATATCGGATATCTTGGAGTATGATAATTGCTTGACACATACTTTCTATTTTTTTACAAAACGCAATTCTGCCGTAGGTGGCGTAAGAATGTTGTTTTCTTTTCGTTTTTATTTGCAACTGTATGCCGCTACTAAAACGTGGATTGAAGAATCCTTTTCTCACTGGATGCCATTCACTGTGATAAAGAAGGCGCACGTTGCGCGTTTCAAATGATGTCTACTCATCCCGCAAGGAGCGTGTTTGTGTAATCTGTTGCCATGCTTCTCTGTTTCTAAAGTTCTTATTTGAATAATAATAATAATAATAAATCTATCTCATAGATCCCGCTATGAAGAACATTTTACATATATTCCGTTCTTTGTCATCGGCAGGTTTCAATGTACATTGCTCTTTGCAATTGCATCTCCGTTTCTAAAATCAGATTGAAAGGATCATTATTTTGGCAAGAACACTTCAATATAGAAAATATTTTGGGAGCAGTTCTTCAGATAACGTACAGTTTTCAAGCTAGAAGGTGTAAAGTTATATCATGTCTTTCCTGGTATCTCGGCATCTAAAAGTTCGATTTCAACATCCTGTTTTTTATTTCGGACGAAGAACCTTTTTTTTTTGTTTTTGCACTAGGGGCTGCGCCTCTAGGCTCGCTACGCTCGTTTCCAGAGTAGCACTCGGGCCCTGCAGCCCGATCTCCAAGTATATCACATGAAATAAAAACTGGAAAATTCATATAAATTTCAATTTTTATTGCATGTCTAAGCAAATAAGGCTTGTTATTCGGAAGTTTCAGTGTTTTTTTCTGTCGTTATTTTTTGGAAGGGCGGACTTCTGTCGTTTGAGCTTATTGCACTTACTACATTTATCACTAAGGAAAACAAAAGCGGTCGAAAAAGCATTTCCGTATACAGTAAACCGTTATGCTGAACCGTTAAGGTGGACGTCAAGTAATTTTGCTTCCTATACTTCGAATGGAAAAACTTCTGTACACATTTCCTTCACAATTAGTGTGTTAACAAGGATGAAAATTTGAACATCGATTAAAATAACTTCATATTATAACTTGGAATACTTAATATTTTCTAAAACATAACCATAATTACATTAGAAATCAAAAACTTTACCTTTGGTGGTGTTGAAACCAGAAAAAAGATGGCGCGACCTGTACTTTGATGACGTCAGTAGACAAACAAATGTTGGGTTGCATAATTATGGTTATGTTTTAGAAAATATTAAGTATTCCAAGTTATAAAATGAAGCTATTTTAATCGATGTTCAAATTTTCATCCTTGGGAACGCATTAATTGTGAAGAAAATTTGTACAGAAGTTTTTCCATTGGACGAATAAGAAGCAAAATTACTTGACGTCCACCTTTAATAAATGAGATAGCTTTACCAACAAAACATATGCATAACAAATTCTCTGCATTACCATGGCAGCAGGTCACGGGACGAGAATGTTTCTCTGTATTTATCGTGAAGACAGACAAGCCGTTTGTTTCTTTCCTTTGCGTCTTTAAAAAATGCTTAGAAATCGGAAAATGACTTTTTCTTTAAAAAATTTTTTTGTAAAAAAAGGACGACAGTTGTAAGTTTATGCTGTAAAAATTGCAATGCGTTATGATTTATAGTTTGCCATATATCCGGTTTTATAAATGGATCCCATCGCAAAATAGAGAATTTTGTGAAATTTAGAAATTTAATTTCTCGTAAAATAAATCGAAATTCAAAAAAACTGTGACTAGGTGTAAATATTCTGTCATGGCACTTCATGCCTACAAAGTTTCGTGGTTCTGTTGCTGTTAGTGTGTCCGGAACGCGACCTGATAGCACTTTTTTGCTTACCTTAAGTTTGAAATACAATAGCACTTGAAGTATTGCCAGAATCGAGAAACGGTTTATCTCAGCGTGTTCTCCAAACAATTCTCTACAAACGATGTAAATTTCATATTTTTGTGTTCAATACATTTTGCACTGCGAGCTAGGAAAGCAAGAGTGTCGCGAAATTTCTAAAACAGCGGCGGCAGTTACTTTTTTAGAATGGAGAGAAACGTTTTCTTTTCTCTGCGAGCGGTTTTTTTCTTTGAGGTGTGACAACCACCACGAGCAACTCTAAGGGCTATAAGCAGTCACCTGCTTATAGCCCTTAGAGGTTGTTTCATCTACAACGGCTCCAGGGAAGGGATACAACCAGTGTAGCAGGACAAATGGACACCTAGGCATCCTCCCGAATTAGAGTCCGGGCACAAACTTGGGCGACTAACCATAAACCAGCGCCTACAACTACCTCCGCCACCGGGTCGACCCTAAAGTTTGTAAGTACACATCTTTACTACCAGATGTGTGTGCTCCTAAGAATCCTATTGAAAATATATCACTCAATATGAGAAACACTCTTTACAGCGGAAATTTAAATAACATGCAGTTTTTTCACAAGGGGGCGCAAATGCATATTCTCCCCCCCCCCAACTAATTCGTCTAATAAAAATCTGATTAGATTTTCTTTTTTGTTTTTGCTTCAGAAAGCTTGTATTATAGGAAAAAATTTTGTGTGTACTTTTTGAAACACTGTTCGGCCGCTAAAGTGTAAAATTCCATATCTGCATCCCAGCAAAAACAGTGTTGCTGGGCCAGCACTGGGCCGTTGCTGGCAGCACTGCCATCAATGGCCCAGCACTATGTTGCGCTGCCGAACTGTCAATAAAATGTCCGGGCGGCCAACAGAAGGGCCAGCAGTTCAGGCCAACAGCTGGCCAACAGTTGTCACCCCATCTGTTCTCATACGCTACAACAGGGCCATCAGTGGTCCATCACAGGCAGTAGCAGCCACAAGTGGCCCTTCAGTGGCCCTGAAAGCACGTGCCAGAAATGATGGCTAGCCTAATGTGGTCCGCTAGTTTGCCGGTAGTGGCAGCCGGCAACCACGTGACGTAACTGATGGCTTGCCGAATCTTATCCGTCAATTTCCCAGTAGCACCAATAAAAAAAAAAAAAAAAGAAATCAAGGATAAACCCCAAAGCTCACTTTTTTCCCCTACCCTTCGAAACTTGTAAATTATAGCACTGCACTGGGAAAATTTTCCCAACTAACCGGAAAAAACGCCGGTTTGGATCGAAGTAGATTTGAACCAGGGCCGTTTACGTGGGAGCGGAGCTCTTTACCAACCAGACTACTTTGCTACGCATGAGCGTGTGCTATAGAAGCTGTCTGTTTCGTAAGAAATGTGTAATCGAATGGTTCACTCTCTCATTTTACAACATAGCGAGGTATTTTTCGTAAAAGTCAGTTTCATGAAATTCATAAATTTATTTTTTCAACGTAGCGATAGTTTTTTTTTTTTTACCTTCAGGGAACTTCACTCATTTTCAAGGAGTGTACATACTTAGAGTCGATTTCCAAAGTTTTGTACTGTCCTTGTCGTCTTGAAAGGAGATTGTTGAATTAATATATATTTACCCGGGTTCATGTCACATTCTGTTACATTTTTAACGTTGTATCTTTCCTTTCCGTTCTCCGAAGCTACATTTGTTTTAAAGAGGAAATATATTTTATTTTACTTCGAATTCCTCCCAGTCTTGTGTATTCAACCCATGGATGAGTACATTATATCCACATAGCGTTGCTTTTTTTCTTTCAAATAATTAATAAGTTTTGCACGCGTAAAATTCTTTTTTTTTTTTTCCAACAAACGTTTTCTTAATGGTTTTCCAGGATATTTGTTTCAACTGGTTTCAAATTTTTTTGTTATTCACCCACTCCATTCCATGAATTGTTTTTATTCATGGGAATGGATGGCCGAGTGGGTGTATTTCATGGCTGTAATCTAGTATTTCATGGCTTAATCTGATATCTTCGTCGACGTAAAATTTCATAGGAAATTAATTCGCCTCTCTACAAACGGATTTTTTTTTTCTTAACATCCACTAAAATAACACGATGGCAATAGCGTCGTGTTCAACTAACTGGTATCATGAGAGGCACAGCAAGTGTTGCTTCTGCGCATGCGCAGTCCTGTTGCTTCCACCTGCTGTTGGGGTTGCATTGGGTGCCAGCAACGGGCCACTAGTGGCACTTGCTTGGAGGCCCACAATTCACGGCGATGCTGCAGGGCCATCAATGACTCGCCAACTGATAGCGCTGCCACCAACGGACCGCTACTGGGCCGTGAGCGGCAGATTTCAGCCAGCTGTGACCCAGCACTGCCAGCTGGTGGCCAGCAGTTTCCCAGCACCTGTGTTTTTGCTGGGATCTGAAGCATGGCTTCTAAAATATAGATTGAAAGAAATCCCTCTGCGTAAACTACTAGTCAGTATGACAAAGATTTACACACATTTTCTGCTATTAATGACGCATAACTTTTATAGTAGGGTCACAAGGGTTTATTTCTAGTTTCGACAACATTTCCGTTTCCGAAAATCTGATCAAAAAAGATATTTACTTTAGAAAGTTTTCTTTATGATGGTTGAATTTTTCGCTAGCAAAATTCAGGGATCTGGTAAGAGATTAAGTGGGTATTTGTACTTGCAACTGTTTCACCGCTACCAAAAAGCTAATTTAGGAAGTTCTTTCTGCTTAGGACTTCATTCTCTATGACGAACAAATTGTTAGTTATAATAAAATCCTTAATTTAAAATGTTATACGCAAGCAAGAGTTCGATGCACATTACTCGTACATTTTGCGTTATGGCACACATTTTTTTATTCAGAAGACCTACTCATTATACCTCTTAATTCAGTATCATCTTTCTTGCTTTCCTCTTTGTATCGATGCACAGCGGGTGAAATGCGCTGCACAGAAAGAATATCAAGGGCTCCCCATTGAAGTTTCCCGGTATGTGCAAAAAGAAAGCTTATTAGAAATAAATTACTTTTCAAATATTTTGTTACTTTATCAGCGAGATTTTTCTGAATTGTTTTACGTGAAGCCAAAAATTCCTGTAACTTGTGTTTCTGCAATGGAGGTAAGATCGCCCGAGCAGTCAGGAGAGTTATCTATCTCGTCCACAGCCAGGTTACAGTTTCGTTTTCGATATGGATATATTGTTTCTATGACCAAAATTGTATCCATCCTCTCTGGAACCCAGAACTTGTGAGTTAAGACTGAACTACTCATCCTTCCTTTGCACACTTTTTTACGCTTTCCAACCGTAGGTTGAAGAAGCGTATATGCTCCAGCTTTGTCCATCTGTCCGCACGATAACTAGCGCAAAAATGGTTCGATTTCGATGAAATTTTAGCATGTGGTAGGGGACCACTGAGGACGAACCCTATTGAAAATGGGTCAAAGGTCACGACATAGGAGCGGGATCCATTCCACTGCCCTTATGCGTCATAACTTGCGTAAATATGGTTCGATTTCAATGAAATTTTAGAATATCGTAGGTAACCACCTGGGGACGAACCCTGTTGAAATAGACGAAATGGAGTCAAAGGTCATGACATAGGAGCGGGATGCATTCCATTGTCCTTATGCGTCATAACTTGCGTAAAAAAGGTTCGATTTCGATAAAATTTTAGTATGTCGTAGAAGACCACCTGGGGACGAACCCTATTGAAAATGGGTGAAGCGAGGTCAAAGGTCAGGATATAGGAGCGGGATTCATTTCATCACATCTTATTAAAGCAGCAATTCTTGTATATACATAATTTTTTTTTTAAAACGGCTCTAAGGATTTTGATGAAAGTGGTTAACCTACCGTTTTCTGGTACTAGAAATCGATTTAGCTTGATCTCGACTTTGGAAAAATTCGTCTAGTGGGTTAAATAACCACCCCGAGTTACCACGTTTTTAGTGTCATGGCGTCGTCCTATTAATGTTTCCCATTCTTAGAAATCTGCCTCATTACGTCACGCGTTGTTTGTGGATCCTATTAAAGTTTTATGGAGTCACACTCTCGCGACCATGTGCCTCATTATGTCACGCGCTGTGTGCATATTATGCATTACTTCTATTTTCTTCTAGAACAAAAAGTGAGTTGTGCCATTTGCTTGGAGTTGGTGCGTGAAGTACAGTATAAGCAGCGGAAGGCTGATTTCGCATATTTTCCCCTTCAAAATTTTAACTTAATACAGCATTTTTTTTTTTACATTTTTGAATAGTCACTTGATGACGAACGTATCCACTGTGCTAAAATTTGATTAGTTCACTTTATTAATTACTATTAACAGAGTATCACGTGGATGGTAAAACAATATAAACAAATATGGCTGGTCTACCCCCTACGAAACGTGGACGTTTCAACTTTAATAAGAAGAATACGGCACTGTTGGAACAAGAACAAGCGGAAGAAGTAAATATGGAAGAGTTTGGTCATTCAAGAGCCGATGTTTTCCGATCACATTCAAGTCTCGAAACACATGACCTTTCATTGGAAGAAGATCAGCCTACAAAAAGACCATTCCGAGCAGCTAAGGCGAGGAGCATGGAAATAATGTCCAACGTTATTATAATTCTCAATGAATCTATATCAGAAGAAAATCTCGATGAAATGCGGCGAATAAATAGACAGCGATGAAGAACCAATGTTACCATTGGGTTCTATGAAGAACCCCAAGTTAACATTTATTGTTTGGTGTTTCATGTTTGGAAATAATAAAAACAATTTAAAAACATCTCTTACTCTAACAAAAATCAAAAATTATCATTCATCTTTGCTTTGATATTTATTCTAAATTAATTTGTCTCTAATTCGTCTATCATTATTAATCTTGATGGTTTAGACTTAGCATTACAATACTTGGAAATAACATATCAAAATATAAATTTTTGTGTGCCCTCATCCCCCCTTTACCCGAGCAATGCTCTGTGTTCCTGATACTTGCCCTTATGCGTCATAACTTGCGTAAAAATGGTTCGATTTCGATGAAATTTTAGTATGTGGTAGGGGACCATCTGGGGACGAACCCTATTGAAAATGGGTGAAATGGGGTCAAAGGTCAGGACATAGGATTGGGATCCATTCCATTGCCTATTATGCGTTATAACTTACGTAAAAATGCTCCGATTGAGACAAAACTTTTCATTTCATTTCATTTCATTTCATTTCATTTCATTTATTCTTTTAGTTGCCACTACAGCAACTAGGAAAAGGAGGGAAAAGGCCGTGAGGCCTGACATAGCCCTCCTCTCCCCAGAATACAAAAAACATAAAGCTTAGCAGAAAAGGCAAGCCAGCACATATATGGTAGGTACACGTACTTGCTCACAACCGATACATATAACAATGTGTTCCATCAACAATAGTCTTAATTATATCTAAACAAATAAGTATCATATACACTTCACTACATAATCACATATATATTTATAAATAAACAACAAATAACGTTTGCACCTCACTCTATAATCATACCAACCCACATTTCTTCCATTTAGTCGAAATTGCCTATTGTTTACTAATTATTTCATAAGATATGCCTTTAGTTTTATTTTAAATAAGTTAAAATTATTAATTGATATTAGTTCTTGGGGCAATGAGTTCCAGAATTTTGGGCCACTTAATTTATTTTCATTTTAAGTTTCTCAGTTTGTGGGAACATTGGAATTAGTAGTGATCTATTCCTAGTATTGTGGTAATGAGTATGTATATTTAGCGTTATTATATCATTGTGTATACCATTTTTAATTCTTTTATACATTATTTTTCCCAAGTTATAATCATATAATTGCTTTATCGTTAAAATATTATATATATTGGGGTTCACTTTTGACCGAATATATAAGATTGGTTGAAAATTATTTGATGTTTTAAGATCTATTAGTCTTATAAATCTATTTTGCAGTACCTGTAGTTTATTAATATTATATTGTGTGGTTTGTCCCCAGGTTAAAATGCAATAATTAATGTGTGTTTGAATTAGAGTATGATATATAGAAATTAATATTTTTGGTGTTAAGTTTGGCAAAGCACTACTGACCATTCCGATATTTCTAGAAATTTTGTTACTTAAATTTTCAATATGTTTGTTCCATTTCAAATCATTGTGTATAGTTGTACCTAGATAAGAGTGTGTTGAGACCGTATTAATCCTGACTCCATTCATCCGAATCGGTAAATCGTATAAATGTGAAGCTTGTGAATTAGAGAAAATCATTAATTTAGTTTTATTAAAATTAACAACTAATTCATTTGCATTCTGCCAATCTGTTATTAATTTTAGCTGAGTATTAGTTCTTAGTGTAAGCTCATTCATATCAGTTCCCTTTAAAATAATAGTTACGTCATCTGCATATAGGATTGTATCATTATCTTTTAATACTGCAAATAAGTCGTTAATATATAAATTAAAAAATAAAGGACCAAGAACTGATCCCTGGGGTACACCACAGTTTATGATTTGTAATATGGATCGATTCTGATGAATCTGGGTGTATTGCATTCTTTCTGACAAGTAACTTTTGAATAAATTATAGCTAGATCCCCGGAGTCCTATAATATTTAACTTATGAAGTAATATATCATGATTCAGGGTATCGAATGCTTTTGATAAATCAAGAAAGACTGCTATTGTTATTTGTTTTTGTAATAGATTTTGTTGAATTATATTTTGTGTATGTAATAATACTAGTTCAGTTGATTTATTTGGTACAAATCCGAATTGTCTGTGATGAAATATATTATGTCTTTGAATGTATGAAAATAGTCTGGTATGAATTAATTTCTCTAGTATTTTTGCGAAAATTGATAAGTTTGCGATTGGACGATAATTACTTATGTCGTTTTTTGACCCATTCTTATATTTCGGAGTGATTTTGGAGATTTTTAAGGCATCTGGAAATATTCCGGTTTCAAGTATAAGATCTGCAGCAACGGCTGAACTATGATATCTGCCACAAATTGTATGGCTATTGGAAAAAATTCATCGTAGCCAGGTCCGACATTTGTATTGATTTGGTTTAAAGCATGAGTAAGTTCAGTCCTTGTAATTTTCGACATATGAAAAGTATTTAGTCTTGAAAGATTTTGTAGGTATTTTGTAAAGTGGATTCCTGAGAATATAAGTTGTTGCTTGGTCAATTGTGGTGACAATATAAAGTGACTGTTGATCTCATTAGCTATAGCCTGTTTATCAGTTATTTTATAAGTTGATTTGGTTAAATATTGCGGCTTAACTGGGCTGATATTTTCCCCCAGTGATAGATTCAGATGTTTCCATGTTAATTTAGGGTTATTTTGAGAGAATATATTAGTGTAGTAATTTTTTTTTAACTTCCGAATATCTGAATTCAATTTGTTTCTATATGTTTTAAAATTCTGGAAGTCGACTTGTAGTTTACTTTTTATAAATTTGGAATACAGTCTATATTTTATTTATTTATTCGATTTAAGAGATTCCTTGTTATCCATGGTTTCCTATTTATTTTAATTTTATTACTTTTCGTTATTATTGGAAAAACTTGATCGTATGAGTCTTTTAACGATATTGTAAATAAGTTATATGTTATATTTGGATTTTCCGCTGGTAGGAAATTTAACCAATTTATAGTTTGAAGCAGGTTCCGAAATTTTTCCAGATTATTAGAATTTATTAATCGTATTTGTTTGTTTATTAACTGTTTCTCCACTACATGTGTATAAGTGTAAACTGTGAAGATTGGTAAATGGTCACTGATATCATAATTTATAACTCCTGATAAAACTGACTCTTGTGGAGCATTTGTGAGTGATAAATCAATAATCGTTTCTTTGTTAGGTGTAATTCTCGTTGGATGTAATATTGTATTGATAAATCCAGCAGCAGTTAATATTTGAACAAAGTACTGAGTCTGTGAATTAGTAACAGAAATATTAATATTGAGATCTCCCAATAAAAATCCCCTTTTCCCGGTTAAATTCACATAATAGAATGCCTCTGTTAATTTTTCGAAGAACTGAGTTGTATTTGATCCTGGAGGGCGATAGCACACCATTATAATAGTGTGTTGATCTTCTATTGACAAAATTTCTATGGTAGAGTCAGTAAATGTTAAGTTTTTATTAATTGTATAATCATGATAGGTATCCTTAACATAAATGGCCACTCCACCTCCTCTTGAGTGGGTTCTATTTTAATAAAAAATCTTATAGCCATCCAAGCCAACACTATAATTTTCACTGGGAAACCATGTCTCTGTTATACATAAAATATCTATTTGTGAATTAGTAACCTGAATTAGTGCCTCAATAAGAGTTTGTTCCGAAAGAATACTTTAACGGTTCTGTTGAATATCATCGAAATGGGGTCAAAGGTCGGGTCAGAGGAGCGAGATTTATTCTACAGCCATTATCAACTTGAGTAATGATTTCTGGTATGTTGGAAAGCGTATCATAATCAATGCATTGCATGATTTTACTAACTTGTTTAAGAAAATAAGGAAAGTACGTCTTTCCACTGTAAAGTTATTCAGAATTCAATAAGCTTTTACTAGGGTACTAAAACTAAAGAAGTCACTTACGCATTTAATTCTCGTCGTAAGTTCTTTTATTCGAACTATTCAAACAGGATTGAAGAAACTTCACACAGAAGACATCAAAACTGTAAATATGAAGTACGACGAATAATGTTTTAAGTAATGAAGTAAATTAGTATAGAAGAGCAAATAACTGACGTAAACACACTTACAATGATTACTCAATATTTAACTAGAAAGGAGCAATAACACTTGTTGAGGATCTGGCTCAAGACTTACTTCAATACCAACAATTAGTTTGACGACGGTAGTTCGACCACCTAGCACACTGTTTAATTTTAATTCAGTTCCAAGAGACTTGTTTGACGACGGTAGTTCGGCCATCTAGCACACTGTGTAATTCTAATTCAGTTCCAAGACACTGGTTTGACGACGGTAGTTCGACCACCTAGCACACTGTTTTATTCTAATTCAGTTCCAAGACACTGGTTTGACGACGGTAGTTCGACCACCTAGCACACTGTTCAATTCTAATTCAGTTCCAAGAGACTGTTTTGACGGCGGCAGTTCGACCACCTAGCACACCGTTTAATTCTAATTCAGTTCCAAGAGACTGGTTTGACGACGGTATTTCGACCACCTAGCACACTCTTTAATTCTAATTCAGTTCCAAGAGACTCGTTTGACGACGGCAGTTCGACCACCTAGCACACTGTTTAATTCTAATTCAGTTCCAAGAGACTGGTTTGACGACAGTAGAGGAAAAAGAGGCATTTAGATCAGGGGCAGCCCTCCATAGACTTAACATTGGCTGTCCACGAGGCTGCCCCTGGCTGTCCCCGAGGCAGCCCACGAGGCTGCCCCAGGCTGTCCCAAGGCTGCCCCAGCTGTCCCCGAGTCAGAATTTTTGTCACATGATCGTCCCCATGATGTGCTGCCCCCTAGCGGTGCTTCTTGGAACTTTTGATGGAACTTTGTTTTTGAGAGATGGCAACGACCGAGAGGGAAAGATGGTGGATATAGGGGATGTCCCCATGATGTGCTGCCCCTAGCGGTGCTTCTTGGAACTTTCGATGGATCTTTGATTTTGAGGTATGGCAACGACTGAGTGGGAAAGGGGAGGATATAGGGGATGTCAACTCGATGTGCTGCCCCTAGCGGTGCTTCTTGCAACTTTCGATGGATCTTTGATTTTGAGGGATGGCAACGACCGAGAGGGAAAGGGGGTGGATATAGGGGGATGTCAACTCGATGTGCTGCCCCTAGCGGTGCTTCTTAGAACTTTCAATGGATCTTTGTTTTTGAGGGATGGCAACGACCGAGTGGGAAAGGGGACGGTTATAGGGGATGTCAACTCGATGTGCTGCCCCCTAGCGGTGCTTCTTGAAACGTTCGATGGATCTTTGATTTTGAGGGATGGCAACAACCGAGTGGGGTCCGTTGGGATTTTTTGTACTTATTCGAGTGGTTTTCAAGCGGGATTTTCCCCTCTTCGATGTTATTTTTCCCCGGAGGAAATTTTTACGTAACGATGCTGGGGAATTTTCTTTCCAATGGAATAAAAATGCTCTAATGGTCTTAGCGAGGTTCTAACTCACGATGATTTGGTTTCAAAATTTGGTCAGGTGGTCTCGTGTACTACGTATTCACTCTATTTTTTTTTAATTACTTTTACGTTATTTCATCATGTATTTTTTATATTTTTTGTATGTTTTGAGGGAGTTTTTTCGTGTAGATGTAATGAATTTTCTTGGAAACTTTTCTCTTTCCTACATTTAATTTTATTTCAGACCATGAGACGAGGAAATGCTTCTTTAGAAACGATTTCGTTCCTGTTCGCAGTAACTATTGGACTTTCACAAAAATTTTGGGAAATCAAGCGGAAATGTAGACATGTTAATTCTGAGTCTTTCGCCTTAGCAATATTATTTTCTCGTAATTTTTTCGTGTGTTCAAGAACTCTACAGGTCTTTCACAGTTAAAATTCTGATGAAACAATATTTTCTTACTTTATTTCGCATATCATTATAGCTTCCCAATTTCGCTATTTTACTTCATCTTTTTTTGAAATTTCGTAAAACTTTTCAGTATGTCAGTAATTTTTTTTTCTTACTTAGTCAAATTGTGACTCCTTTTATTTAGACTATTTTTTTTTCATTTCATTTCAACAAAACGATTATTTTAGATGTAGAAAATCATCAGATTTTTGTTTCCTTATATAGCATATTTTCAAACTTGCTTTAAAATATTCCTCAAAGCTTGCATGTAGTCAAATATGCATTTTTTTATTCTTTCCTAGTTTGCTATACTTTTCGTGGACTGTCCCAACAAGAAAGCATTCATTGTCAAGACATACAAGCTAAAAATATTTTTCTTACGATAAAATTTGTATTCTTTGGGCTGTATATTTTTCTGTCTCGTCCGAAAAAACATTCATTCTAGAGGCAAAGCTAGTGATTCCGTTCTTCCCATAAACATTATTTTTTTAACGTTTTACTAACTCACCAGAAAAGCAGTTATTCCCCACCCCCATAGCGAAAATAAAGAAATTCTTACTTCTTTTCCATACATATCGACTCAATCTATTTCTTTTCGAAATGCTAGTCATGACATTTCAACTGAAATTTCATACTTTCACCAAAAATCATATTCATAAACGAGCTATTTATTTTTTTACTTTATTTCATGTATAACTAAATTTTTATTGTTTCCTCACCTCATCAAAGTTAATAAGAACTCCCTAATCTCATTCCTTTCCCTCTTTTAGTTCGCTTTAAATTGAGATGTTTCAAAACTTCGTGTATATTTTTTTCACTAAATGGCCAGTTCTCCCGCATCTGTCCCATCATTTTTAACTTCTGTGCCTGCTGCATTTTTCTTTCGACGTTTAGTTTCATTGACCTTTTCATTCGTTTCAATTAGGTTTTCATTATCGTATTTTTTATTCATTGTCTCAGCAGAAAAAGCTTTCATTCTGGAGACCTAGCGACTAAGTCCGTACTTGCTCTAAACATTTTTATATCACGTTTTACTAATTCGTAAGAAGAGCAGGTGTTTCCACACTCTCATAGTGAAAATATCGTATTCCCCTTATTTTACTTATTATATTTTTCCTTCTATTCAGTGTTGTATGATTCTTAAAACTTTGGTTTATTTTTATGAAACTTCTTTTTCTTTTCTTAGTTTTTTTTTCTGTTTCAACCTATCAATCTTTTCCTATCGATTTAATTGCTCTTATTTTTCCATTCGACTTTACTTTTGAACAGAAATGTATCTCAAATCTTCAGATGTATTTTAGTTTCTAAGGCCGATTCTTCACTATTTCAAATAAAGTCATTGTAGGATTTTAGTGTAAATGCCCCTAAATCTTTTGAACTTCCTTTTCATAGTTAGATACTAATTCCTCGAGGTTTAAATTAAAACATGAAAGAAGAGTGTTTTTACGCTCTCTCCAGTGAACGAAGAGTGGTTTTATGCTTTCCCCAAGAAATTAACTTTGGAATCTCCCTTCTTTCTACCGGAAAATGACTATCTTGTGCGACTGTTTTCACGCGTCTACTGCTTGCTGGAAAACCTCATATGACATGAAATCCCTTTGCTTGGTAGATTAAATAAAATTCTGTTTTTGAACTTTGAACGCAAACTCAAGCTTGCAAAAGCATAGTTTTCTGAGCGAACTTAAACTGTCTAAGATGACAAAAATCTAAAACTGGTGACTCAATGGGACAGAGCGTTTGAACTTTGCCGTTCATTCAAGATTTAAGAGATCCGTATTGAACCACTACAAGGGAAATAAGCAGACCCTGATTTAGTCCACTGTTTCCAAGGAAGGTAGAAAGCTAGTGTCGTAATTCAAAAGCTCATAACTCAAGCCTCCCCAGGATTCAATTTCGGACGGACGATTAGTCAGATGTCAATGCTTAGACATTGAAAAATTACTTCCGACAAATATTTTCTTACTTAAAAGTGCTTCAAGTCAGAATTTGTATTACTTAAGATTTCCCTTAGTCAATATTTTTTCTGTCTAAAAACTTCTAAAGGGCTAATTTTGAAAAAAAAAACAAAAAAAAAAACGAGTTCTCCCAAAAACGTAAAATTTCTCCAGAATTGTATGAGGAACCAAAAAAATTGACAAACTTGAATGTTAAGTCTCTCAACCCATTTCTTTCTCTTCATGTTTCATTCCATAAACTTTCTTCAAATTCCTATATTTCCAAGAATTTTGTTAAATGTCTAAGTTCGACTCCCCCAGAAATTTTCTGAAAATGATACTTTCTCTTTTAAAAAAAAATTCCAAAATAAGAATCCCTTCAATGAAACAAGAAATTCCTATTCAAAGCATTCCATCCCTCTTTCTACTTCAAATACTCCCTTTGTAAATCTAAGGAGCTGTTTTTGTTTTTGGGTTTTTTTTTAATATTCATAAATTTTTCCCTCTAACTTTAGAAGATATTTTCCCAAAATGTATGTACATATTACGATAGTAAAACATCATATAGCTGGTTGATGTTCAATTCACTTCACGCTGTCTTAAGGAAATTCTTTCATTTTCTCATACCACATAGACGTGTTATTTTTCTTCCCATTCACTTCAAAAACTTGAGATCAACTTAATGGAGTCCTTTGAGAAAAACTTTCATAGAAAAGCATAAATGTACTGAAAATGTCAGTTTTCTTAAAGAAATCATAAGAATAAGAATTTTTTTTACTGAAACAAGTTTCTCCTGTTCAAAGCATTAAGTGGCTCTTTTCGCATCAAATTCTGTATTTCCTCATGTAAACTTTATTCTTTTTCCACTTCATATCGTCTTTCGTTTCTTGTTTTTCCCTATGTAACTTAAAACTTCTTTTCTTAATCTATTTTTCATAAAGCATCATTCTTTTGAGTTGATTTTCTCTCTCTCTCTCTCTCTCTCTCTCTCTCTCTCTCTCTTTTTTAAAAATGCATTCCTAAGTTCATATTGAAAAGGGTTTAAATTTTGATTGAAAGATGTTTGCAAAGATCGTTTTAGGAAAAGTTGAAAACAGATAAGGTTCGTTTCGGAAAAGTTGAAAACAGATAATGTTCGTTTCGGAAAAGTTGAAAACAGATAATGTTCGTTTCGGAAAAGTTGAAAACAGATAATGTTCGTTTCGGAAAAGTAGATTCTCTTATAGGTTAAAAATGGAACACATCATATTTTCTTAGGGGCGGTTTTGATGAAACACGTTTCAGTAAAAACAGTGAAATTCCCATTGAAAAACATGGGGAACTATGAAATTTAAGAAGCACGTTTTCGTTCAAGAAAAATATTTTAAAAGGTCTATTTTCGATTTAGTTGAAAACGAATCAGGTAGAAAACAGAATGCAGTAGAAACAGTCACAGCAAGTTCCTGAAAGCTGAAAATAGATGAGGTTGAAAATGGATGTACTAAAAATGTCTTAGGAAAGATATTTTTATGAAACACAGACTGTTTAGTTTTCCCAGACTAGGGAGTCTTCAGTGAGAGCGCTTCATCTTTTCAACTCAAAGAATAAAGCGAGTCAGTTTGAATCATTTCAAACTCACCGAAAATAAGCCGTGTACTCTGGTTTCGTCTCAATACTGTAAAGCATTGCTCTCAGACCAGTCAGAAATCCCCCCGATTGGTCACCTAATTGAAAACATCAGGACCATTTCCAATAACAATACCCAAATTTCCTTAAGAAAAGTCTAGCAAAAAAGCACTAGTTCCCCATTAAAACAATTGCATTCATCCTGCTACTGTTTTAAACATTTCGAAAAAAAAGTTTACATTCTCACTTTTACTTTAAAATTCTTGAAAAGCTTAATATTTTGACTCATTTCCATAAAAAAATAATTTCCCTTAAAATTTAATTTAAAAAAATAATAATTACTCTTAAAATTTATGCCTTAAAACTAAAAAATATTTACGCTTAATATTTCAATAAATAATAAATATTCCTAAACTCACCTTCTACCTTGCCAATAAAAAAAAACTACATTCATTTCTGAATTTATATAATCGAAATCATTATTTCTCCAAGTAGTTCTTTTCCCATGATTGTAGAGAGGAACTCTTCTGAAATCTTCCCTTTTCCACATGTGTTCGACACAGACTTTTTAGTTTTTCCAGGCTAGGGGGTCTTCAGTGAGAGCGCTTCTTCTTTTCAACTCAAAGAATAAAGCGAGTCAGTTTGAAACATTTCAAACTCACCGAAAATAAGCCGTGTACTCTGGTTTCGTCTCAATACTGTAAAGCATTGCTCTCAGACCTTTCAGAAATCCCCCGATTGGTCACCTAATTGAAAACATCAGGACCATTTCCAATAACAATACCCAAATTTCCTTAAGAAAAGTCTAGCGAAAAAGCACTAGTTCCCCATTAAAACAATTGCATTCATCCTGCTACTGTTTTAAACATTTCGAAAAAGAAATTTCTTTTACTTTTTAAAATTCTTGAAAGCTCAAATTTTTGTCTCATTTCAATAAAAAAATTATTTCACTTAAAATTTAATTAAAAAATTACTCTTTAAATGTATGCCTCAAACCTGAAAAATATTTACGCTTAATATTTCAATAAATAATAAATATTCCCAAACTCACCTTCTCACTTGCCAATTAAAAAAATAAAAAACTATAACAATTCTCCAGTCCACTTGAATTCCCTAACATGAACTTTGATTACAGAAGAAAATACGGAAACAGTCATAAAAAGATTTTCTCCTAAATGAAAATAATGTTCAGGAATTGATTTCAGCCTGAATCCAATAGGACAGCTTTTCTCAGGTTGAACCTCCAGAACACAAGTGGAGACAAATGAAAACTCATCACAATTTTCAGATGGAATCAAAGCATTTGAACAGCTGGGGGAACCGACACACTGCATCTTAGCGAAAGAAACAGAAACGTCTGGAAGATTCATACAGCTTCTTTCCCAATGAATAAATGTGGAAAAAATAAAATAACGTTAACCAGCTGATGGAAACAGAATTTGAAAGACTTGATGACGTCTTACTTTATTCAAACTTAGAACAGAACTAAAATTCACTAAGCGTTTCCTTTGCATACTGTGACTAATGCATGATCCTTATCACAACACGTGTTGGTGTGTCACCATGGGTCAGCGCTTCACGGTGACTATATCCTTATCTTCTCATTTCGTGACGAAACGCTATCGACTCTAATCAGACAAAGCGGACTACAGCTCAGAGCTTATTTTCAGGTAAATTCTTAGAGAAAAACGGAAGGATTTCATTATAATTAATTTTCATACCTTGAGAGAATAAAACTAAAATATATTCGGCAAGAAATCCTTCCGTTTTTCTCTAAAATGAGAGAGGAATACGGAAAGCAAAATAATTTAATCAGACACCTTGAAAGAATTCATCTCAGATTTAAAGCCGCTTTTGAAAACAAAACCAAACAAAAAAACCCAGTAAACTATGAAATACTTTGTTCTTCACATAAAGAAAACACAGTGTATGATTTCAATATTCCCTTTTTTCTTAAAATTTCTCCAACGCAATGACTTAGGTCAACTGAGTCCAGAAATGCTTCGTCTACTTTAGTATTTCGATTCCGAGGGAGTTCTTTCCGATACGGTTAAGCTATTTTCTCAAAATCCAGTTGTAAAATAATTTTGGTCATGTTTATTTGATTGTCGCCGTAGGAGAATTCCAATCTGTTCATGTCCACCATGTCATACATTGTGTCCCCGAGAGTTTCTTCAAGCAGAAAAGAGGCATCATTCCACAGAAACTCTTCTTTTGGTGTTTGTAATGTTTCCAAAGTCAAATTATTTTTTCCAAGGCTTTCTTAATTAAAGCTGAAAACGAAATGGAACGAAGAAACGTCTGTTGTATGACTCTTAACATAGTAGATTTCTTATCAGCCACTTTAGTCCAATGTTCTCCGCACAGAGAAATTTCAGATTTCAAAATTTCCCCATCATGACCCACTTTTTCCTGAGTGAAATCCAATACATGGTGAAAATCTCGACTTATGCAATCCTTTGAGTGGGGAATCGCTCTCATGAAAGGGCAACGGTTAAAATCGACATTGATTAAAATTGGAGAGAGGAAAAATATAAGAATTAAATAAATAATGCATAGGCAGGATTCCCGAAAACATAAAAAATATAAGTTTTATATATAAAAAAAAAATTCCATTAAAAATATTGGAGGGGCGAAAGATTTCTCACATCGTCTTCCACTCATCCCAAAATTTAACGAAGTCCATTAAATCTCTATTGTCAGTACACGTATTTGTTTAATTTTGGGTGGAATGGAAGACGATGTGGGAAATCTTTCGCCCCTCCAAAATTTTTCATGGAATTTTTTTTATATAAAACTTATATTTTTTATGTTTTCGGGAATCCTGCCTATGCATTATTTATTTAATTCTTATATTTTTCCTCTCTCCAATTTTGATCAATGTCGATTTTAACCGTTGCCCCCTTTCATGAGAGCGATTCCCTACTCAAAGGAATGTATAAGTCGAGATTTTCACCATGAATTGAATTTCACTCAGGAAAAAGTGGGTCATGATGGTGAAATTTTGAAATCTGAAATTTCTCTGTGCGGAGAACATTGGACTAAAGTGGCTGATAAGAAATCTACTATGTTAAGAGTCATACAACAGACGTTTCTTCGTTTCATTTCGTTTTCAGCTTTAATTAAGAAAGCCTTGGAAAAAAAATAATTTGACTTTGGAAACATTACAAACACCAAAAGAAGAATTTCCGTGGAATGATGGCTCTTTCTGCTTGAAGAAACTCTCGGGGACACAATTTATGACATGGTGGACATGAACAGATTGGAATTCTCCTACGACGACAATCAAATAAACATGACCAAAATTATTTTACAACTGGATTTTGAGAAAATAGCTTAACAGTATCGGAAAGAACTCCCTCGGAATCGAAATACTAAAATAGACGAAGCATTTCTGGACTCAGTTGACCTAAGTCATTACGTTGAAGATATTTTAAGAAAAAGGGAATATTGAAATCGTACACTGTGTTTTCTTTATGTGAAGAACAAAGTATTTCATAGTTTACTGGGTTTTTTTTTTTTTTTTGGTTTTTTTTTTCAAAAGCGGCTTTAAATCTGAGATGAATTCTTTCAAGGTGTCTGATTAAATTATTTCGCTTTCCGTATTCCTCTCTAATTTTAGAGAAAAACGGAAGGATTTCTTACCGAATATATTTTAGTTTTATTCTCTCAAGATATGAAAATTAATTATAATGAAATCCTTCCGTTTTTCTCTAAGAATTTACCTGAAAATAAGCTCTGAGCTGTAGTCCGCTTTGTCTGATTAGAGTCGATAGCGTTTCGTCACGAAATGAGAAGATAAGGATATAGTCACCGTGAAGCGCTGACCCATGGTGACACACCAACACGTGTTGTGATAAGGGTCATGCATTAGTCACAGTATGCAAAGGAAACGCTTAGTGAATTTTAGTTCTGTTCTAAGTTTGAATAAAGTAAGACGTCATCAAGTCTTTCAAATTCTGTTTCCATCAGCTGGTTAACGTTATTTTATTTTTTCCACATTTATTCATTGGGAAAGAAGCTGTATGAATCTTCCAGACGTTTCTGTTTCTTTCGCTAAGAAGCAGTGTGGGTTCCCCAGCTGTTCAAATGCTTTGATTCCATCTGAAAATTGTGATGAGTTTTCATTCGTCTCCACTTGTGTTCTGGAGGTTCAACCTGAGAAAAGCTGTCCTATTGGATTCAGGCTGGAATCAATTCCTGAACATTATTTTCATTTAGGAGGAAATCTTTTTATGACTGTTTCCGTATTTTCTTCTGTAATCAAAGTTCATGTTAGGAATTCAAGTGGACTGGAGAATTGTTATAGTTTTTTTAATTTTTTTAATTGGCAAGTGAGAAGGTGAGTTTGGGAATATTTATTATTTATTCAAATATTAAGCGTAAATATTTTTTAGTTTTGAGGCATACAATTAAAGAGTATTTTTTAATTAAATTTTAAGTGAAATAATTTTTTTATTGAAATGAGACAAAAATTTGAGCTTTCAAGAATTTTAAAAAGTAAAAGAAATTTCTTTTTCGAAATGTTTAAAACAGTAGCAGGATGAATGCAATTGTTTTAATGGGGAACTAGTGCTTTTTCGCTAGACTTTTCTTAAGGAAATTTGGGTATTGTTATTGGAAATGGTCCTGATGTTTTCAATTAGGTGACTAATCGGGGATTTTTGACTGGTCTGAGAGCAATGCTTTACAGTATTGAGACGAAACCAGAGTACACGGCTTATTTTCGGTGAGTTTGAAATGATTCAAACTGACTCGCTTTATTCTTTGAGTTGAAAAGATGAAGCGCTCTCACTGAAGACCCCCTAGCCTGGAAAAACTAAAACGTCTGTGTCGAACACATGTGGAAAAGGGAAGATTTCAGAAGAGTTCCTCTCTACAATCATGGGAAAAGAACTACTTGGAGAAATAATGATTTCGATTATATAAATTCAGAAATGAATGTAGTTCTTTTTTTATTGGCAAGGTAGAAGGTGAGTTTGGGAATATTTATTATTTATTGAAATATTAAGCGTAAATATTTTTTAGTTTTAAGGCATAAATTTTAAGAGTAATTATTATTTTTTTAAATTAAATTTTAAGGGAAATTATTTTTTTATGGAAATGAGTCAAAATATTAAGCTTTTCAAGAATTTTAAAGTAAAAGTGAGAATGTAAACTTTTTTTTTGAAACGTTTAAACTGTAGCAGGATGAATGCAATTGTTTTAATGGGGAACTAGTGCTTTTTGCTAGACTTTTCTTAAGGAAATTTGGGTATTGTTATTGGAAATGGTCCTGATGTTTTCAATTAGATGACCAATCGGGGGATTTCTGACTGGTCTGAGAGCAATGCTTTACAGTATTGAGACGAAACCAGAGTACACGGCTTATTTTCGGTGAGTTTGAAATGTTTCAAACTGACTCGCTTTATTCTTTGAGTTGAAAAGATGAAACGCTCTCACTGAGGACCCCCTAGTCTGGGAAAACTAAACAGTCTGTGTTTCATAAAAATTTCTTTCCTAAGACATTTTTAGTACATCCATTTTCAACCTCATCTATTTTCAACTTTCAGGAACTTGCTGTGACTGTTTCTACTGCATTCTGTTTTCTACCTGATTCGTTTTCAACTGAATCGAAAATAGACCTTTTAAAATATTTTTCTTGAACGAAAACGTGCTTCTTAAATTTCATAGTTCCCTATGTTATTCAATGGGAATTGCACTGTTTTTACTGAAACGTGTTTCATCAAAACCGCCCCTAAGAAAATATGATGTGTTCCATTTTTAACCCTATAAGAGAATCTACTTTTCCGAAACGAACATTATCTGTTTTCAACTTTTCTGAAACGAACCTTATCTGTTTTCAACTTTTCCTAAAACGATCTTTGCAAACATCTTTCAATCAAAATTTAAACCCTTTTCAATATGAACTTAGGAATGCATTTAAAAGAGAGAGAGAGAGAGAGAGAGAGAGAGAGAGAGAGAATCAACTCAAAATAATGATGCTTTATGAAAAATAGATTAAGAAAAGAAGTTTTAAGTTACATAGGGAAAAACAAGAAACGAAAGACGATATGAAGTAAAAAAAGAATAAAGTTTACAGGAGGAAATACAGAATTTGATGCGAAAAGAGCCACTTAATGCTTTGAACAGGGGAAACTTGTTTCAGTAAAACAAATTCTTATTCTTATGATTTCTTTACGAAAACTGAAATTTTCAGTACATTTATACTTTTCTATGAAGGTTTTTCTCAAAGGACTCCATTAAGTTGATCTCAAGTCCTTGAAGTGAATGTATAGAAAAATAACACGTCTATGTGTTATGAGAAAATGAAAGAATATCCTTAAGACAGAGTGAAGTGAATTGAACATCAACCAGCTATATGATGTTTTACTATCGTAATATGTACATACATTTTGGGAAAGTATCTTCTAAAGTTAGAGGGAAAAATATATAAAACAAAAACAGCTCCTTGGATTTACAAAGGGAGTATTTGAAGTAGAAAGAGGGATGGAATGCTTTGAATAGGAATTTCTTGTTTCATTGAAGGGATTCTTATTTTGTAATTTTTTTTTTAAAAGAGAAACTATCATTTTCAGAAAATTTCTGGGGAAGTCGAACTTAGACATTTAACAAAATTCTTAGAAATATAGGAATTTGAAGAAAGTTTATGGAATGAAACATGAAGAGAAAGAAATGGGTTGAAAGATTTAACATTCAAGTTTGTCAATTTTTTTGGTTCCTCATACAATTCTGGAGAAATTTTACGTTTTTGGGAGAACTCGTTTTTTTTTTGTTTTTTTTTCAAAATTAACCCTTTAGAAGTTTTTAGACAGAAAAAATACTGACTAAGGGAAATCTTAAGTAATACAAATTCTGACTTGAAGCACTTTTAAGTAAGAAAATATTTGTCGGAAGTAATTTTTCAATGTCTAAGCATTGACATCTGACTAATCGTCCGTCCGAAATTGAATCCTGGGGAGGCTTGAGTTATGAGCTTTTGAATTACGACACTAGCTTTCTACCTTCCTTGGAAACAGTGGACTAAATTAGGGTCTGCTTATTTCCCTTGTAGTGGTTCAATACGGATCTCTTAAATCTTGAATGAACGGCAAAGTTCAAACGCTCTGTCCCATTGAGCCACCAGTTTTAGATTTTTGTCATCTTAGACAGTTTAAGTTCGCTCAGAAAACTATGCTTTTGCAAGCTTGAGTTTGCGTTCAAAGTTCAAAACCAGAATTTAGTTTAATCTACCAAGCAAAGGGATTTCATGTCATATGAGGTTTTCCAGCAAGCAGTAGACGCGCTAAAACAGTCGCACAAGATAGTCATTTTCCGGTAGAAAGAAGGGAGATTCCAAAGTTAATTTCTTGGGGAAAGCGTAAAAACACCCTTCGTTCACTGGAGAGAGCGTAAAAACACTCTTCTTTCATGTTTTAATTTAAACCTCGAGGAATTAGTATCTAACTATGAAAAGGAAGTTCTAAAGATTGAGGGGCATTTACACTAAAATCCTACAATGACTTTATTTGAAATTGTGAAGAATCGGCCTTAGAGACTAAAATACATCTGAAGATTTTAGATACATTTCTGTTCAAAAGTAAAGTCGAATGGAAAAATAAGAGCAATTAAATCGATAGGAAAAGATTGATAGGTTGAATAAAAAAAAAAAACTAAGAAAAAAAAAGAAGTTTCATAAAAATAAACCAAAGTTTTAAGAATCACACAACACTGAATAGAAGGAAAAATATAATAAGTAAAATAAGGGGAATACGATATTTTCACTATGAGAGTTTGGAAACACCTGTTTTTCTTACGAAATAGTAAAACGTGAAATAAAAATGTTTAGAGGAAGTACGGACTTAGTCGCTAGGTCTCCAGAATGAAAGCTTTTTCTGCTGAGACAATGAATTAAAAATACGATAATGAAAACCTAATTGAAACGAATGAAAAGGTCAATGAAACTAAACGTCGAAAGAAAAAATGCAGCAATCACAGAAGTTAAAAATGATGGGACAGATACGGGAGAACTGGCCATTTAGTGAAAGAAATATACACGAAGTTTTGAAACATCTCAATTTACAGCGAACTAAATGAGGGAAAGGAATGAGATTAGGGAGTTCTTATTAACTTTGATGAGGTGAGGAAACAATAAAAATTTAGTTATACATGAAATAAAGTAAAAAAAAAATAGCTCGTTTATGAATATGATTTTTGGTGAAAGTATGAAATTTCAGTTGAAATGTCATGACCAGCATTTCGAAAAGAAATAGATTGAGTCGATATGTATGGAAAAGAAGTAAGAATTTCTTTATTTTCGCTATGGGGGTGGGGAATAACTGCTTTTCTGGTGAGTTAGTAAAACGTTAAAAAAATAATGTTTATGGGAAGAACGGAATCACTAGCTTTGCCTCTAGAATGAATGTTTTTTCGGACGAGACAGAAAAATATACAGCCCAAAGAATACAAATTTTATCGTAAGAAAAAAGGTTTTAGATTGTATGTCTTGACAATGAATGCTTTCTTGTTGGGACAGTCCACGAAAAGTATAGCAAACTAGGAAAGAATAAAAAATGCATATTTAACTACATGCAAGCTTTGAGGAATATTTTAAAGCAAGTTTGAAAATATGCTATATAAGGAAACAAAAATCTGATGATTTGCTACATCTAAAATAATCGTTTTGTTGAAATGAAATGAAAAAAAATAGTCTAAATAAAAGGAGTCACAATTTGACCAAGTAAGAAAAAAAATTACTGACATACTGAAAAGTTTTACGAAATTTCAAAAAAAAGATGAAGTAAAATAGCGAAATTGGGAAGCTATAATGATATGCGAAATAAAGTAAGAAAATATTGTTTCATCAGAATTTTAACTGTGAAAGACCTGTAGAGTTCTTGAACACACGAAAAAATTACGAGAAAATAATATTGCTAAGGCGAAAGACTCAGAATTAACATGTCTACATTTCCGCTTGATTTCCCAAAATTTTTGTGAAATACCAATAGTTACTGCGAACAGGAACGAAATCGTTTCTAAAGAAGCATTTCCATGTCTCATGGTCTGAAATAAAATTAAATGTAGGAAAAAGAAAAGTTCCCAAGAAAATTCATTACATCTACACGAAAAAACTCCCTCAAAACATACAAAAAATATAAAAAATACATGATGAAATAACGTAAAAGTAATTAAAAAAATAGAGTGAATACGTAGTACACGAGACCACCTGACCAAATTTTGAAACCAAATCATCGTGAGTTAGAACCTCGCTAAGACCAATAGAGCATTTTTATTCCATTGGAAAGAAAATTCCATCGTTACGTAAAAATTTCCTCCGGGGAAAAATAACATCGAAGAGGGGGAAATCCCGCTTGAAAACCACTGGAATAAATACAAAAAATCCCAACGGACCCCACTCGGTTGTTGCCATCCCTCAAAATCAAAGATACATCGAAAGTTCCAAGAAGCACCGCTAGGGGCAGCACATCGAGTTGACATCCCCTATAACCGCCCCTTTCCCACTCGGTCGTTGCCATCCCTCAAAAACAAAGATCCATTGAAAGTTCCAAGAAGCACCGCTAGGGGCAGCACATCGAGTTGACATCCCCCTATATCCAACCCCTTTCCCTCTCGGTCGTTGCCATCCCTCAAAATCAAAGATCCATCGAAAGTTCCAAGAAGCACCGCTAGGGGGCAGCACATCGAGTTGACATCCCCTATAACCGCCCCCTTTCCCACTCGGTCGTTGCCATCCCTCAAAAACAAAGATCCATTGAAAGTTCCAAGAAGCACCGCTAGAGGGCAGCACATCGAGTTGACATCCCCCTATATCCAACCCCTTTCCCTCTCGGTCGTTGCCATCCCTCAAAATCAAAGATCCATCGAAAGTTCCAAGAAGCACCGCTAGGGGGCAGCACATCGAGTTGACATCCCCTATACCTGCCCCCTTTCCCACTCGGTCGTTGCCATCCCTCAAAAACAAAGATCCATTGAAAGTTCCAAGAAGCACCGCTAGGGGCAGCACATCGAGTTGACATCCCCCTATATCCACACCCTTTCCCACTCGACCGTTGCCATCCCTCAAAAGATCTATCGAAAGTTCCAAGAAGCACCGCTAGGGGGCAGCACATCATGGGGACATCCCCCTATATCCACCCCCTTTCCCTCTCGGTCGTTGCCATCTCTCAAAAACAAAGTTCTATCAAAAGTTCCAAGAAGCACCGCTAGGGAGCAGCACATCATGGGGACGATCACGTGACAAAAATTCTGACTCGGGGACAGCTGGGGCAGCCTCGTGGGCAGCCAATGTTAAGTCTATAGAGTGCTGCCCCTGATCTAAATGCCCCCTTTTCCTCTACTGACGACGGTAGTTCGACCACCTAGCACACTTTTTAATTCTAATTCAGTTCCAAGAGACTGGTTTGACGACGGTAGTTCGACCACCTAGCACACTGTTTAATTCTAATTCAGTTCCAAGAGACTGGTTTGACGACGGTAGTTCGACCACCTAGCACACTGTTTAATTCTAATTTAGTTCCAAAAGACTGCCGCATATCGTGGAGGGTTTGCCCTCGGGGACGATTGGGCGCAGCTGCGTAGGTCCTGGACGAGTTTTGCGCCACGTGCGGGAGGGGTAAGGTGTATTGTGGGGCTATTTACACGTTTCGGAGTGACAGGCTCGCGCATGTGGGCCGACAATTTCTGGATCTGGGCTTTGAAATGGAGAAAGAAGAAACCACCTTATTTTGAGTGCGATGCCCAATATTCATGACTTGGCGTGCAATTCCAGGAGGGACGGGTCTTTGATAGTTGGAGCGGCATCGAGATCTTGGCCGGACGTTTCCGGGGGCGGGGTAAGCGGATGATTTTGGTAATGACTGAGGTTCCGTACCCCGGGGCAGCAGGATTGGCGTGCTCTCTGAGGCGCGGCGGCTAGCTGCTCCTATCACTGGGTTATCGCGGCCCCTACCACACTGTTCAGATCAATGATTTCTATTTATATCTACATTTCTTTGACTTAAATGTCTGCCAGTAAAGAAATGAACTCCTAGGAGTTCCGGCGTGAGGCATTCAGTGCGGGAAAAACACAACGAGAGGTAACTTAAATTTACATAACAGAAAGTAAACAAAAACGGAATGTTAAATAGGCCGTATTATTAGCGATTAATACCTCGAAACAGAGAAAACTTCTAAACTCCATGCAATTCCAAAACTTTTTATTCTGCATACTTCACGAAAAAAAACAAAAACAAAAACTATTAGCACATGTTACAACTTTTTACAATCTTGGAAGAAAAGCCGTCCTAATTCAGTTAAACATAAAAAAAACTTCCAGAATTCTTTCCAAGGCGACTGATTCGTAGACTCCTTTGAAACAACTCTGGAAGTTTTGAATCAGCATAAAATAATTTTCTGTCTGAGTTTAATCGTTTTGGTGTTGCTTCGATTTACAAATGTTTTCAATATTTGAGACGAATGTACCATTCTTTTCTCGACATTATCTTTCATAAGATAAATATGTTTGATAACCGCTTTCATCTTGCCGTGAATGGTAAACAATTCAGTATTTTCACCCTTGTGAGTTTAGGTCTCATTTCCTAGAAACCACAAAACATTTAAGCAGGTTGGTCTAAACTTAATGGACGCTGTTAATTCCTAAAACGATGTTTCCACTTAAACGGATTGTCAGTTGAAAACCCCGTAATTAAGCAAATAATTGGTGCCTCGAAATGAAGAGATAAAGAGTTTCAATTTCACTGTGTGAACATTTCTAACCAATGCAACTCGCATCTTCTACATAAAATCAGAATATAAGCAAGGCAAAAAGCCCGTATTTTCACAGATTTAAATGCTTGAATTTTTTCACTGAGAGCTTTTCTTAAGCACCGAAACTTTCAGTTCATTCTTTTCAGTATCTCATGGATAAGGGAGTCTTTTCCCGCATTCATTGAGTGAAAAACCTCCACTGTATTGCAAGCGTATACTAAAAGTCAGTGCTAACGGAATAAACTATCTCAGGCCGGGTGATGTTAGAGAGGAACAAAGTCCAGTGCTGCAGTGATTGAGCATTGTTGTAATATTCTTAGTCATTCATGTTCACATGAGTCTGGATAATTTTAATAACTTAGCGGGATGTCTCTTTATGTTAAGGATTTTCGTTCGTGTTGAGTACGGTCGTCAAAAGTTTTGCGTACTAAAGAAGGTACGGGGTTTCTAGCTAACGTTATGGATAAAGTGCACATCAGGAACATAAAATATAACTATTTAATAAAAGTCGAAGTAAAACTAGAAAAAGAAATATTCCCTTTAAATCAAAGTCACTTCCAAAAGTTTAAGACCGCCTAACAGTTTTTCAGTTTTCACAGATATATTTAAACATTTTATTTGGAAATATGTACTTCGAAAATATACACATAATATATTCACTTAGAAACTTATTTAATGAAATGGGGTCAAAATTATTCAGCTTTAGTAGTTTTGCTATGGACTCTTTCATTGTGAATTACTGCCTGAATACAGTATAGAATGCTGAAAATGAAGAATTCGCTGTACTCAACTGACATTTCCTTATACCAAAAATACCTAATGTCTTCACACACAGCTTTTGCATTTCATGGCTTTTTTCTGCGACATTATTTTTTTAAAATAACCCAAATATTCATCGTTCTAAGCTCTTAGCAAGTCATCTGAGCACAGTGGTCTTCATCTTAGTCAGAAAGTCCTTCGTTATCTTGGATCTGTGGTACGAAGCACTATCATGCCTCAATGAATGTGGTGCATCATTGAATGTTCATGTGAAGTGTTGACTTATTCCGTAACATTTCCACATACCCAGGTCAGTTTATGGTTGTGCTAAGCAGCACGAAGTAGCAGTACCAGATTTTGACATAACAACTCATATCATCTGGTTTGGAGGATGTTTCATGGCATTGAGTGCATATTTCTCATCAAATATCTTTCCTTCCGGACGTCGGACGTTCCGTGTACGCGATACAAATTTTTTCTAGGATGACCCCCCCCAAACTTCACTTTTCACGAGTCCAAGGTTAATGTCCCTTAGCGAACTGTAATTTCTTCGTTTCATAGCCGGAAACAGCCAAGGCTTGCGTACAGGTTTATAAGGCTTCAATCTAAATTCTTTGCTCAAACGTCTTGAAACATTGCTGGTACTAACTTTTATTCAAAACAAAATGCAGAAACCCTTGATCTTCTTGCTAAACTCTTCGGAGAGTTCATGCTGATTCATCGGGTACCATGGTCATCTCGGAATCCTTTTTATCCTCCAACTGTCACTCCTCTTCCCATCGCTAAATATTGCAGTATTTTAAAATTCACGATCGCGTTATGGATAGCAGTCTTGCTGACGTGCAACTTTCTGCTTATTTCGCTTTCAGATTATCTTTCGCTGTGTACAGTCACTATTTAGGAACTTGAGCACGCTGGCTGATGCTTTTATTTTTATTTATTTATTTTTGAATCACTGAAACTCCTTACTAAACAGATGAAAAAAAGAACTGTAAAGAGAATAATAAAATGACAAAATAATGTTAAGTAAATTATTATAAATACACATTCAGAACCCCTGGATCACTCTTCAGGGAAAGACATCCAGTGGCCCTGAGCACACAAATTCAGTTCAGGTTTCATGAAAATACCAAAAATTTCAAAAAAAGCAATAACAGACGTCCACTATAAAATTTTGTGTTATAAATTTCAATGCATTCTGTCTTCCCTACCTGAACTGTAGAATATAAAAAAAATAGTCACCGGACCTAAAAATGAGCTATAAAACTCCTTGCCAAAACATTAATACTACCTGAACTTTTTTTTTTTTATTGGAGGTTTAACGACCACCGTGAGCAACTCAATGGGCTATAAGCAGTCGCCCGTCCCGAATTTAGGGTCACTGGTTCCAGGGAAGGGAGAGAGCCAGTGCCTTAAGACAAACACAACATCCATGCCTGACCGGGATTCGAACCCGGACCCCTTACGGACGAAAGATCAGAAGCCAACGTCTTAGACCACTGCGCCACCGAGGCGGCGAACTGTTGTTCGAATCCCGGTCAGGCATGGATGTTGTGTTTGTCTTACGGCACTGGCTCTCTCCCTTCCCTGGAACCAGTGACCCTAAATTAGGGACGGGCGACTGCTTATAGCCCATTGAGTTGCTCACGGTGGTCGTTAAACCTCCAATCAAAAAAAAAATCTCAGTGAATAAATGTAGCTGCAATTTTCTAGGTACGTTCTGAAAAAAATCCAATTTTTGCAAAGTCAAACAAGTGTTTTAGTGGATGAAAAGAACAGTTATTATAAGTCTCCGGGGCTACGCGGAGGATACAAAAATTCAAGTGTGGCCCTAAGAAGTGGTTAATCCAAAGATATTTCAAGGTGTAATGTTACGAAGTTTAATCTTGAAGGACGAGTGTAGATTGTAAGTAGATAAGAGATTACAAAAATAAAATTTACAAAATTTTAGTGCATAAGAATTATTTTTCAAAGTGGAAAAAGGCGTTTTCAACTGTTTGGGGAAATTATGTCTATTATTGTAAATGCGAGTGATACTTAGAAATTTAGATATAGTAATATTTCTATGTATTGTTCTTGGAATTCTTGAAGTCCAAACACTCAGCAATTTAGGACTGAAATCAAAACTTGTTCTTTTATCAAATACATCAACTGAGAATCTTCTACGCCTTAGTGTAATCTGTAAGTCCAAAAAAGTAATCTGAGAATTCCTGTTTGCTTTTTCCAGAACCAAGCTTGGGGGATAACAATATTGCACATTAAAAGTCTTGTTTTGAACACAGAAGCTGGTGAGGTCATCAACATATCTAAAATTATGTTCATGTTCCATATCAAACTTTCTCTCATAAAAATGTGGAAGTAAATTAGCTAACAGGCTAATTTATTTCTGCATTTTTATGCTTTTCATTACTCAACTCTTTTGTCGAAATTTCATGACATAATTTTTTGCATATGAAAGCAAAATTTCCCCCACACTTATCAATGGGTGTAATAACATACTTGCTTTTCAGCTGTTCAATATCTTCTTTGTTTTCTTTCCAACCCTTTAGGAAATGGTTTCTGTTATAAAACCTCTCGAAATATGCAAATATCTTTGTAAGCACAGCTGTAACCCAGTGGAAAAATGTTCGTACAGGAATTCTAAATCTGTCAGACAAATAATAAATAAAGCAATGTAAATCCTTGGTAATATTTCTTTTTATAGTATCAAATGAAATGAAGATCTGTGGTCTGTACTTCACGCCAGAATCCATCATTTTCCTTACATTAGTATTCGTTCCTATATTCAGATTCCTTGTCAGAACATGTCCATAATATTCATCAACAAATTGAGAACAACTGTCTTCATGGCAAAAACAGGGCAAAGTCGCAATAAAAAAATCTTACAGTTTATCAAGGATAATCAGCCTTTTAAGGGTGAAATTAGTACATATGATTTAAACAATCGGTTTACTTCTATTGATTTACAGGATCTACAAACAGTTCTCCAATGGTATTATGATGAAATTAGTCACCTTTTGAAGGTAAGCAGTGAATACTAGGGGCACCTATGTAACTCTTGTGTATTCCAAAACTATATATATGATAAAAATAGAATAATGATTCGAAAACAAGGTATCCCAATGGGTACTTCATTTTCAAGCCTGTTAGCTATTTATTTCTGCATTTTTATGAGAGAAAGTTTGATATGGAACATGTACATAATTTTAGATGTGTTGATAACCTCATCAGTTTCTGTGTTCAAAACAAGACTTTTAATGTGCAAGATTGTTATCCTCCAAGCTTGGTTCTGGAAAAAACAAACAGGAATTCTGAGATTGCTTTTTTGAACTTACAGATTTTACTAAGGCGTGGAAGATTTTCAGTAGATGTATTTGATAAAAAGAACAAGTTTTGATTTTAGTCCTAAATTGCTGAGTGTTTGGACTTCAAGAATTCCAAGAACAATACATAGAAATATTACTATATCTCAATTTCTAAGTATCACTCGCATTTACAATAACAGACATAATTCCACCAAACAGTTGAAAACGCTTTTTTCCACTTTGAAAAATAATTCTTATCCACTAAAATGTTGTAAATTTTATTTTTATAATCTCTTATCTACTTACAATCTATACTCGTCCTTCAAGATTAAACTTTGTAGCATTACACCCTAAAATATCTTTGGATTACCACTTCTTAGGGCCACACTTGAAAATGTTTTTCCTACGAGTAGCCCCGGAGACTTATAATACCTGTTCTTTACATCCACTAAAACACTTGTTCGACATTGCAAAAATTGGATTATTTCAGAACGTACCTAGAAAATTGCAGCTACATTTGTTCACTGAGATCTTCTGAACACACCTGGAGTTTGATATTCCGACTTGGATTTGGGTCTTAACCGTGGTTCTCTATGAATGTTTACATTTGTGTCAAACATTTGTGTTTGGTGGAAGGATTTAAGTTAATGTTGCTATCTTTTACAGGGATTACAATTCTTGTCAGGAGTTTTATGGCTCATTTTTAGTTCTAGTGGTTCTTCTTCGTTTATTTATACAACAGCTCAGGTAGTATTAATGTTTTGGCAAGGAGTTTTATAGCTCATTTTTAGTTCCAGTGACTATTTTTTGTATATTCTACAGTTCAGGTAGGGACGACAGAATGCATTGAAATTTATAACACAAAATTTTAAAGTGGACGTCTGTTATTGCTTTTTTCGAGATTTTGGATATTCTCAAGAAACCTGAACTGAATTTGTGTGCTCAGGGCCACTGGATGTCTTTCCCTGAAGAGTGATCCAGGGGTTCTGAATGTGTATTTATAATAATTTACTTAACATTATTTTGTCATTTTATTATACTTTTTACTGTGCTTTCTTTTCATCTGGAAGTCATAACTCCCTAATTATTTGTTTATGAAGATTGGTTGCTTGTGTATTAATATTTTTTTGCATACACTACCTACATCTAATACTTGCAGCATAGCGCAGTTTTGTTGTGGTTTATATTGTATTACATGAGTCGTATTTTAACTTTCCTTTGATATATCATCGTCATCATTGTCAACCATTATCAATCCACTGCTGGACGAAGGTCTCCCCAAGTTTCTTCCACAACGGTCTGTCTTGTGCCAGTCTCCTCCATGTTACTCCCGCATACTTTCGAATTTCATCCACCCATCTCTCATGTGGTCCCCTCTTCTGGGTCTTTTTCTGCCTCTTGGAATCCAATCGAAAATTTCGACTGTCCATCGATGGTCTGTTCTCCAGGTAGTATGTCCAGACCATTGCCATTTTAGGGATTTAACTCTAATCATGATGTCTTCCACTCTTGTCATTTTTCAGATCCACGAGTTCCTCTTCTTATCTCTCCTGGTTACACCAAGCATGCACCTCTCCGCGCTTATTTGAGTTGTCTGCAGCCTTTGTATGTCTCTTTTAGTTAAGGTCCACGTCTCTGCACCATAGTAAGCACTGGAAGGATGCATTGATCCAACACTTTTTTTTAAGACATAATGGCCTATTGCTCCTGAAAATTATGCTGTTTCTTCCAAAAGCTCTCCAGGCAAGTTTTGTACGCCGATTATTTTCTTCATCAATGTGACCCTCACTTGATATCTCCTGTCCAAGACAAACGTACGTGTCTGTTATCTCCAGCTTTTCTCCATCAATAGATAAATCTTCATTTCTTGTAACAGCATTGAACACCATTTTTGTCTTCTGAAAGTTCATTTTCAATCCCACTTCTTTACTCTTGTCAGCAAGTTCCTGGATCATACTCTGCAGCTCTGATGGGGTAGTTGCAAAAATGACTACGTCATCAGCAAAACAAAGGTGGGTTAGATATTCTCCATTAATCTTTATTCTTTTGCTTTCCCAGTTCAGTGATTGAAAGACATTTTCCAATGTGGCATTAAAGAGCTTCGGAGATATGGTGTCACCTTGTCTCACTCCCTTTCCAATTTTTATGTGTGCTGTATTTTCAAACCGCCGAATCTTTGCACTTGCATTTTCATAGATGTTATTAATAATATTAATGTACGCATCTTCAATACCGCAGGATTTCAGAGCCATTGTAACTGCTGATGGTTTCACCGAATCAAAGACTTTTTCATAATCAATAAAAGCCATGCACAATGAAAGTTCATGTTCCCTCGGTCTTTCAATTAGTTCTCTCAGTACGTGGATATGATCTATAGTTCTGTAGCCACTCCTGAATCCAGCTTGTTCTCTCGTTTGAGCCATGTCCAGTGTTACCTTCAAGCGGTGTGAAAGAACTTTAGTGAAGATTTTATAAACCATTGATAGGAGGCTGATAGGTCTGTAGTTCCTGAGATCCTCAATGTCACCTTTTTTATGTAGCAGGATCATTGTAGCGTTGTTCTAATCCTCAGGAATCTTCCCTTCATTAAAGCATCGACTGAAAATTTGGGCGAGTTCTGTTTCGATTTCTCCACTTGCTTCTTGTATGATGTCTACAGTAATTTCATCTTCTCCTGGAGCTTTTCCCCGCTTCATGTACTTGATTGCATGTGCAACTTCTGCTGGGAGGGCTGGAGGAACTCTGGTACTGGTACCTTTCATGATGTATGGAGTACATGTATCATCCCTTTCATATAATTTGCAGTAGAAATCTTTCACTCTTGTCAGAATTTCGCCTCTATTTCTTGTTACAGAACCATCTTCTTTTCTCAGTGCCATAATCTGTTTATGTCCCTTTGCTATCTTTAGGCTTTTGTTGTTTTCAATTGCTTTCCTTACTAGTTCACAGTTGAATTTCCTTACGTCTTCAGTGATACTTTTTCGTACTGTCTTGCATAGCTCTATATATTCCACTTTGGAAGTCACATCTTCTTTAGTTGTCCTCATCTCTCTTCTTTTTTGCATCAACATTTTGGTTTTTCCTGATAATTTGTTCACATGCAACTTGTTTTTAGACCCAGCTAATTTTGTTGCTGTTTCCATAAGAGCTTTGGTTTCTTTTCTGTTAACTTCAGAAATATCCACTTCTTCCGATGTTAGGCTTTCTAAAGCAGAGAATCTGTTCTTCAGTTCCAACATGAAAGTATTATGGTGTTTTTTAAGGTTGGTTATATCAATACATTTTGTTTGTCTTATGAGCTTGTCACGTTCGAGTTTAGCATTGAGGTGCATCTTACATCTCACCAATCTATGGTCACTACCTGTGACGAACTTGTTTAGCACACTGCAGTCTTTTATGACGAATTTTTTGTTACACATAATAAAATCAATTTCACTTGTCGTCCCATTTGGATGTCTCCATGTCCATTTCCTGTGTGGCTTTTTTCTTGAAAAAGGAGTTCACGATGAAAAACCCTTCTGCCTCTGCAAACTCTACGAGAGTATTTCCACGCTGGTTTCTGTTGCCGTGACCGAATTTACCTACTGAAGTTTCATTCTGTTGCCGTTGCCCTATTTTTGCATTGAAATCTCCCATAATTATCTTCAAGCGCTGCTTACCTTTATTATTTAGATGACGAATTTCCTCATAAAATTCTTCAATTTCTTCTTCAGGATGACTTGTGGTTGATGCATAAGTTTGAATAATCTGAGACTTGTATCTTCTCGAGAGTTGGATAACGGGTCGTGCAGCTCTGTCAGAGGAACTTTCAACTTCTACCACTTTATCCTTCAGTTTCTTGTTTATTATAAATCCAACACCACTAGTTCTGCCAGTATCTGTCCCACGATAGTAGAAGAGATGTCCACTTTTCAGTTCAATGATATCTTCTCCTTTTCTACTTACCTCACTTAGCCCGACGATGTCCCACTTGATCCTTTGTAGTTCCTCTTCCAATTCAAGAAGCCTTGAATCAGAAGACAGGGAGCGTCCTTTATACGTAGCAAAGGTCAGCATCAGATGGCAGCCTAGTCCGGTCCTCCGGGGATTCTTAGCACCCTCTGCCTTCATGTCGCACTGGCCGCTGCCTTGGCCAGGTACATTTCAGCTGCCGGAGACTGAGGGCCAAGATTTAAGTTGTGGAGTCATTTTGGAGGGGTTTGGCCATAACTCACTACGCTGGCCAAGCAGGTTCGTGAGTGTGGCATAGCATTTCCTCTAATCCCGATGGTATAGTTATACCGCTATTGGCGGTCGACAGAGCCCCTTTAGTGGCAACAGGATGCACCACGAGAAGGCGGGGTTGACATTTGTCAAGGAGAGGCTGTGATGTTGCGTATCACCTGACCTGATATATATACGTATATATATGTGTGTGTATATTCATCATCATCCTCAGCCATTATCAATCTACTGCTGGATGAAGGTTTCCCCAAGTTTCTTCCAAAACTGTTTGTCTTGAGCCCGTCTGCTCTATGTTACTGCGGCATGCTTTCGAATTTCATCCATCAATCTCAAGTGTGGTCTTTTTTTCTGTCTCTTGGAATGCAGTAGATGAGAAACCTTCGATGATAGAGTTTCAGGTTTTGAAAGAACTGTTGTTCAAGCAGTCAAGATTATCGCGGTCGTGTGGAATAAGACTCTGGAAGCTGTTGACGAAAGAATTACCTAACGTCTTTCGGGAATTTCCTGTCTTTGGCCACACATCCACAAGTTAGGAATCAATGGAACCCGAGACAAGAGAATTTGATACTGAACTGGAGAATGCTGATGCTGTCAAGATTCATAAATTGGTGAACAAAACTGGAGAAGAGCACATGTGGAAAGAACAAAGTACTCTCCTTTCCCTGCCATAAACCTTTATTCAGCTTCTGATTCCAAAGCAGCAATCCTTCTTCGACTGAGTCTTCGGTGAATAGTTAGTTGTGGAGATTATATATCATGGACATGCGTACTTGCGATGGCTACTGCCATCCGCAGACTTCAGATGAGGAGATAAGAAAGAACTAATCAATACGGTAGCCAGAATTCGAATTCTGGCCATTCTTGCATTAAAAGTCCAAAGTCTGCCCCTTAGATTAGTAGACCACCAGGTCAAAGCAATGTAGCTTTGAAGACTAAATTACCATTGCACGAGGGTGGATCAAGAATGACATGGACTTTTAATTGTAACTCTAGATGATCTTCATGGATTACGACAGAATTCGTATAGTAAATACAGGTGAGACTCCCCACACTTGTATTGGTTCCTCTCTCAGCCTTGTGGGAAGTAAGGGGTCTAATAGGGTCATGAGGGGGGGGATAGATCAGTGTTGTATTATAAAATTTCTTGCGAAGGAGAAAGTAAAGTTTCTGAAATTCTTGCTAGGATCACAAGCAAAGTACGGAGATAAAATTTTGTCCAAAGCAAGTGTCTACGATTGGTGCAACATGTTTCGGAGGATCGAGAAAGAGTAGAAAATCAACCGCATGGATACGTGTCTGCTACTGCTGGGACCGAAGTGAACATCGATCGTGAGCAACAGGCTATTTTGGAACACAGGAGGGTGACATGGCTGAAAACTCGACATCAGTGTTGGTGGGGTGGAAATAATCATCCATGAGCACCTGCTGCTCAGAAAAGTATGTGTACGTTGGATACCAAAGGAGTTGACATTTGATCAAAAGTCGTTTTATGTCGCTATCTAATAGAGCTTTTGCCTCGCTTTAAGTTTGAGGGTGACGCATTTTTTACAGAAGATCCGGACCATTAACGACTTTGGTTAATTACTATAATCCAAATACCAAGCAAGCCAAATGGGAATGGCACCACAAAAGGTTTGCCACGGCCGAAGAAATTCAAGGAAGTGTCATCTGTGTAGAAATCTAATGGGTCAAAAAATTCATATATATATGTGTGTAAGTGTGCGCAAATATATTGTTTTTCTAATTCCATGAACGCATCGAAAGAAAAAGAGCCATTTCTTCTTGCCTTTTAAGGGCTATTTAACATTTTACGAAACGACTTCTTGCTTTTAATAGTAACCAATCATTACGCATAAACTTTGTACACACCTTATTTACTTACAGGTAATTTATTTAATATTAGTAATTTTGTACAAAACAACAAAGATCAATGAAAGTCAAAAAATATTTGTCAACAATATATATAGCTGCGGCATCAGTGGGCTCGGAAATACTCTGCTGACTTGGCTCCAAATGATTTCCAACTGTTTGTTCTATTAAAGAGCATTTAGAATTGAAGAAATTCGCTACAGATGAACAACAAAGATCAATAAAAGTCAAAAAATATTTGTCAACAATATATATAGCTGCGGCATCAGAGGGCTCGGAAATTATCTGCTGACTTGGCTCCCAATGATTTCCAACTGTTCGTTCTATTAAAGAGCATTTAGAATTGAAGAAATTAGCTGCAGATGAACAATAACAGAACTGTGCCCCACAATGACTACGAAAGCAACCCAAATCAGTCTTTATGGCTGGAATACAGGGTCTTCCACAGAGATGGGACAAATGTGTTAATGTTAAGAGGACCACCTATAGTTTGGTAAGTATATTCTTGTGCGTGTATTTGCAAAAAACAACAAAAAAAAACAAACAACAACAACCCCATCTAGTTCAACCTTGGAGCCACCTACGTATCCAAAATGAAACGAAGCATTTGTGACTACCGTACGCCGCAAAAATCATGTTAAATGGATGACTTGCAGCAAGTAGCCTGTACCAGATTCTCTCCGAGAGGTGTACACTTGCTGCTAAAGCAAAACACTGATGCCATGTTTACTCTTCTGGTACCTCTCACTTCCTTGGAACCAGCCACACTAAATTAGAGATATTAGGCAGTATCATGATGTCACTTATTTTGCTCCAGATGTGCTTCAACTTTCAGTAATTGCACGATTTAAGAAGAAATTTTAGCGGCAAAGTTTGGTCCTTTCACAGTTAAAAATTAAGTATGTTAATCAAAAGAATGTCCATAAAATTTTATGTAAAACTTTTGTACGAAACACAAGATTTTTAGCGAGACCAAATGGAAACGGATTAATCAACTATTCAAAGTTATTTATGACTGAAGTTTGGAAAAACTATGTGCAGCTTCAATGGTATTTGGAAAGCAGAAAGCCCCGTTGATTCATAAGGATGGATACCGTAGTTCCATAGTCCAGTTGTTTCAGTTTTCGCGCATAAGATGTAAACTGCAGGATCACATCTCAGTGCTTGTACATTTCGAATTTTCAGATAATTTTTGGCAATAATAACCAATTCACTGCAATATTTTTTGCAATGAGTGTTTCGTCGCCTTTCTTTGAGAAATTGTTGTAAATCATCTATCCACCTAAACCAATGGTTATCATGACTTTCTTTGGATGACTTAGGCTTAAGAGCCTAGCCATGGCGCAGCCACCACCTTGCATTTTGCCTTCGGCTGCCATGCAGGAATTATTTTTCATAACGTGTTTTAATTGAGTAGAAGAATGTATGGGCGCATGTGTGTGTGTATTGCACTTACTCTATATGGCACCAAAAAAGCTTCCAGTTGGTCGTTTGGCTGTTATCATTGTGTTCACGTGAAAAACCTTTTCCGAATTTCATTGCAACGTAAATAGGGACTAGTTATTTCAAGGCAGTTGCTGTGTCCACCTAAAGATATTTTGTTTGTTTGTTTGAGAGTTTAACGACCACCGTGAGCAACTCTAAGGGCCATAAGCAGTCGCTTGTCCTTAATTTAGAGGGTGGGAGACACCGGCTCCACGGAAAGGACAGTGCCAATGCCGTAGGAATACCAGCTATGCCTCAGTCCAGACTCGAACGTAAACCGACTCAGACCAACGGTCAGAAACCAGCGTATAGACCACTGCGCCACTGAAGTGGCCCACCCTAAGGTCTTCCGCAAGTTCTTGCATGGCTTAATGATCCTGTGAGCATCGAAGGCTGGGAAACAAACCATGAGAGATTTTCAGACTGAGGGATAAACTATGAGATATTTTACGGCTGGGAGATACACCATGAGAGATTTTAAGGCTGGGAGATAAACCATGAGAGATTTTAAGGCTGGGAGATAAACCATGAGAAATTTTAGGGCTGGGAGATAAACCACGAGAGTTTAGCGGATCCCAGCATCATTGTAAAGTAAACACTCACTAGCAGTGTTTTTGAGCACATACTTGATTAATCCGACGGTTGTCTTCGTCATTTATTTAGTTTTAAACTTCCACAAAAAAAAAAAAAAAAAACTATGCACTCTTTCCTTCTTATCTATGTTTCAATGTGAAGACAAACGGGATCTCCAAGGAGTTTCAAATTAATAAACAAACATTCAAAGCAGAATACAAAACAGAGTCTGGGATGTCAAATAAAACAAACTGTAGTTATAGAAGCTTCAGCGATTTCAAATGGTAAAACAGCGGGGGAAAGAAAAAGGAAATGTTCATCTAATCACATGTTTTCATCCTATATCAGTTTTTGTTCTGTTCTGGTAACTGATGTCTCACCTCATATTTGTTCAAACTCATGAAAATTTTGGCCCACATAACTTTTAATGGAAATTTAAGAACAAAAGTGCAAACATTTTATGAAGTTACTCTCATCATCATCAGGGGCCGCGGGTGGCCTAGTGGTCAAATTTCATGACTGCCACGGAGAAGACCTCAGGTTCGATCCCAGACAGGTACGAAAACTCGAACCACTAAATATCCGCCGTGCGTCGGATGGGCACGTTAAGCCGTCAGACCCGGGATACTGGTCCCCCGGTAATAAATAAGGGCGTCCTCCTCCCTCTTTCTACATCGCTTTCATGTCACTTTCCTATCGGGCAATCTAGCCCAAATCTCCTAGCTTCCTATTTCTAAGGGTTGTTTGAGACCTGGGGTCAGACACTCCCTTTCTAAAATCCTCTACATATGATCTGATCTGATCATCATCATAGGACAATTGTTTTTCTATACGTCATCAAGTGTGAACACAGTCATATAAGGCCGACCCTGTAGCCGGGTGGTCTGAGGTGCGAGCTTTGGATCAGTCTTCCGAGATGGGCCTGTGCTCATGTCCCGGATGAGGCATGGGTAATGTGTTTGTCCGATGGCGCTAGTTCTGGAAACAGTTTTGCGAGTTACTCATGGTGGTCGCTAAACCCTGAAACAAACAAACAAGCAAAAAGCAGTAAAGCACGAATCTATATTTTATCCGGCATTCCTGTGAAAAAGCTATCCCTTAATCGAGATCTTGATAAGAGCCACTCCAAATGAACTATAGAGAAGCAGTTCTACTCAATATCTGACTCTGTATTTTGTTGGTGAATATCACCCCTTGCGTTAAACTACCTTCCGCTAAAAACGTTTTCGTAACAGAGTTTATAGACATGATGTACTTTAAAAACCGGTGTATGAGTTTACTGCTTAAAATACAAAGACTTAAGTTGTCTTGCATGCTTGTCTTGCATGCCTGAGAAAATACGTAAATGAACTGTTTGGCTATGTCCTCAGCTATTAACAGGTGGAATCCACTTTCTCCAATTTCCTCAGAATGTCTTCGCCCATCTGTACCGGCCACCCAGAACTTAATTATCTGTGTCAACTTAATTATCTACGATACACGTCACTGTCTAAGATTTTCTTGTAAAGAAAAAAACTGATAAAATTAGTAGGAAACAAGGCTTGGAAAAAATAATCAACAAGTTTTATAAATTCAAATACAAATAGCGCAACTTCAAGCAATCCTGAATTTGGTAAATAAATCTTAACAATAGCGCATTTGCAAAAAAACATGAAATGAGATGAAACAAGAAAAAGAAACACATGTTGGCGTAAAGTGACAGGTCTGAAACGAGGAAGGATTTTATTTATGCTGGAAGACGATAATAAAAGAAACCACAAAAATGTATGTTATGAATCATGATTATCTTTTTCGTTTATTTTGAGAGCTACATTGTCACGGAATGAATTTCACACGTCTCCATAACTTCAGATACTTCATATACGCAGTAAAAAAAACACTTTCTCCCCGCAACACTCTTGATAAAATGAGAAAGAAAGAAAAAAGGACGAGGAGAGTAAAAAATCTGGGAGGCGGAAAATGGAATCAAAACTTACTTTTTAATACCTTACACCAGAAACGCAGCTACACAAGAAAAGCAGAGATAAAATTTTAGACATGAAATAAAATTGTTGTAAACTTGAGATATTTCTGACAGCGTACCGCACAACTCTTTATGAAGAAATTTCGTGAAGTGATTTATAAATTAAATGCAAGAAATGATGTTAGACAGCAATAACTTTACAGGAAGTACCAAGATTCTCAGACATAAAAGACAACACAACTTTCGTAGCTGCAAAAAAAAAAAAGATAAAAAAAAACTTTATTTCGAGAGTTCAAAATAACGAACTCCAGTGGAAATAACTAAGCCGTGCTTAATTACCACTCGAATAATTCAGGAACATTTTATTAGATATAAAGGAGAGGATTAACTTATTCCAAAAACAGTAAGTGAGAGGCAATATTACTTTTATTCCGCTTGCTTTTTTGCTTTACATAATCGCTAAATTCGAAGAAAATGCGTTTCTTTTTATTTTACAACAATGAATATTTTAACTACATGAAAAATACGTACCGAATTGTGTAACTCATCTCTTTTTTTATGTATATGTTGAGCTTCAGTTCAGAACATTTTAGCCAATTTCCTATCACCGATTTTTGTGAGTTTTAGGAGGAAAGAAAGAAATGCTTCGTCGAATGCCCTCGACTGTGCATAATGTTATGTCATTGTTACTGCGCTTTAATATCGAGTCAGTCCCTGCAATCTAATGTAGTTGAATGAATGTCCATGTTATGTCACTATTACTGCGCTCTGACGTAGGATCAATTCCTTTGGAGTAACTCTATGCAGGCACTTTTCTAGGAGAGGGACCTGGAGTCCAGATCCCCCCACCCACGAAATGTTTAAATATTCAATATAAATCTTATACATCTTATAGGTAGATAGCTTTTGGCAGTGGCACAAAAATGCTTTTGAATAACTGCAAAAAATAATCGCAAAGCCAATACATTTGAACATAAGATTTTGGAAATTATTAAATTGACGTAATTACACTGGCGTGCAAAAATTAAGGAAGAGACTGTTTTTCGAATCTAAGGTCGTGCAGAAGTGCTCCACATCGACTCAAATCATACCATAAGATCCCCAAGATGTAAGAATATGGGACAAGTGAGCAAAACCGTCCAAACAAGGAATCCAAATGATACAAAGGCACTTTATTGAAAAGGTACCTTCGAGCACAACGGGACAGAAGACAGAAACTTCCATGTGACAGGCGGCTGCCAAGAAAAATCCAGTCTTTTTTTTTTTTTTTTTTTTTTTATTGGAGGTAGTTTAACGACCACCATGAGCAACTCAATGGGCTATAAGCAGTCGCCCGTCCCAAATTTAGGGTCACTGGTTCCAGGGAAAGGGAGAGAGCCAGTGCCGTAAGACAAACACAACATCCATGCCACACCGGGATTCGAACCCGGACACCTTTCGGACGAATGATCAGCGGCCATCGCCTTAGACCACTGCGCTACCGGGGCGGCAATCCAGTCTTTAGTAGGGGATATGATCACCCCTGACTGCGTTGCAGGATTTTCAACGCCTCTCCATGCTGAGGACCAGGTTGTCAAGGAGCTGTTGAGGCATCGCGGCCCATTCCTCTTGTACCGCCAATCGCAGCTGCGGAATCGTTGCTGGCGGCTGGTGACGTGCGGCCAACAGTCTCCCGAGAAAGTCCCACACGTGTTCAATTGGATTTAGGTCCGGGGACCTTGCGAGTCAATCCATGCGTTGAATGTCTTCACTCTCCAACAGCTCTACGACAGCCACTGTACGATGAGGTGTAGCGTTGTCGTCCATGAAGAGGAACTCAGGACCCACAGCACATTTAAACAGACGCACGTGAGGCAGGAGAGCCTCGGTGCAATAGCGGACACCAGTGACTGAACTTCCTTGGTTTGGGCCGCGGGTGGACGAGTGTGCAACATTCGCGACTGCCACGGGAAGGGCCTCAGGTTCGATCCCACGCAGGTACGAACGCTCGATCCACTAAATACCCGCCGTGAGTCGGATGGGCACGTTAAGTCGTCGGACCCCGGGTACTGGCCCCCGGTAATAAATAAGGGCATCTTCCTCCCACTTTCTACTTCGCCTCCGTGTCACTTTCCTATCGGGCGCTCTAGCCCAAATCTCCTAGTTTCCTATTTCTAAGGGTTGTTTAAGACCTGGGGTCAGACACTCTCTTCCTAAAATCCTCTACATATGATCATGATCATGAACTTCCTTGGAAGATGTGGAGGTACCAAGCATGATACCGCTCCAAACGAGAACTCCGCCACCTCCAAACCGGTCCCTTTCGATGATGTTGGAGGTGTGATTGCGTGTTTCCTGCTCTCTCCAGATGTGTATACGTCCAGAATCGCTCGTCAGACTAAATCGGCTCTCATCCGTAAAGAGAACTCGACCCCATTGCTGATGTGTCCAGTTCTTGTGTTCCTGGCACCACAGAAACCCCCGTCTCCGATGAACAGGTGTTAATGGCACACACCGTACTGGTCGTCGTGCAAATAGACCACCTTTGTGCAGCCTCCTGGCCACGGTAAAACGCGATAACGGACGTTTAGTTATCTGTTGCATGTGCTTTGCGATTTCTCCCGCTGTCTGTCGTCTGTCTCTTTTCGCCTGTAGGACAATATACCGGTCGTCTGCCGCCGTGGTTGCTCGTGGACGACCACTGCTAAACTCTCGGACAGCAGTTCCTGTCGTTTGAAATGCTCTCCAAGCTCGTGAAACGATGCTGTGTGCGATCTCGAACTCCTCGGGCACACTAGTCACACTTTGACCTTCTTCCAATGACACGACCTCGGATAAAGTCATCCGGATGTCGTCTACTGGATTGCTGTTGGCCATATCACACGGTGGCAACCATTCGACGTCGTTCAAACCGATGTACACCGTGGAAGAGCTTTCACCGAATTGCTGAGCGTACACCGCCCGTGTGCTCTATACCCTTCCTACCCCCCCCCCCTTACGCATGCTGCATATATGCGCATGCCCTACCGTACCGGACCCTAGTTTATCTCCTGAGTGGTCTTTCGGTCCGTTCTGCCTGCTCGTTCCCCTGTTATGCAAATTTCTCCTCTTGGTCCTTAATTTTTGATACTGTAGAGGTCTGTACTGATCCGGCTGGTTTCAGATACGAAGAAAGCGAAAAGCGAAGCATAATAAACCGGGATGCGTAGGCACCGGTTATGGCCTTGCCCTCCAATAATTTTTTTGGAGGGGGGGGGGGGTTCTGTGCCCACCCATTATTTTTTGCATTGTTTAATTAAATAATCGCGTTAGCCTCACAAGGTAGACTTTATGAGACCAAAGTGTTTTACTTCCAAAAAAACTATGATTAACGAAATAAGCTCACTTTTTTACTTTTTCCCCATGTTCAGCACTGATAATTTAATAAGAAGTTAGATTGGCAGCTCCGTATTTTGTATGACTTGTTCTCGTTATAACGAAGTAAATTTCTCCGTCATTTTTGGTCTACGCCGGGATTCGAACCCGAGGCCGCTTATTCCGGAACAAGTCGCTCAACCAACTGAGCTACGCAGACATGTATTCTGATTCCTATCTGCCTTTATGTCATGTGCGTCCTGCTGGCAGGTACGTCACATCTCCCCCCCCCCCCGAAGGGCCGGGGGCATGGCCCACGGATCAGCCGTGACCATGAATCGTTGCAGGCAGACAACCACTGAAGAACGTGCACTTGAGAACTCTCAGTCAATCTGGTGTGTGGAATGCAACGTCACACACATTTATTTTTCGAAGCACTGGAGAAGGGATTCTCTGATTTTTCCTATCTCGCGGTGTGGAAATAACATCACACCAATGCGAGATTTTGAACGGTCGGGTCATCCGGGTAGTTCGGGCGCCATTATAACGAAGTGAATTTCTCCGTCATTTTTGGTCTACGCCGGGATTCGAACCCGAGGCCGCTTATTCCGGAACAAGTCGCTCTACCAACTGAGCTACGCAGACATGTATTCTGATTCCTATCTGCCTTTATGTCATGTGCGTCACTGCTGGCAGGTACGTCACATCGTGACGTGTGGCAAATGTTTAAAACAATTATCAGAAATAAAATAAATAAAAATACAGAAACATATAATAGCTAGCGCCTTTATTTACCTATGTATTTCTTGCGCTTCTTATTCTTTCTTTGAGTAACCCAGGTAATTTCTCATTTTTCATAAACTTTTGGAAATAAAGTATCTTTGGGTATTTTTATAAAATCGCAGGCTGAATTTTATTTTTTTAAATATTATATTCAGCAAAATAAGTTTCTGTTTCTTTGTCCATTTGCTCATGAGAAATTACAGTTGCGTTTTAAAACATACGTCAGATCTCGTAGTGTATCTTTTTGCCCTTTTTTTTAAATTTTCTTCCTGAAACTGGAAGAGACGTGCCCCACTCAAGTCTGATCTCTTCACGCCTTGCCGCCCCCCCCCATTCCCCTCCAATAATTTGGGTGAAGTCCGTACCTTTGCTGGGATGGAAGATGAAAGGTAGTCTAATGGGCCAGCTTTCTAACTATGCATTTTACTCAAACGTTAAAAAGTTATTTAAAATACTTGCTTCTCTTCCAGTATTAACGGCTAGCTTTGAGAAATCGTTTTTCACGATGAAGCCAGTCAAATCTTTTGAAGGAAATAGAACAAGGCAAGAATGGTTGACAGGACTGGCTATAATGTCAATTCATTGGGACGTACTATTAACTGCCACAGAGGTGCTGGACAAAATGTCAAGAAGATTGAGACGGCTTAACATCATTTTGCGAGGAGTTGTACGTGTTGGATTATCTTTTTATACCCCTATACTGTAAATTTATGTGGTAAGCGAAATATTTTTAACTTTCATTGATCTTTGTTGTTTTGTACAAAATTTCTAATATTAAATAAATTACCTGTAAGTAAATAAGGTGTGCACAAAGTTTATGCGTAATGATTGGTTACTATTAAAAACAAGAAGTCGTTTCGTAAAATGTTAAACATCCCTTAAAAGGCAAAAAGAGACAGCTCTTTTTCTTTCTATGCGTTCATGGAATTAGGAAAACAATATATTTGCCTACATTTACATATATGAAATTTTTGGCTTCCCCAAACAGAAATCCTGGATTAGTGCCTGGCGCTATGTTACGTTGCTACGATCTAAGGTAGCTGCAACCTGATTAAATAAAAGAGTAATCGCTGTATACACATACCACGTTGTCGAAGCGCGATTAAAAAACTTAAAAGTGTTTCGGAATAAAAACTGACATTTATATACACGCTGAAAATACAGATAAATTAAAACCAACAGATGGCAAGATCTTTCCGGGTTCACTGTGACCCCATCCTCAGGCCGAATGCACAAATGAAGACAAGCAGGAAGACATATATGTTTTTGTGATAGATGTATAAGACATACTGTTTTGTGATTTAGCATATATATACTACATGTATGTTTTCGTGGTAAATGCATAAGACATACCATATACGTCTTTGTGCTTGTCTTCATTCGTGCATTCGGCCTGAGGATGGGGTCACAGTGAACCCGGAAAGATCTTGCCATCTGTTGGTTTTAACTTATCTGTTTTTTTTGCGTGTAAATAGATGTCAGCTTTTCTTACGCAACACTTTTAACTTTTTTAATCGTGCTTGGACAGCATGGTTTGTGTATATAGTGGTGCATTCAGCACGAATTTTCATCTCATATTTAAAAGAGTCACATTAGATGCAGCGACACATCATAACATTATTCCAAAGAGATTGATTCAACATTTAAGCGCAGTAACAATGCCAACATGATGCTGAACACGTAACTATCATGATTCAAAAGAAAATGCCTCCTTATAATTTGCGCATACTAAGGAAATTTTTATGTTGTCCAACTACTACTTAAATATGAATTTATTTATCTTATTTACTAGTATTCTGATCTAAAAAATGCATCCTTTTTATCCCCTCTTTTGGAAAAACAACAACGAAAAAACAAAAGAAAACTATGTTGTGCGTAAGGCACCATATTGTCTGTTAGTCAGAAAGTGCTATAATTTTTACGTGTTATCAGTGTTTTTCGTTTTGTGTAGTCCATTGACTTTTTGTGAGCTGTTTATACTGGTTCTTGTGTTTCTCTTTTATGACATCCCTTTTTGTTTGTTTTGATGTGCTTTTGTGTCTATCGTGTACCGTGGAACATGGCTCTCTTTGGCTCATCTACTACACCCTTGCACCAATAAACACTAACCATCTGCAGACACAGCATCTACGTGCATGCTTGAGAATGATAAGTCGTATCAGGGTCGGACTGGGCCCGCAAAAAAACGGCAGACCTTGGATTTCAAAAGGCGTAAAATATTTCGACAAACTCCAAATAGTTTACTTATTTAATTTCCCTTGCAACTATACATACGCGAAACGGGTCTGCACCCTCATATTAATACAGCCTCCAAGATAGCTTCAAAGACTTCCAAAGCAACGGTACTTTTATTTTCCCCACTTGGTTCAAATCATTGTTTAGTATTGTGAATTACTGAAGGTTTCTTTTCATAAATATTGATCTACAAATAAAGAAAAGATCATGGGATAAGTGAATTTTATCTCATAAAATTGGAAAAATATCTAACATTTAAGGAACAAATTGTTCAAGATATGCAAGGTCCAGGAAAATATTGTATTTTATATAAACAATACTTTCCTAGACACTGCCCTTGAACTCCCTTTCCCACATTTGTCACTTTTGTTTATGGAATCTTTGGCAATACAAAATTGGAAAACTCAAAGGCACTTAAATCATCACATAACAAAACTAGTTGCTCTATTGTCCCAATAAAAAGGTATTTACTCTGAAAATAAAATATTTCTTATAAAAATACTTCCTTCAAAAAATAATTTGTCAAGAAACTGACTTCATTTTTTTTCTCATGGAATGCCACTGAAAAAAAATTAACATAGGGACTCGGATAGATAGTATATATTTTCTACAGTGCTAAAAGTCGCTCCATTTCTGCACTCTGTTCATAGAGTCTGTAGATAACCATATCATTGTCAACTGCCACAAGCTTGTCCCCCTCACATTGCATTAGGAGGAATGTATCCAGGTTGTGATTTGTCAGATTAGAGCGCAGCCTTGTTTTTATAAGTTTAAGCTTAGAAAAAATTCGCTCACAGCTTACTGGTGTTAGAGGTATGTGAGCAGATATTTATAAAGTTTACTAAGCTATGTGAACAAGATATGTAGAGTACATGTTGTAGTAATAGATCACTTTATACTCACAGTTTATACATACCTCAGAAGGTTCTTGCATTCGATATATCTGTACTTTTTCATTTTCTTCGGCTTCCTGTGGCATTCCACGTTCTGAATCCATGCCCTTGTCTTTAGTATATTCTTTTCTCAACGTTGAGGATATCTGGGGCCAATCTTGTACGAAAGATTGTAGCTCTTCAGTTAGCTTGCTTCTGCCAACATTAGGCACTAAATCACATATTTTGTCGAAGAGGTTTGATGGTAAACCTCGTTTAATCTCAGGGCACCTCCGCGATCGAAGCATGCAAGCTCTAGGTATAGGTTCTCCTGATAAGCAAATCTGGTCTTCATACTCTGGTTAAGCTTGTCAACAACAAAATTGAAAACTTTTATTCAGAATCTATCCTTTTCGGAGGAACCTATTTCATTATTTTCTGCCAATTCACCAGGCATTATCTTGACCTATCTTACCCTCTTGCGTGGCAGCTCCGAGTCAATGCAAAACTTTCCACTTCCAGAGAAGGATCTTTTTCCATCTTTTCATTTAATTTTTCTGATATAACAGATGCTTATCCTTTTGCAGCATTAACCAGTTTACCGAATTGGTCTCTGTCATCTCTCAATACATTTGTGCAGCCGAAACAGGACTACAAGTCTGGGCATAGTCCAGATCCTTAGTTTGGAGGTACTGTAGTCTGAAAGAGGTGTGATTTTCAATATTAACAGAAACAAAAAAACCAACACTGATTTAGTACTTACACATTTGAAATCATAGTGTAAGTACTATACACTATGATTTCAAATGAAAGAAACTTCTGGAGAAGTGCATTAGCCTCAATACTACCTTTCGGTTGAACTGACACACATCAAACCCATGAAGTTTCTAATCACACAAAGTGTCCCAACCAGTTCTACAAACAGTGTTTCTGATTCTGATGTGTTATTTGTGACTTCGTTGTGGAACCAGAAATGGGAGCGACTAAAAATGTTGGTTGTTGCATCGCTTCTTGGCCTCCACCTAATGGCTCCAATGGTTGCTAGACGTACTCTTGGATTCTGCGGTAAGTGCACAGATAATCTCTTGTGTGAGTCTTTAGGAAGCACCTGTGTCTACTGCATTAATCCGAAAAATGATACAATTGCTGGTAAATACTAAGCGGTATCAGACATTGCAAGGTTCAACACATGCGCATAACACCAGGTATGAAGGTGGTTTGGTATTATATCCTTGAGTCTGGATGAGACCCCTCTATACCCGCTGTTCATGCTTGAAACACCATCAAACGCATTTGCTACGCAGTTTTCTACAGCAACGCCAGTACTATTCAAAATTTCCAGCAATGTGTTGAACAAAGATTCTCCTGTAGTGGACTGGACCCACATCAATCCTAAGACATTTTCCTTCACTTTTTTTCCAATAGATACCTAAGTACTATAACTGACAAATCATAACTTGACAAATCCATGGTTATGTTTATTATTACTGAAAAAGGTTTGCTTGCTTTTTCACTTCTTCCGCAATTTCAGTCTGGATTGCAAGCTTGATAATGTTTATTATTTTTGTAACAGCCAGCTTACGAAGAAATGTGTCCTGACTGCCTCTTTCCTTTTTTCCATATTTCCTTCTTTCTTCAACTATAGATTTATTCTTTTCGGTCACACACTCTTCACATGCTTGGATAAATTGTCATCATAATTAGAGATCAGAACAAAAATTTTCAAAACGTTTCTGATTGACAGAAGGATCATCAAAGTTGCAGGCACCTTCTTCTTTTCCTCGAAAAGCAAGACCCTGCTTCCCAATCAACTTGATTACATCAATAATACCAGACAAAATTTTCTGTGTTCCATTCTTTCTTTCATTCTTTTTTTAAGTTGTTTTCCAAAATGCATGGTTTCAATTATTTTTCCTTGTCTGTGTGCGATGTAAGTCTTCACTGACTGAATTTGAGCATTTGATTTCTCATGTTCCCCAAGCATTTGGCTCAAATGCCTATATCGGTCAAAGCTTTGAGAACATCCTGAGGATCCATCAATGAAAGCAAGGCAAACAGTGCAGTTTAACTTTTGGTTATTTATATTGTAACTTAACCAGTTTCGCTTGAAAATTTGATCGTAGCCATGTTTGGCATGAAGACTTTAACGGCAAATGACAGGAGAGGTGCATCCTCCTGTTGTACTGATTGGACTGAATGAAATGAAAAATAAATGTCCAAGCTGTTCTGACCAGGCTTTTTAAAAACATCAACCAAGCCTAACCCTTGCAAGTCTTGCTTCTTTGAGTTTGAATCCTTGCTTCCTACAAGACCCACATCCATTTGCTGCAAAATTGCATCTTGTTTTTGCTCTTGTTCATCAAACTTTTGTTCTTTCCTTAATGGTACATACGAAAGTCTCAGTCTCAATACTGTCAATACTCATTTATTCACCTTGTGCAGAAGATGGAGGTGTAGCAATAATGCTTTTGCATCTTTTTGATTATGACACACAGAAAGTTGTAATTTTCGCACATAACAGGTCAGCCTCTCTTATCTGGTGAGCCTCTTTCTCTTTCCTTAAATCACGGCCTGACTTCCGTTTTTTTCTAAGGCTTTTCTTCCATGATAACGTAAAAACGTCCAATTCTGAGCTTCACCCACGTTTAAGTCATTTTACTTTAAAGGAATAAGTACGAATGAACAAGCAAAACACGGATGCAGAAAGGTATTCGAGCATGAGTAGATCGATCAGTGCTCATCAGTGTCGTAGCCAGAATGTTTTTAAGGGGGGGGGGCATCATCAAATATTACTAGTTACAGAAAGTTCATTAGATTAATTAGAAATGTAAAAGGGTGAGAGAGAGAGAAGAGAGAGAGAGAGAGAGATCATTGGATCCAAACTTATTCGAGGGAGTTGTATTTTCAGCTCAGCAAGGTTATGTGGGTACGAACTTGAGGGCCTACGAAAGGCTCTCCCTACTAACCAAACTTAGTAATTAAGCAAAAGTTCTTGTCTAATCACTTAAATTTTCTTAATTCTTACCTCAGTAACGAAAATTACGCAGGAGCTGAACACATGCTGAATACGCATAAAATCAACACCAAACGCAATCACTCAAGGTGCGTAAACAACTGAACAGCTGATTTCCACTGCTCCAAGGGCACCAAAAGACACTGTCACACTGATCATGGAAAAGGTGTGCCTTCTCTCCCGCTGTCGCTGGGCGCCGATCTCACTTTGTTGCTGAACGTCTCCTACCCCCTAAACCTGTTCTGACTATACATTTAATTTTGCTTCCGCCTCGTCTTGATTATTCGAATACTATTTTTAATTTAAGTTTCCCATTTTCATCATTTTAATTTTTTGTGTCGCCAAGAGGTAGGCGGAGCCTAGGCCGAGTCACATAAAAAAAAAAAAATGTCTCCTCGGTGGTGCACCGTCCCGAGAGGCTCGTGGGCCGGCGGGCCAGTCCGAGCCTGATTCATACATGTTCGAATTTTTTGTGATGCACAATTACCCCACTAGTCGGCGCAAACTTGCTGTTTTCTTTGTCACAATATCTACATCTCTAAGAGTCGAACAGTAAAAATTGTTTCTTATATTCGATAGCTGGAGCTTCAGCAAGTCGTTTCATGTATCTCTGAGTTGCAAGATGTACAGTTTTGTTGCGCGGAAGGGTAAATTGTACTTGAATACGTCTCTGCTTCAAATAGTACACCCTGAAAACTTCATTTTGGCATCTTATGGCTGTATTTGTATCCAAATCTTCTCATGTGTCTTTGAATATTTCCTGATGTAAGATGTTTCCTTTGGGGGCTTTAAATTTGTAATTTTCAAGCCGCTGACTTTGTTTCGAGTAATAAGATAGAAAAATATTCTTTAATATTGCCCAGTCTAAGAAATGAGTAAATATTCTACATGTCATCTGATTTTCGACCTTCACTATTTCTCCAATAGGGATGAAATTATGTATTGGCATTTGGTACCCATCAGCGGTTCTAAAGATCCTATTTGAAAATATCCTTTGCATCCTATTTCTTTAGCCATTACCTGCATTTTCCCAACTTTTCTTGTTCAAAGTTTTCCGTCTAGGTAGCATAAGTTCCGCTCATTCACTCAACTGTATTAGCTTCCACAAATCAGATTGGGAGACATACTGTATTTTAGCCGTAGCAAGCTCTAATCGTGATCAGGGTTATCGCTGCGCATTCCTTATAAGCCGACTTGGTGGCCGAGTAGTACGAAGAGCCGAAACAGGTGTGACGTGCTTGCCCCGCAGGACGCACACGACATAAAGGCAGATAGCTGCGAGAACGAACGTCTGCGTAGCTCAGTTGGTACAGCGACTGGTTCCGGAATAAGAGGACTTGGGTTCGATCCCCGGCGTGGACCAAAAGGGACGCAGAAATTTACCTCGTTGTACAGGTTTGATTGGAATTTCGGTTGAGTCATGGATGATGCGTTCGTCTTACAGCATTAGTTCTTTCCCTTCCCTAGAACCAGTGACCACAAATAAGGACGGGCAACTGCTTGTAGCCCATTGAGTTGCCCACGATGGCCCTTAAACCACCAAAATAAGCAAAATCTCTAATAATACCTTTCTTTTTTGTTTCGGGATTTAACGATCTGCGGGCTATAAGCATTCGCCAGTCCCTATTTTTGGGCCACAGGCCAATGGGGAGGGGAAAAGGGCAGAGCCGCTTATTATAATGTAAATTTATTTTTATTTTTTTTATTTTTATTTTTTATATATTTTTATATACGCATGCCTCATCCGCTGTTCGAACCCGAGCCCATTCATGACAAATAAACGATATCTTTGAAATTCTTTTTCATCCGATTACTATAATTACTACCTCAAATTTTCATGCATTTGCGTCTTTATGATACAAAATTTTCTGTTTAGGTGGTGTAAATTTATTTTTATTTTTTATTATTGGAAACATACAAAGGATGTGTGCTTTCACTGTAGAAATCAGAGTCTTTATAGTCAGTTCCTTTTCTGTCCATTTCGAGGAGCTTCGTGAAAAAGGAAAGATGAAAGTACCGCCTATCAATCGCTCCCAGTTAGAGGGGCGAGGACAATAACCGAAAAGCAGATACAATGTAGTGTAGGATTGCAACTGTGTCCTTTTCTAGAGAAAGTCAGGATAGTACTCTCTCTTCCTAGACAATTTAACGTGCATACAAATACAGTATATTTCACAAACATTAATGGCCAAATACTAAGTAGAATCCGTGTGTATCCAGTGCCTAATGGTTAACCAGAATGCCATTCAATGTTGTTTACATCTTTGTTCAAATAGAATGCCGAACAAAAAAGTTTTATCAAACAGAAGTCATCTCTCCTTCCACGTTTATAAGTGAGTCACGGAAAAATTCTCATTGGCCGCCACCGGGAATCCAACCCAGGGTCTTCCAGTTACGCGCCGGATATGCTTCCACTGCACCACAGCGGCTTCGAATTCCTTCAGACTCAAATATACAGTTCGTGTATGTGAGTCTGGAGGAATTTTCACACACACACACACACACACACACACACAATATATATATGTACTTACAAGATACCGTTCATAGTAGTTTTCTTGGGCTTCCATACAGTTCACTAATGTGCTCATATCAGCGAACTCTGTGATTTGGGAAACAGGAAAGAAATCTTACAGAGGCAGATCTGGTTAGAAAGCAGAGCGATGTAATGCAGGAACCTATGTTTGTTTTTCCAGAAAGATTCGAATCGTTACTGTACAGTTCTTTGTAACGTTGTGTTGTTAGAGAATCCTACCATTTTCTCAAATGCGGTGTTTTTCGATTGTATCATTCGACGTCGTAAAACAAAAATCATGTTGTTCGTCTGATTCACATTAAAATAATTTCTTGACTATCGAAGAAGTATTTTCTTTCTTGGACGTTAACCTATGTTAAGCTGTCCTGGTGAGTGAATGGTCTAAGGCTTTAGCTTCTGAGCATTCTTTCGAGATGGGCCGGGATTCGAGACCGGGAAGAGGCATGTGTTGTGAGCATGCCCGATGGCTCTGAAAACAGTGGCCGCAAATTAGCCATATTAGGGACGGCCAACTGTTTCCAGCCCTTCTAGTGGCTCATGGTGGTGGTTTAGTCCAGAAAAAGAATAAGCAATCTCTACAAACTTCTTGACAGTAGGGAGCACCAATGTACGCTCGTGTCTTGGATATAATAAAGTCCATTACGCCAAAAATTTTTTGCAGAGCAAAAAATGTTTGGTAAAAAAAGAACAAAGAAAAAGAGGGATTATTAAGAACTTTCAACAAGTGATTTAAAGTTGTCCTAATACTGAAAAAAAATGTATGTGTTTATGTTGATCAGGCAGTATTACTTTGAACAAGAGAGCATGTGAATTTGAAGCTATCGTCCACTGACGCCACCCTAAATCCATGTATTTATAGAAAAAATGACGACATGCTCGCGTTAATAACCTTGAAACTACACACAAAATCTATGAGATGATTCAAGCACATAAAAAGACCGTAGGTTAATTGAACCTAGTGAACCAAATTTGAAAATCTTGAAGCAATTTAACGTGCATCCTCGCTTTAGCAAGGATATTAAATATAATTCCGGAATACTCGTTTGAAATGCTAAAGGTACAATCACATTGAAATTCCACACACGTGTTATAGCAAAAATAAACGGTTTACCTAAATTTCTAGTGATCAATTGTAAAAAAATGTAAATGTGATTGAAACTCGAATTACCAGGAATGTTTTAATGCATTCTAGTTTTTAATCTGGAAAATATATGCAATTGATAACGATTCTATATTGCGCGGTCAGAGACAGGAAAGGGATATAGACTAAATTCGTTAGATGCACATGATAACGTGTATGAAAATTCAAAATATTTGACCCATGTCTGCTTTGAGACATGAGATTCATATTAGTGAAATGATGAAGTTCAGCATTTCGGTTTTCCGCTAATGAATATACATTTTTTTATATATATTTATTAAGTACCTAGGCTTATGATTTTTCTAGGAGTAATGTGTTAATTGGCCAATCAATTCGCAGCGCTTGGGTGCGGTCGACGCGTTTAATTGTATAAGTTGCAAAAGTTTACAGTCAGTCTCTGCCGGGACACAGATGTAAGCGCATCAATTTTATGTGCCCGAGATTTTTGGCGGCTTTGGCCAAATTTGGCTGCTTGACCATACCCTCCTCGCTTGCTTTGGCGAGCTTTTGGAAACAGTTTTCTTTGGCTGCTGTATAAACATGGATGGCGATTTTTTTCCTTTTAAAGATAAGAAATAGATAGACAGCAAGAAACAACCATTTGCAATGGTCAGCATTCTGATGAAATTCTTATCTTTGAGACGAGGCGAGCCATGACGGAAATGTGAAGCATCTACATCGCAGGCGGCATTAGGAAGAAAAAAGTATGTCTTATAACGTGGAATAGATCTCTACATGTTAAATCATGGACCTCTGTCGGTTCCAGGGTTGAGGATCAGAAAGACTGTGGTCCAGAGATCGCAAGAGAGCGATGGAAAAAAGGAATCCGTTCATTCCTGCACAACTGAGCTCTAAACACGATAATCAGAAGCATAAGCTTTTCTGGTTACAAGAGCACTCTGCCCCTGTGTCGGCACATCAGTAGCTCTTCGCTGAACACTGGTCCATCCTTTCAGATTACGTCCCGGTTTTCATCGATGGATCGCAGATGGGTGGAGTTTTGGATCCAATGCTGTTTGTTCAGATAATATTTTTAACGAACGGTTTACATATCAGACTACGAAGTTTTCGGTGGAGATGCTGTTTACTTTGCATTTCGTTACGTCCAGTTGATAACTCATCGGAATACTATGGCTTATTTGAACTCCTGGAGTTTTTTTGCAGACTCTCTCCTCTGGAGAAGGATGTGAACATCCTTCTTCTAAGGTGAGATATTTACTCCGTTGCTTGCACGAGCTGGTTTCCAGGTCCGATATTGCTGGGTTTCCAGCCATGTTGAGATCCAGAGTAACGAGATGGATACTTCTGCTGCCGGGTCAGTTTCCTCTTCGGACGTAACAGTCCTTCCCCTGTGCCACCGGACTTGCTTTAAAATATTCGAGAGCATATTAAACGTAGAACGTGGCAGGATCTAAAGCGTCAACATGTAGGGAACAAACTTCATCACGTACAACCTGTTCTGTCAGTCTACTCAGCTTTTGGCTGGAACCGTATTTAGAAAATGATACTAGATGTCTTCGCACTGGACATTGCTGTACCCATATTTGCTGTATGCTGACACTGCCTCTATGTGCGGTACGTGTAATGTACTTCTGACAGTTATTCGTGCTTTGTGCCGTCCCTGCCCTTGCTCCAAAAAACTGCAACCAACTAACAAACCACAGGGTTCATAATGTTCCTTTTTTTGTTATGTTGCAGAGAATTCGTTTGGTCGAAACACCTGAAAACTACGCTTTTCTACTAAGTTTCTAAAAGATTGTAAACAAGATATTTTCATTCCTTCCTTTTCATTCTCGTGCTTCTCATAACGTCGAGATAAGGACTAGAAGTAATGCTTTCTTTACCATTCCGTTTGTGCAATTTCCTTTGCAAGAACTAACCTTAGGCTATAGAGTATTTACCGAATGAAATTGTGAAACTCCACTGACATCTTAATCAGAATTTTCTCTTACATTCCCTTTAACCGAAAATGCTTTCATTGTTTTCAGAAAAGATGCTTTCCCATGGACTGCAATGCGAAGTTTAGTCTCTTCTTTCAATTCTTGTGTGTAGGCGTGTGTGCGTGCGTGCGTGTGTGCGTGCGTGTGTTCATATAATAAAAATGTTCCTTGTCTTTTTCGAAAGTCTTTAAATACTCTTCTAACAACTCAACCAGTGTTCGTCAGATACCTCATAGGATATCATCCTATTGTATCTGTTTTGGAATTGCGAAATAGGGATCAAAAACGGAGTGCATATACACTGAAGAGCAATTGAATTAGAGACAGCTGGCGTTATGCAAATGTGGCGCTGTGGGCGGCCCTGTAAACGGAAACGACATGACGTATGCAGCGATCCGACAATATAAGGAGTGATGTGACGGGAATCAGTAAGAGTCGGACGAAGTATTTGTAAGACGAAGAATCTAAGCGCATTTGATCGTGGGTAAATTGTCGGGGCCCGACGAATGGGTCACCCCATCTCGGAAGTCATGCAAGTACTAGGATTTTCACGAGCCACTGTATCACGGGTGCACCGTGAATACATTGAATCCGGTAAAACCATCCCTGCAAGGGCCAACTGCCGTGGACAACAGCGTGAGGATGAGAGGGGTCTTCGTCGGCTAGCTCGCATTGTAACAGCGGATAGACGTGCCACTGTGCAAGAAATCACTCGGCAATTTAACGCTGGTGCACAAAAACGTGTAAGCAGCCGCACCATCCAGAACCATCTCCTCGCTATGGGGTACAGAAGCCATCGTCCCACGAGGGTACCGCTGCTGACCACACATCACAGTGTGCAAAGATTAGCATGGGCGCGGGAACATCGCCACTGGACCCTAGACATGTTGAAAAATATTGCCTGGACTGATGAGTCGAGATTCACGTTGGTACATGCGGATGGCAGGATACGAGTACGGCGCAAACCACATGAAGCAATGGATCCTTCTTGCCAGCAGGGTACTCTTCAAGCTGGTGGGGGTGAAATTCTCATCTGGGGACTGTTTACGTGGACTTAAATGGGACCCCTGGTACGTGTGACATCGTCCCTCACAGGTCAACGTTACCGGGATAATTCTGAAAGACCATTTGCTCCCGTTTGTGCGTCTTCAACATCCCACTGGGGACCTCATCGTGCAACAAGACAATGCACCGTGCCATCGCTCCCGAATTGTATCCGAATGGTTGGATGAACACTCCACAGACATGACCTTGCTTCCTTGGCCAGCTAGGTTACCTGACCTCAATCCCATCGTGCACATCTGGGATGCCATCGAGAGAGATGTTCGAGGCTGTGACCTCCCTCCATCAAATGTTCGTGAACTGCGGGAGCTTGTTAACTTGTTAAGAGGTCGTGGATCCGTATAGCTTCCCAACGCTTTCGGTGTCTTGTCGAGTCCATGCCGAGACGAATCGCCGCCGTCATCAGGGCGAAAGGTGGTGCTACACGTGACTAGACAAATACCTCTAATTCAGTTGCTCTTCAGTGTATATGATGAATAAAAAGTGTCACGATCGTAAGAGAAAACACTGATCTCTGTTTACAGCGAATTCAATTTCTTAGAAATTCTCTCCCTCAGTGGAGTAAACTCTTCATATTGCAACTGTTCAATGGAGCAAATTAGCAGAATTGCCGTGTCACTTTTATCACAGCCTCTGTCGTCTTTCCATTGAAGAAAAATTTATTCTGTTCTTAATACACGTATACCAGTCTCATTTACCGTGCGCATTAAGACTGATTTTATTACTACAAGTATTCCTCTTCCTAATCTTTCCATTTCACAAAATTCCGTTACTCAGACTATTTCAATGTTCCGACTTAAACATCTAAATTACTTTATTCCAATCATGAATTTCCAATTAAAAATCTCTCAACCGTTTAGATTTTCATTTGAATCTTCACTCAGTGTCCCAGTATTTATCTTCTATAAGATGTTTATTATTTTCACTTCTTTTCAATTTTTGCCTGGTTGATTCTTTTGCGAGGTAAAGACAGAGAGCTTAGCTGTTACATATTGAGAACTATGCAGCCAATGGGAATGAAACTTCGTCTCTATCTTTGCTATTATTCTTATATTCCGTATATGTTCATCTCCGTTTCTGTTTTCATACTGTTTTTCGTTATGGTTGCTGGAATTAATTCCTATATAAAGCAGCTTTGTATAAGAGTGAAAATAAAATTATTATTGCAATTAGAATACTTCATTAATTGAGCTCTGAAATTCTTCACTGTATTTGCGAACGGGAAAAGCAGAATTCCATTTGCAGTGGTAATTTTCATTGAAGGAAAGCGTGCAGTCTTTTTGAAGTACCTAGAACACAAGCTGGAAACCAATTAATGATTTCAAAGAAATGATCTGCAGTAAGACACTCTTAAGATTCTTTTCCTAGATAAATTTTTGCATATGGGACTAGAAATGTGTGACACATCCACTGAAGGGCATGCACAATCTGATTATATATCTTCCCAAACTACGTACTTACCCATGGACATGTCCTTATTAGAATTTGTCCAACTAATTAGTTCTTAATTTTAAATTATTGAACTGCGTTAACAACATTATTGGACTCAGCTCCTCTAGCTGTGATATCAGCACGAACCTAATGAATCTTTGATGAATATTCCTATCATATACAAAATGCAAATTCTTGAGATCAGAGATATTGACATACGAGAAATTTTACACTCATAAGGACTGCTGCTGAACAAATTTCCGCATTTTTTTTGCCTTATAAAAACGCAAAATAAATTTAATTAGATTATTTTATAGAGTGGGAAAAATCCATGAAACCTAGCTGATGCATTTAAATGGTATTTGGAACAGGAGTCGCAGTGGTTAAATAGACCCTGTCCCTTTTTTTCTTCGCATGTGTCAGGTAAAACGTCGATCATGTTTTATACACACTTTAAGATGTAGAAAAGGCTGAACGTATTAATAAGTTACTTTAAATTTTTGCTACTAAGAGGTCAAAATCCGAAAAATCCTCTTTTTTCCGTATGCCGCTGTCTTTCGAGTACAATATACGTGACAACCCAGCAAAAACAGTGTTCCTGGGCCAGCACTCAATCCAGCACGGGCAGCCAGCAGTGCTGACTGCCTTTGTTAGATTTGCAAGTGAGGCGAACGTAGTGGCCACACCGTCCATCGGAATGCTCCTCGAACCAATTATGGACAATTTGGGCCCAATGACATGGCGCATTGTCCCCCTAGAAAAGCCCATCGTTGTTGGGGTACATGAAGTCCATGAAGGGCTGTAAATGGTCACCCAGCAGAGCAACAAATCGATTACCGGTCAATAACGTGTTAACGAGGACTAGAGGACCCAAACCGTGCCACGTAAAGACGCCCCACACATGTACGGAAATACCACCAGCTTGCATAGTGCGCTTACCGGTCAATAACGTGTTCACGAGGACCAGAGGACCCAAAACCGTGCCACGTAAAGACACCCCACACATGTACGGAACTACCACCAGCTTGCATAGTGCGCTGCTGACAGTTTGGGCCCATGAATGACCTCATGGGGTCTGCGCCACATCCGAACCCTACCATCAGCTCCTAATAACTGGGGAGCGTGACTCATCGGACCACGCCACATGTTGCCAGTCTTTCAGGGGCCGATTACCGTGTTCACGAGCACAGATGTGGCTCTGTGTTGAATGTCGTGGTGTTAACAAAGGCATTCTGGTGGGTTTTCTGCTTTCACACCCCATGAACGCTAAATTACGTTGCACTGACCTGATGGATATATCTTTGGTGCCTCCTACTTGAATGTGGATGTTATTTGAGCCAGTGTCGTTTGTCTGTTACGATGGACAATCCTGGTCAGACGCCGCCGGTCCAGTCATTCAGCACCCGTGGTCGGATACAGCGCCGTCCACGGTGGGTGGTATTCTCGGTACATACGTGACAGCGTGGATCGAGGAATGTTGAATGTTCGTACAACTTCGGAAACTGAATGTATCACCATGCCTCGTTCAAACTCAGATAATTCACGTCGGCTTGTTCAACCTGACTCACGAGATTACATCTCGCAGCTGATAAAAACCGTGGCGTGCGTCGAAGCCTTTATACGACGGCAGCGCTAGTTAAAGATTAGCATACTGCTAGCCAATGACTTTTGGCACTTCAGTGTAATAAACTTGCTTTCGTCGGAAATATTTGCATACTGCTATCCCATGACTTTTGGCACTTCAGTGTAATAAACTTGCTTTCGTCGGAAACATTTGCATACTGCTATCCCATGACTTTTGGCACTTCAGTGTAATAAACTTGCTTTCGTCGGAAATATTTGCATACTGCTATCCCATGACTTTTGGCACTTCAGTGTAATAAACTTGCTTTCGTCGGAAATATTTGCATACTGCTATCCCATGACTTTTGGCACTTCAATGTAATAAACTTGTTTTCGTCGGAAATATTTGCATACTGCTATCCCATGACTTTTGGCACTTCAGTTTAATAAACTTGCTTTCGTCGGAAATATTTGCATACTGCTATCCCATGACTTTTGGCACTTCAGTGTAATAAACTTGCTTTCGTCGGAAATATTTGCATACTGCTATACCATGACTTTTGGCACTTCAGTGTAATAAACTTGCTTTCGTCGGAAATATTTGCATACTGCTATCCCATGAGTTTTGGCACTTCAGTGTAATAAACTTGCTTTCGTGGGAAATATTTGCATACTGCTATCCCATGACTTTTGGCACTTCAGTGTAATAAACTTGCTTTCGTCGGAAATATTTGCATACTGCTATCCCATGACTTTTGGCACTTCAGTGTAATAAACTTGCCTTCGTCGGAAAATATTGTATTTTTCCAAATTGCTGCCGGTTTACTGACATGAGCTTTGGCAAACTCAAGTCTTTTCTGCCTATTTGTTCCACTGGTATGAGGTTATTTTCTGGGTCTCCTGCCTCGAATATGTACATCGTGAAGAACATTACGAATAGTTTGAGAACTTACTATGTTGAAGCGACATCAGTAGCCAATTCTCGAGCACCTACAGAGGGGTTTTTTGAAGCTTTCACAATGGTGTCCCTCTGCTGCATTGCATTTACCTTCTTCGGACGTCCATATCGCTATTTATTATCGGCACTACCACACTCTCTTTTCTTTTTTATTACATACCGAACAGTAGAAAAGTTCAACATTAACTTCTTACCAATTTCGCGATAACTTAAACCAGTCATAAGGAGTTATAATCTATTGCAATATGGAAAACTAGGATTTTTCGCAGCCATGACAGCTGAAACTAAGCAAATGGCAAAGATCTTGTAAGGTGTCTTTTAAACAGTTCGTTACTTTTGTTTGTTGGCAATTTGCATAATGTAATGTTTAACTGCTTTAAAACAGATCCTTTTTTGGCATGAAAAATTAAGATCTTGATTTTTTTAAAAAAGAAACACGTGCGTGTATGTGTTTACTGTAAAAGAAATCCAATGGTCAAAAATATTTCATCTCAATCGCTTTCCACGTTTATTTATACAAAATAATGTAGGTGCATAAATAATTTTTTGCCTACAGTATGCCATTTATTCCGAATCAAAGCTCTCGTTTCACTGGAAGCAGAACTGGATGTTACTCTGTCGGATCCAGAATTAACAGATGAAAAAGAAGTTGACGCAGTGAAAGCCGGAACTCATAAAGTTGTAAACTACCAATAGAAACTGAAATGATTGAAGGATTTTGAATTTTGCTTGTCGTGAGCACAATACAAAAGAGAATTGCTCAATAGACGCTACGAAAAATTTATATGCCGTCAACCATAAATAATTTTCATTCTCCCTCTTATTGTCCTTTTCTTTAAAGTTACTTCTAAATATACAGTGTCATTAAAAGGGCAACTTTATGTCATCCACCCGTTAAAACATGATTCATATCAAAAGTCGAACGCAATTGTGATTATTCAATTCAAATCTAGAACAATTAGAGACACCTGGTTTCATAAAAAAAGAATTATCGTATTGAACTCATATTTAGACAGTGCTCTTCCATCATCCAGATTATTCATTAACGAGAATCATTGTTTTGCATGAAAGAAAATTACTTCAACAGGGACAGCTCAAGTACGCATGGGTGAATAATGCTAATGTTTTCACCAAAAAAAAAAAATTATTTAGTCCCAAATAAAAAATTCTTCAGCTGCAAGATTTCCAAGAGTTTGGTATTGTTTCCAAAGAAAATGACTCTTACATTCTACACTCTTGGGTCTGCTCTCTAACCTTATTGAACTTTAAGCGAAATATTTGTAATACTGCGATGGGATCTACTGCTGGAGTATTGTATGGTCTCAGTTGTTGGGGGGGGGGGGTAAGGGTGGGGGAGTACTGAATACTATTGCAAAATCCTGCAGGGGGTCGCTGTGGGCTTGAGTTGATTTGAGAGAGGGGGAGGAGACTACCGTCTTCTTCTATTCGATTTCTTTGCCCTTCTTCTGTTCTCTTTCTCTCCCTTCGTTTCTTTCATTTTTGATGAGGCTCTGCTTGGGATTTTAACCTATGCAAAACAATTCTTATACAATTCAACATATCAATAATATTTTCTCTAACAGTCTAAATAATTCTTTAAAAATCGTAGATATCAACGCTAGATCTCTTTCAAACAAAACTGTCCTTGTTGAGGCTTTATTACAGTTGACTAACTTTCAAACAGATGTTTTATGTGTCATAGAGACTTGGTTTCCTTTGGAAAATTATAGTATTGATCTTACTCATTATAATACGTTTTTTCAAAACAGAACAACGTCTGGGAGAAGAGGAGTGGCTATTTACGTTAAAATTACCAATCAGACTTATACCATAATTAAAGACTTAACTTTTACTGACCCAGATATTGAAATTCTGACAATTGAAAATCAACGCTATATCATATCAGTCTGCTACCGTCCTCTGGGTTCTAATACAGCACCATTTAATGGCAAGTTAACAGAAATTTTAAATTATATAAATTTAACTGGAAAAAGGGGGTTCCTTCTGGAAGACCTAAATATAGATATCTCTCAAGACAATTCACAGACACAACAACAACTTCAAACTATTACTGCTGCAGGGTTTAATAATACAATAATGTCTGCAACAAGAATAACTCCACAAACGGCAACAGTTATTGACCTATCAATTACAAATGTCTCACTTGGTTCATTCCTTTTAGGAGTCATTAACTTTGAAATCTTTAGGAGGTATTAACTTTGATTCAGTCCTTTTAGGAGTCTTTAAATTTGAAATCTTTAGGAGTTATTAAGTTTGATTCAGTCCTTTCAGGAGTCATTAACACTAACCAATCTTTCTGATTTACACTTATTCACATGCAACGACTTCTCTACCAATAAGTAAAATATCACGACTAGTAAACACTAACAACATAGAGCAATTTTGAGGTCTTCTACAGAACACAAATTAGAGACAGGCCAACCCAGACACTGCATATAACATACACTGGTGTGCATAAATTAAGGACGAAGAGGAGAAATTGGCATAACAGCGGAACAAGCAGGCAGAACTGACCGAAAGACAACTCAAGAGATAGACTAGGGTCCGTTACGGTAGGGCATGCGCATATATGCAGCATGACGTAGGAGAGGGGAGGGTCGGAAGGGTATAAAGCACACGGGTGGTGTACGCTCAGCAATTCGGTGAAAGTTATTGCACGGTGTTCATCGGTTTGAACGACGTCGAGTGGTTGTCACCGTGTGATATGGCCAACAGGCAATCAAGAAGCCGACATCTGGATGACTTTACCTGAGGTCGCGTCATTGGGAAGCTGGAAGAAGGTCGAAGTGTGACTAGTGTGGCCGAGGAGTTCGGGATCGCTCACAGTATCGTTTCACGAGCTTGGAGAGCATTTCAAACGACAGGAACAGCTGTCCGAGAGTTTAGCAGTGATTGTCCACCAGCAACCACGGCGGCGGACGACCGGTATATTGTCCTACAGGCGAGAAGAGACAGACGGCAGACAGTGGGAGAAATCTCAAGGCACATGCAACAGACAACTGGACGTCCGTTATCGCGTTTTACCGTGGCCAGGAGGCTGCGCAAAGGTGGTCTATTTGCAAGACGACCAGCACGGTGTGTGCCATTAACGCCTGCTCATCAGAGACGGCGGTTTCTGTGGTGCCAGGAGCACAAGAACTGGACACATCAGCAATGGGGTCGAGTTCTCTTTACGGATGAGAGCCGATTTAGTCTGATGAGCGATTCTGGACGTGTACACATCTGGAGAGAGCAGGAAACACGCAATCACACCTCCAACATCATCCAAAAGGACCGGTTTGGAGGTGGCGGAGCTCTCGTTTGGGGCGGTATCATGCTTGGTAGCCGAACGGACCTCCACATCTTCCAAGGAGGTTCAGTCACCGGTGTCCGCTATTGTACCGAGGTTCTCCTGCCTCGCGTGCGTCTATTTAGAGGTGCTGTGGGTACTGAGTTCCTTTTCATGGACGACAACACTACACCTTATCGTACAGTGGCTGTCGCAGAGCTGTTGGAGAGTGAAGACATTCAACGCATGGATTGGGCCCGCAAGGTCCCCGGACATAAATCCAATCGAACACGTGTGGGACCTTCTCGGGAGACGCTTGGCAGCACGTCACCAGCCGCCAGCAACGATTCCGCAGCTGCGATCGGCGCTACAAAAGAAATGGGCCGAGATGCCTCAACAGCTCCTTGACAATCTCGTCCTCGGCATGGACAGACGTTGTAAATCCTGCAACGCAGTCAGGGGTGATCATATCCCCTATTGAAGACTGGATTTTTCTTGGCAGCCGCCTGTCACATGGACGTTTCTGTCTTCTGTCAAGTTGTGCTCGAAGCTACCTTTCCAATAAAGTGCCTTTGTATCGTTTGGATTCCTTGTTTGGACGGTTTTGCTCACTTGTCCCATATTCTTACATCTTGGGGATCTTATGGTATGATTTGAGTCGATGTGGACCACTTCTGCACGACGTTACATTCGAAAAACCGTCTCGTCCCTAATTTTTGCACGCCAGTGTATTTGCAACACTCTTAAAGATATACACACAGCATTTCCCGATTATCCTGAAAAAAAAAACAAAAAAAAAACGAAAACCATGGACATTATTTAAATTTAATTAATAAAAAGAATTTAAATAGAATTAATAAAAAGAAATATTTGCAAAATTAAAAAAAACAAATTACAAATAGACAAACATTTAAAATATTTAGAAATGAATTAAACTCTAATATTAGAAAAATCAAAAGGGATTACTATTTAAATATCTTTTGCCAAAATAATACTATACTCACATGGAAACACTTAAACGCATTATTGAGTCGAACTAATATTCCAGTGACACCAAATTACTTAACTAACACAACCCATAAAGTTACTGATAAACAAAACATAGTCAATGAATTAAATAATTATTTTATTACCGCACAGCAGAAAATTAGACAACTTACACGATCTAACGTTCTATGTTTGGATAGTCTGCAGACCCCATATAGACGTAATACCATATATATGCTGAAAATCACCCAAATAGAATTACTTCATGAACTACAGCAAATCAACATAAACACAAAACCGGGTCATGATGAATTCCTATTAACAGTCCCAAAATCTGTGGCTAGTCTTCTTGCAGTACAATTACTGCACATTTATAATGCAATAATAAATACAGAAATGTTCCCAGATGATCTTAAAATCACCAAACTTTCACCTCAGTACAAAAGTGGCTCTGCCAGTGAATTAAACAATTACCGGCCAACGGCAAACTACTCTATCTTTGCAAAAATCCTTGAAGGGCTTATATATACTAGATTATTTTCTTTCATTCAAAAATACAATATTTTAAATCAAACCCAAATGGATTTCTGTCAAACAAATCGACGGAAACAGACTTACTATATATGCAAAATAAAATTCAAACAAACCTTTTACAAAACAAAATTACATGGACACTTTTTATTGACTTCTCAAAAGCATTTGATACTTGAATTCATAGAATTCTACATAATAAGTTGTATGCCACTGGAATTAGGGGAACCACCTATGATTTATTTAAAAGATGTTTAACAGAACGGAAACAATTTACTCAAACTGATTACACTAAATCTGATTCAAAAAATATAATTTCTGGGGTCCCTCAGGGCTCGATAATAGCCCCACTACTTTTGAATTTATATATTAATGATTTTTTGAGGCCTTAAAGGATGCTGCTTCAATTCTATATGCAGATGATGCAACGATTTTAATACATGGTAATGATATAGATGAACTTATACTCTGCATGGATAATCAATTTTCGTTAACAAGTAGCTGGCTTAATGAAAATGATTTGGTAGTTAACACAAATAAAACTACATTAATTATTTTTTCTAAAAAAACAACCCCTAATTTATTGAAACAGACGGTACTGCTAAATGGGGCCATTATAGAGGTTACTCAAAAACACACTTACTTAGGAATGATATTTCAACGGGACTTAAAATGGAATAAACATATTGAAAAGGTATCTAATAATATATCCAGAAATCTTGGTGTTGTCAGTAATACTCTCGAAAATTTATCTCCCAAAATAATGATACTTTTATATTTTACACTAATTCAAACACGCATCAACTATTGCTTCTTAACATGGGGCAAAACGACTCAATACAATATTAACAAACTTCAAGTGCTGCAAAACAAATATATCAAATTAATAGATTTAAAATTTCATAATAACTATCAATCCTACATATTTAAACGGACTAAAGTAAATCCGAACGATTGCAATATTCTTACCGTAAAAATAATGTATGATTACAACTTGGGTAAAATGATGTTCAAAAGAATAAAAAATAACCTCTATGATGATTTAATATCACTAAATATCTGTACACATCAACATGAAACTAGAAACAGGACAAAACTTGTTCCAATATTTCCCCAGGTGGAATCGGCTAAAACGAATATAAACTACTCTGGTCCTAAATTGTGGAATTCATTGCCTGTTGACCTATGATCTGTAAATAACATTGACCTATTTATGAAAAAGGTAAAATTATATCTTATGGGAAAAAATTTAAATAAATATCAATTTTGGACGGAATCACAGAAAACGCCAAATGAAATGTATTGCCACTTTATACTAATAATCTATGGTCTCTGGTTGAGTGTCCGGATCTGGGAGTGTTTGATCCCGAATCGAAATTAACTCAGGAATCAACTTGGTGCAATACTGGTATTAGATAGAGATCTTATGTATGCGTTTCACTTTCTCATATTATAACATTGTAAACTATCGTCAATTGGACTGGTTTTGACACCGAGAAATATAGAGGGGGAGGTTAATGGTGGGAGGCGGCCTATGGGGGGGGGGTAATTCACTTTATGTAATTAAATGTTGTCGCATGCTGGTTTGTCTTAGGTGTTTGTAACTATTTCCTTCGGGAGGAAGAGGGCTATGTCAGGCCTAATGGCCTTTTCCCATTTTCTTCCAAGTTGTCAACAATCATTAATTGTCACGTTAATATACTGTATATGCTATGTATCTTGATGCAACATCTAAAGAAATGAAATGAAATGAAATTTCCAAGTAATGTACTTGCGATCGTCATAAATGTAAAAGGTTACATAAGTCAATAAAATTCTTTTAAACTGCTGAAGTTTCAATATTCGGTTCTTTTTATCAAAATATCTCCCACGAAGTTATCACCTTAAGCAACTTCCACTGAATTTCTTTGTACCTTCGTCATTAGCTAAATGTTTGGGCATCAAAGTACCGTACATCATAGAACATTTATTTTGCCACGCACTGGGTTCTATGTCGTATTAAATGGCTCTCTCGTAAGTGTGTTAGGATTTAGCGAAACTTGTGAACATTAATATAAATAACGATGAACTGTACAATAACTATTCTCTATATTTAAGAGAGTGAAAAACTATACTAGTAATATCAATTTATTGGCGCAAAATAGAAATCACAATTTCTAAGCTTTCGCACATCAACCAGATGGCTTTTCCAAGGAAGGTAGACAGCTAACTGCACCTACCTTCCTTGAAAAAGCCGTCTGGATGATGTGCGAAAGTTTGGAAATTGTGATTTCTATTTTACGCCAATAAATTCGGATTACTAGTATAGTTTTTACTGAAGATGCGAGATGTGAAAAGGAAATTAGAATGAGACTGGGGATGGCAAAAACGGTTTTTAGAGAGAATCAAAGACTACTGAGAGCCAAATATTTAGATCTAAAACTGAGGAAGAGAATTTTAAAGGTATATGTTTGGCCAGTGGCTCTCTACTGTTCTGAGACATGGACCAAGAGGGAAGTGAAAAAGCTGGAGGCATTTGAGATGTGGAGCTATAGAAGAATGGAAAGAATAAGTTGGCTCGATAGAAAGACTAATGAGGAGTTCCTGGAGAGAATAGAAGAGCCCAAGAATCTGATCAACATGTTAAAGAGAAGAAGAATGTTATAGATAGGACACACATTTTGCCACGGAGGCCCGATTCTGAAAGTTTTGGAAGGGAAAATTCAAGGCAAGAGAGGAAAAGGACGGCCAAGGAACAGTTTTGTGGCACGGTTACTCCAAGACACTAATACTAGAACATACTATGACTTGAAGAGAATGGCGGAGAACAGAGAAGAATGGAGAGACAGAGTACATCTACTGAACAACCAGTATTTGGACTTAGTAACCAAGAAGAAGAAGTATAGTTTCACTCTCTTAAATAAGCTAGTTTCTGCGTGTCCTCTGACAAAAAACAGAAGTTGTTAAGCCATGCTCATATCTTTTCTATCAAGTTTCATACCCGTTTTCTGGAATCACACAAATAGAGTTTTAAACCGACTGCAAATTGCAACTAGCAGAACTCATGAATAATGATCGACATCACAGAGTTCCTACCTCGACTTTATAGTACCGACACTGCCTTTCATGCCAATTTCCCCACCTGGAAGAAACAGCTGGGAAAAAGCAGAAAATTCCCATACATGACGACAACTTATACCTAAGCCACTGATTTGCGTAACGCGTCTATAAACCCCAAAACATGACCAGTAGCTGGACAGTTGACCCCTTCACGAAAGTATCGCCATCACTATAAAAGGCGGTGTGAACGATTGTTAGCAACCAGAAGCGAGAAAGGCACCTCTGTGAAGTAGCTACGCCTTTACGACGTCAAAAACGATGTCACATGCACGGACTTTAAAAGATGCCTTGTTACTAGAATGGCAGAAGCTGTATTGTCCATTTGACAAATTGCGGCAAGTATACGAGCGTGTCGGTAACAATGAATAGTAGAAGGTTCCTGGAATACAGCGCCTAGGTTCAGGTGCCTGCAGCAGTGCGTATGGGCTGTATGATCGTCTGATCCGGCGACAAGTTTCACGTGACTTAGCTGAAACGGTACGGTAGATGACTAGCGCCCAAACACCATCACTGCATGTTTCGGTGTATGCCAGCACAATTCGATAACGCGTACGAGACGTGAACCTGTATACGAGCCGTGTCTTTCGCTGGCCTCATACCCTCGTCGTGTACGTATGCAGTGGTGCAGGAAGAGAAGTGGAGACCGGTGTGCCATCGTGTCATCTCGAAAGTCGTTTTTGTTTAGATGGCTGTGTGCGGGCGCGGAGACAGGCAAGTGACAGACGCAATCCAACGTGTATCCAGGAGCACCGCACGGAATTGAGACCTGACATCATGGTGTGAGGAGCTATTACTTACAGCAGACGGTAACCTCTGGTGTTGTTGATAGTACTTTGATAGTGCCGTGGTATATAAAAATTTTGCTACGACCTGTGCTGCTGACAAATAACCAGACTGATTTCACATGGGGCAGAGGTGTAATACAGTAAACATGCTTACATGTTTTGACGTATTCTCCCTCTACCCGAATGCACCGGTCCCACCTTTCTATCAACTTCCGGAAGGTGTGTTCGAAGCCCTTCCTCAACATGTGGTTCACGATACCCATCACAGCTTTGTTCAGTACAGTATTTGATGCAAACCGACACCCACGAAACTATTTTTCCCCATCAAGGAATAGGTGGAAGTCATACGGCGCCAGATCCGGTGAATACAGAGGTGCGTCATCATTTCGATGCCTAGATCGTGGATAACCTACTGGGTAAACAAAGCACGATGTGCAGGACATTATCTCGATGTAAAATTTAACCAATTTGTGCATATTCTAGGCGTTTTGTGGAAAAGGTTTTCTTTAGAGGACCTTTGAGAACTTCAGAACAATTGGCACAGAAAACAGTTTTTGCCTTGTGGAACAACACGGCCATAGATAAGCAATTCCCTTTTTATCGAAGAAAACAGGGTGCATGACCTTCCCTGCACTTGCTTCAACCTCTCCTTTCTTGGATCGGGGGCTTTGGGGCTTTTCAATTGAGTGATCTGTTGTTTTTGTTTCTGTATTGCAATGATAAAAAAATATTTCTTCCCATGTGAATACTCGATCCAAAAAGTGTGGCGCGCATCGTACCGGCACTTCTCCTGGCAACAAGTGATTACACGATTTGCCTTGTGTTCGTCCGTGAGCAAGAGGGGAATCCACTTTGCAGCAACTTTTCGGTACCACAATCGGTTTCTTACAATGTCATCAGAAGAACCAACGGACATCTGCATTACATTAGCAACCTCTTCAATGGTCATTCTGCGCATGCGTCGACGGTATTCACATTAACCTCCGTAGTCGATGTCGAAGGCCTACCGGAGCGTTGCGCGTCTTCCAGAGATTCGTCATTATTCATAAAGTTCTTGTGCCACTCAAAAACTCTTGCACGGGACCAAGCATCTTAATTATAGACTTTTTTCGTGCGTTTCAGTTGCGGTTTTATTCAAGCGCACGCAGAATTTTATAGCTGCTCTCTGCTCTAGTTTTAAATCCATCCTGGGTTACAGAAACATGTTTGAACTCTACGCCGTCTACTAAAAGAAGGAACTAGCAGAGCGCTGTAACGGCGAGTCGTCACGTGACCCACCTTGCAGGTATTCCGACACAGGCATCTATATTTTTCTGCGTGGTTTTTTTTTGGTGCTGTGACGTCAGTCGCGTTACTTTTTGAGCAACCTGTGCACGTCCCGTGTTAAACAGGATTTTCCAAAAGTATAATGCACGGCCACATACCGCCGGAATCTTCCTGAAGTGCCTACGTTATTTGGTTCACCTTCTTTGGCCTGCAAGTTCACTGCATGGTTGCCTCCCGAACACATAGGGGATACGATGGAGGAGAAAGGGGCGTTACGTCGACCTCTCGACGGACTACGACTGCAGATCAACTAAAAGTAAGTGTGCCCAAAGTATCCGCATGTCAAACAGGATCACAATCTCCACCTGTTTAATCCACGACATATTATTGTCTGATGTGTTGCGGATTTTGGCTGCCATATCGCCTGCTGATGTTTCCCACGTTTTAATAACTAAAACTTGGTAGCACTATCATCCTCTGCAATCATTTATTTATTTATTTATTTATTGTAAACACATCTATACAGACGGTAAATCTAGTTAAAGAAATTCCTATATTTATATTTACAGTGATAATTACCAAGTGATATTTACAATCTTGCAAAACATGCTTTATGAAAATTTTTTTTACTTACATTAAAAATATCCGGACATCCTTCAAGTGAGTTGTGAAGCCCATATATTTTACATAACGGAGAATTTTTTCCAGCATCAGTTCTGCAAAATGGCACTGTAAATAGTTCACATTTTGTCCTCGGTAAATATGGGACACGGAAACTTAATTGGTTTACAATTTGAGTATCGTCTATCTCTCCATTGATGATGCCGTACAGGAACTTGAGTTGGAGAGCCTTCCTCCTCGATTGCAGAGAGGTCATCTTGAAGAATGTCAGAAGGTCAGCAGTCGGGATGTCCTCTTTATAAACACCAGTCGATTTTTAAAACAGGTGTCGAAGAAACTTTTTCTGAACTTTCTCAATTTCATTTACTAGAGTTACTTGGCTAGGACTCCAAATGATCGCCGCATATTCCAGTGAGGATCTGACCGTAGTCTCAAAAATGCGAATAAATGTCTGAGTATTCGAGTAATACTTGGAATGTCGCATGATAAATCCAAGTTTCTTATACGCTGTACGTACAATTCTTTTGATATGACTTTTAAAGTCCACGTTCGTACCAAACGTGACTCCCAAGTCTTGTACTTCGTTTGTCCGGGTAAGAGTATAGTCGCCAGCTTTGTAGTAAAAAAGAATTGGTTTTCTTTTCCGCGAAAAGGAAACCAATTCTATTTTACTACAAAGCTGACGTCAGTTTGAAGAGCAAGACAGTCATCAGGAGTCTGTATTCCTGATGACTGTCTTGCTACTTATACGTAAACAGCAATACAGTCATCAGGAGTATGTACTCCTGATGACTGTACTGCTTCTTTATATGTAGAGGCGCCACCACACTTTATTTGGTTCACTTGCAAGTCTTCTTTCTAGATGAAGTAATTTCAGTGGGGGGAGGGGGCAATGATGCTTAAAAAACATTCTGAATTTTAAAATACGCTGCATTCTGCAAACTATATACTGCATTAAAAAATGAAATCCTATTTTTAAAAATTAGTAGATCGAACTCTATGGGAATGAAAACAAAAACAAAAAACGCAACTGTTGAATCATATAAAACTTGTTCTGAAATATGGAGAATATAATAACATTAAAACTTTCATTAAAAAATTTGATTCGCTTGACAGCCTTCCTAAAAAATTCGTCCCATCGTGCTTCACAGCAAAACAAACCTGGTTTCCTAGCTCTCATTTCACTAGTCTCGTGGAGTTTCAACGGAAAGCTGGAATACTGAACAACCATTCTGGTGAGCAGAAAAGAAGAAAAATTCCTAAAATAAACAAAGAAAGTAAAATCTCGTTTAACTAATTTAATCACTGAATGCTATTGTAATTATTTAGTAAATTTAAGGGGCAAATAAAGAAGTCGAAAACAAATTGCTCAGAAAAAGACAGCAGGGAGTAACTTAAGTAAGTAGAAGGTAATTAAAAGCTATTAATCAATTAAAGTAATTAACAGCGATTAAAAATAAATGCTGTTTAATGGAGAGCAATGAATTCAACTTTCAGTCACTGATGCCTTTATAATCAGCACAGATATTGCTTTTTGCGCTTTTAACACGCTTTCATTATGTTTCAGTGAAGTGTTTATTTATTTGCCTTTCTTTAACAGAACATTCCTTTTAGTTATTCACTGCGTGAATATTTATTGAAACATCACTTTGCCAGATTTTACTTTGGAAGGGAAAAAAATAAAGCTTCGACAGGAAAAGGCGATATGTTTATTTAGTTTTATTTATAGATTACATTTCCTGTTATAATAAATATCGCATATTTGTTTATATTTCTGCTTCTCCCGCTAGAGCATTCGTACAAGAAAATTGTTATTTCTTGGGAGAACATTTTTGCCTTACATGGTGGCATATCAGTGCCAGCAATATTGATTTTTTGGGGGGATTTTTTTTTGGCTGCACATAACCTGGTAGTTATGTCAGCATAGCTGCCACGACTATCAAGTACTGTCAGACCCTAACAGAGAAATTTTGTCCGTTCTTGGTTTTACAGAAGTGACTTGATAATGTTCTCTTAACGAAAAGAAAGGGGAAAAGACAATAATTTCTTGTTCTACTAGTAAGCAAAAATTACTCATATTCTTATTCTTTCACTGAAATGCTTGTTATAGCTTAATTTATAAAGTAAAATATTGGTGAACAGTTTGCGGTAGTTCATGAAAAATCGTCTTTTCTTCAAAGAATGATTTGTTTTAGTCTTAAAATTGTCTTTCTCCCGTCTTTTCCTAGGTCTGCGTCTTTCTTCAATCCAGTCTTTGGACCTGCAGATGAATGTGACCCTGGACAACTGTCTCTTATCTTTTCTTGCTTTCTCCACCTGATTCGATATACACTGACTATACTTTTGCAGGTCTTCATATACTTTCTCATTTTCTGATTTCCTTTCGTACTTTCTCATTTTCCCTGATACCGGTCTTCTCGTATCTCTCAAAATTCTCAAGGTATGAATCTATGTAACGTCAGATGCCTTCTTATCTTTCCTCACATGCTCAATGCTCTTTAAAACAATATTTCAGCTTTACAAGGTTATTCAATATTTTTTGAGAAGTTTTTTGGCCTGGTTTTCTAAACTTTTGCGTACTTTTATTGAAAAAGATACGCAGTGAATTTTCTGTCATTTGTTTGAAAAAGTGGCCGTTCATCTGCAATTCTCCCTCTGTCGCGGCCACAATTCATCTGTTTTGTGCCATCAGCACAAAACAGATGAATTCAATTTCTGTTGTAAATTTATAACACCCTTAAGGAGTTTCCGGTTATTTTCTTGTTTTTTTTTCATATGTAATTTAAAGAGGATTAATAGAAGCCCTTAGCATACTTGAACGGAAATCGGGAGATGCGGGTTCGATTTCTGCTCCAGGGCGATGAAATTTTCAAGTTTTCTGAAAGGTTTTACATGGATGACCAGTAAGTGATAGAAGCAAATTCAGAATTTATATTCTGTTGGCTTTGAATATTCAATAGGAGCCCATTTTCTTGAGTAAAGACATTGGCTTACTTAGCGTATTACTGCCTGAAACTTTTGCAGGTCTTCATAAATTGCATGTATTAATACATTGGTAGGTGAAAATTAATCCAGTTTCAATATTTTTTACATTCACAATATCATAAGCATTTTAAAATATATGAAAAGCATATGCATTAGTTGATTGAACTCTATTTAATTTTCCACACCCCTGCCCTTCTCTCTTTCGTGAATGTTGCGCTGGTATGACATCTATCTTTCCTATGCATATGGATAAAATTAGTGGAAAAAAATTTTTTTCCACTAATTTTATCCATAATTCTTTTCCACTAATTTTATCCAGCCAAGGGAATAATTTTATTTTTTAAAAGAAGTTAAACGAAATTGCATGATCTGTTGGTGTAATCAGCTTTACAGTCCCACCTGTTGTCTTCGTTTTAAGTTACTTTTAATTATTCTTGTCTGCACACTAACCCGAGTTCAACTTTTATTTGGAATCTATTGCATTTTTCTTTACATTCTGTTAAGCTACATTTAAAAATTCATTGTGCTTAATCCCTTTTCCCTGGAGAAATTTCGATTTTGAAATCCTTTGTGGACTTATGCCAATGCCCTTTATACAGATTTCTTCCTTCTTTCTCTCCCCATTCTTCAGCAGTTTCCGCAATGAATCATTCTATCATTCCTCATATCCATCTATTTCGTTTGCAATTTTTTTAAGTACAATGTGCTAATACGTTCGTCTTTCAAAAGTTATGTTTCAAAGATCTTCCTTGACCGGAACACAACTGTTTTCTCCCCTAACATTTTTGTTTTTGTTGTATTATTTGAAGAGTTCATCTGATTAATTAATAGCTCAATTCTTGGGACATTACTTACAGTGAACTACTCTGTTATTCCCCATTGATTTGAAGCTGTTACTGATTAAAATATAATTTACTATGATTTTGCTTCTTCTTTCTCTTCAAATGCACAGTAGGAACAAAACAGTATCACCCCCACCCAAAAATTAGGTTTTCTACGTTGACGCAGCTCACCATGGTCTGTAACCAGTGGAGTATATCCAGAGTTACCGTAGAACAGTTTCTCCACCATATGGATCTACAGTGTAAACAGATGACCACAGCACCCCTCACTACAGCACGTTATCAGATAAAACCATTGGAGTTTGCCAGAAAACATCGGGAGCGGACAGTACAAGATTGGAAGAAAGTTGTCTTCTTTGATGAATCATGTTTCCTATTGCATATAATGGATGAACGGTGGTCGATAAGGGAAACAGCTGCGGAGGAGGTGCTACAAGATTCCGTGACCCCAAGAATACAGGTAGGTAGCAAGATGTAATGTTCTGGGAGATGTTTTCCTGGGACACTCGGTCGTCGGCTAGCGGTGGATGGGACACTCGGTCGTCGGCTAGCGGTGGATGGGACACTCGGTCGTCGGCTAGCGGTGGATGGGACACTCGGTCGTCGGCTAGCGGTGAATGGGACACTCGGTCGTCGGCTAGCGGTGGATGGGACACTCGGTCGTCGGCTATCGGTGGATGGAACACTCGGTCGTCGGCTAGCGGTGGATGGGACACTCGGTCGTCGGCTAGCAGTGGATGGGACTCTGAGCCTTCACCGCGTACCTGTCCATCATTGCAGACCAGATTCATCCGTTCATGCTGCTAGTGTTTTCACACCGAGATGAAGTATTCCAACAAGATAACGCATCGTGCCATAAGAGCCTCTTTTCAGAATTAGTTATAAGAACAAGCGAATGACTTCCATGTGCTCGCATGGATGCCCATGCCGTCCGACATGAACACAATGAAACACATTGGGACGGCATGCATCCATAGCTGAAGCGTACAAACTCTCCACCATGGGCAGAGGACAGGTTACGAGTAGAATGCATACCAGTGGACACCTTCCAGGGACTTGTGGAGTCATGTTTTCTTGAATGGTAGCAGTAGTTGCTTCTCTCGAAAGATTACAGTCCTTGGTAGATGATCATAACGTTTCGTCTCATAGCGTTTGTTTATGAAAATCCTTGCGGTAAAAATATGTAATTCTTATACTTAAGCAAAATATTTTAACCCTTTTATTTCTGAGCTACAATGTACTTGTCGTAAGAAGAATGAAGATTAAGTCTGTCGTTTTCACTACTTAAAATGACTAAGTTACTGGATTTGTTTGTTTTCTTTTGCAGCCCTTTCTTGTATAGGCTTGACCTACTTATACTACTACGTTCAAAAAGTTTCGGAACTTCTTGAATATTTGCCAAATGTCACTGAATTACGTCACTAATTTAATCACTGAATGCTATATCCAACGACAGCACAGATGACGCAGACTCAAGGTTTCGGCGATGATGGTTTGGGTACTTCAATACGAAATGTCTAGTGCATCAGACAACTACGTGATTGGGATTCAGTTGTTCTCACTGATAATTGTACTTGCAGTATTAATTACAAACTCCGAAACTGAAGTCGATGGACGTGCGACTCTTGACAAATCTTCAATCAACAATTTCCTTCCGTAAACTTTTAATTCCAATGAAACACGCTTGCAAGTGGCATCACTTCCCCACAGAAGGCTTCCTGAACAATTTTGTACGTTCCTTTCCCAGATTTTTAGAAACGAAAACAAAATTTCATCGCATAAAGTTTTTCAAGAATTGACTACGTCTTTCCGATGAATAGGAGAAACGAATCACTATTAAAGTCAAAGTACTACAGCTATTCTCCACAAGATGCAGCAAGACCAGACGTATCTGCAGGCTTAGTCTGCATGTATACCTTCCGTTTAACTTTCTACACGTGACTATAATCCAGCCTTTAGTCGAGGGAAAAAGCAGTCATACTGTATTACTTTTTCGGCGGAGACGTATTGCATACGAATCTGATGAAGAAAGACATAGGGGCCAGTAACAGGAACAGAACGTCAGGGAATGCGAAATGCTCAAGAAAAAGATAAAGAGTGAATCGAGTTTTTTAACTTTCAAGTGGCCGATATACGTGAACCAGAGGGCGCCCAAGATTATCTGCGCTCCCCAAAGAGAAATTTTCATATAGCGGCCGGGTTTTACAAAAGCTACAGCAAAACAATTATTTTCCACCTCTTATATGAGCAGTACCGACCATAAACCTGTCACAGGTGATAAGTGCTCCCTTCAAGTCCCTTATTCTCGGCTCCATGGTCCAAGGCATGATGGGAAAGGGTTAGTCCCCTTGATACGAACAACAAGCCTCTGGTAAGAAACAAATGACTCAAATATCTTCTCTCTCCTTTCTTAGGTTCGTCGACATTGTTACAGACCTTTAAGCAGGTAATCAGTCAGAAACGACTGGTGTCATTCCTTTTCCCTATATGACCACTTTGAATAACAAAGTTAAGGGGGCAAGCAACGCTTTCTGATGCGTAGGCTCACTTATTGCAGCTACGTTCGGCCCTCTTTTGAGAAAGCGAATATGTTCGTTTGAGCTGATTTCAGCTCATTTAGTTATTTATCCCCAGTTAATTCGTTCCAGTCATTTAAAGGTTAAAATGTTAAATACTTCAACGGAAATCTCCAGATCTGCAATTCTGATTACGATTTCAGCAACATGTATCTGACGGAATTTGCATGCCGTTGAAGCTTAGTGTCACAGAAATAAATAATTGCGACCAATAAAGAAGTTGGATATTCTGATATATTTAGGCATCCTGCGATTCAAAGAAAAATGAATCTTATTACCATACTAACTAACGACACGAAATAAACCAAAAAATAAAAGCAGAAGTAAAAAAGAGTTATCTTTTTTTTTTCAAAGCATAAAGTGTGGAAGAAATATTCCTCTCATAATACGTAGAAAATACGTCATGATAATTATCACAGCAACCACACAATTTTGGACTCAGTGTGTATTTACTGTTTCTCACGTAATATCAATCACATCAGAACACTTGAAAATTTCATCGCCTTGGAGCGGGAATCGAACCCGTACCTCCAGATTACCATTCGAGCATGCTATCCGTTACATCACCCAGGACGACGAAGTCCCAAGTATGTGAGTGTGAAGAGCATCTGACTATTCTGCGGTCGGAGAATCGTCCGCTGCTCTTAACACTGATATGCATTAAACCAGATTCCAGTGACCGAGGAGCTCAAAAATCATGAATCATTTCAAGATTGCAACTGATAACGACAGAGAAATTATTACTTTCAATGTGTGTCTGCAATTAACTTTTTAATATGGGGCACGATACTTGCACAACTTAATCAGTTATAAAGTCTGCAAGCACCTGAAGTGTGATTCGTGGGAGCGTTACTGTGCCACTTGGGGAACAGGCATGGGGCGGAAAAGACGCAAACTCTGAATTCGTTCAAGAAACAAACCTTCCACTACTGTGGATAGCATCAATGATTGCTTTTTCATTAAGGTTTGTACATGAACTTGAGTTGCAGCAAGGTTGATTAGATGCTATTTGTACTCAGATCTACTGCAACTTCCTGTGTAGAAGGACAGAAGATTGGAGATTCTCCCATTGCTTGGTGCGGAATATTTGACGCAAAGCAAACTACAGAGGCTAAGTGTTGAATTTACATTTGCCGATATAATTTTATTAGTAATTTACGATATGCTGTGCATGGTTGTTCACATACTGAAAGCAGCAGACTTTGTGACTTCGTTGATCTAGGCATCCTTTTGTTCCGAAATCTTATGGAACTATCTCTAGAACGTGGAAATGCAGGGCTTCTTGGAATTGCTAGGAAGATGAAGCCAAATGCACAATTGTGGCAGAAAATCTCGTTTCGTGCGCGGTAATTCAGAACGTGTGTGGGCAATGTAGCACCAGAGCCGTATCAAAGCCCTAGTGGGGCTCTTGGCTAAGATATTTGAGTGGGCCCTCAAAGAACTTAAGACTGGTTATTCTTATGAAGTCCATTAAAACACGAAACTGTAACTACTAAAGAATCTGCAGAGTTTTCATAATAAGTCGCTGTATTTTTCATTGCTCTCACAAGGACATGAGTTAAATGAGTTGAGTTCTAAATCATTAGAAAATCCAAGATATGAGTCCTAGATGTCTTGAATTTTCTAATGATTTAGCATTGTATACTTTTCTTGTGCATCTTTTTTGTTATGCCATGTGAAGCCATAGGAAACTTCGACCATTAACTGTTCCAAATGTAAATTGGGAGGTGTGGGTGGATGGTAGTGAAAAAGTTGAAACTGTCTCGCCGATCCCGCTGTACACAGCGACATGAAACCCTTGGTGAGTACCTTGAAGTCTATTCATCTTGAAGCATCTGTACCTTGAAGTCTATTCATCTTGAAGCATCTGTTTCTGACCAAGTGGAAACCATACGAGACGAAATTAAAACTATCTTATTAAACGTCCCTCTCTTTACCTACCTATCTATTACTTGCCCAGGCATGCCTCTTGGGCCTTTAGTCATGGTGGGCTCTAAGGCATCTAGGACACATATAGAACCCACTCCCTTAATCCGGCCCTGCGTAACACCACACTCATTGAGTTTCCAAATAATTCAAGGATCTGTAAAGTAGTTTTAAGACAGCTTTTATTTCGTAAGATTTTAAGGAAACTATTCAGATGCATTTCACTGTAAATGCTCTGAATAGTACTGCAACTGCTTGTATTCACCAATTTAATAACTAAAACAAAGTTGTCCGTTAACAGCGTAGCTGCAAAAATGTACACATATCAAAATTCAGGATCACATAATTGAAAATGCCGATTTGGATGGTACGAACTTGTGTGCTTATCAAATGCCAATTTGGATGGAACGAACTTGATAACGCGCAGATCGAGGATTTTAGGAAGGGAGTATCTGACCCCAGGTCTTAAACAACCAACCCTCAGAAGTAGGAAGCCAGGAGATTTGAGCTAGAGTGCCCGACAGGAAAAAGTCATACGGAAGCGAGGTAGAAAGAGGAAAGAAGCCTCCATTATTTATAACCGTGGGGATTGTGCCCAGAGTCCGATGGCTTGACGTGCCCATCCGACGCACGGTGGGTATTCAGTGGTTCGAGCTTCCGTAACTGTATGGGGTCGATCCTGAAACTATGGCAGTCTCAAATGTTGACCACTAGGCCATCCGCGGACTATAGATTGATACATCCATCTTAGATTGATATATCAGTCAAGCGCAGATTGATACATTAGTCTCTGCTGTTAAGAACATGACGAGAGAAGTCCTGTAGATCGTAAGCTATTTTCAGGCACATTGCGTGTAATATCAATCCTGAAAAAGAATTAGTAATTTGGTCTTCATACAGGTGAGTCCAGACTCACCGAGAGGATAGCGCAATCTTTGAAGCTGATCTCATTTTCACCAATGCTAACTAAAGTCAATCAGTTTTTGTTGTTTCCTGCCAAATATTCATTTAGCCCAACCGAACAACTAAGAGACCTATTACTCCCATAATGCTTTGGTGTGAATCACTGCTGCATAAAATGCAAGAAGCTGTCAGTTTCGCAGTCCGTAATTAGGGTTCAAAAGTGTTTTTTTCCTCTATAGACAAGCTTGTGTCATGTAGATCAATGTGAAATTATTGGAAAGAATGCTACCAAATTTCCTTGGTTGTTCTAGAATAATCGAAAAAGTGTGCCGTCGAGCTGCTCTAATGGGCAGAGAGTTGATTTTATTTTTCAAGGTTTGTATTTTTGTAATGATCATCGTCTACAACAGTAGTTGGAACCAGCTTATAATTATACTAATTATTGAATGTTTACTTGGCAATTACAATTTTTAAAATTCTTTAGTAAAAGCACAAAATAATTAATTAAAAAGGTTTGTTAAAAAACACTCAAGAAAGTAAAGCATTTCTCACTATACAAAAGGGATTAACTTTTGCTGTGCAGGAAAAGCGAATGACTTAAGTTGTAAGTTCCATTGCTCAGTATTTTGAATAACTTCCCGTCACTGCTTTTGAGAACAGTAATTACACTAACAAACGTTACTGCATTGCAAAACTTGATTTTTATCACCTGCCACGTTTTTAGGTATTCAAAATTTAATTATTTTTGCGCAAAAAGGAGAGAAAATTCTACGTTTTTAGTACTTATAGAAGTGGGAATTTTAATTATTTTGATTATAATGTGAAAGTTTCTCGCTTAACTGAAATATGACAACATGAATTTTAAAACTGAAAAAAATATTTTCTTTGCTCAGATGCAGATAATAGTGCAAAATGTTTGGATCCCAAAGGTTTAGAAATAGTTTCAATAATAAATTAGCAGTGTAGTTTTTACTTCAGGTAGTTCCGTCGGTTCGAGCGAACTGGACACTGCGCTTTTAATACACATGTAATAAATTACATCGTGAGAAAGTGTTGAGAACTCGAGTAAGATGAACTTATAGATGACATTTTGTCACTATTAAAACAAGAATATTACACTTGACTTGAAAAACCTTTGTAATCCGGAATTTTTTGCGTGTTTACACATCTTCGTTCGATGTCACACAAACTATTTTATATTTGACATCGCCTTTTTTTTTTTTAAAAAAAGGTAAGTCTTAAATTGCATACCATATTTAAATTCCCTCATATCGTAGCAGCTATAGCGAGGTGATATGGTCTGTAAAAATCATTCCGCCTATCAAAGAGCTGGTCCATTTTTTGGCTAAAGAAAAAAAGTCTTTTTCACAAAAACTTTCTTTTGATCAGTTTGGAAATTCGCAGAGTTGCTAGTGAACATGTACAGTATTAATTATATTCTGAGAGTAGACCTAATTTAAAACTGACAAAGATCTTATTCGAAAAGGTTTTTTATTCAAGCAATTTTCAACAAAAGCTTCACATATGTTATTATGTTTAAGCATTTGATTGTCTTTAATATCCTTTGTATTTATACTGTTATTATGTTTGTTATTGTTTAAAGATCGTTTTATATCTCTCTAGATGCTTAAATTTCCTTGATTTTCTTCTGCTCTTCCATATAACGCCTCCATAGGTATCACTGGAACACCCCACCCCACCCCACCTCGAAATGAAGCTATGGGATCAGAGCCCCAGGAAATGTACTCGAGGCGTTTCTGCTTTACATTTTGTAAAACCATTTAGCTTAAATTATGATTACAGATTGCTGTCAGCTATCGGTGCTTATGGTACCTGCCTTAATAAAAAATAGGGAATATAGAAATTTAAGAATAAAAGTTACTCAAATGAAACCGATTCAAATTATGAGGTGGGTAAGAAGGTTCGGAAGGGAGGCTTGGAGACAACTTCCTTTAATTTTGGCGTTTTAGAAAATGGCATTGTGATCCTTCCATGCTTTTACTAGTTATTTCTACAACTGAGTGTAGCATAACTGCATTTGGCACATTCAGATGAACTTGGAGCCTGTATTAGTCTAAAGATAGCTCGCAGTGAGCAGCTTCGTGTGGAAACACAACACTGTATTGCCAGGGGATATACATGCAGGCAGGTTGATGGAAGCAGAATGGGTGGAGCTCCGATGGGAGACTGTGTGGCAGTCAGTCTCCTAGATAACCACTACCGATGTCACATGACTCTTTATCTCCAGACCCGTCAAACTTCGGGCCGTCATAGACATCTGCCTCTCCGCCCTTCAGTTCGATTGACATGCCCTGACTGGAACCCAAAGCGATATCCCCTCTCCCCCACATACCACCTTCCCCCAACATGTAGTTTGCGCAGCATCCCCTCCAACCAAACCGGAGAACATGTTTAAATGTATGCTTCTCGAACACCCGACTTACAGTTTCAGATATGCGGCTGATATTTCTGTCTCTCTCTCTCTCTCTCTCTCTGGATGATAGCTTCGATCAGGCCATGCACGGAAGACACGAAATTGTAACTGCGCAAGCGTCAAACTGTTAGTGTGTGCGGAAAGGTTATTTGGCCTCCCCAGTTATTATCTCCAAAGAAATACTTCGTTTCTTTCGCTTCATTACACACACACACACATACAAATATTTTAAAATACCTTTATTTTAATGAGCAGCTCATTGGTTTTAAGTTATGTCCTTCAGTGAAAGTCATTTCATGGAAATATCCTCTACTGGTGAAATGTTTGGTCAACGCTCGTGTACAAAATTTTAAGTACTTTAGCAAAAGTTTCTTTCAGAAATCTATGCCGAGGATTCAACAAAATAGAATTCCTCCAAAAAAAAAAAATCAGAAAATAGTAAAATGCTTTGCATATTGCATTCACATATTAGAATATTGCACAAAAGTGAGAACAAATTAAAACGCCTTATTAACTGAAGGGCTATATTTGAAAAATCAAACGTGATTAAAACACCAATTGCAATACACGTACCTTACTAAACAAATAAAAAGTAACATCAAAATCGGTATAATTTGTTTCAAACGTGTTTATTATTTCCCACATCGGTTTATCAATTAGGGAGACATTAAGTATTGCCATAGTGACTTTCATATTATGCACCTGTATTTTTCACGTATTAGACTATGAAGTATATTAGGACACCGTTGCGCCAGCAGGTGAAATACTTAATTATTGAAAACATAATATTATGGCATTGTTCGTTTTTAGGTGGGTAGTCCTTAGTTGTGTAATTTCAAAATGACGCCATCAATTTTATTGCTACGCGAATTTCATTTTTGTTGTTGCAAATTACAAATAAACTTTAAAATTGGAGACACTCAAATACATTTTCTGTATTTAACCAAGCGCGGACTGGGTCGCCAGGATACTGGAAGAATACCGGGTGGGCCGCCATATTCTGGACCGGTAGGTCTTATGTTAACTCAAGAAAACAATAACAAAAAAAAAAGAAGAAGAAGAAGAAGAAGTAAACATATACTTGTACTTCAAGAAGAAAAGCAAATAAAGCCAAAACGACAAAGTTTGTCTACCACTTGGACGGCTTCGAAAAGCAAGAAACTTACATAACAAATGTCCTGATCAGCCAAACCCTTCCTTGGTACACCCCTCCCCCTTTCTGGAATTTCTAATTTAAGCCCCCGTCCCTTTAGTCTGATATCCCCTAACTCGGTCCGCTTTTGACAATCACATTTGACTAACATAGTCTGAGACAGAAACGCGAAATTTCATTGTTTACGTTAATGCATTGAGATTCACGTAAGCTACAATTTTGGGGTTGCTGTTTTTTTTTTTTTTTTTTTTTTGTACATGCACGTGCTTTTCCTGTTTTATTGTATGAGATCTGCATCTGATTTATTACTTTTTAGGTCTTCCAGTTACACGAATTCTTCAATTGCAGTTCTGAGAAGACTTTCAGCTACAGCAAAAATACTTTTTGTACTTTTTCCAGGTATTTCCTTCTTTCCTTCCTTTTTTTTTTTTTTTTTTTTTTAGGTTTTACGACCACCGTGAGCAACTCAGTAGTCTATAAGCAGTCGACGGTTCCTAATTTAGGGCCACTGGTTCCAGGGAAGGGAGAGAGACAGTGCCGTAAGGGCAAACACAACATCCATGCCTCACCGGGATTCGAAACCGGACTCATCGCGACCGAATGGCCAGAAACCAGCGCTTTCACCACTGCAGTTTTTTTCCAGTTGAAAGTAATTAAAAAAAAACCAATTAATTTTCGCATTCTTTACACTTAATAAATTTGCACTGAAATTCTGGACATTTCCAATTTTCTCCGGAGATTTTTTTTGTAATTATTTTATTTATTACTGGTAAGTCTTGGAAAAAGAAATTAATTTCTGGCACATTTGGATTTCCATTCTCACTAAAACCGAAGTGTTGCAAGTTCTGATATATATGTACACAGTCGAGTCACATTATTGTGACCACATCCTACTTTTGACGTCAACAGTGCGTAGCCAATGAAAGAAGGCACGTGTCGTGAGCTGGCATGGAGGATATATAAGGAGCAATGTAGACAATCTCAAAACATATCACTCATTGGTGTCATGGATAAAAAGGAGCGATTTATCAGATTTTCAAAAAGGGATGACTATCAGCTTTCGGGCCAAGGGTGGCAGTATTTCTGAAACAGCGCAGTTTGTGAACTGTTTGCGTGCTGCTGTAGTTAAAGCGAATCGCGATTGGAGAAATGGCACCATTGCGAATAAGTGACATGGAAACTGCGAAGCACCACGTGCCATTGATGTGGGAGGTGAACGTCGACTGCGAAGGTGCGTGAGGGCCGATCGACACACTACAGTGTAGCAACTCATTGGCCGAATGAATCAGGGGGCTACCGGAAGTGTGTCGAAAACGACAGTTCAGTGAACCCTGCTGCGTATGGAGCTCCGATGCAGACGGATGGTCACTGCACCTATGCTAACGAAGGTGCACCGGAAGAAAAGGCTTACATTTGCACGGCAGTATCGGAATTGGACCTCCGCTGATTGGCAAAAGATTGCCTTGTCCGATGAGTCATGTTTTCTGCTTCATCGAACGGATGGACGTTGGCGTATAAGGCGAGAAACATCGGAGAACAAACACTCATCAACCATTGTTGGAAGGGCACAAGCTCGTGGGTTAAGCGCTATGGTCTGGGGAATGTTTTCGTGGCATTCTCTGGGTCCACGCATGCCTGTGGAAGGCACTATGGACCGAATTCGTTATGAATCCATCGTTGAATACCACGTATACCCATACATGCTGATTGTCTTCCCTGGGAAGATGGGGTCTTCCACCACGACAATACGACGTGTCACACAGCTAGAAATGTCCGAGAGTTATTGGAAGAACACGATGGAGACTTCAAAATACTTCCCTGGCCTCCTACTTCCCCAGACTTAAACCCAATTGAGCATCTGTGGGTCCACTTCAATCATGTTGTTCGCTGTATGGATCCTTCACCACGCACCGTCCAGCAACTGTCAGATGCACTGCAGTCAGCATGGCTCCACATACCTACCTGAGAAGACCTTCCAGTACCTCACTGAGTCACTCCCAGCCCGTCTAGCTGCTGTCCGCGCTGCACACGGCGGTTACTCTGGATATTAAGTGGTGGTCACAATAATGTGACTCGACCGTGTATGTACAGAGAGTGAGAGAGAGAGAGAGAGAGAGAGAGAGAGAAAATTCAGAATTCAGTTACCGCAATAAAATTAATAAGAATGGAAAAAAGTCTTCTACAGTCTGCTCTCTCTCAGAGAACGCTTGTTGCTTCTCACCAACGGAAGTCATTTTTTTTTCACATTAAATTTTACTAGAGGGATGCGGTGTGTCCAGGAAGATGGTAAAACTGTTGTTAAATGTTATTGCCTCAATTAAAGAAGACCTCAATAATTCGCAGACTTGTGTTGAAACGATGTTTGAATGGTGATGCTGACATAACGCTTTTTATTTTTTATTTTCGATGAGGTACCTTGATAATTTTTCCCCAAAGTGGGCCGTTCCAAATCAATTCAACTTCCAAGGCCGTTTATAGGTCTTATAACGAAGTAAATTTCTCCGTCATTTCTGTCCACGCCAGGATTCGAACCCGGATCCCCTCATTCCGGAATAAGTCAATCTACCAATTGAGCTACGCGGACGTTTGTTCTGTCTGCAATCTGCCTTTATGTAGTGTGCGTCCTGCTGGCAGGTACGTCACATCCCCCCCTCCGAAAGAGGGCCGGGGGCATGGTCAGCCGTGACCATGAATCGTTGCAGGCAGCCATCCGCTGTAGAACGTGCACTCGAGAACTCCTAGTCAATCTAGTGTGTGGAATGCTGCATCACACATTTTTATTTTTCGAAGCGCTGGAGAAGGGATTCTCTGATTTTCCTATCTCGCGGTGTGGAAAGAACATCACACCAATACGAGATTTTGAACGGCCGGGTCATCCGGAAAGTTCGGGCGCCATTATAACGAAGTAAATTCCTCCGTCAGTTTTTTCCACGCAGTGGCTCGAACCCGAATCCCCTCATTCCGGAATAAGTCACTCTACCAATTGAGCTACGCGGACGTTTGTTCTGACTGCAATCTGCCTTTATGTCGTGTGCGTCCTGCTGGTAGGTACGTCACAATCGCCAGCCCGCCACTGTATTTAACCAGTACCAGTACCTTCCTGGTAAATAACAACCAGTACATTATTTACCAGTACATTCCTGGTAAATAACAATAAACAACTACATTAGCTCCGTTACAGCTGCTGTCAAACAATTTAAGTGCCTCCATATAAACTAACGACAGCCACTGTTGAGAAAACACATGTTAGCTCTCCACGTTTCAGACTTAGCAAAGGCAACAATTCCTAAGACATGATAGATCTCACCAAAATTTCAAAGTCCGCAGTTTGATAACGATCCTAATCAACCTTCTTTTTTATTAATACATGTGTCTCATTTGACCTCCTTTTCTTCGCTTATGCACTGTTTCTACACACGCACACAAAAGTCAGCTTAACGTAGAGGCGACTAAGAAACATTTGCTTTTCTTCAGGAATGGTCTACGTCAGCAACCAGCGATTTCCTTTTTGCTGTTCCTATCCCTCCCCCAGCTTTCTGACATCAGCGTCTTTTAGCTGTTTACGGTTCTTTTTCTGTGTATCGAACTGCATTTCTGCATCTCAGCACTCCCTCATTCTGTAATTCTGTAACGACGGTCCAGCGTTGCGCAATGAACACGGTACGTCACCTGAAACAATGTCATTTATACTAATCAGCCAATCGAAGTCCTTGATTCCAAACACCATCAAACTGGAATCACTGTACAGAAGTGTACCGGAGAAATAATTTCTAACGTTCATGAAAGTTTTACTCACAATTAACTTTAAATGCTGCACAGTAATTTATTTTCCTCATGATGAGCCTTTTCATAATGCTTGCTCTACAGTAGTTTTCTTTACTAATCATGGCTTTAAATGTTTCACAGTAATCTGATGATGGAAGACAGATATAATTTTATTTCGATGGACGGTATTTAAAGCAAATCTGGTAAGTGTTATCACCACCCTGAGTGGTCAGAGGTTCCTTCCCTGCAAGCAGTGGCCGTAAATTAGGGACTTGCGACTGCTTAGGTCTCTTAAAGCTGCCCATAATGCTCGTTTAACAAGAGAAAACAACGAAGTATAATCCTTGTACTGCACTACAGCCTCTCAGAGTTCAATTAAGATGGGGGCTTGGGGGCCTGCAGTCCCCGGCCCCACATTTTTAACAGGCCCCAGAATTACGCAGGATGCTTGAAGAACTGAGAGTTTCACAGTTTTTTTGTTGTTGTTGTTGTTTCCTTTTTGCAAATAGCACTGCGAAATCTATGAGAAACTGCCTTGTTAAAAGAAATTTCTATTTCTTTCTCCCTTGTTTAAAGGATCTCGGCAAAACGTGTAATCGCCCCCCAGTCCCTCTTTAAAAGTTTCAAAAGCAATACAGATGTTGTTGTTTTTTTGAACACATCTGTAATGGGAGGAAATTTTCAAACATTAAGAATTCGTTTGAATCATGATATTTGGATCATATTATTTTGTCCACTACTTTGATATAATTTCAACAAGCTGAGCCCTATGGCGCGGGGTGGTTGTAACGTATACTCTCGATTCACTTTCCTTTTGATTTTTACTATCTCTGGTTATTTTATTTTACTATGTAAATTATCTTCTTACTGAACGAGATGTTATTTCACCCGCTGAATGAGATCTGGCAATGAGTGTAAGTCATGACGTGGTGGTAGCCAGTATAAATAAGCGCGTTCAACGATACGTAGAGAGAGCGTTTGTTTATGTGGAGGAGAGCTTTTTGTTGATGTGCGTAGGGAGAGCTTCGTTCTATGTGATTAGGTTTTTCTTCATTATTGTGATACGATTAGTGTGTGTGTGTTGGATGATTCAAGAGTTTATCTAATAAAAGAGTTTTAAGTAAGTACGTCTTTCTCAGTTCATAGTACTGTCAGACCTCTGTCTGGCTCTTAGGTTTATTTCATTTAGTGTTATTAGTAACAACCAGCATAAGACTTTATTCATCTTAATTACTACTACAACATTACTACCAGTTATAAACTTGTTCATTATTATTACTACACTACTAGCAGGAAAGTTTATTCATGATATAATTAACAAACAACAAGCATTAGCTTAGAAGAAGCTGAATTCATTATAATTAGCTTAGTAGTAAAAGCTATATTCATTATATGGTGTTAAAGCAGAACTGAACAGTTGTCCATTTGTCAACCATACATTTTCTTGCTAACACTGATTCATCCATGAATCATGGGGATATAGTGATATTATGGCTCCCTCACCATATTTTGGAAATGTTTTCTCCTCGGTATTTTTGTTCAGCCACCCACAGTAAAATCCTATATGCGCCACTAATACTAACTTAAATCTTGGCGCTCAATCTCCGGCAGCTGGAATGTACCTGGCCAAGGCAGCGGCCAGTGCGACATGAAGGTAGAGGGTGCTAAGAATCCCCGGAGGACCGGACTAGGCTGCCATCTGATGCTGACCTTGGCTACGTATAATGGACGCTCCCTATCTTCTGATTCAAGGCTTCTTGAATTGGAAGAAGAACTACAAAGGATCAAGTGGGACATCGTCTGGCTAAGTGAGGTAAGGAGAAAAGGAGAAGATCTCATTGAACTGAAAAGTGGATATCTCTTCTACTATCGTGGGACTGATACTGGCAGAACTAGTGGTGTAGGATTTAAAATAAACAAGAAACTGAAGGATAAAGTTGTAGAACTTGAAAGTTCCTCTGACAGAGCTGCACGACTCGTTATCCAACTCTCGAGAAGATACCAGGCTCAGTGTATTCAAACTTATGCACCCACCACAAGTCATCCTGAAGAAGAAATTGAAGAATTTTATGAGGAAATTCGTCATCTAAATAATAAAGGTAAGCAGCACTTGAAGATAATTATGGGAGATTTCAATGCAAAAATAGGGCAACGGCAACAGAATGAAACTTCAGTAGGTAAATTCGGTCACGGCAACAGAAACCAGCGTGGAAATACTCTCGTAGAGTTTGCAGAGGCAGAAGGGTTTTTCATCTTGAACTCCTTTTTCAAGAAAAAGCCACACAGGAAATGGACATGGAGACATACAAATGGGACGACAAGTGAAATTGATTTTATTATGTGTAACAAAAATTTCGTCATAGAAGACTGCAGTGTGCTAAACAAGTTCAACACAGGTAGTGACCATAGATTGGTGAGATGTAAGATGCACCTCAACACTAAACTCGAACGTGGCAAGCTCATAAGACAAACAAAAAGTATTGACATAACCAACCTTAAAAAACACCATTATACCTTCAAGTTGGAACTGAAGAACAGATTCTCTGCTTTAGAAGGCCTAACATTGGAAGAAGTGGATATTTCTGAAGTTAACAGAAAAGTAACCAAAGTTCTTATGGAAACAGCAATAAAATTAGCTGGGTCTAAGAAAATGTTGCATGTGAACAAATTATCAGGAAAAACGAAAATGTTGATGCAAAAAAAAAGAGAGATGAGGACAAAAAAGAAGATGTGACTTCCAAAGTGGAATATATAGAGCTATGCAAGACAGTACGAAAAAGTATCACTGAAGACGTAAGGAAATTCAACTGTGAACTAGTAAGGAAAGCAATTGAAAACAACCAAAGCCTAAAGATAGCAAAGGGACATCTCAGTAAGGGAAGAAAACAGATTATGGCACTGAGAAAAAAAGATGGTTCTGTAGCAAGAAATAGAGGCGAAATTTTGACAATAGTGAAAGATGTCTACTCCAAATTATATGAAAGGGATGATACATGTACTCCTGACATCATGAAAGGTACCAGTACCAGAGTTCTTCCAGTCCTCCCAGCAGAAGTTGCACATGCAATCAAGAACATGAAGCGGGGAAAAGCTCCAGGAGAAGATGGAATTACTGTAGACATCATACAAGAAGCAAGTGGAGAAATCGAAACAGTACTCGCCCAAATTTTCACTCGATGCCTTAATGAAGGGAAGATTCCTGAGGATTGGAACAACGCTACAATGATCCTGTTACATAAAAAAGGTGACATTGAGGATCTCAGAAACTACAGACCTATCAGCCTCCTATCAGTGGTTTATAAAATCTTCACTAAAGTTCTTTCACACCGCTTGAAGGTAACACTGCACATGGCTCAACCGAGAGAACAAGCTGGATTCAGGAGTGGCTACAGCACAATGTATCATATCCATGTACTGAGAGAACTAATTGAAAGAACAAGATAATATGAACTCCCATTATGCATGGCTTTTATCGATTATGAAAAAGCCTTTGATTCGGTGAAACCATCAGCAGTTACAATGGCTCTGAAATCCTGCGGTGTTGAAGATGCATACATTAATATTATTAATAACATCTATGAAAATGCAAGTGCAGAGATTCGGCCGTTTGAAAATACAACACACATAAAAATTGGAAAAGGAGTGAGACAAGGTGACACCATATCTCCGAAGCTCTTTAATGCCACATTGGAAAATGTCTTTCAATCACTGAACTGGGAAACAAAGGCATAAAGATTAATGAAGATTATCTAACCCACCTTCGTTTTGCTGATGACGTAGTCATTTTTGCAACTACCCCATCAGAGCTGCAGAGTATGATCCAGGAACTTGCTGACAAGAGTAAAGAAGTGGGATTAAAAATGAACTTTCAGAAGACAAAAGTGATGTTCAATGCTTTTACAAGAAATGAAGATTTATCGATTGATGGAGAAAAGCTGGAGATAACAGACACGTACGTTTATCTTGGACAGCAGATATCAAGTGAGGGTCACATTGATGAAGAAATTAATCGGCGTACAAAACTTGCCTGGAGAGCTTTTGGAAGAAACAGCATAATTTTCAAGAGCAATATGCCATTATGTCTTAAAAGAAAAGTGTTTGATCAATGCATTCTTTCAGTGCTTACGTATGGTGCAGAGACGTGGACCTTAACTAAAAGAGACATACAAAGTCTGCAGACAACTCAAAGCAGCATGGAGAGGTGCATGCTTGGTGTAAGCAGGAGAGATAAGAAGAGGAACTCGTGGATCCGAAAAATGACAAGAGTGGAAGAACCCATGATCAGAGTTAAATCCCTGAAATGGCAATGGGCTGGACATACTGCCAGAAAGACAGATCATCGATGGACAGCCGAAATTTTAGATTGGATTCCAAGGGACAGGAAAAGACCCAGAAGAAGACCACATGGGAGATGGGTGGATGAAATTCGAAAGTATGCAGGGGTGACATGGAGGAGACTGGCACAAGACAGACCGTTGTGGAGGAAACTTGGGGAGACCTTCGTCCAGCAGTGGATTGATAATGGTTGACAATGATGATGATGATGATCACTGAGCTGATTTAGGACCTCGAACAACCGATACAACCTGTGTTCTCTTCGTTGTGGAAACATCTGTTAGCAGCAGATCATGAATGAGCATTACAAAACGGCAACTGCTTTCGTATCCAACGGAATTAGTTAATTTCCCTCGCTGCAGTTCTCTCATGTTGAATCTACAGAAAGTGCGTATTTATAAATAAAATGTGTAAATGAATGTTCGCGGATGAGTGTGCGCGAAAGTTTGAATACACTTCTGTAATTGTGTATTGCACCAATAATAGAGTGGACGTTCACCAGTCTTTAGTACTTCATCGAGAATTAAACCTTTTGGTCCTGAGAGGAATTGATTTTGGAGTATTCAGTTGTCTGCGAAATCTCTCATTCTGAATTTCATTCTCCCGAAATGGAATGCGAAACATACTCCGATGACGTGTACACAAAAGTCCATTAAAAAATAAGCCTTTAGTGTTAACTGTAAGCATAATAAAAAATTACATACGATCTCATAGTTCCATTGTCCTGCTTAGAAGTTCGTAATTATTCTTTTTTGCGTTATTTTTAAAACTGTTTAGAACAATGCTTAAAGTTCGGAGGATATGGAAAATGCAAGCAAAATTTCAGGTAGATTTCAAACATACTTGTTATCTCAGAAATATTTCAATTGCTACATATATACTTGCGCGACAGAGTTTGAGGTCCAGACAACAACAAACATGAAAATCCTTTTCATGTTTTCCTTTCTTTTTTTTGTGAGGAGGCAAATTCCAAACGTTGTTTCAGATTTTTTCCAAGATGTTTCAACATTATTCCTACAAACAAAAATACATCAAAATATAGTTCTGTAAACATGAAATTTTTTATGCGTTGTTGCATATTGGTATGGGTGGTGGGGAAGGGAGGGGAGGGGAGGGGGGAGTATACATATAGTACAATGTAGAAAAGTTCCGAAATCCCAAATTTTGCTCTTAGAAAAGATGTTCAGATTTCTTCGCTGGGTTACAATTGTTAATACGATTGATCATTATATTATCTTTTCATAGAGTTCGTGTCGCTTGTTCATGCGTTGTTGCATTTTCAATTGACTCTGTATGCCTCTCTTATAAACTCTTTTCGTGTGGCCATTAGAGATGGACATAGAGATCCGCTCATTGTGGAAGCTGATCTTCATAAAATTGCTTAACCTCATATTGTATTAAGCATCCTTTTTTCATACCTAAGTCATGTCAAAAAATGTTTGTAATTGCAGTAGATTTTAATTTATCTTATACCTTCTGAAATACAGTACATCTCTAAGTTAACCTTCCTTTTCAGTTTCTGTGTTCTCATGTAAATTTAGTTTTTTTCTGATTAAACGTTTTCTAACTGAACGACATATTATTTCCCCTCCCCTTCCAGGAAACTTCTAAATTTGGCATCTCTAACAGTGAGTCAGAGGTCGAAGTAACGGCATCGCTGAACGTAGTAGGAGTACATTTCTGCGTGTGACTTGATAGAAGTACATTTGATATAGCTTCTTGTTAAAAAGGCATGTTACAATTGCGGAGTATTGTGAATGTTATATGAACTGAAGCCAACAAGTTCATATTCTGACTAGAGCTGATATGCCTTTTTGAAGTGCCAGTGAAAGAGAATAAAAGGAATAATAAAAATGGGAATAAAATACAATAGTTCATTACACTGGCCGTTAGAGATTTCTATATTTACAAATGCTTTATGTTTAAAAGTTCAAAGACAAAGTTCTTAGCTTAAGCAATGTAAACATTTAAACCTCACAGATATTAACACTTTGAAGCTACATCTATAACCAGTCAAATCTAATTAAAAATTTACATCCTCGGTTGCAACATCAGTTGATACGCAAGATATAACCTCTCCTAGATGGATGCCAACACCTCCTCCTAGTGGTGAATCCTGTTCTCACTGTGGATCCTCTAACGAGCGATCAACAGTGTTAAAACTATAACACCCGAATTAGAGTAGATGCTAGCCCACACTCACCAACTCGCATGGCCAGCTTGGTGAGCTAAGCTGGCCATGTGGCTTTTAGCTCACTAAGCCCCCCCCCCCCTTCCATGGTTTCACAACGCAAAACTTAGCCCTCAGTCTTCGAGGTGGAACGTGGTCAAGGCAGCGGCCAGTGCGACATGAAGGCAGAGGGTGCTAAGAATCATCCAAAGTATGGAAGGAACTCATGAATCAGGAAAATCACAAAACTAATGACATCATGATCGAAGTGACAATGGGAGGGACATATTACTAGAAGAACTGACCACGGTTGGCCAATTGAAATGCTAGACTCGATACCATGGGACAAGATGAGATCCAGAAGAGGACCACGAGAGAAAATGGGTGAATTAAATTAGGAAGCGTGCCGGAGTGAGAGTTGTGGAAGAGACTTCGGGACACCTTCATCCAGCAGTGGATTGAGATAGTTGATGATGATCATTGCGATGTCACGTCGCCATAGTCTGATTGCTTCTCTGTGAATAGTATTCAAAGAAATTCAGGTTTCACTCGAGATACATGAATGTGAAGTTCGTCGTCTAACGTTTATGATGGTTCATACAGAATTAATAATAAAATATTGTTAACTAGCGTATAGCCCGTCCTATGACTGTTGTTTTAAAGCTTTAAATAAATATTAATATATAGGAATGTTGCGCGTCCTATGACGGAGTGAAATTTTTAATTGAAGCATACTGAAAACAAATCAAATAGACGCCGGATTTCTGTAAGGAAACATAGTAAAAACTTATATACTAAGAACTCATTCATGTTAGAACTAAAAATTATATGCTATTTATTTATGTTTTTAAAAAGACCTCGCGGTAAATAACGTTCTGTGTAAAATATTTGTTGTTTAACAATTGTAGATTAGAGCGTTTAGATAGATCAATATTTTGCAAAATGTGTAAACTCGGAAAGTTATTTTCGTGTACACTTACCTAAACTTTTTCTTTGATCTTTCGCGTTAAATTACTTTTTCTCCGACACACTTGTTTTTCCCTTCACCGCTTGTTTTAGACTGTCCTATTAGACGGTTAGTTTGAAACTTTATACCGAACCTTTTTCTACAAAATAATGCGACATCTGGTGTTACAAATCGGAACTATGTAAATTCTCGACAATGTGCTATTGGGGCGACATCTGCTTTTAGATGCAATCTTGCTCACATTGACATTTCAAGATTTCAGTTTTTATTGTAGGTTAGAGCGTATTGATAGATCGATATTTTGCAAAATGTTTAGTATAATCAGCACTAAACTCGGAAAGTTCGTTGAATTAAAAAAAGTAAAATTAATGAAAGCGTACAAGTTAATATTGCAATTGTGCTAAATTAAACTAATATACAAACGCAACTTGCCGCGATATTAAGATTTTAATTCGAATTTTGCAGATCGGATAAATAGAACTCGTCGTAGATAATCCAATGTTTTTAAATTAGTACGCGACCACCTTGACATCTCAATGTGATCGCGTGCAAACTCAACTTGCTGTGATATTAAGAATTCAGTTCGAATTTTGTTGATCGGAAAAACAGAACTCGAGTCATTAATAATACAATGTTTTAAATTAGCATGCGATCACCTTGACATCTAAAAATGATCGTGTGCTATTATATAGAAGGCAATCATTTTGACTTTGCAAGAGCACACACGAATGAATCAATAAGTGATGACTCAACAATGCAGACGTTGGTCTATAGGCCGCGGGTGGCCTAGTGGGCAACGTTCGTGACTGCCACGGGAAGGGCCTCAGGTTCGATCCCAGGCAGGTGCGAACGCTCGATCCACTAAATACCCGCCGTACGTCGAATGGGCACGTTAAGCCGTCGGCCCCGGGTACAGGCACCCCGGTAATAAATAAGGGCGTCTTCCTCCCCCTTTCTACTTCGCTTCCGTGTGACTTTCCTATCGGGCGCTCTAGCCCAAATCTCCGAGTTTCCTATTTCTAAGGGTTATTTAAGACCTGGGGTCAGACACTCCCTTCCTAAAATCCTCTACATATGATCATGATCATGATCAGACGTTGGTGTCACGTCAAGCGTTCCAGAGAGACCGACGGATCTGGGTGTTTATATTATTAATTCTACATGAATCTTCACGTTCGTAAGATTCCTCGTACGTATAAAGGAGGAACAGTAAATAGTTTTATTAATAATCAGACATATAAATTTCGGCTTACACGTCTATTATATCATGTAATAGGCATTATTCCAAAACTCTTCTTACTTTTCGTCACGAAAAAGAAATGTAATCACTCAGTGTTCACGTCAGGTTCAGGACAGTAAATCTAGAATGGGTCGCTTTTCTTAGTTCCGATTATTTCTACCTGGAAGGGTTTTTTCCTAAATTCCAGTATGCAACTATTTAAGAATAAATGCAGAATACTTTTTGAAAGTGGATTTAAAAAAGTACTGCGGTCGCGGAATTGCGCACTATAATAAACCTTTCGGTTTTTGCAAACTTTATAAACACAACTTTGAAGTATAGGGGGATCTACAGATGAGAATTGTCTTTAAGGTACAGGTGACCTACAGCTGAGATATGTCTAAAATCATCTCTGACTGAAATACATTGATCAATAAATAAATAAATAAATAAATACATAAATAAATAAATAAATAAATAAAAAGTTACGCAATGCCAGTATGAAGTGACGAAAAATTCAATGAGCTGCAAATCTGTGACGAACGGTACATGACAACATGAATGGGGATTTGCCGCTGCGGTGGCCAAGTGGCAAACCAGTCTTTTGCCATGGGATCGGGTTCGAATCCAAGGTAACTGTTCAAATCCAGGTATCTGGATGAGATGAGATGAGTATCTGAACATATGACTGTATTTGAATCCAGGATATCTCGTTTGCATGAGTATCTGGAAAATGGACTTGAGAATATCTTTCTCCAGCAGTGGAATGAGAATAGTTAATGATGATGATGATGATGATGGCAATGACACCTCGTCATGGCCTGACTGCTTCGCTGTGAAGCGTTCTTCAAAATAATTCAAATTTTATTCGAGATACATAAATGCTAGTCCGATGGCACTTGCTCTCTTTCTTCGCTGGAACTAGTGGTCTCAAATTAGAAACGGGCGTTTGCTTATAACCTGGAGATGCTCGTGGCAGCCGTTGAACCCCGAAACAAATCAAAAGAGAACTCAGAAGATGCAAATGAGAATTTGGGCAATTTACCGAAGCGTAAAGCACCTAGGGTACAAGTACCGCGCAATCTGACTCGTTCTCATTCAGTAGAAAGTTGAAGCTACAGATGTGTATCGGTTGAGCGATGCCTCAGTAATTTACCAGAATCAACAACTTCCAGAGCAATCAGAAGGCTCAAAGCTGGTCATACATAGGAGATTGTGTCAGAAGAGGTTGCTGTGTCCCAAAGTTTAATCAGTAGACCGTTGAGGCGTTTTCAGCAGTTTGGAATTTTACGAAGAAGAAGGTAGACTCGTCCAACACCAACAACAGCGCAAGACGGCCGGGCAGGTATCTGAGTTAACCGGCTTGTAGGAAACGCCGACGAAATGTAACTTAGCTGCAATGCTTGATTTTTGATTTCTGTGTCCACGAGACGACGTATATATACACAGACCATACATAATTGGCTCCATCAAAGAGGAGCGCATGTCCAGTGACCGATGATGTGCGTGCCTCTCTCCGTACATCAGCGGAAAGCCTGCACAAACTGGGCTGAAAACTGTCGTGACTGTAATAGTGGTGATCCATTCTTTTCACCGACCAATCACTGTTAAGCCTGCAATCTGGTAGTTGTCGCTTCCTTTCCTGGCGTAAACGATGGAATAACTTAGAGTTCATTCAGAAAAAAGATGCCTTCGGTGATGGAAGAATTCTCGTGTGGGCGGGCATCAATCAGCTTTGGCGGTAGTGCAGTCTTCTACGTCATTGGGAATGGACCCCTGACGGCGATCAAACATCGAGATGAGATCCTACGATCTATAGTTGTGCTCTATACCACAGCAGTTAGGGAAAACGTTCCTCTTCATGTAAAAACACGCACGAATCAAGCCAAACTCGTGAAAACGTACTTCAGGAAAAAGCATCATGCGTATTCACTGGCCTTCGCGCTCTTCGGTCTTCAGCCCCTTTGAATACTTGTGGGACGCACTTAGCTGACATATTGCAACTTGCCCTTCTCCTCCCATGACTCCTCAGCAGCAGGAGCATGCCATCAACAATGAGTAGCGGGGAATCCCCCAGGAAATGCTGGCTAATTTAATTCTTCTGATGTTACAACGATGTACCAGTGTTTCAGCGGTTGATGGTGACCACACATTTTACTAGAGGTCACTTCTTTACCACGTGTTTCGTGTTGCCGCAATATTGTCGTCAAATTGCTCAAAGTGCTAATGCGCTGTCTGTTTTGTAATGTTTCGCACTCCGATTGTCTCACATTTTTGTTTTTGATGCCATCAGCTATATTCCTTTTTTGAGCAGTGCATAAATTCTTTTCTCCATGTGCTCTGCTGCTATGTACATTCTTAAGCTTAGAAATGGTTAAAGATGCATTTCTAAGCCATACAAAATAGTTGGCAGTACCACGATTGGAAAAAGGCTTGCCTGTGCTGAAGTGGCAAAGATGATAGCTTTTGGTCGAGTTCCGGACGAGGTGTGAATGCTCGTGTACTACGTTTATTCATTTTCTTTCTGTTACCTCTTCTTAGATTACAATAATTAAACAACTATTGATGGTATTGCACAGTGAAATACCAGAATTTTAGGTATATCTACCTAGTATTGTGTTGCGCCGCCCTTGGTTTCCAGAACAGCCCGAATTCGTCAGGGGTAGGAACATACAGATGCTGGAAGCGTCGTGCAGGAAGGGTGTATTATGTAGAAATGGCTCTGCTGTGCAGTTCCTGAAAATTGGACTGCGGCGCAGTTTCCCAGCCAACCTCCGATCCACCCCATGTCCGAGTTACTCGAAAGTGTATAAATCCGAAGACTGTGCAGAACTCTGAAGGAAGAAAATCTCCTCGGCATGTTCCTGAAACCATTTGGTGACGACATAAACCGTGGCCATGAAGGGATTAATTCGATAGGCCACGATGTTTAGATAAGCCGTGGCGTTCATATGCCTTACAGTAGGCATATGGGGTTTACGTAATACGAAAACTTGTCTAGACAAGCACACCGCAGCTACTGTCATGTACTATTAACACCTGACAAAACCGCAACATTACCTCATGTTGCTTGCACCAAATGAGGATCCTGCCATGGTGCAGAAGGAATTGCCATTAGTCTGTCCAGCCGACCATTTTCCAGTCCTCAACAGTACAGTATCAATGTTCTTCTGCGCTCACTGGAGGTGTGCTTCAATGTTTTGCGCTAACAACATGGGCGTTCGATATGGTCTCTGAATGATGGTCAACGAGCTGCTCGATAATCATTCATATATTATATTATATTATATTATATTATATTATATTATATTAGAATACACATCAATGTGCATCAACAATTTTGAGTCAAAGTAAAATCCCTTAACTGGCAATGGGCTGGATATATTGCTGGAACTGACCAGCGATGGAAAAAGACCCAAAAGAACCCTACGTAAGAGACGGGTGGATGAAATTCGAAAGCATGATATCTATCTATCTATCTATCTATCTATCTATCTATCTATCTATCTATCTATCTATCTATCTATCTATCATCATTGTCAACCATTACCAATCCACTGCTGGACGAAGGTCTCCCCAAGTTTCTTCCACAACGGTCTGTCTTCTGAAGGTATCCTCCATGTTACTTCCGCATACTTTCGGATTTCGTCCACCCATCTCCCATGGGGTCTTCTTCTGGGTCTTTTCCTGTCCCTTGGAATCCAGTCTAAAATTTCGGCTGCCCATCGATGGTCTGTCCTTCAGGCAATATGTCCTGCCCATTGCTCGTTCTTGATAGACGTAATGTTGGTGGCTCCTATATTTTATGCATTTTAGTGTGGAATACCTCGTCCCTCACTCACCTCTTGCGTGGCACGCCTGTGGGTACTGTGTACGTTTTGAGCTACTTTTTTGACGTTATCGTCCTTATATTACTTCATATTCATCCTTTTTCATATCGGTTGCTCGTTTGTTTACGTTTGGAAGCTGCCAACATGGCGGCTTTCGGTCTTTCCTTACCATCTCTGGGCGTGGCGAATACACGTCACGTCATACCTCCCACGCCCATGGAAGTTGACATACTCTCGTTTTCAGATGCCTTCCCAGCTTCCTAGTACTCCTGCTCCGGTGCCTTCACTGGACTTGGGGGCGCTTCCTTCTTCAGATTCTACCTCTGCCTAGGTGCCCTCCCTGGGTACTACTGATACTACTGCCTTGCCTTCTGTCTGTGCTTCTTTTCCCTCACAGCCTTCTATACCTGCCGGCTCCTCACAGACTTTTTTTTTTTTGATTGGAAGTTTAACGACCACCGTGAGCAACTCAATGGGCTATAAGCAGTCGCCCGTCCCTAATTTAGGGTCACTGGTTCCAGGGAAGGGAGAGAGCCAGCGCCGTAAGACAAACACAACATCCATGCCTGACCGGGATTCGAACCCGGACCCCTTCGGACGAACGATCAGAGGCCAACGCCTTAGACCACTGCGCCACCGGGGAGGCCTCACAGACTTCTCTTCCAAGGATGTCTTTTGCATCTACAGTGCAGCGAGGAGCTGCTTCTACGTCAACACCTTCTCAACCTGATGGTCTCTTGCAATCAACACCTATTATTCAGGTATCCAACCACAAGGTGAAGGTAACGATTGATGACATTTCGCAGATTGGCCGTGAGTTCCATAACGTCCTGGATAGAGGTGTCCTCTTTCATACCTTACCAAATACTCCTTTGCCACGCTACATGGAGGCCCTCTCTGGACAAGTGTCGTCTGCGTCTATTGCCGGAATTTCTCGTAACCCTCGGGTATCTCAGTGCAGTTCAAGCACAAGGAGGATGCTGATTTTTTTTCTTTCACATGGGCTTTCGATTGGAACAAATCATCTCATCTCTTCGCCTCTTTCCAAGCGTCCGGTGAACGTCACGTTCTATCCTGTTCCACAGGAAGTGCCTGATACTGCGCTTCCTCACCTTGTCAATAATGTTTGTAAAATCGTTGGCAAGGTCCGTCGCCTTTCTGACGCTCCACGTGGAATTCAATTTGCGCATGCTACGGGACCTCGCCGTCAGTTGTAGGTCGTTTTTCCCACTGAGAATGCCTTGGCGGATTGTCCTACTGACGCTACAGTAGAAATTGGCTCACGCACGTACAGTTTCAAGGTTTTCACCACTCACTATTGTGCTCACTGTCTTACACAGGATCATACCACTGCCTCCTGTGTGAGCATACGCCGTGGTCCTTCTTCTAGCTCGCCTCTCAGTGCCGATCATACTGGTTCTTAACGACCTCCGTCACACGCAGCTTCCAGTCAAGGACAATGATCCATTTCCTCCTCTTCCACACCGTACGGACGTGAATCCTCCTTCTGTGTCAGAAGCCAAGTCATCCACTATCGATGTGTCTCCGGCGGCGTGTGCCGACACAGATGTGTCGAGCGGTGCTTCGGCACTCCGACCGACTGACTCTCCTCTGTGTCTCTCGCATATCCGAACTTCGACTGCGACCGTGCCTGATGTTCCCCTGTTGTTGCACCTTCATGCTAACTCGGCTGATGTTCCAGCGTTCACCGATGCTGATCGGGAACATACTGATCCCTCGGCGCAACTTGAGTTCTCGTCTCCTGTTTCGGGTGCTCACCCAGATCCACCAACGGATTAATCCAACTCAACTTCGTCTGCGAAACGGACTGGTACTTCCAAAGGCTATGTGAAACAGAAAAAGGTGAAACATCCATCTTTCTGTTACTTCTCCTGTGGCATGTTCCCGATGTTACCAGTTCAGATGTTTCTCAGCCTAATGACTCTTCGAACAGTTTTCATCTTCGTTCTGGCCCTGTCAATCCTCTCTCAAATGATGAGGTTATATACAGGCCATTAATAAGTTTCCTCTTGTTCCTGGCCTACTGTTCAGACAAGAACTTGCAAGCCTCATCCAATCTGCTCGCACGATTGTCTGTACCGAAGAATTTCTCCGTTGACCTGATCTTGATCTGTGTGCAGCGGTGATGCAGTTTGTAGCGTATGTGTCTTTTTTCAAATCCCTGAGTGTCACAGATTCTAGATACCAGGTATTCATGAGACGATACATCCGCCGTCTCTCCTCCTTGAAAGACCTCGCTGAGAAACAATTTTGTCATACTGTGCTTCCTCTAGCTGATGACATTTAGCGCTTCGTACCCACCAGACACTGTTTCTGTTCTCTCTCACGTACTGCCATATTGTTTCATGTTTTTGTTATAGTGCTTTGCGTTTTTTATTTGCTCGCATTGTATGTTTTAGATGTCCTAGTGTTTTCCTTTGTCGCGGATTTTTTCTTACTAAATTTGTTAACTTTATTCTAATTCACTTGTTCATATATTTATAACGTTGTACATATTCTACTTTTTATCGCTAAATATGCCGATCTGCTTTTCCTTCATTGTGTACATGGTCATTTTAAACCAGATTTTTCATTTTTATGTTTTCTATGTTGGACATATCAGTGATATCTCCAATGTATGTATTCCATGATATCAATAAACTGGGTACCTTTGGTACCCGCACTTACCAAAACCCAAACCATTTCCATTTCAGGGATTTTACTCTGATCACGATGTCTTCCACTCTTATCATTTTTCTGATCCACGAGTTCCTCTTCTTATCTCTCCTGGTTACACCAAGCATGCACCTCTCCATGCTGCTTTGAGTTGTCTGCAGTCTTTGTATGTCTCTTTTTGTTAAGGTCCAAGTCTCTGCACCATACATAAGCACTGGCAGGATGCATTGATCAAACAATTTTCTTTTAAGACATAATGGCATATTGCTCTTGAAAGTCATACTGTTTTTTCCAAAAGCTCTCAGGCAAGTTTTAAACGCCGATTAATTTCTTCGTTAATGTGACCTTCACTTGATATCTGCTGCCCAAGGTAAGTGTAGGTATCGGCCATCTCTCTAGCAGTTGCCGGAGAATGAGGGTCAAGATTTAAGTTGTGGAGTCATTTTGGAGGGGTTTGGCCATAACTCACCACGCTGGCCAAGCGGGTTTGTAAGTGTGGGATAGCATTTCCTCTAACCCCGATGGTATAGTTATACCGCTATTGGTGGTCGTCAGAACTCTTTTAGTGGGAACAGAATGCACCACTAGAAGGCGGGGCTGACATTTGTCAAGGAGAGGCTGTGGTATGTTGTACATCACCTGACCTCATATCCCATATACACTATCTACCAACAAGTAATTGGACACCCCTGCAATCGACGATATCTGCGGTCCTGATACACGTCATGGCCGCCGCCGTTAAATATCGTGTGGGAAACAATAATGCAACCAGTTGCATGCAAGATGCCACGCAGTTCGGAGCTCTCTGATTTTGAGAAAGTTGTAATCGTCGGGTATCACAGAAATGGCCGATCCATACGTGACATATCCAGCGAGTTGAAGTACCCAAAACCGACAGTGGCCTACGTGATTGGCAAGTGGGAAATGAGAGGTGACTGTCGTAATGTGCTTCGACCTGGCAGACCCACAAAACTGGGAGTTAGAGACCGACGGGTGCTGGCCAGAGAAATTCAGAAGAACCGCACCAAATCAATGGGCTACATCCGCGAGGTTTTTCAACAGGCATCCAGGAGTGTTCTTTCGATAAATACCATCCGTAAGGAAGCCCATCTGCTCGGTTATCATGGACGTGCTACCGCCCACAAGCCTTTGATCACCAAGTCCAATAGCGCTGCTCGGCTAACGTGGTGAAAAGAACGTCGGCAGTGGACCGTTGAACAGTGGAAACAGGCTATCTGGAGCGACGAATCAAGGTTCACCCTGTACCGTTTGGATGGCAGGGTCTGGGTTTTGTGTCTGCCTGGAGAACGCCTCCTGCCGGAATGTATTGTTCGGCGGCGGTGGAATTATGCTATGGGGGTGTTTCTCCTGGTATGGCACGGGACCCTTGGTCGCAATTCCTGGGAGACTCAACGCCGAGACCTACTTCACCATTTTGGATGACCATGCTCTTCCTACGTTGTGGCAGTTTTACGGGGTGGACCCATGTTACTTTCAGGATGACAATGCCACCTGTCATGTTGCGAGGTCCACCATGGCTTGGTATGGTGACAATGGGGTTAATCGAATGGACTGGCCTGCGCAGAGCCCGGACCTTAACCCTATCGAGCACCTCTGGGACGAGTTGGAGCGTCGACTTAAGGGGTGCCCCCACCGTCCGAAATCGGTGAAGGAACTGACCTGTCTCCTCCAAGCCGAGTGGAAGAAAATACCGCTAGCCGTCGTACAACGCCTGTTTGAGAGTATGTCCCGGAGGGTCGCAGCTGTAATCGCCGCTCGTGGAGGCTCCACCAACTATTGAAGGTGACTAAACTTCGTTTTCCTTTGCTATCACAGGTGTCCAATTACTTGTTGGTAGATAGTGTATATATACAGTCGTGACCAAAAGTCCTGCACCAGTAGACCGAAGGTCAAATTTTGATGTTTGAAGTCAACTTTATACAGCGTAATGGTAAAGTCAGGAATACATATTATGCATCATTTTAAAGAAAATCTTATGCTGAATTCAAATATATTTACAGAATGTTATTACCAGTAATGGAAGTGAAGTTACAAGCAAAGGTACAGCATCTAGTCATAAAAAGCAAAACAAATAGTGGAATTTGTGTAATTAGGCTACAATGCATTTAACGTAAAATTACTGTACAGTACATTATGGAAACTTGCAGGACACTTTAAATAACTTACTAATAAGCAAAATACACTTTAATATTTAACTGCATAACCACGGGTTCTTAGTAACAAAGTGCACCTGCTTGGCGTGGAACAATGAGCTTCTCTAGTTGCCCATTGGTGATAACACGGCGCCATACCGCCCTTGCAGACTCAATTAATGCTGTTTTAGATGTGGTTCCTTGTTTACGGATCTTTTGCTTCAATCTCCCTTACAGATTCTCTATGGGATTAAAATCCGGTTACTGTGCCCGGCACTGAAATTTTCTTATAACTTTTCGGTTAAACCACTCGTCAACCAACTTTGACAGATGACATGGTACGACGCGCTATTCAAGATGACCGGACTGCGTGTCACATATCCCTCTGTAATTGTCCTGCAGATCTGTTTTTGACATCATGAGTATCATTCATCTGTATCATTGCGTCCATAAAATTTCAGTTCAATCCGATGCTGCTTCCTTGGTGCGAAAATTTGATTGCCCGTGAGTGTGTAGATACACTATGTTCACAAAAATCACCGGACATCCTTTGAAAAGCAAATAAACGGATCCGCTGCATTGTTAATATGCGCTATACAGCTGCAAATGGCATAAAACAAGCCTGCCGCTGACTGCGATCATATCGCACTGTGAGATTGAGTGAAAATGTTGAAGCGGGAGAGAACTGACTTTGAGAAAGGAAAGATTGTTGGGTGTTATGTTAGTGGGTTGTCCATAAGAGAAGCCGAGAAGCGTTTAAACATACCCAAGTCAGGTGTTTTGGATGTACTGAATAAGTGGAAGACATATGGCATGCCTGAGATACAAAACGTACCGGCACACCAAGGAAAAATCAGTGATAGAGGACGTCAAATCCTCAGGAGAGTCGTTATAGCTGATCGAATGAGTACTGCACAAGACCTCAGTGTTCATGTGAGTAAAAATGCTGGAACCTCGGTATGTACACGTACCATTCGCAGAGAACTTCATTCCATGGGTTACCGTGGTCGTGCGGCTGCTCATAAGCCTTTCATCTCCACTCGGAATGTTACTCGTCGTTTAGCATGGTGTAAAAAACATTTATCGTGGACCGTAGATCAATAGAAACGGGTTCTATTTACTGATGAATCCAGATACACGATCCATCAGTCTGATGGCCGTGTGTGAGTATGGCGGCGGCCAGGGGAACACTATTTAACACAGTGTACTGTTCCTACGGTCAAGTTTGGAGCTGGCAGTGTACTCAAGTGGGGGTGTTTTTCGTGGTATGGTCCCGACCCATTGGTTACCGTGGACAAACCTGTTAATCAGCACGTCTACCTCGATATTCTGGACAATTTGTGTCCTACCAACTCTGTGGCAATACTATGTTGGTACCAGCAGGATGATGCACCGAGCCATAAAGCAAGGACTGTTACGGCGTGGTTGGACGATACTTCCACATCGTGTGTGAACTGGCCAGTACAGAACCCTGATTTTATTTCCATAGAGCACCTATGGGATGAATTAGAGCGCCACATAAGAAGTTTGGAACCAAATCCTACTACTCAGCAACAGTTAGCGGCACCATTATGTTATTGAATGAAAGCGCATACCTATCGCTGTGTTCCAAAACCTTGTGGAAAGCATGTCTGGAAGGGTCAGTGCATGCATTAAGGCCAAAGGTGAACCGACACTGGACTAATGTATGTCAATAAATGATATGTTGTGTTTCTCTTCTAGGTGCATGGTGACGTTAGTCAATATAGTGTATCATCATCATCATCATCATCATCATTGTCAACCATTATCAATCCACTGCTGGACGAAAGTCTCCCCAAGTTTCTTCCACAACGGTCTGTCTTGTGCCAGTCTCCTCCATGCTACTTCCTCATACTTTCGAATTTCATCCACCCATCTCCCATGTGGTCTTCTTCTGGGTCTTTTCCTGTCCCTTGGAATCCAATCTAAAATTTCGGCTGTCCATCGATGATCTGTCCTTCTGGCAGTATGTCCAGCCCATTGCCATTTCAGGGATTTAACTGTGATCATGATGTCTTCCACTCTTGTCATTTTTCGGATCCACGAGTTCCTCTTCTTATCTCTCCTGGTTACACCAAGCATGCACCTCTGCATGCCTCTTTGAGTTGTCTGCAGCCTTTGTATGTCTCTTTTAGTTAAGGTCAACGTCTCTGCACCATACGTAAGCACTGGGAGGATGCATTGATCAAACACTTTTCTTTTAAGACATAATGGCATATTGCTCTAGAAAATTATACATTTTTTTCCAAAAGCTCTCTATGCAAGTTTTATACGCCGATTAATTTCTTCATCAATGTGACCCTCACTTGATATCTCCTGTCCAAGATAAACGTAGGCATCAGTTATCTCCAGCTTTTTTCCATCAATCGATAAATCTTCGTTTCTTGTAAAAGCTTTGTACATAACTTTTTTCTTCTGAAAGTTCATTTATAACCCACTTCTTTACTCTTGTCAGCAAGGTTCTGGATCATGCTCTGCATCTCTGATGGGATAGTTGCAAAAATTACTACGTCATCAGCAAAACGAAGGTGAGTTAGATAATCTCGATTAATCTTTATCTCCTCGTTTTCCCAGTTCAATGATTGAAAGAAATTTTCCAATGTGGCATTAAAGAGTTTGGGAGATATAGTGTCACCTTGTCTCACTCCCTTCCCAATTTTTATGGGTGCTGTATTATGAAATAGCCGAATTTTTGCATCTGCATTTTCATAGATGTCATTAATAATATCAATGTATGTGTTACCGTTAAAGTGTATAATTCAGTTATTTCATAGAATACCTTTTTATTTCATGAAATAACTGATCAAGTTAGTTAAAGCGTGTAATAAATTAATAATTCCACACTTTAACTAGTTATTCTATGAAATAACTAGGTATTCTATAAATTAACTAATGATTGACAGTTAAAGTGTAAAATAAACAATTTGACTGAATTATACAGCATACAAAATGTTATTTATATAAAGACAATAAAATTATTTGTTACAACAGGGATTACTAAAATGGCATTTAGAATTGCATAGAACATTATTTCTAAAACAAATACATTTTTGTTGACACACTGCGTTTTACATGAACAGTTCTTAAATCCCTGACCGGTACCTAAACTTTGAGCTGTAGCAACCGACCGGAGCGATTTCTCTATATCCGGCACTTCTTCGATCTGAATCAGTTTTTGTTCACAGACGCTGAACTGGGATCGGGAATATAGCTGTTTTATGCGGCCGTTTCTTGTTCCCAATTGAAAAAATCCTTCTTCGGTTATTTTCATGATAACAGCTAAAATAGATTTGGCGTCACACCTTTCTCTGTCAACTTCATATACTGGGAGACGGACTTTAAGCCCAACAGAGCCTTCAGAATGAGATTTATCTGACATTAATTTCATCTTCTTAGCTTTAATTTCCAAACATTCTTTAGAGTTTTCTCTTTCCCTCTGAACATTCAGTTCATTAAAACACAATTTGTAGATCTTCTGTACAAGTTATTTCCGAAACATTTATAAATAACAAAACGAAACATAAAAGTTAATATCATTATTATTATATAACACTTTATAGTGGGTTGAAAAGGGTGTGCTATTTCTTACCAGTGGTTCTCACTTTACAGCCTTTTGAATTTGGGATTTATTTACTCGGTTATTTTACACTCGAACGGGGTGTAGATCGTTATTCTATGAAATAACTTGTTAAGCCATAGAATACAAGTGAGCTTTACGCTTTAACTGACTTGATCAGTTATTTCATGAAACAACGGATTTCATACTTTAACGATAACATATGCATCTTCAATACCGCAGGATTTCAAAGCCATTGTAACTGCTGATGGTTTCACCGAGTCAAAGGCCTTTTCATAATCGATAAAATCCATGCATAACAGAAGTTCATATTCCCTCGCTCTTCAATTAGTTCTCTCAGTACGTGGATATGATCTATTGTGCTGTAGCCACTCCTGAATCCAGTTTGTGTTCTCAGTTGAGCCATGTCCAGTGTCACTTTCAAGCGGTGTGAAAGAACTTTAGTGAAGATTTTATAAACAAGTGATAGGAGGCTGATAGGTCTGTTGTTCCCGAGATCCTCTATATCACCTTTTTTATGTAGCAGGATCATTGTAGTATTGTTCCAATCCTCAGGAATCTTCCCCTCATTAAGGCATCGAGTGAAGACTTGGGCGAGTACCGTTTCATTTTCTCCACTTGCTTCTTATATGATGTCTACGGTAGTTCCATCTTCTCCTGCAGCTTTTCCAATTGCAGATCTTCCATCTTCTCCTGCAGCTTTTCCAATTGCAGATTCACTATTGCATGTACAAAGTTTGCTGGGAGGACTGGAAGAACTCTGGTACCGATACTTTTCGTAATGTCTGGTGTACATGTATCATCCCTTTCATATATGTAGTTTTGAGTAGAAATCTTTCACTCTTGTCAGAATTTTGCCTCTGTATCTTGTTACCGAAACATCTTCTTTTATGAGAGCCATAATATGTTTTTTTCATTTACTGAGATGTCCCTTTACGCACTTCAGGCTTTGGTTTTTTTCAATTGCTTTCCTCACTAGTTCACAGTTGAATTTTCTTACGTCTTCAGTGATACTTTTTCGTACCGTCTTGCATAGCTCTATATATTCCACTTTGGAAGTCACATCTTCTTTAGTTGTCCTCATCCCTCTTCTTTTTTGCATCAACAACTTGGTTTTCCTGATAATTTGTTCACATGCATCTTGTTCTTAGACCCAGCTAATTTTGTTGCTGTTTCCATAAGAGCTTTGGTTACTTTTCTGTTAACTTCAGAAATATCCACTTCTTCTGATGTTAGGCCTTCTAAAGCAGAGAATCTGTTCTTCAGTTCCAACTTGAAGGTATTATGGTGTTTTTTAAGGTTGGTTATGTCAATACATTTTGTTTATCTTATGAGCTTACTACATTCGAGTTTAGTGTTGAGGTGCATCTTACATCTCACCAATCTATGGTCACTACCTGTGTTGAACTTGTTTAGCACACTGCAGTCTTCTATGAAAAATTTTTTGTTACACATAATAAAATCAATTTCACTTGTCATCCCATTTGGATGTCTCCATGTCCATTTCCTGTGTGGCTTTTTCTTGAAAAAGGAGTTCAAGATGAAAAGCCCTTATGCCTCTGCAAACTCTACCAGAGTATTTCCAAGCTGGTTTTTGATGCCGTGACCGAATTTACCTACTCAAGTTTCATTCTGTTGCCGTTGCCCTATTTTTGTCTTGAAATCTCCCATAATTATCTTCAAGTGCTGCTTACCTTTATTTTTTAGATGACGAATTTCCTCATAAAATTCTTCAATTTCTTCTTCAAGATGACTTGTGGTGGGTGCATAAGTTTGAATAATCTGAGCCTGGTATCTTCTCGAGAGTTGAATAACGGGTCGTGCAGCTCTGTCAGAGGAACTTTCAACTTCTACAACTTTATCCTTCAGTTTCTTGTTTATTATAAATCCAACACCACTAGTTCTGCCAGTATCTGTCCCTCGATTATAAGAGGTGTCCACTTTTCAGTTCAATGAGATCTTCTCCTTTTCTCCTTACCTCACTTAGCCCGACGATGTCCCACTTGATCCTTCGTAGTTCCTCTTTCAATTCAAGGAGCCTTGAATCAGAAGATAGGGAGCGTCCATTGTAAGTAGCCGAGGTCAACATCAGATGGCAGCCTAATCCGGCCCTCCGGTGATTCTTAGCACCCTCTGTCGTCATGTTGCACTGGCCGCTGCCTTGGCCAGGTATATATATATATGTGTGTGTAGTATATATATATATGTGTGTACCTGGCGAAGGCAGCGGCCAGTGCAATATAGGTGTATATATATATATATATATATATATATATATATATATATATATATATATATATATATATATATATATATATATAATACGTAAATAATGCAGACACTACAAGCACAATAGAACTCAATTAAATATGTGACAACCATAAATAATACCGGGTTCCAATCTTCAATAGCCACCGGGTTCCAATCTTCAGGGGAGGATGAACCCGACGACTGAGCTTCTGACAGGTTTCATGCGGATGTCCTCTGATTAAGCAACCCCGAGTTCAGGAACTGGAAAAAAATGAAAAATTTAATTAAAAAACTACAAGACAATTTTGTGGTGACCTCTGTTGACAAATATGCTAACAATTTTGCATTTATTTGTAAGAAATTTTATTATGCCATTATGTTAAAAAAATCTTTAATGAAACTGTTTACGACATAATTACTAATCAAGATATACTAACTATTAAGAAAAAAATAATTGCCTTTCATAAATTATATAAAATTCGGGATAACAAACTCGATTTTCCTTATATTTTTGCTGTTCCCAAATTTCACAAAGTACCTATGAAATTCCGATTTATCACTTCTGGAAGCAGAAGTTTTAATAAAAAAGCTGGAAAAGTATTTCAGGATAAGCTATAAATCATCTTCAACAATATAAAAGATTCAACATGGATAATTAATGATAATAGAAAAAATTCTCAACTTTATTAAAATTAATGACACTTTAAGAAATGTTGAAACTTTTGATTTTACTAATTTATTTACTACAATTGGTTTGGAAGATCTCAGTACTATTCTCGACCATTATTATATGCGTTTTGACGAATATATTAATTATGATAAAAATTATTGGGATGTTCTTTGTAGACTGTGTATATACAGTATGACAACTATATATATGATCAGAAGAATACTTTGGTACAAATTATGGGTGTCCCTATGGGCACTAATTTTTCAAGTTTATTGGCCAACTTGTACCTACATCTTATGAAGAAAAATACCACCATTTAGAAGTCAGATGTTTTCGCTATGTTGATGATTTGATCTATTTTAAAACCAATATTGCAGACTTTAGACCTGAAGATATCTATAACAGTAGTCTAAGTTTGTTTAAGACAAACAAGATTAATTTTCTTGATTTGCGGATAGAGTTCAAGAGAGGTCAACCAGAACTAGATATTTATGATAAAAAAGAGCTGTTTTATTTTAAAGTAAAGATATACAGTCATTGAACCTCCAACTTTTCAAGAAGTATTTTCCGTAATTTGATTATTTCACAAATCTTGCCAATTACGTGAATATGTAATAAAAAGCATAATATTATTAAGCAACTAAGAAGATTATATTGGAGATGTTTAAATAATGAATATCCAGAGCTCTTCTGTAACTATCATTTCAGTAAACTATTAGAAACACATGAACTACTTACTTCATTACGATTAAGATTTTGTAAAATCAATAAACCAGAAGCCCATCCTTACTAACTTTCAGGGCTACATAAAAAACTATATTTTCTTCGGAGTTGCCCCGGAGCATTTAACCATTCTTTCCTAGCATACATGGTATATTTTACAGTGGGGAAGGACAACTACACTCTTCTATATAATTCTGAACGTACCCTTTACCTACGCATTAACCTAATAATGAACTCTGTAGGTGGATGGCCACGGTAAATTGTGTTTACCGGTCGTGGGCACCAGTCAGTGTTAAGGTCGGTATATTTTGAATGTTTAAATTTGTTACTTAAGTTGATTTTAAAGTTTATTTCCTGACAGGTAGAGAGGATGAGATGTTCAGTTTATTCTTATTCGGTCGGGGTTGCTTAATCAGGGCGTCCGCATGAAGCCTGTCAGAAGCTCAGCCGTCGGGCGCATCCTCCCCTGAAGATTGGCTCCCGGTGGCTGACCTTGTATTATTTATGGTTGTCATATAATTAATTGAGTTTCATTGTGCTTGTAGTGTCTGCATTATTTATGTATTTTATTTCAGGTGACATTGACCCCTGCAGCAGAGCGCGAGGTCATGACATTCTATTTTTACAATTTTATGTCTACTATGTCTATATGTATATACACGGTATATACATAGACAGGGAACAAAGGAAAGTCGATATTCACCCCTGTCATAGCTTGAAGAAACGGACCCCGACAGTAAACTTTAAGTCTGTCTCTAGTAAAGTGGACATGCTCGATCGATTAAGCGATTGCAACGCCCTTAGTGGCAAAGTGTGGAAGATAGCAAATCTAACTCGGCAACGAAGCAAGATTGAAGCAAAAGGTCAATTACGAAGTTGTAGAGCATCATCTAATTACGAAGAATCGACACAAAGAAACGGAAGAACGCGCCAGAATAACGAGTTAGACGTCAGCGAAAGCTAGAGGCCTAGCCATGCTCCATCCAGTGAAACGGCGGTGAACGACGCACGAGAGTATGCAAATACGATAGTGACGTACGATCCTGCTGGGGATAAAATGCAGCCTGTTCTGGATGGGATAAGCGTTACTGCCCAAGAGGCGGACCCGCTGTGGGTGGTTTGGGCCTGAAACTTCTCTGTGGACGGAAGACCTACATGAAAATGCTTGGCTGTATAGGGGATAAGCGCTGCGTCGCAGAGCTTCTGATGGCGTGCTACACGTCCGAACAATATTGCGAGATGGTCATTATGTATGGCGAGTGTCATCGGAATACCAGAGAGGTAGCGAGGCGGTATGCCCAGCGTTGCCGTCCGGTCGACGTCCAACGCATAAGACGCTATCCGACACGGTGCGCTGCCTCAGAGAGACAGACGGCGTTGCACCGCGACCTCGATCCGGCATACCGAGAAGGTCGGGTATTCGAGTGACACCGTATGTGACTGGTACGATTATTTGCCTATTAGCGATGCATGCCGTGTTTGGTTCCAACATGATGGGGCACCGCCGCATAAAGCTGGAAACGTCCGTGCGCAGCTTGCCAAGGCGTTCTGGCAACAGGTCATCGGGTATGGTGGTCCTGTAGAATGTCTACCGCGTTGACTAGACTTGACCCCTATGGACTTCTTTCCTTTGGAAATACTTAAAGGACCAGGTGCGTATTACAGCGTCAACAAAAGTGGACGGTTTGAAGCAGCGTATCATCAGTGCTTGTAACACTGTGACACCAGCAATGCTCGTTACAGTGCGCAGTAATGTACTCTCTCACATTCAGATGTGTATTGCTGCCGATGGCGGACATTTTCAACAATGTCTCCGATAGCTGGAGCATATACGCTTCTTCAACCTACGGTTGGAAAACGTAAAAAAAGAAACTCAATAGGAAAGTTAAAATAGAATATACGTTACAGTGTCATTGTGCTCGTGAGATGGCATATGTCTTGAATGGATTAATCAGATTTATATGCTCTGTCTCTAATTTTTCCAGCTTAGCGCAGAATTAGGACAGTACGGAGTACACATGTATACACATATTCTTGATTATATACAGCATACATGTATATCATCATCATCAACAATTATCAATCCGTTGCTGTCAGTAAAATCACCTGTATTTATTTTGCTGGATGATCTCCCCAAGTTTCTTCCACAACGATATATATTGCATTAATCACCTCCATCTCACTCCCGCATGCTTTCGAATTTCATCCACCCATCTCTCATGTGGTATTCTTCTGGTTCTTTTCTTGTCCCTTGGAATTCAGTGTAAAATTTCGATTGTCCATCGGCGGTCCTTCCTTCTGGTGATATGTCCAACCCATTGCTCGTTCTTGACAGACGTTGTGTTAGTGACTCCTGCATTTTCTGCATTCTAGTGTGATATACTTCGTCCCTCACTCACCTGTTGCGTGCCCCGCCTGTTTAAAGGTACTGTGTGTGGTTTGAGCTACTTTTCTGGCGATGTTGTCCTTATATTTGTTCACATTTCTCCGTTTTCCTATCGTTAACTCGTCTGTTTACGTTTGGAGGCTACCAACATGGCGGCTTCTGGTCTATTCTTATCATCTCTGGACGTGGCGGATGCACGTCTCGTCGCACTTCCCACGTCCATGGAAATTGACGTACTCTCGTCAGCAGATGTGTCTGCTCATGGGCCTTCCCAGCTTACTGGCACTCCTGCTACGGTGCCTTCACTGGACTTGGACGCGTCTCCTCTGTTTTTACCTCTGGCTCTATGCCCTCCCTGGGAACTGCTGCGACTAGTGCCTTGCATTTGCCTGCGCTTCTCTCCCCTCACCGCCTTCTGTGCCAGCCGGATCAGCACAGACTTTTCTTCGGAGGACGTCATTTGCCTCTACAGTGTAGGGAGGCGCTGCTTCTACGTCAGCTTCTTCTCAACCTGATGGACCCTTGCAATCAACACCTATTATTAAGGTATCCAACCACAAGATGAAGGTAACGATTGATGAAAATTAGCAGATTGGCGGTGAGTTCCATAATCTCTTGGATAGAGGCGTGCTTTATGACTTACCAAATATTCCTTTGCCATGCTAAATGAAGGCCCTCTCAGGTCATGTGCTGTCCCCGTCTATTGCCGAAATTTCTCGTACCCCTCGGAGTATCTCGGTGCAGTTCCGGCGCGAGGAGGAAGCTGACTTTTTCTTGCACATGGACTTTCGATTGGAACAAATCACCTCGTCCCTTCGCTTCTTTCCAAGCGTCCGGTGAACATCACATTCTTCTTGTTCCACAGAAAGTGACTGATTCTGCGCTTCCTCTCCTTGTCAATAATGTTGGGCACGGTCCATCGTCTTTCTGACGCTCCACGCCGAACTCGATTTGCACATGCTACAGGATCTCGCGTCAGTTGTTGGTCGTCTTTCCCACTGAGAACTCCTTGGCGGATTGTCCTACAGAAGCTACTGTTGAAATTGGATCAGACCGTACAGTTTCAAGGTTTTCACCACTCACTATTGTACTCACTGTCATACACAGGATCGCACCACTGACTCTTGTGTGCGCATACGCCGTGATCTTTCTTCCAGCCCGCATCCCAATGCCGATCACATTAGTCCTTCTAACAGCCCCTCTTCCCGTGTTTTGCCAGACGCGACCTCTCCTCTCCGTTAGACGCACCTTCCAGTCAAGTATAATGATCCCTTTCCTCCTTTTCCATACCGTACAGTATTGCATCCCCCTTCTGGGTTAGCAGAGATGTCTTCCACTACTGATATGTTTCCGGCGGAGTGTACCAACTCAGATATGTCGAGTGGTGCCCTGCCGCCGACTGACTTTCCTCAGTGTCTCTCGCATATCGGATCTCCAACTACGACTATATCTGCTGTTCCCCTGTTGCCGCACATTCCTGCTGCCTCGGCTGATGTTTCAGTGTCCACCGATGCTGATGGGGTATATACTGATTCGTCGGCGCAACTTGTGTTCTCGTCTCCCGTTTCGGGTGTTCCAGATCGCCAATGGATTCATCCACCTCAACTAAGTCTTCGAAAAGGACTGGAACTACCAAAGACTCTGTGAAACAGTAAAAGGTAAAACATCACAAGTCAGCTTACCTTGGTGCACGATACGTCAATAAAAACAATCAATGGTTTAAACCATAAGATGAATCATAACTTTAATTATGGTCAAAATACAAGTTAAAACCCGATGATAATTAAAAACTTGATAAGAACTTTCGGGTCCACCCTGAATCCCGTCTTTAGATAAAAATACAAATACGAACATAAGATAGAGCAACACAGTAATTTATAGGTCCCAACAACTGACATAATATGTGTAGTGGTACCCTAGCGGCCACCATGATATAGCGATATCAGTTAGCTGAAAACAAAGTGAGACAAATAGATTGATAGGGATGGGGATATAGTATAAGGACAGATAAAATAAATACGAAAGCCAAAAGGTAAAAAGGTACCATGGGGGTGTAAAGAGGTAGTAAGGGGGTGTGAAAAAGGTGGAATGTGTTATCAGAAGTAAGGCTCCTAAAGGTTAGGAACGTAACTAACATACAAAATGAACAAACACATATCAATATAAACAAATATAGTTAGTCCAAGGCATGAAAGTTCTTTATGGTAATGTCGACAAATAATGTTTTCAAGCTGTCAAAATAAATTGGGGTAGGTCATCATTACAGCATCTTGTCCCCGCCTGGAATATAGCAAGGCTTTCCGCAAAAAATAGTGTAGGTTAGTGTATCGGGGACGAAATAACATGTGCTTCGTTCCAGATCGGAGAATAGGTATCTGAGTTAACCAGTCTAGAGAGTGCGGTTGTCAGAAGTACGTTTTTGATATCGTTTTTATGTTCTTTAGTTCTTATTCCCAAAGTACGGCGGGTTGATCCGATGTATGTCCGGTTACCGTTGCTAGTTAACGGGATGCAATAAACACCTGGTCTGTTCAACATTGGGACTCTGTCTCGATCCTTTCTGGCCAAAGAGAGAATATTACAAGTCTTTGACCCAAAGTCAATATCAAATCGCTTGCAGAAGTTTTTTAAGGCTGGTGTGATGATAGGGTGGAATGCCACAGAACCCACGTATCCATATTTCCTCTTTACACTATGTGAGGTGGTAGTGAAATTACTAGAGACCTTTCTTAAAACCGACCACACAACCTGGTCCAGAAAACCATCTCGCCTGGTTATCGCAAAATATCATATTGATTTCTTTATGTCGCCAAGTTTCGTCCGAGGAATAGGTAAAAGCCCTGCGTAGCAAAATCTAATAGCAGCTAATTTATAAGAATGTGGATAATTCGAGTTATAAAGAATGATGGATGAGCTTGAACTGGGCTTACGATAAACAGAATAATTTAAAGTATTTGGCACTCTATCCCTTTCAAGCAAAAAGTCCAAAAATAGCAGTTAACCTTCCATCTCAAGTTCTACCAAAAATGGCAGTTTGCCTTCCACCTCAAGTTCTAGCCATTTTAAGATTTTAAGGAAGGTAAACTGCCATTTTTGGCACCCTATCATCACACCAGCCTTAAAAAACTTCTGCAGGAAATTTGATATTGACTTTGGGTCAAAGACTTGTAATATTCTCTCTTTGTTCAGAAAGGATCGAGACAGAGTCCCGACGTTGAACAGACCAGGTGTTTATTCCATCCCGTTAACTAGAAACGCTACACGGTATCCCAACCTAGCATACATCGAATCAACCAGCCGTACCTTGGGAATAAGAATTAAAGAACATAAAAATGATATCCAAAAACGGGCTTCTGACTACCGCACTCTCTAGACTGGTTAACTCTGGTACCTACTCTCCGATCTGGAACGAAGCACATGTTATGTCGTCTCCAATACACCAAGCTACACTATTATTTGCGGAAAGCCTTGCTATATTCCAGGCGGGGACAAGATGCTGTAATGATGACCTGCCCAAATTTATTTCGACAGCTTGGAAACATTATTTGTCGACATTACCGTAAGCAACTTTTTTGCCTTGGACTACTCTTATAAATTATATTTGTTTATATTGATATGTGTTTGTTCATTTTGTATGCTAGTTACGTTCCTAACCTTTAGAAGCGTTATTTCTGATAACACATTCCACCGTTTTCAACATCCCTCCTTCCCCCCTTACTACCTCTTTACGCCCCCCTGGTACCTTTTTACCTTTTGGTTTTCGTATTTATTTTAACTGTCCTTATACACTGACGTACAAAAATTAAGGACGAGACGGTTTTTCGAATGTAACGTCGTGCAGAAGTGCTCCACATCGACTCAAATCATACCATAAGATCCCCAATATGTAAGAATATGGGACAAGTGAGCAAAACAGTCCAAACAAGGAATCCAAATGATACAAAGGCACTTTATTGAAAAGGTTGTTTCGAGCACAACTGGACAGAAGACAGAAACGTCCATGTGACAGGCGGCTGCCAAAAAATCCAGTCTTTAGTAGGAGGTATGATCACCTCTGACTGCGTTGAAAGATTTTCAACGTCTGTCTATGCTGAGGACGAGGTTGTCAAGAAGCTGTTGAGGCATCGCGGCCCATTCCTCTTGTAGCGCCAATCACAGCTGCGGAATCGTAGCTGGAGGCTAGTGACGTGCGGCCAAGCGTCTCCCGAGAAGGTCCCACACGTGTTCGATTGAATTGAGGTCAGGGGACCTTGCGGGCCAATCCATACGTTGAATATCTTCACTCTCTAACAGCTCTGCGACAGCCACTGTACGATGAGGTGTAGCGTTGTCGTCCATGAAAAGGAACTCAGGACCCACAGCACCCCTAACAGACGCACGTGAGGCAGGAGAACCTCAGTACAATAGCGGACACCAGTGACTGAAACTGCTTGGAAGATGTGGATGTCAGTACGGCTACCAAGTACGATACCGCTCCAAACGAGAACTCCGCCACCTCCAAACCGGTCCCTTTCGATGATGTTGGAGGTGTGATTGCGTGTTCCCTGCTCTCTCCTGATGTGTATACGTCCAGAATCACTCGTCAGACTAAATCGGCTCTCATCCGAAAAGAGAACTCGACCCCATTGCTGATATGTCCAGTTCTTGTGTTTCTGGCACCACAGAAACCGCCGTCTCCGATGAGCAGGCGTTAATGGCACACACCGTACTGGTCGTCGTGCAAATAGACCACCTTTGTGCAGCCTCCTGGCCACAGTAAAACGCGATAACGGACGTCCAGTTGTCTGTTGCATGTGCCTTGAGATTTTTCCCGCTGTCTGCCGTCTGTCTCTTCTCGCCCGTAGGACAATATACCGGTTGTCCGCCGCAATGGTTGCTCGCGGACGACCACTGCTAAACTCTCGGACAGCTGTTCCTGTCGTTTGAAATGCTCTCCAAGCTCGTGAAACGATGCTGTGAGCGATCCCGAACTCCTCGGCCACACTAGTCACACTTCGACCTTCTTCCAACTTCCCAATGACGCAACTTCGGGTAAAGTCATCCAGATGTCGTCTACTGGATTGCCTGTTGGCCATATCACACGGTGGTAGCAACTCGACGTCGTTCAAACCGATGTACACCGTGCAATAACTTTCACCGAATTGCTGAGCGTACACCACCCGTGTGTTTTATACTCTTCCGACACTCCTCCCCCTCCCCTACGTCATGCTGCATATATGCGCATGCCCTACCGTACCGGACCCTAGTCTATCTCCTGAGTGGTCTTTCGGTCCATTCTGCCTGCTCGTTCCGCTGTTATGCTAATTTCTCCTCTTCGCCCTTAATTTTTGCACACCAGTATACCATATCCACATCCCTATCAATCTATCTGTCTGACTTTTTTTTCAGCTAACTGATATTGCTATATGATGGTGGCCGCTAGGGGACCACTACACATATTACGTCAGTTGTTGGGCCCTATAAATTACTGTGTTGCTCTATCTTATGTTCGTATTTGTATTTTTCATCTGAAGACGGGATTCAGGGTGGACCCGAAAGTTCTTATGAAGTGTTTTGATTATCCTCAGGTTTTAACTTGTACACTGGCAGAAAGTGAAAAAAGAACACCAAGAAAGAGACGTCTGATACCAACGAAATTTATGCAGCATAATAACGGAATACAGAGGATAACGTGATTAAAGTATTATGGCAAAAATACAGCTGTATTTGCTGGTAAACTGAAAAATAACATTTCCATGTAACATGGTTAGTACGATATTGAACCGCCATGAACTGCGTCACACTGTGCAATTCTGGCATGGAGTCTGTCGTACAGATGTTGGATGTAAGTTTAGGGTATTGAGTTCCAAGCATCCTCAACCTGGACGCGTAAATCGGGGATGGTTGTGATTGGCCGTGGAGACCGGATAAGTCGTTGTTCCATAAAATCTCACACGACCTCAAAGGGGGACAAATCCGGTAAACGTGCAGGCCGTGGAAGTTTTCTCACACCCTGAAGTGCATGTTTGCTTTGCACGTGCCGTGTGTGGGCGTGCGTTATCTTGCTGGAAAACACCACGATGGACCGACCTTACAAATGGCACAAAAACGGGCTGAATAATGTTGTTGATGTAGGAGATGCTGTTTAACGTACCCGGTACAAATACTAGTTGTGTACGGGAGTGATAGCTGATCGCTCCCCACACCAGGAGACCAGGTGTAGGCCCTGTGTCTCGCTGGCGGATGCAAGAAGGGTGGAGACGCTCCCCTGTGCGTCTGCGAACACGCATACGGCCATCGGAGGATCCCAAGCAGAAGCTGCTTTCTTCGCTGAAGACGACAGATCGCCATTGCGTTCTCCAGTGCAGACGTTGGCGACACCACTGCAGCCGTTCCTGACGATGGGCTGGAGTCACAGGTACACATGCCAGAGGCACACGTGCACGTAGTCTTGCATCCAGTAGACAGTTGCGGATTGTTCGCACAGTCACTTCAGGTGCAACGGCAGCTCGGATTTGCGTCGCAGTTGATGTTCTGCTTGACGACGCCGCTCTTCTTATGCGTCGATCGGTCCGCTCATCAGTCCGTCTTTGACTCCCCACGTCTTCTCGTGTGGGAATGTTCGTCGGACCATCTACGCCACCATCGTACCACCACCGATACTTCCCGTCCAATTCGCTCCGCAATACGACGATACGACTACCCGGCCTAGCGGAGTCCGACTGGACGACCTCGCTCAAAGTCCGATACTTGCTGAAATCCTTCACGTCTTCCATGTCCAGGCATTGCAGCTTCTTTAGGATCTTCGCACGTGTCCGTATGCCGACGACTGATTATATTCACATTGCCGCACTTCTTAAATACCACCGACAATAATTTGCATATTATGCCGTGCTGTGGCGTAAGCGCTCACCGGTTGGTCCCGAAATTAACATCACACCTACGTAAAGTCGACCCCATTAACATATGTAAATTTCATGATCGTCCGCCAATTCCTTCTTGGTGTTCTTTTTTCACTTTCCGCCAGTGTATTTTGACCATAATTAAAGTTATGATTCATCTTCAGGTTTAAACCATTGATTGTTTTTATTGACGTATCGTGCACCAAGGTAAGCTGACTTGTGTTTTACTGTAATGCTCTTAGTTGCACGAAAGCATCTATAGATCATTATAGAGGTAAAACATCTTTCTGTTACTCCTTAGGTGTCCTCATCTAGTATTCCCGATGTTTCCTGTTCAGATGTTACTTCGCGCGATGAAACTTCGAACAGTATGCATTTCCGTTCTGGTCCTGTCAATTCTCTCTGAGATGATGAGGTTATACAGGCCATTGATAAATTTCCACTAGTTATTGGACCACTGTCCAGACAGCAACTCTTATGCCGTTTCCAATCTGCTCTTGCGGTTGTCTGTACTGAAGACTTTCTCCACTCACCTGATCTTAATCTGTGTGCAACGGTGATGAAATTTGAAACTTATGTGTCATTTTTCAAATCTCTGAGTGTCACAGATCCTAGGTAGGAGTTTTCATGAGACGATACACTCCCCGTTTCTCTTCCTTGAAAGACCTCGCTGAGAAATAATTTTGTGATATTGTACTTTACTTCCTCAAGCCGACGAACTTTAGCGCTCCTTCCCAACCCAACACTTTACGTTCTCTCCTGCGATGTTTTCCACTTTGTGGTCGCATGGAATTTCTTGGTTTCGCGTTTCTTCATCTTCTGTTTCGATAATTGTGTGCTGTTCCCTTCATGTTATCATTCTCTCACTGCAATGTTGTTTCCTAATTTTCTTACTGCGCCTTGTGTTTTCATTTTACTCGCATGGTATGCACTTGCTGTAAAGTCACAGAATAAGCCGTCTGATGCACGATTTTGCAGATAAAACCATTCTTTAATACAAATTTTGAAGATGACAATCCGATTTTTGGCGTAAATGTGACAAGGATGGTAAGTCAGATAATTTTTGAAAACTTGAAAATTTTCATCGTCCTGGAGCGGGACTCGAACCCGCGTCTCCCAGAAAACGCCTAGGTATGCTAACCACTACACCACCCAGAACGACCAAGTTTCAAGTTTCCGATCAATTTGAATTTAACCATCACAGGATTCGCTAGTCGAAGCAACCGGCATTCATGTTTAGCGAATCTGGAGGTTAATCGGATTGTCATCTTCAAAATTTGTATTATATGGCGTAATCCCGTATTTCTTTCATTCTTTAATATTTAAAAATGATGTTAAAAACACATTAAAACATCAAAAAGGGACGAGATCTTTTGGTGACCGCGTCGGTCCCTTCATCAGCCAAACACACTGAGCCATAGAAATTAAAAGTTGAATGACTTAAATACAGAATGAAGATGTCATAATAAAAGTACGCTACGCATGTCAAAGAATCAGATTTACATAAAGTGGACACACCAATTAAAGTTCTGAAAAACTTGAAGTTATGGCTCCGGTTTCATTAGAAATTTCCAATGCAAACAAGTGTGTCGTCATTGCAACATTTAGGTCCATACTCGCAAATCCATAAGCTTTCAGAGAATAGAGTAGCAAAACGTGTTGTTGGAGCCGAAAGATTAGTCGCAAGGTTCCATAGTGTCTCGTGATTACCTTCCTAGCATAATCTGGATAATGCCGTACCAGAGGAATTTTTCTTTTAATTGTATTTGTGTTCATATATTCGGCATTTGAAATTACGAAATGTGGAATCTATATATTATAACGACGAAGAAGTCATGTCTTACTTCTACGTTAATTTAAAACATCAACATACTAAGAAATAGTTCCTAAATGAAAGAAACCTTAACTGCCAGACGAAACATGTAAACAACAGAAGTTACACTTACGGAAAAGATGCTTTATTCAGGATGTAGCAAACACATCGTAGCATAGCATATTGCACTAAACTTTCCACACACCACATAACTCGTAACACATCACTCCTTTCAATAATCAGTTTGCAACCCAACGCTCGCAAGCAATAGATTAGTCGTCGTTTTTATTTCTTGTTTGTGTTGCCAAACATATTCGTTTGAGAGATATATATAACGTTAAGAGTGAAGAATAACAGAATAAACTCAAGATTTACATAGGGAAAGAAACTAAGAGGGAAAGTTAATTTAGAATATACATCACAATATACAGAGTCTCTTTCATTGGAGTCTATGGCTCTTAATGGAATGGCGACAGTCAAAATTCATTATATCTCCATGAAGACAGTCAAAATTCATTATATCTCCATGAAGACAGTCAAAATTCATTATATCTCTGTCATTTCTTATTTGAAATATTAAATTACAAGTGTTTACTCCAAAATTCATATCATACCTCTTACAAATGTTCTTAAGAATATTGCAAACAACCGGAACATATTGCATTGACCTTTGGGTTCTGTTACGGGTAAGGGTTGAGGCAGGTAATTCAGTTGAACGGCGAATTAACTTGTTAACGATATGGTTAAGGTAACCATAAGTCCTGGTGAGGTCTTTCATTTTTGAAATTTCCAGATCTCGAAGACGATTATTGGACGAATGAGTTATAGCCCGGTGTAAGAAAAAATTGAGTGCAGAGATCTAATTCGATGGAAAGTTTAATAGAAGGATATCGCGATGAAAGCCTATTGGCAAAATCGACTAGTTCATCGTGACTGGAGGGTCAAAAAAACAGTATATCGTCGCGATAGTCGATTTCGTCAACAGGCTTTCATCGCGATAGTCGATTTCGTCAACAGGCTTTCATCGCGATATCCTTCTATTAAACTTTCCATCCAATTTGAACAAAACTGTTCCATACCATTTCTGGATTTTTTCTTACAACGGGACACAGGAGATAACACCATTATTCACTCTCTTTATTCAAAACCTACTTCTACCACTTGCTTAATTCCTTTTGATGCAGCACATGAAACATAAAATTTCTGCACTCAATGTTTTCTTACACCGGGCTATAACTCATTCGTTCAATAATCGTCTTCGACATCTGACAATTTAAAAAAAAATGACGTCGCCAGGAGTTATGGTTAACCTAACCATACCATTAACAAGTTAATTACCCATGACAGAACCCAAGGATCAATACAATATATTCCGGTTGTTTGCAATATTGTTATGAACATTTGTAAGAGGTATGATATGAGTTTTGGAATAAAAACTTGTAATTTAATATTGCAAAAAAGAAATGATAGAGATATAATGAATTTGGACTATCGTCACGGAGTTTACGCCATTCCATTAAGGGCCGTAGACTCCAACGAAAGAGGCTCTCTATATAGGTTCTACATTTCGTAATTTAAAATGCCGAATATATGAACACAATACAATTTAAAGACAAATTCCTCTGCTACGGCATCATCAAGATTATGCTCGGAAGGTTATCACGAGACACATGGAACCTTACTACTATCCTCTCGGCTCCAACAACAAGCTTTGCTACTCTATTCTCTGAAAGCTTATGGATTTGCGAGTATGGACCTAAATGTTGCAATGACGACACACTTGTTCGCATAGCTTTCCCTTGGAAATTTCTTTTAAAACCGAAACCATAACTTCAGGTTGTTCAGAACTTTAATTGGTGTGTCCACTTTATGTAAATCTGATTCTTTGACATGCGTAGTGTACTTTTATTGTGACATCTTCATTCTGTATTTACGTCATTCAACTTTTCATTTCTATTGCTCAGTGTGTTTGGCTGATGAAGAGACCGACGCGGTCACGAAAGATCTCGTCCATTTTTAATGTTTTTAATGTGTTTTTAACATTATTTCTAAATATTAAAGAGTGGTTTTATCTGAAAAATCGTGTATCAGACGGCTTATTCTGTGACTTTACTTACTGAGCACGAAATCTTCACGACTTTATGTACTTGCTGTACTAGTGTTTTCCTCCGTCGCATTTCATATTACTGCTACTATTGTTAACTTTGTTCTCATTATGTAGTTGGTGTATTCCTGTGCTATGCCTTGAGTGTTGACCGTCGTTATGTTCTACTCGGTTGGTGCTTTATCATGCCCTTGTACATGCACTCATCATGTTGTTCTAGTGTTCCTTCGTATCGAATGATATGCCGTTATATTATTTCTTATTTGTGTGCATCGTATTTTTACTATATGTGCAAATTGATGTTTTGCCGGCATTGCCACACACTGTCGGCTCCCTAATGTTATGGTCCGACCCCTGTTTGTTTATCTTTCACGCTGAGCTGTTCTCTAGCGTTGGTGTTATCCATCTGATTCCGCCTCTGTTGATACCGATGTCACTGCGCCATAGTAATGTGCTCTTTATGTTTGCTCTCCAGTTTGTTTTGTATTGTTTATATATCTATATTGTCCTCTTTCTACTTTCTGTACTGCACTATTCAGCGACATCTCCTATGTTTGTAATCCCATTACAGCAATAAACTAGGTACCGCTTTGGTACTCACAGTTACCAAAAGCATTGCCATTTCAGGGATTTTACCCTGATCATGATGTCTTCCACTCTTGTCATATTCCTTATCCATGATTCCTCTTCTTATCTCCCCTGGTTACCCTAAGCATGCATCTCTCCCTGCTTCTTTCAGTGTCTGCAGTCTTTGTATGTCTTTTTTAGTTAAGGTCCAAGTCTCTGCTCCGTACGTAGTACGTAAGCACTGGAAGGATGCATTGATTAAGTACTTTTCTATTATGACATAATGGCAATTTGCTCTTAAAAATTGTACTGTTTCTCCCAAAAGCTCTCCAACCCAGTTTTATACGTCGATTAATTTCTTCATCAAAATGACCTTTGCTTGATATGTGCTGTCCAAGGTAAATGTAGGTATTGGTTATCTCAATATTTTTCCCATCAATCGATAAATTTTCAGTTTTTGTAAAAGCATTGTACATCAGTTTTGTCTTCTGCACGTTCATTTTTAATCCCACTGTTTTACTCTTGTCAGCAAGTTCCTGAATCATATTTTGCAGTTCTGAAGGGGCAGTTGCAAAAATGTCTACGTCATCATCAAAACGAAAGTGAGTGAAATAATCTCGATTAATCTTTATCCCTTCGTGTTCGCAGTTCAGTGAGTGAAAGACATTTTGCAATGCGGCATTAAAGAGGTTGGGAGGTGTGGTGTTACCTGGTCTCACTTCCTTTCCAATTTTTATTAGGTGCTGTATCCTCAAATAACCGTACTTTTGCACTTACATTTTCATAGATGTTACTAATGATACTGATGTATGCATCTTCAATACAGCAGGATTTCAAAGCCATTGTAACTGCTGATGGTTTCACGGAATCAAAGGCCTTTTCATAATCGATAAAAACCTTACATAATGGGAGTTCATATTCCCTCGCTCTTTCAATCAGGTCTCTCCGCACATGGATATAATCTATAAAGATGTAGTCACTCCTGAATCCAGATTGTTCTCTGTTTCTCGGTTGAGCCATGTCCAGCGTGACCTTCAAGCGATATGAAGGAACCTTAGTGAAGATTTTATTGATCTCTGATAGGAGGCTGATGAACCTGCTGTTCCTAAGATCCTCAATGTCACCTTTTTTATGTAGCACGATCATTGCAGCATTGTTCCAATGCTCAGGAATCTTCCCTTCATTGAGACATCTAGTGAAAACTTGGGTGAGTGTAGTTTCAATTTCTCTACTTGGTTCTTGTATAATGTCTTCGGTTATTCCATCTTCTCCTGAAGCTTTACTCCGTTTCATGTTCTTAATTGCATGTTTAACTTCTGCCGGGAGGACTGTAGGGACTTTGTTTGAAGTTGCGTTGTATAAGTGTGACTGAGTGTGTGACTTGAGTGAATTATAGTTTTATGTATATATATACACAGTCGAGTCACATTATTGTGACTACCTCCTACTTTTGACGTCAACAGCGCGTAGCCAATGGAAACAGGCACGTGTCGTGAACTGGCTTGCTTGAAGGGTATACACTGAGTGGCCACTTTATTATGACAGCCTGACAGTTTTAAGCAAATGAGCTATGGCTGCACGCTGTTGCCGCCAGAGGGCTAGGCTAGTATAATAAGGGAAAGCTTAGTGCTTGCAACAGTAATAGAAGTGATTTTTGGGTGACGAGATGGGTAAAAAATGCGATTTGACGGACTATCAACATGTGATGATTGTAGGAGCTCGGAGCCATGGAGCGAGTATCACCGAAACCGCCGCATTCGTGAAATGTTCCAGAGCAGCTGTTGTTAAAGTGTTTAAAGACTGGACTGTCAGCCAAAAAACTGGGACTCTACGTGCAACGTGTGGTCGTCATCGACTAGTGACTGCTCGGGCGGAACGGAGATTGTCCAGACTGGTAACAGACAACCAGAAGAGCAACAGTGCAGCAAATTACAGACCATCTTAATCAAGGATCCCCTCAAATGATCTCTGCAAGCACTGTTTGCCGTACACTGCATCGGATGGGATATGGCAGCCGAAGGCCTGTTCGAACACTTTTACGGTCTGCTGTTAACAAGAGAAAGCGTCTCCAGCTCGCACAGGAACACAAGGATTGGACAGTCGATAATTGGAAACAAATTATGTGATCCGATGAATCGCGTTTTCAGTTGCACCATGCTGATGGCCGAGTGAGAATTTGGCAGAAACAGCACGAAAGCATGAACCCCAAATGCATTGCTGCAACCCTTCAAGCTGGTGGAGGCAACGTTATGGTTTGGGGAATGCTTTCCTGGCGTGCTTTGGGCCCTTTAATTCGTGTTGATCAACGTATGGCTGGCACATCATATCTAAACATCGTTGCGAACCAAGTGCGTCCTGTCATGTGGATGGTTTATCCCAATGGCGATGGTTACTTTCAACAAGATAATGCGTCCTGCCATAGTGCTCGTATTGTACAAGATTGGCTTCAGGAACATGCCGGTGAGTTTACTTTGCTTAGGGGGCCCCCACAATCCCCAGATCTCAACTCCATTGAGAATTTGTGGGATGAAGTTGAACGAGCCATCAGACAGCTGGATCCACAACCCTGCAATTTCACACTCCTGGGAAAGTGCTATTCATCAAGCATGGTCTCAGATCCCACAAACCACCTATCAACATCTCGTGGAGTCCATGCCACGAAGAATCGACGCAGTATTAAAGGCAAAAAGTGGCCCAACGAAGTACTGAAGGGGTGGTCATAATAAAGTGGCCACCCAGTGTATAAGGTGTGCTGTAGGCATTCTGAAAACATATCACTCATTTCTGTCATGGATAAAAGGAGCGATTTATTAGATTAGCAAAAAGGAATGATTATCGGCTTTCGGGCCAAGGGTGACAGTATTTCTGAAACAGCGCGGTTTGTGAACTGTTCGCGTGCTGTGGTATTTAAAGAGTATCGTGATTGGAGAAATAGCACCATCGTGAATAAGCGACGTGGAAACTGTGGAGCACTACGCGCCATTAATATGAGAGGTGAACGTCGGCTGCGAAGGTGCGTGGGGACCGATCGACACGCTACACTGGCCGAATGAACCAGGGGCTACCGGAAGTGTGTCTAGAACGGCAGTTAAACGAACACTGCTGCGTATGGGTCTCCGATGCAGACGGATGGTCGCTGTACTTATGCTAACGAAGGTGTATTGGCAGAAAAAGCTTACATTTTCACTGCAGTATCGGAATTGGGTCTCCGCTGATTGACAAAGGATTGCCTTCTCCGATGAGTCACGTTTTTTGCTTCATCGAACGGATGGACGTTGGCATATAAGGCGAGGAACATCGGAGAACAAACACTTTTTAACCATTGCTGGAAGAACACAAGCTGGTGGGGGCAGTTCTATGGTTTGCGGGATGTTTTCGTAGCATTCCCTGGGTCCGTTCATTCCTGTTTAAGGCACTATGGACCGAATTCGTTACGAATTCATCCTTGTAGACCACGTACACCCATACATGCTGATTGTCTTCCCTGGGACGGATGGGATCTCCTAGAAGAACAATGCGACGTGTCACACAGCTAGAAATGTCCAAGAGTGGTTGGAAGAGCACGATATAACTTCAAAGTACTTCCCTGGTCCCCTAATTCTCCGGACTTAAAACCAATTGAATATCTGTAGGACCACCTCGATCGTGTTGTTCGCTCTATGGATCCTCTACCACGCACCCTGCAGCAACTGTCAGATGCACTCCAGTCAGCATGGCTCCAGATACCTGTGAACACCTTCCAGAAACTTATTGAGTCACTCCCAGCCCGTCTAGCTGCTGTCCGCGCTGCACACGGCGGTTACTCTGAATATTAGGTGGTGGTCACAATAATGTGACTCAACCATGTATATATAATTTTAAAATGAGTCATGTATATATGAATAATAAAAATTATAACTATATCATCATCATCATCATCATTGTCAACCATTATCAATCCACTGCTGGACGAAGGTCTCCCCAAGTTTCCTCCACAACGGTCTGTCTTGTGCCAGTCTCCTCCATGTCACTCCCGCATATTTACGAATTTCATCCACCCATCTCCCATGTGGTCTTTTTCTGGGTCTTTTCCTGTCCCTTGGAATCCAATCTAAAATTTCGGCTGTCCATCTATGGTCTGTCCTTCTGGCAGTATGTCCAGCCCATTGCCATTTCAGGGATTTAACTCTGATCATGATGTCTTCCACTCTCGTCATTTTTCGGATCCACGAGTTCCTCTTCTTATCTCTCCTGGTTATACCAAGCATGCACTCTCCATGCCTCTTTGAGTTGTTTGCAGCCTTTGTATGTCTCTTTTAGTTAAGGTCCACGTCTCTGCACCATACGTAAGCACTGGAAGGATGCATTGATCAAACACTTTTCTTTTAAGACATAATGGCATATTGCTCTTGAAAATTATGCTGTTTCTTCCAAAAGCTCTCCAGGCAAGTTTTGTACGCCGATTAATTTCTTCATCAATGTGACCCTCACTTGATATCTGCTGTCCAAGATAAACATACGTATCTGTTATCTCCAGTTTTTCTCCATCAATCGATAAATCTTCATTTCTTGTAAAAGCATTGAACATCACTTTTGTCTTCTGAAAGTTCATTTTTAATCCCACTTCTTTACTCTTGTCAGCAAGTTCCTGGATCATACTCTGCAGCTCTGATGGGGTAGTTGCAAAAATGACTACGTCATCAGCAAAACGAAGGTGGGTTAGATAATCTCCATTAATCTTTATCCCTTTGTTTTCCCAGTTCAGTGATTGAAAGACATTTTCCAATGTGGCATTAAAGAGCTTCGGAGATATGGTGTCACCTTGTCTCACTCCCTTTCCAATTTTTATGTGTGTTGTATTTTCAAACAGCCGAATCTTTGCACTTGCATTTTCATAGATGTTATTAATAATATTAATGTATGCATCTTCAATACCGCAGGATTTCAGAGCCGTGGTAACTGCTGATGGTTTCACCGAATCAAAGGCTTTTTCATAATCGATAAAAGCCATGCACAATGGAAGTTCATATTCCCTCGCTCTTTCAATTAGTTCTCTCAGTACATGGATATGATCTATTGTGCTGTAGCCACTCCTGAATCCAGCTTGTTCTCTCGGTTGAGCCATGTCCAGTGTTACCTTCAAGCGGTGTGAAAGAACTTTAGTGAAGATTTTATAAACCACTGATAGGAGGCTGATAGGTCTGTAGTTCCTGAGATCCTCAATGTCACCTTTTTTATGTAGCAGGATCATTGTAGCATTGTTCCAATCCTCAGGAATCTTCCCTTCATTAAGGCATCGAGTGAAAATTTGGGCGAGTACTGTTTCAATTTCTCCACTTGCTTCTTGTATGATGTCTATAGTAATTCCATCTTCTCCTGGAGCTTTCCCCGGCTTCATGTTCTTGATTGCATGAGCAACTTCTGCTGGGAGGACTGGAAGAACTCTGGTACCTTTCATGATGTCTGGAGCACATGTATCATCCCTTTCATATAATTTGGAGTAGAAATCTTTCACTCTTGTCAAAATTTCTGCCTCTATTTCTTGTTATAGAACCATCTTCTTTTCTCAGAGCCATAATCTGTTTTCTTCCCTTACTGAGATGTCCCTTTTGCTATCTTTAGGCTTTGGTTGTTTTCAATTGCTTTCCTCACTAGCTCACAGTTGAATTTCCTTACGTCTTCAGTGATACTTTTTCGTGCTGTCTTGCATAGCTCTATATATTCCACTTTGGAAGTCACATCTTCTTTAGTTGTCCTCATCTCTCTTCTTTTTTGCATCAACATTTTGGTTTTTCCTGATAATTTGTTTACATGCAACTTGTTCTTAGACCCAGCTAATTTTGTTGCTGTTTCCATAAGAGCTTTTGGTTACTTTTCTGTTAACTTCCGAAATATCCACTTCTTCCGATGTTAGGGCCTTCTAAAGCAGAGAATCTGTTCTTCAGTTCCAACTTGAAAGTATTATGGTGTTTTTTTAAGGTTGGTTATGTCAATACATTTTGTTTGTCTCATGAGCTTGCCACGTTCCAGTTTAGTGTTGAGGTGCATCTTACATCTCACCAATCTATGGTCACTACCTGTGTTGAACTTGTTTAGCACACTGCAGTCTTCGATGACGAATTTTTTGTTACACATAATAAAATCAATTTCACTTGTCGTCCCAATTGGATGTCTCCATGTCCATTTCCTGTGTGGCTTTTTCTGGAAAAAGGAATTCAAGATGAAAAATCCTTCTGCCTCTGCAAACTCAACGAGAGTATTTCCACGCTGGTTTCTGTTGCCGTGACCGAATTTACCTACTGAAGTTTCATTCTGTTGCCGGTTCCCTATTTTTGCATTGAAATCTCCCATAATTATCTTCAAGTGCTGCTTACCTTTATTATTTAGATGACGAATTTCCTCATAAAATTCTTCAATTTATATATACTATATATACGTATATATATAGACCACTGCGACACTGGTGCGACAAATGTATATGAATATTATAATTGAAAATAAAAACTTCTTCAATAACCGCGTATGGACGAGAGATCTGTTTTAATCTTCATTGCTCTTTAAACATTACCAAAAAGAAAAGAGGCTCAAATGGAGCGAAAAGACGTCAGTCTGCATCAAAAATTTGTGGAAATAAATAAATTGGCATTTGAAAGACGATACGTAAAATTTAAACTCCAGCGATAGGTTAGTTAAGTATAAACTAAGATGTTACTGATATGTTGAAAGTGAGGGCAAAAACATCAAAAGGTGTAAAGGCTACAACTGAAAACAGAAATGTAAAAAATAAATAAACTCAAAGTCGATAACCATTATCCAAATGTCTAAATATGGAAGCGATGTGAAAGTTGAGATTTTACGAAAATGGACAAAATACTTCTCGGATGATTGCGGGATAATGTGAGGATGCAAGCTATCTTTATGACTTTTGACAGTCTTTGACAAAACAGAAAACCAAATGCTGATGAATCATCATCGAATCTTCGTAATCAAAGTAGAAGTAAAAAATTAAAAAGTAATGAATACATACCAACATGAGCAAAGAACTCGGCGATTAAATGTATTTAAATGTACATAGCTCCGCAATTTAAAACTGAAAAAAAAGTAATAACTCGTTCCTGCAGCCTCTTTACTTATAATATATACGGCAGTATTAATTTATCAGTAATAATGACATCTGACTCCCTATCCCTTCAAAAGTCAGTTTCATGACGCTCTTCTCTCATTCGTTCATCTTTGCCACAAAGTAAATGAAATTTAACATTTTCTGTACTTCAGAAAACGTGAATGCGAAATCAAGAGTAATATTACTGATACTACAGAAACGAAAAAACAATGGAGAACGATTTTTCTTTTCTTCGAATTTCTGTCTTACAAATTCAATGTTAATTTTCTCAGATCACAAATAAACAAAAGAAAATAAAAACATTGCGTTATCTAAGAAACGGCTTTACTTGAAAGGGAACTGCAAATTTTCATCTATGATTGTACTTGTTATCTCAATGAAATAAGCACCAAGCTAATGCTTTTCCTAATAATAATAGTAATAATAATCTCCAAACAGTCAAGGGTGTGGAGTGCAGTGCTGATGGCAGTGAACGCAGTGCCAGCAGAATCTTAGGTAGCATGCTTCGGATGGTAGAGGTCGACAATGATTGCTTCGCGCACAGTATGGCAAATTCCACTCTGCCCTTTCGCCAAGCGAAGATTGAACCTGCGACGTATTTTTTTTTTTTTTCATTTTTTTCGCTCTGTTCTTCTATTCTGCTGCGCATAGAGAATAGTTGCTGTGGTCTTTCCTAAGGCGACCCAGTGCACTCACATCCCTAATCACCGGAGCCAGAGCCAGCTCCACCGAGCGAGCACGCATGTTCGGCTCCATTATTTGGCCTTTATCTGAAGCACCATCCCTCCCTCCTCCCTCTCTGGTTTCCTCGGGGATGCTGCAAAGGGAGGGATAAGAGAGCGAGAGAAGGAGAGAGAGACAGAAAGAGAGAGAGAGAGAGAGAGAGAGAGAGTAGAAGCACAGCAAGGAATTTCCCGTTATCCCAGAGCCTGAGGCCCGGACTTTTCATTCTGTTGGTGGTAGGTCAGCAGCAGCTCCAATCTACAACGCTCCTCCTGGAAAACTAAGAGCCAAGGGAGGAGGAAAAGAGGAGGAGGAGGTGGAATGGGCCATCATTAAACCCAAGCCAAGGCCCTGGCATCACAATTACGACCTTCTGATCGATTCCTGTATGGAGGACAACTCCCTCGAGTTGTTGGAGGAGCGGTGTTGGCGAGCTGCACACCCACCCACACATCATGCCTTCTATTCGCCTTCCACCCTTCTTTTCCCTGGAGCAGGCGGGCAGGCAGGCCGAGTTCCAAACTAATGCGTCTGTGTTGTCGGTAGTCCATGGCCTGATAACGCTCGCCTATCTCCCGACGTACATGACGGCTCTGCACATCCACAGGCAAACCATTCATTTGCCGAAGCCCCTTAGCTACGTTAAAATAACTAATCTCTCCTTCACTTCGCCTTATTCCAAGCAATGGTCGCCTTCACAAAAGATACCACTAGTTTATTTTTGCGTAGTCTGTAACTGAACTTTGAAGATTGGGTGAGGGGGGAGGGGATAATGAAGAAAACGGGATTAATTTATAAAACTTATTACATAAACTATGGTTTTATCATAAGCTGAATTTAGGAGATTAACCGCCTAAAACAGGTTAGAGTTTCACTCGAGTAAATCGGCATACTTTCTTCTTTTTCTTCTTTGGGGGTTTAACGACCACCGTGAGCAACACGATGGGCTATCAGTAGCTCGTCCCAATTGGTTCCAGGAAAAGGAGAGAGCAGTGCCGTAAGGCAAACACAACATCCATGCCTCACCGGAATTCTAACCCGGACCTATCTTCGACGAGTGGTCAGAAGCCAGCGCTTAGATCATTCCCCACCGTGGCGGCATATTCTTTTTTTAAATAACATTCTCAGCAATAAAGGAAAACGTTTGAGAAATTTTAAGTCTGCAGCTTTCAAAAGAAAATAGAAGCTAATGTTCATGTTAATCGACTATATTAAGTTTTATGCAAATTATGAATTTTTTCGGGCATTCGCTTTCACAGTTTATTTTCTTACACGTGAAATATGCACCACCTTCTCAGGAAGGGAAACAGTACAAATGTGTCTGTAAACCGATAGTTGCTGTACATATCTATCTGTATGTATCTCAAAATGGTTAAACTATTGATGTCAGAAAGGGAAGCAGTTAAGCAGTATATTTATAGTCATTTATTCAACGCTTTCCCTCATTAGTACTACAACCCATCCCCTAAAGTACTAGGAGTTCCACATAAGGTTTCCTTGTCGTGCCGGTGGAGGAGTGGTCTAAGCGATGGCTTCTGATCCCGAGATGGGTCCAGGTTCGAATCCCAGCGAGGTATTGATATTGTGTCTGTCTTGCCGCTTTAGCTCTCTCCCTTCCCTCGAACCGTGGCTCTAAGTTGGGGACGGGCGACTGCTTATAGCCCACAAAGATGCTCACGGTGGTCGTTAAACCCCCAATAAAAAAAATGTTTCTTTATTTTCATTTTATGTCGGTAGTCCAACCGCTGGTGTTTTGCATCAAAGGCAAGAGCAGTCATTCATCTACAGTTTAGAGTTTCTGGTCCCAGGGAAATGAGAAGGTCAAACTGAAGAACAACTTATATGTTTTATCTAAGATTCGACCTCGAGTCCTCCAAGGGAAAAAATAGCGTCGTTAAGCATTCAGCCACTGGGCAGTGCATAAGGTAATTTCGGAAATCTCTCTCCTGCTAATCGTTCCTTGGAAATTGTTTAAAGCATTCCGCTGTCATTCACTGAGCGCTCTGTTGGTCACTTATCAACGGGAGCGGTAACGCACATCATCAGAACCCAGAAGGACGCGCACTGTTCAACACAAAAAACTTTGGCCTTTAATAAGTGTGGAACATCGAATTTTGCATATGTGGTGTCATACTAAGCCTTCGGAAATCTACATCAGCCCCGGTGGCGCAGTGGTCTAAGGGCTGGCTTATGACCATTCGTCTGTGAAGGGCCTTGGTTCAAATCCCGGTGAGGCATGGATTTTGTGTTTGTGTTACGGTACTGGCTCTCTTCCTTCCCTGGAACCAGTGACCCTAAATTAGGGACGGACGACTGCTTATAGCCCATCGAGTTGCTCACGGTAGTCGTTGAATCTTTAATGAAGAAAGCAAATAATAATCTGCGAAATTTTATTCGAAAAGCCCTTATGGGTTTTGAGATACAGATACGAGTACCCCGTATTTCTTTGCGTGTGTGTGTGTGTGTTGTTCCATTTGGCGGTTTAACAACAACTCAATGGGCTAAAAGCAGTCGCTCGTCCCTGGTTCCAGGGAAGGCAGAGAGCCAGTGCCATAAGATAAACACACCATCCATGCCTCACCCAGGAATTGAACCCTAGCCCAACTAGAACGAATGGTTAGAAACGAACGCCTTGTACCATTCGAGTTCAGGGGGCGGCTACCCCATTTTGTGTCTCTCTTCATAAGAGACGAAATTTATGGTGGAAACGACGGACTCACGACAACCGCAGAGAGGTAGCCAGATAAGATACGGGCAGCTTTGATGACTCGTTGGAAAGGTCTTCGTCGAATGTTTCGGACTTTTGATGTCAAACGTGGATTATTATTAAAATTTAGGGGAACTGTAACCCAAAAATTCTCAATTTTAGCCTTTTTCAGCAAGGAATTGACTGATTGTCAAGGTTGCCATTAATGAGTGTACAAAATCGTTTGCTAAAAGCTTCCAATTCGTTGAGTTATGGTAATGCCGAACACAGGACAAAGTCTTATTCAAAACACACTCAAGTTTTCAGATACAGATACCCGGTTTTGTCCCATTTTTGTGGGAGATATCTGACAGTTGTTGGTTATCCCTAACATAAACATTTCTGTTGTATTTGCGTGAGCAGATGCTGTTTACATAGCAACAAAGCGGTTAGTTTATCTGGCAGTTTACATGCCATTAGGGTTATGTTACATCACACGTTCAAAGTAATTTCATACTGGCATGCAGAAGTGCGTCGTTTTAGCACCTATTAGAATTTTAGAAATACGGAAAAGTAAAGGTGACATCACGGCTCTTCAGTTCTAAATTTTTGATCATAGTAAACAACATTTTGGAAACAAATAAATCGATTTATAAATAATTAAAGGAGTTATTTCCTTTCATTTCTTGAGTAGCTGTACTCCGATTTGATCGAGTGAATAAATATGCAGAATGACTTTGCACGCGCATTTGTAATAACGCTAATTTGAAAGTATAACTGACTGACTCACTCCCGAACTGTTGTCTTGAACATGATTCGAAATACGCCAACCCAATAGGATCCTGTTTTTGGTTGTTTCATCATCATCATCATTGTCAACCATTATCAATCCACTGCTGGACGAAGGTCTCCCCCAAGTTTCCTCCACAACGGTCTGTCTTGTGCAAGTCTCCTCCATGTCACTCCCACATATTTACGAATTTCATCCACCCATCTCCCATGTGGTCTTTTTCTGGGTCTTTTCCTGTCCCTTGGAATCCAATCTAAAATTTCGGCTGTCCATCTATGGTCTGTACTTCTGGCAGTATGTCCAGCCCATTGCCATTTCAGGGATTTAACTCTAATCATGATGTCTTCCACTCTCGTCATTTTTCGGATCCACGAGTTCCTCTTCTTATCTCTCCTGGTTATACCAAGCATGCACCTCTCCATGGGTCTTTGAGTTGTCTGCAGCCTTTGTATGTCTCTTTTAGTTAAGGTCCACGTCTCTGCACCATACGTAAGCACTGGAAGGATGCATTGATCAAACACTTTTCTTTTAAGACATAATGGCATATTGCTCTTGAAAATTATGCTGTTTCTTCCAAAAAGCTCTCCAGGCAAGTTTTGTACGCCGATTAATTTCTTCATCAATGTGACCCTCACTTGATATCTGCTGTCCAAGATAAACGTACGTATCTGTTATCTCCATTTTTTCTCCATCAATCGATAAATCTTCATTTCTTGTAAAAGCATAGAACATCACTTTTGTCTTCTGAAAGTTCATTTTTAATCCCACTTCTTTACTCTTGTCAGCTAGTTCTTGGATCATACTCTGCAGCTCTGATGGGGTAGTTGCAAAAATGACTACGTCATCAGCAAAACGAAGGTGGGTTAGATAATCTCCATTAACCTTTATCCCTTTGTTTTCCCAGTTCAGTGATTGAAAGACATTTTCCAATGTGGCATTAAAGAGCTTCGGAGATATGGTGTCACCTTGTCTCACTCCCTTTCCAATTTTTATGTGTGTTGTATTTTCAAACAGCCGAATCTTTGCACTTGCATTTTCATAGATGTCATTAATAATATTAATGTATGCATCTTCAATACCGCAGGATTTCAGAGCCATTGTAACTGCTGATGGTTTCACCGAATCAAAGGCTTTTTCATAATCGATAAAAGCCATGCACAATGGAAGTTCATATTCCCTCGCTCTTTCAATTAGTTCTCTCAGTACGTGGATATGATCTATTGTGCTGTAGCCACTCCTGAATCCAGCTTGTTCTCTCGGTTGAGCCATGTCCAGTGTTACCTTCAAGCGGTGTGAAAGAACTTTAGTGAAGATTTTATAAACTACTGATAGGAGGCTGATAGGTCTGTAGTTCCTGAGATCCTCAATGTCACCTTTTTTATGTAGCAGGATCATTGTAGCATTGTTCCAATCCTCAGGAATCTTCCCTTCATTAAGGCATCGAGTGAAAATTTGGGCGAGTACTGTTTCAATTTCTCCACTTGCTTCTTGTATGATGTCTATAGTAATTCCATCTTCTCCTGGAGCTTTCCCCCGCTTCATGTTCTTGATTGCATGAGCAACTTCTGCTGGGAGGACTGGAAGAACTCTGGTACCTTTCATGATGTCTGGAGCACATGTATCATCCCTTTCATATAATTTGAGTAGAAATCTTTCACTCTTGTCAAAATTTCGCCTCTATTTCTTGTTATAGAACCATCTTCTTTTCTCAGAGCCATAATCTGTTTTCTTCCCTTACTGAGATGTCCCTTTGCTATCTTTAGGCTTTGGTTGTTTTCAATTGCTTTCCTCACTAGCTCACAGTTGAATTTCCTTACGTCTTCAGTGATACTTTTTCGTGCTGTCTTGCATAGCTCTATATATTCCACTTTGGAAGTCACATCTTCTTTAGTTGTCCTCATCTCTCTTCTTTTTTGCATCAACATTTTGGTTTTTCCTGATAATTTGTTTACACGCAACTTGTTCTTAGACCCAGCTAATTTTGTTGCTGTTTCCATAAGAGCGTTGGTTACTTTTCTGTTAACTTCCGAAATATCCACTTCTTCCGATGTTAGGCCTTCTAAAGCAGAGAATCTGTTCTTCAGTTCCAACTTGAAAGTATTATGGTGTTTTTTAAGGTTGGTTATGTCAATACATTTTGTTTGTCTTATGAGCTTGCCACGTTCGAGTTTAGTGTTGAGGTGCATCTTACATCTCACCAATCTATGGTCACTACCTGTGTTGAACTTGTTTAGCACACTGCAGTCTTCGATGACGAATTTTTTGTTACACATAATAAAATCAATTTCACTTGTCGTCCCAATTGGATGTCTCTATGTCCATTTCCTGTGTGGCTTTTTCTTGAAAAAGGAATTCAAGATGAAAATCCTTCTGCCTCTGCAAACTCAACGAGAGTATTTCCACGCTGGTTTCTGTTGCCGTGACCGAATTTACCTACTGAAGTTTCATTCTGTTGCCGGTGCCCTATTTTTGCATTGAAATCTCCCATAATTATCTTCAAGTGCTGCTTACCTTTATTATTTAGATGACGAATTTCCTCATAAAATTCTTCAATTTCCTCTTCAGGATGACTTGTGGTGGGTGCATAAGTTTGAATAATCTGAGCCTGGTATCTTCTCGATAGTTGGATAACGAGTCGTGCAGCTCTGTCAGAGGAACTTTCAACTTCTACCACTTTATCCTTCAGTTTCTTGTTTATTATAAATCCAACACCACTAGTTCTGCCAGTATCTGTCCCACGATAATAGAAGATATGTCCACTTTTCAGTTCAATGATATCTTCTCCTTTTCTACTTACCTCACTTAGCCCGACGATGTCCCACTTGATTCTTTGTAGTTCCTCTTCCAATTCAAGAAGCCTTGAATCAGAAGATAGGGAGCGTCCGTTGTAGGTAGCCAAGGTCAGCATCAAATGGCAGCCTAGTCCGGTCCTCCGGGGATTCTTAGCACCCTCTGCCTTCATGTCGCACTGGCCGCTGCCTTGGCCAGGTACATTCCAGCTGCCGGAGACTGAGGGCCAAGATTTAAGTTGTAGAGTCATTTTGGAGGTGTTTGGCCATAACTCACCACGCTGGCCAAGCGGGTTGGTGAGTGTGGATAGCATTTCTCTGATCCCGATGGTATAGTTATACCGCTATTTGCGGTCGTCAGAGCCCTTTAGTGGGAACAGGATGCACCACGAGAAGGCGGGGTTGACATTTGTCAATTAGAGGCTGTGATGTTACGCATCACCTGACCTTACATCCCTTTGGTTGTTTACCTGTGCATTAATAGGAAGCAGTCGAATTCGCAGAGTTGAAAACAGTATGCAATTCCATTTAAAAAAGTGGTGTAACCAAGAAAGGCTTAGCAGAGCTTAATGTAGTAAACTGAGCTTCACTCGGAACTGTTTCTTATTGGTGCTTCTTTCAGCAGGGGTTGAGTCTTCCAGAATAGAGTATGTGGGACACACTGCCGTATGCAAGTTTTGCCGTTGTTTGCGATTTCTTGGGGGCCGGTAGGGATCTAAGACTTGACTAGGGGTCATTTCGCGCGTAACGACGGTCTTCCAAGTATTCTATTTCATTGCAGAAGATTCAATCCCAGAGAAAAGTGAAACCAATAAGAAGTGGAGTAAACCAAATGAAGTTCAGTTTACTCATTTCATCTCTACATAGTGCCTTCTGGTTTCACCAGATTTTTAATGGTATTTGTTTTGGAACGAGTTTTGTGAGGATTCTGAGTGTCCGGTGCTGCACCTTTTCCCCCTTATTCGCCAAACGGGGAACTTGTAACCAAATACATTAGAAAGTAAAAGCTAGTGATTATCATTTCATCATTTGCTAAGTGTATTATTTGGTTTACAATTTATTCCTCAAAATGAGTTAGTTCCGATAGGATTTTGAGCTAGCGGTCGACCACCGTAGCAACACTTAATTGAGATAAGGTTCCTGGAGTGTCCAGTGTCTGGCAGATGTACCCAATGATTCTGCTAACACATCATCACTCTATTATGAGACAGTCTTGCTTGTCTAGTGTCCCGAACACGACAAGACACCCAAATTCCTCGTTATTCACTCGACAATGGATTCAAGAAAACTGTAGAGTTCGATTATTACTTCAGAAAAGTTTAAACACGCTTTCTAAATTCGGAATAATGTTAATCAAACAGCAGCCAAACACCTTCTCTGTTTGATTTAAGCAGGGAGCTCCAGAAAGGAGCAAGTTTCAGAAGTACAACTCAAATGTTAATCTCGGCATTTTGTTTTTCTTCAAGTATCTGTTCGAGGAACAGCGTTTTGGAGAATAATTGTTTGGGGAGCGTGCTCTGTTTGCAATTCAGAAATTGTTCTGATTGATAGATTTTGAGTGCCATTTGGTTGTTTATCGGAGATGCCACGAACCAGGAAATTTCCTCAGAATTAGTAGAGTTGAGGGAGAAGATGTTGTGGTTACCTACACTGAGAACTACTTAGCCCATTTGCCCTTTTGAGAACGGATTCTGGAAGCAAAAAAAATTAATTAAATTAAAAATAAATTGTAGAATTTGGCGTACCACCGCTGTTAAGTGGCCCGAAAATAAGAAGAGAGATGGGAGGGGGGGGGGGTACACGCAAAAACTTTTACTATGTATCTCGAGCTGAAAAATTCACGTATTGATTTTGAACATTCCTCGTTATTCGCCAAACCCCCTTTATTCGCCAAACGGGGAACTTGTCCCCCTTATTCGCCAAACGGGGAACTTGTAACCAAATATATTAGAAAGTAAAAGCCAGTGATTATCATTGCATCACTTGCTGGCTGTATTATTTCGTTTACAATTTATTCCTCAAAATGAGTTAGTTCCGATAGGATTTTGAGCTAGCGGTCGAATTCCGTAGCAACACTTAGGCACCTCCGACTCATAATAGAGTGATGATGTGTTAGCAATACTACAGAGCTATGTTTTGTTTACTCAACAAAGCAACGAACCTTTTCCACTTTACGAAAACATTTTGTTATTGGAAATTAATTTTAGCCACCACGCGATGCCTTAGGACAAACTATGGTGAGTTTTGTTATCCAAAAACACAATATAACAGCAACTTGAATCACAACGATGAATAGCGTTACTACATGGGATTGCAAGGGTGCTCTATTTGGACAAACTCTGGCGAGTTTCATTAGAAATAAATCCGAAAATGTAATATCAATGGTATAGGTTAAATAAATTGCGACTCTGTGTGGGTTTGCGCCGCACATCTAGCACACCTCGAATATTCGCCCCTGATATATATATATACAGTACATATATGCTTCTTGTTGTTGTTTGTATATACACTGAAGAGCATGTGACGTATATTCTAGATTAACTTTCCTTTTTTAGTTTCTTTCCCTATGTAAATCTTGAGTTTATTCGCAGTATTCTTTACGCTTAACGACATATTGTTTCTCTCGAACGAATACGTTTGGCAACACTATTGAGGTTGAATGCACGTGATGTATGCCTTATATAAGATAAGAGCAAGAGATAATAAGGAGGACTGATCTATTGCTTAAGGGCGTTGAAGAGAGAGACTATTAAGAGCGTTGTACGAGAGCGTTGTAATATAAACTGATGATTATTGAAAGGAGTGTTGTGATCATGTGTGGTGTGTTGTGTACGTTGTGATGTAATCGTTCAGATGGAAGTGTCTTCTACAGCCTGAATAAAGTTTTTCCGTAAGTTGACTTCTGTTGTTTCGTCTGGCCGTTAAAGTTTCCGTTCATTTATGGAACTATTTCCTAGTGTATTGATGTGTTAAAAAAGCGTAGAAGTCGAAGAGACTTTTACGATACAAGCAATTGAATTTGAGACAGTTGGCGTTATGCAAATGTGGCGCTGTGGACGGCCCTGTAAACGAAAGCGACATGACGTATGCAGCGATCCAACAATATAAGGAGTGATGCGACGGGAATCAGTAAGTCGGACGCAGTGTGGGTAAGACGAAGGATCTAAGAGCATTTGATCGTGGGCAAATTGTCGGGGCCCCACGAATGGGTCACTCCATCTCGGAACTCGTGCAAGCAGGCACTAGGATTTTCACGAACCACTGTGTCATGGGTGCACGGTGAGTACATCGAATCCGGTAAAACCATCCCTGATAGGGTCAACTGCCGTGGACAACAAACAGCGTGTGGATAAGCGGGGTCATCATCAGCTAGCTCGCATTGTAACAGCGGATAGACGGGCCACAGTGCAAGACATCACTCGGCAATTTAACGCTGGTGCACAAAAACGTGTAAGCAGCCACACCATCTAGAACCATCTCCTCGCTATGGGGTACAGAAGCCATCGTCCCATGAGGGTACCGCTGCTGACCGCACATCACAGGGTGCAAAAATTAGCATGGGCGCGGGAACATCGCCACTGGACCCTAGACATGTGGGAAAATGTTGCCTGGACTGATGAGTCGAGATTCAAGTTGGTACATGCGTGTGAGAGGATACGAGTACGGCGCAAACCACATGAAACGATGGATCCTTTTTGCCAGCAGGGTACTCTTCAAGCTGGTGGGGGTAGCAATGCACCGTGCTATCGCTCCCGAATTGTATCCGAATGGTTGGATGAACACTCCACCGACGTGACCTCGTTTCCTTGGCCAGGTAGGTCACCTGACCTCAATCCCATCGAGCATATTTGGGATGCCATCGAGAGAGATGTTCGAGGCTCTGACCCCCTCCATCAAATCTTCGTGAACTGTGGGAGCTTGTTCAGGGGTCGTGGATCAGTATGGCTTCCCAACGCTTCCGGTCTCTTGTCGAGTCCATGCCGAGACGAATCGACGCAGTCATCAGGGCGAAAGGTGGTGCTACACGTGACTAGACAGGTATCTCTAATTCAATTATTCTTCAGTGTATATATATATATAGGTAAATAATATACTTAAAAACCTATACTGTGAAGTTGTATGACTCACAAAGGACCCGCGCCCAGCTGCAAGAACCACGGATAAAGTATATACACAAACTTTTACTCACGATCGACGCAAGACTCCCCAAGGAAATCCCCGAAACTCCCATAAACTAACGAACGTAAACCAGAACCAATACTGTTACAAATATATACACAAAAATAGCCATAATAGAAATACAATGAAAACAAACACGTAAGGTTGGAAACCGGGAGCCACTCATCCGGGAAAGACACCCCCTGGTGCCCGATTTCATGCAGGTGTCAAATTAACTGAGTAAAAATAGGTTGGAGATAGTTTTTCAGTTAATTTGACACCTACACGAGACCTCAACCAGGGTCGTGAACCTGGAGTGTCTTTCCCTGATGAGTGGCTCCCGGTTTCCGACCTTATGTGTTTGCTTTCATTGTATTTCTATTATGGCTATTTTTGTGTATATATTTGTAACAGTATTGGTTCTGGTTTACGTTCGTTAGATTATGGGAGGTTCGGCGGTTCCCTTGGGAAGTTCTTCGTTGATTGTGAGTAAACTTTTGTTTATATATATATATATATATCATCATCATCATCATCATCAACCATTATCAATCCACCCTGGATGAAGGTCTCCCCAAGTTTCTTCCACAATTGTCTGTCTTGCACCTGTGTCCTCCATGTCACTCCAGCATACTTTTGAATTTCATCCATCCATCTCCCATGGGGTCTCATTCTGGGTCTTTTCCTGTCCCTTGGAATCCAGTCTAAAATTTCGGTTGTCCATCAGTGGTCAGTTCTTCTGGCAACATGTCCAGCCCATTGCCATTTCAGTGATTTCACTCTGGTCATGAGGTCGTCCACTCCTGTCATTTTCCTTATCCACTAGTTCCTCTTCTTATCTTCCCTGGTTACAACAAACATGCATCTCTCCATGCTTCTTTGAGTTGTAATTTCTTCATCATGTAGCCCTCCCTCATTTGATATCAGCTGCCCAAGATAAATGTAGGTATTGCTTGTCTCATCAATTGATAAAACTTCGTTTCTTGTAAAAGCATTGTACATCTATACGTATATACATTGCCGGAAAGTGAAAAAAGAACACCAAAAAGGAATTGGCGGATGATCATGATATTTATATATGTTAATGGGGTCAAGTTGACGTAGGAAGGATGTTAATTTCGGGACCAACCGGTGATCGCTTACGCCACAGCACGGCATAATATGCAAATTGTCGTCGGTGGTATTTAAGGAGTACGGTGAAGTGAATGTAACCAGTCGTCGGCGCACGGACACGTGCGAAGACCCTGAAGAAGCTGCAATGCCTGGACATGGAAGACGTGTACGATTTCAGCAGTTATCGGACTTTGAGCGAGGTCGTCTAGTCGGACTCCGCGAGGCCGAGTCGTCGTATCGTCGTATTGCGGAGCGAATTGGACGGGACGTATCGGTGGTGGTACGATGGTGGCGTGGATGGTCCGAGGAACATTCCCACACGAGAAGACGTGGAACCGGGAGTCACAGACGTACTGATGAGCGGAGCGTTCGATGCGTAAGAAGAGCGGCGTTGTCAAGCAGAACATCCAATGCGACGCTAATCCGAGCTGCCGTTGCACCTGAGGTGACTGTGCGAACAATCCGCAACCGTCTACTGGATGCAGGACTAAGTGCACGTGTGCCTCTGGCATGTGTACCTCTGACTCCAGCCCACCGTCAGGGACGGCTGCAGTGGTGTTGTCAACGTCTGCACTGGAGAACGCAATGGCGATCTGTCGTGTTCAGCGATAAAAGCAGATTCTGCTTGGGAGCCTCCGATGGCCGTATGCGAGTTCGCAGACGCACACGGGAACGTCTCCTCACATCTTGCATTCGCCAGCGACAGACAGGGCCTACACCTGGTCTCCTGGTGTGGGGAGCGATCAGCAATCACTCCCGTACACAACTAGTATTTGTACCGGGTACGTTAAACAGCACCTCCTACATCAACAACATCATTCAGCCCGTTGTTGTGCCATTTGAAAGGTAGGTCCATCGTGGTGTTTTCCAGCAAGATAACACACGCCCACACACGGCACGTGCAACGCAACATGCACTTCAGGGTGTGAGACAACTTCCATAGCCTGCACGTTCACCGAATTTGTCCCCCATTGAGCAGGTGTGGGATTTTATGGGACAACGACTTATCCGGTCTCCACGGCCAGCCACGACCATCCCCGATTTACGCGTCCAGGTTGAGGATGCTTGGAACTCAATACCCTAAACTTACATCCAACATCTGTACGGCAGACTCCATGCCAGAATTGCACAGTGTGACGCAGTTCATGGCGGTTCAACAATGTACTAACCATGTTACATGGAAATGTTATTTTTCGGTTTACCAGCAAATACAGCTGTCTTTTTCCATAATGTTTTGATCACGTTATCCTCTGTATTCCGTTATTATGCTGTATAAATTTCGTTGGTATCAGACGTCTCCTTCTTGGTGTTCTTTTTTTACTTTCCGCCAGTGTATATACACTGCTGGACACCGAAAATGCAACAACAAGAAGGAAGCACCCGATATTGGCCTGAAATTCGCAGCATGCGTCGCCCGCGAGAGGACATGCAAACGATTAGCATTACAGGGCATATGCAAATCATGTGCGCCCGGCACGCCACTGAGAAGCACTATAAGAAGGGTGCACAGAAAGCGGGGTGTAAGTAGTGGAAGTGTGTTGTGCTGCCGGACCTGTGCGTGGGAAGCTGCCTCACCCCAGAATACGGCAGTCATTCCAGCACGTTTCGGAGTTCGAGAGAGTACGAATAGTGCCTTATCGCGACAGCGGTTTATCGTACCAAGACATCGGCGCCCGTGTGGGACGACATCCAGCCACAGTGAGGCTAGTATAAATTCGGTGGGTGCAGGAGGGACGGACGGACCAACGTGAGCGGTTGCAGCAGCCGGCGCACACAACCGAACGAGAGGACCGGCATGTTGTGCTGCGGACATTGACGGCTCGCACCGCTACATCACGAACGTTAGCGCAGGAATTAGGTGTGTGTTGCGCAACAACCTGTTTCATCACGTACCGTTCGACGTCGTCTGCAGGAGCGGGGGCTTGTCGCACGGCGCCCATTGCTCCAATTACCACTGGCGTTACACCACCGGCGAGTGCGGCGGCAGTGGGCCGTTGAACGCCACACCTGGACTACGGAATGGCACGACATTGTCTGCTCCGACGAATCCCGCTTTGTCCTGAAACACTGCGATGGTCGGATCCGCGTGTGGCGGCACCGCGGCGAGAGACTGTATGACGTCTGCATTATGCATCGCCATACCGGTCCGTCGCCTGGAGTTATGGTTTGGGGCGCAATTGGATATGACACCCGCACCTCTCTGCTACGTATCGCCGGTACACTCAACAGCCACCGCTGCATCTGTGACGTTTTGGAGCCTGTAGTCCTCCCTTACCTGTAGGACCTGTCAGCGGCCACGTTTCAACAGGACAATGTGGGCCCACACGTGGCACGCATCGCGCAACAATTCTTCACGGCCCACCAGGTTTCACTGCTGCCGTGGCCCGCCTGTTCTCTTGATAAGTCGCCCATCGAACACGTCTGGTCACTGATCGGCAACTGAGTGGCCCGGCAAGCACCAGCCGCGGCTACGCCTGATGAACTGTGGCAACGTGTGGAAACAGCCTGGACCAACATACCCCAAGCCCACATCCAAAGCCTCTTTCGTTCGATGCCGCGGCGGGTAGCGGCCGTTATTGCCAGCCATGGGGGCCACACGAACTATTGATGTCTGCGTGTTCCGCAAGTCGCACGGGCCTGTAAGCTTAATCGTTTCATCTTTGTATCTGTTGTTATGTGTCAAGTAAATCTGGCTTTGCTATCTCGTGTCCTTCTTGGTGTTGTATTTTGGTTGGCCAGCAGTGTACATTGAATGAGTAATGGCAAATTTGCAACGTGATGCAAACAAAGCAATGCTTGAGGAAGGACAAAATTATCACAGGCGGGACACCGCAGTGCGAAAAAACATCAAAAAGTTAATGCAGAGTCTTAACTCACCGTTAGATGTAACGGACTTGGTGTGACAGCAAACCACGGGGTCACTGGCGACAACGTAGCATAGAAGGAGCTTTCACGGCATGCGGAGATGGCAGACTGGTACTCCTGCTGTAAGCGGGAGAGGAGGCGGTTGCGGAAATGTCTGAGTAGGTCAGCACTGCCTTGAATGGAAGACGCAGAAGGAGGTAGTCTGCGGAGTTGCTGATAATACAACTAGATGACGTGTTTCACTAACACAAACACGGAGGACATACTGGTGGAAGGAGTAGAGGCAGATGAGCACACAGCAGAAGTTGCTGGTATGCTGCAAAAGTGAGGTCGACGGTGCAGGAACGACGAGCGATGGAGAACGCCAGATGTAGCAGAGTTAGTACCACAGGGCAGTAAAGGTAGACGTGCGGAACGTCCGCCTCCTGCGCGCAGAAGGAGCAAAAACGGGAAGAGAGAAGTGTCATGCGGTGGAGAAGGGATGGAACGGGCAGCCGGTTATGAAGGAAGAGCCAGTGGGTATTGAGTTCAAGCGGGGGCGAAAGAGGGGAGCGAGCAGCAGCCCGGACAGTAAAAACAGTAGCAGGAGGGACACCGTAGACAGGGAAAGGTGAAGGGGAAGCAGAGAAAGAGAGAAACCGATAGAGGGATTTAGTAGAGAACGAGAACAGAGGAAGAGACAGGTCAGAGACACGCAAAAGAAGGGCAGTGGTTGCGAAGCAAAAAGTACAGAGACAAGGCCAAGAGGAGTTGCGAGATCAGGAAACTGAGAAACGATAGCAGAGCAGAGAGAGTCGTAGACGTAGCGAGCTGAAGGAGAGGAAAGAATAGCAGGCGGAATGCTAGGAAAGGAGCGCCAGGAGAGGTCAGGGTTGGTAAAGTCGCGGACCGTTACTACCCCAGCACGAAGCTAGGAGAAGAAAGCGAAGCAGGTAAGATGAGGGGGACGAAGTAGCGAGGAGAAGAAGAGAGGTTCAGAGAGAAGGTCGAAAGTAGAAGAGGGAGGGGAGCAAATAAGAGTGAGAGAACGCGGGAAAGTGAGGGCCTCAGAATATGCAGGAGGTGGTTTGGAGGGAAGAGAAGGAAAGCAATCCATTAGTACGAGAGAGGAGAAAGCAAAATGGGGGTTGTGCGGGTAGGGGAGGACATCGCGCACAACGACTGCCGACGGAACAGGAGCAGTGAAAAGACGGAGGAACATGACGATGCGGCTGGCTTGACAGTAGAGCTGAACATCAATGAGCCCAATTCCACCACAAGCTGGAGGAAGACAGAGCTTGGTGACAGCAACCCAGTGATGACCGGACCACACGACAGGGGTGAGGCAACTAGTGATTTCTCGGAGGCAGTAAAGTGGAGGAGATGAAGTAATCCAGGAGTATTGACACAGAGAAACAAGATGGGTGCGTGCAAGGTTGGCTGGTTGATAAAACGACGTGCAGAATTGGCCACGGCGCCAATAGGCAGCTGCTCGAATGAGACGTGGACGAAGCGCACTGCGGGTGGCTGTTGAAGAAGCATGAGGCGAGCCGAGAAACACTCCGAGGAAGCGCTGAGCCGACGAGGACCAGGTCGTCCCTCACAAGGAGTCTGTACGACCAGACCACGCACCGCACCACAGTCCAGTGCATTTGGCGGCATTGAGTTCTTCAGCAGAACAGGAGGCATAGCCATCAAAAAAGATGACGGAGCTGAGAGAACTGAGAAGCAGCACGGATGCACACGGTGATATTATCAGCGTAAGCGGTGCATGAGATAGTGTGGTGGCGAGTGCTTGCAGCTGGTGGTGGTAAAGATGCCTGGATAGAGTGCTCCACGGAGCGCAGGAACGGCTCCACTGTGATTACGAAGAGATGCCCTGATAACGGGCAGCCTTGTCGTACACCACGGTAGAAGGGGATGGGAGCAGTGCGTAAGGAGGCCGTCTTAACGTGGCAAACGGCGTTTCTGTAGAAAGAGAGAAGGAGAGAAACAAAGGAGGGAGGAAAACCAAAGCTGAGAAGAGTGTTAGAAAGGTAAGTATGGTAAATATTATCAAAAGCAGAGCGAAGATGAAGAGAGAAAAGGGCAAGAGGCTCAGAGCGTGCATAGCAAGGTGAAAAAGGTCGCTGAGAAGCAGAACATTATGAGAGATAGAACGGCCGGGAACGGTGTAAGTCTGATTAGGAGAAAGAATGTACGGGATAATAGAGTTAAGCCAGCGGTAGAGAAGTTTAGTAGAATTTGTAGTCTAGGTTAAGGAGGGAGATAGGACACCAATTCCCCAAGTCAAGAGAGTCTCCTTTCTTGGGAAAAAGAACAATATGTGAATTTGTGAAACTCCTCGGGAGAGTAGAACAGTGAAAAGCAGCAGTTAGAGCGCAAAGGAGAAAAGACAAGACCGCGTAGAAGAAAGTATGGTAGAAGAGCAAAGGGAGGCCGTCTGGACCCGGAACAGCGTGAGGGTTAAGAGAAGAAAAAGAATCGAAGAGCTCACAAGAAGTAGAGGGAGAAGAAGAGAGGCAGAAAGATGAGAGGGGACCTGAGGTAGATTGGAGAGAAGATGAGCAGAAGCAGGGGAGGAAGGAGGAGGAGTTTCACAGAATTTATCGGTGAAAAACTGGCGTACCTGAGAGCAAATAACATCTGGATTGGAGGTGATGGTGCCAGACGGAAGATGAAGGTGACGGAGCGAAATAGAGGTTCGGTGATCTGACTCCATAGATGTGAGGAAGTCGTATGGACAATCCGCTGGGTTGAGATGTTGTAGACGAAGGCGGATGAGGGCTTGCTGTGCGAGTGGTTCCAGTAGCGCCTTGAGCTCAGCTTGGTATACGGGAAAGAGCGGATCAGCTAAATTGATGAAGGGTAGCATCTGTCGAACATGATTCAGTTGAATCAATCGAAGGGTCTTCGCTGTAAAAGATAGCTGGCAGATGTGAAGAATGAGCTGTTGTTTGGTCTCCAACCAATACAAAAGAGCTCCCGACGGGAATCGAGGAAGGCATGCATGGAAGAACAGAACTCGGAATCACCAAGCAGGGTAGTATCAAAGATCCATGGGCGGACTGTTCGAGAAGGCGGCGACGCGGCGAACACGGTCAGAGTCACCACGCATTGGTCGGAGGACGCTGTGGGGGGATGGAGAGAATCTGTCACTGCCGGAAGGAGCGATGGCGAACCATAATAGCGATCCAAGCGAGCGGTCAGGGGAGCTCGTGTCCCAGACGAACGCCAGGGGTGGGAGGTGTCGGCTGGGTGAAGATGTCGGTAGACGTCAACTAGAGAAAAGTCTGAGACAAGGTCTTGGAGGAGGGTGACAAGGTCCGTGCGGCGCTCACGAGACACTGGTAGGCGATCAAGAGACGGGTTAAGAGTGGAGTTGAAATCTCCCCCGAGAAGCACTCGATCAGAGGAAGGAACCTGAGAGAGGGCTCCCCGGAGGCTCGTGAACAACAGGGATAGGTGCGTAGAGGAACATGGTACGTAGATGTTGAAGACATGAAAACGAATTACAGCTAGAGTGAAGGAGATTTGCTGTAGAAGATCTCGGCAGAGATTGCGGACGGAGAGTAAAGACAGGGTGGTTCGAAACTGATGACGAACACCAATAGCGAGACCACCGTGCACAGAGTAACGGAAAGCACAGTAAAAAGTGAAGTCCCAAGTGCGCCATCTATGAAAAAGTGTAGAGGAGTGGCAGTTCGTCTCTTCCAGAAAAAGTAAGTCGACCCCAAGGGGTGAGAGATCTTCCAAAACGAGAGCGTTACCGAGGGGTTTTGCAAACCCCCTAAAATTCAGAGTGGCGACCTTGAATGGGAAAGTCCGACGTCGGATGAAGGGCAGCTATGGCCGCTTTCTGGAATGTGTCGAGGCGATTGATGATACCACGACACCACAAGACGTAGTCGGGTTGCTTAGCATCATGCCGGAGGAATCTGAGGATAGAGGTTGCTTGGTCAAAGACCTCGGAAAGAACTGCTTCAAACTGCTGTAAAAGATGAGAGAAGGTTCCCGATTTGTTTTATGAGTGAGAAACTCGTAAAGATCTTCAAAGGAGACAGGTTCTGAAGGAAGAGAGGCATTGGTAAGCAGAGTCGAGAAATCTTCAATCGTCGGCAGAGGACACTTGAACTTTGAAGAGGAAGAGCTAGAACGTGACAGGGGAGACTTTAAGCCTGCTAGACGGGTGGAACGATGTGGGCGGCCAGTCGCAGAAGGTGACTTCTTCTTTCACCTCCGGGCCTGGGTACTGGTAGTAGAGCGACGTTTGCCGTGAATCGATGACACACGAGATGTGGAATCAGAGGAAAGGTCCACCTCATCGCCGGGAGCAAAAGTGCCGACGGTGAATGAAGCTTGAGGATCAGCCGCGATGTCCTCTGATGGAGAGAGAACACGGGAAGGCAAGGAGAAGTCAAGCGGAGGAAAATCCGACAGAGTGGAGAAAGCAACATCGGAACACGCGTGTTGATTGAAGGCTTTAATCAGATTTTCGGCAGAACTGGGTCCAGGAGGTGCAGACGTAGGAGGAGGCATGCCAGCGGAAACGGAGGAAGAGGTAGAATGCTGCCTTGGAGCTGCAGGAGTCAGTGGCTCTGCATGTGAGCAATGAGCCTGCTGATGGCCGTAAGCATTGCAGCGAGAGCAATGAGCAGAAGTGAGGAGCTCAATCCGGCAGCGCTCGTTATCGCAACAAACATCGAGAAACCGTGGAAACTTTATGAGATGCTCTTTCGCCGGGAAGATAATGCGAGCAATTCTACGGAAGCAACAGATATGTTTATCATCGGGGTCAGAGGAGAGTCTTTACTGTGCCGACTACTCTGCTTCATCGACTAAGTGCAGCACACAGCATATCATCAGAGATCTCCGAGGGTACCGGATGTAGAGAGATCAGAACAGGACGCTGGGCGATGGATTCCGCTAAGAGGTGACGATCACCAATTGATAGACCCCGAGACAAGACAAGCTCGGCTTATTCTTTCTTAGAAAAATAAACAATCACAGTTCGTGGCTTTCTTGTGAGGTGGGTGATGGCACCAGAAGGAAGCATCTTCTTGAGAGCGGAGCTGTACTGTTTCAAAGGAGTGTTAGGCAGCTCATCAGAACAAACCTCCAACTCGAGGGTCGAATGAAGACGTTGACCAGCAGAAGAGTTCTCGGGAATGTCTAATAAGATGGTGTCACCGTTGAGAATAACGTAAAAATGCATAGGGGGCAGACGAGACCAGGAGGAAGCCGGTGGAATACCAGAGGCAGCCTCAGAATACGTGCGTGCAGAAGCGCCTCCACTGGAAGAAATTGACGCAACATGAGACAATGTACTGGAAGCAGAGGCAGTAGATACTATAGACAGCAGATTAGCGACGCCATCACAGACGTCCATGAATTCATCATCGCCAGCAGAAGCCAGAGACGTCACATCCACGTTCTCAATGGCTGAGTCGGAGTCCCGGGCAATAGAAGAGGTGCAGATGACAGGAGGAAAATTAAGAGGCTCTCCACTAACAAGCGAAGATGATTGGACGGCTGCGACTGACTTTGAGGAGGCGACGCGGGGATCTGCAAGGATACGGGCGGGAACAGTGCCCTCATTGGCAGATGCCATAATCAATGGCAAGGATTAACGAAGAAAAACGACCAGCTCGGTGTGAAAATTAAAACACTGATAATGAAAAAAAAGTAAGCACTCACCCACTCGTGAGGGATCTTAAACGAAAGCACTGACCTTTAACTTTGGCACAGACACAGAAGAATAATGATGGGACATACAAAACACGACCGTGAAGCACTCAAACACGGAGCTCGTGACTACACGTGTAGGCCAAAGGTGGGCCGACACTGTACTAATGCATGTCAATAAAGGCTATGTTGTGTTTCTCTTCTAGGTGTCCGGTGAATTTTGTTAATATAGTATGTGTGTATATATATATCATCAACCATTAACAATCCACTGCTGGATGAAGGTCTCCCCAAATTTCTTCCACAGTTGTCTGCCTTGGGCCTGTTTCCTCCATGTCACTCCAGCATACTTTCGAATTTCATCCATCCATCTCCCATGGGGTCTGCTGGGTCTTTTCCTGTCCCTTGGAATCCAGTCTAAAATTTCGTTTGTCCATCGGTGGTCGGTTCTTCTGGCAACATGTCCAGCCTATTGCCATTTCAGTGATTTCACTTTGGTCATGATGGCGTTCACTCCTGTTATTTTCATTATCCACAAGTTCCTCTTCTTATCTTTCCTGGTTACACCGAGCATTCATCTTTCCGTGCTCTTTTAGTTTTCTGCAGTCTTTGTATGTCTTTTTTAGTTAAGGTCCATTTCTCTGCTCCATACGTAAGCACTGGGAAGATGCACTGATTAAACACTTTTCTTTTGAGACACAATGCCATACTGCTCTTACAAATTGTACTTTTTCTTCCAAAAGCTCTCCATCCAAGTTTTATACGCCGATTAATTTCTTCACCAATGTGACCCTCACTTGATATCTGCTGCCCAAGATAAATGTAGGAATCGGTTGTCTGAAGCTTTTCTGCATCAATCGATAAATCTTCGTTTCCTGTGTGCATTGTACATCACTTTTGTCTTCTGAAAGTTCATTTTTAATCACACTTCAGCAAGTTCTTGGATCATACTCTGCAGCTCTGAAAGGGTAGTTGCAAAAATGACTACGTCATCAGCAAAACGAAGGTCAGTTAAGTAATCTCCATTAATCTTTATCCCTTTGTTTTCCCAGTTCAATGATTGAAAGGGATTTGCAATGTGGCGTTAAAGAGCTTGGGAGATATAGTGTCACCTTGTCTCACTCTCTTCCCAATTCTCATTTGTGCTGTATCCTCAAATATCCGAACCTTTGCACTTTCATAGATGTTATAATGCTAATGTATGCATCTTCAATACCACAGGATTTCAAAGCCATTGTTACTGCTGATGGTTTCACGGAATCGAAGGACTTTTCATAGTCAACAAAAGCCATGCATAAAAGGAGGTCATATTCTAGTGTTCTTTCAATTAGTTGTCTCAGTACATGGATGTTGTCTATGGTGCTGTGGCCACTCCCGTATCCAGCTTGTTCTCTTGGTTGGGCCATGTCTAGTGTTACCTTCAAGCGATGTGAAAGAACCTTAGTGAAGATTTTATAAACCACTGATAGGAGGCTGATAGGCCTGTAGTTCCTGATATCCTCAACGTCACCTTTTTTATGGAGCAGGATCATTGTGGCATTGTTCCAATCCTCAGGAACCTTCCCTTCATTAAGACTTCTGGTGAAAACTTGGGCGAGTGTAGCTTCAATTTCTCCACTTGCTTCTTGTATAATGTCCACGGTAATTCCATCTTCTCCTGCAGCTTTTCCCAGTTTCATGTTCTTAATTGCATCTGTAACTTTTGCAGGGAGGATTGGAGGAAATTTGGCACTGGTACCAGTCGGAATGTCTGAAAAAGATGTATCATCCCTTTCATATAGTTTTGAATAAAAATCTTTCACCCTTGTCAAAATTTCGCTTCTATATCTTGTTACAATACCATCTTTTTTTCTCAGAGCCATAATCTGTTTTCTTCCCTTACTGAGATGTCGTTTGTCCTTTTGCTCTCTTCAGGCTCTGGTTGTTTTCAATTGCTTTCTTCAGTAGTTCACAATTGAATTTCCTTATGACTACAGTGATACTTTTTCACACTGTCTTGCATAGCTGTATGTACTCCAAGTTGGAAGTTACGTCGTTATTTGCCTTAATCTCCATTCTCTTTTGCATCAACATTTTTGTTTTTCCTGAAATTTTTTTCATATGTAACTTGTTCTTCGTACCACCTATTTTTGTTGCTGTTTCCATAAGAGCTTTGGTGAGTAGTCTGTTAACTTCAAACTTATCCACTTCTTCCGATGTTAGGCCTTCTAAAGCAGAGAATCTGTTCCTCAGTTCCAACTTGAAGGTATTATGGTGTTTTTTCAAGTTGGTTATGTCAGTACATTTTATTTATCTCATGAGCTTGCCATGTTTGAGTTTAGTGTTGAGGTGCATCTTACATCTCACCAATCTATGGTCACTAGCTTTGTTGAACTTGTTCAGCACACTGCAGTCTTCGGTGACGAATTTTTTGTTACACATAATAAAATCAATTTCACTTGTCGTCACATTCGGATGTCTCCATGTCATTTCCTGTGTGGCTTTTTCTTGAAAAATGAGTTCATGATGAAAAACCTTTCTGCTCCTGAAAATTCTACCAGAGTATTTTCACGCTGATTTCTGTTCCCGTAACCGAATTTACCAACCGAAGTTTATTTCTGTTGCTGTTGCCCTACTTTTGCATTGAAATCACCCAAAATGATCTTCAAGTGCTGTTCGTCTTTGTTATTTAGATTCCAAATTTCCTCGTAAAATTCTTCAATTTCTTTTTCAGGGTGACTTGTGGTGGGTGCATAAGCTTGAATAATCTGGGCCAGGTATCTTCTCGAGATTGGATAACGAGTCGTGCAGCTCTGTCCGAGGAACTTTCAACTTCGACAACTTTATCCTCCAGTTTCTTGTTTATTATAAATCCAACACCACTAGTTCTGCCAGTATCTGTCCCACGATAATAGAAGATATGTCCACTTTTCAGTTCAATGAGATCTTCTGCTTTTCTCCTTACCTCACTTAGCACGACGATGTCCCACTTAATCCTTTGTAGTTCCTTTTCCAATTCAAAAAGCCTTGAATCAGAAGATAGGGAGCGTCCGTTGTAAGTAGCCAAGGCCAGCATAAAATGGCAGCCTAGTCCGGTCCTCCGGGAATTCTTAGCACCCTCTGCCTTCATGTCGCACTGGCCGCTACCTTGGCCAGGTACATTCCAGCTGTCGGAGACTGAGGGCCGAGATTTAAGTTGCGGAGTCATTTTGGAGGGGTTTGGCCATAACTCACCACGCTTGCCAAGCGGTTTGGTGACGGTGGGATAGCATTTTCTCTAACAGCGATGGTATAGTTATACCGCTAATGGCGGTGGTCAGAGCCGTTTTAGTGGGAACAGGATGCACCACGAGAAGGCGGGGTTGACATTTGTCAAGGAGAGGCGATATGTTGCCCATCTCCTGCCCTTGTTTCCCATATACTGTATATACATAGCAAAAAACCAGCTAAAAGAATTAAACAAAAAACAAACAAAAAATACCAATTTGAAATTCCAAAGCGCCAAAGGCTGCATAAAAGAAAGATCAAACCACAGTACTACATAAAAGCAAAACCCAAAGAGAAGAAATTTAAAAAAAGAAAAGAAAAGAAAAGAAAACATTCCGAGAGCGAGCAGAAGAAAAAACGTCAAAGCCCAACCGTCCGAAGCAAGCGAGCTCCTAACGAGGGAGACCAGAGAAACAGAAGAACGCAGGGAAGCAGATTAATGACTGATTCTCCAATGGCTTCGTCAAGAGCAAGCATGAAGAAAATCTTTCACTTATCTACTGAGACCAGTGAAATGTGGGTTTCTGCTAATTTAGTTTGCCATAAGGACAGATTAAATTTAAGGTTAAACTTGACATATTAAAAAGGGTATTGCTAACTCGACCCAGCAAACTAAATTACACTGCCCGACCGCACAACAACAACCAAGAGAAGCTCAGCGTAATACTGTTAGAGAAGGATGACGAGCACCCCAAAATTTTGCAATTCCAAAGAAAAAATAAATACTGAAAGAGAGCAAAAAGCCTAATAAAAGAAAAGTTCAACAAAAATATAAAGCAAATTCACATGAAATTAAAAACAAATAATTAAATTAAATTTAAATAACAACAAAGAGAAATTGGAATATTGAAAAATTGCAAAATTTAAACTAAAATATTTAAGAAAAGCTTGCATAAGGTGCACAGGGATTAATGCACAGTTGTAAAATCAGAGAACGAACCCAGAGAACCAAGTTGCAAGTTTCAGAAGCAAGGAATATGCCCAAGACACTAAGCAAAATTATTTAAATAAAGTAAAGTTTAAAGAGCCAAGTTGCAAGTCTCAGAGAAGCAATTTATATGCCCTGGACACACAAGAAAAATATTTTAAGCATAGTTAAGTTTAGTACACATCTATATTAAACGAATATTCACTCCATACCTAAAAACGTTAATACAACCTAATTATAAAATGAAAAATGAAATAGTATGTAATGCAGTGTTTTGCTAGTACAAGTAAAATTATTTACAAATTTAAGACAATATTTTGTAAATAATTTTACTTGTACTAGCAAAACACTGCATTACATACTATTTTATTTTTCATTTTATAATTAGGTTGTGTTAACGTTTTTAGGTATGGAGTGAATATTCGTTTATTATAGATGTGTACTAAACTTAACTATCCTTTAAATATATTTCTTGTGTGTCCAAGGCATATAAATTGCTTCTCTGAGACTTGCAACTTGGCTTTTCGAATTTAAACTTTACTTTATATAAATAATTTTGCTTAGTGTCTTGGGCATATCCCTTGTTTCTGAAACTTGAACTTGGTTCTCTGGATTTGTTCTCTGATTTTACAACTGTGCATTAATCCCTGTGCACCTTATGCAAGTTTTTCTTAAATATTTTGGTTTAAATTTTGCAATTTTGCAATATTCCAATTTCTCTTTGTTGTTATTTAAATTAAATTTCATTATTATGTTTTTTAATTTCATGTAACAGGCTAAACGTTTTTGCTTTATATTTTTTGTTGAACTTTTCTTTTATTAGGCTTTTTTGCTCTCTTTCAGTATTTATTTTTTCTTTGGAATTGCAAAATTTTGGGGTGCTCGTCATCCTTCTCTAACAGTATTATGCTGAGCTTCTCTTGGTTGTTGTTGTGCGGTCGGGCAGTATAATTTAGTTTGCTGGGTTGGGTTAGCAATCCCCTTTTAAATATGTCATTTTTAATATGCCAAGTTTAACCTTAAATTTAATCTGTCCTTATAGCAAACTAAATTAGCAGAAACCCACATTTCACTGGTTTCAGTAGATAAGCCCTTGACGAAGCCATTGGAGAATCAGTCATTGATCTGCTTCCCTGCGTTCTTCTGTTTGTTTGGTCTCCCTCGTTAGGAGCTCGCTTGCTTCGGACGGTTGGGCTTTGACGCTTTTTCTTCTGCTCGCTCTCGGAATTTTTTGTTTTCTTTTCTTTAAAAAAAAAAAAATTCTTCTCTTTGGGTTTTGCTGTTATTTAATATATATATATAATTTACAAAGCTGAAACTTCAACAACAAAAAACATAAAACTCTAAAGCCAACAAGCAGGGAGAAAAAAACGAAAAACAGGGATGCAGAAAGTGTCGAAAATGCCAACCAAGCCTTGGCTTTATTAAGGACCAGCAAAACTCTACATTTACTCACTTCCACAAAGACCTGGTTGAACATGGGTTTCTGCTATATCTTAGATGCAAAAATATAAGTCCCCCAAAATTACAAAATTAACAGAACCGCCCCCAAAGGAACGGAAAACTATAAAAATAAACAATTTTTTTAATTTAGCATACATCTAAGATATAACTAGCCCGACCCATATCTCATCATCGCCCACAAAAACAGAAAAACTACTGCACAAAGTTCACAAATGTTGCGAGAAAAGCAAAGAATTTTGACCGAAGAAACATGGGAAAAATTAACTGCAAAAAAATTTTTTTAGACGAACAATGCAATGCTAATATTGCCCAACTTGTAAGAAAACAACAACAACAAAAAAAAAAAAAAACGCCAAACACAAGGATTTTATTTGAAGTCAAAAGTTCCAGATATTTTTTACAGCAGTACCACACGGAAAAACACGTGGTGAGCTACCCAAGAGAAAAACTTAACCAGGAACCACAATGAAAAAAGTCAAATATAATGTAACAACCCTTATGTTAAGGAACAAGCAAAAAGAAATAAAATAAAATAAAATAAAAAGCAGAGAGAATAGGAACAAATAAAAGAGGACTCTTTACAGACGGGGTCCACGTAACACAGAATGACTTTAAACAAAAACACCTAATATAAAACATTGGAAAGGTATTTAAAACATTAAATAATAAAATTTGCAATATGCACACAGTATTATATTAATGCTTTAAGCAGAGCACAACTACGCAAAAGTACCGCCACACAACGAAAGTTGACTCACAGCCACGTGGCTAAAAAAAGATGCATGCTCCCCTAATGGAGCTTCGCACAAGAGCAAAGTCAAAATGAGGCCAACAGCAAAAAAAAAAAAAAAAAACACGCAAGTAAAACCAAAGCCGAAAAATAAAAAAATAAATTTCAGCTAGCACAGAAACGATAAAATAATAAAATTTGCAATATGCACACATATTGCAAATTTTATTATTTAAGATATAAAAACACTCCATAAGGATTAAATAAAAGGGCCTACCTGCAAAACCACCAACATGTTGCAGATCCACGAACAAAATGGCTGACTCAAATCCGGCGGTCCAGGACGAGACAGCATGAAGACTGTCCCGCACAAAAAAGCATGCCCCATACAATATTCCACCAATCAAAAATTCCGAAGCGAGAATGATGACCTGTTTGTCAGGAAAGAGCAAAAAACTCAACGGAATACACGAAAAATATCATCAAATGCACCTAATGTGTATTTAATAATTTTCATCTGTGTTAAAACACCTTAGTGTTGATCTACAGACAAAAACAGTTTCTTATTTAGTTTTACATACGTTTTACCATTTTTATGTTAGTTATTCTTAAGATAGAATATCTAGTTTACGTTTTAAACTTTTTTTAATGATTTAAATATGTGTTATATACGTTTTTTGTGATTTTTAAATATTTTATTATTTTTATATTTATAATAAACTGTCCTGTCCATAGCACTAAAGGTTCCAAATAGTTTGTTAATACACATCCTCTAGACCAACTTCCAAGAAGGCTTTTATTGGCCAAAATCATTTTATTAATTGTGATGTAAATAAATTAGATCTGCTAACCTAACTCTATTTTTGAGAACTATTTTTCTTAAGACTGTTTTAATAAAATGAGCTGGAATTTTGTTGTGTAGAAAACTATATAATATGATACTGATATGTACATGGAAATTCGAATTACCGCTGTAAATTCTGGAAATTCTAAGTATACCTGTGAAATAAATATATTCTCTATTACTTTGGTTGAGATATTGTTATTCCAGGGCAAATATTTAATTACTTTGAAAGGAAAATTATTTCTTTTATCGAATAGCCTAATGGTAGGGTTACCGTTGTCAAGCTTAATGCTTAAATCCAAGAATTCAAGCTCCTGGTTATTTGGGTTTGTTTTAATCAATTTAAGACAGCTAGGGTAGATATTGGTAAAATTATTCTCTATTATTTCAGAGTTATTAATACATAGCGAATCATCAATATATTTGTAAGTGTATAAGTAGCTATCAGAGTTCGAGGACCTATATTTTATAAATTTATATTCTTTATAGAACAAAAAAGGTTACAAACACTAGTAGTGAGGGAACATCCCATTGGAATAACGTTAATTTTCTTATAGATAGTTTCATTATAAAACAATACGGGTGTTACTGATACAACAGTTAAGAAAAGTATTCCAAGCATTAGCATTGACAATTTGGTTGGTTTTAAATTTTACTTACAGATCCTTAAAAGTGGAAATAATATCTGAAAGCGGCAGATTGGTATTTAGGTTCTCGAAATCATAACTATTAGTATCTATGGGCTTTAAGCTAAGAATAGAGAAAATCACTTCGGAATAGTTATTTATAAACCAAAAGTCCCTGTTTTGCAGATTAGTACTGTTGCTAATAAGTTTCAAAACTTTTTTCAAAAGTGCTTCAAAAGCCTGGTCTATTTTCTTTTCATGACTCCTTACACCACTAGCTATGAACCTAAATTTCACAGGATCTTTATGAAACTTTGCAGTGGCAAAAACAAAAGGGAATTCGGGTTCATAACTTCTAACTGAGGGAATTTTAAGCTTCCTGAAGAAGACTTTAAATTTATTTTCAAGCTGTTTGGTGCAGCAACTTACTGGCTCGTAAGTTATTCTGTTATTAAGTTCGTGATTAATCAAATCAAAATAGAATTTTTTGCAGATAATTGCAAAATTATTGCTAGATTTATCAGTTGTAAAAATATATTGCTCTTGAAGTTTAGAGAGAGACTTTTTTTGAAGCACCGGAGAAATGCAGATTGCTGTCAAAACATTTGCCGAGACCAGCCAACCTTTCAGAGAAGCTAAGGATAACATTGTACTTCCACTCTGCAAAGGCCTCAATAGGCTGATTGTAAGCCAAAGTAGTCTTAATAATATACCTATTAACATCTTGAGTAAAGTTTTCAAGAATTTGCTTTTTAGAAACATTGAAAGAAGGCCTAAATTTAGCAGCATACCCTAATAACTTACGAAGCCTGACACCCTCAACAAATTCTTCACAAGAACACGCAAAATCTGCAGGTAAAGAACTCGAGGAACCTAACTTGTAGTTTTTAACCAAGGAACCTAAGGTCCTGACATACTTGAAACTAACAACAGACTGGTGCCTAGGAATAGGATAGTAACCAGCATTATTATAGAACAATTTCCTTACATTGAGTTGATCATAGCATTTATTGAGAAATCTGATAGTGACAAAAAATTTTGAAAGCCTTTGAGAGAAATTTTTCCTTTAAGGATATGCTTAATAATATCCAGAACTTAAAATCAAAAACATGCTTATCAACATGATTAGCAGTACTATTCCAGAAATTGAAAAAGCTTTTCAGGGCAGAGTGCTTAAAAGATTTAAGAAGGATGTAAACATTTCTAACAAAATTTTGATTATTTTTTAAACCACAGAGATCTTGCTGTAAATTAGCAAAATCTACCTTGCTAGCAGTTCGAAAAAAGCCTCAGGCCTCGCTTACCTCTAGAGCAGACCTTGTTGTTCACAAGAAAGAAAAGTTCACGAATGGAAAATTTATAATGAAAAAGCTTATTTTCAGAGAGAGTTGAATTGAGTCCATAAGGATATAGTGACTGATGTTGCATCATTTCAAGTGATTCTGTTTACAGCCTAGCACAAAGGTCAGGGATGATATGCAAAACTTCAATTTGCAGCTTGTCAAACCCATGAATACGGAAATGTTCCAACTCAAAAGTAGAGTATTGGTTTGCACCTATGGATGGGTTGACCCTATTGGAAGCAAATTTGTTTGAAAGAGACCTGTGCCCATTAATCCTAAGATATAGAGGATTTTTGCTTTGTCCAATATAGCTAAGACTGCTAACAGATCAGGTAAGCTTATAAATGGTGTTGTAGGCTTTACAAAATTTATTTGAGTTACAATCTGTAGCTATAGAATACAGGTTAGGATTCGCAGATTTTCATGTCAAACAACGCTTGTCGTTTCATAAATTGAGATTAACTGTGCCAGTAAATTCAGACACTATAGAAAAGGTTGCTAGCCCAACCCAGCGGGAGGACTTTAATTATCTGACTTGGCCTCCAACACAATCATTGTCAAGTAAATCACCACAAAGCCCAAACACACATATATTTCGAGTTAAATTAACAAGTAAACCTTTGCAGGAAATAAGTATTCCATGAAAAGTTACCAAGCACCAGCAAATCCAACACCACATAGAATGAAAACCAAAAAGGAGAGCCTCCGAACAAAAATACAGAAAAATAAAAAACAGCAAGAACTTTGAGAACTTTTTCAATTAGAATTTGCGCTAAAGCTGCAAAATTGATAAACAGATAATTAAACCAAATTTAAGCCAATAACAGAGAAAAACAATTAAAATAAAAAAAAAAATTTCACACAGACTTACAATCTGAAAACCAAAACGCGCAAAAGCAGCAGTGAAGAATTCTCAGAAACAACAACTTACAAAGCAGAAACTACAACAACAAAAAACATAAAACTCCAAATCCAACGAGCAAGGAGAAAAAAAAAAAACAGGATTGCAGAGAGTGTCGAAAATGCCGAGCCTTGGTTTAATCAAGGACCAGCAAAACTACGCATCTACTCACTTCCACAAAGACCTGGTTGAAAATGGGTTTCTGCTATATCTTAGATGCAAAAAATATAAGCCCCCAAAAATACCAAATTAACAGAACCGCCCACAGAGAAACGGAAAACTTTAAAAATAAACATTTTTTTTTAAATTTAGCATACATCTAAGACATAACTGGCCCGACCCATATCTCATCATCGCCCACAAAAGCAGAAAAACTACTGCGCAGAGTTCACAAATATTGTAAGAAAGCAAAGGATTTTGCCCCAAGAAACTTGGGAAAAATTAACTGCAAAAAATGTTTTTAGAGGAACAACGCAATGCTAATATTTCCCAACTTGTAAGAAAAAAAAAAAAACGCCAAACACAAAGATTTTATTTGAAGCCAAAAGTTCCAGATATTTTTTATTGCAGTACCACATGGCCAAAACACGTGGTGAGCTACCGAAGGGAAAAACTCAACCAGAAACCACAGTAAAAAAAGACAAATAAATGTAACAACCCCTATGTTAAGAAACAAGCAAAAAAGATGCAGAGAGAATAGGAGCGAATAACAGAGAATTCTTTACAGATGGTTCCCAGGAAACACACAATGACTTTAGACAAAAACACATAATATAAAACAATCGAAAAGTATCTAAAAATTAAAGAGCAAAAGTTGCAATATGTACACAGTATTATGGGAATGCTTGAAAGAGAGTACAACTACGCAAAAGTACCGCCAAACAACGAAAGGTGACTCACACTCACGTGGCCCAAAAACGATGTATGTTCCCCAAAAGGAGCTTTGCACAAGAGCAAGTCAAAATAAGGCCAACACAAAAAAAAAAAAAAAAAAAAAAAAAACCGCAAGTAAAAAAAAGCCAAAAAACAAAAAAATAAATTTCAGCTAGCACAGGAGCGATAAAAGACCCTGTCATTTGATCCCTCCATAAGGATCAAATGACAGGGCCTACCTGCAAAGCCACCAACACGCTGCAGAATTATTAAATACAGATTAGGTGTATTTGATGATATTTTTCGTGTATTCCGGTGAGTTTTTTGCTCTTTCCAGACAAACAGGTTATCTTTCTTGGTTTGGAATTTTTGATTGGTGGAATATTGTATGGGGCGTGCTTTTTTGTGCCGGACAGTCTTCATGCTATCTCTTTCTAAACCCCCGGATTTGAGTCAGCCATGGATCTGCAACATGTTCGTGGCTTTGCTGGTAGGCCCTTTCATTTGATCCTTATGGAAGGTTTTTATGTCTTTCATCGTTTCTGTTCTAGCTGAAATTTATTTTTTATTTTTTTGATTTGCTTTTACTTGCGGTTTTTTTGTGTTGGCCTTATTTTGACTTACTCTTGTGCAAAGCTCTATTTGGGGAACATACATCATTTTTTGGGCACGTGGCTGTGAGTTAACTTTCGTTGTGTGACGCTATTTTTGCGCAGTTGTACTCTGTTTAAAGCATTCCTATAATATTGTGTGCATATAGCAAGTTTTATTCTTTAATTTTTTAAGTACCTTTCCAATGTTTTATATTATGTGTTTTTGTCTAAAGTCATTGTGTGTTTCGTGGGAACCATCTGTAAAGAACTCTCTGTTATTCGCTCCTATTCTCTCTGCATTTTTTTGCTTGTTTCTTAACATAGGGGTTGTTAAATTTTATTTGTCTTTTTTTACTGTGGTTCCTGGTTGAGTTTTTCCCTTCGGTAGCTCACCACGTGTTTTGGCCATGTGGTACTGCAATAAAAAATATCTGGAACTTTTGACTTCAAATAAAATCTTTGTGTTTGGCGTTTTTTTGTTTTCTTACAAGGTGGGCAATATTAACATTGCGTTGTTCCTCTAAAAACATTTTTTGCAGTTAATTTTTCCCATGTTTCTTGGGGCAAAATTCTTTGCTTTCTTACAATATTTGTGAACTCTGTGCAGTAGTTTTTCTGTTTTTGTGGGCGATGATGAGATATGGGTCGGGCCAGTTATGTCTTAGATGTACGCTAAATTAAAAAAAAAATGTTTATTTTTAAAGTTTTCCGTTTCTCCGTGGGCGGTTCTACTAATTTGGTATTTTTGGGGGCTTATATTTTTTGCATCTAAGATATAGCAGAAACCCATGTCAGCCAGGTCTTTGTGGAAGTGAGTAAATGTAGAGTTTTGCTGGTCCTTAATAAGGCCAAGGCTCGGCATTTTCGACACTTTCTGCATCCCTGTTTTTTTTTCTCCCTGCTTGTTGGCTTTGGAGTTTTATGTTTTTTGACGTTGTAGTTTCTGCTTTGTAAGTTGTTGTTTCTCAGAATTCTTCACTGCTGCTTTTGCGCGCTTTGGTTTTCAGATTGTAAGTTTGTTTGAAAAAATTTTTTTTTTCATTTTAATTTTTTCTCTGTGATTGGCTTGGTGTCACGTCAATTCGCAGCGTGCGTCAATTCGTCGCCTGTGTCAGTTCGTCGCGCGTCAATTCGTCGAGCGTCAATTCGTCGCGGACAAGTTCGTCGACTACCTCAATTCGTCGACTACGTCAATTCGTCGCGTTTACAGATTTTGGTTACATACAAAACGAATGCAGGAAAACGTACGATTTAAAATTTTCGTGAAATCTAGTTTTCATTTCAGAACCATCAAATTTGGTATCATGAAACTCTAACTTAGACGCTAGACGGTTTTTGGAAGGGGTTGGAGCCCGGGGGCCGGAGCCCCCCCCCCCCTCATAAATTTTTTGTAAAATCTACAGTTTTCATTTTAGAACCACAAAATTTGGTATACTATCTCATGGTACTCCAACTTAGACGGTACACCGTTTTGGGAACGAGTCAAGGCCCGGGGGTCAGAGCCCACCACGTACAAAATTTTCTTAAAAACTACTGTTTTCAATTCAGAACCACCAATTCTGGTATACTATCTCATGGTACTCTAACTTAGACGCTTGACGATTTTTTGAAGGGGTTGCAGCCCGGGGGGTAAGGGCCCCCTCATAAAAAAATTCGCAAAATCTACAGTTTTCAATTTAGAGCCACCAAATTTGGTATACTATCTCATGGTACTCTAACTTAGACGCTAGACGGTTTTTGGAAGGGGTTGGAGCCCGAGTGTAAAAGCCCCCCGTCATACAAAATGCGGTAAAATCTACAGTAATCAATTTAGAACCACCAAATTTGGTATACTATCTCATGGTACTCTAACTTAGACGGTTTTTGGAATAGGTCAAGGCGCGGGGGTAAGAGCCCCCACATACAAAAGTTTCGTAAAATCTATAGTTTTCAATTTAGAACCACCAAATTTGGTATCATGAAACTCTAACTTAGACGGGAGACGGTATTTGGAACGGGTCGTGGCGCGGTAGGTCAAAGCCCCCCCCTCCCCCACGTACAAAATTTTCGTAAAATATATCGTTTTCAATTTAGAACCACCAAATTTGGTATACTATCTCATGGTACTCTAACTTAGACGGTAGACTGTTTGGAACGGGTCAAGGCACAGGGATAGGAGCCTTCCCCCATGCAAATTTTTTTTTAAATCTGTTTCAGAACCACCAAATTTGGTGTCATGATATTCTAACTCAGCGGGAGACGGTTTTTGGAACGTGGCCCGGGGGGTCAGAGCTCCCCCCGTACAAAATTTTCTTAGAATCTACAGTTTTCAATTTAGAACCACCAAATTTAGTATGCTATCTCATGGTACTCTAATTTAGACGGTAGACGGTTTTTGGAATAGGTCAAGGCGCGGGTGGTAAAAGCCCCCACATACAAAATTTTCGTAAAATCTATAGTTTTCAATTTAGAACCACCAAATTTGGGATCATGAAACTCTAACTTAGACAAGAGCCGGTTTTTGCAACGGGTCAGGCCCGGGGGTCAGATCCCTCCCCCTGTACAAAATTTTCTTAGAATATGCTGTTTTCAATTTAGAACCACCAAACTTGGTATACTATCGCATGGTATTTTAACTTCGACTGTAGATGGTTTTTTGGAAAGGGTTGGAGCTCAGGGTTCAGAGCCCTCCCCCATAAAAAATTTCGTGAAATCTACAGTTTTCAATTTAGAACCACCAAATTTGGTATACTACATCATGGTACTCTAACTTAGACAGTTTTCGGAACGGGTCGGGGCACGGGGGTTTCATCCCCCTCCCCAATTTTTTCGTGAAATCTACAATTTTCAATTTAGAACCACCAAATTTGGTATACTATCTCATGGTAGTCTAACTTAGACAGCAGACGGTTTTTGGAACGGGACGGGCACTGGGTCAGAGCTCACCTCATAAAACTTTTGTAAAATCTACAGTTTTCAATTTAGAACCACCAAATTTGGTATACTATCTCATGGTGCTCTAACTTAAACGGTAGAGGGTTTTTTGGAACGGGTCAAGGCCCGGGGGTAAGTGCCTCCACATATAAAATTCTTCTTGACAAGTAGTCAGAAGCCAGCCCCTAGATCACTCCGCCGCCGTAGCGGAACACGTTGAAATGTATTTTTCATACGGCCCCAAACGCTCTTATGGACATACTAGATAGAACTGGACGCAAATAAATCATTAATATAATTTGTACTAGCAGGGACACCAGTTATTTGCCAGGTACATATTACTATTTGTAGAATCACCAAGTTCAGCGGGTGAAAGTTAATGAATGAAAAAGATATTCCTGCAATTTTCCAGTAAACTTATTTTAAATTTTTTGATTTAGTTAATTTAATTTTGCGGAACAAAAAAGAAATAAAAAGGAATGGGAATACTTACCTTCTAGGAGACATCTATAGAACTGCAGTACATCTGGCGTGTGCTTCTGTGAATCCCGCAACAAAGAAATGCAATGTACCTATGTGATGTCGATTGCTTTCGACTTCACATTGGCATTGATCATCGTTTTCTTACCGTTTTGAATTTTGAATATCTGGAACTCTCTATTTACTTTACATTATATTTCTTCCTGATGAGCCGTTCGTTGGTAGTGAAAGCTAAACTATATTGATTTGTGTTTTTAATACACCATTAAACGCATATTTTTGCACTTTATTGTTATCTACAGTCTCTAACTTAGACCGTAGGTTGGTTAGTTGGTTGGTTGATGGTTTATGGTGCAAGGCCCTCAAAGGGCCAAAGAGCGCTTTAGAACGTAGATAGGGTATTCTTAAGAGTAAAAAACGGAGCTTTTTATGAAAATATTGTTTTGGGGCTCCCTTGACCAGGGCCCCGACACTCTTCCAAAAACCGTCTACCGTCTAAGTTAGATAACCATGAGATAGTATACCAAATTTGGTAGTTTTAAATTGAAAACCGTAGATTTTACAAAATTTTTATGAGGGGGGGGGGGGGGGGGCTCTCACCCCGGGCTCCAACCTCTTCCAAAAACCGTCTAGCGTCTAAGTTAGAGTTTCATGATACCATATTTGATGGTTCTGAATTGAAAACTGTAGATATTACGAAAAACAAATTATGGGGGTGGGCGCTCTGACCGCCGGGCCTTGACCCGATCCAAAAACGGTCTACCGTCTAAGTTAGAGTACCATGAGATAGTATACCAAATTTGGTGGTTCTAAAGTGAAAACTGTAGATTTTACGAATTTTTTTATGAGGGGAGCTCTGACCCCCGGGCTGCAACCCCTTCCAAAAACGGTCTACCGTCTACGTTATAGTACCATGAGATAGTATACCAAATTTGGTGGTTCTAAAATTGAAAACTGTAGATTTTACGAAATTTCTGTGAGGCGGGGGGGGGGGTAACCCCGGGCTCTAACGCCTTCCAAAAAGCGTCTAGCGTCTAAGTTAGAGTTTCAGGATACCATACTTATTGGTTCTAAATTGAAAACTGTAGATTTTACAAAAAAAGTATTGGGTGGGGGGCTCTGACCCCCGGGCCTTGACCCGTTCCAAAAACGGTCTACCGTCTAAGTTAGAGTGCCATGAGATAGTATAACAGAATTGGTGGTTCTGAATTGAAAACTGTGGTTTTTAAAAATTTTTTGTATGTGTGGGGCTCTGACCTCCCGGCCCTTGACCCGTTCCAAAAACGGTGTACCGTCTAAGTTAGAGTACCATGAGATAGTATACCAAATTTTGTGGTTCTAAAATGAAAACTGTAGATTTTACGAATTTTTTATGAGGGAAGGGGGCTGTGACCCCCGGGCTCCAACCCCTTCTAAAAACCGTCTAGCGTCTAAGTTAGAGTTTCATGATACCAAATTCGATGGTTCTGAAATGAAAACTAGATTTCACGAAAATTTTGTATATATGTGAGGGGTGGGGGTGGGGTGGGGGCTCTGACCCCCTCCGGGCCTTAACCCGTTCCAAAAACCGACAACCGTCTAAGTTAGGGTACCATGAGATAGGATACCTGATTTGGTGGTTCTGAATTGAAAACTGTAGATTTTACAAAAATTTTGTATAGGGGGGGGGGGAGGTCTGACCAACCGGGCCCTGACCCCTTCCGAAAACCATCTACCGTCTAATATTTTTAGTGCCAAAGAAAAAGCGTTATATTCCTATTCTGTCTGAGTGTCCAAACTTTATAAATTTGATCAGGGAGCAAGACGTTCGAAATCGTTCGTTTTCCTGCATTCGTTTTGTATGTAACCAAAATCTGTAAACGCGACGAATTGACGTAGTCGACGAATTGAGGTAGTCGACGAATTTGTCCGCGACGAATTGACGCGCGATGAATTGACGCGCGATGAATTGACGCAGGCGACGAATCGTCGCAGTCGACGAATTGACGTATAACCGATTGGCTTAAGTTTGGTTTAAATATATCATCATCATCCTCATTGTCAACCATTATCAATCCACTGCTGGACGAAGGTCTCCCCAAGTTTCCTCCACAACGGTCTGTCTTGTGCCAGTCTCCTCCATGTCACTCCGGCATACTTTCGAATTTCATCCACCCATCTCCCATGTGGTCTTTTTCTGGGACTTTTCCTGTCACTTGGAATCCAATCTAAAATTTCGGCTGTCCATCGATGGTCTGTCCTTCTGGCAGTATGTCCAGCCCATTGCTCGTTCGTGATAGACGTAGTGTTGGTGGCTCCAATATTTTATGTGTTTTAGTGTGGAATACCTTGTCCCTCACTCACCTGTTGCGTGGCCCGGCTGTCTAAAGGTACTGTGTACGTTTTGAGCTACTTTTCCTGCGTTCTCACCCTCCTATTAGTTCATATTCATCCGTTTTCCTATCGTTTGCTCGTTTGTTTACGTTTGGAAGCTGCCAACATGGCGGCTTCCGGTATTTCGTTTTCATCTATGGGCGTGGCGGATGCACGTCACGTCACACTTCCCACGTCCATGGAAGTTAACATACTCTCGTCCTCAGATGTGTCTGCTCAGTTGCCTTCCCAGCTTTCTAGTACTCCTGCACCGGTGCCTTCACTGGACTTGGCTGCGCTTTCTTCTTCAGCTCCTGCATCTGTCTCGGTGCCCTCTTTGGGAACTACTGATTCTACTGCCTTGCCTTCGGCCTGTGCTTCTCTTCCCTCACAGCCTTCTGTGCCTGCCGGATCCGATCAGACTTCTCTTCCGAGGATGTCATTTGCCTCTAAAGTGCAACGAGGCGCTACTTCTACGTCCGATTCCTCTCAACCAGATGGTCTTTTGCAAGCAACACCTATTATTCAGGTATCCAACCACAAGGTGAAGGTAACGATTGATGACAATTCGCAGATTGGCCGTGAGTTCCATAACCTCCTGGATAGAGGTGTGCTCTTTCATGCTTTACCAAATACTCCATTGCCACGCTACATGGAAGCCCTCTCTGTACATGTGTCGTCTGCGTCCATTGCAGGAATTTCCGTACTCCTCGGGGTATTTTCGGTACAGTTCAATCACAAGGAAGATGCTGACTTTTTTTCTAGCTAACGGACTTTCGATTGGGACAAACCATCTCATCCCGTCGCCTCTTTCCAAGAGACCGGTGAACATCACGTTCTATCCTGTTCCACAGGAAGTGCCGGATACTGCACTTCCTCTCCTTGTCAGTCATGTTTGTAAAATTGTTGGCAAGGTCCGTCGCCTTTCTGACGCACCCCGCGGAACTCGATTTGCACATGCTACAGGACCTCGCCGTCAGTTATTGGTCGTCTTTCCCACCGAGAAAGCCTTGGCGGATTGCCCTACAGAAGCTACTGTTGAAATTGGCGCAAGAACGTACAGTTTCAAGATTTTCACTGCTCACTATTGTACACACTGTTTAACACAAAATCACACCACTGCCTCCTGTGACCGCGTTCGACGTGGACGTTCATCAAGTTCGCATCCCACTGCTGACCACATTGGTCTTTCTACTATCCCCACTACCGGTAGTTTGCCTGACGCGAATTCTTCGTTTCTCCGTCAGACGAACATTTCCGTCACGGACAATGCTGCCTTTCCTCCTCTCCCGACCCGTACGATTGTGCATCCACCTTCAAGATTGACAGAGTTGTCTTCGACTACAGATGTGTGTACAGCGGAGTGTTCCGATCCGGGTGTGTTGAGTGGTGGTTTGGCGGATCGGCCGTCTGGCTCTTCTCCTAGCCTCTCGGATATCGGATCTCCATTTACAACCTTGTCTACCATACCCTTGTTTCAACATCTTCCTGAAGCCTCGGCTGTTGTACCAGTCTCCACTAAGGCAGCTCAGCTACGTACTGCTTCTTCGGCGACGTTCGTTTCCTCGTCTCCTGACTTGGGAGGTGAGCCTGATCCACTAATGGATACATCCGCCTCAGCTACTTCTTCGAAGCGGATTGGAACTTCCACAGGCGCTGTAAAACAGAAAAAGTTAAAACAACTTTCTGTGCCACATTCTGAGGATTCATCTAGTATTCCCGAGGTTTCCGGTTCCGGTGTTTATCCACCTGATGTTTCTTCAAACAGTATGCTTCTCCGCTCAGGTCCTGTCAATCCTCTCTCTGATGCTGAGGTTCTACAGGCAGTTGATACGTTTCCTCCAGTTCCTGGCCCACTGTCCAGACAGCAACTTTTACGTCTTTTTCAACCTGCACGTACGATTGTTGGTTCTGAAGAATTCCTTCACTCACCTGATCTGGACCTGTATGCAGCGGTAACGCAATTCGAAGCTTATGTGTCACTTTTTAAATCTCTGTGTGCCACCGATCCTCGGTATCAGCCTTTTTTGAGACGTTACACGCGCCGTCTCGCCTCCTTGAAGGAGCTCGTTGAGAAGCATATATGTGATACCTTCTATCCGTTTACCGATGACCTTTAGCTCTCTTCCTCACACCGATTACTTTTTGTTCTCTCAATGCTAGAGGATTTGCGAACCCGTTCGCAGATTCCCTGGTTTTGCAGACTTAGTGCATGTTGATTCTGATGTTTTCCATGTGTGTTTTTACTGTGATTCACAAGTCATGTATTGTAAATTTGCTTTATTTGTGTGTTTGGCTGTGTTTCACAAGTAATGTATTTTAAATTTGCGATAATTGCGTGTTTTTGCTGTGTTTTCACAACTGATCGGTCTCGTTACTTGTGTGATCTCCTCATTATCTCATCATTATCTTATCTGTTGTTTCCTGAATTTGTGCCTGTTTTTAAATTACCTATAATTGTGAGTGTTTGCTGTGTTAGTGCTTTCCTCTATCGCGGATTATTATAGTGGTACGTTTGTTACCTTTGTTATTTTTATATAGTTGCTGAGGGTACTCCATGTTGTTTTGCTCTCTAACCACAATTCAGTTACGTTCGGTTGATTTATGATAGCATAGTACATTTCATGCATTTGTGCACATGTGTTATAGTGTTTGACATGCCGTTCGGTCTTTCATTGTTCGTGTGCATATTCATTTCCTTTCTGTGTAACGTTGTGCTGCATCGTGGATATACTTACTTTCCGCACTGTTGTTTTCTGTACTGCAGCTTTTAATGAATCTCCTATGTCTGTATTTCGTTATAGCAATAAACTGGGTACCATTATGGTACCCACAGTTACTAATACCATTGCCATTTCAGGTATTTAACTCTGATCATGATGTCTTCCACTCTTGTCATTTTTCGGATCCACGAGTTCCTCTTCTTATCTCTCCTGGTTACACCAAGCATGCACCTCTCCATGCTACTTTGAGTTGTCTGCAGCCTTTGTATGTCTCTTTTAGTTAAGGTCCACGTCTCTGCACCATACGTAAGCACTGGAAGGATGCATTGATCAAACACTTTTCATTTAAGACATAATGGCATATTGCTCTTGAAAATTATGCTGTTTCTTCCAAAAGCTCTCCAGGCAAGTTTTGTACGCCGATTAATTCCTTCATCAATGTGACCCTCACTTGATATCTGCTGTCCAAGATAAACGTACGTGTCTGTTATCTCCAGCTTTTCGCCATCAATGGATAAATCTTCATTTTTTGTAAAAGCATTGGACATCACTTTTGTCTTCTGAATGTTCATTTTTAATCCCACTTCTTTACTCTTGTCAGCAAGTTTCTGGATCATACTCTGTAGCTCTGATGGGGTAGTTGCAAAAATGATTACGTCATCAGCAAAACGAAGGTGGGTTAGATAATCTCCATTAATCTTTATTCCTTTGTTTTCCCAGTTCAGTGATTGAAAGACATTTTCCAATGTAGCATTAAAGAGCTTCGGAGATATGGTGTCACGTTGTCTCACTCCCTTTCCAATTTTTATGTGTGTTGTACTTTCAAACAGCCGAATCTTTGCACTTGCATTTCCATAGATGTTATTAATAATATTAATGTATGCATCTTCAATACCTCAGGATTTCAGAGCCATTGTAACTGCTGATGGTTTCACCGAATCATGGGCTTTTTCATAATCGATAAAAGCCATGCACATTTGAAGTTCATATTCCCTTGCTCTTTCAATTAGTTCTCTCAGTACGTGGATATGATCTATTGTGCTGTAGCCACTCCTGAAACCAGCTTGTTCTCTGGGTTGAGCCATGTCCAGTGTTACCTTCAAGCGGTGTGAAAGAACTTTAGTGAAGATTTTATAAACCACTGATAGGAGGCTGATAGGTCTGTAGTTCCTGAGATCCTCAATGTCATCTTTTTTATGTAGCAGGATCATTGTAGTATTGTTCTATTCCTCAGGAATCTTCCCTTCATTAAAGCATCGACTGAAAATTTGGGCAAGTACTCTTTCGATTTTTCCACTTGCTTCTTGTATGAAGTCTACAGTAATTCCATCTTCTCCTTTAGCTTTTCCCCGCTTCATGTTCTTGATTGCATGTGCAACTTCTGCTGGGAGAGCTGGAGGAACTCTGGTACTGCTGCCTTTCATGATGTCTGGAGTACATGTATCATCCCTTTCATATAATTTGGAGTAGAAATCTTTCACTCTTGTCAAAATTTCGACTCTATTTCTTGTTACAGAACCATCTTCTTTTCTCAGTGCCATAATCTGTTTTCTTCCTTTACTGAGATGTCCCTTTGCTATCTTTAGGCTTTGGTTGTTTTCAATTGCTTTCCTCACTAGTTCACAGTTGAATTTCCTTACGTCTTCAGTGATACGTTTTCGTACTGTCTTACATAGCTCTATATATTCCACTTTGGAAGCCACATCTTCTTTAGTTGTCCTCATCTCTCTTCTTTTTTGCATCAACCTTTTGGTTTTTCCTGATAATTTGTTCACATGCAACTTGTTCTTAGACCCAGCTCATTTTGTTGCTGTTTCCATAAGAGCTTTGGTTACTTTTCTGTTAACTTCAGAAATATCCACTTCTTCCGATGTTAGGCCTTCTAAAGCCGAGAATCTGTTCTTCAGTTCCAACTTGAAGGTATTATGGTGTTTTTTAAGGTTGGTTATGTCAATACATTTTGTTTGTCTTATGAGCTTGCCACGTTCGAGTTTAATGTTGAGGTGCATCTTACATCTCACCAATCTATGGTCACTACCTGTGTTGAACTTGTTTAGCACACTGCAGTCTTCTATGACGAATTTTTTGTTACACATAATAAAATCAATTTCACTTGTCGTCCTATTTGTATGTCTCCATGTCCATTTCCTGTGTGGCTTTTTCTTGAAAAAGGAGTTCAAGATGAAAAACCCTTCTGCCTCTGCAACCTCAACGAGAGTATTTCCACGCTGGTTTCTGTTGCCGTGACCGAATTTACCTACTGAAGTTTCATTCTCTTGCTGCTGCCCTATTTTTGCATTGAAATCTCCCATAATCATCTTCAAGTGTTGCTTACCTTTATTATTTAGATGACGAATTTCCTCATAAAATACTTCAATTTCTTCTTCAGGATGACTTGTGGTTTGTGCATAAGTTTGAATAATCTGAGCCTGGTATCTTCTCGAGAGTTGGATAAAGAGTCGTGCAGCTCTGGCAGAGGCACTTTCAACTTCTACCACTTTATCCTTCAGTTTCTTGTTTATTATAAATTCAACACCACTAGTTCTGCCAGTATCTGTCCCACGATAGTAGAAGAGATGTCCACTGTTCAGTTCAATGCGATCTTCTCCTTCTCGCCTTACCTTATTTAGCCCGACGATGTCCCACTTGATCCTTTGTAGTTCCTCTTCCAATTCAAGAAGCCTTGAATCAGAAGATAGGGATCGTCCATTATACGTAGCCAAGGTCAGCATCAGATGGCAGCCTAGTCCGGTCCTCCGGGGATTCTTAGCACCCTCTGCCTTCATGTCGCACTGGCCGCTAACTTGGCCAGGTACATTCTAGCTGACGGAGACTGAGGGCCAAGATTTAAGTTGTGAAGTCATTTTGGAGGGGTTTGGCCATAACTCTTCATGCTGGCCAAGCGGGTTGGTGAGTGTGGTGTAGCATTTCCTCTGATCCCGATGGTATAGTTATACCGCTATTGGCGGTCGTCAGAGCCTCTTTAGTGGGAACAGGATGCACCACGAGAAGGCGGGGTTTGACATTTGTCAAGGAGAGGCTGTGATGTTAAGCATCACCTGATCTTACATCCCTTAATTATATATATATATATATATATATATATATACTAAAGAGCAAAACTGAAGACTAAGGAAAAAATTTTAGAATTTAAAACGAAGGGTGCAAAATAACCTGAAAATCAAAACGCGCAACGCAGCAGTTTTGAAAATTCAGAATTCACATTCTATAAAGAAGATACCTAAGCAAAAAATTACATATATAATTTTGACTCACACCTAGTACAACATAGAAAAGGTTATGTATCTACCTGTGTGATCAAAAGGAAAAAAGATAAAAAAATAAAATAAAACAACTGAATGTAGAAGGTGTCGAGAATACTGAGCCTTGGCTTTATCAAGGACCAGCAAAAACTCTGCATTTTCTCACTTCCACAAAGACCTAGTTGGAAATGGGTTTCTGCAAGGCCATAGATGCAAGTAACATTCCCACCTAAAATAGTTTAAAAAATATATATATAAGTCATGTCCTCCTTAAAGTTGCATGACCTAGCACTTTAGTTAACAATTTCGCTTGCATCCATTAACCTTCCTGGCCCGACCCATACTCTTCATCTGTTACTATTAAACAGAGAGAAGAAGATTAAAGAGAACTCAAGCTGTGAGAGTGACATAATAATTAGAAATGATTTTCAGCCATAACGAAATTCCAAGTTCGTTTGAGAGAGAATTTAAACCTGAAAAACAATGCAAAAGAAATCCAAATTTTACATTGCAATTAAAAAAGGAAATGTTAATTTATAACGAACAGATTTTTGAAAGAAAACTTGAGTCTAAAAACCCTACTCTACAACTTATGACAGCACGAAAACGAGAATAAGTTAAAGACAATAATTAACTAAAGAAAACTTTGTGAAAGTTATATACCTTAAACAGTTAGTTGCAATATGTACAAAGTATTTCAGCAGTGCTTTAAGTGCATAATTAATTAGTTATTAAGAACTTAACTACTTTGAAAAAACAGCGCATAGACAGCGCATAGAAAAGGAACAAGCTAAGCCATCTTCTGTTCCTAGGAACCCCAAAAGACGCTCAAAGTTACAAAGAAAAGAAAGAGTTAAAACCCGCAAAAATGTTAACAGACAAACCAATGCCTAAAAGCTGAAAAGCTAAAAAACGACAGAGAAAAGGTACATGAAGTACAAACATTGAACTTATAAAACCTAGAACCCAAAAACAAGGAAGAGAGCTTACCTCTTGTGTTACAAAAACTTTTCTCCTCACAAGAGAAGAACATGGCTGACCTCTTCCGCCACTCCCTAGACGCTGGGGGGCAGTGAGGGTGGGGCTGATGGCCTCCTCATACAGCAAGAAACCAACGCGCGGAGATTTTAACCAGAGAAAAAAAAATATATATAAACTTAAGACTGTGGATCTGTATGATCAGAAAGAGCAGAATTAACGCTCCAGAATACATGAGAAATATTATAAAATACACGAGCAGTTTATTTAATAATCTTTGCATGTATTAAATCACCTTAGTGAGCTTCTATAGATTAATCAGAATCTTATTAATTTTAATGTTGGTTTTACTATTTTTAGTATAGCTATCCTAGTGATGAATAACTAGTTTTCTTTTTTATTTGTTTTTATTTTCTTTTATAAACAGATTTTTAAGCTTTTTTTGTGATTTTGTTTATATTATTTAATTTTTTGTTTTAATAGGACCGTCATATCCATAGCACTAAGGTTCCTTTAGGTAGTTAATAGGCATCCTCTAGCCAACTTCCTTACGGCTTTGATTGGTCAGAATCATATTATTAACTGTGTAGAAAATTAAAGCAGATCTGCCAACCTTACTCTTTTATTCAGAATAATTTTTCTTAAAGTTCTTTTGATGAAAGAAGAAGGAATTTCGTTCTCTAGAAAACTTTCTAATAGTATATTAATGTGGTAATTGAAGTCCAAATTGTTGCTGCAAATTCTTGAAATTCTTAGGACCTGAGAAATTAGTACATTCTCAATTACTTTGGTTGAAATGTTATTATTCCAGTGTAGATATTTAATTACTTTGAAAGGAAAATTAACTCTTTTATCATAGAGGCTAATAGATGGGTTACCTCTGTCGAGCTTAATGCTTAAGTCTAGGAACTCAAGTTCCTGATTACTGTGGTTGGTTTTACATAAGTTAAGAGAGCTAGGATAGATATTCTCAAAATCACTCTCTATAACTTCTGAATTATTGATACACAGCAGATCATCAATATATCTAAAAGTGTAAAGGTAGTTATCTGAGCAGGTGGGGTGATTTTTAATGAATTTATATTCCTTAAAGAACAGGAATAGATTAGCGATATGCGTGGACGTTGATGTTCCCATTGGAATACCGTTCACTTGCTTATAGAGAGTATTATTATATAAGATATGGTTATTTATTATGCAGCAATTGAGATAAGAGTTCCAAGTTCCTACATCAACAAATTGGTTAAGTTTAAATTCTGCATACAGCTCTTTAAAGGTAGTGATTATATCTGATAGAGGCAGATTAGTATATAGGTTTTCAAAATCATAACTATTAATATCTAGGGGACAAACTTTGAGTATAGTAGAAATTACTTCTGCATTATTATTAATTATCCAAAAATCTCTGTACATCAAGTTAGAACAGTTTCTAATGTGTTTCAAAACCTTCTTTAAGACATCTTCAAAAGCAAGATCTATTTTCTTTTTTATGACTCCTTACTCCACTAGCTATGAACCTGAACTTCACAGAATCCTTATGAAACTTAACCGTTGCAAAAAGAAATGGAAATTCAGGCTCATATCTTCTAGTTTGTGGAATTTTAAGTTTCTTGAAGAATGCCTTAAACCGATTTTCTAACTGCTTGGTAGAATAACTTACGGGCTCGTATGTTACTCTATTATTGAGTTCCATAGTTAACAATTCAAAATAGAACTTCTTACAGATAATTGCAAAATTATTGCTAGCTTTATCCGTAGTGGTAAAAATAAATTGGTCTTGCAGTTTGGAGAGTGACCTTTTAGCTTCTCCAGAGAAAAAGAGATTTCTGTCGAAACAAAAGTCCAGACCTGCCAACTCACCGGTGAAGCTATTGATTATATTATATTTCCATTCTGCGAAGGCCTCAATAGGCTGATTGTACGTTAAACTGGTTTTTACGATGTACTTATTTACATCTTGAGTGAAGCTCTCAAGAATCCTTTCTTTGGAAATTGTGAAGGAAGGTCTGAATTTAGAGCCATACTCTAATAAATTCCTAAGCTTTTCATTTTCAACAAAACTCAAGTTTCCGGTGATAATATGGTTGTAATTCTTATCATAGTGAACTGTTTCTTTATGTTCATCACAAGAACAAGTAGTAATTACAGGAATGTAGCTCGAAGAATTAAGTTTGTAGTTTTTAACTATTGACCCTAAGGTCTTAACATATTTAAAACTTACAATAGACTGGTGCCTGTGGATGGGAAAAAAAAATTGCATTATTGTAGAACAGCTTCCTTACATTGAGATTATCGTAGGCTTTATTTAGGGACCTGATGGTAACAAAATTACTGGAAAATTCTTTAAGAGAAATTTTATCTTTAAGAATATGTTTAAGAATGTCCAGAACTAAAGCAAAAACATGCTTATCAACATGGTCAGCAGTTTCATTCCAGAATTCGAAAAAACATTTAAGGACAGAGTGCTTGAAGGACTTGAGAATTTTGTAAGTATTTTTAACAAAATTAGTGCCAGTTTTAAAGCTTTCCAGAGTTTTTAGCAAGTTAGCAAAATCAACTTTGCTTGATGTGCGAAATAACCTCTGTCCTCTATTACCTCTAGAGCAGCTCTTATTATTAACAAGAAAGAAGAGTTCACGAATTGAAAATTTATGCTGATTATGCTTATTGTCAGATAGAGAGGAATTAAGGCCATAGGGATAAAGAGACTGATGCTGCAAAATTTCAAGGGATTCAGTTTCTAGCCGAGCATAGAGGTCAGGGATAATATGTAGTACCTCCTACATTCAGTTGTTTTATTTTATTTTTTTATCTTTTTTCCTTTTGATCACACAGGTAGATACATAACCTTTTCTATGTTGTACTAGGTGTGAGTCAAAATTATATATGTATTTTTTTGCTTAGGTATCTTCTATGTTGTATTAGGTGTGAGTCAAAATTATATATGTATTTTTTTGCTTAGGTATCTTCTTTATAGAATATATATATATATATATATATATATCCACGTTGAGCCTTTATCCGTGAAAACAAAGAGACATACTTAATGTATGAGTTGCACACTTCCAATCGCATCAGAGAAAGACTAAAGGAGCTGCTCAAACTCGCATCTAAAGGCGTCATTGCACAGCCCACACTAGCGAATGAAGCACTGTCGCACCCTCTCGTAGACTCCAGGTGTGGTGTTGTTTTTGTCCGCAGCAACAGCTATTCGCCCAACGAGATCTTCCAGGGGAGTCCAAAGGTGTCTCGTACGCCAATGTCTTCATGTTCTTCCAGTAGAAGAAGCCCAGTGGATTATGGTTCGGGGAGCGTGGAGGCCAAGCCACAGGTCCACGGCGTCCAATCCACCGCCCGGGATACATCGCATTTAGGATGTATCGGACCTCGGTGGCAAAGTGTACTGGGGCCCCATCATGGATAACCACATATCCCTCCTTGTGGTGAGCGCAACCTCCTGCAACAGACCGGGAAGCACTTGCTCCAGGAACACACGGTACGCTGCTGGTCAGCCGTGTACGTCAATTCTCATGTGATGTTCACACGGTAATATCACTGAACGGGTTCGGCTGCGTTTTTAAATGCTTGCTCCTCATCGTCTACACGCATGCATCGCACCTGATTTGCATCTTGTGCTTCTCATGCACTGGTTGGAACTCCGTGTGCCTGCTGGACATTTTTCGAACGTGCCCTTTTCTGGCACTAGGAGTGGAATGCGGCCCTAGGTTCCATTGCAAATATTGTTTGCATTGATGTGCACTCTTACCCCCTTTTGTTTTGTTGAAGGAGTTTACAATCACCCTGTATATATATATATATATATATATATATATATATATATATATGGCGAAGTGGTCTAAACGCTGGCTTCTGACCATCCGTCTGAGATGTGTTCGGATTTGAATCCCGGTGAGGTATGGATGCTGTGTTCGTCTTACGGCACTGGCTCTCTCCTTTCCCAGTAACCAGTGGCCTTAAATTTGGGACGGGCGACTGTTTATAGCCCATCGAGTTGCTCACATGGGTTGTTACCCCCCCCCCAAAAAAAAAATATGGCGTGTCTGAATAGTTGAGAACTTCGTTGGAGACAAAGGAGTTCTCAACTTGTTTAGAAACATGCTATTTTGAAGAAGTTTTTTTTTACAGAGCTAAAAATGTAAAACTTGGAAAGGTAAATGGATGTCATATTTTTAGAGGTTTTTTTCTTATATCTGTCTTTATTTTCTTAGCATTACAAAACGATTGCTTTTTTGTGCAGTTATTTAACAGGCGTTAACAAAGGCATAAAATTCATTGCTGAAGCATTAGGTTCCATTTAGTTTTTGATATTGATCACAAAGTCAATATCACAATTATTGTTCATTATTTTTTTGCGAAACAGTTAATGCAATACTTTTAATCAACGCGAAGGTTAGAGTGCTTTGCTGAACTTAGTTTTGCCTTAATTATATTGATTTTAAATTAAGTTGTGCTGCACACAAGCCAAATATTTGAACTGGTCGCATTTGAATCCTTCTCAAATTGAAATATGCTGAGTTAACTAAACAAAGGTGGAGTGAATAGGAAATTAAACTGCTTTAAAAGTAAAAACTCGCTTCTTCCGATTTCGTTTTTCATCAACAAGATCACGTTTTTGTTCTATTTCAATTTTTTTCTCGAGAAAAACTGAAAAGTCATGAATAAGCAACCCTTACAAATGGAAAGTAAAGTTACCAACACTTGTTAATCAACTGATATCTCGACCATCACAGAGTAACGCATTTTTTCCGCCTTGTTTGATTAGAATTTTGGCTAATAAAATAGACATATCTATCAGCGATAATTTCTCCTATACGCTGAGATTTCAACACAAATTCCGTTTCTAACTGTGAGATGGAAGACAGAAATGTCTTCTCTCCGAGATTTAACAAAGAATAAGAAAGCCGTGAAGGATATTCTTCGTACGAGAAGTGGGGAGATGAACACTAAGTTATTTATGGCAAACATTAAATCGCAGAAATTATATTTGCAGCTTGATGTCTTGTTTATTTAAAGTCATGTTCTCCTAACTATGGCGGCTCGACTATTTTTTCTTTCACCGGGGAAATTCTCCGGCATAATTTATTGGACAAACTGAGAGATGAGACAGACAATGAACAAATTTCTTTAGTTGCTGCTTCGAATTACCCTACAACATTATGCACCTTGCTAAACTGCAGGAGAATCTCTAATCTTTTTCTTGTTTATTTCTCAGTCTTGCAAAAAATAAAATTCTCTGTATTTCAAGTTGGTAGTTTCCCGTGGATATTCTTTATCATTTAGCCTTTCCGGTTTTTTTTTCATTCTTCCTTTTTTGGCATCAGAATCATATGCGCGATTCGTGAAAAACGGCAGAAACCACCATTTAAAGTGTTTTTTTTTCAAAAAATACCGTAATTTTATTAAATAATTAACGTTTTTATCAGAGGAGAGAAGCTGACCCTATATTAAAAGCATTTATGCGAATATGAAAAAGACAAGCACATAGAATTTATAGGTTATGCACCCGACAGCCTGCTGACGATAAATGCATGCCACTTGTTACGTGCATAAAAACAGATTCAATCGAGGGGTGTTTGCTATGAAGTTTCAGCTGTTTGTGTCTATGAAGTTTCAGGGTGTTTGCTATGAAGTTTCAGCTGTTTGTGTAGCATTCATGCTCAATCATTTCTGATGATGTCATTAAATTTCGGTAAGAATGTACATAAAAAAATAGAGAAACCCTGAACTTTGGAAATTGATAATCGGTATACAAAGGGGCATCAATTTTTACAAGCATACGAAGAGTTGTTGCATTGAATCGTTCACACTGTATGTACACTGAAGTGCGAGAAAAACTGGTACAGACGAGCTTATGCAAAATACATAACAACGTCACCTATGCGCGTACTCGGTTGCGTCCGCCAGTGCGTATATAAAGCGATAGACATCTTTGCCAGCTGTCAGAGCTGTTTTCGGCATGAGAATGACAAGTAATAACGACTTAAGCGATTTTCAATGCGTTATCATAGTTGGCGCTCGTGAGATGGGCCATAATATTTTGGAGGTAGAAACGAAGTTCGGATTTTCACGGATTACCATTGCAAAGGTGTACCATGACTACAAGAATTCCGGCAAAACCTCCAACCTACGATACCAGTGTGGCCGTAAAAAGACATTGGGTGAACGTGACCATCGTCGGTTGTCAAGAATCGTTTCACGCGATAGGCGTGCAACATTCTCGCAAGTATAATCGGAATTCAATGATGGAGCCTCAACAACCATCAGCGTCCGGACTGTGCAGCGTACCCTGCACAATATGGGCTTTGGGAGCCGACGCCCAACTCGAGTCCCCTTGATGGGTGCACGACACAGAGCTATGCGCCTCGCTTGGGCACGGCAACACCGCCACTGGACACTTGATGACTGGAAACAAGTAGCCTGGTCGGTCGAGTCGCGTTTCCAACTGTATCGGGCAAATGGAAGGATTCGTGTGTGGCGCAAACCCCATGAAGCCATGGATCCCGCCTGTCAACAGGGAACTGTACTGATTGGTGGAGGGTCCGTAATGGTATGGGGTGTGACCTGCCAACACTATGTGCATATCCTTTCTGACGAGGTACACCCGTTCATGTCCTGCATTCATGCTGATGGGTTGGTCCTGTTCCAACAGGACAATGCACCTCCACACAAGTGCCGGGACCCCACATTGTGGTTAGAGGAGCATTCATCTGAGTTTGGGGTGTTGCCATTCCCACCCAAGTCCCCAGATCTGAACTTGATAGAGCAGATTTGGGATGCCATGCAACGCGCTTTCGATCACAGGAATCCGAGACCTGGGAATACACCCGAATTGTGGAACGCTCTGCAGGACGTATGGTGTGCATTGCCTACAGCATATTTCCAGAAGCTAGTGGAGTCCATGCCCCGTCGTACTTCTCCCTTGGGGGACCTACCAAGTAATTAGATAGGTATACCAGTTTTTCTGGCACTTCAGTGTATATCATGCACGCTAACTATCAATTTAACTACGAGTGAGTTCATAACTTAACCCTTTAAGCGGCTGGAACGAATTAACTCGGGTTAGTAAAATGAGCTGAGCCGGGACTCACCTCTCCTCTCTTTACGGGCTTGGCCATCGTTTTTGTGACGTCACGCTAAGCGACGGAGTTGTGAACCGAGAAGGTTACAGCACTATATGTTTCTGGGCATTCAATCGTACTTAATGCTTGAAGGAACAGCTTAATAGAGTCCATATTTTAGTATTCTGGAAATTATTGCGTGAGATAGCAGTTCCACCGAAATTTGAAAAAAAAGAAAAAAGAGAGAAAAAAATTGCTTTTGTTTAACGTCTCTCACGAATTACGCTTTCTCGCTGTTTCTGTTCTGTTCTAGTATAAACGGCTATACCAAAAAATTGTGTTAATGCAGTTTTAAACAGACGCAGAAAATAACTGCAACGCAATCTGTTAGTACGTTGACGTACTGTTACATTGCAATTTGCGTCTATAAAAGAAAAACTGGCGAAAAATTAATAAAACAGCATCCGAAATTGCGCTTTTAGATCCTAATTTTTTCTGATCAAATAACATTGCTTTCATCCAAAAAAATAATAAATTTGAAGAGGCAAATTGTTCCAAAATTAATATTCTGCGAATATGAAAAGGTAATTCACAATGTAGAAAAATCATGCTAATGATGCATCAGGTCATGCAGAAATGAATAAAAATTGGGCAAGGCCAACTATATACTAAGTTATTACTGAGAACGTATTTGAGAAAGAAAGTCGCAAAAAAAAAAAAAAAAAGAAAAAGAAAGAAAAATGCTAATAATGCTACTACAGTTTATATTTATGTGTGGTTTTAACAACTTAGCCTTTCCCCTTCCCTAGTCTATTTTGAAATTGAAGGAATTAGAGATACAATCTTACTATTTATCTGCAAAATGTTGCAGGGCATACAGATATAAATAAAAAAGTTTTGAGGCTGCCAAATAGACTAAATTAATACTGAGAATGTGTAACTCTCAGCACAATGTAATCACAGAAATAAATAAATGAAAAACAAAGTTACCTTGCTCTGATCCCCCCCGTAATTACGAACATGTTTTAGAACATGCATACTTGCTAATTTTTCCCACACATGAAATGAAAATTGAAAATATATAAAAACGAAAATTGAAATATATTTATTTGCATGGGGTTTAGGGTAGTTAAACTAGAGTTAGGATTTAGATCCCCTGTAATGATGATTATCAAATGTATTTGCCAGAATTTCGAGATCTATATTCCCATTTCTCTACAACTTAAATCTTGGCCCTCAGTCTGCGGCAGCTGGAATGTACCTAGCCAAGGCAGCGGCCAGTGCGACATGAAGGCAGAGGGTGCTAAGAATCCCCGGAGGACCGGACTAGGCTGCCATCTGATGCTGACCTTGGCAACGTACAATGGACGCTCCCTATCTTCTGATTCAAGGCTTCTTGAATTGGAAGAGGAACTACAAAGGATCAAGTGGGGCATCGTCGGGCTGAGTGAGGTAAGGAGAAAAGGAGAAGATCTCATTGAACTGAAAAGTGGACATCTCTTCTATTATCGTGGGACAGATACTGGCAGAACTAGTGGTGTTGGATTTATAATAAACAAGAAACTGAAGGATAAAGTGGTAGAAGTTGAAAGTTCCTCTGACAGAGCTGCACGACTCGTTATCCAACTATCGAGAAGATACCAGGCTCAGATTATTCAAACTTATGCACCCACCACAAGTCATCCTGAAGAAGAAATTGAAGAATTTTATGAGGAAATTCGTCATCTAAATAATAAAGGTAAGCAGCACTTGAAGATAATTATGGGAGATTTCAATGCAAAAATAGGGCACCGGCAACAGAATGAAACTTCAGTAGGTAAATTCGGTCACGGCAACAGAAACCAGCGTGGAAATACTCTCGTTGAGTTTACAGAGGCAGAAGGATTTTTCATCTTGAATTCCTTTTTCAAGAAAAAGCCACACAGGAAATGGACATGGAAACATCCAATTGGGACGACAAGTGAAATTGATTTTATTATGTGTAACAAAAAATTCGTCATCGAAGACTGCAGTGTGCTAAACAAGTTCAACACAGGTAGTGACCATAGATTGGTGTGATGTAAGATGCACCTCAACACTAAACTGGAACGTGGCAAGCTCATAAGACAAACAAAATGTATTGACATAACCAACCTTAAAAAACACCATAATACTTTCAAGTTGGAACTGAAGAACAGATTCTCTGCTTTAGAAGGCCTAACATTGGAAGAAGTGGATATTTCGGAAGTTAACAGAAAAGTATCCAAAGCTCTTATGGAAACAGCAACAAAATTAGCTGGGTCTAAGAACAAGTTGCATGTAAACAAATTATCAGGAAAAACCAAAATGTTGATGCAAAAAAGAAGAGAGATGAGGACAACTAAAGAAGATGTGACTTCCAAAGTGGAATATATAGAGCTATGCAAGACAGCACGAAAAAGTATCACTGAAGACGTAAGGAAATTCAACTGTGAGCTAGTGAGGAAAGCAATTGAAAACAACCAAAGCCTAAAGATAGCAAAGGGACATCTCAGTAAGGGAAGAAAACAGATTATGGCTCTGAGAAAAGAAGATGGTTCTATAACAAGAAATAGAGGCGAAATTTTGACAAGAGTGAAAGATTTCTACTCCAAATTATATGAAAGGGATGATACATGTACTCCAGACATCATGAAAGGTACCAGAGTTCTTCCAGTCCTCCCAGCAGAAGTTGCTCATGCAATCAAGAACATGAAGCGGGGGAAAGCTCCAGGAGAAGACGGAATTACTATAGACATCACACAAGAAGCAAGTGGAGAAATTGAAACAGTACTCGCCCAAATTTTCACTCGATGCCTTAATGAAGGGAAGATTCCTGAGGATTGGAACAATGCTACAATGATCCTGCTACATAAAAAAGGTGACATTGAGGATCTCAAGAACTACAGACCTATCAGCCTCCTATCAGTGGTTTATAAAATCTTCACTAAAGTTCTTTCACACCGCTTGAAGGTAACACTGGACATGGCTCAACCGAGAGAATAAGCTGGATTCAGGAGTGGCTACAGCACAATAGATCATATCCACGTACTGAGAGAACTAATTGAAAGAGCGAGGGAATATGAACTTCCATTGTGCATGGCTTTTATCAATTATGAAAAAGCCTTTGATTCGGTGAAACCATCAGCAGTTACCACGGCTCTGAAATCCTGCGGTATTGAAGATGCATACATTAATATTATTAATAACATCTATGAAAATGCAAGTGCAAAGATTCAGCTGTTTGAAAATACAACACACATAAAAATTGGAAAGGGAGTGAGACAAGGTGACACCATATCTCCGAAGCTCTTTAATGCCACATTGGAAAATGTCTTTCAATCACTGAACTGGGAAAACAAAGGGATAAAGATTAATGGAGATTATCTAACCCACCTTCGTTTTGCTGATGACGTAGTCATTTTTGCAACTACCCCATCAGAGCTGCAGAGTATGATCCAGGAACTTGCTGACAAGAGTAAAGAAGTGGGATTAAAAATGAACTTTCAGAAGACAAAAGTGATGTTCAATGCTTTTACAAGAAATGAAGATTTATCGATTGATGGAGAAAAACTGGAGATAACAGATACGTATGTTTATCTTGGACAGCAGATATCAAGTGAGGGTCACATTGATGAAGAAATTAATCGGCGTACAAAACTTGCCTGGAGAGCTTTTGGAAGAAACAGCATAATTTTCAAGAGCAATATGCCATTATGTCTTAAAAGAAAAGTGTTTGATCAATGCATCCTTCCAGTGCTTACGTATGGTGCAGAGACGTGGACCTTAACTAAAAGAGACATACAAAGGCTGCAGACAACTCAAAGAAGCATGGAGAAGTGCATGCTTGGTATAACCAGGAGAGATAAAAAGAGGAACTCGTGGATCCGAAAAATGACGAGAGTGGAAGACATCATGATCAGAGTCAAATCCCTGAAATGGCAATGGGCTGGACATACTGCCAGAAGGACAGACCATAGATGGACAGCCGAAATTTTAGATTGGATTCCAAGGGACAGGAAAAGACCCAGAAAAAGACCACATGGGAGATGGGTGGATGAAATTCGTAAATATGCGGGAGTGACATGGAGGAGACTGGCACAAGACAGACCGTTGTGGAGGAAACTTGGGGAGACCTTCGTCCAGCAGTGGATTGATAATGGTTGACAATGATGATGATGATGATTCCCATTGTTAGTGAGGCACACAGGAAGAACATATTCATTAATTAGCTACTACAAACATAGCATATTTTCTTTTCTCTGACTTGTTATATAAGCAGTGATTTTTCAACTTGGTGAGTAGTTATTTATAAATACAGAAGCGCACTTTAGTTCCAGTTCAAATTTGGTTTGATTACATTTTGAACATTTTCCGTTTGCCACATTAGAAAGAACTTCTTTGCCGCTAATTTTTTTAACAAAAATTTGACATTTTGTACATGGAGTAACTGCTCACAATCATTAGTCAAAAAGAATTTAAATAATTTGAAGCAAATGATCAATTGGCGCAGTGGTCTAAGCGATGGCCTCTGATCATTCGTCCGAAAGGGGTCCGGGTTCAAATCCCGGTGGGGCATGGATGTTGTGTTTGTCTTACGGCACTGGCTCTCTCCCTTCCCTGGAACCAGTGACCCTAAATTAGGGACGGGCGACTGCTTATAGCCCATTGAGTTGCTCACGGTGGTCGTTAAACCTCCAATAAAAAAAAAATGATCAGTATTTTCACAATGTCTTCAGTTACCTATGGACGGTGCCCGTCGCTTAGCTTGACGTCACAAGCAAGTTCTTAATCCGGTGGGCAGGCCGGTAAACATAGAGAGGAGGAGGAGTCCCGGGGGCACCAGCTGAGCCGCCCGGTGGCGCAGTAGTCTGAGCGATGGCCTCTGATCATTCGTCCGAAAGGGGTCCGGGTTAGAATCCCAGTGAGGCATGGATGTTGTGTTTGTCTTGCGGCACTGGCTCTCTTCCTTCCCTGGAACCAGTTACCCTAAATTAAGGACGGGCGACTGCTTATAGCTCATTGAGTTGCTCACGGTGGTCGTTAAACCTCCAACCAAAAAACCAAAAAAAAAAAAAAAAGAAAAAGAGCTGAAGTTACACCCAAGAGGTAAAACATTATAACCAGCGCGTCTTTATGTAAATCGAATCAACTGAAGGTAAACGACGGTGCGTGTAAAGGTCTTCAAACGGTATAAATAACACCTGATACTGAGCTCTGTTAATCAAGGTTATTTTTGATCTTAAGATGGGAAAGACAACCAACCTGCTTAAGCGAGTTTGACAATGGCAAAAATTGTAATGGCCAAACGACTGGGTTAGAGCATTTCAGAGACGGCAAGGTTTGTGGGCCAGACGACTGGGTTAGAGCATTTCAGAGACGGCAAGGTTTGTGGGCCCGATGACTGGGTTAGAGCATTTCAGAGACGGCAAGGTTTGTGGGCCCGATGACTGGGTTAAAGCATTTCAGAGACGGCAAGGTTTGTGGGCCAGAAGACTGGGTTAGAGCATTTCAGAGACGGCAAGGTTTGTCGGCCAGACGACTGGGTTAGAGCATTTCAGAGACGGCAAGGTTTGTGGGCCCGATGACTGGGTTAAAGCATTTCAGAGACGGCAAGGTTTGTGGCCCAGAAGACTGGGTTAGAGCATTTCAGAGACGGCAAGGTTTGTCGGCCAGACGACTGGGTTAGAGCATTTCAGAGACGGCAAGGTTTGTGGGCCCGATGACTGAGTTAAAGCATTTCAGAGACGGCAAGGTTTGTGGGCCAGAAGACTGGGTTAGAGCATTTCAGAGACGGCAAGGTTTGTCGGCCAGACGACTGGGTTAGAGCATTTCAGAGACGGCAAGGTTTGTCGGCCAGACGACTGGGTTAGAGCATTTCAGAGACGGCAAGGTTTGTGGGCCAGAAGACTGGGTTAGAGCATTTCAGAGACGGCAAGGTTTGTCGGCCAGACGACTGGGTTAGAGCATTTCAGAGACGGCAAGGTTTGTGGGCCCGATGACTGGGTTAAAGCATTTCAGAGACGGCAAGGTTTGTGGGCCAGAAGACTGGGTTAGAGCATTTCAGAGACGGCAAGGTTTGTGGGCCAGACGACTGGGTTAGAGCATTTCAGAGACGGGAAGGTTTGTGGGCCAGACGACTGGGTTAGAGCATTTCAGAGACGGCAAGGTTTGTGGGCCAGACGACTGGGTTAGAGCATTTCAGAGACGGCAAGATTTGTGGGCCAGACAACTGGGTTAGAGCATTTCAGAAACGGCAAGGTTTGCGGGGTGCTCACGGTCGGTCGTAGTTAGTAGTATCAGAAAGTGGTCCGAGGATGGAAGAATCACGAACCGCCGGCAACGTCTGGACCAACCACGGCTCATCGATGCCAGAGATGAGCGAAGGATAACCTGTATGGTACGAGCCAACAAAAGAAAAACTGTGGCGCAACTATCTGGTAATTTGAATGCTGGTGGCGGGAGTAATGTGTCACACAACACACAATACATCAAACCCTACTGAAAATAGGGCTGCGTAGTTGCAGATCGCTCCGAATTCACATGCTCGGTTCACCGTCAGAAGTGCTTACAATGGAACCCGAGCATCAAAACTGAACCATGAATGATTGAAAGAAGGTCGTCTGGTCTGATAAATCTCGTTTCTTGTTGCACCATGAGGACATGTTCATCCACCTAGGAAAGTGTTGGCACGAGGGTGCACCGTGGGACGAAAACAAGCAGGTGGGGGAAGTGTAATGCTCTCAGCAATGTTTTGCTGAAAAACCCTGATTCCAGTCATTCATGTGCAAGAAACTATGACGTTAACGATATTCCCCTCTAGGAGCGCCTTCTTTCAGAAGGACAATGCTATACACTGCCCGTATTATTCGACAATGGTTCGAAGAACACGAGGAAAACTTTCAGATATTGCTCTGGCCTTCAAGTTCCCCAGATATCAATCCAATTGACCATCTGTAGTTTGTTTTGGAACAGCAAATCCGATCTGCGGCGAATCAACCGTGTAACTTACGAGAGTTAAAGGATCTGCTGGTAAAGTGTTGGTTTCAGATACCACAACACCTTTCAAATCTTGTAGCGTCCGTGCCTTACCAGCTAAGAGCTGTTTTGGTGGCACGTGGAGGACCAACGTGATGTTTGGCATGTGGTCATAATATTTCGACTCTCAGACGAGATTACCACTGTCGAAGAAGTAGGCCGGACGAGCCTGGAGCGAGCAAACCTACGCATGAGAAAGCATTATTTTCTCCTCAGCTTTGTTATTCGAAGTGGTCATTCAGGGAAATAATTGACACTAATCCTCTTTGAGTGATTGCTTGCTAAAAGGGCTGTAACAATGTCAGTCAACCAAAGAATGGATTTGAGGGATTTGTTTCTGCGCAGACATGTAGTGGCCATGTCAAGAAGACTATACTTTTCCCATCAAACCTTGTATCTTGCAGCAGCGAATAAAGGACTTGATGAGAGCGCTTATCATCCCTGAAAGCTTTATGGACGACAATGCTCAGATGATGGGGAAAGGAACTGTTTTGCCGTAGGTTTCTTAAAACTTGGTCGGCTATGAGAATATTTCTATTCGGAAGCGTCAAAAATTTTGGATACATTTGGTTCACTTAAAGGGGTAAGCTAACGATGCACCCGCATATAAAAATAAGTCTGTCAGTCCTATAATTTGAGTGAATATCACAATAATTAAAAATCAGTATGTCGGAACTGATTCACTTCTTTTCAGTGACGGTTTTATTCGGATTCCTGTGTTTTCTGCAATGAAACATGACGAGATATTTAAAAATATTGTAACGACTTTGGGGTACGGTAATGAATTCGATTATCAGGTTTTGCGAGGCGTGGGAACAGCATCAATTATTGGTTGAAAATTAACAGCTAGTGGTTTCCCGCATTGGAAAAGAGAAGAAGAGATAAGGGTACCTTTTCTTGGAAGGGAGAAATCTTAGCCTGGTGTGGGGAACGCGATGCGTCGCCCCCTAAGTGCGTGTCGGTCAAGTTGTGTGACCGCGTAAGTGTCAGATGGTAGAATGTTTAGAGAAATCGTTTGAGTGTCAACAGATCGGAAAACTTATGGCGTTTGCTAATCCGAAACTTGGCAGGACGAAGAACTGTTAGTTAAGTTATGTGTTTCCGTACTTATCGGTGAGTGGACCCACCACATATTCCGAATGCAGAGGAATGCATTTCTTACCTCTTCATCGTGCCGGATGCTTTTAGGAAACAATAAGACTGGCAGGAGAGTTAAAACAGACTCCTAACGACAAAGCAAGGAATCTGTTAACGAAATGTGAACAAGCGAAAAATATTATTCCGGAACAAGCTCGTGAAGGGAGCTGGACTCGTGCGGGACCAAAGAGATCCCGCAGCACAGTATTTTTGCGGCGGAAGAAATGCTTCTGCCCAAAAGTCGGCATACTATACAAAGAGCTGCCGGGCGGTTGATGTTACCGCGAGGAAATAGATGGGAGGAAGATACCTCTTTTCCTGGTGCTAGATTGCACGTAAGAGAAAACCAGCAGCATCCCGGAGGTCACACGAAGTGATGGAATTGCAGCCCCGAATGACTGAGGTGCACGACCGGGGATGTAAGGAGAGTCACCTTTGGGACAGACGGACTGATCAGCTGGGGCGAACAGATAGAAGGATCCTGTTAACACGTCAGAGGCTTCGTTCCACCTCGACATTGGTGCGCATAGATGCGTACCTGATCATGCAGGTGAATGAACAAAAGTGTGTGCACGAGAGTAAGTGGGAGACGGGGTTTGACTTCCCTCTCCATTGGCTATAGTGCGCGCTCTGAAATGGGCGTGTCGTAACACAAGTGCGCTTCCAATATAAATACACCAAATATTATCGAGTGCATCCAAACATCAGTGAGTGCACCAAACACGGATACTCGTGGAAAAGCTGCATATCTGTAAGTACTGCAATTATCTATGCATGCCAGTTGTGAAATGATTGGCTCCGGTCAGGCAATAGACTTTCGTCGGCTGAGAACTGTTTTTAAAGCCGGACAGTGAAAAATCATGCGAACAAATAATCATTGTCTTTAATGATAAATTCAGCCTCAGAGCTATCCCGAAAGGGGCGAGTCTATTTGACGCTCCTCTTTCACCATCCTCTGTATATAGACGCCTTCATCATTATCTTTATGTTTTATTTTTAATTGATTAAATGTATGTTGCCTCGTGCCAGTCCTGAAGTTGCATGCATAATTTATGAGTGTCAGAATTTCTTGGGTTTAATTGGCTAAATTGCAGGCTAAATTATTTTCACCAGCACATAAGATTTCAGCGATAAAAGAGCTCACAAATATTTATCAGCCGTTGCCTGACATTCTGACATCTAAATTCTTGAAGCTTTCTTTTTATTCGATAATCTGGCGCCCTGGGGCGTAGCAATATCATCACAGTTTTCTCATATTTTACTATTTCTAGTATTGCCTGTGATTATATACCGTAGGCTGAAAGATGGGCATCGTCTTCATTATGAAACTTGTTAGCGATGACTTCCATCTATCGGACGAGTTAACGAAATATGTCCATCAACACGGACAACTTCTATGTTGTAACTTTCTCCGATGACATTAGGAGCTGAGATCTTCAACAGGTGTAAACCAGAGCTGGAAACGGGTCAGACATTTCGTACCCGGACCCGGTTGTCCCATAACTTAACCAGACCCGATTCGGACCCGTAACTGACCCGAACAAATCTGCTTTGAACTATAAATTCGAAACTCAATTTATATATATACATATAAACGTAATATACACGGCTGGCCTACCCAAAATGCAACACCAAGAAGGACACGAGATAGCAAATCCAGATTTACTGGACACATAACAACAGATACAAAGATGAAACGATTGAGCTTACAGGCCCGTGCGAATTGCGGAACACGCAGACATCAATAGTTCGTGTGGACCGCATGGCTGGCAATAACGGCCGCTACACGCAGCGGAATCGAACGAAAGAGGCTTTGGATGTGGGCTTGGGGTATGTCGGTCCAGGCTGCTTCCACACGTTGCCACAGTTCATCAGGCGTAGCCGCGGGGGTGCTTGCCGGGCCACTCGGTTGCCGATCAGCGACCAGACGTGTTCGATGGGCGACATATCGGGAGAACAGGCTGGCCACGGCAGCAGTGACACCTGGTAGGCCGTGAAGAATTGTTGCACTATGCGTGCCACGTGCGGGCGCGCATTATCCTCTTGAAAGGTGACCGCTGGCAGGTCCTGCAGGTTAGGGAGGACTACAGGCTCCAAAACATCGGAGATGTAGCGGTGGCTGTTGAGTGTACCAGCAATGCGTACCAGAGGGGTGCGGGTGTCATATCCAATTGCGCCCAAAACCATAACGCCAGGCGAAGGACCGGTATGGCGATGCATAATGCAGGCGTCATACAGTCTCTCGCCGCGGTCCCGCCACACGCGGATCCGACCATTATGGTGTTGCAGGCAGAAGCGGGATTCGTCGGAGAAGACAATGTCCTGCCATTCCGTAGTCCAGGTGCGGCATTCAACGGACCACTGTCGCCGCACTCGCCGGTGGTGTAACATCAATGGTAATCGGAGCAATGGGCGCCGTGCGACAAGTCCCCGCTCCTGCAGACAACGTCGAACGGTACGTGCTGACACAGGTTGTTGCGTAACACACCCTGATTCCTGCGCTAACGTTCGTGATGTGGCGGTGCGAGCCGTCAATGCCCGCCGCACAACATGCCGTTCCTCTCGTTTGGTGGTGTGCCTCGGCTGCGGAAATCGCTCACGTCGGTCCGTCCGTCCCTCCTGCACCCACAGAATCCATACTCGCCTCACTGTGGCTGGATGTCGTCCCACACGGGCGCCGATGTCTCGGTACGATAAACCGCTATCGCGATAAGCCACTATTCGTCCTCTGTCGAACTCCGAAACGTGCTGGAATGACTGCCGTATTCTGCGACGAGGCATCAGGAATCTTCCCACGCACAGATCCGGCAGCACAACACACTTCCACTACTTACACCGCGCCTTCTGTGCACCCATCTTATAGTGCTTCTCGGTGGCGTGCCGGGCGCATATGGTTTGCATATGTCCTGCAATGCTAATCGTTTGCATGTCCTCTCGCGGGCGACGCGTGCTGCGGATTTCAGGCCAATCGGATGCTTCCTCCTTGGTGTTGCATTTTGGGTGGCCAGCAGTGTATATATATTAATCTCAATATCTACTTGATATTTAATAACTGAAATCCTTTTAAAATAATAAAATTTGGTTACTTGCTAAATTTTAGTGCCATTTTTAGTGCCACTATTTTGCGTAATCCAGAAGTAATGGCAGACTATGACCGTGACAAATGGGAATCATTACTTACGATTACACAAATGCATTTTTTTAAATGTATTTAGATTGTTCATTATTTCCACGCTTTGATGTAAGTTCGCATTTTTTTCATATGGTCCGTTAGATTTTTGGTTCCATACTCTTTTATTACACCGTCGACATATTTCTTTGTAATTATACACTTTCCACGTTTTGAACAAAACGCAAGACCAAATAACATAGAATTATTTACCTTAATGAAACGAAACAATTTTAAGCATTCACTCTTCCCCTCGTGGTTTTGAACAAGCACGCATTTGTTGGCCTCGACGTCTTTCTCAACCTCCTTAATATTAAATCCATCCACATTAACAAATAAGGAGTTAATTTCGACATGGCATGTCATGGGAACGGGATGTTAGCACATCAATCGAAAACCTCTGAATGCTCAATGTAAGCGATGTGAAAAGTAACTCTTAGTCATACAGTGAACTTCGTACGGAGAGAGTGAATCAGCTGAGAAACAGACAAATGGCGTTTGCCTGTACCTTGCCCTGGACAATCGCACTGTAAAAGAAAGCAAAGGAAGTATCTTTTTGCGATATGGTATCGGTGTGTTTGACGTCGCGTCGGTCGGTAGAAATCTTTGCTGCTTTAAGAAAGAGACGACAGTATTTTTACATGGCAAATCATTATTCACTCCGTGGGCACCAGTATCGACTACAGAATTCCACAACGCGCATTTTTCTTTGGAATATATTTTTCTCTTTTCAAAAGTAAAACTGGATTAAAACGGGGTCAGAATCGGGTCAGGAACACCTTGACCAGACCCGTCGGACAGGCAAGAAATTGTCGACCCATTGACTAGTGACCCATTTCCATCTCTGGTGTAAATCTTGTTGGAGATAACTGTCTTTTGCATATATACGCCTAGAACTGAGAAACCCGTCATTTAAAATTCACTGAATTTGGAAGAATGACCAACCAATCGCTTCCGTAAGCTTCGCAACTACAGTAAATGAAATGATCGCGTGGAAGTTGTACGTGTTGATGGACATACGTAGTACTATGGAAAGTTTTGAAGTAAATGCTGATCGGCAGGTAAGAAATCAGAGGAATAAATAGTATTACAACTTTTTTTTCATTAAGGTTCTAAAAGTGTAACGAAGAGAACGAGACACAATAGCTACGAAAGGGAATTTTGTAGAGTGCCAATCAAGAAAATAAGATGGATGACAAAGAATTTTTCAGTTAAGTTTTGTTAGCCTTTGCTGAGTCACCATTTCGTTAGCCTTCACTTTCTCGCCACGGGGGGGGGAGTTAAACAAGAACTTTAGGCTAAAATTGTGTAACTATTAATTGCACAGTTTTACACAGATAGTCAATTTAGGTACAAAAAGCCAAAATAGATACTTAAGAATACCACCATAAAAATCACACATTTCTCTGGCACTGTTGAGATTCTCGTGCGAGGAACAAGACCTTTTCTTCTGAGCCAGAAATACTCTGAGTCACATGTATACCTATTGTGCAAAACTGACATTTGATCAAGAGTTACTACCAAAACTTCTCCTGGTGATCGAACGGTATAGGGCGCGGACTGCGTAATCCTGGACCTCGGTTTCAATCCGGGGTACGATATGGACGTTATGTTGATCTTTAAAGGGTGGGTTTTCTCTCTTGCCTGAAATCAGGAGATGCTCATGAAAATCATCAGCCTAAAACGAATAACTACCAGCAGATTTACTGAATCATTCCTGCTACAGAAGAAAATTTAAGAAACTGGTAAATTCAATTTTCTAAATCACTAGCATCAAATCTTTCCATTGATTTTATGTTTAACTCTTTCCTTCATTTCTTTTCCTATTGAACTTTAGAAGTAAGAAGGAAATCACATTGTACCGTACGCTACAAAGTTCAGTATCTTGGTGTTTGGTTTGATGAATTCTTTAACTGGAATACGCATGTTCAGTTTGTTTTAAAAAAGTTTCCTTACAGATTGGCCTACTTGGTAAAATTAAGCATCTCTTCCATATTAATGTCCTAAAAACATTTTAATATGCTTTTATTTATACCCATTTCTCCTATTGTCTGGAATCCTGGTATTCAAATACAAGTGCAAACAGTAAGTTATGCTTGCTCAAATTACAGAAGAAATATGTTCGCTATATGCTGAATACAGATTACATGTCTCAATCAAAACCATTATTTCTAAAACTAAATATTCTAAAAATTCATGAAAATTTTTCCCTTGAAACTAGGTATCATGTTCTTTAAAATAATGCATCTTAAACTGCCTATTATTCAATCTGACATCAAATATCTGGATAATTCTATCTTCACTAGATTTGTTGCTAACAACAAATTATGTCAGCCGTGTGTTAGACTTAATTATGGTTTACATAGCATACTGTATAAAGCCATTATCCTATGGAATAATCTCCCAGAGAGCATCAGATCTCTGGAAAATATCAAAATGTTTTCCTTGCCTCTGCGAAATTACATTGTAAATCACATTGATCTTCATAACGAATCTCAATCCTATCATTAAATTGTAGTTCCAAGCATGCTGCTAACAGTGGTGCTTCTGTTATAACCATCTTACTTGCGTTCACATATGCCATATGTTTTATTCCGTTTTCTTACATCTGATAGAGGGAATCGCCTTGCAATCAATGTGTTCAGATTCCTCCTGGTGTATTGCATTTTCATATAACTGTAAGTTTTAAATGTGTGCAATAAAAAAATTGTATTGTATTAGTTAAAACGGCTTAGAGTAGTTCTAATGTGGGTCATTTTAGATAAATTTCAGATTTTCCAACAATTTCGTAGATAGTCAGCGTTCTCTCCTTTTGCATTAGATTACTCACTTGAGTTACCAGTTGATAGGCTTTACTCGTTGATGCCTCCCAGATTGTTCTTTTATTTTACTGCTTTCGTTAGACTTTTTGAAATGATCGAACCTCACAAAAATTCCAAAATAGCTTATTGTGTCGATTCACTTCAGCAATGAACTTCAATATCAGATTTGTTTTTATCTTTTAGTAGAATTTAAATCTTTTTTCCCTTCATATGATTAAATTACAACAGAGACAAGAATGTTCCTAATTTAAAGTCAAATCGCTCATGCAGCAGATAAATATATCAGTGCATGCGAAGGAACGTTTATTGAAGTCGGCGCCTAACTTACTTCCATTTGTGTTTAATGCTCGATCTTCATTTCATTAGTTCTTAAACATACGTTCGTATATTTAAAGATGAAGTTTCAGTTTCCAGGACTAGTGTCATTAGGAAGTTTCAGTGTCCAGGACTAGTGTTATTATACAGCGTAACACAAAACCATTTCCTTTCTGAGAACGTTACATGCTGTTGCGTCAGTTCACGTTGCTAAGTTTATGTAGACACCAGGTAGTTTTAAAATTTTCATTTCGTAGCGTTCCCTCTGATAAAATTGGACACCATACGAAAGAAACTCTAGCGAAATTTGTCTTGTTGTTTTTGCTATTGTAGTCTTACATCCTTCCCAAGATTGAAGGCGATGAATTAGCATTCGTGTTTATAACTGCAGCTGCAACTTCGAAAACGCTTTTCACTTATTTATTTATTGACCAGCTGAATTATACTTATAAAAATCTGCTTTGGATTTATTTTTCTAGCATGTAAGTAAACAAGAGGGGCATTAAAAAACCTGGCGTCCATATGCAGCAGCTAGGAGACGGAGAAAATAAGCAATTGTGTCGTGTACTGCAGCTGCAACTAGAAAATAAGCAATTGTGCTTTTAAACTTTGCGTTCTTTTTGACCTCTCACTTATGTAAATTTCTGTTGCTTCTCATTATGTTTTCCATACTAAACGTTATGTCTGAACTCTCGGGGGACTTTTTTCTCTTGGCCTCAGATTGTTAATAAGTCAAACCATGCTATGTGCCATAAATATGACCATGCAACTAAAACGACTGGTTCGGCACTTTGCTTGCGTCAATGTACACTATATTGACAAAAGTCACCGGATACCACTTCAAAACCAAATTAACGGATCCGCTGCATTGTTAGGATGAGATGCGCGGTAGAGCTGCAAACGGTATAAAACCAAGCCTGCAGTCGACCGCGATCATATCGCACTGTTAGGCTGAGTGAAAATGTCGCGGCGGGAGAAAACTGACTTTGAGAAAGGAAAGATTGTTGGGTGTTATATTAGTGGGTTGTCCATAATAGAAACCGAGAGGCGTTTAAACATACACAAGTCAACTGTTTTGGATGTACTGAATAAGTGGAAGACACATGGCGTGCCTGAAGCAGCAAAACGTACCGGCAGACCAAAGAAATTCAGTGATAATGGACGTCGAAACCTCAGGAGAGTCGGAGTACTGCACAAGACCTCAGTGTACAGGTGAGTAAAAATGAAAGAACCTCGATATGTACACGTACCATTCGCATAGAACTTCATACCAGGGGGTACCGTGGTCTTGCGGCTGCTCATAAGTCTTTCATCTCCCCTCGGAAGGCTACTCGTCGTTTAGCATGGTGTAAAGAACATTTATCGTGGACCGTAGATCAATGGAAACGGGTCCTATGGACTGATGAATCCAGATATACGATCCATCCGTCTGATGGCCATGTGTAGGTATGGCGGCAGCAGAGGGAACGCTATTTACCACAGCATATTGTTCCTACGGTCAAGTTTGGAGCTGGCAGTGTACTCGTGTGGGGGTGTTTTTCGTGGTATGGTCCCAGCCCATTGGTTATCGTGGACAAACCTGTTAACCAGCACGTCTACCTCGATATTCTGGACAATTATGCCCTACCAACTCTGTGGCAATACTATGGGACCGAGCCTTGTTGGTACGAGCAGGATAATGCACCGAGCCATAAAGCAAGGACTGTTAAGGCGTGGTTTGACAATAATTCCGTATCGTGTGTGGACTTCCCGGCTCAGAGCCCTGATCTTAATCCCATAGAATTCCTGTGATATGAATTAGAGCACCGCATAAGAAGTTTGGAACCAATGCCAACTACTAAGCAACAGTTAGCGGCAGCATTATGCACTGAATGGAAGTTCATACCTATCGCTGCGTTCCAACACCTTGAGGAAAGCATGTCTCCAAGGGTCAGTGCATGAGTTAAGGCCAAAGGTGGACCGACATTCTACTAATGTATGTCAATAAATGCTATGTTGTGTTTCTCCTCTAGGTGTCTGGTGACCTTTGTCAATACAGGGTATGTTACGTGTACGAGTGCGATGTACCCTATGATATTAAGTCTACAACTGTACTAAAATTTGTGTTGGTGTTAAACCTTCAACTTAATCACGGAATGAATTAATTTATCCGAGAACTTCTAGGTAACCAAGTTATTTTTCGTGACACTTGTTAAGTCCCTGAGACACCAGTGTATTTGGAAAAAATCTTATTTGTTTTTGTTTCGTGTGCATATCTTGTTCTTTTGAGTGACTGATGCTTTAATAACTGTTTGCAATTTTCCACAATTTTGTGGCGAGCAATTCTCTTTTATAGTTTTGAAATTTTCCCAAATTCTGTCAAAACATCTCTCACATGTTCATTCTCTCTATTATTTTCTCTCTCTCAATCACTGATTTTCCTTTTCCTTTCTTATTTTTTTAGTCACTACGAAAAATTTAGGTTGTTCAACGGTGTGTTCTTGCACCAACACACCCTACCAATAGTCATCAGAAAGTCCTCTTTCAGGTTGTGGCACCAGTAACTCTTGTGCTTCTGTTGTTCCAGGAAGTTGGTTTTTGCCACGATTTGTATTTACCTCATGAAAGTTTTACTTCATGTTCCTTTGGGATTTATGCTCATTATATATTTGGTTACTTGAAGAAAGCTTTACTTCATGCTTTCTAGAGTTGGCTGAACATTAATATACTCGTATTTGATTATTTGCAGATAGCTTTACTTTGTGCTTCTAGGAGTTGTATGCACATTGGTAAATTTATATTTGGTTACTTGAAGAAAGCTTTATTTCGTGTTCCTTAGAGTTGTAGGCACATGAATATGTAAGAGTATGTTTGTAGCCGAAGCTCAATCCTTTGATTTGCAAATGAAAACTGGTACGATTCTTGATTTAACCCTTTCGTTTCGAGGTGCTGTGTGAATATAGTCTTGGATGACACATGACTCCCTCGACATGTAGTTTAGCTAAGGATTTCTAAATCTGGCAATTATGTACTGTAAGTTGATTTTTTTTGGTCAGGGCAGATATAAACATCAACCACTCCCAATTGGGCTCTTCTGCATCCCCGGTGCCACTGTAGTCTAAGTGCTAACTTCTGGCCATTCGTCCGAGATGGGTCTGGGTTCGAATCCCGGTGTGACGCATCGGTGATGCGTTTGTTTAATGACACTGGTTCTCTCCCTTCCCTGGAACTAGTGCCTCTAAATTAGAGATGCGCAACAGCTTACCGCCTATCGAATTGCTCACAGTGGATATTAAAGAAGCCAAATAAAATTGCATTCTGTAAATCTATGTTTCTTTCAAACACACTGAGTACGAATTTTATGTTACAAATTCTTTTTTATCCCTACTCCCTTTGTTTATGTGTTTCTGCAAGTTCTTGGATCACGGTTTAAAGTTCTGAAAGCTTGTTTGTAAAATTAAAATCGTCAAAAAAACGATGCTGAGTAAAATTACTCTGATGTCCAAAATTAAGGTGGCAAACACAAAATCAGGAATGCACACAACAGAATTTAATAACAGTTGGTACGGACATACATATAATAATAACGCAGCAAAACAGAACAGAAAAGGAATGCCATCACCGCATGAGGAGGAAACATGGGCATGAAAGCATGGCAGGCTAAAAGCAATGCAGCCAGAGGCGCGGATTTCGAGGGGCTAGTAGGAAGTGTGATTACCCCGAAGAGCGATACAACTTGCACAACAATTCCCTCATGCTGTTTACAAGGCTGTGAGAGTTTGGGGCAAATAAGAGCCACTCCTCCACGAAGATGCATCGGAGTTCCGGGAGGGTCCTCGATAGGGATTGCCGGCTTGCAATTGCTCTTCCCAGGGAGTCCCAAAGATGGTCCATCGGGTTGAGGCCCAGCGATCTCACTGCCCACTCCATCCTGTGAATATCCTCGCTCTCTAGGTATTTGTCGACAAGCCGAGCCCTTATGGAAACTGACGTTTTCGTCTAGGAAAACGAACCGCGTGTCAACAACACCACTGAAAAGCTGTGCATAGGACTCTAGAATGTCATTCTTGTAACGTGCAGCAGTTAAGGTGCCTCTTGGGGACACGTGCAATGACGTACGTTCATCCATCAAGATTCCAGACCAAACCAGGAGCCCTTTACCACTGTAGTGGTCACTTTCCCTAATATTGGAGGGAAGATTCCGGCATTCTCCTCTCTCCAAATGTACACACATCGAGAATTCGTGTGTACCTCGACTCGTCACTGAAGAGAACACAGGCGCTCTGATCAGAGGTCCAGGGATGATATGTGGCCCTATTCAGACGGACCCTTCTGTGCAATACGGAGATTGGGATACATACCATTGGCATTCTTCCATAAATATCTCTTTCGTGGAGTTTTCTGTAAACTGTTTGTCGTGATATCGAAGTTCCCGTAGCGGACTAGATCTCCCGCGAGAAATGTCTGGCTGTCGACTCCTTATGACGAAGAGCTGGTAGAGCTAAATGCCGGTCGTCTTGACTTGTTGTGGCTCGTAGACGCCGTTGTCCCGGCCTTCCGGTTATTGTCCCGGTTTCCTGGAATTGTCTCCTGAGATTGGAGACCACTTGCTTCAACACATTCAACCATCTTGCTACCTCAGCTTGCGATCCCCCTGTTTCCAATATACCGATCGCCCTCCATCGCAAAGAAAGAGATGGTGCAGAGTCATTCTTCCACTAACAGTCCAACTCAAGCTTCAGTTGCGGCACACGGCTCAGAACAACGTTTATCAAGGTCACGTGCTCGATGACGTCATTTGCGTATTTATATAGGAGCTAGTACAATTTTGCTTGAGCACGTAGGCTTAGCGTTTCCGCTTTCACTCCTCTCTGAAAAATCTTGGCAATCTGTCGTCTCGTTTTGGACGTACTCTCAAATTTCTATTTGCCATATTAAATTTGGACACCAGTGTTTTTTGCATTGACCTTTCCTATTCAAGTGCACAGGCTGAAAATTAGTGAGAGAAACCAACCATGGCTATCATTTGCGCGTCTCCCCAGCTTTCCAGTCTTGAACACTTGGCACTTTTGTGTGTTGTTTCTTTCGGGGTTTAGTGACCACCATGAGTTACTCTGAGGGCTACAATCAGTCACTCGTCCATAATTTAGGGGTACTAGTTTCAGGTAAGGGACAGAGCCAGCATCTTTAGACAAACACACCCCTCATGTTTCATTCAGATCTCGAATCCGAGCGGACATCGAGCGAATGGTCAGAAGCTAGAGCTTCAGACCACTAGGCCTACTGGGCGTCCAATTCACATTTTGACGGATTTTGTATATTTTTGAATTGCATCGAACAACGAGTCTTCTTAAGAAACCAAATGCGGCGTCAGAAAGAAGTTTTAACTGATATTCGTTCTTTCACTGAGCGCTTGCATAAGCAGTGTGGACAGCCTATGTATTCAATCAGTTAATACTCCAAATTTTAAGAACTGTTTGAGCAACCTCGTATGCTTGTTAAGCGACTGATTCACAGAGCCAGCGAGTGGGAATGAGAATATACTGTCGTATGAGAATAATATGACCACCTCCGGAATAACTGTATACCCTCCCATGCGCGTCACAGTGTGCATGTGACAAGTTCGAGCACACAGAGATATAAGCGACCGGCCAGGATAGATGAGCCATAGTGCGTCACGTGAGCACAATGGTCAGAGGTAGTGATTTGACGAACTTTAAAAAAGGAATGATCATTGGCTACCGCGCCAAGGATGGAAGCACCACAGAATCAGTAGACTTCGTTGGTTGTTCGCGACGTATTGTAGTAAGGGCGCACCAAGAATAAGTCATCGAACCCAAAGGCCATCCATCCCAAAGGCCATCCACCCCAAAGGCCATCCACCCCAAAGGCCATCGACCCCAAAGGCCATCCACCCCAAAGGCCATCGACCCCAAAGGCCATCGACCCCAAAGGCCATCAACCACAAAGTCCATCGACCCCAAAGGCCATCGACCCCAAAGGCCATCCACCCCAAAGGCCATCCACCCCAAAGGCCATCGACCCCAAACGCCATCAACCCCAAAGACCATCGACCCAAAAGGCCATCCACCCAAAAGGCCATCGACCCAAAAGGTCATCAACCCCAAAGGCCACCAACCCCAAAGGCCATCGACCCCATAGGCCACGAACCCCAATGGCCATCGACCCCAAAGGCCATCCACCCCAAAGGCCATCGACCCCAAAGGCCATCGACCCCAAAGGCCATCGACCCTAAAAGCCATCGACCCCAAGGGCCATCCACCCCAAAGGCCATCGACCCAAATGGCCATCCACCCCAAAGGCCATCGACCCAAATGGCCATCCACCCCAAAGGCCATCGACCCCAAAGGCCATTGATCCCAAAGGCCATCAACCCCAAAGGCCATCCACCCCAAAGGTCATCGACCCCAAAGGCCATCGACCCCAAAAGTCATCCACCCCAAAGGTCATCGACCCCAAAGGCCATCGACCCCAAAGGCCATCGACCCCAAAGGCCATCGACCCCAAAGGTCATCGACCCCAAAGGCCATCGACCCCAAAGGTCATCCACCCCAAAGGCCATCGCCATCGACCCCAAAGGCCATCGACCCCAAAAGAGAACATCGTCTCCGTCGACTGGTAAAGGGCAATCGACTCTCAACAGTGGAGCAATTGACCACGCAAATGAACGCTGGGGTCCCCAGGTACGTGTCCCCGATACAAGTAAAGCGAACTCTGTTACGCATGCGTCTCCGGAGTCGACGCTGCGGCAAGGCGCCCGTGTTAACCCAGGTCCATCGGCAACGACACCTGCAGTTCGCATGGGACTTCCGTCACTGAACAGTGGAAGAGTGGGAAAAGGTTGTATTCTCCGACGAATGAAGGTTTCTACTGCACAGAATTGGCGGGCAGTGGCCGGTACAGCGTCAGACACACGAGAACCATCACCCGAACACGCTTGTCGGCATAGGCGCCGATTTGAAAAAATACTGGGGGTTCCGGAAATTTTTAATCGAATTACCCATGCATTTTTCAAAGTTTAATTTAAATTACATTCAGTCAGATTATCTGGCACAATAAGACGCCTGAAATGCTAAAATGAAGCAAATTATAGTTAATTACAGAAATGTTTTTCTCTGGATAATTATTTATTTCATTTATTTTGCTTTTGTAGGCGCGACATTATTATATACAATGCACAGATACTGTGTGAATTTCCAACTCAATTGTAATAAAAGTTACAAAAACAATTTATTTTAAGTTTTTTTCCCCAATTTTAAAAATGCCAACAATTTTTTTCTTCAAATGATTTCTGAGTTAAAATAGGAAGTGAGAACGGAGAGGACATGGCATCAACCGCACGCCCTGTGTTTTCCGTGGGCTCTACTTCGTATCAGCTGTGTATGCCCAGTATGTCCAACTTGGGCTGCTTCAGTACTTTTCTATGGGGAAATCATTGACTTTAAAGAGGTTTTGAGGCACTTGTGCAGCATGTACAGTCAGGTAAAAATGAGATCCAAATATACATGCACATAACTGAACATTTGAAAGAAGTTACAGAAATATTGTTTCGTATTTTCTAAAAAAATTAAACAAAATTAAGCTTCGTCGAGGGAAAGTACATATTGCGTATTAACCAAACACGGTCTTGCTAAAGCTGTGAGAGCCTTGTTGACCTTCGGGGACTGCTGCAGAAAGTAAGAGACGGGCGCTATCAACCTGTGCTCTAGCACAGGTTTTCAGAAAGTGACGTCACGTCCCTGAACCCTCCCCACCCGGAGGACGCAAGAAACCAGATGATCAGATTTGGCTTCACCAGCGGCTGCTGATGCCATTTTTTCTTTCTTCTAACATCCTAGGCCCCGGACTGCCCGAACATAGGATGGGTCAACTAACTGTACAACATATTTCCGCCTTTATCACTATAACCTCGAATAGGTTCTGGTCTCCGAATGTAGAGCCAGATTTCTGTATTTTGTGGAAACCCAGACAAACCGAAGAATTTTCTTTTATAAAGGAGACAGTTTTAAATGCTCTTAAACAACGGTACTTGAGGTATTGTTTGTCGCGTGAAATATGATGAGCACGAACAAACACTAATTCATTTTTGAGGCACAATAAACAGCCTGAGGGGTAAATTTCTATACACACTTTCTATATATAGTAAACGGGGAATGAATAATAAAAAACGAATAATTGGTGACGAAAAATAAGATTTATGCACATATGCATACGTGTATTTTCTCCACGAAATACGCGCAAAAATATTAGGAGTTCGAGGAACCCACAACAAAATCATTGGGGGTTCAAAAAGTGTCTCGAACCCACGAAATCGGCGCCTATGCTTGTCGGTCAAGTACAGGCCGGCCGTGGCAGTGTGCATGTCTGGGGAATGTTTTCTTGGTATGACCTGGGACCGCTGGTACCACTGGATGGGTCCCTGAACGCCAATGGCTACCTGTCCATCCTCGCTGACCACATGCATCCCTTCGTGTTGGACGTTTACCCTTATGGTGATGGTGTCTACCAACAGGACAGTACACCGTTCCATGTAGCTAAGGAGGTGTGTGAGTGGTTCCAGAAACACGACAGAGATGTCTCCGTTCTCACTTGGCCGGCGAAATCGCCCGACCTCAATCTCATAGAGCCATTTGTGGGAGTATTTGGATCGACAGGTTCGACGAGCCGACCCACAACCACGTCATCTCTGGGACCTGTGTGCTCTGCTGCAGTCGGAATGGGCACGTGTGCCTCGGGCAACCTTCCAGGGCTTCGTTGCATCCATGCCACTCCGTTTTGCCTCTGCCATCCGGGCAAAGGGTGGTTTTTCTGATACGATGGTGTATGCATGTGGAAAAGATAGCAGCGATCTATGTTCAGATGTATTAGCAGTGTTAATCATAAAAATTTTGCACACGAAAGTTATACATGTTGCATACATCAGAGACAGAATTAATTGATTCATTTCTATACGAAGGATGAGTGTTTAAAAATTTATGATAGTTATCTAAGCGGCACATGTAAAAAACAAAATTTCGTGCACTCGTCAGATGCCGTAATGTTTATAACGAAGTAAATTTCTCCGTCATTTCTATCCACGCCAGGATTCGAACCCGGATCCCCTCATTCCGGAATAAGTCAATCTACCAATTGAGCTACGCGGACGTTTTATTCTGATTCCTATCTGCCTCTATGTCGTGTGTGTCCTTCTGGCAGGTACGTTACATCTCCTGGTACGTTACATCATCTCCCCTTATTTATTTTTCGAAGTGTTGGAGAAAGGATTCTCTTATTTTTCCTATCTCGCGGTGTGGAAATAACATCACACCATTGCGAGATTTTGAACGGTCGGGTCATGCGGATAGTTCGGGCGCCATTATAACGAAGTAAATTTCTCCGTCATTTTTATCCGCGCCAGGATTCGAACCCGGGTCCCCTCATTCCGGAATAAGTTGCTCTACCAATTGAGCTACGCGGACGTTTTATTCTGATTCCTATCTGCCTTTATGTCGTGTGCGTCCTTCTGGCAGGTACGTCACATCTCCTGGTACGTTACATGTTAAAAGTAAAAGTGTTTAAAAGAAGAAAAATCACCTTATCTCTCTGATTTTTTTCTTTCTTTACTATTAACAGGGTGATACGTAACTCGGTGAGCATTGTAGGTTAGGAGGAATCGTTTCATTCCTTTAGGTTTGTCGGAGGCAAGAATGAGAAAGAACCGATACCCAAAACCAACTGTAATTCATGTACTGTACGTGCTTTACCTCCCTCAGAGTCATAGTCTTCCGAAATCTCAGAAGTTATGTCTCCCATTTTACTTGTTACGTCTTATGTATCCCTCAACTCCTAGCGTTTCTTACAAGACACGAACGCATGTCAAAGGGATCATCTTTTCTTAAAAGAACACTTCCATAATACAGCTCTAGGCGCAAGAAAAATCTAAGCTGAATGCAAAATTTATTTTCTTGCTTGTTTTGATACTTCAAGATACTCGAGGTACACCGAAAATTGAGAGCTTATCTTTATTTTGGATTATTTAATCCACACAAGGGAAAAAATCCAACTTGAGAACAAGTATGATACCAAAGATTCAAATCAAAGCTTTAAATGTGAGAAGTTGGCCTGTTAAACATAAAAAACAAACAAACATTGTAAATGTTTGCAAGGCGAATACGAATCTAAGAGATAAATGTCTTCGTGCTGAGAATAACTGAAGATTGAGTATAATTTGCTGTCTGAAGCACGATAGTTAATTTTTTTATATGTGCTTCTGACGGACATTTTGTAGTTCAGAGTTCAAAGAAGCAACCCGAACGATGAATAGTCGATCCAGTGCATAAGGGTGCGAGTAGTGAGACAGGTGACCATACGCTATGTAAGTTCGGCGGTTCAAAATGTTTAGTATACCACGCTTCTTGCGGATTTCTGTGGTCAGACGTCTATGTTCAGAATGGCGAAGAACTAGAGAATCCCGCATTGAAATGGCGAGGCTTTGCAGTGATAAGTGACGAGGGGTGACTCCCAAGCCCCGGCAATTTAGCAAGAATTCCAGGTGGGCACCCTGAAGTAAAAGCCTTCGTCGGAGCTTACGGAATGTAGACACTGACTTCGTTAAAATAGTCCAATTATAAAAAAAATGGTAGAAATTACATACCATTTTTCAGGATAGTTGCAGCTGTCATACATAATAGATAAATGTCTTCGTGCTTAGAAACTATCGTGCTTTAGACAGCAAATTTATACTCGGTCTTCAGAATACGAATCTCATTGGGTGGGTTGAAAAAAGAAATGTTTAAAAGAGGCAAACGTCTCTGTTGCTCTCGAGTTTCCTTTATCTTTGTGCAAAGTTTTTTGCGAGCGAATGTCTCTGGAAGTAAACTAAATGAGAGTGACCCTAACAATATTTCAAAGTCTTTAAGGATATACATGATTCATGGAGATATAAAATTCATGATTCATGATTCGTGGAGTGATGAGTCTTTAATGATATACATGACTCATGGAGATATAAAATTCATGATTCATGATTCGTGGAGTGATGAGTCTTTAATGATATACATGATTCATGGAGTGATGAGTCTTTAATGATATACATCATTCATGGAGTGATGAGTCTTTAATGATATACATGATTCATGGAGTGATGAGTCTTTAATGATATACATCATTCATGGAGTGATGAGTCTTTAATGATATACATGATTCATGGAGTGATGAGTCTTTAATGATATACATGATTCATGGAGTGATGAGTCTTTAATGATACACATGATTCAAGGAGAAATAAAATTCATAATTCATGATGGATATATCATAATTCATGATTCATAGAGTTATGAGTCTTTAATGATGCACATGATTCATGATACTTTAAAGCCTTTAATGAAACACATGATTCATGGAGCAGTTCAATAGAGAAATAAGAAGAAAGTTGAGTGTACAAGCTGTTAGAAAACTTCAAACATTTCGTATGATACAGTAAAATTTGAAATAACAACAAATAGCTGTATTAATTTTCTATATGTGCTTCATCTGATATCAAAACCACAGTTCAGAAGATTATTTATCCAAATCATCTACTTCTATCAACAGTTCTTCATTAAACTAAAATATACATATTCTAGGTGAAAGCCCGTCACTAATGACGGAGAAAATTAAATTACGTAGAATATTTTTTAATAACCAGGTATTCTTTTTGTTTGTGATGTCCAAATGCCAAAGTATGTTTCATGAGCCCTGCAACAATAAAAAAGTATATTGATTGAGGCAGGGATTCGACAATTAAAACAAAAAGCGCTCTTTCCACTGCACCACTTAAGTAGGACAACTTTTCAAACGTTCAGACAAAAGAAATTATATTATGAACCAATGCATATATAAAAAAACTTAACGAAACGAAATATGATTCTTCGCTTTGTAATTACGTTTTCAACTCTGGTTAAAGTTTGAGGCGAAGGCCATTCTTATATTGCTCAGAAGAACCCATTATATTGCTCAGAAGAACCCAGACTGTCTTTTAAACACACTAAAAAATATAAAAATATTTATGCCCTTACTCAAAATCGGGAAGTAGAAAAAGAAATCCTTCCGTTGCAGAAATCTATTGATGTTTTTACTGTTTAAAATTATTGTTATAACAAAAACTAGTCTTGAAGTTCGGTGCTTTAAGTAAATAAACTTTTTTTTAACTCATTAGTGAGCTCAGCTGATGCGCAGTTGCAGGTTAGTATCTTTTTTTTTTCTAAAGTTCTCTTTGCTTAAAAGTTAGAAAACTGATATCAAAATTCTAAGATTCCACATTCTACAGCTTAATAAATGCTGCAGCAAATTTTCGGTAGTTTATAAGGAATATGTCAACTCTATTCATCCTCTTTTTCTTCATTTCCTTCTTTTTGTTTCTCTTCATGGTTAAACGATCCTTATGATTACGTAATCATCTGAGATTATTAGAAATCACTCATCACTAATTTAGAAATACTGTTACCAGGGAAGGGGAAGAACCAGCATCGAATGGATAAACACGACATGCATATCTTACCTGAGAAATATACACTATGTATACACAGTCGAGTCACATTATTGTGACTTTCGACGTCAACAGCGCGTAGCCAATGAAAGAAGGCACGTGTCGTGAGCTGGCTTGGAGGGTATATAAGGTGTGCTGTAGGCATTCTGGAAACATATCACTCGTTGCTGTCGTGGATAAAAGGAGCGTTTTATCAGATTTTCTAAAACGGATGATCATCGGCTTTCGGGCCAAGGGTGGCAGTATCCATGAAACAGAGCAGTTTGTGAACTGTTCGCGTGCTTCTGTGGTTAAAGTGTATCGTGATTGGAGAAATGCCACCATTGCGACTGAGCGAAGTGTAAACTGTGGAGCACCACATGCCATTGACGTGAGAGGTGAACGTCGGCTTTGAAGGTGCGTGATGGCCGATCGACACCCTACAGTGGAGCAACTCACTGGCCGAATGAACCAGTGAGTTCCGGAAGTGTGTCTAAAACGAAAGTTCAGCGAACCCTGCTGCTTATGTGGCTTCAATGCAGACGGATGGTCACCGCACCTATGCTAACGAAGGTGCATTGGCAGAAAAAGCTCACATTTCCACAGCAGTATCGGAATTGGACCTCCACTTGATTGGCAAAGAATTGCCCTCTCCGATGAGTCACCTTTTCTGCTTCATCGAACGGATGGACGTTTGCGTATAAGGCGAGAAACATCGGAGAACAAACACTCTTCAACCATTGCTGGAAAAACACAAGCTGGTGGGGGCAGTGTTATGGTCTGGGGAATGTTTTTGTGGCATTTCCTGGGTCCACTCATACCTGTGGAAGGCACTATGGACCGAATTCGTTATGAATATATCCTTGCAGACCACGTACACCCACATATGCTGATTGCCTTCCCTGGAGCGGATGAAATGTTCCAGAACGACAATGCGACGTGTCACACAGCTAAAATTGCCCGAGAGTGGTTGGAACAGCACGATGAAGATTTCAAAGTACTTCTCTGGTCCCCTAATTCCCCAGACGTAAACCCAATTAAGCATCTGTAGGACTACCTCGGTCGTGTTGTTCGCTCTATGGATCCTTCACCGCGAACCCTCCAGAAGCTATCAGATGCACTGCAGTCAGAATGGCTCCACATACCTGTGAACACCTTCCAGCATCTTATTGAGTCACTCCCAGCCCGTTTAGCTACTGTTCGCGCTGCACACTGCGGTTGCTCTGGATATTGGGTGGTGGTCACAATAATCTGACTCGACCGTGTATATACACGGTCACAATAACCTGACTGTGTATATACACTGTCACAATAATCTGGTGGTCACAATAATCTGATTCTACCGTGTATATACACGGTCGAGTCAGATTATTGTGACCACGACCTAATATCCAGAGTAACCACCGTGTGTAGCGCGCACAGCAGCTAAACGGGCTGGGAGTGACTCAATAAGATGCTGGAAGGTGCTCACAGGTATGTGGAGCCATGCTGACTGCAGTGCATCTGACATCTGCTGGAGGGTGCGTGGTGGAGGATCCATAGAGCGAACAATACGATCAAGGTTGTCGCAAAGATGCTCAGTTGGGTTTAACTCTGGGGAATTAGGGGACCAGGGAAGTACTTTGAAGTCTTCATCGTGCTCTTTAAACCACTCTCGGACATTTCTAGCTGTGTGACACGTCGCATTGTCCTTCTAGAAGATCCCATCCGTCCCAGGGAAGACAATCAGCATGTGTGGGTATACATGGTCTGCAAGGATATATTCACAACGAATTCGGTCGATAGTGTCTTCCACAGGTATGAGTGGACCCAGGAAATGCCACGAAAACATTCCCCAGACCATAACGCTGCCTCCACCTGTTTGTGTTCTTCCAGCAATGGTTAAAAAGTGTTTGTTCTCCGATGTTTCTCGCCTTATACGGAAGCGTCCATCCGTTCGATGAAGCAGAACACGTGACTCATCGGAGAAGCCAATCCTTTGCCAATCAGACGAGGTTTAATTCCGACACTGCCCAGCAAATGTAAGCTTTTTCTGCAGATGCACCTTTGTCAGCATAGGTGCCGTGACCATCCGCCTGCATCGGAGCCCCATACGCCGCAGGGTTCGCTGAACTGTCGTTTTAGACACACTTCCGGTTGCCCCCTGGTTCATCCGGTCAGTGAGTTGCTCGATTGTAGCTTGCCGATTGGCCCTCACGCACCTTCGCAGCCGACGTTCATCTCTCACATCAATAGCCCGTAGTGTTCGACAGCTTTCACGTCGTTTATTCGCAATGGTGCCATTTCTCCAATCACGATACACTTTAACCACAGTAGCACGCAAACAGTTCACAAACGGCGCTGTTTCATGAATACTGCCACCCTTAGCCCGAAAGCCGATAATCATCCCTTTTTGCAAATCTGATAAATCGCTCCTTCTATCCATGACAGCAACGAGTGATATGTTTTCAAAATGTCTACAGCACACCTTATATACCCTACAAGCTAACTCACGACACGTGCTTTCTTTCATTGGCTAATCGCTGTTGACGTTAACAGTAGGAGGTGGTACGATAATGTGACCCAGGTTACTCGACGATTGGGCGGCATGTCGAGTTTAACTTATTTTCAAGTCGTTATTTTTCTCGCGAAACTGTTATTAAAAATATTATTTTTATTATGACTGTTGCTGTTTATTGGTATATTGTGAGAGTGGCCCTAACAATATTTACCACGACTAAAATTTAATTTTCTTTAAAAAATTAAATTTTAGTCTGTTTTTAATTCGTTCATGCCGCCCCGGTGGCGCAGTTATCTAAGCGATGGCTTCTGATCATTCGTCTGGAAGGAGTTTGGTTCCGAATCCCGTGAGGCATTGATGTTGTGTTTGTCTTACGGCACTGGCTCTCTCCCTTCCCTGGAACCAGTGGCCTTAAATTTGGGATGGGTGACTGCTTATAATCCATTGAGTTGCTCACGGTGGTCGTTAAACTTTCAATCAAAAAAAGAAATTCGTTCACTGATGTAAACTTTGTTTCTCGTTAAGTGTTTTCATTATACAGTACCTTTCTGTCTTGATATTCAAATTAGTTTTCGCAACAGGTACGTGCATTTTGGAATGAGTCGTGACGCATGCGCCTTCGTTAGGATAATAAATTTCAATTGAATACCACTAATTACACTTAGCAATCTTGCATTTAAGTACTTCTTGCTATGGGGAAAACCCGTCGTTGCACGGCAATGTTTGAGAACAACAACCCAGCAGGCAGAAATCCTGGAAGTCTTTCTAAAGTTCTTGCTTGTACAAGATTTCATAAAGATGCTTTAAATCACGGTATACCGATGTCCAAGTTCATGATTTCACGCAATTTTAGAAGCTTTTTTATTTCCTCTTTAGCGACAGATATACTTGGAAGATATAAGGCATTATAAACTGAGAGACCAAATTATTATTATCACCTGGTTAGTACGTTGTTGGACCACCTTTCCCTCTTAATACTGCTTAAATTCGTCTTGGTACGGACTCTATTAAATGTCGGTAAGTGGCTTAAAGTACATAAGCCCAAATGCGATTAACTGCACCCTCCAACTCTTGAAGATTTGATGATAACGGATCCGGCTCTCTGATGCCCCTTTCGAATTCATCCCATAAATGCTCCATTGGGTTGAAATCCGATGATTGAGGAGGCCAATGTAGCAGGGAAAAGTCTCCGTGATGCTCCTCAAACCATTCGCGTGCAATGTGAGCACTATGACACGGAGCATTGGCTGCTGAAAATCTCCATCTCCATTGGGATAAACCATCAACATAACTGGGTGGCCTTGGTCGGCAAAGATATTTAATTACTTTGAACGGTCAGGCATTGCTCCACACGAATCGAAGGGCCCAAATACTCCCACGAAAACATGCCCCAGACCATAACGTTGCCTTCGCTAGCTTGAAGAGTAGTGACGATGCAAGATGAGTCCATGATTTCGTGCTGCTGTCTCCATATCTTCACACTTCCATCCACGTGGTGTAGTTGAAAACATGATTCGTCAGATAACATGTCCCTTTTCCACTCATTTACTGTTCAAATCTTGTATTCCTGAGCAAACTGGAGGCGTTTCCTCTAGTTCGCTGCAGTTAGCAAAGGCTGGACAGACAATCTGCTTCCTAGTCCATACGATGCAATGTGCAGCGAATCATACGTTGAGAAGCTATCGGACTTGGTCCCTGATTCAGATTATTTGTAATCTGACGAAGCGCTTGTTTTCCGTCTGTTGGACGGAACAAGTCTGCCTACTTTCAGCTAAGGTCGAGGATCAGGAAGCCACTGACGACCACACGCGTTGCGCTGAGACCAGTTTTTTTACTGTCGTCCACTCTCTGTACACTTTAACATCTGCTATCCTCGAACATTTCACAAGTGCAGCTGTTTAACTGATGGTCGCGCCAATACTTCGAGCACCCATGATAATTTCACTTTCAAAGTCAGGCAGATCGCGTCTTTTACCCATTATTTCTTGAGCAACGCACTACTTCTTTAGTCTCCGCATGCCTTCATAATTCCCTTTTTATACCGATTCAGCCATCTTGCATCAGGAACATGTGTCGGATAGCTGCTTTGCACAAAGTGGTCTGGTAGTCATAACAATTTGGCCACTCAGTGTATACATTATATTGACAAAAGTCACCGGACACCTAGAAGAGAAACAGAACATAGCATCTATTGACATAAATTAGTATGGTGTCGGTCCACCTTTGGCCTTAATGAATGCACTGACCCTTCGAAACATGCTTTCGACGAGGTTTTGGAACACAGCGACAGGTATGCACTTCCATTCACTACATAATGCTACCACTAACTGTTGCTTAGTAGTAGGCCTTGGTTCCAAACTTCTTATGCGGCGCTCTAATTCATCCCATAGGTGCTCTATGGGGTTAAGGTTAGGGCTCTGTATTGGCCAGTCCACACACGATACGGAATTATCGTCAAACTACGCCATAACAGTCCTTGCTTTATGGCTCGGTGCATTATCCTGCTCGTGCCAGCAAGGCTCGGTTCCATAGTATTGCCACACAATTGTCTAGAATATCGAGGTAGACGTTCTGTTAAACAGATTTGTCCACGATAACTAATGGGCGGGGATCATACCATGAAAACACCCTAACACGAGTACACTACCAGCTCCAAACTTGAGCGTAGGAACAGTACACTGTGTTAAATAACGTTCCCCCGGCTGCCACCATACCCACACACTGCCATCAGACTGATGGATCGCGTATCTGGATTCATCAGTCCATAGGACCCGTTTCCATTGATCTACGTTCCACGATAAATGTTCTTTACAACATGCTAAACGACTAGTTGCATTCCCAAGGGGGATGAAAGACTTATGAACAGCCACACGACCACGGTAGCCCATGGAATGAAGTTCTCTGCGAATGGTACGTGTACGTACCGATGTTCTAGTATTTTTATTCACCTGTACACTGAGGTCTTGGGCAGTACTCAGTCGATTAGCTGTACCGACTTCTTGAGGCTTCGACGTCCTCTATCTCTGATTTTCTTTGGTCTGCCGGAACGTTTTACTGCTTTAGGCACGCCATGTGTCTTCCACTTATTCAGTACATCCAAAACAGTTGACTTGGGTATGTTTAAAAACCTCTCGGTTTCTCTTATAGATAACCCACTAATATAACACCCAACAATCTTTCCTTTTTCAAAGTCAGTTCTCTCCCACCGCGACATTTTCACTCAACCTCACAGTGCGATATGATCGTGGTCAGCTGCAGGCTTGTTTTTATACTGTTTATAGCAGAATCGCACATCTTAACAACGCAGCGGATCCGTTCATTTTCTTTTGAAAGAGTGTCCGGTGACTTATGTCAATATAGTGTATATTGAATGGTACGAAAATAATTATTCTCGCAGCTTTTTAGAAATCTTTGAGTGAGCCTTGCTTATATACAGTAGTGGCCAAAATTGTGGAAACCTTTTGGAAAAAGTGTATTTTTGAGGTTTGATGGCTCATAACACCACTTGTTTCTGGAGTACTACCATAAAATTATATATCAATATACAGATGATTTCATCAAGAACGTACTGCAACAAAGTTTGTTCAATTATCTGTATTCTATAAAACGTTATAGCCAAATAACCAGAAAAAGGAAGCACAACTTCCTTAGATTGATATGAAGTAGCTTTCCTTCATTTGAATGTAGCCAACGAGCATGAGTGTTTAGAGAGCCAATCAGGTGTCATCTTGTTTTGGCAATGAGCAAATTAGGTCACAGTAGGATTCAGCCATTGATGTCATATATTGGAGCTGAGAGGAGGACATTTGTCAGTGTGTTATGTGATTGCTATCAGGTTGGTTGGTTGGTTTTGTGTTTTTTTATTTAGTGAGCTTGTAAAACGTAATAAAATTAAAGAAATGGTGCAAAGAGTTGACTAATCACCCAGAAAGTGATGTAATATAGTACTATTAAGTGAACAAGGCTTCAGTTATGAAGAATGTAGAAGAACAATTGGTGGAAACTTAGCCAAAGGTGGCATTTCTAAATTTTTGAAGAAGTATTTGGAGACTCAGTCACTACAAAAACCAGGCTGGTAAAGGCAGGAAAAGGTGCACAACAGCAAGTGATGATAGAAGAATTAAGAGACTCTGCCTAGGTGACAGAAGAAAATAATATGTGTGTATACACGATGAAATGGCGCAATGCAATGGGAAGTTGAGTGCAAGGACTGTTCGGCGCAGACTGCAGGAATTTGGTCTAAAAGCTAGAATTCCACGAAAAAAAGAAAGCATTTTTATCTCTCAAACAAAGGTTGAAAAGATTAAACTGGGCTAAAACCCATGTTAACTGGACAGCGGAACAATGGGACAGTGTTATTTGAAGTGATGAGACCAAAATCTCCTTGTTTATTAATGATGGCATAAAATACGTAAGGAGAAGAATCGGAGAAGATTTGCATCCTGTTTGCATTGCATGTACCGTGAAACACCCAGTTAGTATTATGATCTGGGATTGTATGACATCAAAAGTTGTGGGCAGAATTTGCGTGATTAATGGGAATATAAATGGCCAAAAATACATTAATGAAATACTTGAACCCAAAATGAAGCCATCCGCACGTGATCTTTTCCAAGATAATGAAGCATTTATATTCCAACAGGATTCAGCTCCATGTCATGTTGCTGCTATGTGCAAAACGTATTTTCAAGATAATCATATTCCACTGTTGGAATGGCCTGAGAATAGCCAAGACCTTAACCTAATCGAAAATCTAAGCGACCTACTAAAGAAACTTGTTAGTCAGAAGCAACCCAGCAATGAAACCCAATTAACAGAAGCAATAATTCAATCTTGGTTTCATATTATAATAGCTGCAGAACTGAAAAACTTGATTCATTTCCATGTTTTAAGGCCGTAATTAACGCTAAAAATTACCCAACTAAGTATTTACTGACAAGGTGAGAATTTTTTAATATCTCATTTTTTCTATGTGTTTCACTTTTCTTCTTTATAACTGCTGTTCTAATACAAAATCCTTCATAAATGTTATTGCATTGCATTCGTGATGAAATTATCTTTCCATTGATATAAAATTTTATGGTATTACTCCAAAAAAAAAACCCAAAAAAAAACCGTGGTGTTACGAGCCATCAAACCTCAAAAATACACTATTTCCAAAAGGTTTCCATAGTTTTGGCCACTACTGTAAGTATTCATGAGAAAGCTTCCATGCATCGTTTAATGATGTGAGCGGAAATGATCTTTGGCATTTCTAGAACATATTTTATTTCCTTCTTTTGCTTGCGCAAGGATTTGTGAAGAATCTTTCATTGTTTGACAAAGAAACAAGGGATCAAAATCTCGCTAATTGCCTGGAAGGATCTTTCAGTGTTATTTTTTGAAGAAGCATTTTTAAGGAAGCTTTCATGGTTTATGATAATGCGGAACAACAAAGCATAGCAAATCTTCTGGAACATCTTCACATGGTCGTCAGACTGATTTTTTGAAGAATTAGAAAGAAGTTCCTAAGTATTCGAGTAGATACCTCGCATTTTCCTGGGGCAATCTACACTCCCTACAGAGAAACTGCTTCATTTGATAGTTAAGTTTTCCTACAAAGTTGTTATCTACTGATATCTATGACGAAAAGCACCATTCCTTCAGTATTTTTTTTTTGCACTAAATATTTTGAATTAGTTGAGCTGCTAAATAATTTTGATGGAACCCTTGAAAAGTGGCGGCGATGAATTTATTCATATAGCACCAAGATGCTACATCAGAATCTATTTTGTCTGTAGAAAGAAGAGTCGAACATTCTGATGCAATCAAAGTTTTCATTTTCGTTTCAGGTCAAGTTTAGTTCTGTTCAATTGATGAAGAGAAAGGATTTTCATGAGTTGAGGAAATCAAGGACGGATGCTCAATGGGAGCCGATATGCTATCAGACTTAATAGCAAATCAGTGGCATTGATCCCTTATTGTGCGACTTTGGGCTTCCTACTTAGAGCTCCTCTCCTACCAGTACATTCGATTTAGACGAGGCGAAAACGAAGTGTGACATCACGGCAAACTTTTGTACGCGAAACTGTGATACAGTGAGTAAAATTCAACATTCAAAGAAACTTTAGTCCTCCGAAATCGTCGTGCTTAATAAGTCAAAACGATGCATTACTTTGGAATGGCACGCGATTTGGTTTCATCGTGAAATTGAAGCAGCTCCAATAAACAAGTTGCGTAAATTTATAGTTATGTCACAAAGGTGGTTTGGGTTTTAGTCAATATAATGAACTCATATCGTTCCATCTTTTTTCAACATTATGCAGCAGGTAATTCGTCCGCAGTGTTGCGCACTTAATATGTAGAATTGACCTATGAATGTACTTCCAACTCAAATACGAAAGGTAAGAGTCGGAACAAATTCTTCCTTCTTTTATTTCCGAACCTCTCTCATACTTCAAAATGTTCAAAATCATAGATGCAAATTTCGCCAAATATTTCCGTTTTCATGAGTAAATTTTATACTGAAGCAGGCGCTCTGGAAGATAATGAACGTCAGGAAGAATATTTAAGTTGATCTTCTGGTTGGTAGTGCATTTCCATTCTTTGTTTAATCTTCAGAACATGATAAAACGGTCGTTGCATTGATTTTCAACTTTTTTTCAAAGTGAAAATATTTGCTTGAGAAGTTCAAGTCAGTAAAACTTTACTTTCATGCAAGACAATATTTTACCAAATATTAAATACCAATAAAACTCACAGAAACATGCTTAAGCTCGACGATGCGATGTACACGTAGCTCTTCTTTAGTAATGTTTAGACAAAGCGAGGCTGACATTTGGTAGAAGCTCAACATCATTGCTTTAACTTGCGCACATCAAACAAGTGCAACACACGCGGTGTATGATTCCCGACAAACGCACAAGAAATAAATTCTCCCACTCTGCAGATGTCTGCTCCAGGAAACAAGCAAGTCCATTTGAGTTGGGACTGTCATGCTGAAGTAATGTGGGCTGCAGAGCAGGGAAAAGTCCATTTCAGCGGTGGAAAGATAAATTAACGATCGCTCGGAAGAAAAAAAAATTACTACTGTTAATATCAGGTTGCCAGCTGGCAAAACAAGCAGACTCTTGCAACCGGATGACATTATTTTCGCAGTTTTATTATTAAAAATTATGGTGACAGGAAGAAGAGAATAAAAACTGAAATCAAATGACAGAAAACCCCTGTATTTGTACTTAGACTCCTCTCCAAAATTTCGAATTGTTTTCGCTCTCAATGTTTTTAATGCATTTTAAAAGTTAACCGACGGTGCATTTGCTCTACTGACAAATCATACGCAATAAGTTTTCTGATCTACTAAAATAAACACCATGATTCTCCCGTCTGTATTTTACAAGAATAAACATGATACATCTTATAAAGTGCTTCCAAAACAGACATCTAAAAACACATTAACTGTGATTTTCCGCTAACAATTTTCAAGCATTTTAATCACTTGATTTTCGAAATCTGAGGAGTTTGTATTGAAGTGAAGCTTTTGGAAAACTAAAAGGAATCACAAATTTATTCAGAGTGATTTCATAGTGTCATCTCTTTCCTGGCGTTTTCATTTGCAAGACTACGAACCAAAGACTTTGCACCTAAACATTTTCTACCTTGTCTGAATCCTGACTTAAGAAATGTTGCGAGAAATATGAGTCATGAAAGTGGAAAACTCTTGACGGCTAACTACTTCTTATCACGTGAAGACCAAACGCGCTCATAAATCTATGTGAGAAACATGTGCTCAGTATCAAGCTTAATCTCATTCCTAGTAAGGCAGCAGATGCCATACGCTTTTCGTTAATTCGTATGTCCTGTGTTGTAAGTTCTACAGCTGCAAAATAGAACGTTTGTACAATGTTTTGTTATATTTGGTTACTCATTCTAATTTGACCAAAAATCAAGATGAAAAATGAGACACTGTTTATCTTTCGAAATACACCGGAAAGGTTCTAATTTCAACGAATGCAGAATTGAAACGTAATCGATCGAAATTCGTTAGTCCGAGAACTTGTTAGTCCGAGAAAGTAACATCTGCACTTAAGATAATTCTTCTTGTGCATATGGTTCAATATAAATTCAGAAAAACCAGTCAACTTAACCAAATTTGTCATTCATCAACAAATATAGGGAAATAGAATTTTACTCCTGTGTTCATGTACATATTGTATAAGTGCATAAGTTCTCGCCGTTAGGATTACCTGGAAAAGAAGCTGCTTTGTATCAGTGCTCCAAAGCAAAGAAAAGGTGGAAGGACCATGCAGTTAGCCGACTGTAGCTACGATGCGATGAAAACAATAGCTTTAGCAATTGCAACTCGTTCGTTTAGTGTGTAGTAATTGCTGTGTTAACTTGAGTTTTAATAGATTGCACATTCGCCACTGCTTGCTTCTTGCCATCGTAAAAATAGCACATAGGGACACGTGATGTATGTGGCACGGACATTGTGATTAAATGAATGTGCCGGGACTTGTTACAAACTTAAATCGGGTGATAACATGTTTGAAGATAAGTCCTGTTCTGGACGCCTTTCTGAAGTGTATGATGAAGAAATATGGGCATTAACAAGCCCGATCCTCATAAAATCTACGAGCATATTTCCGATAGACTTCCAATTCATGGAACTACTGCAACGAGGAGAATTTAGGTCATTGGAGTGGTCTAAAAAGCAGATCAATTGGTAGCACATCAATTATACAAAGGGTGAGTCAAAAGTTTTGCAATGTTTGCACAAACGCATGTGCTGCGGCGGATATGTCACGTGTTTAAACTAAATTTGTACTCGTTGCTGTGAACAGCATTGCACGTCGTCGTTCTGTCAGTGGTTGTTGTTGGGACGCCTAAAAGATGAACAGCCATAATCGACTAATTAGGGAACATTTGCTTTACAAGTTTGAACTTGGCCATAACGCTGCTCAAGCGACACGAAACATCTCTGTAAGCTCTGTTACAAAACTGTCATGCGAAAGGTGAAGGTTTCAACGAGATGGTTCAAGAAATTTCGCATCAGGTGACAGAAACCTCGACGATCAGCCAAGGTCAGGTAGGCCGCGAACCGTGGATTCGGAGGCTGTGCTCTATGCCGTAGAGGCAAATCCGACAACCAGCACTCGGAGATTATCTGGCGAGCTGGGCATATCACAGACCACCGTGGTTCGTGATCTTCAGGACCTTGGCAAGGTCTACAGGAGCTGCCGTATTGTCATTCAGGAACTGACGCCAGCTGAAGCAAACCGTCGAGTGGAAGTGTGCCCGAAACTCTTAGAAAATGCGCATGATGTACTTTTCATTAAGAGAATTGTTACGTGCAATGAAAAGTGGGTCTGTTTCCGTAATCCTAACACACAACGGTAGTGGCTGAGCCCTGGCCAGCTGCCGGAACCTGTCGCTAAACATGGGCGCTTCGAGCACAAGGTGCTGCTCTTCGTCTGGTAGAATTTTTAAGGGAAAATCCATTACGAATTTATTCCAGACGGTCGGAACATCAACGCTAACCTCCACTCTGAACATCTGGAGCGGATGTATGCCGTTTTGAAAGAGAACTACCTAGGAAGGCTCCCCTGCAGCTGGACAACACGCGGCCTCATATAGTGCGAACGACCCGGGCAAAACTCCAGGAACTTGAGGGCATCGAACTAATGTCACACCCAGCATATAGTCCCGACCTTGCTCCCTCGGATTATTACTTGCTCCGGTCCATGGCCCACTTCCTTCGCAGGCGGCCCTTCAACAACCAGGAGGATGTGGCAGCTGGGGTGAAGGAACTCTTCGCCTCGACGAACAAGGACTAGTACCGCCGCGGAATCGAAGAACTGGCAGACGGATGGCTAAAGAAGGTGCAATACGATGGCCTATACTTTGAATGCTTGTCAGCTTTCGTCGTAAAGGTACGTATGAAGACATAAAGTGATACAAATATTGCAAAACTTTCGACTCACCCTCTTTAGGTTAAGAACCGAAAGGATGGAGTGACGATAAGTGTACTCTGGAAGCTCGGTTACAAAACTGATTCGTTTTTCGATCAAATGGTGATGTTTAAGAATATTATGCCCACCAAATCATTAGTAAAAAGTTCCATAGAAAAGTTAGTCATCCGTTGAAGAAAAGGTAGTTTTCAAGTAAAGTTTCATAGAAGAAAAGGTAGTTTTCAAGTAAAGTTCCAGAGAAGAAAAAGTAGTTTTCAAGTAAAGTTCCATAGAAGAAATGGTAGTTTTCAAGTAAAGTTCCATAGAAAAAATGGTAGTTTTCAAGTAAAGTTCCACAGATGAAAAGGTAGCTTTCAAGTAAAGTTCCATAGAAGAAAAGGTAGTTTTCAAGTAAAGTTCCATAGAAGGAATGTTTGTTTTCAAGTAAAGTTACATAGAAGAAAAGGTAATTTTCAAGTAAAGTTCCAGAGAAAAAATGGTAGTTTTCAAGTAAAGTTCCATAGAAGAAAAGGTAGTTTGAAGTAAAGTTCCATAAAATAAATGGGAGTTTTCAAGTAAAGTTCCATAGAAGAAATGGTAGTCTCCAAGTAAAGTTCCATAGAAGGAATGTTTGTTTTCAAGTAAAGTTACATAGAAGAAAAGGTAGTTTTTAAGTAAAGTTCCAGAGAAGAAAAGGTAGTTTTCAAGTAAACTTCCATAGAAGAAATGGTAGTTTTCAAATAAAATTTCAGAGAAAAAATGGTAATTTTCAAGTAAAGTTCAATAGAAGAAAAGGTAGTTTTCAAGTAAAGTTCCATAGAAGAAATGGGAGTTTTCAAGTAAAGTTCCATAGAAGAAATGGTAGTCTCCAAGTAAAGTTTCCTAGAAGAAATGGTAGAATTCAAATAAAGTTCCATAGAAGAAAAGGTAGTTTTCAAGTAAAGTTCCATAGAAGAAAAGGTAGTTTTCAAGTAAAGTTCCATAGAAGAATTGGTTGTTTTCAAGTAAAGTTCCATGGAAGAAAAGGTAGTTTTCAAGTAAAGTTTCATAGAAGAAATATTAGTTTTCAAGTAAAGTTGCATAAGAGAAATGGTAGTTTTCGAGTAAAGTTCCATAGAAGAAATGGTAGTTTTCAAGTAAAGTTCCATAGAAGAAATGGTAGTTTTCGAGTAAAGTTCCATAGAAGAAATGGTAGTTTTCAAGTAAAGTTCCATAGAAGAAATGGTAGTTTTCAAGAAAAGTTCCATAGAAGAAGTGGTAGTTTTCGAGCAAAGTTCCATAGAAGAAATGGTAGTTTTCAAGTAAAGTTCCATAGAAGAAAAGGTAGTTTTCAAGTAAAGTTCCGTAGAAGAAAAGGTAGTTTTTGTACGACCAAATCGATTTAGTCGTACAAAAACGTACGACGAAATCCTTTTGTAAAAACGGGATGCTTCAGGAACGACTCAAAAGTTGATCCCTACCCATAGAAGATCATATTTTGTGTTTGGCAATATTACAAGGGAATTATCCTCATGAATTGTTGCCACCTAAACTGAACAATCACTGCGAGTCTTTACACTCAGCAACTTGACAGAATAAACGAGGCCTTGAGATCTAAGCTTGCCAGTTTAGTTAATCGGAAAGGTTTTGTCTTCTATAACGATAACCCTAGACTGTAAGTGTCTGTGCACAAGATAGCACAAATGGCAAGAACTGGACTGGAAAACTCTCCGTCCGCCGCTACGCCTACTAAATTGAAAATATTTTATTCATAACTGAAATAAATATTTTTCCATCTTCTACTTACCCCTTCCTCCCACCTCTCTGCCTCTGTTTCTTTTTGCTAAATCTTCCGCCGGACATGATTTAGTTTCGAAATTGTTAAGATTTTTAAAAAAGCACATCTGTTCTTTTTTAAAAAATATATGCTCATAGTATCACTTTGTCCGTCCGTCTATGGACACCATATCTCTGCAAGTATTAGCCGATTTGAAAAATTATTTCTGTATTGGAATGCTGCCCGCAACACCACGATGGTCGGATCCGCGTGTGGCGGCACCGCGGCGAGAGACTGTATGACGCCTGGTCCGTCGCCTGACGTTATGGTTTGGGGCACAATTGGATATGACACCCGCACCTCTCTAGTACGTATCGCCGGTACACTCAACAGCCTCCGCTACATCTCCGACGTTTTGGAGCCTGTAGTCCTCCCTTACCTGCAGGACCTGCCAGTGGCCACGTTTCAACAGCACAATGCGTACCCGCACGTGGCACGCAACGTGCAACAATTCTTCACGGCCCACCAGGTGTCACTGCGGCCGTGGCCCGCCTGTTCTCCCGATATGTCGCCCATCGAACACGTCTGTTCGCTGATCGGCAACCGAGTGGCCCGGCAAGCACCAGCCGCGGCTACGCCTGATGAACTGTGGCAACGTGTGGAAGCAGCCTTTACCAACATACCCCAAGCCCACATCCAGAGCCTCTTTCGTTCGACGCGGCGGCGTGTAGCGGCCGTTATTGTCAGCATGGGGGCCACACGAACTATTGATGTCTGCGTGTTCCGCAAGTCGCACGGGCCTGTAAGCTCAATCGTTTCATCTTTGTATCTGTTGCTATGTGTCCAGTAAATCTGGCTTTGCTATCTCGTGTCCTTCTTGGTGTTGCATTTTGGGTGGCCAGCAGTGTATGTCAATAAATGCTATGTTGTTTTCTCTTCTAGGTGTCCGGTGACTTTTGTAAATATAATGTATATATTGATTTATTATAAAAAAAGATTCCGTGTCTTTTTTAATCCATGGAATTAAGAACGAATGAAACATCACAATTGATATAATGTAATGAAATAAATGCATCATCGATACCAGATTGGTATTTTTCTGAATTATATAACTTATTGAAATGCTAACAACAGGAAACCACAGAAAGTACTAACAACAGGAAACCACACAACGCACATAGAATTTTACAAAATAATATCAAACCTTCTTTTACATTTAAGAATAACATTTAGAACGTTCACTATTTTCTATCTTTAAAGTGTGACATTTGCTAAAATTATTTTACAAAGATTTCTGCTTCCTCTTGCTCATGTTAAATTATACTGGAATTAAGGATGCTATTAAATAGAAACAAGTTAGTAAAATCATGCAATGCATTGATTATGGTACGCTTTCCAACATACCAGAAATTATTACTCAAGTTATGAGGATAATGGCTGTGGAATAAATCTCTCTCCTGTGTCCTAACCTTTGACCTCATTTCGATGATATTCAACAGAACCGGTTCAGTACACATCAAGAATAACATACTAAAGTTTTGTAGCAATAGAAGCAGTTTTACGCAAGTTATGAGAATAATGGCTCTGGAATAAATCTTGCTTTTGTGCAATGACCTTTGACCCCATTTCGTTGATATTCAACAGAACCGGTTCACTATACTTCCGGAACAACATGATAACGTTTTGTCACAATCGAAACATTTTTTGGTAAGTTATGATGCACAAGGGCAATGGAATGGATCCCACTCCAGTGTCCTGACCTTTGACCCCATTTTGCCCATTTTCAATAGGGTTCGTCCCCAGTGGCTCCCTACCACATACTAAAATTTCATCGAAATCGAACCATGTTTACGCAAGTTATGACGCATAAGGGCAATGGAACAAATCCCGCTCTTATGTCCTGCCTGATCTTTGACCCCATTTCGCCCATTTTCAATAGGGCTTGTGCCCAGGTGGTTCCCTACCACATACTAAAATTTCATCGAAATCGAACCATATTTAAGCATGTTATGACGCATAAAGGCAATGTAATGGATTCCACCTTTATGCCCTGACCTTTGACCCCATTTCGCCCATTTTCAATAGGATTTGTCCCCAGGTGGTTCCTTACCACATACAAAAATTTCATCGAAATCGAACCATATTTACGCATGTTATGACGCATAAAGGCAATGAAATGGATCCCACTTTTATGTCCTGACCTTTGACCCCATTCCACCCATTTTCAATAGGTTTCGTTCCCAGGTGGTTCCTTACCACATACCAAAATTTCATCGAAATCAAACCATTTTTACGCAAGGTATGACGCATAAGCGCAATGGAATAAATCCCACTCTTAATCCCTGCCTGACCTTTGACCCCAATTTGCCAATTTTCAATAGGGTTCGTGCCCAGGTAGTTTCCTACCACATACTGAAATTTCATCGAAATCGAACCGTATTTACGCATGTTATGACGCATAAAGGCAAAGAAATGGATCCCGCTCTTATGGCGTGACCTTTGACCCCACTTCGCCCATTTTCAATAGGGTTCGTCCCCTAGTGGTCCCCTACCACATACTAAAATTTCATCGAAATCGAACCATATTTACGCAAGTTATGACGCATAAGGGCAATTGAATGGATCCTGCTCTTATGGCGTGACCTTTGACCCCACTTCATCCATTTTCCATAGGGTTCGTCCTCTGGTGATCCCCTACCACATACTAAAATTTCATCGAAATCGAACCATTTTTACGTGAGTTATCGTGCCGACAGGCAGACGGACGGACGGACAGACGGACGGAAAAAGCTGGAGCATATACGCTTCTTCAACCTACGGTTGGAAAGCGTAAAAAAAAAGCAGCACCACATATTTGAAATCAATCCGTAATGTGTCTCATGGAATGGACAGAATCGAATTATTATTTATCATTTCATTCGGATTCAAGAATTGAGGCATATTCAGCTTTAACAGATCATTTTCTCTTTCGAGTGCCGAGTCTCTCCGTTCGTTATCCGTCCTCCTTCTCTCCACTAAGAAAAGCGATACCCTATCTCTCTATCTCCTATCTTCCAAACCATCACGTCACTGCCTCTAAATAAACTTTTCCCCTGTGGCCCGAGGAGCATTCTACTTACAAAGACGACACATTTCGTCTGATCCCCTGTTACAAAACCGGAGACTACCGCCCCGTATGAAGAAACGTTCGAATGCTTCGCCGAGCAAATTACCCCTAGCCCTGATAAAACTCCATTCGTTTCCCGCGATGTTGGTCTCCTGCGCAATAAAACAACGGGACAAGACCCCCCCCCCCAAATCCGACGACAAGGAGCCCGTTTGGCACGGAAAATTCCTATACACAGCTTATGAACATTTCACTTTACTTCGACTGCATTACACCTAAGATGGATGAAATTGGAAATAAGACCGATCAATCGTTTTTAGAATTATTTAACATTTAAGAAAATGGGAAATTATGTGATGTACATACACTATCTACCAACAAGTAATTGGACACCTGTGATAGCAAAGGAAAACGAAGTTTATTCACCTTCAATAGTTGGTGGAGCCTCCACGAGCGGCGATTACAGCTGCGACCCTCCGGGACATACTCTCAACCAGGCGTTGTACGACGGCTAGCGGTATTTCCTTCCACTCGGCTTGGAGAAGACAGGTCAGTTCCTATCCCGATTTCGGACGGTGGGGGCACCCCTTAAGTCGACGCTGCAACTCGTCCCAGGGGTGCTCGATAGGGTTAAGGTCCGGGCTCTGCGCAGGCCAGTCCATTCGATTAACCCCATTGTCACCATACCAAGCCATGGTGGACCTCGCAACATGACAGGTGGCATTGTCATCCTAAAAGCAACACGGGTCCACCCCGTAAAACTGCCACAACGTAGGAAGCGCATGGTCATCCAAAATGGTGCAGTAGGTCTCGGCGTTGAGTCTACCAGGAATTGCGACCAAGGGTCCCGTGCCATAAAAGAAGAAACACCCCCATAGCATAATTCCACCGCCGCCGAACTTGACAGTTGGCACAACACATTCCGACAGAAGGCGTTCTCCAGACAGACGCCAAACCCAGACCCTGCCATCCGAACGGTAGAGGGTAAACCTTGATTAGTCGCTCCAGAGAACCTGTTTCCACTGCTCAACGGTCCACTGTCGACGTTCTTTGCACCACGTTAGCCGAGCAGCGCTATTGGACTTGGTGATCAAAGGCTTGTGGACGGCAGCACGTCCATGATAACCGAGCAGATGGGCTTCCTTACAGATGGTATTCATCACAAGAACACTCCCGAATGCCTGTTGAAACTCCTAGCGGATGTGGTCCATCGATTTAGTGCGGTTCTTCCGAATTTCTGTGGCCAGCACCCATCGGTCTCTAACTCCCAGTTTTTTGGGTCTGCCGGGTCGGGGCACATTCCGACAGTCACCTCTCATCTTTCACTGGCCAATCACGTAGACCACTGTCGATTTTGGGTACTTCAACTCGCTAGATATGTCACGTGTGAATCGGCCATTTCTGTGATACCTGGCGATTACACCTTTCTCGAAATCAGAGAGCTCCGAACTGCATGGCATCTTGCATGCGACTGGTTGCATTGTTGTTTCCCACATGATATTTAACGGCTGCGGCCGTGACGTGTATCAGGACTGCAGATATCGTCGATTGCATGGGTGTCCAATTACTTGTTGGTAGATAGTGTATAATTAAACATCGGGTTACAGGATGTTTTGGGGGTGCAAATTCATCCTTGCCTCCCTCGTGGGTACGCCACTTGCGATGCTGATAGATCAGTAAGGTGAACGAACAACAACAACTTCGCCGACTTCCAGCAACGTCCAAGGCAGGGGAAATTTTCTATCACAAGAGTTCGGTAAAATGTGCGATGTATTCATGGAACCACGGCGGTGCTTACTTTTCCCTTCTGAACTACGCATACTGTTTTCTTCTGAGCCATAGCTTCGCCATTAGTATAAACAAACTATCATGCATCAGCCTACAGGATCTGCAAAAATGCTCGGCAGCACGTAGAGGTGATGCAACTTTTTATATCTAACAGAATCCCCGAAACAATCGAGAATCCCCATTCCCACTGTTATCGTTCTCTATTCTTACCGGGCAAAGTAAACTAACCTCTGGCTTCATCTGCTTTTCGTCTTACTTTTTCGTCGAGCCCTTCACCAAAAATCAACGTGAATCAAACGAAAATGAAACCGCTTCTTTATCACCCATGAAAGAAAACATATTGCAGGCTTCCAAGCTTAAGATGCCTTGTTTTTCGTTATAAATCTTGGCACAAAATCGGCTTTACCAATACCCTTTGATGAACGACATACCGCAATATTGAAACAAGCGATACAGTATCAGGTGATAGAAATGAAGCGCACTTGGTTTTCTATTTATTAATGAAAATAACAGTAATTCTTTTGCATATTACGCCGTTTCTTGGGGTAAAGAAGCCTAGTAACTTTTATTTTACATCAATATAAATATATAGAAAGCTTTAATGTCTTTGAAATCCTGAGAAATTGGAGGTGCATACATCGACACTTTAATAACACTTATGAAAATGCAAGCGCAAAGGTTCGACTGTTGCAGGGCAGCGCACTTATAAAAATTGGAAAGGGAGTGAGATAAGTTGACAATATATGTTCCAAACACTTCAGTAGCACATGCAGAATGTCTTTCGAACACTGAACTGGGGACACACAGGAAAAAGTATAAATATAGATAATTTAACCCAACTTCCTTTTGCTGATGACATAGTCACTTTTTGTAAGTACTCTCCCTTTCAGAGCTGCAGTGTATAATCCAGGAACCTTCTGACAAGGGTAAAAAGGTGGATTTAAAACTGAATCTACAGAAGACAAAATTGCTCTTCAATACTTTTGCAAAAACAGAAAAATTGGAAGTTGATGTGAAAATCCAGAAATAACCATGCCTATGTTTACCTTAGACAAAAGATATCGAGCAAGGACCACATAAAAGAAGAAATAAATAGGCATGCAGAAGTTGGTTGGAGAGCTTTTGGAAGAAACTGTACAATTTTTAGGAGCAATTAAAAGAAAAGTATTTAATCAATGCATATTTCCTCTTCTCACCTGTGGATCAAAGACACGGACCTAAACTAAAAAAGACCTGTGAAGACTACGGACCACTGAAAGAAGCATGGAGAGATGCATGCTTGGTGTAACCAGGAAAGATAGGAAAGGCGCATTGTAATGACAAAGGGTGGGCGGGTTAATACAAATCTAGTTGAGATAACGAAGCGATGACAATGAGAATGTTTTCTGTTTTTGACCCTGCATCAGTATTTGGGTTATCATTGAATTGAATAGCGTTGATATTAGTTTCGGTAGTCGTGCCTTTAGGTTATTATAGACTATGTGGTCGAGTGTGGGGAGGTAGGAATATCGGTGAATGAAGTTTGAAAGCACTCTGGAGGGATTTGGAAGAGGCTGGCTCAAGACAGAAAGTTGTGGAAGATACTTGGAGAGACCTTCATCCAACAGTGGATTGAAAATATAATCTTCTTTGAGCACTGATTTCATGCTGACAAAACTGGTAAGATTGGCATCAATAACTGTGAACCTAAGGCACTAAAATATATCAATTATTTATGCAGTCAGTGTATAGTGTCTACAACAATTATCAAATCTCAGTGTTGTCACCATCCCTTTGGTTACTTGTTTTAAAGCGAGCGGTTTTCGATTGGGGTGAAAACGCGCGTGATGGTGATTTTCACCAACTGTCAATATGATTTCTATAGGAACCCTTTTCTTACAAGTAACGAAAGTTCTGGTCTCATCATCTAGTAGATATTCAACGTGTGATTATCATGTTATCGAATTTTAGAGATCAAAATGTTATGATTTCCGTGTTAACTAGTACGAAATTGCACCTCCTTTCATATACCATTTTTTTAAGTCCATGCATGCGTATAACAGACCCTTAGGTTAATAATGGGAATCATTTATTCTACTTAATTTGTTAATGTTTGCAGTCCGCTCATAGCAAGCTCAGATGCAATAAATTATCGGTTGTTTCGAACTTGTTTGTCTCGTTTAAATGAACATTAGTTATGTTAAAAAGGTGAGATACCGCATACAATAAATGCTCAAATTTAATTTGTTGCTGCGAAACCTTCAGTTTCTGAATGATGGGAAAAATTCTTTCACATACTGAACCTAATTTTAATATCTTAAAAGAATATTTTTTCTTTACTAGCTCTTTCTAGTCAAATAGGATTAGGTAACAAAGGATTTTTTCATTACCCCCTTCTTTTTATGCACAGACGATGTGGGCTTACAGGGGTGAGAACACTTAGGGTAACTTTTCTGTGTAGAAGAAAGAAATGGTGGGCGAAAAATATTTTAATTAGTTGGAAGATTAAAACATGTGTACCTTTGAATTATTGCAGCCGTGCGTGAACTTATAAAATGGCATAGTTGTGTCAGCCATGGCTGAGGTATAGAGGAAGCGCTTGACTCTTGAAACGGAAACTGAAGTTTTTAATTTGCTGGATGAGAGAGCTAAGAAAAGGTGCAATAGCGCAAAAACAAAAAAGATAATAATAGTAAAAATAGAATACAAGAAAACTCTTCGTTAATGATATCTATACTGGTGGACAAAAGTCACTCATAAGTTAAAAATAAAAATATTTTTGTCAGTAACCACCCGCTCAGCCCATAGCAAAGATATTCAAAACGGAATGCCACACTAACAGTGCCTACGCAAGTACATACAAAATGCCACAAATATAATGAACGCTATAAAAGAGAGCGCATGTATTGTGCTCTTTATATCGTACTTTACAAGCTCCAGAACCAAACTGAGATAGCAAAAGCCCACAAGCTGATCACCTTCAAGCAATGGCGACAATACCTGAAATCCGGGAATATATCTCGACCATCAGTTTTTGGCAAGAGTCACAACATCTTGAGAGGAACACTTTCTGGCCTTTATAAAACACAGGGAGGTGACTGGCAACCAACTCACAGACGAGCTTACTTGAATTTAAAGAACGATGCTATCAGGAAGAACTCTTCCCAGACGGCTTTGCAAGGGAAAGTATCCATGCTAGAGTACCGATGGTTTGTTTCTTTTCAACCCCTCTCAGAGAAAAACTCAGCCTACATCACAACTGCCTCGCTGTCCGGTCCAGTTGAGATGCAGGCAGTGTCAGAACTGGGCCGGACAACCGTAGGCTCATGTTTTCTTCACAGACGAGTACCTTTTCAGTCTGACTACGAATTCCCAAAATGTACACATCTGTAGAGAATGCAGAGTGCACATGCAACATCCGGGAATGAGACTACTGTGCAGGAGGAGGTCTTCCGGTGTGGGGAGATGTAATGTAAGATACGTCACTCCATGTACGTCACTCCATGTGATTGAGGATTGCACCATGCTGCTCAAAGGTTCACAAAGGATATTCTTCAGCCCTATAAGGTCTTTTCAGGGCTGCTGTAGTCCCGAGTTAATTTTTGTAGACGATAGCGCTCGTACTGATCGACGATTAATTCGAGAGTTTGGATCTCTCAAAACAGCCTGTGGCGAAAGCCATAAGACAGTCGTGACACAAGATATAAAGAAAAAGGTCGGCCTGGGTCTAATTCAAGAGTGAGGATATTCACAAGATGGAGCAGACAGCCAGGTCTCCGGATCGTAGTCAAATTGAGCATACCTGGAACGCTCTGGAGAGACACATTGCTGCTCTTGAGCACCCTCCCAGAAAACTCCGAGAACTAAAATCTTCGCTTGCGTAACAATGGAAACATCACTCGTCATCTTGTCACTAACATGCATGATCACTATGCAACATGCTCGATGGTCAGAGATGATCGCAGTTCGTATTGATTTCAGAAACAACTCATGAATGCTAGATCAGTGAAAGATTTTGTTCGACGGAACAGCGTCATTTTTGGCATTCATTTCTTTGTATCTCACGTTTATAAGCCCATCAAGTCGTTATGTGTCTAATTTAAAATTCAGGAAATTTTTTGTTAAAAAAGCTAATCATAGTTAAAAAAATATGAAACATTTTTAGTTTCATACAAGAATAAAAAAAGGGTGAACACGAAGTCATTGAGAATGCACTGTTTGAATGTCTCAAAAGTATGCGAAGTAAAAACGCGTCCGTTAATATCTCGATATTTAAAAATGTCCTTTGGATTCAGCTAAATTTTTGCAAAGCCCGATTTCAAATCATGTGATATATTACTACTATTTAAACATTTAAAAAATGGCATTGCACTGTGTTCAAACATGTATGTAGAGTGAGTTTCAAACATGTATGTAGTATGAGTTTCAAACATGTATGTAGAGTGAGTTTCAAACATGTATGTAGAGTGAGTTTCAAACATGTATGTAGAGTGAGTTTCAAACATGTATGTAGTATGAGTTTCAAACATGTATGTAGAGTGAGTTTCAAACATGTATGTAGAGTGAGTTCTCAAGTTGTTGACTTTGTGCTACTGATTGAATGAAGAGAAACAAATTTTGATGAAACACTTCAAAGAATTCCAGATCTATATTACACAGGCAAGACCGGAATTTTTATCAAACTTTATTGACAAGCGGAATATTTTGATGAACCGAAAATCAAGAAGAACCAGCATTTTTTTCATAAAGCATGCAACGATCTAGTATATATATACACTGTTGACAAACTCTTAAAGACAGGCACATTTTTAACCATTCAGAATCGGTAAATTCAGTTTTAAAGCTGTAAGGGGTATAGATAGTAATAGAAACAGTGAAATTGAAGGCATGACGTCAAGAATTATGAGTAATATGCATTAGGATTGAAACAGAGCAAAATGTTACGAAGGAGGTACCAGCTCACCTGTCGTCCAGTGATATTCTTCCACTTACACGGCATAAACAGACTATAGGAAAAAGTCATCAGTAGCGGATATGTCTACCCCGCACAGCAATAAAAGGTTTGGCACTAGTGTATCATGCTTAATACCGAATGGATTAGAAGCTTATGGGGAAATTTTTCCACATCTACTGCAGAGCTCTGATAAGTTCTGAGATGGTTTCTTGTGGGATATTCTGTTGCTCAACACGTTTCCCCAAAGCGTCCCATGCATGTTCGACTGGATTGAGTTTAGGGTAGCGCGCTGGCCACTCCATCCGACGGATATCCTTACTAGCCAATACTTCATCCACAGCTTCTCTGCGGTGAGGACGGGAGTTATCGTCCATAAAACTGAAATCTGCAGCCAAGGCACCACGAAACAGATGAACGTGGCGAAGAATCACATTATTGCAGTACCGCTTCCTGGTGATTGTCCCTGTATGCACCGCCTGCTGTTCGTTACGTCTATTTACCATGATACCTCCCCACACCATGAAACTGCAATCGCTGTATCTGTCCGGTTTAACGATGTTTCTGGCATCATACATAGTCCCACGTTAACTCCAGATCAGCTGCCGCTTGAAATCCAATGAAAGAATAAAGGGGCTGTCATCTGTGAACATTACCTTGGCCCATTGAACTGAAGACCAGTCTACATGAGCCAGACATTACTTATGGCGGGCTGTACGATTTCTCTGGATAATGTTAGGCAGCGCACAAGTTTTCAGGCATGTAGTCCTGCCATATTTAGACGTCTTGACATGAGTTTTGCTACTCTAAGCTGTCTGGTGATGTCGGTCCCAATCCAGCCTTCGTCTACCTTGTCCATAAGTCGCCTTTAGGTAAAATTATCCATATGACTGATGTCTGTGAGACGTCCTCTTGTTACCTCAGACGTGCAGTTTCTTGGTCAGTAGCTAAAACACACAAAAAACAGGATGACGTCATACTGCATGAGATACGACTGGGCCTCCTGCCTGTATAAACTTTCGCCATCTGCCACGTGCTCACTACAAATTTGCATAGGACTATAAATCATAGAATGTCCTCATAGGTCACACAGCACTCATGTGCATATGTCAGCAAGCTTTTTAGCCGTATGGTACTCGTACTTATTAGATTTCATGATCGTCCTTAAATTTTGGACAACAGTGAATATACACACACCAAAATAGCAAATCGCTACGAACAATTCCGTAAAAACGTATTGGTCTTCAAGACAGCCTCGATTCCATGTGACATGGATTCGACGAGATGCTAATATCGTTCTACAGTTATGATCAGCCAAACGGGTGTGATGGCGTCAGTCAACTGTCAAATGTTCACTGAAGGACCATCTCCTTAACTAATGGCCTTCTCTGTATTATTAATAGGTGTTCAATTGGGTTAAGATTTAGGACAGTAGGGGCACCTGTGGAAATCTAAAGTTACTATCGTACTTCTGGAAGCCCTGTGTGACGCCCTGAGCCTTGAGAAATGGTGCATAATCCTGCTGGATGTAGCCCTCTTCATCAGGAAACAACTGCACATGTACGGGTGTGTTTGTTCCCTGTTAGAGTACCTCGTAGGATCCAAATGCTGCTCAAGAGATATTAAGGAATCCCATGCCTACCATGATGACAGACCCTAGACCATTACATCGGCTTGTACAGTAAATGCTAGGAAGTTGATATCTATCGATTCGTATTGCTGATACTATGTTCTAAATCGCCCATCGGCATGTATTTAATGAAAACGTGATTCATCGGATCAGGCCACGTTTTTCTAGTCCTGAAGGATCCAGTTTTGGTGCTCCGGTGCCCACTACAGACGAATTTATCGGTTTTTAACTGAGATTAGTGGTACACGAAGAAGACCACTGGTCTGTTACAGCCCGTTTGCTTAAATGTACGACACGCTGTACAGCGTATATGCTCAAGTTCTTCTCTCGATAAGTCTGTTGTATTGTGCGGTTACATGACACATAGCCCAGTCATGTGCAAGTTATCACTGGAATGGCTGTTACGTGCAAACGGCTAAGTTCAAGGAGTTCAAATTGAGTTCAAATGAAAGAGAAATAAATGGGCTATGGTTTTAACTATATGTTGTCTTAATTGCACATCATCTGTGTCGCACAAAACGACCAAAACCTGCAAAAGTCGAAATAAATGTTAAACATTTTTTTCATTTTTTCGCTCTGGACGGTTCGGTATCGCTGATATCGCAAAAACACTCCGTGTAAAACTTTTTCAGCAAGCTTTCAGCTTTCCATTGATGTCTTTGTAGTGCATGTGCGACCAATATTTGCGCATCTACGTGCGTTTAAGTGACGCGCTGCACGTTTGTCCTCCGTGACTGCACCTGCATGTTGGATGCAGCGCTCTCCCCACCACTCCGTCACTTATGCATTGTTGTTAAAAGTTTGTTGGTTTAACATGTTCGCGCAGGTAGTGGTGATTGATTTTTAAGGAGTTTCTTTTTTGTTGACAGTGACTTTTTTTTTATAAACAAACGCGTTTTAGTGTTGGTGTTAATTTCTATACCTCTTTGCCGTTTTTGTCTTTTCAGGTGATGGTGACGGTTGAAGGTTGCAGATGACAAGTGCACGTATAGTGGTGAATGATTCGATTACGTACGGTGGCAGTCATGGAGTGTGAAAATTGTGCGATGTGTGGCTTACCACTGAAAGACACTGGCGTTTTGACCATTGGCGAAAAAGCTGCAGCAACACTTAAGGGCGCAAGCGCACAACGGAATGATGGTTTGAAGGACGTCTTCAAAAGTGGTCTCGTCGTTCACATGGCTTGCAGAAAAAGCTATATTCGCCCCAGCTTTATTTAAAAAGCTCTGAAAGGGATAAGCTCAGTTTGTGATAGCGATGAAGATAATTGTGGTACTTCCGTCTTGCGCTCGTCCCGCAATTATTTTGATATTAAAGTCCACTGTCTCTTCTAAGGTGAGGTTGCTAGTAAGGAAGCTCAGACCAAAAGGAAGTTGGAATTTTGGGATAGCGTACACGAGGCATCCACAATCGAGTTACATCACAATGTGCTGAAACACTCTCAATCCAGAGGAGATGCTCGGGGAAATGAAGTTCAGACTCGGTTAAACGCCATACATGATCTAGTAGCTGCAGAAGCTAAGTACCACGTTAAATGCCATTTAACGTTTTTCATGGCTAAGGAACTGAGCACAACTTGCCCCATGAAACGTGGCCGTCCGCGTATTGCTGACGATAGCAAAGATTTCAAACTACTATTTCAGTTTCTTGAAGAAAATAATGACTGTCAGTTAAGTCTCGCCGACTTTTTGAATAAAGTCAATGAGAGGGAAGGAAAAGTTTCAAAACTCTGTCTGAAAGACAATCTTCGTGCACATTTTGGTGATAGAATCCATTTCGTTGATATATCAGGAAGATCGACTGTAGTCAGAATGAAGAAAATTTCTGAGAAGATACTTTATGGTGAATGGTATCTTGAGAGGAAAGGGAGCGAAGCTTACGAGGGAATGCCTATTGTTCAGGCATCAGCGAAAATTATAAGGGAGGATATACAAGAGACAATCTACGATTACGACAGATACCCAGATGCCGATCATTTATCGTTGACAGATACCGCTCGGGGTCGGGGTATGGGCTCACCGGCAATTTGCGCCCAAACAGCTAATCAACCTTCTTCACAACCTAGAATTTTCAGTTTTATACCATGATGTTCAAAGATACGAAGTGTCTGCGATTGAACAAAAGAACGACAAGAGGAAGACTCATCATGAGTCCTTTTTTCAATAAATTTTCGACAATGCGGACTTCAACAGTCGGACAATACACGGTTTTGGAACGTTCCACGGCCTCGGAGGCCTCGTGTCAACCACTACTTCCTAGGAAGACGAGAAAATACCCTTACAACGTATTTGGCAAATCCCTTCCGCCGAACAGGTTGCAGCAAAAATAGATATTAAGTGGTGCTGCAAACCTCAACGTTCAGGTCTGAACGACGTCGCCATAAAGGATCTGGGAAATCATTCAGTCGAAAGCGTTTCAAGAGCCATCTCCTTGGATCTGTTATGGACCTCCGGGAAGTGGAAGTCACCCGGTTGTACTCCGTCGTGGAATGGATACATAAAGATGGCGCTCAATAACGGCCGTTTATTTTTAACACGAATGACACAGACTGTGACAAAATAGCCGAAGCAGGAGAGAAGTTCGTGATTGAACTTTACAACGGCCGGGATTGCACATCACTAGACGATTTGAGGACTTACATGTACAGCAGAGGTGTAACCAATACGGCAATAACCACCTTGCTTAAATTAGCAACACTCCCTCCGATGTCAGCTTCAGCACATCAGTATTCATTCCGAGTTTACCGTCAAACACAACAGCGGCTGGGAAATGATCTGGATGCTTCAAAATGGGAATGGAGGCTTTTAAATTGTAAACTTGCCCTCAGCCCACCATGCTACTACCCGCTCCAGACGAGCTGTTGCACATAATATCCTGCAACTGCAACGCAAGAAGCAGGTGTGAGTGCAGGAGAGCGGGACTCCAATGTTCCAATATGTGCAGACGATGCCGTGGAATGTGTCAAAATAGCTACGTTGATGATACTGTAGAACCTTGGATGAAGAAGACGACGATATCGAATTTCAGCTGTAATGAAAGAAGGTAATTACATGTTTCTTCCACGAACCCGGAGAAAGCATAAGATTAATCAGCCAGTCTACCGCTCAACCGCAATCGCTGTTCCCTTTTTTGTTTTGTTATTATTGATGACTGTATTTGTTATTTAACACTTTTGACAATTAAAATTTAGTCTTTCAGATAAATATTTCTTTATGACGCTCCAGGACACGTATTAACCCCGCAGCTGTGTAACAATATACTTACAAAGGTAAAAAGAGCTCCGGCGCGATGGCGTTGGAGGGGAAGGGAAGGTGGCGGTTGTGTAACTTGGTCATCACCAACCTCCACTTCGACTATATATCCTTTCCTAAATCAACAAACATTATACACAATTACTTCGTGCTGGTGTGGCAACGTGTAAATGGTTCCGTAGGCTTAGAGTTGCGGCGTAGTATGATACTCTCACCACGGCGTGTGCTGTTCCACTCAGTCGCGTGTAGCTGCGCGACTGCTGGTCACACATGTACCGCAAAAGCGTCAATGGAAAGCTGAAAGCTTGCTGAAAAAGTTTTATGTTTAGTATTTTTGCGATATCAGCGATACCGAAGCGTTCACAGCCAGAAAAAGAAAATAAGTTAAACATTGTTTTCGACTTCTGCAGGTTTTGGTCGTTTTGTGCGGCACCGGATGATGTGTAATTAAGACAATATATAGTCAAAACTAAAGCCCTCTTATTTCTCTTTCATTTGAGCCCAATTTGCACTCCATGGGCTCAGACGTTTTCACGTAACAGCCATTCCAGTGATAACTTGCACTTCTCCAGCGCTCCAAGTGTTCAACCGCCAGGAATTCCAGAACACGGACATGAGAGAGTTTTAAACTTTTGATATGTTGTTCAGGACATCAAATAGAACAACTTTGCCAATATTTAGCTCACACTATTTTCCACAAGGTTAAAACCTAAAGTGACTGGGCTAACAATGGAACTCGTACAATTCTCTCCAGCTGTCGTTGTCCTCGAACATGGACCACGCGGCATTTTCGCTCACAGGACGCCCACTGATTTCTTGTTTTGTTGCTTGTGCACCACTCATTGGATACCCTTGCACAGTTGATTTTCGTAGCCGAGATAATTTCTCGTTTCTGAGATGCTTGAACGTGCCCGCCTAGTGCCTATTATCATGCCTCTTCCGAAGTGGCTTAAGCCACGTGTCTTAGGTGTATTGCCGTTATCTATGCTTCGTGCACTAAATCCTTTGCAGTGAGCTTTTCAAAATGGCATCCAACGTCACAGTTGGGTACGTAAGTGAGAATAGAACCTTTCTGATTGCTATTGGGTGTTCCTAATATCTCACTATTTAATTGCATATACTGAGGTGCCTCTCGCCACATAACTGCCTCACTCTAACACATAAAACGGCACATGGAGCGGTGTGTGTTATAAAACAGACAGACCAGTCGTCAAGCCCCAGTAAGCCTTCGATTGAGAGTCGGAATGATCAAAATGAGTGATCAGGCAGACCAGTCGTCAAGCCCTAGTAAGCCTTCGATTGAGAGTCGGAATGATCAAAATGATTGATCAGGCAGACCAGTCGTCAACCCCCAGCAAGCTTTCGATTGAGAGTAGGAATGATCAAAATGAGTGATCAGACAGACCAGTCATCAAGCCCTAGTAAGCCTTCGATTGAGAGTCGGAATGATCAAAATGAGTGATCAGGCAGACCAGTCGTCAAGCCCCAGAAAGCTTTCGATTGAGGGTAAGAATGATCAAAATGAGTGATCAGACAGACCAGTCATCAAGCCCTAGTAAGCCTTCGATTGACAGTCGGAATAATCAAAATGATTGATCAGGCAGACCAGTCGTCGTGCCCTAGTAAGCCTTCGATTGAGAGTCGAAATGATCAAAATGAGTGATCAGGCAGACCAGTCGTCAAGCCCCAGCAAGCTTTCGATTGAGAGTAAGAATGATCAAAATGAGTGATCAGACAGACCAGTCATCAAGCCTTAGTAAGCCTTCGATTAAGAGTCGGAAAAATCAAAATGATTGATCAGGCAGACCAGTCGTCGTGCCCTAGTAAACCTTCGATTGAGAGTCGGAATGATCAAAATGAGTGATCAGACAGACCAGTCATCAAGCCTTAGTAAGCCTTCGATTAAGAGTCGGAAAAATCAAAATGATTGATCAGACAGACCAGTCATCAAGCCCTAGTAAGCCTTCGATTGAGAGTCGGAATGATCAAAATGAGTGATCAGGCAGACCAGTCGTCAAGCCCTAGTAAGCCTTCGATTGAGAGTCGGAATGATCAAAATGATTGATCAGGCAGACCAGTCGTCAACCCCCAGCAAGCTTTCGATTGAGAGTAGGAATGATCAAAATGAGTGATCAGACAGACCAGTCATCAAGCCCTAGTAAGCCTTCGATTGAGAGTCGGAATAATCAAAATGATTGATCAGGCAGACCAGTCGTCGTGCCCTAGTAAGCCTTCGATTGAGAGTCGGAATGATCAAAATGAGTGATCAGGCAGACCAGTCGTCAAGCCCCAGCAAGCTTTCGATTGAGAGTAGGAATGATCAAAATAAGTGATCAGGCAGACCAGTCGCCAAGCCCCAGTAAGCCTTCGATTGAGAGTCGGAATGATCAAAATGAGTGATCTGAGGTACTTTGTACGTGGCATGACAGTTGGAGTTACGCATGCCGATTCCAGCGTTTCCCAAATGCCTGTTCTTCTGGGCGTTTCATGAACAAGGCTTTATCGTGAATGATGTCACGCGCAGAAAACTTCTAGCAATCAGCGATCCGGAGGACCAAAACCGCTGCTGTATCAGAAAGGTCAAAAGTGACTGAGGATCTGGTCCTCGCCTGTAGTAGCGCATTAGTCACATGATACGTACGACACACAGAGCGTTCGGTGACGACCTTGGGACACCAATGTTGAATTTTCCAGTGGTTTGCCCATTGTGGCCCGTCTGTTCATTGCATGTATTCTCTCGTTGTTTCAATTAGTTCTCTTAGTACATGGATATGATCTACAGGGTGTTCGTAAACTGTTTTGACAAAATAAAAGGGGTGGTAGTACCCATTAAGACGAACAATATTTACAATGGAACCTAGGGTAGCATTCCACTTTGAGTGTCAGAAAAGAGTAACTTCGAAATACGTCCAACAAGCACAAGTCGTCACCTCAGACGTCATTTCTTTCGTGCCGGTGAAGTAGCACATCGCCAGAACATCACCGTCAAGCATTTACCGTATGCAAATTGCCAGAGAAAAGACGCAGCATCGACAGTTGCAGCTGACTGGGTTATCAAGGTGCAGTACACACTTGCTGAATGCTACATATCCCGCACGATGGATTGGACGTGGCGGACCTGTGGCATGGCCTCCACGCTCACCGGACTTAAACCCACTGGACTTCTTCTTCTGGGGGCACATGAAATCATTGGTGTACGAGACGCCTGTGGATTCCGTGGAAGATCTCGTCGCGATAATCGTTGTTGCAGAGGACAGGATAAACACGACACCAGGAGTCTTCGAGAGGGTGCGCCAGTCTTTCATTCGCCGGTGTGAATTGTGCAACGGCACCCGTGGCCGCCACTTTGAGCGTCTACTTTGAGTCTGTCTCTCTGATCTCCATAAATGGGATTGTGCAACTTATGATGTCGTTAATTTTCTTTCTTTGCACTGTTGAAAGTTCAACTTGGAGATCTAACTTTACTCTTTTCTGACACTCAGAGTGGATTGCGAATCTAGGTTCCAGTGTAAATATTGTTCGTCTTGATGGGTACTATCATCCCTCTTCTTTTGTCAAAACAGTTCAGTGAAATTTTCTTGTTCGCGCCATTTTCGGGCAGAGAAGACGAAATCACATGTTTACGGCTGTTGTTGTCAGATACACGCGATTAGCCGAATTACAATCCGGTTTAGTACATAAGTATTTGAAGTTTATTGTACTTGTCTTGTGTGGCAATGGAATTATCTCAAGGGCGCGTTAATGACAGAAATGCGAGCTTAAGGGGGTTTTGCAGGTAGCCCAAAGGAGGTCAGGATTAAATCCAATTGAGTAGTGGAAATTTTCTGAAGTTTGAAGAAGAGACACTTTTTGAAGTGGAAACGAGAGAGACGGGACCGAGTTTGGTAAGAAAGGTCGGGGTCTTGGATTTGACGTCGGAGAAGTTTTTCCGGAGATCGATTGATATATGGGGTCCCGTAGCTGTAGCGACAGTTTACGGGAAACACGAAATTCGGGTCTAGTACGGACAAAGACCGAGTCAAATGGAGCATTCCATTAAGCAGCCCTAGAGAAGTGCCAAGTCACATCGTTTTAGCGGAATAAACTCTGTTTTAGTTATTGTTACAAAGGTTCCGGATTCTATAATTTTTTTAAGTAGTGATTCTTTTGGGGAACGAACCAAAAAAATTAAGTGACGGCTCTCCCTGCATCGCGGTTATGTGGAGAAAGACCTAGGAAAGAGCGAGGGTCGTTACAGATGTGATAGCACCTTAGTGGAGGTTTAATAAACAATTGATAGGAATCGCATAAGCCACTTTTTCCCGAGTTTCTCAAAGCTTCCTTTTCATTGAGGCATCTAGTGAAAACTTGGACACACACACACACACACACACATATGTATATATACACACAGTAGAGCCTGTTTTGGCGGTCACTTGCATATCGCTGTCACTTGCGGAAGCCAACAGTTTTTTTGCCTGGCACGGATGTTATAATCAATAGAAACAATGAACAGGTGACCTCTATTAGCGGGAACTTGCACGAAGAAGCCACGGGTAGCCATTTTTGAAACGCATCATTTAACCTGCATTACGTGGTCACCAACAAGTGGAATTCATTGAAAGTTTTTATTTAGGAAGTTCTAGAAGGAAAACGAAAAGGCTGTGAGTTTAAAAATATGAAACACTTCTCTAGTTGGCAAAACAACAAATCGCTGACTTTAAGGAAACGAAAAGGAAAATAAATACCAGACTGAATGGAATCCGCTCTATATTCCACGCGCTATTATAAAAAGTACAAGCATTATTATCCACTTTATATGATGCACAGCATGTGCGTGTGCGTTGGGGGAGGGGGGCGTATACCAATAAACTTTGTTTTACTATCTCTGCTCCTAAAAGTCACACATGAAAAAATCTTTTCCCTTAGCAAAGCGAACAACTACGAGGGATTTTTTGCATATATTCCCTACTTTTTCACATGCATAATTTTGCCTCTAAGTGGCGTTATTCTATTATAGCGTCTATTCGTTTCATCAAATAAAGCACACTTTTCCAGCTAGGAGACGTGAAGTCACCTTGCGTTTTCTTCCATTCCTCTTCTTCTAATAGTTCGATTTGAAAAATTCCTTTTCCTTAGGATAACATTTTGCATACAAAGTTTTTGTAGCCTACATTTTTGCAGCTAGAGAACGTAAGTAGTTATTTGTGTTTGCAAATGTCTTACCGATTGTACGAATCGGGACGAAAAACGATCTGTAACTGGTTCCATTCACCACAAAATACACTGCGCACTTTCTGTAAGGGAGTGGAAATACTCTCTTTATTGCTGATTTTCTGCGTTTCTAGAAATACGCTTTGAAAAATTCGTTGCCGCCCCGGTGGCTGAGTGGTCTAAGCGATAGCCTCTGATCATCCGTCCAAAAGGGGGATCGGGTTCGAATCCCGATGAGGCATGGATGCTGTGTTTGTCTTACCGCACTGGCTCTCTCCCTTCCCTGGAACTAGTGGCCCTAAATCAGGGACGGCCGACTGTTTATAGCCCATTGAGTTGCTCACGGTGGTCGTTAAACCTCCAATCAAAAAAAAAAATTCGTTTTGTGTCGAAAAGGTTTCAAATGGCATGTGCAATGCGCACAAGATTTCATTCGTGTCGTCTTTCTTATATTTTCCTGCACAGACTAGGACTAACGAATCCTATATGATCAGATTAAACTACATGAATTGGACACACAAAATTTCATTTCCTCACTATGGAGTCATTGCCAGATGATGATTTTTAAAACATTTATATGTAAAAAAGATGTTATTAGATTCCAGGAACGGCATTGGTTTTCCTTAACACGGCGTATACTTTATTGCATCAGGTCGTAAAAAAACGACCCGAAAAAACAATAATAAGGAATTCAGTTAAAAACATAAAAGTAGCTATTTTCTTAAATTCATTTTTAAAATATTGACTTCGCTGTTTCTCTAAAAACTTTGTAGCAACTATAGAAAGTCAGCATTTGAGAGACAAACTAAGGCTTGATGCAAAGTCACTCGTCTAATAAATTTAATTCATTTTTTTTTACTGTTTTCATTCATTACACTAATCATTGTATTCGGTTCCAAACTACAGATTATTCAACAGCATGGGGAACGGTGATTTCCGAAAATGTTACAATCACCGATGTTTTGAGAAAGCTCCAGTAATTACTTAAAGAAGAAATTTCAGTTAATCAATAATAGCTGTACGCTTTTATAAGGAAGTCTTGTGATGGCGCTCCTATTGACTCACTACAGTTACGGTTACTTTAACGAAAATTCCATTTCGGTTTTAAGAAGAAGAAGAAGAATTGGTATCGATTTGTGTGAGTAAGAGAGTTTCATTCATGATTCTTTGTGCACCGTTGAACACTTTCACACGATTGAGGTCACGGCCACCAGGAAATAGCTTCGATGTCTTATTTCCAAGTGCGATTTGTTTTATTTCTCCTTCAAGTTTCCTTCCAAAAGGAAAGGATGTCTGAGCTTCTTCTTTTTATTTTTCCTTTCCTAGAATCCATCTTTCTCCACTCCATTTCCATTTTTTTCATATCGTGACAAGAATTAATTCTGCACACCTCAACATAAGACTAGGCACTTGAAAACTTCATTACGATATAAAACTTAGTGAGTGAAATTCATCCGGTTCCATTATTACATTTCATGAAACAGTTATTGAAGGTTTTCTTTTTTCATTGCCTTTCTTCCAGATGGGATTTTTACTGCTGTTGAAGGGAAATATAAGAGAAGGAAATGTTGAAACTGCGTTTGTGATGCTGTAGCTAATGCTGTGGTGACAAAAATATAAAGAACCAATTTGTTTTGCTCCTCGGAAATATAAAACAATATGTCAAAGAGAAAAAGTACTAATTTCAGACATTTTATCTACACCTTTGTTTTGTTACTTCGTTTCATTCTTTTTATTCTACAATTACAATTTCACGTCACCAGGAAGGCCAGGAGTGCCACTTGCATGCATTGCGGGTATGCAAGATAAGCAATGCATACCAAATTTATTTTAGAAATCAGTATCACATTTTTTAAGTATCTATCAGTAATCTTTACATATTTATTCTTCATTGCAATCTCTCTGCTTTTATGATAAAATAATAGTAGTTCTTAAAATAATTTTGCCTCTTTAATCACAATTTGTCTTTCCATAAGACAGCTCGTCCGGCTGTTTTGTTTCTCGTCATCTAGTTTTATCGAGCCCCTTTGCTTCCTTGTAACGCATGCGCACTCACCAGTAAATTTTGTTAGTTGTTATCTGGAGATTTAACGACCACCGTAAGCAAGGACGTCGTCAAGGGGATGCGAGGGTGGGCTCAAGCCCACCCTGAAATTTGGCATGCACACGCAGCTCAAAAAGTGCCATTTTTCAGAATATTTCACTTTAAACTATAATCTGAACTTTGCCAATTAATAGGTCTTGTGTTTCATTTCATGTAGCTCTACATATTTTCCCCTAGGAAGTGCGTTGTTTATGTCTCTAAAAAAGTTACAAAATAGCATCCGCAGGGTCATGAAAATTCAGTTGTTCTCCACTCTTTCAATTGCTTAGTTTAAGTCTCTTTTTTATGTTAGTGTGGCCAGGGGGCTAATGAGGAGGGTGGGTAGAAATTCATTGAAGGGGGTCACTACTAATTGTTCCATTTGTTTCGTTTACAAAATACGGAATTCCGACACGGAAAGTGGAGTCTAAAGCTAGACTAGCGCTCTTAATACTGCCCCAGGACACTGAAAGTGCAGAAAATGGCTGACGACTGCTTTGTAAAAGGGGAGTGCAAGGCAAAGTCGCTGGCTTGAAAGAAGGAAGTTAATGAAGAGAGGGGGGGGGGTGTATTGTGTCTGCGTGGTACGACGTTAAAGTTTGATTTAAATAAACAAAAACGACATTTTCTTTTAAAAAATTGTTCAGGTATAGTACTACACTGGTGTGCAAAAATTAAGGACGAAGACGAGAAATTAGCATAACAGCGGAACGAGCACGTAGAACGGACCGAAAGACCACTCAGGAGATAGACTAGGGTCCGGTACCGTAAGGCATGCGCAGAATGACGTAGAGGAGGAGTGTCGGAAGGGTATAAATCACACGGGCGGTGTACGCTCAGCAATTCGGTGAAAGTTATTGCCCGGTATACATCGGTTTGAACGACGTCGAGTTGCTGCTACCGTGTGATAGGGCCAACAGCCAAATCAGTAAACGACATCTGGATTACTTTACCTGAGATCGCGTCATTGGGAAGTTGGAAGAAGGTCGAAGAGTGACTAGTGTGGCCGAGGAGTTCGGAATCGCTCACAGAATCGTTTCACGAGCTTGGAGAGCATTTCAAACGAGAGGAACAGCTGTCCGAGAGTTTAGCAGTGGTCGTCCACGATCAACCACGGCGGCGGACGACCGGTATGTTGTCCGACAGGCGAGAAGAGACTGACGGCAGACAACGGAAGAAATCGCAAGGCACATGCAACAGACAACTGGACGTCCGTTATCGCGTTTTACCGTGACCAGGAGGCTGCACAGTGGTGGTCTATTTGCACGACGACCAGTACGGTGTGTGCCATTAACGCCTGCTCATCGGAGACGGCGGTTTTTGTGGTGCCAGGAACACAAGAACTGGACACATCAGAAATAGGGTCAAGTTCTCTTTACAGATGAGAGCCGATTTAATGCGAGGAGTGATTCTGGACGTATACACATCTGGAGAGAGCAGGGAACACGCAATCACACCTTCAACATCATCGAAAGGGACCGGTTTGGAGGTGGCGGAGTTCTCGTTTGGGGCCGTATCATGCTTGGTAGCCGTACTGACCTCCACATCTTTCAAGGAGGTTCAGTCACTGGTGTCCTCTATTGTACCGAGGTTCTCCTTCCTCACGTGCGTCTGTTTAGAGGTGCTGTGGGCCCTGAGTTCCTCTTCATGGGCGACAACGCTACACCTCATCGTACAGTGGCTGTCGCAGAGCTGTTGGAGAGTGAAGATATTCAACGCATGGATTGACCCGCAAGGTCCCCGGACCTAAATCCAATCGAACACGTGTGGGACCTTCTCGGGAGATGCTTGGCAGCATGTCACCAGCCGCCAGGAACGATTCCGCAGCTGCGATTGGCGCTGCAAGAGGAATGGGTCGCGATCCCTCAGCAGCTCATTGACAACCTCGTCCTCAGCATGGACAGACGTTGTAAATCCTGGAACGCAGTCTGGGGTGATCATATCCGCTACTAAAGACTGGATTTTTCTTGGCAGCCGCCGGTCACATGGACGTATCTGTCTTCTGTCTAGTTGTGCTTGAAGCTACCTTTTCAATAAAGTGCCTTTGTATCCTTTGGAGTCCTTGTTTGGATGGTTTTGCTCACTTGTCCCATATTCTTACATCTCGGGTATCTTAAGGTATGATTTGAGTCGATGTGGAGCACTTCTGTACGACGTCACATTCGAAAAACCGTCTCGTCCTTAATTTGTGTACGCCAGTGTATTTTCGTGAGCAAAAATGCAAAATTTTGAAGGCGACATTCTACTTAAACTTATATTTCACACCAGTAGCAAAAGTAATCAGATCCGTGTATTTATGTATGTATGTATGTGTGTCCAGGTGGAGGGGGTGGAGATTGAACGAATTTCTTTGTAGCTCGTAGTGAAAAGCCTGAAAGCCGCCCTGGTGGCGCAGTGGTCTAATCGCTGGCTTATGATTATTCTTCTGAGAAAGATCTGGGTTCGAATCTAGTGAGGCAGGGATGTTGTGTTTGTCTTGCGGCACGGATTCTCTCTCTTCCTTCGAGCCAGTGACCCAAAATTCGGGATGGGCAATTACTTTTTGCCCATTGAGTTGCTCACGGTGGTCGTTAAACATCCATTAACACACGCCAAAAAAGCATTAAAATTCGTCCCTTTATCGTTTCGTAAAACAAAAGTTGCTATCAAGCTTTCCCCACCAAAAAATAATGCTCGCCCACCCGTCGCCCATCCTGATTTCAAAGTCTAGCGACGTCCCTGATCGTAAGCAACTCGATGGCCTATCAGCAGTCTCCCGTCCTTAATTTACGGACCCTGGCTCTAGGGAAGGGATACAGCCAGTGCCGGAAGACAAACACAACCTTAATGCCTTACCGGGATTTGAATCCAGACCCATCTTGGACGAATGGTCAGAAAGTAAGCATTTAGACCTCTGCGCCACCAGGGCGGCCATTGCTAGTCTCCTGTGGAGGCCACAGCAGAAAGCGCTTGCATCAGAGATCAGCAGGGGCTGTAATTGAGAAAGAGCTGAAAGGACTGTGACGTACCTTCTACAGAGATGAAGCACATGTCGAAACGGTAAGTCGCAGCGATAAGCTTTGTTATCCCTAGTCCAATCGGTGGAACAGCTGCTTCCGTGTTGGAAGATGTGGATTCGAATCCAGCACCAACAGAAAAGGGCAATTTCTTCACATTGACGCCTGAAAATAAAAATAAATCTTCTGACTGTATGGTTTGAGAAAAATGTGTGATGTTGTTTCCATACATCGTCTGGAATTAATCAGAATTTTGTCAACAGAGAGTTCCTTCAAGAATCTTTTGTCGTTTCTTACGAAACCTGCGATTTCGTGCACCCGCCTTTCTCAAGGACGGGATATATGTGACGTACCTACCACAGAGATAGGTTCCAGCAATAAGAACAGCCGCTTTGGAATAGGAAAATGTGGGTTGGATTTCAGACTCGCAAGCTTATAACCGAGCCTGATACAAGCTGGAGTGTTTAAGGCCCGGCTCGATGGTTTCAGCTGTAATCTACGATAGCGCCGGTTCGTGATTCACGTTCAAGATTTCCGTTTCACTTTGTGATCTTCGTCGTCTCCTCACTCTCCTACGCAAAGTAAACGCAATAAAACATAAAAACATAAAGTGAAAACGGAATTTCATTTCAACCTTTCAGAGGTCAGTGGTTCAAATGAATCCGAATAGGACTGCGGGTTGTGATGATGAAAAGAAAGGGAAGGATTATTGCACTTCAGTTATTTTGTTACACAGTCATAGAGGAGATATCCTATGAAGGTCTAATATCACAGAGGAAAATGTCTAGGTGGATGGCCTAAGGGCCTGTTTGCCATTTGTTTTGGAATGAGTCAAAAGGCAGAAACTATGTGTAAAATCAGATGTTTAGGTAGGAATGAGCGAAACGCTAATTCAGATATCTGTTATACCTAGAAATAAAGAATTACTGAAGCTTGCAAGAGTCCAGTGCAATTCACTGGGACTTAAAAGCTTCTAACACCTCACGTAGAGATCTAAAGACCAAACCAAACGCCCGCTGTTGAGAGGAACTTTGTAGATATTCTACTGAGTGGAATAATGTTGTTTGTAGTTTGAGGAAAATGAGAGTGATTGTATGGCCGTCTTAGGAGAACAAAGAGCAGAACACCATTGGCCGCTAAAGACATCAATTCATGGAGGTTAACGAGATCCAGTTATTCTGGGAGAAAAGGCGATGAAATAACTTGGCTTTTATTGCTAGAATATTTCATATTGTTTGCTGCGCCGAATTTGTTTCACGTCGAAAGGGACGAAGCCAAAAATTTAATATCTGGTCATTTTATGATGCAGGTTACTAGTTTGGTAAGAAAGGTGCAAGGTTAGAGAGTTTGAGTTGAGTACATACATATTAGTAACACTCACCCTCTCTCTTTCTTTTATGTCTGCCTGTCTGTCTCTCTTTCTCTCTGTTTATCTCTGTCTGTCTGTCTCTCTCTGTCTGTCTGTTTCTCTCTTTCTGTCTGTCTCTCTCCCTCTCTCTGTCTTTCTCGCGGGTGTCATATCCAACTGCGCCGGGTGTCGTGCCAGACGACGGACCGGCATGGCGATGCATAATGCAGGCCTCATACAGTCTCTCGCCGCGGTGCCGCCACACGCGGATCCGACCATCGTGGTGTTGCAGACGGAAGCGGAAATCGTAGGAGAAGACAATGTCGTGCCATTCCGTAGTCCAGGTGCGGCGCTCAACAGCCCATTGCCGCCACACTCGCCGGTGGTGTAACGTTAATGGTAATCGGAGCAATGGACGCCGTGCGACAAGTCCCCGCTCCTGCAGACGACGTCGAACCGTACGTGCTGACACAGGTTGTTGCGCAACACACCCTGATTCCTGCGCTAACCTTCGTGATGTGGCGGTGCGAGCAGTCAATGCCCATCGCACAACATGCCGGTCCTCTCGTTCGGTGGTGTGCCGCGGCTGCGGCAATCGCTCACGTCGGTCCGTCAGTCCCTCCTGAAACCACCGAATCCATACTCGCCTCACTGTGGTTGGATTTCGTCCCACACGTGCGACGATGTCTCGGTCCGATTAACCGCTGTCGCGATAAGCCACTATTCGTCCTCTGTCGAACTACGAAACATGCTGGAATGAATGCCGTATTCTGCGACGAGGCATCAGGAAGCTTCCCACGCACAGGACCGGCAGCACAACACACTTCCACTACTTACACACCGCCTTCTGTGCACCCTTCTTATAGTGCTTCTCGGTGGCGTGCCGGGCGCACATGATTTGCATATGCCCTGCAAAGCTAATCGTTTGCATGTCCTCTCGCGGGCGACGCATGCTACGAATTTCAGGCCAATCGGATGCTTCCTGCTTGGTGTCGCATTTCGGGTGGCCAGCAGTGTATTAGAATTTATTGGAGCATTGTGGAATGCCAAACATGGCGTCTTTAGCATATGTTTCATCTCCTGGAAATTGGAAAATTCCTGATGTTCAACAGGTGAGGTGTTGCGCATTGAACAGATATCCATCTCAGTCTCCAGATAGTATTTGTCAAGTTTCGCACTTTTTGACGTACGACTACGTCTAACTCCGCGGATAGTACGGGGAGACTTATGGTCGACCGCCTGTGACAAAAATAGGTCCCAACTGAAATTATTGTTGCGTTAAAAATACGTGCCGCACACTAATCATGATAGCATATTCGTAAGCAACACGAAGTCTAATTCCGGTACATCGTGCGAGCGATGCTCCCCTCGCTCCCGGTGCGCGGGAGAGGTGATGCAATATTTCTGGGTGTGCCGCCGCGTTTGACTCAATCTATCTCGGCAACCGTAAGCGCAACACGACTGTGCGTGGTATCGTTTTAAAGCTCTCAACGAAGAACATTTCTCAGTGGTTTGAACTGAACATTCAAAAAATTGTTTTCTTGTGAACCGGTGAACACTTTTGACAATATCGCGGTTTATTTGGACAACCGTGAGTGAAAAACGACTGTGTGTAGTATTTTTTAAAGCTCTTGACGAGATCTATTCAAATATATAAAGAACATATCGCAGTAGTTTAAACTAAAATTTTTAAGAAGTGTTTTCGTGTGAACGGGTAAACATCTTCGACAGTGACGCGGAATTCGCAGAATGAACGCAAGCAAAAGTGGAGAAAATCAAAACGAGAGGCAAGAACAAGTGATGAAGAATGCAAGAATCCCAAGAAGACAGCGCATCACGTTGGGTAATTCGTGTATCGATCTGCTTTGTGTTCGAAATGTGTCCAGCATTATTTGTAAAAATTATGTAAGCTACTTTTCATATCAGAGACCTGTGTTGGCTATAACAACTTAAATAAACGCTTTGAAACCATACTCGACTAGCTCATTTCAACTCTCCGATCTGCAGGTCGTAGTCGTACGTTCCAAACTGGCGACTCAATCAGAACTGAGCCTACCTGTATTTTATTTTATTTAGGAATACAGTTTTTGATTCAGTTGCTATTTTCAAGTTTTCTTAATTTAAATGTGTTTCTCATAACATCTCGTAATTGTTTTTACGAGCGCATTTTAAAACAGATAGGGATTTTTTGCCCGTAGCAAAGTTGATTTTCTGGAAAATTATCTGTAGCACGAAATTTTCTGAGTTAGATGAAGCAAAACATTTGCTAGTGCAAAACAAACTGCCAAACTGAAGTAAAAACTGCTTGTTACAGGAGCCAGAAATTATTACCACTTCGCAGCCCTTGGAGGGTGACTAAACGTACACGGGAACTCGCCTCTCGTAACATCCCCTGCATTTACGCCCTCTATCGGCAAAACTGTGCATCGTGAAAAAGAAAAGGAAATGGAGGATCATCATTCCCACATCTGAAGCTTCCCAATGCAAAAAGAATGCTTCAAATCGGACTAATAGTTGGAGATATATATGGTGCCCACAGACGGACGGACGGATAAACCGATAACAAAAGCACGACTTATTTTTATAAAAGACGTGCTAAAAACAGAACGAACTCTCATGCGACCCTACTCGGCCTCCTTTGTATACATACTCAATGGACAAAACATTGAAGATCGGAACACCGTGTTAATCTTCCTCTAGTACGAATAACAGCTTCTACACGTTGAAAGCCTTTTGCAGCACTGTCCACAACTCCGCCCGAGACATTTGTCCAGGATCAATGGATCTGATGTTCCGCTTAACGGCATCCCAGAGAGCTTCCACAGGGTATAAATCCGGAGATCTTGGGAACCGCTGGATGTTTACAAACTCAGATCGGTTTTCCTCGAACCATGTCTGGGTGGGTGTGACCTCGTGGGGCGGGGCATTGTGTTACTGGAAGAGAACGCCAGCCGCAGAATGCGCGAAGGCCATGAAAGCGCGTAGGTGATCGGCCAGCGCATGTTGGTAGCCCTCAGCGGTTAAGAACCCTTCCAGACACACTAAGGGACTTAATGTGTTCCATAGGAGGGCTTCCCAAACCATCCCAGAGCCGCCACCGCCTTGAACAGAGCCAACCTGGCACGACTGAGCCAGGGTCACATGCTGTTTAAATCCCACCAGCACCCTCCCGTCAGCTCGATACAGTTGAAAATGGGATTCATCTGACTACGTGACACAGCGGTACTCTGCAGAGATCCAGTTTTGATATTCCCGGCAACAGGCGAGGCTTAATATCCGACGAAGAGCACGCGAGTAGGGCGTCGGCACCCGTAGCCCAAGGTATGTAGCATGCACCATACCGTTCGCTCTCAGATGATGCTTGAGCCTCCGACATTTAACCTGGATGAAGTTTATGCTGCCTTTTCCAAGAAGTCGGTCTGTACGAGGTTGTATAATCTACGTCGACTCCGGTTATCAATGGTGTGTAGTCGGCCACCGATTGCTCTCTGGGCGCCGATACGTCCGTCGATGGTATACTCCCGGTACACCCTTGATACGGTTGCCTTGAGAACCCTAGGGCTCTTACTACTTGGACGATAAAATGGCTCATCTGTCTTGCGCCGGTAATGCATCCACGATTATTCAGTCGCTCTGATCACCACCTTTACTCATGTTCGTCGATTGCGATACACTGTTGGGAGGTCCTGCTATGCGCCTACTTATCGCCTGCGTTCGGTTTGGGTATGTTCCATTCTGCACGAGGGATGCCCATGTCAACTGCCCGTCACCTCTATCCCTAATGTTTTGTCTACTGAGTGTATCTTCGGCGGCTGTCACGTGCTCACAGCAGATTTTCTATACGGGCTACGTATAATGACATGTCTTCATACGTCATATCGCACTCGTGTATGTAAGTGAACAAGCTGTTTTATCCACATAAAACCCCTGTTATCGTCAGATTTCGAGTTCATCCTTGAGAACAGCCTTCATGCCACTTAGATCGACGTGTCCAAAGCCTTATAGTCTTCAGAACATGTTTCAGAAGAGCCGCTACATTATGCTTCATTATGGAAACGAGAAATGCAGAAATCGCAAGCGTTACAAATAGATGTCTTTCAGTCAGATTTCCTAAACCAAAATTAGAAACTATCTTGTAAAACGCTCAAGATCCGAGACTCCGAGGTAGTTGTACAATTAATGCAAGTAGAGTGAAGTACTCCTGATCCGTAACGTTTCCCATCATATTCATAAACCTTATGAAGAAATTTGGAGTGGGTGTCGAAATTAATTCCCCATTGTCAAAATCGGATATCATAACATAGGGCAGGCACTTTCGCGACAGAGAAACAGAAGTAGGAGTGTATGAAATACTCCAAAGCTACCCAAACAGCTCCTAAAAATCGTACATTAGTACGACGAAAAGATCTATCGAAACTGGGATTAAGGAACACAAGAGAGACTTTAGAAAGAGTAAAACGGCTACACCTCTGTGTAAGGAAGCAGAAAATAACAGTATCAAATGAGGTAAATACACCAGCTAGAAGGGTGGAAAGTCTACTCATCGCCACACATCGAATGAGAACTTTTCTTTGGAACTTTCAAGTACATAGCACAATCTTTTGACCAAAGAATCGAAGTTAACACCAAGTGGCGTGAAACCTGTTGAAATTACTTAGTATTCCACGTGCCTTCATTTATCACACGTGTCACCTAACCTGCGAGATTTCAATTTTATGCCCTTGTTCTACCCTGAATCTTGCTCCAAAGTATAGACCTGAAAGAACATTCCCGAGGACAGCGAAAGCTTAGCAGTTTTTTATTCTACGCCAATGAACGGATGATTTATAACCACTGTTTATCAGTGCATGTGATTCAGCCTTGTATTTTGTTGTAAAAACCCGTCTGTGGTGCAGCTTTCTTCGCTTTAAGCAGTTTAGTAAGTTCCCATATATGTTTCATTTTCTTTCACAAATGTCATTTTCTTTTTATGAAAGAAATACGGGATTACGCCATATAATACAAATTTTGAAGATGACAATCCGATTTTTGGCGTTCTGGGTGGTGTAGTGGTTAGCATACCTAGGCGTTTTCTGGGAGACGCGGGTTCGAGTCCCGCTCCAGGACGATGAAAATTTTCAAGTTTTCAAATATTATCTGACTTACCATCCTTGTCATATTTACGCCAAAAATCGGATTGTGATCTTCAAAATTTGTCATTTTCTTTACTGGGGACCTTTAACTTTCTCTGTTTATCCGCTTTGCATTTCCTTCCAGACTTTTGACTGAGATATAAATTCCGTTTCTGGGAAAATAAGTCAACTTCTCAAGTGGTTTTCCCTTAGGGAATTAAAATAACTTTCTGAGACCTATGATGCTGTTATTTTCCAATTTATCGTCCTTGTATGATTACGTATTTGGCTTCCTTTCTCAAGATGAAAGTCTTTTGTGTCACCAGCCCATCTTTCAATAGGTTTCATATGGGTTTACGTTTGTTTTATTTTCCAAGCACTTTCGCGACAGCGTTTGTGTTTTTATTTGGATTTTATGTCCCACTGCAATCTTTCGGGAAAGAAAAGTAAAATATTCTCTTGAGTATGATCTTAAACTTTTCTTCCGATTTGTTTCGGAATGAAGACGTTTGACAGAAGAACATTCTTGCATCACTCATGTAGTTTACTAGGGAGCTGCTTGTTCTGTTTGTGTGTAGCACATCATCACAGTGGACAAGCATTCAGAGGCGGAGCTACAAGTTGGTCCCGGGTTTTAGTCCCAAAGGAGGCATGGGCCGCGTATTGAGCCTGTATTATAATGATGTACAGGGAGTAGCCCACTTAAGAGGTAGGCTGTTATTAATCGTAAATGATAATTGAGAAAAGTTCTGTCCGTTCTCCGAAACAAGTAGCCCTTCATTAGAAACGGAAGTCTACTTATAGACTTAGATACTCACAGAGGTTGTTAACCCCCCCCCCCACACACACACACGCACGCACGCGTACCGAAAGAAAATATTTTCATTTATAAAGCAACATATATATATATACGGTCTTCCATTAGGTTTATTTTTGTTCATTTCAAAAGATTATTGAATTCTTCAGCTTGTAATTTTTTGTTTAAATATACATACATCAACATAAAAAATATTATTAACCAATAGACCCTACAAAGTTAAAATACACATAGCTACATTGCGGGTCTTGTGTAGCCGAGGATTTCCAATACTAACCTTCTTTCTTCAGTGTTACGTCATTTAATCGTAATGCGCATGGGTATATACTGTATTTTGGGTTGCTGCTGGTAATACTGTTTGTTTCGTGTTATTCTTTCTATGCACTCGCATTTCTTTGTGGTGTGGGTGGTCGTTCAGTTTGTATCTTTGCTGAGTTTGTGATTTCCGTCTGTTGGTTGTGCTTGTGATGTTGATGGCTCTTTGTTGGATTTCCTCGTGACCTCGGGGGCACCAGGGTTAGTTTCAATGGCTTGCACATTGCTACCCTGTTCGAAAGGTCACGATAAGATAGGTGCTTCCCTGACGAGAACTATCCCTTTCTGGGTCGAACGGTCTTTTTCATTCGTTTGGGATTTGGCACCCAGTGATGATTACTTTTTTTGAATCACCGAATTGGGGTTTCAACATGAGTGCAGCTTTCGATTGTTTTTCCTAGGTATAGAAAGTTTATTTCATGCACATATGCAGTGCATTATAGATGGAGTCCGTTGCATCAACGTTCATGACTGAGGTTGTGAGTATGTTTTGCGTTGCGTTATTTCGGATGGTTTGTTCGGATTTATTTTTTTTTCACATATACAGTATTTTGAGTATCTGTCATTGTTTGCTGCTTATGCGCAATATGCAGAGTATCATATATTTTTTATTTTATTTAATTTCATAAGCCTGGTCGTACAATGGTAAGTTTTCTTTTCCAGTTTGATATTATGGTATCCAGTTTTGAGTGGTTTCATTTCCATATATTTATTTAAAACTTATATATACAGTATATATCATCATCATCATCATTGTCAACCATTATCAATCCACTGCTGGACGAAGGTCTCCCCAAGTTTCCTCCACAACGGTCTGTCTTGTGCCAGTCTCCTCCATGTCACCCCTGCATACTTTCGAATTTCATCCACCCATCTCCCATGTGGTCTTCTTCTGGGTCTTTTCCTGTCCCTTGGGAATCCAATCTAAAATTTCGGCTGTCCATCGATGATATGTCCTTCTGGCAGTATGTCCAGCCCATTGCCATTTCAGGGATTTAACTCTGATCATGATGTCTTCCACTCTTGTCATTTTTCGGATCCACGAGTTCCTCTTCTTATCTCTCCTGGTTACACCAAGTATGCACCTCTCCATGCTTCTTTGAGTTGTCTGCAGCCTTTGTATGTCTCTTTTAGTTAAGGTCCACGTCTCTGCACCATACGTAAGCACTGGAAGGATGCATTGATCAAACACTTTTCTTTTAAGACATAATGGCATATTGCTCTTGAAAATTATGCTGTTTCTTCCAAAAGCTCTCCAGGCAAGTTTTGTACGCCGATTAATTTCTTCATCAATGTGACCCTCACTTGATATCTGCTGTCCAAGATAAACGTACGTATCTGTTATCTCAAGCTTTTCTCCATCAATCGATAAATCTTCAATTCTTGTAAAAGCATTGAACATCACTTTTGTCTTCTGAAAGTTCATTTTTAATCCCACTTCTTTACTCTTGTCAGCAAGTTCCTGGATCATACTCTGCAGCTCTGATGGGCTAGTTGCAAAAATGACTACGTCATCAGCAAAACGAAGGTGGGTTAGATAATCTCCATTAATCTTTATCCCCTTGTTTTCCCAGCTCAGTGACTGAAAAACACCCTCCAATGTGGCATTAAAGAGCTTCGGAGATATGGTGTCACCTTGTCTCACTCCCTTTCCAATTTTTATGTGTGTTGTATTTTCAAACAGCCTAATCTTTGCACTTGCATTTTCATAGATGTTATTAATAATATTAATGTATGCATCTTCAATACCGCAGGTTTTCAGAGCCATTGTAACTGCTGATGGTTTCACCGAATCAAAGGCTTTTTCATAATCGATAAAAGCCATGCACAATGGAAGTTCATATTCCCTCGCTCTTTCAATTAGTTCTCTCAGCACATGGATATGATCTATTGTGCTGTAGCCACTCCTGAATCCAGCTTGTTCTCTCGGTTGAGCCATGTCCAGTGTTACCTTCAAGCGGTGTGAAAGAACTTTAGTGAAGATTTTATAAACTACTGATAGGAGGCTGATAGGTCTGTAGTTTCCGAGATCCTCACTGTCACCTTTCTTATGTAGCAGGATCATTGTAGCGGTGTTCCAATCCTCAGGAATCTTTCCTTCATTAAGACATCGAGTGAAAATTTGGGCGAGTACTGTTTCGATTTCTCCACTTGCTTCTTGTATGATGTCTACAGTAATTCCATCTTCTCCTGGAGCTTTCCCCCGCTTCATGTTCTTGATTGCATGTGCAACTTCTGCTGGAAGGACTGGAGGAACTCTGGTACTGGTATCTTTCATGATGTCTGGAGTGCATGTATCATCCCTTTCATATAATTTGGAATAGAAATCTTTCACTCTTGTCAAAATTTCGCCTCTATTTCTTGTTACAGAACCATCTTCTTTTCTCAGTGCCATAATCTGTTTTCTTCCCTTACTGAGATGTCCCTTTGCTAACTTTAGGCTTTGGTTGTTTTCAATTGCTTTCCTCACTAGTTCACAGTTGAATTTTCTTACGTCTTCAGCGATACTTTTTCGTACTGTCTTGCATAGCTATATATATGGGATGTAAGGTCAGGTGATGCGTAACATCATAGCCTCTCCTTGACAAATGTCAACCACGCCTCCTCGTGGTACATCCTGTTCCCACTAAAGGGGCTCTGACGATCGCCAATAGCGGTATAACTATACCATCGGGATTAGAAGAAATGCTATCCCACACTCACAAACCCGCTTGGCCAGCGTATTGAGTTATGGCCAAACCCCTCCAAAATCACTCCACAACTTAAATCTTGGCCCTCAGTCTCCGGCAGCTGGAATGTACCTGGCCAAGGCAGCGGCCAGTGCGACATGAAGGCAGAGGGTGCTAATAATCCCCGGAAGACCGGACTAGGCTACCATCTGATGCTGACCTTGGCTACGTATAATGGACGCTCCCTATTTTCTGATTCAAGGCTTCTTCAATTGGAAGAGGAATTATAAAGGATCAAGTGGGACATCGTCGGGCTAAGTGAGGTAAGGAGAAAAGGAGAAGATCTCATTGAACTGAAAAGTGAACATCTCTTCTACTATCATGGGACAGATACTGGCAGAACTAGTGGTGTTGGATTTATAATAAACAAGAAACTGAAAGATAAAGTTGTAGAAGTTGAAAGTTTCTCTGACAGAGCTGCACGACTCGTTATCCAACTCTCCAGATGATACCAGGCTCAGATTATTCAAACTTATGCACCCACCACAAGTCTACCTGAAGAAGAAATCGAAAAATTTTATGAGGAAATTCGTCATCTAAATAATAAAGATAAGCAGCAGTTAAAGATAATTATGGGAGATTTCAATGCAAAAATAGGAAAACGGCAACAGAATGAAACTTCAGTAGGTACATTCGGTCAAAGCAACAGAAACCAGCGTGGAAATACTCTCGTAGAGTTTGCAGAGGCAGAAGGGTTTTTCATCTTGAACTCCTTTTTCAAGAAAAAGCCACACAGGAAATGGACATGGAGACATACAAATGGGACGACAAGTGAAATTGATTTTATTATGTGTAACAAAAAATTCGTCATAGAAGACTGCAGTGTGCTAAACAAGTTCAACACAGGTAGTGACCATAAATTGGTTAGATATAAGATGCACCTCAGCACTAAACTCGAACGTAGCAAGCTCATAAGACAAACAAAATGTATTGACATAACCAACCTTAAAAAACACCATAATAGCTTCAAGTTGGAACTGAAGAACAGATTCTCTGCTTTAGAAAGCCTAACATCGGAAGAAGTGGATATTTCTGAAGTTAACAGAAAAGTAACCAAAGCTCTTATGGAAACAGCAACAAAATAATCTGGATCTAAGGACAAGTTGCAGGTGAACAAATTATCAGGAAAAACCAAAATGTGGATGCAAACAAGAAGAGAGATTAGGATAACTAAAGAAGATGCGACTTCCAAAGTGGAATATATGGAGCTATGCAAGACAGTACGAAAAAGTATCACTGAAGACGTAAGGAAATTCAACTGTGAACTAGTAAGGAAAGCAATTGAAAACAACCAAAGCCTAAAGATAGCAAAGGGACATCTCAGTAAGGGAAGAAAACAGATTATGGAACTGAGAAAGAAAGATGGTTCTGTAAAAAGAAATAGAGGCAAAGATTTGACAAGAGTGAAAGATTTCTACTCCAAATTATATGAAAGGGATGATACATGTACTCCAAACATCATGAGAGGTACCAGTACCAGAGTTCTTCCAGTCCTCCCAACAGAAGTTGCACATGCAATCAAGAACATGAAGCGTGGAAAAGCTCCAGGAGAAGATAGAATTACTGTAGACATCATACAAGAAGCAAGTGGAGAAATCGAAACAGTACTCGCCCAAATTTTTACTCGATGCCTTAATGAAGGGAAGATTCCTGAGGATAGGAACAACGCTACAATGATCTTGCTACATAAAAAAGATGACATTGAGGATCTCAGGAACTACAGACCTATTAGCCTCCTATCAGTGGTTTATAAAATCTTCACTAAAGTTCTTTCACACCGCTTGAAGGTGACACTGGACATGGCTCAACCGAGAGAACAAGCTGGATTCAGGAGTGGCTACAGCACAATAGATCATATCCAGGTACTGAGAGAACTAATTGAAAGAGCGAGGGAATATGAACTTCCATTGAGAATGGCTTTTATCGATTATGAAAAAGCCTTTGATTCGGTGTAACCATCAGCAGTTACAATGGCTCTGAAATCCTGCGGTATTGAAGATGCGTACAATAATATGATTAATAATATCTATGAAAATGCAAGTGCAAAGGTTCGGCTGTTTGAAAATACAACACACATAAAAATTGGAAAAGGAGTGAGACAAGGTGACACCATATCTCCGAAGCTCTTTAATGCCAAATTGGAAAATGTCTTTTAATCACTGAATTGGGAAAACAAAGGGATAAAGATTAATGGAGATTATCTAACCCACATTCGTTTTGCTGATGACATAGTCATTTTTGCAACTACCCCATCAGAGCTGCAGAGTATGATCCAGGAGCTTGCTGACAGGAGTAAAGAAGTGGGATTAAAAATGAACTTTCGGAAGACAAAAGTAATGTTCAATGCTTTTACAAGAAATGAAAATTTATCGATTGATGGAGAAAAGCTGGAGATAACAGACACGTACGTTTATCTTGGATAGCAGATATCAAGTGAGGGTCACATTGGTGAAGAAATTAATCGGCGTACAAAACTTGCCTGGAGAGCTTTTGGAAGAAACAGTCTAATTTTCAAGAGCAATATGCCATTACGTCTTAAAAGAAAAGTGTTTTATCAATGCATCCTTCCAGTGCTTACATATGGTGCAGACTGCAGAGGCATGGACCTTAACTAAAAGAGACATACAAAGACTGAAGACAACTGAAAGCAGCATGGAGAAGTGCATGCTCAGTGTAACCAGGAGAAATAAGAAGAGGAACTCGTGGATCAGAAAAATGACAAGAGTGGAAGACATCATGATCAGAGTTAAATCCCTGAATAGGCAATGGGCTGGACATACTGCCAGAAGAACAGACCATCGATAGACAGCCGAAATTTTAGATTGGATTCCAAGGGACAGGAAAACACCCAAAAGAAGATCACATGGAAGATGGGTAGATGGAATTCGAAAGTATGCGGGAGTGACATGGAGGAGACTGGCACAAGACAGACCGTTGTGGAGGAAACTTGGGGAGACCTCGTCCAGCAGTGGATTGATAATGGTTGACAATGATGATGATGATATATATATATATATATATATATATATATATATATATATATTGTACAAAGCAGGATCTAATAGCACATGGCCTTGTCCATTCCTGCAAGATTTTTTTCTCTCGGCAACGTCCTTTTGTTGTGGTAAATATGAAATTGCTGCCTGATGCTCAATTTCAGTGACCGCATTCATCATTGGTGTCTTCTCCGTTATCAGTTACTATTAATAATGGCCTACCTTGTTACTCCCTACAGCAACACATTTCTTCAATTTGCGAAAAAGATTCCTTCTAATTACCTAATAGATAAGCGTGTTTGAAACATGAATAGTCACTTACGAATATGATAAAATAGCACTTCTTTTTTCTAAGTGTTGGGTTTTTTGACCACATACATCTAAATGGATTAAATTCAGTCATTTGTTTGACTGAATTTAATTCACTTAGATGTATGAGTGTTTTTCTCATAGTTACTCATTTTTTCGCAGTAGGTAATTGGAGATACATTACTAAATAATTTTTCTGTGTTGCATTGAAGCAACTGAAATAATTATGTCCATCCACCCAAGACAGAGATTTATGTATTTTATTATTATTATTTTTTTTTGCAAGGCTGCTGGTTTAGATTAATAATTTATTTTCATTGCTTGGGGCTGAAGTAAGTTTTCCTTTTCTATGGCTGCAGCTTCAGTTTTCGTTTTTACCACGTCTTTTCTAAAGATCGTGGTTATGTTATTCGGCTTGTCTGTCCGTCCCCATATGGACACCATATCTCTGCAACCATTAGTCCTATTTGAAAAATTCTTTTTGCATTGGAAAGCCTGAAATGTGATAATGGTGATTCTTGCGTTTTGGTTTTTATCCGATGCACAACTTCGCCGCTAGAGAGCGTAAATGCAGAATTCAAAATACATTTTTTTCCATATATTTGCTTCTAAATATCGGATTAAAAAAATTCTTTATTCTTTTCGATGCCACTTATATCTTTCCGCACAATTTTCTTTATTCAAGTAATGCATAGATTTTTCTCTACGGGGAAAATTAAATTGCGTTTTCCCAGATATATCTGCTTCTTAAAACTCCGATTTGAAAAATTCTTCCTGCATCGAAAACCTCATGGAAAATGTTTTGCATATAATTTCTAACTTTTGTTAAGGAATGGTTTGGCAATTAGGTGGCATAAGCGTTTATTTCTGCTTCTGATGTATTTGCAGCAAAATCTAACCTTCTTAAACTCGATTGAAAAATATTTTCGTGGATCGATACCGTGTACCTCGGAAAATCTTTTGATATTACTTTCTTCTTAAAATTATGCATAGTTTACCGTCCAAAGGGCGCAGATGTATATCATATTTTTGTCGACATCTCTTTTTGTAGGAATCCGATTTGAAAAATTATTTCTTTGTTGGACAACGTTTCTGCTGTGAAATGTTTCTCACATAATTTCAAATTTTTCTTAACGCACAAGTTTGCCACTAGAGGGCGTAATATCACTTTTCCGTTTACAGCGATATATGCGGGATTAAAAACCCGATATAAAGCATTCTTTTTCGGTCAGACGCCACTAACTATGAAAACTCTTTGTGTATATTTTTTCCCAAAATAATGCCAAATTTCGTCGCTAGGGGCGCCAATTTTTAATCTGTTTTTTTAACATGTCAGCTTCTAAGTGTGCGATTTAAAAATCCTTTCTACACTGGATGCCATTAACTTTTTGGAACACTTTAGGTTTGTATTTCAGGAGTTTTGTAGTTCATAGTTCCGTCGCTAGGTGGTGTTCGTGAACTTCTGTTTTCAGTCTCTGCTTCTAAAAACGCTATTGAGAACTTTCTTTTTTACTGTAGGCCATTTGCTACAATAGAGATGTAGAGCATTATCCTCTTTAAATAATGCACAGATTTCCTGCTAGGGAGCGTAAAGGTCAGTACATTTTTTTCTCTATCTCTGCTTCCGGGAAACGTATTTGAAAAGTTCTTTTTCGTTAGCATTGCTTTTTCCATGAAGAATATTTCTCGCATGTTTTCAACTCCCCATTATGCAAAATTATTCCGCTAGAAAGCGTAGAGTTATTTCATGTTTCCTCCTATATTTCTTCTTTTAAGTGTTTGCTTCGAAAATTTGTTAGTCTCCGAAGCCTTCCTTCTGCTATGAGGAACTTTTTGTGCTCAATTTGTGAATTTTCGTAACATACGTTTTAGCCGCTAGTAGAAGTAAGTAGCCTAGCTAGTTTTATTTCTGGATGTTTCATCGATTGTAGAAATCCGGTTATGGTTTTTTTTCTAACCGGTTACTTTGCCTTTGAATAACTTTGATAAATTTGATTCGCATCAGAAAGGATTCAAAAGACGTTCTCATTACAGCCGAAAATCCGGTGTCATCTTTCTTGTTTAAATCAGCAATCACTCTTAAAAATGAGTGAAAGCTTGTACTACGAATTTCATTAGTAGACAGAAATTGCTCTCTGACCGAGTGATGCACTGTTATTTTGCATCGTGCGCTTTTCTTTTGCCCGATGTGGATTCTAATAGATAACCACATCCTTCAATTTTATCTTTACTGTAATAGCTATGATGTTATTCTCGGATGCATTTCTGTTAAGCTCTGCAGTGTAAATTTTACGGTTCGTCATGTAATTAGAGATACAAAAATTGATTCACCATCAGTATTACGGTCGAACTTTAGGTTTTAAAAAAGGAATAAGTATTTTTCTACTTCACCTTTTACTTCAAGTATTTGTAATAGTTTTTGCTTCATTTTTGGGTTATTTATTTTATGCCTTGCGATTCTGAAATGTTTGGGTCAATTTGTTTCCCTTGTTTTTCCAGTGACATCACGCACTCTCTAGGAGATGTTTCATACGGAAAAGGAACAACTTTTAACTTCCGTATTTGTGATTTTGTTTTTTGACAAAAGTAATTTTTCCTTGCTAAAGTTACCTTCCACAATGAGGTTATTTAGCCTCTCCTAGACAGATATATACAGTCGGCTATAGCGAACCCTCACGGGACCAGCTTATAGGTTCGTTATAACCGAGGGTCCGCTATATCCGACTTCAGCTACAAATACACACCATTAGCTAAATTTTTATATTTCACTTAAGAATGCTTGGGATAAGCATAGATGCGTACCATAGGATCCATAATTAAGAAATGTCAGGCACTAATATACACTGGCGGAAAGTGAAAAAAGAACACTAAGAAGGAGACGTCTGATACCAACGAAATTTATACAGCATAATAACGGAATACAGAGGATAACGTGATCAAAACATTATGGCAAAATACAGCTGTATTTGCTGGTAAACTGAAAAATAACATTTCCATGTAACATGGTTAGTACGAGGTTGAACCGCCATGAACTGCGTCACACTGTGCAATTCTGGCATGGAGTCTGTCGTACAGATGTTGGATGCAAGTTTGGGGTATTGAGTTCCAAGCATCCTCAACCTGGACGCGTAGATCGGGGATAGTCGTGGCTGGCCGTGGATACCGGATAAGTCGTTGTCCCATAAAATCCACCACGTGCTAAATGGGGGACAAATCCGGTGAACGTGCAGGCCATGGAACTTCTCTCACACCCTGAAGTGCATGTTGCGTTGCACGTGCCGTGTATGGGCGTGCGTTGTCTTGCTGTAAAACACCACGATGGACCGACCTTACAAATGGCACAACAACGGGCTGAATGATGTAGTTGATGTAGGAAGTGCTGTTTAACGTACCCGGTACAAACACTAGTTGTGTACGGGAGCGATAGCTGATCGCTCCCCACACCAGGAGACCAGGTGTAGGCCCTGTGTGTCGCTGGCGGATGCAAGAAGGGTGGAGACGCTCTCTTGTGCGTCTGCGAACACGCATACGGCTATCGGAGGCTCCCAAGCAGAATCTGCTTTCATCGCTGAACACGACAGATTGCCATTGCGTTCTCCAGTGCAGACGTTGGCGACACCACTGCAGCTGTTCCTGACGGTGGGCTGGAGTCAGAGGTACACATGCCAAAGGCACACGTGCACGTAGTCTTGCATCCAGTAGACGGTTGCGGATTGTTCGCACAGTCACCTCAGGTGCAACGGCAGCTCGGATTAGCGTCGCAGTGGATGTTCTGCTTGACAACGCCGCTCTTCTTATGCATCGATCGGTCCACTCATCAGTCCGTCTGTGACTCCCGTTTCCACGTCTTCTCGTGTGGGAATGCTCCTCGGACCATCTACGCCACCATCGTACCACCACCGATACTTCCCGTCCAATTCCCTCCGCAATACGACGATACGACCATCCGGCCTCACCGACTAGACGACCTCGCTCAAAGTCCGATAACTGCTGAAATCGTACACGTCTTCCATGTCCAGGCATTGCAGCTTCTTCAGAGTCTTCGCACGTGTCCGTACGCCGACGACTGATTACATTCACTTCGCCGTACTCCTTAAATACCACCGACAATAATTTGCATATTATGCCGTGCTGTGGCGTAAGCGCTCACCGGTTGGTCCCGAAATTGACATCACACCTACGTATACTTGACCGCATTAACATATGTAAATTTCATGATCCTCCACCAATTCCTTCTTGGTGTTCTTTTTTCACTTTCCGCCAGTGTAATTATTAGTACGTAAATAAATACGTAATACGTACTGGAATTAAAATTCAACGTAAATTATTAAATGCAAAATTATACGCACATACAGTACTTACTAATTACGTAGTTTAATGAAAATTAACGTTTTCTTACCTCTAAGTTACAAAAATAATCTCTGATATTTTTTTCTGTTTGTTCATAGATTACAGATAAATTTCATCGGCTTTTTTATCGACAATTAAAAAAGAGTCTAGCACTCTCTGTTCATCAACTTCTGTAGCCAAAACGTTGTTTAGAAGGTGCATGGATCCTTCACGTCCGCAATCGATGGAATGCCCTTTTCACAATGTTCTTCATCTTCAGAACCCGATTATAAATCCTCTTGAACATTTGTGTTCATAACTGATGACAAAATATTCAGTTGGATCTTCTACAGTCACCTCACAATTTTCACAAAGTTGCATGTCACAATCCAAAAAATGTGCGATTCTGTTTTTCTCGAGCCACTGCGCTAGTGGTAAATCATCATAATCATCATCTTCTTCTTCTTCTTCTTCTTCTTTCTCTTCTGCGAAAGGATTGGCTTTTTTTTTTGAAAATCCTGCTTTGCGGAAGCAATTCGGAATCGTTGATTCTGTTACAAGTTGCCAATATTTTTTTAGCGTCATCATGGCATCTGGAATAGAAATATTGCATTCTATGTTTCTGTCGCTGCATTCGAAAATGCGAATGACCAACTGCTTCCTGTAATGTGCTTTTAAGCTTTGAATCACACCCTGGTCCATCGGCTGTACAACTGCAGTCGTATTTGGGGAAGAAAAATAACCGTTATCATATTCAAATTTCGAACATCATTAGGGGCACTACAATTATCCAGAAGTAATAAAATCTTTCGCTTTTGTAGCGAAAGTTCCTCGTCCCGCTTTCGAAGTTCATTCCTGAATATTTCGGAGGTCAAATAGGCTTTTCAATTAGCTGTGTATTTAACAAGAAGCTATTTTACATTTTTAAAACATCTTGGTTTTCAGGACTTTTCAATCACCATTAGTTCCCTATTCTCACTTACATCGAGAGCTGTATTTCGTGATTTGGATAATTTCCCTTCTGCACAATTTTCTCCCCTAAATTTCAAAGTTTGATTCGGCGTCATTTTGTAGAACAATCCTGCTTCATCAGCATTAAAAATGTTCTTTTCTTCATAGAGGCATGCTGTTTCAGACCACACTTTTTCTTTCCACTCCTCCACAACAGAAGTTGAAACACTTGAGGATTCTCCTACAATTGTACCACAAGAAATGTTATAATGTTTCTTAAATCTATCTAGCCATACATTAGAATATACAAAACTGGTTTCTCTTAAAGACTTTGCAAATTTTTCAGACTTAGCTTTCAACATAAGTCCACTTACTGGAAGGTTTCGGTTCCGTTGGACTGTAAACCATTTTAGAAGCGCTTCGTCAACATTCTCTCATTCTGCTTTCCTCAACCTCTTAGCATTTAAGTTCAGTTTGTGAACAGAAACAATTTTGTCTCGATTTTTCCATACTGTCACAACTATAGACTTTGATAACGAAAATTTACGACATGTGTCCGCTTGACAAGCTCCATTTTGAATTTCCCGAATCCCTTTAACCTTGTCTTCAATTGAAAAAGCTTTTCTTTTAAGGCTCGACATCGTCCAGGAAGCAAAAAATTTAAGCAAACGCAAATTAGAAAGAACCCAGCGCACTACATACCACGATGACTTAAAAAAATGTGGGCCAGAGTATGCGACTCCGTGATAACGCAAAACCTGATTCAGAGGAAAAAATCAGCGATGAACACTGAAGGGGTGAGATGACCTTGTTGCCCTCCGCAATGAAACAAACCTTGTTCCCTTTGGGATTTAAAAAAGCGAGCGTGACTAACAAAAATACCCCCCCCCTCACACACACGCAAAGGAAAAAGGAATGTGGTGCTGCCGCGGCGGCTACGGGCCGGTCTCCGACGTCAATAGAAGAGCGAAGGTGGGAGGTAGTTGCGGCTAGACAAAGGAGGGAGCATTGTGGTGCCACCGGGACGGTTTGAAAGAAAACAAAAATTACGAGTTTGGGATTTCGGGGTTCGTTATAACCGATTCTTCGCAACTACACGTCCGCTATAAACGATCGATTTAACATTAGGCATATAGAAGATTCGTCGGAACCATAAGGAAGGTTCGTTATAAGCCGATGGTTCACTATATCCAGGGTTAGCTATAACTGGGTCCGACTGTAGCTTCTTCTAGCTGAACAGATATCTGCCCCGCCTTCTCGTGGAGCATTCTGTTCGTACTGAAGGGTATCTGACATCCAACCAATAACAGTATAAGTATGCCACTGGGATTAGAGGAAATGCTGTCCTGCACTCACTAACCTATTCTTCCTTTCTCCCTACCAAATAACTTCACAACGGCATTGGCTCTAAGTCACTGGTGGCTGGAATGTGCCTCACCAAAACAGCGGCCCAAGACAGAGATTTATACATTTTACTAGGCTGTATCTGATGGTGCCTTTGGTATGTCATCTGGACTAGGCTGTCATCTGTTGCTGGCCTTGGTATGTTAAAATGGATGAACTTTATCTTTGGTATGTTAAAATGGACGAACTCTATCTTTAGATTCAATTCTCCTTGAATTCGAGGAGGAACTCGAGATGATCAAGTGAGACCCATCGGGCTAAGTGAAGTAAGAAGAAATAAAGAGGATTTCACAGAACTGAAAAGTGGACTTTTGCTTCCTTGGAACAAACACTGGTAGAACTAGTGCTGTTGGATTTATAAATAACAAAAAACCGAAGAACAATATTCTAGAGATCAGAAGTTCCACAGACGGAACTGCAAGACTCGTTGTCCTATAAACTATAGCGTTACAATTTCATCCAATAAACTATAGCGTTACAATTTCATCCAATAAACTATAGCGTTACAATTTCATCCAATAAACTATATCGATACGCTCGTACAATTTTACCCAATAAACCATATCGATGTAAATTTATCCAAAAGCTATATCTTTATAAACTCTATTAATGTCATGATACATGTATTACAGACATAAAGAAATATATACCGGTACCAGAGTTCCTCCAGTCCTCCCGCCAAATGTTACACATGCAATTGTTAATGGTATGAAATGGGGTAGAGCTCCAGGGGAAGATGGGATTACTGTTGAAATTGCACAAAAATCTAAGTGGAGAAGTAGAAACTACCCTTGCTCAAGTTTTCACTAGATGTCTTAATGAAAGGGAGATTCCTGATTATTGGAACAATGCTCCAGTGATTTTGCTACTTAGAAAAGGGGACTGTTAGGATCTCAAGAGCTATAGAACCGTCAGCCTCATATCACTGGTTTATAAAATCTTCACTAAGGTAATATCTCGTCGCTTGAAGGCAACACTAGACATGGCTCAATCAAGAGATAAGCTGGATTAGGAAGCGGCTACAGCACTGCAGACCATATCCCTGAGAGATCTAATTGAAAAAGCGAATGAATATGCATTCCCATGGCTTTTTATTCTGTGAAACGATCACAAGGCTTTACCGTACATTCTATGAAACCTTCAGCAATATTAATGTCTTCGAAACCATGCGGCAATGAAGATGCATACGTTATGAACATCATCAATAACATCTACGAAAATGCAAGTGCAAATGTTCTACAGTTCGACGAAACAGCACGTATAAACATTGATCAGGGAATGTGACAAGGTAACGCATATCTCACAAGCTCTTCAATGCTGCATTGCAGAATGTCTTTCGGCCGCATTGGTGGCGCAGTGGCCATCTGACCATTCGTTCCAAACGGGTTCGAATCCTGGTGAGGTATGGGTGTTGTGTTTGTCTTACGGCACTGGCTCTCAGCCTTCTCTGGAACCAGTGACCCTGAATTAGGAACGGACGACTGCTGAAGCCCATCGAGTTGTTCACGCTGGTCCTTAAACCCCCAACCAGAGAAAAATAATATCTTTCAATAATTGCACTGGCACGACAAGGGAATGAAGATTGATGGAGATTACTTAACCCACCTTCGGTTTGCTGATGACACGATTTTTTTGGAAGTAAACCATCGAAACCTGTTAGCAAGTCCGTAAACTTGCTAACAAGAATCGAGAAAGTAGGCTTAAATGTGAACTTACAGAAAATAAAATTAATGAACAATGCATTTACAAAACATGAAGATTTGGAAGTTGATGCCCAATTCTAGAAATAACGAATTCCTACATTTACCTTGTACAAGAGATATTGAACGAGTGTCTCATCAAAGAAGAAATAAAGAGGCATTTAAGGTTTGATTGGAGAGCAAGAGCATTCGGAAGAAACGGTTCAATTTTCAGCACTTTACCATCGTGTCTTAAAAGAAAAGTGTTTAATCAGTGTGTTTAAATCATTATTCTAGTAGATCAACGTCATGAAACTAAACAAACAAACAAAAAAGACACATGAATTTTGCAGACTAATCAAATAATCATGCTTCCAGCATCTAGTATGTTCCATGTTCCGACGAATTCGGGCTTTCCGGCAGACCAAGGGCAGCGCAACAAGCTACTAGGTAGGTGTACTTAGTAAACAAGCATCGCAGTACATGTGTGTACAAGGGTCGTGCTGTCAATCGCCAAATCACTCAGTTGCGATAAAAATATGTACAAATGGAGTACATACTATAGTTCCCTTAGATATATTAAACCCTGATACAAATCACTTACGTGAGAGAATGATAAATCCATAAATTTTACAAGAGCATGTTACCCCCAAATATTCAGTCAAAGAAATATGGATGATGCTGGCAGAAACATCCACATTGCTAAAAGGAATGTGGATTAAGCTCATGAGAAAGAGATGTTGACAAAGATGCGATACAACTTAATGGTAAAACAAAGAGTTAGAAAGGAAAAAGTCTTTTCTTGGCCCTTTTTTAAAAGGCACTTCCTGAAGTAGACCAGATACACTATCTACCAACAAATAATTGGAAACCTGTGATAGCAAAGGAAAACGAAGTTTATTCACTTTCAATAGTTGGTGGAACCTCCACGAGCGGCGATTACAGCTGTGACCCTCCGGGGCATACTCTCAACCAGGCGTTGTACGACGGCTAGCGGTATTTTCTTCCACTCGGCTTGGAGAAGACAGGTCAGTTCCTTCACCGATTTCGGACGGTGGGGGCACCCCTTAAGTCGACGCTCCAACTCGTCCCAGAGGTGCTAGATCGGGTTAAGGTCCAGGCTCTGCGCAGGTCAGTCCATTAGGTTAACCCCATTTTCACCATATCAAACCATGGTGGACCTCGCAACATGACAGGTGGCATTGTCATCCTGAAAGTAACATGGGTCCACCCCGTAAAATTGCCACAGCGCAAGAAGCACATCGTCATCCAAAATGGTGCAGTAGATCTCGGCGTTGAGTCTTCCAGAAATTGCGACCAAGGGTCTCGTGCCATACCAGGAGAAACACCCCCATAGCATAATTCCACCGCCGCCAAACGTCACAGTTGGCGCAATACATTCCAGAGGAGGCGTTCTCCAAGCAGACGACAAACCCAGACCCTGTCATCCGAATTCGTCACTCCAGAGAACCTGTTTGCACTGTTCAACGGTCCACTGTCGACGTTCTTTGCATCACGTTAGCCGAGCAGCGCTATTGGACTTGGTCATCAAAGGCTTGTGGGCGGCAGCACGTCCATGATAACCGAGCAGATGGGCTTCCTTACGGATGGTATTCATCGAAAGAACACTCCCGGATGCCTGTTGAAACTCCTCGCGGATGTAGCCCATAGATTTGGTGCGGTTCTTCCGAATTTCTCTGGCCAGCACCCTGTCGGTCTCTAACTCCCAGTTTTGTGGGTCTGCCTGGTCGGGGCACATTCCGACAGTCACCTCTCATCTTCCACTTGCCAATCACGTAGGCCACTGTCGATTTTGGGTACTTCAACTCGCTGGATATGTCACGTATGGATCGGCCATTTCTGTGATACCCGACGATTACACCTATCTCGAAATCAGAGAGCTCCGAACTGCGTGGCATCTTGCATGCGACTGGTTGCGTTGTTGTTTCCCACACGATATATCAGGACCGCAGATATCGTAGATTGCAGAGGTGTCTAATTACTTGTTGGTAGATAGTGTATATGTCCTGTTTACTCTAAGTTTGGTGGTAGTTGAGCTGACGGAGTCTGTTAATTTCTTGTGCAGAACATTATGTGCAAGACACGATGCACTTGGCTTTTTCCAACAAACATTAAAAATCCGATATCTATCACCAGTCGAGTATAACAATCCAGGACCTAAAAAAAACTAAATACATATAATGAGACAAATTTAGAAGTATGAGATGGAGCCGAAGACTGTTGACAGAGATCAATGTCGCTGATTCAGTGATGACGGATGGTATCTCGTCTAAAAGCAGACATCGGAAGCACATGAGCATCGCCCAAAAACAAGTAAGGTCGTCCCTCGCTGTGATATTGTGATATGGCATTATTTATGCCCACTCACGCCTCTTGTATGCAATGCATTATTGAGAGAGAACTGCAATTGTTTTATACGTAGCCTCTACTCCTTCGTGCACGCCTTGGTGAGTGAATTCGGACCATCTCCGATCCTCTGAGCGTTCGTTACGTTACGAAAATTGCGGATGCTCAATGCTTTACAACATGATACCTTCAGCCGTCTGGTATGAACATGAAAAGGTGAACGCAGTATCAGAATGAAAGTACAAGTGTCTGAAGAACGGACGTTTCAAAGCAAATGAAATGTTTTTGCCGAAAATTATGTCAAAAATCTCTTTGGGACAGTGGGAAAATATTAATGCTATCTAAAGTGATTCCTACTTTTCCATAACCTTCCAAAGGCAATTAGTCATTGAAGTGGATTGGTAGATTGAAACATTGAGGTAGATTGGTAATGTATACTGATCCTATATCTTTGCTCGGCCCTAAAACAGGAGAAACGGGAGAACAAAAGCCATGCTTCTGTGATTAGGGAATTGATGCTCTTACCTAATTCTGTTGAAGAAGTAACCCATGCTCCAAAACGGTACTGACTAACGCCATAATATACCACAATGGATGCCGTCATATCGTTTCATATCACAGTGAACGCTATCTCCCTACAACACTTAACGGATATAGTACTGGAACGATGGAGAGCCACCCTCACTATAACATTGAGGAGACTGCTTTTCTGTGTCATTTCAAAAAAAAAAAAAAAAGAAAAATGAAAAGAAAAGGACTCACAAGAAGTTAACTGCATTATTTATAATACAATTTTGGAAGGCACGGTCCGTTTATTGGTGTAAATATGAAAAGGATGTTAAGTCAGATAATATCCCAAAATTTGATAATTTCTTCGTCCTGGAGCAGGAATCGAGCCCGCGTTTCCCTGATAGCTCCCGAGTATTCTAACCACTACACCACCCAGAATGACCAAGTTTCAAGTTTCACGGTGTAGTGGTTAGCCTACTCGGGCGCTATCCGGGAGACGCAGGTTTGATTCCAGCTCCAGGACGACGAAATTTTCAAATTTTCGGATATTATCTGACTTAACATCCATGTCAAATATACACCAATAAACGGATTCACATCTTCTAAATTTGTATTGTTCAATGGTGTAATCTCGTATTTCATTTCATTGATTGCATTGTGTAGGTTTAAAGTGTCCATTCTCGTTGGAAAGCAAAGTAAATGGTTCTCCCAGGAAATCAATGACATTAGAGATCTCCGCAAAAGTGCATCTCCCACTTTTGAGAACGAAGGTCTGATGAGTGTTAGAATTACCGAGCATCTTGCAAATCCTGTTTCAAATGACCTTAGCACTAGTGCAGGTGTCGATCGTCGACAAATATGTATCATATTTAGATTTCCTGTCCTTAAGGCAATCGATCAGCCGTGCATGACTTTGTTTCCTTAAAACCAATATAGTTTTTATCAGTCTAGCAACGTAAAAACACAGGCACTCTGTCTTTAGAATGTTTGCACCTTGTTTAATCATTTAACGACCATAACCCCAAATCTCCCGTACATACAAACGACAGTTACCGATTTCCTACCCTTATTTGTTCTTTAAATTTGCACGACCTTTGAGGGATCAGCAGGTGTTACCTCGGTCACCATTGTTGTTACTAAACAAATAAGAGGGAAACAAAAGACAGTTTCGCGAGTTATGTATTTAGAGTGATACCAGAGTTTAAGATAATGGTCGTTAAAGGGTTAAAGACACCGTTTTAACTAAGACAGCTGGAAAACACACCACTTTAGTCCCCATTAAATGTATCCAGATCTGCATTCTCAAGGACATGTCCTTCAGAGTGCCTTTCTGTACTTCTGCTGCCTCTTCTCTGCGGAAATGAATTCCATAAGGCAATCTGATTTCTCCAGGAATCCACTGAAAATCTTGAAATTGGTCAAACATGGATGTGTTTTGGGATGTACGTATTTAAAGCACTTTTTTGATATAATCGCCTGACTACGGGAATGTGTTCCTCGATCGAAAATTTGCAAAACATTCTAAAAGAATTTCATTAATGCCTTCCTTTTCAGTATTCTGTTGTTTAGTTCTGACAACGAGATGCTCGTATCGAAACCAACTATATATAGTGTGGAAGAAATATTCTCATATTACGTGGAAAATACGTCATGATAATTAACACAGCAATCAAACATCTCTGAATTGACTTATTTACTGTTCTTCACGTAATATGAGATCAGATCAGATAATGTGTAGATGATTTTAGAAAGGGAGTGTCTGACCCCAGGTCTTAAATAACCCTAAGAAAGAGGAAGCTAGGAGATTTGGAATATGGTGCTCGATAGGAAAGTCACACGGAAGCAAGGTAAAGTAATATCAATCACATATGAAAACTTGAAAATTGCATCGCTGTGGAGCAGGAAAACGGTAATTGGGAGATGCGGATTCATTTCCGCTCCAGGGAGATGGAATTTTCAAGTTTTCTGATGTGATTGATATTACGTGAAGAACAGTAAATACAGTTAATTCAGAGATGTTTGATTGCTGTGCTAATTTTCATGAAACCAACTAGTTCTCAGTTTCATCCTTTTTCTTCAATAAATCATTTATTTGGATTATTTCATGACCATGACGTTTCTGTAGGTGGATAACACTTAGTATTCCTTTTTTACTTTCATCAATAACGTTTACCATTTCGGTTAAAGTTCAAGACTTCTCGTTTCGTTTTCCACTCGTGTTTGAAGAAGTGCAGACATTTTCATGCCAAATTTAATCGGTAGAAATACTTTCTGCGATTGTTGAAAAGTTGTCCTAAAGATTGCTGGAGATTTTCTATTTACAGATCTGCGAATCAAGGAAGTGAGGAAAAGGGGTGAATGGATACACACCGCCCTCTAATAAATACACATTTCCGTTACACGCTAAACAATTTATCTGGCAGAAATCATGGATCTGAAGTCTTAAATGTGACTACAGATGCAATTTTTTTAAATTTAAAAGTAAAACATGTGTCACTGTCAAAAGATGTACAGAGTTTGGACAATATGAGAAGAACTAACAATAATGATTCTTAAATAGTATAACTATACTAGTAAAAATCCTCCAAATACGTGGCGTCAGTAAATAAATAAATACATCGCTCTTTCCACGTTCCAGAAACACATAGAAACCAAAAATTGTTTTCAGCCGCCGCAGTGGAATTGAACCATGGATTTATCGATATCTAGCCGAGCGCGTTAGCTTTACACCACTGTGGCCAACAATCCACGGTGCTATGGTGTAAAGCTAACGCGCTCGGCTAGATATCGAGAGATCCATGGTACAATTCCACGGCGGCGGCTGAAAACAATTTTTCGGTTTCTATGTGTTTCTGGAACGTGGAAAGAGCGATGTATTTATTTATTTACTATACTAGTAATCCGAATTCTTTGGTATAGAATAGAAATCAGAGTTTTCAATTGGAAACTTTGATTTCTATTCTGCATCAAGAAATTTGGATTACTAGTATAGTTATACTATTTAAGTACAGTTCGGTGTACAGTTCCTTGTAATTTAATTAATAATTATTCTTGTTCTTGGACGCTTCTCGGTGAATATGTAATAAATGGATTGGCAAGAATGGCTTCCAATAGTTATAAACAATTCGCAAGCAAGTGAACAATTCCTTAAAAAAGAAGATAAAAAGAACTGCTCTTAACGGGTAATCTCTGATCACATTATGACTTACAAATTTTGCTTCTATAAATCTAGCATTTCTTGCTTCAAAAAAACGATTTAGTTTTTCAACGCATTTCTATGGGCATGATTATGGCCAAAGAGATTAGAGAGTTGCTTTGTGCAAGTTGATTGGCAGAATACGACAAGAATTAGATGACGAAATGTCTGTTCCGGAATCCATTCATTTAATGAAATCTGGAATAGTCATCATCGTCTGGAATAGTCATCATCGAAGAAAAATTTTCGAAAAAAATAACCAAAACCTTAATGAAGGGGATCTGTTTCCGTAAGAATAAGAAATGAAATTAAGAATTTTGACTATTCAAATGATACCACTATTTTCGTTCAACCTGAGGATTCTCGGAGTTTCTATAAAGTACGGCGTAATCAATACTATGTTAAATTAAGATGATAATGAGGAACACAGCAATTCGAGTGTTAAACGTCTAGTTATTCAGGAACCTGTGCCGTCTTTATCTTCCGTACTGTTACTTTCCTCGGGAATTTCAATGTACCGAGCAAGTTATGAAACAAGATACAATTACAGTTCATTTATTCTTAGCACGTCTTTGGTAAAGACAAGGAAGAAAACGTGCTTGAATCATTTATCATCGCCATAAAACGGCACCTCTAAATCTTTCCTACAAATCTGAATGTCTTTGTTTGCATGAGAAAGCACTTACTACGAGGTCGATGGACCAAGCATTTCCGAATCAATCTGTTGCTCACTTTTCCCGGTGATCAAAGCAAGCTTTTGTGTTTAATAAGAGATGTCCAGTTATAGTGATTGAGTCAGCATGTATTTTTCGTTAGATATCAGATGCCATACCTAATATTCCCTATATGGACTTTCTATTTTGCTAGATTCTGAGTGTGTTCGACAGATATCGCAAACATACATTTATTTGATTTTGCTTAAACTCACCTCCGTTTCTAAATGGCATATTAAAAAATCGTTTTGGCATCGGATAGCTGCAACCATTACTATTATTTTTAATGTATTTTTGACGTTTGTCTAATGCAAAATTTTCCAGGTAGGTGGAGTAAATTTAAACTGTTATTCTTACGATATCTTTTAATTTCTCCTTTGATTCTGAAAATTCTTTCAACCCTCTACATGGGCATAACCGTAATAAATATTATCTACGTAATATCTGATTTTCCGGCTTTTCTGATGATGAAATTATTGGGTTTCATTTGCATTTACCACAACTCCTTTCTATAAATTGGATTGGGAAGGGTCTTTTTTTAACTGGAAAAAGTGTAAAGATATCCAAGATTATTTGCATATTGTCGTATTTTCTAAGCTACATTTTCTCTCTGGGTGGCGCACAAGAATATTTACAGATGACTACAATGTTTTCCTTTGAAAGTAGTCCCACTGAATCAATTTTTTGCACCAGATAGCTGCAATTAGTGCTTATGTTATCCACATCTTTTTCTAATATCCCTTCTAATGATTTTGCCGCTAAGTGGAGTGATTCAAAAGAAGTTCCATTACACCCAAGAATATGATAGCATCTTTAATTTTTACATACATTTATGAGCCTGAGCCATAACATTATGGTCACCCACCTAATAGTGTGTTGGACATCCTTTTGTCGCCATAACCACTTGCATCCGACGTGGCATCGAATCATCTAGACCACAGAAGATGGATGTCCTCAGATATTCTGCACCGGCTGCACAGAATGACGTGCGGAACCTTCAGGACGAAGTGGAGCAGTGGCATGTACCGGAAAATGCTAAGTTTTACCTCATCACACAAATGTTCAACGGGATTCATGATGGGACGGCGGCGAGGGTAGCACACCAAATGTCCAAACATTTTCCTCCAATCATTCGTGCACAACGTGGGCCGTGTGACATGGTGCGTAGTCTCACTTCAAGGGTCCAGTGGCATCTAGATACACGATCACCACGAAGAATAGCATTTGGTCCAAACAACGAACGGTAAAATCTGACGGTGAGGGTGTGTTCTATTGGGATAAGAGGATCCGGAGATTTCCATAAAAACAATCCCCATGCTATGATACCGCCGCCTACGACCTATTTCTATCCAGCCGGGCAGTATGGTTGTGGCTGGCCACTCGTGCTGCCCTGCTTAATAGAGTGAGTCGACATCTCGTCCCGTTTGGACCTACATATAATGCTGGCTATCCACTCCAGTGCAAAACGCGCTCCTGAATACACTTGGTACAGTAATTATGTAGAACATATGAGGCTGATGACATGCATTTAGCGCGGAGCCACATTATATTATCAGATTAGCAGATGGGGCAGGTCCATAAACGTGCCATTCCGGCACTCCCCTCAATTATTGGAAAAAATGATTAACCGCGGCAGCATCAGCAGCGAGAGATATTTGTGCATTTTAGGTGAGGAAACAGTGGACAGCAGCACCGCACGGCAGTTGTAAAGGCGCTTCAATTCTGGGAACATTAGTCTCGAAAACATGCCGAAGTCAGGATGTCCAACGACCACCACCACTGACACCGTGATCGAAGCTGTGACAGTGAAGCCCTGTACCAGTAGCTGTGATAAAGAAACCTAGTACTGGCAAATGAGGTCGGGTCGAATCCACCATCGTCTGTCAACTGCACCAGCTTGATTTCTCCTCGAAACGCCATCGAATGGTTCTCCATGTACTGACAACCCAGCAGGAGGAACAACGTGTCCCTTTCTGTCTCAGATTGCTGTTCAATCCACAGGACAAAAGTTTTTGGCTTATATCGTCACAAGTAATGAAGAGTAGTTATTCCCACCTTAACCCACCATTGAAAACCAGTGGCAGAGGCCACGACAGAAAACACAGCCAGCGGTGCCAACAGGGCAGTTCGAGAGGAAAGTCATGCTGCGCATTTGGTGGAATTGTGCGGGTCTTGCGCACTGGGAGCTGGTGCCAAATGTTTTGGCTGTGAAAAGAAACCTCTATTCAGATGCAACGGTTCCATGGTACTTTGTGAAAATGCTATCCAGCACTAATCAATAGGAAGCGGTAGTTGCTACTGCAAGTGGATAATGCCCGAAGTTATACCTCCTGAGATGCCCGCCGATAACTACAGGAAATGGAAGGGGTTGAGATACTACCCTGCAATCCTTGCACTACGGACCTTGCTTCAGCAGACTATCACCTATTTCGCTCCATGGTCGATTTCCTATAAGGATGGCACTTCACTACACTTCAGTTGTGGCTGTGGAATCTGGCATAAGCAAGTTTCTGCCCTCGAAACCTGCCGAGTGGCACCATCGTGAAATCGTGACCCTGGTGGAACGTTAGCAAAGGACTACAGAAAACAATAGACTGTACTTTTGATAATGAGGTGCAAACGGGACGAACTTTTGACTCGTGCTGGTATAGGCTCATGCATTGGCTTGCTGGATTTCGAATCTGTACTCATGGGACTGGATGACTCTTTTCCCGTCAACCAATGTTCAGTCGAGGTACTCCAGCGACCACTGCAGGCGGAACTGTCGATAACAGTTGGCTAACACAGATACAAAAACGGGCGGATGGATCCTCAAGGGGGTCCGCTGGATTGTGTGATCGAAAATTTTTCTCTGTGCCTCGTGGTCTAAATGTACCGTTAATTGAGAGATTTTTATCTCAGATAGCACCTTCCAATCGGTGTTAACTTCTGCTGTCAACCATTGGGGGTCTCCCGTTTGCAGCATGTTGGTTGGATATGTAACCCCCTTCGGATTATTCCTGCCACACCTTCACTACGGCGGCTGTCGAACAGCCACCATATCCGTGAGTGCTTGGATGATAGTCTCCCACTTTTCTAGCGCCGATCGTCATTCACCACTCAAAGTCAGACATTCCCTTTGCTTTCACATTGCAGCGTCTTCACATTTGCGAAGTGACTGTCTCTTGTCGTGCCACGTGTAAATACATTTTCTGTGCAAGTAGGTGACGACACTACACTGCCATGCAGAGTTTCCACTCGTAGAGATAAAAATGGTGGTAATGATATGGCTTATTAGTGTATTCTTGTGCTTAGTTTATTCGCCAACTTGTTAGACATACATACATACACATACATGCTGTGTATGAACATTTTTGCGTTATGAAATATCGTAATTGCCATTACATATAAACTGATCTGCAGGATTTTATTTTCGCGAATATAAAAACTGCAATATCTATAACTCACAAAAGGGCTAGGTGCAGAAGACAACACTGTTTAACCTGAAAAATATCAGTAATATGGTTGTTGTTTTTACGGTTTGGATTTGTTAAATGTATTAGTATTCAGTTTCATGGGACTTTAAGAGATTCTCTGAGTTTATCCACAAAGAGAAAAAAATCGGTCACAATGCAATGCTAATACTGCGACTAACAGATTTCTGTTTTATTCAATGCCTTGCACACGAAAAGACACTTTTTCTTGTAGCCGCATTTTGTCGCAATCCTGGGAAAAGCACACGAAATCCTAAGTTCGAAAAAGAATCCGTTATTGATGAACCCTTAGTTGGAGACACTATGGTTTGGACCATGGGAAACACTAACCTTTCCATAGGTACTGTCTTCGAGAGTTTTGCGAATGAGATGCTGGCCCATTTGACAGAAGTGCTGCAGGAATATTGTACTACAACAGAGCGACCGCGGATGATTCGGTGCTATTCTACAGGAACAGGTACGCCTCTACACAGCAACTAACCTCATACTTTTAATTTAAACAACTTGCAAACGCATCATATCCCTTACGATTATGAGAGCTGAAAGATCTTAGTATTACTTCATTCTTCTCGCCATTTTCTGCAACCGCTCATGACGGGAAAAATAAGCGAACGCGATTGACATGGTACCCAAAACCCAAGTAACGGAAGCAAACAACTGAAAGGAAATCATGCATCCCGGTCTCGCTACATGCTGTTCTGGGCTATCGGGCGGGCGAAAATCAGGCAAGAATTACAGGAAGATGCAAGTCTGGCATATCTGCTGTCAGCCGCTCAAGCCGCTGGCGTAGGGGTTTTTTGGAGCACATTTATCAGGAACAGATTTGCGCTCACTAAAACGATTGGTTGGGTGTGAAGTATTTCAAGTGCATTTTTTTTAGCAGACGATGCTAATTTTTCTATCATACACTTTTACTGGCGACCCGGCCCGGCTTCGTACGGTAGCAATTTAGAATTTACGGCGAATCTAAAGAGAGACGATTATTACATTCAACAGGCGACTGTCTTTCGCTTTGTAAAGCCATTCTTTGTCAGTCATTTGCCAATCGAGATTTTGTTTCTTGGAAAATTTTATTATGACGGGATAAACAAAGTCTTTTAGCGTCCGATTTACTACGACCTATATTCGATTTTCGTCTCGACATGATGTTAATGCAATATTTAAATTTTAATTAAAGAGCTACTCAAAGAGATACGTACGTGTGGACGAAGACAACTACGCATTTAGTCTGTGCGAGCGCCGATAAACTAATTCTTTCAGCATCCGATGTAATTACGCATTTAGTCTGTGCGAGCGCCGATAAACTAATTCTTTCAGCATCCGATGTAATTACGCATTTGGTCTGTGCGAGCGCCGATAAATTAATTCTTTCAGCGTCCGATGTAACTACGCATTTAGTCTTTGACCTTACATGGTGTCATACCGGCCGCCGCGCGTGCGCCTCGCGTCTGTTTCCCAATGTGCAAAAAAGTTTCGTAAACTGGTCGCCTCGCATCGTTGTTTAGGCAGTGGAAGCCACGAAAGAATGCGAACGGCGTTTTTTTCTTTGACTTGTCACTAAAATCGTTACTGCTCGGCTCCTTTATGTCATATATTAATTTTTCATACGCCAAAACCTTCCTCGACAAATGCTCTATGAAATGGTGAAAACCGCATCAAAATCCGTTAAGCGATTCTCGAGATTAGCCCGAACAAACAGACATGCCCACCGGGGACTTTATTTTATACTATGTGTAGATAGATAACGGCTATCAGAGATATTTCCGGAAAGAGAATGCATACATGCACCGTTCAATTACTATATGTGATTGTCGGGGTGAACTTTAGGGATATTTTCTACTTACGCTTGACATTTATGCTTCGTAGTCTTTTTTTTTTAAAGGAGTTCATTAAACTTCGTGTATATGTCAGTTTAAATGCATTTGAATCTCCGTTCAAAGGAAAAACAAGGGCTGGATATCCGGTACATCTTAAATTTGTATGGCAAATGAAAAAAAAGGCTTCACTTGAATGGTTGTAAGGATAATTCTGTGTGTTGGCAATTAACACACTAATGAATCTAGCTTATGCATAAATTAAAACATTATAATGCTATTTGGAATGCCATTTTGAGTGTTAAAGAAAGCATGTGGATTTATTTACCAAACATTAGGTTCTGTGCTGGATAACAGTCCCATTTCTGTGCCCGGAGAAATAGCCTGTGCTATAGCGAAAAAGCATTTGCCGGTGGTGATAATCAAATCCGCATACTTCTACTCCGGAGCTGAATGCTTTCCCAGTTAAGCTACACCGGTAGAATTTGCCGTTGTAACTTTGTGATCTTGACCTGTATTTCACCACCTCTATCGTCCGTCTCAGGGTACTAAACATATTTGAATTGGATGTCCAGTTCGAATATGCACGAACATAGAAACACACCGACAATCTTCGTTGTTAGGTGTGTACATCCACCAGACATAACTTAAATGCTGTCTTTCGTTCAGAAAAAAAGATGTTCCAGTGAAACTGAAATTCAATGAGCAATTTAACTTGTCACTCAACCTTTGCAGCAATCACCTCTGTAGTACGTCTCAGGGTACTAAACATATTTAAATTGGATGGCCTGTTCGAAGAAGCGTGTATATATTGTATATAACCTGTATAGGGTTCATATCGGATATAAATATTTTAGATCCTGTTATAGTATTAATACGTATAACTGCTGCGGAAGTACTACAGTCACAGTAGTTAGCTTGGAAATAAAAACGCCAAGCAAATTAGAAATAATATTAAATGTAGAGAAGGCCTGAAATTACAAGTTTCGCAAAAGAAAAAAAAAACTCGAAGGAAAAAGAACGAAGCACCCGAGAAGGACGTTCGATCTTGATGATACTCCTCACGCAAGTACTTCAGGGTCGAAAATTAAAATAATTAAAAATAATGACCAATGACTAAATAATGGCCTTCTACAGCGTATTGGAACCATGCACTGAGAAGGGCAATCAAAAGCATAGCTCGCACGTGGGGACAATTGTAACAGTGGATTGCTGTTTGCATTAACCTCCACGGACTGGAGGATGCCTGGACGTCGGATCCGTCCATAATACGATCAGTTGAGAGAGGGCGTATAATTGTGCTGAGACAAGTCGGTTGGTCAAGTCGCCGTATCTCTAGACATTTGGGTCGGAGCGACGCGGCAATCGGACGATGTTAGCGCCAATGGGTTCCAGCGGCATGCGGACAGTAGACGGCTGAGGCAACGACAGAACGCGAGGTTTGCGCAATTGCGAGAGCCTCACCAATCCTACCGAATTCGTCGCTCTCAACTATCCGTGGCCATGTTGCGTCATCTGCAGGTATGGAAGTGGCCATCCGGACCGTTGCCAGATGACTTGCGGCACTGGGACTACGTTCTAATAGGTCACTCCGCCGCCTACAACTAGCCTGTGAGCATCGCCGACACCAGTTCCCCTGGTGTCGGGCCCGCAACGTGGGATTGATAGTGTCCAGTGGCATCGTGTTATCCTCACTGATGACTCACGGTTTGCACTTGGCACCGATGATCAGAGCACACGTGTCTGGAGACGAGCTGGCCAGCCCACGAATCCTGCTTTTACCGTGGAACGTCACACGGCTCGCGCGCCGGGAGTGACTGTCTGCTGGAACCATTTCGTACGATAATCGGACAGTCCTCCGTACCACTCTCACTGCTCAACGGTACGTCGGCGACTTTCTACGAACTGCTGTGTTGCCATTCCTGTCGCAGCATTACCGAGCAGTTTTCAACAGGATAATGCCGGGCCTCACACAGCACGGCCGTCCTAGGCCTGCCTCAGTAATGTTGACACCCTTCTATGGCCAGCCCGATCGCACTACCACCGATCAAACATGTTTCGGACATGGTGGGACGCCACCTGCGCCCATCAAGGAATGTCAGCGAATCGGCTGGCAATTCGGACACCATCTGACATGGTATGCATCTATTCCACGCCGGGTAACCGTTTGTGTCCGAGCTAGAGGTGGCGCTACAACGTACTGACTTGTTTAAATCGTGTAGCTGTTCTATCCGAATAAATGCCTCAACTGCTCTGGAACTGTAATCATTTCCGTTCCTATACATGTACATTGCTCGTACCAATTTTCATCTCGATTGAAATGATTCCTTCTGGGTGCTCCGTTTTTTGTTTGTTTGTTTTTGCAAAGAGTGTAAATGAAAACTTATGTCAACCAACAAGTTCAGTTTATTTGTTTAGAAATTATTACGTCTCGAATGTTTTTAATTATATCAAAGTATAATTTTACTCTGCGTTTCGGCGGCCAGTTTACATTTTGACAAAAGGTATGCGATGGTAAAATCAAAAGTTTCCTTTCCGCAAATTACTTTCTCACAATGGTATTAATAATTTACATTTTGGCCATTCGTCTCCAGAAAAACATGAAATTATACCGCAACCAATATTTTGCGATTTTGACACGTTTTTCGCCTCTGAACTATTGAAAAATTTCCCTTAGAAATGATCCCCATTGGCAGATGTCACTACCAGGCTCATTGCTTGCCATGGAGTCTGCAAATAAGTGGCTATCATCACTGCATAGTGAGCTACAAAAAAAAAACAATTCAGGAGCAGCGGATTGCGTTCAGTTGTTGAGGTCCAGCCTCAATTTCCCTCATTACTCAAGGCTTCAGATCCGGTATTTTCATTTTATGTTTTCATACACACATAAAAAAGCATGTAAGTTTTTTATTATGTTGAAAAGCTAAATACCTTGAGCATCCAGAAATTAAGAGCTCTCAGTTCATTTCCTCCTAGATTAGCCCAGTTAAATGGGATCGCTGCTACCGATTTTCTTTCTCCGCACAGTTGTGATCTCGTTAAATTGTTTCCCATCACGTTACTTCTTAAATAATTCCTTCATCTCAGGCTTTCCTGTTCTCTGCTTTTCTGGTTGTTCCTCTTTCAAAGATGTACGTTTCACAAATCAAATAAATACTAGTGCAATCGTGCCTCTTTGATCCTCTTCGAAATATTTGCCCTTTTAACGAATTATGCCCTACTATTATTCATATCCTTCGCATACACAACAGGGGTTGCACAAAATGATGTGAGCACCTGGGAAATAAGCGATATATCTTAGTTCGTTAAAAAGGTGTTGAATCAGTATTTGTCTTTAACGCAATTTCCAACCTTCTTGGAATACATTCATGCAGTTTTTGAACAGTCTCGAGTTGAATGTTGTCGTCGATCAGCATATCAGCCAACTGCTAGATGCTGAAGGAGAGATTATGCTTCTCATTCTGCTCTCCAAAAGTGCTCACAGTGGTTCGATGATATTCAAGTCAGGTGATTGAGTTGGCCAGGACAAATGTTGAAGCTCATATTGGTGCTCCTAAAACCAAGACTTAACTTTTCTGGCCTCGAGTCTGGGCGCATCATCATCTTGAATATATGTATATCCCGAATTGTATGCTTTCTTGGGGTTCTTCTCCATATATAAACCCGACCTAGTGTTGGGGAAAACGTAAATGAGGATTCATCGGACTATATCACACGTTTCCAGTCACCAGTTGTCCCGGTTTTATGCTCATGACACCATCTTCATTTTGCATTGTAGCGTTAGTTTCGGTGATTACAGGTTTAGCAACTGAAGCTCTTCCATGGATGTTGGCTTTGTAAAGTTCTCTCGTGAATGTTTTTGAAAAATCAGGGTCTTTCAGGCCGATATACAGGTCTGCTGTCACTTTTTCTGCATTAGTTCTGTGTTGTTTGGACACAATCCTTGTTAGTGTTCAAAAACATGCCAGGAAAACATTCCCTAAACCATAACGTTGCCTCCACCAGCCTGAAGGGTTGTAGCAATGCTTTTGGGGTCCATGCTTTCTTGCTGTTTCCGTCAAATTCTCACTCGGCCATCGGCATGGTGCAACTGAAAACGTGATTCATCGGACCACATAATTTGTTTCCAATTATCGACTGTCCAATCCTTGTGCTCCTATGCGAACTGGAGACGTTTCCTCTTGTTAACTGCAGACAGCAAATATGTTCGAACAGGCCTTCGGCTGCCATATCCCATCCGATGCAATGTACGGCGAACAGTGCGTGCAGAGATCATTTGAGGGGATCCTTGATTATGATGGTCTGTAATTTGCTGCACTGTTGCCCTTCTGTTGTCTGTTACCAGTCTGGACACTCTCCGTTCCGCCCGAGCAGTCACTAGTTGATGACGATCACACGTTGCACGTAGAGACCCAGTTTTTTGGCTGACAGTCCAGTCTTTAAACACTTTAACAACAGCTGCTGTGGAACATTTCACGAATGCGGCGGTTTCGGTGATACTCGCTCCATGGCTCCGAGCTTCTACAATCATCCCACGTTGAAAGTCCGTCAAATCGCATTTTTTACCCATCTCTTCACCCAAAAATATCTTATACTACTGTCGCAAGCACTAAGCTTTCCCTTTTTATACTAGCCTAGCCCTCTGGCGGCAACAGCACGCAGCCATAGCTCATTTGCTTAAAACTGTCAGGTGGTCATAATAAAGTGGCCACTCAGCGTTATATTGCTGTGCGAACTTCACCTGCGCCACCGTTTGGTGTCCAGGCGCGCTCATTTCCCTAGGCGGGGGTGGTCATAATGTAGTGTTTCATGGATCAGTTATCTGCTTTACAGGGTGAAAGACCTTCCCTCTCGGTGCTTCCTGCAAAACCGAAGGTGTGACATGACGGCAGCGATCTTTCTGTTTTTTTAACACTGCAGGAAGAGAAGCCTGTTTTGCGTTTGCTTTCCATACACAAGGCTGTGTTTGCTCTCCCAAAGAGGTGCAGCCATTTTTTTATCTCGTGATGAATGATTCGTTTATTATTCATTGTCTTTTGTGCTGCCGAGGTGGCTCGTTAAATATTGCACTATCTTTTCTTCGAGTGGCTAAATAATAATGAATTGCCTTAAAAAGAAAGGATTAATATCTGCAAAACGAGTGCATCACTTTAATAATATCTCAATTTTTTTGAAAGCATTAATATCCAGTTTGATTGTTAAGCACAGATTCATGTGCAATCATAAGCTATTTTCAGAAAGAAGGAGACATGGAAAACTCAATTAGGATAATATAGACAGCATCGAATAAATCGTAAAAAATATTAAGTGCAATGGAAAAAGTATTAAGTGCACTGGAAAAAGTATAAAAAATATTAAGGGCACTGGAAAAATAGTAGCGCAATCGAACCTCTTTGATCATGTTACAGATATCTGACATCAAGGCGTAAACGGTCGCGGCTCTCCACTGTTAGTTCTTCCGCATTCACACTTCACGGAGAGAAAACCCTGGTTGTTATCGCGTGCCCCTTTAGCTTGAATTGGAATCTTATTTTCTTTGCAACGCGGCAAATGCGTGTTATTTTTAGGAGAAGGAATCTTCCAGAGGTTTGAACTGTAAATTATGGCTTTTCAAAGCGTGAAGGAATATTCCTTTTTTTTGATGAGTGACACTGTTTTATCTCACTCTCCCTCATATATAAAATGAAAGGAAGAGAAGCTGTTCTTTTATTATTTGCATCACGTGTGTGGGTGTATTACACAAATCTGCTATACTTGTTCTCTTATGATACGCAGCGTAATTCTGCGGAATTCCATTGAATAACTAAATTAGAGTACGATAAGGAAAATCAATGTTGCGTTATTAAATTTTCCCTTCCTTGTCTAGGCCAGCATCGAATGCGAATTATAGATATAGGTAATAACTATTTTGTTAAATAAAATAACTAAGCAGCCGTGACAAAAGGCTGCCACTGACACTGAAAAGCGGCGTTTTGAAGATTTTCGTGACAGTAGCTATGCCATAGAGTTATAAGACTTAACTTAGGATAATGCATGTAGAGAATAGGATAAACTTTGAAACACTGATATACAAGGGTTGGACGAAATTATGTGATCACTATGATTATACGTATATACAACCCGAGGACCGGCTTTCGGTTAATAGAGTGTTCGGAGTCAGAATGGGAAAAGCTGCCGATTTATCGGAGTTTGATAAAAGACAAATTGTGATGGCCGGCCCCTTGGAACTATGATCTCGGAAACGGCGCGGCTTGTGGATTGTTCACATGCCGCTGTAGTGAGTACGTATCTAAAATAATGCACAACCGTGTGTCGTTCACAGTTCATTGCTGCCAGAGGGGACCGGAGACTGTCGCGCGTTTTTCACAGCGACTGCGGGGCCACAGTGCGACAAATCACCCGCAGCTACAACAGTGGTGATCAGGACAATGTATCAAAGCACCCAGTTCATCGTAGCCTTCTGCGCATGGACCTGCCTTGTCGTAGACCCAGCCGAGTCCCCATGCTCACTGCGCGTCATCGCCAAAAACGCATGGAATGGGCTCAAGATCATCGAGATTGGATCGTGGTTGATTGGAGGATACTGTTCTGGTCTGACGAATAAAGATTCCTGGTGCATCACGTAGACGACCGAGTGTGGATACGCCGATTACCAACGGAGGCTACGGTACCTGGATGCATTGTTGGGCGGAAACAAGCAGGAGGCGGCGGTGTTATGCTCTGAGCGATGATTTCTTGGGGCACTTTAGTCCCCATTATCCCAATAGCACAGTCCCTGACAGCTTTCAGTTATCTGAACATCGTTGCGGACAAAGTTCACCCATTCAGGGCAACTGGTGCCCTGCCGGTGATCGGCATTACCAATTTATATTTCTTAAACAGTAAATCAAAAATTAAATCAAATACATTGCATTCATTGCCAATAGAATAATGCGCCATGCCACACGGCCAGAATCGTCAAGGAGTGGTTCGAGGAACATGCTGGTGATATTCTGTTAATGTCCTGGCCTCCAAACGTACCTGACATGAACCAAATCGGCTGCCCCAGTGGCGCAGTGGTCTAAGCGATGGCCTCTGATCATTCGTCTGAAAGGGGTCCGGGTTCGAATTCCGGTGAGGCGTGGATGTTGTGTTTGTCTTACAGCACTGGCTCTCTCCCTTCCCTGGAACCAGTGGCCCTAATTTAGGGACGGGCGATTGCTTATAGCCCATTGAGTTGCTCACGGTGGTCGTTAAACCTCCAATCAAAAAAAAACTCCAATCGAACATTTGTGCTTCGATTTGGAAAAGCTGGTTCGCGCTAAATCACTACCACCCCGAAATGTACGGAAACTGGAGGAGTTCAACAATTTTATTCAGAAAATGAAGATACAAGCGCACTTCGGGGGATGAAAACATAAAAAAAGAACAATAAATGACGATATCAACAAATGAATGCATGTAACAAGATGATGCAGATATAGAACAGAAAATGACATGATGCAGATATAGAACAGAAAATGACATGCGTACAAAAATGGCCCGGAGACAATCCGGGATAAATGACATACAAAAACGATTTACTATAAAGTCCGATAAGGAAGGAAAGGAAAGTCCAGAGAAGCTATAAAAACACAGGGCTAGTCCAGGAGCAAGGAATAAGTCAGGAAAAGTCCTGCTCATCAGCAGGGGAATGACGAAGAAATGAAGCAGAAAGTTGGGCGGTCCTCCATTTCACAGAGCCGTCGATAACAAGAAAGGAACGTACAGTCAGTCTTGCGAAGAGCCTCAAGGTCAGCTCTTATACACGTCAGCCGACGACAAACATCATCCGGAGGAAAAGTGGAGTGAGAAAGGTAAGAGGCAATATCAAACGATGGATCCCGGAAGAGCGAAAATAGGCGAAACAGTTGTCTATGGGTAAAGGGTCGAGTGAGCACAACGGTATCTTGACAAAACTGTTCAAAATGCGCTTGGAGCGCAACCTCTGCGAGTTTCTCTGGATTTTCCGTAAGGCTACACCCCCTGGGGGACGCTGGAGGAGAACGAGTGCTAGAAGATGAACGAGAGCGATACACTCGTGGACGTCCACGTTTAGCTGCAGCGCTAGGAGCTTTGAAAACGGTGCGTTTTGCGTACCGGCCACTGGAATCAACAACAATCTCGTCAGGAATGGCCAAGTCATCCACACTGGTGGGATCTGCAGTAGGAGTAATAGGAAGATGAAACAGTCCAGGAGTGTCCGGAGCAGTTGTTAAAGCATTGCGGTAATCATCAAGATATGTTGCCGATGAATCAGTGGTAACCATGGCCACCTCCTTAGAGGGAGCCTCACCAGGAGAAGTAGAAAGCACCACCTGAGCAGAAGCGTCGTTCCCAGAAATCGAGCAAGGAGGTGTAAACGGTTCAGGTTAAGTTGAAGAACCAATGAGAGGAGGAAAGTGAGCTTCAGTAAAATCAGGAGCGCGCATGTCAGGCTCTGCACGAGAACCAGACGGGGGCGTATCAACAGGCACTGATGTAGACAACAATCCAGAAGAAGAGGAAGGTCCAGGACACTCTTTATAAAAATGCCCTAGGCCTTTACACTTACCGCAGTGGAACTCAGTTAAGAGATCCATGTGTCTCCGTTGACCATGACAATGGACAGTAAGTTGTGTAGGTAAAGTTGCAATATCGTCCTGAGAAAGAAAAAATGACAAGCACCATGCGACGAGCGCCATAAATATGGCGATCCTCAAAGTCGTTGGGCGCTGCCGAGTAGGTTACGACGTCCCCGGCAACGTGGCCAAAAGATGAGATAACTCAAAGGAGCATGACATTTGGGACTCCAGGTGGCACCGGGTAAAACGACACGTTAACCGGGCGCTGTATCACAGGTTTGGGCATCAAGATGTTATTACTAACAGTAATACCTTTCTGCAAAAGAGAGGTCACACAGTCAGGTTGAGAAAGATAAAACAACAATATTCCGAGCCCGACGATAGAGATGAGTAATAGCAGACGGAGATAAAAGCTTCTTAACTGCCGTAGCATAAACTTTCAATTTGGTATCGGGAACGGCTTGAAAAAAACTCCTAAAGCCATATGCGAGGAGAACTTTTGAGCTTGAACAGATGACGCCGGAATATGAAGATGAATAGAGTTGCCGGTGCGACGAACATGAGGTTTCAAAGCATCGACTTGCTGTAACACAATCGAGGATTGGCGATCAGATGCAGAGGTCGCTGCAGCAGAATAAGACGATGGCAATCGAGCTGCTGTGGAAAGTGGAGGAGTGACGTCATCGTGAGTATGCAGTGCATCAGTAAAAGTCACAGTAGAAGCTGAATCAGAGGAGCTGTCTGACTGGGCAGCAGCAGGAAAAAGAGGTGCCGAATGACGCACCGGAAGAGGGCAGGTGAACAGCGCCATGCGGAGAAGTCAGCGTAGCGGCGCCAGAAGCAGCGTCGCCGGATACAGCAAGAGTGGAAGTAGGTCTACCGAACATGACATCTCCACCGGAAGTCATCATTGCTAATGGCGGCGCCCAGCAGTTCTTCTGGCCAGCTCGACCAGCAGGTAAATAAAGCTTGGAATGAAGAAAATATCGTACTTACGAATCGGAAAGTAGAACAAAACGATGCACTAGACCTTTAAATACACGAAAAACACAAAATTAGAACTGGGAGGGCACTATAAACTGAACTTGAGACTCGAAAATATCGGAGTTGATGCCGAGCACTGGAGGACCTGCTGTTGACATTATGGTACCAGATACTCCAGGATAAAAATAAAGGAGGACCTACAGCTTATTAGGTAGGCGGTCATAATCGGCGTACAGTTCAGACGCCAACGTTGTCCATTGTACAATATATGCCCCCACCCCTCCACCCCGTGTACAATTCACATTTCCCAATGACATCAGCTAAAGATCAGTTTGAACTCGCTAAATGCAGCAGGCACTTTTTTTTTTCGGTCTCTTCAAAACGGACTGGAGTAAACATTGAAGGAACCTTAAACTTTGAAATCTGCAGTGTTTGTTGAAGGCCAACTTTTCTTTTAAGACGGTACGTTCAGACGCAGAAGAAGACACTTTTCATACTCTTTCTTCTTGTACTTTAATATTTTTTATTAATTTTCCGTCTTTTTCGCAAATTTTTTCTGCCTTGTGCTACTTCTACTTATGTTCAGTCGTCAAATTTCTGAGACTCTTCTCAGCTTTCTAAATTTCTCTGTGCTTCGTTTTCTTGGCACAGAACACATTATCATCCTAGGTGGCAGTGATCAGTCCAACTGTTTTCAAATTCAGAATAAGGGAAGAAAGAATGATCTTAATCCTCATTCTGTTCTATGATGCTTCTGGTATTCACGTATAGGAGCCTCTGTACGTAACTACATGCATTTCGCCGAAACTGTTTTCATGATCAAGTAATTTCATGTTTCCTGACTGGATATATCCTCTGTAATAAACTTTCTTTGAACCTACATTTCTACTTTATATTTCTTCATGAATTCTCTCACAAAAAAAATATAATATATATTGTATTTATTTTCATTATAACTCAGACATGCTTTTTTGCTGTTTTAACCTCTCGTCTCAGTCACTTATTCAATATTCTATCCATATCTTCCTGCATACAAAATTAGATTTGTGCAACTCTAGTTGTTGCAGTTCTGCCCATTTCATTTTAACTTAAAAATTAGTATCAAATACTACAGAAGAGCTCCTAGGACCCAGTGAACGACTCAGGATATCTTGCCCTTCAGGTTTTAAATGAGGACATCTCCTTTGAGCTATGGCTTTCAAAGGACAAGCACAGTCACCTTTGATAACAATGGCACAGACTTTTATACTAGGTAGAAATGCACACAGAAATATGAAAAAGTAAGTTGCACTCAGTGCTACCTGTCGTCGTAGCAAGAAAACAAAATTTGTGTTTGGAAAGGATGTGTGACGTGGTACAACCTTCCCACCATGAGCAGTTCCAACACGCGCACGCACATAGTGCGTTTCTGTTGTTCGAGAATGATGACGCATTACCTAAATTGTTACCCCAAATGAAAAGTCCGCGGAGTAGTTCCCATTTTTTGTGTATGGGGGGAGAGGGGAGGAAGGTGTGGGGGAGGAAACGAGGTTTCCTCCCCCACACCAACGAGGTTGGGGAGGTACAACGGAAATCCATCGATAAATATCCACCGTTTACAGCTAGAGTGCAATGTTTCGACAGGTTGTCGTTACGTAGTGCCAACTGTTTGAAAACGGACATTTAGATTTGACAGACAAATACCACAGAGGCAGACCGACGATGTCCAGCACTACGGATTACGCTTTGTACGTTAATGAGATCACCAGATTGAAATCAAAGAAATGGCGAGTTCATTGGACATTTCCTGTGGCATTGTACATTTCATCATAAATGACAGTCTAGAATTCCCACATTTGTGCTCTAGATGTGTTGCACCTCTTCTAATGAGCGAAACACAATAACAACTTTCTTGTCGCTTTGTCTTTCCTGCAGTCCATAACTTTTTCAGTGATCCTTTGCAGGTAAAAAGACGTGCGTACACCATGACGGAATTGAAGAAAACTTCATCATTGACCTTATAAAATGCAACATGAAAATGGTGTTTCTAACTGTGAACACTAAGTTCGTGTTCAAAATATAGGTTTATTTGTCTGAAAAAAATAAAATACAGTGAGAAATACTGAGCTCTTGCCCACAGGTTCCACAATAAATGTTGCGTCATACGGTGAAACGGTGAAAAATTCGAGAAGGGCCATTAAGGATAAAAGATGAGGAAAGTTGATCTCCGGAATCATTCTGCTGAATCACAACACCAAGCCCCACAACCTGCCTCAACGCAAGGATTACTGAAGAAGTTTGAGAGAGAAGAGTGGCAATATCCACTCTACAGTTCCGATTTACCCTCCTGCTACTACCATGTTTCGCTAAACTGAGAAACAAATAGCATCTGAAAGGACAGAAGTTTTCGTCAGAAGTCGTCAAAGAAACGGTTTTGAACTGGTTGGTAGACTTCAAAACATATTCCTTCTCTTAGGGAATGGTCAAATTAATCACACGTCCAGACAAGTGTTTAAATAACCTAGGCGATTGTGTGTAAAAAGAAATTTGGGATGCATATTCACCATAATATATTTACAGTTCCTTAACTAGTTGTTTCTTATGTATTCAAGAAGGCAGTTTATCCTTTCTTCCGCCCTGGTACCTTCCGAAGTTCATCAAAACTTGCACAACGAAGGTATGATAAATTGTCATGAGGCAGCAATTGCGGGAATTAGTTCAAAAAAAGTTCAATCGCAACGTAATAGTTTGTAGTTCTGCAGGGACTACAAAAATCATTCTGCTTCAAAGCTCTTGCTTCGTGGAGTGCACAAAACATCGTTCATGACCAAAGTTCTCTGCCAACGATCCTTTGTTGACCAACAAATGCTGCGTCATATTGTGAAACGTTGAAAAATCTGAAGAGGGTCAGCAAAACAACTGAGAAGTCTACTATTTCTGATTATAACAGTAAATTTTTCAGATTTTTCTGGTCATGTTCTTAGAATAATGGGCTAAACTCGTACAACTTCAAGCATTTTCTGTTTTTGATTCGGAAAAAATTAACAAAGACATCGCTCTTTCCTCGTTTCAGCAACACACAGCAACCGAAAAATTGTTATTCGCCCACAGCTGTGGAATCGAACCCCAGATCTCTCGATATCTAGCCGAGCGCGTTAGCCTTAAACCACGGTGGCCAACAGTCCACGCCGCTATGTATGTTTTTCTGTCAGCTTCTGACATTATAAATCCGTAAGATGGGCTCAGCTACTGAGACGTCTCCATCTGGTGGGCATTAACGGCACTGGCTATATATTAATTATAGCAGCGAAATCCAAAGGGCGAGATCCAAAGTGAAAATCCCCCAAATACGTGGCGTCGGTGAATAAACAATTAAAGACATCGCTCTTCCCATTTTGTTTATTTACTGACACCACGTATTTGGAGGATTTTCACTTTGGATCTTGCCCTTTGGATTTAGCTGCGCAGAGTGTTGTTGCTCCGCGATTTTCTTCTGGTTTGGGTGTGTTATTGGACTCTTCGCTCCTTAATTTTACGTTCACCTTAAGTATAAAGGTATCGTCTTTCATTTTGCTTCGTTTCGAGCGCGGTGAGTGCCTATTTTGTTGTATTTCATCTTATTTACGTTTGGCCGAGCTGGCCAAGCTCGCTACTGGGCGCTGCCATTAAAGATGGCGACTTCCGGTAGGGATAGTGATAGCCCTAATCTCTCTTCCTTTTCTGATGCCCCAGATAGGGGTGTTGCCACGCAAGCGTCCGCTCGTGGCGTTTCCAATTTGCCTTCTCCAGCTACGTCACATCTCCCGGCTTCCGCTATCGATGATGACGCAATGGACATCACTGGAAATGCAGCCTCTTGTAGCATTGCCGAGCCCAACGTGTCATTACCTTCGTTTTCTTCTGTTGCAGCCTCCAAAGTCTCTCGTCCAGCATCCAAGAATAATTATGTTGGCGCTGAAAAGCTGAAATCTTTCATTTCCCAAGCTGGAAATAATATCGTGCTTAATATCCCAGCCAGCTCTCCAGCTGGCACAGCTTTTACTGAGAATCTTGCAAAAGGCGTTCATTTCGAAGCCCTTCCGGACACTCCTTTGCGAGTATATGCAGATACCATTGCACAGCGGTTCCCATCTGAATCTATTCCGCAAATGTATCGTAGAGGACGACTTGTGGTTGTTTATCTGGCCACCGCTGAAATGGCGAAATCTCTCCTAACATCTGGTCTCACCATTGGTGATAAACATCTTTCTACAGAACCAGTGGGCCAAAGACCCATTAACGTTTCTTTCTACCCGGTCCCGATGGAAGTGACAGATCTCATGCTGTATGCTGTCTTATCTTCGGTTGGTCGGGTAGTTGGAGGCATACAAACGCATCTTGCTGCCCGAAACGACCCATTACGTGATCCACGACATGCGTCGATCCAAGGTGCTCGCCGTGTTGCGAGGGTCATATTTCCATCACAAGAAGCAATCGAACGGCTTCCAACACACTTCACTGTTCGGTGCGAAGATCAGGTCAGGCAAATAAACTTCCTGACGGAATTCCATTGTAGTCAATGTCACCAGGTTGGTCACTACTATAAGCAGTGTCCAGTTGCTCCCCCAAAGTCTGTTTCGCCCGTCTATCAAGATCCGACGCCTTCTCATCAAGATCCTAGTAGCGCTCCGTTACCGACGGTGGTTCCTGCGAACAACCTACCTTCGGTAGCAACCTCTACGCAAATTTTTGTCTCACCTTCTCTCTCCGAGGAACACTACCCAGTTTTACAATCTTCAGCATCTTTTCGTGTTCCTGCGGACCCTACAGCAGTTGCTGAGTCCGTTGCGACTGACCAGTCTGATACCGAGACCTCGACCGCTGATGACACTGCCTATCAAAGCGTCAGCGACCAAGCGATGAGTGATGGGACGGTGGGCTATCTCCGAACCCGTTCTGACAAAAGGGATGCCAAACCTCCTCGCGGCTCTACGAAACGACGGCGACAATCTGGCCACTCTACTCAAACCTCTCCGACTAAGCCTGCTGGATCACCTGCTTCGGGTCGCCCTGTCAAATTTTCCAAGCCAGTTATCTACCTCCTGCCTCTTGAGGAATTTTCCGCACGCCTTCACATGAATGTGTTTCCGGACACTCCTCTCCCTTATAACGAATTGCACGACTTTGCTTGTGCCAAGACTCTTCTTCCGAATTTACCCACCTATGTCAACCGATTTGAAGGTCGCTACCCAGCAGTTGAGAATCAACTGGCACAACTGTTAACTCTTTACAATACTATCAAGAGTCCATCTGCCGAGGATGCTGCCACTCAGAAGTGCATCCAACGGCGGTACAACAATTTCCGTTTCCATTTGGAAAAGATTGTCACTGCCACTAGAGACATGGCACTTTCACTGTGACTTCCTTGAATTGTCGCGGGTTCGCGACACCAGTGTTGAACTCCCTCGTTTATGAGGACATTTCTGCCGCTGGTGGAGATGTTCTCTTTCTCCAGGAAACTCACTGCTCTGCTGACACTCCCACTCACCTATGGAGACGCTGGCCGTACACCTTTTACCACTCGTATCGCCTCTCGCGGTATGGTGGTATAGCTGTAGGTGTGCGCCAGCGGTTTTTGACTCAGCTGACTTCTATTTCTGTCACAAATTTACACCTTGATTTTCTTCAGTGTTTTACCTTTTGTGTGCATAATGTTACTTTTCACATCTTTAATGTATATATTCCCACTGACGAAATATATGTTGCTCATCGTTTCAGTAATATTCGTGCAGCGATTGCAGCGATTCCTCCCGGGGATTATTTCGTTCTTGGGGGGATTTTAACTGCACGCTGCAGCCTTCTCTTGACAGAAATTCGTCTTTTGGCGAATACCGCATGAATTTAGTTTCACAGCTGACTCAGCTTCTTGATGATTTTCATCTTGTCGATTCCTTCAGAAGGCTAAATCCTGATTCCATTTCCTTTACGTGGTGTAATCCGCCGACGTTCGGTTCTACTGCTGCGCGGTTGGACCGAATATATGTTTCTGCTTCCTTACTCCCTGCTATCACTGCTGCTCGACATTCACCTACTGTTTCTTCCGACCATTCTGCCGTTTCACTATCAATTTGCGTCTCTCCTGCACCTTCATCTACGCGTCGTCATTGGACGTTTGATGACACTCTCTTGCAAGACCGTTCCTTTTGTGAGGAAGTTTAGAAGTTCCTTTCTGATCGAAAGCTGCTGCTCACAACGACCCCAAGCGCCTTGCGTTTGTGGCTTGATGTTAAACGGGATCTTCTCTTGCTCGTTCGTCAACTCTCCTTTACTATTTCCACCACTCGCTCGATGGAGGTGAGTAACCTACGAGGACTCCTCTCCGCGACGCCAATGACTGATTCGCACTATGCCTCCGTCCGTGATGAACTTCATGCCTGCCTCGAACCGTTTGCTCAGCAAGCAGTCCGTCGTCTTCGGCTCCTACGTATTTCACCATCGACGCATTCTTTCGAAGTCCTTTCGAAGATGGAATCCATGCGACGCACGTCATCTTCCATCAGACATCTCCGATTGCCTGATGGCACTGTTACTGGCAATACAACTCTCATCTGCTCTCATGTCCGTCACTTCTTTCAGGAGAAGTTCCGAGCGGTTGCGCAGGGTTCTTCTTTTTCTTCCTCCTCTTTTCTTTCTTCTCTCCCTCAGGTCCCGTCTTCTCTCTGCGCCCCTCTCATTGCTGATTTTTCTTTGCCTGAATTGAGAGAGGCTTTTGCCTCCCTCAATCTTCACTCTTCCCCGGGACCTGATGGCCTCCCGCTCGCGTTCTATTGGGCCTTTCTTCCGTCACTCCTGCCTTTTCTCTCTGCCGCTTTTTCGTGTGCTCTTTCTTCTCCTGCGCTTCCGCCGGAATTTACAGTTGCACATGTCATCCTCCTGCCGAAGAAGGGTGACCTTCTGGACTTGTCGAATTGGCGCCCCATCTCTATTCTCAACCTGGACTACAAATTCTTCACTAAACTCCTTTCTCGCCGCCTAAATTCTGTTCTTCCGTTCCTCATATCCCCCGACCAGACATATACCGTGCCTGGTCGTTCTATTTCTAACAATATCTCCTTTCTTCATAACCTTTCCTTTCTTGCACTAAAACATTCCGAACCCCTAGCTTTGTTTAATCTTGACCAGAAATCCGCTTTTGATAACGTCTCTCACGCTTACCTTTCTACCGTATTAACTCACTATGGTTTTCCTCCCGCTTTTGTTTCTCTCATCCTTAGCCTCTACCGGGGCGCCCATTTGCACGTTCGGACGGCCACATTTTTGACGGCCCCGATTCCTTTTCGATCTGGCATCAGACAAGGTTGTCCATTATCAGGACAACTCTTTGCTCTCGCCTTTGAGCCCTTTTTGATTGCAAGTCGGGCGTCTCTCTTACCTGCGGTAGGACCGATTGTCTCTAGTACTCGGCATCACCGTTTTCTTGTCTCTGCTTACGCAGATGATGTTACCTTTTGTCTTCGCCGCGATGACCAATTTGATACTCTTCTTGCCACTTATGAACAGTATGCTGCTCTCTCTGGTGCTGCCCTGAATATTCAGAAAAGTGCTGGCCTGTGGTGTGGTTCTTGGAGTGGCCGCACTGACTCACCGTGGGGAGCAGTGTGGTCCTCCTCGACCCAAAAATTTCTTGGAGCTCATTTTGGACACTCCTTTACCACAAGCAACGTCACTTGGCAAGCTCTTCGCACACGACTTCATCGCACGGCTGGGTTTTGGCGATTTACGTTTTCCTTTTCCTCTTACTTTCAACGTGCTCAAATTGTTCATCGATATCTTCTCTCACAATGCTTCTATCCCTGGGATTCCTGTGTGTTTAAATCGCATCATTTCTCTGCCATCAATAGTATTTTCACTTCAGTGATATGGTCATCTAGACATTGGATTTCTGCTGCAACGCTTTCTCTGCCAACATCATTTGGTGGTCTTCATTTCCCGGATGTCAGAACATATTATCGAGCTCACCGAATCGTCTCCTTCATTCGTCTTCTCCTTTCGCCCTCCCCTGCACTTTCTTCTACCCTGAATACTCTTATTTTTCTTCATGATCCATCCTTCACTTTCCTCCTTTTTCTTCGGATGGATTCATCTCCTTCTACTTCTAAACGCCTCCCACCACTTCTTATCGACGCACTAGCGGCGGTATTTCATTCTCTCCCGCTACTCCGCGCTCCTCCCTCTACCACCCTGGACCTGCTTGCAGAACCTCTTTTCTTTTCCACTCAGATTCATCCACCCGATCAACCATACTTTCTTTTCCCCTCTTGGTTCCGCTCAGGAATTCTCACTGTCGAAGCTTTATTAACTTCCGATTTGACCTGGAAACCCCTCTCTTCTCTTTTCCCTGACCCTTCTTCCACCTTGGAAGAGGAGTATGACCTTCTTCGCTCCGCTCTCCGTACCCTCTTCCCACTTCTGGTTTCTGACACTGGCCTTATTTCTGTCTCTGGACCGAGCCTCTGTCTTCCTTTCTTCCTTCCCTTTCGGGACTCTGTTGCTCCCATTTCTTCTTTTTCCACTGCCTCTATCTATGCGATCCTTCGTGCGCCCCTCACTTCTCCGCATGGTCTTCCTGATGCTTCCCCTTCTCTTCTGCTGCCTATCTGGTCTGCCTCTTTCTCTCCCCTTTCTACCCCGTTAGAGCGAAACATCCACTGGCGGTTTCTTCACCGCCGCCTTCCTGTTCCTTCTTCTCTCTTTCACATGTCTATTTCTTCTACTTCTCTCTGCTGCTTTTGTGGTGTTGAAGGTGATGTTCCTCATGTCTACTGTCACTGTCCCGTTCTCCTTCCACTTCTCAATACTGCCTTTCGTCTTGTAGGTACCATTTGCTCCAGAGACATCCCTTTTCAAGCGTACGAGTGGCTATTGCTTACCAAACATCCCCCGGCTATTTTGCCGGATGCCTGTGCCTATCTCTTCGTACTTGTGAAACATGTCGTTTTTCTTTATCATCAATCTCTCCGCTCTCCTGCTACCACACCTAGTATCCTCTCTGCTGGCGCGGCCTTACGGTCGATTTTTAGGAATCGCATCGTGTCTCGACTACGCCTGGAGAACTTCGCTGCTTCCACCCCTCAATCTCAAGCCTCTTTCCGGTCTACCTGGGCGCAGGGGACCGGTTGGTTCGAAATCACTGGATCTTCCATTCATCTTTCTTTCTGATTTTTTGTTTTTTTCCAGCTTCGAAGATCTGAATGCATCAGTCGAGATTTTGTGTTCTCTCTTCCTGGTGCTTCGTCACAGCGTCTACTAAGTGTTTGTCATGTAACTGCTTATGATTTGTATTGTAGGGGTTTTCTGCAATTTTTGTGTAATTCGTGTGCATGTACCGTGTTGTATTTGTTTCTTCGTTGCACTTGTCCTTAATACTTATTCTTCACTCATGTGTCTGCTTTTGCTGCCTGTACCTTCATTGAGTTGCGCACCGTGTATTTGTTCTCTAGGAGCAATACGAGAGGTATTTCCCTGCGATACTTTGTTCTTCCTGTTTTTTTCCTGCTGCATTGTGTTGTATCTTTTAATTTATACCTTATTTCTGTCTTGCATTTTCACATTCTTTGACGTCATGTATTTTTTGCTCGTCCCATGTCATTGTTTTTTGGACCGATGCAATACTGCACGGCTTGCTGTTTGTATTTTGTGTATCCTTGTGTTTCACTTGGGGAGTTTGCCCAAGTTTCCACTATGTTCTGTAATACTTATCATGTTTTTGTCACATATCGTGTGGTTTCCTGGATTGTGGGAACTTCTGCACCTTTATCGTAGTATATGCTTTTGTTGTGTTTTACATGTTCCCTTCTTTTTGTGCACTGCGTTGTACAGCCATGTTCTTGTAAATATATTTACCTGTTGTTTTGTACTCTGCTTTCACTCTGCACGTCATCACATGCTTTATTAATTAATCATTACTTTTGCTTGTGCATCATCTTCCTCCAGCATATACTGTTCCTTATTAACGATTTTAACATTTTGTCATCCTTAGTTGACTGCCGTATCACATTCACCTGTAATATTTCATCAGTATCGCTCATTGTTTTGTTGTTTATTTTGCCATATGTGGTACGCCTGTATTCCCTATGTTTTTGCCAATAAAGTATATTTTGAAATAGCTGCTGTAATTAACATATAGCCAGTGCCGTTAATGCCCACCAGATGGAGACGTCTCAGTAACTGAGCCCATTTTACGGATTTATGTTGTCAGAAGCTGACAGAAAAACGCGTTCGGCTAAATATCGAGAGATCTGGAGTTCGATTCCCCAGCAGTGGTCAAATAACAATTTTTCAGTTGCTGTGTGTTGCTAAAACGTGGAAAGGGCGATGTTTTATGTTTATTCACTGACTTGGCTGATTTTCACTTTTGATTCGGGGTTTGATAGCGACCATAAGCAACTCTATAACGAAGTGAATTTCTCCGTCATTTTTGGTCTACGCCGGGATTCGAACCCGAGTCCCCTCATTCCGGAATAAGTTGCTCTACCAATTGAGCTACGCGGACATTTTATTCTGATTCCTATTTGCCTTTATGTCGTGTGCGTCCTTCTGGCAGGTACGTCACATCTCCTGGTACGTTACATCATCTCCCCCTTATTTTTTTTTTTTTTCGAAGTGCTGGAGAAGGGATTCTCTTATTTTTCCTATCTCGCGGTGTGGAAATAACATCACACCATTGCGAGATTTTGAACGGTCGGGTCATCCGGATAGTTCGGGCGCCATTATAACGAAGTGAATTTCTCCGTCATTTTTGGTCTACGCCGGGATTCGAACCCGAGTCCCCTCATTCCGGAATAAGTTGCTCTACCAATTGAGCTACGCGGACATTTTATTCTGATTCCTATTTGCCTTTATGTCGTGTGCGTCCTTCTGGCAGGTACGTCACATCTCCTGGTACGTTACATCATCTCCCCCTTATTTTTTTTTTTTTTTTTTTCGAAGTGCTGGAGAAGGGATTCTCTTATTTTTCCTATCTCGCGGTGTGGAAATAACATCACACCATTGCGAGATTTTGAACGGTCGGGTCATCCGGATAGTTCGGGCGCCATTATAACGAAGTGAATTTCTCCGTCATTTTTGGTCTACGCCGGGATTCGAACCCGAGTCCCCTCATTCCGGAATAAGTTGCTCTACCAATTGAGCTACGCGGACATTTTATTCTGATTCCTATTTGCCTTTATGTCGTGTGCGTCCTTCTGGCAGGTACGTCACATCTCCTGGTACGTTACATCATCTCCCCCTTATTTTTTTTTTTTTTTCGAAGTGCTGGAGAAGGGATTCTCTTATTTTTCCTATCTCGCGGTGTGGAAATAACATCACACCATTGCGAGATTTTGAACGGTCGGGTCATCCGGATAGTTCGGGCGCCATTATAACGAAGTGAATTTCTCCGTCATTTTTGGTCTACGCCGGGATTCGAACCCGAGTCCCCTCATTCCGGAATAAGTTGCTCTACCAATTGAGCTACGCGGACATTTTATTCTGATTCCTATTTGCCTTTATGTCGTGTGCGTCCTTCTGGCAGGTACGTCACATCTCCTGGTACGTTACAACTCTTAAAGCTATAAACAGTTGCTCGTCTCTAAATCAGAGCAGCTGCTCCCGATAAGGGAGAAGCCTTCACCGTAAGACAAGTATTTCACCCTTGATCCCGTATGTCTTGAATCGAGATATCAGCGCCTCTCAATATTCTGCAAGTGGGTAGTCCTGTAAGGATGGCATGACCATCTGGTAAGGTGACTCACATTGCTTGCAAAATTCACTTTACCTTGCGAGGTTCATAAAGGCGCTTCTCCTTCTTGGTATGTAGAAAACCACCCAACAAGTTCACAAAGTAGCTGTGCTAAAGAAAGAAAGCAAGTCGTAAGATGCAATTGTGCCCACTGATATTAGGTATAACAAGAGGCTATGTTTCGAGCAAGCAAGACGAAAATCACACTGCGGAAAGAACATCGATCTAATTTCTAGTTCCCGTGTTTATTCTAATTTCGAGCTCCGAAGACACATGAGGTAAAGGCACAACGGGTTTGTCACGTATATATCTGAATAATCTTCCATTTGAGTTTTTGTTGTGTTACGTAAATAACATTAATTTCTTGATTAAACATTTTCTAGTTGAGTGGCACATTACCTCCTCGAACAACATTTGCAATTTGGCTACACTAACAGAAAGTCAGGGCAAAAAATGAGAAGATTGAATGTGGAGAAGGTGGAGATTTGCATATTTGTCGTTATATTGATGAGCATTGTTACTGCGAAAGAGTTAGAGCTCATTGATATACGTGTGATCGACGAACAAGTGTCATTGTTATACGATTGATATCTGTGCTGATAGCAGCGAGAATTTGTCCTGGCAGTGGATTACATTGATGTGCTGAAGTACAGAGAATTGAATGTGGAGAGGGAAGGAAGTAATGTTATTCTGTTGAAATTACATTAGTTCATAGCTGACGTTTCCTACCTCTCCGTGTGGTTATTTTTTTCTAAAATGTGCAAAGCAGCTATCTTCGAACATTAGCCAATCAGTTAGCTATTCAGTTTATCATTTTAAATTACACCTACCAAAAAAAAACTCTGTAGGTTCTACTAAATTATCTTTCAACTTCATAACAGTACCTTTGTATCTACAAACAGCCTTGTGATTTTCTACCTTACTGATTTTGTTGAGTGATTCGTTCACTCAGACTCCGAGAATTTTCCAGTTTCTCCTTCAGTTCCCGTGTATACAGTTTGAAATCCTGAACTAACTTCAGTTCGACAAAATATTTGAAGTCAAGCAGGGCCGCTCTGTGAAAAAGACAAATGAATCTGAGGTAAATGTCAGGAGATTTCATCCAATCTATTTTGAATGGACAACCAGCTGTAATCTCGTCATCCGTCTAAAGAGCAGCACTTCCATTATTTCTGCTGCTAACCACAATATTTACCCGATATAATCTCTGATCATCACGAAGAAGACGCGGTGTTAGACACTTACATGGCAATCTAAGTGGTGCTTTAGATAAAGGTTACTCTGCCGTCTTTATAGCTACCTAATCCACACCTTAATGAACAGTCATTCGGGAAACCTTGGAGATCATTACCAACAGGGATACCTTCAATGATAGCGTCTCACTCCAGTTGCCACGAATTTGGAACCAGTTCTTCAAGTAATGCATTCTCCCTACCAGAATACTGCGTACACAACCAACGTGATACCTCTTATCTTTAAATGAATATAACGTCGTATTTATTTATTGTTAAGTTCCCGCGTTCAAACTGTTAAAGCGTTCTATTATTCAGTCTGCAGTTTCTGTCTAATTTCCTTGAAAAAGCCATCTGGTTGAGGTGCAAAAGCTTGGAAACGCATATGTATATATTCCTAAGCCAACAAATCGGATCACTAGTATAGTGTTACTATTTTCGACATAACTGGTGTACTGCTCCTTGTTATCAATTTAGTACTTAGAAGGTTAAAAAGACCAACTTTTCCTGAGCTCAAATTAGTCACAGTGGGCATTACAGTATCATTAGTTTTCCAGTAAAGAACAATTTATGTGGGTTCTGCTTTATAATCTGAAACTGAACAGTTTAGCTTTCCTCAGACGATTTCCTATTTTTTATATTAGGTGTGCAACTTAATTTTCGGCCCCTAACCGCAAACGATCATACAAAGTCGGCAAATGCAAATAACTGAGTGCGACAATGGATGATTGCAGCGCCATCCAACAGCTTTCCAGGCAACTGCAACCGCTCACAGCTGTAGTGACAGAAGGGACGAAAGTTCACTGTGAAAGCAATGTCGTTCGAGAACCAACATTTGAGGCACTGCCTCCTGTTCGTGTTTCAGCTGAAAAAAGAGCCACGGAAGCCCAGAAAGTGATCTTTGCTGCTTTGGGTGAGGCTACTATGCCTTACAGTACGTGTAACAAGTGGTTCCAGCGGTTTAAGCAGGGAAACTTTGATCTCCGTGATACAGAACGTCCGGGACAGCCACAGAAAATTGATGATGAGGAACTGGAACAATTGTTGGACGCGGATCCCTGTCGCACAGAGTCAGAGCTCGCCCAGGAACTTGGAGTAACACGGCAAGCCATTGCAAAGCGCCTGCACAAGCTTGGACTGATTCACAAGGAGGGCCGTTGGGTGTCCCACCAGCTCTCAGCTGCGAATACGTCCAGGCGCTACGTTGTTGCTGTGTCGTTGCTCTCCAGATCCAAGAAGAAGGATTTCCTCCACAAGATTTTAGCATGTGATGAGAAATGGATCCTCTACGATAATAATAAGCGGCGCAAATCGTGGGTTTATCCAGGTCAGCCTACCAACAGTACCTCCAAACCGAATATCCATGCCAGGAAGTTGTTGCTGTGCATATGGTGGGATCAGCGGGGTGTCGTACACTGTGAGTTGATCAAACCTGGTGAAACGGTCAATGCTGAGCGTTATTGTCAGCAACTCATTCGTGTGAGTGACGCACTTTAGGCAAAAAAGGCCATACACCGGCAAGGGCAGAAGGTCGGTCCTGTTGCTTCAGGATAATGCGCGTCCTCACACCGGGAAACCGACTTTAAACACGATCACCGACCTGGGATGGGAGATTTTGTCCCACCCGTCGTGTTCTCCAGATTTCGCCCATCACCTCTTTCGCTCCCTGCAACATCACCTGAGTGATACGCACTTCACTTCTGTTGAGGAGGCCCACATAAGTATTAATGACTTTATCAACTCGAAACAGCCCTCCCTTTTTCCGCAGTGGCATTCGGCAGCTCCCTGAACGATGGCTGAAATGTATCCAACACGACGCGGATATTTTCCCTGATTAGGTACGTATTGGATTTGCTATAATTTGCTGTCAACGTGTCGTGCCTGTGGCCGAGAATGAAGTTGCACACCTAATAAGTCACCTCTTCTTTTTTAACATAAATGTGAGTTATACCCACTTCATCATCGCCACCATCTAAATTGTTTTCGAATTTCCTCTCCACAGAAGACGAGTTTCCCTCTAGTAAAAAGCAGTTACATTTGTGTAGATCATTCGTAGATTTTACTTTTATGAATCACTGCTTCTGCAACGGTATTTTCAGACATTGTTTCTTGAACCGCAAAATCAGTCAAAGCTTCTTTAAATTAAAAAAACAGTCAAAGCATTTCAAAAGTGACAAATTAGTTTCCCATCCTTGGCAGCATCGTAATCTGATCGGTTAATGTTCACAACCTTTAACATTCAGCCAGAATCTTCCTGCACTCACAGCTCTTTTTGATGACAGATGCCTTTCCTGAGTAAATTTCGCAAGGGAATATTAATGCATTACAATAAGCCAAAATATAAGTCGTTAAGTATAAGTCGCATTACATAAGCCATTACAATAAGTCGTTTGCCACTCAGTTTAAAAACATGTAAGAAGTACTATTGGTATCTAGCATTTACTGCTTCATTGACTGTATTAAAAATGAACTAAAAATGGCATTATCTAGCAGGATTCAGTTAATATTCGAAACACCTTTGTTCAGTTTTCCATTTTGATTATTTTCTACTCCTGAAAGCAGATATTAGCGAAATTACAAACATTGGCAATAACTCCGCACAAATGTGAATTTAAAATTCATGTTTGTTGTATGTATAAAATATTGCTAGCTGTTTAGCTCTATAACCAAGTACGGACGGATCATTGTGAAAAGGGGAATTATATACATCTTAAAGTAAGCTCAACGGTTTAGATAACGATCCAGTATTTTAAAATATGGAGCCATACATGTACTGACATAAAATCAAGAAGGAAAGATGTGCTCCTACCGACTGAAGCAAATAAAATTTCTCTTAAACTTTTTACAATACTCTGGATATCTGCTGAAAGGATTTTGTTACATAATATCACCAGGGTGTTTAACAAAATTACCCCAAAATCTTAATTGAGTAGTAAATTTTTATATTCAAAAACTTTATTTATATCACTTTTCATGTAAATTTTATTTTATTCAAGCAATGCCTGTACCTTTCGTGAAGAGAAAGTACAGTAGTCTTCAAATCCAAACATCACAACAAATTGGGTTCATTAAATAGAAATAGTTTAAAATATTCACCAACCCAGAAATCGTGGATTTTATTTCTCCGAAGATTTAATCTTTCAAATGCTTTCATCACTAAACTAAGTACGTTCATTTCTCAAGCCAAACGAGAAGCATTCGCCAGTTCCTAGAATTCATTAAAATAACTCTTCCAAGAATTAATCGAGAAAGGATTAAGTAAAGAAATACTATTGGTGTCATGTATTTTATCAATTTTCTAGTAATTAATTTCGAGAGAGTTTCAAATATTTGTTAATAAATGTTTCAGCAACTTCCGTAAAATTTCTGTTGGTCCTAAAATGAATATCGGAGCTGTAAAGAAGACATAAATAACTGAGAATCTTTGAAAAGACTAGGGATCACGTTTTAAAACACTACTCTTTTCTTCAGTATAGCCCAGAAAGCGTAAAGAATTCAATCACAAGCATTTACTAAAGGATGAAATTAATTCTTAATTAAAGCAGAAACTGACGAAATTCCAAACCTGGAAACTGAAAATGAAGTGTTCTACGTTGCTCTCACTGCTGAGCACTATCATCAGCACTTTTTTAGTGATCATCCGGCTTTCGCTGCGATTTTTAAAAAAAATACTGCTCGTATGTGTGATATTCAGTTACGCTGGCGATTTCATCAATCAACAGAAAGTCATGTTTAATAATGGTTAAAGAGAAAGCCATGTTTGATAATAGTCAACGGAAAGCGGTATTTGGTGGTGGTTTATCACGAGTCCAATGTATCTCAGCGATAAGAAGATAAAAAATTTAATTAAACGAAGCCTCTCCAAATTCATAAAACAGGGAACAAAGTAAATATCGTTTTCAAAGGAATTCTGCAAGTCATTAAAACACTTAAAAGCATTTGATCAAGCGTTTTGTATTTCGCAGTTATGACTCTCTCTCTGTTCTAAGTAAACAGGCTAAGCCATACAGTCTGAATTACATACGTGAAAGTTTATTAAGAAGTAGCGAACAAAGATATCGAGTTAATTTTAAAAATTCTGTTTCCGCAAATTTATGCATTAGACATGCACGTGACAGTTAAGGATTGTTGAATGCTTCGGACCAATTCTGAATTATTTTTCTTCTGTTGTAAGCAACGCAGAATTTATGTATATCTAAGGGTTGGTTTCTGAACATTTGTCCGAGATGGATCAGGGTTCGAATCTCGGTGAGGCATGGATGTTGTGTTTGTCTTACGGCACTGGCTCTCTCCTTCCCCTGGAACCAATGGCTCTAAATTAGGGACGGATGACTAGCCCATTAAGTTGCTCACCGTAGTCATTAAACTCCCAAACAAACAAACCAATAATTTATGCATTGTAAAACATGCTTTTTCTTACATTTTTTATAAATATGTTTTTCTTTTTTTTTAAATATGTTTTATAAATGTTTTTATTTTTCAACTATGTTTTATAAATGTTTTTATTTTTCAACTATGTTTTGTAAATACGTTTTTCTTTTTTTAAATACTTTATATAAATATGTATTTTCTTACATTTAAAAAAAATGATTCATTGTAAAATTTGTTTTCGATTTCGATTTGAGAACATAAGTCTGTTTTTCGATAAATAAAATATTAAGATGGGTCTCACAGTGCATTATACTTAGTTGCTTTAGCGTTATACGATATTACGGCACAATGTTCGAATAACTGAGGAACTCGTGAAAGTTGAAAAAGGAAAGTGCATGAAACTGTGAAACGGTGCGTTGTATTGGAAAACATTGGGAAATAGGCATTTGGGAAACAAAGATAAAGTGATAAATATCTATGGCAAACTAATATTAGAATTTTGCAGATGAAATGTCGGATTCTGCTGAACCCTGAAGTTGGCAGGTAATTTAGGAATTAATACATCCCGCGACGTGACTTCTGGTATGTAAATTTAAATTGTCAAGGCTGCTGCCTCTAAAGCATTGGGTATCAGTTTCAAGAGGATTGTGCTACAGTGAAGTTGTGACGTACCTGCCCACAGGTACGTGGGCAGGTACGTCACAACTCGACAAAAATGACGGAGAAAAATACTTCGTTATAATGGCGCCCGAACTATCCGGATGACCCGACCGTTCAAAATCTCGCAATGGTGTGATGTTCTTTCCACACCGCGAGATAGGAAAAATCAGAGAATCCCTTCTCCAGCGCTTCGAAAAATAAAACTGTGTGATGTTGCATTCCACACACCAGATTGACTGGGAGTTCTCAAGTGCACGTTCTACAGTGGATGGCTGCCTGCAACGATTCATGGCCACGGCTGACCCGTGGGCCATGCCCCCGGCCCTCTTTCGGGGGGGGGGGAGATGTGACGTACCTGCCAGCAGGACGCACACGACATAAAGGCAGATAGTAGTCAGAACAAACGTCCGCGTAGCTCAATTGGTAGAGTGACTTATTCCGGAATGAGGGAATCCGGGTTCGAATCCTGGCGTGGACAGAAATGACGGAAAAATTTACTTCGTTATAAATTGGACGGTGGATCAGAACTAAATTTGCGTCTTTTCCTTTTAAAAGTTTGAACTTGAACACCGTGCAGCGGAGGCAGCTCGTAAAATCCATACAACATTTCAGGAAGATATCGTTATGGAATATAAGACATAACGTTGGTTTAACAAATTCAGGTCCGTCGATATGAACCTCGAAAATGAACCACGCGGTACTCCAGAAGGAGCTATCGATGATGCCGAATTGGAGGCCTTGATTTAATTCGATCCACATCAAACGGGAAAAGAACTTGGCACAAAACTATGGAACCATATCCTGACGTTTAGCAGCCATTAGTAAAGTGGGAAATAGGGATAAACGGATCCCACGTGAACTTTCGGAACAGCACAAAACCCAACAATTTGACGTCTGCTCTTCTCCGCTTATCCGCAACCAAACGAACGATTTTTGAGGAACCTCGTCTCCTGCGATGAGACATTGATATTGTATAACGGTCGCCGACGTTCAGCGCAATGGCTCGACCTCTGTGAAGCCCCGAAACACAGGTAGAAAATGGTTTGTGTTTGATGGTTTACAACTGGTGTGATCCGCTCCTCCTTCTTATAACCGAGTTAAAATAGCGTAGCGGACGCGTATTGTCAAGAACTTGACATTGTGCATTGAAAATTTTCCACCAAACATCCGGCATTAGTCAACAACCATAGGCCCATACTTCTCCATGATAACGCGAGAACCCAGGTTACAAACTTTACCATATCCGCCTTATTCACCTGACCTGTCTCCTACGGATTATCACTTCTCCAAACACCTGTAGATACACCTTTCTACAGAGTAAATCGTTTTCCAAATCAGACACTAATTGAAGTAACATTCCATGAGTTCGTCGCTTCTCGAAGCTCGATATTTTTTCACGACGGCAAACAGAAGTTTTTATCTCATTGGCAAAAAGTGTATTGCTGCGAGAGATGATTACTTTGATGAGTAAAGTTTATTTTGCACCGTATTTTTGGGTGTTTGAAGTTTCCATCAATATTCCAACATATCACCTGATAGTTAAAACAGTAAATACTGAAGGACCAGTTCCTGATTTGCTTAAAGTGGTTCTCCTGGGTCCTCGTGTCGTTTAAAGGGTTTAAATGCCTATAAAATCCTGGCTGTTTCTCTGAGTTCAAGACTCTCACGGTGAACAGTACCCTTTGTAATCGCAGAAAGAATCAAAATGGCGTTTCTGAGCACTATGAATTTCTGTCGGCTAAAGTGACAAAATACAGTATCACTGACCGATGTACAATCTGAGGGTTGTAACTGTCACTCTAAGTAATCTCGTTTTCGGTCGTGATGGTTCTACAGAATACCCTCTTGATGCTTACAGATACAAAGAAACAGAACACTCACAGAAACGGAATTGCTGTTAATTCTTTCTCAGCAACAAGCAATTGATTTGGTCGAGAACCTGCGTTCCATTTCAAAATTAAAAGTAAAAATGATGGCTTTGCATGAAATGAATGTGTCGTTTCAGCCATTGAACGAATATTATTTTTTTCATTATTTCTCTCCGAAGCATGCACTTGCACATGCCAGTTTACCACTTTGACATGAAGATAAAGTTCACTACATTCTGATGTCTGCATTTAAATGGCTTCGTCTTCAAGAAAATGTAACAACTCAGAAATTCTTCCAAGGTTGATTACATTCTAACGCTGTCCGTGCTAACTGATATACCTCAGGCTCCAGATCTTTGGAACTCCCAGACATCAGTAACGCTTCAAAAAATATCCTTAATATAAGACCTCATTACGAACGTCTAAAACAATGTAAAAAGTTGCAAACACTCCCACACTGTTGGCTATCTTCATCGGGGGAACATTCTGCACGTTTCTGCGTATGAAAGATATGAATTTTGAATTTTTTTCGACAAGTTCCTGAGTATGTCAACATGATTGTAAAGTACCAGGAGATGTGACGTACCTGCCAGAAGGACGCACACGACATAAAGGCAGATAGGAATCAGAATAAAACGTCCGCGTAGCTCAATTGGTAGAGCAACTTATTCCGGAATGAGGGGATCCGGGTTCGAACCACGGCGCGGATAAAAATGACGGAGAAATTTACTTCGTTATATGATCTAAAAAAAGTGTAAATAACACTGTGTAACAAAATCTGAACAATTGCGAGTTTATTTCAATATTTTTATGTTTCTTTATTAATTTTGGTGCGAGGATCTCATAATTGTAGCTGTTTTGCGCATAGCACTCATAGTTGAGCCACAATTTAAGCTACTCCAAAATCTATGCAGTTGTACAATGTACAACGTGCATTATAATGAATTAGGCAATAGGAAAGGAGAAGTAAGACAGTACAAATTATGGATACTATCAATACACAGAACGAACTGAAACAATTAAAGACAAGAAGTATATTTGTCTTAAAAAGTAATTTTGGATCACCTTTGCCTCTTGTAAATACTACTAACATGGCGCACCAAATTGCAAATTTAGTCTCCCATCATGGCTACATCCCATCTTCCTTGATATCTCTTTTCCATATTTTGCATGTCTTAGTGAAACCACTCACCGTGTTTATCACTCACTGCTCCTAAATTGTCTCTGAAAGAATCGAGATGTGAGTACAAGCAATGAAGTTTCACTGACATCGACACCTCATTCTTCCAAAATTGTCGACTACATTCTCCATAAGGTACTTGTAGTTGGTGCTTTTCTATTTTCCAAGAAATTCGGTTACAACAAGACGAAACGACTGCCAGGCATCCTTTTCAATATCGGTCATTTTGCTCTCTGGCACTTCTGAGGTCAGCATTACCTTTACCCGTGGATCTACAAATTTACCACCTTTTACTTTAGCATCCGAAAGATTTGGAAACACCGAGCGTATGAACCTGAATGTTTGCCCATCAGGATTCAATTCTTTCAAACACTGCTAAGCCAGCCCCAACTTGATATGCAGCAGGGGTAATTAGATTTTCTGTACTGGAACGAGAGCGTTGTGTATGACATTCTGTGTAACGGTTGCAACTCAACTCTCGGAAGCCATTCGTTTGTTTTGTAATGTTCGCTAACTGCTGTGCTGTGCCACAAACAAAGGAAACAAGGATACTGTATAATGCCAGGTTGCAGGCGCAAAAGGAACCTAATCATCTTAAAATCATCCCAGACATCCCAATTGTATTCATGATATTTGATTTTTTCTAGAAGAAGCAACATAATATAGTGCATACACTGAAGAGCAATTGAATTCGAGACAGCTGGCATTATGCAAATGTGGCGCTGTGGGCGGCCCTGTAAACGGAAACGACATGACGTATGCAGCGATCCGACAATATAAGGAGTGATGTGACGGGAATCGGTAAGACTCAAATGCAGTATGGGTAAGACGAAGGATCTAAGCGCATTTGATCTTGGGCAAATTGTCGGGGCCCGACGAATGGGTCATTCCATATCGGAAGTCGTGCAGGCACTGGGAATTTCACGAGCCACTGTGTCACGGGTGCACCGTGAGTACATCGAATCCGGTAAAACCATCCCTGCAAGGGCAAACTGCTGTAAACAACAGCGTGTGGATGAGCGGGGTCATCGTCGGCTAGCTCGCATTGTAACAGCGGATAGACGGGCAACAGTACAATAAATCACTCGGCAATTTAACGCTGGTGCACAAAAACGTGTAAGCAGCCACACCATCCAAAATCATCTCTTCGCTATGAGGTACAGAAGCCATCGTCCCACGAGGGTACCGTTGCTGACCGCACATCAAAGGGTGCAAAGATTAGCATGGGCGCGGAAACATTGCCACTGGAGCCTAGACATGTGGAAAAATGTTGCCTGGACTGATGAGTCGAGATTCACGTTGGTACATGCGGATGGCAGGATACGAGTACGGCGCAAACCACATGAAGCAATGGATCCTTCTTGCCAGCAGGGTAATCTTCAAGCTCGTAGGGGTGGCATTCTCGTCTGGGGACTGTTTACGTGGATTGAAATGGGACCCCTGGTACGTGTGACATCGTCCCTCACAAGTCAACGTTACCGGGTTATCCTGGACGACCATTTGCTCCCGTTTGTAGTTTTCAACATCCCACTGGGGACCTCATCCTGCAACAAGACAATGCAGCTCCCTAATTGTATCCGAATGGTTGCATGAACACTCCACCGACGTGACCTCGCTTCCTTGGCCAGCTAGGTCACCTGACCTCAGTCTCATCGAGCACATCTGGGATGCCATCGAGAGAGATGTTCGAGGCTCTGACCCCCTCCATCAAATCTTCGTGAACTGTGGGAGCTTGTTCAGGGGTCGTGGATCCGTATGGTTTCCCAACGCTTCCGGTGTCTTGTTGAGTCCATGCCGAGACGAATCGCCGCCGTCATCAGGGCGAATGCTGGTGCTACACGTTACTAGACAGGTATCTCTAATTCAATTGCTCTTCGGTGTATACTGCATGTCTTTTTCTGTACGTTGTCGATTGGCAGCTGAGATTAAATAAGTTCTACTCTTTTAAACGGGAAGTCAAAAGTTCTGCATTTGGTTTTGTTAGCCTCAAGTATCTTATTAGATCATCTAGTTCTTGTTTATCTGGAATATGTGGCCGAGCACTGCCAAAATTCAGCTTGGAATTTCATATATTCGTCGTCCTGACAATCATCATTAGATTAGAGATCTTCCTCTACTGTCTCCACACTATGTCGTGGTTGTGGAATGGGAAACTCATCGCAACGTGGAACTGGTGGAACAGATGATGGTTCTTGGAAATCTCAGACAATACAAAAGAAACAGTCATCAAGATTACTCTTTGGTTCCCTCTAAATTCGAAGAATGGTAAATGCCATTGTTTTCCTCGCACCACAAAGCCAAACTTCCAAAGTGCACCTACAACTAATACAGCAAAATTGCGGTGCTCAATCCCTGCCTTGGTCTTCCATTGGCCTTCGGAAGTAAGCTTCATATACAATGGAAAACTTAGTACCTGTCGTAATATTGTGCTTGGCTTACTTATATAGTACCCACAAGCGTAATGGAAAGAGTCCGGGGAAAGTTTACAACCTCTTGTCGTGGCCACGTTTAACCCTGTAACAAAGGCGAATAAAATGTGTTCATAAAAACGAAAAATTTAAGATAACTAAAGGTTTGATGATACAAAAAAACTAAGATCACCATTGGAATCAGCGCCTCTGAATTGTATAACAAACATTAAAAAATTAACATACAATTTTTTTCGTTACGCAGTGTAATGTATGTTTTCTGATATTTTCGCTTTTCGCTCTCTAGAGATCGGAATATTCCAAAACGATGCTCTTATTGAAATAAAAGTCCCAATAGAAAAGTCACGAATTTTTATTCAAAACGTCACATAGAGAAGCCACGTGTTTAAAAATACATGTGACTCGTGTATTTCTTTTGTTGTCATCGATATTGTTAATAACGATGCGAACTTTATTAACAATAACGACACTGACTGTCTAAGTCAGTGTTAGATAAACTTATTTATCATCTAGTTGTTTTTCGATGGAATCAATTTTCCGCGTGCAATAAGATATCTCTTTTCAAATTATTTGAAAAAAGGCATTTCTTGTATCAATAAAATCGTAAAATATAGTTCATAATAGCTATGCGCTCACTGCAAAAAATGTATAACATTACAAATACTCCACTTAAATGGAAACAAGGCTTTTTAAATTATTATGCCACTTGAGCAGCCAAGAAAACAGAATTCATGAAATTATTGATTGAAACAAATGGCAACAATGGTGCATTTGCGATAACTGGAACTTCTTTCTGTGCGTGCTGCTGTGCTGTTTGCAAAGCTTTCGATATGGAATTATCATGTTATGAATGGAATCTACTGTAAAGATCCATTCCATGTAATTCAGAAAATAATATGAAATAAACTTCCGGTCAGATCTCGTCTGCTTCTGTGTGACTTTCTTTAAAGAAATGAAACTGAATTTATGAATTCCTTAGGATATTTAATAAAAATCTGTCAACGTTAAAGAAGGTCTTAAATAATCAAGGCCGCGCCTTTCGACTCAAAGACATAATAGTGAGTATGCTAAGAGTTTTCAATCATATGTGAGTGTACTTCTGAATAACCTTCGCTTTGAGTTTCCGTGATGTGCAATTTTTGTTACTTTCTGGTTAAGCATTTTCTAACTGAATGACACATTACTTCCCCAAAAAGCTTTGACTTTCGGCAAAACTAACAGTGATCACAACAGAATACAGTTACATCGTTGAATGTCTATAGAGTGAAATAGTGGAGTTGTAGAGACATTGCGAATATATTATTAAACTTTTACATTGAGTGATCACTGAATTATGACCTCCCCTATCAAAAGTGGATGCTGCACGTTGACCACGTGATTTCTGAGCGAACGCGATTAGTCGACCGATGTATCCTATATAATATTGTGAGTGGAGCATTAGGTAGCAAAATTCGGAGCGTGATGGGTAAAATGAAGGATTTATCGCACTTTGAGAAAGGACAGATTGCTGGAGCTCGGAGAGCGGGTGAATTCATTGAGAAAGGACACTTTGAGAAAGGACAGATTACTGGAGCTCGGAGAGCAGGGAAAAAGGAAGGATTTATCGCACTTTGAGAAAGGACAGATTGCTGGAGCTCGGAGAGCGGGCGAATTCATTGAGAAAGGACACTTTGAGAAAAGACAGATTACTGGAGCTCGGAGAGCAGGGTAAAAGGAAGGATTTATCGCCCTTTGAGAAAGGACAGATTGCTGGAGCTCGGAGAGGGTGAATTCATTGAGAAAGGACAGATTGCATTGAGAAAGTACACTTCAATGAGAAAGAATTCATTGAGAAAGGACACTTCATTGAGAAAGAATTCATTGAGAAAGGACAGATTGCTGGAGCTCGGAGAGGGGGTGAATTCATTGAGAAAGGACACTTTGAGAAAGGACAGATTGCTGGAGCTCGGAGAGGGGGTGAATTCATTGAGAAAGGACACTTTGAGAAAGGACAGATTGCTGGAGCTCGGAGAGGGGGTGAATTCATTGAGAAAGGACAGATTGCATTGAGAAAGTACACTTCAATGAGAAAGAATTCATTGAGAAAGGACACTTCATTGAGAAAGAATTCATTGAGAAAGGACACTTTGAGAAAGGACAGATTGCTGGAGTTCGGAGAGCGAATGCCTCGATTTCTCAAACGGCAGAACTGTTGAGTTGTTTGCGAGCCGCCGTAGTTAAAGTGCATCAGGACCGGCGTGAAAATGGTCAAACAACGACCAAGAGGGAAATCTGCACAGGACAGCGAAAGGTTGACGTGAGAGGTGAGTGCCGGTCCAACGACTCGTACAGACCAACGGACGTAGCACTGTTCAACAGTTGATTACCCAATACAACAGAGGTCAACATGGAACAGTATCAGTCATGATCATGCGTCACACGCTCGCACGTATGGGCTACAACAACAGACAACCCGGACGGCATCCTCTCCTAACCACGGTTCATCTGCGCAAAAGACTCGCCTGCTGCAAAGATCGTGCAATTTGGACGTCGGATGACTGGATAAAAGCGTGCAGGTCAAACGAGGCGCGTTTTCTACTCCACTCCGTGGATGGTCGTGTACGTATTTGGCGCAAACAGCATGAAGCACTCGATCCATCCTGCATGGTCTCCGCAGTGCAGACTGGTGGAGGCGGTTGTATGGTGTGGGGTCACGTTGTTTACCTGTCAGGAACTTGGACCCCAAGTGCATGTGGAACAACGTATGACTGGTGACCACTATCGTAAATTGCTTGCTGAGTCTGTATACTCAGTAATGTTGCAGTTTTTCCCCGATGGCGATGGTGTCTTCCAACATGACAACGCTCCAAGCCACAGGTCCAATATCGTGCAGGAATGGCTTGAGGAACACAGTTCAGATTTCCAGCATACCGATTGATCTCCGAACTCTCCCGATATCAATCCCATAGAGCGCTTGTGGGACACTATGGAACGACATATCAGGCGTCTATATACACCAATAATCTCCATACCTGCATTGAAGGCCGCATTGAACACAGCTTGGTTGGCCATATCTTCCACTGCTTCCGGGATCTTATTGAATCAATGCCACGTCGGATAGCTGCTGTGTTGAGGGCGAAAGGAAGACCTACGAATATTAGGTAGGTGGTCATAATTCAGTGACCACTCAGTGTATATTGCGAACGAGATAAAGCTTGTTTGACGTATATGTGATCAACCAATGTATGTTATTGTCTTGCGATTGATATCTGTATTGATACCATCAAGACCATATTATGGCAGTGGATTATATTGATGTCCCTTTGAAGTGGAATAAAACAAAGTTCGTTAAAATGCTGATACTTTTATTCTGGTCATTCATATCGTTATTCGCGTAGTTACTCGTATTATGGAAATAAAATACATGTTCAACGACGTTCTCTACGAAAATTAGCTAAGCACATAATTAATCACGTAAAATACAAGCTATCAAAAGTTAAACTCCACATATGGACAAAGACTGATTCACCTTACAGGTAAGAGCAAATCATAAAAGAACACAAATTTGGAAGACGTGAATCCGTTTGTTTGTGTAAATATGACATGGATGTCAAGTCAGATAATATCCAAAAACTTGAAAATTTCGTCGTCCTGGGGCGGGAATCGAACCTACGTCTCCCGGATAGCGGCCGAGTATGCTAACCACTACACCACCCAGAACGACCACGTTTCAAGTTTCCGATTAATTTGAATATAACCATCACAGGATTCGTTGTTCGAAGCAATCAGCATTCATATATAGCGAACCTGAATGTTATGAATTCATTCCCGTGATCGTTCGGAGGCGCAAAATATCAATGAATGAAATACGGGATTGTACGTATTTCATTCATTGATATTCATTCATTTATGATAAAAGAAGCTGAACTATTCTGTTGAATCAAGGGGAAATATCCTTAGTACTTTAGCAAAAATTTCTCATAATATGTTATTCATAGGCCGTTTCTTAAAACATAGGCGTAAGAAATCATTTCTGCTTTTTAGCTTCGTTCTTCCGATTTAACCTAAGATCCCTTCCTGAAAGGAAAGTTTAAAAACAATGTATGTGTTATCATTTTATGCATTATTTGGGAATGGAACATTGACAATTTAAAAAACTACTTGTCTAAAAAGTTGGAGTTTGTTGCCTTGAAGTTCTTGAAGACACCCTTATTTGAAAACTTGGAACAGCACTTATCCGAGTCGTGTTGTAGCCGGGGCAACAGAAGATGCATGCTATGATGGGGCAATATTTTCTTTTTAACGACGTCATCGTGTTGTTCAAGCATTTTTCAGAAGAAAAGCATGTCCTTTTAACTTTGAAGTTCTTGAGAAATGTGCCCAAATGCTTATAGACAATCCGACATGACACTAGGAATAAAATGATGTCATATATTTTCTCGTAAGGGTAGACAAAATTTATGTCACTATTGCTATAAAGATCAGGAAATCAAATATCATTAAAAGCAGTCCCCGCAAAAAAAAAAAGAAACACTTGGAAAGAAAAGTATATGTTTCATTCCCTTCAGAAATAATTATTTAAATATCTAAGATTAATAGAACAAAGTAAATTGGTGACACAAACATAGTTTAAATACCAAACAACAGCAAACTTAGGTAGTTTGTTACACCCTGAACACAAAAGAAATACCTCCCTAATGTAACGAAGTACTGCCATAGAGAGAAACAGCGTATCTGGCATGCTGAGTAATTATGCATACACACATAAAAAAAAGACAAAGGATCTGTGGGATAAATTATTATCAATAATAAAGGCACAACTGAAGTCAAACAGTTCCGTACATATGGCAGTAGCGATTCTTTCAAAACATTTCCCTTGCGATTCACAATACATGACGTCGCAAAAAAGACATCTACTGCTATTGCAAGACGAGTTATCATTATCATAAAAAACAAGATGCAAGCTGAGATACAATGAGTGCCATGATGCATGCCCACAACTACAATTGTTATTGAATTTAGCGAGTATCTCCACAGAGACAAAAATGTATGTTTTTACTCTTTTTCGTTTTCATTTTTTTCTTTACTATCATAGTGGGGTATATATGAACATTTCCCCGAATTTTTTCCAAGGCATTGTGATGTTCAAGAAAAGTTCCGTTCAAGAAAGCTAGAACAAGTTGACGTTATAAGAAAGAAGGTATTTAAGCAACAAAAAATGCAGATATCCAGATACCTGGCTACAGCGCGAATGCCTGTTCTGTCCACCTTTGCAAATAAGGATATCGTCGATATTGTAAAGAAAAGGAATGAATGACATTTTATTTCCACGCATTGAATTTCTATCTTACATCTCCACGAGTAATTCTCGATTTCCGAACCCCGGCCAACAGAGACGTAACTAGGGCGGGGCAGGCGGGGCGCGGCTGCCCCGAGCGTAGTTTCAGAGAGGACGCAAAAATCACTGCTTGCAATCTGATTAAAACTGTAATTGAAACTGTTGCACCAGTTTCAATTACACGTTTAGCACCATACTTTGTCTTTTGTCTATTTACTCCTAGTATGGTCCTAGTATGGTTCGCCAGTTTCGGAAGCCTTTATAGTGTAAAATCCTGCATTTCATCAAAATATTTAACAATGTTAGTTGCTTACATTAAGTAATAAAGGTGCGGTTGTATAGTCCGCTCAACCAAAGAAGAACCACGGCCTTCGTCGACAACAAGGAAGCATGGAGCCTGCGGTTTTTCTTTAGTTGTGTGCGTTGCAAGATAATGATGCCGTTCACATTTTCAGCACGTCTTTTGTAAAAAAAGATCGTGCTTATGTTATCGGTTTGTCCGTCCGCCCGTCTGTCCGTTCGTCCGTCTGTAGACACCATGCCTCTGCAGCTATTAGTCCAATTTGAAAAATTATTTTTGCATTGGGAAGCTTGAAATATGCGAATGATGATCCTTCATTTCGTTTTTGTGTTACTATGTACAATTTCGCAGGTAGAGGGAGTAAATGAATATGATATCGAATTCAAAATACATTTTATTCCATATATTTGCTTCTAAACAACCGATTGAAAAAAATATTTTATCTTTCGATTCCATTTATGTCGAAGTGTAGTTTAGGTATAATTATTTTTTCAAGTTACGCACAGATTTTCTGCTAAGGGCGTAAAATTAAATTACGTTTTCCCCGATATCTCCTCTTCTAAAACTCCGTTTTGAAAAGTTTTTTTCTTCAGCGGATACAGCTACTGATGAAAAATCTAATGCATATAATTTCTAATTTTTGGTAAAGAATACTTTGGCCACCAGAGGGCGTAAGTATTAATTTTTGCTTCTGATGTATTTGCCCTAAAATGTGAGCTTCAGAAATCTTGACTGAAAAAATTATTTCGTGGACCGATGCCACTCACGTCGATAAACCTTTTTGCAATATTTTTATTTTAAAATATTGCATGGTTTCTCCGCCATGGGGCGTAAACCTATATCTTATTTTTGCCAATATCTCTGCTTCTAATGGTCCGATTTGAAAAAAAATCCTTTCTTTATTGGATAGAGTTTCCGGTGTGACATATTTATCAAATAGTTTCATAATTTTCAAGTAATTCATAGACTTTCCGCTAGGGGCGTAAACGGTAAATTGCGTTTTCCTGAATATCTCTGCTTCTAAAACTCTGATTTGAAAAATTCTTTCTGCACCGCATACAGCTCCTGATTGAAAATCCTTTACATATAATTTATAATTTTTGAAAAAAATGGTTTGGCCACCAGGAGGCGTTAGTCTTAATTTTTACTTCTGATGTATTTGCTTCAAAATATGAGCTTCTAAAATCTCGATTGAAAAAAAAATTCTTTGGTAGACCGATACCACTCACGTCGACAAACCGTTTAGGAATATTTTCTTCTTAAAATAATGCATGGTTTCTACGCCGAGGGGCTTAGATGAATATCTTATTTTTGTCAATATCTCTACTTCAAGCAGTCCGATTTGAAAAAAAATCTTCTTTGTTGGATAGTGTTTCCGATACGAAATATTTGTCATTTAAATTCTAAACCTTCAAGTAAATCATAGACTTTCCGCTTGGAGGCGCAAAGGTACATTGCTTTTTCTGCGTTATTTCTGCTTCTAAAACTCCGTTTTGAAAAATCCTTTCCGTATCGCATACAGCTGCTGGTGGAAAATGTTTTTCATATAATTTCTAATATTTGGTAAAGAATGGTTTGGACACCAGGGTCCATAAGTGTTAATTTCTGCTTCTAATGTATTTGCAGCAAAATCTGAGCTCCTGAAAACTGGACTACATTTTTGTTTTCTTGGACTGATACCTCTCACATCCAAAAACCTTTTGAGAATACTTTCTTCCTAAAATAATGTATGGTTTTCCCGCCAGGGGGCGTAGATGCATATCTTATATTTTTCCATATATGTGCTTCTACGAGTCCGATTTGAAAAATCTTTCCTTTGTTGGAGAGCGTTTCCGCTGCAAAATGTTTCTCATATAAATTCATTTTTTTAATGCCCAAGTCTTCAACCAGAGGGCGTAAGCTCACGATTCCGTTTACAGCAGTATCTGCAGGATTAAAAATCCGATTGGAAAAGTTCTTTCTTCCGTCAGATACTATTGTTTTCCATACCGGTTCCATTGACTTCGAATAGGTTTGATAAATTTGATTCGATTCAGAACGGATTCAACAGACGTGCTGATTATACCCAAAAATGGGGTGTCATCTTTCTTGTTGAAGATTGTCTGGGGGCTATTCGATAATTACCATGACTTTGAGTCTCGACTTCCAGTTGTATTAGGTTCCTTTGATGTGGTACCGAAGTTCTTAACTCCGAAGCAGTTAGCAAAAGTTGTTTGATAAAACGTTAATTTTGATTTGACAGAAAGAGTTGATAAATCGCCAAATTTGATTTGAGAGAGAGACAGAGGACTATTAAATTGGTAATATATTTACATAAGAGAGAAATACAGAAGGGGGCTCAATATTTTATGGTTGCTCCTGGCGTTAAAATGCCTAGTTACGCTTCTGCCGGCCAAAATTAAAAATGAACAAATCAATAACAAACAAGGCCATATTTACCCGGGATACCTCCTGGGATGGATCCACAAGATGCATGTTGTTATGAGCACTAAGAGCATGTTCTTTTGAGCACCAAGAGCATGTTGTTATGAGCACCAAGATGCATGTTGTTATGAGCACCAAGATGCATGTTGTTATGAGCTCCAAGAGCATGTTCTTATGAGCACCAAGAGCATGTTGTTATGAGCACCAAGAGCATGTTGTTATGAGCACCAAGATGCATGTTGTTATGAGCACCATGAGCATGTTCTTATGAGCACCAAGAGCATGTTGTTATGAGCACCAAGATGCATGTTGTTATGAGCTCCAAGAGCCACCCATTCTTTCAATACGTTATCTTGTGCATGGCAACTGGTAGACGTCATAAAAAGATAGCGAACTGAGTGAACTTTCCAATTTATTCCAAATATCTTTTATGGGATTGAAGTATGAGTATGAAGGGGTGATAACGGGGTGTGCGAATTGCTCATCGACCGGAATGTGATATGTCAAGTTGAAGATATAAGCGCACGCAATCTGTTCCAGATGAATGCGTCTCGTACTGTACACCGTCGGTTAACTGCGGATATATTTATCTATGGCTTCAGTGAGTTGCACTAAACACTTACCCGTTAAGTGTGGATATCTCGTTAGACCACATAACATTCTGTGACGTATATTCTAAATTAACTTTCCTTTTTAATTTCTTTCGCTATGTAAATCTTGAGTTTGTTCTCAGTTATACTTCACATGTAACGTGATATCTTTTCTCGCAAATGAATACTGTTGGCAACATAATTGAGGTTGAATGAACGTGACGTATGCCTGTTATTAGATAAGAACCAGAGATATAAACTATGAAAACACAGTTGCTTGGGGAGAGTTGTGGAGCGATTAACGTTTTGGAACGTAGCGTTGTTGGTGTGTGGTGTGTTTAATGTGGAGTGTTGATACCGATATGATATGTTATACATGTGTTGGAGGAAACATCTTGAATAAAGCATCATTTCCGTAAGTTTGACTTCTGTTTTTAAATGTTTCGTTTGGCCGTTAAGATTTAATTTAAGAACTCTTTCATCGTATGATGATGTTTTAAAATAACGTAGCAATACGAAAAGACGTTTACGTTATAATTCTTTCACCGGACCACTTTCCAGTACTTTCGTTTAGGTAGTTGTTCTCGGCAGTCCTATGCCCCAACGTTCAAATACACTGGTTTCTAGCAAGTCGACCAAGCTGAGTCTGGGTTCGGATCTCAGATGAGACATTGGCAATATGTTTACCTAACGCTGTTGGCTCTCTCCCTTTCCTAGCACCAGTGGTCCCAAATTAGAGGGCGAGCGACTGCTTATAGACCTAACAGCTGCTCGTGGTTGTAAAACACCACCAGAAAAACAAACAGAAAGTCGTTTTTGTCTGTTTCACACTGCCACCAGTACCTTCCTCTTAAGGAAGCGATAAGAAGTGCCCAGATGTCTCAATTTCATCTTGTGTTTCATAACGTCATTTTCAAGCATGCGACGTCATTTATAAATATGTTATTATTTGTTTTGATTTCCGTGACCTCGACGCTCATGTTTTATCATTTCATTATTTGGGTCTCATAATTAGATTGCGTTCCACCGGTTCTAGAAGGAAAGTCTACGTCTAGGTGTCTCATAACTTAACGATCGTTTTCATCAATCTTCTGCTTATGAAATAAATAAGTTATGTTTTGCTCGTTGGAGTCAGATGGGCGATTATTTTATTTAGATTTCACCAAAATCTCGTGTTTCATGCGAAGATTGCATTTAATCAGGACTTTTTAGAAGCCTGTAAAAATTTCCCCACCTCTTTCGTTAGACTGGGACTGCTGATAAAAGTGCTCTACAATATCATATCAAACCCCAGTTAACATAACAAATCTTCCAACAACAACATTTGCGTATGCAGCTATGGGATTCACAACATTCGCGCACTTTCGAGGTTCCGAAAATCTGGTCCAGAATCTAAATCCTGATGACGAAAAGTAAACTTGATCCAAGACAATGGATTCACCAACTATGAATTATAACATGCCGATACCAGAAAAAAAATTGCAACAGTATATTTTGCAAAGTTAGTTGCTTCCGCTGTTTGGACTGAACGAAACTGTTCATGGTAGTTAACATACGAATGAAATACACTCTGTTAAATTAAAAGTGCATCACAAAAGGAGCTGATTGCGATCAAATGAAGTTCTTTTTCGATACAGGTCTGCGTATGAGTAAGCAATGATACCGTTTCAGAACAAAGACACGAATCCATTTCACACTCAGACGGATTATATTGAGATAGTCATGATTTGGTAAATCTTCGTTGTTCTCAATATGCGATGTGTCACATCACGGTATGAAGTCGAACAGCCATTGAATAGTGACATGAGACACTGCCCAGCATTACTCTTGCATCTGGTCTCTCAGAGTGGCTACACTCAGTGCCAATGGAGGTTGAGTCTGCAGATGACACCCTATAAAGTTCCAAACATGTTCAATTAACGATACATTAGACTGCAGCCATGAAAGAATATTGACAAAATCTAGACATGCCCGGATGGCATAAATCTTATGTGATCTGTCATAATTTTGCTGCAAACGTTCCGCTGATCCCAGGGTGTAATCTACGTAGTTCACCAGTGTCAGAATGCTTGGACTGCCCACAGATGAGGATCGAAATTTCTCGGGGGTAATCGGGATTCATCAGTAAAAATGACTTAAAAACATTCCAATTCCCAGTTGTTTTTGAAGCTGCCATCATTCGAGGCAGCGAGTGGAAATCGACACCATCGAAGATGTGCACAAAGCCATGATACTGCATGTCGTGAAGAAATGGCCCTTAGTGTTTGGAAATGGCGCTAGATTGGTGTTGTTGCTGAGGTGATGGTAAGGCACCATAATTTTTTACGCGTTCTAACCGTAGGTTGAAGACGCGTATATGTTCGAGCTTTGTCTGTCCGTCCGCTCGATAACTCGCGTAAAAGTGGTTCGATTTCGATGAAAATTTAGTATGTGGTAGGGGACCACCTGGGGACGAACCCTATTGAAAATGGGAGAAATGAGGTCAAAGATCAGGACATAGGAGCGAGATCCATTCCATTGCCCTTATGCGTCATTACTTGCGTAAAAATGGTTCGATTTCGATGAAATTTTAGCATGTGGTAGGGGATTACCTCTGAACAAACTCTATTGAAAATGGGCGAAATAAATAATATAATCTGGCGATATACCATGAGCTTCCAGTTTATAGTATGTGGTAGGGGACTACCTCTGAACGAACCCTATTTATTATGAGCGAAATACATAATATACTCTGGCGATATACCATGAGCTTCCAGTTTATTAGAAACACCTTAATAGTAGCTTGTTGCGTCACCCTTGGCTTGCAGGAAAGCCAGAATTTGTCGGGTCATGAGACATGCGGATGCTGGAAGTGTCGTTCAGGAATATGGTACTACCCGAAGGTCATTGAGCAGTGCAATTTTTACAAACTGGACTACGGCACAGTCTGACAATAAACAGCCAGTTCTATCTCGTCCCAGAGATGCTCCATGGGGTTTAAAACCGGTGACTGTACAGGTGCCACTTAAGTAAGAAAAAGTCGTCTGTATGTCCCTGAAACGTTCGGTGACAATACGAGCTTTGTCAACGGGTGCATTATTCTGCTGGACATGTCCATTTTCTTAAGGACAAACCACAGCCATGAAGGGATGTATTTGGTCGGCAACGATGTTTAGATGTGCCATGACATTCAGATGCGTTTCAATGATGTTTCATGACGTTCAAATGCGGGCCTAATACGTGGCAGCAAAACACTACAACAGCATACCGCGGCCACTGGCCTGTACTGTTCTACATCTACAACAGCATATCGCAGCCAGTGGCCTGTACTGTTGACACCTGAGAGGATAGCTCCATGGCCTCACGTTGCTTGCAAAAAATGTGGATCGTTCTATCAGCATGGGGCAGAAGGAACTTTTTGTCCAGCCAACCATTTTACAGTCCTCAACAGTAAAGTATCAATGCTCCTGCACCCACTCCAAGCTCGCTTTAGTGTTCTGCGCTGACAACATCGGCGCTCAACATGGTCGTTTCCTGTTGCAGCTCATTCGCGACATGATGCAATACGTAGTGCCTTCGAAGACTACCCTCGGCACACTAGGGTTGAACTCTGCTGAAATTTGGAATTGTGGTCTATCTGTTTGCTTGAACGATTCATGCCTATCTCCTTTGACCCCTCTGATCCATTAGCGCTCAACATGATAGGTGCCGTAATGCACAATGCAGCCTATTCGCGACATGGTGCAATACGTAGTGTATTTGGAGAAGACCCTTGGCACTCGAAGTGTTGAATTCTGCAGAAATTTGAGGAATTGCGGTCCGCCTGTTTGTTTTCACGATTCATGCCTATCTCCTTTTACTCCTCTCATCCTTTAGCTGTTTCCGTCCACAGCATAGACGATTGCTGGAAGAATTTTGGGTATTACATTATCCCCGGTAAATCCTTGTTACGATTATGCATGAAATACTAGGGGTATGGACGTTTTGGAGATGCACGAACAGGATCCCTAGTGCCAACTGTCATTCAAAGACGCTTAGAATACTCTTTTTGCTCTTTCGAACTTCAATATTACAGAGTGTAATGCAAATACGTTATATGTTCTGCTGGCAGAATTGCAGAATTTTGTTGATTTGTTTCTAGGCACGAAATATCTGGTAAAGTTCGGTTTATAGTTTACCTGGAACCTCTTTTGTCTCCTACTTCAAAAAATGAAAACAAACTTAGTCCAATGTGCGATCTCTGGATCTAACGGTACACAGTCGGCAAAAATTTGCCGTGAAATAGTTAATTTTGACTCCGAACATTGTATGTAAACGAAGAAAAATACCGTGATGTTCTGAAGTTACCAAGTGTACACGAAATCTTAGCTGTAAATGCTGTTGAATCTGTCACTGATTTACAAAGAAGGACCATCGGCTCTCTTTATGTACAGTAGCCAGAAAATTAAATTTTTCTTCTTTTTTTAAAAGTTTGAAGTGAGCTCTCAGCTTGGTGTTCATATCCTCGCAACCAAAGTGCATTTTCTTCATCGTGAATGTCGTTCCTTTCCTTTCCCTAATATGCGTTATTTAAAGTATTCTTTAGTTCAAATCCTGTGTTTAAAATAGAAAACTCTTCAGTAGTTCTAGTAGAGACGTTTTGTCAGGTCTCCAAAAGTTAGATAACACCCTATGATCTCAAGACTTGCTCGTTGATACAATATGTTCCGAATACAGGGAACTGCATTTCAGGACTGTGAGAATGATACTTCAGTTTCTATTACTAGTCACTGACATTTTAGTTTCCGTAAGGGTTGTTCCACAGTCAATTTTAAGGAACACTCTGCTAAGCTGCATAGTCAGACACTTTCAGCTGCGCCGAAAACGAGGTTTAAGTCGGGTTATACTTCATCCTTTTCACAAAAAATCAAGCCCGATTTCACCTTTCACTTGACTTCCATTAGTTGCTGACGTGGACTGTCACAGACCACGTTCAGTTTTCTCTCATCCAGTCGAAACAACAGTAAAATAAAAGCAGGAGGAAAGTCAATATCGAAAGAAAATAAATAAAAAAACAGGATAAAATGAATGAGGAAAACCCACCCGCACTGTTGAACACGGAACAAATACATACAGACAAAAACTACGTTGCAAATCTGAAAGGCTTTTAGAAGCTGCCATTCTAAATTCCTTTAACTTGATAAACAAAGTCTTTAATATTTAAGCTAAAAGTTTCAGAATGTACCGGGTTGTTTTAAAATCCCAATTCTCAGATGTCCAGATAAGGATAGTTACCTTATCTAGGGCATGGGAAAAACGATTTAGCCGGGAAAAAATTAGTTAAAAATTGCACGGCTAGGGGAACAAATGGGGTTGTAGACGTAAGAAAAAAGCAGACGTGTGTGCATTTACTGTTACGACAGCATAAACGTTTCAAGATAAAATCTGTTCAATGTGCTGGCCATCAAAAGAGATGACATACTGCATACGTAAAGGAATACGGCTGCTCGTAGCATGACGCGGTTGATGTTGGCCACTCCACGTCCGGTACATGTTTTTAGATCTGAGAGAGAGAGAGCGTATGTCGTCTCGATAAACTCTCATTTTCAAGTATCCGCAAAGCCAGAAATTACGAGGAGTGAGATCCGGTGAATGGGCAGGCCAGGACTGCGGAAACTCAGGAAATATTATTCGTTCACTGCGAAATGTTTAATTGAGCAATTTCTTCACCTACCTACCGACATGTGGAAGTGCGCCGTATTGCAAGAACATGGTAGTATCCAAACATTGGCGTTCTTGCGAAGAGAGAACAACATGCTGTCGCAGAAGAGCGCAGTACCATTCACTGGTTACATCGCACCTTATTGGGCACTGAAGTGTAGTGGTTTTGAAGAAAAATGGTACAAAGATGATGCCACACCATACCGTCACATGTAAATGCTGTAGAGGTCTTTCGTGAATAGCTGATAATCGTTTAGTTCTCCATATTCGACATTTCTGCGAATTCATAGTCCCAGTAATAGTGAAATGCGCTTCATCTGACCACATGATAGCCCAAGACTACGACTGTCAACCTCCATTTGGGCCAGGAATTGGAGAGCGAAGTCCAAGCGTTGTTCTTTTTATCGCGGTAGCAGTTCTTGCATCACACGTATCCTGTACGGATACCGTCACACAGACTTCACGGACTGATAGACCACAGCATTTTGCGGACTGTTGACATGGAAGGTGCAACTTTCAGACCACTGCTATGTGAGAGTGCGTTCGTGCTTGTCCTGTGGGCACTGGCAACTATAACTTCATTAAACGATATTTTCGGAAACTGGCGAACATCCTTCTCCCGACGATATACCCAATTCTTCACTTCCCTATCATCCTCCTCAACACCGCTGGTGTAAGGGGGTCCACTCAATAATCCTCTGGTTCCTCGATACTGGCGTAGTGCACTATTGATATTATTCAAATTTTGATAATAAAATTTTGCGAGGGTCATAATGACTACAGGCAGCCTGATTGATCATTGCCGCATTGCCGCTTTTATCCTGCCAGACGCAGCACGTGAAATTTCATGTGAACAAAATTGCTATTAGAAACTTTCCATGTGAACGACCTGCAATTTCTTGGATTTCAACAGCGATACTTCTGCTGGGCATCACAGGTAATCATTCGTGATGCCAGCATGTTGAACAGATTTTGTCCTGAAACGTTTGTGTTGTCAGTAACTAATAATTTCACTCACGTGTCTTTATTATTATTGCCCCCCTAATGACGCAATTTTGAACTAAATTTGTTTTTCCTGTGAATCGTTTCCCCACGCCCTCAATCAGCTACTTAAGAAGTTTCGTCGCAATATCTCTTGCTTTTCGAGTGGCACGAGACTAGCCATACTTATTTTATAATCTCCCGTTCCATTTACCGTAACAACACATATCTTTGCTCAATTTCCGATTTCATTTTCTTTCATACAATTATTTTATTAATATTTTCTACTTAAGTACCAACATGAGCGTCGGATATTAGAAAGAATGATAAATATGAAATGTTACCAGAGAGAAATTTTCAGAGTCAATGTTCCCAGGCACAGGTCAGTCATATGGGAATAGTACAAAATTTCTTCGACTACAATTCTTGTTGAGATAAATCAACAAAGTGTGTTGTTAATAACATTTTTTATTTTAAGTTTAGCTATAATTTTGCTGAGCTTTTGGCTTGGCTTCATCAGGACGAATTTTTTTTTTCTTTTTTGATTGGAGGTTTAACGAACCATGAGCAACTCAATCAGCTATAAGCAGTCGCCCGTCCCTAATTTAGGGTCACTGGTTCCAGGGAAGGGAGAGAGCCAGTGCCGTAAGACAAACACAACATCCATGCCTCACCGGGATTCGAACCCGGACCCCTTTCGGACGAATGATCAGAAGCCAGCGCTTAGATCACTGCGCCACCGGGGCGGAGATCAGGACGAATGGAGCGCAAATGTTTAAATCATTCTGACATCACCAGCTTCCTGACGGTTACACATTTTCGTGAGTTGTTTCCATGCACATAAAAGAAATGGAGTCGATGCCATGTCGTTGACAAGTCATGAAGAGTTGCCATATACAGTAAAACTTCTTTAAACCGCCATATTTTGTTCATCGTGCTAAACTGGCTGTAAACAGTAAAGGAAGAAATATGACAAACATACGTTTTTATGTATCGCATGTCTAATTTTGAGATCGTAGGGATTAAAACACAGTAACTACGTCAAGTTTTTGAACAAAATTCTTAAAGCAAGATGTTGTTTTCATATTTTCCATCATATAACGTCAGTACTTATATATTTTCCATTGTATAACCTTAATACTTACACTTTAGTGCCAGAAAAACCGGTACACCAGTCTAATACTTGGTAGGGCCTCCACGGAAGCGCATGACTGCAGAAATACGACGGGGCGTGGACTCCACTAGCTTCTGGAAATATGCTGTAAGCAATGCACACCATACTTCTTGCAGAGCGTTCCACAATTCAGGTGTATTCCGAGGTCTCGGATTCCTGTGTTCGATAGCGCGTTGCATGGCATCCCAAACGTGTTCTATCACGTTCCGATCTGGGGACTTGGGTGGGAATAGCAACACCCCAAACTCAGATGAATGGTCTTATAACCATAAGGTGGCGTCCCGACACTTGTGTGGAGGTGCATTGTCCTGTTGGAACAGGCCCAACCCATCAGCATGAATGCAGAACATGAACGGGAGTACCTCGTCAGAAAGGATGGCCACCTAGCGTTGGCCGGTCATAGACGTTTTTAGACGTACCAGGGGTCCCACTGAAGTCCAGCTAAACACACCCCATACCATTACGGATCCCCCACCAGCCGGTACAGTTCCCTGTTGACAGGCGGGATCCCTGGCTTCACGGGGTTCGCCCCACACACGAATCCTTCCATCTGCCCGATACGGTTGGAGACGCGACTCGTCAGACCAGGCTACTTGTTTCCAGTCATCAAGTCTCCAGAGGCGGATTTGCCGTGCCCAAGCGAGGCGCATAGCTCTGTGTCGCGCACCCATCAAGAGGATTCGAGTTGGGAGTCGGCTCCCAAAGCCGATAACGTGCAGGGTACGTTGCACAGTCCGGACGCTGATGCTTGTTGAGGCTCCAGCATTGAATTCTAATGATACCTGCGAGAGTGTTGCACGCCTATCGCGTGAAACGATTCTTGACAGCCGACGATGGTCACGTTCTCCCAATGTCTTTTTACGGCCACACTGGTATCGTAGGTTGGAGGTTTTGCCGGAATTCTTGTAGTCACGGTACACCCTTGCAATGGTCGTCCGTGAAAATCCGAACTTCGTTTCTACCTCCGAAATACTATGGCCCATCTCACGAGCGCCAACTGTGACACCGCGTTGAAAATCGCTTAAATCGTTATTACATGTAATTTTCATGCCGGAAACAGCTCTGACAGCTGGCAAGGATGTCTATCGCTTTACATACGCACTGGCGGACGCAAACGAGTACGCGCATAGGACGTTGCTATGTATTTTGCATAAGCTCGTCTGTACCAGTTTTTCTGGCACTTTAGTGTGTATAGCATGATTAGCATATAATATCAATACTTCGTTCATCAGTACGATCGGCATTTTCACAGCAAACAGTTATTCTGTCTTTCATCTTTTTGCAACATTTCTCGTTTTTGTTCGAAGCCAGTTTTTCAGGAATGATCCTATAAAACAAACCTGATTCATCCATGTATACACATGTTTTAATTCATAGTCAAATGCGATTTCTAACATTTTATCTGCTGTCCCATCCACTAAAGTTTCAGAGGTTTCGTCAGTTTCACCATGCCGTATGTGATGCACTACATGCATATGTCAAGGCGAAAAAGTTCCAGCGACAAACATCGTCGGAATAGCTTAATTGGGAAAGCATTCGGCTACAGTGGCAGACAGATGCGGATTCGATTTCACCAGCTGATGGATTTTACGCTACCCTGGCGCCCGAACGCAAAATGAATGTTCTGGCCGTTGGGGTCTCCGAAAAGAAATGTATGATGTTCGTTCCACACATTGCCTGGAATTAGTTAGAATTCCTTCTTCTATAGTACAGCGATCTCTCCTTCAAGCCTGGTTTTGCCGGCTGACGAGGAGACCTACGATTCCGTCCCAGCGCTTTCTCAAGGAGGGGATATACTGTATGTGACGCACTGGATAGTGGTGACACGCACATTCAAAGACGACAAAGTTACAGCGACAAACTCCGTCGGTGTAGCTTAACTGGGAAAGCATTCGGTTCCGGAGCAGAAGGATGCGGATTGAGTTGTGACACCGGCAAAATAGCTTTTACGCTATACTTCTCCCTGATGGTAATCTGTGGCAATTTTTGAATTTTGAAGCCAAATATTACTGTCGCTGAATTCTTGAATTTGGCATTCTTTCCCAAACAGCCTCGCTTTTTCAAGAACAAATTCATGTGTAAAAATTCCATGCTCGGCACTCACTCAGCCAATAGAACAAGAGCCTTCTTTAAGTCATATCACAACAGCTAAATTTCGTGCTTGTCACTATGACATTTTTTAACTGATCAAGTTGGAGTTCCAGTTTTTCAGATCTCATCCATTTATGCTTATCGTTTAATATGTCCACTATTAATCTTCTACTAATTGACTGGCTAAAAATTTTGGAAAAGTGATTTGCTATAAATATTGCCTAACAGCAAGATCTAGGGTTTCGATGTTTGAATTGATAATAAAACAAGGTTTTCGTGCCACAAAGACTACTCAGGGTAAGAAACTTGCTGTTAATGCACGATGTTCAAACTTGCTGAATGGTTCCAGTTATAGGCAAACTTTAATAACTAAAAACACACATACAAGTTAAAATATATTTACATAGTTAAAATGACATGAGTACTTTCGTGCTCGCTACGAGCACATCATCAGATGAAAGATCAAGTTGGAGTTCCAGAAGCACATTGGACAAATGTGGCATCTATTCCATTACTATGAAATCTGTCGATCCTCAAGACAATGACCGGCTCAACCCTACGGAGACTGCAAAAGAGAATTAATATATATCGGCTCAACCCTACGGAGACTGCAAAAGAGAATTAAGGAACACCAATATAGTGTAAAAAATGGCTCGTCATCGACTGCTTTAGCCAGGCTTTCTTCAGCTGGTACACATTACCCATCTTGGACAGACGTCTTCATTCTATCTACCTCTACAATGAGGGAAACAGTGCTCTCTACAGAGAGTCTGCACATTTTGCAATCGAGTAGACACTTGTTGCAATGATCAAGTACCCAACTATATTTCCCAGGCCTGGAAAACTTTATTGTCCTCGATTCCTGTTTCTATCTCTTTCATCGCAGACTCTGCCCATCATTAATAGAACTCTATATGTCTCCATTTTCTCATATTACTTTAAAGCAAGTGAACGTTCTTGAATTTCTTTCCTCGTTGAGAACGTTTGGCAATGGCACCCATATATAAATGTGTTTCTGGAACTCCAACTTGGTCTTTCATCTGATGATGTGCTCGTAGCGAGCACGAAAGTATCCATGTCATTTTAACCATGTAAATATATTTTAACTTATGTGTGTTTTTAGTTATTAAAGTTTGCCTATAACTGGAACCATTCCGCAAGTTTGAACATCGTGCATTAACAGCAAATTTCTTACCCTGAGATGTTTAAATTACCGTATCAGAATTTTATTAGACTCTACCTGTCCGTTTAGTAAACTTCGACATTGAACCGGACACTCGCGCAGAGACACACACGTTGTCGCTGTTCTTTCAGATGAAATAAATCACAGAAGCGCCTGCCTTGATTTTCGGCAGCTGACCACACTACGCTAAAGGCAATATTCATTTTTTGGAGAGTGGGCGTAGGGGTGGCTATTATCTCACCCATTCCAGAAAACATATTTGAGTAAGACCCATCTGGCATGCTTTCAGGACACACTTAGAAAGATCATTTAGGGTATTCGGAGTGTCCGTTCCAAGTGAATATTTTGATAGGCAGTTCAAAGACGTATTCTCCAATGAGAAATACCAAAATTTCGTTAGAATATCCTGGCGGTTGGCGCTCAGCGAGGTAGCAGTTTCAAGAGGGAACTTTCAGCTTAATATCGGGTTGGAAAGAAAGTAATGTCTGCAAATGCAAGGCAACAGAAAATTGCTAATTACCGTATATACAAGTACAAATCAATTCAAAGTATAGTCTTCATCGTTTGCCACGATGTACTCCCATCGTCTGCGCGGCTGTTGAATATCGCCTCTATACAATTGTGGCTCCTTCGACGCAGAGAAGTGAGTAAGTGCGCGTTCGATATTGTCCCGGTTTGTGAACCGCTGTCCGTGCAAGAAATGCTGCAACTACCGGAAAAGGTAGTAGTCACTTGGGGCAATGTCTGGAGACCAGGCTGAGTGCCGCAGCAGTTCCTAACCCAGGTACCTGATCTTGTGACAGGTCGTCCGTGCTGTCGTAGGTCTCGCTCCAGGAGGGGACCCCCTTGCGATTCAACAGTGCTTGTGGTTTGGACGTGAGCAATGCATGCAGACCGTCTAGCTGACGGCAGCACACATTGGAGGGGATAATGGTGTTGTTCGGCAGCAGCTCGAAAAACACATCTCGCATATCCCACCAAACAGACAGCAGGACCTTGCGTAGGTGTACACCGGTTTTAGGAGTCGGCATGTGCTTTTGTTTTAGGTCAAACCACTGTTTCTGGGGGTTGACATTGTCATACTGGTCCCATTTTTCGTCATCTGTCACAATGCAGTCCAAGAACGGTTCAACTAGGTCACATGCAAGCAGGGAAACTCATCCGCTCATGCGATTTGCTTTCTGCTCAACTGAGAGTTGAGGGGTTACCCAAATTCCACTCTTGTGTACCTTCACAATTTGACGCAGGTGCGTGATAATGCTCTTGTGGGTAGTCCTCGGCTGTTCGGCCAATTACCGCGTGGGTCGGTCTCCAGCATGCCCATATCCACTATTACGAGTCTTACTGCTTAAGAACAGTGTGACAGGTCACAATTTCCCTCTAGAAACCGTCCGAACCAACGACAGCACTGACGATGTGTGACGTACCTGCCAGCAGGACGCACACGACATAAAGGCAGATAGCAATCAGAATGAACGTCTGCGTAGCTCAGTTGGTAGAGCGACTTGTTCCGGAATAAGCGGACTCGGGTTCGAATCCCGGCGTAGACCAAAAATGACGGAGAAATTTACTTCGTTATAATGGCGCCTGAACAGGGACAACATATCGAAAGCCTGGGGGAGCCCGCTCCTGTCAGACGCAGGGAATTCCTGACCGACAGACTTCAGCCATTCCTGACCGTTCCTGTCAGACGCAGGGAATTCCTGACCGACAGACTTCAGCCGTTCCTCACCGTTCCTGTCAGATGCAGGGAATTCCTGACCGACAGACTTCAGCCGTTCCTCACCGTCCCTGTCAGACGCAGGGAATTCCTGACCGACAGACTTCAGCCGTTCCTGTCAGACGCAGGGAATTCATGACCGACAGACTTCAGAATTTCTTGACCGACAGACTACAGATGTTCAAGATCCATTCAAGTCGCAGAAAAGATCGGCGCCACCAGAATTTACCAGTCCGATTAGGCCTGGAAAAAGATGTCGTACTAGGGTTTTTTATGCGTCCTCGAGATAAGTAAGTTCTCGTGGACAGGTTATTTTCTCATTATGTTGTTCTTCCTGCACGACCAGTTGACGTGACAGGTTTTTTTTTCCGTGTGGGCCTACGCATTCTTTTTGTGATATATGTAGTTTTTATATATATATATATATTCTATGTCCGTCTACTAATCCGAATTTATATATATATATATATATATATATATGTGTGTTAGGGGTAAAATAGTGAAAATTGTTACTGTTAGGCAGCTACAGGCAATCTTCGCTGCTGATACAGTTTGTTTGTAATCAACGATAAATATATATAGAGTTGAAAATATGAGAAAGTAAAATGAAATCAAAAAAGTGATTCCTGCTGGGCAGAATAAAATTAAGGTATGCCGATGCAGGTTTGTTCTGTACACGTATAAAAAGTGTTTCCTGCTTCACAGACGACAATAGCTGCTGACACAGGTTTACTGAATTTGTTATGCCAAGCTTTAAGTTGTAAATACTGCTGCCACAAAAAAAAAAAAAAAAAGTAGGACGATAAACGTCAGTCAGCGAAATGTAAGGCTACACTCAAAATTTGATAGGTTTTCAAAAAAAAAAAAAAAAAAAAAATATATATATATATATAAAAGGGGGAGATGATGTAACGTATACTCTAGATTCAGTTTCTTTTTGATTTTACTATCTCTTGTTATTTTATTTTCCTATGCAAATTATCTTCTCACTTAACGAGATGTTGTTTCTCCCGCTGAATTATATGTGGCAACCAGTGTAAGTCATGACGTGGTGGTATGCAGTATATATAGGCGCGCTCAAGTATACCAAAGAGCTTCGTTTTATATGTGATAGGTTCTTCTTGATTATTGATATGCGATTTACCTACGTTTCTACGATATTACGATAGTACGAAAGTTCGGGCTATCAGTAGTTGTGTTATTTTGGAGTGTGTATTTGAGTAATACCAGGAGCTCCCCAATAAAGGTTAAAAGTGAGTACATTTTCTTAGTTAATTTTATTGTCAGACCTCTGTCTGGCCGTTAAGTCTATTTCATTGAGTGTTTACGTTAAGTTCAGGGTATATTGTGTTTACCGATCTAATAAAGAGCCTTCAAGGTACTAATGTACTAAAACCGAAGTTATATTACTGATATTCAAGATAATGAGGAACGCTGAGTAAAAATAAATTCCATATTCTTGGAATTTATTGCACGTGCGTGTCTTACCTAAACAAACTCTAGCACTTTGAAGATTAAGCACACTTTAGCTACGTCAAGTAGCTAAAGTGTGACTTAACGTAAGCTTTCCTGCACTACACGTCCAGCCGGAGAATTGTATTCATTATAGATGCAATATGGCATTTGGGTACACACAAATGTTCCTTACAGCACTTGCGGGGGTGGTAACTCAACGGAATTCATGCAGCATGCAATGGTGAATGTGTTCCTTGTCCACTTCCATGTTGGCTGGTGCTTACACTCTTCGCCTTCTGACCGATAATTGCTACTGACTTCAGCCAGATAGCTGCTGATGTCATGCCGGTGTGCTGCGCAATCTCAGTGGCCCATGCGTGCCGTGCCCGAGACTTCGATTTTGGGTACCTTGTCATCGGATATTACTTCCTTTCCAACCCAATATGCAAGTCCACTTTCATGATAAATACAAAACATCCAAACTAGCTCAACATATCAGTTCGATTGTTCCTGATATACAAGCAACTTGTGAGATTGGAAACAGTGGCTTTTACCATCGCTTGATGTCCTCGTGCCACGCTCAGAAGGATTCTTTATTACTACAGTGTATCGCAAATCATTTGCTGTTTACTCATCCAACATGCAAAGTCAAATCTCCCATGGAAACAAAACGATCAGAACTTTCTGCACATACCTATACCGTGCTAGTACGAATCTGCGGTACTAAAGATTCCTTGAAAAAAGAACTAGATTTCTTTGAACGTATTGCAGTTAAAAGAGGATATATCCCTAAAAGAAGAAGTTGTTCAAAAATTTAGGGAACTGAAATCTCTCTGCACGCTCTCTTTTGTAGACCGCACAGTGGTGCGTTTTATTATTCAGTTTGCTCTTTTAATTTTCTTCAAAATTTCTAAAATTCTTAGAAGTTTTAATTCCGAAGTTATCTTTAAACTATAAACAAAATCAGTTTCTACGAGTCAAAAGACTGCGTCGAAGGTGTAAATTATTGTGGAGTTTATCAGATCTCTTGTGAATGTGGATTTTCATATACAAGCCAGACCCGCAGGGCCTTAGGTCTCCGTTTGAAGAAACAAGACATGTACGGAATTGCAAACTGAAGAAGCCGTCTGTAGCTCAACATTGTCAAGAAAAAAAAACTATAAATTTTTGTTTCAAGAGGCTCAACTTATTGACAAACCTGATTCAGTTATGAAGCTTGATATTTGGGAACTTTCCATGTATGTTTATCACAACTCTTTGCGCCTTATCAGTGACATGGCGTCAACTCCATTTCTTTCAAGTGCGTGCAAACAACTCACCAAAATGCGTAACAGTCAAAATGCTGAGGATGTCACAATGATTTAAATATTTACGCTCCTTATGTTCTGATGTAGCCGAGTCAAACGCCCAGCATAACTACAGTAGAACTTAAATTAAGAATGTAATTCAGATTAAACGTTGTTGATTTTACATATGTAAGAATATTATTGTCGGCACAGGAGCGCGTATTTCAGTTATTCCACTAAGCCGTCTGCTGAGAAAACTTGGAAATTACTTGGAAAGATTTCTTCTCAATTTATTTCTGTGATGATATCTGAACGACTGGTGATTTATGTCCGTTCTTAGACTGATATGGTCGTCGAGGCTATGAGGAGACAGCAGAACACATCCACTAGCACAAATATGAAGTTCTTTCAGATTTCTAAGCTTCAATGGCTTCATTGCCCCCTCTTCCCCGGCTGGTGTAACAACGGTAGCAGGCTTCAAAGGAAATCAAAGGTGCGTGTTTTAATCGAAGGCGATGCAATTTTCAGGTTTTCTGAGGAGAAAGCTAAATAGATCAGAGTGAGCTGAAGACACTTGTGTGCCGTAAATCATATATCTCCACTTTTGGATTAGTGACTCCAAGGAAGGAAGAGCATATGAGCCGAGAAGAATAAAAATAATAAATGTCTCATCGAACCCTCGCGGACGATGCAGGAGGCGGACAATGATATTTTTTTCTTTTGTTGTTCTTGATATTTCTGGCAACATATGTACATGTGTAGTTGAGTGTTTAATATAATGCATTACATTCTACATCATACATTTACTTAAACGAAATGACACATTGTAGTAGAAAATAGAAAATGCACGTTCTCTCGGTGTGAAAAATTCATCGAGGCTGAAATGTTATTGGTTCCAGTGTTCGTGACAGGATATCTGTTTTGTAAAACGCTTTAGTTTCATCCGACCAACCATAGCAATCTATCACGACATACCGTGCTCAGTTCCATTCATGAAAAGCGGTCAGCCGTTAACTGCTGTTTCTAGGGAGAATGGCTAAGAATTCACCTTAGTCGGCAGTTTTCCACGGAAATTTGCAATCGCAGACGTCTACCATCAAGTAACAGCTTGAAACACAAAAGTCAATTCGTTGCAGTAAATAACTGCACCGAAAGGGCATTACTTATGTGTGTAGAAACGATTTAACATCGACAACCGAATGAAATTTTAATTTAACTTTAATTTAGCATTTCTCCGTGATTTCCATTCCATATACTGACAAAAAAAATCACGTGATATATATACATAGATGATTCAAAACTTAAATCATTGGAGTCGAGACTTTGATCGATATATGAGCGAATGATAAAACAATATCATAACAGCTTTCACTTTCTCTTAACTGATTTATTTAGCCTATCATGCATTTCTCCCAGTTTCTGGTGTATTTTTCGTCTTGTCCTTCCTTATTTTATTTTTATTCAGTCCTTTACTTATGTTTTGCTGACCATAAGATAGAAAAAATTACACGTAGTCTCCCTTAGATAACTAGGAATCAAACACGAGAGACCACCAGAACCGAAGAGTTTGGTGGCCTCTCACGTTTTAATATAGAAGAAAGTTTAATTTTTAATACAGAAGAAAACGGAATGTCATGAAATCCCGAACATACCTGGAATTGTGAGGCAGAAAAAAAAAAAGGAGAGAAAATCTTGACGCCTAGATCCGAAAAATGCAGGTATTTTCCAGAACTGAATGCAGATTTCCATCTTCCCTCTCGCTGTGAGAGAGGAAAGCCATATGCATACGTACATACCGGGAGATACACATGTGGTTATTTCTCTTAAAAGAATTCCAGTTGAGATGCATTCTACGATCATTTCTGCGATAAATGGTACCTTCTATGAGCATTACTGCGATACATGGTACATTCTATGATCATTTCTGAGATAAATGGCACAGTTTATGGCCATTTCTGGGATACATGGAACAATTTATTATCATTTCTACAATACATGGTACATTATACGATTATTTTTGCGATAAATGGTACATTTTTATGATCACTCTTCTGCAATACGTGGCACATTCTTTTATCATTTCTACGATAAATGGTATCTTCTACGATCATTTCTGCGATACATGGTACATTCTACGATAGTTTCTGCGATGCATGGTACATATCGAGACCGCCTGGAAACATGGTCTAATTCGGAGGTGCGTGCGGTGATTAGGTTGAATGATGTGACGACACTCTCTTGATTAAAGGGTGTTTTTTGGCACAGGAGTTTGAATAAAAAGGCAAAGTTCTGGGAAATAAGTTCAAGTGAAAATGACAACTCGTCTGGAAACATGGTCTTATTCGGAGGTACGGGCGGTGATTAGTTTGAAGTAGGTGACGACACTCTCCTGACTAAATGCCGTTGTTTGGCATAGGAATTTATGTAAAAAGGAAACGTGCTGGAAAATAGGTTTAAGTGGAAATGACGACTCACCTGGAAACATGGTCTCACTCGGAGGTACGCGCGGTGATTCGTTTGAATGATGTGACGACACTCTCCTGACTAAAGGGCGTTTTTTGGCAAAGGGGTTTGAATAAAAAAGGCAACGTGCTGGAGAACAGATTCAAGTAAAAATGACGACCTGAGCGGAAACATAGTCTCACTGTGTTTCCAGTGAGACTATGGCTCACTGATTAGGGCACGCAAAACGCCGGTAGCGTGAATTCATCCCCAAGAAGAGAACTGTCCTCAAGTAAAACGCGTTTGGGGCGTATTAGAACGGTGTTTAAAATTCGCACACGGGGACAATACATTGACTGGTCAGAAATGCTGTGGCAGGCTTCAACATCAAACACAGACAGGTGAGTGGTCAGAAGGGTAGGTTTCTGAATAGTCGTCCGAGCTAGGTACAAATAGCGTGCTGGTCTTACGATGCCTATCTTCCGAATCTGTGGGCCCAAAGTGTTCTACATTCCTTAGGTAACGAGGGCCAGCGCATAACTTCTGAATAAAATGTAAACAAGAAGATTCGAAAAATTACTCACCTTATGCTCCTATTTCAAAACATGGAGCCTTTATTAAATACAGTCGTAGATTCTGATATATAGATTTGGATTCATTTGAAACATAACTTCAACTACTAAAAACATTCCGTAGTGACGGCGTACAGGTAGTCACAGATTAAAGACTATCTTAGTCCATTCAACTCACAACAACAACTACTGGCGAAGTGGTCAAAGTGATGGCTTATGATCATTCGTCCTAAAGGGGTACGGGTTCGAATCCCGGTGAGGCATGGATGTTGTGTTTTTCATACGGCACTGGCTCTCTTCTTTCCCTGGAACCAGTGACCCTAAATTAGGGACGCGCGACTGCTTATAGCCCATTGAGTTGCTCACGGTGGTCGTTAAACCTCCAATCAAAAAAAAAAAAAAAAAAAAACTACTACAAAAGTTCTGCTGTCTTACGTGTGCTCATCCATCTGACGTGACAACCTCGCGTGTGCAGAACATGGCACGTTGCTTGGCACCTGTCGCTAACCGCGTTCGGCCACGGTTTATTCCTAACACAAAGTAGAGTCAGGAGAAGGTTCATAGCCCTCTAAATTGCTCACGGTTGTCGCTACACCTAGAAAAACAACACACACACACAAGGCTCTCGCACAAGAAGACGGACGGGAAGTTTGCACCAGGCTGTTGCAAATGTGCATGTTTCTTATATACCGCACGTGACATAATGGGCTATTAAAATGTTTAAGCGGATATCGAAATGTTTAAGCGAAATGCGTATCCACACAACTGACGGCAGAAGAGAAAGCACTGCGAATGGGACAAACTCTCACACCAACAGCACCACTCTGAAGAAGAGCACCAATGCCTTGGCGCATTGTCACGGCTATGAATTGTGAGTGCACCACTTCACGCCAATTTCAGCGGCAGGCGACAGTGGAGTGTAAGTGTACATCATCTCCCGCAAAGTTCAGTCCTGTGCGATCTGCTGTAAAGTTGATGTTGACAGCATTTGGGAATGCGGAGGACATTTTCCTTCTGGACTTCTTGGATCACGGGACGATAATCACTGTCGACTAAAGTTGCACTACTCTGTGGAGTTCGAAAGAACCAATTCTTTGACGAACACAACAGGGGTGATCCTTTACATGACAATTATCTCACTCATACTGCACGTGTGACAACGCACCTCACGGAGAGTTTCGTTTGGTCCTGTGTCCTCCATTATCCGTACATCCATTATCCGTACTTACACTCTCTCACTTCCACCTGTTTAGCCTTCTCAAAGAGCCTTAAAGAAGAACATTTTCGTAATGATACCGAGGTGTCAGTTGAGTTGGATGCAGACACTTGACGATGAATTGTTTTTTCAATATTTCCAAAAGTTGGTGTCCTGTTCATCTAACATGTGTCTTAACTGAACCGGTGACAAAGCGAACAGGAAAGATGACACCGAATTTCCGGGTGTAATGTGCACATCTTTTGAATCCGTTCTGACGCGAATTAAATTTATCAAAGCTATTCAAAGTCAATGGAACCGGTATGGAAAACAGTAGTATACAACCGATAAAAGTTTTTGAGTTGGGTTTTCAATCCCGCATATATTGCTCTAAATGGAATCGTGAACTTACGCCCTCTGGTGATAGACTTGTGCGTTAAGATAAGTTTGAAATTATATGAGAAACATTTCGCAGTGGAAATGCTCCCCAACAAAGAAATTGTTTTTCAAATCGGACTCTTGGAAGCAGAGATATCGACAAATATAAGATATACATCTACGCCCCCTGGCGGGGGAAACATGCATTATTTTCAGGATGAAGTACTCTCAAAAGAATTTCGATGTCAGCGGTATCGGTCCACGAAAGAATTTTTTCAATCGAGTTTTCAGGAGCTCAGATTTTGCTCAAATACATCAGGAGCAGAAATTAAGACATACGCCCCCTGGTGGCCAAACCATTTTTAACCAAAAAATTAGAAATTATATGCAAAAGATTTTCCAGCAGGAGCTGTATCTGGTGCAGAAAGAATTTTTCAAATCGGAGTTTTAGAAGCAGAGATACCGGGAAAATGCAGTTTACTTTTACGCCCCCCCCTAGCGGAAAGTCTATGAATTACTTGAAAATTTTGAAATTATATGAAAACCATGTGGCACTAGAAACTCTACCCAATAAAGAAGGAATGTTTTAAATCGGACCATTAGAAGCAGAAATGTTGGCAAGCATAAGATATACATCTACGCCCTCCGGCGGAGAAACCATGCAATATTTTAAGAAGAAAATATTCCGAAAAGTTTATCGATGTGAGTGACATTGGTCCACGTTAGAATTTTTTCAATTAAGATTTTAAAATCTCAGATTTTGCGGCAAATACATCCGAAGCAGAAATTAACATTTACGCCCCCTGGTTGCCAAAAATTAGAAATCCTACCTAACAGACTTTCGAGCAAGAGCTGTGTTCTCAGAAATTGTGTAGCAGCTTAACTAAATCACATTCTGACGTTCGACGACCGAGCTCGGCGCTGTCGTGGGCCGGTGAAAGTTTGCATCCCTGCATCCCACAAATATTCGATCGGATTCAAGTCCGGAGAATTTAGCGGACAGGGGACTACACGAAATACTTTTCTCCTTGGGTTGAACGACTACAGTGAGCAACTCGTAGCCGTTTCCCGTTCATTATTAACCCTTTAACGACCATATCTCCCAAAACGCCCGTATGTATAAATGGTCATAGACGCCAGAAACGCCTGTCTAGAGTGAGTCAGATTTCTTATCCTTACTGATTCTTCAAATTTTCTCGACCTATGGGGGATCAGCAAGAGTCACCCTCAGCCACTATTGTTGTTATTAAAAAAAAGAAGTGAAACAACAGACAGTTTCGGGTGTTATGTTATTTAGAGTGATGCAAGATTTTTGGGTCATGGTCGTTAAAGGTTTAAAACCATTTGTTCAACAGAGCTGAAGCTATCGGACAAGCACACCACACACGTTTCATCTGGAACTCGAACTCATCTCTCAGGAATAGCCAGAAGGCAGTGCCTCAGCTCACTCGGCCACCGGAGCGGCACACGAAATGTTTGGATATGATTGTCGAACTATTCTTACACCAAGCGGGCTTTGTGAAACGGGACGCCGTCTTCTAGAGTCCAGTGCCATCCAAATACAGTCACCATTTACAGCAATATTTGATCCGCAGCAATGTCCAAGTAGTTTCTAGTGGTGGGGCTGTGTTCAGTGGGAAAGAAGACACCCAATTACTTCCGTGAAAACAATATCTACACCATGACACCGCCTCCGGCTGCCTGTTTCCTGTGAACAAGGCAGTCTGGTGACAGTAGTTCACCACAGGCATCAACAACATCTACACCATACACCGCCACCGGCTGCCTGTTTCCTGCGAACAAGGCAGTCTGGTGACAGTAGTTCACCACAGGCATCAACAACATCTACACCATGACACCGCCACCGGCTCTCTGTTTTCTGCGAACAAGGCAGTTTGGTGACAGTACTTCACCACAGGCTACAACAATATCTACACCATGACACCGCCACCGGCTGCCGGTTTCCTGCGAACAAGGCAGTCTGGTGACAGTGGTTCACCACACTGCCTGTTTCTTGCGAACAAGGCAGTCTGGTGACAGTAGTTCACCACAGGCATCAACAATATCTACACCATGACACCGCCACCGGCTGCCTGTTTTCTGCGAACAAAGCAGTCTGGTGACAGTAGTTCACCACAGGCATCAACAACATCTACACCATGACACCGCCACTGGCTGCCTGTTTCCTGCGAACAAGGCAGTCTGGTGACAGTGGTTCACCACACTGCCTGTTTCCTGCGAACAAGGCAGTATGGTGACAGTAGTTCACCACAGGCATCAACAACATCTACACCATGACACCGCCACCGGCTGCCTGTTTCCTGCGAACAAGGCAGTCTGGTGACAGTAGTTCACCACAGGCATCAACAACATCTACACCATGACACCGCCACCGGCTGCCTGTTTCCTGCGAACAAGGCAGTATGGTGACAGTAGTTCATCACAGGCATCAACAACATCTACACCATGACACCGCCACCGGCTGCCTGTTTTCTGCGAACAAGGCAGTATGGTGACAGTAGTTCACCACAGGCATCAACAACATCTACACCATGACACCGCCACCGGCTCTCTGTTTTCTGCGAACAAGGCAGTTTGGTGACAGTACTTCACCACAGGCATCAACAATATATACACCATGACACCGCCACCGGCTGCCTGTTTCCTGAGAACAAGGCAGTATGGTGACAGTAGTTCACCACAGGCATCACCAATATCTACACCATGACACCGCCACCGGCTGCCTGTTTCCTGCGAACGAGGCAGTCTGGTGACAGTCGCTCACCACAGGCATCAACAACATCTACACCATGACACCGCCACCGGCTCTCTGTTTTCTGCGAACAAGGCAGTTTGGTGACAGTACTTCACCACAGGCATCAACAATATATACACCATGACACCGCCACCGGCTGCCTGTTTTCTGCGAACAAGGCAGTCTGGGGACAGTAGTTCACCACAGGCATCAACAATATATACACCATGACACCACCACCGGCTGCCTGTTTCCTGCAAACAAGGCAGTATGGTGACAGTAGTTCACCACAGGCATCAACAATATATACACCATGACACCACCACCGGCTGCCTGTTTTCTGCGAACAAGGCAGTATGGTGACAGTAGTTCGCCACAGGCATCAACAATATCTACACCATGACACCGCCACTGGCTGCCTGTTTCCTGCGAACAAGGCAGTATGGTGACAGTAGTTCACCACAGGCATCAACAACATCTACACCATGACACCGCCACCGGCTGCCTGTTTCCTGCGAACAAGGCAGTATGGTGACAGTAGTTCATCACAGGCATCAACAATATCTACACCATGACACCGCCACCGGCTGCCTGTTTTCTGCGAACAAGGCAGTCTGGTGACAGTAGTTCACCACAGGCATCAACAACATCTACACCATGACACCGACACCGGCTGCCTGTTTTCTGCGAACAAGGCAGTATGGTGACAGTAGTTCACCACAGGCATTAACAACATCTACACCATGACACCGCCACCGGCTGCCTGTTTTCTGCGAACAAGGCAGTATGGTGACAGTAGTTCACCACAGGCATCAACAACATCTACACCATGACACCGCCACCGGCTCCCTGTTTTCTGCGAACAAGGCAGTTTGGTGACAGTACTTCACCACAGGCATCAGCAATAAATACACCATGACACCGCCACCGGCTGCCTGTTTTTCTGTGAACAAGGCAGTCTGGTGACAGTAGTTCACCACAGGCATCAACAATATCTACACCATGACACCGCCACCGGCTGCCTGTTTCCTGCGAACGAGGCAGTCTGGTGACAGTAGTTCACCACAGGCATCACCAATATCTACACCATGACACCGCCACCGGCTGCCTGTTTTCTGCGAACAAGGCAGTCTGGGGACAGTAGTTCACCACAGGCATCACCAATATCTACACCATGACACCGCCACCGGCTGCCTGTTTTCTGCGAACAAGGCAGTCTGGGGACAGTAGTTCACCACAGGCATCAACAATATATACACCATGACACCCCCACCGGCTGCCTGTTTCCTGCGAACAAGGCAGTATGGTGACAGTAGTTCACCACAGGCATCAACAATATATACACCATGACACCACCACCGGCTGCCTGTTTCCTGCAAACAAGGCAGTATGGTGACAGTAGTTCACCACAGGCATCAACAATATATACACCATGACACCACCACCGGCTGCCTGTTTCCTGCGAACAAGGCAGTATGGTGACAGTAGTTCACCACAGGCATCACCAATATCTACACCATGACACCGCCACCGGCTGCCTGTTTTCTGCGAACAAGGCAGTCTGGGGACAGTAGTTCACCACAGGCATCAACAATATCTACACCATGACACCGCCACCGGCTGCCTGTTTCCTGCGAACGAGGCAGTCTGGTGACAGTCGTTCACCACAGGCATCAACAATATATACACCATGACACCGCCACCGGCTGCCTGTTTTCTGCGAACAAGGACGTCTGGTGACAGTAGTTCGCCACAGGCATCAACAATATCTACACCATGACACCGCCACTGGCTGCCTGTTTCCTGCGAACAAGGCAGTATGGTGACAGTAGTTCACCACAGGTATCAACATTATCTACACCATGACACCGCCACCGGCTGCCTGTTTCCTGCGAACAAGGCAGTATGGTGACAGTAGTTCACCCCAGGCATCAACAATATCTACACCATGACACCGCCACCGGCTGCCTGTTTCCTGCGAACAAGGCATTATGGTGACAGTAGTTCACCACAGGCATCAACAATATCTACACCATTATACCGCCACCGGCTGCCTGTTTTCTGCGAACAAGGCAGTCTGGTGACAGTAGTTCACCACAGGCATCAAATACGGGCCGTACTTCGACATTCTGGACATGGACTGGGTTCTCCGGAACAGATGATTCTCTTTTTCAATCTCCCAGTGTCCAGTCACGTTGATGTTCCGACTGCACACACATCTATCATGACAGACCCCCGCGTACTGCAGAAGTACCATTTTAGATTCACATTCCTAAATTTATGAACCAGTTATCAAGCATCACTTTGATATCATTGCATTATCGAGAACACAGGCAGAGAAATGTGCTTGTTAACAAGTGTTATTAAATTACTGAGAAAAAAAGTAAAACCGAAGTTAGTAACGAAAAGGGAAACTGCACTCAATGGACAAAACATGAGAGATACCTATTGTGTGTTGGACCTCCTCCAGCGCGAATAACAGCCTGTACACGCCGAGACATCAAGTCCACAAGATGCCGGAGGGTTTCCGGAGAGAATTTCAGCCATGTATGTTGCAACATTTTGTACAACTCCGCCCGAGATGTTGATCCAGGATCCGTGGGTCTGATGTTTTGCTCCATGGCATCCCAGAGAATTTTCACAGGGTTTAAATCCTGAGACCTTGGGGGCCACTGTGTGGTTGAGACTCAGAGGAATGTTCCTCGAGCCATATCTGGGTGGTTGCGGCCCGATATGGAGGCGCACTGTCCTTCTGAAACAGACCATCGGGCGCCGGATGAGCGAAGGCCATGAAAGCGTGTTGGTGATCAGCAAACACATGCTGGTAACTCACCTTCGTTTTGCTATCTCAGCGGTTAAGGACTGCTCCAAACACGCTAAGGGTTTGACTTAATGTGCGCATTAGAAGGCTTCCCTAACCATTACAGATCTACCACCGCCTTGAGCAGAGCCGACCTTGCAGGACGGGGCCATGGCTTCATGCTATCAACGACACAGCTGCACCCTACCGTCAGCTCGGTACAGCTGTAAACGAGATTAACCTGACCACACGAGGCGGCACCACTTTGCAGTGGTTCAGTTTTGATGTTCCTGTCACCCGGCTGGGCATAATTTCCGATGACGAGCAGTCAACAATGGCACACGAGTCGGGCGTTAGCTCCTGTAGCTCAGGGTATGCAACGTGCTTCGTACCGTCAGCTCGCTAACGCTTCTTGAGCCTCCGACATTTAATCTTGATGTGATTTGCGCAGTCGTTGCTAAGTGGTCGGTCTGTACGAACCTGGACGTCGATCCGGGTCATCAATGGCGTGTGGTCGGCCATCACTTGCTGTCCGAGCGCTGGTATGTCCGCCGATAGTACACTTCCGGTACACCCTTGATACAGTTGCCCTCGGGTGATTGCCACTTGGCGATAGAATAACCCATCTGTCTTGTAACGAGGACGTGTCCACGATCAAATTAATTCAGTTCACCACGTTTAGCCATGTTCGTCCATTGAGATACATTGTTCGGAAGCCCTGCTGTCCGCCTATTTATCACTTGCGTTCGGTTTGGGTCCGTTTCACTCTGCGCGGGGGATGTCCATGTTAGCTCTGCACCACCCCTATCTCTATATTTTCTCTACTAAGTGTAGCCATATCTCCCAAGTTCTTTAACGCCACATTGCAAAATGTCTTTCAATCATTGAACTTGAAAAACAAAGGGATAAAGAATAATGGAGATTACTTAACTCACCTTCGTTTTGCTGATGACGTAGTCATCTTTGCAACTACCCCTTTAGAGCTGCAGAGTATGATCCAAGAACTTGCAACCAAGACTAAAGAAGTGGGATTAAAAATTAACTTTCAGAAGACAAAAGTGATGTACAATCCTTTTACAAGAAACGAAGATTTTTCGATTGATGGAGAAAAGCTTGAGACAACCGATTCCTACATTTATCTTGGGCAACAGATACCAAGTGAGGGTCACATTGATGAAGAAATTAATCGGCGTATTAGCCTTGGATGGATAGCTTTTGGAAGAAACAGTACAATTTTTAAGAGCAGTATGCCATTATGTCTTAAAAGAAAATTGTTTAATCAATGCATCCTGCCAGTGCTTACGCATAGAGCCGAGACTTGGACCTTAACTAAAAAAGACATACAAAGACTACAGCAACTCAAAGCAGCATCGAGAGATGCATGCTTGGTGTAACCAGGAAAGATAAGAACAGGAACTTGTGGATAAGGAAAATGACAGGAGTGAACGACATCATGACCAGAGTGAAATCACTGAAATGGCAGTGGGCTGGACATGTTGCCAGAAGAACGGACCACTGATGGACAACCGAAATTTTAGACTGGATTCCGAGGGAGAGGAAAAGACCCAGAAGAAGACCCCATGGGAGATGGATGGATGAAATTCGAAAGTATGCTGGAGTGATATGGAGGAGACAGGCCCAAGACAGACAATTGTGGAAGAAATTTGGGGAGACCTTCATCCAGCAGTGGATTGATAATGGTTGTTGATGATGATGATCTAACTTATTAAACGACACAGCTGTTGGTCCGATTGTACAGCAGTTCCAGGTAAATTTTGGCCTAGAATTTTAAGTAAAGCGAAAATTCTTCAACTTTGGTGTTTTCTTTCTTTTGTGACAGCGATGTCAGAAGTAGATTCAGCTCCCCGCCATCTCAGATTATTCCATTTTAAATTTAGACTACATAAAATGAGACATGCATATTTGTTTTGCTCATGTAGATTCCCCTTCAATATGTATCTTGTTTGTACCGTCTCCTGTAAAACTTACCGTTTTATTTTATTGTTACTTCTTTGTTTTATATCATCGCCGGAAAGAAGACTCAGTGAAAGAAAGTGAGACAGTGTTTTCAGAAATTCAGACGCAGCTCACGATCTGAGATAATTGCAATGCATGTGCTCATTAACAAATCAGATGTCACACATTTCGAAACGATGTACGTGAGAACAAAATCTGCTTCAGATTCCCGTATCTCTTATTCGTGCTGATAATTTTGAGTTGATTTACGATAAGGTATTTATTTAAAACGCTCGTCTCGCTTACATGACGACTCCATTATTTACGCAGTAACGTCATGTTTTAATCTCATTACAATAATTTAATCGAAAAACGAATTTCAGCGAATTTATTTCAACTCAAAGTACTTTAGTGGTTTTAAAATATTCCAAAATCACATGCTGTCTGTGATAAATTACAAAACTGTAGAGTGATATTGCAGCAGCAGTATCTAGAAAGACGATGCGTTTAGTGCAACGGGCGAAATAGTTAAATTGCAAAATTAATTCATGTTCCTTGCAAGCGTTCCTATCGTCCTTCGCCATACACTTACCGTAAGTTATGGCATCACATATCTGACAGGTGGTGAAAGCATTTTAGAAAGAAATAATTGAAAATTTTGCCTTTGAAGCAACTTAATTTAATATGTGCTTCATTACAGATAGGCATGGTACATCGTTTCCTTATAGTCTCCGTGTTTTAACGAACGAAGGAATTCGAAATTTTCCTAATTGTTGTTGTTGTCTCGACGCGGACGTTTGGAAAACATCAGAAAGCCTTAGGGTGCATGCTCAAAAATCCCATAAAATGTTTTGAATATTTTTGAAGTTCGTTTTGCGTTGAAACAATACTCAATGTTTAACATAGCACTTAGACAACCATATGAAATTCACAAATTTGCCCGTGACGAAAATCAAATCAGCATCATTTTGCTCCGGAGCCGCATGATTTCCCAATTGAGCTACACCGACGGAATTAATCGCTTTGCAGCTTTACCGTCTTGACATGTGCTGTGCTTCATCTCTGTAGTAGTCACATACATCCCCCCTTCCTCCCCTTTGAGAAAGAGCTGGGACGGAATCATTTTTTCCGGCTCAGCCCCCAAATCATGCTTGAAGAAGCTCGCTAAAGAAGAAATAATTCTGATTGAAAGAAGCATCACACATTTTTTAAAGAATTGAAGAAGATCTCATTAATTCCAGACGATATATGGAATGAACATCAAGCGTTTTTCGAAGAACCCAACGGCCTGTAGATCCATATCCACAATTAGGAACCAGTGTGAATATGACAAATTTGCCAATGACGACAATCGAATTCCCATCCTTCTGCTCCGGAGCTGAATTCTTTTCCAATTAAGGTACATCAACGGATTTTGTCGCTGCAACTTTGCCGTCTTGATATGTGCGTCACCTCTGTAGTAGGTCAGAACCACCAATGATCTGAGGGTTTCATACAACAAGAGGTGAAACTTACAACGACTCCTGTATTTAGCTTCATGCTTGTTGACGTGCAGCTTTTTAACAATATTCCTCTTTGAACACTAAAAGTCGCTTCGTTGACACAATCTCCATATCAATCTGGTAGATATGACTTATTCAGTGTAGAGCAAGATACAACGCATGCGCCGTACTACAAGGTCGACCTTGTAGTACGGCGCATGCGTTGTATCTTGCTGATGCACAGAGGTGCGTATAAAAGCCAGCGTCCCCCGTGAGAGACTCTAATCTCACTACAAACTGTTCTGTCAAAAGTCACTAGACTTGCTCTAATTCCTTCCGTTTCTGTGTATTGCCCAAAAGGCGATCTCGCTGTAGGTGGCTGGGACCTAAACTCTACTACCTGTGGACGGAAGTCCTACATGAAAATGACAAATTCTCCTCCTTGGCGGTGTAGTAGTCACTACTGCATCCAACCTCGAGAGTTTTCTTGTTGTGGCTGAGGATGGGTCTGTAAAGACCGACCCGAAAGATCTCGCACATTGTTTTAATCATTTTAACCTTTTAAACAAGTTTTAATTCTCGTAAGTAAAAAATGTTTTCACAGCTTGCGATGATTTGACCTGGTTTATTTCGTGTTGAAATGGGTTATGTCTTGTTCTTCGTGCTTAAGACAGCAATATGGTCTGCTGGTAAAGCAATATTGTTAAGAAACTATGCATCAACAAACAGGAAGCTAATAAAGGAGTCGTCACGATTTCCACTTTTTGCTATATGGTTCCCTCAGACCCTTAGTGGTTGTCTAAGTATTGTGTTAAGCATTGAGTATTGTTTCAACGTACGAAACTAAAACGAACTTAAAAACATTCTAACCATTATACCATTATAACCTTAGCTTTTATGTTAGAAGTTGGTCATTAACTTCAGTTTTATAAGTAATTGGGAAATGATGTTTCTGTTTCACTGTATATGATATTTTCTAAGTGTGTTGTACAATTTTGTGTTTTTGTATCAATCGTTTGAAAAATGTATTCACATTGTCGCTGCCACTCGTTGAAAGACACGACTTGATGTCGTATACCCACAACTCCTTGAGGAGAAAAATGCTACCTAATCTTATACCCACAATTCCATGGAACTGAAAATGCTACCTAATCTTATACCCACAATTCCATGGAACTGAAAATGCTACCTCATCTTAGTTAACCACGTGGTACCCCACGATGATTTTTCTTGAGGCTCACATTTAGTTGATTTCCTTTGTTGCCCTTCCTTCGATGATGCTGGGTGTGCAACAAGACATCCTATTTTTCAACAACAAGTTGTTCAAATGCACAAAAGCCAAAAACTACATTACCATAAACTGTTTAGTTACACGCTGCAATGATCTCAACATCAGAATTTTTTTCACAGAAATGCTTCATTTTTCCCATCTCCAGTCACCAATCTATAGCTTCAAATATGTCAAAATCCTAGGTATCTCGGTTAAAAACTATAAAAATTATAATTTTTCCTCTAATTCAGTTATTTCCCCCTGTAATTGTGAATCTTACAAAGAAACAGCCTATTTTTGACCCATTTCATGCACATGCTATCACTGGCAACATGGACTTTGAAAACTACTTGCTTTAGGCTATAGGTTCAGGCAATCTGAAAAATTTAACAAGTTTAAATATTCGAACCTTTCTGACGAAGATTTAAATAAATACCTACTTTAAACCAGTTTAATCTTCGTGATACCCATAATAGCTTTTGCAGAATGGAAAAGTTGTTGTTCGAAAGGAATTTTTAAAAAGTATTGAACATTTGTAGTCTCTGCAAAACAAAGATAACCTTCAATGTTTTGACCCCTTCGGTTAAAGCCTCACTCACAGAAGTGAAAAAACTGTGTAATTTTGCATCCACTCTCAAACCAAATAATAAATTTGCTATTATTTATGAGAAATATTAGCAAAAGTTAGCCAGAAATTAAACAATAGCATAACCTATGAATTAATTGACAGTGAGCAAAGGCCTTTTATCAGAAAACTCAAAATTGTTTTCACTTATTCTTTTAAACGAAATTTCCATTCCTTTTTGCAATTCCCAAGTCCCATAAGTACCCTGCCAAGTTTAGTTTCCTAACTAGTTGGGTTAAGACTCACAAGAAAAAAATAATAAGAGTTTTGAATCCATACTAAAGGAGATTTGCTCACATTTGTAGCAAAACCAGTTTAATGTAGAACAATAATTGGATTATTTCAAACAACCAAGAAGTTATGTCCAGCTTATTAATACTAAAGCCTCATAACATCAATAGTTATGGCTGAAAATCTCCTGTTACTCTTTACCTCAAGAACACATCATCACAACTATAAAAGATCTTAAACATTTCAATCTCTTCACAATATTCTCAGCTCATAAGTAGAATCCCCTTTCGGAATGCTGTATCAAATGCAATTACATCTTGCAAGATAACTTTATTTACAAACTGGTTAATGGAATTCCCATGGACTGTTCCCACTCTACTAGCATTCGCAACCTTTTCCTTTTTTAAAGAAGACAAATTCATGAAGCTAAATTGCCTGGACTGAGAAACAGTGATGTAGTTCTGAATAAAAACGTGACTTATCGCTGAACAGATTGGGAAAACACAACCAGGGAAGAATACCCTCAGAATTTTTAAAAGTCATGTAAAATATTATTAGTTGTTTTTATTATTTAGTATTTTAATTACTAATTAAATTTCATCAATTTTTTAACAAATTTGCGTAATTTTACAATTTTAAGTAAATGAAAGAATGTTACATTGGAATCATATGCTAAGAACACTAGCTGTTTATTTAAATGCCACTCTGTCGTTCTAAATATTCGTTGTAAATAACACATATTGAAAAGATACTACTAACATAATCACATCAATTTAATGTGACTAATACGCAGTTTTTCTAAGATTATGAAGTACATACAGAAGATTACTTTCGTGTATCTTATAAGGAATAAGAAGGTAACTTCTCTTAGATCTGATAGCCGAAGGTGAGCAGTTTAACACAAATGCCTTCATCGTTATTTCCTATCCGGGGCAGTGCAATCTGAAACCCACCAAGTATCAGCTTTCTATGAATTTATTTTGGCTGTCGTCTAGAAAAACGCGTTCGCATTCGCTTTGTATTAGAATCCTTATGATCCATGACACCACCTGTTGCGTCATCACACTGTAGCATCTTATCCAACAGTATTTTCTGTTTGTTTGTTTGTTTTTTCTGTAGGTTTAACGACCACCATGACTAACTTGCAGGGCTATAGGCAGCCACCCGTCCCTAATTTCGCGCCACTGGTTTCAAGTAAGGGACAAATCCAGGCACACCACCTATACCTCCTCCTGAACTCGAACCAGGACCCGGCTAGAGCTAATAATCAGAGGCCAGCGCCTCAGACAACTCGACAGCCCGGGCAGCTATCTGTGTGGAATGAACATTCAGTTACGATAGAAGTATGTTTGCATACGGAACACAATTTTTTTTCAATTTTTGCACATGTAATCATCTAAAAGAACTCCTTTGTCCAGCTTCTTTTCCCATGTAACCACGAGAAGTGCTGCGCGCTAATTCTCTTCTACATCACGGCTGAGAAACCTATCGGCACAGTTTTAGATACATAGACGTCAATATTTTTAATAAATTAATATTATTTACATTCCCATCTCTACAGTATGTTCACTGGGACAGTAATTTATTCAATAAAATTACAAAAAAGATCCTTGTAACTCAAATAATAAGGTTTGCAAATATTTGCACCAAAAATGTAGACTTTCCTACAAACTTAGAAATATTAATCAATTTTTTAAAATAACCTAATGTCATCAGCATTCATTAAAAAAATGTCCTAAATAAGCTCAAATTAAAGTGTTGGGTTGAGTTAGCTTGCCAATTTTAACTTTTCTGGAAACAAACTGATTGCCAATGAACAAAGCCCTAAAAGGCTTTGTTCATTGGCAATCAGTATTACACATAATGTTACATCATAATATAATAGTATTATGTAATATTAATTGTATTATATTGTCAATAATATCACATAATATCATTATATAATATAAAAATAATATTACATATTTCCTATACCAACTTCACCTCAAAGGACTCGAGTAATTTATTATTATTTTAAGCAAAACATATTATAGAAAGTTGTATAACTGAAAAAACCTCAAACCCTGTACAAAAAACACCTTAAAACACTGCAATAAAAATAATAAAAGAAAAAAAAAAAAGAAAAGTTTAACCTGTGGTAAATTAGCAAACCTACTTTTAGACTTCGAAAAGTTTAATATTTATTCCCTTTCAAAAATTAAATATATTTTTTCTTCTTAAAGTGGTCTTGCTTTAACAATAAGCAATTCAACAGGCTTCTTGACTGAAGAACTAAATTGCAATTTCAAAATTTCCATTTTAGGCTCCCCTCAGAAAATTATCTGAAGTTATTTCCTTCCATTCACACTTGCAGCTGGACGCTTAAAATACATGTAATGTACAACCCTCCTTTCCCACCTGACTGATTTTCTTCATTTCTCCTCATCATCTCCTTCTCCATTGGTTGATTATGGAGTACTCTTCCTTCCTCAATCCTCCCTTTCTATTCTTTCTCAGCTGATTCTACAAGATGGTGGACGATGGTCCTTGGTGAGTTTTTTTCCTTTTTTTAATTTTTCGTCGCTCCATGTTTTCTTTCTTTTTACGTAACCACTTGCTTTTGTTGGTTGTGATTTTTTTGCCTAATCTTCTTTTTCCTTATGTTGATTTCCTTTAAGCCCCTCCCCCTGTAACATTACTGTTTTGTGATTTCTTCTGATTTCCTAAGCAAATTTGCTTTGTGTTAAAGTATCAATCAAGCCTTTTCCTATTTGGCCACTGCTCATGCTGGGATATTTTTCCCAAAACCGTTACTATTTTCTACAAAATGTAAATATTAATTTTTTTTTTGAAAAGACGGAAAACAATATTTGTTATTTTTTTTTTCACATAACTAAACAAAATGGTCAATCTTAAGCATTTCATATTTAGTTACTTTATTTTTCACCTTCCCATCTTGTTTATTTGATATTTTTTATCCCTTCAGATACCTAAGTAAACCTTTTTCTTCCTTATTTATGAGGAAATTTGAATTACCGTATATTTCTGCGTATGAGACGATAATTTTTTCTTCAGAAGTCCGGGTTTCGATTTATGCGTCACATCGAGTTATCTAGTGATCGAAGAAAAAATATTGCCCTGAATTTAGTCTTGATCTGAGCACCCGAAACGCAGTATTACGTTCATAAGAAACCATTTCGAAAGCGTATGAAATGCAATATTCCGTTCAGTAAGAACTGGTTTAAAATCTGCTGAAACGAATATTTTCGTTCGACACAACATCATTAAAAATCGCTCTGGCAGATTTGGAGTGGCAACTGTCGTATCTTAATTGTATCCCTCCGCGATCCCTCGAAGACTCCGTGTGGGGTATTTACGCCTAGTTTTGCAAGTCCTCCAGAAGTACGATGGTTGCATCTCATTTACCTCACAATGAATAAGTCGCTACCACGCAGTTGATTCGCTGATAACAATCCTGTCAATAGCCGGCTGCGCATGCGCTTTAAGAACAGCAATGACCACCAGCTAGCGAAGACAGATTTGTCACTCTACAAATCTCTCGATTGCATCTCTCAATTGAATTAAAATGAACTATTGTTTTCATTTATTATGCTTAATTTATTTCATGTTTCCAATTTCAGCCAGAATCGGTGAGAAAAATCAGTGAGAACTCACGCTACAAACATCATTTTTATGTGGCATATTTATATGACCTTGGGGTTATTTTTGTTTTCACCTTTTTTTCTTCGACTGGTCGGTCGGAGAGAAGGAATATGGTAGCGTCAGTTTATAAGAAAAAACATAAACTTGCAAAGAAAAAGTCCAACTTTTAGCCGAGAAGAGGAATGCGGGAGTTACCTCACTTTCACTTCTTTTTAATATTTACTGAAACATTAAAAATATAGGTAAGGAATTTCGGACCACTAACTGTTTTAGTTTTGTACTCGGAATGGACTCATCTATGAATGAAGATGAGGAAACTGAGGAATTTTTCCCTTTCGATTTATACTCCACATCGACTTATAATCCGAAAAATACGGTAATTGCCCAGTGTGTAGTTTTTCTTTACTCCACTTCCAACCTTCATTTCTCTGTTCAATTTTAGTAAAGACATTGTAACACTGTTAATAATTCGAATTTGATTATTTTGTAAAAAATGTTTTTCTTAATTTGTTTGGTAATTCATACCCTTATTTTCCTTTTTCTTTTTTTCTGTGGGACTTGTTTTGGGTCTGGCAATGTTGAACCTTTTGCTTATTTCCAAATTCGGCTTTAAAGGCTATAACGTAAATGTCTTTTCGTACTGATACATTATTTTAAAAACATAACCATACGATGAAATAGTTCCTAAATTAAACCTTAACGGCCAGACGAAACGTTTAAAACAGAAGTCAAACTTACGGAAATTGGCTTTATTTCTCCAGCACAGTTTATAGCACTTCAGGATAGTATAGAGATCACATAACACAAATCAACATTCCACATTCCACTCCACAAAAGCAACTGCTGTATCGTAGTTTATATCTCTCGTTTTTATCTCATAACAGGCATACGTCACGTTAATTCAACCTTAATTGTGTTGCCAACAGTATTCGCTTGAGAGAAAAGATATCACGTTAAGTGTGAAGTATAACTGAGAACAAACTCAAGATTTACATAGGGAAAGAAACTAAAAAGGAGAGTTAGTTTAGAATATACGTCACAAGGCATTTCAAAAATCACAGCCTCCTTCATCCCCTACTATTATAATCCGGTTTATCCTTATCTTCCAAAATTCCGCTTTGACTTCAAATGTCAGTTAGGAAAAAGGCACAGGCAGAAACCCAAATTCTCGGTAATGTTAGAAATAAAAGAAACATTTTTCACGCCTTAAACCAGATGACGCCATGAAAAATGGATCCTCTAGTCTCTTCCTTTGCTGTCCATTTTTTCCTTTTTTGTCTTTATACACTGGTGTGAAAAAAGTAAGGACGAAGAGGAGAAATTAGCATAACAGCGGAACGAGCAGGCAGAGCGGACCGAAAGACCACTCAGGAGAAAGACTAGGGTCCGGTACGGTAGGGCATGCTCATTAAGCAGCATGACGGGGGAGGGGGGAGTGTCGGAAGGGTATACAGCACACGGGCGGTGTACGCTCAGCAATTCGGTGAAAGCTATTGCACGGTGTACATCGGTTTGAACGACGTCGAGTTGCTGCCACTGTGTGATATGGCCAGCAGGCAATCCAGTAGACGACATCTGGATGACTTTACTCGAGGTCGCGTCATTGAGAAGTTGGAAGAAGGTCGAAGTGTGACTAGTGTGGCGATGGAGTTCGAGATCGCTCACAGCATCGTTTCACGAGCTTGGAGAGCATTTCAAAGGACAGGAACAGCTGTCCGAGAGTTTAGCAGTGGTCGTCCACGAGCAACCACGGCGACGGACGACCGGTATATTGTCCTACAGGCGTGAACGGCAGACAGCGGGAGAAATCGCAAGGCACATTTCAACAGACAACTGGACGTCCGTTATCGCGCTTTACCGTGTCCAAGAGACTGCACGAAGGTGCGCTATTTGCATGACGACCAGTACGGTGTGTGCCATTAACGCCTGCTCATCGGAGACGATGGTTTCTTTGGTGCCAGAAACCAAAGAACTAAACACATCAGCAATGGGGTCGAGTTCTCTTTGCAAATGAGAGCCGATTTAGTCTGACGAGCGATTCTGGAAATATACACATCTGGAGAGAGCAGGGAACACGCAATCACACCTCCAACATCATCGAGAGGGACCGGTTTGGAGGTGGCAGAGTTCTCGTTTGGGGCGGCAACATGCTTGGTAGCCGTACTGACCTCCACATCTTCCAAGGAGGTTCAGTCAATGGTGTCCGTTATTGTACTGAGGTCCTTCTGCCTCACGTGCGTCTGTTTAGAGATTCTGTGGGTCCTGAGTTCCTCTTCATGGACGACAACGCTACACTTCATCGTGCAGTGGATGTCGCAGAGCTGTTTGAGAGTGAAGATATTCAACGCATGGATTGGCCCGCAAGGTCCCCGGACCTAAATCCAATCGAACACGTGTGGGACCTTCTCGGTAGAAGCTTGGCAGCAGGTCACCAGCCGCCAGCAACGATTCGGCAGCTGCGATTGGCGCTACAAGAGGAATGGGCCGTCGCATTGCTGAGGTTCTACAGCATGGACAGACGTTGTAAATCCTGCAACGCAGTCACAGGTAACCATATCCCCTACTAAAGACTGGATTTTTCTTGGGAGCAGCCTGTCACATGGACGTTTCTGTCTTCTGTCCTGTTGTGATCAAGGCTACCTTTTCAATAAAGTGCCTTTGTATCCTTTGGATTCCTTGTTTGGACGGTTTTGCTCACTTGTCCCACATTCTTACATCTTGGGGATCTTATGGTATGATTTGAGTCAATGTGGAGCACTTCTGCACGACGTTACATTTGAAAAACCGCCTCGTCCTTAATTTTTGCACGCCAGTGTATATATATATATATACTTACAATAAGCAGAAATAACTACAGCAGGAGCCAATGTGTGTGTGTGTGTGTGTGTGTGTTAAAATATTCTTTTGTATACACTAGCTACATCTAATACTTGCAGCACAGCGCAGCTTTGTTGTAGCTTATATTACATGAGTGGTATTTTAATTTTCCTTTGATATATATCATCATCATCATCATTGTCAACCATTATCAATCCACTGCTGGATGAAGGTCTCTCCAAGCCTCTTCCACAACGGTCTGTCTTGTGCCAGTCTCCTCCATGTTACTCCCACATACTTTCGAATTTCATCCACCCATCTCCCATGTGGTTTTCATCTGGGTCTTTTCCTGTCCCTTTGAATCCAATCAAAAATTTCGGCTGTCCATCGATGGTCTGTTCTTCTGGCAGTATGTCCAGACCATTGCTCGTTCGTCACAGACGTAGTGTTGGTGGCTCCAATATTTTATACATTTTAGTGTAGAATACCATGTCCCTCATTTAACTGTTAAGTGGCCAGGCTGCCAAAAGGTCCTGTGTACGTTTTGAGATACTGTTCTAACGTTTTCGTCCTCGTATGAGTTCATATTCATCCGTTTTCTTAGCGTTTGCTCGGTTGTGTTACGTTTGGAAGCTGCCAACATGGCGGATTCCGGTATTTCTTTATCATCTCTGGGCGTGGCGGATGCACGTCACGTCACACTTCTCACGTCCATGGAAGTAAACATAGCCGCCCCGGTGGCGCAGTGGTCTAAGCGATGGCCTCTGATCATTCGTCCGAACGGGGTCCGGGTTTGGATCCCGGTGAGGCATGGATGTTGTGTCTGTCTTACGGCACTGGCTCTCTCCCTTCCCTGGAACCAGTGACCCTAAATTAGGAACGGGCGACTGCTTATAGCCCATTGAGTTGCTCACGGTGGTCGTTAAACCTCCAATCAAAAAAAAAAAAAAAAAAAAGTAAACATACTCTCGTCCTCAGATGTGTCTGCTAAGACGCCTTCCCAGCTTTCTAGTGCTCCTGCTCCGGTGCCTTCACTGGACTTGGCTGCGCTTTCTTCTTCAGCTACTGCATCTGCCTCGGTGCCCTCCCTGGGTACTACTGATTCGACTGCCTTGCCTTCGGCCTGTGCTTCTCCTCCCTCACAGACTTCTGTGCCTGCCGGATCCGAACAAACTTCTCTTCCGAGGATGTCATTTGCCTGTACAGTGCAACGCGGCGCTACTTCTACGTCCGATTCCTCTCAACCTGATGGTCTTTTGCAATCAACAGCTATTATTTAGGTATCCAACCACAAGGTGAGTGTAACGATAGATGACAATTTGCAGATTGGCCGTGAGCTCCATATTCTCCTGGATAGAGGTGTGCTCTTTCATGCCTTACCAAATACTCCATTGCCACGCTATATGGAGGCCCTCTCTGGACATGTGTCATCTGCGTCCATTGCGGGAATTTCCCGTATTCCTCGGGGTATCTCGGTTCAGTTCAATCACAAGAAGAATGCTGACTTTTTTCTTGCACACGAACTTTCGATTGGGACAAAACATCTCATCCCTTCGCCTCTTTCCAAGCGACTGGTGAACATCCCGTTTTATCCAGTTCCACAGGAAGTGCTTGTTACTGCACTTCCTCTCTTTGTCAGTCATGTATGTAAAATTGTTTGAAAGGTTCATCGCCTCTCTGACGCTCCCCGCGGAACTCGATTTGCACATGCTACAGGACCTCGCCGTCAGTTATTGGTCGTCTTTTCTACTCAGAAAGCCATTACGGATTGCCCTACAGAAGCTACTGTTGAAATTGGCGCACGAACGTACAGTTTCAAGGTTTTCATCACTCACTATTGTACACACTGTTTAACACAGGATCATACCACTGTCTCCTGTGAACGCTTTCGACGTGGACGTTCATCAAGTTCGCAACCCACTGCTGACCATATTGGTCTTTCTACTATCCCCACTACCGGTAGTTTGCCTGACGCGACCTCTTCGGTTCTCCGTCAGACGAACATTTCAGTCACGGACAACGCTGCCTTTCCTCCTCTCCCAACCCGTACGATTGTGTAAATACCTTCAGGATTGGCGGAGATGTCTTCGACTACAGATATGTCTACAGCGGAGTGTTCCGATCCGGATGTGTTGAGTGGTGGTTTGGCAGATCGGCCGTCTGGCTCTTCTCCTAGCATCTCGGATATCGGATCTCCAATTACTACCTTGTCTACAATATCCTTGTTGTCACGTCTTCCTGCAGCCTTGGTTGTTGTACCAGTCTTCACTAAGGCTGATCTGCTACGTATTGCTTCTTCAGCGACGTTGGTTTCCTCGTCTCCTGACACGGGAGGTGAGCCAGATCCATTAATGGAAACATCCGCCTCAGCATCCTCTTCGAAGCGTATTGGAACTCCCAAAGGCGCTGTAAAACAGGAAAAGTTAAAACAACTTTCTGTGCCTCTAATTGAGGATTCATCTAGTGTCCCCGGTGTTTCTGGTTCCGCTGTTTCTCCACCTGATGATTCTTCAAACAATATGGTTCTCCGCTCAGGTCCTGTTAATTCTCTCTCTCTGATGCTGAGGTTCTACAACCATTGATACGTTTCCTCCAGTTCCTGGACCACCGTCCAGACAGCAACATTTACGTTTTTTTCAACCTGCACGTACAATTGTTTGTTCTGAAGAATTCCTCCACTCACCTGATCTGGACCTGTTTGCAGCGGTAACGCAATTCGAAGCTTATGTGTCACTTTTTAAATCTCTGAGTTCCACCGATCCTTGTTATCAGGCGTTTTTGAGACTTTACAAGCGTCGTCTCGACTCCTTGAAGGAGCTCGCAGAAAAGCATATATGTGATACCTCATTTCCTGTTGCCGATGACTTTTAGTTCACTTCCCCAAACCAATCACTTGTTATTCTCTTAATGCTAGGGGATTTGCGAACTCGTTCGCAAATTCTCAGGTGTTGGTAGACTTAGTGCCTGTGTATTCTGATGTTTTCCATGTATTTTAAATTTGCTATATATGTGTGTTTTTACTGTGTTTCACAAGTAATGTATTTTCAATTTGCTATAATTATGTGTTTTTGCTGTGTATTCACGAATAATCGGTCTCGGTACTTGTGTGAGCTCCCCAGTATCTCTTTATCATTATCTTATCTGTTGTTTCCTGAATTTGTGCCTTGTTTTTTAAATTTCCTATACTTGTGAGTTTTTGCTGTGTTAGTGCTTTCCTCAATCGCGGATTACTATAGCGGTACATTTGGTACCTTTGTTAGTTTTATAAAGTTCATGAGATATTAATGTTTTGCGCTCTAACCACATTTAAGTTCCGTTCGGATGATTTTTTTTTTTTTTTTGATTGGAGGTTTAACGACCACCGTGAGCAACTCAATGGGCTATAAGCAGTCGCCCGTCCCTAATTCAGGGTCACTGGTTCCAGGGAAGGGAGAGAGCCAGTGCCGTAAGACAAATACAACATCCATGCCTGACCGGGATTCGAACCCGGACCCCTTACGGACGAATGATCAGAGGCCAGCGCCTTAGACCACTGCGCCACCGGGGCGGCGGGATGATTTATGATGGCATAGTACATTTCATATACTTGTGCACATGTGTTATTCATATCGTTTGACATGCCGATATGCCATTCATTGTTCGTGTGCATATTTATTTCCTTTCTGTGTAACTTTGTGCTGCATCGTGGATATACATACATTGCTGCACTTTTGTTTTCTGTACTGCAACATTCAATGAATCTCCTATGTTTGTATTTCGCTATAGCAATAAACTGGGTACCACTATGATACCCACAGTTAACAGTACCAATACCATTGCCATTTCACGGATTTTACTCTGATCATGATGAGTTCCACTCTTGTCATTTTTCTGATCAAAGAGTTCCTCATCTTATCTCTCCTGGTTACACCAAACATGCACCTCTCCATGCTTCTTTGAGTTGTCTGCAGCCTTTGCATGCCTCTTTTAGTTTTCTACCAAGTTTCTGCACCATGCGTAAGCACTGGAGGGAAGCATTGATCAAATACTTTTCTTTTAAGACATAATGGCATATCGATCTTCAAAATTACGCTGTTTCTTCCAAACGCTCTCCAAGCAAGTTTTATACACCGATTAATTTCTTCATCAATGCGACTCTCACTTGATATCTGCTGTTCAAGATAAACGTACGCATTTGTTATATCAGCTTTTCTCCATAAATCGATAAATCTTCATTTCTTGTAAAAGCATTGTACATCACTTTTGTCTTCTGAAAGTTCATTTTTAATCCCACATCTTTGCTCTTGACAGCAAGTTCCTGGATCATACTCTGCAGCTCTGGTGGGGTAGTTGCAAAAACAACTACATCATCGTCAAAACGAAGGTGAGTTAGATAATCTCCATTAATCTTCATTCCTTTGTTTTCCCAGTTGAGGGATTGAAAGACATTTTCCAATGTGGCATTAAAGAGCTTCTTACATATGGTGTCACCTTGTCTAACTCCCTTTCCAATTTTTATGTGTGTTGTATTTTCAAACAGCCGAATCTTTGCACTTGCATTTTTATAGATATTATTAATAATATTAATGTATGCATCTTCAATACTGCAGGATTTCAGAGCCATTGTAACTGCTGATGGTTTCACCGAATCAAAGGCTTTTTCATAATCGATAAAAGCCATGCACAACGGAAGTTCATATACCTTCGATCTTTCAATTAGTTCTCTCAGTACGTGGATATGATCTATAGTGCTGTAGCCACTTCTGAATCCTACTTGCTCTCTCGGTTGAGCCATGTCAAGTGTTACCTTCATGCGGTGTGAAAGAACTTTAGTGAAGATTTTATAAACCACTGATAGGAGGCTGATAGGTCTGTAGTTCCTGAGATCTCAATGTCACTTTTTTGTATAGTAGGATCATTGTAGCGTTGTTCCAATCTTCAGGAATCTTCCCTTCATTAAGGCATCGAGTGAAAACTTGGGCGAGTATTGTTTCAATTTCTCCACTTGTATGATGTCTACAGTAATTCCATCTTCTCCTCGAGCTTTTCCCCGCTTAATGTTCTTGATTTCATGTGCAGTTTCTGCTGGGAGGACTGGAGTTCTTCCAGTCCTCCCAGCAGAAACTGCACATGGTACCTTTCATGATGTCTCGAGTACATGTATCATCCCTTTCATATAATTTGGAGTAGAAATCTTTCACTCTTGTCAAAATTTCACCTCTATTTTTTGTTACAGAACCATCTTCATTTCTCAGTGCCATAATCTGTTTTCTTCCCTTACTGAGATGTCCCTTTGTTATCTTTAGGCTTTGGCTGTTTTTTATTGCTTTCCTCACTAGTTCACAGTTGAATTTCCTTACGTCTTCAGTAATACTTTTATGTACTGTCTTGCATAGCTCTATATGTTCCACTTTGGAAGTCTCAGCTTCTTTAGTTGTCCTGATCTCTTTTCTTTTTTGCATCAACATTTTGGTTTTTCCTGATACTTTGTTCACATGCAACTTATTCTTAGACCCAGGTCATTTTGTTGAAGTTTTCATAAGAGCTTCGTTACTTTTCTGTTAACTTCAGAGATGTCCACTTCTGATGTTAGACCTTCTAGAATAGAGAATCTGTTGCTCAGTTCTAATTTGAAGGTATGATGCTTTTTAAGGTTGGTCACGTCAATACACTTTGTTTGTTTTATGAGCTTGCCACGCTCAAGTTTAGCATTGAGGTGCATCTTGCATCTTACCATTCTATGGTCACTACCTGTGTTGAACTTATTTAGCACACAGCAGTCTTCTATGACAAATTTCTTGTTACACATAATAAAATCAATTTCACTTGTCCATTCATTGGGATGCATCTATGTCCATTTCCTTCGCGGTTTTTCTTGAAAAAATAGTTCATGATGAAAAATCCTTGTGCTTCTGCAAACTCTACGAGAGTATTTCCATGCTGGTTTCTGTTGCCGTGACCAAATTTACTTACTGAATATTCATTCTGTTGCCGTTGTCCTATTTTTGCATTGAAATCTCCCATAATTATCTTCAAGTGCTGCTTGCCTTTATTATTTAGATCACGAATATCCTCATAAAATTCTTCAATCTTTTCTTGAGGATGACTTGTGGTGGGTGCATAAGTTTGAATAATTTGCGCTTGGTATCTTTTTGAGAATTGGATAACGAGTCGTGCGTATCTGTCCGAGGAACTTTCAACTGCTAAAACTTTATCCTTCAGTTTCTTGTTTATTATAAATCCAACACCTCTAGTTCTACCAGTATCTATCCCACGATTGTAGAAGACATGTCCACTTTTCAGTTCAATGAGATCTTCTCCATTTCTCCTTACCTCACTTAGCCCGACGATGTCCCACTTGATCTTTTGCAGTTCCTCTTCCAATTCAGAATATAGGGATGCAACATCACAGCCCCTCCTTGACAAATGTCACCCCCGCCTTCTCGTGGTGCATTCTGTTCAAACTAAAGGGGTCTGACGACGTCCAATAGAGGTATAACTATACCATCGGGAATAGAGGAAATGCTATCCTACACTCACCAACCGGCTTAGCCAGCGTGGTGAGTTATGACTAAACTCCTCCAAAATGATGTGTATACACTGAAGAGCAATTGAATTAGAGATACCTGTCTAGTTTACGTGTAGCACTACCTTTCACCCTGATAACGGCGGCGATTCGTCTCGGCATGGACTCGACAAGACACCGGAAGCGTTGAGAAGCCATACGGATCCACGACCCCTGAACAACCGTCCACAGTTCACGAAGATTTGATGGAGGAGGGTCAGAGCCTTGAACATCTCTCTGGATGGCATTCCAAATGTGCTCGATGGGATTTAGGTCAGGTGACCTAGCTGGCCAACGAAGCGAGGTCACGTCGGTGGAGTGTACATCCAACCATTCGGATACAATTCGGGAGCGATGGCACGGTGCATTGTCTTGTTGCAGGATGAGGCCCCCAGTGGGATGTTGAAGACGCACAAACGGGAGCAAATGGTTGTCCAGGATATCTCGGTAATGCTGAACTATGAAGGACGATGTCACATGTACTAGGGGTCCCATTTCAGTCCACGTAAACAGTCCCAAGACGAGAATGACACCCCTACCAGCTTGAAGAGTGCCCTGCTGGCAAGAAGGATCCATCGCTTCATATAGTTTGCGCCGTACTCGTATCCTACCATCAGCATGAATTAACGTGAATCTCGACTCATTAGTCCAGGCAATATTTTGCCACATGTCTAGCGTCCAGTGGCGAAGTTCCCGCGCCCATGCTAATCTCTGCACCCTGCGATGTGCGGTGAGCAGTGGTACTCTCGTGGGACGATGGCTTCTGTACTCCATAGCGAGGAGATGGTTCTGAATGGAGTGGCTGCTTACAAGTTTTAGTGCACCAGCGTTAAATTGCCGAGTGATTTCTTGCACTGTGGCCCGGATATCCGCTGTTACACTGTGTCACGGAACATTCCTGACACAGTGTACGGTACATCCGTGACACAGTTGCTCGTGAAAATCCCAGTGCCTGCACGACTTCCGAGATAGAATGACCCATTCGTCGGGCCCCGACAATTTTCCCACAATCAAATGCGCTTAGTTCCTTCGTCTTATCGATACTGCTTCCAACTCTTACTGATTCCCGTCGCATCACTCCTTATATTGTCGGATCGCTGCATACGTCATGTCGTTTCCGTTTACAGGGCCGCACACAGCGCCACATTTGCATAACGCCAGCTGTCTCTAATTCAATTGATCTTCAGTGTACATATACATATATATATATATATATATATATATATATATATCATCATGATCATCATCATCAACATCATTGTCTACCATTATCATCCCACTGCTGGATGAAGGTCTCCCTAAGTTTCTTCCACAACGGTCTATCTTGTGCCAGTTTCCTCCATGTTACTCCCACATACTTTCGAATTTCATCCACCCATATCACACGTGGTCTTCTTCTGGGTCCTTTCCTGTCCCTCGGAATCCAGTCTAAAAATTCGGCTGTCCATGGATGGTCTGTCCATCTGGCAATGTGGCCAGCCCATTGCTCGTTCGTGACAGACGTAGTGTTGGTGGCTCCAATATTTTATACATTTTAGTGTGGAATACCTCGTCCCTTACTTACCTGTTGCGTAGTCAGGCTGTCTAAAGGTACTGTGTACATTTTGAGCTACATTTCTAACGTTCTCGTCTTCGTATGAGTTCATATTCATCCGTTTTCTTAGCGTTTGCTCGGTTGTTTACGTTTGGAAGCTGCCAACATGGCTGTTTCCGGTATTTCCTTATCACTCTGGGCGTGGCGGATGCACGTCACGTCACACTTCCCCCTTCCATGGAAGTTTACATACTCTCCTCCTCAGGTGTGTCTGCTAAGATGCCTTCCCAGCTTTCTAGTACTCCTGCTCCGGTGCCTTCACTGGACTTGGCTGCGCTTTCTTCTTCAGCTCCTGCACCTGCCTCGGTGCCCTCCCTGGGTACTACTGATTCGACTGCCTTGCCTTCGGCCAGTGCTTCTCCTCCCTCACAGACTTCTGTGCCTGCCGGATACGAACAGACTTCTCTTCCGAGGATGTCATTTGCCTCTACAGGGCAACAAGGCGCTACTTCTGCGTCCGATTCTTCTCAACCTGATGGTCTTTTGCAATCAACACCTATTATTCATATCCAACCACAAGGTGACGGTAACAATAGATGACAATTCGCAGATTGGCCGTGAGCTCCATAATCTCCTGGATAGAGGTGTGCTCTTTTTTTTTTTTTTTTTTTTTTGATTGGAGGTTTAACGACCACCGTGAGCAACTCAATGGGCTATAAGCAGTCTCCCGTCCCTAATTTAGGGTCACTGGTTCCAGGGAAGGGAGAGATCCAGTGCCGTAAGACAAACACAACATCCACGCCTCACCGGGATTCGAACCCGGACCCCTTTCGGACGAATGATCAGAGGCCATCGCTTAGACCACTGCGCCACCGGGGCGGCAGGTGTGCTCTTTCATGCCTTACCAAATACTCCATTGCCACGCTATATGGAGGCCCTCTCTGGACATGTGTCATCTGCGTCCATTGCGGGAATTTCCCGTATTCCTCGGGGTATCTCGGTTCAGTTCAATCATAAGGAGGATGCTGACTTTTTTCTTGCACACGGACTTTTGATTGGGACAAAACATCTCATCCCTTCGCCTCTTTCTAAGCGACCGGTAAACATTACGTTCTATCCTGTTCCACAGGAAGTGCCTGATACTGCACTTCCTCTCCTCGTTAGTCATGTATGTAAAGTTGTTGGCAAGGTTCGTCGCCTCTCTGATGCTCCCCGCGGAACACGATTTGCACATGCTACAGGACCTCGCCGTCAGTTATTTGTCGTCTTTTCCACTCAGAAAGCCTTGGCGGATTGCCTTACAGAAGCTACTGTAGAAATTGGCGCACGAACGTACAGTTTCAAGGTTTTTACCACTCGCTATTGTACACACTGTTTAACACAGGATCATACCACTGCCTCCTGTGAACGCTTTCGACGTGGACGTTCATCAAGTTTGCAGCCCACTGCTGACCACATTGGACTTTCTACGATCACCACTACTGGTAGTTTGCCTGCCGCGACCTCTTCGGTTCTCCGTCAGACGAACAATTCAGTCCCTTAGAACGCTACCTTTCCTCCTCTACCGAACCGTACGATTGTGTATCCACCTTCAAGAATGGCAGAGATGTCTTCTACTACAGATATGTCTACAGCGGAGTGTTCCGATCCTGGTGTGTTGAGTGGTTGTTTGGCAGATCGGCCGTCGGGCTCTTCTCCTAGCCTCTCGGATATCGGATCTCCAATTACAACCTTGTCTACAATACCCTTGTTGCCACGTCTTCCTGCAGCCTCTGCTGTTGTACCAGTCTTCACTAAGGCTGATCTGCTACGTAATGCTTCTTCGGCGACGTTGGTTTCCTCGTCTCCTGACACGGGAGGTGAGCCTGATCCATTAATGGAAACATCTGCCTCAGTATCTTCTTCGAAGCGTATTGGAACTACCAAAGTCGCTGTAAAACAGAAAAAGTTAAAACAACTTTCTCTGCCTCTAATTGAGGATTCGTCTAGTGTCCCCGGTGTTTCTGGTTCCGCTGCTTCTCCACCTGATGATTCTTCAAACAGTATGGTTCTCTGCTCAGGTCCTGTTAATCCTCTCTCTGATGCTGAGGTTCTACAGCCGTTGATACGTTTCCTCCAGTTACTGGACCACTGTCCAGACAGCAACTTTTACGTTTTTTTCAACCTGCACATACGATTGTTTGTTTTGAATAATTCCTCCATTCACCTGATCTGGACCTGTTTGCAGCGGTAACGCAATTCGAAGCTTATGTGTCATTTTTTAAATCTCTGTGTGCCACCGATCCTCGGTATCAGGTGTTTTTGAGACGTTACACGCGCCGTCTCGCCTCCTTGAAGGAGCTTGCTGAGAAGCATATATGTGATACCATATTTCCTATTGCCGATGATTTTTAGCTCACTTCCCCAAACCGATCATTTTTTGTTCTTTTAATGCTAGGGGATCTGCGAACCCGTCCGCAGATTCTCTGGTTTATGTCGACGTAGTGTCTATGCATTCTGATGTTTTCCATGTATTTTAAATTTGCTATATTTGTGTGATTTTACTGTGTTTTCACAAATAATCGGTTTAGTTACGTGTGGGAGTTCCCCAGTATCTCTTTATCATTAGCTAATCTGTTGTTTCCTGAATTTGTGCCTTGTTTTTTTAATTTCCTATACTTGTGAGTTTTAGCTGTGTTAGTCCTTTCCTCAATCGGCGATTACTATAGCGGTACATTTGTTACCTTTGCTGCTTTTATAAAGTTAATGAGTTACTCAATAATGTTTTGCGCTCTAACCACATTTTTAAGTTCCGTTCGGATGATTTATGATGGCATAGTACATTTCACATACTTGTGCACTTGTGTTATTTCATATCGTTTGACATGCCGTTATGCCATTCATTGTTCGTGTGCATATTCCTTTCCTTTTTGTGTACCTTTGTGATGCATCGTGGATATACATACATTGCCGATGTTTGTATTTCGTTATAGCAATAAACTGGGTACCACTAAGGTACCTACAGTTACCAATACCAATACCATTGCCATTTCAGGGATTTTACTCTGACCATGGTATCTTCCACTCCTGTCATTTTTCTGATCCACGACTTCCTCATCTTATCTTTTCTGGTTACACCAAGCATGCATCTCTCCATGCTGCTTTGAGTTGTCTGGAGTCTTTGTATGTTTCTTTTAGTTAAGGTTCACGTCTCTGCACCATACGTAAGCGCTGGAATAATGCATTGATCAAACACTTTTCTTTTAAGACATAATGGGATATTGCTCTTGAAAATTATACTGTTTCTCCTAAAAGCTCTCCAGGTAAGTTTTATACGCCGATTAATTTTTTCATCTATGTGACTCTCACTTGATATCTGCTGTCCAAGATGAATGTAATTGTTGGTTATATCTTTCTTTTTCCCATCAATCGATAAATCTTCATTTTTTGTAAAAGCATTGAACATCACTTTTGTCTTCTGAAAGTTCATTTTTAATCCCACTTCTTTTCTCTTGTCAGCAAGTTCCTGGGTCATACTCTGCAGCTCTGATGGAATAGTTGCAAAAATGACTACGTCATCAGCAAAACGAAGGTGAGTTAGATAATCTCCATTAATCTTTATCCCTTTGTTTTCCCACTTCAGTGATTGAAAGACATTTTCCAATGTGGCATTAAAGAGCTTGGGAGATATGGTGTCCCCTTGTCTCACTCTCTTTCCAATTTTTATGTGTGTTGTATTTTCAAACAGCCGAATCTTTGCACTTGCATTTTCATAGATGTTATTAATAATATTAATGTATGCATCTTCAATACCGCGGGACTTCAAAGCCTTTGTAACTGCTGATAGTTTCACTTAATCAAAGGCCTTTTGATAATCGACAAATGGAAGTTCATATTTGTAATGGAAGTTCATATTCCCTAGCTCTTTCAATTAGTTCTCTAAGTACGTGTATATGATCTACAGTGCTGTAGCCACTCCTGAATCCAGCTTGTTCTCTCGGTTGAGCCATGTCCAGTGTCACCTTCAAGCGGTGTGAAGGAACTTCAGTGAAGACTTTGTAAACCACTGATAGAAGGCTGATAGGTCTGTAGTTCCTGAGATCCTCAGTGCCACCTTCTCTATGTAGCAGGATCATTGTAGCACTGTTCCAATCCTCAGGAAACTTCCCTTCATTAAGGCATCGAGTGAAAACTTGGGCGAGTATTGTTTCAATTTCTCCACTTGTATGATGTCTACAGTAATTCCATCTTCTCCTCGAGCTTTTCCCCACTTCATGTTCTTGATTGCATGTGCAGTTTCTGCTGGGAGGACTGGAAGAACTCCAGTTCTCCCAGCAGAAATTGTTTCAATTTCTCCACTTGCTTCTTGTATCATGTCTACGGTAATTCCATCTTCTCCTGGAGCTTTTCCCTGTTTCATGTTCTAGACTGCATGTGCAACTTCAGCTGGGAGGACTGAAAGAACTCTGGTACCTTTCGTAATGTCTGGAGTACATGTATCATCCCTTTTATATAGTTTTGAGTAGAAATATTTCACTCATGTCAAGATTTGACCTCTATTTTTTGTTACAGAACCACTTCTTTTCTCAGAGACATTATCTGTTTTCTTCCCTTACTCAGATGTCCCTTTGCTCTCTTCAAGCTTTGGTTGTTTTCAATTGCTTTCTTCACTATTTCACAGTTGAATTTCCTTACATCTTCAGTGATACGTTTTCGTATCGTCTTGCATAGCCACTTTGAAAGTCACATGTCCTTTAGTTGTCCTCATCTCTCTTCTTTTTTGCATCAGAATTTCAGTTTTTCCTGTGAATTTGTTCGTATGCAACTTCTTCTTAGTACCATCCATCTTTGATGCTGTTTCCATAAGAGCCTTGGTTAGTTTTCTGTTAACTTCAGAAATGTCCACTTCTACCAACGTTAGACCTTCTGGATCAGAGAATGTGTTCCTCAGTTCCAATTTGAAGGTACTATTATGTTTTTTGAGGCGGGTAATGTCAATATATTTTGTTTGTTTTGTGAGCTTGCCACGCTCGAGTTTAGCGTTGAGGTGGATCTTACATCGTACCATTTTATGGCCACTACCTGTGTTGAACTTGTTTAGCACACTGCAGTCTTCCATTACAAATTTTTTGTTACACATAATAAAACCAATTTCACTTGTCAATACATTGGGATGCCTCCATGTCCATTTCCTTTGCGGCTTTTTCTTGAAAAAGGAGTTCATGATGAATAACCCTTCTGCTTCTGCAAACTCTACTAGAGTATTTCCACGCTGGTTTCTGTAGCCGTGACCGAAATTACCTACTGAAGTTTAGTTCTGTTGCCATTGCTCTATTTTCGCATTGAAATCTCCCATAATGATCTTCAAGTGCTGCTTGTCTTTATTATTTAGATGACGAATTTCCTCATAAAATTCTTCAATCTCTTCTTCAGGATGACTTGTGGTGGGTGCATAAATTTGAATAATCTAAGCCTGGTATCTTTTTGAGAGTTGGATAACGAGTCGTGCAGCTCTGTCAGAGGAACTTTCAACTTCTACAACTTTATCCTTCAGTTTCTTGCTTATTATGAGTCCAACAGCACTAGTTCTGCCGGTATCTGTCTTCCGATAATAGAAGAGATGTCCACTTTTCAGTTCAATGAGATCTTCTCCTTACCTCACTTAGCCTGACGATGTCCCTCTTGATCCTTTGTAGTTCTTCTTCTAATTCAAGGAGCCTTGAATCCAAAGATAGGGAGCCTCCTTTTTACGTAGCCAAGGTCAGCATAAGATGGCAGCCTAGTCTGCTCCTCCGGTGATTCTTAGCACCCTCTGCCTTCATGTCACACTGGCCTGTGCCTTGGCCAGGTACATTCCAGCTGCCGGAGACTGAGGGCCAAGATTTAAGTTGTGGATTCATTTTGGAGGGGTTTGGCCAAAACTCACCACGCTGGTCAAGCGGGTTGGTGAGTGTGGGATGGCATTTCCTCTAATCCCGATGGTATAGTTATACCGCTATTGGGGGTCCTATATATACGTAACTTCCAACGCGGAATGTATAAAGCTTTGCAAGACAGCGTGAGAAAATATCACTGAAGACATAAGGAAATTCAATTGTAAACTAGTGAGACAAGCAATTGAAAACAACCAAAGTCTGAAGAGAGCAGAAGGACATCTCATTAAGGGAAGAAAACAGATTATGGCTCTGAGTAAAGAAAATGATACTGTGACAAGGAATAGAAGCAAAATTTTGACAAGGATAAAAGATTTCTATTCAAAACTATATGAAAGGGATGACATATCTAATCCAGACATTACGACAGGTACCAGTACCAAAGTCCCTCGAATCCTCCCTGCAGAAGTTACATATGCAATTAAGAACATGAAACGTGGAAGAGCTCCAGAAGAAGATGGAATTACCGTGGACATTATACAAGAAGCAAGTGAAGAAATTGAAACTACACTCGCCCAAGTTTTCACCAGATGTCTAAATGAAGGGAATATTCCTGAGGATTGTAATAATGCTACAATGATCTTGTACATAAAAGAGTTAGCGTTCAGGATCTCAGGAACTACCCTGAGATCCTGAACGCCAACTTATTAAAGTTGCAGAGTATGATCCAAGAACTTGTTTACAAGAGTAAAGAAGTGGGGCTAAAAGGGAACTTTCAGAAGACAAAAGTGATGTACATTGCTTTTACAAGAAATGAATATTTATCTATTGATGGAGAAAAGCTTGAGACAACCGACAGTTATATTTATCTTGGGCAGCAGATATCAAGTGAAGGTCACTTGATGAAGAAATTAATCGGTGTATAAAACTTGGATGGAGAGCTTTTAGAAGAAACAGTACAATTCTTAAGAGCAGTATGCCATTATGTCTTAAAAGAAAAGTATTTAATCAATGCATCCTGCCAGTGCTTACGTATGGAGCAGAGACATGGATCTTAACTAAAAAAGACGTACAAAGGCTGCAGACAACTCAAAGCAGCATGGAGAGATGCATACTTGGTTTGTAACCAGGAAAGATAAGAACAGGAACTTGTGGATAAGGGAAATGACATGAGTGGATGACATCATGACCAGAATAAAATCACTGAAATGGCAATGGGCTGGACAAGTTACCAGAAGAACGGATCACCGATGGACAACCGAAATTTTAGACTGGATTCCGAGGTGTACAGGAAAAGACACAGAAGAAGACCCCATGGGAGATGGATGGATAAAATTCGACGCAGCTGGAGCCAAAATATGAAAAAAAAAAAAAACTAACGACCAGGTAGAAAAAAGGACCAGTAGAACTCAGCATTTACTCACTTCCACGAAGATCTAGTAGAACTTGTGCTTCTGCTATGTCATAAATGCGAAAGTTTCAAGTCCCCAAAAATCACCAAAAAAAAAAAAAACCCCCACACCCGCTCACAAAGGCGCAGAAACCTTAATAGCAAGCAAGGTTTTGGATTTCGTATTACATCTATGACATATCTGGTCCAACCCAAAGACTCTTCATCGTCCACAAAAACAGAAAAACTTCAATACAGAACCCAAAAATGTTGTAAGATAGGCTTAGAATTTAGACCAATGAAACGAAAAACAAAATCTGGGAAAAACCTGCAAAAGAACTAAAAATATTTTTTAGATGTACTCAGCAATGTAAAATTCCCCAACTTGGAAGAAGACAAAACAAGAGAAAAAAGTACAAAAACGCACCCTGTAAAAAGACTTCATTTGAAGACACAAGTTCCAAATTTTTTGACAGCAGTGCCATGTGGTACGAAACACGTGGCTTGCTACCTGAGGGAAAACCCAACTAGAAACCACGGCAAATGCAAAACACGAAGTCAAGAGACAAATAAAATGAAGCAAAAGCCTGAGCTAAGAAACAACTAAAAATTTCAGGAAAATAGCTCAGAGAAGAGGAGCAAAAACTCGGAATATTCTCGATACACTGCATGACTTTAGACAATAGAAATATAATATAAAACATTGGAAATGTACTTAAAAAAATAAAAATAAAAATTACAATATGTACACGGTTATTATAAGAATGCTTTGCAGAAATTACGAAAACAGTAAATGTCCCCCCGAACAACGAACGAAAGGGACGTGGAGCCACGAGCCGAAGAACACTGCAACCGTCCTGAACAGAGCACTGCATGAGAACAAGGCAATATAAGGCCACCAGCGAGAAAAAACACCAGTAAAAGTAATGTCAATATAACTAACGAATTTCAGCAGGCACAGAAACGAGAAAAAAACCATAAACCTCCAAAAGGAAAAAAAAATGAAAGGACCTACCTGCTAGGCCACCGATCTTTACGCAACTTGCGTTACAAATGGCCGACAAAATTCCCGCATTTGAAGCAGAGAAGCCACGAAGGCATTTCCGAACAAAAAGTACTCCACAGACGTTACTCCGCCAATCAGAAAATTTCCAAGTGAAAATGATAAACAGTTTGTCTGGAGAGAGCATAAGCTTACCGGAATACATTTAAAATATCATCAAATACACACGATGTGTATTTGATAATATTCATCTATATTAAATTACCTTTTAGCAAAACTGCAGACAAGATACAGTTTCTTATAGTTTTTTTTTATTTTACTCTTTTTATGTTAGCTATTCTTGATATCGGATATCTATTTTACATTTTAAACTTTTTGGGGGATTTCTAATAATATTTTATTATTTTTATTTTTATAATAAAACTGTTTTATCCATAGCACCAAAGGTTCCTAAATATTAGTTAACATACATTCTCTTGACCAACTTCCAAAAAACCTTTCATTGGCCAAACAAATTGCAATTTTCATTTTTATTTTTTAAGTTACATTTCCAATGTTTTATATTACGTTTCTATTGTCTAAAGTCATGCAGTGTATCGAGAATATTCCATGTTTTTGCTTCTGTTCTCTGAGCTATTTTCCTGACATTTTTAGTTGTTGTCTCTTGACTTCGTGTTTTGCATTTGCTGTGGTCCCTAGTTGGGGTTTTCCTTAGCTAGCAAGCCACGTGTTTCGTACCACATGGCACTGCTGTCATAAACTTTTGGAACTTGTGCCTTCAAATGAAGTCTTTTTAGAGGGTGCGTTTTTTTTTTTACTTTTTTCTCTTTTTTTTTTGTCTTCTTCCAAGTTGGGCAATTTTACATTGCTGAGACATCTAAAAAAATATTTTTTGTTCTTTTGCAAGTGTTTCCCAGATTTTGTTTTTCGTTCAAAATTCTAAGCCTATCTTGCAATATTTTCGGGTTCCGTATTGAAGTTTTTCTGTTTTTGTGGAAGATGAAGAGTCTTTGGGTTGGGCCAGCTATGTCATAGATGTAGTACAAAATTCAAAATCTTGCTTACTATTTAAGTTTTTGAGCTTTTGTGAGCGGTTGTGGGATTTTTTTGGTGATTTTGGGAGACTTGTAACTTTCGCATTTATGACATAGCAGAAATCCAAGTTCAACTAGGTCTTTGTGGAAGTAACTGAATGTTAAGTTTTGCTGGTCCCTGATGAAGCCAAAACTCAGCATTTTCAAAGCTTTCTGCACTCATTTTTATTCCCTGGTCATTTGCTTTGTTGTTGGTTTTTTTTTTTTTTTTTAATATTTTGGCTTTAGCTGTGGTTTTTCTCCTTCTTGTAAGTATTGTTTCTGAGAATTCTTCTCTGACGCTTTTGCGCGTTTGGGTTTTGAGATTGTCTGTTATCTGCATTTTTTTTTTTTATTTATTTCTCAAAAAAAATTTCTGTTCTTTGCAGAAAAAACGACAAGGTTTGTTTTATGTTATATATATATATAAATACACACATACATCTATCTATATATTTAAAAATACACATATACATCTATATATTTAAAAATGCATATATATATATATATAGAAGACTTCAGTGTGCTAAAAAAGTTCAACACAGGTAGTGACCATAGATTGGTGAGATGTAAGATGCACCTCAACACTAAACTTGACCGTGGCAAGCTCATAAAACAAACAAAATGCATTGACATAACCAACCTTAAAAAACACTATAATACCTTCAAGTTGGAACTGAAGAACAGATTCTCTGCTTTAGAAAGTCTAACATCGGAAGAAGTGGATATTTCTAAAGTTAACAGAAGAGTAACCAAAGCTCTTATGGAAACAGCAACAAAATTAGCTGGGTCTAAGAACAAGTTGCATGTGAACAAATTATCAGGAAAAACCAAAATGTTGATGCAAAAAAGAAGAGAGATGAGGACAACTAAAAAAGATGTGACTTCTAAAGTGGAATATATAGAGCTATGCAAGACAGTACGAAAAAGTATCTCTGAAGACGTAAGGAAATTCAACTGTGAACTAGTAAGGAAAGCAATTGAAAACAACCAAAGCCTAAAGATAGCAAAGGGGCATCTCAGTAAGGGAAGAAAACAGATTATGGCACTGAGAAAAGAAGATGGTTCTGTAATAAGAAATGGAGGCGAAATTTTGACAAGAGTGAAAGATTTCTACTCCAAATTATATGAAAGGGATGATACATGTACTCCAGACATCATGAAAGGTACCAGTACCAGAGTTCTTCCAGTCCTCCCAGCAGAAGTTGCACATGCAATCAAGAACATGAAGCTGGGAAAAGCTCCAGGAGAAGATGGAATTACTGTAGACATCATACAAGAAGCAAGTGGAGAAATCGAAACAGTACTAGCCAAATTTTCACTCGATGCCTTAATGAAGAGAATACTCCTGAGGATTGGAACAACGCTACAATGGTCCTGCTACATTAAAAAGGTGGCACTTAGGATCTCAGGAACTACAGACCTATCAGCCTCCTATCAGTGGTTTATAAAATCTTCACTAAAGTTCTTTCACACCGCTTGAAGGTAACACTGGACATGGCTCAACCGAGAGAACAAGCTGGATTCAGGAGTGGCTACAGCACAATAGATCATATCCACGTACTGAGAGAATTAATTGAAAGAGCAAGGGAATATGAACTTCCATTGTGCATGGCTTTTATCGATTATGAAAAAGCCTTTGATTCGGTCAAACCATCAGCAGTTACAATGGCTCTGAAATCCTGCGGTATTGAAGATGCATACATTAATATTATTAATAACATCTATGAAAATGCAAGTGCAAAGATTCGGCTGTTTGAAAATACAACACACATAAAAATTGGAAAGGGAGTGAGACAAGGCGACACCATATCTCCGAAGCTCTTTAATGTGACATTGGAGGGTGTCTTTCAGTCGCTGAGCTGGGAAAACAAGGGGATAAAGTTTAATGGAGATTAACTATCATACCTTCGTTTTGCTGATGACGTAGTCATTTTCGCAACTACCCCATGAGAGCTGCAGAGTATGATCCAGGAACTTGCTGACAAGAGTAAAGAAGTGGGATTAAAAATGAACTTTCAGAAGACAAAAGTGATGTTTAATGCTTTTACAAGAAATGAAGATTTATCGATTGTGGAGAAAAGCTGGAGATAACAGACACGTACGTTTATCTTGGACAGCAGGTATCAAGTGAGCGTCACATTGATGAAGAAACTAATCGCCGTACAAAACTTGCCTGGAGAGCTTTTGGAAGAAACAGCATAATTTTCAAGAGCAATATGCCATTATGTCTTAAAAGGAAAGTGTTTGATCAATGCATCCTTCCAGTACAACTCAAATAAGTACGGAGAGGGGCATGCTTGGTGTAACCAGGAGAGATAAGAAGAGGAACTCGTGGATCCAAAAAATGACAAGAATGGAAGACATCATGATCAGAGTAAAATCCCTGAAATGGCAATGGGCTGGACATACTGCCAGAAGGACAAATCATCGATGGATAGCCGAAATTTTAGACTGGATTCCAAGGGACAGGAAAAGACCCAGAAGAAGACAACATGGGAGATGGGTGGATGAAATTCGAAAGTATGCGGGAGTAACATGGAGGAGACTGGCACAAGACAGACCGTTGTGGAGGAAACTTGGGGAGACCTTCGTCCAGCAGTGGATTGATAATGGTTGACAATGATGATGATGATTATATATCTCTCTCTATATATATATATCATCATCACATCATTTTCCATCATTATCAATCCACTGCTGGATGAAGTTTCTTCCACAGCGGTCTGTCTTGAGCCAATCTCCTTTGTATCATTTCCGCGTACTTTCGAATTTCATCCACCCATCTCCCGTGTGACCTTCTTTTGGATCGTTTCCTATCCCTTGGAATTCAGTCTAAAATTTCACTTGTCCATCGGTGGTCCTGTAACGTATACTCTATATTCACTTTCCTTTTGATTTTACTATCTCTGGTTATTTTATTTTACTATGTAAATTATCTTCCTACTGAACGGAATATTATTTCACCCGCTGAATGAGATCTGGCAATGAGTGTAAGTCATGACGTGGTGGTAGCTCGTATATAGGCGCGTTCATCGAGAAGTGTAGTTGCGTTGTAGTTGTGTTGTTGCGTTGGAGTTGAGGGTGGTTGGTGTTGTTGGTGGTGTGTTGTTGCGTTGTAGTTGTGTGTTGCGTTGGAGTTGAGGGTGGTTGGTGTTGTTGGTGTTGCGTTGCAGTGTGTTGTTATGTAGTAGTGATATATGAGTGCCTTAGTTGACCAGGAGTCTTCATAATAAACAAGTTGTTCTGTAAGTTCAGTCTTTCTCAATTCTTAGTTTTGTCAGACCTCTGTCTGGCTGTTAGGTTTATGACTTTGATTACTTAATATAAATAACCAGCGTTGAGACTTTGTTTAAGTTCATAATTAACGAGTAACAACACCCTTTTGGGAATTCATTATTTTGAAGCTTAGAGCATTATTCATTCATAATAATTAGCTTAGCAAAAAGATAAGCAAAGCTAATTCATTATAGTCCGTTTTCCTGGCAATATGTCCATCCAATTGTCATTTTACTCTGATCACGATGTCTTCCACTCATGTCATTTTCCTTATCCACGAGTTCCTCTTCTTATCATTCCTGGTTACACTAAACATGCATCTCTCCATGCTTTTTTCAGTTGTCTGCAGTCTTTGTATTCCTTTTTTAATTAATGTCCACGTCTATGCTCCGTGCATAAGCACTGCAAGGATGCATTGATTACACATTTTTCTTTTAGGCCATAATGGCATATTGCTATTAAAAATTGTATTGTTTCTTCCAAAAGCTATCCAACCAAGTTTTATACGCTGATTAACTTCTTCACCAATGTGACCCTCGCTTGATATCTGCTGTTCAAGGTAAATGTAGGTATCGGTTACCTCCAGAATTTCCCCATCAATTGATATATCTTTATTTCTGGTAAAAGCATTGTATATCAGCTTTGTTTTCTCAAAGTTCATTGTTAATCTCACTTCTTTACTGTTGTCAGAATTTTCCCGGATCATACTCTGCAGCTCTGAAGGGGTGTTTGCAAAATGATTACGTCATCGGCAAAACAAAGGTAAGTTAAATAATCTCCATCAATCTTTATTCCTTTATTTTCCCAGTTCAACGAGTGAATTTTGCAAGGTGGGATTAAAAGGTTTGGGATATATGATGCCACCTTGTCTCACCCCCTTTCCAATTCTCAATGGTGCTGTATGCTCATATAGCAGAACCTTCGCACGTGCATTTTCATAGATGTTATTCATAATGCTAATTTATGCATCTTCGTTGCCGCAAGATTTCAAAGCCATTGTAACTGCTGATGGTTTCACGGAATCAAAGGATTTTTCATAATCAATAAAAGTCATACATAATGGGAGTTCATATACCCTCGCTCTTTCAATTAGTTCTCTCAGTACATGAATATGATCTATAGTGCTGTAGCAACTACTGAATTTGGCTTGTTCCCTCGTTTGATGCATGCCCGATGTTTTCTTCAAGCGATATAGAAGAACCTTAGAGAATATTTTACAAGGAAGAGTCACACGAGCGTCGGTACCGCGGGGGCAGAGGTGGCGGTTGCCCCTACACCCATTTGCGTGCGGGGGCAAAACATAACATTTGCCCCCCTCAGTTTTCTTTCTTTCCGAATTGCATATTTTCGTGATTGGAAATCTCAAACATTCGGGTTTTTTTTGTAAGTTCATTTTGATTGAAATTGAGTATTGCTCTTCATTTTTTACCATGAACTATCTAGAAATCAGATTTTTTAATGCAACTCCTGAGGCCCGAAGAAATGCCCCATTAAACAGTCAGTGGGCTGATTCCCATTTGAAGACCAGCAACGTTTTGTATCTCATTAAGTGTAAAAAATTAGTCTTTCTCTAAAAAAATGAGTAAAACTAAATAGGGAAATGGAAGCAGGGTGAGGAATAAGATATATTAATAGGTTCCTTCAGTGTTTAATTATAGTGTCTACAGCTACAATTCCTACGGAACCAATCCGGAAGTATCAAAGTCTATAGTTCAAGGCCGTTTAGGTGTGCAGTTAGTTTAGATTGAGAAACTACACTGGTGTGCAAAAATTAAGGACGAAGAGGAGAAATTAGCATAACACCGGAACGAGCAGGCAGAACGGACCGAAATACCACTCAGAAGATAGACTAGGGTCCGGTACGGTAGGGCATGCTCATATATGCAGCATGATGACATTGAGAGGGGGGTCGGAAAGGTATAAAGCACACGGGCGGTGTACGCTAAGCAATTCGGTGAAAGCTATTGCACGGTGTACATCGGTTTGAACGACGTCGAGTTGCTGCCACCGTGTGATATGGCCAACAGGCAATCCAGTAGACGACATCTGGATGACTTTACCCGAGGTCGCGTCATTGGAAAGTTGGAAGAAGGTCGAAGTGTGACTAGTGTGGCCGAGGAGTTCGGGATCGCTCACAGCATCGTTTCACGAGCTTGGAGAGCATTTCAAACGACAGGAACAGCTGCCCGAGAATTTAGCAGTAGTCGTCCACGAGCAACCACTGCGGCGGACAACCGGTATATTGTCCTACAGGCGAGAAGAGACAGACGGCAGACAGCGGAAGAAATCGCAAGGCCCATGCAACATACAACTGGACGTCCGTTATCGCGTTTTACCATTGCCAGGATGCTACACATAGGTGGTCTATTTTCACGACGACCAGTACGGTGTGTGCAATTAACGCCTGCTCATCGGAGACGGCGGTTTCTGTGGTGCCGGGAGCACAAGAACTGGACATGTCAGCAATGGGGTCGAATTCTCTTTACGGATGAGAGCCGATTTAGTCTGACGAGCGATTCTGGACCTATACACATCTGGAGATAGCGGGGAATTCGCAATCACACCTCCAACATCACCGAAAGGTACCGGTTTGGAGGGGGCGGAGTTCCCGTTTGAGGCGGTATCATGCTTGGTAGCCGTACCGACCTCCACATCTTCCAAGGAGGTTCAGTCACTGGTGTACGCTATTGTACCGAGGTTATCCTGCCTCACGTGCGTCTGTTTAGCGGTGCTGTGGGTGACAAAGCTACTGAACCTCCTTGGAAGATGTGGAGGTCACATCTTTCAAAGAGGTTGAGTGAATGAACCTCCTTGGAAGATGTGGACGTTCTCTTCATGAACGACAACGCTACACCTCATCGTACAGTGGCTGTCGCAGAGCTGTTGGAGAGTGAAGATATTCAACGCATGGATTGGCCCGCAAGGTCCCCGGTCCTAAATCTAATCGAACACGTGTGGGACCTTCTCGGGAGACGCTTGGCAGCACGTCACCAGCCGCCAGCAAAGATTCCGCAGCTGCGATTGGCGCTACAAGAGGAATGGGCCGCGATGCCTCAACAGCTCCTTGACAACCTCGACCTCAGCATGGACAGACGTTGCAAATCCTGCAACGCAGTCAGGGGTGATCATATCCCCTACTAAAGACTGAATTTTTCTTGACAGCAGCCTGTCATATGGATGTTTCTGTCTTCTGTCCAGCTGTGCTCAAAGCTACTTTTTCAATAATGCCTTTGTATCCCTTGTTTGGACGGTTTTGCTCAATTGTCCCATATTCTTATATCTTGGGGATCTTATGGTATGATTTGAGTCGATGTGGAGCACTTCTGCAAGACGTTACATTCGAAAAACCGTCTCAGTTAGCACGTTTTCTTTTACAGTAGTACGATAAATTTTATGAAATGATAAAATACTTTTTTCTCCGATATCTTGCATCCGCTGTCAAAAAAGAGTTCCGATGCCACTGAAGTGTCAAATGAAAACCTTAAATGATTGTTTTCTCTAAATTTATTGAACAAAAGTGGTACACACCTAAATCATTTTTTAATGTAATCTGCATTTTGTGCTATACCAGTCCTCTAACGTTTACATAGTGCACATATTCCTGTAGAAAAAATAATTTCGATCGCGTGTGCAACCACTCATGCACCACCTGCTGCAGCTCTTCATCGACCTGAAAGTCTTTCCTTCCATCGCATTTCTGAATGGACTAAAGATGTGGTAATCGCTTGGGAGGAGGTCTGATGAATACGGTGGATATGGAAGACGCTCGAAGTGCTGGTCTTGTATGGTTGCAACCGTTGCATGGGCAGTATGAGGCCGAACGTTCTCGTGCTGCAAGGACACCAGTACTCAGAAGTCCACGTCGCGTCGTTTGGATTTAATGGCACATCGAAGATGATTTCTGATAAGATTTGCATACCTGTCACGATTTACAGTGACAGGCCCCGGGGAAAAGCATGTGAACGGGCCCCTCTTCCGTCTTGAATGTCAATAGGCCCTTTCTATGAAAACAAAATTAGTTTGTGCTATCAAAACAAATGAAAAAAGTGTATAACGAAGGTTTCCACTTTACTGTGGTATATGAACAGCATGAAATATAAATAAAAGCATTGAGATATACATTTTTGTGCATTTATGATCACGCAGCAAATAATCTAGAAAAGCTATTGGATGACGATTTTTTTTTAAGTTTTATACATACTTCCGTCCTAAAGTTTCTGTCTCAGATACGAAGTTTTACAATTTTACAGCCTTAGCCTCTGATTAATATGCAGTAAGCTAAACTTAATTGATAAGAATACATGGTGTTGGCTCCCTCTTAAGCTCCAATTCTGAGCATCGGCACACGGTTTGAAGGGACTACAAAACAAATAAATAAAAAATCAATGCTTATCGGTAGAAGATCAGTTTAGAAAAACCTTTCGTTGCAAAAAAAGCAAAGACAAAATTCGAAAGTAATAAAAACACCTCTCTGTAGAGAAAACGAAATCAGTTCTGCAATAAGCATTATCCATGCTTACCCCTTTCTCTCTCCCGCACAAAGAAATTTTCACTTAGTTTGATTTTTGCACAAAAGAAATTTCACTTGCTCACAACATCTCAACCTATAGAATTTAAAGAGAATATTGATAAAAATTAAAAACGAACAGCTATTTACCTGCTTATTGCAAAACATTTTTAAGAATCATTAAAATATGTCTACAGAATAAACATCCACACAAAAATAGTCTCGGAAGGAATGCACAAATCTGGAAAATATGTGAAAACGACCATGGTAATTCTACATGAATAATATTGCTTAGCTTTGATTCTCGTCCTAGTTTACTGGGTGCAATGCAACTTTAGTTTTGGGGACGTAAATCACTTACAGTTTCTATTTATTCCTTTTTCATACCTTCTGAATAACTGTACTTGTTAATAAAATATTGCAAAGAAGAAAGATGGACTTACGATGGTCTACTCTTGCTGGAAAAACATGTACTACTCTCACACTCGCACAAAGATTTCCCTATAGTACTATTTTTCGAAGCCAAGAGGTTTACATTTAGCATAAACCTCCTCACGACACATCTTTGAAAATAATTAACTACCAGGAAGTGTTTTTAATAGCTGCTTAGCATTTCATGATCCCTTAACCAGTGGAGATCAGTGTTTTACTATTCAGCGCGATTACGACACCACCTTCACTTTTTTTAAATAATATTCTTCCAAATTTTGTTTTTTCTTAAAAAATAAAGGCATTTCTCTCTTCTCTGGCCCTTGAAAAAAGTAAAGGCATTTCTCTCTTCTCAAGTCCTGTGTCCGTGTGGTAGAGAATTATTGGCACGACTGTTCCTACTGATTCACATCGGGAAATTGAGTTATCCATCATTCGCCCTCCTGTGGCATCCCTAAATTTTTCTTTCTTTAAAATTAAAAGTGCAATACGTGAATAAATGAAGTATTTATATAATGAAATACAAAGATCGTTTTCATAAACTACCGATCAGAGAATTTTCAGCAACGTATATTTTCCAGGAGGGCTTGCTTGCCTTCCAGGGGGCTCAGTCCCCTCTAGCCCTCTGCTAGCTACGTGCATTGCGATCTACTGACGTTCGCCAGGGTGTTGCCATTTCTGCATTGTTTACAAATTCTCACAGGTGGGAGGGGCAATAATCTTTAAGAAAACTGCACTTGGCTACAACCTGTTTCCAATGTTCATCTTCATAGATTTGTACAGTCGAAAATTTAGATAAAAGTCTTCCAGTTTAAAACACATTTTGTTGTTCATAATTCAAATTGTCACTTGACCTGCCTCGCTGAAGCGCGGGCCACGTGGTAGTCCGGGCACCGGGAATTTGTCCTCTTCCCCCTATGATTGGGGACTGATGGCGCCACTCCTTTCTCACTATCTTGGTTTTTGGCTGATGATAGTCACCCCAGGTTTCATCTCCAGTAGCAATTGTCTGTAGGAAACCATCCCCTTCTGCTTCAAAGCGCCGCAAAGTTCTTGACAAGCATCAACACGTCGTTGTTTCGATTCTGAAGTCAGTTAGCGTGGCACCCACCTTGTAGACACTTTGTTGTACTGCAGCACATCATAGATGATGTGGTGGTGTGTGTGTGTGTGTGTGTGTGTGTGTGTGTGTCATTGTCAACCATTGTAAATCCACTGCTGGATGAAGGTCTCCTCAAGTCTCTTTCACAACGGTCTGTCTTGAGCCAGTCTCCTCCATATCACTCCTGCATGCTTTAGAATTTCATACACCCATCTCCCACGCGGTCTTCTTCTGCGTTTTTTTCTGTCCCAAGGTATCCACTCTAATTATTCGATTAGACATCGGTGATCCGTCCTTCTGGCAATATATTCAGATCATTGCTATTTCAGGGATTTTACTGTGTATATACACTGAAGAGCAATTGAATTAGAGATACCTGTCTAGTAACGTGTAGCACCACCTTTCGCTCTGGTGACGGCGGCGATTCGTCTCGGCATGCAATCGACAAGACACCGGAAGTATTGGGAAGCCTTACGGATCCACGACCCTTGAACAAGCTCCCACAGTTCACCAAGATTTGATGGAGGGGGCTAAGAGCCTCGAACATCTCTCTCGATGGCATCCCAGATGTGCTCGATGAGATTGAGGTCAGGTGACCTAGCTGGCCAAGGAAGCGAGGTCACGTCGGTGGAGTGCTCATGCAACCATTCGGATACAATTAGGGAGCTGCATTGTCTTGTTGCAGGATGAGGTCCCCAGTGGGATGTTGAAGACGCACAAAGAGGAGCAAATGGTCGTCCAGAATATCCCGATTATAACGAAGTAAATTTCTCCGTCATTTTTATCCGCGCCAGGATTCGAACCCGGGTTCCCTCATTCCGGAATAAGTTGCTCTACCAATTGAGCTACGCGGACGTTTTATTCTGATTCCTGTCTGCCTTTATGTCGTGTGCGTCCTTCGGGCAGGTACGTCACACCTCCTGGTACGTTACATCATCTCCCCTTATTTTTTTTTATTTATTTATTTTTTTTTTTTGGCGAAGTGCTGGAGAAGGGATTCTCTTATTTTTCCTATCTCGCGGTGTGGAAATAACATCACACCAATGCGAGATTTTGAACGGTCGGGTCATCCGGATAGTTCGGGCGCCATTATAACGAAGTAAATTTCTCCGTCATTTTTATCCGCGCCAGGATTCGAACCCGGGTCCCCTCATTCCGGAATAAGTTGCTCTACCAATTGAGCTACGCGGACGTTGTATTCTGATTCCTATCTGCCTTTATGTCGTGTGCGTCCTTCGGGCAGGTACGTCACACCTCCTGGTACGTTACATCATCTCCCCTTATTTTTTTTTATTTATTTTTTTTTTTTTTGGCGAAGTGCTGGAGAAGGGATTCTCTTATTTTTCCTATCTCGCGGTGTGGAAATAACATCACACCAATGCGAGATTTTGAACGGTCGGGTCATCCGGATAGTTCGGGCGCCATTATAACGAAGTAAATTTCTCCGTCATTTTTATCCGCGCCAGGATTCGAACCCGGGTCCCCTCATTCCGGAATAAGTTGCTCTACCAATTGAGCTACGCGGACGTTGTATTCTGATTCCTATCTGCCTTTATGTCGTGTGCGTCCTTCGGGCAGGTACGTCACACTACCTGGTACGTTACACGGTAACGTTGACCTATGAGGGACGATGTCACACGTACCAGGGGTCCCATTTCAGTCCACGTAAACAGTCCCCAGATGAGAATGCAACCCCCACCAGCTTGAAGAGTACCCTGCTGGCAAGAAGGATCCATCGCTTCATGTGGTTTGAGCAGTACTCGTATCCTGCCAACCGCATGTACCAACGTGAATCTCGACTCATCAGTAAAGGCAACATTTTTTCCCATGTCTAAGGTCCAGTGGCGATGTTCCCGCGCCCATGCTAATCTTTGCACCCTTTGATGTGCGGTCAGTAGCGGTACCCTCGTGGGACGATGGCTTCTGTACTAAATGGCGAGGAGATGGTTCTGGATGGTGTGGCTGCTTACACGTTTTTGTGCAGCAGCGTTAAATTGCCGAGTGATTTCTTGCACTGTTGCCCGTCTATCCTCTGTTACAATGCGAGCTAGCCGACGATGACCCCGCTCATCCACACGCTGTTGTCCACGGCAGTTAGCCCTTGCAGGGATGGCTTTGCCGGATTCGATGTACTCACGGTGCACACGTGACCCAGTGGCTCGTAAAAATCCCAGTGCCTGCACGACTTCCGAGATGGAGTGATCCATTCGTCGGGCCCCGATAATTTGCCCACGAGCAAATGCGCTTAGATCCTTCGTCTTGCCAATACTGTGTCCGACTCTTACTGATTCCCGTTGCATCACTCCCTATATTGTCGGGTCGCTGCATACGTCATGTCGTTTCCGTTTACAGGGCTGCCCACAGCGCCACATTTGCATAATGCCAGCTGTCTCTAATTCAATTGCTCTTCAGTGTATATGCACCTCTGTAGGAAAGCGTTTCCGGCCCGTGTTTGTATGGACCTTTTCATCAGAATCTGTGGTAGAACAAGTTCCCAATGTTAGGCCAAAATGTTTTGAAACACTCGTGCCATTTTTTAACTTTTGACTTTTAAGGTACCTAATTTATTCTTAGAAAATAAGTTCTGGTGGGCTGTAGGAGAAACTATCACTCCACTATTTCACGGTTCCTAATTTCAGAGCCCTAATTCGTCTTATTTACATGGTCTGGAAAACGTATCCGGTACATACATATTAACACCTTTCGTTTTGAACAAATGCAAATATATAGCCGTGCGCATGTTTTAAAATGAACTTTTTTCCCACATGCTCATGTATGTGTTTTATAAAGAACGTGTATATTTGTTTTTGCAGTACATTGTTTTTTCTGATTACTAATGCATTTTTGCTTTACTACTTTCTCTTGAATTTTGACGATCTGCATTGTTATGCTGATAACTGACTTATTTACGTCGTTTTGGCAATCATAAACTCTCAGAATTTCCAGGCCCAGTTAGAGTAATTTCATTTATGTGTTGTCGTAGAAAGCATCGTTTGAAGACAACAAAATTTTATATCTTTTATAAGAAAATAAATTATTATTATTGCTGGAATCAAATAAAATACTGGAGAAATGCGTATGTGATTGAACACTGATGGCAAATCATAAAAGAAAATTTTGCTCGCAGAGACGAATCTTTTTCTAGTCGAAACAGAGGGAATAAAAATTTCGAACTGATTTGGGAGGAAAACTTTCATATAGAGTTTTGTTCGATTTTTGATGTCTCTTTATGAATTTGATTAGTTGTTGTTACCGCGGAAGAGCAAACGTTGTGCTGATCCAAATAAACAGGAAAAAATGTCCAACATCAGCGACAAAAACAGCAGAAATTCTCGCGATTTCGGAAGTAACTTAATAATCATTTGCTGCGACAGCGCGCTTTGCCTTAGGAGCAAAAATGAAAACAGTATGAGAAGGATTTGCGTTCGTTTGTTTCTTCTTCACCTAATGAAATTTATATATATATACACACACACACATATATATATATATGTTATTTTTTCTTTCATCGACATGGGCAGGGGGAGGGACGGTAATTTCCAGATAGGTAGGCAACGGCATGCAGCACTAGAGATTCCGTAATGACGGGTTTTACAGGGCACTGAGCAGAATGTTTCTTCAAAGTGATGTAATACGCATGCGCCTGTTGTGGTGTCTGCTTTGGAGTTTCGGAAACTGGCAGCAGGCAAACAGTGCGTCGATTCGGTTGTCCATAGCAACTGCAGAAATGTTTGCAGAATCCTCAGCTGAATGAAGATCTCACTCTCATGCTTACACATGCATTGTTTTTAACGAGCATGTTCCTGCTTTTTATTTTTTATTTTTTGATTATCTTCTATTCCCCCAAAACCGTATCGCAAATACTCCCATTACCAGTCATCTGTCCCTAATTGGGAAATTTTGTTCCACATTATTTAATGAGACATTAGAATGATCTGAAGTCACCCACCAGTCATGCCACTGAACATGAACAATAACGTTAAATTCTTTGAAATTAAATCATTTCCATCACACACGGGGAATCGCTACTTCGTGTTTGGGTACTTTGTGAAATAAACCTTATCCTAATGAGTTTTTAATGAAGCAAAATGATATTTTCGTCAAACTGTACTGTTAATAACACAAATGGTACTATCTGCAAAACGTATAAGGTTACTGATAGCTAACACCAAGGTTAACGTCGCTGTTTATTGCGTACATATTAAAGATACATCAGTATGCAGAAGTGAGAAGTATATTTGGCAATTTCTTCTGAAATCAATGGAGTACAGATTGAAGATGATGTTCAAAAAGATACATTAAATGAATAGATGAAAAGTTCTCGTTTTAAGTTAAAAGACGCGCATACGCGTACACGTTCATACGAAAGATCATTATTATCACTGCTTTCTCTACGAGTGGACGTGTACCACGGCATGCACCAATGATGGTACAGACCTGCGTGGGATATGCGTGAACAGTTCAAGGTTGACCTGGAATTTTTATTGTAACTTTCTATGTTCTCTACCGATTGCGACAGAATCCTGATGGTGAATACGCGTGAGCTTCCCTTCACGTCAGTAGTAGTGTCGTTCGTGCGAGGTGCACTGTGGGAAGCCAGGAGTCACATAGAAGCGTCAGTGATTATGATCCTCACCTCCACGCCAGTAATTGTTCCGTTTATGCAAGGTACACTGTGGGAAGCCTGGAGACATGTGGAAGCGTCAATGAGTGTGAGCCTCCTCTTCACACAGGAGTGGTTTTGCTCATGTGACATGCACTGTGAGAAGCATGGAGTCTGTGAAGTGTCAGTGAGTGTGAGCCTCCTCTTCACACAAGAGTGGTTTTGCTCATGTGACATGCACTGTGAGAAGCATGGAGTCTGTGAAGTGTCAGTGAGTGTGAGCCTCCCCTTCACGCCAGTAGTTGTTTCGTCCATGCAAGGTGCACTGTGGGAAGCTTGGAGCCTTTAAAAGTGCCTGTGAGTGTGTAACAGCATTCAATTTCTTGTGAAAGAAATGATAAAACTCGCTGAAATTTTGCTAAGACTGAAAGTGCAGTATGTTGATAAAACGCTGTCAAAAGCAGGCGTCTACGATTGTTTCAACAAGTTTTCCCAAGCCCGAGAAGTTGTAGCAAGTGAAATGCATTGACATATGTTGGCTAACGCTCTGACCGAAGTGAACATCGATCGTGTGCATCGGCTTATTTTGGAAAACGAGAGGGTAAGGGTAATTGACATAGCTGCAATACTCAACGTCCGTGTTGGTAGTGTAGGAAAAATCATTCATGAGCACGTGCTGTTCAGAAAAGTGTGTGTGTACACGTAGGGTAAAAACGCTCTGACATTTGATCAGAAGTCGTTTCGTGTTGCCATCTGTATAAAGCTTTATTTCTGCAGCATATCATGAAAGGTAACGAGACGAGTTAATTATTGTACTCCAGAAGCCAAGCGAGCCTGCTGTTCATGAGACAACAAGGGTTTCCCACGCCGAAAAAATTCAAGGCAGTGACGTCTGCAGGAATGCTAATTGTATATTCTGAGAAGCAAACGGGAAACTGCTGCTGTATTTTCTTGCTCGGTGAACAACAAGCGATACACAGTATTATGCTACCCAGTGGTGATGTCAGAAATTCAGAACTAAGGAGCGACTATTAGGGGGCTAAGTATCGTACGAGAGGGGCACAGATTTTAAAGTACTTGGCAGAAATTTTGCATAAAAATTCGTAGATTTTGCTCGACGCTGATGATGTTATTCCCAGTACAAACAAAAGACATTTTCCGGTATGTATTGTACGTAATATTTGTTCAATGTATGTAGAATTGAGAACCATGCCTTTAACAAGTTAACATTTTGCAGTTTTAGCTAACTTACGTCATTTCTTTTTAATATTTGCTGTCATAACATAAAGCTGTTTATGAATTTTAGTTTGTAACTTAACAAGGAATCTTTCTCTCTCTCTCTCTCTCTCTCTCTTTCTCTCGTTCTCTCTCTCTCTCTCTCTCTCTCTCTCTTCCTTTCTCTCTTTATCTCTCTCTCTCTTCCTTTCTCTCTCTCTCTTTCTCTCTCTCTCTCTCTTCCTTTCTCTCTCTCTCTTTCTCTCTCTCTCTTCCTTTCTCTCTCTCTCTTTCTCTCTCTCTCTTCCTTTCTCTCTCTCTCTTTCTCTCTCTCTCTCTTCCTTTCTCTCTCTCTCTTTCTCTCTGTCTTTCAGAGAAAGAGGGAGAATGGTATTTTCTACTACTTTCTCAGGTATTCACTCAGAGGGCTCCCTCTGAGTGAATTAACGGAACATTAAATGTTTTGATTGCTTAAATATATTTTTTGACAAGGGGGATAAAGGTTGGGCTCAAGGAAAAGTTTTGTGGGCTGAAACCCTCTCCAGCGTCACTTCCGATGCTACCTCTCGTAAAAGAAAGTATCTACCCGCCACTCGTAAGAAAATTATGGCAACAGGTCATCCTATTGCATGACAATGATGGGGACACTCGGCTAACGTGAAAATAACTGTGGTGGGAAATACTCAGACATCCTTCTTACAGTTCTGAGTTCTCCAAGTGTCCTTTACCTTTGGAAATGTTTTAATCTCCTCAAGCATGTTTTAACCGCTTCTCGTTGTACAATACGTTACCAAATTGAAATGACATAAGTTTAGCAAACAAATCGAAAATTTTAATCGCTTTCTTTACATATACATTTATTTTACAAGGAAGATTTGTGGCAAACAGCGTTTTCTTTTTTAGCAATTTTTTGGATGTATGAAATATGTAAACACTTAAGCCACTAGTAACTATACACATCAGTCTGTCCTGTGGGTTCTATGGATTCCATGGATTCTTATATATGAATTCCATGTCACTGCACCTGTTAGTCAGACTGAAAAAGGCCTATTTCCTTAGTGTAGCTTGAAATATTAAAACTAAGGTCGATAAGTTTTCGAATTCTTCTGATGCACGACCTTGCCGCTAGGGGGTGGTAAATGCACATGGCTTTTTACCACGCTATACATACCTTTTTTCAGTCTAGCTCATTGATACTAAATATCGGATTGAAAAATCAATTTTTGTTGGATTCCTTTATAGTGGCTGCGAAAAATAACCAATTTTGTGTTCTTTATTACCCTCCAAATGGACGATCTTCATACTTGGAAGGAGTTGGTTTATAACCAGTTTCTCTTCTTTTCTTTTTTTTTTTTTTTATCCTCAAAAAATCCGATTTGAAATAAATGTTATCCTCAAAAAATCCGATTTGAAATAAAATATCAGATAAATTATACTACGCGGAATATTTTTGTATATATTTTCCATTTTTCATAACGTACAATTCCACCACTTGGAACCATAACGTTTTCTGCCTCAAGGGACTATTTCGAAAAGTTTACTTCTTGAAATTTTCAATAGAAAAATTCTTTTTGACGGATACCAATACCCATGAAGAGCAATTCCTTCTAGCACACTAATATACACTTTTTACCCGGAAATCAGGCATCCTCCCTCTTGTTCCTGTCATTGATTTGAAATGTTTACGCAATGGACCAAGCTTTGCCGAAGTACCTTACTGAGATGAAAAAAGAGGGAAACTTAGAAAGTAAAATGATCAGCACCAATTACTCTTCATTATATTTGTATATCTTTCTCTTTAGCATTGATATTGCCAGACCTACTCTTTATTCTGTATGTATATCTTTTTTCTTTAGCCTTGATACTGACAGACCTGTAATTATGTACATTGTACATCGAGCTCAAAGAGAGTTCGACAGAAGAGTTTTCGAAATTCTCTTGTCTTGTTAAGAATAGGCTTTACTTCCACTTGGGGCCATACTCCTTGTGGAACCCTATGAATAGAGTGAGGAGAGACCTACCTCTCAAATAAATGGCCAGAAAGAAAACATCTGCTTTTATGTAGCAAGAACGACACCTAGGCTTAACCACATTGGCCCAGACAATAGTTTCAGATACGCCTCGGTTACTCTGGCCGTGACCGTGACGACATATTATCAGTCTACTTCGTAATTCGCAAACGCAACATAACTGTGACATTACTTATTTACTTCAATGGTATTTCAAACCGATCTCGATATGTTATACACCCGCTGAAGCAAGCTCAGACAGATATATCAAAGCCAGAGTAGATTCAGTTTGAGTGGTTAATCCAGGTGGACCCGTGCAAAGTGCCTCCAGGGCAAGTTTCACAAGTAACCATCCTACGCCCAGGAGGTCTGTGGAAAATCCCGGAAAAGCCGCAGACTGGATGGCGGGAAGGTCGGGGTACAAACCTTCACTGTGGCACTTACTTATCAAAACATGGATTGGTTTCATTCAGCTTGCTACCACCCTTATTATTATTTTTTACAGCCTTAACTTATTTTACATTATCGGAAAAAGAAAATACCATAACCAAGCTGCTACCCCCCCCCCGTATGGTAATAGGAATTAAATCAGTGTTACCTTTGACGGTCCCTTATCACATTGAGCACAACTTCTTCTTATAATAAGGTTTGAATGTTACTGAACAGATGCTTTCTTTAACAAAATTATAGTAAGATACAGTCGGAGTTCGAAAGAGAAGACATATAAAACTGAACTTGAAGTAATAAATTACCTTGAGGCAGCGGATCGATTTAAATCCTTTATTCAAGATGTTTCCTTATCACCAGACAACTTCAAAAACATCGTTAACACCGATTAGGCTCATGCGGGACGTGATGCAATTCCCTAAATGGTTAAGAATGAATGTTGTTGGAGAGGATTTTGTTTAGGAAAGCAGTGCAAATGTTCTAGCTTCCTACTTCTAAGGACTGTTTTTCAAACACTCCTCAGAAGTAGGAAGCTAGAACATTTGAGCTAGGGTGTTTGAACCTCCACACATTTGGTTGGAAGGTCAGCTACCCTAACCATATGGCTTACCACAGCCTTATAATCTATCTGATCTAACGTATCCGGACACTTGGCTGTCTACAAACTCCCTGTAATGGGGAAGGAATTAATATCGAGTTACACCAACGTTTGCTTCTATCACAGCCACCAATCTGACTTTCCATTAGATTCCGGTACTTTGCTACGGGAATTGTCTTCCATTCTGCTACGAAAGCAGGTCAGCCACAGATGTCCGGAGGTTCAATCTGCCTAGCAGTCGCCGTTCTAGTTGATCCCGAAAGGTTGAGATCCGTGTCTGTGTAGGTCAATCAAGCTCTTCTTCACCAATCTCATCAAACTATTCCTGCACGGATCTCGCTTTGTTGACAGAGGCATTGTGATATTTGTTAAGCAAAGAGCCTTACCCGAATTGTGGCCGTAATGTTAGCAGCACAAAATTCTTGAGTATGATTATAAACCGCACAGATTAAGGTTTCCGGGAACTGGAACTAGGCAGCCCAATTCAAAGCATGAAAATCAGCACCAGAGCAAGGTGCGCCCTCCACCAAATTTCACAGTTGTCACAATGCAGTCGGACAGATAACGTGCACCTGGCATTCTCTACACCCAGACTCATTCGTCGGACTACCAGAAGACGAAGCGGGATTCATGACCCTAGATAACGCGTTTCCACAGCTATAGAGTCCACTGACGCCGAGCTTTACACCACCTAAACTGACAGACGCTTGGCTTTGACCTTGCACTGAGCACTGCCGTATAGCACATTATACTATTGGGTGTGGCTTCTCGGCCATGGAATTTCATTTCCTTCAGCTCGCGACGAACCGCTATGGTGCTGGCGTTATTTTCAAAAACATTTTGGAACTCGGCGGTGAGTGTTGCAACCGAAGACAGGCGATATTGTCGCGCCACGTGCTTTAGCACTCGGGGTCCCGGTCTGTCACTTTACGTGGTCACGATTGCGCTGTTGTTGCTCCTAGGCCTTTCCACTTCAGAATAACATCAGTTACCGTTGATCGGGGCAACTGCAACAGTGCAGAAATTTTCCAAATTGACATGTTGCTAAGATGGCATCCTCTGACCGTGCCACGTCGAAAGTCACTGAGCACTGCCGTATAGCACATTATACTATTCATGCTTGTCGACGATGTTTTCCAGGCCGCATGTGTCATTTCATATCTGTCTGAGCCACGGTTGTGAGTTATATGGCCAAACCCACTACTCAGAAGAGGTGCCCTGAAACTTTCGATTATATAGTGTACCTCAAAGATGAAACAGTCCTGTTTCTATATTAGATCTAATCGTGACATTACTGACTGCTAGGCAAAGCTAAAAGAACAGAAAAAAATTCGTCGAATTTCACATGTGGCGTTCAGAACAGAAACCTGAGAAAAAGAAACAGAAACATAAATAAAAGTAAAAGACAACTCATCTGGGAGGTTAAAAAAGAGGTATTTGTGATACAAATGTGAAAGTTTCTCTTATGGATTTCTCTTTGTACTTATGGCTTAGGAAAAACTATTTTCCAAATAACTTGAATATTTTGTATAAGAGTAGGAATCTGAACGGGATTTAATTATTAATTAAATTGCAAGTTATTAGAAATAAAAGCTTGAATATCCACTGAATTAATTTTTTCCAATAAAATCTGGATGAAATGTTAACTCTGGGAATCGAAATCATTTGAAGAAACATTACAAAGAGGAGAGTAAATTAGAACATAATTTATTCCCTAAAAGTTAACAGTTTCAATTTTATCATTAGCCGGACTGTGGCAATTGCAAAATGTTTACCAACCAATGAGTAGCCTCTACTAAATAAAATGACAGTTGGACGAAACGTTCTATATCATTTATCGTACCATTTTACAAATGGTCTTTGGACTGATTGTACCATTGGACTATTGGGCTTTGGACCAGTTGTACCAGAAGACAAATGCGGACTGGACAGATCGTCCCATTGGATCAATTGGCATTGTATTAATCTGCCTTAGATCAGCGGATATTGGACGAATTGTCGGGAATCGAAAGGGACTATCATGCTTCCTGCTAAAAAGCAGCTCACCAAATTACGACCACCCCTTTGCAAAGTGAGTAACATCGGGCGCTAGTTGAACGAGGGGAAAGGAATGTTCTGTAGGCTAAATGAGTGTGTAAAAGAGATTGGTAGTTCAGTAGAGATTAAAGTTACAGATTTGATGGGCAAAATCAAAGACTTATTTATATTGAAGTTTACAAAAACCCAAATCATATTCGCACGAAGGCTTGGTGCATCCATTTTGTAAATGGCGACATTTGTGAGTTGTTCAAGAGCCTCCGACACTAAAGCATATAAGGAGTGGTGAATAGTACAGGACGGCGGTATGGCGTAGTGGCGGGTAACCGTAACGGCGGCCAGTCAAGTCAAGTAACCGTGAGATGTCAACTCAAGTCACATGTTGGGGAAGGCAGTTAGTCTAGTGACGTCATAGGTTGGGAATAGATGAACGTACCCATGAGTAGTTGGGGAAGGCAGCTAGTCTAGTGACATCATAGGTAGGGGAAGGCAGCGCGCCTGTGTGACGTCATACAAATTACGTGTAGGGGATGGCAACGAGCCTGAGTGACGTCATAGGTTTGTCTCAGATGATCGTACTTGCAAGGGAAGGCAGCGAGTCTGATGTAGTAAGAATGGTCACGTGATTAGGGACCCCGTGGAACATACCCCACAAGTTTCGGAGCGAGATTATCTTCGTGACGTCACAGCCAGGAAACCGGAAGGTCGTATGTCCTTGGGTTCGAGATTAATCCAGTGACGTCTAGGACGAGGATCACGGAACCGTTCCCCAGTAAGTAGCAGCACGTGTTCAGAGGAATATTCCTGGAAAGAAACATTTCCTCCGGTGGCAACAGGTGATATCAAGCGTTACCGCTATAGATGTACCGTGGTTAAGGCTCGTGGTGGCATACGTATCAGGTGCAGCAGTGTGCGTGTTTGTGCTTGAATGCTTAACGTTCCGAGCGTTTCGTCGAGTGCAAGGGCCTCATTCTTGTTGTGCTGGTGAGTGTATCGGGTGTGTCTATCCTTTTTGGTCCCATGATGAAGCGTAGTATCGATGGTAGTTTTGCACAGGTGGAATCTCGTGAAGAACCAGTAACTTCTAGGGAAGACCATTCGAAAGGTTTCACGGTGGATAATATACCAAGCCATCACTACCACCTTGGTGACGACGTGTTTGCTGTTATCAGTGATTTTAGAGATCGTGTAAAAGTACACTTACGGATCTATAAGTGTGTGAACCATCATTTTTTCCCAACTACTCGTGGACTGGTGATGACGCCATTTTTGTGGGAAGAATTTGTTGAAGCGACAACGTTCGCGGACCCGTTCGACTCCGACTTAACTCAATGCATAGCAAAGAAACTGTTTCTGACAACACATAAAAAAAACGACATGAATTATCTACATATTCAAGTCATTAGTGTGATAAACGTATTCCTATCTGCATATCAAAACCGGATATCTCTGACTGTGAACCAGTGGCAAAAACTGAATGAACGTACCGATGCCACTAGGACCAGCATTCATCAGTTTAATATTTGGGGAATGTTTTTAAAAAATCGTGTGCTCCGAAACTGAGAAGCACAGTATGTGGGTTCGTAATGACGGCATCGTAGACGGTGAATCTGTGTTAAAAAAGACATTTTTACAAGAGATAAAAGAGAACATTGCTTCAACAATTAATGACCTCATTGACTGTCTTATGTGTAAAGTTGAAGACCGCTATGGATTTGGACACGCATGTGAATTTTCAACGCGAAGAGGAAAAGTGCGTGCACTGTTTAATAAGACTGTGGCTAAGATGGATGTAAATTGGATTGGTCGTGAGTTTGTGAATGATGCATTTTTCATGCCATAAAACACTTATGTAGATTTCTTTAATGAGTTGAATATTTGTGATGTATTGGAGAACGCTAAAAATCTGTACATTTTGGAAGACCCGATGTCTCAATAAAATAACATGTAAGTACTTCTTGTATGTCATTTCTGTTATTTCTGTCTTACGTATAACATGAATGTTCGTGTTTCCGTTGAAACTATCCAAATTAATTGCTGCAATGGTGAATCATCTCCTGCAACAAGAGTATCTGGATCCCGAAAATCCTGGAAGTTTCGGTGGTGTAAATGTTTTATTCCGTGCTGTAAACGGGAAAATAAAGAAAAAAGACATCGAACATTGGCTGAGGGGGAAATGCATACACTCTGCATAAACCAGCGAGACGCCATTTCCCAAGAAATCGAGTCATTGTGCGGGGGATTGACGAACAATGGCAGGCCGATATAGTGGATTTGTCGAATTTGAGAGAATATAATCTCGGTTACAGATATTTATTAACATGTATCGATATATTTTCAATGTATGCTTGGGTTCAGCCTATAAACCAAAAGACGGGGTCAATCATGGTTAAAGTGTTTAAGAAAATATTCGAAGAACGCAAACCCTTAAACTTACAAACGGATCAAGGATCGGAATTTAAAAATCGGGAATTTCAGAGGTTTTTGAAACTACAAGGTGTTCATTTCTTTACAACCAAAAATGAAACAAAAGCAAGCATTGTAGAAAGATTTAATCGCAGTTTGAAAACCAAAATGTGGAAATATTTTACGAGTCGAAACACCTACAAATACATCAATATATTGCAAAAGCTGGTGCGAAGTTACAATTCATCATATCACCGGAGTATTAAGACAGAGCCAGCAAATGTCAATCTAAGCAACGGAACGGAAGTGTAGAAAAATCTATACGGTGATGTGATTCAAACTCCCGCCGTCTATAAATTCGGAATAGGGGAATACGTTAGGCTATCAAAAAGCAAACTGCATTTCGAAAAAGGTTATGAAAATAACTGGTCAGAGGAAATTTTTGTAGTTTCGAGATGCATTCCCAGATCGCCACCAGTCTACATAGTTAAAGATTTACTAGGTGAAGAAGTTGAAGGCACCTTCTACGCTGAGGAGCTACAAAAAGTAATACTCTCTGAGACCTTTCCTGTGGAACGTGTTCTAAAGAAACGCAAAAGAAGAGGAAAAATGGAATACTTTGTTAAGTTTAAAGGCTACCCCGATAAGTTTAATTCTTGGATAGCATCGAACGATTTAGGGAGCATATAAAAGTTCGATATTTATCTCAAACGTGCAGTACGCAGGATGAGTTTCTACTTGACGTTACCGAGCGGCAGCTCTCTCGGTTACTTTTTGGACAATAACATATCTCATTTCATAACTCGTCTTCCTACCCCAATCGAACTGAAAGTGAACTGGGAAATGGGACTCGTAGAACTCATTCACCCCCATTCGTGGTATAATATCACGAAGAAATCCAATCATTTCGAATACGATTTAGGAACGGGTCAGTTTAAGACGGGGAGAATCTCTCCAGGCCATTACGAGTCTATAGCGGACATTGTTAAATCCATGAGCAATCACTTTGCCAATACAATCTTTTTGAATTACAATAAAGCGACTCAAAAGGTCAAGACAACTCTTCTTAAAGGTACTCGCTTGGATTTGCCTCCCGGGATTGCAGAAATCTTAAGATACCAACCCATGCAACTTTCGGCTGTGAGTGGAGCTCTCTCTGTAAATGGCGAATTTATTGCAGATCTAAACGGTCGGTTTTCTCTGTTGTATGTGTACAATGATATTGTGGAACCGCAACCGGTTGGAGGCATAGTTGCTCCGCTACTTTGCATCGTTAAAGTGAGTGGTGAGGACGGAGAGATGGTGAGCGCTTTGTTTGATCGACCTCATTATTTAAGTCTTGCAAGAAAAAATTTTCAAACCATCGAAATTGTTATAAGGAATCACATAGGCCAATTAGTGCCATTTGAACGAGGGACAGCAATTGTGAAACTTCATTTTCGTCTTAAACATCTCTAACCATGTACGAACCATACCTGTGCTGTACGAAATCCTTCGAGGATTATTACGTCAATCAAACTGGAAAAGGATTAGGTTACTATCAAGGAGTGCCACTGCGCAAAAAGGTTATGGACTCGGGGGACTCTTTCGTTCGTTATTTAGAGCAGCAGTACCGTTATTCAAACAAGGTGCTAAAACGCTCGGAAAACAAGTCTTACGAACGGGTATGGATCTCGCCACAGATGTTATTCAAGGAAAAGATGTGTAAACGGCGGCCAAACAACCAGCTAAAGAAGCAGGACAAATACTCACCGACAAAGCATCCAACAAAGTGAAGAAGATGTTGGGAGGTAGCGTTAAAAGGAAGAGAAAAACGAAGACATGCATCATTCGTTCAAAGAAATCGAACAGGCCAGCACACGATATTTTTGATCCGTAAAACTATGGCTCTGATTCACACTCATTCCCCCGTATGTCTCAAGTCGGAACTGGATTTATTTGCTTTACCATCCCACACAGACAAGCATAGAAAAAGGACAATGGAATGAATACCACCCCTTAGCCAACATTCGAGATGGCGGACCTCTGGAATTTAATATTTCGGGGAGTGGAGAAGAATGCATGGACTTATCTTCGACTCAGCTATACGTGAAAGTCAAAATTGTAAAATCCGACAACTCAGCCCTGCCCGACAAAGAGCCCGTGGGGCCCATTAACTGTTTTCTTCATTCTCTGTTTTCACAAGTCGACATCAGTTTAAACGAAAGGGTGATTTCGTCATCAAGCAACACATATCCCTACAGAGCTTATATTGAAACTCTACTGAATTATGGAGAAGAAGCAAAGAAAACCTATTTAGCATGTGGAGGTTTCTACAAGGATACAGCCGGACATCTGCATGAAATTAACCCCACGAATGCTACAACAAACAAGGGATTGCTCCAACGCTACGAACTCGTAAAGGACAGCGTGACGATGTACATGATTGGAACATTGCATTGTAATTTATTTTTCCAAAATAGACTGTTACTGAATTTAGTGGATGTAAAAGTCAAACTGATTCGAAGCAAGTCTGATTTCTGCCTCGTTTCCTCCTTCGGAACACCCAATTACAGAGTTCTCATCGAGCATGCATCAATTTTTGTGAGAAAAGTCAAAGTCAACCCAGGAGTTGCCATAGGTCATGCAAAAGCTTTAGAAAAATCCCCTGCCAAATATCCCATTGATCGTGTTTTATGCAAAGTGTAATTCGTGCAAGACAACGTATTCCTCGGCCAAATGCCCAAAAGATTGGAATTCGTGGCCGAGGAATTCGTGCAAGACAACGTATTCCTCGGCCAAATGCCCAAAAGATTGGTTATTGGATGTGTAGATAACGACACTTTTGAATGGTACATATAGATCAAACCCCTTTGAATTCAAGCATTACGATGTCAACTTTATCGCTGTGTACGTCGACGGACAGCCAGTTCCTCATAAACCTCTAGAACCCAATGTTGAAAAGGGAAACACGATTCGTTCCTACCACAGTTTATTTCAAGGAACCGAGAAACTGGGTCAAGATAGAGGAATTTTCATTAACCGGGAAGAATTTTCCAAGGGATACACTCTTTATGCGTTCGATCTCAGTCACGACCTGTGTGATGGGGGACATATGAACCTGATCCAGCAAGGAAATTTAAGAGTGGAAATCAAATTTGGAAAAGCTTTGCCAAAAACCATTTCGGTGCTGATCTACGGCGAGTTCCAGAACATTATCGAAATTTCCAAGTCCAGAAGTATTCTTTGTGATTTCTCCAACTGAAGAAATGAACAGTGTGCAAATAACCAAGTCCCTTCAGCAAGATCACGTGACCCGTCGTTCTTTCCTCGGAGTGTTTGCTTGTGACGGACTGCCCAAGAGAATTGTCAACTTCCCAGCATGCCTTGTTGTGAATACGGATCGGTATGGAAATACCGGGAAACACAGGTTGGCCATATATATACCAAACCCAACAACGGTGGAATTTTTGATTCCTACGGACACCTACCAGAACATTTTGAAGGACCTATCACACGATTCGTTTCCAAGTTTGAAACTGTGAATTTTAATGACATCTCTCTCCGAAGTTCATTTACGAACTTTGGAGAGAGATGTCATTAAAATTTTTCATTTTGTATTTTTTACTTATATTCCAGATGTCACGGGAAAAGCTTGTATTCTATTGTAAAAAAAAATTAATTATAAAAGCGAAACAAACGATGTACGTGTTTATGATTTTGCTCGAAAGAAATTTGGAATTGTAACAAAATTTAGAATGTGAATAATAAAACTTTGTTTGAACTCTATTTCCGGTGATGTGTATTTAAATTGCGATGACTCCTGTTATACTCTTCAGTTGACATGGAAGAGCCCAGACTACAACATCCTTTCACAGCTCTGATAGCGGGTCCTACGGGATGCGGAAAGACCCAGTTTGTAAAACGCTTACTTCAGCATAAAGAGGATAATCATCTCCCCCTCCCCCCTCCCGAACACGTGGTGTGGTTTTATGGGGTTCCCCAAACATTGTACGACGAAATAGAAAACGTGACATTTGTGGAAGGCATCCCACCTAATTTCCGTGACTATGTGAAAGGAAGAACGCTGTTTGTTATTGACGATCTCATGACTGAATGCGGAAGCGATAAAAAAATTAACTCACTTGTTCACTAGAGGGAGTCATCATTTCAATGTGTCCGTGATATTCATTACTCAAAATATTTTTCATAAAGGCAAAGAAATGCGAGAAATTTCCCTGAATGCTCATTATTTGTTTCTGTTTAAGTCCCGAAGAGATGTGAACCAAATTACTCATTTAGGAAGACAGATATACCCGGACAAACTTAAATTTTTTCAAGAAGTTTACATGGATGCTACGAAATTTCCGTTCAGCTACTTAATGATAGATCTCAATGCGATCACACCCGAAGAAATGCGCTTGCGCACCAACATACTACCGGAAGAAACTCAATATATTTACCAACCACGACGTTAGCAACTCGTTCGTTATGAAGACTGTCATCGTCGATGTAGAAGGATTTCTCCTTCAGAACGGAGAATTTGTAGTAAAAGAACTAGTTACGTGTTGTTTACAGACGGGCAAAGTAACTCATGTTTATCCTTTACCGCTTTTTCCTTTCTACCGGATGCACCCAAGGGACAAGACGCACTGTCTTTGGACTACTAAAAATATACAGCCCATTCCTAGGACTAATGGCGATATAGGGTACTATGTTTTTTTAAGCTTCTTTTGCTCCTTCGGTTATGAAACCGATAGTATCTTCTTCGTCAAACGTCTAAGTAAATGCAAGTACTTGGAAAAGTTAACTAATGTCACCTTTTTCGACTTAGATGTTCTGTGTTGTCCTAATGTGATATACCTCCCCATTGCCAATGTACTTTTTCAAGTTCATCAGCGAACTGATAGAAAACATTGTGCTCTCCATAAAGCAGTCACGTATTCGGAGTGGTTAAAAGCTTAAGGGTGTTAAAAAGTTTGTTATTCTACAACATGGCATTATCGGAGCAACACATTCAGCAGCTGCGGCTGATTAAGATTTGCTCTAAAAAACACTTGAAAGATTTTTTGAGAAAGCTATCAAATAGTGGAATCAAAGCAATTTGTGAATGTGCTTTGAACACTTTAAAAGGCAATGTCCCCCTTACCCCTCATCAGAAGGGAAAATTGCGAGGTCATAAACACACACTAAGGAAATTAGCTGATAAAAAATCCCTTTGTTCAAGAAAAGAAGAGTTTTGGTTCAGAAAGGAGGATTCTTAGGTGTGTTGATACCTGCAGCTCTGAGCGTTTTGACAACTCTGTTAAGGTAATAATATGGAATACGCAAGGAAAATGGTGCTTGTTCCAGAGGAGAGAGTTTCGAGACATGTGCCTACCGATGAAGTTTTATCTGACCTCGATAAAGAAATGAAGAAAATTTTGATGAGTAAAGAACCTGTCGATGTGAAAATTAAATTATATAATCAAGTGCTTAATAAAAGAATTCAAGTACCACTCTTAAATACTCCCACGGCAAACTCGTCAACGAAGGATAATTCATCTGAGGAATTCTGGAATATGCCAGCTGATGTAAGGAAACTTCACGAAAAGGTTGAAGTTACCGATTCACCAGCAACAGATGGTGATGTTGAAGGTCTCGTGATACAAACTGTTCCAAAAATTTTAAGAAGATATGCACATATTGTTTTAGACATTTTTAAAAAGAATTCAAACATTATTTCATGGACTCCAAGTGGAGAATTCGTATACAAAGATAAAGTTCTCGTCGACTCAAACATCGTTGATCTCGTGGACAATTTGTTGAGAAATAAAAAATTACAAAGACCCATTCCAGCTTCTCTTGAATTTAGTCATGCAGTTAAAGAAGTCAATTTGCCGTCGAAATATGTAAAAAACAAACATTTTTTTGTAAAAAAAGAAAAATTACAAGTTGGTCAATCTCTGTCAAAACCCAAAAAATGTACGCGTTGGATTTCATATTAAATATGCAGTGATTTTAAAAATTATGTTTTTGTCTCAAGCTTCCCTCCAAGAAAACACAAACATTTTTTTTTTTTAAATATTTTTTCGAAATTATCTATTTCACGGAGTTTGCGAATTACCGTAGAAATAACAGAATTTAGGTCAGTAGAGTCTATGAAAGTAGCACATACAGCTTTGCGGGAATTGTCACAAAATTCTCTCATCACTTCATAGATTTCAATACCTAATACTGCAGAATTCGTATGGTAGTTGTATCCTCGTATGGTATTCGTATGGTAGTTGAATTCGTATCCTCCCCAAACATTTTCGACTGCTCTAATAAATACTGTAATATTCTTGTTTTTAGAATATCGTAAATCAGTCGAGTCAAAACTACATGGTCAGTTGTGCAAATACAGTCTCGGTTGATTATCTCACCACTTATTTCACAGTACATATGCCTGAGCGATAATGACTTAAAATAGTGAAAGATGACTTCTTTCGTAACTTCATCTTTGATATCTTGCAGTTCTTCCCACTGTCCACAGACAAGTCTAACATGTGTACTGCTACATCCTTCACTTTCTGTCGCTATTCCTTTGTACAACTGTACAGTACGGATCCAAGGTGTTACACTGAGACCCATCTCTCTTCCAAAACACATTTTCCGAATGCTTGAATTATCACCTTCCAGATATTCATCTATTGAATCAAATGATCCATAGAGAAAAATCCACTCTTCTTGTGTCAAAGAAACTCCCCCATCAGAGAGATACCAATTATCATCGACAATCGTAAATCGACGATATATATTAACTTTGACCTGGACATTAACTATTTTAATGCCTGTGAAAATACCGCCACCCAGGTACCAGCAGCTTTCAGTCTAAAAAAAAAAAAAACCTCTGTCATAAATCAGTTTTAAGTTTTAAACATCGTGTTTCTCTAGAAATACATATATGCATACAATATACAGATACACCTGAAAATCTTTCGTAAAAAGTTTTATGTTCTAAATACCGTGTTTCTCTGGATATACATTAAGGTAAGAAAGAAAACGAAATACATGGAATTCGTATTTTATTCAAGTTACAATGAGTTATCTAGTAATACAATATACAAATGTATCTCGAAATCATTCATCTTCTGAACACAGAGAAGAAAAATAAATGTAGTAACGACTTCTATTTACTAAGGCACCTGTTGCTATAGTTTGTTTTTAAAACCCGTAAGGGTATGATGTAAATGATTCATTGTTCAGCACTCGCTTTTCGAACACCATTTTAAAAGTCTTTTCTGATGGCAAGTTTTTTAGGGTGCCTAAATGTTTGTTTCGCACCACATGAAAAGGTTGTAGGAATTTTATGGGAGTGCGATCTTCGTTCATCACCATACTTTTTAGAAGTCCTACAGTAAATCTTTTCTTGGTGTTGTTATTTAAGGTTATGCCTTTACAACGCTGAATTATTTCCCCATTTGAGAGTCTCATATATTATACACTTTCGGTCCTGTTGATACAAATTCTTCGATTGCAACTCCCTCAGGGTATTTACTAGCAACCTCATCAACCAGTTCTCCGAGATAATTACCGCAGGCAGGATGCGTGGTTTCTTGAGGAGTCGAACTGTATACCACAGAATCTGTGTCCATGTATAACACTCTTGTTTGTAATTGCTCCAAAATTGAGTACAACTTCAAACGAGCGGTGTGTGTTACAAACGAATCAATGACTATGTTTCCCTTGGTATTCGTAGGGACGAATTTTTTCACGTTCTTGAAAGTAACCATCAGGTGTTCGTCATTCACTTCGAAGATATCGTTGATTATTTTCGTTTTGTCGTTTAGGATTTCCAAATATTGGACAAGATTGTCCATAATTACGTTTTGTATTTTGTCTGGATTCTGAGCTAGTTTCCCCCATAATGAGTTTAGAGCTTAATTTTGCTGTGAGTCGGCGAACCGAGTTGGGCGTGACTTCCCCAGGGTCGATACGGACACCTTCTGCGTTGAAGAAGTCTTCACAGTACTTCACTTTCTCTTCTACGGAAACTATGTCCTTTGGGAACCCTGAATACTTTTGTTTTGCACCTATAAATGTATCTATGTATTCCGAGAAGATGCCTTTTTCTCCAGTGTCTTTTGTGTATTGCGAGAAGGCGTCATACTGCCAAATATCATGTATATACACAATTTTGTAGCCAAGTGAAAGAGCTTTGTAAAATTCATCAGATGTCCATGCTGCAGTGAAGCATCTGGCTGAATCGTTGTGATGACATCCTTCCTGATTCTGAGTTTTTACACATGTGAAACATAGGGGGAAAAGCAATTTAACATTATATTTTAATGGTAACACGAGCAAAAACAATTTTTTGGAAGGTAATACTGTTGCTTTTATGATGCCATAATATGCATTTATTTCATGACAAAAATTTTCAGTGGTTCGTCGTGAGTGGCCTACAGGAAAGCGACCGTATTTGCACACATACGGATACAGACTACAGAAGTCGAGATACCGTATTGTCTTTTCTTCCTCCGTGTTAGCATATAGCGTAATAGCTTCGGTTCTGCCACCATACAAGAACTCCCTCATCTTTATAGCAATTCTTTCAGGTAGGCTATCAAGGATGTTTGAGATCCGTGGATCTGATTTTAAAAGTTGTTCGAATTCATGTTCCCACATGACACGAAGCCTGTAATCGGGCATGGTGAATACAACAAAATTCTCTTTATCTATATTTTTCATTCTTACCTGCCTCATGGGGAGCTGATGAAATGGCTGAATAGTATCGCCGTCAGGGTAGCAAACACTACAACCATGAAAAAAGCATCCGTGCAATTCATATATCACACGGGTAGCATGACAAATTCCATCCACCTTGTAGCGACCGATTTTAAACTCACCATCTGGAGAACATGCGTTTTGGATAATCTGCCCCGAAGTTACTTCCACATACTTTAGCCATGCAGCACATTTACGACTACTGATGTCCCTTGATGAATAGCCGATAGCCGGGATAATCCCTATTGTCTTCTCCTGAAGGAAATTTGTTCGGAAAACCTTTAGGCATGCCCCAGCAATAGTCAGATCATCTTCAAATGGATCTATCCCTGTAAGCACCTTGAATTCGCAATGAAAAGATTCTGCACCGATACGCAGAACGCGCACATCATCATCACAATATGAAACCATCTCTTCCCAGAGGCGATACTCTTTTCCTCTTTTTTCACTGTACCATTTCTCAAATTCTAGTAGTTCTTTGTTTGAGAATGACTCAATGGGAAAATATTTCCTCTCGGGGATGCTACCTTTATAGTTTAGGTTCTCAAGGCTACAAAAACTGTAGGGGGAAAATCCCTTTTTAACAACCGTAATGTTAAATGTGTAGGGGAAGTGTCGAAGAGGGGATGGGATAAGCGAAAGAGTGTCAATAAATTTTATTTTCAGTGTTGTCAGAAAGATACCTATGACTTTAACTCCCTGAAACACGATCTCCGGTTTGAGATTTTTTTGGTATAGGGTGTTTAGTATAGGTAAACCATCGAAACCTTTTAAGTTATGAGCTAAGACAGTCACATTTCGAAAGCGTGGCTTGAAAATCTTATGCTGCCACCACGGCCCTCTTGAGGAAGTTTCATCTGCTAACAACCAATCTATGAAATCTTCAACGGTACGAAATTGAACAACATTCCAGTCGGTAGACATTTTGAATGTAGCGAAGACTAAAACAGGGATCAAAAGTCCATTATCAGTCTGGACTGTCTCAATATCAAAGTATATGTAGGACTGGGAGTCCGATTGCGGTTTTTTCATTGGTTCTACAAATAGTTCTGTGGATATACGGCAGATATGAGCCCCCTTGAGAGGGTTAAAATACATCAAACATTTCATGCAGCGATGGTTTGTTTCACATGTATTGTTTACTTTGTGTGCATCGAAACAATCCTGTCCTTTAAAGTATCGGGCACAAACTTGGCAAATCACGTACGATCCGGACTGCGGACAACTTTTTGTGTGGCAACAACGACACATGTTGGGGCATGCATGACACCTACTATTGTATATAGGTTTCAAACAATCCCACATTGTGAATTTGCCCTGAAGTACCCCACAGGGTTTGTGATGACATTAAAGTGACCTTTCTCATACAATAAAAAAACTTTAGAGGATTTATGGTGACCTCTGTAGATGATAGAGAAGTCGTCACCAACAGAATACACCACAATTTGATGCTGAAGACCTTGCTGAAACTTCTCTAATTCGTTAAGGCCACATACTCCCGCAGGAACACCACACGATTCGTGAAGAGACAGTGCCAGTTTACGTTGGCGATTACAGCGTGAATCCTGAATTACTTTGAACTCCTCATTCGAAATTTCCCCGTTCTTTTTTGCACCTGTCCTATGGCTACCACGAGTGCTCTAGCTAAGCAGAGATTATCATTGTTTGGTATGGAAATGAGAGACTTCTTCTTTTTGTTAAAAAGAGAAAGGTCAGCAATCTGCCTCCTCTGGGGACCCGGAGTTCGCGGTAAAGCCCCCTCGTCTGTCAATACTAACGAATACTAGATCAAACTCGAGTTCTGTATCAGCCAAAATCTCCGTATTTGACTGTACAACCTTTTCTAACGCTTCGAAAAAGCGCTCAATTGACAAGTCATCAATTGCTATGAGGGGTAAATTCACTGGGTTGTTCAGATGTCGAGAGCGCATCACCATTCTCACGTGAGAGAAGTTAGACTCCCTAGTAAAATCGACAAAGGCATTTGCAAGCGCTTCACGAACAAATGGGATGAAATATTCGGGTTCTTGGATCGTCCCAATGTCTAACCTGATTTTGTACGTCTGGAAAGTGGTAGAGTACTTTCGACAAAACCTGGACGAGTGACTCACAACTCGGTAACCTGAAGAATTTCTTCTCTCCACGTTCGGAACATCTACATCAGCCCTAGGTTGACCTTCCCTAGACCTGTCGATGATGAGAACAGGGTCTACTGAGACTGGTCCCCCACGAGAAGATCCAGCCATATTTGAACTTGGTATATTTCGGGTTGTGACCTCCTGGGGAAGCTTAGCTCCTCCACACATAGATTTATATTCGTAATTGAAGTCTGTAGTATGTTGAGTAAGACGATGTTTGGACCACTCGGATTTGTCGTCTTCCTTAAACCTGGTGATATAGTCTTCGTCAACATCTTTCTAAAAAAAAAAAAAAAAAAAAAGAACGAAATACTACTATGCTATCTAGTAAAAATGAAATATCCGGTAGCGTATCTGGACACTGGACATATTCTAATAGATTCCAGTCATTCTGAAGAACAAATATTCCCCGAACCCTCCCCGTTTTAGATGAAAAGTAATTGTTTCGAAGGATTTAATATGAGCGCTGTTTGGATAAAATTCACCCTATTATACAGATACCCGGATGGAAGCGCTTAAAAATTACTTTGTAGTTTCCCCTCGATTTAAAGCTGTTCAGATACACAAATATATCGACACACGCTACCGCATAATTTCAGAATGACGAACTATAAGTTTCAAATTCATCACAAAAAAAATAGAATAAATCGGAAATGTTATTTCAAGTCTTATGGGATTTCAAAACGCTTCGCAAACTCCAAATATGTTAAATCATTCAAACATCGCGAGCCAAATACCACGGCAGAAAAAACGACATCTACGGACAACAAAGAAACCCTAAAACGCCACGTGGACTGCAACATAAAATTTCAACCCTAAAATACCTCAGTGGATGCAACGTAAAATTTCTCATAACATCAGATACACGTTCTAAAATGAACTGCATGTCAAGATTTCGTACAGAAATATTCCAAAGATATCGTACATTGAATCTTTCCTGTTAGAAGAAACGACATGTACGGACAACAAAGAAACTATCTACCCTAAAACGCCACGTGGCCTGCAACAAAAAATGCTTCAAGAAAAGGTCTTCAACAGATCACTTACAATTTTATACACATTTTACATGCACAAATGAATAACATAAAAAATAAAATGCCTACCTCCTGTTCTTCCAAAGCATCGGCAGCTTTTGAGCAAATCACATCGATCTCCGTAGAGGAAGTTGAGGCTGGTTCATCACTGTTTAAACTTTCAGGCATAGATTGTTCCCATTCATTGTGAGCATTTAAGCACACCACATCAATTTCTTCGGATGACGCCACTTCTGAAGAATTTACCTTTTTATAACAGTTCTGTAGGCTTCCCTCACCTTTGCGTTTCATCATTAAGGTTGGAAAAGCAAAAATATATGTGAAAAACCAGGTCCACACTTACGAGCAAACACGCACACTGCTGCACCTGACACGTATGCTACCACGGGCCGTAACCACGGTACATCTATAGCGATAACGCTTGATATCCCCTGTTGCCACCGGAGGAAATGTTTCTTTCCAGGAATATTCCTCTGAACACGTGCTGCTACTTATTGGGGAACGGTTCCGTGATCCTCGTCCTATGACGTCACTGGATTAATCTCGAACCCAAGGACATACGACCTTCCGGTTTCCTGGCTGTGACGTCACGAAGAGAATCTCGCTCCGAAACTTGTGGGATATGTTCCACGGGGTCCCTAATCACGTGACCATTCTTACTACATCAGACTCGCTGCCTTCCCTTGCAAGTACGATCATCTGAGACTAACCTATGACGTCACTCAGGCTCGTTGCCATCCCCTACACGTAATTTGTATGACGTCCCACAGGCGTGCTGCCTCGCCCTACCTATGATGTCACTAGACTAGCTGCCTTCCCCAACTACTCATGGGTACGTTCATCTATTCCCAACCTATGACGTCACTAGACTAGCTGCCTTCCCCAACTACTCATGGGTACGTTCATCTATTCCCAACCTATGACGTCACTAGACTTACTGCCTTCCCCAACATGTGACTTGACTTTTTTTTTTTTTTTTTTTTTTTTTTTGGTTGGAGGTTTAACGACCACCGTGAGCAACTCAATGGGCTATAAGCAGTCGCCCGTCCCTAATTTAGGGTCACTGGTTCCAGGGAAGGGAGAGAGCCAGTGCCGTAAGACAAACACAACATCCATGCCTCACCGGGATTCGAACCCGGACCCCTTACGGACGAATGATCAGAAGCCAGCGCCTTAGACCACTGCGCCACCGGGGCGGCAGGACTGACTTGACTTGAGTTGACATCTCACGGTTACTTGCCTTGCCTGACCGCGGTTACGGTTACCCGCCACTACGCCATACCGCCGTCCTGTACTACTACTGTGGTGTCAAAATGGCGAAAAAAAAATCGGAGACACATCTGTAAAGGGCGACGAAAGGTGAATTCCAGAGATTAACGACGGACGCGTTGCCTTGTCCAGGTCAATCGACGCGTTGCCTTGTCCAGGTCTCGCAGCTGATAGTCTGATACAATATGTGACAACCAAAAACAACATCCCAAGTGAAGATGCGTAGCACTCTGCCAAGCTTGGGCTATAAAAGCAGATGTTATGTATGCTACACTCTCCTACCAAAAATGCATCGATGTAAAAGTTACTCCTGTTGTCAACCGCAAACGGACTGGACGGTGATGTCAGTCTTCTAAAGATTCCCGTCACACTTTCACCAGGGTTGCCCTTAAACATCCAACAATGCCTGTGGTTGCCACCCTTGCCATCCTCACTCCAATAATCATTCCCCGTAGAAACTGCGACACGTTCTTCCTTTCTACTTTTGCATGAACTTTGTACTAGAGAACTAATAAGTCTTGCCCGTTAGGATGTAGTGAAAATGCAAACTTTTGATAATTAAATTGAAATAGCTGAGGAAAGATGTAGTGTAGCTGTATAAAGAAGAAACCCGAAAGATAATTTTTTTAGTTGATGTTTGGAGGTGATCCAAGAGACTTGAAGTTCAAACATTTTTGTGAAAAACAAGATTTTTGTTAATGTGAGGAAAGCAAAGTAGCCACTGAATTTTAAAGCAATATTCCTCATATCCTACTTAAGCATCTCTTCAAAAATTGCATGTATGGCTGCCCTCGACAGTTGTAACATTAACGGTCCTGAAAAATGTCAATAATTAAGACATTTGTGTGTAACTGAAGAGAAAATCGCACTTTAACGTACACTATCATATTTTTGTAAGTTTTTGTTATTAATGCTTAAATAATGCGTAAATAATAACGCTTATGATTACTTCAGATTTGTTAATTAACAAGAATGGAGCAAATTGAGACAAGGAAAATGATTAATTGTCTGGTATTTGGCTTGCCGCAGCAAATGAGCCAATCTGAATTACTTACGTACTCTGATGTGACGAATTGTTAGTTGTGGACAAAAAATGAACTTAAACCAGACTAAAAATCCAAGGAGCTGACTGTGGGTGAAATATTAGAGGAGGCAACTTTGATGAAGAAATTTGGGTAAAATCATCGCTCCCGATAGTCACTCATAAAAGAATATTACAACTTATTCCTGCATATCAGGGCAAATATAGAAACATTATGAAGCCTTATAAGGCAAGACAAAAAAATGAGAGTTACAAAAGAAAAAATTCGGAAATTTTAAAAGGATTCCCAAAAGTTATTTGACTTTTTTAGTTGTAAATGTCAAAGTTTTGAGTGTTGCAAACGTGAAAAAACAAAATCAGGAATTCCAAAGAAAGAAAGGGATTTTCTAACTGACCAAACAACAGGTAGAATAATGATTATTGTGTCGTTAGATATAGTAACCACCAGGAAGAAAAGAAAAAGAAGAAAGAAAAACGAGAGAAATGTAACGATCTCAGCAGACTCCAGGTTGTCCGCAACCGTCGACTTCTCATAATATTACAACAGCGGAAGAGGAGATAGAGGGAAGGAGTTCACCAGAACCAAGTTGTTCTGACCACCTGATTTCTGAAAACGAACTACCAACTCCGTCGAATGTACAAGAAGAACCACTGCCACAGGCTGATGACATTCCAGAATCTTCGTCAAAACAAATGAGATTAAATCTTCCATCTTTAGACTTCGTCTTTGACAGTACTGGAGTGCCTGGCAGATCATCTGCAATTATAGTATCCGCTGTACTGCAAGATGTTGTAATAATTAGCCCATAAGATAAAAGTTTTTTTCGTGGATCGCTCCAAAATTAGACTTGAACGATATAAAATGCGCTGCCAGTTACAAGACACATACAAATCAGTGCAATTAGTTCAACTCTACTTTGATGGCAGAAAAGACAAAATACTGCCTCAAAAAAAGGGGGGAGGCGGGGGCTCAAGTCATGCGAAACGGTTGTTTTGGATGGGCACTATAGTTTTATATCAGAACCAGGACATACTGTATTTATCTAGGACATGCAACATGGGATTCAGGATAAGCTGTTAAGATTGGGTCTGGTTCATTTGCCCGACGTTTACTTCACCGAAGGGTCACTTGACCGAAAATCACTTCACCGAAAATCACTTCACCGAAAAGATTGTTTCACCGAAAGATCACTTGATCGAAGAGTTCATTTCACCGAAAGATCACTTGATCGAAGAGTTCATTTCACGGAAGGGTCTCTTGATCGAAAGGTACATTTCACCGAAGGGTCATTTGATCGAAAAGCTCATTTCACCGAAAGGTCTCTTTACCTAAAAGTTCATTTCATCGAAAGGTCATTTCACCGAAGGGTCAGTTTATCGAAAACTTTGGATTTCATTACAGGATCTGTTAAAGCATGGTGCAAGTTCCGCAGAGAGACCACCGAAACCCTAAGGCATCATACTCAAATTGCCCTTTTGATTTCTTCGTGTCACGGAGAATGCAAAGATTTAGTTTTAAGACAAATCTTTCTTTTTAAGACAATAGGTCTCAGCTTAGGCCTTTTTAGCAAATTTTAATCATGTTCAAAAGGTTTACATAAAAGTAATGTTCAGTGCTCGTGTTCATAAGGTTTACATAAAAAGTAAAATTAATAATGTTGCACATTTTTTCAGGCAAAAAGAATCAATTTTAGGTCCCTAGGCCTTGGCTTAGGCCGTTTTACCCATTTTTAATCGCGCGAACTCATGTTCATAAGGTTTACATAAAGAGTCAATTTAATAATGCTGCACATTTTTTCAGGCCAAAAGAATCAATTTTAGGACCCTAGGTCTCGGCTTAGGCCTTTTTATCTAATTTTAACCGTGCGTGTGGTTTACATGAAAAGTTACTATACATTTTATGTAATGCTTATGAACATGATTAGGGTTAAAATCTGTTAAAATAGCCTGTATCTAGGCCTAGGGTAAAAAAATTAATGTTTTGTGGTTGAGTAAAAGTGGAACATTTGATTTGCTATGTAGCCCTTATGAATATGAGCTCGAGGGATTAAAATTTGACAAAAAGGCATAGATCTAGGCCTTATAATTAATGTTTATTTCGAAAAACCTACTCATGGCGAGGTGTTTCATAAAAATTAAAAGTGTATTTTTTATACAATCCGATAATGTTTAGGTGGCCAGTTTTTCGAAAACCCGCAACCACCCTCCAACTGATCTGTAACAACAAAATTCTAAGTTTTCGATAAACTGACCATTCGGTGAAATGATCTTTCGATATAATGAACTTTTAGGTAAAGTAATCCTTTGGTGAAATGAACTTTTCGATCAAATGTCCTTTCGATGAAATTAACTTTTAGGTGAAGTGACCTTTCGGTGAAATGAACTTTTCGGTCAAGTGACCATTCTGTGAAATGTACCTTTCAATCAAGTTATTTTCGGCGAAGCGATTTTCGGTCAATTGACCTTTCGATCAAGTGAACGATACCCGCAAATATTATATCTAGCATCTTAAAAAATAGTTAAATGATAAAACTATTGATTTCTCTTTTTTATTGACTGTGAGTTTTGATGGCACCGTGATCTATACAGTGGCCAAAGGGAGGGGGAGCATAATACGACTTTTCGAACTAGAGCTGAAGAAACTCCTACAATGGTTCGTCTGTCATCTTCATGAAAACGAACTTCCCTCACGGCATATATAAATGCACTTAGATGGTGAAACGACAGGTTCCCAGGGGTTTTTAAGCCACATATGCGGAAACAACTGCAATGCTGCGAAAATCTCCTTGTTGTTGATTTTGAGAAAAAAGAAACAACATTGCCTGTTGTTTCTTTTTCTCAAAATCAATAATTAATACAAAAATTATCTGTGTGATATAATGACAGCTACACTGACTGGAACATGCTCCCAGGATTTAGCAAACATGTACGCCGGTCACATGTCACAATCAAGATGGCTTACAACTGCCAACTCGATTTTGCGCCTAAACATCGCCACGGAAACCCCTACCGACACCCTAAGAATAGTATCTACTTTCGCTTTCGAAGTATATGGGCCGATGTAGTTTAATGTCAAGGCGAAACCTTTGTGCGCAAATGGAACTAAACATGTATTAGCAAAGACTGAACGAAGTCATTACCTTAGCGGCGATTTAAGAAAAATAATCGATGATGTCATACAACGGAATGGCTATTTTGGTCGTGCTGAAAATATTTTATTATGTATGCCAGCTGATGAAAGAAAGGCGATTCGAGAACCACGTTACCGTCACATTCTGAAAGCACGAAGTTCACAGAAGCGTTCAAAAACTTGCTCGTTCGTCATTCCTATTTTCAGTTTCGAGTCTACAGACTACGTAGACCTAATTAATTGGCAAACAATGAAAAATACTGAGCCCCCACTGACTTCAAATTTGCCTACATATCTGCTGTAGGAAATTGCTGAAAGTGGTTGTGAACCAGGAGAAAAAATTCCAGGCTTACCACGCCACACCCAAGCAGTGAAACGTTGTATCAAGTTGGTGACAGAGGTTTCCGAAGCTGTCTTCCGGGAGGAAGCACGGGATAGGTTCTTCAGAGGGAGACTTTTATCTCGCAAGAAAATGCCTTCATTCGAAACAAAGAAAGAATATGCTACCTAGAAGTCTGATATGTTTGTAATATGTCCCTATTTTCCCAATGTTTCAGTCAAACAGAAATAGGTATAATAAATAATATGTTCTACTAAATAATTTCTACCTCATTTGACTCTTGACCTTAAAATAACAACCACACAATGATTATTTACAAAAATAATTTTCGTTGTAAGAACACTTTATTTTTTAAATTTTGTGTGAACTTCTAAGATTTTCAGGACTTTTATCGTCTCAAACCATTATCGTAGAGCAACCATACTACTTATTCTTTTAAAATGGAACCTAAGAAGCAAGTTAGTTGCTATTCCATTAAACATTTTGAAGAAAATAAAACTAAAAAGCAACGAAATACTTAAAAATGAGCTCACAAATCTCAAATTCAGTGCTTCTGGGGCACCTCAAAACTTTAATCTAGTCACTTTGAATTTTTAACACATGTTAAATGAGCTTATGCAGCTTTTGGCAACTATTCCATTTCGAAAATCTAAAAAAAAAATGCTTATAGGTTCCACCCTAGTGCCCATGCCTTCAATGTACATATATTCCAAGCTGATCGTCGGGGATGTCAGTGCAACGTGTTGTGAGACGTGTCCATACTGGGTGGTCATAATGACTTTACACATGAGAGTAGTTTGCAAAATTACTGTGCCTTGGAGATCTCAGAACATGAGAAATCTTTAGTTTGTAGAAACCTACAGATTTCACACTCCATCATACCTTGTAATAGCTTACGCACACTAGAATAGACAAAGTCATCGCTCTTTCCACGTTTTTCTTTAATTAACACACAGCCGCCGAAAAATTGTTAACCGGACACCGCCGAGATCGTTAGCTAGCCGAGTGCGTTCGCCTTACTCTACGGTGGCCAACAATCCACGGCGCTATGTGTGTTTATCTGTGAGCATCTGACTTCACAAATCCGTAGAGATGGGCTAAGCAACTCAGGCGTCTCCATCTGGTGGGGCTTAACGGCACAAGCTATTATATTATAGCTAATAAATCCAAAGGGCGAGAGTGATAGTGAAAATCTTCCAGATACTTGGAGACAATGTCAACAAACAAAGTCATCGCTCTTTCCAAAACAATTTTTTTTTCAGGTTGCTGTGTGTTAATTAAAAGAAAACGTGGAAAGAGTGATGACTTTGTCTGTTCACATTCTCTCCAAATATTTGCATGATTTTCATTCCGCATACTAGATTTTCGAATTCTGTAATGCCGCCTCGGTGGCGCAGTGGTCTAAGGCGTTGGCCTCTGATCATTTGTCCGTAAGGGGTCCGGGTTCGAATCCCGGTGAGGCATGGATGTTGTGTTTGTCTTACGGCACTGGCTCTCTCCCTTCCCTGGAACCAGTGACCCTAAATTAGGGACGGGCGACTGCTTATAGCCCATTGAGTTGCTCACGGTGGTCGTTAAACCTCCAATCAAAAAAAAAAAAAATTCTGTAAAACCTCAACTTGCATACATTCCATTCCTCTATGGTGATGCGATTTCTATGCTACAGAGTGTATTTGAAATTACTAAACAATACAGCTGCAATAACCTTCCTGTGATCTTCATCCCCACATCCTGTGAAAAATATCATTTTCACCGGCGGTGGGTTTCTAACCCACATCTCCCTATCCCGGAGCGACTGTTCTACCGATTGAACTACGCCAGCAAGGCTTATCGTTACAACTTTGTGTTTTGTCTTGCGTCACTTCAGTAGTAGGTCACAAACGTGTTCAAATTCAGTTACTACTAAATTCGTAAAACACTGAATTCTAAAAAGGTTGAAATAAAAATTTTTGTTGGCTTTAGTTTCCGTTAGGAGAGTGAAGGAATGACGAAAATCCCAGAGGAAAACAACAGAAGTCTTGGAAGTGCATCATGAACCGGGCACGACCCTTGATTACAGCTGAAAATCAACGGACGAAGTCGAACCTTGAATTATCCATCGTATACTGGGATGAGTTATGAGATCGCAAGTCTGAAAAGGCCAGGGCCTTGGACATTCGAGTTCGACCCTAGTCGGATTTTCTTGTTTTATGCCAGTAAAGATCTCTAGGATGTTCTATGGGCTAATGAATTCGTCACGTGGGTCCTTATTGTACAGCCTCTCTCAAATGAACCTGGTGTTGATACCTGTGTCGCCACCGTTGACTTGGCATATCTATACTGCAGTACCCGTATACATGAATATAAGCTGTCACTCGTGAGGGCTACGTGTATGTGTTTAACCATTCATACATACACTGACGGAAAAAAAAAATCCTGCCGCCCCGGTGGCGCAGTGCTCTAAGGCGCTGGCCTCTGATCATTCGTCCGTAAGGGGTCCGGGTTCGAATCCCGGTCAGGCATGGATGTTGTGTTTGTCTTACGGCACTGGCTCTCTCCCTTCCCTGGAACCAGTGACCCTAAATTAGGGACGGGCGACTGCTTATAGCCCGTTGAGTTGCTCACGGTGGTCGTTAAACCTCCAAGAAAAAAAAATCCCAACACCAAGAAGAGGTTGTGTTAGATAAACGACAGTTGGTAGGCGGTGAGAGTACATCTGTAAGATGACGTCTATGCAAATTTTGGGCTCGGCGCATACGTGTGGCGCTAGTAGCGCCCCTCGGAACATGCAAAGCAGGTTTGCTGTAAATACGTGCTGTAACGTTCTTGAGCGTTAGTTATCGTTGAGATTCGAAGTAGTGTGTTGATGTTAGTCAAGAATGCCTTTAAGAAGACGAAGAAGCCATTATCAACAGCTCACGGAGTTTGAACGAGGTCGTGTAATAGGGCTACGAGAAGGTGGCTTTTCTTTCCGCAATATTGCAGAACGACTTGGCAGGAATGTAGCCACTGTGCATGATTGTTGGCAGCGGTGGTCAAGGGAAGGTACTGCCTCAAGAAGACCGGGTTCCGGCCTGCCACGTGGCACTACTGAGAGGGAAGACCGCCATGTACGGCGTATGGCCGTGGCGCATCGTACCGCGTCTGCTACAGCAATTCGAGCTGCAGTTGCCACCACAGTGACACAACGAACTGTTACAAATGGATTACTTGAAGGACAGCTCTGAGCCAGACGTCCTGTAGCGTGCATTCCACTTACTCCAAACCACTGCCGTTTGCGACGTCAGTGGTGTCAAGCTAGAGCTCATTGGAGGACGGAGTGGAGATCTGTTGTATTTTCTGATGAAATCCGGTTCTGCCTGGGTGCCAGTAATGGCCGTGTGTTGGTTAGAAGGAGGCCAGGTGAGCGCCTGCAACCAACCTGTCTGCGGCTGAGACACACTGGACCTACACCTGGAGTTATGGTCTGGGAAGCAATGTCCTATGACAGCAGGAGCACTCTCATGGTTATCCCACGCACCCTGACGGCACAGTTGTACGTCGGTCTGGTGATTCAACCTGTTGTGCTGCCATTCATAAACAGCATTCCAGAGGGTGTTTTCCAACAGGATAACGCTCGCCCGCATACCGCTGTTGTAACCCAACATGCTCTACAGAGTGTCGACATGCTGCCGTGGCCTGCTAGATCACCAGATCTTTCACCAATCGAGCACGTATGGGACATCATTGGACGACAACTCCAGCGTCACCCCCAACCAGCATTAACCGTCCCTGTATTGACCGACCAAGTGCAACAGGCATGGAACTCCATCCCATAAACTAGCATCCAGCACCTGTACGACACAATGCATGAACGTTTGCGTGCTTGAATTCAACATTCTGGCGGTTACACCGGTTATTAATGTACCAGCATTTCACATTTAAAATGGCTCTTCTCGCGCTTACATTAAGCTGTGATCTTGAAACCCTAATCGATTAAATATGTTACCTATACAAATGTATTGCCGCCATTACATTCCTCTACAGCTATTTTTTCGTGGTGTTGGGATTTTTTTTTCGTCAGTGTATATTCCATCCCACAAATACCAAATATATCATATATCGTTGTTCAAATTTCGCCAATTTGCGATGAACATACTTTTCACAAGGCCACTATAATGTAACTTGATTGACATTAAATGTCCGTCATTACTGTTTCACACGTTATGCAATCCGGAGATTACTAAATGATGTTAGATACGTATGGGGCATAGTATCGGCTATTAAAATCAAGAAACAATGAACTATATATGTACTTAACAATATTCGTAGTGGCTGTCGGGGCTTCATATGTACGCCTGTAATGTGTTTATTCACAAGACATTGCCGTAAGTATCCGACTCATTCAAAGAATGTGAACTTTTTCAATTGTGAAATTTAAAAAAATGAAATTCATGATATTGTAAAATCTGCACCAGATAAAATTGAGCAAGATGAATTTTTACAATGAAGGTAAAAATTATTTTCACAACAACGAAATATGAAACTGAATTAAAACCTTGCCAATTTTTTTAAAAAAAAAAACGAACTATAATCTTGAAAAGGAAATCATCTTGACTGCGAAGCACCATGACAACAACGAAACATGAAAACGAATTACAACCTTTGCCAAAATTAAAAAAAAACGAAGTCTTGAAAAAGAAATAATCATCTTGATTGCAAAGCATAGAGAAATAAATCCCCCGACTGCGAAGCACCAAACTAGTTTCTGCTAATATTCATAGCTATCATCAGTCGTAGGTGCACGGACGTTGTAATTACCGCACTCACTCGCTCAGGTATGCTGCTCAACCCGAATGCTTCTTGTCCAATTCTGTTAAGCCCTGTTCTGCAGATATTTGCGCATCATGGTTTGGGTTCTACTGCGCACATCTATGGTATCGCCATCTGTAGTTAAACAACATAAACAAGTAGCACTTAGGAGTAGAAATATCCATTTGTATTTTAAAGTAATATTTGATGTAAGCTGTTTTATGTTATTGTTTTTCTTCTTGAAATGTTTTTTCTCCTGTTCAATGAGGTACCTCCATGCAAACTAAGGCGCTACTGGACTATTAACGTTACAGTTGCATCTTTTGGTTTTCTCAATGACTACAGCCTCGGAGGTCAGAATCTTGGCACGTGATCTATGCGATGTTATACTTTTCGTGTTTGTCCAATCAGGAGTTACATGATTTCTGATACAATGTTGTATTAATGAAGTTTTTTCATCTCTTCTTGTCCAATTCGTAATATGTTCATTTAATCTAGTCAAAAATCTTCTACGCGTACTTCCGATATATACTTTGGTTATCATCTTTAACGGTTGGAATGACATAAACGCCAGATTTATTTAGAACTGATCTATTATTATTAGTAGTAAGTATTCCTCCATTATCAATGACTGTTTCTGCAATGTTAATATTATGGTTGTAACATTCTTTTTTTAAAATAGTACTAATAGGAGGTGTATATGGAAATTTTCCATAATATTGCTTTTTTTCTTTTTCAATATTATTTTCGGAGCGATGTATACTGGCTGTAATGTTTTTATATAAAGATTTGACTAATCTTTTATTATATCCAAACTCTTCTGCAGTCTTTTTAATCCCTTTTAGCTCTTTGATCTCTGATATTTTATTGGATGAGTGTGTAGTGGCTCTTTTAATTTAAAAGCGGAACGCTGCAGCCTTGTATTTCCAAGGGTGTGTAGAATCATTTGGGATAATTGCCTGTACATATGACGGCTTCCGGTAAACTGAATATTCTATAATTCAATTATCCTTGTGTATAGAGAAATCCAAGAAGTTTAGCTGGCCATTGACTTCAATTTCTTTACTAACCTGTATTGATGGATAACAGCTGGTAAATTTATTAATGAAGTTATCCAGTTCAAGATTGGAGTGCTGTCAAAATAGTAAAATATCATCAACGTATCGGAGATATATATATAGTAATATATATCAGAATGATCCAATATACTGTTTTCAGTGTCTTGCAGAGCGACTTCGAACAGTAGCCCTGAAATTTTAATTTAAAAGCGGAACGCTGCAGTCTTGTATTTCCAAGGGTGTGTAGAATCATTTGGGATAATTGCCTGTACATATGACGGCTTCCGGTAAACTGAATATTCTATAATTCAATTATCCTTGTGTATAGAGAAATCCAAGAAGTTTAGCTGGCCATTAACTTCAATTTCTTTACTAACCTGTATTGATGGATAACAGCTGGTAAATTTATTAATGAAGTTATCCAGTTCAAGATTGGAGTGCTGTCAAAATAGTAAAATATCATCAACGTATCGGAGATATATATATAGTAAGTATATATCAGAATGATCCAATATACTGTTTTCAGTGTCTTGCAGAGCGACTTCGAACAGTAGCCCTGAAATTGGGGACCCCATTGGGGCGCCATATTGCTGTTTATAAATTGTCCCATTAAATGTGGAAAAATATTATTTGTAACAAATAATAATGCAGATATAATACTGTTTCTGACATTATCTGTAAGATTTGCATCTTCTAATCTGGAGTTTATTAAGTCGATAGCGATATCGGTTGGGTATTGGGATATAGAGAGATGACATCTAAACTGGCCATTGTGAAATTGGAGGTTTTAATTGTTTTTAACTTGTTGATAACTTCAGTAGCATTAGCAATACTGGCTTCATGGCTATTGTAGAATGGTTTGAGATAGTTAAATAGTGCTTTCTCCAAGTTAATAGTTGGAGATAAATTCTTATTAACTATAGGTCTAATAGGTCTGTCTGTCTTATGCGTTTTTATTTTACCAAACATTTTTTGGTGTACAGGCTCCTACTGGTGGAATACATTTGCTTTTAATAATTGTAGGCAAGTCACTGTGATTTTTTATATTAGCCAAGTTCCTAATTATACTGTCAACGGGGTTTTTATGGACAATGATGGCATCCAACTTTTTGATTGTATCTGTCATTTTGTTATTATATTCATCTCTATTTAAGATGACTATCTGCTTAGTCCGCCATAATACACTTAACCGTTGGGTTGTTTCTCAACTTCATTAGGGCTTCGCGCTCACATGTGATTCTTGTATTTTCATGGGTGTTGTACATGTTGTTGATGCCACGGACCATTTTAAATCTTGTAGGATCTTTATTTGCCTTAGGCAATTTTTGGATGACGTTTTCAATTTGCGGAATGAGGTATTCCGTTTTTGGCACTTTTTGCCGATACGCAAACCTTTTACCTCTTTCAAGTGCCTTCTTTTGCAGACTTGATAGTTCCAAATAGGATTCATTAATATAAAGATTTCTGTTATTAATCTCTACTCTATGTTTTTTCTTGTGCTTGTCATTCTTTAGATTTTTGATTTTACGAAAGTGTTTTTGTTTACATTTTTCTTGGTGTCTGTCCAAAATTGCATAAAGTTTTATAAACTCAATCTTGATCTTGTTGTCCTTATCTTCATACTGTATACATTGATTGTACAGTTCATAGTTTTTCACACTCAGTTTATCCAGATCCTTGCGTTTATTGCGAATTATAGCTCTCAATCTCTTCAGCTCGCATGTTTCGATGATATTACGATCTTGTAGTTGATAGGGTTAACCCTAATTTGAAGAATTTTCGGCGTAATATTAATATTCTTACAGGTAGTTAGAAACTTCGAATGTTCTATTTCTTTGGAAAGTTTAATTCGATTCTTTTTAAAAGTTCGAATATCTTGCGCAATACATCGTGATAACATATTACAAAAGGCTAGAACAAGACAAATGGCAAAAACAGCCTTAATAAGCATATATATTGAATCTGCAGTTAAACTTAAAATATATCGTTGTTCAAATTTCACTAATTTGCGATGTACATACTTTTTACGTGGCCACGATAATGTAACTTGCTTGACATTAAATGTCCGTCATTACTGTTTCACACGTATGCAAGTTCTGCAATCGGGAGATTACTAAATTACGTTATATACGTATGGGACACAGTATCGGCAATTAAAATCAAGAAAAGTGCCAAAAACGGAATACCTCATTCCGCAAATTGAAAACGTCATCCAAAGATTGCCTAATGCAAATAAAGATCCTACAAGATTTAAAATGGTCCGTGCCATCAACAACATGTACAACACCAATAAAAATACAAGAATCACATATGAGCGCGAAGCCCTAATGAAGTTGAGAAACAACCCAACAGTTAAGTGTATTATGGCGGACTAAGCAGATAGTCATCTTAAATAGAGATGAATATAATAACAAAATGACAGATGCAATCAATAAGTTGGATGCCATCATCGTCAATTAAGACCCAGCTCATATGTGATTCTTGTAATTAGGAATTTGGCTAATATAAAAAATCACGGTGACCGGTCTACAATTATTAAAGGCAAATGTATTCCACCAGTAGCAGATTGTACACCAAATATTTTGGTAAAATAAAAACGCATAAGACAGACAGACCTATTAGGCCTATAGTTAATAAGAATTTATCTCCAACTATTAACTTGGAGAAAGCACAATTTAACTATCTCAAACCATTCTACAATAGCCATAAAGCCAGTATTACTAATGCTACTGAAGTTATCAACAAGATAAGAACAATTAAAACCTCCAATTTCACAATGGCCAGTTTAGATGTGATCTCTCTATATCACAATACCCCAACCGATATCGCTATCGACTTAATAAACTCCAGATTAGAAGATGAAAACCTTACAGATAATGTCAGAAACAGTATTATATCTGCATTATTGTTTGTTACAAATAATAATTTTTTCACGTTTAATGGGACAATTTATAAACACCAATAAGGCGCCCCAATGGGGTACCCAATTTCAGGGCTAGTGGCCGAAGTTGTTCTGCAAGACACTGAAAACAGTATATCGGATCATTCTAATATATACTTACTATCATCATCATCATTGTCAACCATTATCAATCCACTGCTGGACGAAGGTCTCCCCACGTTTCCTCCACAACGGTCTGTCTTGTGCCAGTCTCCTCCATGTCACTCCCGCATACTTTCGAATTTCATCCACCCATCTCCCATGTGGTCTTCTTATGGGTCTTTTCCTATCCCTTGAAATCCAATCTAAAATTTCGGCTGTCCATCGATGGTCTGACCTTCTGGCAGTATGTCCAGCCCATTGCCATTTCAGGGATTTAACTCTGATCATGATGTCTTCCACTCTTGTCATTTTTCGGATCCACGAGTTCCTCTTCTTATCTCTCCTGGTTACACCAAGCATGCACCTCTGCATGCTTCTTTGAGTTGTCTGCAGCCTTTGTATGTCTCTTTTAGTTAAGGTCCACGTCTCTGCACCATACGTAAGCACTGGGAGGATGCTTTGATCAAACACTTTTCTTTTAAGACATAATGGCATATTGCTCTTGAAAATTATGCTGTTTCTTCCAAAAGCTCGCCAGGCAAGTTTTGTGCACCGATTAATTTCTTCATCAATGTGACCCTCACTTGATATCTGCTGTCCAAGATAAACGTACGTGTCTGTTATCTCCAGCTTTTCCCCATCAATCGATAAATCTCCATTTCTTGTAAAAGCATTGAACATCACTTTTGTCTTCTGAAAGTTCATTTTTAATCCCACTTCTTTACTCTTGTCAGCAAGTTCCTGGATCATACTCTGCAACTCTGATGGGGTAGTTGCAAAAATGACTACGTCATCAGGAAAACGAAGGTGGGTTAGATAATCTCCATTAATCTTTATCCTTTCTTTTCCCAGTTCAGTGATTGAAAGACATTTTCCAATGTGACATTAAAGAGCTTCGGAGATATGGTGTCACCTTGTCTCACTCCTTTTCCAATTTTTATGTGTGTTGTATTTTCAAACAGCAGAATCTTTGCACTTGCATTTTCATAGATGTTATTAAAAATATTAATGTACGCATCTTCAATACCCCAGGGTTTCAGGGCCATTGTAACTGCTGATGGTTTCACCGAATCAAAGGCTTTTTCATAATCGATAAAAGCCATGCACAATGGAAGTTCATATTCCCTCGCTCTTTCAATTAGTTCTCTCAGTACGTGGATATGATCTATTGTACTGTAGCCACTCCTGAATCCAGCTTGTTCTCTCGGTTGAGCCATGTCCAGTGTCACTTTTAAGCGGTGTGAAAGAACTTTAGTGAAGATTTTATAAACCACTGATAGGAGGCTGATAGGTCTGTAGTTCCTGAGATCCTCAATGTCACCTTTTTTATGTAGCAAGATCATTGTAGCGTTGTTCCAATCCTCAGGAATCTTCCCTTTATTAAGGCATCGAGTGAAAATTTGGGCGAGTACTGTTTCGATTTCTCCTCTTGCTTCTTGTATGATGTCTACAGTAATTTCGTCTTCTCCTGGAGCTTTTCCCCGCTTCATGTTCTTGATTGCATATGCAACTTCTGCTGGGAGGACTGGAAGAACTCTGGTACTGGTACCTTTCATGATGTCTGGAGTACATGTATCATCCCTTTCATATTATTTGGAGTAGAAATCTTTCACTCTTGTCAAAATTTCGCCTCTATTTTTTGTTACAGAACCATCTTTTTTTCTCAGTGCCATAATCTGTTTTCTTCCCTTACTGAGATGTCCCTTTGCTATCTTTAGGCTTTGGTTGTTTTCAATTGCTTTCCTTACTAGTTCACAGTTTAATTACCTTACGTCTTCAGTGATACTTTTTCGTACTGTCTTGCATAGCTCTATATATTCCACTTTGGAAGTCACATCTTCTTTAATTTTCCTCATCTCTCTTCTTTTTTGCATCAACATTTTGGTTTTTCCTGATAATTTGTTCACATGCAACGTGTTCTTAGAGCCAGCTAATTTTGTTGCTGTTTCCATAAGAGCTTTGGTTACTTTTCTGTTAACTTCAGAAATATCCACTTCTTCTGATGTTAGGCCTTCTAAAGCAGAGAATCTGTTCTTCAGTTCCAACTTGAAGGTATTATGGTGTTTTTTAAGGTTGGTTATGTCAATACATTTTATTTGTTTTATGAGCATGCTACGTTCGAGTTTAGTGTTGAGGTGCATCTTACATCTCACCAATCTATGGTCACTACCTGTGTTGAACTTGTTTAGCACACTGCAGTCTTCTATGACGAATTTTTTGTTACACATAATAAAATGAATTTCACTTGTCGTCCCATTTGGATGTCTCCATGTCCATTTCCTGTGTGGCTTTTTCTTGAAAAATTAGTTCAAGATGAAAAACATTTCTGCCTCTGCAAACTCTACGAGAGTATTTCCACGCTGGTTTCTGTTGCCGTGACCGAATTTACCTACTGAAGTTTTATTCTGTTGCCGGTGCCCTATTTTTGCATTGAAATCTCCCATAATTATCTTCAAGTGCTGCTTACCTTTATTATTTAGATGACGAATTTCCTCATAAAATTCTTCAATTTCTTCTTCAGGATGACTTGTGGTGGGTGCATATGTTTGAATAATCTGAGCCTGGTATCTTCTGGAGAGTTGGATAACGAGTCGTGCAGCTCTGTCAGAGGAAATTTCAACTTCTACAACTTTATCCTTCAGTTTCTTGTTTGTTATAAATCCAACACCACTACTTCTGCCAGTATCAGTCCCACGATAGTAGAAGAGATGTCCACTTCTCAGTTCAATGAGATCTTCTCCTTTTCTCCTTACCTCACTTAGCTCGACGATGAACCACTTGATCCTTTGTAGTTCTACTTCCAATTCAAGAAGCCTTGAATCAGAAGATAGGGAGCGTCCATTATACGTAGCCAAGGTCAGCATCAGATGGCAGCCTGGTCCGGTCCTGAGGGGATTCTTAGCACCCTCTGCCTTCATGTCGCACTGGCCGCTGCCTTGGCCAGGTACATTCCAGCTGCCGGAGACTGAGGGCCAAGATTTAAGTTGTGGAGTCATTTAGGAGGGGTTTGGCCATAACTCACCACGCTGGCCAAGCGGGTTGGTGAGTGTGGGATAGCATTTCCTCTAATCCCGATGGTATAGGTATACCAATATTGGCGGTCGTCAGAGCCCCTTTAGTGGGAACAGGATGCACCACGAGAAGGCGGGGTTGACATTTGTCAAGGAGAGGATGTGATGTTACGCATTACCTGACCTTACATCCCATATCATCATCATCATCATCATTGTCAACCATTATCAATCCACTGCTGGACGAAGGTCTCCCCAAGTTTCCTTCACAACGGTCTGTCTTCTGCCAGTCTCCTCCATGTCACTCCCGCATATTTACGAATTTCATCCACCCATCTCACATGTGGTCTTTTTCTGGGTCTTTTCCTGTCCCTTGGAATCCAATCTAAAATTTCGGCTGTCCATCTATGGTCTGTCCTTCTGGCAGTATGTCCAGCCCATTGCCATTTCAGGGATTTAACTCTGATCATGATGTCTTCCACTCTCGTCATTTTTCGGATCCACGAGTTCCTCTTCTTATCTCTCCTGGTTATACCAAGCATGCACCTCTGCATGCTTCTTTGAGTTGTCTGCAGCCTTTGTATGTCTCTTTTAGTTAAGGTCCACGTCTCTGCACCATACGTAAGCACTGGAAGGATGCATTGATCAAACACTTTTCTTTTAAGACATAATGGCATATTGCTCTTGAAAATTATGCTGTTTCTTCCAAAAGCTCTCCAGGCAAGTTTTGTACGCCGATTAATTTCTTCATCAATGTGACCCTCACTTGATATCTGCTGTCCAAGATAAACATACGTATCTGTTACCTCCAGTTTTTCTCCATCAATCGATAAATCTTCATTTCTTGTAAAAGCATTGAACATCACTTTTGTCTTCTGAAAGTTCATTTTTAATCCCACTTCTTTACTCTTGTCAGCAAGTTCCTGGATCATACTCTGCAGCTCTGATGGGGTAGTTGCAAAAATGACTACGTCATCAGCAAAACGAAGGTGGGTTAGATAATCTCCATTAATCTTTATCCCTTTGTTTTCCCAGTTCAGTGATTGAAAGACATTTTCCAATGTGGCATTAAAGAGCTTCGGAGATATGGTGTCACCTTGTCTCACTCCCTTTCCAATTTTTATGTGTGTTGTATTTTCAAACAGCCGAATCTTTGCACTTGCATTTTCATAGATGTTATTAATAATATTAATGTATGCATCTTCAATACCGCAGGATTTCAGAGCCGTGGTAACTGCTGATGGTTTCACCGAATCAAAGGCTTTTTCATAATCGATAAAAGCCATGCACAATGGAAGTTCATATTCCCTCGCTCTTTCAATTAGTTCTCTCAGTACGTGGATATGATCTATTGTGCTGTAGCCACTCCTGAATCCAGTTTGTTCTCTCGGTTGAGCCATGTCCAGTGTTACCTTCAAGCGGTGTGAAAGAACTTTAGATACTTATTATATATATATCATCATCATCATCATCATTGTCAACCATTATCAATCCACTGCTGGACGAAGGTCTCCCCAAGTTTAATCCACAACGGTCTGTCTTGTGCCAGTCTCCTCCATGTCACCCCTGCATACCTTCGAATTTCATCCACCCATCTCCCATGTGGTCTTCTTATGGGTCTTTTCCTATCCCTTGAAATCCAATCTAAAATTTCGGCTGTCCATCGATGGTCTGACCTTCTGGCAGTATGTCCAGCCCATTGCCATTTCAGGGATTTAACTCTGATCATGATGTCTTCCACTCTTGTCATTTTTCGGATCCACGAGTTCCTCTTCTTATCTCTCCTGGTTACACCAAGCATGCACCTCTGCATGCTTCTTTGAGTTGTCTGCAGCCTTTGTATGTCTCTTTTAGTTAAGGTCCACGTCTCTGCACCATACGTAAGCACTGGGAGGATGCTTTGATCAAACACTTTTCTTTTAAGACATAATGGCATATTGCTCTTGAAAATTATGCTGTTTCTTCCAAAAGCTCGCCAGGCAAGTTTTGTGCACCGATTAATTTCTTCATCAATGTGACCCTCACTTGATATCTGCTGTCCAAGATAAACGTACGTGTCTGTTATCTCCAGCTTTTCCCCATCAATCGATAAATCTCCATTTCTTGTAAAAGCATTGAACATCACTTTTGTCTTCTGAAAGTTCATTTTTAATCCCACTTCTTTACTCTTGTCAGCAAGTTCCTGGATCATACTCTGCAACTCTGATGGGGTAGTTGCAAAAATGACTACGTCATCAGGAAAACGAAGGTGGGTTAGATAATCTCCATTAATCTTTATCCTTTCTTTTCCCAGTTCAGTGATTGAAAGACATTTTCCAATGTGACATTAAAGAGCTTCGGAGATATGGTGTCACCTTGTCTCACTCCTTTTCCAATTTTTATGTGTGTTGTATTTTCAAACAGCAGAATCTTTGCACTTGCATTTTCATAGATGTTATTAAAAATATTAATGTACGCATCTTCAATACCCCAGGGTTTCAGGGCCATTGTAACTGCTGATGGTTTCACCGAATCAAAGGCTTTTTCATAATCGATAAAAGCCATGCACAATGGAAGTTCATATTCCCTCGCTCTTTCAATTAGTTCTCTCAGTACGTGGATATGATCTATTGTACTGTAGCCACTCCTGAATCCAGCTTGTTCTCTCGGTTGAGCCATGTCCAGTGTCACTTTTAAGCGGTGTGAAAGAACTTTAGTGAAGATTTTATAAACCACTGATAGGAGGCTGATAGGTCTGTAGTTCCTGAGATCCTCAATGTCACCTTTTTTATGTAGCAAGATCATTGTAGCGTTGTTCCAATCCTCAGGAATCTTCCCTTTATTAAGGCATCGAGTGAAAATTTGGGCGAGTACTGTTTCGATTTCTCCTCTTGCTTCTTGTATGATGTCTACAGTAATTTCGTCTTCTCCTGGAGCTTTTCCCCGCTTCATGTTCTTGATTGCATATGCAACTTCTGCTGGGAGGACTGGAAGAACTCTGGTACTGGTACCTTTCATGATGTCTGGAGTACATGTATCATCCCTTTCATATTATTTGGAGTAGAAATCTTTCACTCTTGTCAAAATTTCGCCTCTATTTTTTGTTACAGAACCATCTTTTTTTCTCAGTGCCATAATCTGTTTTCTTCCCTTACTGAGATGTCCCTTTGCTATCTTTAGGCTTTGGTTGTTTTCAATTGCTTTCCTTACTAGTTCACAGTTTAATTACCTTACGTCTTCAGTGATACTTTTTCGTACTGTCTTGCATAGCTCTATATATTCCACTTTGGAAGTCACATCTTCTTTAGTTTTCCTCATCTCTCTTCTTTTTTGCATCAACATTTTGGTTTTTCCTGATAATTTGTTCACATGCAACGTGTTCTTAGAGCCAGCTAATTTTGTTGCTGTTTCCATAAGAGCTTTGGTTACTTTTCTGTTAACTTCAGAAATATCCACTTCTTCTGATGTTAGGCCTTCTAAAGCAGAGAATCTGTTCTTCAGTTCCAACTTGAAGGTATTATGGTGTTTTTTAAGGTTGGTTATGTCAATACATTTTATTTGTTTTATGAGCATGCTACGTTCGAGTTTAGTGTTGAGGTGCATCTTACATCTCACCAATCTATGGTCACTACCTGTGTTGAACTTGTTTAGCACACTGCAGTCTTCTATGACGAATTTTTTGTTACACATAATAAAATGAATTTCACTTGTCGTCCCATTTGGATGTCTCCATGTCCATTTCCTGTGTGGCTTTTTCTTGAAAAATTAGTTCAAGATGAAAAACATTTCTGCCTCTGCAAACTCTACGAGAGTATTTCCACGCTGGTTTCTGTTGCCGTGACCGAATTTACCTACTGAAGTTTTATTCTGTTGCCGGTGCCCTATTTTTGCATTGAAATCTCCCATAATTATCTTCAAGTGCTGCTTACCTTTATTATTTAGATGACGAATTTCCTCATAAAATTCTTCAATTTCTTCTTCAGGATGACTTGTGGTGGGTGCATATGTTTGAATAATCTGAGCCTGGTATCTTCTGGAGAGTTGGATAACGAGTCGTGCAGCTCTGTCAGAGGAAATTTCAACTTCTACAACTTTATCCTTCAGTTTTTTGTTTGTTATAAATCCAACACCACTACTTCTGCCAGTATCAGTCCCACGATAGTAGAAGAGATGTCCACTTCTCAGTTCAATGAGATCTTCTCCTTTTCTCCTTACCTCACTTAGCTCGACGATGAACCACTTGATCCTTTGTAGTTCTACTTCCAATTCAAGAAGCCTTGAATCAGAAGATAGGGAGCGTCCATTATACGTAGCCAAGGTCAGCATCAGATGGCAGCCTGGTCCGGTCCTGAGGGGATTCTTAGCACCCTCTGCCTTCATGTCGCACTGGCCGCTGCCTTGGCCAGGTACATTCCAGCTGCCGGAGACTGAGGGCCAAGATTTAAGTTGTGGAGTCATTTAGGAGGGGTTTGGCCATAACTCACCACGCTGGCCAAGCGGGTTGGTGAGTGTGGGATAGCATTTCCTCTAATCCCGATGGTATAGGTATACCAATATTGGCGGTCGTCAGAAACCCTTTAGTGGGAACAGGATGCACCACGAGAAGGCGGGGTTGACATTTGTCAAGGAGAGGATGTGATGTTACGCATTACCTGACCTTACATCCCATATCATCATCATCATCATCATTGTCAACCATTATCAATCCACTGCTGGACGAAGGTCTCCCCAAGTTTCCTTCACAACGGTCTGTCTTCTGCCAGTCTCCTCCATGTCACTCCCGCATATTTACGAATTTCATCCACCCATCTCACATGTGGTCTTTTTCTGGGTCTTTTCCTGTCCCTTGGAATCCAATCTAAAATGTCGGCTGTCCATCTATGGTCTGTCCTTCTGGCAGTATGTCCAGCCCATTGCCATTTCAGGGATTTAACTCTGATCATGATGTCTTCCACTCTCGTCATTTTTCGGATCCACGAGTTCCTCTTCTTATCTCTCCTGGTTATACCAAGCATGCACCTCTGCATGCTTCTTTGAGTTGTCTGCAGCCTTTGTATGTCTCTTTTAGTTAAGGTCCACGTCTCTGCACCATACGTAAGCACTGGAAGGATGCATTGATCAAACACTTTTCTTTTAAGACATAATGGCATATTGCTCTTGAAAATTATGCTGTTTCTTCCAAAAGCTCTCCAGGCAAGTTTTGTACGCCGATTAATTTCTTCATCAATGTGACCCTCACTTGATATCTGCTGTCCAAGATAAACATACGTATCTGTTACCTCCAGTTTTTCTCCATCAATCGATAAATCTTCATTTCTTGTAAAAGCATTGAACATCACTTTTGTCTTCTGAAAGTTCATTTTTAATCCCACTTCTTTACTCTTGTCAGCAAGTTCCTGGATCATACTCTGCAGCTCTGATGGGGTAGTTGCAAAAATGACTACGTCATCAGCAAAACGAAGGTGGGTTAGATAATCTCCATTAATCTTTATCCCTTTGTTTTCCCAGTTCAGTGATTGAAAGACATTTTCCAATGTGGCATTAAAGAGCTTCGGAGATATGGTGCCACCTTGTCTCACTCCCTTTCCAATTTTTATGTGTGTTGTATTTTCAAACAGCCGAATCTTTGCACTTGCATTTTCATAGATGTTATTAATAATATTAATGTATGCATCTTCAATACCGCAGGATTTCAGAGCCGTGGTAACTGCTGATGGTTTCACCGAATCAAAGGCTTTTTCATAATCGATAAAAGCCATGCACAATGGAAGTTCATATTCCCTCGCTCTTTCAATTAGTTCTCTCAGTACGTGGATATGATCTATTGTGCTGTAGCCACTCCTGAATCCAGTTTGTTCTCTCGGTTGAGCCATGTCCAGTGTTACCTTCAAGCGGTGTGAAAGAACTTTAGATACTTATTATATATATATCATCATCATCATCATCATTGTCAACCATTATCAATCCACTGCTGGACGAAGGTCTCCCCAAGTTTAATCCACAACGGTCTGTCATGTGCCAGTCTCCTCCATGTCACCCCTGCATACCTTCGAATTTCATCCACCCATCTCCCATGTGGTCTTCTTATGGGTCTTTTCCTATCCCTTGAAATCCAATCTAAAATTTCGGCTGTCCATCGATGGTCTGACCTTCTGGCAGTATGTCCAGCCCATTGCCATTTCAGGGATTTAACTCTGATCATGATGTCTTCCACTCTTGTCATTTTCGGATCCACGAGTTCCTCTTCTTATCTCTCCTGGTTACACCAAGCATGCACCTCTGCATGCTTCTTTGAGTTGTCTGCAGCCTTTGTATGTCTCTTTTAGTTAAGGTCCACGTCTCTGCACCATACGTAAGCACTGGGAGGATGCTTTGATCAAACACTTTTCTTTTAAGACATAATGGCATATTGCTCTTGAAAATTATGCTGTTTCTTCCAAAAGCTCGCCAGGCAAGTTTTGTGCACCGATTAATTTCTTCATCAATGTGACCCTCACTTGATATCTGCTGTCCAAGATAAACGTACGTGTCTGTTATCTCCAGCTTTTCCCCATCAATCGATAAATCTCCATTTCTTGTAAAAGCATTGAACATCACTTTTGTCTTCTGAAAGTTCATTTTTAATCCCACTTCTTTACTCTTGTCAGCAAGTTCCTGGATCATACTCTGCAACTCTGATGGGGTAGTTGCAAAAATGACTACGTCATCAGGAAAACGAAGGTGGGTTAGATAATCTCCATTAATCTTTATCCTTTCTTTTCCCAGTTCAGTGATTGAAAGACATTTTCCAATGTGACATTAAAGAGCTTCGGAGATATGGTGTCACCTTGTCTCACTCCTTTTCCAATTTTTATGTGTGTTGTATTTTCAAACAGCAGAATCTTTGCACTTGCATTTTCATAGATGTTATTAAAAATATTAATGTACGCATCTTCAATACCCCAGGGTTTCAGGGCCATTGTAACTGCTGATGGTTTCACCGAATCAAAGGCTTTTTCATAATCGATAAAAGCCATGCACAATGGAAGTTCATATTCCCTCGCTCTTTCAATTAGTTCTCTCAGTACGTGGATATGATCTATTGTACTGTAGCCACTCCTGAATCCAGCTTGTTCTCTCGGTTGAGCCATGTCCAGTGTCACTTTTAAGCGGTGTGAAAGAACTTTAGTGAAGATTTTATAAACCACTGATAGGAGGCTGATAGGTCTGTAGTTCCTGAGATCCTCAATGTCACCTTTTTTATGTAGCAAGATCATTGTAGCGTTGTTCCAATCCTCAGGAATCTTCCCTTTATTAAGGCATCGAGTGAAAATTTGGGCGAGTACTGTTTCGATTTCTCCTCTTGCTTCTTGTATGATGTCTACAGTAATTTCGTCTTCTCCTGGAGCTTTTCCCCGCTTCATGTTCTTGATTGCATATGCAACTTCTGCTGGGAGGACTGGAAGAACTCTGGTACTGGTACCTTTCATGATGTCTGGAGTACATGTATCATCCCTTTCATATTATTTGGAGTAGAAATCTTTCACTCTTGTCAAAATTTCGCCTCTATTTTTTGTTACAGAACCATCTTTTTTTCTCAGTGCCATAATCTGTTTTCTTCCCTTACTGAGATGTCCCTTTGCTATCTTTAGGCTTTGGTTGTTTTCAATTGCTTTCCTTACTAGTTCACAGTTTAATTACCTTACGTCTTCAGTGATACTTTTTCGTACTGTCTTGCATAGCTCTATATATTCCACTTTGGAAGTCACATCTTCTTTAGTTTTCCTCATCTCTCTTCTTTTTTGCATCAACATTTTGGTTTTTCCTGATAATTTGTTCACATGCAACGTGTTCTTAGAGCCAGCTAATTTTGTTGCTGTTTCCATAAGAGCTTTGGTTACTTTTCTGTTAACTTCAGAAATATCCACTTCTTCTGATGTTAGGCCTTCTAAAGCAGAGAATCTGTTCTTCAGTTCCAACTTGAAGGTATTATGGTGTTTTTTAAGGTTGGTTATGTCAATACATTTTATTTGTTTTATGAGCATGCTACGTTCGAGTTTAGTGTTGAGGTGCATCTTACATCTCACCAATCTATGGTCACTACCTGTGTTGAACTTGTTTAGCACACTGCAGTCTTCTATGACGAATTTTTTTGTTACACATAATAAAATGAATTTCACTTGTCGTCCCATTTGGATGTCTCCATGTCCATTTCCTGTGTGGCTTTTTCTTGAAAAATTAGTTCAAGATGAAAAACATTTCTGCCTCTGCAAACTCTACGAGAGTATTTCCACGCTGGTTTCTGTTGCCGTGACCGAATTTACCTACTGAAGTTTTATTCTGTTGCCGGTGCCCTATTTTTGCATTGAAATCTCCCATAATTATCTTCAAGTGCTGCTTACCTTTATTATTTAGATGACGAATTTCCTCATAAAATTCTTCAATTTCTTCTTCAGGATGACTTGTGGTGGGTGCATATGTTTGAATAATCTGAGCCTGGTATCTTCTGGAGAGTTGGATAACGAGTCGTGCAGCTCTGTCAGAGGAAATTTCAACTTCTACAACTTTATCCTTCAGTTTCTTGTTTGTTATAAATCCAACACCACTACTTCTGCCAGTATCAGTCCCACGATAGTAGAAGAGATGTCCACTTCTCAGTTCAATGAGATCTTCTCCTTTTCTCCTTACCTCACTTAGCTCGACGATGAACCACTTGATCCTTTGTAGTTCTACTTCCAATTCAAGAAGCCTTGAATCAGAAGATAGGGAGCGTCCATTATACGTAGCCAAGGTCAGCATCAGATGGCAGCCTGGTCCGGTCCTGAGGGGATTCTTAGCACCCTCTGCCTTCATGTCGCACTGGCCGCTGCCTTGGCCAGGTACATTCCAGCTGCCGGAGACTGAGGGCCAAGATTTAAGTTGTGGAGTCATTTAGGAGGGGTTTGGCCATAACTCACCACGCTGGCCAAGCGGGTTGGTGAGTGTGGGATAGCATTTCCTCTAATCCCGATGGTATAGGTATACCAATATTGGCGGTCGTCAGAGCCCCTTTAGTGGGAACAGGATGCACCACGAGAAGGCGGGGTTGACATTTGTCAAGGAGAGGATGTGATGTTACGCATTACCTGACCTTACATCCCATATCATCATCATCATCATCATTGTCAACCATTATCAATCCACTGCTGGACGAAGGTCTCCCCAAGTTTCCTTCACAACGGTCTGTCTTCTGCCAGTCTCCTCCATGTCACTCCCGCATATTTACGAATTTCATCCACCCATCTCACATGTGGTCTTTTTCTGGGTCTTTTCCTGTCCCTTGGAATCCAATCTAAAATTTCGGCTGTCCATCTATGGTCTGTCCTTCTGGCAGTATGTCCAGCCCATTGCCATTTCAGGGATTTAACTCTGATCATGATGTCTTCCACTCTCGTCATTTTTCGGATCCACGAGTTCCTCTTCTTATCTCTCCTGGTTATACCAAGCATGCACCTCTGCATGCTTCTTTGAGTTGTCTGCAGCCTTTGTATGTCTCTTTTAGTTAAGGTCCACGTCTCTGCACCATACGTAAGCACTGGAAGGATGCATTGATCAAACACTTTTCTTTTAAGACATAATGGCATATTGCTCTTGAAAATTATGCTGTTTCTTCCAAAAGCTCGCCAGGCAAGTTTTGTACGCCGATTAATTTCTTCATCAATGTGACCCTCACTTGATATCTGCTGTCCAAGATAAACATACGTATCTGTTACCTCCAGTTTTTCTCCATCAATCGATAAATCTTCATTTCTTGTAAAAGCATTGAACATCACTTTTGTCTTCTGAAAGTTCATTTTTAATCCCACTTCTTTACTCTTGTCAGCAAGCTCCTGGATCATACTCTGCAGCTCTGATGGGGTAGTTGCAAAAATGACTACGTCATCAGCAAAACGAAGGTGGGTTAGATAATCTCCATTAATCTTTATCCCTTTGTTTTCCCAGTTCAGTGATTGAAAGACATTTTCCAATGTGGCATTAAAGAGCTTCGGAGATATGGTGTCACCTTGTCTCACTCCCTTTCCAATTTTTATGTGTGTTGTATTTTCAAACAGCCGAATCTTTGCACTTGCATTTTCATAGATGTTATTAATAATATTAATGTATGCATCTTCAATACCGCAGGATTTCAGAGCCGTGGTAACTGCTGATGGTTTCACCGAATCAAAGGCTTTTTCATAATCGATAAAAGCCATGCACAATGGAAGTTCATATTCCCTCGCTCTTTCAATTAGTTCTCTCAGTACGTGGATATGATCTATTGTGCTGTAGCCACTCCTGAATCCAGTTTGTTCTCTCGGTTGAGCCATGTCCAGTGTTACCTTCAAGCGGTGTGAAAGAACTTTAGATACTTATTATATATATATCATCATCATCATCATCATTGTCAACCATTATCAATCCACTGCTGGACGAAGGTCTCCCCAAGTTTAATCCACAACGGTCTGTCTTGTGCCAGTCTCCTCCATGTCACCCCTGCATACCTTCGAATTTCATCCACCCATCTCCCATGTGGTCTTCTTATGGGTCTTTTCCTATCCCTTGAAATCCAATCTAAAATTTCGGCTGTCCATCGATGGTCTGACCTTCTGGCAGTATGTCCAGCCCATTGCCATTTCAGGGATTTAACTCTGATCATGATGTCTTCCACTCTTGTCATTTTTCGGATCCACGAGTTCCTCTTCTTATCTCTCCTGGTTACACCAAGCATGCACCTCTGCATGCTTCTTTGAGTTGTCTGCAGCCTTTGTATGTCTCTTTTAGTTAAGGTCCACGTCTCTGCACCATACGTAAGCACTGTAAGGATGCATTGATCAAACACTTTTCTTTTAAGACATAATGGCATATTGCTCTTGAAAATTATGCTGTTTCTTCCAAAAGCTCTCCAGGCAAGTTTTGTACGCCGATTAATTTCTTCATCAATGCGACCCTCACTTGATATCTGCTGTCCAAGATAAACGTACGTGTCTGTTATCTCCAGCTTTTCTCCATCAATCGATAAATCTTCATTTCTTGTAAAAGCATTGAACATCACTTTTGTCTTCTGAAAGTTCATTTTTAATCCCACTTCTTTACTCTTGTCAGCAAGTTCCTGGATCATACTCTGCAGCTCTGATGGGGTAGTTGCGAAAATGACTACGTCATCAGCAAAACGAAGGTGGGTTAGATAATCTCCATTAATCTTTATCCCCTTGTTTTCCCAGCTCAGCGACTGAAAAACACCCTCCAATGTGGCATTAAAGAGCTTCGGAGATATGGTGTCACCTTGTCTCACTCCCTTTCCAATTTTTACGTGCGTTGTATTTTCAAACAGCCTAATCTTTGCACTTGCATTTTCATAGATGTTATTAATAATATTAATGTATGCATCTTCAATACCACAGGTTTTCAGAGCCATTGTAACTGCTGATGATTTCACCGAATCAAAGGCTTTTTCATAATCGATAAAAGCCATGCACAATGGAAGTTCATATTCCCTCGCTCTTTCAATTAGTTCTCTCAGCACGTGGATATGATCTATTGTGCTGTAGCCACTCCTGAATCCAGCTTGTTCTCTTGGTTGAGCCATGTCCAGTGTTACCTTCAAGCGGTGTGAAAGAACTTTAGTGAAGATTTTATAAACTACTGATAGGAGGCTGATAGGTCTGTAGTTTCCAAGATCCTCAATGTCACCTTTCTTATGTAGCAGGATCATTGTAGCGGTGTTCCAATCCTCAGGAATCTTTCCTTCATTAAGGCATCGAGTGAAAATTTGGGCGAGTACTGTTTCGATTTCTCCACTTGCTTCTTGTATGATGTCTACAGTAATTCCATCTTCTCCTGGAGCTTTTCCCCGCTTCATGTTCTTGATTGCATGTGCAACTTCTGTTGGAAGGACTGGAAGAACTCTGGTACTGGTATCTTTCATGATGTCTGGAGTGCATGTATCATCCCTTTCATATAATTTGGAGTAGAAATCTTTCACTCTTGTCAAAATTTCGCCTCTATTTCTTGTTACAGAACCATCTTCTTTTCTCAGTGCCATAATCTGTTTTCTTCCCTTACTGAGATGTCCCTTTGCTATCTTTAGGCTTTGGTTGTTTTCAATTGCTTTCCTCACTAGTTCACAGTTGAATTTTCTTACGTCTTCAGTGATACTTTTCCTTACGGTCTTGCATAGCTCTATATATTCCACTTTGGAAGTCACATCTTCTTTGGTTGTCTTCATCTCTCTTCTTTTTTTGCATCAACATTTTCGTTTTTCCTGATAATTTATTTACATGCAACTTGTTCTTAGACCCAGCTAATTTTATTGCTGTTTCCATAAGAGCTTTGGTTACTTTTCTGTTAACTTCAGAAATGTCCACTTCTTCCGATGTTAGGCCTTCTAAAGCAGAGAACCTGTTCTTCAGTTCCAACTTGAAGATATTATGGCGTTTTTTAAGGTTGGTATGTCAATAGATTTTGTTTGTCTTATGAGCTTGCCACGTTCAAGTTTAGTTTTGAGGTGCATCTTACATCTCACCAATCTATGGTCACTACCTGTGTTGAACTTGTTTAGCACACTGCAGTCTTCTATGACGAATTTTTTGTTACACATAATAAAATCAATTTCACTTGTCGTCCCATTTGGATGTCTCCATGTCCATTTCCTGTGTGGCTTTTTCTTGAAGAAGGAGTTCAAGATGAAAAACCCTTCTGCCTCTGCAAACTCAACGAGAGTATTTCCACGCTGGTTTCTGTTGCCGTGACCGAATTTACCTACTGAAGTTTCATTCTGTTGCCGTTGCCCTATTTTTGCATTGAAATCTCCCATAATTATTTTCAAGTGCTGCTTACCTTTATTATTTAGATGACAAATTTCCTCATAAAATTCTTCAATTTCTTCTTCAGGATGACTTGTGGTGGGTGCATAAGTTTGAATGATCTGAGCCTGGTATCTTTTCGAGAGTTGGATAACAAGCCGTGCAGCTCTGTCAGAGGAACTTTCAACTTCTACAACTTTATCCTTCAGTTTCTTGTTTATTATAAATCCAACACCACTAGTTCTGCCAGTATCTGTCCCACGATAGTAGAAGAGATGTCCACTTTTCAGTTCAATGAGATCTTCTCCTTTTCTCCTTACCTCAATTAGCCCCACGATGTCCCACTTGATCCTTTGTAGTTCCTCTTCCAAATCAAGAAGCCTTGAATCAGAAGATAGGGAGCGTCCATTGTACGTAGCCAAGGTCAGCATCAGATGGCAGCCTAGTCCGGTCCTCCGGGGATTCTTAGCACCCTCTGCCTTCATGTCGCACTGGCCGCTGCCTTGGCCAGGTACATTCCAGCTGCCGGAGACTGAGGGCCAAGATTTAAGTCGTGGAATCATTTTGGAGGGGTTTGGCCATAACTCACCACGCTGGCCAAGCGGGTTGGTGAGTGTGGGATAGAATTTCCTCTAATCCCGATGGTATAGTTATACCGCTATTGGCGGTCGTCAGAGCCCCTTTAGTGGGAACAGGATGCACCACGAGAAGGCGGGGTTGACATTTGTCAAGGAGAGGCTGTGATGTTACGCATCACCTGACCTTACATCCCTATATATATATATATATATATCATCATCATCATCATTGTCAACCATTATCAATCCACTGCTGGACGAAGGTCTCCCCAAGTTTCCTCCACAACGGTCTGTCTTGTGCCAGTCTCCTCCATGTCACTCCCGCATACTTTCGAATTTCATCCACCCATCTTCCATGTGGTCTTCTTCTGGGTCTTTTCCTGTCCCTTGGAATCCAATCTAAAATTTCGGCTGTCCATCGATGGTCTGTTCTTCTGGCAGTATGTCCAGCCCATTGCCATTTCAGGGATTTAACTCTGATCATGATGTCTTCATCTCTTGTCATTTTTCGGATCCACGTGTTCCTCTTCTTATCTCTCCTGGTTACACCAAGCATGCACCTCTGCATGCTTCTTTGAGTTGTCTGCAGCCTTTGTATGTCTCTTTTAGCTAAGGTCCACGTCTCTGCACCGTACGTAAGCACTGGAAGGATGCATTGATCAAACACTTTTCTTTTAAGACATAATGGCATATTGCTCTTGAAAATTATGCTGTTTCTTCCAAAAGCTCTCCAGGCAAGTTTTGTACGCCGATTAATTTCTTCACTAATGTGACCCTCACTTGATATCTGCTGTCCAAGATAAACGTACGTGTCTGTTATCTCCAGCTTTTCTCCATCAATCGATAAATCTTCATTTCTTGTAAAAGCATTGAACATCACTTTTGTCTTCTGAAAGTTCATTTTTAATCCCACTTCTTTACTTTTGTCAGCAAGTTCCTGCATCATACTCTGTAGCTCTGAAGGGGTAGTTGCAAAAATAACTACGTCATCAGCAAAACGAAGGTGGGTTAGATAATCTCCATTAATCTTTATCCCTTTGTTTTCCCAGTTCAGTGATTGAAAGACATTTTCCAATGTAGCATTAAAGAGCTTCGGAGATATGGTGTCACCTTGTCTCACTCCTTTTCCAATTTTTATGTGTGTTGTATTACCAAATAGCAGAATCTTTGCACTTGCATTTTCATAGATGTTATTAATAATATTATTGTATGCATCTTCAATACCGCAGGATTTCAGAGCCATTGCAACTGCTGATGGTTTCACCGAATCAAAGGCTTTTTCATAATCGATAAAAGCCATGCACAATAGAAGTTCATATTCCCTCGCTCTTTCAATTAGTTCTCTCAGTACGTGGATATGATCTATTGTGCTGTAGCCACTCCTGAATCCAGCTTGTTCTCTCGGTTGAGCCATGTCCAGTGTCACTTTTAAGCGGTGTGAAAGAACTTTAGTGAAGATTTTATAAACCACTGATAGGAGGCTGATAGGTCTGTAGTTCCTGAGATCCTCAATGTCACCTTTTTTATGTAGCAAGATCATTGTAGCGTTGTTCCAATCCTCAGGAATTTTCCCTTCATTAAGGAATCGAGTAAAAATTTGGGCGAGTACTGTTTCGATTTCTCCACTTGCTTCTTGTATGATGTCTACAGTAATTCCATCTTCTCCTGGAGCTTTTCCCCGCTTCATGTTTTTCATTGCATGTGCAACTTCTGCTGGAAGGACTGGAAGAACTCTGGTACCTTTCATGATGCCTGGAGTACATGTATCATCCCTTTCATATAATTTGGAGTAGAAATCTTTCACTCTTGTCAAAATTTCGCCTCTATTTCTTGTTACAGAACCATCTTCTTTTCTCAGTGCCATAATCTGTTTTCTTCCCTTACTGAGATGTCCCTTTGCTATCTTTAGGCTTTGGTTGTTTTCAATTGCTTTCCTTACTAGTTCACAGTTGAATTTCCTTACGTCTTCAGTGATACTTTTTCGTACTGTCTTGCATAGCTCTATATATTCCACTTTGGAAGTCACATCATCTTTAGTTGTCCTCATCTCTCTTCTTTTTTGCATCAACATTTTTTTCCTGATAATTTGTTCACATGCAATTTGTTCTTAGACCCAGCTAATTTTGTTGCTGTTTCCATAAGAGCTTTGGTTACTTTTCTGTTAACTTCAGAAATATCCACTTCTTCCGATGTTAGGCCTTCTAAAGCAGAGAATCTGTTCTTCAGTTCCAATTTGAAGGTATTATGGTGTTTTTTAAGGTTGGTTATGTCAATACATTTTGTTTGTCTTATGAGCTTGCTACGTTCGAGTTTAGTGTTGAATATATATATATATATATATAGGGATAGGTACCAGAGCTCTTCCAGTCCTCCCAGCAGAAGTTGCTCATGCAATCAAGAACATGAAGCGGGGGAAAGCTCCAGGAGAAGATGGAATTACTATAGACATCATACAAGAAGCAAGTGGAGAAATAGAAGCAGTACTCGCCCAAATTTTCACTCGATGCCTTAATGAAGGGAAGATTCCTGAGGATTGGAACAATGCTACAATGATCCTGCTACATAAAAAAGGTGACATTGAGGATCTCAGGAACTACAGACCTATCGGCCTCCTATCAGTGGTTTATAAAATCTTCACTAAAGTTCTTTCACACCGCTTGAAGGTAACACTGGACATGGCTCAACCGAGAGAACAAGCTGGATTCAGGAGTGGCTACAGCACAATAGATCATATCCATGTACTGAGAGAACTAATTGAAAGAGCGAGGGAATATGAACTTCCATTGTGCATGGCTTTTATCGATTATGAAAAAGCCTTTGATTCGGTGAAACCATCAGCAGTTACCACGGCTCTGAAATCCTGCGGTATTGAAGATGCATACATTAATATTATTAATAACATCTATGAAAATGCAAGTGCAAAGATTCGGCTGTTTGAAAATACAACACACATAAAAATTGGAAAGGGAGTGAGACAAGGTGACACCATATCTCCGAAGCTCTTTAATGCCACATTGGAAAATGTCTTTCAATCACTGAACTGGGAAAACAAAGGGATAAAGATTAATGGAGATTATCTAACCCACCTTCGTTTTTCTGATGACGTAGTCATTTTTGCAACTACCCCATCAGAGCTGCAGAGTATGATCCAGGAACTTGCTGACAAGAGTAAAGAAGTGGGATTAAAAATGAACTTTCAGAAGACAAAAGTGATGTTCAATGCTTTTACAAGAAATGAAGATTTATCGATTGATGGAGAAAAACTGGAGATAACAGATACGTATGTTTATCTTGGACAGCAGATATCAAGTGAGGGTCACATTGATGAAGAAATTAATCGGCGTACAAAACTTGCCTGGAGAGCTTTTGGAAGAAACAGCATAATTTTCAAGAGCAATATGCCATTATGTCTTAAAAGAAAAGTGTTTGATCAATGCATCCTTCCAGTGCTTACGTATGGTGCAGAGACGTGGACCTTAACTAAAAGAGACATACAAAGGCTGCAGACAACTCAAAGAAGCATGGAGAGGTGCATGCTTGGTATAACCAGGAGAGATAAGAAGAGGAACTCGTGGATCCGAAAAATGACGAGAGTGGAAGACATCATGATCAGAGTTAAATCCCTGAAATGGCAATGGGCTGGACATACTGCCAGAAGGACAGACCATAGATGGACAGCCGAAATTTTAGATTGGATTCCAAGGGACAGGAAAAGACCCAGAAAAAGACCACATGGGAGATGGGTGGATGAAATTCGTAAATATGCGAGAGTGACATGGAGGAGACTGGCACAAGGCTGACCGTTGTGGAGGAAACTTGGGGAGACCTTCGTCCAGCAGTGGATTGATAATGGTTGACAATGATGATGATGATGATATATATATATATATATATATATATATATATATCCGATACGTTGAGGATATTTTACTATTTTGACAGCACTCCAATCTTGAACTGGATAACTTCATTAATAAATTTAACAGTTGTCATCCATCAATACAGGTTAGTAAAGAAATTGAAGTTAATGGCCAGCTAAACTTCTTGGATTTCTCTATATATACACAAGGATAATTGAATTATAGAATATTCAGTTTACCGGAAGCCGTCATATGTACAGGCAATTATCCCAAATGATTCTACACACCCTTGGAAATACAAGACTGCAGCGTTCCGCTTTTAAATTAAAAGAGCCATTACACACTCATCCAATAAAATATCAGAGATCAAAGAGCTAAAAGGGATTGAAAAGACTGCAGAAGAGTTTGGATATAATAAAAGATTAGTCAAATCTTTATATAACAACATTACAGCCAGTATACATCGTTCCGAAAATAATATTGAAAAAGAAAAAAAGCAATATTATGGAAAATTTCCATACACACTTCCTGTTACTGCTATTTTAAAAAAAGGATGTTACAACCTTAATATTAACATTTGCAGAAACAGTCATTGATAATGGAGGAATACTTACTACTAATAATAATAGATCAGTTCTAAATAAATCTGGCGTTTATGTCATTCCAACCGTTAAAGATGATAACCAAAGTATATATCGGAAGTATGCGTAGAAGATTTTTGACTAGATTAAATGAACATATTACGAATTGGACAAGAAGAGATGAAAAAACTTCATTAATACAACATTGTATCAGAAATCATGTAACACCTGATTGGACTAACACGAAAATTATAACATCGCATAGATCACTTGCCAAGACTCTGACCTCCGAGGCTGTAGTCGTTGAGAAAACCAAAAGATACAACTGTAACGTTAATTGTCCAATAGAGCTTCAGTTTGCATGGAGGTACCTTATTGAACAGGAGAAAAAACATTTCAAGAAGAAACACAATTACATAAAACAGCTTACATCAAATATTACTTAAAAATACAAGTGAATATTTCTACTCCTAGTTGCTACTTGTTTATGTTGTTTAACTACAGATGGCGATACCATAGATGTGCGCAGTAGAACCCAAACCATGATGCGCAAATATCTGCAGAACAGGGCTTAACATGCATTCGGGTTGAGCAGCATACCTGAGCGAGTGAGTGCGGTAATTACAACGTCCGTGCACCTACGACTGATGATAGCTATGAATATTAGCAGAAACTAGTTTGGTGCTTCGCAGTCGGGGGATTTATTTCTCTATGCTTTGCAATCAAGATGATTATTTCTTTTTCAAGACTTCGTTTTTTTTTAATTTTGGCAAAGGTTGTAATTCGTTTTCATGTTTCGTTGTTGTCATGGTGCTTCGCAGTCAAGATGATTTCCTCTTCAAGATTATAGTTAGTTTTTTTTAATTTGGCGAGGTTTTAATTCAGTTTCATATTTCGTTGTTGTGAAAATAATTTTTTACCTTCAGTGTAAAAATTCATCTTGTTCAATTTTATCTGGTGCAGATTTTACAATATCATGAATTTTATTTTTTTAAACTTCACAATTGAAAAAGTTCACATTCTTTGAATGTGTCGGATACTTACGGCAATGTCTTGTGAATAAACACATTACAGGCGTACATATGAAGCCCCGACAGCCACTACGAATATTGTAAGTACATATATAGTTCATTGTTTCTTGATTTTAATAGCCGATACTATGCCCCATACGTATCTAACATTATTTAGTAATCTCCCGATTGCATAACGTGTAAAACAGTATTGACGGACATTTAATGTTAATCAAGTTACATTATCAAATATATCGCCATGATGCTTATTTTTTTCTCTGTAATAATGTGTGTAAAGTAATTTCATGGGAAAGAGATTTGTTGGATGTCGTGGGTGGACGGGACGTGATCGAAACTCTGAGTTTCCGCCTTCCGGCATTGTATATCTACCCTTCACTTAATTCTCCTTACTTGTTCCGGATGTCTTTTGTAATCCGCAGATCCAGAGTGACCTTCCCATTTTATGGAATGTCATTCAATTAGCCCCTCCGTTCCATGATCTTATACCGTTAACCACAGTGAGAATGAGCGCAGGTCCGCCCGCAGCGGTCAATTTCATTCTTAGGAAAAGCTGTTAAAGGGATATCATTGATATAAATGAAAATAATTCTTTAATGAAAAATGACTATATTGATAGAGAGATTACTTGACATATGTGGTTTACACCTAAATGCCATCCGCGTCGACCCCCAAAATTTATGATAAGTCTACTCCCATGATACTCCGCACCAGATGCGTACATACTGTACATGCATAAGCGGAAAGAAGTGATATTCTACTTTGATTTTGGTTCTTTTACGTTGAGGACGGTATCATACTTCGATCGGTGGACGCATAATTTGTTCGTGTTTCATCATCTCTGAGCAATTGGCTGATGTTCTGATGAATGAATAGTACAGCATTCCATCGGAGACTGTTCAAAGACTGTATGAATCTATTCCAAGGTTGGAAGCTGTATTAAAGGCAAATGGTTGTCTAACACCTTATTAATAAAGACATAACACCTATTTTCCAGGTGATCGCATTATTTTGTCCAGCCCCTGTAGGTTTTCCTATGTTTCATATTGCGTCTTACTTTGCTTTGGCACTTCTGAGTTTTCCAGCAGCACCACATTTTATAATTATGTTACTACGATTACTAGTTTTCCTATTTGTGCTTTTTGTTCTACTGTGTAATATAATCATGAATATCGTCGTTTGCTAGAGAGACAGAAATGCCTGTTAAAAAGTGAGTTTTTCACTGAATTGAATTAGTTTTAGCACGTCTTTTGTAAAAAAAGATCGTGCTTATGTTATCGGTTTGTCCGTCCGTCCGTCTGTACCCACGATATCTCTGCAACTATTGGTCCGATTTGAAAAATTCGTTTTGCATTGGGAAGCTTGAAATATGAGAATGATGATCCTTCATTTCGTTTTTTTTTTTTTTACGATGTACAATTTCGCTGCTAGAGGGTGTTAATGCAGATGATGTCGAATTCAAAAATAAGTTTTATTCCACATATTTGCTTCTAAACACCCGATTGAAAAAATTGTTTTATCTTCCGATTCCATTTATGTTGAAGAGTATTTTAGGTATAGTTACTTTTTTAAATTACGCATAGGTTTTCCGCTGGGGACGTAAAAGTAAATTACATTTTTCCCGATAAGTCTTCTTCTAAAACTCCGATTTTAAAAATATTTTCTTCAGCGGATACATCTCCTGATGGAAAATCTTTTGCATATAATTTCTAATTTTTGGTAAAGAATACTTTGGCCACCAGGAGGCGTAAGCGTTAATTTTTGCTTCTGATGTATTTGCCATAAAATCTGAGCTTCTAAAACATCGATTGAAAAAATTACTTCGCGGACTGATGCCACTCACATCGATAAACCTTTTTGGAATGCTTTCTTTCTAAAACATTCCACAGTTTCTCCGCCAGGAGGCGTAGACGTATATCTTATTTTTGTCAATATCTCTACTTCTAGGAGTCCGATTTGAAAAATTCCATCTTTGTTGGATAGCGTTTTCCGTTTGACCTGTTTTTCATATAATTTCAAAATTTTCAAGTAATTCATAGACTTTTTGCTTGGGGGCGTTGCGGTAAATTGCGTTTCCCCCTATATCTCTGCTTCTAAACCTCCGATTTGAAAACTTCTTTCTGCACTGGATACAGCTCCTGATGGCAAATCGTTTGCACATAATTTCTAATTTTTGAAAAAAAAAAAAATAGTTTGGCCACCAGGGGCCGTAAATCTTTATTTCCGCGTCTGATGCATTTGCAGCAAAATATGAGCTACTAAATTCGCGATTGAGAAAAACGTTGTTTGTTGACCGTTACTACTCATGTCGATAAACCGTTTAGAAACATTTTCTTCTTAAAATAGTGCATGGTTTCGACGACAGGGGGCGTAGATGTATATCTTATTTTTGTCAATATCTCTACTTCTAAGAGTACGATTTGAAAAATTACTTCTTTGTTGGATAGAGTTTCCGATGCGAAATGCTTTTCCTATAAATACAAAATTTACAAATAAATCATAGACTTTCCGCTAGGGGACACAGAGGTAAATTGCGTTTTCTGCGTTATTTCTGCTCCTAAAACTCCGATTTGAAAAATTCTTCCCGTATCGCATACAAGACCTGACTGAAAATATTTTTCACATAATTTCTAATGTTTGGTAAAGAATGGTTTGGTGAACAGTGGTCATAAGTGTTAATTTCTGCTTCTGGTGTATTTGTAGCACAATCTGTGCTCCTGAAAACTCGACTAAATTTTTTTCTTGGACCGATAACGCTAATATGGATAAACCTTTTGAAATCACTTTCTTCCTAAAATAATGCATGGTTTTCCCACCAGGGGACGTAAAGTCACATCTTATTTTTGTCGATATCTCTGTTTCTAAGAGTTCGCAAGCTCACGATTCCGTTTACAGCAATATCTAAGGGATTAAAAACCCGATTGAAAATCTTCTTTCTTCCGTCAGATATTATTGTTTTCCATACCGGTTCCATTGACTTTGAATAGCTTTGATAAATTTAGTTTGCGTCAGAACGGATTCAAAAGACGTGCTTATTACACCCGAAAATTCGGTGTCATCTTTCATGCTTTCATTAGTGAGAAAGCTTATTCTGACCCACATTCTATCAAACATGATAACGGACAGCATCGATTTGATACATATCAAGTCCAATACCATGACGCTGTTACTTTTATTTCAAATAGTTTTTGATAATTTTCGGTAGAAATAAATCGAAACGTTTTCCAGTGTAAAATTTGAGAATCAATGTCCCTTAATTTGATTTGTAATCAACTGCAGTCGGTAACACAAGCTGGCTTTATATCTGAAGTTTTTTTTTTTATTGGAGGTTTTTAACGACCACCGTGAGCAACCCAATGGGCCACAAGAAGTCGCCCGTCCCTAATTTAGGGTCACTGATTCCAGGGAAGGAAGAGAGCCAGTGCCGTAAGACAAACACAACATCCATTCCTCACCGGGATTTGAACCAGGACCCCTTTCGGACGAATGATCAGAGTCCATCGCTGAGTTTCAATATTCGCTTTTATTCACGAAAAAGAATTACAACAGAACATCCCCAACCTCACACGCAGTGTGAGAGAAGGAGAAATAAAACAAAATGTAGATATTTACAATGAAATGATAATTGTACAGATGAGCAATGACAGGCATTGCATTATTTGCTGTAAACAGCAGTAGCTCTGGGATAAATGTTCATCGAAGTCTTGGAACATCACTGGAGCGAAAAAATTTACAGAAAAAAAATCTGTGCAGTTCTAGTGACATGGGAATCACTGGTGGTAGAGAGTCACTGTGCGGATGAAGAGAACTGTGTACAAAAGGTGACATCAGCAGGAAGCAAACACAATCCAGTTCCAGGAGAAAACATGGTGAGGGAACAGTAAAAATTGAAAGTTCCGACGTAGGTTTATTAAAACAGCAGATGAACAGTCTGGGCACTAGAAAACTGAAACCAGGGACGACACGGCGACCATGTTGCGAAGAAGGCAGGTAACCGTGCCGTATCTTTCGCCAAGGAATATTCCAGGGTGAGTCTGGCTTTAACCCTGTTGCGGTAGTGTGCAACCAAGGAGGTAGAGAATGTAATAGGATCTGGATCTTGTAACTGTAGCAGGTGAGAGAAAATAATATATTTAGCTAGAATAAATAAATACGAACAAACTGGTAAAATAGAGCAGAAACTTGTAGAACTGTGGCCGAGGAAACGATAATCTTCTAGGGTGAGATCACTGGTACAAGAAGGATGTGCAAGTTGGAACATACTGTGAAATAGTGGGAGCAGCGTCGGACAGTAAACAAACATGTGTAAGACGTCTCCAACGACGTTACAAAAAGGACAGAGATCTGATGATACTATATTTCTCCGGAACAAAGTCGAAGGGACAGGCAGTCGATTGTGCAAAAACCTCCAATGCACATTAAGTTCTGAGGAGAGGGCCGGTGAATGTTGGGCAGTAGACCAGACTGAGGTTAGTGCAAAAGAAGGAACAGAGGGAATAGGGCAAGGTACCGCAGAAGAAGAACGGAGAAAACGGTACAGGGTGCGGGTGGAAAGACTGTGGAGAGGAGGAGATCACCGGAAAAGGAAAGGAAGAACGGAAAAGGGAGAGAGGCAGAGGAAACGGAAAGGAGGCCAGAGGAATCGACTAGGGAAGGAAAAAGTGATTGAAGAGCATGTTTAAGTTGGAGGAAGTTATCAGAGAGTTCGGGCGAGGGTGGTAGGGTGGGAAAAAGTTCGGAAACGGGTTTCCATGAAAAATCGGGGAGGACCAGTTGGGAAACGGAGACTACACCAGCGTGTAGCCATGCGGGGAAAAAGAAAAAGTTGGCAGTAGGGGGTGGAGGACGGAGGAGAAAAAAGAGGCTCGGAAAGAAGATCAAGAGTGGAAGAGGGGGGTAAACGAATGAGCGGTAAAGAACGAAGGAACTGAACAGCTTCATGGTAGACTAGAGGAAAACAGGGGGAATGACAGTGTGAATATCCATCTTGAAAAGAAGATGGACGGTGAGGCGGGGATTAAGGGGGGAAGTCAGAACATTAAGCAGAAGAATGGAAGCGGAAGAGTCTGGTTGAACTGTCAAACGGAGAAATTGAAAATTCTTACAGCTTTATAACGTACGGTAATCTCTGGCATATTGAGGCCACCACAAGTCGAAGGTAGAGACAATACTGAGGAAGATAACCAATGAGTAGATGACCAAACAATGCTGAGCATTGCTGATGTTGTTGCAGTTTGAACGTAGGCTGGTGGCGATTTGTGCAATCCAGGAATGATAAACTAACGAGAGGATGTGGGTGCCAGAAAGCCGTGCACGACTGTAATAGGTCAAACAGCACTTGAGCTTGGACCAGTAAGCAGCGGTGACGTAGTTTCCTGACGAGGGGACTCCAGGTGGCAGCCGCTGCTGAGACCCGGCTGCCAATGTGCACCCCAAGTATCTTTTGACTGGTGGAAGTCCAATGAGCGCCCCACGGTGTATCTGGGCGATGTCTCCAGGAGCCACACCATAAGCCTGTACACTTTGAAAGGTTTAACGAAGCGCCGGAAGCCGCAGCATACACTTGATACCATGCAAGAACAATTGTGAATTGCCATTCTTCTCGGATGAGAACTGTGATATCATCGGCGTAGGCAGTAAGAACGATAGAATGGTGCCTGGTGCTATGCTGAATGGTGGAGGGGGAGGTTGTAGAAGAGAACGGATAGAGCAAAGAAAAGGCTCAAAGACTAGAGAGAAAAGTTGTCCGGAAAGAGGACATCCTTGACGGATGCCCTTACGAAACGGAATGGGGGCTGTAAGGAAGGAGGCCGTCCGGATATGGACAACTGAGTCCTGGTACAGGGCAAGGAGGGCTGTGATGAAGACAGATGGGAAACCGAAGGCAGAGAGCACAGAGGAAGCCACTGATGACTCACGTTATCAAAGGCCTGCCTCTGATCAAGATTGAGGAAGGCTAAAGGTTCGGAGGAAAGGTGGGCAAGGCAATATGAGTCACGGAGGAGATTAATATTAGTATGAATGCTTCGGCCAGGGATGGTGTACGTTTGGTCGGGATGTATGACGGTGGGAAGGACAGGGTTCAATCGAAGAGAGAGTATTTTTAGTATAAATCTTGTAGTCAACATTAAGGATGGATATAGGACGCCAGTTATCTAACTCCAGCAGACACCCCTTCTTTGGAAGAAGAATGATGTGAGCTAGAGTAAAAGCGGGGGGGAAGAACAGATAAGGAAAAAGCAGCTGTAAAGCAAGGCAATAGGAGAGGGTGTAAGAAAGAGGAAAACGTACGAAAGAAATTAACTGTCAACCCGTCAGGACCAGGTGACGAGTGACAGTTAAGTAAGGCAAGTGACTGTACTACTTCTGCTGGGGTGATAGGCATAGAAAGAGATGTAACAAGATGCGATGGAAAATGTGGTAAGGCACGAAGAATCGAATCAGCATGCGGAGAACTTGACTGGAACTGAGCAAAACGTCACTGGAAATATGTTCTAACACCGGAGCAAATGAGAGTGGGGTCATTAGTAACAGTTCCATCGGGTAACTTCAGATTACGGAGGTGATGAGCAGAACGTTTGTGGAATTCCAGTTGTTGAACCTGTTCACATAGATAGTCATTTGGCTGGAGATAGAGGAGCTTGAGGCGGCGAAGAGCTTGTTGGGAGACAGGAAGTAGCAAGGCACGAAGTTCAGCTTGGTAATGAGAAAACAGCGGAGAATCAAGATCTAGGGTGGAAAAAATCGAGCGTGCAGCATCAATCTTCATAGAGGCGGTGGTACGTTTTTCGTGGGAATATTGCTTGGTATAAAGAAGAATTTGGGATTTGACATTTAACCAATGTTGCAAGTGACAAGAAGCAAAAGGGAGCGTATATAAGGCTTGTTGGAGCTGCGATTGGATGGAATTTACGTAAGTTGAATCAAGTAAAAGATCATCATCAAGGGTCCAAGTACGGTAGTATTGCCGAGGAGATGGACCGATGTGAAGACACATTACAACACAGCTGTGGTCGGAAGAAACTGTCGGTGTGTGAGAAAGGAGATAACTGAAGGAAGAAGAATTGAAGAAACATAAAACCGGTCAAGTCGGGCAGTTGTAGGGGAGGAAGTGGAGTAGGAGCGCCAGGTGTACGAACGAAGAAATGGGTGCAGGTGTCGAAAAGCATCTTGGAGTTGTAGCTGGTTGATGGCTGTAGAAAGTGCTCTGGTAAGAAAATACCTGGTATCCGTGGAACCGTCCGATCTGTCGAGGGATGGGTCAAGGGTGCAGTTAAAATCACTACCTAAGATGACAATATCAGAGGCCGGAAGACCTTGAACACAGGAAACAAAATGCTCAAAAAGACAGTCTGCATACTGTTGATTGCCGGAAACATAGATGTTGAAGATATGGTATCGTAAGTTGTGAAGTCGGAAAGACAGAAGCTGCAGGAGGTCACGATAAATCGGTTTGACCGTGATATCAGTAATGAAAGAACGAAGACGAAAATTGATGGCCACCGCAAGTCCTGCGTGAAGACTAAGTCGATGGGCATGGTAGAATTGAAATGGCCAGGTTCGCCACCGGTGGTATGGGGTGTTAGGATGGCAGTTAGTCTCCTGTAGCAATAATATATCCGCATCATGCGGTGTAATGTCTTCAAACACTAACGCATTGGTAGGAAGGACGCAGCATCCCTTACAGTTGAAAGAAAGTATTTTTAACTTGAAAGAGGTTGTAGTGGTTGAATATTACTATCAGCACTTTTGTGAAGACTGGTTACACGTTTCTTTAAGTTAGATGTCTGCGCATTAGTGAGTGTGTTAATATTTGGCAAAAGAGCAAGTAGATTCTGAAGTTGGGTGATAATAGTGGGAAGCTGAGCATTACGTGATTGAACGCAGTCTAGCTGCTTGAGAGGACGTGACGGTTGATTGAGTATAATGAGAGCAAGATCAGAGGGCGCCAGCGGCTTGTCTAATGCAGGGAAAGTTTCCAGATATTCAGCGAAAGCTTTTTTGATCCAACAATTTTGGAACAGCTGGGGACTTAAGAGATGTGGGAACTGCTGTTGGAGAGAAAGACTGTCGAATTGGCGAACGGGAACGAGAGCAGCGTGGAGAAGACGTCACTGGCGAGATGGAACTCTGTCTGGTACGTTTCAACGTGGGAACGCCGGGAGAAGCTGGTGGGTGTAGGACAGTTAGATCTGACTTCACATTAGGGGATCCAAGGGAAGAAGATGAAGCAACACGACGGAGGGGTTGCCATTCCTTTTCTGAGATAATACCCTCCGAAGAAGGTAGAGGTACCACAGCAGCAAGTGGGTCCAACGATGGAGAGGTGGCCAAAGTACCTGTAGTAGATATCGAAGACTTGGAGACTGATGATGAATCATCACTTGCTGGGGGAGAATCATCTGGAACAACAGTAGAAGGGATCAAGGACGTCTGTGGAGCCGAACTTGGTGTGGCCAGAGAAACTGGTGTTGAGGCTGGGGTGTTGACTTTGGGTGGTATGGAAATAGGGGCTTGGCAGATACATGTGGACAACGTGATTGGATGTGGCCATATGCCTTGCATTTAAAACAATGCAAGGCAGTAACGATATCGATCCGGAAAATCTGCTTCCCTACAACCACAGTGAGGTCAGTAGGGCAATCAGCAATGGCATCTTCAGTAGGAAACAGGATCCTTGCTTGGCGACGCAGACCTAAGATGTTCCTGTCATCTGGGTCTGTTGGTGCGGAAGACAGAGTGGAAATGGATCCAACTACTTTTCCACAACGGGAAAGGGCCGCCATTAAGTAATGGTCCTTGATTTCTGGTGGTACGGGGTAGCACGTAACAGGTACGGGGCGCTGCGTGAGCGGGACTCCCAGTAAGGTATGATCCCCAACATGCAGTCCGTCAGATGAGACGCGCTCCACAAACTCTGGCTTCGCAAAATAGATGAGAACAGTCCTAGGCTTCCTCGCCATATGGGTGATCGCTCCCTTAGGGAGGATTTGGCGGACGGCTAAGGAGTATTTCTTAAGGCTGGTGTCCGGGAGGGCATCAAAACATATGCCAAGTTTCTGTGTGCGTAAAACCTCCTGCCCAGCAGCTGAAGTTTCCGGAATTTCGATGCGTAATTTCTTGTTGTCTCTAGTGACAATCATATCAAGAGGCGTTGTACATGGATTCTTCGCTGTAGAGGAAGATGAACTGGTACCCTTCACAACGGAAGCAGCATAAGGTAGAGTTGCCGTAGGAATGGGCGGAGATGGGGAAGGTCGAGACGCAGTGCTCGCAGGAGCAGATGAAGTACCAGAGGCAACGGATACTGAAGAAGTTAATGACGTCACGGTGGTGGAAAATGTCGGGAAATCAACATCCATAAAGTTGGAAGAAGAAGTGGTAACATCAGATAACGCGGCTTGGAAACCAGCTGCGTGTGGTAGTGACGATGACCGAACGTGGCCAGGTGGGGGCGGAGCTTCGCTATCAAGCTTCAGACCTGGCCTATCAGATGCGGTCGCCGCCATTTGCAATGGCTGGCTTGCTAAACCCGACCCTGGGCAAAGCCAGGACGGAAAAAGAGTTAGTACAAGTAAAGTTTTACTTACAGGACGTCAAAATCGGACTCAATCGACACAGGAGACGTTCACAACACAGGAGATACACAAAATGACGGCACACACACAAAAGAACACCAATAAACGCAGGTCAAACACGGAGCACAGGTCAACACAACCTTTACAAAGCCATCGCTTAGACCACTGCGCCACCGGGATCTGAAGAAAAGGAGATTACTTGCAAAACAAAAGCATGTCGGAAAAGACGCTATTTAAACCTTTACATGAATACGTTGATTCAAACATTGTAAATAAAGCAGTTGCCAGTTCCTTTGTGACAGGAAATGAAATAAACTTTGTTTATCATGCAGAATTTATGTTATGTGATTTGTTGCTATTTAGACATTCAATGTTACTTAGGAGCTGAAAGATCCCCCCTTCCCTCCTCCTCCACCTCTTCTCATCGCTAAGAAATTTTCCTCCGTCAGATTAAGAAATTAATAATAAAGTCAGGAAAAAGTTTTTACCTTTTTTAAAATGCGATTCTATCTTTCGATTATTAGAACGTTTTGTAAGAAACAGTGCTAAAGTAATCCCTTTGTCTGTCCGTGCACATCGAACTTTTTGTTTTTAAGGATATTTCAAAAAAATATTTTTGCAACTAATAAGAAATCAAACATATTGAGTTTGGCACCTTAAATACCCGATATACTTCATATTTACCCCTTAGGGGTGTTAAAGTCAAAAATTAAAAAAAAATGAGGTTCTGTTGTGAAGAAACGATTCGACTAAAAGGAAGGCTAAATGATTTGAACTGTTCCTTTAAAAGCAAATACATCGATAAAAACTCAAAACGTTTTGGTATCAGCAACAGCAGAAAAAAACCAAACACAAACAGAATACGTTACTAATATGAGAAAGCAAAATATCAATTGATGATACAAATAAAATGGTTCCTTTAAAGATTGATTTTTTTTCGGTCCGTGAAAACCAAAACAAAACTGGCAATCCAATTATACGTTTTCGGGGCCCTTCACGTTCTGGGGTCCTAGGCACGCGCCTATTGCGTCTAGTTGGAAATCCGCCCCTCTACGCAGTCACTTTTCTACAGCTCTAAACACTTTTTTTTAACCCTTCACTTTCTTGAATTTTTTTTTCTATTGGAGGTTTAACGACCACTGTGAGCAATAAGTAGTCGCCCGTCCCTGATTTATGGCCACTGGTTCCAGGGAAGTATAGGACAGCCAGTGCCGTAAGACAAATATAGCATCCATACCTCACCGGGATTCGAAAACCAGGACCCCTTTCGGACGAATGATCAGAAGCCATTGCTTACACCACTGCGCCACCGGGGCCGCTGTTAAAAATTCAATTAATTCCATTTCCGCGCCGTAAATATTTAGATACTGAAATGTCGTTAATTGAAGGTCTTTATATTAAGAAAGATGACTTTTGTTACGAACTGCAATATTCATTTAAGTTTGCAAAAGCTTACCAATCTGTAAAAAATAGTGTTTTCTTTTTTTTTTCACCCTTTTTTAATTTTTTTGCGTTTTCTGATATTGCTACTTGCTTTTAAAAAGTGACATTTCTGTCTAAAATACTAAAATAAAATTGTGACGAAATCGTAACATGTTTCTTAAGTGACAAAAAAGGCTTCAGTTGTTCTACATTAAGATATCAACAAAAAATATTCCATGTTTTCCCAAAGCCTTTATTACACACGTGCGAATTTCTATAAATCAACCTTCTCTCGACCTCGAAAATTTATATAAATCACACTCCGAGCTACTTCTTTACTTTGTGAAGTACTTACCTCAGAGGTGACGCAGATATCAAGACGGCAAAGTTGCAGCTACAGACTTTGTCAGTTTAGTTCCACTGGGAAAGCATTCGGCTCCGGAGCAGAAGGATTGGATTTCGCCCCCGGCAAATGATTTTACGCTAAATATAGCGTAACGTAAAATGAATATAGCGAACGTAAAATGAATCTCCCCGCCGTTGGGTTTTTCGAAAAATGTGTAATGTTCGTTCCACACATCATTTAGAATTAATGAGATTTCCTTCTTCTGCAGTGATCTCCTTCAAGCGTATTTCGCAGGCTGACCCGGAAACCTACAATTCCGCCCCAGCTCTTTCTCAAGAGGGGATGTGACGTACTTACCTCAGTAGTAATGCACATGTCAAGACGGTAAAGTTGCAGCGATAAACTTCGTCGGTGTAGAAATTGGAAGTGCATTCGGCTTAGGAGCAGAAGGATGTGGATTCGATGATGCCACCGGTAAATGGACTTTGCGCTATAACGTTTTATATGTCTTACACCGTGTCGGAGTGTCAGTCAAATATTCCCTGCATTTATACCAGTAATTCACATGTCATCGTCATCAACAATCACAAAGGATCTTAACAAATCTAACATTCGCCTGGTACAATTTTCCTGCAATTGTTTGAACAGATGTTGAGTTTTGACTGTGCTTCCTCGAGGCAATTAGACAGTGTTAAACAACTTTATCAGTCAGGGTTTCTATGCATTAACATCATCATTTAGCTTTGATGGGTTAGTGTACAACTTCAGTAATTAGCAGGGAGCCACACAATTAAAATGTCTTGTTATGCTGCTCATATCTTCAATAGAATAGCCTGCTTACGAAGTTTGAGTGCGAAAATTTACAAAAACAATGAGCTAAACTTCAGAGTCGTACCTTTACTAGACGATGACGTACTTCAATCACTGTAAGAAGTTTTGAAGCTATTTAATAGTTGTAATAATCGCTCTACTTCGTGAATGAAAATTTAAGGCACTAAGGAAACCTTGGTGAGCCACATAAGTATCATGTTTCACAGCAGAATTTAATATTAAAGTTGAAATTATACTTTTCAGACGCAAGCAAAATGAAGCAGGAGTTTCGAACGAGTCCTTTTATCTAAGTATTTTTGAAATGGAAATATCAAAATATATGCCATATATTCCCTATTGTTAAAATCTTAAAATCATGGCGTATTTTAAATCTTGGTTTGAGACTGAAAATGAGGAGCTTTGGTAAGAAACCACCAAAATGGCTTTCTATGCTTTAATAAATTCTTGCTTTTGTATAGAACTCTATGGTTACAAACAGGGAGGATAAATAGAATTCGCTAGGTTGATTTCCCAGGGTGTCATACTGTCGCACAGTGTCACCCGAAATTCTTGTCTCGTGGTTCAGTTGATGAAAGTAATTCAAAATTCAGAATGAAGAAAGGAGATCTGCCACTTGAAACTCTTTCCTCGTGGTTCAGAAAAGGAAACCAATTCAAAGTCCTGAATGAAGACAGAAGATTTCTCTCTAAAAAATAGATCAGTGGCAGTTTGTTCCCGTATACAAGGATTTACTGGTATATCTTGTTAGTCTTTACTGGTAAGTCCTGTTAGTCTTTACTGGTCCGTCCTGTTAGTCTTTCTGTTAGTACGTCTTATTCGTACTCAGACTTTTCTGCTCACTTAGTTCCTGAATGAAGTCAGTCTGACTATGCTGCATTATCATGCTGAATGTTAACAGTGACCTGTTCCGCTTTTCCCAGTAAAACTTCAGCAGTGATTCGTGTTCAGCTGTGAATAAATATAATTTTCATAGTGAAGGGCATTGTATTAAGAGGGGTTAAGAAAATTTGAAATTATATGCAAAGTATCCTTCATTAGCTGTCAAACAAAAGAAGAATTTTTAAAATCTGACTGTTAGAAGCAGAAATATCAAAAACACTTCATTTAACATTTACATAAGTGCTCCTGGTGGACAAGCTATAAATTATAATAGGCAGGAAATATGCTCAAAAAGGTTTTGGTCGTGAGTGATATCTGACTGAGATGGGTGTTTTTTCAATCGAGTTTTTAGGAGGACAGATACTGCTTCGGAACCCGGAATATGCATTTATGCCTCATAGGGGCACAACTGTTAGTTACTAAAAATTTTAAATTTAGATGAACGGAATTTTTCAGTTTCAACTCTATCCAACGCAAAAAAAAAAAAAAAAAAAAAAATCAAATCGGACTTTTAGAAGCAGAGATGTTAAAAAAATGCAATATACATTTACACCCTAAAGAAGAAAAACTATGCATTATTTGAAGGAGAAAGTGTGTGCAAAATGGTATTTTTTAAAAACATATCGTTCTAGATGTCCTAAAAAGCCTTTCAGAGCGAAGATCATTTCACGGACATAGTACTAACATAAGCACGTCCTTTTTTTATTGAAAGAACGTGCAGAAAGTGTGTGGTAAGAAACAGAAATGCAAAATAATCGCCATCCGAGACGTTTTTCCACAATTTTTTTTATGTGTTTTTTTTAATCGGGCCATTAGAATCAGAGATATGGGTAGATCAAAATTATGCATTTACGCCTCCTGGGAGAAAAACTGCTTTGTTATGAGAAGGAAATGCAAACAATTTTCCGTCGTGATCGGTATCAGACCGAAAAGGGATGTTTTTAATCAAATTTTAGAAGTGCAGATTCTGCTGCAAATACACGGTCGAGTCACATTATTGTGACCACCAGCTAATATCCAGAGTAACCGCTATGTGCACTGCGGACAACAGCTAGACGGGCTGGAAGTGATTCAATAAGGTGCTGGAAGGTGTTCATGTATGTGCAGCCATATTTACTGCAGTGCATCTGACAACTGCTGGAGGGTGCGTGGTGGAGGATCCATAGAGCGAACAACACGATCAAGGTGGTCCTACTGATGCGCAATTGGGTTTAAGTCTGGGGATAATAAGGCCAGGGAAGTACTTTGAAATCTTCATCGTGCTCTTCCAACCACTCTCGGACATTTCTAGCTGTGTGACACATAGCATCGTAGTGCTGGAAGATCGCATCCGCCCCAGGGAAGACAATCAGCATGTATGGGTGTACGCGGTCTGCAAAGATGGATTCATAACGAATTCGGTCCATAGTGCCTTCCACAGGTATGAGTGGAAGTAGGGAATGCCACGAAAACATTCCCCATACCATAACGCTGCCCCCGCCAGCTTGTGTTCTGCCCGCAATGGTTGAAGAGTGTTTGTTCTCCGATGTTTCTCGCCTTATACGCCAACGTCCATCCGTTCGATGAAGCAGAAAACATGACTCATCGGAGAAAGCAATCCTTTGCCAATCAGCGGAGGTCCAATTCCGACACTGCCGTGCAAATGTAAGCCTTTTCTGCTGATGCACCTTTGTTAGCATAGGTGCAGTTACCATCCGCCTGCATCGGAGACCCAAACGCATCAGGGTTCGCTGAGTTGTCGTTTTAGACACACTTCCAGTAGCTCTCTTGTTCATTCGTCCAGTGAGTTGCTCCACTCTAGCGTGTCGATCGGCCATCACACACCTTCGCAGCAGCTGGTGCTCCACAGTTTCCACGTCACATATTCTCAGCGGCGCTATTTCTCCAATACAATACACTTTAACCACAGCAGAGCGCGAACAGTTCACAAACTGCGCTGTTTCAGAAATACTGCCACTCTTGGCCCGAAAGCCGATTATCATCCCTTTTTGCAAATCTGATACTCCTTTTATCCATGAGAGCAACGAGAGATATGTTTTCAGAACAAAAAATACTTTGCATTCGGCTGCAATTGTGTCATTAGCATCTGCCAGTTGAAAAAAAAATAAAATCCACAAACTCTCTCTAATTCAAAGAAATTTATGTTTCACCTGCTTTTCGACGGTAAAATTTCATCTGAGCGTTATAGCTTGCAATTTTTCTTGTTCTCTAAAAATCATTATAAGTTTTCTGGAAAACATGAAAATTTGTCGCCATGAGTACTGAATTCCACAAATAGTAGAACCATCGATAATTTTTTAGGAAAATCTTTGATGAAAAGAAACATTGTTCATTTTGCAAAATCGATCTCAAACAATTTATAAGATAAAATAAATTATCAACGTTTATTCACAATTAAATGTTTATATAACATCGACTATAGTTTCGCGGAGCGTTTGGCTCGGCATTATCTTGACAAATGGACCGTAAACATTCAAATCATTGTGACATCATCAGAGTTCTGACGTTCACGGTTTTGGTTTTTTAAGTTTTTTCCACGCGCTTGAAAGAAATGGAGTCAAAACATTTAATTGTAAATCAACGTTGATAATTTATTCCATCTCAACATCACAAGTGCGTAGGCTTAAATACATATAACTAATAAGATAGACGCATTCATTAGTTTATAAAAAAATTCTAGTTGAGCTAAATATGATGAAACTGCTTAACAACTTAGTGGTACCCAATAGGAACTCAGTTAAATTGCTCAGCAAGGGTTCATCAGATGAACGCAGCAATATCATTCGTAAGCATTCGCTTGCATTATTATAGCTGTTGCGATTTTTAAATGCAATAATTTCTGAAATAAACAGCGATGATTTATCCTCTTTCTTCTTCTGTGCGCTAGTTTCCATGTGATCACATTTGCACTTGCGCCTACAGATCTTTGTTATTGTCTTCGCAAGGAAAGACCCGTTTGGCAGGCAGACTACGAAAGCGACGCAACTCTGAGCTGTCAGACAGGATTTACTCATATAGCATACAGATCGTAAAAGGCCTAAATGACCGGCAAACTTTTAAGAACACTTCAAATAATGTCACAAAATAAACATTGCTATTTCTTGAGAGTTAAAGACATTTTTTCAGACCAGCAGATAAACAAACGATGTCCAGTAAGTTCTAGATACGATTATAATGTACCAGACCGCTCGATCTTAACACCACTTGTAGCACAGCATCATGCATCAATACCACAAAAGAGCCACTGTTGTTGTTAATATACGTAGTTGTTCCGCGCATTAGTCTTCAAAGTTGGCCGAAACTGTAAATGTAATGCACTCGCCAGTGATTGAAAGTCTATAAGTAGAACGATGTATTATCGGGTTCTTTAACTATTAGAACCACTGGTTCTGCATTTTGACGGGACCCTCCTCATAGTTTTAGTGACTCTAGAGGTCTCTTTAAACACCCCTTCTCCCCAAAAATGGAAAAAGAAAGTATCGTTAGGGCATATGTAGATTCTGCACAATGCTGTCAAGCGTTTACGAGATAATCGGTACTGTTAAAACGAAGCAGGCAGTCAATGAAAGATGATTTATGCCTCTGTAGCTCAGTAGAATTGATCAGTAGTGTGAATTTTTTATCAGGAATTTTGTGTGGAAAATTTCCTGTGAAATTATTGTTTTCTGTAGGAATTTCTTACTATTACTCAACATGATTTTTCTTTTTTCAAAGCTTACTTTTGCAATCTTTCTTTTGCCGGTGGTGAAATTCGAACAAAGATCTCTCTACTCCAAAACGGCTGTTCTTCCATTTGAACTTATCGCTGCTTCACTGCCGAGGGGCACGAAATCGCAGGTTTCTGATCAGCCGACAACTATGCTCGAAGAGACATCTAATTGCAGAATTTTACTCAATTATGTGGTTGAGTGGAAAAATCATCACACAAAATTTTCAAGCCTAACGACTAAGAGGTTCATTTTTGTTCAGGTGCCAATGTAACTTTTCTTTGCCATCGAACCCACATCTTCCTATTGCAGAGCGTCTGTGCTCCCAATTGAACTACACCGGCAGGTTTATCGCTGCTTCATTGTCAATTTGACTCATGCGTCTGCTCAGCAGTATGTCCCCCTGACATGGACACCATGTCACTGGGCAGACCCAAGTCACTGAAACATCTGCTCTTTCCTTTGTCAGGTTCGTCACTGTTGTTATAGCTCTTTTAGTAGGTAATCAGTGAGAAAGTATTAGTGTCATTCATCCCCTTAAATGACCGTTTTGAATTAATAAAACGGTCTTTTAAAGGGATGGAAGTTAAGGGCGAAACAACGCTTTCTGATACATAGGTTCACTCGTTCCAACCGTGTTCGGCCCACTTCTTAGGCACCGAATGTATTTGTTCGGGCTGATTACAGATCAATTTGCTAACCCCCGAGGTAATGCGTTCCAGCCGGTTGAAGGGTTAATGAAAGCATTGGGATCCAGTCCAATTCCTGTCCCTTATTGGAAACAATGTGTTCAGGGAGGGGTGGATCCACAAATGGACTCATCCGGGAGTCGAACTGGGGCTCAACTGGGACGATTAGCAAGAGGCCGGCTCCTCTAATCATTTGGCCACCAGGATTTGAACAACAGTCAAAGAAATGGTGAAAACTAATCACCAGTTTTTCTCGTATGTTGTAGGTGGTAAAAGCCAGTTTTTATCGTATGTTTTAGGTGGTAAAAGCCGGTTTTTATTGTATGCTGTAGGTGTGTTTTAATTTTAATCTTTTTTATCAGACTAGCGATAGATGATTAGACATAGCCCCACTACTGGAATCCCGAAACGAAACAGAAAAGCACTCGATACAGGTAAGAGAATTTCCACGCACGGTGCAAGTTTTTTTTTATTTGGGTTTAAAGACCACGGTGAGCAACTCAGTAGACTATAAGCAGCCTCCTGTTCCTAATTTAGGGCACTAACGCCAGGGAAGGGGAGAGCTAGTGCCGTAAGATAAACAAAACATCGATGCCACACCGGGACTCGAAGTCGGACCCATCTCGGACGGTTGGTCAGAAACAAGCACTTAGACCACTACACCACCGGAGCAGCAGGTGCAATTTCAAGGCCCACCTTCAGACGGAAAAGTAATGACACCAATTTTCGGGAGCACTGATATATTGCTACTGGTTGTCTATCTGCTACACAAGATTTCTGTCGCGGGGAATATTGCTGTTCACTGGAGACAAGTAATTAAAGAAAGAAGTCAGAAAAGATGAGTTGATGAGTGTAACTTTTCAATGACAACCGCAATATTTCACAGACTGCTCTCGTGAATACAGGTACCACCAACTTCGTGATGTTTATTGTAGTCCCCGCCTTTCTCCTAGTGACTTTTTCCCCTATTGAAATTTGTCAAAAAGCAATCCTTTGAATAACGTTGCCGATAATGAACGGTTTTACGTAGACTTCCTTTCACGCATTTCTGCAAAGGTGTGAAGTTCCCCGTACGCTTACTATGCCCAGGGAATTACAGAGATATGGTTTGAAGACCAATGGCAGCTCGTGGTTTGGTAAGCAGATAGGGCACATGACAAACCAATACTTAATATGCGTTGCAACACAACGAAATTACGTTCACACACTTAATGAAATAATATATTTAGATATTAAAAAAAAGAAAAAAATTTAAAAAAAAACGGAAAGCAGCCTTCTTGTAAAGAGTACAGTGTACAGACAGAAAGTGCTTTCTGTGTACTGAGTACACAGAAACTCATTTTTGTTTGTAATCAGAAACACTCCTTTGTTATGAAACAAAAAAAAATATAGTCTCAAATTTATCTGGAAAAAAAAAGGAAATTTCCTCGACAACAAAGTAACAAAGAGAAGTTTCTGTTTAAAAACATAACAAGTTAGTAAAATCATGCCATGCATTGATTATGATACGCTTTCCAACGTACCAGAAATCTCCTTCCTATCCTGAGAAAAACTTGAAAAAAAATTCGTTCAGCATACCTCCGGAACAACATACTAAAGTTTTGTCGCAATAGGAGCATTTTTAGTCAAGTTATGAGGATAATGGCTGTGGAATAAATCTCGCTCCTGTGCTCTGACCTTTGACCCCAAAATTGTGCCCACAGAACGAGTGATGGCGCTTCTGAACGTACAGCTGCTTAGCATAAAGTTCGCTTTGGCGTCAAGTTTGCAGCTAACTGAATTAAAATTTATTTCAGATCTATTATAGATTTGACATTTTTTTAAATTAAACTAATATTTCTCTTACGTATTGTGGGTATTAATGAATCAATTATTCCGTGATATCTTATGTGTAGAGCACGTGCTCACGTGCCCCTTAAGACGAGCCGCCATTGTTGAAGACTACTATTCCGTGCAAATTAATTGGAACACGCTACTTTATTCTCAGAATTGTAATGTGATCGCCAGTTGATGTCGGAAACCCACGTAAACCCACGTAAACCGGTTTTATCAGCTGTGAGTTGGTGTGACTTTTAGAACTTGATAGTAAGAATGTGGTTTGACCGGTTTTAAACAGGAAATAGGCACTTCAGCTTCAGTTGTGAGCTTTCGTGTGTGACAGGTGGATGTTAGTTTTTGCTCTCTGTGAGTACGCGTTGCTTTCGTGTATTGAAAAATGGATATTTTCCCAAAGAAGCGTGCAAAAATAATTGCTCTGAAGGATCACACTTCTATGACAGTGAGAGATATCGCTTCTGCAGTTGGTGTAGGCAAATCAAGTGTATCAAGACTTCTTACGCGATACAATGCATCTGGATCATCGTCTCCAAAAGGGAGAGGTAAATGTGGAAGGAAACGAAAAACAACTCTACGATCCGATAAATATCTAATCAAAAATAGTAAAATGAATAAAAAAAAAGCACCTACCTTCAAAGAGATTTATTGACTAGTGGTTGTGATGTTAGTGATTCAACTGTACGCTGTAGGCTTCTGGAAGTTGACCGGAAAGCAAGAAGACCAACGAAAAAACAATATTTGAATGCGAAAATGAAGATAAAACGTTTAGCATGGGCCAAAAAATATAAATCATGGACTGCTGACGACTGGAAAAAGGTAATTTTCAGTGATGAAACTCATTTATTTGTGCAGGGTTACCAAGCAAATGTTGTTAGACGAAGCAACTGTGAACCCTTAAGACCTGAGCATATCAAACAAACTGTAAAACACCCTCTTAAACAGATATTTTGGGGTTTTTTTTCATATCAAATGGCACTGGAAGCTTAGTTCCTGTTCAAGATATGATGAATTCAGCCAAGTACGTAGAAATATTACAACGTAGGATTGTTCCATTCTTGCAAACTTTGGACGGGACATTTCAACATGACTTGGCCCCATGTCACAATTCGAAATTGGTCAAGAATTTCATGCTAGAAAATCAAATTCATTTGCTTGATTGGCCTGGAAATTCACCAGACTTAAATCCCATAGAAAACTTGTGGAATATTTTGAAGAGACGTTTAGGTAAAATGGACTGTACAACCAAAGAACGCATGATAACGAATGCTATAAAAGTGTGGTTCCACGATTATGAAGTCAAAAATATGTGCACTCAATTAGTGGAGTCAATGCCAAAACGAATTCAAGAGGTCATTTCTGCTAAAGGAAGGCATACTTCATACTAATACAGGCATTTATCAGTGTATATTAAGGCATAGAATGATATAAAGGCATAGATAGTTTTGGAAAAAAGAGTGATTTTTTACTTTGTCCCAATTAATTTGCACAGTATAGTATCAGTGACTAACATACTGGAAAAGAGCGTCCTGAAGCAAATGAAGTCATCAAGTACTACGCCGAAGTGTAATGTGCTATACAGCGAAAATACAAAAACAATACAAATTTATTCTTTAGTACCACCTGCTAATCTTGATGTTACCTAGCTTAGCTGGTGGTATTAAAGAATGAATTAAGGTCAGTAGAAAGATATTAAAAATGGAATGTTGTCTGTCAAATCCAAGTTGTGTAAAATCTGAGCACCAATAAATATAGAGCTAGAAGTGACAACCAATATACTGCAAACATTGCAAAACAGGGACCATCCCATTTCTTCATAGCAATCAATACCTTCTGGAACCGATGTTTTCTGGGATTATTTTTCTTTTCATTTTTTTTCTTGTTTGTTTCTTTGGCACTGTTGAGAAGGAGCATTGACGGAATATTAGTATATTTATGTTAACAAAGCGTACGGAGCACAGTTTGGCTGTATTCTCCATAGCGAGAAAAATATATTGAAAATTTTTCGGTTTATTAATTCTTAAAGTTTGCATTTCCTCTCTTCCAGACGCATGATATTTTGCAATTATAATACTACCTAACAAAACAACAGAGACAGACTGTTTTTCCTTAAGGGATATGTGCTTATCTTCCAAATCATAATCCTGTTTTTGCTCTTTTATTTATTCTTTTTTTTGGTCGTTTGTTTTTTATCGTCATTAAATACGTTGGCTTAATTATTCTCAGTTTAGATTCCATGCAGTTATTTTAATGAGTTATTTTTGTTTATTGCACAGTAAATCTTGAACTCAAATCTGTTTTCCACAGAAAAAATAATAATGCCTACTTCTTATTTTTATAATCTTCACGTAAATGACGTAGGCCGCAATAAGCATTTTGTTTTATTTCTGGATTGTTGGAATTGGATTTTTAACTTGCCATAGGACGCGAGTGGAAGCATTTCTGCCATGACAGCATATTTCCTCTACCTTTTCCTTCCTTCATCAAAACTGTTGTTATTTTTTACTTAGAGTAATTATGAAATAGCAGAGTAAAAACAAACAAGAAAAAAAAAGACTCTGGAGAATCTTGAGTTGAATTTTTTCTACCACGGCGAAGACCTTTTTATGTACCTTTTTTAATAACTCGCACAAATGTTTTTGTAGTTTAAAGCAAGCTGTGCATAAATATGATGAAGTGAAAGTTCGTCTTCTTTTTCTTTTTCATGCAAAAAATGCCCCCATAGAGACTTCATTATTAATTAATTGGCGCCATATCACAAAGTAAATTATGTCTTTAGTCAGCTTTATATCATAACTAAAGTAACTGTAGTACGGAGGTTTTTCTTTACGTATATAAATCTTAAATCAGCGCGCTGTTTACGTTACAGTTATGTTTGCTTTTTTGTTTTATTTTTAGTTTATTTTTTTACCTTTATATTTCCGTTTTGTGCTCCTTTCTCTCTCTCTCTCTCTCTCTCTCTCTCTCTCTCTCTCTTTCTCTCTCTTTTTTATTGTTGAAACGGGGTAATTTACAAGCTTAAATTTAACCCAACATTTCCAAATTTATTTTGAAGCATGGAATATGTTACGCAAAATATCCTCAAATTATGGATTAAAGGAATTATTTCTAGCCTAGAAATAGAAGTTCATTTTCCTGGTAAGGTATGGGTGTTTGGTTGCATATTTCTAAAAATTGAAATTCGAATACACGTACTCTAGTCTATAACTCCCTTAAGTTCGTCTTTTTTTATTAGTTTTTTTTTCTGGGTTTAACAACTACCGTGAGCAAGCAGTCGCCTTTCACTAATTTCGGGCCGTTAGTTCCAGGGAAAGGAAAGAGCCAGTACTGTAAGACAAACACACCACCCATGCCTCATCCGGGACTGGGGCCAGAGCCCGGCCCCGACAACTAGCCACGAACCTACACCTCTTACCACTCGGTCAGAAGAGCAGCCGTCCTCTTTTTACGGGTCAGTTATGCAAACGTGTTGTTCCAGTTCTGTGCATGAATGAGGCAAAAATGTCCAAAACACAGGAAGGGTTTGACTTTCCTTTGCCAAATGCAAAATTAAAGGAAACATTCCAAAGTTTTCGGTTCATAGTAGCCAGTACCAGTATTACTGTGTGCTGAACATCTTTACTTATTTGCCTTTTAAGAGTGTGGTGGACAAAAAAATTAGATACTCAGTATGTACGATGAGAAGCTTTCTAGTTCTCACGAGTGTAAGTTACTGCGTCCACAGATGAAAGTAAGGAAGACACACCAATATGGTAAACTCAGCATTCATGTATAACCCACGGTTTGTACCCAGAAAGACCTCGGCCTGAATATTTGCCACTTCATTGCTTATTTATCCAACGCCATGTTCAGTAACTCACTAGTTTGGTGAGATATTTAAAAATCTAAGGAGTGTTTAACCACTGCCATCTTAGCACTCAGATCAGAATTAAAATCAGAGTTGATACCGCGACATTGGGTATGTTAGAGTGCATTTCTCTGTCTCTTCTCTCTCTCCGCCTCTACCCTTTTCCTTTTTTTCCTTTCCAAATTAGAGGGCGTGCGATACATGAATTTTCCCCAAAATGAAAATCATTCCGTTTCAACTTTCTTTGCTACTGACATTTTTTTACCTTCGACAATGATGATCACTTTTCAAATAATTTATATAGCTGCAAGTGTACATAAACAACCCTATGGGGAAAAAAGGACTTGTGATTACGATTAGCTAAAAAGAGGTCAAAATTTCTTTCTTTGGTACTATCATCATATATTTCAGAATACCATTCTTATATACGTATATCTTTCTCCGCAGACGTCACTTCAATAAGGAATATCAGGTGAAGACGATTCGAGTTTTTTGCTCAATATATGTTATCGAATGTCACTGGAACTGTAGCAATGTCTTAATATTTTTCCCGTATGACTCAATTGTTTTGTATATCACCGATTCCAACAATTGATTTGTATATCAACGATTCCAATAGTTTCTGTTGCTGTAAGGTCCAGCTCTGAAAAGGAATGGTAAGTAGCATTCATCAAAAGTTTGCTACGCCGAACCTGAAACCTTTGCTGAAACGTCTTTCTGAATTATACGATATTAGCTCTTGAGTTTGATCACTGTCAAAAATAGGAGCGTTTGCCACAACAATTTAAGTTATTCAGGCAATGCAACTATTAAATTTACTATTTTAAGCAAAATGAGCATAAAGAGAATTCTAGTTGTGAACATAAAGAGGAACTATAGTCGCAGTAGAACATAAAGAGGAACTATAGTCGCAGACGAAAGTCTCTCCAAGCCCCTTCCACAACGGTCTGTCTTGTGCCAGTCTCCTCCATGTTACTCCCGCATACTTTCGATTTTCATCCACCCATCTCCCATGTGGTCTTCTTCTGGGTCTTTTTCTGTCCCTTGGAATCCAATCTGAAATTTCGACTGTCCATTGATGGTCTGTTCTTCTGGCATTATCAGAGTTAAATCCGTTTCAGGGATTTAACTCTGATCATGATGTCTTCCACTCTTGTCATTTTTCGGATCCACGAGTTCCTCTTCTTATCTCTCCTGGTTGCACCAAGCATGCACCTCTCCATGCTACTTTGAGTCGCATATTTACACCAGATTTTCAAATAAATCCTGTTCCATATTCAAGAGGAGTCACTTTCAGTGTCCGTTACCGCATTGGGTAGATTTGTTGTTGTTGCCACTTTTCATTTGCGAAACATTCCTAATGATTCTTCCAGTTTATGGATACACGCACTCCTCTGACGCTTAATCCCTAATCCCAGTACATTTTCAAATAAATCTGGGGTAGCTACATGATATCGTTAATCACAAGAATTAAGTTTACTGTTTCGAATGATTCTCCTGCACGACATTTTTAATTTATAGATGTTCAGTGATGTAGGTGCAAATCCAATCTCAAGAAATTTCGAAATATCCAAAAGTTTTAAACATTAAATTTACTGTTTTTTATGATTCATTCTCAACAAAAGTTTTGCCGCCCCGGTGGCGCAGTTGTCTAAGCGCTGGCTTATGTCCATTCGTCTGTGAAGGGTCCGCGTTCGAATCCCGGTGAGGCATGGATGTTGTGTTTGTCTTACGGCACTGGCTCTCTCCCTTCCCTGGAACTAGTGACCCTAAATTAGGGATGGGCGACAGCTTATAGCCCATTGAGTTGCTCACGGTGGTCGTTAAACACCCAACAACAACAAAAAAACGTTTTTCTTGAATAATTTTATCTGTGACTCATCTAGAAATGGCAATATTTCATCTTAGGGCTTCCTTGTCTATTATTATTATTATTATTATCTTGAAAAATGTTTTTAATCCGTTTAGGTGCGAGGTATAATAAACTGAAACTACAGTATTGAGCCTTTCTTTGTTAGATTATGGAAATCAACTAAGAAGAAATAGTAAAATATTAAAACTATGCAAAAGTTTCTGCCGTTTTAAGAAGAAAGGAGACAGGAACAATCAGGAAACCAGTACACATTTAGAATAAATTATCAACGTTTTTTCACAATTAAATGTTTTATTAACATCGACTATAGTTTCGCAGAGCGTTTGGCTCGTCATCATCAGGACGAATGGAGCGTAAACATTCAAATCATTGTGACATCATCAGGGTTCTGACGGTACGGCACGGTTTTTGGTGAGTTGTTTCCACGCGCTTGAAAGAAATGGCGTAGACGTCATGTCATTGACAAGTCGTGAAGAATTCCGGTATATGTGAAAAGCTTCTAATACATTAAGCTTGTTAGTCGAATCAGGTTTATCAATAAGAATAGCGTTTCCAAACAAAAATGTATGGTTATTTTCGTGACAATGTTGGGCTATTGATGACTTCTTCAGCTCATAGTTCCGTACGTAAGTCTTGTGTTCCTTCACATGGAAACTTAAAGCCCTGAGGGTCTGTCCTATATATGAAAGTCCACATTCACAAGGTATCTGATAAATTCCCCAGGAATTTATGTCTTGGACGTAGTCTTTTGATCCGTAAAAATTAATCTTGTTTATGGGTTTGAAAATCACTTTGAAATTAAAACTTTTGAGAATTTTTGAAATTCTGAAGCAAATCTGAGGAGCAAATGGGATAACCGCCCAATTCGTTCGTACTGGGAGGTATACTGGCGTGAGCGAGCATACGGTTTCCTGAATGTTTGGACCGCTTTTTCTATCACGGAAGGGCTATATCCTCTGTGTACTGCAGTTCGTTTAAGAAAATCAAGATCTTTCTGTAAGGAATCCTAAGTTGAGCATATATGTACTGCACGATATACGTATGTGTAGAAAGTAGACATTTTTTGTTTCCATGGGTGATTTGATTTTGCATGTGGAGGTAAGGAAACAGCAAATGGCTTTCGATAAACTGTTGTACTAAAGGAACTTTCAGAGCGTGACACAAGGACATCTAGGAATGGTAAGTATTTTCAGTTTCACATGTGAACTGTATATGAGGATCAATTGAATTGATAAGTTCAACTAATTTAGGTAGTTCGGCATTCCTGCCTTTCCAGAGGACAAAGGTATCATCTACATATCGAATCCACAGGTCGAATGTAACGAGCTAAAACAGTTTGTCCTCGAAGTGACGCATGTAGACTTCGCATAAAACAGGAGACAGTGGGCTACCCATTGCAAGGCCTTTCCTCTGTTGAAAAAATCTTCCACGAAATAAGAAACTGTTTTGTTTGATACAAATTTCCACTAATCTCAAAATTTCTTCAACTTCCGTTTGGCTGAAATGATGTTCAATGAGACTTGCTTTCAAAGATTCGAGGGCTCCATTTGGTGGAATACTTGTGAACATGGATTTCACATCGAAGGATAACATGAACTGATCGTTGTATGGATGCTATTTAAGCACATTGACAAATTCAGTGGAATTTTTACAGCAGTTTTGTTTGAAGAAGTCGTTATGGCGTACAGTTTCAAAGATAGAAATTTGGCCAACTTATGAGTAGCAGAGCCGATATTGCTGACGATGGGAAGGAAAGGAACGCCAATCTTGTGTATCTTCGGAAGTGCATAGAAACGCGGACAACGGGCATACGAGGGTTTCAGATAATTTTTCGAGCTTTGGTTAAGAGTAACGCAACTTGTTACTACTTTCCGAACTTCTTTTAAATATTTTTCCGATGGATCTTTTTTAATTTCTTTATACGGTCCCTCGGAAATAAGTTTTTCGACCTCTGCCTCATAATGTTTTTTGTCCAGAATAACAACTTGTCCTCCTTTATCGGCTTTAGTAATGATGATATCAGGATTTGACTGTAATTCTTTTAAAACTTTATATTCTTCCTTATTGAGATTGGGTTTGAATGATGGAAAAGAATTTGACGTTATTACAAGGCTGACACAATGTCTAATCGTTTCTTTCTCATCAATGCTTAGATCGCTTTTTGTCAGGGAATATTCAACTAACGCAAGGATATTGGATACTGGTATCTTTTTTGAAATTGCGAAATTTGAATTGTAATGTAAAATTCGTTTTTGAATTTTGCTCGGGTTAAAAGAAGAAAGGTTAGATATTACTTCGTTCTCCGTAAAGACTTCATCACTTTGAGAAGTAGAATTTCGTTTATTGTTGCTATTATTCGATAGTTTTTTTTAATTTTCGTTCTAATGTCATTTTATGAGTAAACGACATATTGGAACTCCTAGACCAAGTTTTGCGGTCCAGGTCCAAAAATTCTGGTAACGTTTTAGCCAGCAATAGGTGCAGGTCATACAGTTCAATCTCAACGTTTGCAATATCCTTCCTAGTACCTTTAATAAGAGCTCTTAATAGTGCAAACGAAGCATTAGATATCCACTGTTGCCTGTTTTATGCGAAGTCTACATGCGTCACTTCGAGGACAAACTGTTTCAGCTCGTTACATTCGACCTGTGGATTCGATATGTAGATGATACCTTTGTCCTCTGGAAAGGCAGGAATCCCGAACTACCTAAATTAGTTGAACTTATCAATTCAATTGATCCTCATATACAATGTTCACATGTGAGACTGAAAATAATGGCTGCTTACCATTCCTAGATGTCCTGGTGTCACGCTCTGAAGGATCCTTCAGTACAACAGTTTATCAAACGCCATTTGCTGTTTCCTTACCTCCACATGCAAAATCAAATCACCCATGGAAACAAAAAATGTCTGCTTTCTACACATACGTATATCGTGCAGTACATATATCCTCAACTTAGGATTCCTTACAGAAAGATCTTGATTTTCTTAAACGAACTGCAGTACACAGAGGATATAGCCTTTCCGTGATAGAAAAAGCGGTCCAAAAATTTAGGAAACCGGAGCCCGTCTGCTCGCTCACGCCAGTAGACCTCCCAGTACGAACGAATTGGGCGATTATCCCATTTGCTCCTCAGATTTGCTTCAGAATTTCAAGAATTCTCAAAAGTTTTAATTTCAAAGGGATTTTCAAACCCATAAAAAAGATGAATTTTTACGGATCAAAAGATTACGTCCAAGACATAAATTCCTGAATTTATCAGATACCTTGTAAATGTGGGCTTTCATATATAGGAGAGACCTGCAGGGTTTTAAGTTTCCGTGTGAAAGAACACAAGACTTACGTACGGAACTATGAACTGAAGAAGTTATCAATATCCCAACATTGTCACGAATATAACCATAAATTTTTGTTTGGAAACGCTATTCTTATTGATAAACCTGATTCAACTAACAAGCTTAATGTATTAGAAGCTTTCCACATATAGCGGAATTCTTCACGACTTGTCAATGACATGACGTCAACGCCATTTCTTTCAAGCGCGTGGAAACAACTCACCAAAAACCGTGACCGTCAGAACCCTGATGATGTCACAATGATTTGAATGTTTACGCTCCATTCGTCCTGATGATGCCGAGCCAAACGATCTGCAAAACTGTAGTCGATGTTAATAAAACATTTAATTGTGGAAAAACGTTGATAATTTATTCTAAATGAACATCATAAGTGTGTAGTCTTGAATTATATATAACAGTACACATTTATTCAACGAAATATTGGCGGTTATCATCAATGACCTTTTGCCATTTTTCAGGCAACAAATGCGTTCCCCTGTGATAGAAGGAATCGGGTTTTAAGCTGAAGAACGCAGTGACGAAATTTTCCACTTGTGGAACTGCGGTGAACCGCTGTTGGGCTAGGGCATGTTGCATAGAGCGAAACAGATGAAAGACTGAAGGTGTAATGTCCGGGTTGTAAGCCGAGTGCGGTAACCCCCCCTCCCCACCCCCACCCCCACTGTAACTGTTTAAGTGTTGATTTCGTGGTGGCACCGACATGAGGTCTGGCATTTTCGTGTAACAGAATGACTTGGGGGCTTCCTTTACCTGTCCATGGGGGTTTTTGCTCGATTGCGGCGCTCAGTTTTATCAACTGATCGCTATATCGTTGTGCAGTGATTGTTTCACCCGGTTTCAACAATTCGAAATACAGCACTCGGTGCATATCCCACCACACACACAACAGCACCTTTTCCCCGTGGATATCCTGTTTTGAAGTGGATGTTGATGGCTGGCCTGTGTCGACCCAAGATCGCTTGCGTACTTGGTTGTCGCAATTGACCTATTTTTCATCCCCGGTGACAACCTTTCACAAGGAATTCTTTCCTTGATACCTCTTCAGCAACGACATGCAGATGCCCATTCGTTGACCAATATTACGCTCCGTTAAAGTATGCGAACTAACTTATCAATCTTCTGGATCTTTTCCAAGGCCTGTAGACGCAGTAACCGTCTATTGAGCCACTTTCAAACGTTTTGCCAGTTGCTTGGTCGATTGTGTGGAATCCTCTTGCAACAGAGATTACAGCTTCTCGTCTGCGAGTTACTGTGGCCTTCCTGCACGTGGCTTGTCTTCCAAGCTTAGATCACCTTTCTTAAACCTGGCAAACCATTCTCGCCACGTCTGTTCAACCATAACCGTTTTGCCATACCCCTGACATATTGAACCGTATTCTTCAATGGCACTTTTCCCTAAATTAAACATGAATAACAAGCAGTGCCGGCCACCCCGGTGGCGCAGTGGTCTAAGCGATGGCCTCTGATCATTCGTCCGAACGGGGTCCGGGTTCGAATCCCGGTGAGGCATGGATGTTGTGTTTGTCTTACGGCACTGGCTCTCTCCCTTCCCTGGAACCAGTGACCCTAAATTAGGGACGGGCTACTGCTTATAGCCCATTGAGTTGCTCACGGTGGTCGTTAAAATTCCAATCAAAAAAAAAAAAATGCAGTGCCGCAAATGAACTTTATAGACCGCCATGCTTGGCTTCATGTACGAACTGACAGCAAGGGTCGCCGCGCCGGCCGATTAGACACCTACAGCATCCACCAGCGGGGGTGGCGGAAACTTTTGCACATACCTAATATTTACAAATTTCCGGACAATAGTTTCAGTTTAAAAATATTCTCTTAACATTCAGTGTTCAACCGGCTTTGTCTATTTTAAGTGAAATGTTTGAGATAACTCCAATGAGTATCGTAAAAGAATCTGAAGAGCATGAAATTCATGTTACACATCTTTCCCAGCTGAAATGAGCGGAGCTTCGTGCGCAAAGCAAGAAGTTTATGGTATTCAAAAGCAAAAAGGAAAAAGAGAAGGAGAAAGAGACAGAGAGAAGTAGATTCTATTTAAGAATTGAGTTATTATGTCTTTGAAAAGGGAAAGGAGTGAACATTTTTGCGTTGTCCGCTCTAACGAACGTATCTCTAGTATCAAGTTGCACTTTAAGGAAAATTTGGCTCTCTTTTTCTATTTCCTGTCCACGACATATTTGGTTTCGTGTTAAATAGATGATTAACGTAATTAGTTCTGCTATGACAGATACCACCCTACGACGGCGATTTCTCGCTTCTCAGAAAAAATATAGAAACGCAGCGGTGTTAGTATCCAACAGTTCTCTCTTTTCATGTCATTAACTTTAGTTAACACTGATGCTCTTGGAAACCATTATCCTTGGGTGATTTGGAGTAGCTCTTCGAACAAAAGGTAGCATGGTGCAGAGCAAACGTGGTATAGTGTAACAACCTTAATTCCTGTTGAGCACTTCATTATACAAGCGGGTATTAAATGTGGTTTCATTTCCCCCGTCGATAACACATTTAACGGGTGAAATGAATTTTACTTTCCTGCAAAACATATTCGTACTGCAAGTATTACTCCCCAGATTTAAAGCTGTTATTTCCACAAAAATTTCGTAAATCTGAGCAAAGCGTGAAAAAACAAAAGTGAATCACTGAGCCACGAACTAAAGTTTATGAAAAATACAAAATTAAAGTTTTGAATGAGATTTACATGTAACATATAACCTTTCGCAGATGTTGAATTCGAACCTAGAATTACCTACTCCGGAGCGGCCGTTCTCCCAACTATACTACGCCGGCAGGCTTATTGCTGCAGTATTGACGATTTGACTCATACGTCGCAGCGAACAGTCAAAAGCACTGGCTTTTGACTATTCGTCTGAGATGGGTTCTGGTTAGAATCCCGGTGATGCATGGATATGGTGTTTGTCTTACGGCACTGGCTCAATCCCTTTCCTGGAACCAGTGATCCTAAATTAGGGACGAGAGACTGCTTACAGCCCATCGAGGTGATCACGGTGGTCATCAAACCTCCAAACAAACAAACAATACGTCACAGCAGTAGTACGTCATCTATCACATCACGTTGTACACTACAAACATTACACACATAGAAAATAACGCACACACGGTGTGTCCGTAAAGTTGTGGGACTTTTTTTTAACGACACTGCTAATGTCATCTATTAGTTTATTATGTGTGCAGCTTAATTTTCGTCCCCTAACCGCAAGCGATCATAGAACGTCGGCAAATGCAAATAGCTGTGTGCGACAATGGCTGATTGCAGCGCCATCCAACAGCTTTCCAGGCAAACGTAACCGCTCACAGCTGTAGTGACAGAATGGACGAAAGTTGACGGTAAAAGCAATGTCGTTCGAGAAGCAACATTTGAGACACTGTCTTCTGTTCGCGTTTCAGCTAAAAACAAGTGCCGCGGTTGCCCAGAAAATGATCTATGCTGCTTTGGGTGAAGCTGCTGTGTCCTACAGTACGTGTAAGAAGTGGTTCCAGCGGTTTAAGCAGGGAAATTTTGATCTCCGTGATGCAGAACGTCCGGAACAGCCACAGAAAGTTGACGATGAACAACTGAAACACCTGTTGGACGCGGATCCCTGTCGCACACAGTCAAAGCTCGCCCAGGAACTCGGAGTAACACGGCAAGCCATTGCAAAGCGCCTGCACAAGCTTGGATGGATTCACAAGGAGGACCGTTGGGTGCCCCACCACTCACAGCTGCGAACAATTCTAGGTGCTACGATGTTGCTGTGTCCTTGCTCTCCAGATTGAAGAAGAAGGATTTCCTCCACAAGATTTTGACCTGTGATGAGAAGTGGTTCCTCTACGATAATCCTAAGCGGCGCAAATCGTGGGTTTATCCAGGTCAGACTACCACCAGTACCGCCAAACCGAATATCAATGCCAGGAAGTTGTTGCTGTGCACATGGTGGGATCAGTTGGGTGTCGTACACTATGAGTTGCTCAAACCTGGTGAAACGGTCAATACTCAGCGTTATTGTCAGCAATTCATTCGTGTGAGTGACGCGCTGGAGGCGAAAAGGCCATACACCGGCAAGGGCAGAAGATCGGTCCTGTTGCTTCAGGATAATGCGCGTCCTCACACCGCAAAACCCACTTTAAACACGATTACCGACCTGGGACGGGAGATTTTGTCCCACCCGGCGTATTCTCCAGACTTCGTCCCGTCGGATTATCACCTCTTTCGCTCCCTGCAACATCACCTGAGTGATACGCACTTCACTTCTGTCGAGGAGGTCCACACAAGTATTGATGACTTTATCAACTCGAAACAGCCCTCTTTTTTCCGCAGTGGCATTCGTCAGCTCCCTGATCGATGGCTCAAATATATCCGACATGACGGGGATTTTTTCCCTGATTAGGTACGTATTCGATTTGCTAAAATTTGCTGTCAACGTGTCATGTCTGTGGCCGAGAATTGAGTTGCACACCTAATGTAATCAGATCTGAGAAGTGAGGGGCACAAATTAGTTTGACTAGAAAAAAATCTCCATCATGGATGTTGTATCTGGCAACAGTGTTTCTCCCTGTCAGTTGATATGTAACCGTAACGTGAGCAGCCGTGTTGTATGCAGAGGGTTGCGAATAGAATTCGATATGTGTATATGGTACCAAGTTTGTTCCTAATTTAATGTACGTGTGCAGTAGTAATAAATGTTATTAGTATATCTATTATGAAGTTTGATTAATTGCGAGTATATCACAAATGGCGACGAGAAGGGGATGGTGAGCAATATTTTCTTCCAGTATACTTCTACAATCACATTTTGCAAACATGAGCAAGCTAGGTTTAATAGGCCAGTTAAATGTTTTTGATGAACAGAATGATAACATTAACCTTTACATTGAACAGTTAGAACAGTATTTTGTCGCTAACGATGTTACTGAAGAAAAAAAGGTGTCAGTATTGATATCTGTGATTGGATCAAAAACACAAATAATTACGAAATTTGTTCTTGCTTAGGTTACCAAGTCAATGTACGTACAAGGAACTTACACGGGCGTTGGGAGACCATTAGCCTATTGCCATTGCAGAGAGATTTAGATTTCATCGCATGAATCAAAATCCTAATGAATCTACTTCAGATGTTTTGGTAGAATTCAGACGTTTAGCCTCAACATGCGAGTTTTGAGCGTTTCTGGAAGAGGCCATACGTGATCGTTTTGTATGCGGCTTGACTAGTGAAATGACGCAGAAACGTTTGCTAGCAAAAAAGGATTAGAAGCTCTCAGAGGCTGCAGGAATTGCATTGGCAATGGAGGTAGCTGACCATGACGCAATAAGCATGAAAACGTTTACCCCAGTGGTAAATAAAGTTCAAAAGAAAACTCAATTTTCTTGAAAGAATGCTGCTAAGAATAAGCCTCCTGGTGGCAAACCCTCTAAATGCTTTAGATGTGGTGCATTTCATGACCCAACGAGATGTAAATATAAAAATGCCAAGTGTCATTTTTGTTCGAAAATTGGACATATTGCACCGGTTTGTTTAGCTAAGGCTAACAAAACAAAATCTGCATCAGCAAATATGGTTGAAGTTGATAATACATTGTATTACACTTAATAACTTAGAATTATTTTAAGTTAAGTCTGCTAAATCAACTAACCGAAAATGTAGGTACAATGTTCCTATTCAAGTTGAAGACAAATTTGTCGAGATGGAACTTGATACTGCTGCAGATGTATCTATTGTTTCGAAGCAGTGGATGGAGATTAATTTTCCACATGTTGAAATTCCACCTACGTTGTTGAAAGATTATAATCAGGGTTTAATCGATGTTGTTGGAGAGGTATCTCTACCAGTCACTTACAACTCACAATGTTGCAAATTACCCATTGTTATTGTGAAGGGAAATAGACCATCCGTATTTGGAAAGAATTGGTTGGCACATTTTAATCTTGAATGGCAAAGCATTTTCGCCTTAGATTCTCAACAAAAGAGAAACATTTCTAGTGTGGAATCTATAAAACGGAATTACGCTGATCTTTTTCAAGAAGGCACATCACCAATCAGACATTTCAAGGCTTGCTTGAAAATAAGCAAACAATTTTCTCCAATTTTCTGCAAAGCTAGACCTGTTCCTTATTTGTTGAAAGCTGCTGTGGCTGATGAAATTTTACACACACAAAAAAGAGGAGTGTGGCGTTTTGTTGAACATTCAGCATGGGCAACACCTGTTGTGGCAATACCAAAGAAAGACCGTACTGTCAGGTTGTGTGGTGATTTTAAGATCACTGTAAGCAAATGCATGGATCCAACACAGCAGGATTTCTTTGCTAATCTTAGTGGTGCTAAGTATTTTACAAAGTTAGATTTATCACAAGCCTATCAGCAAATTGAGCTGGATGAAGCTTCACAGGAATTGCTTACATTAAACACTCACATGGGTTAGTTCGTCCGAGCGGACTTTTGTATGGCATTAACTCTGCTTCTGCTATCTTCCAGTCAATTATGGAACAAACCTTACAGGGCTTACCATCAATCATATGTTTCCAGGATGATATTTTGGATTCTTCTGCAACTAAAGAAAAGCATTTTACCTTACTAAAGGAAGGGTTACAGAGATTTCGCAAGTTTAATGTGCATCTTAATCTTAGTAAATGCAAGTTTTTAGAAACTAGCGTGCAGTTTTTGGAAGATATTGTTGATGAGCATGCTATGCACCCCACATAGGAGAAAATTGAAGCTATCCAACAAATGCAAACAACTCATAATGTTACAGAGCTTAAGGCATTTTTAGGTTTATTGAACTATTATTCAAAATTCCTAAAGAATTCCTCTACCTTACTTGCTCCTTTATATAGTCTTTTGGTCAAAGGTACACGGTGGATATGGTCAAAATATTGTAAACATACATTTCAACTTTGTAAATCTCTTATTACTTCAGATGCAGTTCTTACACATTATGATGAGAAGCTACCTCTACAGCTGTCGTGTGACGCTTCACCAGTTGGATTGGGTGCTGTTCTCTCACATATCATCGATGGCACCGAGCGTCCCATTGCTTATGCTTCAAGAACACTCACCAAAACAGAAAGTAATTATTCCCAAACTGAGAAAGAGGTATTGTCTATTATATTTGGATGCAAAAAATTCCACAAGTATCTTTATGGGAAAGAATTTGTCTTGCTGACGGATCATCAACCTCTTGTGACAATTTTTGCCCCTGATATGACAACACCCACTTTATCTGCAGCACGGTTGCAACGTTGAGCACTCTTGCTTGCATCTTTCAAGTATACCATTAAATATAACAAGTTAGTAAAATCATGCAATGCATTGATTATAATACGCTTTCCAACATACCAGAAATTATTACTCAAGTTATGATGATAATGGCTGTGGAATAAATCTCGGTCCTGTGCCCTGACCTTTGATCCCATTTCTATTATATTCAACAGAACCGGTTCAGTATAACTCCGAAATAACATGATAAAGTTTTGTCGCAATCGAAGCATTTTTACGTAAGTTATGATGCATAAGGGCTATGGAATAGATTCCGCTCCTGTGTCCTACCCTTTGACCCCATTGCGTCCATTTTCAATAGGATTCGTTCCCAGGCAGGCCCCTACAACATACTAACATTTCATTTAAATCGAAGCGTTTTTACGTAAGTTATGATGCATAATGGCGATGGAAGTGATTCCGCTCCCATTTCGCCCATTTTCAATAGGTTTTGGTTTTGTCCCCAGTTGGTCCCCTACCACACACTGAACTTTCATCGAAATAGAACCTTTTTTACGTTAGTTATGGCGCATAAGAGAAGTGGAATGGATCCCGTTCCTATGTCCTGACCTTTGACCCCATTACGTTCACTTTCAATAGGGTTCCTTCTTTTTTGGGGGGGGGGGATTCGAGGTTTAACGACCACCGTGAGCAACTCAACGGGCTACAAGCAGTCTCCCGTCCCTAATTTAGGGTCACTGGTTCCAGGAAGGGAGAGACCCAGTGCTGTAAGACTGGTTCCAGGGAAAGGAGAGACCCAGTGCCGTAAGTTCCTTCCCAGGTGGTCTCCTACCACATACTAACAATTCATCGAAATCGAACGATTGTTACGCGAGTTATCTTGCGGACGGACATACACGCACGACGCGTGACGGAACTTGAGGCAGATGGGAATCGCGACCATCTGCTCGAAAGAGCGTGACGTCATAAAACTTTAATAGGATCCACACACAACGCGTGACGTAATGAGACAGATGCGTGACCACGCGCCAACATCTCAATCGCTGGATTGTGACATCATAAGATTTCTAACCATGGGTAACATTAATGGGACGACGCCATGACACTAAAAACGTGGTAATTCGGGGTGGTTATTTAACCCACTAAACGAATGTTCCTAAAGTCGAGATAAAGCTAAATCGGTTACTAGTACCAGAAAACGGTAGGTGAACGACTTTCATCAAAATCTTTAGAGCCGTTTTCAAAATGAAATTTACATAGATACAAGAATTGCTCCTTTATGGTGGACGTCAAGTAATTTTGCTTCCTATACTTCCAATGGAATTAATGCGTTCCCAAGGATGAAAATTTGAACATCTATTAAAATAGCTTCATTTTGAAACTTGGAATACTCAATATTTTCTAAAACATAACCATAATTATGCAATCCAACATTTATTTGTCTACTGACGTCATCAAAGTACAGGTCGCGCCATCCTTTTTCTGGTTTCAACACCACCAAAGGAAACGTTATTGTTTTTTAATATAATTATGGTTATGTTTTAGAAAATGTTAAGTATTCCAAGTTATAATATGAAGTTATTTTAACCGATGTTCAAATTTCCATCCTTGGGAACACACTAATTGTGAAGGAAATGTGTACAAAAGTTTTTCCATTGGAAGTATAGGAAGCAAAATCCACCTTAATAGTATGGGATAAGGGCGATGGAATGGATCCCGATCCTATGTCTAGACCTTTGACCCCATTTGTCCCGTTTTGAATAGGGTTCCTCCCCAGGTGGTCCCCTGCCACGTACTAAAATTTCATCGAAATAGAACCATTTTTAAGCATGTTTTGACGCATAAGGGCAATGGAATACATCCCGCTCCTTTGTCCTGACCTTCGACCTCACTTCACCTATTTTCAGTAGGATTCATCCCCAGGCGGTTCCCTACCACATACTAAAATATCATTGAAATCGAACCATATTTACGCAAGTTATGACGCATAAGGGCAATGGAATGGATCCCGCTCCTGTGTCGTGACCGTTAACCCAATTCATCCTATTTTCAACAATGTTCCTCCCCAGGTTGTCCCCTGCCACGTACTAAAATTTCATCGAAATCGAACTATTTTTACGCACGTTTTGATGCATAAGGGCAATGGAATACATCCCGATCCTATGTCCAGACCTTTGGCCTCATTTGTCCCATTTTCAATAGGGTTTTTCCCCAGGTGGTCCCCTACCACATACTAAAATGTCATTGAAATCGAACCATATTTACGCAAGTTATGAGGCATAAGGGTAATGGAATGGATCCCGCTCCTGTGTCGTCACCTTCAACCCCATTTGTCCCATTTTCAATAGGGTTCGTCCCCAGGTGGTCCCCTACCACATACTAAAATTTCATCGAAATCAATCCATTTCTACGTGAGTTATCGTGCCGACAGACGGACAGACGGACAGATGGACGGAAAAAGCTGGAGCATATACGCTTCTACCTACAGTTGGAAAGCGTAAAAAAGGGATCTCTCCATCTTAACGCTGATTCTCTTTCACGGATCCCTATTGTGGATTTATCCGAGCAGTTACATCCTTCTGAAGTTTATAAAATTTCATATTTGGAAAATATGACAGTAACTTTTGCGGATCTTGCTAAGGCAACCAGTACTGATAAGATTCTGGGAGTAGTACTTAAGTACGTACAGAATGGCTTTCCTTCTAAATGCCGTGATCCCACTTTTATTCCTTTTTTTAACAGGAAGGACGAGCTGTCTACTGAGCACAATTGTCTTTTGTAGGGCATGAAGGTGATCATTCCTGATACATTTAGAAAGCAAATGTTGGATTTGGATCTCTTGCACGACACACACCCTGGCATAACCAAGATGAAGAGCATTGCTCGTAGTCACATTTGGTGGCAGAACATTGACAAGGAAATTGAAGAAATCTCAAAGCAATATCACGCTTGTCAAATAAATGCACATCAACCTCCTGTTTTACCTTTGCAATCATGGATATGGCCAAAGTCCCCTTGGGAAAGAGTGCATATCGATTTTTCTCAAAAAAACCGAGACAGTTATTTGGTGGTGGTTGATAGTCACTCAAAAGAATTGGAAATTATGAGAATGTCCTCGACTACAACTTCATGCACGATTGATAAGTTAAACCAGTTATTTTCAAGATATGGGTATCCTTTAGAAATTGTTTCAGACAATGGTCCTCAATTCATATCCGAGGAATTCAGAACATTTCACAAATGTTGTGGTGTGTTACACACCTTAATTCCTGCGTATCATCCACAATCGAATGGATTGGCTGAGCGCTATGTACAGAACATGATTCACGGATTTTTATTAAAATATCGTTCGTCTCCTTATTCCACTACTGGAATCAGTCCTGCTGAGTTTTTTTAGGTCGTCGACTCAGAACTATTTTAGATCTTGTTCACCCGTGCACTGCGAAGTATGTTCAAATGAAACAATGTGTACAGAAAATGAACTTTGATCGATTTCACACTAGTCATCGTAATTTTTGTCCAGGATAAGATATTTGGGTCCGATCTCACAAGGATAAACAAAATAATTGGATAAATGTTACCTTTCTTGAAGCTCGGGGAAGTAAAACATGGATCATCAGAGTTGGTCAAATTAATTACATAGCTCATCTTGGCCAACTTTGCCCTAGATTTAAAGAAAGGCCTGATCTCCACAACTTTTCAGAGGATCACCCAAATGAATTCCATCCAGCGGGTTCACAGTCAGCATCACTACTTGGTCCGAAGGAAACCTCAAGGGAAACTTCCGTGGTTGATCCTCATGTATTAGCGCTTCCAGCACCTCAGAAACTTTCCCCTCCGATGTTGCACAGCTGATACTTTCATTACCTCTACCAAGAAAGATACGCCTATCATTCTGCCTTCCGCTGAAGTGATTCCTCCTGCATTGGACAAAGTTCCTGTAGCTGTGGATGCTGATATAAACATTAAAACTCCTGTTCAACGCAATCCACCTCGTAATAGGTAAAAACCAAACAGACTTGATTTATACACTACTGGCCACTCAAAATGCAACACCAAGAAGGACATGAGATAGCAAAGCCGGATTTACTGGACACATAACAACAGATACAAAGATGAAACGATTGAGCTTACAGGCCCGTGCGACTTGCGAAACACGCAGACATCAATAGTTCGTGAGGCCCCCACGGATGGCAATAACAGCCGCTACACACCACGGCATCGAACGAAAGAGACTTTGGATGTAGGCTTGGGGTATGTTGGACCAGGCTGCTTCCACACGTTGCCACAGTTCACCAGGCGTAGCCGCAGGTGGTGCTTGCCGGGCCACCCGGTTGCCGATGAGCGACCAGACGTGTTCGATGGGCGACATATCGGGAGAACAGGCGGGCCACGGCAGCAGTTACACCTGTTGGGCCGTGAAGAATTGTTGCACGATGAGTGCCACGTACGGGCGCGCATTGTCCTGTTGAAACGTGGCCGCTGGCAGGTCCTGCAGGTAAGGGAGGACTACAGGCTCCAAAACGTCGGAGATGTAGCTGTGGCTAATGAGTGTGCCGATGATGCGTACCAGAGGGGTGCGGGTGTCATATCCAATTGCGCACCAAACCATAACGACAGGCGACGGACCGGTGTGTCGGTACATAATGCAGGCGTCATACAGTCTCTCGCCGTGGTCCCGCCACACGCGGATCCGACAATCGTGGTGTTGCAGGCAGAAGCGGGATTCGTCGGAGAAGACAATGTCGTGCCATTCCGTAGTCCAGGTGAGGCGTTCAAGGGCCCACTGCCGCCGCACTCGCCGTTGGTGTAACGTCAATGCAAATCGGAGCAATGGCCGCTGTGCGACAAGTCCCCGCTCCTACAGATGATGTCGAACGGTACGTGCTGACACAGGTTGTTGCGCAGCACACCCTGATTCCTGCGCTAACGTTCGTGATGTGGCGGTGCGAGCCGTCAATGCCCGCCGCACAACATGGCGGTCCTCTCGTTCGGTGGTGTGCCGCGTCTGCGCCAATGGCTCACGTCGGTCCGTCCGTCCCTTCTGCACCCACCGAATCCATACTCGCCTCACTGTGGCTGGATGTCGTCCCACACGGGCGCCGATGTCTCGGTACGATAAACCGTTGTAGAGATAAGCCACTATTCGTCCTCTGTCGAACTCCGAAACGTCTGGAATGGCTGCCGTATTCGGCGACGAGGCATCAGGAAGCTTCCCACGCACAGGTCCGGCACACAACACACTTCCACTACTTACACCCCGCCTTCTGTGCACCTTTCTTATAGTGCTTCTCGGCGGCGTGCCGGGCGCACATGATTTGCATATGCCGTGCAATGCTAATCGTTTGCACGTCCTCTCACGGGCGACGCATGCTGCGAATTTCAGGCCAATCGGATGGTTCCTTCTTGGTGTTGCATTTTGGGTAGCCAGCAGTGTAGATAATTGTATAAGCCAAGTGTATAATACCCTTGTAATTTTTTTATACCATTGTAAATGTTTTTTAAAGAGGATATTGTTGTATCTGGCAACAGTTTTTCTCCCAGGCAGTTGATATGTAACCGTAACGTGAGCAGCCATGTTGTATGCAGAGGGTAGTGAATAGAATTCGATATGTGTATATGGTACCAAGTTTGTTCCTAATTTAATGTACGTGCGCAGTAGTAATAAATGTGATTAGTATATCTCGTACGAAGTTTGATTAATTGCTAGTATATCACAATGGATTCAAGCACTCATCAAAGAGTGGTAATTGAACTTTGTTTTAAAGCTGGAGAATATGCAATTGAAATCATTGCAAAGGTGCACGTGCATCTTATGAAGATGAAGCAGTATTGCCATCCAACGTGTTTTCGTTAGTATGGGAGATTCTGTGAGTGAAGATGTTCAGAACAACATGCTGAACGATCGGTGCTCCCACTATCGTACGGACTCCAAAGTCGACGAAATTTGGAAGCTGATAATGCAAATCGTGGCCTGTCCCTCCGAATGACAGCAAACCAGTTTCACATCAGGAAAGATATCGTTCGTTCGATTGTTGTCGAAGATGTGGAAAAAGGAAAAGTGTGCTAGCCCTTCGTATAGCGTGCATTGACTGTGAAACAGAAAAAGAAACGGGTTGCTGTGTGTCGGGATTTGAATGGGATGACAGGCAGGGATACAGACTTTAAAAGAAAATCGTAGCTGATGATAAAACCTGGTATTTTATCTACCATCCCGAAACAAAAAGCTGCATAGCTTGTAGGAAATTCATCGATATTTCTTAGTCTTCAAATCCTTATTATTCAACAGCGCTGAAATATGTTTGATGATGCCAACATTAACCACTGCGTTTGTGGAGCGGGAAGAGGCGTAGATTTACGGCTAGTCTTTCGAGTTGGTCCTAGTTTCGGATGAGTCGTCGTAGGTTTACGGCTAGTCTTCCGAGTTGGTCCTAGTCTCGGATGAGTCGTCATAGGTTTACGGCTAGTCTTCCGAGCTGGTCCTAATCTCGGATGAGTCGTCGTAGGTTTGCGGCTAGTCTTCCGAGTTAGCCCTAGTCTCAGATGAGTCGTCGAAGGTTTACGGCTAGTCTTCAGAGTTGGTCCTAGTCTCGGATGAGTCGTCGTAGGTTTACGGCTAGTCTTCCGAGTTGGTCCTAATCTCGGATGAGTCGTCGTAGGTTTACGGCTAGTCTTCCGAGTTAGCCCTAGTCTCAGATGAGTCGTCGAAGGTTTACGGCTAGTCTTCCGAGTTGGTCCTAGTCTAGGATGAGTCGTTTTAGGTTTAAGGCTAGTCTTCTGAGTTAGTCCTAGTCACGGATGAGTCATCGTAGGTTTACGGCTAGTCTTCCGAGTTGGTCCTAGTCTCGGATGAGTCGTAGGTTTACGGCTAGTCTTCCGAGTTGGTCCTAGTCTAGGATGAGTCGTTTTAGGTTTACGGCTAGTCTTCCGAGTTAGTCCTAGTCTAGGATGAGTCATCGTAGGTTTACGGCTAGTCTTCCGAGTTGGTCCTAGACTAGGATGAGTCGTTTTAGGTTTACGGCTAGTCTTCCGAGTTAGTCCTAGTCACAGATGAGTCATCGTAGGTTTACGGCTAGTCTTCCGAGTTGGTCCTAGTCTCGGATGAGTCGTAGGTTTACGGCTAGTCTTCCGAGTTGGTCCTAGTCTAGGATGAGTCGTTTTAGGTTTACGGCTAGTCTTCCGAGTTAGTCCTAGTCACGGATGAGTCATCGTAGGTTTACGGCTAGTCTTCCGAGTTAGTCCTAGTCACGGATGAGTCATCGTAGGTTTACGGCTAGTCTTCCGAGTTAGCCCTAGTCTCAGATGAGTCGTCGAAGGTTTACGGCTAGTCTTCCGAGTTGGTCCTAGTCTAGGATGAGTCGTTTTAGGTTTACGGCTAGTCTTCCGAGTTAGTCCTAGTCAAGGATGAGTCATCGTAGGTTTACGGCTAGTCTTCCGAGTTGGTCCTAGTCTCGGATGAGTCGTCGAAGGTTTACGGCTAGTCTTCCGAGTTGGTCCTAGTCACGGATGAGTCGTTTTAGGTTTACGGCTAGTCTTCCGAGTTAGTCCTAGTCACGGATGAGTCATCGTAGGTTTACGGCTAGTCTTCCGAGTTGGTCCTAGTCTCGGATGAGTCGTAGGTTTACGGCTAGTCTTCCGAGTTGGTCCTAGTCTAGGATGAGTAGTTTTAGGTTTACGGCTAGTCTTCCGAGTTAGTCCTAGTCACGGATGAGTCATCGTAGGTTTACGGCTAGTCTTCCGAGTTAGCCCTACTCTAGGATGAGTCATTTTAGGTTTACGGCTAGTCTTCCGAGTTGGTCCTAGTCTAGGATGAGTCGTTTTAGGTTTACGGCTAGTCTTCCGAGTTGGTCCTAGTCTAGGATGAGTCGTTTTAGGTTTACGGCTAGTCTTCCGAGTTAGTCCTAGTCACGGATGAGTCATCGTAGGTTTACGGCTAGTCTTCCGAGTTGGTCCTAGTCTAGGATGAGTAGTTTTAGGTTTACGGCTAGTCTTCCGAGTTAGTCCTAGTCACGGATGAGTCATCGTAGGTTTACGGCTAGTCTTCCGAGTTAGCCCTACTCTAGGATGAGTCATTTTAGGTTTACGGCTAGTCTTCCGAGTTGGTCCTAGTCTAGGATGAGTCGTTTTAGGTTTACGGCTAGTCTTCAGAGTTGGTCCTAGTCTCGGATGAGTCGTAGGTTTACGGCTAGTCTTCCGAGTTGGTCCTAGTCACGGATGAGTCGTTTTAGGTTTACGGCTAGTCTTCCGAGTTAGTCCTAGTCACGGATGAGTCATCGTAGGTTTACGGCTAGTCTTCCGAGTTGGTCCTAGTCTCGGATGAGTCGTAGGTTTACGGCTAGTCTTCCGAGTTGGTCCTAGTCTAGGATGAGTAGTTTTAGGTTTACGGCTAGTCTTCCGAGTTAGTCCTAGTCACGGATGAGTCATCGTAGGTTTACGGCTAGTCTTCCGAGTTAGCCCTACTCTCCAGGATGAGTCATTTTAGGTTTACGGCTAGTCTTCCGAGTTGGTCCTAGTCTAGGATGAGTCGTTTTAGGTTTACGGCTAGTCTTCAGAGTTGGTCCTAGTCTCGGATGAGTCGTCGTAGGTTTACGGCTAGTCTTCCGAGTTAGTCCTAGTCACGGATGAGTCATCGTAGGTTTACGGCTAGTCTTCCGAGTTGGTCCTAGTCTAGGATGAGGCGTTTTAGGTTTACGGCTAGTCTTCCGAGTTAGTCCTAGTCACGGATGAGTCATCGTAGGTTTACGGCTAGTCTTCCGAGTTAGCCCTAGTCTCAGATGAGTCGTCGAAGGTTTACGGCTAGTCTTTCGAGTTGGTCCTAGTCACGGATGAGTCGTTTTAGGTTTACGGCTAGTCTTCCGAGTTAGTCCTAGTCACGGATGAGTCATCGTAGGTTTACGGCTAGTCTTCCGAGTTGGTCCTAGTCTCGGATGAGTCGTAGGTTTACGGCTAGTCTTCCGAGTTGGTCCTAGTCTAGGATGAGTAGTTTTAGGTTTACGGCTAGTCTTCCGAGTTAGTCCTAGTCACGGATGAGTCATCGTAGGTTTACGGCTAGTCTTCCGAGTTAGCCCTACTCTAGGATGAGTCATTTTAGGTTTACGGCTAGTCTTCCGAGTTGGTCCTAGTCTAGGATGAGTCGTTTTAGGTTTACGGCTAGTCTTCAGAGTTGGTCCTAGTCTCGGATGAGTCGTCGTAGGTTTACGGCTAGTCTTCCGAGTTAGTCCTAGTCACGGATGAGTCATCGTAGGTTTACGGCTAGTCTTCCGAGTTGGTCCTAGTCTAGGATGAGGCGTTTTAGGTTTACGGCTAGTCTTCCGAGTTAGTCCTAGTCACGGATGAGTCATCGTAGGTTTACGGCTAGTCTTCCGAGTTAGTCCTAGTCTCGGATGAGTCGTAGGTTTACGCCTAGTCTTCCGTGGTGGTCCTAGTCCCGATAAAAAATATTGATCCGATATTGAGGAATAAAATATTTAATTTGATTATGATCTGTACTTTTAAAGCTCCGATTTAGAGCTGTCTGTGACGCAATAACTCGCAGACGTCGACACTAAATTAAATTCATATTTCACGATTCTTTGCAGTAGAGAAAAGGTGCAGCAGCTACCAGATATCAGTGGTTGGAATTCAATAAGCAGATCCATGCTATTCAAGAGAAACATGAAAAAAATCGAGAGCCCCTGGTATTCTTTGTATATATCATAATTTATGCTATGCTTCTTCCGCATGCCCAGATCTTTGTGGGTATGCAATAAAGCGAGTGTTTCCAGAGTATACATTTATTCGCGTCACTCACGACCACACCCAGCCACAGTCCGATACATACTAAGTGGAATTAAATCATAACAACAAATAATAAGGTTTACCAATTCCTGACATTAAGCGGTTCTTATAGGTATGTAGATTAATGAATGATATTGTCGTATTCCCAATAAAAGAAGATATGTGAGCCATAAACGTAAATATTTACTGAACTAAGGCGGCGGCAATAGTAAGTATTTCGACTGCTTAGTTTTAAAAAAACAATATTTGTCATTACTATTATTATTCAGACTTAGGCGAATGTAAGTAACCCTGACACAGATGAAAAGTAATGTAGCTACGAAAGTCCATCTGCGCATGCGCAGGCTAAAATCTGATCTCTAGATAGAAAGAAAATCTGCATCGAAAGTGTTGTTAGTGAGGGGATTGGTAACTTTTGTTCTAGAATATCTACATCGTGCTATACGTCATTTTAAAGCTCTCATCAACAGCAAGTAACCCCTTGGGGATATCTAGAAGAAGCCAAACTTCGGTACCACATATCGTTTTCATAACATTAAAAAAGCGCTCCTGTAATGGTTTTTATAACATTCAGCACCAGATTCTCGTAATTTACTCAGACTGCAATGAGATATTGTTACGTTTATGTAAAATGTGATGAAATAATGCTCGGTGATAGTTTAGTAAAATATACCGAGTAGACAAAACATTAGTGATAGAAGTGGTGGGCATAGGCACCCCCACGCAGAATGGAACATACCCTAACCGAACGCAGGTGATAAATAGGTGGACAGCAGGGCTTTCCAACAGTATATCGCAATCGAAAAAGATGGGTAAACGTGGTGATCTGAGTGACTTTGACGCACTGTCAGCGCAAGGCAGATGGGTCATTCTATCGCCCAAGTGGTAACAACCCTATGGTTCTCAAGGCAACCGTATCAAGGGTGTATCACGAGTATACCATCGACGGACGTACCGGCGTACAGAGAGCAAGCGGTGGGGGACCACACGCCATTGATGACCGGGGTCAACGTAGACTATCCAGCCTCGTACAGAACGAACGTTAGGCAACGGTGTCACAAATCACATTCAGGTTAAATGTCTGAAGCCCAAACATCGTCATCGATCGAACGGTATGACGCACGCTGGGATACGGGAGACGAAGCCCTACTCCTGTGACACTGTTGATTGCTCATAATCACACATTAGGCCTCGCCTGTTGCCGGGAATATCAAAACTGAACCTCTGCAAAGTGGCACTGCGTCGTGTGATCAGATGAAGCCCATTTTCAGCTGTGCCGAGCTCACGGTAGGGTGCAGGTGTGGCGTCTACAGTATGAGGCCATGGCCCCGTCCTGCCAGATCGACGATATTTAAGGCAGTGGAGGCTCTGTGGTGGTTTATGAAGCCTTATCATGGTACACATAAGGTCCCTTAGTGTTTCTAGAAAGGTCTTTAACCGCTATGCCCTACCAGCATGTGATGGCTGATCACCTACACGCTTTTTTCGCCTTCGCGCATCCTGCGGCCGATAGTCTGTTTCACAGGGCAATGCTCCACCCCACCGGGTCGCAATCGACAAAAGTCACCAGACACCTAGAAGAGAAACACAACATAGCATTGATTGACATACATTAGTACACTGTCGGTCCACATTTGGCCCTAATGCATGCGCTAACCCTTCGAGACATGCTTTCGACAAGGTTTTGGAACACAGCGATAGCTATTCGCTTCCGTTCAGTACATAATGCTGCCGTTAACTGTTGGTTAGTCGTAGGCCTTGGTTCCAAACTTCTTATGCGGAGCTCTAATTCATCCCATAGGTGCTGTATGGGATTAATATCAGGGCTCTGTGCTGACCAGTCCACACACAATACGGAATTATCGCCAAACCACGCTGTAACAGTCCTTGCTTTATGACTCGGTGCATTATCCTGCTGGTACCAACAAGGCTCGTTTCCATAGTATTGCCACAGCGTTGGTAGGGCATAATTGTCTAGAATACAGAAGTAGACGTGCTGGTTAACAGGTTTGTCCACGATAACCAAATTGGTCGGGACCATACCACAAAAAACACCCCCACACAAGCACACTTCCAGCTCCAAACGTGACCGTAGAACAGTACACTGTAGTAAATAGCGTTCCCCCGGCTGCCTCTATACCCACAGACGGCCATCAGGCTGATGGATCGTGTATCTGGATTCATCAGTTCATAGGACCCGTTTCCATTGATCTACGGTCCACGATAAATGTTCTTTACACCATGCTAAACGACGAGTAGCATTCCGAATAGAGATGAAAGGCTTATGAGCAGCCGCACGACCACGATAACCATTGGAATGAAGTTCTCTGCGAATGGTGCGTGTACATACCGATGTTCCAACATTTTTACTAACCTGTACACTGAGGTCTTGTGCAGTACTCCGTCGATTAGCTGTAACGACTCTCCTGAGACTTCGACGTCCTCTATCACTGATTTTCTTTGGTCTGCCGGTACGTTTTGCTGCTTGAGGCACGCCATGTGTCTTCCACTTATTCAGAATATCGAAAGCAATTGGCTTGGGGTATGTTTGGGCGCCTCTCGGTTTCTCTTATGGACAACCCACCAATATAACACCCACCAATCTTTCCTTTCTCAAAGTCAGTTATCTCCCGCCGCGACATTTTCACTCAACCTCACAGTGCGATAAGATCGCGGGCAGCTGCAGGCTTGTTTTTATATCGTTTGCAGCTGTACCGCGCATCTTAACAAAGCTGCGGATCCGTTAATTTTCTTTTGAAGGGGTGTTAGGTGACTTTTGTCAATATAGTGTAGTTTGAGGTAGAAATGCCACGTCGGAACGGAACCACCAACTTAATTTGGAAATTTCAAAAAATAATTTCTTATTTCTGTTTGCCATGTCTACTCTTTCCAAGCACATTAAGGAAATACGTATATTTTATATTCATATTAGTGTTGCAGTTCTACTGATCTATCAGTAGATCTACTAATTTTGGAGGAAGATAAGTGTTTTGGGTGCTGATTTGTGCAATCTGAACAAAACAACTTCCGTCTCTGCACGATATTCAAATGAAAATACTATTTAAAACCACTAACTTACTAAAATCTTTAATTTACAATTAAAAGACATAATAACGTCATAGTTTAAAACCATAAGAAGATTTTTCGAGCTCGCTACGAGCTCATCTTCAGATGTGAGACAACAAATTAATGGAAGAGGTGTTTAAATATCAAGTTCTACGTCACATGATTGAAAGATGCACGACAAATATGCGTTTATTATGCAGTTTTTCATTGATTGTTTATCAATGAAAAACTGCAAAAATATTGTATAGTGTGAGTTGTCACTTGAGTTCGAATGGCCGCTCAGGAAACTGGTGTCCACGAGTTTGGGATACAAAAAGGAGTTTCTTCATTAGAACAGGACATGCCATAGCCACAGATAAATAAACTTTCCACAACGGCACTATTCAGACTGACTTCGAAAGGAACTGATACACCAATTTGGAAGGAGTCCTGTGTCCTCATCACTGCGAATACAAAATTCACTACACTTTTTGCGAAAAGTTTATTTATCCGTGAATATGGCCTGTCCTGTTGTAATGAATAAATCCCCTTGCTGTATCTCAAACTTCTGGATACCAGCTTTCCTGAGCGGCCATTTGAACTCAAGTGACAACTCACACTAGAACATTTTTGCAGTTTTTCATTGATTGTTTACACGCATATTTATCATGTATCTTTCAATCATGTGACGTAGAACTTGATATTTAAACACCTCTTCCTTTAATTTGTAGTCTCACATCTGAAGATGAGCTCGTAGCGAGCTCGAAAGGTCTTCTTATGGTTTTAAATTATGATATTGTTACGATCTCGGGCCGAGCTGGGTTAATCATCCCACCGCTCGCCACCAATTGATCAGAACGAGCCGAGCGGTATAAGTATACTTCTTCACTGATCTCTTTCGACGTAGTTCTTGGCGCGAAAACTGTAATATATGGGCATACACTTAAACAATTTGAACCAATCACCTGCGTACACATAAATAATGTGTTCTATGACTGCGCTGATTGCCTAAACAAATATTTAATTTGCTATGAAAACATAACAATGGCACACATACGAATAAAATTTAGCTGTCTTCTGAACATAAGTATTGGGTCGACTTGGACCTAAATCAGTTCCCGTGAGATAGTTTTAATGAACTTAAATTCCACAGTTCAGTCTTACTATTTCTCAGTTCAGTTCTTGCAATATATCAGTTCAGTTCCTCAACTAATTTGCGTAACAGATGTAACAATAAAAACAAAAATGTTTCTACGTACATGGATGCTGCCAAGAATAAATCCAAATTGTGATTGCACTAGTAAAGCGATACACTGCACACCTCTTTTTTTTACATGGAAGATTTCATTGCAGGAGCTGATCCCCTAGCGCTACCGTACTCTCTCTCTCTCTCTCACACACACACACACATCCAGGCGTTTGTTGAGGGAGCATCGCTTCGCCTCATATGATAAGCGCGACTCTTTACTTCCTCCAAAGTAGGGGATGAATGGGGATGATGATTCCTCACTGCAGTGATTGGCATTCGAACCCGAATTCGCTTCTCATGGGAATGACCACTGTCCACTCGCAGACTTCTTAATTCCTCTGCAACTTTGCTTTCATTGGGCCAACCAGTCGCTAATTTCCGTTAGGCTCCAGCCTAAAAATTGCTGCTTTATCACGCGGATTTAGGCATTCCGATGTCTTTATGGCAAACTGGCATCTCCATCAGCCGCTTCGAGTTGTCGTCTCCATTTCTTACCCAATGCGGGGAGATTTGTTGCTTCATTTATCCAAATTCATATAGCAGATCCAAGGCATCCAGCCCAGCCTTTCACTTCGGAGAGCGTACAGACAACTAAACTTTCTTCCTTATTTTCACGCCAAGTGCGAAATCTTATTTTTCTGCACGGACCACACAGAGAGCAATTGTTTTCGAAAATGCCCCAAACAATCGACGAATTTACGATTTTTCGCTAAACCTTTTGTCCCCATCATTCGTTTCTTCTCAAGTGGCCCTCTTCATTGCTTACCCTGTCTAAACTGGCCGTCAGCTGCAACCTTCGATTTATGACCTAACAGAGCTATTCTGAGACCACCCAGCCAGAGGAAGAATTCTTCGCCTCTTTTCTTTCCAAACCCCCAGATAAAACTTTCTCTGCTGTTTACACTTTTAAACTCCAATCAAGCCTCAAACATAATTAATGCTTAATTAATTTCACACATCCACCACGCCCATTAATTACTAAATTAATGGCGGGGGTGGGTCGTAACAATATTATTATGTCTTTTAATTGTAAATGAAAGATTTTAGTAAGTTAGTGGTTTTAAATAGTGTTTCATTTGAATATCGTACAGAAACGGCAGTTGTTTTGTTCAGATTGTACTGATTTTGACTCCAGTCTGCAGATAGATTTTCGTAATCTGCTGCTTTTTCTCTGTTTTAACCCTTTAACGACCATGACCCAAAAATCTTGATTCACTTTAAATAATATAACGCCTGAAACTGTCTGTGGTTTCACTTCTTTCTTTAATAACAACAATAGTGAGCGAGGGTAACTCTTGCTGATCCCCGTAGGTCGAGAAAATTTGAAGAATCAGTAAGGATAAGAAATCTGACTCACTCTACGCAGGCGTTTCAGGCGTCTATGGCCGTTTGCACATACGGGGGTTTTGGGCATTATGGTCGTTAAAAAGTTAACTGGCTGGAACCAAAATGCGGGAGAGACCTGGCTTTGAGAAAGGAAAGATTGTTGGGTGGTATATTAGTGGGTTGTCCATAAGAGAAGCCGAGAGGCGTTTAAACATACCCAAGTAAGTTGTTTTGGATGTACTGAATATGTGCAAGACACATGACGTGCCTGAAGCAGCAAAACGTAACAGCAGACCAAAGAAAATCAGTGATAGAGGACGTCGAAGCTTCAGGAGAGTCGTTGCAGCTAATCGACCGAATACTGCACAACACCTCATTGCACAGGTGGGTAAAAATGCTGAAAACTCCGGTTTTATTACAACGTACCATTCGCACGAAGAACTTCATTCCATGGGTTACCGTGGGCGTGCGGCTGCTCTTAAGCCTTTCATCTCTACTCGGAATACTACTCGTCGTTTAGCATGGTGTAAAGAACGTATCGTGGATCGTAGATCAATGGAAACGGGTCCTATGAACTGGTGAATCCAGAATGCGATCCATCAGCCCTGATGGCCGTCTGTGGAGTATAGAGACAGCCGGGGAACGCTATTTACTACAGTGTACTGTTCTACGGTCACGTTTGGAGCTGGAAGTGTGCTTGTGTGGGGGTGTTTTGTGGTATGGTCCCGACCAATTTGGTTATCGTGGACAAACCTGTTAACCAGCACGTCTACCTCAATATTCTGGACAATTATGCCCTACCAACTCTGTGGCAATACTATGCATCCGGGCAATGTAGTTACAAAAGGATAATGCACCAAGCCATAAAGCAAGGACTGTTACGGCGTGGTTTGACGGTAATTCCGTATCGGGTGTGGACTGGCCAGCTCAAAACCCTGAGTTTAATCCCATAGAGCACCTATGGGATGAGATTAGAGCGCCGCATAAGAAGTTTGGAATCAAGGCCTGCTAGTAAGCAACAGTTAGCGGCAGCATTATGTACTAAATGGAAGCGCATACCTATCGCTGTGTTCCAAAACTTTGTCGAAAGCATGTGTCTGGAAGGGTCAGTGCATACACATTGAAGCCAAAGATGGACCGACACCGTGCTAATGTACATGTCAATAAATGCTATGTGGTGTGTTTCTCTTCTAGGTGTCCGGTGACTTTTTGTCAATATAGTGTGTATTAGGGTCGAATATGGGGGATGTGTGCTAGGTGTGCGGCGCACCACACACTGGGAAAGTCTAAATTTAATCTACATTATCCAATATTATTTTTCCGATTTATTTCTAATAAAACTCGCCAGAGTTTGTCCTAAGGCTTCGAGTGGTGGTTAAAATTAATTTTCGCCATATAATGTTTTCATCAAGTGGAGAAGGTTCGTTCAGTTTGAATATCGCATTTACGCTAAGATCTTCGGGTGTGCTATTGGCCGAGCGCACGTCCGACCGTCAAAAGCAAATGTGATCCCCAGATGGCGCTGCAGACCACCGGTTTTATTTCCCTGTAGTTCAAACATTGCAGCTGATCTCTCAGGGTGTGCTGCCCAAAAGAGCACCACTAGCACTCCGACGACGCTCAAGCAACTGTGGTACAAGCGCTCCCTGGATGGCACTACAGGTCACGTTTTTATTTCCCCAAGCATTACAGCTGATCTCTCAGGGTGTGCTTGCGAAATACAGCACCACTTGCAATTCAATTGCGTAACGCAGTTAAAGCGTTGATACGAATTGGTGTTGCATTATTTTTTTAGGATAACAAAAACTCGCCAACGTTTGTCCTAAAGCTTCGCATCTGGTAGCTAAAATTAATTCCCTTATACAATGCTTTCGTAAAGAGGGGAGAAGGTTCATTGCTTTGTTGAGTAAACAAAACATAGTAAGTAATATTCGCCTCTGCAAGTGTGCTGTGTAATCAGTGGGCACCTAGGTACGTAAAGCGGCTGTGATAGAAGAGCTCTCCAAATGGCGTTGCAGGTCACGTTTTTTATTTTCTCGTGGTTTCAACGCACGGCTAAAAACTACTCAGGGTGTGCGCGCCTAAAAAGGCACCACTGGTCACTTTTGTTTCCGTTCAGAATCGCGTAGAGTGTGAATCGATGTGTTGATGAGCACAGACTTAAAAATACACTGCTGGCCTGCAAAATGCAACACCAGAAGGACGCGAGATAGCAAAGCCAGATTTACTGGACACATAACAACAGATACAAATATGAAACGATTGAGCTTACAGGCCCGTGCGACCTGCGGGAACACGCAGACATCAATAGTGCGTGTGGCCCACATGGCTGGCAATAACGGCCGCTACACGCCGCGGCATCGAACGAAAGAGGCTTAGGATGTGGGCTTGGGGTATGTCGGTCCAGGCTGCTTCCACGCGTTGCCACAGTTCATCAGGCGTAGCCGCGGGTGGTGCTTGCCGGACCACTCGGTTGCCGATCAGCGACCAGCCGTGTTCGATGGGCGACATATCGGGAGAACAGGCGGGCCACGGTAGCAGTGACACCTGGTGGACCGTGAAGAATTGTTGCACGATGCGTGCCACGTGCGGGCGCGCATTTTCCTGTTGAAACGTGGCCGCTGGCAGGTCCTACAAGTAAGGGAGGACTACAGTCTCCAAAACGTCGGAGATGTAGCGGTGGCTGTTGAGTGTACCGGCGATGCGTATCAGATGGGTGCGGGTTTCATATCCAATTGCGCCCCAGACCATAATGTCAGGCGGCGGACCGGTATGTCGATGCATAATGCAGGCGTCATAGTCTCTCGTCACGGTGCCGCCACACGCGGATCCGACCAGCGTGGCTTTGCAGGCAGATGCGGGATTCGTCGGAGAAGACAATGTCGTGCCATTCCGTAGTCCGGGTGCCGCGTTCAACGGCCCACTGCCGCCGCACTCGCTGGTGGTGTAGCGTCAATGGTAATTGGAGCAACGGGCGCCGTGCGAAAAGTCCCCGCTCTTGCAGACGACGTCGAACGGTACCTGCTGACACAGGTTGTTGCGCAACACACCCTAATTCCTGCGCTAACGTTCGTGATGTGGCGGTGCGAGCGGTCAATTCCCGCCGCACGACATGCCGGTCTTCTCGTTCGGTGGTGTCCCGCGTGCTGCGGCAATGGCTCACGTCTGTCCGTCTGTCCCTCCTGCACCCACCGAATCCATACTCGCCTCACTGTGGCTGGATGTCGTCCCACACGGGCGCCGATGACTGGGTACGATAAACCGCTGCCGCGATAAGCCACTTTTCGTCCTCTGTCGAACTCCGAAATGTGCTGGAATGACTGCCGTATTCTGCGACGAGGCATCAGGAAGTTTCCCACGCACAGGTCAGGTAGCACAGCACACTTCCACTACTTACACCCCGCGTTTTGTGCACCCTTCTTATTGTGCTTCTCTGTGGAATGCCGGGCGCACATGATTTGCATGTGCCCTGCAGTGCTAATCGTTTGTATGTCATCTCGCGGGCGACGCATGCTGCGAATTTCAGGCCAATCGGATGCTTCCTTCTTGGTGCTGCATTTTGGGTGGCCAGCAGTGTACTTTGTAGCGAAAACTGTGATCTGTATGCAAAAACGTTTCCTGATGGAATTCTAGAAAAAGTAAAAGATTTCTGCGGGCCACTTTTCGACTACGTTTGCTTAAAAAATGAACTAAAAGTCCTCTTTTCTTCTGATGAATTTGCGAGGAAACCAGTGCACCAGCTTGTAAAATCCATACAAGAAAATCAACTTCGGTGTGCATTCAAAGAAACTTACAAATTAGCGGAATGTCATGACGATTCCGAGTTCCACCGCTACAGTCGAACGCTCTTTTTCCGCGATGAAGCGAATACACACTTGTTGTAGAGGAACGGAAACACAATAATGGTTATGCGGCATAAGTGTACTCGCGTTCGTAAAAGCATTGCTGATAGAACTGAAGAAAAGTCACTCGTTTTACGATGATGTGATCACGCAATTCCTGCGTCAAAACAGGAGATTAGAACTAGAATATAAATAAGTGAGGTCAATAAACTTTTAAAGTATCCTTGTTAGAAATATATTATCTGGAAATATAATATTTTACCAGGTCAGTACATTTACAGTTTTCCTTACGAATTACTTGAATGTATTTAGAAATCATAAAAAAAATACCGAAAGTTCGTTCCTCACTCTACTACAGTATATGCATAGGAAATTCAGATTTTCTTACAATGGAGTCTACGTAAAGATCTTTACCATGTGTAATTAAACGACCATTATATAAATAAATGCTTTTCTATGTTCAAAATCGATGCGTGAATTTTTCAGCTCGGATTACATGATAAATTTGTTGCGGGTTTTTATTTTCCCGTAACAGCGCACACCCAAATAGCATTCCACGCGACGCCATACATACACACCAGTGGCGTCGCGTGGCCATTATATATATATATACACTGCTGGACAATTGCTAAGGACGGATCATAAACGGCTATATAGCGCATAAAAAAGTGTGGTTGGACGCCAAGTGAAATAAAATAATGTCAGAATGCCAGGACATTACAAGAAACACAATTTATTGTGCTCTGAAATCCAGAAGGCTTTGAAACGTGTTCAAGGGACAAACAGGCCATTTTGTGCAGAATACGTAAACGTGAAAAAATGCAATTACCGTCCGCAGGCGTTCCGGCGTAAGATGTCAATACGGGATATGGCCACCCTGGAGGGCGATGCAAGATTCCACACGTCGTGTCATGCTTTGCACAACATTATCAAGCAGCTGTTGGGGTAATTTATCCCATTCCCCTGTTAGTGCACGGATGATGGTGTCCTTGTTTATTGGAGGGCATTGGCGACCAGCAAGACTCCTCCCCAAAGCATCCCACACATTTTCAATGGGATTCAGATCTGGAGAACGTGCTGGCCATACGAGGCGTTGAATATCCTCGCTCTCAAGACACTCCTGGACAGCGACTGTTCGATGACATGTTGCGTTGTCGTCCATGAAAATGAATCTATCACCGACAGCACCAGAACCAGAACATCATTAATGTATCGTTGGCCAGACAGCACCAGAACATCATTAATGTATCGTTGGCCAGTCATAGTCCCAGTTGGAAGCACATAGAGGGACGTACGGCCATTGATCATGATGCCAGCCCCTACCATGACACTACATGTCGGATATCGGTCCCTTTCCTGTATGTTTGCTGGAAAATACGCCAGATCAGTTGTCGTCGACAATCAGACGATAGACTGTATCTACTCTCATCTGAGAAGAGGACAGCAGACTAGTCATTATCAGTATAATTGCGATGTTGATGGCACCATTGCAAACGGGCGGTACGGTGACGTCTGGACAATGGGATGCCCACAACAGGACGGCGGGCGTATAGTCCTCCTTCATGCAAACGTCTGGCGACAGTTTTTCGGGAGATCCGCTTGCCAGTAGCAGATATAAACTGATTTGCTACCTCACTAGCTGTGCTGCGCCGGTGTCTTTTTGTTGATAGCACTATGTACCGATCTTCTGCAGGTGTCGTACTGCGAACACGACCTCCCCCGTGACGTTTGTTACACTCTCCATTTGTTTGAAATGATTTCCAAAGCCTTGAAACAACACTGTAGCTGACGTCGAACTCCCTGGCAACATCTGTAATTTTTCGCCTTTCTTCAATCTTGCCAATAATACGGCCACGCGTGAAATCATCTAGGTGATGTCGGGAAGACATACTGAAAATTGCAAGTTCGTCAATTGATTCTTTCCCTTTCAACTTTGCGTTTGAACAACAACGGTCAATACGCGTCAAATCCTTTATATCTCTTATCAGCGCTATGACGTCACGAACAAGTTCGGCAATCCAAAATTTGCATACGCACAACACGTCTTACTGCATCCCGCACTTATGCTTATTTCCAAATTTTCCTGCCTTCAATTTTATGGTTGCTATCGTTGCTATTGTCATCCGTCCTTAGCAATTGACCGGCAGTGTATATACACCAGTGGCGTCGCGCGGCCATCATATATATATATATATATATATACACACGCATGATGTCTTCCACTCTTGTCATTTTTCGGATCCACGAGTTCCTCTTCTTATCTCTCCTGGTTATGGGCGATGGACAGCCGAAATTTTAGATTGGATTCCAAGGGACAGGAAAACACCCAGAAGAAGACCACACGGGAGATGAGTGGATGAAATTCGAAAGTATGCCGGAGTGACATGGAGGAGACTGGCACAAGACAGACCGTTGTGGAGGAAATTTGGGGAGACCTTCGTCCAGCAGTGGATTGATAATGGTTGACAATGATGATGATGATGAATGATACACACGCATTACATTGGCAAAAGTCACAGGACACCTTGAAGAGAAGCACAATATAGCATTTATTGTATTACATTAGTACGGTATCATATACTGTATATACACTAAATTGAAAAAAGTCACCGAACACCTAGAAGAGAAGCACAGCATAGCATTTATTGACATACATTAGTACGGTGTCGGTCCACATTTGGATTTAATGCATGCAATAACCCGTCGAGACATGCCTTCAGTAAGGTTTTGGAACACAGCGATAGGTATGCGCTTCCATTCAGTAAATAATGCTACTGCTAACTGTTGCTTAGTAGTAGGCCTTGGTTCCAAACTTCTTATGCGGCGCTCTAATTCATCGCATAGGTGCTCTATGGGATTAAGATCAGGGCTGTGTGCTGGCCAGTCCACACACGATACGGAATTATCGTCAAACCACTCGGTAACAGTTATAGCTTTATGGCTCGATGCATTATCCTGCTGGTACCAACAAGGCTCGGTTCCATAGTATTGCCACAGCGTTGGTAGGGCATAATTGTCCAGAATATCGAGGTAGACGTGCTGGTTAACAGGTTTGTCTACGATAACCAATAGGCCGGGAACATACTACGACAATAAAAAAAAAAAAAAAAAAAAAAGCACACGAGCACACTTCTAGCTCCAAACTTTACCGTAGGAATAGAACACTGTGGTAAATAGCGTTCCCCCGGCTGCCGCCATACCAACACACGGCCTTTAGACAGATGGATCGTGTATCTGGATTTATCAGTCCATAAGAGCCGTTTCCATTGATTTACGGTTCACAATAAATGTTTTTTACACCATGCTAAACGACGAGTAACATTCCTAGTGAAGATGAAAGGCTTATGAGCAGCCGCATGACCACGGTAACCTACAGAATGAAATTCTCTGCGAATGGTACGTGTAACTACCGAGGTTCCAGCATTTTTACTCACTTGTACACTGAGGTCTTGTGCAGTACTCCGTCGATTAGCTGTAACGACTCTACTGAGGCTTCGACGTCCTCCATCACTGTTTTTCTTTGGTCTCCAGTACGTTTTACTGCTTCAGGCATGCCATGTGTCTTCCACTTATTCAGTGCATCCAAAACAGTTGACTTTGGTATATTTAAACGCCTCTCGGCTTCTCTTATGGACAACCCACTAATATAACACCCAACAATCTTTCCTTTCTCAAAGCCAGGTCTCTCCCGCCGCGACAATTTCACTCAACCTCACAGTGCGTAATGATCGCGGTCAGCTGCAGGGTTGTTTTTATACCGCTTGCAGCTGTACCGCGCATCTTAACAACGCAGCGGATCCGTTCATTTTCTTTTGAAGTGGTGTCCGGTGACTTTTCTCAATATAGTGTGTGTGTATATATCATCATCATCATCATTGTCAACCATTATCAATCCACTGCTGGACGAAAGTCTCCCCAAGTTTCCTCCACAACGGTCTGTCTTGTGCCAGTCTACTCCATGTCACTCCAGCACACTTTCGAATTTCATCCACCCATCTCCCATGTGGTCTTCTTCTGGGTCTTTTCCTGTCCCTTGGAATCCAATCTAAAATTTCGGCTGACCATCGATGGTCCGTCCTTCTGGCAGTATGTCCAGCCCATTGCTCGTTCGTGACAGACGTAGTGTTGGTGGCTCCAATATTTTATGCATTTTAGTGTAGAATACCTTGTCCCTCACTCACCTGTTGCGTGGCCCGGCTGTCTAAAGGTACTGTGTACGTTTTGAGTTTTGAGCTACTTTTCTAGCGTTCTCATCCTCATATTAGTTCATATTCATCCGGTTTCTTATCGTTTGCTCGTTTGTTTACGTTTGGAAGCTGCCAACATGGTGGCTTCCGGTATTTCCTTGTCATCTATGGGCGTGGCGGAAGCACGTCACGTCACACTTCCCACGTCCATGGAAGTTAACATACTCTCGTCCTCAGATGTATCTGCTCAGATGCCTTCCCAGCTTTCTAGTACTCCTGCACCGGTGCCTTCACTGGACTTGGCTGCGCTTTCTTCTTCAGCTCCTGCATCTGCCTCGGTGCCCTCCCTGGGTACTACTGATTCTACTGCCTTGCCTTCGGCCTGTGCTTCTCTTCCCTCACAGCCTTCTGTGCCTGCCGGATCCCAACAGACTTCTCTTCCGAGGATGTCATTTGCCTCTACAGTGCAACGAAGCGCAACTTCTACGTCCGATTCCTCTCAACCTGATGGTCTTTTGCAAGCAACACCTATTGTTCAGGTATCCAACCACAAGGTGAAGATAACGATAGATCACAATTCGGAGATTGGCCGTGAGTTCCATAACCTACTGGATAGAGGTGTGCTTTTACATGCTTTACCAAATACTCCATTGCCGCGCTACATGGAAGCCCTTTTTGGACATGTGTCGTCTGCGTCCATTGCAGGAATTTCCCGTACTCCTCGGGGTATTTCGGTACAGTTCAATCACAAGGAGGATGGTAACTTTTTTCTTGCAAACGGACTTTCGATTGGGACAAACCATCTCATCCCGTCGCCTCTTTCCAAGCGACCGGTGAACATCACGTTCTATCCTGTTCCACAAGAAGTGCCTGATACTGCACTTCCTCTCCTTGTCAGTCATGTTTGTAAAATTGTTGGCAAGGACCGTCGCCTCTCTGACGCTCCCCGCGGAACTCGATTTGCACATGCTACTGGACCTCGCCGTCAGTTATTGGTCGTCTTTCCCACCGAGAAAGCCTTGGCGGATTGCCCTACAGAAGCTACTGTTTAAATTGGCGCACAAACGTACAGTTTCAAGATTTTCACTGCTCACTATTGTACACACTGTTTAACACAGAATCACACCACTGCCTCCTGTGACCGCGTTCGACGTGGACGTTCATCAAGTTTGCATCCCACTGCTGACCACATTGGTCTTTCTAATATCCCCACTACCGGTAGTTTACCTGACGCGAATTCTTCGTTTCTCCATCGGACGAACATTTCCGTCACGGACAATGCTGCCTTTCCTCCTCTCCCGGCCCGTACGATTGTGCATCCACCTTCAAGATTGACAGAGTTGTCTTCGTCTACTGATGTGTCTACAGCGGAGTGTTCCGATCCGGGTGTGTTGAGTGGTGGTTTGGCAGATCGGCCGTCTGGCTCTTCTGCTAGCCTCTCGGAGATCGGATCTCCAATTACAACCTTGTCTACCATACCCTTGTTGAAACCTCTTCCTGAAGCCTCGGCTGTTGTACCAGTCTCCACTAAGGCAGCTCAGCTACGTACTGCTTCTTTAGCGACGTTGGTTTCCTCGTCTCCTGACTTGGGAGGTGAGCCTGTTCCACTAATGGATACATCCGCCTCAGCGTCTTCTTCGAAGCGGATTGGGAGTTCCAAAGGTGCTGTAAAACAGAAAAAGTTAAAACAACTTTCAGTGCCACTTTCTGAGGATTCATCTAGTGTTCCCGAGGTTTCCGGTTCCGGTGTTTCTCCACCTGATGATTCTTCAAACAGTATGCTTCTCCGCTCAGGTCCTCTCAATCCTCTCTCTGATGCTGAGGTTCTACAGGCCGTTAATACGTTTCCTCCAGTTCCTGGACCACTGTCCAGACAGCAACTTTTACGTCTATTTCAACCTTCACGTACGATTGTTGGTTCTAAAGAATTCCTTAACTCACCTGATCTGGACCTGTATGCAGCGGTAACGCAATTCGAAACTTATGTGTCACTTTTTAAATCCTTGTGCGCCACCGATCCTCGGTATAAGCCTTTCTTGAGACGTTACACGCGCCGTCTCGCCTCCTTGAAGTAGCTCGTTGAGAAGCATATATATGATACCTTCTATCTTTTCATCGATGACCTTTAGCTCTCTTCCTCACACCGATTACTTTTTGTTCTCTCAATGCTAGGGGATTTGCGAACCCGTTCGCAGATTCCCTAGTTTTGCTGACTTAGTGCATGTTGATTCTGATGTTTTCATTGTGTGTTTTTACTGTGATTCACAAGTAATGTATTGTAAATTTGCTTTATTCGTGTGTTTGGCTGTGTTTCACAAGCAATGTATTTTAAATTTGCGATATTGCGTGTTTTTGCTGTGTTTTCACAACTAATCGGCCTCGTTACTTGTGTGATCTCTTCATTATCTCATTATCATTATCTGATCTGTTGTTTCCTAAATTTTTGCCTGTTTTTTAAATTACCTATAATTGTGAGTGTTTGCTGTGTTAGTGCTTTACTCTATCGCGGATTATTATAGTGGTACGTTTGTTACCTTTGTTATTTTTATATAGTTGCTGAGGTACTCAATGATGTTTTGCGTTCTAACCACATTTCAGTTCCGTTCGGTTGATTTATGATAGCATAGTACATTTCATTCATTTGTTCACTTGTGTTATAGCATAGTGTTTGACATACCGTTAGGCCATTCATTGTTCGTGTGCTTATTCATTTCCTTTCTGTGTAACGTTGTGCTGCATCGTGGATATACTGACTTTCAGCACTGTTGTTTTCTGTACTGCAGCTTTTAATGAATCTCCTATGTCTGTATTTCGTTATAGCAATAAACTGGGTACCACTATGGTACCCACAGTTACCAATACCAATACAATTGCCATTTCAGGGATTTAACTCTGATCATGATCTCTTCCACTCTTGTCATTTTTCGGATCCACGAGTTCCTCTTCTTATCTCTCATGGTTACACCAAGCATGTAGCTCTCCATGCTTCTTTGAGTTGTCTGCAGCCTTTGTATGTCTCTTTTAGTTCAGGTCCACGTCTCTGCACCATACGTAAGCACTGGAAGGATGCATTGATCAAACACTTTTCTTTTAAGACATTGATCAAACACTTTTCTTTTATGGCATATTGCTCTTGAAAATTATGCTGTTTCTTCCAAAAGCTCTCCAGGCAAAATTTGTACGCCGATTAATTTCTTCATCAATGTGAAACTCACTTTATATCTGCTGTCCAAGATAAACGTACGTGTCTGTTATCTATAGCTTTTCTCCATCAATCGATAAATCTTTATTTCTTGAAAAAGCATTGAACATCACTTTTGTCTTCTAAAAGTTCATTTTTAATCCCACTTCTTTACTCTTGTCAGCAAGTTCCTGGATCATACTCTGCAGCCCTGATGGGGTAGTTACAAAAATGACTATGTCATCAGCAAAACGAAGGTGAATTAGATAATGTCCATTAATCTTTATCCCCTTGTTTTCCCAGCTCAGTGACTGAAAGACACCCTCCAATGTAGCATTAAACAGCTTCGAAGATATGGTGTCACCTTGTCTCACTCCCTTTCCTACTTTTATGTGTGCTGTATTCTCAAACTGCCGAATCTTTGCACTTGCATTTTCATAGATGTTATTAATAATATTAGTGTATGCATCTTCAATACCGCAGGATTTCAGAGCCATTGTAACTGCTGATGGTTTCACCGAATCAAAGGCCTTTTCATAACCGATAAAAGCCATGCGCATTGGAAGTTCATATTCCCTCGCTCTTTCCATTACTTCTCTCAGTACGTGGATATGATCTATTGTGCTGTAGCCACTCCTGAATCCAGCTTGTTCTCTCGGTTGAGCCATGTCCAGTGTTACCTTCAAGCGGTGTGAAATAACTTTAGTAAAGATTTTATAAACCGCTGATAGGTCTGCAGTTCTTAAAATCCTCAATGTCACCTTTTTTATGTAGCAGGATCATTGTAGCGTTGTTCCAATCCTCCGGAATCTTCCCTTCATTAAGGTATCGAGTGAAAATTTGAGCGAGTAATGTTTCGATTTCTCCACTTGCTTCTTGTATGATGTCTACAGTAATTCCATCTTCTCCTGGAGCTTTTCCCCGCTTCATGATCTTGATTGCATGTGCAACTTCTACTGGGAGGACTGGAAGAACTCTGGTACCTTTCATGATGTCTGGAGTATATGTATCATCCCTTTCATATAATTTGCAGTAGAAATCTTTCACTCTTGTCAAAATTTCACCTCTTTTTCTTGTTACAGAACCATCTTCTTTTCTCAGTGCCATAATCTGTTTTCTTCCCTTAGTGAGATGTCCCTTTGCTATCTTTAAGCTTTGGTTGTTTTCAATTGCTTTCCTCACTAGTTCACAGTTGAATTTCCTTACGTCTTCAGTGATACGTTTTCGTACTGTCTTGCTTAGCTCTATATATTCCACTTTGGAAGTCACATCTTCTTTAGTTGTCCTCACCTCTCTTCTTTTTTGCATTAATATTTTGGTTTTTCCTGATAATTTGTTCACATGGAACTTGTTCTTAGACCCAGCTAATTTTGTTGCTGTTTCCATAAGAGCTTTGGTTACTTTTCGGTTAACTTCAGAAATATCCACTTCTTCCGATGTTAGGCCTTCTAAAGCAGAGAACCTGTTCTTCAGTTCCAATTTGAAGGTATTATGGTGTATATATATATAAAAAAAGTAACCAAAGCTCTTATGGAAACAGCAACAAATTTAGCTGGGTCTAAGAACAAGTTGCATGTGAACAAATTATCTAGGAAAAAACCAAAATGTTGATGCAAAAAAGAAGAGAGATGAGGACAACTACAGAAGATGTGACTTCCAAAGTGGAATATATAAAGCTATGCAAGACAGTACGTAAAAGTATCACTGAAGACGTAAGGAAATTCAACTGTGAACTAGTAAGGAAAGCAATTGAAAACAACCAAAGCTTAAAGATAGCAAAGGGACATCTCAGTAAGGGAAGAAAACAGATTATGGAACTGAGAAAAGAAGATGGTTCTGTAACAAGAAATAGAGGCGAAATTTTGACAAGAGTGAAAGATTTCAACTCCACATTACATGAAAGGGATGATACATGTACTCCAGACATCATGAAAAGTACCAGTACCAGAGTTCTTCCAGTCCTCCCAACAGAAGTTGCACATGCAATCAAGAAGATGAAGTGGGGAACAGCTCCAGGAGAAGATGGAATTACTGTAGACATCATACAAGAAGCAAGTGGAGAAATCGAAACAGTACTCGCCAAAATTTTCACTCTATGCCTTAATGAAGGGAAGATTTCTGAGGATTGGAACAAAACTACAATGATCTTGCTACATAAAAAAGGTGACATTGAGGATCTCAGGAACTACAGACCTATCAGCCTCCTATCAGTGGTTTATAAAATCTTCACTAAAGTTCTTTCACACCGCATGAAGGTAACACTGGACATGGCTCAAATGAGAGAACAAGCTGGATTCAGGAGTGGCTACAGCACAATAGATCATATCCACGTACTGAGAGAACTAATTGAAAGAGCGAGGGAAAATGAACTTCCATTGTGCATGGCTTTTATCGATTATGAAAAAGCCTTTGATTCGGTGAAACCATCAGCAGTTACAATGGCTCTGAAATCCTGCGGTATTGAAGATGCATACATTAATATTATTAATAACATCTATGAAAATGCAAGTGCAAAGATTCGGCTGTTTGAAAGTACAACACACATAAAAATTGGAAAAATAAAAATTGAATAGTTATACCGCTATGGGCGGCTCTGACGACCGCCCATAGCGGTATAACTATACAATCGGCATTAGAGGAAATGCTATACCACACTCACCAACCAGCTTGGCCAGCGTGGTGAGTTATGGCTAAACCCCTCCAAAATGATTCCACAACTTAAACCTTGGCCCTCAGTCTCCGGCAGCTGGAATGTACCTGGCAAAGGCAGCTGCCAGTGCGACATGAAGGCAGAGGGTGCTAAGAATCCCCCGGAGGTCCGGACTAGGCTGCCATCTGATGCTGACCTTGGCAACGTATAATGGACGCTCCCTATCTTCTGATTCAAGGCTTCTTGAATTGGAAGAGGAACTACAAAGGATCAAGTGGGACATCGTCGGGCTAAGTGAGGTAAGGAGAAAAGGAGAAGATCTCGTTGAACTGAGAAGTGGACATCTCTTCTACTATCGTGGGACTGATACTGGCAGAAGTAGTGGTGTTGGATTTATAATAAACAAGAAACTGAAGGATAAAGTTGTAGAAGTTGAAAAGTCCTCTGACAGAGCTGCACGACTCGTTATCCAACTCTCCAGAAGATACCAGGCTCAGATTATTTAAACTTATGCACCAACCACAAGTCATCCTGAAGAAGAAATTGAAGAATTTTATGAGGAAATTCGTCATCTAAATAATAAAGGTGAGCAGCACTTCAAGATAATTACGGGAGATTTCAATGCAAAAATAAGGCAACGGTAACAGAATGAAACTTCGGTAGGTAAATTCGGTCACGGCAACAGAAACCAGCATGGAAATACTCTCGTTGAGTTTGCAGAGGCAGAAGGGTTTTTCATCTTGAACTCCTTCTTCAAGAAAAACCCACACAGGAAATGGACATGGAGACTTCCAAATGGGACGACAAGTGAAATTGATTTTATTATGGGTAACAAAAAATTCGTCATAGAAGACTGCAGTGTGCTAAACAAGTTCAACACAGGTAGCGACCATAGATTGGTGAGATGTAAGATGCACCTCAACACTAAACTTGAACGTGGCAAGCTCATAATACAAACAAAATGTATTGACATAACCAACCTTAAAAAAATACCATAATACCTTCAAGATGGAACTGAAGAACAGGTTCTCTGCTTTAGAAGGCCTAACATCGGAAAAAGTGGATATTTCTGAAGTTAACAGAAAAGTAACCGAAGCTCTTATGGAAACAGCAGCAAAATTAGCTGGGTCTAAGAACAAGTTGCATGTGAACAAATTATCAGGAAAAACCAAAATGTTGATGCAAAAAAGAAGAGAGATGAGGACAACTAAAGAAGATGTGACTTCCAAAGTGGAATATATAGAGCTATGCAAGACAGTACGAAAAAGTATCACTGAAGACGTAAGGAAATTCAACTGTGAACTAGTGAGGAAAGCAAGTGAAAACAACCAAAGCCTTAAGATAGCAAAGGGACATCTCAGTAAGGGAAGAAAACAGATTATGGCACTGAGAAAAGAAGATGGTTCTGTAACAAGAAATAGAGGCGAAATTTTGATGAGAGTGAAAGATTTCTACTCCAAATTATATGAAAGGGATGATACATGCACTCCAGACATCATGAAAGGTACCAGTACCAGAGTTCCTCCAGTCCTTCCAGCAGAAGTTGCACATGCAATCAAGAACGTGAAGTGGGGGAAAGCTCCAGGAGAAGATGGAATTACTGTTGACATCATACAAGAAGCAAGTGGAGAAATCGAAACAGTACTCGCCAAAATTTTCACTCGATGTCTTAATGAAGGGAAGATTCCTGAGGATTGGAACAACGCTACAATGATCCTGCTACATAAAAGAGGTGACATTGAGGATCTCAGGAACTACAGACCTATCAGCCTCCTATCAGTGGTTTATAAAATCTTCACTAAAGTTCTTTCACACCGCTTGAAGGTAACACTGGACATGGCTCAACCGAGAGAACAAACTGAATTCAGTAGTGGCTACAGCACAGTAGATCATATCCACGTACTGAGAGAACTAATTGAAAGAGCGAGAGAATATGAACTTCCATTGTGCATGGCTTTTATCGATTATGAAAAAGCCTTTGATTCGGTGAAACCATCAGCAGTTACAATGGCTCTGAAATCCTGCGGCCTTGAAGATGCATACATTAATATTATTAATAACACTATGAGAATGCAAGTGCAAAGATTCGGCTGTTTGAAAATACAACACACATAAAAATTGGAAAGGGAGTGAGACAAGGTGACACCATATCTCCGATGCTCTTTAATGCCATATTGGAAAATGTCTTTCAATCACTGAACTGGGAAAACAAAGGGATAAAGATTAATGGAGATTATCTAACCTACCTTCGTTTTGCTGATGACGTAGTCATTTTTGCAACTACCCCATCAGAGCTGCAGAGTATGATCTAGGAACTTGCTGACTAGAGTAAAGAAGTGGGATTAAAAATGAACTTTCAGAAGACAAAAGTGATGTTCAATGCTTTTACAGGAAATGAAGATTTATCGATGGATGGAGAAAAGCTGGAGATAACAGACACGTACCTTTATCTTGGACAACAGATATCAAGTGAGGGTCACATTGATGAAGAAATTAATAGGCGTACAAAACTTGCCTGGAGAGCTTTTTGAAGAAACAGCATAATTTTCAAGAGCAATATGCCATTATGTCTTAAAAGAAAAGTGTTTGATCAATGCATCCTTCCAGTGCTTACGTATGGTGCAGAGACGTGGACCTTAACTAAAAGAGACATACAAAGGCTGCAGACAACTCAAAGAACCATGGAGAATTGCATGCTTGGTGTAACCAGGAGAGATAAGAAGAGGAACTCGTGGATCCGAAAAATGACAAGAGTGGAAGACATCATGATCAGAGTTAAATCCCTGAAATGGCAATGGGCTGGACATACTGCCAGAAGGACAGATCATCGATGGACAGCCGAAATTTTTGATTGGATTCCAAGGGACAGGAAAAGACCGAGAAGAAGACCACATGGAAGATGGGTAGATGAAATTCGAAAGTATGCGGGAGTGACATGGAAGAGACTGGCACATGACAGACCGTTGTGGAGGAAACTTGGGGAGACCTTCGTCCAGCAGTGGATTGATAATGGTTGACAATGATGATGATGATGATATACCGGCGTGTGTTTTTCACCCAAAAAAGCACACGCCGGAACGAAACCGCCGGCAATTTAACGTGTAAATTTCAGAAAAGTTTATATTTGGAGTCAACGGAAAAATTAAAAGAAACAAGATAAAAAAAATACTTTAAACAAAAGAAATATCATTTAGGTGCAATTTGGAAAGATTTTTGAAAAGTAATGATGTGCTTAGTTATTATTGTGTCTCACTCAGCTGTTGAATTTAAAAATGTGTCCTTGCGTTGGGAAACCTTAACTTTTAGACCGATGGCCTTTGCCTAATGGTCTTTTTTGAGGCACGGCTTTGCCTCAAGAGAGAATAAATGTTGATGCTATCGAAATCAAAACATATTTTATTCCATTTAATTGCCTCTAAAGACCCGTTGGAACCACTACTCCCTTTCTTTCAATACCTTTTACAACAAAAACCACTTTGCACACATTTCCTTCTCCAAAAAATGCACAATTTTCCCGTTAGAGGACGTAAACTTATATTTAATTTTCCCTGATATCTGCGTTTCTGCAAACCCGATTTTAAAATTTATATTTTGCGTCATATAGAGTTTGCGATAAAGAATATTTTGCTTATCATTTTTTAATTTTTGTAGGTCACAATTTCACCACAAGGCGTCGTAAGAGCACATTTATGTTTCCGGCATAAATACGCTTCTAAAAAATTGACTGAAAAAATTATTTATCGGCCAGACACCGCTCCACAACGGACAACATTTTGTGCATGTTTCCTGCTCAAAATAATATAATAATTTTATGCTAGATGTTGTACTGTATGTATTATTATGCCATCATCATCATCATCATCATCATTGTCAACCATTATCAATCCACTGCTGGACGAAGGTCTCCCCAAGTTTCCTCCACAACGGTCTGTCTTGTGCCAGTCTCCTCCATGTCACTCCCGCATACTTTCGAATTTCATCCACCAATCTTCCATGTGGTCTTCTTCTGGGTCTTTTCCTGTCCCTTGGAATCCAATCTAAAATTTCGGTTGTCCATGGATGGTCTGTTCTTCTGGCAGTATGTCCAGCCCATTGCCATTTCAGGGATTTAACTCTGATCATGACGTCTTCCACTCTTGTCATTTTTCGGATCCACGTGTTCCTCTTCTTATCTCTCCTGGTTACACCAAGCATGCACCTCTCCATGGGTCTTTGAGTTGTCTGCAGCCTTTGTATGTCTCTTTTAGCTAAGGTCCACGTCTCTGCACCATACGTAAGCACTGGAAGGATGCATTGATCAAACACTTTTCTTTTAAGACATAATGGCATATTGCTCTTGAAAATTATGCTGTTTCTTCCAAAAGCTCTCCAGGCAAGTTTTGTACGCCGATTAATTTCTTCACCAATGTGACCCTCACTTGATATCTGCTGTCCAAGATAAACGTACGTGTCTGTTATCTTCAGCTTTTCTCCATCAATCGATAAATCTTCATTTCTTGTAAAAGCATTGTACATCACTTTTGTCTTCTGAAAGTTCATTTTTATGCCATATACATGCCATATACATCTCGAAATCAGCGCCTCCAACAGTTGATCTTGAAAAATACTATTTGCGTCAGGCAGCGTCCACGGTGCGGGATATTTTGCTCATAATTCATAATTTTTCTGCATGCACAATATTGTCACTAGAGAGCGTAAATTCATATTTCTGTTCACAATATATTTACAGCCATATCTGCCCGTCTAGAAACTCGATTAAAGATATTCCTCTTCAGTCAGGAATTTCTTTCCGCAAAAATATTTTACACGCTTTTCCTGCCTGAAATATCACACAATTTAGCCGCTAAATGCTCAGATGTATATTCAATCTGTCTGGATGTTGTGGCTACTAAAAGCCATATTTTGAAAATTCTTTTAACATTGAATACCATTTACTTTAGAGAACATTTTACATGTACTTTTGGATTATTCACAACGCACAGCTTTAATTCCTGGTGACGTCAGAGTGTGTTTATGTTTGCAACTGTATCTCTGTTTCTAAAAGCCCTGTTGCAAAAATCGTTTTGCACTGTGAGTCACTTCCTGGGGTAAAGATGGATGACACTTTCCCGCTGGAGGGTCTACACTTAATGATTTTTTTTCTCCTGTCTCTGCTACAAGAAGTCGTATCCAAAGAACTCTTTTTCCATCTCATAGCTTTCACTATAAAGAGTGTTTTGCATGCATTTTCTACTTCACAATTCACAGTTCTGCCTCCACGGAGTGTTAGCATGTATTTCTATTTGAAAGGGTATCTCCAATTCTTGATATTTTACCCTCGCTTTGAAGAATATGTTTCGCGACTTTTTTCCTCAAACAACGTACCGGTGATTAACGTTACACCACGTTTTCCTCCATATCCCTTCTCCTAATTGTTCGCTTTGAAAAATTCCCTTTGCGGTGGATACCTTCCTCTATGAGGAGCATTTTGCATACAATCTGTAATATTTTGCAACGCGCATTTCTGCTACTAGTGAGTATTAATAGCTATTTCTGCTTGCGGATGTTTTACCGATTCTAGGAATTCGGTTGAAAATATTTTGTAATTGGTTGCATTCACTCTGAAGAACGCTTTAAAATAGAGTACTCACAGTGCTGCAATTGCAGCACTGTGAGTACTGTATTTTAAAGGTAGTCAGGCTGATTTTTTTAAATCCCAGTAAAAAACACGGATCGAAAAGGCATGGCTTTTTGATAAGTCATTTATCAGCTATGAGTTGGCAACAACGTTTGCCTGAGAATGGCGCAGGAGATTATTCACGCTGTGCGTGACGTCATTCGATGGAAGAACATAGTCACATCTGTCATGGAGCGGAGAGCAAATATCCAGTTCTGTTTGAAAATCGGCAAAAATACATCTGAGACAGTTGAATCGTCGCGGGATGTGTATAAGGCTTAACTGCCTATCTCGTGCACAAATATTCCGATGGCACGCACTTCTCAAGGATGGGTGGGAAGATTTAAAAAATGACGAAATAACCCGACCCCTATTTCATTGCGCACGTCTGTACTAATTGAAAAAGTTCACGGAAGGATAAAAAGTGATTTTGTGTGACCTTGAGTATGTATGGTGGAATGTGAGCTCAATGTTAATAAGCAGACTTTTCGTCCAATTTTAGGGCAAGATTGGGAGGGGGGGGGTGCTCGTTCTTTTCCGCATGCTTTGTCAGACGACCAGAAACATGCACTAGTGCAGTACACACACAGGATATCCTGAAGACTGCATAAACAAAAAATGTGCTCCAAAGCGTTGTGCAGCACATGGTGTTTTCGTTATCATCCTGAAACGAAGCGTCAGAGTGTTCAGTGGAAGTCGCCACACTCATCCAAAGGAAAGAAGATCGGATTGCAAATGTCCAAAACCAAGACAATGCAGCTGTGCTTTTATGGCAGCAAGGGAATTCTGCCACGCAAAGGAAAGAAGATCGGATTACAGAAGTCCAATACCAAGACAATGCTCGTGCGCTTTTATGACAGCAAGGAAGTTATGCCACCCAAAGGAAAGAAGATCGGATTACAGAAGTCCAAAACCAAGACAATGCTTGTGTGCTTTTATGATAGCAAGGGAATTCTGCCACGCAAAGGAAAGAAGATCGGATTGCAGAAGTCCAAACCCAAGACAATGCTTGTGTGCTTTTATGACAGAAGGGAATTATGCCTCCCAAAGGAAAGAAGATCAGATTACAGAAGCCCAAAACCAATACAATGCTTGTGTGCTTTTATGGCAGCAAGGGAATTCTGCCTACGCAAAGGAAAGAAGATCGGATTACAGAAGTCCAAAACCAAGACAATGCTTGTGTGCTTTTATGACAGCAAGGGAATTCTTCCATCCAAAGAAAAGAAGATCGGATTACAGAAGTCCAAAACCAAGACAATGCTCGTGTGCTTTTATGATAGCAAGGGAATTCTGCCACCCAAAGTAAAGAAGATCGGATTACAGAAGTCCAAAACCAAGACAATGCTGGTGTGCTTTTTTGTCAGCAAGGGAATTCTGCCCCCCCCCTCAAGTAAAGAAGATCGGATTACAGAAGTCCAAAACCAAGACAATGCTTGTGTGCGTTTATGACAGCAAGGGAATTCTGCCACTCAAGAGAAAGCAGATCGGATTACAGAAGTCCAAAACCAAGACAATACTGGTGTGTTTTTATGACAGAAAGCGAATTCTTCCATCCAAAGTAAAGAAGGTCGGATTACAGTAGTCCAAAACCAAAACTATACCTGTGTGCTTTTATGTCAGCAAGAGAAGTCTGCAACTCAAGGGAAACAAGATTCGGATTACAGAAGTCCAAAACCAAGACAATGCTCGTGTGCTCCTATGACAGCAAGCGAATTCAGTATAACGAGTTCATTCCCGAACTGTCACCGGCAATGCCTACGCATCCAGTTTGGAAAATTTGTCGAAGAAAATTATTCGTGTAAGGAGACCTGAGTACAAAATCGGGCAATGGTTTCTCCTTCACGATAACTCACCCGCATACAGAGTAGTAAGTGTACAGCAATTCGTGACATAAAAGCAAGTGTGCGTACACAATCACCTCCCCCCCCTTCTCCAGATTTCCCACCGTGTGACTACTTTGTATTCTCTAAATTAAAGCTGTCTTTGAAAGGAAAAGTTTTTCAAAATATTGAAGACAAGAACTGTGGTATCAGCCCTTCTCTCCTTACCAAAAGATGACCTCTGTAAGTCTTTCATTTCGTTGGCTGATCGTGCCGCTTCTTATATTAAAGCACCAGGAATGTACTTCGAATTAAATATAAGCAAGTAAGTTTTCCTGCTCTTCCATTTTTTTTAAAGTTCATCCCATTACTTAATTTCCTCACTGTATATTCTGTACATTTTAAATAATGCCCAGTTTTTTCGGTAGAGAGTATAATGCATTTCTTTTTCGCTGATTTTTTTTTCTTTTCCTGAAAATCTGTTTTGGAAAATCTTTTTCATGTCAGAAGGAATTCAAAAGACGTGTTCATTACTCCCGAGAATTCGGTGTCATATTTCATGTTCAATTTATTCTTAAATTTTATTGCTAATTTATTATTTTTTCAGAAAGTCAATTTAAATCCAATTGCGACTGAAAGAAGCGACAGTCAGGAAAAAAACAAAATTCCCTTGTGAAGATCAACAGATGTGCATAAAAAAATAAATAGGAAAGGATTTAGTTTCGATTGGCTTCAACAGCGAAAGACACGAGAAATTGCAGGTGTTTAGCTTTATAAGTCATCCGAATTACACCAACTACATAACGCGTGATAAAATAAAACAATGAGGCTGTCAACAACTTGGAGATTTCTGCAGCTCATTCCAACTGATATAAATTAAAGTTTTTGCCAAGCATGCAAAAAGTTTTTATTATTTCCATCAAACTCGTTGTCATCTATCTAACATTTTTTTTACCCAAGAATTCTTCCTGATCATTTTATTTTACGATATCAAAAAAGCTGTGCAACGACAAAATAAAGAAAGACATTCTAGGCTTGTAACATTAGCTTCTGAATCTGCAGTACACCCGAGTAAATAAAATTACATTTATGACTTCAAATGGAAGAAGTTTTTATTCTGTTTTTCGTATAGTAAGAAAATTGGAATTTTAACGCAACGACAGTTTAGTTCTGTTGTTGGCTGGAGCATGAAATGAAATTAAAAAAAGAAACAATCATGAAGGAAGTGCAAACTAGAAACAATGAGAAATGCGAAATATGAAGGAATGTATAATGGAATAAAGTTTGTGCATTCAGTGATTAAAGTAGTATATAAGTTCATTCTTTAAATTTTTGGTGATTATCGAGTGCAATATTCATGGCGCTTTTCTTCATGAATCACAATGTCTTTCCGGCAATTAACGAAAATACCGACACCTTCAATAATTTTGATTATTCTAAAAATGGCCGGCCTGGTAACAGAGAGGTCAGAGTCCCTGGTTCCTGGCCTTTTGCATGTGCCGGTCTCTGGCGCGAGTCCCGTATGAGCCATGGCTGATTGACCTGTCCCACGGTGCTGACCCTTCATTGACCTAAATTAGCGATGAGGAAGTCACACAACCCTATAATCTGTTCAAAGTAGGCGCAAAATCCTGAATGAAAACAAGAAACAATTTTAAAGTGAATGACAATTCATCTGGGTCAGTAGCTTCACTTCTGTACTCAAATTCACCGCCGTCAGTTTCTTACAAAATTTTTATCTTCAGAGAACTGAAATTAACGGAAGTCAAAATCAAAATGTTTTCGCCGTCAGTGCAATGGTTATTCATTTCAATAAAATCATTTTGGCAGCTGCAGATTTGAAAATTTCTGAAAATGCAAAACATAATATTGAAAACTGATATCGGTCGAATGAACCCAAGTTTAATCGTTAGTTTCAAAGTTAAAAAATACGGCATATTACGCACATAATAATAGTAAAATTAGGCATATGATTTCAGTTGGCCCATAAATCCCGTTATCGGCACATCTTGTGCTTTCTTTGTAAGATTTCATCAAAATAATAACTGCACCATTTTTTACGGTTGCAGTAAACTTTTTATATTGCTGCATATGATCTAAAGTAGATCCAATGTATTTAGACTTCTATGAATATGTATAAATATATTGGATTGTATATATTTTACATAAATATATAGAGTCCAATGTATTTGACTTCTATAAAATATATAAATATATATTTATTCCGAGGTTTAACGACCACCTTGAGCAACTCACTGGACTATAAGCAGTCGCCAACACCTAATTTGTGGCCACTGATTACACTCAAGAGAAAGAGAGCTAGTGACGTAAAATCAGCACATCACCCATGCCCCTTCCAGGACTCGAACACGGGGCTATCTTGGACAAACGATCAGAAGTCAGCGCTTAAATAAGCTCAAATTCCTATAATTTCGCGAATAATTGCCTTTAACGATGTAAACTTGTTTGAATATCAAATCAGGAACTTCTTTTGTTGAAGAACAACGTGTGCAGAGAACAAAAAAGGTAGCACTTTATTTAAGGTGGAAATATTCGTGCGCAACTTGTGTTGTCTTCACATAAAGAGTTGGCCATAATCATGTTGAGAATGATGGGGGAGGAACAAAAGCAGAGGAATAAATGGAAAACCTGCTTGTTGAATGAATGATTTGGGAAAGCAATGTTTGAGATAATTAAGAAGGGAAACTCAGTAGGCTCATTTGGGTTCAACGATCCTACTCGGTATTTCTCCGTAGACAGTAGGATGGTTAGACATACGCTGACAACCCTCTAGAAAGTGCATGTGATGATTCAAGTAAAGCACAAAAAGTGGTATAAAGGAGAAAAATGGGAGAAAACATGTAACTATTTATTTGATGAACTGGGCTGTTTTACACATCATCATGGTCTTAAAGTTGATTTAAACCAAGACCGTCTAAAAACACAAGGCCATGATATCAGATCGATCAGTTTCCTCCGTTTGTGACGTCACTCTCATGTTACACGGTCATACGTCAGTGTCGTATTTGTCGTCACACACGACTGCGTTGGAAACCGATAAGTGGCTTTGGTAAAAACTGTGTTTCGCACGAAAGGAACATGTAAGTCATAAAAGCTGTCTATGGTACGATTAAAAAATTATCCCTGCTGATGCTATAGACTAGTTTAAAAAAACTTTATTCACAAGTAAAAGCAAGTTAAAAGCGAGATCTTTCGGGATCCCTAGATCCCATCTTCAGGCTTAAGGCCATAAAGAACAACAAGTGGTCCACTTATATACGATCAGGTTTGACCCATGATGCAACGCAGTGGGCGTTGACATCGGTCAACATAGCAAATCAAAACGATCAAAAGTTCGAAGATATGAAAGGTTATACAATGTTGTCCGTAGTGGTGCCGGGCATATCCATGGGGATTTGTTTTTTCCATATGTGAGGAATGAATGACGGAAGTTCTGAGTTACAGCATAAAGGCCCATATGAATGGATATATAGGCTCTCGGAGAGGAAAACATTTCCCCTTGTTACTTTAGAGTTCAAAACCACGGCGTTCTTCCAGTCAGGTATTTTTCCCTCTTGGTTCACAGTTCCAGTTAGTGCTGTGTTGGTGGAGCCTGACCTCAAATAATATTGGTGTTCCGATTACCGTACTTTTAAGGTCCTGAGTGTCGTACCTATATAATATTTCACATCCTCTGGATTATTACGGTTGACTAAATGTATGCAGTATACACCGGGTCTAGATAGATCGGGAATCACGTCACGATCAGTTCTAATAATAGAAAAGATGTTACGAGTCGAGACTCCAAAACCAAGTCCATATTTCTTGCATGTTTTTCTAAGGATTGTCACAAGTGGTTGAGAAAACTCAGTCTTGCCTATATACCGTAAAGTTGTTTTGGGGGTAGTTAGGGTAGTGGATCGAGTTCGTTGAACTATATTCATGAAGCGTCCGAAGTACGAATCCGGGTACCCAAAGGATCGGGCCATAGTCCGAATGTACTTAAGTTCATTGTCCAGGGCCCCGGGTGACGACGAATGAGAATAAGCTCGTTTAATATGGAAGTAGAAAGAGGTAGATTTATGACAAATAGGGTTAAAGGACGAAAACGGAATCATACTGGTAACAGCTGTTGGTTTACGATACACAGAAAAACTGATAAAATTGGTATTTAAGTCTCAAGTGAGTAGTATGTCTAAAAAGGGAAGCTTGCCCTCAGTTTCCAGTTCCAAAGTAAACTTAATCGTGGGGAACTGTGAGGAGAAGCATTCGGTAAATTCCTCTAGTAGAGACATTGAATGTGGCCAAAAGACTAACATGTCGTCTACATGCCTGATCAATAAAATAGGTTGAGCAGGAAAAATTGACATAACTAATTCCTCAAGAGACTGGAGGAAAATTTTCGCCAAAACCGGGGAAAGGGGAGCCCATTGGTGCACCCTCCTTTTGAAGACAAATTTTGTCACCAAATTTGAAATAAGATCTCTTGGCTACCAACTCGAGGGCAGATTTAATGGCTCCAATCTCGTGGGGGGATATAGTTAAGTTGGCCTGTAATTTGGTGGTAATGATGGAATGAACAATATCAAGGGGAACCTCGGGAACAGAGAGTCCACGTCTAATGAAGCCATGATGAAGTTCGTTCCCGTAGTGTTAACCGCAGTTATACGTGAAATGGCTTGGGTAGAGCTTTTAATAGAAAAAGGAGAGTTACTAGTAAGTGGTTGAAGGTATTTAGCGAGAGCAGTCTCAAGGGGGTGGGTAAGACTAGAAAAGCCAGAAACTAAAAGTCTGAGTGGGCGATCAGGGACCCTGTGCCAAATGGGCGAAAGTCTGAGTGGCTCCCGGGACCCTGGGCCCAATGGGCGGTTTTATCATTGCCGAGATGACATCGAATGTGGCCAAAAGACTGGAAAAGAGCCTTTATTTTTCAATTTGATAAAGAGCCTTTATTTTTCAATTTGCTCAAATCTGAGATGGTAGCAGGGGTGGGATCGGAATTAATGATTTTATGAGGAATTCGTTCAATGGCTTGTTGCATTTTTGCTTCATAATCACCTCGATCTAAAATTGATTACCCTGTCCAATAACCCTAACATTTCCATAATCGGTGCAGATAAATCTTTAGAAATGGTCATTTTAGATCGAGGTGATTATGAAGCAAAAAATGCAACAAGCCATTGAACGAATTCCTCATAAAATCATTAATTCCGATCCCACCCCTGCTACCATCTCAGATTTGAGCAAATTGAAAAATAAAGGCTCTTTACCAACTGTTATCTCGGAAATTATGAAACCGCCCATTGGGCTCAGGGTCCCGGGAGCCTTCGGGAAATGAAGACTCACAAACCAGATCGCTCACTCAGACTTTTAGTTTCTGGCTTTTCTAGTCCTACCCGCCCCCTTGAGACTGCTCTCGCTAAATACCTTCAACCACTTACTAGTAACTCTCCTTTTTCTATTAAAAGCTCTACCCAAGCCATTTCACGTATAACTGCGGTTAACACTACGGGAACGAACTTCATCATGGCTTCATTAGACGTGGTCTCTCTGTTCCCGAGTGTTCCCCTTGATATTGTTCATTCCATCATTACCACCAAATTACAGGCCAACTAAATTATATCCCCCCCACGAGATTGAAGCAATTAAATCTGCCCTCCAGTTGGTAGCCAAGAGATCTTATTTCAAATTTGGTGACAAAATTTATCTTCAAAAGAAGGGTGCACCTATGGGCTCCCCCTTTCCGCGGTTTTGGCGGAAATTTTCCTCCAGTCTCTTGAGGAATTAGTTATGTCAATTTTTCCTGCTCAACCTACTTTATTGATCAGGTATGATCAGACAACATGTTAGTCTTTTGGCCACATTCAATGTCTCTACTAGAGGAATTTACCGAATGCTTCTCCTCACAGTTCCCCACGATTAAGTTTACTTTGGAACTGGAAACTGAGGGCAAGCTTCCCTTTTTAGACATACTACTCACTCGAGACTTAAATACCAATTTTATCAGTTTTTCTGTGTATCGTAAACCAACAGCTGTTACCAGTATGATTCCGTTTTCGTCCTTTAACCCTATTTGTCATAAATCTACCTCTTTCTACTTCCATATTAAACGAGCTTATTCTCATTCGTCGTCACCCGGGGCCCTGGACAATGAACTTAAGTACATTCGGACTATGGCCCGATCCTTTGGGTACCCGGATTCGTACTTCGGACGCTTCATGAATATAGTTCAACGAACTCGATCCACTACCTTAACTACCCCAAAAACAACTTTACGGTATATAGGCAAGACTGAGTTTTCTCAACCACTTGTGACAATCTTTAGAAAAACATGCAAGAAATATGGACTTGGTTTTGGAGTCTCGACTCGTAACATCTTTTCTATTATTAGAACTGATCGTGACGTGATTCCCGATCTATCTAGACCCGGTGTATACCGCATACCTTTAGCCAACCCTAATAATCCAGAGGATGTGAAATATTATATAGGTACGACACTCAGGACCTTAAAAGTACGGTAATCGGAACACCAATATTATTTGAGGTCAGGCTCCTCCAACACAGCACTAAATGAAACTGTGGACCAAGAGGGAAAATACCTGACTGGAAGAACGCCGTGGTTTTGAACTCTAAAGTAACAAGGGGAAATGTTTTCCTCTCCGAGAGCCTATATATCCATTCATATGGGCCTTTATGCTGTAACTCAGAACTTCCGTCATTCATTCCTCACATATGGAAAAAACAAATCCCCATCGATATGCCCGGAACCACTTCGGACAATATTGTATAACCTTTCATATCTTCGAACTTTTGATCGTTTTGATTTGCTATGTTGACCGATGTCAACGCCCACTGCGTTGCATCATGGGTCAAACCTGATCGTATATAAGTGGACCACTTGTTGTTCTTTATGACCTTAAGCCTGAAGATGGGATCTAGGGATCCCGAAAGATCTCGCTTTTAACTTGCTTTTACTTGTGAATAAAGTTTTTTTAAACTAGTCTATAGCATCAGCAGGTATAATTTTTTAATCGTACGTAGACAACTTTTATGACTTACAGAAGCTTTAGTTTCAACGTGACGTCACTAAAAGAGATAACTCATTACTCTTAATGTCATGGCCTCGTGTTTTCTAGACGGTCTTGTTTAAATGCAGTACTGGGAGAACAATAAATAAATTTATCGAATTAGAGATTTATACAAAATGAACGTCTCTTCGAAAAGGAAAAGGTTTCCAGCTTTAACTCCGGAAATAGATCTCGTGCACAAAACACAATAATTAGATGAGGGCCTGTATTTAGAAGCAAGCACTAAAATCATATGATCAGGGACTTCGCTAGACTTCTAAGTCAGGGTGGGCGACAGGTGGACGAGTATTATTTTTACTACGGCAAGTTTGATAGCAACTTTATTCACGAAACACTGAAAGAAAGAGTTTGCTATGTTTTTTACTAGAGGCTGCAAAGGTATTCGCGCAACCCCCCCGTCTTTTAGATCATCATCATCATCATTGTCAACCATTATCAATCCACTGCTGGAAGAAGGTCTCCCCAAGTTTCCTCCACAAGGTCTGTCTTGTGCCAGTCTCCTCCATGTCACTCCCGCATACTTTCGAATTTCATCCACCCATCTTCCATGTGGTCTTCTTCTGGGTCTTTTCCTGTCCCTTGGAATCCAATCTAAAATTTCTGCTGTCCATCGATGGTCTGTCCTTCTGGCAGTATGTCCAGCCCATTGCCATTTCAGAAATTTAACTCTGATCATGATGTCTTCCACTCTTGTCATTTTTCGGATCCATGTGTTCCTCTTCTTATCTCTCCTGGTTACACCAAGCATGCACCTATCCATGCTTCTTTGAGTTGTCTGCAGTCTTTGTATGTCTCTTTTAGTTAAGGTCCACGTCTCTGCACCATACGTAAGCACTGGAAGGATGCATTGATCAAACACTTTTCTTTTAAGACATAATGGCATATTGCTCTTGAAAATTATTCTGTTTCTTCCAAAAGCTCTCCAGGCAAGTTTTGTACGCCGATTAATTTCTTCACCAATGTGACCCTCACTTGATATCTGCTGTCCAAGATAAACGTATGTGTCTGTTATCTCCAGCTTTTCTCCATCAATCGATAAATCTTTATTTCTTGTAAAAGCATTGAACATCACTTTTGTCTTCTGAAAGTTCATTTTTAATCCCACTTCTTTACTCTTGTCAGCAAGTTCCTGCATCATACTCTGTAGCTCTGATGGGGTAGTTGCAAAAATGACTATGTCATCAGCAAAACGAAGGTGGGTTAGATAATCTCCATTAATCTTTATGCCTTTGTTTTCCCAGTTCAGTGATTGAAAGACATTTTCCAATGTAGCATTAAAGAGCTTCGGAGATATGGTGTCACCTTGTCTCACTCCTTTTCCAATTTTTATGTGTGTTGTATTTTCAAATAGCAGAATCTTTGCACTTGCATTTTCATAGATGTTATTAATAATATTAATGTATGCATCTTCAATACCGCAGGATTTCAGAGCCATTGCAACTGCTGATGGTTTCACCAAATCAAAGGCTTTTTCATAATCGATAAAAGCCATGCACAATGGAAGTTCATATTCCCTCGCTCTTTCAATTAGTTCTCTCAGTACGTGGATATGATCTATTGTGCTGTAGCCACTCCTGAATCCAGCTTGTTCTCTCGGTTGAGCCATGTCCAGTGTTACCTTCAAGCGGTGTGAAAGAACTTTAGTGAAGATTTTATAAACCACTGATAGGAGGCTGATAGGTCTGTAGTTCCTGAGATCCTCAATGTCACCTTTTTTATGTAGCAAGATCATTGTAGCGTTGTTCCAATCCTCAGGAATCTTCCCTTCAATAAGGCATCGAGTGAAAATTTGGGCGAGTACTGTTTCGATTTCTCCACTTGCTTCTTGTATGATGTCTACAGTAATTCCATCTTCTCCTGGAGCTTTTCCCCGCTTCATGTTCTTGATTGCATGTGCAACTTCTGTTGGAAGGACTGGAAGAACTCTGGTACCTTCCATGATGCCTGGAGTATATGTATCATCCCTTTCATATAGTTTGGAGTAGAAATCTTTCACTCTTGTCAAAATTTCGCCTCTATTTCTTGTTACAGAACCATCTTCTTTTCTCAGTGCCATAATCTGTTTTTTTCCCTTACTGAGATGTCCCTTTGCTATCTTTAGGCTTTGGTTGTTTTCAATTGCTTTCTTTACTAGTTCACAGTTGAATTTCCTTACGTCTTCAGTGATACTTTTTCGTACTGTCTTGCATAGCTCTATATATTCCACTTTGGAAGTCACATCTTCTTTAGTTGTCCTCATCTCTCTTCTTTTTTGCATCAACATTTTGGTTTTCCCTGATAATTTGTTCACATGCAATTTGTTCTTAGACCCAGCTAATTTTGTTGCTGTTTCCATAAGAGCTTTGGTTACTTTTCTGTTAACTTCAGAAATATCCACTTCTTCCGATGTTAAGTCTTCTAAAGCAGAGAATCTGTTCTTCATTTCCAATTTGAAGGTATTATGGTGATTTTTAAGGTTGGTTATGTCAGTACATTTTGTTTGTCTTATGAGCTTGCTAAGTTCGAGTTTAGTGTTGAGGTGCATCTTACATCTCACCAATCTAGGGTCACTACCTGTGTTGAACTTGTTTAGCACACTGCAGTCTTCTATGGCGAATTTTTTGTTACACATAATAAAATCAATTTCACTTGTCGTCCCATTTGGATGTCTCCATGTCCATTTCCTGTGTGGCTTTTTCTTGAAAAAGGAGTTTATAACGAAGTAAATTTCTCCGTCATTTCTGTCCACTGCAGGATTCGAACCCGGATCCCCTCATTCCGGAATAAGTCACTCTACCAGTTGAGCTACGCGGACATTTCATTCTGATTCCTATCTGCCTTTATGTCGTGTGCGTCCTTCTGTCCTTCTGACAGGTACGTCACATCTCCTGGTACGTTACATCATCTCCCTCGTGTGCGTCCTTCTGGCAGGTACGTCACATCTCCTGGTACGTTACAAGTTCAAGATGAAAAACCCTTCTGCCTCTGCAAACTCTACGAGAGTATTTCCACGCTGGTTTCTGTTGCCGTGACCGAATTTACCTACTGAAGTTTCATTCTGTTGCCGTTGCCCTATTTTTGTATTGAAATCTCCCATAATTATCTTCAAGTGCTGCTTACCTTTATTATTTAGATCACGAATTTCCTCATAAAATTATTCAATTTCTTCTTCAGCATGACTTGTGGTGGGTGCATATGTTTGAATAATCTGAGCCTGGTATCTTCTCGAGAGTTGGATAACGAGTCGTGCAGCTCTGTCAGAGGAACTTTCAACTTTTACAACTTTATCCTTCAGTTTCTTGTTTATTATAAATCCAACACCACTAGTTCTGCCAGTATCTGTCCCACGATAATAAAAGAGATGTCCACTTTTCAGTTCAACGAGATCTTCTCCTTTTCTCCTTACCTCACTTAGCCCGACGATGTCCCACTTGATCCTTTGTAGTTCCTCTTCCAATTCAAGAAGCCTTGAATCAGAAGATAGGGAGCGTCCATTGTACGTAGCCAAGGTCAGCATCAGATGACAGCCTAGTCCGGTCCTCCGGGGATTCTTAGCACCCTCTGCCTTCATGTCGCACTGGCCGCTGCCTTGGCCAGGTACATTCCAGCTGCCGGAGACTGAGGGCCAAGATTTAAGTTGTGGAATCATTTTGGAGGGGTTTGGCCATAACTCACCACGCTGGCCAAGCGGGTTGGTGAGTGTGGGATAGCATTTCCTCTAATCCCGATTGTATAGTTATACCGCTATTGGCGGTCGTCAGAGCCCCTTTAGTGGGAACAGGATGTACCACGAGAAGGCGGGGTTGACATTTGTCAAGGAGAGGCTGTGATGTTACGCATCACCTGACCATACATCCCCTTTTAGATACATACTCATTAATTATGAAACTGTCTTGAAGTTTTTCCATTTTTTTGAAACAAAAGAATCCATTGCTTGGAGTAATTGTTTTGCTGATGCTCCGTTCCCATTTTCAATAAAATTAGTAAAACATAAAGAGTTGCATGGCCGTATAATGAACATGACACACTATCAGTAACACGCCCTGATTAAAATAAAATTTAATGCCTAGGAGAAAGGTCTTAAAGTAAATTAATATTTTCATGGGTTAGGATTGAAGGGAAATGGAGTACACGCAGACAATACCTTTCCATTTCTTTACTCATTTCCTTCAAGCCAGCAGCATTGTCTTGCACTCATCTGTCCTGTCGAGACTTTTCATGTTCATAAATCTTGGGGAGACTGATCACTTCTCTGAGATTTACGAAATAAATAAATAAATAAAAATACATAGAATCAAAATACTCGACAATCCACGTTTCAAAATTTTGTTTGGAGGAGGCGGTGAAGTGAGGGAATAGTGGCCATGTTTGTTTACAAAAAGGAATAAAAAGAGTTAAGCTTCTTTTTTTCTTTTGGCTTAATTTACTTTTACTTTAGCAAGTTAAATAGAAAAGGCGAGCAAAAAAACATCATCAACCCTTTCAGAAAACAAAATTATTCGCTATTAATCACGGAATGAAGGGAAACCGTTTTTGTGTAATTTGTGCAAAAGCCCAAAATCTCTCTTTTAGGATTCGCCATTTTTGGGAAACTTTAGTTGTCTCCCAAAGCGTGTCACCCAAAAGTTCTCTTAAGCTAGCGTCAGGCTATTTTTAGAACGAGGTCACGTCGACGTGCAGATGAGGTTATAACGTTTCCCCGTGTAGAGGTCACCCTGACTTGCATGTGAGGAAGACCATGTGGTGTCAGTATCAAAGTTTTGGCGCGAACCTGTGAGCCAATGGCCAGCGAAGCCGTTGGTTACTAGGGGAAGTTTTTGCCAATGGGGGTCAGCAGTTTTCAAACACCCCCGAGTTCTTTTGAGAAATCGTCACTCTTTCTTGTCTCTTCTTTTGTTGCTGGCCACGATGTAACATCTAGGAGAAACGGGGCTCCGTTAAGGGCAAGCCCGCTCTCCGGGACCTTTTGGCCTGGTTGGCAGTAAGAATGGTGGTGCAAGCACTTGAAAATACATAATACTGGCGTGGGTACGTGCCGTTATTTGTACCTCCAATTATGCCGGTAAATTAATTCATTCAGTGATCTGAATGCCTGAGCTGCAAGGTTTCTTCCTATGCGGCATTCTAATCCAAGAGGGAATTCGCCATTAACCCCTGAGACCAGAAGTCCAGTGATGACCAGCCAGTCGCTGTGATGACCCACACAAGAGGAGACCATTCCCAGCGGCCCACTAGGAGAATAAACCTGCGCCATCCCTAGCGCTAAAATCTGGATTTGTCGCCCCGCGAAAATTTTTGTTCCTCTCCAGGATGCCGTCTGGCTATGGAATTACAGAGAACATCTGCACGCATTGAACTCTGTGAGAAAGTATCCTCGCTATCTGTTTGTTGAAGTCACTAGTTCGTCGGGTATACAGTCTGAAGATTAAAACAAGGATGCAAAGACCTAGTGAGGTAGTGTACTAGCTTATACATATACATATGCTTCCATGATTTTTTTTTTAATGCTAGCTGGGTGTGAAAAGGTTGTTAATACCATTTTGTCAGGTCTTGTATGTGTGGTCAAGCAATGGCTGGCATGGGAAACTTCCTGTCATTATTTTCTTTTGAGCTAAATTAGAAAGAAGTGTAGTTTTACATAGGTTAAGCCAGCGGTACTTTGTTTCTTGTATTTTTGGAGCTATTTTTCTGGGAAATGGGTGATATAGTGTATTTTTCTGGGAAATGATTGATATAGTGTATTTTTCTGGGAAATAATGTGAGTCTCGGTATGGTGTTTTTTCTGGAATCTGTGTGTACCAGAGAAAAATAATTTGGGGGGCAAGAGAGTTCTTGCAGGGCGTTGTCCGTATATGGAAAAATGCTACGCGACTGAAAGGGTTGTGACGTGCCTGCCAGCAGGACGCACACGACATAAAGGCAGATAGCAGTCAGAACGAACGTCCGCGTAGCTCAATTGGTAGAGTGACTTATTCCGGAATGAGGGGATTCGGGTTCGAGCCCCGGCGTGGATAAAAATGACGGAGAAATTTACTTCGTTATAGGGTATAGATGGAAACAATTGGGGGATTGGTCTTCCACCCCCGGTAAGCCGAGGACCCATGGGAAGCTATCCCGAGCAAGGCGAGTGCAGGTGTGTTGTCCCAAAACAGTGAGAGAAAACAATACAGGGTGATAGTCACACATATTCTTCCATTTCGGTGCATAAGCCTGATTGGATTCACGACCCAGCCTCAATAATACTTCCTCACAGTGAGAATTTTGTTTTTAGTGAAATTTAGTGATTTGACTGAGATGTTGTGCCTACCCGTTACCTCAGTGGCTTACTACATGAGTTGGTAAACTTACAAAAAACTTACATGATACTAGTTTGAATTTTTCGATTAATTTGTTTATAAATTGCTGGTCAGAATTAGTGGTGTAATTTTAAATTGTTATGAACAATGGGAGTGCAGATAAGTATGAATTTGTGTCCAGGAGTGTTGAGAGTTAGTGTTTGCCTTTTATTTACATGGTGGGATATTGTGTACTCAGAGCAAGTTTGTACAGTAAAGTAATTTGAATTTTTCCAGATGATAGGGTGAATTCTAAGTATATTTGTCAGCATTATTGTGTAATGATAACTTTTGATGTAATTGAGTAAGGTATTTAGTGCAGTATGTTTAGGAGAGTGATTTTGTATCAAGTAATGCTAGAATGTTGAGTATATTAAGTTTTAATGCAAATTTTCCTGGTAGTGTAAGATTGTTTACGGAAGTAACTTTTGGTTATTTATAAATTTTGGCAACTTTAAAATTAATGTTGGTTAAGGAAACTGGTTTGAGGGGTGTGTTCGAAAGGAAATGAAATCTGTATTGTGTATATAATAATCTATTAATGCATGAAGAGAGGGAGAGATTGCACTTCAGCTGTCCAAGCTCATCCACAGTGTTCCCTAAGTCAATAGTATTTATGTATTTTGCAAATCTTGATTTTCTGGCAGAAATATGTGTTCTTCCTTTTATGGTTTATATAAATACAACAAGTGGGTGTCATCTGATTTTGTTTGCTTTTATAAGGCTTAGTTGCCAAAAGTGGAATTGTCAAAAATGTTAAAAGCTGATTGTGTTCGAAAACAAAAACACATGGTTGTCTTGGTAATTCTCCGACTTCTTGAAACACTTTTTTATTGTGTTTGTTGTTGTTTTTGGTTAAGTTTTAGAATAAATGCAGGCCAAGTGGCCTTTCAAAAACCCAAACCTTGTGCAGTGAAGAATTAGTTGACTCAGTTGAAGTTCATCGCAAGGTCACATGCTAATCCACCTTAGCTTGCCTAAGGCCGGAAACGATTGGGAATTTGGTTTTTATTTAATTAATTACACTTGCAGGTGTCTCAACTCATCGAACATTCAAACAACGCAAACTTTCAATAATAACTTTTCAGAATTTTCAAACATCAGTGTTGCATTTTATTTATATTTTCATTTATCATGGCCTTAAGAGTAATTGAATTTATTTTTGTTTCGAAATGCATCCACCCATCTCCCAAATTTTAATTTTCACCACAAATTTAACTTTTACCATAATTTTGATTTGCATAATTTTAAATATTAATTACCCACCTAGCCTTGTCTTTTTTTTCACCATAACACATCTCTTACAAAGCAGTCGTCAGCCACGTCCTTCTCCCTCATTGCTTAAAGGTACGCTTAACCCTCTAGATGACAGGAGATAAATACAAAACTTTTTCACGTGTGTAACAGAAGACTTCCCTTTCTGTAGTATTCTTCGTCGTTAAAATGCGCAAATATGCGTTCTCGCCCCTATTAGTCCGAAAAGTTTTTCGACGCAATATGGCGTTCTTGCGGCATTTGGACAGGTTTTCGATTAACGTATTATTGCGTCGTTGCCGCTTTGGACACAGAAACCATCGAACGTATATATGCGTGTTTGCCATCCGGAGGGATAAGAGCACTGGTATAGCTTTAGAATACACATTCTATGCTGGAATCCCCTACTTAGTATCACAAACAAACAGCAGAACAATTACAAATGACCTCTAACAATAGTAGAGCGATTACGAATGACCTCAATGAATTCTTATTCGCCCCTGATTATACTAACTTGTAAACAAACTTAAATTGAGGATTTGGAAGAATGGAGAACAATTGAATTTTTTCATGACCCTGCGGACACTATTTGGATAACCTCTCTACGAAGAAAGGAAAACTCACTTTGTAGGAGAAAATACGTAGATCTCTATACGACGAAAAACACGGGACTCATTATTTCTTGGCAAAGTCCAGATTACATTTTAGAGTTAGAAAAAATTAAAATATGGCACATCTTGAACTGGGTTGGCGGCAGGGTGTGTGTTCGAAAGGAAATGAAATCTGTCGCCAAGGGGATGTGAGGGTGGGCTAAAGCCCACCCTCACATCCCCTTGGCGACGTTCCTACATATGATTAAATTAAAAGTAGTTAAAATATACACAAGAACTTTCAAACCACCTCGTGGCTCACCTTCAGGTAAGAGTCGTAACTAACACTATAACAACACAGTCCCTTAAGTAATCTATCGCTGAAGGTTCATCACGCATACTTTATGAGGCATGCGCAGGAGTGGACGTAAAACTGGAACAAAACCACAATTGTGCATTTGGTTGGATGGGTGAAATCATCCTTCTTATTCATCAGACAGAAACAATTGTTTCCCAGGTAACGGAATTTTGTAAGCGCTTTCATCGTTGCAGAGTGTTTATTACCCACAATTCAAAAACTGCAAATGTGTTTTCGGAAAGCTTATATATTTATAGCAATCACGGATCCTGCTGCAATGATGAAGTCCCTTACAACATTCCGTTAAATTGGAAAAAAAATTTTCGGCTTGATCAATAAGAAAGACGATGTCACCCATTCATCCAAATGTGCAATTGTGGTTTCTTCCAGTTGTCCGCCCACTCCTGCGCATGCCTCATAAATTATGCGTGATGAACCTTCGGCTACAGATTACTTAAGGGACTGTGTTGTTATAGTGTTAGTTCCGACTCTTACCTGATGGTGAGCCACGTGGTGGTTTGAAAGTTCTTGTATATATTTTAACTACTTTTAATTTAATCATATGTTTTTAGTGCTTGCAACGTTTTATCATTATTCGTCGTGCAAAGACGGCTCCCGTCTAAATATTCTAGCCTGAACGGCAACTTAGAATGTAAGAAACAGATGTTTCTACGACTGCACTGTTATTACGCCATGATTAATCACAGGAGATAATCACATCTAGAACAGAGAATTTCTTATAAAGTGGGTGAACTGTATCATTGTAATTATTATTAATCGCACCGCACTGTATCTTCTAAGAACTAAATTTCTCATCTTCTCACTCCAGTGACAAATAGAAGATCTTCAGTTTCAGAATACACAAATATGACATTAGAGGGCAATGTGTTCACTAAAACCGTGTGATACATGTACATCGCCCCAACGACGCAGGGACGTGATGAACCCAGGAAGGGGAAGCTTTAGTATACCTGATAAAGAATCTAAAGCAAATGCCTGGTCTTGCTGAAACCGAAGTTCCCTCGTAAACGAAGCTTCCCAAAACGGACTGATGAAGGCAGTAGTATTCCGCACATTGAAATTAGTACCATCTATCTTCGAAATTTAAAAAGCAAGACATTTTTTCTCAGTTCCTCCACTAAGGTTGAACAGTTTATTGCTGGTGTGGCCAGTGACACTTAAGAAGTTGTTATATTTTTTTATGATAATACTAATCCGGGAAGGAAGATTAATATTGCACAGAGATATGATGGTAGACAAAAGTATTGGGACTAATAGGTTGAAAGGAAGCATTTATTAGCCAAAATCAGTGCATATTTCTTATACATTTGGCCGTCACCTGTGCTGATACCGTTCTAGGCAGGCTGTGTACGATATGCCGGTGGGTCTATACTGGATTGTTTTTTTTTTGTTTGTTTGTTTTTTGTATTCCTCCTGCGAAGTTTCTGCCAGAGCTACAGTACAGAAGGATCTTACCAGCCAAGATCGGATTAGATCTTTCAGCTCGTTTTAGAGATGTTCTATTGGATTTAGATAAGGAATTTTGGCCAGAGAATGCAACACTTTCACGTCCTGCTTCTCAAACCAGGCCTGGACAGACCTTGCAGCGGAACAAAGCGCTCTATCTTGCTATACACAGTGTAGGTTGTGTGGAATTGTGCAGTATATCTTCGTACCTGCCGGCCGTGAAGTCATAAACCAAAGAACTGAGCCTTACTCATCAGAAACAACCCGATACCATCGCAGATCCTCCTCCAAATTTGACTATAGGGTCAAGAAGTTCGGCTCTCAACTTTCCCTAGGGCAAACGCCACACCCAAATACGCCTTCCGAATGAAAGAATGAGTATTGCCATTTGTCACTCCATGCGACCCTCTTCCACTCCTCTGTTCGTGGACAGATCAAATCAGATCATATGTAGAGGATTTTAGGAAGGGAGTGTCTGATCCCAGGTCTTAAACAACCCTTAGAAATAGGAAGCTAGGAGATTTGGGCTAGAGCCCGATAGGAAAGTGACACGGAAGCGAGGTAGAAAGGGGGAGGAAGTCGTTCTTATTTATTACCAGGAGGCCAGTACCCGCGGCCCGACGGCTTAAGGGCCCATCCGACGCACGGCGGGAATTTAGCGGTTCGAACGTTCGTACCTGCCCACGATCGAACCTGAGGTTATCTCCATGGCAGTCACGAACGCTGACCACTATGCCACCCGCGGCCCAAACTCGTGGACGATAGTCCACGAACAGTTAGCGAGGCTCCACTGCAGTTGACGTCTGAAATTTCATGGAATGAAGTGGAACTTGTGCGCTTCTGACCTAGCATGGTAACCATGATCATGCAGTTCCCGACGGACTGTCGTATTACAAATAGCTGTTCCAGTGGCATGTGTCACGTAACCGACAAGGTCTATGGCGGAGGACGTGAGTGTCTTCTTCCCATTCCGCAATAAGGTTCTTTTGGCACTCATGCCGCCTTCCAGAGCGCGGGTTCTCTGTAGTGGCACTACCTTCTTTCCATCGATGAAGAATGTCAGCGCAATGGATTTTGGAAATCCCGGTGGAGCATTGCTGCTCCACCGGGGCCAACGCTGGTCTGTGGGCCAACGCTGGCCTTTATATACAGCATCCAACACCCCTCGCGCATACACTTCTGTAAATATACGTTAATTTGCATTGTGGAGGTGTCTGAATACTTTTTTTACATAGTATAGATAAAAAGAACGTGTCGCACAGCAGTGACAGTTTTTGTAGTTTTACCTCCGTTCTCGAAATTCTAATAAAAAAGACGCTTGCATGAAGGATATGCTACCATAAATATTAATAGTATTGTTCGTTCATTTCTGATTATCCCAGTATCAACTTGCGCATCCGAAAAATATATTTCCCTAGTTTAGGATTCTTCCGTCATACATGAGAGCAACAACAGCTCAAAGCCGCCTTAATTTTGTTACTCCATTGAACTCTGACCGAAATCTCGCGACTTCACTCGAACTAGATGAAATCGTAAAGAAGTTTACTTCGAGAGTGGAGATACATCTCGAAACATTTGCATTGAAACGGAATTCAAAAAGAAACCTTTTGACGGGCAGAAAAGGTGGAATTTTAAGAAACTATAAAATTCGATTTGTAAATTCCTTCATAACTGACTAAATGTTTTATCAGTAATGTTTCATCGGTATATTTTTACCTTAAAGTGTAAAAATGTAACTACGAATTTCATGAAATATACAAAACTCGTTTAGAAATGGAAACAATTATCATTAACAAAAACTTCAGTTCGCTGCATATTTGTTCCCAAACTACAGTCCCCTTTTTTTTCACATTTTGTGGAGACCCCCAATAATTTACACAAGGTGGCGAATATATGAACCACAGCTCTTCAAATGATCTTTCCTGAATCACGGCGAGCCATAATGGCACGACCAACAGTTTGCTGTCAGGTACACAAAAACCTCTTACATTTTCGGGGAATGCATTGTTTAGGCGTTTCTTGCTGTCCTTTCTAAATGGATTCACGTTTTGATGTCATCTGAGGGGTGAAGTGCATTTCTGCTCCCTCAGCCAACATCTTTTAAATTGAATTGGAAACAAGAAAGATGACACCAAATTCTCGAGTGAAGTGCTTATGTATTTTGGATCACTTCCAATATAAAAATTGTTTTCTTAGCGGATTTTTAAAAAGACAAAAAATTAGGGAAAAAGAAAGTCCAATTACGCCCCTAGCGTAAAAAATGCGCGTTTTTTTAATGCACAAAGTACGCAATTTCTTCATAGTGATATTATTAGGTACAAAAAGAATTTTTTCAACTGCTTATCTAAAATTGATAAGTAAAATAGGTACTAGAATCTGAAATGTTCCTTATAAAAAATTACAACCTGTGCGCAGAAATCTTTCTCAAAGCGGAAAACAATCGATTCAAAAGGAATTTTTGAAATTCAACGATTAAAAACCGGTATACGGCAGAAAGCCTATTACAGCTTTACACCCTGTAAAACTTAACATTTTTTGAAGAACACGGGAGTAAAATCTTGTTTATAGTCAAGAGTATCAGGCCGAAAAAGGTATTTTTCAATCAATTTTTTACAAGTGGAACTACTCTTGCAAACAGAATTATAAGAAAACGACGCCCCCTAACGTCGAAATTGACCATTATGAAAAGGTAGAAAGTATGCGCAAAATATTCTTCATAGAGGGAGATATACGATGGAAAAAGACTTTTTAATACGATTATTAGAAGCAGAGATACCATAAAAATACTTTATACTTATATGCCACGTAGCGGGTAAACTGTGCATTATTTAAAGTGAAAAACATCTGGAATTTTTTCCTAAGCGAATGGCAAAGAGGCAAAAGGAATTTTTCGAATCAAATAACAAATCTTCTGAAGTTGAGATACAGCTGTAAGCAGATACGCATACTTACAGCTCCTAGAAGTAGAGTTATCTGTGCATCATGAAAAGTACAAAAATATATGCAGAACGGTAACAGCAGCAAATGGTGTCCAATATAAAAAATAGAAGAGATATTCTTTTTTGTTCCTTTCCATACCTTTTTACCATGAAGACTACTTTGCGTACTATTTGTCCCTCAAATAACTCACAACCTTCCCGCTAGCGAGCGTATTTCTCACGAGATCTTTGCTTCGACACGAAAAAATCATTTTACGACGCACAGCGTTCGTTGTGTAGAATATTCCGCATATTACTCGTAATATTTCATAGTGCAGAATTCTACCACCCGATACTTACGTTCATATTTCTGTTAGCAAGCAGTCGTTTCTATGCCTCTAAAAGTCTACTTGCAACTATTTTTTATGGTGACATATGCTACGAGAAACACATGTTATGTCTATTGCGTTTGGGGGGGGGGAAGCTAGTTTAACGACCGACGTGAGCAACTAAATGGGATATAAGCAATCATTCATCTCTCTTTTGGAGCTAGGAAAGGGAGAGAGCCAGTGCTTTAAGACAAACCATCCATGCCTCCTGGGATTCGAACCTTACCAAAATAATCAATAATTTTCCAACTACGAGGAGTAATAATATATTCTACATCTTTCAGTTTTACCAATATTTTACTTTTAAAAATCCCATTTGAATGTCGTTTTTTTTTTTTTTTACATCTGTCATTTACTGCGTAAATTTTTTTAAAAGTTTGCATAAATTTTTGAATGTTTCATAATGCAGAGTTCTAATGCTAGGTGGAGCAGGCGTGTATTTCTGTTTGCAAATGTATCTCTGCTTGTAATGTTTTACTGTATGTCAATCGCCATAGTACAGATTCTGCGCCTTATTCAGTTTAAATAATAAAGAACTTGCCCGCTCCGAGATGTATATGCTTAAACTTTTGTTTTGGCTACTTTTGTTTCTAAAAGCTGCATTTGAAAAATTCTGTCTTCATCCTTAAAAATTCTCTCTCAGCTATCAAGAATGCTTTGCATATATTTTCTACTGTCTTCTCATGCACGGGTTTGCAACTAGAGGGCGTGAGTGTAGAGTTTTATTCGCAAGAGAATCTCCGTTTCTAAAATTCCGATTAAAAATATCTTTTCCTGGTAGGATACTCACAATGAGAACATTTCCGCACAGCTTTCCCAGTAGGAACGAAAAGTTTTATTAGGTTTTCCTCCATACCTCTCCTAATTTTTCGGTATCTTGCGTGCAATTTGTGATATTTTGTAACCAACATTCCTGCCGCTAGTCGGGCTTAAGTAGTTATACCTGTTTGCAGAGGCTTTGCTGATTCTAGCAATCCGATTAAAAATGTTATTTTTTGCACATGGTATTTATCTCAAGGCATTAAAGCCAGTTCATGAAACTGTGTACTTTATTTAAGTTTATTGATAATGACTGAAGAAGTGTTGGTGATGCCTTTTGGATTAAAATTGATGCATTCCAGAAAATGACGAGGATGGGCAGAATTAGTGCTACAGTTGATACAGGCAGTGTAGATGATATTACCATCAATTAATATTAAGGTTTTTAGATTGCCAGTCTTACTGCTTGTGGAGTCTTAGCGGGAGATGTTGGTGTTAAGTACTTCGTCAGATGTAGAAGCTTTATACCAATGGTAGTGAATGTCGTTTTTCCAGGTTTCAAGTAATTTGGATCTTAGTGAGTGAATGTTGTCTGTTTCATCAAAGTTGGTGGAACTCTACTTGGTGTCCAAGACATTTTGGACACCAGCTTTATCAGCTTTTCGGTTTCCCAGGATGCCGGTATGTGATAACATCCACTGGAAACAGAAAGCAGAGTCTTTTTAGAACGCAGATGGGGTCTTGGTCATATATTGAAGCGTGGGATTGAAGCTGGTGGAAACTTTTTGAATGGCAACAATTGCTGCACAGGAGCCCCAAAAAGTATTGACTGCAGGGAGTATGTTGTTATCCAAACTTTTAAGCGCATCGTTGATGGCTGTTGGTTCGCCCTAGAAGACTAAGAGACCTGATAGATTGTTCAGTTTGTTTTACTGAGCAAGGGCACCCTTGTTGATGTAGATGCCACCTCCAGATGAGCCATTAATGAGGAGAAATGCCACAGATATGGTCGACGCCACCTCCAGATGAACCTTCCATCAGTTCAGACTAGTTCGTTAAAGATAGCAGTTTCCTTCCTTTAGGCTTCCATAGTTTTGTGTTCAAAAGCCCTGAAGATGTCCGTTGGGTGTTGCTTCTTGGAGCAGGGAAATTGAAGGCAAGTGTTTATCGTGGTCGCGGGTGGTTGGATAGTTTCGCGGCTAAACGCAGAATAATTTTTGCTTTCAATTATAAAATGATTTTGTTTTACTTCGAGCATTTTGAAGTTCTCTTGATACTTGTAATCAAATGTCTGGAAGCCACGAATCTTGCATTTTGTCATTCAAAGTCTTCTCTCTGAGAGTTGGTGACATATGAAATAAATGTTTTCGGCTTCTACGATCAATTCGTAAATCCTATGAAGCAGGTTACTAAGAAAGAGCTTGAGCCTATTGGAAAACATGTCTTGTAACTCCTATTCGAACCAAGGTAGAACAGATTTTCTTTTTGTTGGAGAAATAGCGGACTGTAACATACCAGGAGATGTGACGTACCTGCCAGAAGGACGCACACGACATAAAGGCAGATAGGAATCAGAATAAAATGTCCGCGTAGCTCGATTGGTAGAGCAACTTATTCCGAAATCAGGGGACCCGGGTTCGAATCCCGGCGTAGACTAAAAATGACGGAGAAATTTACTCCGTTATAATGGCGCCCGAACTATCCGGATGACCCGACCGTTCAAAATCTCGCAATGGTGTGATGTTATTTCCACACCGCGAGATAGGAAAAATAAGAGAATCCTTTCTCCAACACTTCGAAAAAAAATAAAATAAGGGGGAGATGATGTAACGTACCAGGAGATGTGACGTACCTGCCAGAAGGACGCACACGACATAAAGGCAGATAGGAATCAGAACAAAACGTCCGCGCAGCTCAATTGGTAGAGCAACTTATTCCGGAATGAGGGGATCCGGGTTCGAATCCTGGCGTGGACAGAAATGACGGAGAAATTTACTTCGTTATAGGACCAGCAATTCGTTTCCTCTTTCTTTCATGCCCACATACGTAGAAAGTCCGGCTTTCATGAGAATAACTGAATTCAAGACAGTTTTGGTTGGGCAAAGAGGAATGCATTTTTCACCATACCATGAGGTAGTTTCGTTTTATTGAAATTAAAGGAAAGATAATTAAATTAAATTTTTGAAGAAAAATTACTTTCTTTTTCGATAAAGAAACCCACAGATTTTCGTTAGCTATGAAACCATTTACAAATGGTATGACAAACTTGCTTCTGTCCGGGAAAACTCACGGAATTGTCATGTTATAAAACTCTCAAGGATGATCATGGGGATAAAGGAATACCTGCGTAAATGTCACTTAATGGCTGAATATGCTCAAGACACCAGACTTTTCAGATATGAAGTACAGGATCAAACTAAGCATCACCAATACATAATTCGAAATTATATGTGATTAACAACCACCAAATTCCGCAGAAGTTCACCCGCTCATAAATATGAGCCCAGCCATCGACTGACCCTCATACTTTAATGCCATCATGTTATTCACAAAGTATTTTAATGTGAATAACAGTATGAAATTAATATATTAGTTCTTTATATTCGTAAAATACTGGATATCGTCTCATAGTTTTTGAATTAATTTTGATAGCTTACGATATCATGTCCTGTGGTAAGATGCTGTGTGTTCTTACTGTTTTATGAAATTTCGAATAACATTTTAAGTTTCATAGATCAAATTCCACCTAAGTCGCCGCGCTTATTTTCGGGAAGAGAACAAAACCAGCACCGTAAGATAGACACACCAGTTGCGCCTCCTGCGAGGCTCAAACCCAGACAGCTAGGACGATTAGCCAAAAGTTCATTCCCTCGGAGTCAACTCCTGAGCCTGCAGGGATGCTCCACAGAGGATCGTCAGAGCTTTATGTCTTAGTACAGTATTCAGTTGTTTAAAACTGAAGGACAGTAACTGATTTCTCAGAGCACTATTTAATCCTTTTTAATGGCCGGAGGAGTCCAAGAGAAACGCAGATGTCACTTTTCCATGACACTGTTTTTTCTTCTGCAGTGATTAGGACGCTCGAAGGAAAGCAGGAAAACTATTATTACTTTATGTTTCTTAATTCAGCATTGTGTGAGAACATTCAAAAAGAAACAGGGATGCCGCTTTTCTGTCATTTTGCTTTCCTTGACTAGCGTTAGTATATTGAAAGGAAAATACGGACGCCATTTTGCTAAAATCTCTCATTCATCTCACAGTGTCCACCGTTTTAAAAGGAAGTGCAAGGGCTGCATCTGCATTGCAGTAAGCAATGTTTTGGTTCAGAAAATATATCTCTTTTCACTTTTACATAAAGATGTGGCAAGATTTAGGATACATACTGGACCAGTAGAATTTCATGACACTGCAATGTTCAAAATATCGGATATGTTTGAGAACGGAAGAAAACAACATAAATTGAACGAGATGGTATTGAAGGTACACATAAGCCGAATAATTATTAAATATTTACTTTCTTCTTCTTTTCCTTCTTTAGTCTCATTTTTTCCGTACCCAGCCCTTTTTGCACCGATCAAATGCAATCCTATTTGGTAAACAGTTATAATAACGCCACCTGGTGTCCGATATGCTTGTTTTTGGTTTTAATACTCAGTGGTACTTATCGTTTTCTGCTGTGGACCAGAAGGGCGTTACTGCGCAGCGTCTTGGTGCCCAAAGAGGATACATGTGATGATGATTTGAGCTTGCTTGTGTTTTGCTGTAGACGATTATTGTTTTTTTGTTTTGCTACTTTTTCGAGTACTCGGTAAACTACATCAGACTTTGCTACTTTTTCATTTGGCTACGGAAACTGGTTTCTTTTCTTTCTTTCTTATCATTCTGCTGCATGGACTGTGGACGATTTTCACCCGTTTCATCCCTTTTCGCCATCACCCCCATCTCCCCCATCATTCCTCTCTCTCTCTCTCTCTCTCTCTCTCTCTCTCTCTCTCTCTCTCTCTCTCTCTCTCTCTCTCTCTCTCTCTCTCTCTCTCTCTCTTTCCGTCTTCTTGACGAACGAAATACGAAGCAGAGGTTCTTTTTTTTTCTTTGCCCCCAAAAGGAATGGAACGTCACGAAGAGTATAGCAAAGTGGATTCTTACTCAGGAGACCCTGGGGGCTCAAGGGTGATGCTTCGTCTTCTTCTTGCTCTTCTTCTTCTTCTTCTAGATTCCAAGGATGGGCCTAACGGGAGAAGGATGCTCTCGAACCTCGGGGAAAGCATCCAGCACGACGAAGAAGATGAGACACGCAGGTTAAGACGTAGAGGAGAGGGGTGGAGGAAGGACGGAGGGAAGAGGACTTAGACCATCACGAGTCCCCACGTGGGTCGCATGAGTTGTTGACAAGGAAGGAAAAGGGGAATCTCGGAGGAGGTGGAGGAAGAAGAAGGAGGAGGGAGGGAGGGTTGCGGGGAGGGTGGTGAAGAGGTACACAGGGGATGGTAGCTGATCAATATCATCGATCTGGAGTACATAGGATAGATGGGCAACATTTCTAACGCCCAGCATCTTCGTCTTAATGTGATTTTGCACTCTCCAAGGTTGCAGCAGTTTTTTTTCCTTTCTCCCTCTGTATTTCTTATCTTTCTAGTCTCCATCACTTCAGCTGAAAACAATGAAGGATTTATTTTTGTTTACGTAAGCATCGAAGACGTATTTTTTGCAAATGTAAAGGATAACTACTTCAGATTTGAATCATTCTTTTTACCTCTTTTTTTTTTTTTATATTTTTTGTGTTCGGGAGATTCTGTCACAGCTTTATGATAATCGTTGCTTTTCATTCTCGTTGTGCGTGACTACCTCCGAGAAGGAATTTTGACCAGTACAAAATTTATTGCCGCGAATAACTCATTTTTCTTCTCCATTTTTTGGTAGGTAGCCACGCTTCATTTGAGTTCAGAGACGCAATACTTTTGTTAACTTACGGCGCAGTGTAATTCCGTAACTCTAAATAATCATAGGATTTCCGAAGCTTAGAGCATGCCATTTTACTTAACGAGAGCAGATTTCAGAAGGAAACAGTGGTTTGATCAAATGAAGACTGAGGACATCACAGTGAGCTGTAAAAAAGTGAATGAATGAAAAATGCTAAAAGAATGAGATATATTACAGGGGTAAAAAGAGAATAATTCAGAGCTGTGATAAAATCCTTTGTAGGTTTTTAAAGTAGTTTTCAAGATATAAATGAATAAATTGTGAACAAAACTGTGGAATACAAACACGTAGTTACAGAAAGTGTTTAACTCGACATAGAAATCCTTTCCTTGCCTTGATTCATTCATCAATAACCTAACGTTTGGAAGGTCACTCCACATAAAAAAGTTGGCCCATCCAGAGGGAACGTCATGTGTACGATATGAAGTAGCACACTAAAAAACAGCAGTGTAAGTAAAATGTTTTCATGTTTCCAGCCTGCTGAGTGAGACGGATGCCTAGACATTAGGAAAACATAAGTGCAAGGTTTTGCCACCTTCTCGCAGCTGTGCTAATAATGAGATGAAGTGAGCCGTAAAGGCTCCTAATCATGACCTGGTCGATGGTTCTTCAGATTTGCTGCACTTACAGCAGAAGATCCGTCATCTTATGAACTGAAGATAGTTCTGCTCTCAGACGTCGTATCTTGACGTTCCGGATGTTCTCAATCTGCGGCAGATCAGATGACCCGGAAACGGCTTGAAGACTATGTTGTAGAACTTGGCTTGAAGACTATGTTGTAGAACACCCGGAAACGGCTTGAAGACTATGTTGTAGAACACCCGGAAACGGCTTGAAGACTATGTTGTAGAACACCCGGAAACGGCTTGAAGACTATGTTGTAGCTCTGCTCTCAGACGTCGTATCTTGACGTTCCGGATGTTCTCAATCTGCGGCAGATCAGATTACCCGGAAACGGCTTGAAGACTATGTTGTAGAACTTGTGCGGTACATGGTATGATATTAAAATGCTAGAAAGTGGCATTTTGGCATACTCTAAAGCAGTTATAAAACCACAGGGTGAGGAGTGATGTATTGATACCACTGATTGATTGAATTTCCATTCATAACTTTGAAAGAAGACCAACTGTCGTAAGACATGGCGGCCGACACCAAGACCCCAGCGGTGAGTGTTGTATTACGCATCAGCGATAAACTACAGGGAATCTGTTTCGCCAATACGTAGCTACGCACGAGTGCGTTCATTGTTCTGCCCCAGGCAGATGCCGATCATATTATTGAAGGAAATATTCCCCTATTCGTTATGTCCCTAATTTCATTCGTTGCACCACTGCAATTTGGAAAGAGTGTGGCTTTGAACAAAGGTATGCTGAAAAGAGGGTGGTATTCAGTGATACAACCATCATTGGTTCTGCCCCTGAATATCTGTCGAGAAGTAGAATTTTTGGAACTAATCTATCCGGCGTCTATCCGGCGAATTTTGTTGGCTGTCACTAGTCACTGAAGGACGACCAGGTCATGAATGACGATGTGAAAACTTTACCATGTACAATAATGTCAACAGTGTCCAATTACTAATGCACCACGTGCCAAATGTTCTGCAGTTCGTCGCAGAAACCATCCTGCTTCATATAAATCTGTGATACGACCTTGCTCAAATTCGTAGTGTTGATTGAACATCTACATAGCGCGTACAAACGATATTACACTCGATGGTAACCACATATACAGGTCAGCTGACAATTTTTCGCGCATCGTATGCCAAATGCCAGGAAATACCTCGCAGAAACTATCCTGCTTCACTCAAACCTATGATACAACTATGTTACCACTTGCTGCGTTGATTAAAAAACAGTTTACAACGTACAAACGGCACTAATCTACGATGGTAATCAGATTTACGGGTTGGTAGACAATTCTTCGTGCATCGTGCGCCAAAAGCCTTACAATATCTCGCAAAAACCATCCTGCTTCATTGAAACGTATGATACAATCTTGTTCACAATTTCTGAGTTGATTAAATGACAATTTACGACGTACAAACGACACTAGCCTTCGATGGTAACCAGATTTATGGGTCTGTAAGATATTTAGTTTAATTTGTTATATTTGTAGCCAACAGATGGCAACACCGACTGCGTCTAGAGTTCGCTCTCGTGCTGTAGAGAGTATTAGTATTGTATCAGCGGTTGTTGTGATCGGTTGATGTTTTAGATTTAGGTATGTTTCGAATGAGAGTTCCTTACGGCACTCTGTTTATGTTCTGCAATGTATCGAGTGAGTGATTAATAATGTGTTGACATTAAAAACGTTCAATTAGAGCTAAAATTTCATACAGTCCTTTATTAGTGTGTTGAATATTCTACATTTTTGGTCCGTTAGAGCTGAAAATACCTTCGACCGTTTTGGATAATGGCTGCTACTTTTAATTCTTGTTCGGTGTTGATCATTAGCAGGTAGTGATGAGATTGAAAGGTGCCTGATTAAAGCAAGTGAGTGTTCGAGAATGATTTAAACTTATAGCTTCAGAGTGCTTTTGCTGACATTCTAATTATGGAGGCATTAAAGATAAGAAAACGTGTGTTTAAGTCGTCGTTGACAAAACTTCGAGAGAAGATTGAATCGAGTAATTTTGAGCAATTGCACAATGGTAGTCCGGAAGTGTTATTATGTAAATTGAAATTAAACGCTATTGAGTCAAAGAAAGCAGAGGTTTTTGAAAGAATTTTTGAGTCCTGCGCTCCGGAAGAAGTGGATTGATTTATAGCCGAAACAGAGGAACTACAGAAAATTATTGATAATTTGTCTTTGATAATGCTGAGGAAAGTGACTGGACCCGTGCTTCTGACAAATAATAACATGGCGAGTGGAAAGTCAGTGCCGTTTTGCCTGCCGGAATTGTCAATTCCAATATTTAGTGGTGGAGATGCCATTTAATGGCTCTCCTTCCAAGATTTGTTTACAGCGTCTATGTTGTTGAATTATAATTTGTCTGGTGCACAGAGACTTCAGTATTTGAAAGGGTGTCTGAGAGGAGATACTCTTCGTATCGTTCAATCATTGTCACTGTGTGATGCTAATTTCGAGGTTGCGTGGGATTTGTTGAAAAAGAGTATAACGAAATAAATTTCTCCGTCATTTTTGGTCCACGTTGGGGATCGAACCCGAGTCCACTTATTCCGGAACAAGTCGCTCTACCAACTGAGCTACGCGGACGTTCGTCTCGCTGCTATCTGCCTTTATGTCGTGTGCGTCCTGCGGGGCAGGCACGTCACATCTCTCCCCTCCCCAAGAGGGGCCGGGGGCATGGCCCACGAGTCAGCCGTAACCATGAATCGGTTCAGGCAGCCAACCGCTGTAGAACGTGCACTTGAGAACTCCCAGTCAATCTGGTGTGTGGAATGCAACATCACATACATTTATTTTTCGAAGCGCTGAAGAAGGAATCTCTTATTTTTCCTTTCTCGCCGTGTGGAAAGAACATCACACCATTGCCAGATCTTTAACGGCCGGGTCATCCGGGAAGTTCGGGCGCCATTATAACGAAGTAAATTTCTCCGTCATTTTTTATCCACGCTGGGGATCGAACCCGAGTCCACTTATTCCGGAACAAATCGCTCTAGCAACTGAGCTACGCGGACGTTCGTCTCCCTGCTATCTGCCTTTATGTCGTGTGTGTCCTGCGGGGCAGGCCCGTCACAAGAGATATTCTAATAAACGTGAGTTGGTCTTCAATATTATACGGAAATTAGTTTCGCTGCCAGCAATCAACAGTGAGTCTACAGCTCAGCTTTTAAATATTGTAGACCGCACTATTGAATGTGTTCGTGCTGTAGAGAACCCTGAGTTGAAGTGTGACGGAGTTGCCGACACTCTGCTGCTGTTCATTGTGCAAAATAAGTTGGATATGACAACTCGTGGATGGTGGGAGAGAACCTTAGAAGGAGACAACATTCCTCAATTAAATGAGTTGTTGGAGTTTATACAGAGGCATGTGCGTACGTTAAAAGGTGACAAGGGGATCTCTTATAAAAGGCCTTTTCAACCTTAGGTTTCATCGTTTGTTTCGGAAGTAAAGGGTAGGTGTTTATTTTGTAAAATGAATCACCATTTGAACAAGTGTAATAATTTCTAAAATCTGACTGTTCAGAAGAGAGTAAAATTTGTGAAACATCAAAAATTATGCTTCAACTGTTTATTGCCGAATCATCTAGTGAGTCGTTGCCAGAGTAAACATTCTTGCAGAATTTGTGCTCGGAATCATAATACCTTACTGTGCTTTCGTAATAACGAAGTTAAGAAATGTAAGGAAGAACCTGAGTTTAGGACACAAGTTGTATCTCCAACTACTACTACTGTTGAGAGTAAAGAGCCCGAGCACTCCACTTTGGGGAAGGGAGTCGAGTCAACATCACCAACGATTGCGTCCTGTGTTTCAGATTGTAATATGCCGCAACAAGTTCTGCTATGCACAGCTGTAATTTGTGTTGAGGATGCCTCAGGGAATTATCAGTTATGTCGGGCGCTCTTAGATCCCGGTTCCCAAGCAAATTTTATTTCAGAATCTTGTGCAAACAGACTTGGCTTGTGCAGGGAGAAAACAAGAGTGGCTATTTCATATTTCATGTTTAGGTTCGTCAAGCTAGCATGTCAATGGAGTAACACAGATTAAGTTTAAGCCGCATTTCCAGACTACACCTACGTTTTCAACTTCAGTTTTTGTACTCAGCAAAATTATTGGAGAACGGCCACACTCTCCACTTGATTCCTCTTTAGCAGAACTGTGTTCTGATGTGAATTTGGCTGACTCCAACTTTTACAAACCTTCAGCGATTGATATATTGATGGGAGTAGATATCTCTCTGCCATTGTTGAAGGGAGATACCATTATGGCAAAAGACGGCAAGCACTTTGCGGTACGTTCGGAACTGGGCTGGATCGTTTTAGGTGAAGTACCTACTTCTCTTGAGAAGTTATCTACAGTTCATGTAAACGACATTCAAGTAGATCTTAACGATTGTGTATCTAATTTATGGAAACTGGATTCCGTTCCTTTGGCTAGTCCCTTTACGAATGCTGAACAAGCATGTGAAACTCATTTTCAAGATACGCATTCAAGAGACGGGAATGGCAGATACATTGTGATTCTGCCTTTTCACTTACCTCCCTCACATCTGGGCGATTCCAAGTAACTTCAAACTCTTTGCAGAACTCAGTCTCAAGGAACCCTGAATTAAACAGAGAGTGTTGTCCCTTTATGAGAGAATACGAAGACCTGAGCCATATGCAAAGAGTGCCAGAAACTGAAATTTGTAAGCAAGTGAGTTATTATCTTCCACATCATTGTATAGTTAAGCCTTCGAGTAGTACCACAAGAGTCCGTGTGGTGTTTGAAGCTTCGGCCAAGAGCTCCTCGGGACTGTCGTTAAATGACCTCCTTATGATGAGTCCGAGAGTTCATCAAGAATTGTTCTATATTCTCTTGAGATTTAAAACTTTCCGGGTGGCGTTGTGTGCAGACGTGGAAGAGATGTTTAGACAAGTAGTTGTGCACTCAGAGAACACTGACTGCCATAGAATCCTATGGAGAGAAAAACCTGAAGAACCTGTACAGACCTTTAGATTGAACACAGTCACTTATGGCACTGCGTGTACCCCATTCTTAGCAAGTAGATCTTTGAAGAATTAGCTCTGGATGAAGAGACTGCTTTCCCATGAGCATCCAGAGTGGTTTTTCGAGACTTCTATGTTGATGGTCTCCTTTCAGGAGCCAATTCACCGGAGGAATCATCTGAGCTTGCGCATGAGCTGCAAGAATTGTTGAAAAAGGGTGGTTTAATATTGCGTAAGTGGACATCGAGTGCTGCATCTGTTTTACACACTATTCCTGGTGAGTTCAAGGACTGCAGTGACACCCTGAGAATTGATTGTGACAAATCAATCAATCAAGGTGCTTGGCATTGAGTGGTGTCCAACTAGGAATACATTCCAATTTTCGGTTGCTACCAACGAGACGTTGGAGTATAGCAAGCGAGTCATACTTTCAGAAATTTTCAAGATTTTCGATCCATTGGATTGGCTGCCGCCAATAGTGATTAAGGCTAAGATTCTTCATCAAGAGCTCTGGAGTTCTAATCCCTAAAATCGCGTGATTTCCTGAAACCCTTTCTGCTTATGCATTAGTTCATCACGTGGAAGCTAGTCAATTTTCATCATTTTTACAGATGCGACTTGAACCTTTTTTTATCGGGAGGGGATGTTGCGGTGGATAAATTGAGCAATGTCCCATAATAAATAATAAGAGCAATGCACTGACTTCCGTGCACACATATTACGAAGCAGTGCACTGAAATGAAAGCCATGTAAAAAGGTAGGGAATTCTTTATCACGATATCTTGAAGTGACAAAATTAAGTGCATATAGCTTCTTAGCTTTCCCATATTTCTAGATTAAATCATCGAATACTGAATGATTTATTAGCTTAAACAGGATGAAAACCTGAAACCACAGCGACAGCTTCGAGTCTTCATGCACGCTAAAGAATTGTCACTACGAAAGGATCTCTCCAACTGATGTGTTCAGCATTTATTGTTTTCCTACAAATCTTTATCCAGTGGTTGTCATATCTTTACATCTGGGTAACTCATTGGTCACATCAAAGCTCCTGGAGGATTGGATGCTGACCATTTTTAAGCTGATAGTGACAAATATCTGAATAAATATCAAATAGCAGTCTCCACAGTCTTCAAAAGTTATTATATGGATATAAGTATACCGTTAGAAGACCAGTTCGCTGTTCCCAAGCTGCACACTATCACTAGACTATCTTACTTTAAATGCTACTTCACTGCCCGATATTGTAAGAGGCACTGCAGAAGGTTTGCAAAATTCCTCAGGAGAGGGAGAGATGGTTTTCTATGTAAAATGATCAGCAGCACATGGTTATTTAGGGGGAGGCAGCTTTTTGCATTTGATGCATTACCCGCAAACCGATTTTAATACTTCTTGATTCTATTTAGAAAAGACGTATTCGCCCGATTAAAATCAGGACATGTCAGATTCTTTTAAATCCCTTTCGAAGAGAGCTGCAACAGTCTAATGTACTTTTTTACAGGTTATTATGGGCACTACTTTAAAGTGTTTTCAACCCTGGTCCTACCTTTCGTAGTTACCTGTATCTGCATAATTATGCAAATCATTATCATTCAGCACATTTCCTTTTTCCGGTTCATTCAGCTCTGCTCCAATTACTTTGCCAACTGGCATAATACTGATATTATGTATAACACACTTCTCAATGTAGAAAACGCCACACCATGAAGGAATGCACAAAATGAAACGAAACTTGCCACTATGTAGACATATCAGTGGTGAAGAAGTGATATAATTCCTAGGGGGTTACGTAAGTCCAATGAACGAGGAGATAGTATAATGTAGCCTGAGTCAGTATGTCGTATGACAGTAAAGGCTAGGCCATACGTACATTCGGCAACAGGGTGTGACATGGTGTACTGTATATCGTCGTCGTACGGTATCGCTGACCGTACGACGTTGACCTGTGTCCACAATTCATCGACATTCCCAGGGGTTCAGGAAGACGTGTTAAGTCGTCTGTCAATGACGTTCCTCACGTGCTCTGTTGGAAAGAAGTCTGGGAATCGCGCTATCCAGGGCAGCATATGGACACCTTATAGGCACAGTCTGCTAATATTGGCAGTGTGCGTGTGTTATCTTGTTGAAACTGGGCATCAGGGATACCACGGAGATGCAGCAACAAAATAGGCGGAAGCACCTCAACGACTTCTCGTCGTGCTGTTTTTGTACCTACTATATGTGTGCGAACCGTGTACGAACTATGTGTGCGAATCGTATACCATGTGTACGAACCGTGAAGTGCTGTTGATACTGATAGCTCCCCAAACCATGACACCAGGCTGAGGATCCGTAGGACGTTCACGAATGGCAAGAAGATCAGCACGGTGACCATGTCGTCTCCAGACACTCAATCGGCGATCTTCGGCGCTGAGACAGAAGCTAGGCCAATCGATGAATGCGACATGATTCCATTCGTTCCGCCAAGCATGTCTGGTACAGCACTACAGCAACCTTGCGACGATGTGCTGTGTTGAGTCGTCGTAATGGCTGTCGTGAGCGCAAGCCTGCCTCAGTCAATCTGCGATTCGCAGTCTGTGTCGTTATGGTGATGTAAATAGCTACTTGTACACCTAGTGAAATGTCGAACGCTGTGGATTTGGAGAGGTTGCGACCTGTGTAATGCGGCGATCGAGGCGTTTTGTCGTCTATCCACATGCATCAGTTCTACTTCGAAGATGTACGTCACTTTTCTCCAATCAGTCTCGTTACATTCAGCCGACAATTGTTGCATCTCGATGGATTTCCGCTGCGATGCGACGCAGATACCATCAGCCGTACATAGCCCTATGATGAAGTTTCTAATGATGCTGTTCGTGTGATGGCAGGATTCCCGATTATGTCTTCAAGGCATCTTCACTCTGTAAACGTGCTTTCGCTACCGAGCTCACTCAGTTGCAGTCAAGAACGAAGTAAGTGTCTCTGACGACATGGGCACAAGACAAGATGGCGCCCGCAATCACCAAATTTGTTCATTTGCTAAACCGTGCGAGCTTATGACGTGTATGTATTTGTTTGTCTGGAGTATGTTTTATTGCGTTATGTTAAATAATTTTGCAATGATATTTATTATTAATGAAAAATATAGTAGCTCTATTTCATAGTGTACCAGTGTATGTTGCAAATTATTGACCTTCGTGATTTTCTGTTGACCTTCAGGATTTTATGTCTTCAAGGCATCTTCACTTTGTAAACGTGCTTTCGCTACCGAGCTCACTCAGTTACAGTCAAGAACGAAGTAAGTGTCTCTGATAACATATGGGCACAAGACAAGATGGCGCCCGCAATCACCAAATTTGTTCATTTGCTAAACCGTGCGAGCTTATGACGTGTATGTATTTGTTTGTCTGGAGTATGTTTTATTGCGTTATGTTAAGTAATTTTGCAATGATATTTATTATTAATGAAAAATATAGTAGGTCTATTTCATAGTGTACCAGTGTATGTTTGAAATTATTGACCTTCAGGATTTTCTGAAAAATAAATACGTACTTTATGGTAATAACATTTATTATTATAAAACAATATAATGCACCAGAAAAAAACAATAATGTGGGGGAAAACAAATATTAAAACAATCTTAATGAACACTTACAACGAAAATGAAAATTTGATTATCAGTTACGTAATTCCCCACTTATTTGCCACCCAATGTCTGACTGCACTATAATTATGGCATGTTCATCGTTTTTTTAAGGGCATTTTCATGGGCTAAATTGTCAATTACTGAAGACTAGTCTGTACCCAGCGTTCTGTCCTTTTCTACACACATTATCACAAGTGAGTTAACACCCCCCCCCCCCCCCCAATAACGACCTTTTTTCATTTTTTATTCTTGAGAATGCTTAAAATGATCCTTCAGCAGGATAATTCGTGAGTGGTAAGGTTCAAAACATTCTCTCAAAGCTATTTCTAAGTTCGGAAATGTGCTCTGAAGCTTGTTATCAGTGATGAAGGAGTACATGTCCCGTGGTATGTTCAAGTCTTCGGCATTCATATATGACTGGAAATGTAGAAATTCGTTGCTGTAGAAATTCCTTTATGAAGCACTGGTAAAATAACTTACGTAACTTAAAGTTGGCAGCATCTTAAGCCACTGCGTGCATCAAAAGTGTAAGTGTATTTCTCTCACCCAAAAAGTAGCGACCACTGCTGATGTAACAGTGCTCAAATAAAAGATGTTTTACTTCTCGCGATGCACACCTGACAAGAATATTTGAATGCCCGCGCCAATGGCAACGCGCTCACGGTCATATACGCGTTCGCGCTCTCACCTGTCTCGCAATATTTTGTTCGTGTATTTAACGACAACCGTGAGCAACTCAAGGACCTACAAAGAGTCGCCTGTCCCAAATTTAGCGCCACTGGTTCCAGGGAGGGACAGATCCAGTGCCGTAAGTCAAAACCAATATCCATGCCTCACCGGAATTCGAACCAATCTCGGACGTATGGTCACAAGTCGGCGTTTAAACCACTCCACCACCACTGCGGTTTACCCGTTTCCCTGTTTCCCGCAGAAACAGTGTAGCAGGTAATTATTTTTGCTTTTAGCAAGTCTCTCATTTGGAATTTCGACTGGAAACTGGCAACTGCAAATACAATCTGCCGAAATTCGAAATATCTACTACGATTTCCCTTTGAGTTATAGTTGCCACCAGAGGCATAAATAGGGAAGGGTAAATTGGGCAGCTGCCCTAGCGGCAGGTCAAGAGAGGGCACAGAAATCGCTACCCACGATCTGATTAAAATTGGAATTGAAACTTTTGCACCAATTTCTGGTAGAGTTTCTTTTGCGCCGTAGTTTGTCGCTTTGTCCATTTACAGAATTTTATTGCAATATATTTCTCCAGTTTCGATAATCTTTACAGCCTAAAATTTGCATTTCTTCTTCAAAATGTGCCGAGGATGTTAATTGCTAACATTCAGAAAATAAGGAATGTCTAAATAAAGAAGAACCACGACTTTCGTCGACAACAATGGGGCCTGCGGATTTTCTTCAGTTCGATAGACTACACCTACGTTGCAAGATGATAATGCCGTTCATATTATTGAAGATTCTCTGGGGCTGCTCGATCATTACTGCGGCTGCGAGCCACGACTACCAGCTACACTCTGCTCGTTTGATGTGATACCAAAGTTCTCAACTCCGAAGCTGTTGAGAAAATCTGTACAAATAATCAGAAAGAATCCCAGTTGACTTGTCCTTTCAGTATAAAAATAGCATTGGGGTATGACATTAGTGTTTTTTGTTTTTGCTGAGAAGTGTGCATTTATGTTGAGTGTCTGGGTGCATGTGTGTGTGTATGGCCAGATAAGGCCAAATATTCTGTGGTTTGCCCTGTGCGCAGAAATGCTTAGTTAGGCCGCTGGATGACACACGCGTTTTTAGACATTATACTTTATTTTTTTACACAGACCCGTATGTGTGTTAAGAGATTTCCTTTAAAAAAGATCCGTATCAGAAAACACTTCATTACTGAAGGTCTTGGGGAGATGGCATTAGATTTCTCCTGAGAGCGATAACGCAATTGTGCTCTAAGATGATTTATCGAAACACATATTGAGTTCAGTTTTCTAGTAATTACTCATTTATTACTTCAAAACTTTTCGTCCCTTTTAAACAGGTAGCATATTATTTCCTATGTGACAAACTCTTATGTTGACCACAATACGCCTTTTAACGAGAACACTACACAGATTGGCGCAGTTTATCCTTATTTTTGCGTACTTCTTTGCATTGCAAACAATTTGCCATGTCGTCATTTGATGCCCATATTTACTCGTGTTATGTTGATTCATAACGTGTTGCGAAATGCAAATATCCATCATCGAAGACTTAAAACTCTTAACTCAAGTTATATTCTCGTCAAATTTCAAGCTCGTAACAATTCTATCACGTTTTTCTATCGAAAGTTTCTCTGGATGACAGGGTGGAATATTTAGCTCAATAATTTTATGCAATCTGATACTGAAACTATCCACATTGAATAATGCCTACAGAACTGTAGTGTCGGTAACAAAGTCATTGAATTAAGCAAGTAGTCTTTTGATTTCGCCAGAGCTAAGTGGCAACACTAAGTTGTAAAGTTAAGTTGCAAATGAAAAAAAAAACGAAAAAAATCGTTTATTTCTTAAACATGTTTATACCAATCTAAATGAAAATTTAATTGCAAACAAGTGGAAGTATGATTACACGGATATCACTGCATTATTAATTTTCATACTTATGTCTGGGCTTAAAAAGTGTGAATGGAAACTCGCCTTAGAAAGGTATGTGATAATCCCTGACGACAGTGTAAAAATTCAGAGTCTCCTCTCTAAGGATTCCTCATTTTTGAAGGAAGTAAGTCCATATCAGCAGCGTAGGAGTATTTGGAAGAAGGAACGATATTAAAAAGTCATCATCTCATGGTATTTACCACATTTTCGATATGATCGAAGACTAAGTCCAAATCAGCGGCGTAGGAGTATTTGGAAGAAGGAACGATATTAAAAAGTCATCATCTCATGGTATTTGCCACATTTTCGATATGATCGAAGACTAAGTCCAAATCAGCAGCGTAGGAGTATTTGGAAGAAGGAACGATATTAGAAAGTCATCATCTCATGGTATTTACCACATTTTCGATATGATCGAAGACTATGGGAGGAAGTTGCTGCTCTCTTCATACGATTGAAAGAAAAAAAAACTCACTATTGAAGTACACATTCAGGAGCCTCAGAATAGGTGCCAGTAAAATCGATCTTGAGCCCACTGCCAATGCAAATGGACAAACATAAGGTTCACGGTTCAATCAGTAACGTGAAGGTTAGTGCAGCCGTTTATTCTGATGTACATCCGTAACCGTTAAATCACCACGTACATATTAGCTGCTCCCTCCATGTTTTTTATGATAGAGAGATTGATATGATTTACCTGACCTATCTTCAGCGCAGGGCTAAACACGTCCTGAGAGTGAACATTTCTCCTGTATTCCTTCCTTACGCACAAGTCGTCGAAACCAACGCGAACAGTTGTTTTAATGGGAAGTTGATTCCAAAAAGACAGGAACAACACTGCTGGACATAAAAAAAACGCCACACCATGAGGCATTTGTATAGAAGCGCCATGCGAATTGGTAGGTATGTGTCGGCAGTTAGCTTGTGCAAGTTATTGCAGTTGCGAACCAATTACGTGGCAGGTGAGGGAAACAAAAGGGCTAAACGGTTCGACGTAGCGCAGTTTCGTTGACCTCAACACTACAACCAGGGCCGATTTAAGTAACGGATAGTGGCGGTAAAATATTCATACAAGGAAGCTGGAAGAGTTTTCTTGTATGAATATTTTAGCACCAACAACTCAAGAAAATTTTTACTTAGATATTAATTTTTAAAACTTATATTACTTCTAGTCGTCACTCCATATGCGTAGACGGAAAGCATTAACTGAGCAAGAGTAAAAACGCTTTTTTTTTTAATTATAAACAGGAGGAAATCATACGAAGTTGTTCTAGAAGTGTTTGAACTTTTCAGGGATTTGAAAGAGACCAGTGCTCGTGACATAGAGGCTATAGATCAAATAAACTGGTTCATAGGTACCAAGATTGTTCATAACACGTACAGATGCCATGTGTGTGAAATTCTGAACTTTGTCGGTAACGGAGATCTGCGATCCGCGCTTCTTCGCTCCGGAGCCAGTTCTTCTAACCGACTAAACTACACCGAGAAAATATATCGCTGTAGATTTGTCGTCCTGACACGTGCTTCACCTCTGTAGTACATGGCATAATCTCCATCTTAATTTCTGTTTTCCTTTTTTTTAAGCGAAGAAGGAATTTTTTGCGAATTCTACACGATGTGTGGAACAAATATCACACATTTTTCGAAGAACCCAACCGCAAATAGATCCATTTTCATGTTCGGGCTCCAAAGTTTGTCGGTGATGGAGATCGAATTCGCGCCTTCCTCTCTCCGGAGCTAGTTGTTCTTGCCGAATAAACTATACCGACGGAATGTATCGCGGCAGATTTGTCGCCCTGACACATGCTTCACCTCTGTAGTACGTCACCTATGCAAATTTTCACTGTGCCTTCTTGTTATCTAACCGTTTTTACCACGCATGTGACACATTAATTTAATTTAAAACTAGAAGATCCAAAAACATGTATAGGTGAAATTAGATAGCATGTTGTTACAATAAGGGCATTTTTTGGTAGTCCTTTTGAGCCTTGTGCCTTTTTTAACAACTTGTGTTCCATGCGCCACGAAACTTTGACGGTCACTCAATCGGTCATTAAGAAGGAAAAAATAAAAATACAATTCTGGCGAGAAAGTTTTGGAAGGAACTTCGTGAGATCTTTGTCCAGCAGTGAATGGCTGCCATAGTGGATGATATATTTTTTATTCCTTGGCCTTTTGTACTTCCATATATCGCACGTATGTGCGCTGTGCTCCATCATTCAACACAAAATTTCAGTATTATTACTTTCCACTCTAAATTTCCAACTTTTTTTCCTATTTTTACTATATGGACACCCATGTAGAAGTTCGACAGAAAAATTAGCAATCAGAATTAATATTATCCCAAAAATCTTTGTAATGCCTGCTAAGAACTGAAATGGCATAACTAGATTTCCAAGGGAGAAAAAATGCCCCTCTTTCCCCTCTTACGGCTGCCCATAGCTGCATCTAGAGCCATAGAAAAAGAAAAAGCGAAGTCTCAGAGAGAAGAAACGTCTTAGCACCTAATAGGAAACGATGAGCGTAATTTAAAGGGGTTCTATGAACTTGCACCTAAGATTGTATTCTCATGTATTTTAAACACGTTATTTATGCGCTGCTAACAAGATTTGCATACACACGATTAGATGGGGGGGGGGGGGGGTAAGGGTTTCGGAAGGCGGTGATCACAACACAATAATTCACTGCTGTACAAATCAGAGTACGCAGATTGCATCTTAAACATTATACTTGGGCAGCACTAGGTACAATTCAGCTAATATTAAAAGTAAATTCGCGTATGTATAACCCTTATCCGTGGGGGTATGTTCCAAGACCCCCAATAAATGCCTGAAACCGTCGATAGTACCGAACCATGTATATATTATAATATATTTTTTCTTATACATACATATCTGTGATAGATTTAAGTTTAAAAATTAGGCTCAATAAGAGATTAAAAACAATAACTAATAATAAAATAGTAGAACAGTTATAACAATATACTCTAATGAAAATTATGTGAATGTGAAACTAGCAGGTATTCCTTTTCCTTCTTCACAATTTCACTGATAGAAGATTGGTTTTTACCGTAGATTTTAGGAACCTCAGCACATGATTTTTTTTTCTTCCCTTTTTAGCTCGAGGACATTTCACCTTTTCACTTAAACAGGCGCGGTATCACCGTGCTTGTGTTCCGGTTCCTCTTTGGCATATCCGAATTGCCAGAATCACTACTCTTGGCTTTGGGGACCACATTAAGTAAAATAAGGGTTCCTGGAACACAAGCATGGTGATACCGCGCCTGTCGATCTGATAACCGAGACGGCTACTAAGTGACTAACGCTTGGGTTAGAAGCGTATGAAGCGTGGATACGCTGAACAAAGGGGTGATTCACGTCCCGAGTGGGACGGAGCAGGACGGCGCGAAATTTCATCAAGCTACTTAGAACGGCGCACAATTTTAAACTTATGTATTGTTAATTTCTGGAATTTTTCATTTAATATTTTCGGACCACAGCTGACAGCGGGTATCTGAAACCGCGGATAAGAGAGGGCTACTGTAAGTTCATTTATGTACTCATACAACAAGCAATCTATCAAATCAGAATGCAAATCCAAAAGTATTCTGTAACGTACCAGGAGATGTGACGTACCTGCCCGAAGGACGCACACGACATAAAGGCAGATAGGAATCAGAATAAAACGTCTGCGTAGCTCAGTTGGTAGAGCGACTTGTTCCGGAATAAGCGGACTCGGGTTCGAATCCCGGCGTAGACCAAAAATGACGGAGAAATTTACTTCGTTATAATTCCCACCATGAATAGCTCACTTGAGCAAAAAAAGAATTCCTCAACTGAGACTCCAAAGCTCTGTGTGAAGAAACGAAAATGAATTTTTTGCATCTTAACCAAAAGCAATTTTGCAGTACATAATTACAGTTTCCTATTTTACGTTCATGAGAGAGAATGAATGTAATTAAAGCTTCGGTTTTTCTTTCTGCTTTTACGGGAGGCTTTTTTTTTCCTTTTTTTTTTGTTGCCCGAGAGCTGTCTGCTAAGTTGGAGCCTGAAAATTCGATTTTTTGCGTGAAACAAGCGAAGGATGGCTGGTAAAAATGGCCGAAAAACTCGAATTACAAGGCGACGAGATAACGGCTTTGTAAATGAACTCAAAAGTTGACATTAGGAATTAAACTGCGTTGCAAAAAGGAGCAAAATTTAAATAACCAAAAATACTCAAGAACTGATAAACAGCAAATTTTCGATGGTCATATTTTAATTAAATTTAAAAGTGTAGTATCTTAGAACATTTTAACGCTAAAAGTGAATAAGAAACAGCATTGCATTTATTGGAATCTCTATGCAACGTAAACTACAAACAATCAGAGGAAACCAAAGGTAAAGGAAACATTTGCTGCGCCTGCGACCCAGTGGTCCGAAGCCACAATTTCTAGCTAATTGTCTAAATTCTACCCCGGTACAAATCCCGGATGAAGTATGTTGGATGTGTTTGTCCTACGTCGCTAGTTCTATTCCTCTTCTAGAACGAGTGACACAAATTTTGTGACGAACAACTCCTAATACATTTAGATGTTCATGGGAATCTTTAAATTCAGGGGAAAAGCCAGGCCCTACACGCAAACTAGTCTTTGGGCTAAGCATCCATAAGTTATGTCGGTAGGACACTACCGATGAGCTTATTGAATTTCTTACCATCACCGACTCATCGTGTGCCTGCAACATATAAATATGTTTCTCTGTAGACGAAACTTCTCGTGTAAAGTAATTCTGCTGCGCTAGTTCAAAATGGATCAGTGGTTTCATTATACACTCAGTAGACAAAACGTTAGAGATAGGGGTGACGGGCAGTTGACATGGGCATTTCCCGCACAGATTCAAAGCCAACGCAGGTGGTACATAGGTGGGCAAGAGGGCTTCCCAACAGTGTATCGCAATTGATAAATAGGTGGACAATAGGGCTTCCTAACAGTGTATCGCAGTTGATAAATAGGTGGACAAGAGGGCTTCCCAACAGTGTATCGCAGTTGATAAATAGGTGGACAAGAGGGCTTCCCAACAGTGTATCGCAGTTGATAAATAGGTGGACAAGAGGGCTTCCCAACAGTGTATCGCAGTTGATAAATAGATGGACAAGAGGGCTTCCCAACACTGTATCGCAGTTGATAAACAGGTGGAAAAGAGGGCTTCCCAACAGTGTATTGCAGTTGATAAATAGGTGGACAAGAGGGCTTCCCAACATTGCATCGCAGTTGATAAATGGGTGGACAAGAGGGCTTCCCAACAGTGTATCGCAGTTGATAAATAGGTGGACAAGAGGGCTTCCCAACAGTGTATCGCAGTTGATAAATGGGTGGACAAGAGGGCTTCCCAACAGTGTATCGCAGTTGATAAATGGGTGGACAAGAGGGCTTCCCAACAGTGTATCGCAGTTGATAAATAGGTGGACAAGAAGGATTCCCAACAGTGTATCGCAGTTGATAAATTGGTGGACAAGAAGGCTTCCCAACAGTGTATCGCAGTTGATAAATAGGTGGGCAACAGGGCTTCCCAACAGTGTATCGCAATTGATAAATAGCTGGACAACAGGGCTTCCCAACAGTGTATCGCAATTGATAAATAGGTGGACAACGGGACTTCCCAACAGTGTATCGCTATTGATAAATAGGTGGACAAGAGGGCTTCCCAACAGTGTATCGCTATTGATAAATAGGTGGACAAGAGTGCTGCCCAACAGTGTACCGCAATTGATAAATAGGTGGATAAGTGGGCTTCCCAACTGTGTATCGCAGTTGATAAATGGGTGGACAAGAGTGCTTCCCAACAGTGTATCGCAGTTGATAAATAGGTGGACAAGAGGGCTTCACAACAGTGTATCGCAGTTGATAAATAGGTGGACAAGAAGGCTTCCCAACAGTGTATCGCAGTTGATAAACAGGACAAGAGTGCTTCCCAACAGTGTATCGCAGTTGATAAATGGGTGGACAAGAGGGCTTCCCAACAGTGTATCGCAGTTGATAAATAGGTGGACAAGAGGGCTTCCCAACAGTGTATCGCAGTTGATAAATAGGTGGACAAGAAGGCTTCCCAACACTGTATCGCAGTTGATAAATAGGTGGACAAGAAGGCTTACCAACAGTGTATCGCAGTTGATGAATGGGTGGACAAGAGGGCTTCCCAACAGTGTATCGCAGTTGATAAATGGGTGGACAAGAGGGCTTCCCAACAGTGTATCGCAGTTGATAAATAGGTATACCAGAGGGCTTCCCAACAGTGTAAAGCAGTTGATTAATAGGTTGGCAAGAGAGCTTCCCAATAGTGTATCGCAGTTGATAAATAGGTGGACAAGAGGGCTTCCCAACAGTGTATCGCAATTGATAAATAGGTGGACAAGAGGGCTTCCCAACAGTGCATCGCAATTGATAAATAGGTGGACAAGAGGGCTTACCAGCAGTGTATCGCAATCGATAAATAGGTGGACAAGACGGCTTACCAACAGTGTATCGCGGTTGATAAATAGGTGGACAATAGGACTTCCCAACAGTGTATCGCCGTTGATAAATAAGTGGACAATAGGGCTTCCCAACAGTGTATCGCAATTGATAAATAGGTGGACAAGAGGGCTTCCCAACAGTGTATCGCAGTTGATAAATAGGTGGACAATTGGGCTTCCTATCAGTGTATCGCAATTGATAAATAGGTGGACAAGAGGGCTTCCCAACAGTATATCGCAACTGATAAATAGGTGGACAACACGGCTTCCCAACAGTGTATCGCAGTTGATAAATAGGTGGACAAGAGGGCTTCCCAACAGTGTAATCGCAGTTGATAAATAGGTGGACAATAGGGCTTCCCAACAGTGTATCGCAATTGATAAATAGGTGGACAAGAGGGCTTCCCAGCAGTGTTTCGCAGTTGATAAATAGGTGGACAAGAGGGCTTCCCAACACTGTATCGCAATTGATAAATAGGTGGACAAGAGGACTTCCCAACAGTGTATCGCAGCTGATAAATAGGTGGACAATAGGGCTTCCTAACAGTGTATCGCAATTGATAAATAGGTGGACAAGAGGGCTTCCCAACAGTGTATCGCAGTAGATAAATAGGTGGACAAGAGGGCTTCCTATCAGTGTATCGCAATTGATAAATAGGTGGACAAGAGGGCTTCCCAACAGTATATCGCAACTGATAAATAGGTGGACAACACGGCTTCCCAACAGTGTATCGCAGTTGATAAACAGGACAAGAGGGCTTCCCAATAGTGTATCGCAGTTGATAAATGGGTGGACAAGAGGGCTTCCCAACAGTGTATCGCAGTTGATAAATAGGTGGGCAAGAGGGCTTCCCAACAGTGTATTGCAATTGATAAACAGGTTGGCAAGAGAGCTTCCCAACAGTGTATTGCAGTTGATAAATAGGTGGACAAGAGGGCTTCCCAACAGTGTATCGCAATTGATAAATAGGTGGACAAGAGGGCTTCCCAGCAGTGTTTCGCAGTTGATAAATAGGTGGACAAGAGGGCTTCCCAACACTGCATCGCAATTGATAAATAGGTGGACAAGAGGGCCTCACAACAGTGCATCGCAGCTGATAAATATGTGGACAAGAGGGCTTCCTAACAGTGTATCGCAATTGATAGATAGCTGGACAAGAGGGCTTCCCAACAGTGTATCGCAGTAGATAAATAGGTGGACAAGAGGGCTTCCCAACACGGCATCGCAATTGATAAATAGCTGGACAAGAGGGCTTCCCAACAGTGCATCGCAATTGATAAATAGCTGGACAAGAGGGTTTCCCAACAGTGTATCGCAGTTAATAAATAGGTGTAGAAGAGGGCTTCCCACCAGTGTATCGCATTTGATAAATAGGTTGACAAGAAGGCTTCCTATCAGTGTATCGCAATTGATAAATAGGTGGACAAGAGGGCTTCCCAACAGTGTATCGCAATTGATAAATAGGTGGACAAGAGCACTCCCCAACAGTGTATCGCAGTTGATAAGTAGGTGGACAAGAGGGCTTCCCAATAGTGTATCCCACTTGAAAAGTAGGTGGACAAGAGGGCTTCCCAACAGTGTATCGCATTTGATAAATAGGTGGACAAGAGTGCTTCCCAATAGTGTATCGCAGTTTATAAATAGGTGGACAAGAGTGCTTCCCAACAGTGTATCGCAATTGTTAAATAGGTGGACAAGAGAGCTTCCCAACAGTGTATCGCAGTTGATAAATAGGTGGACAAGAGGGCTTCCCAACAGTGCATCGCAATCGACAAACGTGGTGATCTGAGCAATTTGATCCTGGACGCATTGTCGGCGCAAGACAGACGGGTCATCCTATCGTCCAAGTGGTAAGAAACCTAATGTTTACAAGGGCAACCGTATCAAGGGTGTGCCGTGAGTATACCATTGATGGACATACCAGCGCCCAGAGAGCAAGCGATGGCCGACCACTCGCCATTGATAACCGAAGTCGACGTATACTATCCAGGCTCGTACAGACCAACCGTTTGCCAACGGCTGCGCAAATCGCATCCACGTTAAATGTCGGAGGCCCAAGCAGCATCTAAGAGCGAATGGTATGGCGCATGCTTCATGCACTGGGCTACGGCATCTGACGCCCTACGCGTGTGCCACTTTTACCTGCTCGTCATCGGACATTACGACTCGCCTGGCACCCGGAACGTCAAAAATGACCCTGTGGAGAGTGGCATTGCGTCGTGTAGTCAGATGAATTAAATTTTCAGTAGTACCAAGCTGACGGGAGGGTGCGGGTGTGGCGTTGACAGCATGAGACACTAGCCCCGTTGTGCCAGGTCGGCTTTGTTCAAGGCGGTGGTGATTCGGTGATGGTTTGGGAGTCTTCTCATTGGACATATTAGATCCCTTAGTGTACCTGTGGAGGTCTTTAACCTCTGCGCGCTACCAGCATGCTCTAGCTGATAACCTACACGCTTTCATGGCCATTGCGCATCCTGCCGCCGATGGTCTGTTCCAGCGCGATAATTTGCCGCCCCCAACCAGGTTTGGTTTGAGGAATACTCATCTGAGCTTGGAACCATCCAGTGGCCCCCAAGGTCCCCATATTTAAACCCTGTGCAAGCTCTCTGGGATACTGTAGAGCGGAACATTAGCTCCATGGATCCTGGACCGACGTCTCGGGTGGAGTTGTGGACTTATTGCAACATGCATGGCTGGTCTTATCAAGCACATACTCAACCCCTCCGGCATCCAGTGTAGTCGATGCCTCGGCGTGTACATTCTGTTATCGCGCTAGAGGAGCACCAATACGCTATTAGGTAGGTATCTCTAATGTTTGAATATGTGCTTGATAAGGCGACTGAGTTTGTGGTAGCTGCCGGAAGCCAAGCGACCATTTACTAACTCCCAGGAGCATAAATATGGTCATCGGAAAATCTGCTTGTTATTTTCCTGAACAGTAGTTATTTGCTATTCATCTCGCAGAAAGAAGAACTGTGCATCTTCGTTTGGTCTGAACTAATTCTAACCATGGTGCAACGAAAACTATTTTTGCCGAATTGATATTCACAAGCATTTAAAAGAGCTGTTAACCGGAGCTTCATCATATAGTCGCCATACACCATGATTTTGTGCAGAGCTTTTTTCAGATTGAAAATGTTTTGTCTTTGGGGAATGAATAGCTGCTATGATAGTGATGCTATTTTGTATCCAATTAACATAAGTAATAATGACACTAGTATTCAGCAGTCATCAAGAAGTGAGCCCTTATTCAAATGGATTGAGTTCAACACTTTGGCCAACAGCATGAAAATGCGCAGTATTGTCGGAGCTTCTCTTTTGTGCTTGTAATTCATTTATAGCTTCACAAAAAGGAGAAAAACACCATTTACATTCATAATGGTTACAGACGATTAAGCCTTGTCACGGAGAAGGATTCCTATCCAGTCTCAAGCATCGATGATAATCCTATCGATTTATTTGTCTGGTACGCAAATAAATCTTTTCCGTTTTACTTTCATTTGAGTTTAAGAATGGAAACAGTAAGAGAAATACACATCCATGCGATAAAGAGAGAGGACTGCTTTCATACTAAATAAAGTTATTTTGATAGTCGAAGATCATGCCTTTTGCCTGTGAAACGCTCTGCTGTGTTTGAGAAACTGGCTGAGTTATTGTCGTCTTACTACATACGAAACATTTAGACTACTTCGATTGCATCACTGTTACCGATGCACCACATTTTCTAAAAGCGATTATAATAAATAAAGTTTGTTTTCGCATTACTTAAATCGGCTGCAGGCAAAATGAGTTCGAAAAAGGGAAAGAAAACTGCGGAAAGAAGATTGATATTTGGCTGTACTACACTTGCTCATGAAATAAGCATTTAACCCATTAACGACCATAACGCCCAAAACGCCCGTACTTACAAAGAGCCATAACCGCCCGAAACGCCTGTCTAGAGTGAGTCAGATTTCCTACCTTTACCTGTTCTTCAAATTTTCTCGACCTATGGGTTACCCTTGGTCTCTGTTGTTGTTACTAAACAAAGAAGTGAACCAAGATACAATTTCGGGCGTTATGGCGTTTGGAGTGATAAAAGATTTTTGGGTGATGGTTGTTAAAGGGTTAACCCCCAAAAATAACCATAACTTTACAGTCACAACGTAAGAGCTTTCTCGAATAACAATTACATCATTCAATCAATTTTCATCAACGACGCCATTAAGCACCCCCCCCTAGAATGAGAACTTTCTTAAAGGCACATTTCGATTAATCGAAATCTTTGGAGGTATTTCTAAATTTTTACTTCTGTAATTGAGTTCTGGAAAATCAAATGCTTTATTTTGATTTTATTTAATTTCTAAATTCACTGTTAATAAGACGAAGTCGTGCCTATTTCAGGACTGATATTGTATGCCACCCCTACTATGTATTTCTTCTACGTCACCCCGATGTTTGTAATTACGTATGGCGTTACTGCTAATACCTTCGGTTCTTTACGTCGATCGCCCTGCGCAAAGGTGAACCGAAATAATTTCAGGAAGCATTCGACAATATGAAAGAAATTTTGTCTACAACGTGTGTCTTCATCGTTTCTTACTGAAAGCTAAGTCTAGGTAGGAAATGCTATTGGAACCATCATGTAGCAAGTAAACAGAAAAAAAAACAAGTGGTCACTGTTTCACTAAGCCCTTTTCACAAAAATATAGCGATAACTTAGACGCCAGAAGAAGAACATGTTGCCAAAGATCCCTTGTATCACTCACTATTTGTACGTCAGAAAATTCCACATTTATTCCCTTTGTAGAAGGCTGCTGAGGAAGGCTTCTACAGTTTAAAACTCCAGAGAACGGATTGATAAATGACTGGTGTTACTTAGAAGGTGTGAAATTCAAGACTGAGCGTCTCAGAAGTTAATGACTTTGCCAAACGTGAATCAGCACTTCACACTCATCGCTGTCTTTCAGTATGACCCTGAGCATGATTTTATTGTCTCCCCTTATGATTTGATATGGATTTAACTATTGTAGTAACTTTCATCGTATTATCATTTTAGATTTCTGTCAATTACACAGCGAATGATCAGAATTTTTTCTAAATTTCATGAATTCAGCTGTATTTGATATGTTTGATAGCACGGTAATTTCATGTGTAGATATCAGCGCTGACACGTTTTCACCACTTGATTATGTGATTCACATTTGTAAGTTACTTTTGCAAGCAGCCCTTTAAGTTAACAAACACGTACTTTTCTTTTGCACAGCATAACCATCACTATCCATTAAGAGGTGGGAGCTCTTCATCCCTCTTTTATTGGAGGATATTATCAGTTTTATTAATGTGATATAAAGTGAAATATCCATTTCAATTTGGCTTAGCTCACTTTCCGTAGATGTAGCTAGTAATCACTCACATTTACATTGCTCATAACAAATATTCAACTAAAGGTTTTTAAGGTGATGCAGTAGGTGTGCGTGACAAATGACATCATGTATTCTTTTCACTTTTCTTTAATCAAAATTCACTATTTTCAAAATGCGCTACAAGTTATTATGCAATGCTCCGTCCGCACACCTACTGGTAGCTTTATAGAAACAGACTGATACTCGATGCGGAAGGTTAACATTTGAAATGAAATAATTGAGTTGCCTTAACTTCAAATTGTATGTGAATTCAACATTTGTAAGTGATGAAACAAGAAAACAAGAAACATTAAGACTTTAGGATATTCACTCAGGAGTGATGCAAATTACGCTTTAGTTCAAATGTCAAATTTTGGTTTAGTCAACAAAAATCAATTTTCACTCAAGAAGAAACAATTTCATATTACAATCATGTAACTAAGGTAAGGCTTGTCTTTTGTCTTTCGAGTAAACAACAACACAGAAGCTTCACCCAATTAATCGGCGCCTTAATTCAAAGGTAAAGAAGAAGTTTAAGTCGTCTAGTCGCCCTATACGCACTTTGAATGCACTGAGATCCAAAATCATCGAACTGAGTTAGCCTAATAAAAATCGAATCGACCAATTGTTTTACTCAAGAAAGAAAATCCCCACCAGCCAACTGTGTCAAGGGAATTCACATCATATTGAATAAACTACAACATACAAACTTTCTCATGTGGTGATTCGAACTCACATCTTCCTACTCCGGAACGGCTGCTCTTCCGATTAAACTACGCTGGCAGGCTTATCGCTGCTTTATTGACGTTTTGACTCATGCGTCATCTCAGCAGAACGTCATCTGCGTCGAGTCACTTTGTATGTTAAATCATCCCCATCCCATTGAGAAAGACGGGGGCATGCAACCGTAGGTTTCGGGCCAGCGGTAACCTTTCTCGAAGGACCACCTCATTGCAGAGAAATTCATTAATTACGTGTGTAGTGTGGAAGACTCATGACACAAATTTTTCGAACCTAACAGCCAGGAGATTTACCTTCGTTCGGGTGCCAACATAACACATAGCCTTTTGCCAGTGGTGGAATTCGAAACTCGTCTTCCTACTCCTAAGCTGCTGTTGTCTAAGCTGAGCTACACCGGCAGGCTTATCGCAGCATCGGAATGATCATTCGGTTACCCTTGAGCGTCATAAGAGTCCTGAGCCTGGTGTCATGGCGTATAGGGCTCTCAGTTTCCACAACCATTCGTTTCACGGACGAACAATGGCAACAAAGATGGAATGACAGTACGTCTATGAGTCGATGAGGACAGGTCGTTTTGTGGCAGCATCTCCGTGGTATCCTTGATACCCTGTATCAGTAAAATAACGCCCTCTCGCTCACTTCTAGCATCAGAAGACAGTGCATATAAGGTATCCAGGTACTGCACTGTCTAGCGCAATTTTCAGACTTCTTCCCAGTAGATAACGTAGTTGACGTCATTGGCAGACGATTTTTCACCTCTGCGCGACCCACTCACATCGTCGATGAATTGTAGACACAGGCCAATGACACATGGTCAGCGATGCTTCAGAACGCCATCCGTGTACTTTTCCACTCTATTCCAAGCCGTGTTCCCGAATGTATAGTCCAGCATTGCGATCATAGGACCTACTGACTTAGGCCAAATTCCATAGTCTCGTCGCCCATCGCTTTCATATAATGTTTCAGAAATGAAATCATTTCTTTTCTATCTGCTTCTCTACATGTGTGGTAAGTTTCATTATATTTTGTGTGTTCTTTCATGGTGTGGCGTTTTTCTATGGCGAACAGTGCAGATTTCTAGATAAACAAAAATTTGCTGCTCACTAACTTTAAAATATCAGTTAGGTAATTAATATCACAAATTTTGGTAGCACTTTAGTAACGACACGGCAAATTCACTCATAATGATAATGCACAATATTGGACCATGTTATTCAGAAACGGTACTTTCGTATTTATCCTTTTCAACTGATCAAGTATAGACTAAGCAAATTTTTCGTTTCATAAAGGTAAGCAGGGGAAATTATCGTTTTCTAGGTATGCTTCCCATCAAAAGCTTAAAAGTCCTCTATAGTTTCGCAGATGGAGTAATTTCTTCAGTTCCGTGACCATAATTCAATTTTGTATGAGGTAATTATTCCATTATTTGAAATTGGTGGGAAGTTGCCGGAGTGCAACCAGAGAATTTGATCATTATTAGCATTTGAATGACTTAAAATTCATGGGATCTAGAAACTAACTCCGTTTGCGAAAATAATGCCATGAAACTTCTTCCCAGTAGATAGCCCATTAAGTGGTCGATGTTCCTTAACCAAACGGTGCCCAAAATTTCCTGCGTACACCAGCAGAAATGATCACAAAGCCGCCGGGTTTTACCGAAGCTAAGGCAAAACAATTCCTTTCCCTCTCTCATCTTCAAGGTACCGACCATAAACCTGTCCCTGGTGGTAAGTGCTGGCTTCTAGTCTTCTATTCTCGAGGCATGATGGGGAAGGACAAGTCTCCTTGACAAGAACATCATGAGACTGGATAAAAATAAGGGACTCAAACATCTTTTCTTTCAAATTTTGAAGACAATCCGATTTTTGGTGTAAATGTGACAAGGATAGTAAGTCAGATAATATTCGAAAATTTGAAAATTGCATCGTCCTGGAGCGGGACATGAAACCGCGTTTGCCAGATAACGCCCGGATATGCTAACCACTACAGCATCCAGAACGACCAAGTCTCAAGTTTCCGATTAATTTGAATAACGCCCGGGTATGCTAACCACTACAGCATCCAGAACGACCAAGTCTCAAGTTTCCGATTAATTTGAATATATTCAAGTTTTCCGATATTACCTGACTTACCAGCCTTGTCACATTTACACCAAAAATCGGGTTGTCATCTTCAAAATTTGTATTATACGGTGTAATCCCGTATTTCTTTCATGATCTTTTCTCTCCTTTTTCATATTTTTCTGCAATGTGATAGCACTTTTAGTAGGTGATCACTCAAAAGGTATTTCTCAATCATCCATCTAAATGACCACTTTGAATAACAAAGCTGCAGGGAAAGCAACTATAACGAAGTGAATTTCTCCGTCATTTTTGGTCTACGCCGGGATTCGAACCCGAGGCCGCTTATTCCGGAACAAGTCGCTCTACCAACTGAGCTACGCAGACATGTATTCTGATTCCTATCTGCCTTTATGTCATGTGCGTCCTGCTGGCAGGTACGTCACATCCGTCCCCATGCCCCGAAAGAGGGCCGGGGGCATGGCCCACGGATCAGCCGTGACCATGAATCGCTGCAGGCAGACAACCACTGTTGAACGTGCACTTGAGAACTCCCAGTCAATCTGGTGTATGGAATGCAACGTCACACACTTTTATTTTTCGAAGCACTGGAGAAGGGATTCTCTGATTTTTCCTATCTCGCGGTGTGGAAATAACATCACACCAATGCGAGATTTTGAACGGTCGGGTCATCCGGATAGTTCGGGCGCCATTATAACGAAGTGAATTTCTCCGTCATTTTTGGTCTACGCCGGGATTCGAACCCGAGGCCGCTTATTCCGGAACAAGTCGCTCTACCAACTGAGCTACGCAGACATGTATTCTGATTCCTATCTGCCTTTATGTCATGTGCGTCCTGCTGGCAGGTACGTCACACAACGCTTTCTGATGCGCAGGTTCACTCGCTACAGCCGCTTTCGGTCCACTTCTTAGACAGCAAATATATCCGTTCGAACTCATTTCAGCCAATTTCGCTAACCCCGAGTTAATTCGTTCCATAAAGGGCTAAAAGTTGCATAACCGCGAAAATCTAGGGCCTCACTCCTTGTTTGATAATCACTTCGTGTCTTCAAAGAAGTTTCCGATGTAGAGAAAACACAGTATACCAACTCTTACTTGTTAAGGAATATAATTATTTGCAGTGTGGCATTTCAAGATAATTAATCACATCCTCCATGATATTTGAATAACCCTTATTGTAAACTGAAGGCACCCAACGCAACACAAAAAAGAAAACGAACTGTACAATTTCTTCCTCGTTTCTAACCTTCGGTTCCTGTTTCATCGTTTCTATGGCAACTCACGCATTTTGAGGCTGATCCCATTGTCTGAGTGGTGAGTGGCTCTGGATTTTCGCTAGTCGCCCGAGATGGACCCTAGTTTGAGTTTCTTACGGGTCATGGGTTGGCATGTCTGTGCTAAGACGAGGGCTGTTTAACTTTTCTGGAACCAATGGCTCTAAATTAGGGAGTGGCGACTTTTCCTAGCGGTAAGAGTTATGGTGGTCATTAAACCCGAAAACAACAACAAAAGAAGCACATTGAGAGCGACTGGAACACGTGGTGTTTCATTTACAGTAATGTCCCCCCAGTCACTGGATCACATATTGCTGCATACATTAATATCATCATACTAATTGAGACAATGCAATTTTTTTCACTGAGAATATAAAATTAATGAACCACGTATATAATCAATCATACTCTGCTAAAACACAAGTTTTTGGGTTTTAGCTGAGTATGATTGATTATAGTTGTGCCTTTGGGTAACTGCGGTTACATGTTGTTGTTGCTTTTTTATGGCTACTACTGGGAAATTGACGGACAAGTTTCGGCAAGCTATTGGTTACGTCGCATGATTGCCGGCTGCCACTGCCGGGAAACTAGCGGTTACACGGGTTTATTTTTTGTTTTTTGTTTTTTATGGCTGCTACTGAGAAATTGTGCCTTTGGATAACTGCGGTTACATGTTTGTTTGTTTTTTTTGTTTTTTTTATGGCTACTACTGGGAAATTGGCGGACAAGATTCGGCAAGCCATTAGTTACGTCGCATGATTGCCGGCTGCCCCTGCCGGGAAACTAGCGGACTACATTAGGCTAGCAATCATTTATAGCAAGTGCTTGCAGAGCTGCTTAATGTCTACTTGTGGCAGCCACTGCCTGTAATGGATAACTGATGGCCCTGTTCTGGCATATGACAACTGATGGAGTGCCAACTGTTGGTCAGCTGCTGGCCTGAAATGATGGTCCATGTGGTGGCCGCCGGGACATTTTATTGACGGTTGGGCAGCGTCAGCATAGTGATAGGCCAGTGCTGACTTGAGTTCTGTCCCAGCAACACTCTTTTCGCTGGGTTTTCCTAGCAAAAATGTGATTCATGCCATGTGCCTTCATACAATATTAATCTTCTTTGATATAAGTCTAGAAAAAGAATTACTGGTGTTTCTCAGCTCCACACTAAAATCATGTCAAAAGTGTTGTTATACACGTGCCATGTTCGATCCTGCTCGGTTGGGTGGAAGGAATGTATCACTTTCAAAGCTCCCATTTCTAGAAAATTTAAAACTCACTTCTCTCAATCATAAATGCTTCGTAAGGGAGACGCACTTAATTAGGTTTACTATGATAACACTTGCCCTGACATTCAAAGTGAAAATAAAGGTTTTAGACAAGGGGTTTTTTTAACCACGAAGATACAGGCGCCCACGTTCCTGAAATCCAATAGGTATTTTTTTTTTGATTCAATGTTTAACGACCACCATGAGCAACTCAATGGGCTATAAGCAGTCGCCCGTCCCTAATTTAGGGTCACTGGTTCCAGGGAAGGGAGAGAGCCAGTGCCGTAAGACAAACACAACATCCATGCCTCACCGGGATTCGAACCCGGACCCCATTCGGACGAATGATTAGAGGCCATCGCTTAGACCACTGCGCCACCGGTGCGGCCCAATAGGTATCTGACCTCGTAACGTGAAATTCAAATAGGCCTGCCAATAATCGCTATGTGAGGGAAAGGAGGGACAAAGCTTGCATGTTCGCAGCTCTCATATTCCGTTCATGGAAGATCATGAATGCATTTTTCTTAAACTTTTAAGCTAGAGCAATTGGGGAACGTTTAGAACTTCCAAAGCGCTGTTTCAAAATAAGTGCCATCCTCGTGGCGCAGTTGTCTAAGTGCTGGCCTCTGACCATTCATCCGAGATGGGTCAGATGCTCAAATCCGGGTGAGCCATGGATGTTTGTGTTGGTCTTACGGCAATTGCCCTTTCCCTTTCCTGGAACCAATGGCCCTATGTTAAGGACGGGCTTATTGCCCACTGAGTTGTTCTCACAGTGGTCGTTAAACCCCCAATAAAAAATCGAAAGATTCGAAGCAAAGAAAGGAAATGTGCGTTTTCACTCCTTTAAGTTATCTATTTTTCCACTTACTGTTACCCTTATTTATAATTTACACTATATTGACTAAAGTCACTGGACACCTAGAAGAGAAACACAACATAGCATTTATTGACATACATTAGTACGGTGTCGGTCCACCTTTGGCCTTAATGCATCTACTGACCCTTCGAGACATGCGTTCGACATAGTTTTGGGACACAGCGATAGGTAAGCGCTTCCATTCAGTACATAATGCTTCCGCTAACTATTGCGTAGTAGTAGACCTTGGTTCCAAACTTCTTATGCGAAGCTCTAATTCATCCCATAGGTGCTCCATAGGAATTAAGATCAGGGCTGTGTGCTGTCCAGTCCACACACGATACAGAATTATTGTAAAACCACGCCGTAACAGTCCTTGCTTTATAGCTCGGTGCATTATGTTGCTAGTGACAACAAGGCTCGGTTCCATAGGATTGCCACAGAGTTGGTAGGGCATAATTGTCCAGAATATCGAAGTAGAAGTGCGGGTTAATCGGTTTGTCCACGATAACCAATGGGCCGCGACCATACCACGAAAAACACCCCCACACGAGTACCCTGCCAGCTCCAAACTTGACTGTAGGAACAGTACACTGTAGCAAATAGCGTTCCCCGGCTACCGTCATACCCACACACGGCCATCAGACTGATGGGTCGTGTATCTGGATTCATCAGTCCACAGGACTCGTTTCCATTGATCTACGGTCCACGATAAATGTTCTTTACACTATGCTAAACGACGAGTAGCATTCCGAATAGAGATGAAAGGCTTATGAACTGCCGCACGACCACGGTAACCCATGGAATGAAGTTCTCTGCGAATGTTTTGTGTACATACCGAGCTTCCAGCATTGTTACTCACCTGTACACGACACTGAGGTCTTGTGCAGTACTCCGTCGATTAGCTGTATTGACTCTCCTGAGGCTTCGACGTTCTCTATCACTTTTGTCTGCTAGTACGTTTTGCTGTTTCAGGCACGCCATTTGTCTTCCATTCATTCAGTACATCCAAAACAGTTGACTTGGGTATGTTTAAACACCATTATGTTTCTGTTATGGACAACCCACTAATATAACACCCAACAATCTTTCCTTTCTCAAAGACAGTTCTCTCCCGCCGCGACAGTTTCACTCCCCCTCACAGTGCGATATGATTGCGGTGAGCTGCAGGCTTGTTTTTATACAGTTTGCAGCTGTACCGTGCATCTTAACAACGCAGCGGATTCGTTCATTAGCTTTTGAAGGGTGTCCGTTGACTTTCGTCAGTCAATATATTGTTTATTCAAATCGTGACCTAGTCGCGGAAGGTCTCTTTATATATGTTTTTCAAATAGCCAAAGAAAATGTTCTTCCGAATTATCGCGAATTTTAAAATTCTTCGAATTATCTTCACGAGAAAGAGAAAACTTAAGAAAGGTATAAAACTGTTAAATTATCTGTTTTTGTTAACTTTTTACAAAGGTTTCTTGATTTTTGATAAATTTTATGAATTAGTTTTTTAGAGGGAAGGGAAAGAGGATTAATTATCACCATGAGCAAGTGAGTGGGGGCTATAAGTGGTCGCCTGTCTCTAATTTGAGGCCACTAGTCCCAGAAAAGGGAGAGAGCCAGTTACCTAAGGCCAACGCACCATACACGTCTCCCACAGATCTATTTCGGGAGAATGGATAGAGGTCAACAATGCTTTGATCACCTGCGCACCAGTTGCAGTTGAATGGTTCCGCTAACTTGCTTGATAGCTACATCTTCAAGTCGAATGAAACAGTATCAGTATTTACAATTTACATTTGCAACTTTGAATTTCATCACTGATCGTAAACTAAACTCCAGTCTGGCATATACTGCAAAATATGAAGATTTTTCTTTTGCAGGTACACTTACATTTAACTATTTCCAATATGGTACATTATTGATGTGGTAAATACAAAAGCATATAAACAAAGGCCGTTCCATAAAAACAGAGTATTTTTTTGAGTTGGCAACAGTGTGAAGGGAAAACATAATCACGGAGACGATTAACTGAATTAAGAAAGTATCTATGGCAACAGTTATTAGCCATGGCAGACGATTATGGATTTATTATTGGCAGTTTTTAAGGTAGGTCTACATTTCGCGTTACACCTATGGAGGTGAGTGATTTAGAATTAAGAAGTGAAATGCGTTGTGCGATAAAATTTTGCTATCTTTTGGACAAAGCATTCCAGAAACAGTTGATTTATTGAAAAATGCTTACAAAGATAAATGTTTGGGTGAGTCAACGACTTTAAGATGGTACTGTGTTTCAAAATAGGGCGTTTGTCGGCATAATTCGCTTTTAAGCCTGATCGACCTGAAGGTATTGTTACGGAGCGTATTGTTAACACTGTTTCGGCAAGAACATCTAAGAATGACGTGTGAAGACACAGCGGCGTTAACTAATATTTCAAAAACGTCGGCATTCTGCATTGTACGCGACAAATTTCCGCTGCACCGTGTGTGTTCCAGATGGGTACCTCATCACGTGACGAGAGAACAATTGTTAGCCAGAGTTCAGGTGTGTCATGAATGGAGACAAATGACTGCAAAGGATCCAAACTTTCTAAACACAGTAATAACTGCCGAGGAAACATGGGTCCACTATTTCGACTTCCTCACGAAGCGCGCAACGAGTGTCTGGAAACACACAGACTCGCCGCCGCCTCCGAAAGAAGTCCCGCCAAATCAAAATCACCTGGGAAGGTGATGGTGATAATTTTATTTGATCATAAAAGGTGTAGTCTGCCAGCATGCCAGTCCTCTACAAATTAATGCCAATGCTGAGTATTACATTTCAGTCTTGAAGTGCATGAAACGACACATATTGATTAAGCGACCGGAACTGGTAGGCAAGTGGACCCTACACCCTGATAACGTACGCCCACATATGGCTGCTTGTGTTCAATAGTTTTATTACGAAATGCAGTATTGAAATCAGACCTGACCTTTCCATGTGCGATTTCTAATTGTTTCCAACAATTAAGAAGTTCCGTGGCGCAACATTCAACACAGATGCTGACGTTATTGAAGCTGTACAAGGGTCGCTAAAGCAGCTTCCACAAAATGCCTTCGCCACATGCTTTGAAAAGTGGATTGAACGATGGAACCATTGAATATCATCCAAGGGAAGATACTTTGAGAAAGAATAACATATTTTGCTGTACCTATATTTCTTCATTTTGTGTGATTTTACTCTCAGTTTTATGGAACGACCGTTGTATTATGAATTGTTGTAACGTACCCTCATGTTGTAAGAAATAGTTTTATAAAAGTGCTGAGAGAAGAAAAGGCGCGTTGCTTCTAAAAATTACCAAAATGTTCAGATTATGATTTTTTAAAGCCTATGTTATTACTGATGACTCAATGGGTGCCTCATCCAACCGTGCTGTAGGCACCTATGCAACAAGAATACACTAAAAAGGATAATTATATAATAAAATTTATTCCTCTATTGCTCTGTATTGCACTTTGTACGCGAACTTCTCAGTACTAAGACTTATTCCAACTGAAAGTACAGCTTTTGACACAAAGTTAGCTAATTTAGAGTACGATAACTTTCACCGAATGGAAGCCAAGGAAACGTTTTCTTGCCACTCATATTTTTACATACATTCTCAAAAGGTCTGATTGTTTACGTGTTCATAGTTTTTAATGCCATTTGTGCCGACAATGACATTTAACTACGTTATTTCCCAGCATTAAAATCTCTTAATGAAAAGTAAAAATTACTTAGATTATTAAACCTACAGGGCAACTTTGTCAAATTACAAGATACATATTTGCGCTGCAAATACACAAAACTAACGATTCACAAATCGTCTAATTCTCATTCTCAGATATTTTGGGAAGTTAACGCATATTTTGCGTAATCGATTGGACAATGCTTAGCCAGGACATGATGAAGTTGCTCCCAACTATAAAATTGTATCGTATCCTTTTTTGAAAATATGACACTTGGTTCTTCTCTGTAGCTTAGGCTTTATTTTCTCTCATTAGTTTATTTACTGATGAGCCATTACATTATGACCACCTACCTAATGAGCTGTAGGACCCCCTTTAGCCCGCAAAACATAGGCCACTCTAAGAGGCATCTATTCGATAAGGCAGCGATAGGTATCCTGGGGTATCTGGTGCCATAATGTCAACAGCAGGTCCTCTAGTTCCCGTTCATTTCGGGGTGGTGGTGATTTAGCGGGAACTCGCTTTTCCAAGTCGAGCCACAAATGTTCGATTGGGTTCATGTCAGATGAATTTGGAGGCCAGGGCATTAACAGAAAGTCACCAGCATGTTCCTCGAACAACTCCTTGACGATTCTGGCAGTGTGGCATGGCGTATTATCCTGTTGGTAATGGCCATCACCAACAGGGTACACAGTTGCCATGAATGAGTGAACTTGGTCCGCAACGATGTTCAGATACCTGACAGCTGTCAGGGATTGTGCTATTAGAATAATGGAGCCTAAAGTGCCCCAAGAAAATATCTCCCACAGCATAACACCGCCGCCGCCGCCAGCCTGTTTCCACCCAACAGTGCATCCAGGTGCCATAGCCTCCGTTGGTAATCGGCGTATCCGCGTTCGACCATCTACGTGATGCACCAGGAATCTGAATTCGTCAGACCCGGCTACTTTCTTCCAATCATCCACGGTCCAATCTCGATGATCTGGGGCCCTTTTTATGCGTTGTTGACGATGATGTGCCGTGAGCATGGGGACCCGACTGTGGCTTCGGCAACGCAGGCCCGTGCGCAGAAAGCTTCTATGAACTGTGTGATGTGGGACATTGCCCTGATCATCACCGTTGTAGCTGTTGGTGATCTGTCACACTGTGGTCCTGCGGTCGCTGTGAATAACGCGCGGGAGTCTCCGCTTCTCTCTGGCATCAATGAGCTGCGGACGGCACACGGCTGGACGAAGGTTCGTTGTTTGGCCATCTGTGCACCACTTTTGATGCGCACTCACTACAGCGGCGCGTGAACAACTCACAAGCCGCACCGTTTCCGAGATCGTAGTTCCGAAGCGCCGTGCCATCACAATTTGTCCTTTATCAAACTCCGATAAATCAGCAGTTTTTCTCATTCTAACTCCGAACACTCTACTAACCGAAAGCCGGTCCTCTGATTGTATACAGTAGTGGCCAAAATTGTGGAAACTTTTTGGAAAAAGTGTATTTTTGAGGTTTGATGACTCATAACACCACTTTTTTTGGAGTAATACCATAAAATTATATATCAATGGAAAGATAATTTCATCAAGAATGTAATACAATAAAGTTTGTTCAATTATCTGTATTCTATGAAACGTTATAGCCAAATAACCAGAAAACGGAAGCACAACTTGCTTAGGTTGATATGAAGTAGCTTTCCTTCATTTAAATGTAGCCAATGAGCATGAGTGTTTAGAGAGCTAATCAAGTGGCATCTTGTTTTGGCAATGAGCCAATCAGGTCACAGTAGGATTCAGCTATTGATGTAATGTATTGGAGCTGAGAGGAGGACATATGTCAGTGTGTTATGTGATTGCTATCAAGTTGGTTGGGGTTTTTTTGTGTTCTTTCATTTAGTGAGCTTGTAAAACGTAATAAAGTTAAATAAATGGCCCAAAGAGTTGACTGGTAACCCAGAAACCAATGTAAAAATATTGTTAAAGTTCATCTTCTGCTGTTAAGTGAACAAGGCTTCAGTTATGAAGAATTTAGAAAAAAAATTGGTGGAAACTGAACCAAAGGTGGCATTTCTAAATTTCTGAAGAGGTATAAGGAGACTCAGTCACTACAAAACCAGACTGGTAAAGGCAGGAAAAGGTGCACAACAGCAAGTGATGATAGAAGAATTAAGAGACTGTGCCTAGGTGACAGAAGAAAATCATCTGGGTGTATACAGGATGAAATGGCACCATGGATGTAAAGTTGAGAGCAAGGACTGTTCGACGCATGTGAAGTTGAGTGCAAGGACTGATTTAAAAACTAGAGTTCCACGAAAAAAGCCAATTTTATCTCTGAAACAAAGGTTGAAAAGATTAAACTGGGCTAAAACCCATGTTAACTGGACAGCGAACAATGGGACAGTGTTATTTGGAGTGGTGAGACCAAAATCTCCCTGTTTGGTAGTGATGGCATAAAATACGTAAGGAGAAGAATCGGAGAAGATTTGGATCCTGATTGCATTACACGTACCATGAAACACCCAGTTAGTGTTGTGATCTGGGGCTGTATGGCATCAAAAAGTGTGGGCAGAAGTGGCGTGATTAATGGGAAGATAAATGGCCAAAAATACATTAATGAAATACTTGAGCCCAAACTGAAGCCTTCCGCACATTATCTTTTCCAAGCTAATGAAGCATTTATATTTCAACAGGATTCAGCTCCATGTCATGTTGCTGCTGTGCTGTGTGCAAAAAGTGGTTTCAAGATAATCATATTCCACTGCTGGAATTGCCTGGGAATAGCCGAGGCCTTAACTCCATCGAAAATCCATGGAGCCGACTAAAGAAACTTATTAGTCAGAAGCAACCCACCAATAAAACCTAATTAATAGAAGCAATAGTTAAATCTTGGTTTTACATTATAACAGCTGCAGAACTGAAACACTTGGTTGACTAAATGGGAAGGCGTTGTAAGGCCGTAATTATCGCAAAAGCTTACCCAACTAAGTATTAACTGACATGATGAGAATTTTTGTACATCTCATTTTTTCTACGTGTTTCACTTTTCTTCTTTATAACTGCTGTTCTAATACAAAATCCTTCATAAAAGTTATTGCATTACATTCTTGATGAAATTATTTTTCCATTGATACTTAATTTTATGGTATTACTTCAAAACAAAGTGGTGTTATGAACCATCAAACCTCAAAAATACACTATTTCCAAAAGGTTTCCACAATTTTGGCCACTAGTGTATACACCGCTCTGTGAACTTCACCTGCGCCACCTTTTGGTCTCCAGGCGCGCTCATTTCTATAGGCTGGGGGTGGTCATAATGCAATGGTTCATCAGTGTACCCTGTTCAATTCTTTATTTCTTTACCTTCTTCAATTAACATTACCTGTCTCAACTTTCTGGTCGTGAGTGAAAAGCTTTTAATCAGGATCGTGATTTTTGTTTCTCATTATAACCACTGTAAGGCGCATATTTCAAGAATACATTCAATGCACGGAATCAGGAGTGTTCGCCGGAGTACAGAAAGTAGCGGAGCTTTCGAAAAACAAAAAGCAAAGGAGCTTAGACATCAATGGGAAACTAATCTCCCTGAAGAAATACATAAACGGAAGGAAATACAAATGTCATTCTCGACAGTAATGGATAAACCAAACGCTGAAAATACGGAACATTTGTGCCTATAACCACATTAGTATTTTCTTCCATGTGCGTGAAAACTTTTTTCTTCAATAAAATTCGTTTTCCATTGATATCTCAGATGTACTCTGAAGCACTGGAACTCGTGACTTACATTCGTACCTGAATGTGAGAAAAGATTGTATTAACGCTACGATGAAGCACTGGATTGCTTCAGCAGCGCAAAATTAAACTGTACCGAGACTTCTAAGCTACATCTCCTTAGTTTCAGATATTTGGAACTTCTTTATCCGGAATGTTGTAACGAATAGCATACTCGAACGGTAATAGGGAGATGCTGGCCCGATTTCAGCTCCGGGCGATGTAATTTGCAAGTTTTCAAAGAGTGAAAATAGGCACATTTGTGTCGACAATAACATTAAAAAGCAAAACAGCTTCGTAATATGGACACCAGTACACGAGTAATGAAAGTAGAAAACCAGAACTGTTTTAAGATATACACTACCTACCAACAAGTAATTGGACACCCCTAAAATCGACGATATCTGCGGTTCTGATACACGTCACGGCCGCCGCCGTTAAATATCGTGTGGGAAACAACAACGCAACCAGTCGCATGCAAGATGCCACGCAGTTCGGAGCTCTCTGATTTCGAGAAAGGTGTAATCGTCGGGTATCACAGAAATGGCCGATCCATACGTGACATATCCAGCCAGTTGAAGTACCCAAAATCAACAGTTGCCTACGTGATTGGCAAGTGGAAGATGAGAGGTGACTGTCGGAATGTGCCCCGACCCGGAAGACCCACAAAACTGGGAGTTAGAGACTGACGGGTGCTGGCCAGAGAAATTCGGAAGAACCGCACCAAATCGATGGGCCACGTCCGCGAGGAGTTTCAACAGGCACCCGGTTGTGTTCTTTCGATGAATACCATCCGTAAGGAAGCCCATCTGCTCAGTTATCATGGACGTGCTGCCGCCCACAAGCCTTTGATCACCAAGTCCAATAGCGCTGCTCAGCTAACGTGGTGCAAAGAACGTCGACAGTGAACCGTTGAACAGTGGAAACAGGTTCTCTGGAGCGACGAATCAAGGTTCGCCCTCTACCGTTCGGATGGCAGGGTCTGGGTTTGACGTCTGTCTGGAGAACGCCTCCTGCCGGAATGTATTGTGCCAACTGTGAAGTTCGGCGGCGGTGGAACTATACTATGGGGGTGTTTCTCCTGGTATGGAACGAGACCCTTGGTCGCAATTCCTGGTAGACTCAACACCGAGACCAAATGCACCATTTTGGATGACCATGAGCTTCCTACGTTGTGACAGTTTTAAGGGGTGGTCCCATGTTACTTTCAGGATGACAATGCCACCTGTCATGTTGCGAGGTCCACCATGGCTTGGTATGGTGACAATGGGGTTAATTGAATGGACTGGCCTGCGCAGAGCGCGGACCTTAACCCTATCGAGCACCTCTTGGACGAGTTGGAGCGTTGACTTAAGGGGTGCCCCCACCGTCCGAAATCGGTGAAGGAACTGACCTGTCTTCTCCAAGCCGAGTGGAAGAAAATACCGCTAGCCGTCGTACTACGCTTGGTTGAGAGTATGCCCCGGAGGGTCGCAGTTGTATTCGCCGCTCGTGGAGGCTCCACCAACTATTGAAGGTGAATAAACTTCGTTTTCCTTTGCTATAACAGGTGTTCAATTACTTGTTGGTAGATAGTGTATATACATAACTGTTTTTTGCATATTTAATGTTGGCTTGGCAGTTCACTCCTTAAGTGATGTGTACTCAGTGTGTAAAAGCCTATGAGACTTACTAATGAAATATTGTTCGCCGTTCATGATCGAATTCCAATGCCTTACGAAGTAAGAAGGAAGTTCTTCGTACTGAATAATCACTAACAATATTCATAAAGCTGTCTAAATAAGATATACTAAAACACGTTTTCAAATTGCAAATTAAAAACTACTTTATTTACAAAAACGGGTTAAAAGACGCAAGATTTTTCAATGCCTCATGGCCTCATCCTCAGGCCAAGTGCCACAAGTCACAAAGAAGCAACTAGTACACTGTATATTGAATGACAAAGACCCACAATGCACCCCGCCACAAGCGCACGTGATGTCATTTAAAGTAAATCAAAGTTCAATAGGTAAAATATAAGGCTACTTCTTCTTCAAATTGCTGGGTATTAGGAGTAATAAACCCTTTCCACTGCCGAGGGACAAAAGCCGGAAGCTCAGAATTACAGATGTTGCTCCATTCTTGATAATAAAAAGACTTTCCGAAAGAAAAATTGTACGCTTGTTAAAATTAGAGGCAAGAACTTTGGAATTCATCCAGTCCGAGAAAAACTCGCCCTGGTTGACTGTAGAAGTTAAAGCTGTAGTTATGGATCTTGTTCTAAAAGCGTATTTATATTCCGACATACGGATATTTAAAGTCCTAAGCGTCGATCCTATGTAATATTTAACAGCATCATTCGGGTTCCTGGGAACAAGTGGAAAATAGAATACTCCCGGTTTGTTGAATGTTGAGACAGGGTCTCTCCCATTTCGTACCAAAGAAAATACATTTCTGGTGCTTATTCACAAGCTTTTTTTCAAAATGGACACAAGAGGGGGGGGATATTCAATTTCACCAACGTATCTAGTTGAAGAAGTCGCAGTTACCAAAGTCGTAAATCTCAACCGCTAGAGCTGTGTTGTAATAGTCCATGGAAGAAGTGAGCTGAGTAACCAAAAAAACGGGCTATGTTCAAGACCCTGGACAATTCCTCATCTCGAGCCCTACAAGAATTGTAAATCAAGTAGTTTTTAATTTGCAATTTGAAAACGTGTTTTAGTATATAGTACTTAGACAGCTTTATGAATATTGTTAGCCTTACGAAGTGTTTATCCAGATAGTTGTAATGAATTAAATTTCTGGATTTAGAACACCACTGTATACTAATAATCCACTGTCTCAACTCTGCTAAACACACACATACACATATTTCTAGAACTTGTTAAGCTATTTCTATACTCACTGTAGAAGACTTTTCTAGAAAAAAAAACACACTTTTGTTCTGTTTCCAATTTTGTGTCTTTCCTTTATCCAAATGAACACACAGCGCTGCCCTCGGTGCTTTTGCATTCCTCAGTTCTTCATGACATTTTTTGAATAAATTGAAAACACCGTTTATGCAAACTTGATGTTTCAACCCAGTCCTTCTAGCCGAAAAGTACGCGCCGTCGATGTATCATTACGTCTTCCTTTTCGCCAGTTTCAAACTTACTTGTATTTCAAAGATCTGGGAACATTTTCTGTGGACAAACTAAATAAAACTTCTCTTAACAGCTCTTAATGGAGTTGGCATTTAATTCAAATATGGCACACTAGTCTCTACTATGGACAGCCGGATGAGTTTCCTTTCTTTCGTATATTTTTCTTCAATAAATAGCCTGTTCAAAGACAGTTGAAAAAATATATACGGAAAAAAGAAACACGCAGAGAGACCGAAATCACAGATTCTGAAAATTCTGACTAGTTACTAAAGACGTTTACATTCTACAATGACTATACAGATGGTGTGTATGTTATTTTATTTGCTGCTGTCGGTATACAGGCAGTTTGGGCGAGTGTATCCAGGTTTGGAGAAAGTGAATAGACTGCAGTCACTTTGATAATTAGAATATAAAACCAGTGGCTTACAAATGAACCGATAATGGTTTAGAAAGAAATCTGGGTATGATAAATTCTTGCAGATCAGATTTACTCTTTGACAAAAGTACTCCCGAACTTGTGCAAAAATTCTGAAGTAGAAGATTATTCTGTCTGATACGTACAAACTGGACTTGCAAGCTGACAAATGTTCCAACACTAACCCTAGCATACTACATGTACCTCTCAAAGCGTAACCAACTGTCACGCGGTAAGTTCTGTTTGAAGCCCCTCTATGAATTGCGACTCATTAACGATAAAAAAGGTTGTGCAAGATTGCAAAATCTTTTAAAATTCAAAATTCCTTTACTGGAGTTCTTTCAAAGGTGTTTGAAACTCATGAACTTTCTCTTGAATTCATTTTTACCGCTGAATTTGTTCGTAAGAACAGAACTTCTGTCCATAATAAATGAATTTTTTGAGTTGTGTACTGTAACCAAGATAGATCGCCGTTAAAGGCCATTGCTCCTTGCAATGCTGTTACGCTGGTATGATAACGAACCACTAAGAGTTGAGAAGGTCCACTATTTGTACGTTTGACACTTCTATTTTGATAGGACCAAGTGATGCACCTCCAGATGAGAAGTTGGAAAGCTTTACTTTTTAGTTTGTGTGTCTGTGTTTAACGTAAAGCGAAGTTCCCGAAATAGCAGTTATATTTTGCCCAAAACAGCGTTTTATTCATGTTTAGCAACATCGTTTTAAACAGCTTATCTAATGAACGAGAGGAAATCACATACATTTGTATTCGTTGAGCGTATTTTCATGATTGTTTTCTTGTTTAAAGATTTTTGGCTTAAGAAGTGGCATCTTCGTGACAGCGCGAATTCAGCCAGAGTTATCTGTGAAAATCTGAAAGTACAAAAATCTAAAGCAATTTTTCTAGCAGGAAGAATTTAATAATAAAAAAACAGAGCGTTGATGGGTGATGACTTTTATGCTAAACAAATTTGCAATGAAATGGCTGTAATATTTGTATTATGATTTCAACTAAATTTTGATGAACAGTCTTTGTGATCGTGATTCATTTAACGGGTTTGATTTCACATTTTTGTAAATTTATATAAGGCTTCTGACGTATGCTGATTTCTGTATTTAAATTTAGTGAGAGAAAGTATTTTGCAAATGATAGAAAATCATAATTGATATTAACACCAGTTTATAAATATCTACCTGCCTCGAAACCTTTCCAGTTACTTGGGCCCCAATGTCCCTAGATTTGTCCATCCTTCACCACAAACAGTGTTAACATTTTATATTCGCATCTTTTAAATATTCTTGGAAAGGAGGGTTCGCAGACCGCGAAACAGATGAAGGGGCTAGGCAAGCGAGCAGTAAAATAAAATCCTTTTGCTCTCTGAAAAAGAATTGAAAAAAAAAAGTAGATATGTGTAAAAATTCTGAGTGAGTATGTAGGAATTATTTTCATAATCTTCATCTATGAAGAACGACGAAGTAAATTTCAAGTCTTTTCTTGTTGCTTTTTGTTTTCAATAGTTGCTTCGTTTAAGCGGTAGCGCTGAGCGAAATATTTATACCGCGCATTCCCAGCATAAAGTTAAAATAATAAAAGAAGAGTTGCGTGCGTTTCTTATGCTGCAATCGTAATTGAATTACGGATGATATTTCTTCTTCTTCTTCTAAAGAAAATCTTTTTCACGTTTTTCCATTTGTTGAAAGTGATCGAAATGTCTTTTACTACGAAAAAAAAGGCGGGAAAAGAAGTTCAGATTTTTTCCTCCGTAAATACATTTTCAATAAATTTATACGAATGAACAAAGCAGAAGTTCAGCATGTAATAAAAATTGTGTTATTCAATAAAAAAGAAAAGTGAAGGCAACAAGAACTCTCTGTCAGCCGAAATTAGAGTCAAATGGAGCTTCACGAAAACTTATTTATTATTTAGTTTCGCTTAGAAGCCAAAATAAAGATAAAATAAAAACTCGACGATCAAAACTGAAGGATTACTCAAAACGGAATATGCAAGTGAATTTATTGACCTAAGGAAACAGGAATTCACTGAGTAAATAAATAATTGTTGTGTTGCCTTGTTGCGGCCTCTCGTGTGTAAATAGAATCGAGTTTGCAGAAATCCGTCTAACCGTACCTTTGTACCTTGAACAACTAGAGAAAATTACAAGATGCAAAATTTCTAACTATTTCAGTGATTAAGCTGAAGTAGGTCCCCGATTCAAAATAACGTAGTGTCCATAGAGACTTCTGTACTCACCTCAAACTTTTCTTTGACTCTCAGTTCTGCCGTGATGAACATCGCGACATTTTTTATTTTCCTTTCCTCTTTTTTGTCATTCGTCTCGAGTAAAATGGTGGATTGTTCCTGACAATACTTTCCCAGAAGGAACAAAATGATAATTCTTGCGACATGGTCTCAAAGAACATACTGAAGTTTAATGAGATCAAGACGACATTTATGTTCGTATATACACTCATGCGGGAGTAACATGGAGGAGACTGGCACAAGACAGACCGTTGTGGAAGAAACTTGGGGAGACCTTCGTCTAGAAGTGGATTGATAATGGTTGACAATGATGATGATACTCTCATGTTCATAAAAAACAGAACACCTGAAACGAGTCGATGTAAGACATTGATTTTTGCAGGATATGTTGTTTAGGTAATACAGAACGACGGTTGTCATACGCACCAGGTGCGTCGATGTAGCTAATAACTGTTGTGGCCACCTCTGGCTTGTATCACCTGTTTGCTGTAAACGCTGAGGCATCGAATCAAATAATGTGTGAATGGTGTCCTGTGGAATAGCCATCCAGGCTGGGTTGACCCGCGTCCAAAGTTCATCAAGAGTTGCTAGAGGATGGTCGTACCGCTGTACCTGTCGTTTGAAAATGTCCCAAAGATTTTCTATGCGTGATAATCCATAAATCCGGCGATCTAGCTGTCCACTGCAGAAGTGCAACGTTCTTATCGCTGAAGAAGGCACGTTTTGTCGCTGCAACATGCGGCGTGGCATTGTCCTGCTAAATCATGGTCCCCATGAACGTCTTGCAGATATGGAAGGACGACGAGCCGTACAGTGTCACTGATGCAACGGGAACTCGTTATGGTGCTACGGACTCTCACGACACGTGATCTGCTTTCGTACCCGATAGCACCCTAGGCCATAATGCCTCGTGTTTGGTACGGTATACCTGGAGGGTGCGTATACACTCTTCCGGACGCCTCTCCCCCTGCCATCGGCGGACACAAAAGCGGCCATCATTTTCGCCTAAACAGAAGCGTGTTTCGTCCGAGAACACGGTATTGTGGCATTCGTCACACAACTTTCTTTGTTCGATGCACCATTGCAGCCTGGTAGTCCGTTGCTGGTGTGTCAAAGGTAGCATGAGGAGGTACCAATGAGCTTGCATGCAGTTCGAACTGTAATAACCAGCGACGTACTAAACAGATGACATAGGAGAATGCGTCACAGTTCTCCACTGCTGCGCCAATGTGGTCGATGGTGCAGAACGGTCACTCAAAGACATCCTCATGAAATGACGGCTATCCCTTGGCGTTGTCTGTGTACGTCTAGAACTTTCACTTCGTGTCGTAAGTCCTTCTTCGTTCCGTTCCCTGCACACTCTTTCAACGACGAGCACACTGCGCCGCACACGACCGGTAATCTCTGATGCCGATAATGCGACCTCAGTCGAACGACGATGAGGCATCTTTGCCCACTGATTTCGAAGCACTGCCATGCCGACCAAGCCCCGTGGCGCTTCGAACATAAAAATGGCCAGTTTTTGGTCGTGACGTTCCGCGATCTGATTTGCGTAGACGCGGTACGCCTGCACATATGACGCCGAAATGCTAACTATTTCTGCGATATTGCCTCATTAGCATAGCATACAAAACTCAAAGTATATCACGGCTCCTTTCAGGGTTTTTTTTTCTGTTTTTTATTAACATGAGTGTGTATATAACATATATTGCGCATCACTTGACCTTGCATCCGAATACCGCAGTCACCGCACTAAACTATATGAAAGGGCTAATACATTTGTTTCAGACATCAAGAAATGAACCATAGCCAAAGTTACTCCAGTTCTCCCGGAATAAGTTATGCATGCAAATAAGAACATGACAAGAAAAAAGAGCTTCAGGGAAGGATGGTATAATCGTTGACTTTATGCAAGAAGCCAATGGAAAAATAGAAACTACACTCGCCCAAGTTTTCACAAGATATCTCAATGAAGGAAAGGTTCTTGATGATTGGAACAAAGCTGCAATGATTCTGCTGCATAAAAAATGAGGCATTGAGGATTTCGAGAACTACAAACCCATTAGTCTCCTATTACACCACGTATCTGCTGAGGGAGTTCACCAGGTTCAATGGTGTGTTCCCGCAGCAGACACGTGGTCGATAAAGTGTAAAAATGGCAACCGGAATACGCTCAGATCAATCGCTGATAAAAATGGCTGGTAGGAGAGAGCTCTTCGAGTTTGAAAAGGACGTTATAACATGCTACTCAATTGGAAGTATGAGCAAAAGAAGCAGTCCTGATATCAGACAGGTCGCTAAATCAATTGTGGCCTTTGTCATCAATAAGTACAAGAATACGGGGCATTGCAAGAATTCACCTCACACTGGAAGACCCACGAAACTGCAACCCAAGTACCGGAGAGTCTTGCAGAGGAATATATTGAAAACCAGGTCCCGAACAATGCATGCCATATCACATGAGTGCCATATGGCCACAGCTGTTATGGTCTCCACCAAGACACTTCGAAGAAAGGCCCATGCACTGGGGTATCATGGCCGCACAGCCGCCCATCACAAAGACCAATATAGCCACGTGGCTACGATGGTGTCAACAGCACAAAAATTGGACATTGGAGCAATGGCGGGAGGTGCTATGGAACGACCAATCTCACTTCATATTATTCCGATCGGATGGACGTGCCTAGATTGGACGGTTACCTGGAGAGCACCTGCTTCCGGAGTATACAATGCCAACTGTGAAGCACGAAGGTGGTGGCGTTATGGTATGAGGCTGTTTCAGTTGGTACGGTGAGTGGGTCCATGGTTATTATTTATGGTAACATGAACTCTGTGTTGTACAGAAGTATGCTGGAGAACTCACTCCCAACGTTGTAGCAGTTCTACAGACACGACGATTGTTTCTTCCAGGACGACAATGCCTGGAAGGGCTTCAATGGAGTGGTATGAAGAAAATCGGATTTAGCGGATGGACTGGCCTGCTCAGAGCCCGGATCCCAATCCCACTGAACACCTATGGGAAGAACTTGAACGACGGGTGAAGTCTATACCAACACGACTTTCCTCACTGACAGAGTTGGTCAATGTACTCAAAGCGGAATAGAGGAACATTCCGCTCTCTCTACTCCATAGACTTGTAGACAGTTTGCCTCGACGGGTGGCTGTTGTAATCTCTGAAAATGAAGGACCTATCCGCTACTGATGTAAATACAATACTTTTTTTTTCTTTTAACTTACAGTATCCAATCATTTTTGTCCGCATAGAGTAGTTGTTCAGAAAATCTTCTCAAAGGTAGCTGGATTTGACTCAACCAAGTAAGCAAGCGATTGGTAGAGACTAGAATATATAAATCACATCCATGTATAACGAAGTAAATTTCTCCGTCATTTCTGTACACGCCAGGATTCGAACCCGGATCCCCTCATTCCGGAATAAGTCACTCTACCAATTGAGCTACGCGGACGTTTTATTCTCATTCCTATCTGCCTTTATGTCGTGTGAGTTCTTCTGGCAGGTACGTCACATCTCCTGGTACGTTACATAATCTCCCCCTTATTTCCTTTTTTTTTTTTTTTTTATCGAAGTGCTGGAGAAGGGATTCTCTCATTTTTCCTATCTCGCGGTGTGGAAAGAACATCACACCATTGCGAGATTTTGAACGGTCGGGTCATCCGGATAGTTCGGGCGCCATTATACGAAGTAAATTTCTCTGTCATTTTTATCCACACCAGGATTCGAACCCGGATCCCCTCATTCCGGAATAAGTCACTCTACCAATTGAGCCACGCGGACGTTTTATTCTGATTCCTATCTGCCTTTATGTCGTGTGCGTCCTTCTGGCAGGTACGTCACATCTCCTGGTACGTTACACATGTAATGAAAGAATTAAATGAAAGAATGAATGAATATGAATTCCAATTATGGACGGCTTTTATTGATTATGGAAAAGGCTTTTAATTTTGTGAAACCATCAGCAGTTTTAATATCTTTGAAACTCTGCAGTATTGAATATACATACATCAAAATTATTAATTCTCTCTCTATATCTCCTCCGCCCATGACGGTTTGAGTTCCGCAAAGACGACTATGTGCCCTTGGGGATTACTGTAAAATTAATGCAGCCGACTTATCATTCCTCTGCTGCATACGGGTAAAGGACAAAGTGCATTCGGTGCCGACTTCACTGGAAACCATCTGCGCATTCGCGTCCCCAACAACAGGGAGCCTGCGGAAAATCACGAAAAAACCGCAGACTAATTGGCCGGCAGGACCGAGATTCGAACACCCGTCAGAAACGTCCTCCTCCCACACAGCGCATAGCGACTTAACCAAATGCGCTCTGCCGACGGTCATTCTTAATTACATCTATGAAAATGCAAGTGCAAAAGTTCGACTGTTCGAGGACACCGCACTTATAAAAACTGGAAGAGGAGTTCAACTAGGTGACCCCATATTTCCCAAGCTTTTCAATGCCGTGTTGCAGACTGTTTTTCAATCATTGAACTGGAAAGACAAGAGAACAAAAATTAATCAAAATTATCTATAACCCACCTTTGTTTTGCTGGCGACATAGTCAGTTTTGCGGGTAACCTCTCGGAGCTGCTGAGTATGGTCCAGGAACTCGTTGGTAAGAGAAAAAAATGGGCTTAAAAATAAACTTACATAAAACAAAATTGATGTGCTACCCTTTTTCAAGAACTGAAGATTTAGGTGATGAAGGTACACTTTAAAAGTCACCGATAACTACATTTACTTTGTACAACAGATATCAAGCAAGGCCCACATCGGAGAAGAAATTAATAGGCGCATAACATTTAGTTAGAGAGCATTTGGAAGAAACAGTAAAATGTTCAAGAGAAATTTACCATTATTTCTTACTTATGAAAATCAGACATGGGCCGTAAGTAAAAAAGATATCCAGAGGCTTCAAACTACTGAAAGAAACATGGAAAAGTACATGTTTGATATAACCAAAAAATATATAAAGAGGAACTCGTGTATCAGAGAAATGACGGGAGTTGAGACATCATAATGAAGGCAATATCTGTGAAATGGCAATGAACTGGACATAGGGCTAGAAGAAATGACCACCGCTGGAGAACTAAAATACTAGACTGGATTCCAAGGAACAAGAAAAGACTCAGAGGAAGGCCATTTGAGAGATTGGTGGATTAAATTCGAAAGCATGTCAGAGTGACATGGAAGAGCCTGACTCAAGACAGGAAGTTGCGAAAGAAATTTGGGGAGGCCTTCATCCAATAGTGGACAGATAGTGGTTGAGCAGCTGTTGGATAATGGTTAATGATGATGATGATGATTATATACATAAGGTGTACAAATAAGTTTTAAAGCGTTTTAAGACAACGCAACATGTAATTTGAGAGAAAACAATACCTTTACGAATCAAAATATGCGCCGTCATTATCTGTCACCTTCCGCCATCGGTCGGGCAGCTAACGGATTCTAGCCATGAAGAATACTTCGTCGTGTGACGCGATGAAGTCATCAACCCATTTCTGCACTTTGTCACATGTCCGCAACCGTAAAGCAAAAACCACGTTGCATCGATCTGAGCAAGTGATAGTCTGAAGGGGCTATGTCGGGGCTATAAGCCGGGTGCTCCAAAACTTCCCAGCCAAATGTCAATAACGTTGCCTTGACCGATTTCGCGACCTGCGACCTAGCGTTGTCATGCAGTAATTTCACGGGACGCTATTCTTTGCCTGTGAACGGACGTTTCCGACAGATTCCCTGGTTCAATCGCAGTAATCGTTGCTTGTAGCGATCAGCAGCAACAGTTTGACCCTGTTTCAATAGTTCATAATAGAGCATACCCTTCATATCCTACCAGATGCACAGCAGAACTTCCATGGAGTGGACATTGCGTTTCGGTGTCAAAGTCGTTGCTTTACCGGGGTCTTTTTTTTTTTTTTTTTTTTTGCGTTTGGAATTGTAGTACCATATTCCACTTTTCATCACTCGTAACGATTTTCCACAGGAAAGACTTTCTGTGTTGTTTATTGTACAGATTAAAACACTTCACGACACGTCCATCCTTGTTCCTCTGGCTCAGGTTGTGTGGCACCCATTTTCCTTCCTTCTGAATCTTTCCCATTGCACGTAAACGATTGAAAAGGTTTGTTGAGTTACCCCCAGTTGTTCAGCTAGTTCTTTTTGCGTTTGAGACGAATCTTCATCCAGCAATGATTGCAGTTCCTCATGTCCAACGTTCTTCGGAGCGCCGCTACGTTCTCGATCGCTAACATCAAAATCACCGGCTTTAAACCGTCTAAACCAAAACTCACACGTGCTTTTCGATACAATATTCTCCATCAGAACAGAACAGATCGATGCACATGCTTTTGCATTACTTTTTCTTTGACGAAATTTGAAACGAATGCAGTGTCGAATAAATGCAGTATCGCTTGCCATCTTTCACCTAACGATGCACAAGTGCGTTTGACTGTTGGGCAAACGTCTGCATCACATTTCATACTCTGTACCAGTTACGGTCACATGAAAACAAAGCGAGCGAATGTCGGATATGTAAATTAGCGGTATACGTCACACAAAAAAATGCTTTAAAACTTATATGTACACCAAATTATATATATATACACTGGCAGAAAGTGAAAAAAGAACACCAAGAAGGAGACGTCTGCTACCAACGAAATTTATACAGCATAATAACGGAATACAGAGGATAACGTGATCAAAACATTATGGCAAAATACAGCTGCATTTGCTGATAAACTGAAAAATAACATTTCCATGTAACATGGTTAGTACGAGATTGAACCGCCATGAACTGCGTCACACTGTGCAATTCTGGCATGGAGTCTGTCGTACAGATGTTGGATGTAAGTTGAGGGTTTTGAGTTCCAAGCATCCTCAACCTGGACGCGTAAATCGGGGATGGTCGTGGCTGGCCGTGGAGACCGGATAAGTCGTTGTCCCATAAAATCCCACACGTGCTCAATGGGAGACAAATCCGGTGAACGTGCAGGCCATGGAAGTTGTCTCACACCCTGAAGTGCATGTGGCGTTGCACTTGCCGTGTGTGGGCGTGCGTCATCTTGCTGGTAAACACCACGATGGACCGACCTTACAAATGGCACAACAACGGGCTGAATGATGTTGTTGATGTAGGAGGTGCTGTTTAACGTACCCGGTACAAACACTAGTTGTGTACGGGAGTGATAGCTGATCGCTCCCCACACCAGGAGACCAGGTGTAGGCCCTGTGTGTCGCTGGCGCATGCAAGAAGGGTGGAGACGCTCCCCTGTGCGTCTGCGAACACGCATACGGCCATCGGAGGCTCCCAAGCAGAATCTGCTTTCACCGCTGAACACGACAGATCGCCATTTCGTTCTAAAGTGCAGACGTTAGCGACACCACTGCAGCCGTTTCTGACGGTGGGCTGGACTCAGAGGTACACATGCCAGAGGCACACGTGCACGTAGTCCTGCATCCAGTAGACGGTTGCGGATTGTTCGCACAGTCACCTCAGGTGCAACGGCAGTTCGGATTTGCGTCGCAGTGGATGTTCTGCTTGACAACGCCGCTCTTCTTGTGCGTCGATCGGTCCGCTCATCAGTCCGTCTGTGACTTCCGGTTCCACGTCTTCTCGCGTGGGAATGTTCCTCGGACCATCTACGCCACCATCGTACCACCACCGATACTTCCCGTCCAATTCGCTGCGCAATACGACGATACGACCACCCGGCCTCGTGGAGTCCGACTAGACGACCTCGCTCAAAGTCCGATAACTGCTGAAATCGTACACGTCTTCCATGTCCAGGCATTGCAGCTTCTTCAGGGTCTTCGCATGTGTCCGTACGCCGACGACTGATTACATTAACTTCGCCTTACTCCTTAAATACCACCGACGATCATTTGCATATTATGCCGTCATGCTGTGGCGTAAGCGCTCACCGGTTGGTCCCGAAATTAACATCACACCTACCTAAACTCGACCCCATTAACATGTGTAGATTTCATGATCTTCCGCCAATTCCTTCTTGGTGTTCTTTTTTCACTTTCCGGCAGTGTATATATATGTTTGAAGTTCAGTTATTACGAAAATATTGAAGTTTAATTATTACGGGTTTGCTCTACTTGTGAGGGAACACATTTATAAATCCAAAAGCACAGAATGAAAGTGAATAGAAAAAATGACTATATTTTGTTTAACCAAAAGTTCGTTCCGAATTTAGGCAAAAATTCAAACTCAAGTATTAATACCTTTAAACAATAATGTGTCCACTCTTTTGTTTGACTATCGTAAATCATTTGTTGGGCGCCTTCATTATTTCATCGATGTAGAACCTGATTGGTTTCCCGTTTGAAGAACCTATCGAGGTGGATTTCGATTACCTGCAAACATTGAAGTCTTTCTTTACAATTTAAACTGCTTTGCAGCTACCTAAATAAATGGTATTCCGAGAGCGCAACATAAGGTGAACATGGTGGAACATCCCAACTCAACTGTAATAATTTTTGCCACGAGATAAGGCATGTGTGGTCTCGCTTTGCCATAGAGGAACAAAACTGTTTTGCGATTCGCCAATTCTTGAGGTTTTTCAACAATAGCTGACTGCATCCGATCAAATTCCAGGCAGTACTTATCATAATTAATCCTTTGATTGCTTGGCAAGATCTCATCGCGAAGGATTTCCTTGCAAATCTACCACACACTGTGCATGATCTTCTTGGATGCAGGGAGGCCCTGTCTTGAGGCAATAAAAGTTCCCCTCACTTGCGCCACGATCTTTTCCCTCTGACGTTGTTGTAAAGGATTAATTTTCCATCTCCCGTCACTGTCCATTTCAGGAATGGGTCGTTTTCTTTGCAAGAGCGAATCGCAAGCAAAGACGCGGTCCATTAAATATTTTTTTCGCTCAATCGATACGGCACTCACACATCGTACTGATTCAAGTATCCGATCTGCTCCAGATCCATAAAAACTGATGTTTGCGACATTTCTAGTGTCTCAGTAATCTCTCTTGGGCTGATGCTCGTTGTGGAGCAGCGTTGGTCAGTTTGAAGTAATGTGACGATTTGATCATTTCCAACTGCTGAGGGGTTTTCCTTAACGTGAGGCATCTTTCAGAGAGGAATTCCTGGCTCCGAACTTCGCGAACCGCTTCTGACAGGCCCTGTCATTCACAGTATGATCTCCGTACACAGCATAAATCTTTCATTTCTTTGGCGTTGCGTTTTTCTCCTTCAAGAAAAAAATAACATACGATGGCGAAAATGCACCTTTGTATCTTCCGTTTTCAAATTGACCCGACGCGAATTTCGCTCAGTCAATCCACACGATTGTTTTCCAGCACGCGAGCAACTGCCGCATGGCGAAAGTGTTACAGGGCTTGGTACTGACTTATATTGCCGTGCCCTGTATGGAGGGTTCGTTTGATGCTTGCTCTGTATATGGGGTTTAACCCGTATTATTTCTCCCGGCAGATGCAGATAAATCGAATACAAAGTATGAAAAAATCGACTGAAGTTAAACTTGGCAGTGAGGAAGATATTTATTTAGACGTTATGGAGAATATCTCTAAGCCTTGTCCTGATCTCCCTTCCTCTCTTATTATCAACCTCATTGCTTACTCCTTCTCTCCATCATTTTCATTCTGTCCTTATTATAATAACACCTCGGTGTCCTTCTCTTTCTAATCGTCAGCACGCTTGTTTCCCAGTTGCGCCGACCAGCCAAAAAAACCTTTCGCCCCTCCGCTAAAATCTCCCTCTTCCTCCCGTTCCTGCCAGCGAGTCCCTTGTCCTCTTGCTCAGCTGGAAAAAACCCTAAAAACTGTCCCCTCGCCGAAGCGTGAAGTCCCCACGTATTCCTAGAAAGCGCGGCTATGCCTTCTCTCTGAAAACTCTAAGTTCTTAATTGCTTCGCTGCCCCCTCTTCTCTTACTCAATCGCAGGAAAGTGTCCACCTAACAACCTCCTCTCTTGCTTGGGACGGCTGAAAAGCAATAATGTTCTGTTCCACTCTTCTCTCACTTCTGCGAAACTATAAATCTAACACCCCCTCTGTTGCGTGAGAAAAAGCGTACTTTGACTGTTCGTCGCCCAGCTCATCGAAATGGCGGGAATTGAACTGATTTCAATTCTTTATCCCTCATAATGGCTGCTGAACTTTACTTCTGATAAATATGGAAACCCCGGTTACAAAAGCACACTTTATCCTATTTGTAGCTGCTAATGTGCTTGGTTCTGCAGATGACGTTCAGCATAGCAAAAATGCAATGGACTTTTGGTTTCGATCTCAAAAACATAGAGCTTTGAAACCTGATGAATCAGCAAAGTTAATAGAAAGTATGTTCAAAAATTTGATGCACTAGAGAAATTAATGGCGTATTAAGGTCAGCCAAATCAGCATGATCAGTCACTCCTAAAAAGAGTACAAAACAGTTTTTTAATTTTCGGGGTTTAACAACCACCATGAGCAACTCTAAGGGCTGTAAGCAGCTGTATGTTCCTAATTTGGGGTCACTGGCTCCAGGGGCGCACCCAGGGGGTCCCCTGGTCTGAACCCCCACCCCCATGAGACCAAGTGTTTGTAATATGATTCCGACACGAGAGTTCTCCAATTTTTCTGATTGGTGAATTTCAATTTTCATAATTGCTGAAATCACGCATTACAGAATTTGTTCTAAAATACATTCTCTGTTGCTATAATATAGCAATAGATGAAATAATTACATTTGTGGTTAACTCCTTTTATGAAATATGTATTTTTATTAGAAGTAAAAACAACAATGAAAGCACCATTGGCATCTGAATAATTCATGAATACAATGTATTAAATTATTTCACAGATCAAAACATTTATTATAACAGTCACTCGCGTAAGTACACATACATAAGCCATAAGCATTTTTATTTGCAGAGCCGGATTCCCCCTCCATTCTGAATTTCTGGGTGCGCCTCTGACTGGCTCCATAGAAAGGACAAAGCCGGAACCGCAAGACAAATGAACCACCCATGCCGCATCTGGGACTCCAGCTCAGACGATAAATCAGAAACCTACTCCTCTGGCCACTCAGCTACCGAGGCGACTGGGATGTGTTTTCACTTACTATTTATTCAATGCGATTGTAACATTTGAAGAGAAGCAATCGGAATGAAACTATCACCAAAAGAACTTCAGAGATGTCATGCAAATAATAAACAAAATAAATAAACCAAAGGGAAACAAAGTTAAGTCATTTAAATTTGAATGAATACATTTCGAAGTGAGAAAGGAATTATTCGACAGAAAACCGAAAGTGGAACTCTTGTAAATTGAACAATCTATATTATTACAAATATTTGTCCCAATACAAACAAAAGCCTCTCACTAATAAAATAAATAAAAAATGTCTCATAAAGTAAAACGATTCACTACTTGTCGTAATAAAATAAAAACGTCTCCACTAATTTCGTCTTCAAACTCTTACCACTTCTTAGAGATAAGACATATAACGAAGTAAATTTCACCGTCATTTTTATCCGCGCCAGGATTCGAACCCGGGTCCCCTCATTCCGGAATAAGTTGCTCTGCCAATTGAGCTACGCGGACGTTTTTTATTCTGATTCCAATCTGCCTTTATGTCGTGTGCGTCCTTCGGGCAGGTACGTCACATCTCCTGGTACGTTACATCATCTCCCCCTTATTTTTTTTTTTTTTCGAAGTGCTGGAGAAAGGATTCTCTTATTTTTCCTATCTCGCGGTGTGGAAATAACATCACACCAATGCGAGATTTTGAACGATCGGGTCATCCGGATAGTTCGGGCGCCATCATAACGAAGTAAATTTCTCCGTCATTTTTTTCCGCGCCAGGATTCGAACCCGGGTCCCCTCATTCCGGAATAAGTTGCTCTACCAATTGAGCTACGCGGACGTTTTTTATTCTGATTCCTATCTGCCTTTATGTCGTGTGCGTCCTTCGGGCAGGTACGTCACATCTCCTGGTACGTTACAGACATCTTCGAATGTAAAAATGTTCAATACGTATAATAAAAATGTTTAATACAAATCACTCGTTTCCTGTCAGCCGCTCAAATGCCACAACCTGCAGAGCAGAGTCAGCGCAAAATTCTTGAAGCGCAAGAACAAAAATTAATAGTTTTGAGATCCACTTCACCATTTCAAAAAGAAATAGAGAAACCGTTACTTGGTTAAAATTTTGGGAGGCAATGTCCCAACATTTTTGTTGGTGGGAAGCAGATTTCCTGGTTTCCCAGTTACGGTATGCCTAACGATTTGTGGTTGCTCGAGTTCCGTTTCGTTTTTAACTTTTATAAAAGCTATCCATTGATTCATGAGAGTGCAGATTATTTAATTTGTTCCGGTCTCCCTGGAAAAGTCGTCGTTTAATGAAGTTTTGTTCGTTCGAAAGTTAATCGAGGTATTGTTTATTTCACGTTTAACACTGTTATGGATATTTTCAGAACATACATTCATTTTTCGTGTCAGTTTTTTCTCTTTTCTGGATTATGGCAAAGCAATTCAGTTGAATTTCCGACACTCTAAGCAACGCGTCTCCTGTATTTGTGCAATTTGTTTATGGTGCATTTAAAAGGAAAGAATGGAAACTGTTCTGTTTGAGTGGGAGCTAAACAAATGGTATTTTAACTTGGACGGCTAGTTACATACAACTGCATTCAAAATGTACAAACACACAAAATGAGGCCGTTCTTGTGGCTAAGTGGTTAGAGGTGCGGTCTTCTAGCTAATCATTCGAGTTCTGTATGGGCTTGCTAGCGCTGGATGAAGAACGGACAGAGTTCTTGATTGATCGCGGTGGCTTTGTTCCTTTTTGAATTTACGGGTTTCAATGCTCCATGGGTTTTCCCCTCGTACTTTTTGTTAAAGCACCGTTCGACGTAATTTTTGGTGGTGTGATATTTGTGAGTGTTCATGTTACCATGACAAGTTTTAGCAGATATATGTGGTTTCCTAACATTCTTAGTATTGCTAGTTATAGTAATCCGTTGTCGTGCGTTTATACTTCTATAGATCACCAGCATGGTGATCTATACCCCGGAGCTCTGTTGCATGGCCACATGAGGTCCCTGCGTCGTGAAACTGTGTCAGTCATATTCTAACCCGCACGGGAATAACTGGTTTTCCAGTTATTTGGGGAGCGGCGCCCCCACGGCCCGAGCTGACCTTGTGACTGGTCAACATCTGATGTCATGCCACCGCTTGTTTTCTTTTTTCGGTGCTGTTGGAGTTTGCAGGGACGGCTGTTCATCCAGCTGTTGGGGAGTCGCGGCCCCACGTTCCCGAGCTGGTCTTGTGTCTCGCTTTTTCGTTTTGATTTATTTTCTCCACTGGCTAGTTGCCCGTGTTGTATACTCTACCTAATCGCTACCACGCTATGTACTAACACCCCGATCTTGTGGTTTTGTTACCCTCCACCACTAACTGTTTTATATTAACCGCTCAGTTCGTAGGTTGCTGAGATTCCGTTTAGGTTCCCTTTCAGGGTTTGTCTTCCTTGAATTACTTTTTCCTTTTTGCTGGTTTGGGTGCTAGACCTACCTGCATGTTTGCCGCGTGCGGAGACCCGTGAGGCGGAAATGGGATGTCTGGTGGCTGAGGTCGCAGGAGACCGGAGAAGTGCCTCCTGTGTACCAACACTCCTCTTCGACCCCGGCTTCGCTGTAAACGGGAGGCTAGAGACTAACCCACCTCTAGTCAGAAGTCTTGTATCAAGTTGTGTACAGGGCTTTAGCGGCTTTTTTGTCGTATAGCACGGCAGGGTATGCCCGGGGGCTGTGGGATCATGCCAAAGGCGTTGGCATGACGGTACCCGGAGGCCGAAGTGTCCGCCGAGTGCATGTGATCACAGCCAACGGACTATATCTGCAACGTATAAGCTCCAGAACTGTGTCCAGCGTCGTTTTCTTGGCTTGCAGACCTCCAGTTCTCCCTTGTTGGGCTCGGTGGTGGGTGGAGTAGTCTGCAGACGAATCTTCCTCCTTTTTTCCATGGGCAAAACCAAAAACAAAAACTCCAAATTTAAGTCACCTGAGAAAATGATCGTTGCCAACGACTCTCCTTCGTCTTCTCAATTTACCAAGTCTCATAACCTTAAACGATCTTTAGACCATGACCTGGACCAAGAATGTGGAACCTCTTCTTCGGCAGCTGTACCAGTCGCTCCGAAGCGTCGTCTCCCCTCGATTGCTGTGAATACGCATGCTACACACTTAGTTGTAGAATCCATCGATCCGAATGAGAGACTGTCCACCAGATCTCCCTTTTTCATTTCTAAAGCTTTGAACGCTGCGGTTGGCCCCTTGAAGTCTATGAGGAAGCTTCGCTCTGGGGACCTGCTTGTCCAAACTTGCAGTGTTTCTCAGAGTAACACTCTTATGCACCTCACTAGTCTTCAAGGCATTCCTGTCAAAGTGGCACCTCACCCGTTTCTTAACACCTCTCGGGGTATTATTTCGGAGTTTGATCTCTTGCCATGCAGTGAGGACGAATTGGTGACTGAACTTGCAGATCAGGGTGTTATTGCTGCACGTCGTATGCTGTTCCGGCGCGATGGTTCTTTGATTAAGTCTAAAAATGTAATCTTGACTTTTAACTCCCCGAAAGTTCCGACCGAAATCAAGGCTGGCTACTTGGTCTGTGGAGTTCGCCCGTACATTCCCAGTCCTCTGCGCTGTTTCCGGTGCCAGAGGTACGGGTATTCACAACGTTTTTGTACGAGTTCCGCTCGTTGCGCAAATTGTGGCTCCAGTGCACATGACGGGGAAGGTTGCACTTCTGCGGCCTGCTGTGTTAACTGCGGTGAGGCCCATGCAGCTTACTCCCGCAACTGTATGAAATGGAAGGACGAGATGGCGATCCAGCGCCTCAAGACCCTGGAAGGCCTCTCGTACCCTGCTGCCAAGGCCAAGTTGGGTATTCCCAACAACCGACAGCGTACTTTTGCCGCAGTAGTTCAGTCTCTGCCACAACCCGTGCAGCCCTTTGTTCCGCGCCCTGTAGCTCTCGCTGCACTTGCCAAGAGATCTACAGCTGAACAAGCAACGCAGGTGGATTTCACCGAGCTCCAGCTTATTCAACCAGCTGAGTCTGCGCCTTCTCTTTTGAAGACGACCGACTCTTCCAGTTCCCAGCAGAAAGCCTGCACGTATGGATTACCCGGCCCTAAATCCGCAAAGGTGGGCAGTGTCCATCCAACTGTCGCGGTTCAACTGACCGACATTGCAACTGTCTCAGACTCAGCGAGGTCTCCACCCCTCAACCAACATTATAGAGGAGCATAGGGGGGAGGAGAGTGACAGTTCGTCCCCACCCTCAAGCAACATTATAGAGGAACATAGGGGGAGGAGAGTGACAGTTCGTCTCCGCCCTCAACCAACATTATAGAGGAACATATGGGGGAGGAGAGTGACAGCTCGTCCCCCTCCTGGTGACTCATCCTATGTGTAGTTGTGTTCGATTTCGTGATGTGTTTTATCATTCTCATTCCTCAGTTTTCCTTAATCGGCTAGTTTTAACCATTGTACCATGTTTTTAATCCTGTTTGTTTCATTGTCTTTTTTGGCCCTTCCATCGTTCTCATGGTTCGGTTTTACTTGGTCAGCCAGATTTGGGGATTTATGCCACGTTTTTTAATACTGTCTGTTTGTCTTGTGTCTGGCGCTCTTTGGCCAAATATGGCCCTTGCGCCATTAAAATCAACCAACCAACCAACCAACCAACCATATTCTAAATACTGCTGAACACGTGGAGCACTTTTTTTGTACCATTTCTTTTGAAAAGAAAGGGACGAGTTTATATTATCATAGTCCATCCATCTGTGGGCACCATGTCTCTGGACCTATTAGTCTAATTTAAAAAAATTGCATAGAGAAGCCTGAAACAAGCTTTTTCAGACGAACAGCTTCACCGCTACGGGGTGAAAATGCAGATGTTCTTGAACTTGAAAAACATCATTACTTCTAAATACACAATTAAAATGCTTCTTTTTCCTTTGGCACTTTTTAGAGCGAATACAATTTTGAGTACAATTTCTTCTCCAAATAATTAAGTTTTCCCAACAGGCGTAAACATACATAGTATTTCCCCAATATATCTGCTTGCAAACGGAAGATTTAAAAAAGCAATTTTTGCATCGGATAGAATTCATGGGGAAGAATGTTTTTCATATGATTTTAAATGTTTCGGGAAGAACAGTTTTACTGCAGGGGAATAAGTGCATATTTTGATTTCTGATATATTTACAACGGCATCTTCTCTCCTAAATATTCAATTTAAAATTTATTTTTTTTCGGTCTAATACGGCTCAAGAATTTACGAATCCCGTGGAAACCTTTAACGCATATTTCATGCTCCTAATAGTGCACAACTTTTCCACAAGGAGGCGTGTATATATGTCTTATTTTTATCGATATCCCTGCTTTTAAGAGTCGGATTTAAAAAATTCCTTTTCATCGGAGAGCGTTCCTGAGGAAGTATACTATGCATATAGTTTATTATTTTAGTTTATAATTTATTTTTTTCCGAGCAGTTTTGGCAGTAGAAGACGAAAGCTCATATTTGTATTTACAATATTTTTGCAGACGCATCTGAGCATCTAAAATATCGATTGAAGAAATTCCTTTCAGTCAGTACTGCTCAATCCGAAAACAATTTATGTATATTTTCTGCCCCATATGATGCACAATTCATCCACTAAAGGATGCAAATGCGGAACGGAATTTGTCCTTTTTAAACACCCGTGGCCATGTTGCGTCATCTTTAGGTACTGAAGTGGCCATCCGAACCGTATTCAGACGACTTGCGGCACAGGGACTACATTCGAGGAGGACACTCCGCCGCCTGCTAGTGACCAGCGAGCATCGCCAGCACCCGTTGCAGTGGTTTCCCACGTAAGTCAGGCTCTACCAGCTTGAGATATTGTCCATTGGCGTTGCGTTGTCTTCAGTGATGAGTCACTGTTTGCATTTGTTGCCGATGACCAGCGCATACGTGTCTGGAGACGAGTTGGCCAACTCACGGATCCTGCCTTCATCGTGGGACGGCACACGGCTGGCACACAGGGAGTGACTGTCTGGAAAGCCATTTCCTCCAATAGCCGGACACCCTTGATAGTCTTCGGTACCACCTTCACCGCTCAACGGTACGTCGACGACATTCTACGACCTGTTGTGTGGCCATTCCTGTAGCAGCATCACTGAGAAATTTTTCTACAGGATAATCTAGGCTTACCTCTATAATGTCGACACCCTTCCATGCGCAGCTCGATCACCCGACCTCTCACCGATCGAACATGTACCAAACATGATGGGACGCCATCTACGCCCATCCCGTCGGCGAACTGGCTCGCAATTTGGACACCATCTGGCATGCTATACCTCAGGACAGTATCCGTGAAATGTATGCATCTATGCCACGTCGGATAACCGCGTGTATCCGAGCCAGAATTGGCGCTACTAGGTACTGACCTATTCCATTCGTGTATCTGCTTCATTCTAATAAATGGCGAAACAACTCTGGAATTGTGGTCATTTTTTTTCTATACATGCACATACCAATTTTCATCTCCATTGGGTAATTCCTTTTTTGTATGTTTGTTTTTGGCAAAGAGTGTATGTGTAATAAATAGGATTTATACTCGGATATATTTGTGTTTGTGAATGATAGCAAGATGTTCAACATAGAGAAAGTAGTCCAGTGCAGAAGATTATTTTTTAATTGGTCTTTTAGGACTGGTGATACGGGTGCAAAGAGAAACATGTGCTACTTACGCCACCTAGCGACATAACTTGCACTATGAAAAAGTAAAACTGTATATTCGTCACAGTGGACACTATCGAACGCAAAAATGATTTTTCTAATCAAATTTTAAATATCAATTACAACGATGAAAATATAATGTACTTTTACACTCCCTGAGAAGACAACTGTGCATTGTTTAAAGCACACGCGATGATTAATAACTCACTTCCGATTAACTTTAACTGCGGTTAATGAACATGTAAATCAGAGTTTATCAACGTCATTGCACTCTCCTGAATTGAAGGCGTTGTTCGGCGCAGGAGTTAAAATAAAAGACAAGGTGCTGCAGAACAGATTTAAGTGAAAATAACAACCCGCCAGGAAACACGGTCTCTCTCAGAGGTACCTGCAGGGATTAGATTTCTCTGGGTTCGGTAAACGCTGGTAGCGGAGATGCATCACCAACTGCAAAAAGTCTCCTGTCTTCGAGTCATGATTGTGCGCAGCCTGTAACAATGGTGTTCAAAATTCGTACAATGACGCAATGCATAGTGGGTGAGAAACGCAGTATCAGGCCTTCAGCTGCAACAACAGGCAAGAAAGTGCGTGGATGCAATGTCGCAAAACGACAGGATGGTGAATTTTCATCAGATTGCTGCAAATACAGAAGTATCATGTCGTCCAACCTAATAACCGCGCGTACCTTCTATTGAGACAAAGCTTCCAGGCGGGTCGTCATTTTTGTCATTTTCACTTGAATCTGTTCTCCAGCACGTTCCATTTTTATTCTAACGCCTTCCAATCAGGAGAATGTCGTATCATCATTCAACCTAATCACCGCGCGTACCTCTATGTGAGATCGTGTTTCCAGGTGGGTCACCATTTTCACTTGAATCTATTCTCCAGCATGTTGCCTTCTCAAATTCAAACTCTTGTGCCAAACAATCCCCTTTAGTCAAGAGAATGTAATGACCACAAAAAGGAATTCTAAATCCGTTTTAATGATGTAAAATAATAAAGTAAACAGCTTTTACTCCTCACGTGTGGCTTCTTCAGGAATAACTGAGATAAACACCGTAAACAACAAACAGAAAGTAAAGAAATTCTGAGTAATTCAAACTTAAATTTAAATATACTGTATAATCAAAGTTGATTGACGCTTGTGTCATGTCTCGCGAGATCATGATTTCACGAGGCAGACTCTTGTCTTAAAAGAAATCAAGATTTCACGAGACATGACATAAGCGTCAATCAACTAGATAAGCGTGCCCAATTCTTATTATCTTGCAGAATGTAATGACATTGGAAGATACCGATCTATATATCCCTCATCTACCGCCAAAGTTCATAGTAACTTACTTATTGATCAGCTGTTCAATTTGTCAGTAGCGAATATTTCCAATCAAACGTTCAGAAGCAATAACAGAGAGAAAAATGAAATGTTAAATCCCCTAGCGAGATAATGATACATTGTATCAAGTAAAAACTTATCCAAAATTATTCTGATAATATTATCTCAACAAAAAATATTTTTCAAAAGAATATGTGAAGTGGAGATACGTTTGTTTCGAAAAAATAAAATGCACTTAAATAACAGAGTATGTTGACACGTTTTTAAAACGAGAAAGAAATTTCAGAAAATAAAAGAAGTTCAAAGAATTGAAACTGGCAATAGCGTGTTAGATGAACAGGAAAGAAACATCTGTTGCAGTCAAATATCATCTGCTAAGAAAATTGCATACCTAAACAAGCTGTGTATAGAAGGTTATGTGTTTGCTCTTTAGGAAGAGAAATATTCGTATTCTGTAATTAAAAAACGCTTTGAAAATCATGGAATTTGCATTTCTAAATGTGAAATCAGCATTATTATTACTACACTGCTGGCCACCCAAAATGCAACACCAAGAAGGTAGCATCCGAATGACCTGAAATTCGCAGCATGTGTCGCCCGCGAGAGGACATGCAAACGATTAGCATTGCAGGGCATATGCAAATCATGTGCGCCCGGCACGCCACCGAGAAGCACTATAAGAAAGGTGCACAGAAGGCGCGGTGAAAGTAGTGGAAGTGTGTTGTGCTGCCGGACCTGTGCGTGGGAAGCTTTCTGATGCCTCGTCGCAGAATACGGCGGTCATTCCAGCACGTTTCAGAGTTCGATAGCGGACGAATAGTGGCTTATCGCGATAGCGGTTTATCGTACCATCGGCGCCCGTGTGGGACGACATCCAGCTACAGTGAGGCGAGTATGGATTCGGTGGGGGCAGGAGGGACGGACGGACCGACGTGAGGTATTGCCGCAGCCGCGGCACACCACCGAACGAGAGGACCGTGATGTTGTGCGGCGGGCATTGACGGCTCGCACCGCCACATCACGAACGTTAGCACAGGAATTAGGGTGTGTTGCGCACTAACCTGTGTAAGCATGTACCGTTCGACGTCGTCTGTAGCAGCGGGGACTTGTTGCACGGCGCCCATTGCTCCGATTACCATTGGCGTTACACCACCGGCGAGTGCGGCGGCCGTAGACCGTTAAACGCCGCACCTGGACTAAGGAAGGGCACAACATTGTCTTCTCCGACGAATCCCGCTTCTGCCTGCAGCACCACGATGGTCGGATCCGCGTGTGGCGGCACCGCGGCGAGAGACTGTATGACGCCTGCATTATGCATCGCCATACCGGTTCGTCGCCTGTCGTTATAGTTTGAGGCGCAATGGGATATGACACCCGCACTCCTCTGGTACGCATCGCCGGTACGCTCTACAGACACCGCACCATCTCCAAAGTTTTGGAGCCTGTAGTCCTCCCTTGCCTGCAGGACCTGCCAGCGGCCAAGTTTCAACTGGATAATGCGCGCCCGCACGTGGCACGCATCGTGCAACAATTCTTCACGGCCCACCCGGTGTCACTGCTGCCGTGGCCCGCCTGTTCTCCCGATATGTCGCCCATCGAACACGTCTGGTCGCTGATCGGCAACCGAGTGGCCCGAAAAGCATCACCCGCGGCTACGCCTGATGAACTGTGTCAACGTGTGGAAGCAGCCTGGACCGACATACCCCAATCCTACATCCAAAGCCTCTTTCGTTTGATGCCGCGCCGTGTAGCGGTCGTTATTGCCAGCGATGGGGGCCACACGAACCATTGATATCTGCGTGTTCCTCAAGTCGCACAGGGCTGTAACCTCAATCGTTTCATCTTTGTATCTGTTGTTATGTGTCCAGTAAATTTGGCTTTGCTATCTCGTGTCCTTCTTGGTGTTGCATTTTGGGTGGCCAGCAGTGTAATAGGGGGAAATCATCAAGCATTGCTTTTAACAGGAAAAAGGACACCGAACAAATATTCAAAGAAGGCGCGTGCTTTTACAACTCCTTCAAAAGTCTCTTTGTCTCTTGTATTTGTCTCTTGTCTTAAAAGAAAACCCGCCGACCCAAAGAGCAATATCTAAGTCGTTGAAAATCTCTGTATCAACTGTAAACAAGATACATGTAATAAATACAGATTTGAATCAGAAAAAGACAAAACAAAAAATATAATGTTCAATGCCTTTTGTCTAGGCATTGGCTGAGTGCAGAACACGGTGTAGACTTCTTTATAAAAATCCCTTAGCTAGAGACAAATGGAAGTTTATTGTGACTATTAATGAAACAAGGATCTACCTAAATGACTGTAACAAAGGAGGTCAATTACTATCGCAAAACAGCAGAAAAAGACTTACCAGTTCCAGTAAATGATTCATGATTATTGCTAGTTTCTTGTACAATGGGAAATTAAAGTTGAGAAAAGTTGAATAGAATGTTAAAATCAATTCTACATATTACCAAAATAATATTTTAACTCTTATATTTAAAGAGGAAATGCCATTCCTTTATCCACAGGGCCTTCAAAGAGTAAAACTTAATCAGGTTAAGGCATCCGAATATACCACTGTTTTTCATGAAAAAATTAAAAAAGAGACGAGTATCAAGTCTATACCTTTTGCTCATATTCCTTCAAAGTCTCCTGATGTGTCACCAAGGGACTATTGTGCCTTCGGACTGCTAAAAAGTGCACTTTCTAAATGCAGACCTAAAACAGTGATTGAACTATGGAAAGTAGTGGAAGAGGAGTGGAATAAAATACCACTACCAATTTTAAGAAATGTCCTGTTATATTGGAAATCTAGATGTAGTTTCATACTCCAGAGAAAGGGCTATCAGACCATTTAAAAAGAAATAATTTTATTTTAAACATTAATTATATTGCTGGAAAATCATCCTAAAAATGTGTGAACATCCTTTGCATTTCTGTGTATTTCTGACTGCACAAGACGCCAAACGAATTTTGCAGATCGGACCTTTAGAAGCAGAGATATTGAGAAAAATGCCTAGAATATCCGTTTACTTCCATTTGAGTGAAAACTGCGCAATATGAAGTAGAAAAAAGCGCACAAAATGTCCTTCATAATGAAAAATATACGACAGGAGAAATTATTTTTTTCATCAGATTTTTAGAATCAATGATTTTGAATAAAGTGAATGTCGAAATTAATGGTATGAGCATTTTCGGAAACGATTGTGCATCGGAAAGGAAATATTATACTATAAAAACAATGTGCTAAAAATTGGCATCGCAAATTGCCTTCTTACTCAAAGAATGTCTAAATCATTTACATCTTGCAGATTTCAGATCAAATCATCGGCTCATCCTTCTCTTCCAGTGTTGTGGGAGTAGACGCCTAGAATGCTGAACATTTTAGCACGTCTTTTGTATACAAAAGATCGTGCTTATGTTATCAGTTTGTTCGTCCTTCTGTGGACACCATATCTCTGCAACTATCTGTCCGATTCGTAAACTTCCTTTTGCATTAGGAAGCTTGAAATGAGAGAATGGTGATCCTTGCATCCCGGTTTTTTTTTTTTTTTTTTTTCGGTGCACAACTTCGCTGCTAGAGGGCGTACATGCAGATGATATCGAATTCAAAATACATTTTATTCCAAATATTTGCTTCTGAACATACGATTGAAAACATTCTGTTTTCTTTCGATGACATTTATATCGAAGACAATTTTAGATCTCTTTCTGAAATAATGCATAGATTTTCCGCTAGGGGACGTGAAGACAAATTACGTTTTCCACGATATCTCTGCTTCTTTAACTCCAATTTGAAAAATTCTTACTGCATATGATACACTTCAAAATTGCCTTCATTCTTCAGTAAAATAACATTTCTATATACATGACAATGGAATCTGCCAATAAATACAGTGGTATATACATCAGCTGGAAAGTTCCAGTGAAACGTAAAACAAAATATTGTTAAAATCATAAAATTATTTCGCCACGTAGGGCGAAGGAGAGGCAGACAATAAAGCACGAGCGATACAAATGAAAATGTTTACTTTTTTTTTTTTTTTTTTTGATTGGAGGTTTAACGACCACCGTGAGCAACTCAATGGGCTGTAAGCAGTCGCCCGTCCCTAATTTAGGGTCACTGGTTCCAGGGAAGGGAGAGAGCCAGTGCTGTAAGACAAACACAACAACCATGCCTCACCGGGATTCGAACCCGGACCCCTTCGGACGAATGATCAGAGGCCAACGCCTTAGACCACTGCGCCACCGGGGCGGCTGAAAATGTTTACCTACAGCATTGTAGACAGGGAAAGACATGATTCTATACTATGCACAAATTCCAATTAAGCATTACTACCATACTAAAGATTAAACATGCACAAGGTACTAATTCACATAAAAGACCATGGGTGAGAAGGAACTAACGGGTGCAACAGTATTTGGAGATATGACAGTAATGGTAGAAACAAATAAGCAGAAATACTAATCATATGTACAGAATTATGCAGTGACAAGAGAGAAATATGCTAAACGGACCCAGGAGAGCAACTTTACAAAAAAACAGAAATCGAACAGTAATGCAATGCACAAGTTTCATATCATATGTTCAGAACAATACAGTGACAAGGAAGAAAGCCGCTAAACATACCCAGAAGGGCAGCTTCTCATGAAACAGAAATGCAACAGTGATGCTACATTCAAAATTTACAACATATGTACAGAAGTATTCAGTGACAAGGGGAAATAACGCTAAATGTACTCAGAAGGGCATCTTGTTGCATTAAATTATACACACAGTGACTAATATTTTAAAAATATATTCAACATAATGAAGGGGACATTGCGTGGGCAGTAAACTGTGCAGAAGGAAGAATTACATACAACAACATAAAATCCAACATTATCGAAGAGAACATGGGAAACATGGTGAGCTATCTCCAATGGCACATAAAACAGAATAATCACAAATAGCGAAGCACCAAAATTAATACGAAAAACATTATTTGTTACAGTGAACGTGGGCGACAACAAAAATCCCACTTATATGTTGACATGTAACTGCAAATTGTGGATATGGAACCACCCAGCTGATTGGGCCCAGGTGGATTGAAAAACGCTATCGGTGTTTGTTGAGGCAGCACGAGAGTGCTCCATTTGGAGGCGAGAGGTTAACCGTGCTAGGAAGCGTCTCCGAATGATAGCACTTGCCTCCTGAGGAGGTGGAATAAGGGCAGGGAAGCGTTGTTGAAGATGGAAAGCATAGACAGTGAACTTCACTAGAAGAAAAATGTAACGACACACAGGAGGCAAGTGAGTAGGTGGATGCTTTGTTTGGAGTAGCCAAGCATATGCAAGAAAGGGTAACGATCGAGCACAAATTCGATCAGCAAGACGAAATGCTGTGTTTAGGACTGGCAGGAGAACGTTGCAGAATAGGTATTGATGTTGGACGTCTCTGACTTCAGGGCAAAAGGAGCATTGTGATACAGCTCCTGATGGGAAATGTTTTGCATATACTGTAATTTCTAATTTTTGTTAAAGAATGGTTTGGACACTAGGGAGTGTAAACGTTTTTTCTGGCTTCTAATGCCTTTGCAGCAAAATCTGAGCTTCTGAAAATTCGATTGAAAAATTCTTTCGTAGACCCATACCGCTCACCTCAGAAAACCTTTTCAGAATACTTTCTTTTTAAAGCAATGAATAATTTCTTCCCCAGGGAGCGAAGATGTATATCTTATTTATATCGATATCTCTACTTCTGAGAATCCAATTTTAAAAATTATTTTTTTATTAGAGAGCGTTTCTGAAGCGAAATGTTTCTCACATAATTTCAAAATTTCCAATCGACGCATAGATCTTCCGCTAGAGGGCGTAAAGGTAACTTTTGTTTCCCCCAATATCTTTTTCTCTAAATCTTCCTGCTTCAGATACAACTCCTGATCGGAAATATTTTGCATGTAATTTCTAATCTTTGGTAAAGAATGGTTTGGCCACCAGGAGGAGCAAGTGTTTATTTTTACTTCTGACGAATCTGCAGCAAAATCTAGCCATTTGTAAATCCGTTTGAAAAAATTATTTTGTGGACTTATACCACTCACCTCGGACACCTTTTCAGAATACTTTCTTAAAATAATCAATACTTTTTCCGCCAGAGGAGTAGATGTATGTCATATTTTGTCAATATCTTTGCTTCTAAGAGTCGCATTTTGAAAAATTGCATTTTTAGTGCGAAATGTTTCTCACATAATTTCAATTTTTTCTTAAAGCACAGGTGTGCTACTAGAGGCGTGAGTTCGCCCTTCCCTTTCCAGCAATAGCTGCGGAACTAAAAACCTGATTGAAAAAATTATTTTTGGATCAGATACTACTAACTATGAAAACTATTTTGTGTGTATTTTATACCCAAAATCATGCACAATTTCGCCGCTAGGGGCGCCAATATGTAATATGTTTTTCTTCTACATGAGCGATTTAAAAAATTATTTCAACACCGGCTGCTCTTTACCTTTTGGAACACTTTAGGTTTGTATTTTAGGAGTTTATTTTTCATAATTCTGTCGCTTGTTGGTGTTTATGTACCTCTGTTTGCAGCTGCATCTCCGCTTTTAAAAATCCTATGAGAAATTTATTTTTTGACGGTATCCATTCGCTACAATAGATATATGGAGCATTATCGTCTTTAAATAATGCACAGATTTCCCGCTAGGAGGCGTAAAGATCAAAATACGTTTCTCGCTATCTGCTTCCGGTAGATGTATTTGAAAAGTTATTTTTCCTTAGCATAGCTTTTTTCGCGAAGAATATTTTTTCGCTTTTCCGTTGTGCTTTTCCTTCCCCTAGAAGGCGTAGAGTTATATCATGTTTCCTTTTATATTTCTTCGTTTAACTGTTCGATTTGAAAATCTGTTTTTTTTTAATTTTAGGCTTTTTTTTATTGGAGCTTTAACGACCACCGTGAGCAACTCAACAGGCTATAAGTAGGGCAGTAATTTCATCGCGGGGAAAAAAGGCAAAATTTGCGGGGCTGTCGCGGGGTAAATTATGAAATTTCGGAAAAGTTCAGGGCCGATGATATACACTAACATTTCCAAAAAAAAAAAAAAAAAAAAAAGAAAATCTACCAAGTTACGAAGCGGTAATACAGATGACTTGTACATAACTAAATAAGCATTATAACTTTATAAGTTTTTAAATTGATACTTACATTTATAAACCATTCAAATTCTGGCAATATTATCAACGCCGTTACAGGATATCAAGATTTCCACTTAAGTGGACGGCATTTTGATGCATTATATTATACATACGCAGGTTTTCTTCTTTAATGCTCTGTATGTTGTCCTGTAACACGTTTTTGAATTTAGAAAAGGATCGTTCAGCAACGATACTGTTTGTGTGTACTGACAGACAACGGATGGCGACCTTATGTATCTTAGGAAAACGACCTTTTTCCGTATTCCAGAAGTCTAGCAAACCTTCGCTGACACGAAATTCGTTTACACTCGCTTTATATGAACGAAATTCACATTTTAGTTAGTCCTCGTCTTCGAACATAGGAATGTGTCTGGAAACAAAAAAATCTTTTTCGTCGTCTAAAAGGTCCAAGGATCGGAATCAAACACCCTACATGCTTTGAAGAAATTTGCGGCTGGGTGAAAAAGTCGACACTTTTCCTCTTAAAAAAAATAATGCTTAATTTTTTCATAAAAAGTGGATAGAGCTCTTTTTGCATCGACGTGATCGCAGTCTTGACTCTTGCTAAGAAGATTGTTGGCAATGTCCGACATTTCATTTTTAGCACGTCTTTTGTAAAAAAAGATCGTGCTCTGTTATCGGTTTGTCCGTCCGTCCGTCCGCCTGTACCCGCGATATCTCTGCAACTATTAGTCCGATTTAAAATATTCTTTTTGCATTGGGAAGCTTGAAATATGCAAATGATGATCCTTTATTTCGTTCTTTTTTACGATGTACAATTTCACCGGTAGAGGGCGTAAATGCAGATGATGTCGAATTCAAAAATACGTTTTATTCCACATATTTGCTTCTAAACAACCGATTGAAAAAAAAAATGTGGTTATCTTTCGATTCCATTTATAAGGAACAGTATTTTAGATATAGTTACTTTTTAAAATTACTCATAGATTTTCCGCTAGGGGGCGTAAAAGTAAATTACCTTTTCCTCGATAACTCTTCTTCTAAAACTCCGATTTGAAATTTTTTTTCTTCAGCGGATACATCTCTTGGTGGAAAATCTTTTGCATATAATTAAAAATTTTTGGTAAGAAATACTTTGGCCACCAGGGGGCGTAAGTTTTAATTTTTGCTTCTGATGTATTTGCCATAAAATTGGAGCTTCTGAAGTATCGATTGAAAAATTCTTTCGTGGACTGATGCCACTCACATCGTTAAACCTTTTCGGAATATTTTCTTCTTAAAAAATTATACAGTTTCTCCGCCAGGGGCGTAGATGTACATCTAATTTTGGTCAATATCTCTACTTCTAGGAGTCCGATTTGAAAAATTCCTTGCTTGTTGGATAGTGTTTTCCGTGTGACATGTTTTTTGTGTAATTTCAAAATTTTCAAGTAATTCACAGACTTTCCGCTAGGGGGCGTAGCGGTGAATTGCGTTTCCCAATATATCTCTGCTTCTAAATCTCCGATTTGAACATTTCTTTCTGCACCGCATACAGCTCCTGATGGGAAATCGTTTGCACATAATTTCTAATTTTGGTAAAAAATGGTTTGGCCACCAGGTGGCGTAAGTCCTAATTTCCGTTTCTGGTGTATTTGCAGCAAAATATGATGTTCTAAATTCTCGATTGAAAAAAACGTCGTTTTTTGACCAATACTACCATGTCGACAAACCTTTTAAAAACATTTTCTTCTTAAAATAGTGCATGGTTTCTACGCCAGGGGGCGTAGATGTATATCCTATTTTTGTCAATATCTCTACTTCTGAGAGTACGATTTGAAAAATTCCCTCTTAGTTGGATAGTGTTTGCTATGCGAAATGTTTTCTCTATAAATTCAAAATTTTCAAGCAAATCATAGACTTTCCGCTAAGGGGCACAAAGGTAAATTGCGTTTTCTGCGTTATTTGTGCTCCTAAAGATCTGATTTGAAAAATTCTTCCTGTAGCGCATACAAGACTTCATACAAAATATTTTTCACATAATTTCTAATGTTTGGTACAGAATGGTTTAACCACCAGGGGTCATAAGTGTTAATTTCTGCTTCTGAAGTATTTGTTGCAAAATCTTGGCTTCGGAAAACTCGACTAATTTTATTTTTTTTCTTCGACCGATACCGCTTGTATGGATAAACCTGTTGAGAATAATTTCTTCCTAAAATAATGCATGGTTTTCCCACCAGGGGACGTAAAGTCACATCTTATTTTTGTCGATATCTCTGTTTCTAAGAGTTCGTAAGCTCAAGATTCCGTTTACAGCAATATCTGAGGGATTAATGACCCGATTGAAAAACTTCTTTCTTTCGTCAGATACTATTGTTTTTCATACCGGTTCCATTGCCTTTGAATAGCTTTGATAAATTAAATTTGCGTCAGAACGGATTCAAAAGAAGTGCTTATTACACCCGAAAATTCGGTGTCATCTTTCTTGTATAATTTGTGAGCGGAAATTCGCTGTTTTTCAAATAAAGTGAGCTGTCCGGAAATATACGGCGCATGAACCTCAACCTGCTTCAGATTTTCTTTTAAATCCCTGTCTTGAAAATACCCAATGATTTTATCCACAATACAATTGCTACTGTTGTCTTTTTCTTTTTCAAAAAGCTCTGCGTAGTCTTCTAAATGTTTGCAATGAAAAAGCACGGCCTCAAACCAACTGTTCCACCTAGTCTGCACAGGTACTGGTGATAAGCAAGGTATTTTGTTCTCTTGCAAAAATAGTCAAAAACGTCCTTTACGGAAGGGACAAGCTGTGAGGGGACGTTTAACAGCAACTACTAAAGAGTTAACATTTTCAAATTCATTCTACCAATTTCGCCCAAAAGATTTAAAAGATGCGCATTGCAGGTGACGTAAACATCATTCTAAAATACGGCTTTCAGGTTCTTCCCCATGCTTTGGACATGTAAAATGCATTGTCTGTTACCAAAGCGGTTATATTGGCAAAAGGTGTTTCATAATTATTAACACAATAACGTATTGCCTCGCTAACCTGCTTTAAAATTTACAGATTCCAAAGTGATGCGCTCAAGGAAGATTGCATTCAAAGAGGTTTCATCATTGCAGCTTTCAACATTCGGTTCAACTGATGGAACAGCAAGAATATTCAAAATGTATCTATCTTCTGAATCAGTTGTTTCGTCTGCTACGATGTTTACGCCGGATACCGATTTAAAAAATCTTTCACTTGTTGCTTTTGAATATCACACCTTTTCGGCAAATAACATTTCCGCATCCAATTTGCATTTGGAATAACACCAATATCTTTTAACGAATTTTCCAAGTAATTTTTTAATGTAGGGTTATGCATTTTGGAAAGTGGGATGTTAGCTGCAGAAAAGGCACCAGTTAATTTCCAAAGTTCCATTGAGTGATGCTGTTCTTGTGCAGTTCTTTTCTCAATTAATTCATCAACACATTTCTGCATTATTTTCGGTTGACTGTTCAAACACTCCTTTTTTTATGCAGCTTACTCGTTAAATGCTTTTCACAACTGTCCTTTCTTGAAAAATCTAGTGATATGTTACCACAAGAACAGAACAACAGATTTTTGTTCACATACAAAGTTCGCTTGCTGTACTGCTTGAATCTTTCAGATGCCCTCATCTTACTCACGTGGCTTATTGTCAAAATTAAAAACAATATCTAGAAACTTCATAAACTACTCGCGCAAAAGCACAAATTTTCCAAGCTAAGCGTCTGCGAAACATTCTTTTCTGTGAGCTGCTTTCCCAGCTAAAACTACTAACACAACTGACGACATCCGGTTTTAAGTTTTTCGAGTAAGATTACTTTGCGGTATATTTTTCGCGTAAATTCTAACGAAGGCAGTATTAAAATTATTTTATTATGAAAAATACAGCAATCAAAAAATATAAAAGAAATAAGGCACAAATAGGTAAAAAATCAGAAATTCGCGGATGTATTTGATATTCGCGAAATTACAGAAAAACACCTAAAATTCGCGGAAATTCGCGCCGCGACAGAATTACTGTCGTAGCTATAAGCAGTCCCCCGTCCCTTATTTAGGTTTCAGGGGAGGAAGAGAGCCAGCGCGGTAAGACAAACACAACTTCCATGCCTCACCGGGATTCGAACCTGGACCCCTTTCGGACGAATGATCATAGGCCATCGCTTAGACCACTGCGCCGCCGGAGTGGCAATTGGAGGTTTAACGACCACCGTGAGCAACTCAATGGGCTATAAGCAGTCGCCCGTCCCTAATTTAGGGCCACTAGTTCCAGGGAAGGGAGCGAGCCAGCGCGGTAAGACAAACACAACTTCCATGCCTCACTGGGATTCGAACCTGGACCACTTTCGGACGAATGATCATAGGCCATCGCTTAGACCACTGCGCCACCGGGTCGGCAGTTTGAAAACCGCTTTGTCTCCTAAACCTCTTTCTGCTATGAAAGACTTTTTGTACTCCTGTTAATGAGAAACTTTTTGTGCACGATTAAAATACTTGTGCTATGAGAAACTTTTTGTGCGCCATTTGTTAGTCTTCGTAACATGCTTTTTTCGCCGCTGGTGGAAGTAAGTAGCTGTTTCTATTTCTGGATGTTCATCCAGAAATAGAATCGTTGAAATCCGATTGATTATTTTTTAACGGGTTCTATTGACTTTGAATAAGTTTTGCAAATTTTATTCCCATCGGAACGGATTCAAGAGGCGTGCTCATTACATCCGAAAATTCGGTGTCATCTTTCTAGTTTTTTTCTGTATTTCTGTTGAAAAATAGGAAGTAGGTGTTTATTGTATCACATTGCTAGTCCATTCATTTGTCTGTCAGCACATATCTCGGCACCTATTAGTCCGCTTAGGAAAATATGCGTGTGGAAGCATAAAATGTGAGAACAAAGATTCATATCTTCTTGTCTTTTTAAGACGCATAATTTTGCCGTTAAGGGAGATAAAAGCAGATCCTACTGCAGTTACTTAAAGAATACGACGGGAATATTTTTTATCGTCGGATACGGTGTACCACGAACGAAATTTTGCACGCAATTCCTGTTTCAAATGATGCACAGATTTCTGTTACAAGATGTAAATATGTGTATTTTGCCTCTGCTTCTAAAATTCCTATAAATTCCTATTTGAAGAATTATTTTACGTCTTGTTTCCTACTCTTCGTTTACAACGATTTTGGCACCAGGGAGAGGAACATATGTTTCCGTTACAGCGTTATTTCTGCTTCCAAATGCCTGATTGAAAAAAATATTTTTAATGATAAGATCTCACTCACTAATAAAATTACTTTATCAGTATTTTCTGCTTACATACTTCTTTCGCCATGGGGCGAAAACCTATGCTCTTTTTCCTCCGCTGTCTCTACTTCTTGAAGTTCAATTTTTGAAATTCCTTTTGTGTCGGATATCCGTCAGTACAGGTAATATTTAGTTCACATTTTCCTGTTTTTAATTATTTTCAAATTTCCTGTTTTAATCATCTAGGAAGTACTTCTGGCCGAGTTTTGTACTTCTTCCAAATGTTGAAGAAAAAATTTCGAAAAGAATTTCGTCGTGCAACATGGCAGATTCTTCATTGTCAGGACCAAGTTCACGGCGAAAGATGCAAGCCGCTAAAAATCATTTCATTTAAATTTTATTATTAGCTGTGAAAACAGTCGTCAATTTTCCTCAGTGTCAGAGTCACTTCATTTATTTTCTTGAAAATGCCTGTTAAATAACCAAGCTTGAATTCCCGCAATTAGTTCGTTATTTTATCTTTTGAATCAAACTGGTGTTCCATGAAGAACGCACTCAGTTCCGTTCTCAACTCAAATAGTCGCTCAATCATTTTCCCTTGAGATAGCCGCGCTTCTGTATGAAACAGAAAGGCTTTATGAATGCTTCTCATCTCGCAGCACAGAATGTTGAACAATAGTATTTCCAGGGGGCGACTTTACGTGGAATTTCTAATACACTCTGCTCAAAAAGAAAAAGGAAAACGAAGCACCCAGAAGGGATCATTTAATCAAGATGAAAATTGGTATGTGCAATGTACATGCATAGGAAAAGAAATTGTTGCAATTTCACAGCAGTTGGGCCATTTATTTGGATAAAAGAGTTACACGAGTGGAACAAGTCACTACCCTTTAACGCAACCTCTTGCTCCGATACAAGCGGTTATTCGGCCTGGCATAGATGCATACAATTCACAGATACTGCCCTAAAGTATAGCATGCCAAATGGTGTCCAAATTTCAGACCCGTTCGCCGACATTCCGGGATGGACGTAGGTTGTGCCCCATCATGTCCCAATCATGTTCGATCGGTGAGAGGTCGGAGATCGGGCTGCCCATGGAAGGGTGTCGACATTACGGAGGTAGGCCTAGGAGAGCCGTGCCTTGTGTGGTATAACGTAATTGTCTTTTTCGTGCAGAGATATTGGTTCTTACGATATGTCTAAACCACTAGATAAGAATACGATGCAATAGTTCCTAATTAAATCTTTACGGCCAGACGAAACATAAGACAGAAGTCAACGTAAGGTCATTCTTTTTTATTCTACCACTACATCAATAGCAAAATATCAAAATATCGCACTTCGAAAAATAAACGTAATTCAGATCAGCCACATATCCACCACACGAGCAACTGTAGTATCGTTGTTTTTATCTATCGTTCTTACCTCAAAAGTGTTGTCAATACTATTCTCGGGAGAGTGAAGATGTCACGTTAAGTTTGGAAGTATAACGGGGAACAAACTCAAATTTACATAGTAAAAGAAACTAAAAAAGAAAGTTAATTTAGAATATACGTCACAGTGGCCAGATATTATACTGTTGAAAAATTGCTCAGTGATGCTACACAGGAATGGCAGCACAACTGGTCGTAGAATGTCGTCGACATACCATGCAGCCGTGAGGGTGGGACGGAAGACTACCAAGAGTGTCCGGCCATCGTAGGAAATAGCTCCCCAAACAGTCACTCCAGGTATGCCGGCCTTGTGCCATTCCACGGTGAAGACTGCATCCGTGCGTTGACCGTCTCGTCTTCAGACAAGTATGCCCTGGTCATCGGCGCCAAGTGCCAACCTTGACTTATTACTGAAGACAACACTACGCCACTGGACACCATCCCACGTTGATCGCTGGTCAGTAGTAGGCTTCGGAGTCGCCTCCTTGAATGTAGAGCCCGTGGCACAAGTCGAGTGACAATGGTCCGGATGACCACTTACGTAACTGCAGACGACGCAACATGGCCACGTATGGTTGACAGCGATGAATTCGGTTCTGTTCGTGGGGATCTCACAATCTCTCGATCCTCGCACTCTGTCGCTGACCTTGGCCGTCCACAGGCCGGTATTGCTAGGCTGTGTCATCCTGAACGCATTCGCGCCAACATCGACTGATTGCTGCGTCCTTCCGCCCAAATGACTGAAAATACGGCGACTTGACCATCTGGTCTCTCTCAGTCCAATTATACGTCCTCTTTCAAACGCGCTAAACTGCTTACATTGTGCACAGATCCGACGTCGAAGTTAATTCAACCGCAATCCACTACCACAATTATCCCTGCGTGCGAGCTTTGCTCTTGATATACCTTCGACGATGCGCGGTTCCCATAAACTGTGATGGATCATTGTTTCGTCATTGGTTGTTGTTTTTTAATCATTTGCATGCTCGGCCTTGAGGTACTTGCATGCGAAGTTTCATCAGGATCGAACAACTTTTTCGGGATGCTTTTGTTTTTTTCTTTTTAGCAAAGATTGTATTTGAGTGTATTTACGGCCTCAATAAGAACAAAGACATTTCCGAGAAGCACTGTCATCTATCTGTTTTTTCTGTGTGAGCACTTGCCGGTGAAGAATACGACGGCTGCTACTGTTTCTGCTGTTTGGTGCCAAGGCCTTGATCCCTCTGACCACCTATGACGCATACCACCTTTCTAAACTTCCGTTTTTGGTTTACTTTATTTTATGTAAATCTTGGTTACCTCTTGTTATGCTTCTGTACTGAACATCACGTCGAAACCCACAAAAGTTTTTTTGTTTTTTTGTTTTTAGGTCAGCACTGGCAGTTAGTCAAATCAGGAAGACCTGATTACATAAGACATTATAATCAGGAAGACCTGATTATATATAAATGCAGCATTCAGAACAAAGAGATCTATGAGGTTTTAAGTTCTTAACGACGTTGCTCAGTTGATTATCTAAACCACTGTTAGTCTAAGTGTTGTTATACTGCAAACATTCTAACAAGGGAAACCTTTCAACTGCCACTCGCCAGAATTTAAGAAACGTGGCCAGGAGATAGTACTAAGGGCAAAACCCAATGGGTGTGCTTCCGTTTTGGCCCAAATGAACTGACTAAGGTGAATGAATGGTCTGAAAATGGCCTAAGAGCACAAGTGGGAAAAATCATCTAACATGTGTTGTGGTGCGTGATATGTAACCCCAAATATCAGCTATGTCCCAATGATTCAAAATAAGCTCATGTCATGCAAAAAGCAACCAAAACCTTTATTACAGATGTAAATGAACATTTGTGGTATTGAAGACATGACCGAAGCAAAGTAATTTGGAACAATGAGAACAACGCAAGATCCCAAAGTTATCACAGTACTGAAAATTGTCATTGATATCTGAAAAACAAATACGTTGAACATTATCAAAAGAAGCGTCATCACTTTCACAGTATCCAATTTTTATCCACGGATATAAAAACACGCTATTGAATTTTTCTGACTGCCATTGATTGTTCATTGATACGTTCGATGATTTTCTCCACTTGTGCTTTAAGGCCATTTTCAGACCACTCGTTCACCTTTGTCAGTTCATTTGGGCCAAAACGGAAATGCACCCATTGGTTTTTACCGTTAGTACTATCTCCTGGCCACGTTTCTTCGATTTTAGGGAGTGTCAGTTGAAAGGCTCCTCATGTAAGTGCTACAATCATTCTAAGTACATATGTATATTCTAAGTGCTACTGAACATTCCAAGTACTGTGAACATTGTATGAGTGTTATTTTGTTTTGCAACGATTGTTTTATTCTTCCAATACAGAATTGATGTCTAACTGAAGCGACTCTTGTGGTGTGGAAACTGAAATAAACAACAAATCATCAGAATGTGTTTGTAAGTTAATACTTTTTTCGATCATTTCATTAAATGTAAATTCTTAAACATTACAAGCCTTAAATGTTTTCGCTTTAATTGTCACCTCTACATCAATGGAAATATCAACACAATTGTTCTACGATATTCCATGGATCTCAAAAAAGTTATTCCAGATGTTGAATACTTGACACCAGTTGTGTTGGTTAGTAAGAGTTCACACTGGAAAAAATCCTCTTCGAGAAATCTTTTGCACTAAAATCGAACGAATATAAGCAAAACAGCAACTCCAGGTACGTCTGTTGACACCATTCGTAGAGAAAGATCACGTTTCAGGCGAGACATTTGTTCAGTCTTTACGTTAGTTGTTAACTTTTTGATACGATGAGCCACTGTAAGCTACAGAGCGGCAATGCAGTGATTTATTTCGCTGACTTTTCATCCAGTATGCAGTGATGTCAACTACACAAAGCCTGAAACTGTCTCAGCTTTTGTATGAGCTTTCCCTGCCTTTGTTATATGATAACTGACGACAGAGATGCCACAGTGCTTTCAAATTTATGCTCTCAGACGCTGTGACCTTCAGGTTCTGGCTTTCTACGAGCTGGCCACGCTAAAGTGTAAAATATATAATTTTGCGTCTTGTTCTCTATATGTGTAGTCCCAAATAGCAAGAACTGTAGAACTCTGTGGAAACACCTGGCAGAATACAAAACTATCTCAGTGAGAAAAACCCTTCACAGCACGATAATGTGTTTTTTATCAATGCCTGTACTTAGAAAATGGACATTTTCAGCAGCGTACAAATGCACCAAGTACTCCACCGTTACGTATTTCAATAAATATATAATCAAACATAAATAAAAACAACAGATAAAAACAAGAAGCATTTTTCAAATTAAACAAGAGCGTGATAACAATAACGAGGCTTACAATAAACATAGTGGAAACGTGGTCTTGTGTTTAAGGATTCAACAAAATAATATTAAGAAGGCATTACTGAATAGGGGAAGAAATATGTGCACACAGGGAATTAATAGGTTAACATTAAAATTGAAACTGTAAATGAAGTGGTAGGAGTAGAGTGCTGGTGGAGAGGATCATGTCTTCTTGGCTGGATTAACATGGCCCAAGGCACTGGAACAAAACGTACAGTTTCTTCGTTAGAGCAGTCAGTGCTGTGCGGCAGAATACGCAAACTTTCAGCGAATCGTAGGGATCGCCTTTTACGATTTGAAATCAGCACACTGGCATTGGTCCAGTCTGGTCGGTGGGTATCTCTATTAACCAATCGTGCAAGAGAGGTAGCAACAGAGTTATTTGTAATGGAATACTTGTGCTCATATAGTCTAGTGCGCAATGGGCGTGCAGTGCACCCTATATACGCTAATACTAGATCTTCAGGGTCAACAGGATTTAAGGAGATTTTGTAAACCCATGTCCGTTAAGTGTGGAAACTTTGTCATGGTCATTTTGTACGATGGCTCGAATACTTTTCGTACTCTCTCCAAAGGCAAAGTGGTGGTTTTTTTTACATACGTTCCTTAGCATTGAAGGGACCACATGTACATAGTCAACAGTTCCAACATATTTTATAACTCTGGCTTCCCTTTGTAGGGTACTTTGTTCTGGATATCCCAATGATTGAGCAAGCTTGCCAACGACCTCTTTACGGTATCCATGTGTCATCGCAATCATCTGGATGTGACTTGACTCCTTTCTTCTAGCAAGAATACTGGATGAGTGGGAGAACACTCTTTGGACCAGCTGCTAGTTTTTGTTTTCTTGGGTGCAACGAATTGAACGGAATAATAGCAGAGTGTGCTGTAGGCTTTCGGTACACTGAATAGGATAACCAATTGGTAGCAGGGTGTCTCTTTAGTAAGATACCAAAGAATGGAAGCGCATTATCGGCTTCATGCTCAATAGTGAAATTTATGGAATTGTAATGGCTTGAGAGTTCATTACAAACTCTTCAATCTTGCCTTAACGATGTGGCCAGAAAAAAAGTATGTCGTCTTCACATCTAATGTAGAGGTTAGGCTTGAGGTGGAAAGAGTGTAAAACCTTGTTTCCAGTTCCTGCATAAACAATTCGGCGAGTATCTCCGAAAGTAGGAAACACATCGGTGCACCTCCAGTCTGTCAGTAAATGATTCCTTCGTACCGAAAGAATGTGAGTCCTTGCACGAAACGTAGAGCGTTGATAATTGTTTGGATTTCAATTGCAGTATAAGAATTCAAAATCAATATGTGGTTCTCGATAATTTGGAGTGTACGTCTCCAATCGTCATACTGGGGAATAAAGAAACAACATCAAGTGATGTCATAACGAAAGACTTTCCCTTACGTAAGAATGGTTTAATGGTGTCAATAGCCTTACCAGAGTTATTAACTGAGTAAGAGGAACCAGAAGTTACGGTTTGAGGAATTTTGCTAGAGCACTTTCAAGCTGACGTATTGGGCTTACATATCCTGATAGAAGAAGCGGGCGTACAGGAAAACCCTCCTTGTAAGTTGTTTCTTGGCCAAAGAGTTCTGGTATGCGGGGGCCTATAGTAGGAGAAATATCCTTCTATAAATTTCAGATTTATTTTTTTCGAAGCACTGAAGAAGGGATTCTCATTTTTCCTATCTCGCGGTGTGGAAAGAACATCACACCGTTGTGAGAAACCTATCAGCCAGGTCACAGTTGAAGCTCGGACGCCAATATGACGAAATAAATTTCTTCATCATTTTTATGCCAGGGGCGGGATTCGAACCCACAACTCTCGGCTCCGGAGCTCCGAGTGCTATCCGCTATACTACATTGACATGTGGTCTCAGTGCTATCTGCCTTTATCTCATGTGCGTCCTGCGGGGCAGGCACGTCATAAACCTGAAATTTTGGCCAGTAATGAATCTGGCTGATTCCGGGTTATTGAAGTGGAGCTACAGAATAGCCTTCCAGAGTTATTGAAGTGGAGCTACAGAATACAGAATGAAGTGGAGCTGCAGCCCCGAGTGGCTGCCATGGATGACTTGTGACGTAAAGAAAATCGCCTTTCCCCCTCGGAGCTGAGTCAAACAGACGGATGAATCTTGCTATCTCGTCAGCGGTCTCGTTCGACCTCGTCATTAGTGCGCGTACGTGCGCACGTGACTTCATACAGGTGAATGCAAAAAGCTGTGCGTTCGAAAGGAAGCGAGAGATGGGGTTCGATCCTCCCGTCCATCGGTCATAGTGCGCGCTTCGAAATGGGCGTGCCGCCACATAGGTGCGCTTTAGACATAAAAATAACTGAGTGCATCAAATACACTGCCGGACAATTGCTAAGGACGGATGACAATAGCAACGATAGCAACCATAATATGGAAGGCAGGAAAATGTGGAAATTAGCATAAGTGCGTGATACAGTAAGACGTGTTGTGCGTATGCAAATTTTGGATTGCCGAACTTGTTCGTGACGTCAGAGCGCTGATTAGAGATATAAAGGATTTGACGCGTATTGACCGTTGTTGTTCAAACGCAAAGTTGAACGGGAAAGAATCGATTGACGAACTTGCAATTTTCAGTATGTCTTCCCGACATCACCTAGATGATTTTACGCGTGGCCGTATTATTGGCAAGATTGAAGAAGGGCGAAAAATAGCAGATGTTGCCAGGGAGTTCGACGTCAGCCACAGTGTTGTTTCATGGCTTTGGAAATAATTTCAAACAAATGGAGAGTGTAGCAAACGTCACGGGGGAGGTCGTGTTCGCAGTACGACACCTGCAGATGATCGGTACAACACCTGCAGATGATCGGTACATAGTGCTATCAATAAAAAGACACTGGCGCAGCACAGCTAGTGAGGTAGCAAAGCAGTTTATGGCTGCTACTGGCAAGCGGATCTCCCGAGAAACTGTCGCCAGACGTTTGCATGAAGGAGGACTATACGCCCGCCGTCCTGTTGTGTGCATCCCATTGTCCAGACGTCACCGTACCGCCTGTTTGCAATGGTGCCATCAACATCGCAATTGGACTGATAACGACTGGTCTGCTGCCCTCTTCTCAGATGAGAGTAGATACAGTCTATCGTCTGATTGTCGACGACAACTGATCTGGCGTGATAGTGGTACTGCATATTGTCCAACAAACATACAGGAAAGGGACCCATATCCGACATGTAGTGTCATGGTATGGGCTGACATAATGATCAATGGCCGTACGTCCCTCTATGTGCTTCCAACTGGGACTATGACTGACCAACGATACATTAATGATGTTCTGCTACCTCATGTTCGCATGTTTCGTGGTGCTGTCGGTGATAGATTCATTTTCATGGACGACAACGCAACATGTCACCGAACAGTCGCTGTCCAGGAGTGTCTTGAGAGCGAGGATATTCAACGCCTCGTATGGCCAGCACGTTCTCCAGATCTGAATCCCATTGAAAATGTGTGGGATGCTTTGGGGAGGAGTCTTGCTGGTCGCCAATGCCCTCCAATAAACAAGGACACCCTCATCCGTGCACTGACAGAGGAATGGGATAAATTACCCCAACAGCTGCTTGATAATGTTGTGCAAAGCATGACACGACGTGTGGAATCTTGCATCGCCCTCCATGGTGGCCATATCCCGTATTGACATCTTACGCCGGAACGCCTGCGGACGGTAATGGCATTTTTTTCACGTTTACGTATTCTGCACAAAATGGCCGGTTTGTCCCTTGAACACGTTCCAAAGCCTTCTGAATTTCAGAGCACAATAAATAGTCTTTCTTGTAATGTCCTGGTATTCTGACATTATTTTATTTCACTTGGCATCCAACCACACTTACTTTTTATGCGCTATATAGCCGTTTGTGATCCGTCCTTAGCAATTGTCCAGCAGTGTATATCAGTGACTGCATCCAATATAAGTGAGGGCATCAAACATGGATACACCTAACAGGAAAAGTTGCATATCTGTAAGTACTGTATTTTCTTACACATGTCAGTTGCTGAGTAAATTGGCTGAGGTCAGCCAATAGACTTTCATCGGCTGAGAACTGTACAAAGCCGGACAGAATATGCCAATGAGTAATCGTCGAACTTTAATGATAAATTCAACCTATGAGCTATTCCAAAATGGGCTAGTCTATTTGACGCCCGTCCTTCTTTCCTTTGTATATAGACCTCTTTAGCATTATCATTATCTGTCTTATTTTAATTGATTAAATGCCTGTTATCTCGCAACAGTCCTGATGTTGCATGAATAAGTGTCAGAAGAATTTCTTAGTTTTGATTGGCTAAATTCTTTTCACGAATACATAAGATTTCGGCGATAAGAAATTCACAAATAATTATTCAGAATTCTAATTTTTACCTCCGGGTCGTCAGCCAACGCCTGAGATCTAAATTCATAAAGTTATTTTTATTCCATAATCTGGCGCCCGGGGCGTAACAATATATATATATATAGAGAGACAGTGTGACGTATACTCTAATTCAACTTTCACTTTTAGTTCCTTTTTTTATGTAAATTTGAGTTCGTTCTCTTTAGCACCTTTCAACCTTAACGTGATATCTTCTCTCCCACACGAATACGTTTGGAAACACTTGAGGTCTGTGAGAGTGACGTACGCTTGTTGAGATAAGAACGGAACGATATATATCTACAGTATATATTAGGTGTGCAACTTAATTATCCGCCCCTAACGGCAAGCTATCATAGAACGTCGGCAAATGCAAATAGCTGTGTGCGATAATGGCTGATTGCAGCGCCATCCAACAGCTTTCCAGGCAACCTCAACCGCTCACAGCTGTAGTGACAGAAGGGACGAAAGTTGACGGTGTAAGCAATGTCGTTGGAGGAGCAACATTTGAGGCACCACCTCCTGTTCACGTTTCAGCTGAAACAAAAGTGCCGCGGAAGCCCAGAAAATGATCTGTGCTGCTTTGGGTGAGGCTTCTGGGCTGCTTTGGGTGAGGCCGCTGTGCTGCTTTGGGTGAGGCTGCTGTGCTGCTTTGGGTAAGGCTGCTGTGCTGCTTTGGGTGAGGCTGCTGTGCTGCTTTGGGTGAGGCTGCTGTGCCCTACAGTACGTGTAAGAAGTGGTTCCAGCGGTTTAAGCAGGGAAATTTCTATCTCCGTGATGCATAACTTCCGGGACAGCCACAGAAAGTTGACGATGAGGAACTGGAACAACTGTTGGACGCGGATCCCTGTTGCACACAGTCAGAGCTCGCCCAGGAACTCGGAGTAACACGGTAAGCCATTGCAAAGCGCCTGCACAAGCTTGGACGGATTCACAAAGAGGGCCGTTTAGTGCCCCACTAAATCACAGCTGCGAATAAGTCTAGGCGCTATGAAGTTTCTATGTCCTTGCTCTCCAGATTCAAGAAGAAGGATTTCCTCCTCAAGATTTGGACCTGTGATGAGAACTGGAACCTATACAATAATCCTAAGCGGCGCAAATCGTGGGTTTATCTAGGTCAGCCTACCACCAGTACCGCCAAACTGAATATCCATGACAGGAAGTTGTTGCTGTGCAAATGGGGAGATCAGCACGGTGTTGTACACTGTGAGTTGCTCAAACCTGGTGAAACGGCCAATGCTGAGCGTTATTGTCAGCAACTCATTCGCGTGAGTGACGCAATGGAGGCGAAAAGGCCATACACCGGCAAGGACTGAAGGTCGGTCCTGTTGCTTCAGGATAACACGCGTCCACACACCGCAAAAACGACTTTAAATACAATCACCGAACTGGGATGGGAAATTTTGTCCCACCCGGCGTATTCTCCAGACTTCGCCTCGTCGGATTATCACCTCTTTCGCTCCCTGCAACATCACCTGAGTGATACGCACTTCACTTCTGTCGAGGAGATCCACACAAGTATTGATGACTTTATCAACTCAAAACAGCCCTCTTTTTTGCGCAGTGGCATTCGGCAGCTCCCTGACCGATCGCTCAAATGTATTCAACACGACGGGGATTGTTTCCCTAATTAGGTACGTATTCGATTTGCTTTAATTTGCTGTCAACGTGTCGTGCCTGTGGCCGAGAATTAAGTTGCACACCTAATATACGTATAATGTTTGAGAAGCAGCAGTGTGTGGGATTTGATGGTGAACGTTAATGCTAATTGTGGATACGATATTGTTTAATCACCGTTTGAGTTATTTAAAGGTTGCGTGTTGTGCTATTTATAAGTACAAATTGCGACTAACGTTGTCCGGATATTATGCCATACTGTAGGAAGTGTTGGCTGAAATAAAAGATAGATGAGTAAGTAACTTTTTTGAAGTTATTTAAGTTACTTCTGATTCACTTTAGGTGAAGTTTTGAGAATTTTTTTATGTAGTGTTCAATAAGTCAGCTACCCACAAATGCTACAAGAGTCCCACGTTTTCTGTCTAATTAGCCCCAAGTTAAAGTAAAATCGAAACTGAGAAGATGTGGTCATGCTAATACAACTGACGTAATTTTCCTGAAATACGTGAACTATGATAAAATTTCAGATATAACCCGAAATTACTAAGCACCCCTGAGTAGCCGAATATTGAATGTCTAGACAATTCGAATACACCATTTCAGTATTGTTTTCAGGTTATTGGAACACGTCAGTAATTGAAATCGAAGACACAACAGCGAATTGTTCTTCCTTTTTCCCTCTTAGTTGTTTCGTCTGAAAGATATTGCGACTTCGTGTTTACTTTGAACATGAAGACGTCTAGCTCAGCCTATTTCTATTTGCTGCGTTTTCTCCTTACTATTATCATTATTACTACGCACATTCAGTAGGTTTCTTGGTGTTCAAAGCCTTCGTTCCCGGTGGAGGATTTTCCTGTCGGTGCATTAAGGTAATGGACAGCGTCAGGGTCAGTGTATGTCGGCTTCCCTGTGGGGCTCCGGAGTCTCCCCTATCTTTGTGAACTGGGAAATGCACGGCAGCTCCACTCTTTGTGCCAATCCCTCTGTCACTGCAATCTAGAGAAGGGCTTTTCTCCCTTTCTGGAACGCTGTGCTTTAATGCTTCCTTGCCTCCTGCATCCCTCCACCACCACCTCCTCCTCCGGTTCCTCCTCCTCCTCAGCTTCTTCCTTCAGCTCATCTTAGTGCTTTGAGACAGAGCTGTCCGACACAGAAGACAAAGAAAGGATGGGGAGGGGCGGTGAGAAGAACGGAGCCTTTCGCAGGGATAGCATTGTGACCAGGATGACTTATCTGACAGAGCATGCGCACTAGGGCTGATATTTTAGGCAACAACTGGATTGTCCTATTGCACTGAAGTCGAAGATAACGATATTGTATTTTTCCCTACGGATTCTTATCACATGGTTCAGATGGTTTAGCGAAGATTTTCCTATAACAGTCGCTGGCGACGCACCATCTGGAAGACAGAAAGAGAAAGGAAGAATGAGGTGGGGGATTTCTCAGGCACGTTTACAGTAATTGCCCCAACAAATCGACGCGTCTTTTAATAGGCTTTTCAGCATGGCCTTCATCAGTGTCGATCCAGTATCTGAAACGCATCAAATTTGTGAAACACACTCCTGAATGCAGCGTTGTAGTCGTCCTCCCCTACGGCGCGCGTTTCAGCGACGACACTAACAATTACCAGTGCCTTGTTTAACATGGAAAAAATGGTAAATTGCGTTTCGAGCGAAATTTCTGAGTGAATCAGTTTGTACACAAAATATACAAGTGAATGACTTGTATTACATGAATTGCAACGAAACCACTCTCGGAAATGAGCATCGCCGCAGAAATCGCGATGCCGCGGTTTAAGAAATACGCTGCAAATAACGACGATGCAAATAACTGCAATATAAGTGTAGAAGTGTGGTTTCTTCGACAATGAATAAATATTTGATGTGAGAGTACTGAATTTTTATGCATCACAAAATGTACTGCCGAACAGCTGACAGTTAGGATTTGTACCACATCATGGCAAAAGTAATGTTGGAACTCATATGTACAAAAGAAACGCACTGTACTTTCTTAAAGGTACTTTCATAACCCTCATGAACTTTGATACGTGCAATAAAGAGGCTACGTTGGTAACGACACTGCAGAAAACAAGTTAGTAAAATCAGGCAATGCATTGATTATGATACGCTTTCCAACATACCAGAAATCATAGGAAAATGCCTTGGTTTTGAGAGGACTAAATTGTGGTATAACGTTTGAGGTTCACATATATCAAACTTAAATCTCTTTGTGCCCGTGTTACCTATTTCTATTATGAAGATCTACCACACATAAGCCGTTTTATAATTAAAAATCCCATCTAAATCGGGCAATTTTCACGGAAGTTATCGTGCGAAAATAATGGCTAACAAATCTCACACATGCGCACTTCCCGCAGTTGCTGACAAAAACGTTTTTGGGGGAACTGCTTCTAAAGTCGTTACGGAACATCGAATTGTATTTCGTCGCAATCGAAGCATTTTTAGTCAAGTTATGAGAATAATGGCTGTGGAATAAATCTCGCTCGTGTGCGCTGAATTTTGACCTCATTTCAATGATATTAAACAGAACCGGTTCAGCATACCTCCGAAACAATATGATAAAGTTTTGTCGCCATCGAAGTATTTTTACGTAAGTTATGACTCATAAGAGCGATGGAATTGATCCGCTTCTATGTCCTGACCTTTGACTCCATTTCGCCCATTTTCAATAAGGTTCGTCCCTGGGTTATCCCCTACCACATACTAAAATTTCATCGAAATCGAACCATTTTTACGTGAGTTATCGTGCTGACAGGCAGACAGACGGACAAAGCTGGAGCATATACGCTTCTTTAACCTACGTAAAAAGTGCAACGAATACGTTCCTTTTTTATTGTTTATTTGGAATTTCTGACGCAAGAATCTCCTATTTCCAGAGAGTACCGAGATCTAGTACAAAGCATGTACAAAAATGAGCATGACACGTGGGGATGCCTCGCCCCAATCAACGGAAAGAATCAGCTGACTCCATACGGTTATATGTTCCTTCAGAACGAACAGTTTGTGAAAGAAAATTCCCATTAAACCTAAATATGCATTTGGTTTGTGCGTGTGAGCAATAAGGTTTCTCATAAATTAGTAAAGTAAATTAGTAAAGAATTTGGAAAAAAGAACTGTACGTTTTCGTGAAGAACAGAAAAATTTAAGTTTTGATAAAACGTCTCCTAGTTTAAGAAGAAACACTGCCACTTCTTGACTGCATGGAAAGTTTCGAACTTTATTATATTCTTCTGTTGCGGCAGAAATGTAGATTTTCAAAAATCAAACTGAGCTATAATGGTGTCCAATGTTTCCAACTTATCAAAACTTAAATTAAGCTGCAGTGAAATCCGTCGCTACCAGCTGTCAGAAAACAAATTGAAAGGCGATGACATCCATTGCTGCCAGCTTATCGGAAATCACATTGAACTACAGTGATGTCCACTGTTACCAGCTCACCAAAGTTTAGATTGAAAGATAATTAATGATCACCAACATTACCGGCATAACAAATCTCCAACTGAACTGTAGACCCATTGTTACTATCTTGTCAGAAATCAAATTGAACCACAATAACATTCATTGTGTCAAAAACCAAACGAAATTATAGTAGAGGCCATGGGTTACCAAGTAAGGTTTTTCCAGAAGTTTTAGAAGTTGACTCCCACCAACGCAAGTACTTTGTATTATTCTACGTATGGAGTGTATACAGTTTTGTGAGGATCTGCAACCGCGCTGTTTGTTTTGCGTCCATAATTTCGGTATTGAGCAAGGTGGTGCGTCCAACAGCCACACCTTGTGTCCCACAAAATACCACAAGTGTTCAATTAGGTCGCACATCGGCATTGTGTTCGTCGAACAACTCCTACACTAGGCGGGCCCGACAACATAGAGTATTATCATCCTGGAAGAGCTCTGGACAGGATGACAATTAGGTAAAGGTACGACATCATATAGTGCACATCAACCGCAAGCAGTCACTGGTAGTATCTACCATTCATACGTTTGTCCGCACGCACCAGAGGCCTCAGTTCATGCCAACTAATCATACTCCATATCGTACGACCGCTCCCACAGTCCTGAATTGTCGATGTTATGCATCATTGCCTCATACTACTGACGCCAAATACGGACTTGACCATAGGCAAAAATGGAGTGCATATCGTGATTCATTGGATCAGCACTTCTACTTCCAATCTTCTTTCGTCCAATTCGCATGCGCTTTACTCTGGAAAATTCGTTTACATCAATGGACTGTTGTTAAGAGAGAGAGTGATGTATACAGCATCGGCTCTTGTACACCACACGTGAGAGTGTGCGACGCACAGTCGCGCGGAATAGTGTTTCTGGTTGTCCCATATTGTATTGGGCCCTTATCTACGGAACTGTGCTGCGCCGATTTCCATGTTAAACGCAACACCTCTGTCTCTCACCCCTGGAATTCATTTTTTCGCCCCCCGCCAGCTTACAATCCTGTCGCCGGTTGGTTGTGTTCGCTCTTTTGGCGCCACTCTTGGTACACTTTAAGCTCGGGGCCCTCAAACAACCCACAAGTTTCGTAGTTTTCGAAATGGGTGCACCAACGCTTAAGTGCGCCCACAATTTGTCCATGCATAAACTTCGCAAAATCCTTGGTTTTACATCACGCCAGTCTCTTAACTGAACTACCAACTACTTTCATAGTCTTTCTTGTTGCTGTTGTTGTTGGATGGTTTAACGACAGCCGTCAGGAACTAGATGGGCTATAAGCAGTTTCCCGTCCCTAATTTAAGGTCACTGTTTCCAGGGAAGAGAGAGAGAGAGGCAGTGTCGTAAGACAAACACAACATCCATGCCTCACGGGATTCGAACCCGTACCTATCTAGGGCGAATGGTCAGAAGCCAGATCTTATACCACTGTGTCACTGGGGCGGCTTTCATAGTCCCCGTAAGCCTACAGGTTACTTTCTTCTCTTCGCGACTCCAGTGTCAGGTGTAACTGACTTTGCTTAGGGGCTCTCGTAATTCAGTAAGCACTCAGTGTACGTCTCAATTCTCTGGGTAGCGCTTGTAGACACTGGCAATGAATAAAATATTTTTAACAAAGTGAACAGATTTGCATATGCATTCTTATTACATAAGTTTAAGTTTGTTTATAATATATCCTTATTGCTAAGTTTTTTTTCAGTTTAATCGCATTTGTGGAAAAATATCACGGCTAATCTTAGCGAATTTTTCACACAGCACTTTCAGTTCCACTGAAAGAAAGTGAAACCTGAATTATTCTTTGTCTTCTTTACATAGCACTGGAAGATTCAAAAGCTGTTAATTCTCTTCTTTGGTAGCAGAACAAAATGAACAAATGGAAAACCTTTGTACGCCGCCCTTGTGGCGCAGTGGTGTAAGCGATGGCCTCTGATCATTCGTCGGAAAGGGGTCCGGGTTCGAATCCCAGTGAGGAATGGATGTTGTGTTTGTCTTACGGCACTGGCTTTGTCCCTTCCCTGGAACCAGCGGCCCTAAATTAGGAACGGGCGACTGCTTATAGCCCATTGAGATGCTCACGGTGGTTGTTACACCTCCAATAAAAAAAGGGGGAATACCTTTTTACGTCTTCTTTACCTTTTTACGTTGAAAAGAAGTGAGCAGCAAAGGAGTGAAATAGTAGTGTTCTGTTCTCCGATTTGTGACGTATGAATCAAATGGCGATAAACCTAAGCCAACTGTCGTGCTGTCGGCAAACAAAGGTTATCAAACAGAAGTCATCGCTCTTTCCACGTTTATAAGTGAGTCACGGAAAAATTCTTATCAGCCGCCACCGGGAATAGAACCCACGGTCTTCCAGTTACGCGCCGGACGTAATACCACTGCACCACAGCGGCCTCGAATTCCTCCAGACTCACATACACTAACTGCCAAAGCCAATTGGCAGGTTGCTTCTTGAAGCCCCGCACAATGCTGGGGATTCGCCAAAGATGGAAAGCAGCAACAGAATAAATAACTAGGAGGTGAATTAATGATTTATTCATGAATGATCAATTATTCATTCGCCTCCTTGTTATTTGTTCTGCTGGTGCTTTCCATCTTTGGTGAATCCCCAGCATTGCGCAGGGCTCCAAGAAGCAACCTGCCATGTGGTTTGGCAGTTAGTCGTATGTGAGTCTAGGGAAATCGAGGCCGCTGTGGTGCAGTGGTAGCATGTCATGGCGCGTAACTGGTAAACCCTGGGTTCGATTCCCGGTGGCGGCCGATGATAATTTTTCCGTGACTCACTTATAAACGTGGAAAGAGCGATGACTTCTGTTTGATGTTCCTAATCCACGTCAATTGTGTGTATTAATTAAGCAAAAGTTATGTTGGCACCCGAACGTAAAGGAATTTCCTGGCCATGAAGATTGAAAATAAAATGTGTGATGGTTCTCCAATATACGTAAATAATGAATAAATACTGCTGCAATGAAATCGTCGCCAAGTGTTGCTGTCTGTCGTCCAAAAAATGCTGAGTGATTTCGTTCCCTCGCCTGTCTCAAAGGGGTGGATGATGTGACCTCAAATAGACAATAAAGCAGCGAAAAGCCTGCGCACGTAGTTCGACTGGGAGTACAGGCGCTCTGGAGTCGGAAGATGTGGCAGGAAAAGGAAGATTTCTGTCAACACCGGCGAAAGAAAGGTTATATACTCATTGCTAAAGAAAAACTTTCATCGTAAAGAAAGATTAATGCTAAAATGAAATTAACAGGACAGTTTCATGGAGTTTCATTTACACTTTATATGTCTGTGCCTTACTGCTTCTCATGCTTGAAAAAAGGAAATATTCCTTTAATGTTGTGTGAATGCGATTTACCACTGGCAGTGAGAGGCCTAATATCTCCGAATACCTGATTAATGCCAAGTGGTGCAAAATGGTTAAACTCAGGAGTTAAGAAATATCGAGATATGTTAACTTCCTTTTTCTGATCAACTACACTAAAACAACACTTTGATTATTTTTTTATTTGGAGATATTATTCAGTTGTTTAAACATGTGAAACAACTTCTTCACATGTTTAGTTTGTAAGGTACGTCGCTCTCAATCTCTTTGATTGGGTGGGCAGTGGAAGGAGCTTACACGCGCAAAGTCTCTATGTAAGTGCACCAGTGCTTTTGACGTAGTTCTTTGCAGAAAAGCTGTGTGTAACTCAATCTTCATAATCTTCCGTCTTCCGCCAAAAAGCACTAGAACAAATTAGGGCCGTCAAACTAGGTAAACCACGTGTCAAATCTACAGCTATGAAAAAGCAAAATAGGACCTTCCGAATACCGTTCGTCATTCCCGTCCGACCAACTAAACGAAAGTCCCAAAAATCCAGTTGCAGGTTTTCCCCCTTCTTAGATATGGTCAATTTTGTATTTTAAATAACTATCTAAAACTTTAAAATAGCTCGACCACGACATCTATGTTGTAGCTAGAAGGAAGAGAAAGGTAGGAATATGTTCCTCAGTGAATGAATGAGAGAGCAGTTGCATGCTTAATAAAATTGAAAATACCTCCCAGTTTTCCATATGACGCTTTTGTTTACAAGAATTAGTTCTTGTGCATACCTAAAACGGAGTATTTCACATCTGCAATAGCTGTAAGAAGTGTTATGCTTTTCATCTTTCACCAATTTTAGGACAATTATTTGTTTTACAAAACAACTAATACTTCGTTTACACCGATTATTCCTTTCAAACAAATGCCATTTTGTCTCCTGCGCCGTATGATGGACACCAATAGCATCATATACATCTTGACCGTTGATAGCTCTGAGATCAGATGAGTCCAGCTCATTTTCGTCAATCAGGGAAGTGTTGCTGCAGGCGCGCTTAGTACATTAGGCACATATTGACGAACAATAAAGTTCGTTCGTAACTACATTCACAACAACGTTCACATTCTGACTTGCAGTTGAAAGCTACAAGATGCATAAAAGATGTCCCTGAAACAATGCCATCGAACAATGCTGGAGAAAAAGCAGCTACATCGTATTTAAGGTGACCTGAAACTTCATCCTCACTTCTAACAGTACCAATAGTCCCTGAGAAATAACTTTCTCTTTACTTCGGAGATGAATCTCACTAAAGATCTTCTCAACACCCAACGGTAATCTTGAGTTAATACTGCTCAAAAGGATTGTCGCAATTTGTTATTTGACCCCAAGCACTCGACTTGACAAAAAAGGAAGAATTCTGAGCTAATCATGAAGGGGTTGAGCTAATCATACGAGTGAAGTCAATCAGAAAAGGCCTTGATATCTACTCCGTCACGGCTTTGTCTTTATTTTCTCAACCCAGTGTGTTGCTCTGACGTTGTTTACAATAAGTTGATGAACTCCTCTAGGTATCAAGGTTTCTGAAGGTAGCTGGAATGGATCGGGCTCATTTAGAGAAAGTCGCGTCAGGAAAACAACGACATTGAGTCAAACCTCCTGTAGTTTTCAATGCACTCATAGAATTTGCTGGGCAGGCATGTCATATTCTGGGCAATAGGTTTTCAGTTTTTCGGATAGTGAAGAAGCTGCGTTGAAAAACTTTATTGAATTTATCTGGATCAAGTTTCTCTTCAAAGTTTCCTAACTCCAAATTTCGTCAACTCTTCCTCCATCACAAGGCACATCTCAGCAACACTAACTACGCACATTCTTCCAAATGCATCCCAAATGCAACAAAGGCGTGGTGTGGAGCTAGCTATAGACTAGAGCTGGGAGAGAGACAATAAACGGCTTCATTCCGCACCTACACTTCCAGATCTTCCCCACATTCTCCGATGAATCTTGTAGCTAGGAACTGCAAATTGCGGCGTGCAATCAAAGTGGTTGTGAATGCCTACGAAATGGAAATGTGTGATAAATACGCTGACCACGACTGTGGCTATACATTTTTGTTTGTTTCAGGTTTTAGCCAACATTGAGCACTTACTTATAAGGGCTACAAGTAGTTACCGGCCCTAATTTATGGCGACTGCTTGCAGGAAAGGCATATATTCAGAGCCATGAGACAAACCCACCACTCATGCCTCATAAGGTACTCGAGCCCGGACTAATGATCAGAAGCCATCGCCTTATACCACTCGGCCAGAGAGAAGGCATCTGGCATCTTTCTTGAAGGATTCATGATTATAGCGTAGCCGAGGTGGTGTTCTGGATTTTGCCTTCGACCATTTCTTATTTATGTTTTTCCAACATTATTAAAGTTGCCCGGTTTTGGTAAAGAAAGACAAGATGGCTATCAGAGAACAACTGCAGCTAACACCATACATATCAGTGAGAACCAATCTCTCCGAAGAAACAGTTCCTCTTTTATACACAGGAGGCAATACAAATTACATTCCCGCTCCGGACGATGTAATTTTCAAGTTTTCTGAAGAAAAGAAAATACTGATAAGAAATGAAAATACGGCATATTTGTGCTGACAATGATGAGAACGCCAGCTAACGGCAAAACAAATTCTTCATCTCTCAAAGATATTGAGATTCAACACAAGTGTGAAATCTTCGTACCCAAGAGAGAGAGAGAGAGAGAGAGAGGTGTGTGTGTAATACGAACTCCTGTAAAACCAGAAAAGTAAACATTTCTTGATGAAAAAAGAAATTAAGCAAAGCTGTAGAACAGTCACCGATTGTGCTTCTTTATTTTTTATTTTTTATTCAAAGACAACGTGAAAGCTACTGAAACTGTAGATAAAATACAGCCGAACTTGGGTTATATGTTTATCACTTTTATACGGAGTTGGGTGCTAGTTCCGATATTTTATAGTAGTTTTTGGTGTTTTTTTAATTCGGTTATACGAAATTCATTTACATGCTCTTTGAGATTATGCGATGAATTTTGAGATATCAAAAATGCACGGTTCTTTTATTATTTCTATAAGTACACTCTTTTCCAAAAAAAAAAAAAAACGAAGCACCCCGAGAAAGTCGTTCGATCCTGATAAAAACCACGAGAAAGTCGTTCGATCCTGATAAAAACCACGAGAAAGTCGTTCGATCCTGACAAAAAAAACCTCGAGAAAGTAGTTCGATCTTGATAAAAACCACGAGAAAGTCGTTCGATCCTGACAAAAAAACCTCGAGAAAGTAGTTCGATCTTGATAAAAACCACGAGAAAGTCGTTCGATCCTGACAAAAAAACCTCGAGAAAGTAGTTCGATCCTGATAAAAAACCTCGAGAAAGTCGTTCGATCCTGATAAAAAACCTCGAGAAAGTCGTTCGATCCTGATAAAAAACCTCGAGAAAGTCGTTCGATCCTGATGAAAACCTCGAGAAAGTCGTTAGATCCTGATAAAAAACCTCGAGAAAGTCGTTCGATCCTGATAAAAAAAACCTCGAGAAAGTCGTTAGATCCTGATAAAAAAACCTCGAGAAAGTCGTTCGATCCTGATAAAAGCCTCGAGAAAGTCGTTCGATCTTGATAAAAAACCTCGAGAAAGTCGTTCGATCTTGATAAAAAACCTCGAGAAGGTCGTTAGATCCCGATAAAAAAACCTCGAGAAAGTCGTTCGATCCTGATAAAAAAAACCTCGAGAAAGTCGTTCGATCCTGATAAAAAAAACCTCGAGGAAGTCGTTCGATCTTGATAAAAAACCTCGAGAAAGTCGTTCGATCCTGATAAAAAAACCTCGAGAAAGTCGCTCGATCCTGATAAAAAACTCGAGAAAGTCGTTCGATCCTGATAAAAAACCTCGAGAAAGTCGTTCGATCCTGATAAAAAACCTAGAGAAAGTCGTTCGACCCTGATGAAAAAAACCTCGAGAAAGTCGTTCGATCCTGATAAAAAAAACCTCGAGAAAGTCGTTTAATCCTGCTAAAACCTCACATGAAAATACCGCACAGCCGAATATGCAAATGATTAAAAAACAACGACCAGTGACTGAATAATGGCTCAAAAAGTGCATGGTTACCGCGCATCGAAGAGGATATCTCAAAGGCAAAGCTCGCACGCAGGGCTAATTATGACAGCAGACTACGGTTGCATTAACCTCCATGGAGTGTGCATATGGCTATCGCCAGCCATTTGGGTCGGAGCGACGCGGCAACCGGACGATATTGGAACCAATGGGTAGAGGAGGGCACAACCCAGCAACATGCCGGCAATGCACGGCCGAGGATAGCGACAGAACGTGAGTGTCGGGCAATTGTGAGAGCCGCACGAAGAGAACCAATTTGTCCTTCTTAACCACACGTGGCTATGTTGCGTCGTCTATAGGTACGGAAGTAGCCATCTGCACCGTTACCAGACGACTTGCGTCACGGGGACTACATTCCAGGAGGTCACTCACCTAACACTGACCAGCGAGCATCGCTGACAGCGGTTGCAGTAGTGTCGGGCCAGATCAATGTGGGATAGTGTCATCGTGTTCTCTTCAGTGATGAGTCACGGTTTGCACTTAGCGCTGATGACCAGCGCATACGCACCTGTAGAGGAGCTGGCCAGCGCACAGATTACCGTGGAACGGCACATTGCTCGCACACTGGGACTGACTGTTTGGGGACCCATTTCTACGATAGCCGGACACCCTTAGTAGTCATACGTATCACCCTCACGGCTCAGCGGTACGTCGACGACATTCTACGACCTGTTGTGTTGCCATTCCTGCCACAGGATCATCAAGCAATTTTTCAACAGGATAATGCCCGGCCAGACACTGCACGGCTCTTCCAGGCCTGCTTCCGTAATGTCGACACCCTTCCATGGTTAGCCCGACCACCAACCTCTCTCCGATGGAACATGTTCGGGATATGATGAGACGCCAGCTACGCCCATCCCGGAATGCAGGCGAACCGACTCGCAATTTGTGAGATGGGACTACAACAAAATGATGGTGCTACAACGTACTGATTTGTTCCACTCCTGTAGCTGTTTTATCGGAATAAATAGTCCAGATGCTCTAGAAATAGAACAATTTTCTTTTCTATACATGTACATTGCACATACCAATTTTCATATCTAAAATTGGTATGTGCATTATGCAATGTGTTTGATGATTCCTTCTGGGTGCTTCGCTTTTTCTGGCAAAGAGTGTATAAAAGAATCAAATAACATTCACAGTTCTTGTAACCCAGTATGGAACAACTTTGAGAAAATCGAGAGAGGGATAGGTGCTTTTCTTTTTCCGTTTATGAAATAGTTGATGCAACTAAAAGTTAACTAAATAACGTTCACAGTTCTCTGTTTCCTCTGAATTCCAGAAATTTGAAAGAAGCAAAAATTCGTGAATATTTCGAAAATCTGTTCTCCCCACATTACAGTCATTTTCAAAAGTTTAAGACCACTTGTTGGTATTAGGAGATTTCTGCGGGTTGAGTCAGCTACTGTCTGTATTACTCTACTAAACATCCGGTCGGTATTGCATCATCCTACAGCGGCATCTGTTGATAGAGTTGGGGGAAGCGTGCGAGAGTCAGTTTGCTTCTGGTTATCATGCTGAGAGGTTTCGTATGCATTTCCTATATAGCGAAAAATGGGCAAAAAAGCGTCATAAAGTGTTACTCAGAGGGCACAAAGAGTGACTTTACACCATGAAGGATACTTCGAACGTGACATAAGCTAAAAGGTGAATGTGAGCAAGAGCTATTCATAATATGATCATGAAATACCGAAATACCGAAAGAGAAGTGGACGTCCAAGGAAAACAGCCCTACGCGATGACAATGCCATAAAGCGAATAGTTATTCCTTCTCTGAGAAGTTTTTGCAATACATTCAAGGCCGTTCTACATTCAAAAGGGACTGATATTAAAATCAGCACTGTTTCCCTAAAAATCAGCAAAGATTTTGGATAAAAGTTTTATAAACCTGCACATAAACCTAGACTAACTTCTGCCATGAAAAAGAAGATACTCAAGTTAGCGAAAAAGAAGATACTCTAGTTAGCGATAAAGAAGATACTCTAGTTAGCGATAAAGAAGATACTCTAGTTAGCGAAACAGAAGATACTCTAGTTAGCGAAAAAAAGATACTCTAGTTAGCGAAAAAGAAGATACTCAAGTTAGCGAAAAAGAAGATACTCAAGTTAGCGAAAAAGAAGATACTCTAGTTAGCGAAAAAGAAGATACTCTAGTTAGCGAAAAAGAAGATATACCCTAGTTAGCGGAAAAGTCTTATAAACCTGCACATAAACCTAGACTAACTTCTGCCATGAAAAAGAAGATACTCAAGTTAGCGAAAAAGAAGGTACTCTAGTTAGCGCAAAAGAACATACTCTAGTTAGCGCAAAAGAACATACTCTAGTTAGCGAAAAAGAAGATATACTCTAGTTAGCGGATAAAAGTCTTATAAACCTGCACATAAACCTAGACTAACTTCTGCCATGAAAAAGAAGATACTCAAGTTAGCGAAAAAGAAGGTACTCTAGTTAGCGCAAAAGAACATATTCTAGTTAGCGAAAAAGAACATACTCTAGTTAGCGAAAAAGAACATACTCTAGTTAGCGAAAAAGAAGATATACTCTAGTTAGCGGATAAAAGTCTTATAAACCTGCACATAAACCTAGACTAACTTCTGCCATGAAAAAGAAGATACTCAAGTTAGCGAAAAAGAAAATACTCTAGTTAGCGAAAAAGAAGATACTCTAGTTAGCGAAAAAGAACATACTCTAGTTAGCGAAAAAGAAGATATACTCTAGTTAGCGGATAAAAGTCTTATAAACCTGCACTTAAACCTAGACTAACTTCTGCCATGAAAAAGAAGATACTCAAGTTAGCGAAAAAGAAAATACTCTAGTTAGCGAAAAAGAAGATACTCTAGTTAGCGAAAAAGAACATACTCTAGTTAGCGAAAAAGAAGATATACTCTAGTTAGCGGATAAAAGTCTTATAAACCTGCACATAAACCTAGACTAACTTCTGCCATGAAAAAGAAGATACTCAAGTTAGCGAAAAAGAAAATACTCTAGTTAGCGAAAAAGAAGATACTCTAGTTAGCGAAAAAGAAAATACTCTAATTAGCGAAAAAGAAGATACTCTAGTTAGCGAATAAGAATATACTCTAGTTAGCGAAAAAGAAGATACTCTAGTTAGCGAAAAAAAGGTACTCTAGTTAGCGAAGAAGAAGATTACTCTAGTTAGCGGATAAAAGTCTTATAAACCTGCACATAAACCTAGACTAACTTCTGCCATGAAAAAGAAGATACTAAAATTAGCGAAAAAGAAGATACTCAAGTTAGCAAAAACGAAGATTCTTTAGTTAGCGAAAAAGAAGATACTCTAGTTAGCGAAAAAGAAGATATACTCTAGTTAGCGGATAAAAGTCTTATAAACCTGCACATAAACCTAGACCAACTTCTGCCATGAAAAAGAAAATACTCAAATTAGCGAAAAAGAAGATACTCTAGTTAGCGAAAAAGAAGGTATTCTATTTAACGAAAAAGAAGATACTCTAGTTAGCGAATCGTCATCAATCGCGGACTTCTGAAAATCGGGGTCAAATCCTTTTTTCTAGTGAATCAACTGTGCGTCAATTTGAATCACGTGAAGCACATGTTTGACGACCAAAAGGTAAAAGGTTTGATGAAAAATACACCGTTAGAACCTTTGGACATCCACCTGGTCAGGTGATATGGGGTGCTATGTCAGCATCCGGTACTGCTTCATTATTCTTTTTGCCGACAGGCACTACCATGACTGATCTTTTTTATGTGATAATGTTACGTGAGAAGCTCTTAACTCATGTGCAAGTACACAGATGCAAAATCTTTATGCATGATGGTGCTCCATGCCACAGATCAAAGACAGTAAAGGACTACTTGCAGAGGGAAAACATAACTGTGCTTGACTGACCCGGTAATAGTCGCGACCTTAACCCCATCGAAAATGTGTGTACCATTTTAAAAGACAAGGTAGTGCACTGGCGTGCAAAAATCAAGGACGAGACAGTTTTTCGAATGTAACGTCGTGCAGAAATGCTCCACATCGACTCAAATCATACCATAAGATCCCCAAGATGTAAAAATATGGGACAAGTGAGCAAAACCGTCCAAACAAGGAATACAAAGGATACAAAGGCACTTTATTGAAAATGTAGCTACGAGCACAACTGGACAGAAGACAGAAACGTCCACGTGACAGGCGGCTGCCAAGAAAAATCCAGTCTTTAGTAGGAGATATGATCACCCCTGACTGCGTTGCAGGATTTACAAAGTCTGTTCATGCTGAGGACGAGGTTGTCAAGGAGCTGTTGGGGCATCGCTGCCCATTCCTCTTGTAGCGTCAATCGCAGCTGCGGAATCGTTGCTGGCGGCTGGGGACGTGCTGCCAAGCGTCTCCCGAGAAGGTCCCACGCGTGTTCGATTGGATTTAGGTTCCGGGACCTTGCGGGCCAATCCATTTGTTGAATATCTTCACTCTCCAACAGCTCTGCGACAGCCACTGTACGATCAGGTGTAGCGTTGTCGTCTATGAAGAGGAACTCAGGCCCCACAGCATCTCTAAAGAGACGCACGTGGGGCAGGAGAGCCTCGGTACATTAACGGACACCAGTGACTGAACCTCATTGGAAGATGTGGAGGTCAGTACGGCTACCAAGCATGATACCGTCCCAAAAGAGAACTCCGCCACCTCCAAACTGGTCCCTTTCGATGATGTTGGAGGTGTGATTGCATGTTTCCTGCTCTCTCCAGATACGTCCGGAATCGCTCGTCAGACTAAATCGGCTCTCATCCGTAAAGAGAACTCGACCCCATTGCTGATGTGTCCAGTTCTTGTGTTCCTGGCACCACAGATACCGCCGTCTCCGATGAGCAGGCGTTAATGGCACACACCGTACTGGTCGTCGTGCAAATAGATCACCTTTGTGCAGATTCCTGGCCCCGGTAAAACGCGATAACGGACTTCCAGTTGTCTGTTGCATGTGCCTTGCGATTTCTTCCGCTGTCTGCTTTCTGTCTCTTCTCGCCTGTAGGACAATGTACCGCGTGGTTGGTCGTGGACGACCACTGCTAAACTCTCGGACAGATGTTCCTGTCCTTTGAAATGCTCTCCAAGCTCGTGAAACGATGTTGTGAGAGATCCCGAACTCCTCGGCCACACTAGTCAGACTTCGACCTTTTTCCAACTTCCCAATGATGCGACCTCGGGTAAAGTCATCCAGATGTCGTCTACTGGATTGCCTGTTGGCCATATCACACAGTGGCAGCAAATCGACGTCGTTCAAACCGATGTACACCGTGCAATAGCTTTCACCGAATTGGTGAGCGATCAATTTGTCATTTTCTTGTAGGACTTCCGTCCACAGTGAGTAGAGTTTAGGTCCCAGCCACCTACAGCGAGATCGCCTTTTGGGCAGGACACAGAAACGGAAGGAATGAGAGCAAGTGTAGCGACTTTGACAGAACAGTTTGTAGTGAGATTAGAGTACAGTAGATGGCGCCACCATACAAGTACAATATTGCACATAGAGGGGTGAGAGAATTTCAGGGGGGGCATAGGAAAGGATACCCATTTAACCAGTGGGTCCAGCCTGGGGCCGTCACTTAACGTGCTCGTCCGATGCACGGCGGATATTCAGCGATTGTTAGTAAATCACACCATCTCCGAAAGATCAGCCCAGGCTTGAACCTGGGGACCATGCATCGATAGTCTGAACTGCTAACCACTAAGCCATCCGCGGCTCTGAATTGCTGAGCGTACACCGCCCGTGTGCTTTATACCCTTCCGACACTCCCTCCCCCCCTCCTCCTCCTACATCATGCTGCATATATGCGCATGCCCTACCGTACCGGACCCTAGTCTATCTCCTGAGTGGTCTTTCGGTCCGTTCTGCCTGCTCGTTCCACTGTTATGCTAAATTATCCTCTTCGTCCTTAATATTTACTCACCAGTGTATAAAACAGCCATGAAATAGCTTTGATTGACGCGATAAAGTGCATGTGCTGCAAAGACATTTCAAGTGACCACTGCAAATCCCTGTGTTGCGAGATTATATTGGTGCTACATTAGTCACTTAATGCAAAGTATTACCGTCTTTTGCACGATCCCAAAGAGTGATGCATTAATACAATTTGAATTCAACGTCGGTGTTGTGACATGCCTGCCCCGCAGCAGGCACAAGAGATAAAGGCAGATAGCAGTGAGAGCACGTGCCAGTGTAGTATAGTGGATAGCACTAGGAGCTCCGGAGCCGAGAGTTGCGGTTTCGAAACCCGGTCCTAGCATAAAAATGATGGAGAAATTTACTTCGTCATAATGACTATTTTAAAGATTATTTATTCCTAAAATCCTTAAAACACCATAAAGTTAAAACCATAAGATTTTTCGGACCCGTCGCGGTGTCCAACCTCAGATGCGTTAGTGCACTACAAATGAAGAAGCGTATGTGAGTACAATATATGTAGATACATGTTAAAGCTAAGAGATAGCGTGACGTTTGGCATCCGTCAATGCGCCTGAGCCAAAAGATTTCGCATTAGTTAGTAATTATTGATTATATAACATAAATGTCAAATTAATCATGATCGTCTTCAACTTTGGTGGACATGAGCATTTTCCACTGTAGGAGTATAGCTTGTTTGATCATCGTTACGCACAATTGTTTGTTCTTGTCAATATAGACTTTCTGTAAATAAGGTTAAAATTTTCGTGTTTGCGGTGGCCAAGATGGTAACATTATTCCAGTCTGGGTCGTGAGTTCCCCATTAATAACAGTACGTGATAATGCCACAGCCCTTGATCCTGTTTTTAAATTATACGGATATTCCTAAGGTCGAAGCTTCAGATTCCGAACTGTAGATCCGATGTAGATCTCATCCATGTTGTCTGAATCGACTGCTTTCAACGGTATGCTATAGATTCTATGTCTGTTCTCTCTTTTAACCATATCCCGGTAATTCTTAACCATGGAAAGGATATTTCTGGTTTTTAAACCAAAGCTTAAATTATGCTTATTACAGATGAGTTTTTTTAACTCTGGCAATGCTAGGTATAAAAGGGATGGATTCAACATATCTGGTTTCCGTATGGTCTTGGGTTAAGGCAGTGAAAGAAGATCTTTTTGACTTGTAGAGTAAGTTATCAACCACCTTGTCAGAATAACCATATGTTCTTGCAATTTCTTTAATGTGAGCGACTTCAGAGGTTTGGGATTCTCTGGATGAACAGTGAGAGAGAGAGCACGTAGTAACATAAACCGTATGGAAGACAATTTGTATGTCGTTGGGTGTGCAGAACCGTGAGGTATCATGGAAATAAAGGAATAAGGTTTACGGAAAACTGAGGTTGAAACAATGTTTATAACCGTGTCACAATGTAGTTAAATGTCTAGGAAGGATAGGTTTAGGTGTTTCTCAACTTTTATGCTGAATTTCATAGTAGGGTGTTGATTAGAAAGAGTAATTGTGAAGATATCCAACTCATCCCTTAAATGAGGTCAGAAAACCAACACGTCATCGACGTATCGAATGTATAAAAGTGGTTTTATATGAAATTCACTTAGTACTGCAGATTCGAGATCCTGCAAAATTACTTCGGCTAGAAGGGGTGAAAGAGAGAATTCCACGGGAGCACACTCGGTTTGTTCACAGATGATTTGGTTGAAGTGAAAATAACAACGACTGCGAATAAGACGTAGTGCTCAGATGATTGATTGAATTTCTTGGGTGGGAATGTTGCCAAGGTTATCAAGCCAGGATTGTCACCATAATAAAGGCGGTGTTTCGTGATGGTGAGTTGCGAATAGATTGCAAAGCTTGAATCGTACTAGAAACAGAATAATTTGAGTAAAGAACCAGAGGCGCTCTTTCTAATGGTCTGAGTGGATTTGTATAGCCGGATACTAGAGGACGGATGGGATGTCCGATTTTGTGAAGTTTGAATTTAATAGAATCCAGGCTCAATAACCTTGGCAACATTTCTACCGAAGGAATTCAATCAATCATCTGTGCACTAAGTCTTGTTCTCAGTCGTAGTTATTTTTGCTTCAACCAAATCATCTACAGGCAAACCTACGGTGCTCGCATGGGATCCCCTCTTTCACCCCTTCTAGCCGAAGTAATTTTGCAGGATCTCGAATGTACTAAGTGAATTTCATCTAATAGGCATTTTACTACCACTTCTATACATTCGATGCGTCGATGACGTGTTGGTCTTCTGGCCTCATTTAAGGGATGAGTTGGATATCTTCACAACTACTTTTTCTACTCTACTATGAATTTCAGCAAAAAATTCGAAAACAATCTAAACCTATCCTTCCTAGGCATTTTACTACATCGTGACACAGTTACAAACATTGTTTTCACCTCAATTTTCCGTAAACCTTCTTCCTGTACTGTCGTGATACCTCACGGTTCTGCACACCCAACGTCCCACAAATTATCTTCCATACGGCTTATGTTACGACGTGCTCTCTCTCATTGTTCATCCAGAGAATCCTAAACCTCTGAGGTCGCTCACATTAAAGAAATTGCAAGAACATATGGTTATTCTGACAAGGTGGTTGATAACTTACGCTACAAGTCAAAAAGATTTTCTTTCACTGCCTCAACCCAAGACCATGCGGAAACCAGATATGTTGGATCCATCCCTTTTATACCTAGCATTGCCAGAGTTAAAAAACTCATCTGTAATAAGCATCATTTAAGCTTTGGTTTAAAAACCAGGAATATTCTTTCCATGGTTAAGAATTGCCGGGATATGGTAAGAAGAGAGAACAAACATAGAGTCTATAGCAAACCGTTGAAGACAGTAGATCCAGACAACATGGATGAGATCTACATCGTATCTACAATTTGGAATCTGAAGCTTCGACCGCAGGAATATCAATATAATTTAAAAACAGGATCAAAGGCTGTAGCATTATCACGTACTGTTATTAATGGGGAACTCACGACCCAGACTGGAATAATGTTACCATCTTGGTCACCACAAACACGAAATTTTTAACGTTATTTACAGAAATTCTGTATATTGACAAGAATAAGCAATTTTGCTGTAACGATGATCAAACAAGCTATACTCCTTTACCGTGGAAAATGCTCATATCGACAAACGTTGAAAACGATCATGATTGATTTGACATTTATGTTGTATAATCAATAATTACCAACTAATGCGAACTCTTTTGGCGCATGCGCATTGATGGATGACAAACGTCACTCTATCTCTTAGCCTTAACCTGTATGTATGTATTTTGTACTCATTTACGCTTCTTCATTTGTAGTGCATTAACACATCTGAGGAAAGACACCGCGACGGGTCCCAGAGATTTTATGTTATTAACTTTCTGATGTTTTAATGATTTTAGGAATAAATGGTCTTCAAAATGGTTAACGAGGTTGAATTCAAATTATATTCATGCATCATTTTTTGGGATCGTGCAAAAGTGCAAATCCCTCATTGAGAGTACACTACTTCGTATTCTTTCCGTTATAAAAAACAAATGTGTCCACACAAAGTGCTAATTTCGGTCTTTTTGTGTTCTAAAGAATGTAAGTATTCATCTATGGTGTCATTTTTTCAAATATCTCTAACTAGTAACTAGTTGTTTTTTTGAAAATCATAATTTTTAATAAACTGACAAGTCGTCTTAAGCTTTTGCAAATGGCTGTACTAAAGTTTGACTCTCGGGAAGGGAAGGACTTAAGCAAAGCATATGATCTCCCAAAAAAGAACTGAATTTAAATTTGATCAAAAATGTGTTGTTACTACGTAGCATTTGCCGAACGTTTCTGTACAGGAATATGGAATTATCATTAGGCCCAGTAAACTCCTTACTTTCTATTTTTCAAACGACAGAGCCGCACGCTCTAACGCTAAACGCTTTTGGCGCTGGGTGTCAGCGGCCTTTACACAAACGTACGGTTAACTAGAACGATACTGACTTCCGGTACGAGTGACACATCTCCTCGAAATGGAAAGCCATTTTTTTTTTCTTCACTCCAAACATATAGGTCTTTGTAAGCCTCTAGCTTTCGGATAAACATGGTGCGCGACATTCTAAAGTTGCCAGATACCGTTAATATCGGTCAGCGCGTTGATCAATATTAGAGGATTGTTGTAGGTGATATAATTTGCTCAGCGAGTGAGGATCCCGGTACTGATTTACAAACGAACCGCGGTTCACAGCTGATGGTCACTACAAATGCATGCAGTGAATGAGATACTTACAGATGATATGTTTTGCCACGTTGAGAAATAGCTCAGGAAGTGTGCACTTTTTTCACGTTCCAATTCCAGTTAACGTTCCGGTTCCTTCCTTAACGTTTCCGGTTCCTTCTATCTGTAAAGCATTAAGAGTTCGGCCACGTGTCGTCACCTGTCTTAGTTTTCTTGACGAAGTAGCAAAAGTAATACAAATGATTTTTGAAGTAAAGAAAATGTCTACACGAAAAACAATCGTAAGAAAATAAATACTAGAGAAACCGTAACGCTTAAGTTCTTTAAGATGAGCGCGCGTGAGCGCGAATCATACATCTCCAGTTTCATCGAAAGCTTTTTTTACAGATTTGAACAAAAGAGTTGTTCTTAATACAGTCTTTCCTATATTTAAAATGCGGTAAACTACATGATAAGTTCAAAATTTATATTTTCTGAAGCAAAACCAAAAACAAAACAAAAGTTAACGATGGAACTTGAGAGTCTTTTCCTAGAACAGTTTCAGAAAAACTGAGGAGCGTGACTGAAGAGTTTGCAATTATATATCTAAGATGTGAAAAGAATTTTGCCTGAACATTCAGTACCAAGTAGTTTAATAGTTTCGTACGCAGCAGAATGAGAAATGCCCTGGAGGGGAAGAAAAGAATGGAAAATGTAAAGCTAAATTATTCATGCCTTTGCGGTATTTCTGAGGAGTGGAATACCGGATAATCTTGCCCCCCCCCCTCCCGTCAAGAATGCCTTCAAGGCCCTTTTGCAGAAATCTGTTAGCTTTCAATTACTGATTTTTCTAAATTCCATGTTATTGTCTGATTTTTATGACTTTAAATAATTCAAATTATTTGGAACCTGCAAGTATTTTTCGTAAAACCAAAATCGTTGCACTTTATTTCGTGTAACACAAATGAGCGCGTTATAATTCAAATGATTGCCCTTGTTTTATATCAATATAAAGTATACTACAAATTTCTTATACCAAATTTAATCATGCAAATTTTATTATTTTTAGAGAACTAAGGCCAGCCTCTTTGAAATGCCTTATCATCATGCACATAAAGCACATTACGGCGGTGGGACAGTTTCTAATAACCTTTTCCGATTTATACGAAAATACAGAACATAAGTAAGCAAATAAATAAGTAACAATTAAGAATTGTGGCGAAGAAAGGTAAAACTGCTTAAATTATTTACTATTCAACATAAAAAAACTGCCTCAATGTTTTGCACATAGTGTTTCCCCCTCTTGAGTAAGTTTAAAGAAAAATGACATTGATTTTTGTTTCTTCGTCTCCGATAAGTACACTTTTTACTTCATTACATTCTGAAGGATTATTAGTAGTCACTTTATACTCATTGACATAAAAAATTTCATTCACTAAACTGATGTTTCTTTCACATATTTCCTTGTTAATATACCTATTGCTATGACTGTGAAAAGGGAGCCCTTCTGGTATTTGTTTTATTGTGAGTCCTCTGGAGTAGCTGTTTTCTCGTCATCTAGTCTCTGTCAACTCTAAAACCGCAAAAAGGATTTCTAAAGATTTTGCCTTTTTACTGTAAAATGTAAAAAAACTACCAAAAGTGGCTTCTCTTTTCAACACAACCTACGTCTGAAAAGTTCCAGGACTGAAAGAATAAAGAACATAAAAAAGCACCATACTGTAAATTATTGCTGGTTACCTTCAAAACCCCAACCTTCTGAATCAACACACAGTTTTCAACGCTTCTGAATATCCTGAAAACAGTTCTGGAAGGTACTTTCCGGGATGTCTGCAAGTTGTTTTGTCATGGCTGCTTGGATAGATGTAATGCCTGCAGGATACTATGAGTGAGTGCCTCTCCATTCAGCGCTTTGTCGCTTGGTTTGTGCATCATACTGTAAGCACCATGTTTCATCTCCTGCAATAATTCTGCAGAAAAATCAGGATCCTCAGCTGCAGTTCCCAGAAGATCGGAACAGATCGATGAACGAACCTCCTTTTGGTCATCATTCAGAATGCGGGTAACCAACATGGCACTGTTTCCGTTTTCCCAGATCCTCGCGTGGGATCTCATGACAGATAAACTTACTGATGCCCACCGACTCAGCCAAAAGTCGCACTGTAATTCGGTGTTCTTTCTTTAAATGATTCCGCACCTCTTCCATTTTTCCTACTATCAGCACACTGGAGGGACTCCAGATCTCGGGTCATCGTCAAAAGATTCTCTCCTACCGTGAAACCGTGCATACCATTCAAAAACTATGCTGTGGGATAAATGCTGTGTCTCCACACGCTTTTTTTTACATCCGATAAGTTTTAGTAGCTTATTTTTCAAGTTTCCAGAAAAACCGGATGTTTACTCTTACATGGCTAAAATGCAATGGAACGAGAACATGATCATATGTAGAGGATTTTAGGAAGGGAGTGTCTGACCCCAGTTCTTAAACAACCCTTAGAAATAGGAAGCAAGGAGATTTGGGCTAGAGTGCCCGATAGGAAAGTGACACGGAAGCGAAGTAGAAAAAGGGAGGAAAACGCCCTTATTTATTACCGGGGGCCAGTACTCGGGGTTCGACGGCTTAACGTGCCCATCCGACGCACGGAGGATATTTAGTGGATCGGGCGTTCGTACCTGACTGGGATCAAACCTGAGGTCTTTTCCGCGGCAGTCACGAACGTTGCCCACTAGGCCACCCGCGGCCCAAATGGAACGAGAACGCTTGCTATGGCCCCTTTAATGCCCGTCTACCGCCTGTCGGTATAAACCGGTTTCCAGCTGCTCGCTGATTGGTTAAGGACTGCTGTCTGCTGGCATACACGTGATATTTTTATCCTACCACTTTTACGTTAGTTATGTGGTCAGTCCTGGAACTTATTGGACTTAGGTTGTTTTTCATTCAAAGCTGCCTTCAAATAAAACCCCTGGTTGTTTTCTAATTAGTATTGTATAAAGTTTTTGCAAGAAAAACTGTAAAATCTTTTACTGAAACTAGAGGCCCTCTTACCCGTAGGACCTTTCCCCTTCGCAATGCGGATATTGGGGGCTATCAGTTCGCCACTGTTTACGGGATACAGTGAAGTATCCAGCAGATACAGATGTTGCACATGCGAATGGTGACTTTAAAAGTGAACAGATGAGCCAAGGAGAAGATTTTGCCAATTCGACGTCAACACCCCTATTAGGTTTGTGTAACTATCAAATATGGCCTTCCGCAAAAAACTTCCTTAAATACGGTTTCTTCTGCCACTGTGTGTGTACGGTGACCAAAAATTAGTCATCTGCTCATTATGTATCCACCACAGGCTTTCGGTATGAATTCCATACTTGTTTGTTGTAAGCCTATGCAACTAACTTTTGCAACTAGGAACAAAAACGAACAAAGGTAGTAAAGCTCATGAGCGATGAGGTGACAATGTACTGCGACTTTCATCAGTGCGGTGTTCTAATGTAAAAGTGCCGTTTTATTTTATGTTTTTCACACCTGTCGAAAGACGATAACACGACTTTATTGTCTGATGACAGCTGTATGTGCTATGGAGCACATTTCCATACAGTTCTTTGAGATATTTTGAGATTTAAGGTGTGTGTCTGCAAAATATAAATGCTATACTTGCAGCATTTCTTAGGTGGTTCCTGCAATACCTTTTACGATACCCCATCTGGTGCAAAAGTTCAGTCATACAGGTTGCATGATGACGCGGTTGCACTCCGATAGACCATGTCAGTCCTCGAATATGTCGCTTTGTGGTTTCACACTTGCCCGTCCTCCATGCAGTGCAAGAGATCACAATTCGTCTTACAGTCTAACGGCTGGAAGTGTATAGCAGAATCAGCCCGACAATGTATCCATTTAAACATTTTTGTGTCCCCACAGCCGTATATCCTGGTGATTATCAGCGTTGTTGTCACAGACTCAATAAATTTGGAGATGGTAAACTTCGTTTTCTAGCAAATGTGTTGCTGACGAATGAAACAGCTTTCACAGATTATAGTTTTCACAGCAGGTTCAGTCGTTATCTCTGTAGCACAGACAATTTATAACGAATAGAGGAAATCATCATCAAGTACATGTTGCTCTGTAGATTTCTGGGGTGTCTTTTCTCGCCAACACATTCAGCCGATTCATTTGTTAGTTATTTTGAGTGGTCAACAAAGTCTCCCAAAGTAATTTCACTGGACTTTTTCGTCGCTGTGTTGTTAGTTATCCGTTGTAAGCTACTACGTCTCATCCAGGCATTATTGTAATCAATAGTATACACGTGGAACACCCGGAACGAGATAAATATGTGTCTTGCTTGTAATCTCATGAACTAGAGCCCCTGTGTCCCCAACATCAAGTTGCGCATGTTGTTTTGCCTAAGTTGTCTGCGCGGTGAATTCTATTAAACAACTAATTCTGCGCACTACTCTCTTATCATTTTTTTTTCAACTTACATCCTCCTACATTTCGCAGTTTGTTCAGCAATTATGCGGTAATAGCGTAAAAGTCTTTTCTACTTCTACGTTGTTTTAACACATCAACATACTAAGGAATAGTTCCTAAATGAAAGAAACCTTAACGGCCAGACGAAACATGTAAATAACAGAAGCCAACTTACGGGAAAGATGCTTTATTCAGGATGTAGCACACACACATCGTAACATAGCATATCGTAGTGAACGCTACACACACCACACATTATCCCAACACTCCTATCAATAAGCAGTTTACAACCCAACGCTCTCTCTTATAACGCTCTGAAGCAATAGATCAGTCGTCGTTTTTTCTCTTGTTCTTATCAAAACTCAGGCATACGTCACGTGCATTCAACCTCAATTGTGTTGCCAAACGTATTCGTTTGAGAGAACGATATCACGTTAAGAGTGAAGAATAACAGAATAAACTCAAGATTTACATAGGGAAAGAAACTAAAAAGGAAATATAATTTAGAATATACGTCACACGGTGTTACAAGGTCTTAGTAAAAATCACCTTTCTGCAATATTTATCTTTCCCTAAAAGGGATAAATATCTTTGTTGACCCTCAATTTTTGTGATCGAATTTTGCGAAACGAATGATCGACAAATGTGCAACATTTTTTGCGCTATCTATGAGATATTTGGAATTTAGTACTCTAATTTCCCGAATTTGTAATCGGCGTGTGGGATACCTATGATAATGGAATCTACCCTTTGGCATTTGCATCGCGTTCATTTGATTACACAGCGTTACCAGAATTCCTTCGCCTGACTGGCATAGGAATGAGCTACTTTTCTGTACACGTGTATAATCTTGATAATAACTTTCATGTCAGTCATGTGTTTGTGACTCGATTCGAAAATAAAATTCACAATATAAATTCAAGAGCTGACCGGCTTTGTTTAGAAACATTAGCAGTATGCAATTAATGCTACTGAAAATTTTTGTGGGTATCTAAAAGCTATCCTGACCCAGAGCATGGCCATCGTGCTTATTTCACTCATATACGGTGATTGTATGGGGTGATCCAGCATTTCTCAGGGGAATTTACGGGATGATCGAGCATTTCTCATTGTGATTGTATCGGGACGATCGAGCATTTCTCGGGGTGATTGTATGGGGTGATCGAGCATTTCTCGGGGTGATTGTATGGGGTGATCGAGCATTTCTCAGGGTGATTGTATGGGGTGATCGAGCATTTCTCATGGTGATTGTATGGGGTGATCGAGCATTTCTCAGGTTGATTGTATGGGGTGATCGAGCATTTCTCAAGGTGATTTTGTGGGGTGATGGAGCATTTCATAGGGTGATTGTATGGGGGGATCGAGCATTTCTCGGGGTGATTGTATGGGGTGATCGAGCATTTCTCAGGTTGATTGTATGGGGTGATCGAGCATTTCTCAAGGTGATTGTGTGGGGTGATCGAGCATTTCTCAAGGGGATTGTGTGGGGGTGATGGAGCATTTCATAGGGTGATTGTGTGATGTGATTGAGCATTTCTCAGGGTGATTGTGTGGGGTGATCGAGCATTTCTCAGAGTGATTGTACGGGGTGATCGAGCATTTCTTAGGGTGATTGTATGGGGTGATCGAGCATTACTCGGGGTGATTGTATGAGGTGAACGTAGGGTAATTGTGTTTTTGGGTGGGTATGTAACCTGTTCACCGAATCATATAGTATTATATTAAACTGGTGTCCAAAATTAATGTCACAAACGCAAAATCATGAATAATGCAAAATCCACACGACAGAGCTTAATGACAGTTGGTATAGACATACACTGGTGTGCAGAACTTAAAGACGAGCCAGGTTTTGACATGTAGCGTTGCGCAGGAGAGACCTCGATTTGTGTAATTCGAACTGTAAGCACTCCATTGCTTACCGAGATGATGACTGATGACAGAAACGACACTGACACAATTGCAGATAGTAAAGGACATATTCAGAATTGGCTACATAGGCACTGGGTGTCATGATACAGTTGCATCACTGCCAAAGACGGTACGAAGAAAAAAGAGGTCCTCAGTGGGGAATATGATCCCCCCGAATATCGATGCATGATTTGCACCGTCTGTCCATACTTCGCACTAGGTTATTGATGAGTTCCTGCAGTAACATCGCCTATTCTTCAGTCGGCGCAGCATTCAGCTGCTCTACAGTTTTCAGTGAGTGTTGATGTGCCGCAATGCGTTTCCCAAGAGCGTCCCACATGTGTTCTATGGGATTTAGTCCAGAGGAACGTGCTGGGCAATCCATCCACTGAATGTCTTCTTTTCTAACATCTCATCAGCAGCCATTATACGATGAGGTGTGGCGTTATCGTCTATTGACACGAACTGTGTGCCAATAACACCTCGGAACAGAGAAGCATGGGAAAGGATTGCCTCATTACAGTAGCGCACACCTGTTACAGTTCCTCCTTCGAGTATCTGGAGCTCTGTACGTCCATTGATCATAATGTCTTCCCATGTGAGAACACCGGGCCCACCATATCTATCCCTTCCATAGACATTTTCGGGATGATACCGAGTACCTAACTTACGCCAGAGTAGCTGACGTCCGGAATCGCTAGAGACTAAATCTACTCTCATCAGTAAAAGAGTACCGTACCCCACTGATTGGCTGTCCATCCCCTATGCTCTCTGTACCATTGTAAACGGTATCTCCGGTGAGCTGTTTTCAATGGAACACAGCGTACTGGTCGTTGGGCAAACAATCCACCTTTGCGCAGTCTCCTAGCCACTGTAAACCACGATAGCGTGCGTCCTGTGCTCATGTTCAGTTGTTTTGCTGTCTGGTGTCGATCCGTCTTGACCTGTATGAGTCCTCACTGGGTTGAATTTTTGTTGAACGATCACCACCGGTCTTTCGCACAGCTGTGCTGTAATCCTGAAGGCCGATAACGTATGCGATACGATGCTATAAGTCATATCGACTCTTGGGCCACACTCATCACAGTTCGGACCTCATTGAGCCTCTCAATTATTCGATCACGAGGAAAATCGTCAAGATGTCCTAAGCGTGCTATTTTGTCGTCTCTAGCATACACTAAACACAATCGAAAGTTTGTAACATTTATACACACCGACCGGTGACTTTCCTTCAACTGATGCTATTGGATTGGGTGAGAGTAGTTTGTTTTCACGTCACGCAAACCACACGCCATTCTCCATTATTACGCACATGCTGTTGCTTTTGTTCCCAGACACTGTCTTGAGTTAATTTATGTTTGAGTGCTGCTGCTATTTACGGCGTTATTTTACTTTTTCCACTTCGCCCTTAAGTTTTGAACACCAGTGCATATCGATAACGCAGCAATGAGCAACAGAAAAGCAATGTCGTTGGCGCATGAGGAGCAGGCATGCTCATGACAACATAGCAATCCAAAAGTGATGCAGCAAGTGGCACGGATTTCAAGGAGCTAAGGGAAAATGTGATTACCCAGATCAGTGATACAGCTCGCATAATGAGCCTTCATACTGTTTCCAAGGCTGTGAATGAGAGTTTGGGGTAATAAACATCACTCCTCCACCAAGGCACGTCGGAGTCTCGTGAGCGGGGTTCTGGAAGAGGGGACCTGCCGGCTTGCAATTCCTCTTTGCAGAGCATCCCAGACAAGCTCTATCACGTTCAGGTGCGATGATCTAGCGAGCCTCTCCATCCTGTGAATATCATCACTCTTTAGCTATTCGTCCACTACCCGAGCCTTATTGAGATGGGTGTTATCGTCTAAGAAAACGAGCTGGGGGGGGGAGGAACGGCTCCCCTGAGAAGCCGTACATAGAGCTCTAGGATGTCATCCCTGTAGAGTGTAGCAGTCAAAGTGCCTCCTGGAAATACGTGCAACGCCGTACATACCTCCAGCATGAATGAGAGCCCAAACCAGCAAACTAGGAGTCTTCTACGACGTTAACAATCAATTTCTCTAATGTTGGAGAGAAGATTTCTATTTCACGCCTCTGTCCAAATGTACGGACGTTGAGGATCCTTGTTTAGGCTGTATCACGACTAATCACGGAACAGAACACAAGCCCATTAATCAGAGGTCCAGGGAGAGATTTTGTCAGGGCCAATTCAGACGGAACCTATGAGGCTACGGGGATACAGACCATTCGCCTTCTTGCATGCAGACCTCGATTGTGGATTATATATAATTTATGACTACAAATTTCTGGTGTTGAGATAAAATAAAAATATCAACGTTTACCCCAATCAAAGGTTTATTATACATCTACTATAGTTTCTCAGAGCTTATGGCTCGGCTTCATCAGGAAGAATGGAGCGTAAACATTCAAATCATTGTGATATAATCAGAGTTCTGACGACCACGGTTTTTGGTGAGTTGTTTCCATGCGCTTGAAATTACGTCGAAGACATAAACTCCTGGCGATTTTATCAAATACCTTGTGAATGTGGACTTTCATATGTAAGACAGACCCGTAAGGGCTTTAAATTTCTGTGTGAAGGAACACAAAACCTACGTACGGAACTGTGAACTGAAGAAGTCGTCTATAGCCCAGCATTGTCACGAAAACAACCATACATTTCTGTTTAGAAACGCTACGCTCATTGATAAACCTAATTCAACTATCAAGCTTAATGTATTAGAAGCTTTTTCATATATACCGGAACTCTTCACGGCTTGTCAACGACATGACGTCCACTCCATTTCTTTCAAGCGCGTGGAAACAACTCACCAAAAACCGTGACCGTCAGAACTCTGATGATGTCCCAATGATTTCAATGTTTACGCTCCATTCGTCCTAATGAAGCCGAGCCAGAAGCTCTGCGAAACTATAGTCGATGTATGATAAACCTTTTATTGTGGTTAAAGTTGATATTTTTATTCTCTCTCGTGGAGTCTTCTCTAAACTGTTTGCATCCATATCGCAGTTCCCGTAGAAGAAGCGAGCTCGTGCGAGAGCTGCCTGGCAGTCAGTTCAGTATGGCGGCGAGCTGTTAGGGACAAATACCGGTCGTTTTGACCTGATTTGACTCTTGGGCGTCCTTGTCCAATCTTATGGTCATTGTTCTGGTTTCCTGGAACTGTCTCTAGAGATTGGAGACCACTTACCTCTACACATTCAACCATCTTGCCATCTCAGCTTTCGATTGTCCTTCTTACAATCTACCGATCGCTGTCTACCGTAAAGAGTCTTCTAAGCGATGGTTTGGAGCCATAGGCGCCGACTTGCAAATTTATTGGGGGTTCCCGAAATTTTGAATCCAATGACCCATGCATTTTTCAAAGGATCTAAATCTAATTTAAATTTCATTCAGTCAGATTATCTGGACCACTGAGACGCCTGAAATACTAAATGAATCAAATTATAGTAAATTAGAGAAAAATATTTTTTTCTCTAGATAATTATTTATTTTATTTGTTTTGCTTTTGTAAGCGCAACATTATTATACACCGATGAGACATTACATTATGACCACCTACTATTGTAAATAAGTTGTATGACCCCATTTAGCCCACAAAACAGCTGACACTCAGCGAGACATCAATTCGATGAGGTGGCGATAGGTATCCTGGGGTATCTGGTACCATAATGTCAGCAGGAGATCCTCCCTTACATTTCGGGGTGGTAGTGATTTAGCGCGAGCACGCTTTTCCAAGTAAAACCACAAATGTTCGATTGGATTCATGTCAGGTAAATTTGAAGACCAGAGCATTAAGAGAAAGTCGCCAGCATGTTCCTTGAACCACTCCTTGATGATTCTGGCAGTGTGGCATGACGCATGTTGGTAATGGCCATCCCTAGCAGGGACCACAGTTGCAATGAATGGGTGAACTTGGTCCGAAACGATGTTCAGATACCTAACAGCTGTCATGGACTGTGCTATTGGGATAATGTGGCCTAAAGTGTCCCAAGAAAACATCGCTCACAGCATAACACCGCCGCCGCCGGCCCGTTTCCGCCCAACAGTTCATCCATGTGCCATAGCCTCCGTTGGTAATCGGCGTATCGGCGCTCGGCCGTCTACGTGATGCATCAGGATTCTTGATTCGTCAGACCAGGCCATTTTCTTCCAATCATCAACGGTCCAATCTCGATGATCTTGGGCACATTTCATGCGTTGTTGGCGATGACGTGCAGTTAGCATGGGGACCCGGCTGTGGCTTCGGCTAAGCAGAAGGCTGTGATGAACTGTGCTGTGACACCACTGTTTTAGCTGCGGGTGATTTGTCGCACTATGGCCTTGTCGTTGCTGTGAAAAATGCGCGACAGTCTCCGCTCCCCTCTGGTATAAACAAGCTGTGGACGTCGGTTCATCATTTAGCCATCTGTGCACCACTTTTGATACGTACTCAGTACAGTGGCACGCGAACAACCCACATGCCGCTCTGTTTCGGAGATCATAATTTCGAAGCACCTTGCCATCACAATTTGTCTTTTATTAAACTCCGATAAATCGGCAGCTTTTCCCATTCTGACTCCGAACACTCTACTGACCGAAAGCCGGTCCTTGGGTTGTATGTATACTGGTCTGTGAACTTCACCTGCGCCACCGCTCGGTCTCCAGGCGCGCTCATTTATCTATGTTTGGGGGTGGTCATAGTGTAATGGTTCATCGGTGTATGCGTACGTGTATTTTTCCCACGAAATACGCGCAAAAATATTAGGGGCTCGAGAAACCCACAACAAAATCATTGGGGGTTCAAAAAGTGTCTCGAACATACGAAGTCAGTGCCTATGTTAGGCGCCATTCTTGCACTAAAAATCTAATTTATGCTTCAATTGTAGCAAACCGCTCAGAACAACGTTTGTCAAGGTCGCCTGCCTGCCAGTTCTATTGCGTACGGTCGTCACTTGCGTGTTTCCGTAGGAAGAAAGATAATGCATTTGGTTACCTCGATTTAGCTGTTCCTCTTGCACAAGTCTCTAAAGCATCATTACTACCGGTCGTTTGGTTTTGGACATATTCTCCAATTTGTATTTGTCACCTTAATTTTGGACACCACTTTACTCATTTTGTTCTCGATTGATAAATGCTTTAAAAGCATGCATGGAGATGCTATCTTAGGTGTCTCAGAGCCATTTCTGTGTCATGTCATTATTCATTCTAAAACATCTGTTGATACCGTAAAACTATGATGGCTTAAAATTCACTTTTTACTAAAAATAATAAATGTTCTGTTTATCCTGTCAAATTGTATATTATGCCTAGATGAACCGGCACTACGGTAAAAGGTTTGAAAGTGTAACAGTGGTTTGGGTTTACAAAAGCTTTGGTAGGCGACCTGGGAGGAAAATACCCCGGAGTATGACAGTTTCAAAGGTTATTCCTACTTTAGCGACTGTTTTTTGTATGAATAAATTGGTTAATGAATTAATTAAAACCATTTTTCAGTGGATGTTTGAGCTGATGGCTCTGGCGACAGTAATGGGCTTCCTGCTGATTATTCAGTGATAATTTCAAAAATTGTAAAGACATTCAACATAATGTTACGGCATGACTTGGAAGTACTAGTTGATATGATAAATGATGAACAATGATAAATACCTGTGTATCGAATTCCTAAGGGCACTGACTTCGTGGTTCAGGAAGAACTGGTAGAACTGACATTTTATTTTAATTGATTAGGAATAGTTAGTCATCAAGCTGAAACGCTTGATAAAGAAATACAATCAAACCCATATACAACGAAGTTGAGGGAGCACCAAAAAAATTCGATATCTGCGAACTTCGTTATAACAGATTAGATAAAAAACGGATATTTTTGGCATACTATAAAATGAAACTGAGATTGTCGGGTTTTTTGCCGTAAGGGCAAATTGGTTGGAATATGTGAACATACAGAAAGTTAGAGTGCTACATGCGCTACTGTGACGTGCCTGCCCCGCAGAACGCACACGACATATAGGCAGATAGCAGCGAGAACGAACGTCTGCGTAGCTCAGTTAGTAGAGCGACTTGTTCAGGAATAAGTAGACTCGGGCTCGATTCCCGGCTTGGACCCAAAATGACGGAGAAATTTACTTCGTTATAATGGCGCCCGAACTTTCCGGATGACCCGGTCTTTAAAGATCTCGCAATGGTGTGATGTTCTTTTCACACTGCGAGATAAGATAAATAAGAAAATCCCTTCTTCAGCGCTTCGAAAAATAAAAGTGTGTGACGTTGCATTCCACGCACCAGATTGACTGGGAGTTCTCAAGTGCATGTTCTACAGCGGGTGGCTGCCTGCAACGATTAATGGTCACGGCTGACCCGTGGGCCATGCCCCCGGCCCTCTTTCGGAGGGGAGGAGAGATGTAACGTGACTGCCCCGCATGACGCACACGACATATAGGCAGATAGCAGCGAGAACGAACGTCTGCGTAGCTCAGTTGGTAGAGCGACTTGTTTCGGAATAAGTGGACTCGGGTTCGATTCCCGGCGTGGACCAAAAATGACGGAGAAATTTACTTCGTTATGCTACATACTCGTTACACAGAGTCGCCTTGTCGGTTCAAGCAAGAGTCCTAGCGTGGCACGAGATTGTGGATACCCTGAGCGAAGAAAGTCCGTGGTTTGCTGTGGAACCAGTCTTCAACAGCGTACCGGACCTCAGCGTCGTTATCAAACCGGCGGCCCTCGAGAGCTGTTTCAGTGACCCGAAGATGTGGTAGTCGAAGGGCGATAAATCAGCGCTATAGGGGGTATGGAGGAAGACTTCTTGGCACACTGTCGCCACGTGTGGGCGTGCGTTGTCGTGCAGCAGAACAACCCCATTTGACAACATACCGGGTCGCTTAAGCTTGATGGCCGTTTTGAGGTCGCGTTACCTATTGCAGTGTGTGGTTGCCTTGACCGTACTGCCTGCGTCTAGCCAATCCAACAGCAATCGGCCATTCTCATCGAAGAAAACCGTGAGCATCACTTTTCCAGCTCTTAAGGAGGACTGAGCTTTTTTGAACGTGGAGAGTTGGGATGCCGCTATTCCATACTCATCCGTTTTGTGGCCGGATCGAAGTGGTGACACCAAGTTTCATCTGTGGCCACAATCTTGGAAAGAAACTGTTCCCCTCTGTGTGGTAACGATGCAGTTGCTCCAGGCAAGCACCCATCCGCCGAGTCTTTTTTCTTCCTAGAGATTCTTGGGGACTCATCTTCCTGTATCCCAATAGGTTGTGGCGAATGGTGATAATAGTTCCCTTACTCACGGACAATGTTGCCGCAAGTTCGCGGGTGGTGATTTGGCGATTCTCCTTCAAAAGGTTGTCCACGGCAGCAATTGATTCCATGGTAATGGCCACATGTGCTTTCCCAGGTCTCGGCATGTCCTCCGTGCTCAAACGTCCTTTACGAAATTCACTACACCTGCGGAGCACTGTACACCGTGACTGACGGTCATTCCCATACACATCCTTTATACGACGATAAAGTTTGGCTCCACTAACACCTTCTGCCGTCAAAAATTGCCTAACTGTCCATTGGGCTTGTTTGGACGAATCCATGTCACGACCCTGCGTAGTCAACTTGCCTCCGTACGTGCAAACCGCACGCTGATACGTGCCGCCGGCAACAGCGTGCTTCCTGACATGACACGCCATCTACCAGCACAAATGCACGGCTCTGTGTAATTATACAACGGCGCTATTACACGAGTCTCACTTTCATTTGGGCGACCCTTGTACATTATGTCAGGTTGAAATAAGTCGATCATAAACTATTTATCACTTAATCGAAGGTAAATAATACTTGTTAACTGAAAACTATTGCCAGCGCAATAAGCTATAAATGTTTTTCAACTTCTTCTGACGAGACGTTTAAGATTTTTCTAGATACAATATAAACTCTAAGATTTTCTAGGTACAGATTCAGTGATTGAAAGGTGACGAGAGGAGGGGGAAAGGAAGCACTGCATTTGCCCAGGATATGTATGTTTAGTAAACGACTTGGTGGGTGGAGCAGGAGGTAGTACGGTAGTAAAACAGCAACTGAAACATTCTTATTTTCATGCGAACTGACCAACCTGAAAGGGAAACCACTGGGGTATTGTCAACAGCAGGTGATTCCTTGTTTTCCAACATAATGAGTGAATGCTATTCATTTTGTTTGCTGATAACCGTGCTGAATTTCAATACATGTGGTTACACCAAAAATCATTGTTCGTAGTATGAGGTTAAAATAACAAGGGAGAGTACTACGAAGTTCAAGGACCTATAAAAATTTCGGTTTATGTGAAACTTCGTATTACGTGAGTTCGTTATATGTAGTATATACTGTATATAAAAAGTATATAGAAAATGTATGTAAGAGTTTATGTAAATATACTGTATATAAAAAGTTGCCAACGCGGAATGTCTTCAGTATAATCTTAAAGAAAGAGAATATATACTTTATTTCACCCATATTTTAAACTTTGTTTTCGTAACATGGGTGAAACAAGGTGTTTGTAACTAATTTCGGAGTGCTGAATTCAAATATGACTGTAAAAACTCTCTATCAAGTACAGTTTTTCGTGTATGACAATTTGCTCTATTTCCAGATACATATACTGTATATACAATGCTAGATGTACACTTTACAGCTTCACATTGTAATGTATTGCAGCATTTGTGTGTCTTGTTAGTTATAGAATTAGTGTTACAAAGTATAAATACCATGAAAGAAGGACGATGAAAAACGCCTAGCATACCTAGGCGTTTTCTGGGAGACGCGGGTTCGAGTCCCGCTCCAGGACGATGAAAATTTTCAAGTTTTCGCATATTATCTGACTTACCATCCTTGTCACATTTACGCCAAAAATCGGATTGTCATCTTCAAAATTTGTATAAATACCATATTCATACATCACTGCATATGAGACAGCAAAAGAAAAAAGAAATAGAGTAAATAATATTAACACAAATGTAAATGTATACACACATAATCGTGTCCCCGTACAAGTAGTACATTTTTTTCTGTTATGTATCGTGTTGTCTTCCTGCCTAAACCAGCAGTAATCACTCATCATTGAGGAATCCCATTTGCCTTGATACCTCTTCTCCATCGTTCGGATATCTTGCTGGAACCTTACTCCTTGTTCACTGCTTCTAGGCTGTCAGGAAAGAGGTTCAGATGCGAATGGAGGAAATGTATTTTTAAGGACATTCAGCACCAAATGTCTTTATAGTTCTTGAAAAGGTTGTGAATCAGCTGTTTGTAGTTGCCCTCTTTGTGGTTACCCAGAAATCCCTTGACCATAGATATGAAAGACTGCCATGTGGTGAGCTCCGTGATGTTTAGCTTTTCGGCAAAAATAGAATCATTCAGTAGTTTCCTTATCTGAGGACCAACGAAGATGCTTTCTTTGAGTTTTGCATAACTTAATTGTGGAAATGTTTGCTTTAAGTGCAAGAAACCTGGGCCAGATTTGTCCATAACCTTTTCAAAGTTTTTCATCAGCCCCAGTTTGATATGAAGTGGTGGAAGCGTCATATCAGAGGGATTAACTAGGGGCCTGTGACGAACTTTACTTACTGCAGGAATGAAAACATCTCGTTTAGGCCAGTCTATCCGTTCGTAGTATTCTGCTGTGGCCCTACTGTCCCACATACAAAGAAAACAACAAAATTTGGTGAAGCCACTCTGAAGCCCGAGCAAGAGTGATATCACTTTCAGATTACCGTATATGGACCACCTAAACTGGTCATATTGTATTGCAGTGAAAATACTGTCCATGGTTCCATACGTCTCTTTCATTCCTACAGCATGTGTTACTGGAATGGAAGACTTCTGGCTTCCGTTGGACAAAACGGACAGCTCTTAAACTAACCTTGAATGAGTCGATAAATTGACGCCATTCCGTGGGATCGTGAAATACTCCTAACTCTGTCATTAGCCCCGGAATATCTGAACAAAAACACATACCATCCTGCACTTCATAGAAAGAAGTTAGACCCAAATTTCTATTTCTGAACACAGACACACGTTTACTCTTCGCTAGCAAGTTCCACACTTGCAGTCTGGAACCTAAAGGTTCAGCTTGTTGTTTGGTAAGATGTAGGTCTCGAACGAGATCATTCAGTTCATTTTGGTCAATCATGTGGGGCTCGTCTAAGTGTTTAGGAGTGTATGTAGGATCCGGATCTTCATGTGCACCCATATCTTCATCGGATGAATATGAATCTATCCCTTCACAGTTCAATGGAGGTTTGGGTATAGGAAGATCTTCCCCATGGGGAACAGGTCTTAAAGCTGATAGCAAATTTAGATACTGTATTTTACTTTTATTCTTCTTTGAAAAGTCACTCACTTTGGTTAAACAAAAACAACAATCTTTCACGTGATCAGTTGGCTCACGCCAAATCATCGGAACTGCGAAAGGCATGGATTTCAGCTTACCTTTCAACTATTCACTCAGGCCAACAAAGCAGGAAATGCAGCAGACATGTAGAGCCAACGATTTATTTTGATCTCTAACATGACATTCAAAGTACAAATAGTAGGCTTTCCTCATAGTCTTTGTGTCAATGTACGACTTTCCCCGTTTTTTCGCTTTCCAATCATAGGTTGAAGAAGCGTATAACCGATATAGTCACGTTCCTTTCGAGCTCTGTGTTTGTGCCCAGTTTTTGAAAGTATATAGTGAGTGTTTGTTCCTATTTTTGTGTTCCCCTTCAAGAAGAAGATCTGTACATTATTTTAGCTCAGCTCCCAAGTCGGTGAGTTGCATATTTTGTTTGCATTCAGCGTTTTATTATTTTCGATCAATCTGATCGATCCTTAAGTTAATCCTCGCCATTTACAATGGCTGGCACTGATAAGGGTGATGTCCACGCCCACATCAGTGATGCACATTCAACCTCTTCCTCCTCCTCTCACTCTCAGGAGACCAATCAGCATTCATGCACGTCAGAGACGTCATACGCATACAAGATGTGACGCGAAACTCCTCTGCAAAGGCTCAAGCTGATATCCCTGCCCAAGAGAGTGACGTCACCTTGACGCACGGCCCTGGTTCATTTGCCGAAGCTATGGATGTGACCGATTGCACGGTTGCGTTGCCTTCAACTGGCTCAACTCAGTTTACCAAGCCGCTACCAGCAATGAGCACTGTATCGCATCCTTCCGCTGCCAACTCTCTACGTCTCTCACTTACTACACAGTGACCTCCTGAGCGAGAGTTCCTTCCAAGTTTATTGCTCCCGTTTTTCCTGACTCTTACGTCAGTGTTGAGGGTAGTTCTGCCACCATCGATACCCCAGAGGATTCCCCAGCCGGGAAACAATTTTTCTCCACAATGGATTTCGGTGTCTGTTTTGATGCATTACCAGACACGAAACTCAAGGAATATAGTATTGCCCTAAAGAAGATGCTTCCTACAGGAGCTTATATCACTCATATGGCTCGAAAGCCACGGGCCGTATTAGTGTATTTTGCCCGTAAAGAACATGCAGACCTTGTGATGACTGCTGGCTTATCCATCAAAGATGTGCATCTTCTGGCTGAACCTGTGGCACAGCGACCTATCCAGGTCACTTTCCACCCAGCCCCACTTGAAGTCTCAGATGTCGCTCTATGCACTTTACTCAGCAAATTTGGCCGAGTGGTTGGACCAATAACGACCCTTTCGGCGGCGCCCAGAGATCCCGATGACAAATCCATTGCAGGGTTTCGTCGAAGTGCCCGTGTCATATTTCCGTCGGACGATCATCTGCTTGCGTGCCCGAAGATCCTAACCGTACGGTGTGGCCAGCAACGTCGGAGAATCGACGTCATTACCTCCTTGCACTGCACGCTTTGCCATGGCGAAAACCATCTTCGCGTGCACTGCCCACATCAAGTTCCACCGACTCCGACTGGCACTCCTACAGGTACTGTTCCTACCTCGAAGCGTACTACACCATCTACTTCAGCACAGCAGGCCTCGAAGCCAAGATATGATGAAAAAAGTCCGCTTACAGACGTTGGTCAACGCAACGCTCCCACAGCCGCTTCCTCTTTTTCACTAGAGGACTTTCCTACAATTGCCTCCTCACTCCCGCAACGTCGTCGCTCCACCACTGAGTCCCTTTCAGAGGGTTTACAACCAGCTATTACCAATGGAACCTCCGAAACAGCTGATGTGGAGTCCGTTGGTCCAGAGACGCAGTGTGAGGATGAGACGACGGAGCCCCTCCACTGAAGCGCCGCGGCTCTGGCCGCAGCAGGCGAGTAGCGAAGAAGCAAAACTCTACTTCACCTTGTTCAACCTCCCTCTCCAGCAGTTCTCCTCGACACACCTCGCCAGCCGAAGTCTCCTTTCCCACGGTCGAAGAGTTCGCTGCATTTCTCCAGACTGCCAATATACCTCCCGTACCACTCTCATACATTGATCTCCATACATACTTAACTAATCCGACAAGCTACGCAATAGCGCGTGCCTTAGCAGTCAAGAATCCATCGCTTCGCCAACTTGTGCCGGAGCAGATCTTCAATGTGTCGCATTTCTGCCGCCAGAATGTTCCCACCCATCCGTGGGCACAAATTTTCTATAATCGTCTCAAGTCTTTTCCTCCAGCTCTGAAAGATCTTCAGCTAGAGGCAAGGAACCCCACAATTCAAGATTGTGTCACTTAATTGTAGGGGATTCTGCTTCCCCCCTCAGCAACTCTCTAGCATATGAAGACCTCAACCCGTTGGGGGCTGATATTCTCCTCCTTCAAGAGACAAATTGCAAACCATCTACCGTCTATTCTCGATGGCGCCAGTGGAACTTTGTGTTTCATCACGCCTATGGACTAACATCTCATAGCGGTCTTGCCATCGGCATTAGTCATACTCTCAATTCTATTATCACATCCCTCTCTGTGCTAAATATTTGTCGAGATCTCTTACAGCATGCATCCTTTACCATCGCGTCTTCCAGATATCATTTATTCAATATCTATATTCCAAGCACTACAACACATTTATCAGTTCTCTTCACGCGTTTTCGCAGAGCACTCGACCGTATCCCACCGTCAGACCATGTTCTCGTTGGTGGGAATTTTAACTGTACCCTGGATCCTCTTCTGGATAGGTCTTCTACAAATAGAGAGCGCCGCCATGCCCTGGCGAACCTGCTCCAGACAGTTCTCACGAACAACGCTCTTCATGATGTACATCGGCATATTCATCCATGGTCGACTAATTACACTTGGCGCTCCTCTCATGCGCAAAATCCTTTCTTAGCCCGCCTTGACAGGTTTTATGCCTCCAGTACTCTACTTCCTGCCGTGACAGAATCGAGTGTGCATCCCACGGCCTCATCTGACCACTGCGCCATTGCCATCATAGTCCATACTGCACCATTCAAACCCAGGATAATTCGCCCGTGGACATTTGATGATGCACTTCTCTCCGACCCGGCATTCTGCTCTTCGGTCCGGTCATTCCTGATTGACAGACGACCGCAGCTTCAATCTGCACTCTGCGGATTAAATTCTTGGTTGCAGATCAAGCAACAGCTCGTTCTGCATGTCCGAAACTACTCTTTCCAACTAAAGACACTCCAGAACATGCGCCTAGACTATGTTCGTTCAATGCTATCCATGCTCAGTCTCAGTGATCCTCTCTTATCCTCCTTTCAAGAAGAGCTTCGATTTCTTCTCACTCCTCTGGCGCAACAAGCTCTCCGCCGACTTCGTTTGCAACACCTGACGCCGGATGCTCACAACTATGAGTTCCTGACGTCGGTGGAAAACACCCGACGAGCTTCGTCCATACTTTATCATCTACGCCTTTCTTCTGGAGAGGTATCAGATGAGCCGATTGCGCTTTGTTCCCATGTCCGTCAGTACTTCTCCATGAAGTTCAGTGAACCTCCTCAACCATCCTCTGCAGCAATGGATTCTCTCCTTTCTAATCTACCTCAGGTCCCCCCCCCATCTCGCTTCTTCTCTACTCCTTTCCCCCACGCCCTCTGAACTAAACACTACATTCTTTTATTTGAATTCTAGTGCCGCTCCGTGTCCGGACGGCCTAACCTTTAGCTTTTATAAAACTTTTCTGCCTCTTCTTCTTCCGTTTCTCCTATCCGCTTTCTCTGCTGCCTTTACTTACTCTCCTCTCCCGAGGGGATTCACAAATGCATACGTTGTCCTTTTCCCCAAAAAGGTGATCTCCTTCACTTGGTGAACTGGCGCCCAATTTCCCTACTGAATCTCGACTACAAACTTTATACCAACCTTCTTTCACAACGACTAAATCCCATCCTCACTTACATCCTCTCCCCTAACCAGACTTACACAGTTCCCGGCCGTTCCCTATCTCACAACATCCATCTCCTGACTGATCTAATTCACCTTTCGCGCTCCCCGCTCTGAACCCCTCGCCCTCCTCTTTTTAGACCAACAGTCTGCCTTTGATAATATCTCCCACACTTATCTCTCCGCCACACTTCTCCGATTTGGATTTCCATCTCCGTTTATTTCTCTCCTCACCTCCCTCTACCAGGACGCCAGTTTCCAGGTCAAGTTGCCCACCTTTCTTACAGCACCAATCCTCTTCCGCCGTGGAGTGAGGCAAGGCTGCCCACTCTCCGGTCAACTTTTCGCTATAGCCTTAGAACCTTTTCTCCGCTCCGTTCAACGCTCCTTTCAAGCTACCCTGCCGCCACTCATCGCCCGCACGTGACACCATGTCACCACTTCCGTGGCGTATGCAGACGACGTTACCTTCTGTATACGCCTGGATTCACAGTTCTCTTTGCTCCAAAGTCTTTTCGCCGATTACGCCTCCTGCTCCGGAGCTGCGATTAATACAACCAAAAGCACAGGCCTGTGGTGCGGCTCATGGGTTGACCGTTTGGATTCCCCATGGGGAGCGCACTGGTCTTCAGCCTCTCAACGTTTCCTTGGCGTACATCTTGGGGTCCCAGGTGAAGCCTCCAGCACAAAGTGGAATACCATCCAGCCACGTCTTCATCGGTCAACTGCGTTTTGGCGAAAAGCGCAGTTCTACACCTCATATTTTCAACGTGCACGTCTTGCGCAAACCTATCTTCTCTCCATGTGCACACATTCCTGGCTTGCTACTAAATCCCCACTTCTTCGTCTCAATGATATCACTCGCTGCTTCACCTCAGTTATCTGGACCGGACACCACTGGCTCAGTGCCCCCAAGCTCAGCCTTCCTCCTGACCAAGGTGGCATTGGCCTAATTGATACACGACTGTACTATCAAGCTCTCCGGATTACTTCGTTTCTCCGTCTTCATACCTCACCTGTTGCCGACGCCGTTACCGCAAGGAATGTCATCACCTCTTTGAGCAACACTAATTTCACTTTCACTTCTTTCATTCTAATGGACCTCCGTACTACCACTCACTCTCGCCTTCCTCCTGCCTTACGGGAGACTCTTACCTTTCTCCGCTCTCTCCCGCTCACTCGATCCCCACCCGATTCCACCACTGAACTCCTTGCCGAGCCCCTGTTCTTCTCCTCTCTTCTTCACCCCCTCATCTTTCATGCTTCGCCTATCCTTCTTGTCTCCGAGTCGGAGTTGTAACCGTCAAAGACCTTGTAACCTCAGATCTGTCCTGGCGACCCTACGCCAGCCTCCCACCCACCGTTCTACTTTCACCCTCCTCTCGCTCTGTCTATGACTCCCTACTCTCTAACATCATTGCGAAGTTTCCTCATCTCGCAACCACCACCGGCCTGACCTTTGTTCCTTCCGCCTCCCTCCCCCTTCCTTTCTTTCTTTCAGTCGGCAGATCTACACTTCCACTATCCTCTCTTTCAACCTCAGTTCTCTATCGGTTACTTTTAAAATCCCACTCTCCTTCTCCCCTTCACATCCCTGATGTCTCCCAATCCTCTCTCACCGCTGTCTGGTCTGCCACCCTTTCTCCTCTTTCAGCTCCTCTTGAAATAAACACTCACTGGCTTTTTCTCCACCGCCGTCTTCCCGTTCCATCCATCTTCCACCGCATGACCATTCTTGACTCACCTCTTTGCCCCATCTGTGCTCAAGAAGCTGATGTCTCTCACTTTTATCTACATTGTGTCATCCTCCTTCCACTACTCCATCTTGCATTTTCCATTGCTCAACGTTCAGCCACAACTGATCTTCCTTTCGATGCCTATAAGACACTCCTCCTGCAGGTTTCTCCGCCAGTCAAGCTTCCACCCATCTGCTCATATATTTTCATCCTGGTGAAACACGTCATTTAAGTATTTCATCAGCGCTGCCGAGATATCTCATCTCCTTATAGTATAAGGCTTATACCATCCACCAAGCTTCTGTGAAACTTCTGTGCCACTTTCGGGAGCGTCTCCTCTCAAGACTTCGTCTAGAGAACCTTGTGGCTGTCGCCCAACAGAAAGAACAACATTTCCGTTCCACCTGGTCTCCGGCCGCTTCCTGGTTCGCCGGCATGCCAGCGACGTTTCAACTGACTGTCGGTAGTTTATAACCTCGTTGCTCCTAGCTCTGTTGAACTTCAGTTCAACGTGCATGCTCACCATTGGTTTTCGGAATCAAACTTCAACATACAGCTTATATCTTCTAACACATGTGAATATATATGCACCATACTGTACAAATGTATATAGTCTTACTTGTTTTCTCTTTGATTATAATTTTTTCTACCAGTACTAAGACATCGTAATTCCGTTTGCCTTAGGTTTCACATTGTCTACTTTGTCATCTACAGTTCTCCTTTTGTACAGTGCTTCATTATAATATTCTCGTTCTGTTATTTGTCAGCACTATAATATATTTATGCTTCGAGACGAAATGTTTCGACAATCTCTCTTATTGTTCTTGTGCAAAATGCCTGTACCTCTTACCACGAGGCTCCTTTGTGAATCAATACATCGTGCTGTATATAATGTACATAGAATTTTAGAGTTTGTATATTTTACCGTACAATATATGTACCAGGACGCCCATGTTCGCCTCCTGAACCCAACCTTGTTAATAAAATTGTGTTGAACTGAAGAAGCGTATATGCTACAGCTTTTTCTGTAAGTCTGTCAGCACGATAAGTCGCGTAAAAATGGTTCGATTTCGATGAAATTTTAGTATGTGGTAGGGGACCACCTGGGGACGAATCCTATTGAAAATGGACGAAATGGGGTCAAAGATCACGACATAGGAGTGGGATCCATTCCATTGCCTTTATGCCTAATAACTTGCGTAAATATAGTTCGATTTCAATGAAATTTTAGTATGTGGTAAGAGACCACCTGGGGACAAACTCTATTGAAAATGGGTTAAATGGGGCCAAAGGTCAGGACATAGGAGCGGGATGCATTCCATTGCGTTATGCGTCATAACTTGCGTAAATATGGCTTAATTTGGATGAAATTTTAGTATGTCGTAGGGAGCCGCCTGGGGACGAATCCTATTGAAAATGGACGAAATGGGGTCAAAGGTCATGACATAGGAGAGAGATGCATTCCATTGCCCCTATGCGTCATAACTTGCAAAAATATAGTTTGATTTCAATGAAATTTTAGTATGTGTTCGAGGACCACCTGGGGACGAACCCCATTGAAAATGGGTTAAGTTGGGTCAAAGGTCAGGACATAGGATTGGGATCCATTCATTGCCCTTATGCGTTATAACTTGCGTAAAAAAGCTTCGATTGAGACAAACCTTTATCATGTTGTTCCGGAAGTATACTTTACCGGTTCTGTTGAATATAATCGAAGTGGGGTCAAAGGTCAGGACACAGGAGCGAGATTTGTTCTACAGTTATTATCCTCATAACTTGAGTAATGATTTCCGGTATGTTGAAAAGCGTATCATAATCAATGAATTGCATGATTTTACTAACTTGTATAATATACTGTCCGTACACATAGCAAAACTTATCCGGAACATTTACACATCCGCGACGATCTCTTTTCTTTATTTCTCCAACTTTTGCTTATAAACATGCAGCACGTGTTTTTCCTTCAATGTAAAAAACAGCTATGGAAGTTCGATTGCGGTCACATATTTCTACCTATGAAAAAATCAGTGTTGCCACCCATTACATGTTCGGTGGCGAAATATGACAATAAAAAGATCCAGGGTCCTTTTAACATGCCTACAAGCGCTAATGTGGAACAATAGTACATATTTAATGCCCATAATAAAACAACGTGACGTGGTGGCCATTTTTAAAGTCAGATCTGAAATCAACACTCAAAAAGTAGCTAAAAGCAGCTCCATTTGTTCATGTTATAAAAACCTTGTAGACCAGTGTAATTACAGGGGAAAGTTTTCTTTCTTTCTTAAAAGCTAGCCTTTGACTACGAAGTTAAGGTATCGTTACGAGGTTGAAGTTTAACACTCGTTGTCGATTTTTATCTATGAAAATAAATCGACTCAATTGTAAAACAGAAATAATTACACGAGTGTCAAATTTCAACTGGTCACTTCATCTGAAAGTTTTAAACTTAGGAAAAGACTAGATAACAAAAGATTTTACTGACAAGTGTGGTGCTACTCATCAAAACAGTAAACAGCTTTTTTAAGAAGCAAAAGAGAGTCCTTCTGCAACGAAATGCACAAGATCAACATTTTAGGTAAAGCATCAGTTACTTCCGTATGAGCCAACTTCATTCAAGTGGGGAAGGTGCATGAGTTTGATTTCTTTTCTAGGGACAGTTTGTCGGCGAAATTATTACATGTCCATTTTCAGGTGCTTTACGTTTATACGTATCGTTTTCGTCATTTTTACAAATGAATTTTTACTGATATCATATTTCTTCTCGTAAATAAAAATTATGAACTGACTGGTATAAGTCAGTATTTTTACACTGTGTGAACTCTAGGTACTTTGCCGTGCAGATGTTTTTCTGTCACCTTGTCTACCTATCTGTAACAGCCCCGCACATTTCCTTCGAATTCATTTACTTCTACCTAGCCAATTTAGTTTTGCCGTTTTCGCGGCACTTCTTTTAGAAAGTACAGTTACTTACCCTTGAAACTCTCTTCCAGCTTTTGGAAGATCGGCATCTGTTTTAAACGTGGGTTAGCTGAATTTAGTTCCACAGTATTATTTTAGGTTCGAACAACCTAAAAAAATACGGAAACCCGTAAAATATTTCCTAAAACGTCTTTGATGACCAAGTGGTCAGATAAGCGGGTCACTGGAAAATCGTCCCAATTGGTCCTGGCTTTGAGTACCAGATGAGGCATGTGTGGCGCGTCTACCCCAAGCGTCCCCTGTCCTCTGAAATCGGTGTCACACATTAGGGACGAGGGACTGCTTTGCCTTATGTGCACAAGATGGTCGTTGAACCCCAAAACAAATTAAACTAAGAAGTATTTCTTAATAAATATTGTAACTCGCGATCTATTCGCTCAAGTCAAAAAACACCTTTAAATGCAAAATTTTTGATGATCTGGCATAAAAAATGTAAGGAGTGTTCTCTGTGCGTAAATAGTTTTATTTATAGCGGCAAACAGCTTACTCCCCCCCCCCACACACACACACACATCCGGGGACGGATTACTTTGTCCGTGTTCATTTCATCCAACATTCACTTTGTCCACTGTTCACTTCGTCCGCTGTTCACTTAGTCCAATCTTCACTTCATCCACTGTTCATTTCGTCCACTGTTCACTTTGTCCATGTTCATTTCGTCCACGCTCACTTCGTCCAGTTCATTTCGTCGAGCGTTCACTTTGTCCAATGTTCACTTCGTCCGCTGTTCACTTAGTCCAATGTTCACTTTGTCCGCTGTTCATTTCGTCCACAGTTCACTTTGTCCACGTTCATTTCGTCCAACGTTCACTTTGTCCACTGTTCACTTCGTCCGCTGTTCACTTAGTCCAATCTTCACTTCGTCCACTGTTGATTTCGTCCAACGTTCACTTTGTCCACATTCATTTCGTCCTCAGAATGAATGGAATACTGTGGAAATTTTCTGTTTGCATGGAGTTTTTGTTATAGGCAGAAGAAAAGATCAGCGGACATTGCTTGCATGCGATTTTTAATTCCTGTAATATGTATAACGATTTTAAATGTTATTTTATTTAAAGTAAAACAAGGAACTTAACTTTGAAGAGCTTTTTAACTCTTTTGTGTAGTACGATGTCAATCACTACAGCATGACTCACGTCATGTTCGGAACAGGACTATAAAGTGGGATTTTTTAATCACGTTACACTGTTACTTAGGCACTAAATATTTACATAAGATGCCAAGTTATTAATATTTATCTTTTATTTACTTAGGCACTAAATACAAATTACTATGCCTCATGTGTAGGCCCTTTTGACAGTTTTTATTTTGCCTATGTCATATTCAAAACGTTTACGTATCCGCTCAAGGTATTCATATTGTGCTTTTACTGAGGCACGAAATATTAATTCATAATCCCTAGGCTTAAGTCGTTTCAACAGTTTTTTCTACGGATGTCATATTCATAATGTTTACCTATCAACTCAAGGTGATAATATTACGCTTTTGCTCAGGCACTAAATAATATTTCATAGGCCCTAGGCCTAGGCCTTTTTCACTGTTTTTATTCTAGCTGCGTCATATTTGTAACATTTTCATATCAAATTAATATAATAATATTGGCTTTTGCTCATGCACTAAATATTAATTCATAGGCCTTAGGCCTACGACCTTTTGACCGTGTTTATTATACCGATGTCCTAGGGCCTAGTAATTAATAGTTTATGCCTAAGTAAAAGATCAATATCAATAACTTGGCATGTTATGCTAATGCTATGAATATTTAGTGTAATGGATTAAAAACTGTTACAAAGGCCTACGTCTTGATAATTAATGTTCAGAGCCAAAGTAAATGTGCAACATTAATAGCTTGACTTGATATGTAAGCGTTATGAATACAACATGGTTAGAATAAAAACTGTGAAAAAGACCTAGGCCTAGGGCCTATGAAATAATATTTAGTGCATGAGCAAAAGCGCAATATTATTACCGTAATTTGATATGAAAATGTTACAAATATGACGCACTTAGAATAAAAACAGTGCAAAAAGGCCTAGGCCTAGGGCCTATGAAATAATATTTAGTGCCTGAGCAAAATCTCCATGAAACCTTGACTTCATACGTAAACGTTATGAATATGACATCCGTAGAATAAATACTGTAAAAATAGCCTAGGCCTAGGGCCCATCAAATATTATTTAGTGCCTGAGTAAATGCGCAGTATTATTACCTTGATTTGATATGTAAATGTTATGAATATGACGTGATTAAAATAAAAACTGTGAAAAGGCCTAGGGCATATGAAATAATAATTAGTGCCTAAGTAAAAGCGCAATATTATTACCTTGAGTTGATAGGTAAACGTTATGAATATGACATCCGCAAAATAAAAACTATTTAAGCGGCTTAAACCTAGGGATTATGAATTAATATTTCGTGCCTCAGTAAAAGCACAATATGATTACCTTGAGCGGATACGTAAACGTTTTGAATATGACATAGGCAAAATAAAAACTGTGAAAAGGGCCTACACATGAGGCATAGTAATTAGTATTTAGTGCCTAAGTAAGTAAAAGAGAAATATTAATAACTTGACATCTTATGTAAATATTTAGTGTCTAAGTAACAGTGCAGTGTTATTAAAAAATCCCACCTTATAGTCCTGTTCCGAACATAGCGTGAGTCATGCTGTAGCGATTGACATCGTACCACACAAAAGGGTTAAAAACCTCTTCAAAGTTCTTTGTTTTACTTTAAATAACATTTAAAATCGCTGTATTTTAATCGAGAAACTCAGACAGGAAAAATAATCGCATGCAAGCAACGTCAGCTGATCTTTTCTTCTGCTTATAACAAAAACTCCATGAAAACAGAAAATTTCCACGGTATTCCATTCATTCTGAGGACGAAATGAATGTGGACAAAGTGAACGATGGACGAAATGAACAGCGGACGAAGTGAATAGTGGACTAAGTGAACAGCGGACAAAGTGAACATTGGGCGAAGTGAGCGTGGACGAAATTAACACTGACGAAGTGATAGGGAACCCACACATCGTTACGAGTAAAACCATGTGTAACGTACCAGGAGATGTGACGTACCTGCCAGAAGGACGCACACGAGGGAGATGATGTAACGTACCAGGAGATGTGACGTACCTGTCAGAAGGACGCACACGACATAAAGGCAGATAGGAATCGGAATAAAATGTCCGCGCAGCTCAACTGGTAGAGTGACTTATTCCGGAATGAGGGGATCCGGGTTCGAATCCTGGCGTGGACAGAAATGACGGAGAAATTTACTTCGTTATGCATGTATTTATGAAATATCATGTAACCAGTGGCGTAACCATGTTTCAAAATCTGGGGTGGGGGGTGGGGGGTCCGATCACACATACACACATTATATGTATACATATATACATGAAGATCCCCGACTCTGAAAATCTGGGTGGTCCTGACACGGTTACGCCTATGCATGTAACGATACTGTAGGCTCAAGCTCGTAAACGCGCATGCATACGAATACCGTTCCATGTAATGTGAGAGTATTTTTTTAGAGTTCGCAACAGTCCGAAGTGGAAAAATAACCCGAAGACGACTAACTTAATTTAGGAAGCATCTATGGCAACAGTTAATAGCCATGGCAGAGTATTCTGATTTTGTTATTGCGCAGTTGTTTAAAGTACGTCTGCATTTCGCCATATGGAAGTGCCATATGGAAGTGACTGATTCAGAGTTAAGAAGTGAAATGCGTTATGCGATAATACGGCTCCAGTAATACGGCTCCAGAAACAGTTGATTTAATGAAAAAAAAAGCTTAAAAAGATAAATAATTGGGTGAGTCACCGATTTTTAGATGGGGCCATGATATTTCAAAAAAGGGCGTTTGTCGGCAGAACTCGCCCGTAGTTATGGTCGACCTGAAAGTGTTGTTACAGAGAGTATTGTTAACACTGCTTGTGCAACCTACGAGAAGATCGACGAATGACGTAGGAAGACATAGAGGCGTCCACTAATATTTCAAAACCATCGGCATTCCGCATTCTACGCGACATATTACTGCTGTATCGTGTGTGTTCCAGATGTGTACCTCATCACCTGACAAGAGAACAATTGTTAACCAGAGTTCAGGTGTGCCATGAATGGAAACAAATGACTGCGAAGGATCCAAACTTTCTAAACACATTAATAACTGCCGATGAAACATGGTTCCACTATTTCGACCCCCTCACGAAGCCGTGCAACGAGTTTCTGGAAACACGCAGTTTCGTCTCCTCCGAAAAAATCTGCCAAACCAAATCATTTGCGAAGGTGATGATGATAATTTTCTTTGATCATAAAGGTGTAGTCTACCAGCATGCCGTTCCTCCACAAATTACTGTCAATGCTGAGTATTACATTTCAATCTTGAAGCGTCTGCGACGACACATATCTGTTAAGCTACCAGAACTGGTGGGTAAGTGGACACTACACCATAATAACTCCCGCACATATGTGGCTGCTTGTGCTCGACAGTTTCTTATGAAATGCAGTATTGAAATCATGTCACTGCCTGCTTAGAGTCCTGACCTCGCCCCGTGCGAGTTCTGGTTGTTTCGAACAATGAAGAACAAGTTCCGTGGCGCGAGATTCAACACAGATACTGATGTTATTCGAGCTGTACAGGAATCGCTAAAGCAGCTTCCACAAAATGCCTTCGCCACATGCTTTGAAAAGTGGACTGAACAATGGGAGCGATGTACATCATCCGAGGGAAGATACTTTGAGAAGGAGTAACATATATTTTGCTGTATCTATATTTCTTCATTTTGTGTGATTTTCCTCTCAGTTTTTATGGAACGGCCGTTGTAGATATCCCTGTAAGTCAAACTCTGTTTTTTGTTTGCTTTTTGTTATTTAAAAGAAATTTGATAAATTTTTGTTACGTGTTTAACGTTGCATTATGTTTAAAAAATAGCAATCTAAGACTTTCTAAAGACATATCTTTTTTATCGTTGTTGTATTCGGTATATAGATTGACTTTTATAACTCCTGATTAGAGAAAAGAGACACTGAGAACTGGGCGGAACGCAAACTACTCTATCCAAAAATAGGTACATTTCGTATATGTATGCGACAAAAAAGAAAAAAAAAGGAACTGTGATTTATCTAAAGAGGACAGGCACCATTGAAAGTCTTCAAGAAGTGTAATGTCCGCTTTGGACCTTTGGACAGGGAAAGAACGTGATGGACGGAGAAATGCGAGGAGGAGAAAGAAGAAGGCAAGTTAAAAGAAGGTGCAAGAGTAGGTCTTCAGGAGAGAAAAAACGCCAGTTGCCAGATAGAGCTGGAAAATGGGAGTTTGGGGTGAAGGATTGGAGGCAAAGATTGTTTGGCAGCTGATCTTCTTCCCAGGTTCCTTCTCTCGCTCTCTTCCTCTCCCTTTGTCGCAAGTGGGGGCACTGAGGTTAGTGACCACTCCTAGAACTGTCTATCTATCTCCTACGGCGGCTGCCTCGCCTCCTGTTATTAGGCTTTGGCACACCAAGTCGATCCTCATTTCCATTCTGAAACCCCATTCCTTACCTCTTCTCAATTCTTGACTCTTTCCCATCTCTACTGCAGCTTCTTTAGTATCGATTAGTTAAACGCAGATGCCTTTCCAGAATTTGCAGCCCAAGCAAGCCCCCTTTCCTTCCTTTCCTTCCTCCTATATATAATACCTGTCTTCTTATATTACTCGACTTCCAAGTCGCAAGACTCTCTGCCTCTCTTTCTCTCTCTCCGTGGAGCTCCATCTTTTTCTCCCTATCGTACTTTTCCTTTCCTAGAGTCCGTAATTGATCCTCTAGCACGGCTGCCTCCATCACTTCTTTGCGACGTAGCACAAAGTCGTCCTTCCACGGAGAGAATAAAAAAAGAAGAATTCTAGGATAGTGCGGAGGAGGAAAACCAAGGATCAAGAGAAGGGAGGAGGGAAGCAGGGGAATCGAAAGAAACAAGCGAGAGTGCTCCGTCTGTCTCAGACGCACCCGTCAGCTTATGTCCTGCACGGGCTGAAAGATAGTGTCCTCCAGACAACAGTTGAGCCCCTTATACCCATCACTTCACTCTGACGTGTGCCACCCCCCTTTCTCCTAAGTATGTTCCACCCACGCAGACCTCTTTTCCGACCACCTCTACGTGCGTGTGTTTCGCATAAATGGCGGAGTGCTCGTCAAGCCTTAGGCTTGATAACCTGCGAAACAGAAGTAGTTAATTAAAGTTGCATTTATGACTTGTCCCTTCCCTCCGCCTCACTCTTTCCTTCCTTCCCATTTATCTGCGAGATTTCCAGTCTCTCCCTGCCTCCCTGTATCCCTCCCCTTTCCAAATCGCACATCCTTTTTCCAGCATCCTTACTTTGCTGGCCAACATCCGGATGCATGTGGATCAGGTGATAGAAGTGCGCGGGGAGAAATTGCGAAAGCAGCAACTTTTCCCCCAAAAGAAGTTTCATTCCTGTCGAAGCTATCGCTGCAAAGCCGACGCCTTCAACTTCACAACATGCTGGTATCTGGGTGATCGAGCGTAGGTTTTCCCCATCTTAAATCGCCGCATCGCCCAGAGTAAATAATTTGCTTTCCAAAGCTCCTCAAGTCACGGAGAGCAATGCCATCATCTGTGGACCACCAATAAACTCTCCGCAGAGCTTTCTCGTCTTCTTTTTCTTTTTTCCCCATTCTTTTTTATTTTGTTCTGTTTATTTTTGCGTCATTGGTTCAGTTCTCATGCCCACATGATTATAGACGACGTAGATTCCGCTTCCTGCTTCACTAGATTGCTTAACTCCACTGCGGGATTCACGAGAAAATGTGAAATTTTCTCGAATTTGTAGCATATATATATAGCGAGAGAAAGAGATGTTCTCTCAAGTAAATGATACTATATCTTGCAACATAAGGGCTGTCTGCCCCTGCTGAATGGAACCATAGCAACATCGGTTTCCAAACAAAGTCCGAATAACCGTAAAAAATTCTCGGGACTGATATTTCGCGTCATCACAGTTTTTCTGCTAACAGAATTATTTAACTGTCCCAATTTACATTCTACCTGTTTTAAGTTTCAGAGAGTACAAAGTATATTAAAAAGTACCGCGATGAACTCTTTAAAATATTTACCGTAATTTTCATTCATGGCTTTCATGGGGGAAAAAAGTGAGATTTGCCCGCACTGCGGCTCCTGTTCCGATGCTTTGCTTATACCGATTTTTTTCTAAACAGCACTTACAAGTTTGTGTGTGATATCACTCTGACAGTAAATAGCCACGAATTTTACCCTCATTTTAAATCGTACGTTTATTTTTGCAAGGTTAGTGAGAACGAGAAGATTCATTCTGTATTTTTCCCCCAGTGATTTGTATTTTTCACGCTTCTTGCAAAAAACTACACGGAGCAAAAGTTTTGAAACACAGGGAAATCTCTCAGAAATACTGAAATTCAGCTTTGTCATCCATTAAATTTAATATTAATGAAAAGAGATAGCATAATAGCATGGGGGATGATTTCTCTCATACACGACCAGCACTAACAGATGGGGGAGGATTTCTCTCATACACGACCAGCACTAATAGATGGGGGGAGGATTTCTCTCATACACGACCAGCACTAACTCAAAAGCCAAATATACATAAATAACAGAAATTTGTAGTAGTGAGCTCAAGTTTCTATCATGTCAGAACCTGCAGCACTTCTGAGAATTCAGTATTGTTTCGGAAAACAGAGTTAAAACTGTTATAAAAAATAGTATTCATGATTTTCAAACTGACAGTATGAGTATTTGAAATTGAAAGCAGTTTTCATTTTTTATTTCCTTTTCTAGTACATTTCTACTTCATTCGTCTATTTATTTAAAACTTTTTCATGAACATTTCTTCATAAGAAATAGCTATTTAATATTTCTGTCTTTATTCTTTTTCAGATACTCACCCCGAAATTTTGTAATTTCTTAGCCATTGATGTTACAGCTTCGACAAACACATCGCACAAATACGATAGCACAAATCTATTTACACTGCTGGACAATTGCTAAGGACGGATCATAAACGGCTATATAGCGCATAAAAAAGTAAGTGTGGTTTGATGCCAAGTGAAATAAAATAATGTCAGAATGCCAGGACATTACAAGAAAGACAATTTATTGTGCTCTGAAATCCAGAAGGCTTTGGAACGTGTTCAAGGGACAAACAGGCCATTTTGTGCAGAATACGTAAACGTGAAAAAAATGCAATTACCGTCCGCAGGCGTTCCGGCGTAAGATGTCAATACGGGATATGGCCACCATGGAGGGCGATGCAAGATTCCACACGTCGTGTCATGCTTTGCACAACATTATCAAGCAGCTGTTGGGATAATTTATCCCATTCCTCTGTCAGTGCACGGATGAGGGTGTCCTTGTTTATTGGAGGACATTGGCGACCAGCAAGACTCCTCCCCAAAGCATCCCACACATTTTCAATGCGATTCAGATCTGGAGAACGTGCTGGCCTTACGAGGCGTTGAATACCCTCGCTCTCAAGACACTCCTGGACAGCGACTGTTCGATGACATGTTGCGTTATCATCCATGAAAGTGAATCTATCACCGACAGCACCACGGAACATGCGAACATGAGGTAGCAGAACATCATTAATGTATCGTTGGCCAGTCATAGTCCCAGTTGGAAGCAAATAGAGGGACGTACGGCCATTGATCATGATGCCAGCCCATACCATGACACTACATGTCGGATATCGGTCCCTTTCCTGTATGTTTGCTGGACAATATGCAGTACCACTATCACGCCAGATCAGTTGTCGTCGACAATCAGACGATAGACTGTATCTACTCTCATCTGAGAAGAGGACAGCAGACCAGTCGTTATCAGTCCAATTGCGATGTTGATGGCACCATTGCAAACGGGCGGTACGGTGACGTCTGGACAATGGGATGCACACAACAGGACGGCGGGCGTATAGTCCTCCTTCATGCAAACGTCTGGCGACAGTTTTTCGGGAGATCCGCTTGCCAGCAGAAGCCATAAACTGATTTGCTACCTCACTAGCTGTGCTGCGCCGGTGTCTTTTTGTTGATAGCACTATGTACCGATCTTCTGCAGGTGTCGTACTGCGAACACGACCTCCCCCGTGACGTTTGCTACACTCTCCATTTGTTTGAAATGATTTCCAAAGCCTTGAAACAACACTGTGGCTGACGTCGAACTCCCTGGCAACATCTGTTATTTTTCGCCCTTCTTCAATCTTGCCAATAATACGGCCACGCGTCAAATCATCTAGGTGATGTCGGGAAGACATACTGAAAATTGCAAGTTCGTCAATTGATTCTTTCCCTTTCAACTTTGCGTTTGAACAACAACGGTCAATACGCGTCAAATCCTTTATATCTCTTATCAGCGCTATGACGTCACGAACAAGTTCGGCAATCCAAAATTTGCATACGCACAACACGTCTTACTGTATCCCGCACTTATGCTAATTTCCACATTTTCCTGCCTTCCATTTTATGGTTGCTATCGTTGCTATTGTCACCCGTCCTTAGCAATTGTCCGGCAGTGTATTTTTTCAACTAAAAATAACACCGGCAGTTTATGCCTAAAATCTGCATTTACACGCTGCAATTCATAATCAGTATCACCTTATAAGATAAAAACGACTATTAACCGTGCATAAAAAAACAAACTAATAAAGGAAGAATAATCGGGATTTTCAATGCCATCATTCATTTTAACTGCGACCATCCCGGAATTTGTGGTTTTCTGCGCTGCAATTACATGGCTGTTGGCACAATCTGTCACAGGACAACATCAGGATTTTGTTGTCCTATGACAGATTGTGCCAAGAGCGATGTAATTGCAAGCCACATCGAATTTTAGCGGGCATCGCAGCTAGAGATGGCTTTCGAGGTACTAATCTGTGAAAGTTATGCTACGACTAAATAAAGAGTCGTACTGCTGTGATAAAGGAATCACTTCGTCTCTTCCACTGTGCGATTGCTAAGTTTCATTATGATGGTACGCTTGCTTTGAGGCGCAGGTACTTTTGGAAATGCCAAATCTCTAAAATGTTTGCAATGCTCAAGAAGACCTTGTGCTGTCAGATAAGTCTGAAATTTCATTCTTGCGATGCATCAGCTAGAGAAACGATTTGAGTGAAACTGACAATACGGATTATAACGAAGTAAATTTCTCCGTCATTTTTAGTCTACGCCGGGATTCGAACCCGAGGCCGCTTATTCCGGAACAAGTCGCTCTACCAACTGAGCTACGCAGACATTTGTTCTGATTCCTATCTGCCTTTATATCGTGTGCGTCCTGCTGGCAGGTACGTCACATCTCCCCCCTCCCGAAAGAGGGCCGGAGCATGGACCACGGGTCAGCCGTGACCATGAATCGTTGCAGGCAGCCATCCAATGTAGAACGTGCACTTGAGAACTCCCAGTCAATCTGCTGTGTGGAATGCAACATCACACATTTTTATTTTTCGAAGCGCTGGAGAAGAAATTCTCTGATTTTTCCTGTCTTGCGGTGTGGAAATAACATCACACCAATGCCAGATTTTGAACAGCCGGGTCATCCGGATAGTTCGGGCGCCATTATAACGAAGTAAATTTCTCCGTCATTTTTGGTCTACGCAGGGATTCGAACCCGAGGCCGCTTATTCCGGAACAAGTCGCTCTACCAACTGAGCTACGCAGACGATTATTCTGATTCCTATCTGCCTTTATGTCGTGTGCGTCCTGCTGGCAGGTACGTCACAGGATTTCGAGTGGTTGTACTGTATATATGTATATTGTAATGTGATGGAGAAAACTGCTGAAGATGGACAAATGCTGAATATTCTCCAACAAATCTCATCCGTGTGACAGAACCTATAAAAAATACACAGCGGCACAATTATATGGTAGGAGGGGAAAGAATTTTATTAGTCCAGATCAGAGAAATTGGGCTTTGCTGCCCAGCATCAAGATACTGTAAATGTGTCCAAAGTCGAAAGCAACGTTGAAGAGTAGAGCAAACTTGTGGTCTACCCATTACCAAAAGCTGTTCCAGAAAGACAATATCGTCAAGTTCGAAACAGAAACTCTGGCTTAGCAGTAACGAATTTCGTCATGAAAGCAACGTGACTATATCACTGCAAACTGGAAGCAACATGTATTTAAGAGGCAGAGCAAAGTGAGCATACTGGGAAAGTTTTGAAGATTTATTATGATAAAAACAACTGCCAAAACTGAATTCAATAAAGTAATTTGGGCTCCAAACATTAGTAGCATCGCAATCAGAGTTTAAGTTTTTGGTAACATTGGATCTGGTATTCCGAAGCGGCAGTGGCAGTGTGATGTACCACTCAAGTGATGCATGACTCAAAAAATGGCAAATTACAGCGATAAGACTTGCTGACGTAGTTCAATCGGAAGAATATCCCGCTCCGGAATAGGAAGACGTGGGTTCGAATCAAACCACCGGCAAAAAGGCTTTTCTTCACAAAGGTACGTGTAGTTTAATGCAAATGAAAAAGCATGTATTCGAACACGAAATTTAGGAAATAGTTTTGTAACCCCTGACATCACAAAGAATTCACCCTGAGCAGGGAACAGTTGAGCAAAATTCAAGCATTACTTTATTCTGGACTGCATAACTGCCTGAAGTGCACATTCACAGATGCAAAAACACCCACACACAGGCACGTAACATTATCACAAAATGAGTCAAAATTTCATTTGCTAAAGTTCCAAATCAACCGTAACTGACCAATAATGTTGGAAAAGGAGATGAGAGAAACGTGAAACCGTAAACATGTTTACCTACCCTTAGTGGAAAATTGTGGATGCCGGTTGTTGTTAGCGTTTTTCACCACATCTTTTGAAAAAAACAAAGTACGTGCTTGTAACATCATTATGTCCGTCTGCCTGTGAACATCGTATCTCTGCATCTATTATTCTAATTTCAGAAATAAATTATTTCTGCAGTGGGAACCCTGAACTGTGGGAGTTAGGATCCATGCGCGTCTCGGTCGTTTTTCGATACATAACCTCGCCGCTGAGGGCCGTAAATTCAACACGCTATTAAATTCAAAAGAAATATAATCCTATGCAATTGCTTCAAAATATTCTTTTTGCCTTCCGATTCCTTTTAGCAGGGCCACTTTATGCACAGTTTCTATTCAAAATAATGCGTACTCTCATCGCTATGGGGCACAAATGTATATCGTATTTTCCCCGAAATCTCTGCTTCTAAAAATGAGATTATTTTTTTCCTTTTTTTGCATTAGATAGAGAGGTCACAACAATTAATATTTTGCATGCATTTTTGTCATTAGGCGGCGTGAATCCATATTTCTGTGTTTTACATGTTTTCAATCTTATCTTATCTTCTGAAAATCTAACTGAAATTACTTTTCAGTCAGACGTGCTCTCCGCCGAAAGCATGCCTGTGTATTTTTTTTTTTTTTTTCAATAATGTTCAGTTTTCTCTCTCCACTTTTAAAACGTTTGATTTAAAAAATTCGTTTTTCTATTGATAGCGTTTATGGCGAGAAATATTTTTCATGTACACTCAGTAGACAAAACATTAGACACAGGGGTGATGCACGGTTGATATGGGCAGAGATGGAAACGGGTCACGGGTCAACGGGTCTACAATTTCTTGCTGGTCGAACGGGTCGGGTCATGGTGTTCCTGACCCGAATTTGACCCGGTTTCATTGCCTTTTTATTTTTGAAAAGAGAAAAATATATTCCAAAGAAAAATGCGCGTTGTGGAATTCTGTAGTCAATACTGGTGCCCACGGAATGAATAACGATTTGCCATGCAAAAATATTGTCGTCTCTTTCTTAAAGCAAGGAAGACTTCCACCGACCAACGTCAAACACACCACATCGTAAAATGATACTTCCTTTGCGTTCTTTTACAGTGCGATTGCTTAGGGTAAGGTACACGCAAACGCCATTCGACTGCTTCTCAGCTGATTCACTCTCTCCGTGTGAATTTTACCGTATGACTACGAGTTACTTTTCACATCACGTCTTTTAAATTGAGCATTCAGAGGTTTTAGATTGATGTGGTAACATTTCGTTCCCATGACATGTCATGTCGAAATTAACTCCTTATTTGTTAATATGGATGGATTTATTATTAAGGCGGTTGAGAAAGGCATCGAGACCAACAAATGCGTGCTTGTTCAAAACCACAAATGGAAGAGTGAATGCTGGAAATTGTTTCGTCTCATTAAGGGACCGGTGAATAATTCTATGTTGTTTGGTCTTGCTTGTTGTTCAAAATGTGGAAAGTGTATGATTACAAAGAAAGATGTCGACGGTGTAACAAACGATTAGACGTCCCGGTGGCGCAGTGCTCTAAGCAATGGCCTCTGATAATTCGTCCGAAAGGGATCCGAGTTCGAATCCCGGTGAGGCATGGATGTTGTGTTTGCCTTACGGCACTGGCTGTCTCCCTTCCCTGGAACCAGTTACCCTAAATTACGGACGGGCGATTGCTTATAGCCCATTGAGTTGCTCACGGTGGTCGTTAAAGCTTCAATCAAAAAGAAAAAAAAAAAAGTTATGGAACTAAAAATCCAACGGACCATATGAAAGTATGCGCACCTCCATCAAAGTGTGGAAAGAGTGAACAATCTTAATACATTAAAAAAATACATTTGTGTAATTGTAATTGTCAGCCATTACTTTTGGATTACGCAAAATGGTGGCACTAAAAATGGCACTAAAATTTAGCAAGTAACCAAATTTTATTATTTAAAAAGGATTTCAGTTAATAAATATCAAGCAGTTATCAGGATCAATATATATGCACTATCTACCAACAAGTAATTGGACACCTGTGATAGCAAAGGAAAACGAAGTTTATTCACTTTCAATAGTTGGTGGAGACTCCACGAGCGGCGATTACAGCTGCGACACTCCGGGGCATACTCTCAACCAGGCGTTGTACGACGGCTAGCGGTATTTTCTTCCACTCGGTTTGGAGAAGACAGGTCAGTTCCTTCACCGATTTCAGACGGTGGGGGCACCCCTTAAGTCGACGCTCCAACTCGTCCCAGGGGTGCTCGATAGGGTTAAGGTCCGGGCTCTGCGCAGGCCAGTCCATTTGATTAACCCCATTGTCACCATACCAAGCCATGGTGGACCTCGCAACATGACAGGTAGCATTGTCATCCTGAAAGTAACATAGGTCCACCCCGTAAAACTGCCACAACGTAGGAAGCGCATGGTCATCCAAAATGGTTCAGTAGGTCTCGGCGTTGAGTCTACGAGGAATTGCGACTAAGGGTCCCGTGCCATACCAGGAGAAACACCCCCATAGCATAATTCCACCGCCGCCGAACTTTACAGTTGGCACAATACATTCCGGCAGGAGGCGTTCTCCAGGCAGACGCCAAACCAGACCCTTCCATCGGAACGGTAGAGAGTGAACCTTCATTCGTCTCTCCAGAGGACCTGTTTCCACTGTTCAACGATCCACTGTCGACGTTCTTTGCACCACGTTAGCCGAGCAGCGCTATTGGACTTGGTGATCAAAGGCTTGTGAACGGCAGCACGTCCATGATAATCGAGCAGATGGGCTTTCTTACGGATAGTATTCATCGAAAGAACACTCCCGGATGCCTGTAGAAACTCCTCGCGGATGTGGCCCATCGATTTGGTGCGGTTCTTCCGAATTTCTCTGGCCAGCACCCGTCGGTCTCTAACTCCCAGTTTTGTGGGTCTGTCGGGTCGGGGCACATTCCGACAGTCACCTCTCATCTTCCACTTGCCAATCACGTAGGCCACTGTCGATTTTGGTTACTTTAACTCGCTGGATATGTCATGTATGGATCGGCCATTTCTGTGATACCCGACGATTACACCTTTCTCGAAATCAGAGAGCTCCGAACTGCGTGGCATCTTGCATGCGACTGGTTGCATTGTTGTTTCCCACACGATATTTAACGGCGGCGGCCGTGACATGTATCAGGACCGCAGATATCGTCGATTGCAGGGGTGTCCAATTACTTGTTGGTAAATAGTGTATATATATATATATATATATATTACGTTTATGTGTATATATACAACAGGGTGCATAGAAAAGTCCCTTTGGTACAGTCATGCAAGTGAAATAACGGATGTAAGGTCAGGTGATGCGTAACATCACAGCCTCTCCTTGACAAATGTCAACCCCGCCTTCTCGTGGCGCATCCTGTTCCCACTAAAGGGGCTCTGACGACCGCCCATAGCGGTATAACTATACCATCGGGATTAGAGGAAATTCTATCCCACACTCACCAACCCGCTTGGCCAGCGTGGTGAGTTATGGCCAAACCCCTCCAAAATGATTCCACAACTTAAATCTTGGCCCTCAGTCTCCGGCAGCTGGAATGTACCTGGCCAAGGCAGCGGCCAGTGCGACATGAAGGCAGAGGGTGCTAAGAATCTCCGGAGGACCGGACTAGGCTGCCATCTGATGCTGACCTTGGCTACTTACAATGGACGCTCCCTATCTTCTGATTCAAGGCTTCTTGAATTGGAAGAGGAACTACAAAGGATCAAGTTGGACATCGTGGGGCTAAGTGAGGTAAGGAGAAAAGGAGAAGATCTCATCGAACTGAAAAGTGGACATCTCTTCTACTATCGTGGGACAGATACTGGCAGAACTAGTGGTGTTGGATTTATAATAAACAAGAAACTGAAGGATAAAGTTGTAGAAGTTGAAAGTTCCTCTGACAGAGCTGCACGACTTGTTATCCAACTCTCGAAAAGATACCAGGCTCAGATTATTCAAACTTATGCACCCACGACAAGTCATCCTGAAGAAGAAATTGAAGAATTTTATGAGGAAATTTGTCATCTAAATAATAAAGGTAAGCAGCACTTGAAAATAATTATGGGAGATTTCAATGCAAAAATAGGGCAACGGCAGCAGAATGAAACTTCAGTAGGTAAATTCGGTCATGGCAACAGAAACCAGCGTGGAAATACTCTCGTTGAGTTTGCAGAGGCAGAAGGGTTTTTCATCTTGAACTCCTTCTTCAAGAAAAAGCCACACAGGAAATGGACATGGAGACATCCAAATGGGACGACAAGTGAAATTGATTTTATTATGTGTAACAAAACATTCGTCATAGAAGACTGCAGTGTGCTAAACAAGTTCAACACAGGTAGTGACCATAGATTGGTGAGATGTAAGATGCACCTCAACACTAAACTTGAACGCGGCAAGCTCATAAGACAAACAAAATCTATTGACATAACCAACCTTAAAAAACACCATAATACCTTCAAGTTGGAACTGAAGAACAGGTTCTCTGCTTTAGAAGGCCTAACATCGGAAGAAGTGGACATCTCTGAAGTTAACAGAAAAGTAACCAAAGCTCTTATGGAAACAGCAACAAAATTAGCTGGGTCTAAGAACAAGTTGCATGTGAACAAATTATCAGGAAAAACCAAAATGTTGATGCAAAAAAGAAGTGAGATGAGGACAACTAAAGAAGATGTGACTTCCAAAGTGGAATATATAGAGCTATGCAAGACAGTAAGAAAAAATATCACTGAAGACGTAAGGAAATTCAACTGTGAACTAGTAAGGAAAGCAATTGAAAACAACCAAAGCCTAAAGATAGCAAAGGGACATCTCAGTAAGGGAAGAAAACAGATTATGGCACTGAGAAAAGAAGTTGGTTCTGTAACAAGAAATAGAGGCGAAATTTTGACAAGAGTGAAAGATTTCTACTCCAAATTATATGAAAGGGATGACATATGCACTCCAGACATCATGAAAGATACCAGTACCAGAGTTCCTCCAGTCCTTCCAGCAGAAGTTGCACATGCAATCAAGAACATGAAGCGGGGAAAAGCTCCAGGAGAAGATGGAATTACTGTAGACATCATACAAGAAGCAAGTGGAGAAATCGAAACAGTACTCGCCCAAATTTTCAGTCTATGCCTTAATGAAGGAAAGATTCCTGAGGATTGGAACACCGCTACAATGATCCTGCTACATAAGAAAGGTGACATTGAGGATCTCGGAAACTACAGGCCTATCAGCCTCCTATCAGTAGTTTATAAAATCTTCACTAAAGTTCTTTCACACCGCTTGAAGGTAACACTGGACATGGCTCAACCGAGAGAACAAGCTGGATTCAGGAGTGGCTACAGCACAATAGATCATATCCACGTGCTGAGAGAACTAATTGAAAGAGCGAGGGAATATGAACTTCCATTGTGCATGGCTTTTATCGATTATGAAAAAGCCTTTGATTCGGTGAAACCATCAGCAGTTACAATGGCTCTGAAAACCTGCGGTATTGAAGATGCATACATTAATATTATTAATAACATCTATGAAAATGCAAGTGCAAAGATTAGGCTGTTTGAAAATACAACACACGTAAAAATTGGAAAGGGAGTGAGACAAGGTGACACCATATCTCCGAAGCGCTTTAATGCCACATTGGAGGGTGTTTTTCAGTCGCTGAGCTGGGAAAACAAGGGGATAAAGATTAATGGAGATTATCTAACCCACCTTCGTTTTGCTGATGACGTAGTCATTTTTGCAACTAGCCCATCAGAGCTGCAGAGTATGATCCAGGAACTTGCTGACAAGAGTAAAGAAGTGGGATTAAAAATGAACTTTCAGAAGACAAAAGTGATGTTCAATGCTTTTACAAGAAATGAAGATTTATCGATTGATGGAGAAAAGCTGGAGATAACAGACATGTACTTTTATCTTGGACAGCAGATATCAAGTGAGGGTCACATTGGTGAAGAAATTAATCGGCGTACAAAACTTGCCTGGAGAGCTTTTGGAAGAAACAGCATAATTTTCAAGAGCAATATGCCATTATGTCTTAAAAGAAAAGTGTTTGATCAATGCATCCTTCCAGTGCTTACGTATGGTGCAGAGACGTGGACCTTAACTAAAAGAGACATACAAAGGCTGCAGACAACTCAAAGAAGCATGGAGAGGTGCATGCTTGGTGTAACCAGGAGAGATCAGAAGAGGAACTCGTGGATCCGAAAAATGACAAGAGTGGAAGACATCATGATCAGAGTTAAATCCCTGAAATGGCAATGGGCTGGACATACTGCCAGAAGGACAGATCATCGATGGACAGCCGAAATTTTAGATTGGATTCCAAGGGACAGGAAAAGACCCAGAAGAAGACCACATGGGAGATGGGTGGATGAAATTCGAAAGTATGCAGGGGTGACATGGAGGAGACTGGCACAAGACAGACCGTTGTGGAGGAAACTTGGGGAGACCTTCGTCCAGCAGTGGATTGATAGTGGTTGACAATGATGATGATGATGATATATTACGTTTATGTGTATATACAACAGGGTGCATAGAAAAGTCCCTTTGGTACAGTCATGCAAGTGAAATAACGTTATCGTAAAGCGACTACGCCCAATCTAATGCAATGAATAGCAGCGCCCCTAGTGGCGAAATGCAGAAGTTAGCCATTGCAAATCGAAAACAAAAAGAGATGGAGCAAAATTTCCAATTACAAAGTTGTAGAGCATCAATGAATTAGTACAGAACGACATTTGTTTTACACGGATAAGATAAATTGTCGTCTGAATACCTTAAAATGTCCAAAATCGATGCGCGATTATTCGAATCTGCATATTCACATTTCGCAAATGTAGCCGTATGCAAATGCAGATTGTGACGTTGTACCGTATCTACGATACAAAAACCAGTAGCAGGATGTACCCTGAGCAGAAGTTTAGGTCTACGTACGCTGTGTGAGAATGACGAGCTTCACTCACTCCCAGTGTTGCGAGATGGTGCTTGTTTACGGCGAATGCCAACGGACAGAGATACCTCAAACTATTACAGGATATCATAACTGACCTTTTAGATGACATTCCGCAATACGTTCCTTGTGGTTCCAACATGACGGTGTCCCTGCACACCAGCCAGCAGCAGTGCAACGCTTTCTCCCATATTGTTTTGGGCAACGAATCATCGGGTATGATTCATCGCCCAAAACAATGAAAGGCCTCCACGATCGCCGGACCTCACTCCGTTGGATTTCTTCCTTTGGGGTTACGTAAAAAATCAGGTGTATGCAACAGCGCCTACAAGTCTGCTGGATCTACGTCGTCATGTTACAGATGCTTGCAATAGTGTGACACCTTCCATGCTGAGGAATGTGCAAACAGAGTTACTTTCACGAATACAAAATGTGTATCGTGGCCAACAGCGAACTCTTCGAACATACTCGACATTAACTTTTTTATCACTGTGTGCCAGTTTGCCTTTTTTGTTTTTGTTTTGTCTGACGTCATCAAACTGTGTTGACATAAGTACGCATTTATGCAATACATTGTGGGTATTTGCTCATACCTATGCCTGTTCCCTTCAAACATTCACACAAAAGTTCGCGCATCGATTTCGAACATTGTAGGGTATTCAGGCGACAATTTATCTTATCCGTGTGAAAAAAATGTCGTTTACAACTTTGTAGTTGGACATTTGCTCTACAACTTTGTAGTTGGACATTTGCTCTACAACTTTGTAGTTGGACATTTTGCTCTATCTCTTTTCGTTTTCGATTTGCAATGGCTAACTTCCGCATTTCGCCACTAGGGGCGCTGCTATTGGTTGCATTCGATTGGGAGTAGTCGCTTTATTATACTGTTATCTCACTTGCATAACTGTACCTCTCTCCGTTCGCAAATTATTTCAGACTAAAGGGACTTTTCTATGCACCCTGTATTTATAAATTGAGTTTCGAATCTATAGTTCAAAACAGATTTGTCCCGTTCCCAACTCTGGACATGGGCATTGCCCTCGCAGAGTGGAATACGCCCAAACCGAACATATGCGACAAATAGGCAGGCAACAGGGCTTCCCAACAATGTATCACAATTGATGAACATCAGTAAACGTGGTGATGATCTGATCGACTTTGATCGTGGATGCATTGTGAGCGCAAAACAGTTGGGTCATTCTATTGCCCAAGTGGTAAGAACTCTAGGGTTCCCGAGGGTAACCGTACCAGGTGTACTGCGAGTACACCATCGACGCACCTACCAGCACCCAGATAGCAAGTGATATATCTAACTACACGCCATTGATGACCTGAGTCCACGTGGACTATCCAGGCTCGTATAGACCAACCGCTTGCCAACGGCGATACAAATCACATCGAGTTTAAATATCGGAAACCCAAGCAGCGTAAGCGAGCAAACGGTGCAGCACACGCTACTTACCATGAGCTATGGAAGCCTACGTCCTACTCGTGTGCCCCTGTTCACTGCTCGTTATCAGACTTTACGCCTCACCCAGTTCCGGGAATGTTAAAACTGAACCTCAGCAGAGTGGCTTCGCGTCGCGTTGTCATATGAATCCCGTTTTCATCTGTACTGAGCTGACAGGAGGGAGTGGGTGTGGCGTCGACAGCATGAGCCCATTGCCTCGTCGGGCAAGGTCGGCTCTGTTGAAGGCGGTAATGGCTCTGTGACGGTTTGAGGAGCCTTCTCACTGACCACATTAGGCCCCTTAGTGTGTCTGGAGAGGTATCTAACCACTGCGCGCTACCGGCATGTGCTGGCTGATTACCTACACGCTGTCATGGCCTTCGCGCAGCCTTCTGCCGATGGTCTGTTTCAAAGGACAAGGCGCCGCCCCACCGGGCAACAACCACCCAAGCATAGCTCGAGGAATGCTCATCTGATTTTGGGAGCATCCTGTGGGCCCTAAGGTCCTCGGATTTTAACCCTGCGGAAACTATCTGGGTAGCCGTGAAGCGAAACATAAGATCAATGGATCCTGGACCGACGTCTCCGGCGGAGTTGTGGACAATGCTGCAGCAGACATGGCTGACATTAACTCCGGAAACTCTCCGGCATCTGGTGGTTTCGACGCTCAGGGGTGCACAGGCTGTTATTCGTGACAACACGCTATTAGGTAGGTATCTCTAATGCTTTGTCCATTGACTGTATACTAAAACCTTCTCGGGTCTGCAAGAGCAAATATATCGGGGAAGGGCAAATGAGTGGTGCACAAACAAACATATAAAACAAAAAATCAGCTGTTTTCCTGTGGGCAGAAACGGCTGGTCGATGTCCGAAGGCAACAGCGGCTGGAGAGAACTAGTCGTTTGCCACGAAAGGGATATAACAGCAGATGTTTCCTTCGTGTACTACTCGTCTCAGTTAAAAACAAAACAAATTCATCTGCAGTGGTCACGGCGACACAGAAACCGGAACTTCGAGGACCGGAAAAGGTCACCTGGTTCAATTAATAACGGTTTCAGTTCATACACGCAGATGGACGGGACATGTGAACAGCAGGAATCGATAGATTCCAGCTGCATACCGTTCACTGTACAAACTAATGGAGGCGGAGTAATGGTCTGGGTATGTTTTCATGACATTCATTGAGTTCCTTAAGACCTTTGGAGCAGCATTTGGATGTCACGAGATATTTGAGCATTACTGCCAATACATACATGTATATATACGGTGTTCTCTGACGTAGAGATCTACCCCCATCATAAGGGTGACTCATTCCACAAGGCTTGAGTCCTCACTCTGTGGTTCCAGGAGCACAACAGTGACTTCAAAGTGTTGAAGAATTTAATTCATAAACTGGATGTGTAGTTAAATAGGTAATATCAACACTTCAATCTGTTCGGTACGTAGTAGAAAAGAAAAAGCTTTTTCGCTAGACCTTCATTCAAGGTCGAAGAATGTGTGCTTAACAATGAAGCTGGCCCTCTTAGAACAGAGAAGAACTTCATACTAGTAATAATAAAACCATATACCGACCTAAGTTGTACGCAAATAGAAAGAACTTTTAATTGTAATACAAAGGATGATACGTAGACACAGTGATATCCAACTTGAGCTGTTATGTTCACAACAAGTAGATCTTTCACGATAATGCAATAACGCATTTCTTACTGACGCCATGTTTGTTGGTAGAAGTTCACTTCAGTCTTACCTTATAATTGCGTAGCTGTTGGAGAAAACACTTGTACAATAAAAGGGAATGCACATCCTTGAAATAGCGTAGCATACAAAGCAAAAACACAAGTGTTGGGAAACTGCTGGCCACCAGCTGGCAGTGATGGATCACTGCTGGCTGAAATCTGTCGCTCACGGCCCGGTAGCGGTCCTTTGGTGGCAGCGCCATCAGTTGGCAGCCATTGATGGCCCTGCAGCATCGCCGTGAATTGCGGGCCACCAAGCAAGTGCCACTAGTAGCCCTTAGCTGGCAACCGATGAAACCCCAACACCAGGTGGAAGCATCGAAACTGCGCATGCGCAGAAGCAACCCGTGCTGTGTCTCTCGTGGTACCAGTTAGTTGAAGACAACGCTATCGCCATCGTGCTATTTTAGCGGATGTTAAGAAAAAAAAGCATATATAGAGAGGCGAATTAATTTCCTAATGAAATGCTACGTCGACAAAGATATCAGATTAAGCCATGAAATATTAGATTACAGCCATAAAATACACCCACTCAATTCCTATGAATATCAAGAAATCATTTCTGCGTAATTTTTCGTTTTAACATTCACTAAACTGCTTGAAACAAAAGTCCTGGAAAAACATTAAAAAGGCGTTATATTGAAAAAAAAAAAAAAAAAAAAGAAGAAGAAAAAGAAATATACGCGTACAAAATTTATCAATTATAATCCATGGGTTGAATACACAAGACTGGAGGAATTCACTTCTAAAAATAACGAGAAGTAAAATAAAATATCCTTCCTCTTTAAAACAAATGTAGCTTCGGACTGTGGAAAGGAAAGATACAACGTTAAAAAAGACGACAAGGAGAGCTCGAAACTCTGGAAAGCGCGTTGGTACACTCGTTGAAAAAGTGAAGTTCCATTAAGGTAAAAAAAGCAATCGTACATTGAAAAAATAAAATTATGAATTATATGAAACTGACATTTGTGAAAAATACCTCGCAATATTGTAAAATTAAATAGAGAATCGTTCGTTACACATTCCCCAGAAAAGAGGGTAAGCTTCAAGCCGTGCCTGGGCGTGTCAAATCAGTCCGGTTGGTAGAGCGCCCGCTTCCCACGCATACAGTCCTTGACTCGTTTCCAATTAGATCCAAAAGGGCGTTTTTCCGGACCCGTTGAGGAAATTTCTCCAGCGCAATGCTGTAATTCAGAAGTTTCGTAGGGAGAAATAAAAAAGTAGTTGTAGCTTTAGGAAAGTGCGATTATCTTTTATTTTTTTTTATGGTTACTACTGGGGAATTGTTTGACAAGATTCGGCAAGCCATCAGTTATGTCACGTGATTGCCGGCTGCTACTGCCAGGAAACTAGAGGACCACATTAGACTAGTCATCATTTATGGCACGTGCTCGCAGGGCTGCTGAAGGGCCACTTGTGGCAGCTACTGCCTGTGATGGATAACTGATGGTCCTGTTGTGGCATATGACAACTGATAGGAGTGCCAACTGTTGGCCAGCTGCTGGCCTGAACTGCTGGCTCTTCTGTTGGCCGCCCGGACATTTTATTCACGATTCGGCAGCTGCAAGGTACTGCTGGGCTAGCAGACTGCTTTTGCTGGGATAACTGAGTCTAATGATCAGAAACATTGCATTTAATAAAGTTGCTTCCTTTATTTAAGAGCAGTTAGTTCTATTGATAAACAACACACACCGACATTATCGTACACACGACTTTTCCAAGCATTGACCAGAGCACAAAGCGAAGGTTTCGTTTCCAACCGCGCTCAAGGCAGAGAGATCAGGAGAAAGACCCGGATGTGTGGTTTCAAAGCACACGTAGTTCTTCTCGACGACGCGTGAATAACAGTTGCGCCGGCCACGCAGTGATGTTGCAATCCATTTGGAGCGCCAGCAAATGTTGTCTGACGATTTACGTTTTTTGTTGTTTTTTTAGCGCTGAGAGACCATAATTCCAACACAAAGTGATAACATGGCTCACAGAGTTCACAGGTCTTAACCCATCTGAACACCTGTGAGGTAACATTGAAAGAACCGTTCATAACAGAGATCCTCATCCACCGAACATTCAGCAACTGAAGGACACCATCCCATCCACTTGGCTGAATATACCTGTAGAGCCCAAGTGCGGCCCAATAACATTATTAGGCAGGTGTTCCTAATGAAATATACATACGTATATAAAGTACACTGGTGTGCAAAAATTAAGGACGAAAAGGAGAAATTAGCATAACAGCGGAACGAGCAGGCAGAACGGACCGAAAGAGCACTCAGGAGATAGACTAGGGTCCGGTACGGTAGGGCATGCGCATATATGCAGCACGACGTAGGGGGTGAGTGTCGGAAGAATATAAAGCACACGAACGGTGTACGCTAAGCAATCCGGTGAAGGCTATTGCATGGTGTACATCGGTTTGAACGACGTCGAGTTGCTGCCACCGTGTGATATGGCCAACAAGCAATCCAGTAAACGACATCTGGATAACGTTGCCCTAGGTCGCGTCATTGGGAAGTTGGAAGAAGTCCGAAGTGGGATTAGTGTGCCCGAGGAGTTCGGGATTACTCACAGCAACGTTTCACGAGCTTGGAGAGCCTTTCAAACAACAGGAACAGCTGTCTGAGAGTTTAGCAGTGGTCGTCCACGAGCAACCACGGCGGCGAACGACCGGTATATTGTCATACAGGCGAGAAGAGACAGACGGCAGACAGCTGGAGAAATCGCAAGGCACATGCAACAGACAACTGGACGCCCGTTATCGCGTTTTACCTTGGCCAAGAGGCTGCACAAAGGGGTGGCCTATTTGCACGACGACCAGCACGGTGTGTGCCATTAACGCCTGTTCGTCGGAGACGGTGGTTTCTGTGGCGCCAGGGACACAAGAACTGGATACACATCAGCAATGGGGTCGAGTTCTCTTTATGGATGAGAGCCGATTTAGTCTGACGAGCGATTCTGGGCGTATACACATCTGGAGAGAGCAGGGAACACGCAATCACACCTCCAACATAATCGAAAGGGATCGGTTTGGAGGTGGCGGAGTTCTCATTTGGGGTGATATCATGCTTAGTAGCCGTACTGACCTCCACATCTCCCAAGGTGGTTCAGTCACTGGTGTCCGCAATTGTACCGAGGTTCTCCTGCCTCGCGTACCTCTGTTTCGAGATGCTGTGGGTCCTGAGTTCCTCTTCATGGACGACAACGTACAGTGGCTGTCGCAGAGCTGTTGGAGAGTGAAAATATTCAACGCTTGGATTGGCCCGCGAGTTCCCCGGACCTAAATCCAATGAAACACGTGTGGGACCTTCTCGGGAGACGCTTGGCAGCACGTCACCAGCCACTAGCAACGATTCCGCAGCTGTGATTGCCGCTACAAGAGGAATGGGCCGCGATGCCTCAACAGTTCCTCGACAACGTCGTCCTCAGCATGGACATACGTTGTAAAACCTGCAACGCAGTCAGGGGTGATCATATCCCCAACTAAAGACTGGATTTTTTTGGCAGCTGCCTGTCACATGGACGTTTCTGTCTTCTGTCCAGCTGTGCTCAAAGCTACCTTTTCAATAAAGTGTTTTGTATCCTTTGGATTTCTTGTTTGGACGGTTACGCTCACTTGTGTCATATTCTTACATCTTGGAGATCTTATGGTATGATTTCAGTCGATGTGGAGCACTTCTGCACGACGTTACATTCAAAAAACCGTCTCGTCCTTAATTTTTGCACGCCAATGTATATATATTGGTCTAGGCATGCGCAACATACAACCTTGCTAGGCAAATGTCAACCCCGTCTCTTCCGTGTCCGCCATGTTTTCACTGAAGGGTCTTTGACGACCGACACCGCTATTCCCCCCCCCCAAATCTCCCAATGAATTCCCAACTCAAACCTTGAAACCAGGAAAGATAGTAATAGGTAACATCGTGAACATCCAATTGATAACATCGTGTGCGGGTTACAGTTTTACTTGTATAAGAAAAACAACACCTTACCGCAGCCAAATGGAGAAACAATTACACTGCTGGACAATTGCTAAGGACGGATCATAAACGGTTATATAGCGCATAAAAAAGTAAGTGTGGTTGGATGCCAAGTGAAATAAAATAATGTCAGAATGCCAGGACATTCCAAGAAAGACAATTTATTGTGCTCTGAAATCCAGAAGGCTTTGGAACGTGTTCAAGGGACAAACAGGCCATTTTGTGCAGAATACGTAAACGAGAAAAAAATGCAATTACCGTCCGCAGGCGTTCCGGCGTAAGATGTCAATACGGGATATGGCCACCATGAAGGGCGATGCAAGATTCCACACGTCGTGTCATGCTGTGCACAACATTATCAAGCAGCTGTTGGGGTAATTTATCCCATTCCTCTGTCAGTGCACGGATGAGGGTGTCCTTGTTTATTGGAGGGCATTGACGACCAGCAAGACTCCTCCCCAAAGCATCCCACACATTTTCAATGGGGTTCAGATCTGGAGAACATGCTGGCCATACGAGGCGTTGAATATCCTCGCTCTCAAGACACTCCTGGACAGCGACTGTACGATGACATGTTGCGTTGGCGTCCATGAAAATGAATCTATCACCGATAGCACAACGGAACATGCAAACATGAGGTAGCAGAACATCATTAATGTATCGTTGGCCAGTCATAGTCCCAGTTGGAAGCACATAGAGGGACGTACGGCCATTGATCATGATGCCAGCCCATACCATGACACTACATGTCGGATATCGGTCCCTTTCCTGTATGTTTGCTGGACAATATGCAGTACCACTATCACACCAGATCAGTTGTCGTCGACAATCAGACGATAGACTGTATCTACTCTCATCTGATAAAAGGACAGCAGACCAGTCGTTATCAGTCCAATTGCGATGTTGATGGCACCATTGCAAACAGGCGTTACGGTGACGTCTGGACAATGGGATGCACACAACAGGACGGCGGGCGTATAGTCCTCCTTCATGCAAACATCTGGCGACAGTTTTTCGGGAGATCTGCTTGCCAGTAGCAGCCATAAACTGATTTGCTATCTCACTAGCTGTGCTGCGCCGGTGTCTTTTTGTTGATAGCACTATGTACCGATCTTCTCCAGGTGTCGTACTGCGAACACGACCTCCCCGTGACGTTTGCTACACTCTCCATTTGTTTGAAATGATTTCCAAAGCCTTGAAACAACACTTGGCTGACGTCGAACTCCCTGGCAACATCTGTTATTTTTCGCCCTTCTTCAATCTTGCCAATAATACGGCCACGCGTAAAATCATCTAGGTGATGTCGGAAAGACATACTGAAACTTGCAAGTTCGTCAATTGATTCTTTCCCTTTCAACTTTGCGTTTGAACAACAACGGCCAATACGCGTCAAATCCTTTATATCTCTTATCAGCGCTATGACGTCACGAACAAGTTCGGCAATCCAAAAAATTTGCATACGCACAACACGTCTTACTGTATCCAGCACTTATGCTAATTTCCACATTTTCCTGCCTTCCATTTTATGGTTGCTATCGTTGCTATTGTCATCTGTCCTTAGCAATTGTCCGGCAGTGTATATTGCCGGCATACGAACACATGAAAAGACACCAATAAATTGTTTATAAATGGGGCACAAATTACATTGTAATGAGTGTTTACGCGAAAGTTGTTAATATCCAAAGGACATAGTTGTAGAATGGATATACGGTGCTTTCTGATAACCAGGCGGAGGGGCATTTCAGTATGGAATATTTCCACCCCTAACTGCAATGTAGCTATAACAACGTCGTGGCAGGCTGAGCACCAAATGATCCAGGAGTTCATGAGGCAAACAGGCCTACTCCTCCCGCACATCACGGATGAGGCCTTGCTTGCTTTCAGTAGGGGAAACCGAGCCCAACGAGTCTCCCCATTACGTTCCAGATGTGTTCGATGAGGTTAAGATCAGGGAAGCGTGCTGGCAAGTCGATGCGATTAATATCCTCTGTCTCCAGAACCGTCTGCACTGCTCTCGTACGAAAAGGTGTCGCGTTTCATTCGTGAACAGAACGTCTTCGCCTACAGCACCACAGAATAATCGAACATGAAGTAGAAGAACTTCGTTGTCATCATTAACAGAAAGTCTTCGCCTACAGCACCACGGAATAATCGAACATGACGTAGAAGAACTTCGTTGTCTTCATTAACACAAAGTCTTCCCGTACAGCACCACAGAATAATTGAACATGGCGTAGCAGAACTTCGTTGTCTTCATTAACACAAAGTCTTCCCGTACAGCACCACGGAATAATTGAACATGGCGTTGCAGAACTTCGTTGTCATAATTAACAGAAAGCCTTCGCCTACAGCACCACGGAATAATCGAACATGGCGTAGAAGAACTTCGTTGTCATCATTAACAGAAAATCTTTGAATAACCACGGAATAATCGAACATGGCGTAGAAGAATTTCGTTGTCATCATTAACAGAAAGTCTTCCCCTACCGCACCACGGAATAATCGAACATGGCGTAGAAGAACTTCGTTGTCATCATTAACAGAAAGTCTTCCCCAACAGCACCACGGAATAATCGAACATGGCATAGAAGAACTTCGTTGTCATAATTAACAGAAAGTCTTCGCCTACAGCACCACGGAATAATCGAACATGGCGTAGAAGAACTTCGTTGTCATCATTAGCAGAACGCCTTCGCCTACAGGAATAATCGAACATGGCGTAGAAAACTTCGTTGTCATCATTAACAGAAAGTCTTCCCCTACAGCTCCACGGAATAATCGAAAACGACGTAGAAAACTTTCGTTGCAATAATCCCATTTTCCAGCACTTGTAGCTCAGTGCGTCCATTAATCGTGATGCTGACTCACACCATGAACCCGGCACCGTCGTATCTGTCTCTTTCCTCTATATTCTCGCGCTGATACGCAGTTCCACTTTCAAGCAAGATCAGTTAATGTCCAGAATCCGAGGACAGACTGAAACGACTCTCATCTCTGAAGAGTACATTGGCCCATTGATAACGTGCTAATTTCTGTGGATACGCTACGACTGAAACCGTACGCTACGTTAATCTTTGAATAGACGGACGCATACTATAGGCCTTCGGGTATATAGCCCTATATACCGCAGACGTCTTGCCACAGTTTGTCGGGATATCCGCTTTCCTGTGCTGGAATGAAGGCGACTCACAAGCTAACCATCCGTGGTGCGGCTATTGCGTTTTGCCGTTGCAACTAAAAATGTGTCTTCATGCGTCGTAGAAAAGCAAGGGCGACCTCTTATCATGGGTTCGGAAAACATTTCATTGGTTTGAAACGTTGTCCAGAGCCTGGATACCACACTATGCCCGATTTCAAGCTCCCTGGCAACATCACTCACTCAGCGCCCTTCTTCCCGCTTCGCTATACACCGAAGAGCCATTACATTATCACCACCCCCACCCTAGAGAAATGAGCGCGCCTGGAGACCGAACGGTGGCGCAGGTGAAATTCACAGAGCAGTATATGCACAAACCGAGGACAGGCTTTCGGTTAGTAGAGTGTTCGGAGTCAGAATGGAAAAAGCTGCCGATTTATCGGAGTTTGATAAAGGACAAATTGTGATGGCATGGCGCCTCCGAACTACGATCAGGGAAACGGCGCAGCTTGTGAGTTGTTCACGTGCTGCTGTTGTAAGTACGTATCAAAAGCGGTGTACAGATGGCCAAATGATGAAGCGACGTCCAAGCTTGTTGATGCCAGAGGGGAGCGGAGACTGTCGCGCATTTTTCACCGCGACCACAGGGCCATAGTGCGACAAATCATCCGCAGCTAAAACGGTGGTGTCACAGCACAGTCCATCACAGCCTTCTGCGTAACCGAGGACACAGCCGGGTCCCCATGCTCACTGAACGTCATCGCCAACAACGCATGAAATGAGTCCCAGATCATCGAGATTGGACCGTGGATGATTGGAAGAAAGTGGCCTGGTCTGACGAATCAAAATTCCTGGTGCATCACGTAGAAGGCCGAGCACGAATACACCAATTACCAACGGAGGCTAAGGGTGGAAACAGGCCGGTGGTAGCGGCGGTGTTATGCTGTGGGCGATGTCTTCTTGGGACAGTTTAGGCCCCATTATCCCAAGAGCACAATCTCTGACAGCTGTCAGGTATCTGAACATCGTTGAGGACCAAGTTCACCCATTCATAGGAACTCTGTTCCCTGCTGGTGATGGCCATTACCAATAGGATAATGCGCCATGCCACACTGCCAGAATTGTCGAGGATTGGTTCGAGGAATGTGCTGGTGACTTTTTGTGAATACCCTGGCTTCCAAATTCACCTGACATGAACCCAATCGAGCATTTGTGGTTCGACTTGGAAAAGCGGGTTTGCGGAATAACCCCAACACACAGAAATGTACGGGAACTGGAGGATCTGCTGTTAACATTATAGTACCAGATACCCCATGATACCTACCAGCTCATTGAATCGATGCCTTGCAGAGTGGCCGCTGTTTTGCGGGCTAAAGGGGGTCCTACAACTTATTAGGTAGGTGGTCATAATGAAATGCCTCATCGGAGTAATTCTTTCTCTCGTGAAATCATCTACGCACGATGTCTTTGAAACATAACGTAAATTACCCTTTGTTTCCTTTATGCTTTCCTGTCCAGAGTTTCGCTCAAACACATGTTGCGTACTGCGCTCTTTTCTCCATTTAAGTGACACCACGTGACCCCTGTGCGCAAGATTCGACATTTTGCATGTGCACCGGCTTTCTACTGAACGTCCCCAGTTATGCAAATTTCCACACGCTGTCGTATCTCATATAGAAATATGTATGGGTATGGTGCACCAATGATAAGCAAAATTAATAGTAGATACGTTTACGGTCCACAAGGGCGACCTCTTAGCACGGTACTGGAAGATATTCCATGTTATGTCTTTTAAACATAACGATTAAAGAAGCTGCCGATTTGTGATTTCTTAGACCCGATTTTTGAGCGTTGTGAACTGTGTGTTTTATATCAGATTACTGTTATCTCTTATTTAGCCTGACGAAGCTGCACGATTGTGGCGAAAGCTTGCTATTCTTTATTTAACAACGTTTTGTGTACCATTAAACGGATCTACTACTATTAGTCTTGCTTGTTTCATCTCATTTTCTGGTTGTAAACTTTCGAAATAGTGTTCTTTAGGTTTTGGACATCAGTGTATATGTAAGTTACGTACACTGAAGTGCCATAAAAACTGGTATACCAGTCTAATAATTGGTAGGTCCCCCACGGGAGCGCAGGACTGCAGAAATACGACGGAGCATGGACTCCACTAGCTTCCAGAAATATGCTGCAGACAATGCACACCATACTTCCTGCAGAGTGTTCCACAATTCGGGTGTATTTCGAGGTATCGGATTCCTGTGTTCGATAGCGCGTGGCATGACATCCCAAATGTGTTCTATTACGTTCAGATCTGGGAACTTGGGTGGGAATGGCAACACCCCAAACTCAGATGAATGCTCCTCTAACCATAATGTGGCGTCCCGGATACTTCTGTGTGGAGGTGCATTGTCTGTTGGAACAGGCCCAACTCATCAGCATGAATGCAGAACACATAGCGTTGGCCAGTCACAGATGTTTGTAGACGCACCAGGGATCCCACTGAAGTCCAGCTAAACACACCCCATACCATTATGGACCCCCACGAGCCGGTACAGTTCCCCGTTGACAGGCGGGATCCATGGCTTCATGGGGTTTGCACCACACACGAAACCTTCCATCTGCCCGATACAGTTGTAAACGCGACTCGTCAGACCAGGCTACTTGTTTCCAGTCATCAAGTGTCCAGTGGCGGTGTTTCCGTACCCAAGCGAGGTGTATAGCTCTGTGTAGTGTACCCATCAAGAGGACTCGAGTTGAGCGTCGGCTCCCAAAGCCCATATCGTGCAGGGTACGTTGCACAGTACGGACGCTAAAACTTGTTGTGGCTCCAGCATTGAATTCCGATGATACCTGCGAGAGTGTTGCACGCCTATCGCGTGAAACGATTCTTGACAGCCGACGATGGTCACGTTCACACAAAGTCTTTTTACTGCCACACTGGTATCGTTGGTTGGAGGTTTTGCCGGAATTCTTGTAGTCACGGTACACCCTTGCAATGGTCGTCCGTGAAAATCCGAACTTCGTTTCTACCTCTGAAATACTATGGCCCATCTCACGAGCGCCAACTATGACACCGCGTTGAAAATCGCTAAAATCGCTTTTACTTGTCATTCTCATGCCGAAAACCGCTCTGACAGCTGGCAAGGATGTCTATCGCTTTATATACGCACTGGCGGACGCAACCGAGTACGCGCATAGGTGACGTTGCTATGTATTTTGCATAAGCTCGTCTGTACCAGTTATTCTGGCACTTTAGTGTATACACGTACATAATTAGGAGATAACCGTCTCAGTTAAATTATAACAGTGAAAAAAAATTTAGTTTACTCCTGTATTTCATTCCGCTAGGACTTCCTCTGACGCTTCTGACATAACCTGACCTGTACTCAGAAGAGGTTCAGTGCCCCCTCCCTTGCCCTATTTTCGTCATTTTGAGGCTTTATGTAACCTTCGTCTCTGTCTACGAAGACGCCCGCCGTGGTTATCTTCAAGAGGCCTCTTTCCTTCTTCCTTCACCTCTTTTTCGAGCTTTCAAGGGCTATTTTAACGCATCTGGAAATCGTGCGATTTTGAAAGCTTTTGCATTTTTGCTCGAAATTGGACCACTTTGTCCTGTGATGCCGTATTCTAAATCTTCAAGATTACTAGCGTTAATTTGGCCCTTAGGGCCCACATTACGGGTTATAGGCCATTACGCTGTTGCTCCGTGAGTTCCAACTGTTGAAGCTATACGCCGTAGGGTTTTTAGCCATTAACAGAAAGAATTTTGCTTCAGTGTACTTAGAGCTGAATAATCGAAAGTTTGCTTTTCTCTCTTTCAAAACTCCCCAGTCCTGCTTCAGAAAAGCTGCCGTTTATTTCGGTAATAATATAACATTATTGTGACCACCTCCTACTTTTGACGTCAACAGCGCGTAGCCAATGAATGAAAGTACGTGTCGTGAGCAGGCTTGGAGGGTATATAAGGTGTACTGTAGGCATTCTGAAAACATATCAATCGTTGCTGTCATGGATAAAAGGAGCGATTTATCAGATTTACAAAAAGGGTTGATTATCGGCTTTGGGCCCAAGGGTGGCAGTATTTCTGAAACAGCGCGGTTTGTGAACTCTTCGCTTGCTGCTGTGGTTAAAGTGTATCTTGATTGGAGAAAGATCACCATTGCGAATAAGCGATGTGGAAACTGCAGAGCACCACGTGACATTGATATGAGAGGTGAACGTCGGCTTCGAAGGTGCGTGAGGGCCGATCGACACTCTACAGTGGAGCAACTCACTGGCCAAATGTACCAAGAGGGCTACCGGAAATGTGCCTAAAACAACAGTTCAGCGAACCCTGCTGCGTATGGGGCTCCAATGCAGACGAATGGCCACTGCTCCTATGCTAACGAAGGTGCATCAGCAGAAAAGGCTTACATTTGCACTGCAGTATCGGAATTGGATCTCCCCTGATTGGCAAGGGATTGCCTTCTCAGATGAGTCACGTTTTTTGCTTCATCGAACGGATGGACGTTGGCGTATAAGGCGAGAAACATCGGAGAACAAACACTCTTCAACCATTGCTGGAATAACACAAGCTGGTGGGGGTAGCGTTATGCTCTGGGGAAGGTTTTCGTGGCATTTCCTTGGTCCACTCATACTTGTGGGAGGCACAATGGACCGAATTCTTTATGAATCTATCTTTGCAGACCTCGTAAACCCATACGTGCTGCGTGTCTTCCCTGGGCCGGATGGTATCTTGCAGCACGATAATGCAACGTGTCACACAGCTAGAAATGTCGGAGAGTGGTTGGAAGAACACGATGAAGATTTCAAAATTACCCCCACCCCTACTCCAATTGAGCATCTGCGTGACCGCCTCGATCGTGATGTTTGCTCTACGGATTCTCCACCACGCACCCTCTAGCAGCTGCCAGATGGTGCACTATAGTCAGCATGGCTCCACATACCTGTGAACACCTTCCAGCACCGTATTGAATCACTCCCAGCCCATGTAGCTGCTGTCTACACTGCACACGGCTGTTACTCTGGATATTAGCTGTTGGTCACAATAATGTGACTCGACCGTGTATATATCATCACCATCACCATTGTCAACCATTATCAATCCACTGCGGGATTAAGGTCACCGCAAGTTTCTTCCATAATGGTCTGTCTTGTGCCAGACTTCTCCAGGTCACTCCCATATGATTTCGAATTTCATACACCCATCTCCAATGTGGTCTTCTTCTGGGTCTTTTCCTGTCCCTTGGAATCCAGTCTGGAATTTCGGTTTTCCATCGGTGGTCCGTTCTTCTAGCAACATGTCCAGCCCATTGCCGTTTCAAGGATTTTACCCTGATCATGATGTCTTCCACTCTTGTCATTTTCTTAATCCACGAGTTCCTCTTCTTATTTCTCCTGGTTACACCAAGCATGCATCTCTCCATGTCCTTTCAGTTGCTTGCAGTCTTTGTATGTCATTTTTAGTTAAGGCCCAGGTCTCTGCTCCGTACGTAAGCACTGGAAGGATGCATTGATTGAACAATTTTCTTTCAAGATATAATGGCGTATTATCCTCAAAAATTGTACTGTTTCTTCCAAAAGCTGTTTCTTCCTGAGATCCTCAAACCCACCTTTTCTTTTTTATGTAGCAGGATCATTTTACCACTGTTCCAGTCCTCAGGAATCTTCCCTTCATTGAGACATCTAGTGAAACTTGGGCGAGTGTAGGTTTAATTTCTCCACTTGCTTCTTGTATAATGTCCACGGTAATTCCATTTTCTTATGGAGTTCTCCGTTTCATGTTTTTTTTTTCTTGTTTTTTTTTTTGTTTTTTTTGCATGTGTAATTTCTGCTGTGGAGACTTTTGTACTGGTACCTTTCGTAATGTATATCATTTCTTTCATACAGTAGTTTTGTGTAAAAATCTTGCACTCTTGTCAAAATTTTGCCTCTATTTCTTGTTGCCGTGCCATCTTTTTTAGCACGTCTTTTGTAAAAAAAGATCGTGCTTATGTTACCGGTTTGTCCGTCCGTTCGTCATTCCAACCGTCTGTACCCACGATATCTCTGCAACTATTAGTCCGATTTGTAAAATTCTTTTTGCATTGGGAAGCTTGAAATATGCGAATGATGATCCTTTATTTCGTTTTTTTTTTTTTTTACGATGTACAATTTTGCCGCTAGAGGGCGTAAATGCAGATGATGTCGAATTCAAAAATACGTTTTATTCCACATATTTGCTTCTAAACATCCAATTGAAAAAAATATTTTATCTTTCGATTCCATTTATGTCGAAGACTATTTTAGATATAGTTACTTTTTCAAATTACGCATAGATTTTCCGCTAAGGGGCGTAAAAGTGAATTACATTTTTCCCGATAATTCTTCTTCTAAAACTCCGATTTGAAATTTTTTTTCTTCAGCGGATATACCTCCTGATGGAAAATATTTTGCATATAATTTCAAATTTTTGGTAAAGAATACTTTAGCCACCAGGGGGTGTAAGTGTTAATTTTTGCTTCTGATGTATTTGCCATAAAATCGGACCTTCTAAAATATCGATTGAAAAAATGATTTCGCGGACTGATACCACTCACATAGATAAACCTTTGGGAATATTTTCTTCATAAAATATTCCACAGTTTCTCCGCCAGGGGCGTAGATGTATATCTTATTTTCGTCAATATCTCTACTTCTAGGAGTCCGATTTGAAAAATTTCTCCTTTGTTGGATAGTGCTTTCAGTGTGACATGTTTTTCATATAATTTCAAAATTTTCGAGTAATTCATAGACTTTCCGCTAAGGGGCGTAGAGATAAATTGCGTTTCCCCCTATATCTGTACTTCTAAATCTCCAATTTTAAAAATTCTTTCTGAACCGGACACAGCTCCTGATAGGAAATCGTTTGCACATAATTTCTAATTTTTGTAAAAAAAAATGGGTTGGCCACCCGGGTGCGTAAATGTATTTCCAGCAAAATATGAGCTTCTAAATTCTCGATTGAAAAAAACCGTCGTTTGTAGACCGATAGTACTCATGTCGGCAAAACTTTTAGAAACATTTTCTTCTGAAAATAATGCATGGTTTCTACACCAGAGGGCGTAGATGTATATCTTATTTTTGTCAATATTTCTACTTCTAGGAGTGCAATTCGAAAAGTTCCTTCTTTGTTGGATAGTGTCTCCAGTGTGTGATGTTTTTCATGTAATTTCAAAATTTTCCAGTAAATCATAGACTTTCCGCTAGGGAGCGTAAAGGTAAATTGCTTCCTCCCCTATATCTCTGCTTCTAAATCTCCGATTTGAAAAATTCTTTCTGCACCGGATACAGCTCCTGATGGGAAATCCTTTGCACATAATTTCAAATTTTTGTAAAAATGGTTTGGCCACCAGGTGGCGTAAGTCTTCATTTCCCCTTCTGATGTATTTGCAGCAAAATATGAGCTTCTAAAATCTCGATTGAAACAAAAGTCGTTTGTTTACCGATTCTATTTATGTCGACAAACCTTGAAATAATGCATTGTTTCTACGCCAGGGGACGTAGATGCATATCTTATTTTTGTCAATACCTCTACTTCAAGGAGTCCGATTTGAAAAATTCCTTCTTTGTTGGATAGTGTTTCCGATGCGAAATGTTTTTCCTATAAATTCATAATTTTCAAGTAAATCATAGACTTTCTGCTAGGGGGGGGCACAAAGGTAAATTGCGTTTTCTGCGTTATTTCTGCTTCTAAAACTCCGATTTGAAATATTCTTCCTGTATCGCTTACAAGACCTAATGGAAAATATTTTTCACATAATTTCTAATGTTTTGTAAAGAATGGTTTGGCCACCAGGGGACATAAGTGTTAATTTTTGCTGGTAATGTATTTGTAGCAAAATCTGAGCTCCTGAAAACTCGACTAATTTTTTTTTTTTCTTGGACCGATACCGCTTATATGGAAAAACCTTTTGAGAATACTTTCTTCCTAAAATAATGCATGGTTTTCCCACCTCTGTTTCTAAGAGTCCGATTTGAAAAAAAAATGTCTGTGTTGGAGAGCCTTTCCGGTGAGAAATGTTTCTCATATAAATTCATGTTTTTCTTAACGCACAAGTCTGCAACCAGAGGGCGTAAGCTCACGATTCCGTTTACAGCAATATTTTGAAAAACTTATTTCTTCCGTCAGATATTATTGCTTTTCATACCGGTTCCATTGACTTTGAATAGCTTTGATAAATTTAATTTGCATCAGAACGGAATCAAACGACGTACTTATTACATCCGAAAATTCGGTGTCATCTTTCTTGTTTCTCATTTTCTCAATGCTACATCGAGAAAATATTTAATGGGATGGGGTGCACTTGGATGAAACAATACAATTTTCAAGAGTGATTTACCCTTATGTCTTAGAAAAATATTTAACGCAACTTTGCAGCTCTTATTTACGGATCAGTGACAACTCAAAGAACCCTGGGGAAATGCATGTTTGGTATGACTAAGAAAGATAAGAAAAGAAACTCATGCATCAGAAAAACTGCTAGAATGAATGACATCTTGATCAGAGAAAAAACCCTCAAGTAGTAATGGGCTGGACATACTGCTAGAAAAACGAACCACGAAGGGGCAAGAAAAGACCCAGAAGACGACCATGTAGAAGATGGGTGAATGAAATCTGAAAGCATACTAGATTGACTTGGAAGAAATTTTCGCAACACAGGAAGTTAGTGAAGTGACTTTGAGGAGACCTTGATCTAGCAGCTTATTAATAATAATTGATGATGATGACTACAAGCGACTACTAAAGATGATTCCCTACAAGGTATATCTTCGTTGATTCTGAACGAAACCTTTGTTTGTTTGTTTTTTGTTTTTTTTTTACATTTAAATAGTCAACTTATTTTATTTAAAGAGCAATACAGTCTGATTGTTTAAAAGTAAAGTCAAATAATTTAGAAAGCACGACTTTAAAGTGCTACTTTGGAATATTTTGTACATATAACAAAGGTGATCAATGTATCGACTTTATAAATAAGAATTTCGCACTTGCGAGATTTAAAATTATGCTTGAAATGTTTACTAAAGAATTGAAAAAACATATCCTAGCAGTAAGTTGATTTTTAAATTATGCATTTTAATAAATTTCATAACGTTCTGCAATTATTGATCGCTGTGCCTTGAACCGAACATTTTAATTAACATCAACAAACGATCTTGTAATCTCACTTTATTTACGTTCTCAGTCGTTTACTCCCTGCCGTTCTGCTTCTAAAATGCTAAAAATTGAAACGTTCTTAGAAATGTATCCCTTTGCAAAAGCAATAAGTACTTACTTGTTTACTGACTTAATGATTTTCTTATCGATTCATTTGTTTCCATTTATTTTTTATTTTTTTAAGAAAAGAGCAGCGACAAGCCGAACGTTGCAGATGACGCACAATATCAGTAAAGAGCACTAGATCTGTTATCCAATCCTTTTGTTATAACAGTAGGGAGAAATTCCTTTTTTTTTTTTTTTTTTTAACGAAGGCCTGAATAGAATCTAATAATTTACAACTCTGTTTGATAGACTGCTGGCTAATTATGGTCTCGCAAGTATAGGGAGGATAAGCTTCATTAGGTTACTTTCGAGATCTAGATGATTTTTCAAAAAATTGTTTTTACTGTGTGGGCAACAAGTCTTAGTTCAGTTTTAGTAAATTGAAATACTCGACTAGAAGTTGTTCACTCTGAATCGCACAGTGAACACCAAAACAACTGTAAATGAACGACCGCTCTTCAGGAATCAATAAGACTCAGTTCTTTGCTTGGTATATTAGGAGCTTCTCCCGTCGTCACACTAAATTTTTTTCATTTTTATTTTATTTTCTTCAGGTTAACGAATACCGTGAGCAACTCTAAGGTCTATGAGCCTCTCCCTAATTTAGAGCCACTGGTTCCAGGAAAAGGAGAGAGCTATATAGTGCTATATGACAAACACACCACCCATACCTCATCCGGGACTCGGAGTCCGGCTCTCACCGACCACCCTCCAGACGCCAGTACTTATATCACTCAGAACCGGGGTGGCGGAAGTTTATTTAGTACGTGCCAATCTTATATATATAAAACACAAAACGTCTGTTTGTCTGAAGCAGCAACAACTCTCAAACGCCAAACTGTGGCATCGTGAAATTTGCTTAGCTTATTAATACTGGAATTTGTAGGTCAACGCAACTATTTTAAGATATCTACGTTGTTCCGTTTGCGAGTTATGAATTAATTAATAAGCTAATCAATAAAGTCAGCATCGTTTCTTACGTCATCGTTATGCTGTTCCAAATCTGAAAGCACATGACTACATTCATCGCCGTGGAACATCCACAGGTGTTTCTATTCTTTGAGAACCGTGTATAAAAAAATGCAAAAACGAACTTTGCGAAATCTTAACGAAACGGGCTGAAATTTTTATCAACACCATGAATTGGTAATAAGAGGAGTCCCTCAAATTTTTACCGGAATTCGGTCAAAACTTTTTAAAATAGGCATGGAATATTTAATTAATCGGTAAACAGAAATATATATGCGCAGAAACGGTTAGTAAAATTTTGACGACTAATTAAAAAATTTATTTACCGATTCAGGTGAAATTTGGAGGTCATGTTCCTATTAACGATTTATGGCGTTCATTAAAATTTCAGCCAGTTTCACAAGATATTCGCAAACATACGGTTTCAACTTTTTTATCCCATAGATTCGCCCCTCAAAGACGTCTGAAAGTGAAAGCACGTGATGCATCTGATCGTCGATAACAAATTTTTAACGAATTTTGTTCAATCAGTGATGTTGTGTCTCCTGGACGCGTGTTAAATAATTCGTAACGCTTTTGGTCCGTTTATTTCAACAGATTGTTGTGTACGGCCAAGTGCTGAAATAATCACACTATGAATAAATAATTTGCAATGACCTAATTTGTGAAATCAGCTTTTTTCTTTCTTGCAAGCATCAATTTTTTCCCGATTTTTTCAGTGGCATATAAGGGAATGTGAAATTAATAAGCCTAATCCCGGGCAAAGCCGGGTAGTACAGCTAGTAGTGAATAAAATGCACTTTTTACATCAGCTACAAAGCTGCTTTTTTAACATCACTATGTTCAAAAATATGTTGCCTTTCAGTAACGCTCACGTGAACAAAGAATGAGAACATACACTACTGTTTGTGAAAATTGCAACACCATGAAGGACTGTTGGTATTAGCTTGAAACTTACAGGATATGTACAATTAGTTAAGGCATGTAAATGATTAAAATATCAGGAGAAGCGCCCTCTGAACTGTCCGGTCTTGGGTGTAAAGAGTTGGCTCAAACGAGATGTCGCAATCAGTGAAGAGGCGACATTGAGTCGAAAGGGTATTTCATGCGGCTCACTATGTCCCGTCGTCGAAGAAGGTCGCATTATGAACTAGACGGACTTTGCGCCAGGAATGATTTTTGGGATGACAGAAGCTGGATTTTCCTACCGCGAAATTGTCACTCTTGCCGGACAAAAAGCCAGTTCAGTGGGGCGAACGTGACATCAGTGGACATGTGTAGCTCGGGCGCACAGAAATCCGAGAAATGAAACGCAAAATCGCAAGACTTCATGGGATGATAAACACCTTTACCGCATGGCAGTGACCGATCGCACAACTCGACATCCACTCCACGGTGTTAGCGCAGCAGTGGAGCACTGTCACAATTCAGGCTTTGTTCTTCAGCACCCTTCGACGTCGTCTGCTTAACAGAGGACTGGTCGCTAGCAGCCCATTGCTGCACATTTCTTTGACCCTCAACCACAGACGCCTCAGACTCCAATGGGGTCTTGAACACAGACATTAGCGCGCTGATTGGCAACAGGTCGTGTTTTCTGACGAATCACGATTCAGCTTGATGCACCATGATGGTTGCATGTTTGTTTGAAGACATCGTTGTGAACGGCACCATGCAGCGTCATACCGGCCTAAGTGCCATAGTTTGAGGAGCCATTGTGTTCAATTTGCGATTTTACCTGATACGAACTGAGGGAACCCCGAACATCCAGTGGCACATCAGGGATGCTTTAGAGGCAAAGGAGATACTCTTCTTTGAGTTTTTTGTATGCTATATTCCTGCAGGACAATCTTAGGCCACATGTGGCCCGGAATGTCCAAGACCTCTTCCATGCACGGCAGATACCTATTTTTCCCTGACCTGCACGTTCGCAGTATATGTTCCCGATCGGACATGTCTAGAGCATGGTAGCTAAGCGACCTGGCCAGTCAAGCACTTCCGCCAGTCTCCATAAATGCACTCCAGGCGAATAGCTAGCCTGGCAAGCTATTCCCCAGGACAATATTAAAAACCTCTTCCATTCAATGCCACGCCGAGTACAGGCTGTTATTGCTGCTCAAGGTGGCTTTACATGATACTGAGTGTTGAGGTGAACAAAATCTTGTATAATTCTACAAATGTAATCAGTTATTTCCACTAACATGAAGAATCTGTGACATAAAGTTCCTTTGAATAGTGGATTCTTCCTTAGTGCTGCAATTTTCACATGCAGTAGTGTAGCTAATTGTAGTTCATATTGCAAATCTGTGAATTCAAGACCTAACCGAATGATATACAATTTCTTGGTCGTTCTATGCTTTCCTTTCGTCATCACCACTGATTGATTCAAGAGATTTCTTCTTCCGTGGCATACAGTTGGAATATGTGTTATATTGAGCAATTTTCTGAAATTCTATACTATTCAAATGAGCTGTGGATGGTACTGCAATATTATTTCCCTGACGTATTCAATGACATACTGTGATTACTCAGCACGAGCAACAACGACGCGGTCTTCGAGATAGATGTCTTTGCATATTTATGTGATAAATACGTAATGCCTATTTCAAAATTTAGCATGATTCAGTTTCAAAGGGTATTAAGACGAGCGTTTGTATTTCATTCTTTAAATGAAATTTTAAGTTGAAATTGTTTTGACAAAAATACTGTACTGAGAACAAATTAAAAAAAAATTCCGGATTTACACTTTAAGGCGGAATCTTCAGTTTTTGTATTCCAGTTTAATGGTGAAGCAAACTAACACTGACAAAATTTAAAAGACAACCTGAAGTTTTTCGGAGTAATGTTATGTTTGAATTTTGTGTCGGGTAATTTTGAATTTCTTATTTATGATTTAATGTCGGAATTTTGTCAGCGTTCTTATCCTGCAAAGCCAAGCAGCGGAAAATCGGCGCAGTTTCTTTTTTCCCGAATATTGATTCCAAAGGGACAGTTTACCTATAAAAGTTTTTAATCCTCTCTCTCTCTCTCTCTCTCTCTCTCTCTCTGTCTCTCGCTGTCTCTCTCTCTGTCTCTCCCTCCCGCTGTCTTCCTCTCTCCCTCTCGCTCGCTCTCTCTCTCTCTCTCTCTCTCTCTCTCTCTCTCTCCTATATGTACGAGCAGTGAACAGATGTTAATGAATTCATACACTCGACGTGAATCAGGAACACCAAACAGAAGTCATCGTTTTTTTCACGTTGTTAAGTGAGTCACGGAAAAATTCTCATCGACGCGCCACCGGGAATGATCAATTGAATGGTGGACAGATGTTAAAACTGGCAGCGCCAAAAAATCCTAACGCCAGTCTAAAGAGCCACATGACGCTCACGGATCAGCCTAGGGACAACGTCGTCACCAGACAATCATTGGCGATCAAACGAAAATTCGTGAAAACGGCATGGTTCATTGTGACAGAAACGAAACCTCGTTTCTGTCTACCTCCTATGCACATCTGGTACTGCACCACTTAAACCTTGCGCGACGATGTTCTGCCGTGAGTGGCAGTCATTGCAATGGCTGGCGAGAGCCTAAACTGTCCTCAATCATTATGCGATTCACAGTTCGCGTTTCTACGGGATGTCAATGGCTGCTGTGCACCTCGTCGAATGTCACCCGCTGTGCATTGTGGGGCTGCTACGGCTTGACGTCCAATGCTGAGATCGAGGCGTTCGAACGTTGGCCTACATGTACCAGCCACATTAGAGCGAAGCACGTTATCTTTTATCAATCACTGTCGCCTCATTCGGCCGACAGTTATTGCTTGGCGATGCAAAGCAGGGACCAACTAGCCTACATTGCCCTACAATGAAGCTTCAGGTAAAGGTGTTTGCGTCTTAGTAGGATTCCTTATGATATCGCCCACACATTCTCGAACCGTTGTGCTCTCTTATCTCCCTCGCCTAGCACCTTATTGGTTCGCAACTGCGATAATTTACATAACCCAACTGTCGGCACGTACCCAACAATTTGCTTTGCCCTCCGACAAATAGTTGTTGGTGTGACATTTCTATGTCGAACAGTATATTTTATTTATGAAAAAGAACAACACCCAGTTAGTGAACTACTATACTACACAAGGCTACATACTGTTCCGCTAGAACCCATATTAAGGTCTAGCCATTACACTGGCATCATAACACTCAACTCACGAGCATGTATATTTCAGAAAATGGAAAAAATCCCTTACTTTGCAGAAGTAGAAGTCTCTCCACGAGATCCAATGCTTCCATGTTTGAAAAGCAGCTCTAAGTCCGCTGACGAAACTCCACAAAGTAGAAATGCTTAGAGAAAAACCTAAAGAAAGTATACAAATAAAGAAGATAGCTGTCTAAGCACGAACACTTTAGCTCAAACCAATTACAACACTCAAATGAAGCTAAGACGTATCACCGGTATCAATTATCAAGAACAGGACTTATTTTAAATTTAATAACATCACCTACCGCCAGGATTTCGGTACCCCAATGGGGTCACCTCTTTCCCCCGTCCTGGCAGAAATAGTACTGCAACACGTCGAACATACAGTTTTTCATAATGGTACATTCCAACCATTACTCTATATACGATATGTCGACGATGTTTTAGTTTTTTGGCAATACTCACTTAGTGAATTAGACACTTTTGCTGCCTCTTTATCAGCCGTCTTTCCCACTATTTCCTTCACCCAAGAGTTAGAATCCTCCAACTCCCTTCCGTTCTTAGATATTTTATTACGACGCACCCCATCTAATGACATTCAAACCTCCGTCTACCTAAAACCCACTTGTTCACCTACCCTCATTCCATATAATTCGTACACACCACTTCCCTATAAACATAGTTCTATTTCATCTTTAATCTGTAGGGCTTATAGTCATTCATCCACCAAAAGATCTTTAAAACTAGAATTACACAGGATTTTCAATCTAACAAAGGTTTCCGGTTATCCCGGATATCTATTTACAAAATTGTTACGCAGGTATCAACGACGGATCTCCACAACGTTACAACCAATACGTGATGAAGTAACCATAAAATACGTGGCATCCATTCCCTTCCATCCAACCATTGTACCGATCTTACAAAATTCATGCAAAAAATACGATTGTTCCTTTGGTGTTTCTTCGGAAAGTTTGTTCAATTTAACCAAATCAGACCGAGATCCGACATCAATCTTAGATAAATACGGCGTTTATTCGGTACCACTGAACTCTTTCTCAACTACCTCACAGTCTACTTCTTACGTGGGATCCACTTGTAGATCATTAAAGACACGAATTACAGAACACAAATACAGTGTTCGTACACATGCCCTAACAACCTCTTTAGCGCGAGAGGTACTAAAAGGAGAGCACTATCCTGACTGGGACAATGTAAAACTGTTATCGACGACCAAAACTAAAAATGGACTGTTGTTTCTCGAGAGCTTGTATATTTATCATTTGAATGAACAATGTTGTAATGATGAAGCTCCATCCAATATACCAGCACCTTGGCGATACCTACTGAAAAACCAAGAAACAAGATTAGACAACCATTGATTTTATTGTACATATATAAAACTCAGGCGAGGGAACTTTGACCTTCACTTTTATATTTCTTATATTTATGACAACCATTATGTGTTTTTTACCCTACAGGTTATTTTAAATGTATGTATTTTATGACCTCATACTGTCCCGACTTGTACGCATGCGCGGTCTTTGCCCATAACCACACGTGTATATAACCACTACGTTTCATGTGCACCTTGCGAGTTTTGGTGCCTGATGATGAACCTATAGGTCGTAGGTTCGAAAGATCTCGCAAGTTTTTTAACATTAAACCTTTTTAAACCTCAATGGAATGAGTTATTTGTGTCGTCATGGTTTTAACTGTGTATACTTTTGATACCGGTGATACGTCTTAGCTTCATTTGAGTGTTGTAATTGGTTTGAGCTAAAGTGTTCGTGCTTAGACAGCTATCTTCTTTATTTGTATATCAATCAGCACGATAGTCTCTTCATCATATCTAAAGAAAGTATAATCTAAGAACGGACCAACGACCCAAATCTAAATACCTCTACCCATCAAGAAAACCAGGATAGCAGGGCAGGGAAAGAAATATAAACTGCATGAAAAGTCACTTGTCAAACTTCTCCCAGCTCAAGTAGCCCAATGAAAAGGCAAATGTATCTCTATGTTGTTGTTCGAAATTCCCTTTACAGACCTGAAGTAGGGCAGCATCTTGGCAAAAAAGCTTTCACATATTCAAAACAAACTCGATGCAATTCCAGAAAGTTTTAAATTCGTCATGCCACTAAATAAAATGCAAAATGTACTGGAAATGATTCATCATAAACAGATATAGGAGGAGATGAGACCTGTGGCCATGGGTGACAAATGTTCGAAAGGAACATAACCTACCTGACCGCCAGCGCCGTAGACCGCACAAAGTTTTTATTATGCTGTGGATCACTGATTCAGCTTGAATGAAGTTCACCGCCTCTACTTCCGCTGATAGGTCGTCCTTGAATGGTTTTGACAGTTTGAAATAGTGGTTCCGGTCTGCCGAGCCATGGACCCCCAGCGCTCTAAAGTAGCAAAACATGTTTTTTTTTATTCTCCATGCTATAAACGCCGATCGGAAAACCTAATATTTTTGTAGGAAGTATTTTAGTGCGCGGCAATCGCAGTAATTTTTAGCGCGGTTAAATCTTATCTCATATACGTCAAGCTGCAAAAACTAAGCTTATACCCGTGGATTGTACGCAACCTCGTGATCTGAGGTTCAGTCGACGCGAAAGGATCTGCTACTGCTGTGGGTCTTCGACAAATAAATTCTGTCTCACTTAGTGACAATACACATAGCATTGTCACGTGTTTGCATGTAACAGCACCACACGTAGCGATCATTAATTAATGTCTTAATAAAATGACGCAATTTTCAGAATTTCAAAATGTTCACCGAACGAGATATTTTCGGGAGGTAGATAAAAATATAAAAGTGTTATTCAAAAATTACTGTAAGCATTCTTTGCAAAGAGAAGCAATATAATAATGGAAAGTTAATATACGTTTTGCAACTATGGTTAACAAATTGCTAAATCTAAGTTATTTTGTTGGCTATGTCTACTGCTTTCGAAAAGTAACTATGTTTTTAGTTGCTTTGCAGGATATTAATTTCAAGAGGGTTTGGCCACATCATCCATTGTCTTCAATATAGTTGTGGCCAACAGAGCTTTTTTTCTATATTTCTATACCTAAAAAAATGATGAAGCACATGACGATCATCTGAAATCTAACAGCTGCAAAAGTTTTAAAGCAAAGCATCCTCAAGAAATAGCGAATTCATAGCGTCACTATAGCAGTTGTAAGGATACCTCTTCACTTGTCAAGAAAGATGACCTAAGATGTGTGTGTGTGTGTGTGTGTGTGTGTGTGTGTGTGTGTGTGTGTGTGTGTGTGTGACTCTTAAAAGCACACGATCATTACCTACCCATTGAAAAATTTAATACTGCCGATAGGTCAGCACGGTTCTATTCTAAGTAAGCAATGAACGCATATCAATATCCATAAGAATTTTAATACGCATTTTTTCTTCCTGAGTATCAGTAACTGATTTCTATGTTTGAGCCAATTCAAACAGTTGAGCTGTCAACTGCATAGCACATTAAACCAATTGGAACTGTGACGTACCTGCCAGCAGGACGCACACGACATAAAGGCAGATAGGAGTCAGAACAAACGTCCGCATAGCTCAATTGGTAGAGTGATTTATTCCGGAATGAGGGGATCCATGTTCGAATCCTGGCGTGGACAGAAAATGACGGAGAAATTTACTTCGTTATAACGGCGCCCGAACTCTCCGGATGACCCGACCGTTCAAAATCTCGCAATGGTGTGATGTTATTTCCACACCGCGAGATAGGAAAAATCAGAGAATCCCTTCTCCAGCGCTTCGAAAAATAAAAGTGTGTGACGTTGCATTCCACACACCAGATTGACTGGGAATTCTCAAGGGCACGTTCTACAGTGGATGGCTGCCTGCAACGATTTATGGTCACGGCTGACCCGTGGTCCATGCCCCCGGCCCTCTTTCGGGAGGGGGGAGATGTGACGTACCTGCCAGCAGGGCGCACACGACATAAAGGCAGATAGGAGTCAGAACAAACGTCCGCGTAGCTCAATTGGTAGAGTGACTTATTCCGGAATGAGGGGATCCGGGTTCGAATCCTGGCGTGGACAGAAAATGACGGAGAAATTCACTTCGTTATAGAACAGAAAATAGTCATTCCGAATAATCAGTCTAAGAAGAGTTACAAAAAAACCAGTAGACTTTAGTGTATCCGTTAGTAGTAAGCCTTACCTGCAAAATGTACAATGGTGAGAAAAAGTTAGGGATATTGAGGTTTCGAAAGGAAAACGTGGTGATATGCAAATTTAGCGACTACTAGAGATCGGTTATCAGCGTGGGTTGCTACGTCATATGTAAATTAGCATCATGACAACAGAGCGCGTGACGTGCGAGCTCCGATAAAAGTACCTTGTGTGAAGTGAAAAACTTGTCGTTTCACTGCTTGGTCTACAAGTTTGCTGAATGTATTGCCTTTAGCGTGGGATTAACTTGAAATGATATCCAGACGACGTTTAAGCATTAACAACAGAATTGGCATGCAGCAGGCAGGTTTCGACAGAGACAGATCAATGTGGCTGCTGCTTTAGGAGTTTCGCAAAAAGGGAAGTGAGTCGGCTACACACAAGATTTCTACGGCATGGAAATACTTCAGATTCACCAAGGAGTTATTATCCGAGGATAACAACCAAGAGGCAAGATCGTTGCTTGACAGTAAGTGCTCGGAGAAAGCCTAGTGTGACAAGTAGCCAACTCCAGGAATCACTTCAAACTTCTTCCGGTGTCACAGTGTGTACTGAGACAGTACGAAACCGTCTTCACGAATACAAAAACAGAGCAAGAAGGCCACTGAGATGTACAGCATCAGCTCAAAGTCGTCAAAGATGTACCTCGGTCCAACAGTACATGTTATGGAACACAGATTGGAACCATGTACTCTCCACAGAAGAATCCTGTTTCGCTCTTTATCCTGATACTCGGCGAGGATACGTGTGGAAAAGATCCTGCACACGAATGCAACCACACTATATGCAGTCAGTCCACCCTTACCAGCGGCAGTTAATTCTGGTCTAAGCAGGAGTGTGTTTTAATGGCCGTACTTCCTTGTATGATTGTCAGGGCAATATGAATGCTTCGGTGTACCAAAACGATACCACTCTGGCCATTGTGACACTGTTTCACGCTACTATTTGACATGCATTCCGTTTTCTCGATGAAAATGCACCCAGTTACCGTGCCTGAAGCGTGCCTCACGAGCTGGAAAACGATGGGATGAAATAGTCATGGCTGCCTCCAAGATCTCCTGACATTAATCCTACTGCGAACATTTAGGACGCTATACAGCGATGTCTGTATAACCAAATTCCATAGCCCAGTGTACTGACAACGTGTTATCTGTAATGTGGGACAAGCAGCCCCAGACGCTCATCAATAATGTCATTGCATGTATGCCTCGTAGGTTTCAAGACATTCTTCGACACAGAGGTACCTAAATCCAGAAGTATGGACATTCTCCGATTTTGCCATTTTGTCTTTATTGTGGTGCTACTTAGTTCTGCGCAGAAATTGCACAATAAATTGTTTTTGTAAACGCAATCTTCACCGTTTCTGTTACGTATCCTCACTGATGTTATTTCAATGCATGTTACTTGAGTCATATACACCGATGAGCCGTTTGATTATGACCATCCCCAGCCTAGAGAAATGAGCGCGTCTGCAGACCGAACGGTGGCGCAGGTGAAGTTCACATAGCTGTATATATACAACTCGAGGACCTGCTTCCGATTAGTACAGTGATCGGACTCAGAATGGGAAAAAAGCTGCCGATTTATCGGAGCATGAAAAAGGACAAATTGTGATGGCACGGTGCATCGGAACTACGATCTCGGAAACGACCCGGCTTGTGGGTTGTTCATGTGCTGTTGTAGTGAGTACGTAAGTGGTACACAGATGGCCAAACGAAGGACCGTCGTCCAGCTGTGTGTCGTCCGCAGCTTATTGATGACAGAGGGGAGCGCAAAGTGTCGCGCACTATTCACAGCGATCTCAGGGCCACAACGCGACAAATCACCTGCTGCTACAACAGTGGTGATGAGGTCAATGTGTCACAGCACACAGTTCATCGCAGCCTTCTGCGCATGGGCCTGCGTAGCCGAAGACCCAGCCGGGTCCCCATGCTCACTGCACGTCATCGCCAACAACGCATGAAATGGGCCGAAGATCACCGAGATTGGACCGTGGATGATTGGAGGAAAGTGGCCGGGTCCGACGAATCAAGATTCCTGGTGCATCACGTAGACGGCCGTACGCGTATACGCCGATTACGAACGGAGGCTATGGCACCTGGATGCACTGTCGGGCGGAAACAGGCCGGCAGCGGAGGCGGTGCTATGTTGTGGGCGATGTCTTCTAGGGACACTTTAGGCCCCATTATCCCAATAACACAATCCCTGATAGCTCTCAGGCATCTAAACGTAGTTGCGGACCAAGTTCGCCCATTCAAGGCAACTATATTCCCTGCTAGGGATGGCCATTACCAAGACGATAATGCGTCATGCCACACTGCCAGAATCGTTAAGGAGTTGTTTGAGGAACATGCTGGTGACTTTCTGTTAATACTCTGGCTTCCAAATTCACCTGAGATGAACCCAATCGAACATTTGTAGTTCGATCGACTTGGAAAAGCGGGTTCGCGGCACGTCCTGATTTCTGCACGTGCACAGGGCCTCAGAATTTGGAGGGAACTCCAGAAACAAGATATATTTTCCGTTATAGCACGAAATTATTATACGGTACGGTTTCAAAATTTAGGATGAGATTTTGGAAACCAAATTACTTTTTATTTCGTATAATAAAGCTCAAGTGTTGCGCTGAGCTGTGATCGGCCAGTGTAAAATCTTAATCTCACCCTTATTTGTAACAGTAAAAATGCAATGGGAACAGCCTATATTCGGAGCAATACAGTATATTATACACGAAAAGCATTTCAGCAAACACGTAGAATTTGCTAAAAAATATTTTTATTATTAATATTAGTCTTGTGAGAACAACAATTGTGAATCAATATTCATGATTATGTAGGGTTTATTTTTACATAAATAAAAATACAAAAAAAGTTCAATTGACACTACTTTATTTAAAGACTGTTGTAATAATTTACATGGAGTGTTGTAATAATTTATTCCACAATGTGTGTAGTCAGCTGTAACACTTTGTGAGGGATTACTTCTTACAGCTTAAGCTACCTTTGGTTCATTTTCATTAAATTTATGGTAAACTAGGTATTTTAAATTATATCTCTGGAAGGATAATTATTTGTTTCCGTAAATGATACTATAAAACAAAACAAAAAAAGAATTCCAGAGTAATTAATGTTACAGATGTAAGCTCTGCAGGTGTGGGGAAGTACAAGCGGCGTGAATGCTCGTCTATTACAAGCCACATTGGCTATAAAGTTGACTAGCATGTGGGATGTATTTTAATGTTTTAGTACTAGAAAAATTGCTTGCAAAAAAAATATTTACCAGTAATTTTTTTTTTGACTGTTTGACTGAAAATTTTAATCGAGGGGGCCCCAGACATAGGATGTGCACAGGGCCTCGACTGACCTAAGTTGGGCCCTGGTTCACGCTAAATCACCACCAGCCCGAAATGTACGGAAACAGGAGGACCTGCTGTTGGCATAACCCACCCAGCACAGAATATTTCGTATATGTTACAGGTACGTAACATTGAAACAGTGAGAATTTTCACATACGTTGCGCAATGTAACAGTAATGTTTCAGAAACCTTACGGTTACGTCAAAATGACCGCAAACGTTACATAACTTTGAAACATAACTGATACGTTACAGTGAAAGGTCTTTGTAACTTCAAGATACTTCTTTCTTTCTTTAGTGGAGTTTTAACGACCACCGTGAGCAACTCAATGGGCTATAAGCAGTCGCCCTCCCTAATTTAGGGTCACTGGTTCCAGGGAAGGGAGAGAACCAGTGCCGTAAGACAAACACAACATCCATGCCTCACCGGGATTCGAACCCGGACCCCGTTCGGCCGAATGATCAGAGGCCAGCGCCTTAGACCACTGCGCCACCGGGGCGGCAACTTCAAGATACCAACTTCATGTTACTGTTACGTGTTTGAAAGATATTTGTAACTTCGTTACATTACTGTTACGTGATAATAGGGGGTTTCTGTAAAAAGGAACCCATCCACGTGCTCCTCAAGGATGCACGTGGTCGATTCCTGGTCAATCATGACGTCAGTCGCAGCCATTGTTTTTCCACGTGATCCTCCCGACCATCTTTTGTCCACCATTTTCTCTTTGTGTTCAACCATAACATTTTGTGTACCACGTGGAACATGTTTTGCTCGTCAATTTTTTTTTCACCTTCTCACATGGTCTCAGCGATATCTTTTGCACGCATTTTTGTTTTTCCCCATCAGGAAATTTTACGGTGTGACGTCACAACACTAGGGAAATTTTCTTTCCAAGGAAATACAAATCCTCGAAGTCACCCCAGGTTCGAACCCCTGTCCAGCGGGTTTCTAGGCAGATGCATTATCCCACTCGACCATTGAAGGATGAGCGTGAGGACGCCTCGCGATTACAGCGTTCTGTAGGAACTAACGAGAAGGCCAGAGCTTTGCGAATACGTTGTTTAATAGAAATACATTATTTTTTCCATAGATCATTTTATTTTTCTGTAGGATGACCTAACTTCTTTCATGATTAATTAACGAAATGTACCTTTTAATGCATATCTTACCCTATTTTATTTTATTTTTCAAAACTTGCGTAGTCGTTAAACTTCTCAATACATCAACATTATTTTTTTCTACCTTTACAAACTAACAACTACTTTTATTGAGACTTTTTTTTCTGATTCAAAGCCAACAAACGTTCTAAGATATTATTCACTGGCGTGCAAAACTTAAGGACGGACACTAGTGTACACTAACTAGCTGACTCCAGGTACGGAGAAGTGGTCACCGGAGATCTAGACACATTGGAATTGCAGTGCCATTAAATTGTTCTGCACAAACACATTTCGTGTGGCTATATTCCCCGCTACTTGAGCAACTATTGTTCATAAAATATTTTTTTTTAATATTTCATTTTCAGTAAGAAATGTACACATTTCCATGATTTTCGGGCCAAAGACAAAGCGAAAAACTGGCCACCGAAGAAGTGGCCACCGGAGAGCTGCCCACAAAATTTTAAGAGGCCGTATAAAAATTGCGTTCTGGACTGCTCCGTGGCAACGTTTCCCGAGATTGGTTATCTGACACGCATAACATTTCCGTAATTTCGTATTTTCTTATTTACGATATTTTTCAAGGTTTATAAACTACAGCTAAACAAATTCTCTGCGGGTATGTGCAAACACAGGAAACTTATCGGGGGCTGGGGGGGGGCTTAAAACCTAAATTATGCAGTATAAAGAATTTCTGGTCCGATCGGGATATTTTCAGCGGTTACAGGCTACAACTCAACAAATTATCTGAAGGCATCTGCCTTCCCAGGAAACCTGTCGGGGGAAGGGGGGAATACCGAAAGTGTAAAATATAAAGAATGTCTCGTCCGATCGGGAGATTTTTAGCATTTACAACCAGAAATACTAAATGTTTGATATTTTAGGTATTACTCTCCCTCCCACCCGGAGGTTTCCGGCGACAGCACATGCTCTCAGAGAGTTTGTTGCGATATAGGTTGAAAATACTGAAAATCTCTCGAGCGGGCCAGATATTCTTTATATTTTACACTTTTGAGTATTGCCTCCCCCTCCCCCCCCAGACAGGTTTGCTGAAAGGGGGAACAGGCCCTCAGATAATGTGTCGAGTTACAGATTGTAAATTCTAAAAATCTCCCGATCGGACCAGAAATTCTTTATATTTTACACTTTTGATATTATTTCACCCTTGACAGTTTTCCTGAGTCAGCACATGCCCTCAGATAATTTGCAGACTTGTAGTTTATAAACCCTGAAATCTTTTGTTGAGTTGTAGATCACAAACATGTTTTTATAAAAAATTACATTAATAATCGCAGTTAAGAAAAGACGAAATGATGGAAACTTTATATGACTCAGATAACCAACCTTTGGTGGTCGTGGACACGAAGCGGTCAAAAATGCAATTTTTATACGGCCCCTTTAAATTTTTGTGGCCAGTTGTCCTACACCCAGCTAACTCGAGTACGACAGTATCACCAAAGAATATCCCAGTAGCACCTGGAACGACTACGATAGTGCTTCGATGAAAGGGCGTAGATGCGCATGCGCATCTACGCCGTTGCCAAATGAAAAATCTTAAATATCGCCGTAATGTAACATCAAGGTAACAATTTTGTATAATGGAAACTATAAAGCAGTAGAATCGGCGAATGCTATTTTTAACGTAACCGTAATGTACAAAGAGTTTTGTTCCGAAATAGGTGTTGCTGAAACGTAATTGTAAGATATCTCTGAAAGTGTAACGAAAATGAGAGATTGTAACATTACTGATACATGTCTGAAACTTTTTGTGCTGTGTGGGTATGATACCATATACCTCAGGATACCTATCACTACATCATCGAATCGATGCCTCGCCGAGTGGCCCCTGTTTTGCAGGCTAAAGCGGGTCTTACAGTTTATTAGGTAGGTGGTCATAATATAATGACTCATCAGTGTATATACATCTTTCATTTCATGCACTATTCCTAACTCTTTGTGAACAGTGTAGTTCAGTTCTACATTCTGCATTTCGCTCTAAACTGTGTGGTAGCATTGAGGAAGCGGCCAGCGGGAAGATGAAGGCTCGGCTGTGTAAATACGTCGCAGGCCAAATTGCGGATACATTAGAAACTACACTGGCGTGCAAAAATTAAGGTCGAGACGGTTTTTCGAACGTAACGTCGTGCAGAAGTGCACCACATCGACTCAAATCATACCATAAGATCCCCAAGATGTAAGAATATGGGACAAGTGAGCAAAACCGTCCAAACAAGGAATCCAAATGATACAAAGGCACTTTATTGAAAAGGTAGCTTCGAGCATGACTGGACAGAAGACAGAAACGTCCATGTGACAGGCGGCTGCCAAAAAAAAAATCCAGTCTTTAGTAGGAGATATGATCACTCCTGACTGCGTTGCAGGATTTACAACGTCTGTCCATGCTGAGGACGAGGTTGACAAGAAGCTGTTGAGGTATCGCGGACCATTCCTCTTGTAGCGGCAATCACAGCTGCGGAATCGTTGTTGGTGGCTGGTGACGTGCTGCCAAGCGTCTCCCGAGAAGGTCCCACACATGTTTGATTGGATTCAGGTTCGGGGACTTTGCGGGCCAATCCATGAGTTGAATATCTTCACTCTCCAACAGCTCTGCGACAGCCACTGTACGATGAGGTGTAGCGTTGTCGTTCATGAAGAGGAACTCCGGACGCACAGCACCTCGAAACAGAGGCACGTGAGGCAGGAGAACCTCGGTACAATAGCGGACGCCAGTGACTGAACCTCCTTGGGAGATGGGGAGGTCAGTACGGCTACTGAGCATGATACCGCCCCAAACGAGAACTCCGCCACCTCCAAACCGGTCCCTTGCGATGATGTTGGAAGTGTGATTGCGTGTTCCCTGCTCTCTCCAGATGTGTATACGTCCAGAATCGTTCGTCAGACTAAATAGGCTCTCATCCGTAAGTGAACTCGACCCCATTGCTGATGAGTCCAGTTCTTGTGTTCCTGGCACCACAGAAACCGCCGTCTCTGATGAGCAGGCGTTAATGGCCCTACCGTACTGGTCGTCGTGCAAATAGACCACCTTTGTGCAGCCTCCTGGCTACGGTAAAACGCGATAACGGACGTCCAGTTGTCTGTTGTATTACCGCTCCCTGTCGGGTATCAGCGAACCACTACTACGTCTTATTCGCCGTAGTGGGTAAAAGTTAAAAAGATCAAAATTCAATACTAATCAATTCACCCACAAAATTTCGCCTAGTGGTGTCAACAATGAATTTGGATTCCCTAAATAAGGGTCTCCAAGCTCAGGGTCGACAAATGCATCACGTTGTGTTTCATATGAATCAGCATGGGGTTTCCATGCTCATTCATATGCCGCAAAGAAGTTAAAATAAAAAGTTGCATGAATAACAATGATAAAATCACTGATTGAACTCTAATGACATTTGGAGAAATGATCTGAGTGACACGTGAATTAAAATTTAACTGTTTATTTCTTTTTAGAATATGGTCATAAAGCTAGGTACAATGTACCGATGAGGTTGCTTTTCTTTAGCTAAACAATTTAGTTTTAATTTCAAACGGGTATAATGCACTTAAATATTCTTGACTTTAAACTTTAGTTACTGGTTTAAACTCGGCGCGGTGCGCCAGAGGAAAATTGTTAATGCACTATGTGAGAGACTTTCGGGTAACTAGTCCTGCATAGCACATGCAAAGCTATGAGGCATGAATCAGAAATGCGTAAGATAAATGTCATCATACCTTCTTTTCCTTGAGAAGCCCCGATCGTGAAACTCCGTTGCCGGCTGGTCGTAGACTATTTTAACTCTTTAACTATCTCATCCTCTGTCGTGGAAACATCTCTCCTCCGAAACCGCTGAGACATCTTTCTACTCAGACTGCCATTCTCGAGTGTTCCCTCTGTCGTTATCTTGTCTGTAGTCTGTGTGTGTTCTCTTTTTTTTTCCTCATTCAGTTAATATTTTTGTTTTTCCCGTGTCCGGTGTCCATCTTGGAGCGTGACGGCCAGGCCGTCCGAATCGCGTCGGGTTATGTCGCTGGCTCTCACAGATAGCCCTGCTATGCGATTCGCTGGCCATCCGTTCAGTTCGGGTCACTTTCCCAAAAATTATGTCTTCTTTCAGCTGTCAACTTGTCCTGGGACCTTTTTGTTAATTGACCTCGCCTAGCTACTTAGAAGCGAAGATTGTCACGTAGGTATTTCCGGCGTCGTGACTTATCTCGAATTTTGTCGCTACCCCGGACAATGCAGAGATGTTCGCAAGCGTTGCTTGAGAAAAGGGGTGACGTCCCCTAAAGGATTTATTACGCTCCTGCTATTCTCTTCAACTTCGGCTACGAGACTACTGCTATTATACTTCCCTTCATTGCGTTTCGTGAAAAAAAGAACTGTGAATGTCTTCCTTTCTCTTCCTTCCCATTTGGGATTTTGATCAAGTTGCCGTGAGAAAAAAAAATATAATTTTTCACTTTTCATTTGGCTTGAGTGCAATTTGGACTGATCTAATTATCAACCGAAACTTTCGGGTAGCCTGGTTCAGCTTAACCGGAAAGTAATTTTTTTAATCATTGATATTCTATTTTGGCACTTTAAATATTTATTCCCTACCGATTTAGAGTAAAAATAAAAAAAATAATAAATGAGCAAAATTATACGGATGAAATTTAAATGTTACGGGGATATAGAAAATTCCGCGGTAACAGTTGCATGTGCCTTGCGATTTCTACCGCTGTCTGCCGTCTGTCTCTTCTCGCCTGTAGGACAATATATCGGTCGTCCGCCGCAGTGGTTGGTCGTGGACGACCACTGCTAAACTCTCGGACAGCTGTTCCTGTCGTTTGAAATGCTCTCCAAGCTCGTGAAACGATGCTGTGAGCGATCCCGAACTCCTCGGCCACACTAGTCACACTTCGACCTTCTTCCAACTTCCCAATGACGCGACCTCGGGTAAAGTCATCCAGATGTCGTCTACCGGATTGCCTGTTGGTCATATCACACGGTGGCAGCAACTCGACGTCGTTCAAACCGATGTACACCGTATGCTGAGCGTACACTGCCGGTGTGCTTTATACCCTTCCGACACTCACCGCCTTACTTCATGCTGCATATGTGCGCATGCCCTACCATACCGGTCCCTAGTTTATCTCCTGAGTGGTTTTTCGGTCCGTTCTGCCTGCTCGTTCCGCTGTTATGGTAATTTCTCCTCTTCGTCCTTAATCTTTGCACACTAGTGTAGTGTTATATTTGGTGCTCTCGTCAGATTGACAGTAAAGCAATTTCAAATTGTCCAAATTGACTTATAAGATGCGTGTACTTTGAATTGTAGTAAACAACTTGTGAAATATCTCTACAACTCTTTTATAAAAAAGAATCAGTGGCCTAAAAGAGAATAGTTATGTCTAATTATTGATTTCCAGTTTGATAGGACCAAGTTCATAGAACTCGTCAAATGTATCACCTTTTATAATACATCACTTTATCTATACACACCGCATGAGTAAGATACCTGCTTGGAGTCACAATGCTTGTTGTTGTTTTCAGGCTTTATGACGTTTTTGATTGCGTCAGTATTCAGAACTGACACTTGGAATCACATGCACGTTGTTTGATTTTGCTGCCGGAACAATTCCATGAAAAGCATAGATGGGATATTTTTTGATGAGTGAAAATGATTTGAAAGCTGTGTTTCGTTTACTTGCTCATACGTTTTATTTATAAATGTATGATAGTCTTTTTAACTTGTTTCTGTTATGTCTATACTAACTGTGCTGTGGAATTTCTTGTGGTTCGTAAATAACTAAAGAAAGAAAAACAAATCAGGAAATTAATGCCTCTTTGTTTCTTGTGACAAAAATTAAAGAGAGTTTAAATAAAGTTAGACTGCTTGATACAGAAAACGCCACACTAGGAAGTATTGGGTTAGAAAAAGAGTAATGTCTGATGACGAAGTACCCGAAGTCGAAGCCCTGGCCACGGTGTGCATTGGCCACTGAGACTGCGCAACACACCGTCATGACATCAGCAGGTAGGTGGCTTAAGACAGTGGCAGTTAGCCATCAGAAGGCGAAAAGCGTAAGCGCCATCCAACATGGACGTGGACAAGGAGCACATCGGCTATTGCATGCTGTAAGAGTTTTGTCGCGGTAGCACCCCCGGCAAGTGTTGTAAGGAGCATTACCAGTGTGTACCCCAATGCCATATCACATCGTCAGTGCTGTCATTGTCTCGATCGGTTTCGAGAGGAAAATCTGGACTAGTCAGACCGTCCCAAAGCCGGATGTCCAGCAACAGTGGACATGAACACCTTAGTCGAGACCGACCCACTTGTGACCGCGCGGAAGTTGGCCGAACAGCTGAGGACTACCCACTCGAGCATTATCACGCACCTGCGTCAACTTGGGAAGGTGCACAAGAGAGAAGTTTGGGAACCCCATCAACTCACAGTTGAGCAAAAAGAAAATCGCATGAGTGCATGTGCTTTCCTGCTTGCACATGACCAAGGTGAACCGTTCGTGGACCGCATTGTGACAGGTGACGAAAAATGGGTCCTGTATGACAATGTCAGCACTCGGAAACAGGGCTTGGTCCCAAAACAGAAGCCCTTGCAGACCCTCAAAGCCAGCTTACGCCCACGTAAGGTCCTGCTGTCTGTTTGATGAGATATGCGAGGTGTCGTGCTTTTTGAGCTGCTTGAAGACAACACCGCTATCCCCGCCGATGTGTACTGCCGTCAGCTCGACGGTCTGCATGCACTGCTCACGTCCAAACCACTAGCACTGTTGAACCGCAAGGGGGTCCTCTTTCAGCAGGATGGAGCGAGACCTCACACAGCACGGGGGACCTATCACAAGGGCAGGGACCTGGGCTGTGAGCTGTTGCCGCACCCAGTCTGTTTCCCGGAAAATTTCCCAAGCGACTACCACTTTTTCCGGTCATTGGAGCATTTTCGGAACAGCAGACAGTGATTCACCAACCAGGACGATGCCGAACGCTCACTTATTCACTTCTTTGCGTCCAAGCTGCCGCAATTCTACAGGTACGGTGTCCAACAGCTGCCCATACGATGGAAGTAGGTCGTGGCAAACGATGGCGACTACGTTTTGGGCTGATTTGTGTTTGAATGTAAGGTAATTGGCACTTTTCTGTTGCCTTGCACTTGCAGATATTATTTTCTTTCCAACCCGATATTTGTCAAGGAACATGCAATTTGAGGGCTACGTGTTGACCGTTGGGTTATAACCGCAGTTACGAACTAATCGCTTGAGAGATGAGGGAAAAAAGAGGGCAAAATGGCTTGGCAAAGACAACTTTGATCGTCCTCATCTGGGCGCGTGGTACACTACATCCGAGAGACATCTATAGTGACAGCACCAGTAAGGAGTGAGAATGCTTGGGTGATTTCATAAGGAATCTTACCTCCATATCAGAGTCTTCACCGTAGGGCTACGTACGGCTCGTTGGTCCCTGCGTCCCATTTCGGCAGAAACGCATTGGAATTCAAAAGCTGTTGGCCTAATGTTCCGATGATTGTTGAGCATACGTAACGTGCGTCACCGTAGTGGGACTGGTGGACGTAGGAAGATTCCCGAGCGCATCTATCGTTGTATTCGAAGGCAAGCCGTAGCAGCTCCACACTCCATAGCTGACGGTATTCGGCAATTTCTGCAGGCAGCTAGCTATGTATAGCCTCGTAACGATACCGACTGTGAGTCGCAGACTGGTTGAAGAAGGCTTGCGCTCTCATTAAGCATTACGATGACTGCCATTCACTGCGGCCCATCGTCGCATAAGGTTTCTGTGGTGCAGTTCCTCACATGCATGGGGGAAAGAATGACACCATATCGTATACAGCGACGAGTCTCGGTTCTGCCTCTGCTCCAACAATCACCCATTGAGATTCTGGAAGCGGCATAGTCACCAGGATAATCTTCCTGTCATCCGTGAGCGTCATACGGCTGATGTCATGAGGGATGGATGACATGATTTGGGGTGCTATTAATTTCAACAGCCATTCACGACTTGTACGGGTACAATTGCAGCCATGTGATACGTCGATGAGGTGCTGCAGCCCGTTTTGTCGACGTATCTCTGTGGTATTCCTGATGCCGATTTTCGAAAAGATAAAGCCCGCCCTCACGCTGCCATCATTAGCAGACAGTAACAAGGTGTCTAGGTACTAAAGTGGACAGCACGATCCCCAGATTCCTTCCCAGTACAGAACATGTGGGACGTCTTTGACAGACGACGTAACGTCTCTGCCCGATCCCCTCGCAATGTTGATGAATTGTGGATTCAGATCAACGACTTACACCATTCAGGGACATTTCCACTTGATGCCACGCGCTGTTGCCGAATGTTTAACTCAACGTGGGGGTCATACGACCTATTGACTCGGGTCACGTTATACTGCCTCCTCTCCCATCGCATTCATTTAGTCACCCAGAAATTAAATCACTTCTTTCCCATCTGTTTGCCAACATGTATGGTAAGTTTTGTCTCCTTTTAACGCATTCCTTTGTGGTGTGGCATTTTCTATGTCGAGCAGTGTAACTGTGTTTTTCTGTGGTACTTTTTCTTCGAGTTTAACGACCCCCACGAGCATCTAGGGCAATGGGGATTGGTCAATTTCTTATTTAAAGGGTGTTAGCTTTGCAAAGGGAACAGGGCCAATGCTGTTGAGCAGGCATTCTCTTGCGGGGTTCGAGACCGGGTCCGGCACGGGCAGGTAGACAGAATATCGGACCTTTAACTACTGAGACGGAGAGGTCTGTGTGATGGCCGTTCTGTAAATGATCTCGGAGTGCATTAATTTTTCTGATTTTTCCCAGTGCAATTGAAATAGAAAAGAAAGAGACATTGCCTAGTCTAAAAGAATTTGGTGTTTCGCTATAAACTTATTCAATGCTTTCATGTTTTTATCATCGAGAGCAGAACATGCTTAGTTTTTTTTTCTTTTATTTGTATCTGTAAAATTATACAATTGCAAAGCAATTGAAACTGTGCATTTGCAAATAAATAAATAAATTTTGTATTGCTATTTCACCTAAAAGCTAGATCTCTCACAAAGAGCAACACTTTGTGTGGAAAGTCGGATCTAACACCAAACCAACACTTCGAAATAGCACGTTGTTAGTGTTTTGTACGTAGATACCGCCTCACATCAAGCGGGGAAAAGACAGAGTTCCGCCTGCAATCTTTCGCTTTCTCTGCAGCAGCAAATACAAATACATATGCTATTGAGAACTCTCATTGGTGCCAAACAAAAAAAAAAAAAAAAGAAAGAAAGAAACTGCCTAGTTAGTCGGCTCCTGATGGAAGAAGGCAGGAAAACTTTTGTGCGTGCATGTGTTCTTAGCTCCGAAACTGGAAGTTGCATTTAGTTGCAACAACATAATATCTAACTATGTACAATGAGCGCACTGTGCATTCAGGTCTGAACTAAGCAGAATACTCTGAGTGCAAATGCTGTTGAAACGCCGTTCTCGGCTAACTACGCATCTACATCGTCGAGGTGGTTGATGTTTCTGTGTGTTCACCAAAGTGTATTTAATGGTTTCAATAAAATTCAAATTCTTTTCTTCTGTGTTATGCATGAAGACACTTCACTTCAAAGAGAGAGTAATTTTAATATTACTGCATAAACGGGAGTATCCTGAACTTTCCTCATTCGAGGCTTCTGCACATTGACTGCGGTGCTGCCATTTGGATTTAAATTTTTCGCATTTATGTTAAAACCCAATTGGCCACAGTTATTTTTTATTATGAGACTCATTAGCAGTATCCTTTAAGTAATTTTGAAAATTAATTACCTAAATAAAAGTAAGAAAAGAAAATGTCAACACAACAGTCAAAGTAAAATTGATTTCCACCAATTATGCATCTTGGAAGTTTAAAGTGCAAATGTTCTTCGTTAAAGAAGGCCTTTGGGACATCGTTTTGGATGATCCGCCAGAAAATAGAACTAATGATTGGCTTAAAAAAGAGAGCGTTGCCAAAGTCCCTTTCATTGGGAGATGACCAAATTCTTCATGTTAATGCGAGGTAATTGCCCTCATTCCAGAGACGAATGACTTTCTTTTGAAAATTGCCGAAGGAAGAGTTAAACTTGCAAGTTAGTTTTGCTATATGCAGGTTGCGTTTCACTGAAGAGAATGGCACTTTCAGGAGCACGTCGTTATTTTCATATATATATTTACATATTGAAATCAATGGGAGAAGATATTAACGATTCACATCTTGACAGATATAGTGCGTCGCATAAATATAGAAACAGAACAAATTCTCGAATAAAAAGAAGCAACAACGAGCTGAAATGTACACCTCATATTTATAGCAAAAATAGCATAGGACACGCAGCTGCACAATAGTTTGACGGAAACATAACAATTCCAACGCCAAGTACAAGAAAAAAACAGAAATACGCTGTCTCAAAAATATAAAGACTTACTAGTTATGAGCACCTCCGGTACGAATAGTGGAGCCGTTGTTCCGAATAACACTTAAAACCCGATTGGGCATGCTGTCCACCAAGTGATGTAAGTGTTCTGGACGGAGTGCGTACGAGCTTCGTTAAATCTGCTCTTTCAATGCCACCACACTTGAGAACTGCCATCTATTTACGGAGCACAATGCTGCGACTTCCCTTGATTCGTCGATGAACTGTGTCCTTTGAGACGGTGACACCAACAGTCCAAGAAACTTGACGTAGCGATAACCTTTGGGATGAAACTAAACGCAATCATCTCGTTTGATTATTATTCGAGGCCTTCCAGGCCGTTTTCTGGCAGTTAACGTACCGCGTTGCGATACAGTCTTATAAATGACTGCCCTACTCCTCCCCATGGCTTTACAAATTTTCGCTACAGGCAATCCATTTGTTCTCAGTCTCCAAATCTTCTGCAGCTCCTCACCAGAAAGTTGACTGTTGCGTGGCATTTCGGCAAATGAATGTCGGACGGCATGTCGCTTGTAGGCTGGACCGAATTACGGCCCATGCGCGTGCGTACAACATGCTAATTTGTACATCTCATTTGCATGTGGCTACTTAACATAGTTGTCTTTATATTTATGAGACACCTAAAATTACACTATTTCACTTTGTGGTGTTCCTTTCACACAATCCGGTCACCTCGACGGATCGAAACGTTTGTTGTAGGGTTATGTCTAATTAGGTACCACTTCAGCTTCCTACCTATATTCGCATTGCGTTCACGGCGCAAAGTCGACTGTCTCTATATTTATGCGAAGCACCTTATGCTTCTTTGTAGTCTTTCAGCTAACTATGTATAATGCGCTTGTTACAGCTCTTGAGATTAGACCTCTGGCACGCATTTAACACTCTAATTTATGAAATGCAAATTAACAGATGAACATAGCAGAAGACACGATAATTTCGAATCACGGGCACACGTGCTACTAATAGTTTCTGCATTTAAGTCGGCAGGTAAGAAAAACTGCACTGGAAAAGATGTTCATACTGTCATAGAAGAAACTCCAACCGTAATGATTGCTGACGTAAGAAAATTGAAGGTAAATTTGGGAAAATAACGCTAATAACCGAAACACTGGAACAAAAAATCATGAGGCCAATACCATGACTAAGAAGAGGAAGACTAAGTCCAAAATAGTGCAAAGAACTGGGAACGCTTCACATGAAGTTTCAAGTGTAGCAAAATTCCATCTTGCACTAATTTGTTAATCGGTTGTGCAGTCGCAGCATGTCTAACACGTTGTAAGAACTAAAATATCTCTGCCACTTCGACGAGGATACGAATAGTAGCATAACTTCGCCAGATGGCTATGGATATCTGAATTTCAAAACTAATGCGGCAGTTAACAAAATAAAAGTAGAAAATATTCCATATGTGCCTCATTTTGAATGCAGCTTATTATCAGTGAGAACAATTCTTGAAAGGGATCTTGTTTGTCAATACGATCTCGTCTTCAAAGAAGTACAGCTATTAAGCGGAGCGATTCGCAATAGCAAACCGAATATAATTATTAACACACACGCACACATGTAATTCTTGTCCTTCTTCAAAGGAATACATTATATAATTATTTTCTGAATCTTCAGTAACAGAATTATGATATTCAAGGGAAATTTCTGTTTAATAAACAAAGTCACATAGCCATTTCTATAGGCATGATAGATGACAATAATCTATATAAGATACAAACTGTGAGTGATGATGAATAATATGCAGTACTAGCTAAGTCAGAGAAATACTGGGATAAAAATGGCTGTTTTGAAAATGTATGTCAAGCGTTTTTAACATAAAGTCAGCATATCTTTATGAGAATTTGGATGATCCAATTTACATGTTCAACTGCAACTTCAAATGTGTAAGTTGAAGCAGTAAATTTATGATGCAAAACAAACCGTCAGGATTTGGAAACACACTTTGGTCAAATTTTTATATAGTAAAGGATATTCAAGAGGAACAGCTGAGCAATGTTTATTTACTTTTGTGAAAAAAGTCGTCTATTACATACATAGCGTTTTCAGAAAATAATGCCCTCCATATTTATATACAAGCCCAGTGGTTAGGTATCAGATCGAAACAAAACAAGAACAAAGCATTTCTACTTTAATTCACATATTTTATTTTTCAACATAGTCCCCCTCACTCTAGGATACAGATACGATAACGTTTAACAAGTTTTTTGAACCCATCTGAGCAAAGATCTTCAGGTTGTTCTCGGAACCACTTCCTCATAGCGACTTAAACATCTTCGTCACAGATGAACTGAATTCCTTTCAGATGTCTCTTCAGAGCAGAAAACAACCAGAAGTCAGGCGGCGCCAAATCTGGGCTGTTGGGAGGATGTTCAAGAACTACAAACCTGATTTTCTGTATGGTCTCTAAAGTGAAAGCACGGGCATGGGGTTTGGCGTTGTCGTGCTTCATTGGCTTTTCTCCCCCCCCCTCTTCTCCGCACGCGGTTTATTCTTTGCTTTAACTTTTTAAAGTTATGAACGTAGCTCTCAAAGTTGATAGTCCTACCTTTGACCATGTACTCCCGATGAATATTTGTAGTCTCAGGACACAGTGAGCATTCACTTACCGACAGAAATTTGAGTTTTGTTTTGTTTTGTTCGAGAAGAAGATGCGTGTCGGTATTCCAGCGATTGGTCTTTTTTATTTCTGGATCATAATGGTCTTTTTTATTTCTGGGTCATAAAATCATCGTGTCCGGGTGTGGAGGTCCCCGGGTCAACGGCACAATCCCAACCCAATTCTCATCACCAGTCACAATGCTTCGGAAAAATTCCTTTCACCATTTTCATAGCGAGCAATCAACGTTTGGCATTCTTCAAGTCTCGATTTCTTCATTTCAGTCGTTAGGTGACGCGGTACCCAACGATCATATACTTTGTTGTATCACAAAACGTTAACAATGTCATTGGCACTACCTAAATTAATGTTCAACTTACTGCTATGGTTCTCTAAGTTATTCTTCGATTTTCCGTGATAAGCTCATCGACTTTTTGCCAGTTCATATCGCAAGTTACGATTACGGGCATCCCACTCCGCGGTTGATCCTTTACGGCCAACATTCCACCACAGTCCTTTGATTTTATTACTCAACGACGGACAGTGCTTATGTCCAAAGTTCCAGAACCATAAATTGCCACTCATTTGGCGTGTATTTCTTTGGGAGGTTCATTTCAATGAGTTAAAAACTGTATAACTGTTCGTTATTTGACACCGCCGACACAGTTGAAAAATAATCATCCATTTTAAACACTATTTAAATACGAACAAATAGATGGGCGGGGTTCTATTACGCAGTAAAAAGAATCTAATGGCACAGGGAATTGTTTGCCGGCTGACTGGTTGCTAGGTAACAAGTCATGCGCGAAATACTTGCGCGTAGGCATTACTTATTGAACACGCTTTATACTTATTAGTTTACGTAGATGATATTTCAGTTAGTTTGTAGTCATAAGTCCAGGAGCATAGATAAAGCCAAAAAAAGTTGGAAAAATAATTTGAAATACACCTACGGACAATGAAATTGGGCCACCTCGAAAAAAACATGTTACAACCGCGAAACTTTGCAAATAGCTAGAGTGCTGCTAGTATGCAAATGATCCACTTTTGGTTCGAGTGCGCATGACCGCACACCCTGTGGTGGTGCTGCAAGCACGAACCGATAGCCTTATAAACCGGCATGTAGTCGATGGCCCATGAAAGCGAAAAGCCTCGGCCGACGCAAAAAAGAGTACAGACTGAAAAGAATGCCGGGAAAACGCCAGAGACGTTGTTTTACGCAACTGACGGACTTTGGGGGAGGCTGGATCATCGGGATGAAAACCGGAGGGTGGTCGGCACGCCGTATAGCCCGCCACGTGGATCGTTCTGGCCATACCGTCAGACTGTGTTGGGAGCAGTGGACACGTGACGGCACTGCCACATGGCGGAGCGGGTCCTATGTCCCCATTTCCTGACGCCTCACGGAAGCGAATCTGCGATCCTAGCGCCTCTTGCGTGTGCTGCCATTAACACGGGAACAACGCCGGCTCCGTGACCAGTAGTGCCAGGCCGAAGCAACGTGGAACGCCACAGACGTGCGACGTGCGACGTGCGGTGTTCAGCGATGAATTCCGCTTCGTTTTCGGGACAGATGATCATCGCGTCCGGGTGTGGAGGTCCCCGGGTCAACGGCACAATCCCAACTTTGCTATTGAGTGCCACACCTCATCCACTGCAGGCATTATGGTCTGGGGAGCCATTGCCTACGATAGCCGATCAGCTCTAGTGGTGGTACGTGGATCATTGACGGGTCAGCGGTATGTGGATGAGATCCTATGGCCCCATGTGCTCCCATTCTTGGCCGGGATTCCAGGTGCGTTATGCCAAGCAGGATAATGCCAGCCCGCACACTGTTCGGGTTGCCTAGGACTACCTACGTCATGTCCAGACACTTCCATGGCCTGCCCGTTCCCCGGACATGTCCCCCATCGAGTATGTGTGGTACCAGTTGGAACGCCGGCTGCCGCCGTGCCGCACTAACCGGGATTTGGAGCACACCGTCCAACACGTGTGGGCCAGTCTGCCGCAGGACAACATCACGCGTCTGTTCACCTCCATGCCGGACCGTATTGCAGCATGTATCGCCGAACGAGGCTGTGCGACGCGCAACTGAAGATGACCGGACTGCGTACCACAGATTCCTGTGTGTAATCGCCCTGTGTTTTGCCATTATGTGTATCATTCATCTGTATCATTACGTCCATAAAATTTCAGTTCAATACGATGTTTCCTTCTTGGTGCGCATATTTCATTGTCCGTGACTGTATATTCAAGTGATAGAACCTGTTATTTGGACACTGAGATAGTAAGGGAAGAAAATGGTAGTTTTTTTACTGCATTAGCGTGGAAAGACTTAAAAGATAATAGATATACGCAGTGAGAATCAATTCTCACAAAGAAATCTTACATTCCCGTAGCAATTTATAATGGAAAGTGCCTATAATCAAAACAGGATGAACTAATGCTCGAAAATAATGAAGTGTACGAGGAAGCAGAAAACGGGCGCTTCCGTATTTTAAAGCCTTCAGCCGATCAGACATTGCAATAACAGTTGGTCTACTTGGAAGAAAGATATAGAAAACAAGGACGAAAAAGGTCTACAATATGTGATTCACTACTTGCAGGCTACCGTAGGCTACGGCCAACGAACGTCTTGCGGCAAAGAATGAGCTGGAATTATCAACATATGTTGATTCAGATTCTTCTGATGCTATTAAATAGAAAATCGGCAACTATTTTTTTAATCAAACTTGGTGGCAGTACAGACTCATGAAGAAACAGAAATAGAGCCATCCACTATACTGGAGCAGAGTGTGTGGTATGTGGTTGGAGGTTTAACGACCAACGTGAGCAACTCAATGTTCTATAAGCAGTCGCCCGTCCCTGATTTAGGGTCACTGGCTCCAGGGAAGGGAGAGAGCCAGTGCCGTAAGGCACACACGACATCCGTGCCTCACCGGGATTCGAACCCGGACCCCTTTCGGACGAATGATCAGAGGCCATCGCTTAGACCACTGCGCCACCGGGGCGGCACTGGAGCAGAGTGCGTGGCCGCCTCATATATGTACTTTTTAGGAAATCGTATAGGTGAGAGATATCTGATCGACACATTTCACTAAGGAGACCTACATTCTTTCATGAAGATAGCCAAGCTTGTATGAGATTCATTAACAGTGAGAGAACTCACAGTAGAATGAAGCACCTGGATGAGAAACTACATACATTTTATCAGAAGGCTGTATCGTGCCGTCATGAAGCCACCCACAGCATTGTGCTAATTGATGATTGTTGACGACATGACCAAACCTTTGCCGAGAGGAATCTTAAAATTCCATTGAGTACCTATGAGCTCCCTCGCAGTCAGTGTTATTTCTTCCCGTACTTGATAAGATGGAGCTGTTTGCACTTATACGTCCCCGCATAAATTGGGATAAACGATAGTTTCGAGTTAAAAGCTAGTATCGTCAGAAAAAATACATTTCATATTTTCCTCTTTATCCCCACTTCTAAAAGTGCGGTTTCAATCATTCTTTTTTCCAACGGATAAGCTCATGGTGAAGAATATTTTTCTTATAATTTCCATTTTTCACAGTCCAAATTTTCCACTGGAGGGCCTAAATACATATTTCCGTTAACAACTTTCTTGAAGCCGCACTTCCGTATCTAAAAAACCTATTTAAAACACTTATATTTGGTTAGATGCGGCTCATTGCGACATTACGAAAACAATGCGGCTCATTACGACATTAGATGCGGCTTATTACGACATTACGAAAACAATTTTGCTTTTATTTTCTGCTCAAAATAATGCACAATGTTCCGCCTACATTAGCATATAAATACATTTTATTTCTTCTCGATACCTTTGCTTCTGTTCTTAATTTTTTTTTTTTTTTCGTGACGTACTATTCGTCTCGGGAACCTTCTTCATATGCATTTGAATGTTTCATGATAGACAGTTCTGACGCTAGGCCGCGTAAGTATGCATTTTTGTTTTTAACGCACCTTCGCTTCTAAATATCGTATCGAAAAAAATTCCAATTGTAATGGTGCCATTCGCTTCGGTAAAAATTGCGAATATTATCTACTTCAAATAATTGAAAGTTTTACCGCTTAGTGTTGCAAATTCGTAAACTTTTTCTTTGTATCTCTGCTTCTAAAAATCGTATTTGAAAAATTCTTTCTCTTTAGCAAAGCTCTCGTTTTGAAGAATATTTTTCGTATATTTAATACTTTTTATAACGCACAGTTCTGCCGCTTGGGGGTACTAGTGCATGTTTCTATTATTCTATTTGCCAGAGTATTTCCGATTCTATGAATCCGTTGGAAAACATAATTTTCCTGTCATTCGCATTTCACATGAACATTTTGCTTCCGTTTTCGTCCTCAAATAGTGCACAGTTTTTCCAGAAGTTATATTACATTTTCCTCTGTACCTCTGCTTACAACGCATGACTTGAAAAATGATTTATGCTTCGGAAATATTCCGGGATGAGAATATTTTGCATACTACTTGTGTTTTTCCCTTACCGTACCTCACTGATACTATTGAGCAATATTGCAATTTCTCTTTGCAAATGTTTTTCCGATTGCAGAGATCCGGTGGAAAAACTTCTTTTTAGCACGTCTTTTGTAAAAAAAGATCGTGCTTCTGTTATCGGTTTGTCGGTCCGTCCGTCAGTCTGTACCCACGATATCTCTGCAACTATTAGTCCGATTTGAAAAATTCTTTTTGCATTGAGGAGCTTGAAATCTGCAAATCATGATCCTTTATTTCGTTTTTTTTTTACGATGTACAATTTCGCCGGTAGAGGGCGTAGATGCAGATGATGTCGAATTCAAAAATACGTTTTATTCCACATATTTGCTTCTAAACATCCGATTGAAAAAAATGTTATCTTTCAATTCCATTTATGTCGAAGAGTATTTTAGATATACACTACTGGACAATTGCTAAGGACGGATCATAAACGGCTATATAGCGCATAAAAAAGTAAGTGTGGTTGGATGCCAAGTGAAATAAAATAATGTCAGAATGCCAGGACATTACAAGAAAGACAATTTATTGTGCTCTGAAATCCAGAAGGCTTTGGAACGTGTTCAAGGGACAAACAGGCCATTTTGTACAGAATACGTAAACGTGAAAAATGCAATTACCGTCCGCAGGCGTTCCGGCGTAAGATGTCAATACGGGATATGGCCACCATGGAGGGCGATGCAAGATTCCACACGTCGTGTCATGCTTTGCACAACATTATCAAGCAGCTGTTGGGGTAATTTATTCCATTCCTCTGTCAGTGCACGGATGAGGGTGTCCTTGTTTATTGGAGGGTATTGGCGACCAGCAAGACTCCTTCCCAAAGCATCCCACACATTTTCAATGGGATTCAGATCTGGAGAACGTGCTAGCCATACGAGGCGTTGAATATCCTCGCTCTCAAGACACTCCTGGACAGCGACTGTTCGATGACATGTTGTGTTGTCGTCGATGAAAATGAATCTATCACCAAAAGCACCACGGAACATGCGAACATGAGGTAGCAGAACATCATTAATGTATCGTTGACTAGTCATAGTCCCAGTTGGAAGCACATAGAGGGACGTACGGCCATTGATCATGATGCCAGCCCATACCATGACACTACATGTCGGATATCGGTCCCTTTGCTGTATGTTTGCTGGACAATATGCAGTACCACTATCACACCAGATCAGTTGTCGTCGACAATCAGACGATAGACTGTATCTACTCTCATCTGAGAAGAGGACAGCAGACCAGTCGTTATCAGTCCAATTGCGATGTTGATGGCACCATTGCAAACGGGTGGTAGGTGACGTCTGGACAATGGGATGCACACAACAGGACGGCGGGAGTATAGTCCTCCTTCATGCAAACGTCTGGCGACAGTTTCTCGGGAGATCGGCTTGCTAGTAGCAGCCATAAACTGATTTGCTACCTCACTAGCTGTGCTGCGCCGGTGTCTTTTTGTTGATAGCACTATGTACCGATCTTCTGCAGGTGTCGTACTGCGAACACGACCTCCCCTGTGACGTTCGCTACACTCTCCATTTGTTTGAAATGATTTCCAAAGCCTTGAAACAACACTGCGGCTGACGTCAAACTCCCTGGAAACATCTGTTATTTTTCGCCTTTCTTCAATCTTGCCAATAATACGGCCACGCGTAAAATCATCTAGGTGATGTCGGGAAGACATACTTGAAACTTGCAAGTTCGTCAATTGATTCTTTTCCTTTCAACTTTGCGTTTGAACAACAACGGTCAATACGCGTCAAATCCTTTATATCTCTTATCAGCGCTATGACGTCACGAACAAGTTCGGCAATCCAATATTTGCATACGCACAACACGTCTTACAGTATCCCGCACTTATGCTAATTTCCACATTTTCCTGCCTTCCATTTTATGGTTGCTATCGTTGCTATTGTCATCCGTCCTTAGCAATTGTCCGGCAGTGTAGTTACTTTTTCAGATTACGCATAGATTTTCCGCTAGGGGGCGTAAAAGTAAATTACATTTTCCTGAATAACTCTTCTTCTAAAACTCCGAATTGAAAAATTGTTTCTTCAGCTGATACATCTCCTCATGGAAAATATTTTGCATATAAGTTCAAATTTTTGGTAAAAATTCTTCTGTCACCAGGAGGCGTAAGTGTTAATTTTTTCTTCTTATGTATTTGCCCTAAAATTGGAGCTTCTAAAATATGGATTGAAAAAATTCTTTCGTGGACTGATGCCACTAACATCGATAAACCTTTTCGGAATATTTTTTTCTTAAAATATTCCACAGTTTCTCAGCCAGGGGCGTAGATGTACATCATATTTTTGTCAATATCTCTACTTCTAGGGGTCCGATTTGAAAAATTCCTTCTTTGTTGGATAGTGTTTTCCGTGTGACATGTTTTTCATATAATTTCAAAATTTTCAAATAATTCATAGACTTTCCGCTAGGGGGCTAGCGGTAAATTGCGTTTCCCCCTATATCTCTGCTTCTAAATCTCCGATTTGAAAAATTCTTTCTGCACCGGATACAGCTCCTGATGGCAAATCGTTTACACATAATTTCTAATTTTTGTAAAAAAATAGTTTGGCCACCAGGGGGCGTAAATCTTAATCCCCGCTTCTGTTGTATTTGCAGCAAAATATGAGCTTCTAAATTCTCGATTGAAAAAAACGTCGTTTGTTGACCGATACTACTCAAGTCGACAAACCTTTTAGGAAACTTTTCTTCCTGAAAAAATGCATGGTTTCTACGCCAGGGGGCGTAGACGTATATCTTATTTTTGTCAATATCTCTACTTCTAGGGGTCCGATTTGAAAAATTCCTTCTTTGTTGGATAGTGTTTTCCGTGTGACATGTTTTTCATATAATTTCAAAATTTTCAAATAATTCATAGACTTTCCGCTAGGGAGCGTAAATGTAAATTGCGTTTCCCCCTATATCTCTGCTTCTAAATCTCCGATTTGAAAAATTCTTTCTGCACCATATACAGCTCCTGATGAAAAATCGTTTGCATATATTTTCTAATTTTTGTAAGAAATGGTTTGGCCACCAGGTGGCGTAAGTCTTAATTTCCGCTTTTGTTGTATTTGCAGCAAAATATGAGCTTCTAAAATCTCGATTGATAAAAAAGTCGTTTGTTGGCCGATACTACTCATATCAACAAAGCTTTTAGGAAACTTTTCTTCCTGAAAAAATGCATGGTTTCTACGCCAGGGGCGTAGACGTATATCTTATTTTTGTCAATATCTCTACTTCTAAGAGTCTGATTTGAAAAATTCCTTCTTTGTTGGATAGTGTTTCCGATGCGAAATGTTTTTCCTATAAATTCAAAATTTTCAAGTAAATCATAAACTTCCCGCAAGGGGGCACAAAGGTAAATTGCGTTTTTGGCGTTATTTCCGCTCCGAAAGCTCTGATTTGAAAAATTCTTCCTGTATCGCATTCGAGACCTGATGGAAAATATTTTTCACATAATTTCTCATGTTTGGCAAAGAATGGTTTAGCCACCAGCGGTCATAAGTGTTAATTTCTGCTTGTGAAGTATTTGTTGCAAAATCTGGGCTCCTGAAAACTCGACTAATTCTTTTTTTTTTTTTTTTGGACCGATACCGCTTATATGGATAAACCTTTTGAGAATACTTTCTTCCTAAAATAATGCATGGTTTTCCTACTAGGGGACGTAAAGTCACATCTTATTTTTGTCGATATCTCTGTTTCTAAGAGTTCGTAAGCTCACGATTCCGTTTACAGCAATATCTGAGGGAATAAAAACCCGATTGAAAATCTTCTTTCTTTCGTCAGATCTATTGTTTTCCCTACCGGTTCCATTGACTTTGAATAGCTTTGATAAATTTAATTTGCATCAGAACGGATTCAAAAGACTTGCTTATTGCACCCGAAAGTTCGGTGTCATCTTTCTTGTTGTAATTGGCTTCATTCGCTGTGAAGAACAACGTAAACCCCGTGTAATTTGATTAAAGCACAGTTTTTCCACTAGGAGAGTAGATGTGTTTTCCCTTTGGTTCTACCAAAGAAATTGGTGTCATCCTTCATGCTTAAAATATAAATGAGAAGTCTCAAATTTTTTTCTGCCCAAATAGATATAAGACGTTTTGCTGTTTGTGGTATAGATGTTCTTGAATAAATGTGCCTTTTGCCAGCCGTAGCAAGGGCACAACAGGAACTCAGGGGGACTCATATTAACTGTCTAAACAAACTAGACGAAACCCGTCGGAAACGACGGTTAGTAGTTTTTTTGTTGTTGTTGTTTTTTAAAAGAATAAACACATATGAAATAACAAATGCAAACTTTATTTGATTGACAAATTCATTCAACCACTTTAGTAAAGACAATATTTTTTTTTTTTTTTTACTGAAGGTTTAACGACCACCATGAGCAACTCAGTGGGCTATAAGACTCGCACGTCCCTAATTTAAGGTCAGTTGTTCCAGGGGAGGGAGACAGCCAGTGCCGTAAGACAAACACAACATCCATGCCTCGCTGGGATTCGAACCCTGACGCTTCATGAACGAATCATCATAAGCTAGCGCTTAGGCCACTGCGCCACCGAGGCGGCCAGGTTCGTGATGAGCATCACGACTGCACCCTTTTTCTGTCGTAAAATGTGAGGGCGAATTTCACCCATCTCGATCGTGTGCGAAAATCAACTATATAGCGCACTCTTTCACTCTCATCTTCAGTCACAACTGTGTTTGTAAATGTTGTTGGAATGAGATTCCCGTTGCGAATACTCTTCATTCTCACTTGTCTGAGACATATACACTGGCGTGCAAAAATTAAGGACGAGACGGTTTTTCGAATGTAACGTCGTGCAGAAGTGCTCCACATCGACTCAAATCATACCATAAGATCCCCAAGATGTAAGAATATCGGACAAGTGAGCAAATCCGTCAAAACAAGGAATCCAAAGGATACAAAGGCACTTTATTGTAAAAGTAGCTTCGAGCACAACTGGACACAAGACAGAAACGTCCATGTGACAGGTGGCTGCCAAGAAAAATCCAATCTTTAGTAGGGGATATGATCACCCCTGACTGCGTTGCAGGATTTACAACGTCTGTCCATGCTGAGGACGAGGTTGTCAAGGAGCTGTTGTGGCATCGCGGCCCATTCCTCTTGTAGCGCCAATCGCAGCTGCGAAATCGTTGCTGGCGGCTGGTGACGTGCTGCCAAGCGTCTCCCTAGAAGGTCCCACACGTGTTCGATTGGATTTAGGTCCGGGGACCTTGAAGGCCAATCCATGCGTTGAATATCTTCACTCTCCAACAGCTCTGCGACAGCCACTGTACAATGAGGTGTAGCGTTGTCGTCCATGAAGAGATACTACGGACCCACAGCACCTCTAAACAGACGCACGTGAGGCACGAGAACCTCGGTTCAATAGCTGACACCAGTGACTACCGCCCAAAACGAGAACTCCGCCACCTTCAAACCGGTCCCTTTCGATGATGTTGGAGGTGTGATTGCGTGTTCCCTACTCTCTCCAGATGTGTATACGTTCCAGAATCGCTCGTCAGACTAAATCGGCTCTCATCCGTAAAGAGAACTCGACCCCATGGCTGATGTGTCCAGTTCTTGTGTTCCTGGCACCAAAAAAACCGCCGTCTCCGATGAGCAGGCGTTAATGGCACAGACCGTACTGGTCGTCGTGCAAATAGATCACCTTTGTGCAGCCTCCTGGCCACATCTCCAAGCTCGTGAAACGATGCTGTGAGTGATCAACTCTTCGGCCACACTAGTTACACTTCGACCATCTTCCAACTTCCCAATGACGCGACCTCGGGTAAAGTCATACAGATGTCGTCTACTGGATTGCTTATTGGCCATATCATACGGTGGTAGCAACTCGACGTCGTTAAAACCGATGTACACCGTGCAATAGCTTTCACCGAATTGCTGAGCGTACACCGCCCGTGTGCCTTATACCCTTCCGACATCCCCTCCCTACGTCATGCTGCATATATGCTCATGCCCTACCGTATCGGACCCTAGTCTATCTCCTTAGTGGTCTTTCAGTCCGTTCTGCCTGCTCATTCCGCTATCATGCTAATTTCTCCTCTTCGTCCTTAATTTTTGCACACCAGTGTAGTTGCGACCCATCGATCGCCCACTCCTTCCAGTAAGGCTCTTACGTTTTTTTTTTTTTTTTTTTTTTTTTGTTTCTGCGGGAGAGACATTCTGTTAAGGGTAAGTATGCAATAAAGTATTTACTTAGGACTGATCATAGAATACCATGAACACACCAAGTCTGACCCTGAACTGAGCGCCTGATGTAGATAAGGGCCACAAGCTTCTCCCATACACTTTACATGGGAACTTTGCAGCACCGCCACAATCGAAGCGTTGCTCCAATCTCAGTTTTCTCTTCGACTGGCACATCTACATCGTAAGACCTTTATTTTGATACCTCAACCATATCTTTACGTTCAGCCGTTCTCTCAAAATAGGACTCACAGTAAAAAATCTTATAGAATTAATATATAGATTAATATATAAATGGAAAAATATATATAGATTTTGGGAGTCAAAGTATCAAACTACTTCCTATTCTGAATAAACTGTAAGTGTTTGAGAAATCATTTCCAGATCAAAATTCACGAAGCGAAGTCACTTGTGTTTTCTGTTTCAATGTAGTATTTCTACCGTTTTCCATGTCTTATATAAGAATATAAACAAAAGCAAGAAAAAATCGTTTTATTTTCCAGTCATCAAATCCGACGAAAATTTCAAAAATTTCTACTTTGAAATGGTAATTACATATTTTTTGAGAAGAGTTTCAATAGCCTTTCCGTTTTCTAAACAGTTGCGATATTGTTTTTTTATTATTATTATTTTACTTTATTTAAGGAATTATTCTGTTTATGGGATTTTAGGAACAATGCTAACGAAATTACATTTCAACAACATAAAGCATTAATTCACTGGCATAGAGAGAGAGAGAGAGAGAGAGAGATGAATAAAATAAAATAAAATAAATCCTTTTAAAATGATTATTGATTTTAATCAACATTTTCAGATTCAATATTTGTCGTGACAATATAAAGCACAGAAATATTATTTTTCCTATTTTCACTTACAATAAGTAATAAAACAAAAAAGCTTTGAAATCAACTATGCACCAAGAATTTATAATGCGACTTTCTGCCCCAGCTACTTAAAATTTAATCTTGTTTTACATTTTGAAACAAATCGATGTACTTTCCAGTCTGCAAGCTCGAAAAAATAAGCACTATATTGCCGCTGTCGAAATGTCAATAAAATGTCCCGGCGGCCACCGCATGGGCCAGCAGTTCAGGCCAGCAGCTGGCCAACAGTTGGCAACCCCATCAGTTCTCATATGCCAAAGCAAGGCCATCAGTTATTCATCAAAGACAGTGGCTCCCACAAGCGACCCTTAAGCGGTCCTGCAATTACGTGCCCTAAATTATGGCTAGCCTAATGAGGTCTGCCAGTTTCCCGGCAGTGCGAGCCGGCAATCACTTGACGTAACTGATGGCTTGCCGAATCTTGTCCGCCAATTTCCCAGTAGTAGCCATAGAAAAAAAAGACAATCGCAGTTTCCCAAAGGCACAACTACTTTTTTCCCCCTAACGAAACACCTGCATGACGACATGTCGCTGGGTAAATTTTCACAACAGGTTAGAAAACCCCCCGTTTGTAACAGGCTGGCATCGAACCGACGCCGTTCTGTGTGCGAAGCGAAGTCTTTAGCCACTAAAATGGTTTGCCACGCACGAGCCTTTCTTTAAAGGTGCGTCTCTTTCCTGTGCGATGTGAAACAAAGGGTTCTTTTTTTAATTTTACAATTTTGCGAGATACTTTTTATAAATGTCCGTTTCATATAATTCATAAATTTATTTTTTCAACGTAACGATTGTTTTAATTTACCTTAAGGGAACTTCACTCATTTTCATCGAGTGTACCAACTTAAAGACGTTTTCCAAAGTTTTGTGCTGCCCTTGTGGTCTTCAAAGGTCATTGTTTAATTAATATATTTACAAATTCATGTCACATTCTGTTACATTTTTAACGTTGTGTCTTTTCTTTCCACGGTCCGAAGCTACATTTGTTCTAAAGAGAGAAGATATTTTATTTTACTTTTCGTTATTTTTAGCAGCGAATTCCTCCAATCTTGTATATTCAACCCATGGATGAGTACATTATATCCACATAGCATTGCTTTTTTTTTTCTTTTCAAATTATTGATGTATTTTGTACGCGTATAGTTCTTATTTTTTTTTCAACATAACGATTTTTAATGTCTTTCCGGAACTTTTGTTTGAAACGAAATATTATGTTAAAACGAAAGATTTCACAGAAATTATTGCTTGTTGTTCAAGGGAATAGAGTGGGTGTGTTTCATGGCTGTCTGTGTTCTCGAATCTTCGTGTCTTAGTGCAGGAATTTTGCTACGAAATGAGTTTCTATAAATACATGAGAGTAATTGACTATTTCTTACAGTTCATTAAAAATTATTTATATAATTTTCTTCCGACGGTAATCGTCGTTGATGTGGCATTTCATTAGGAAATTAGTTCGCCATTCTACACATGGCTTTTATTTCTTAATATCCACTAAAATAACAGGATGGAGATAATGTCGTCTTCAATTAACTGCTATAACGAGAGACACAGCACGCGTTGCTTCTGCGCTTGGCAGTTCCTTTCCTTCTACCTCGTGTTGGGGTTGCTTTGGATGCCAGCTACAAAACTAGTGCCTCTTGCTTGAAGGCCCGTAATTCCCGGCGATGCTGCAGGGCCATCAATGGCAGCCAACTGATGGCGCTGCCACCAACGGACCGCTGCCGTGCCGTGACCGGTATATTTCCGCCATCACTTCCAGCTGATTGCCAGCAGTTTCACAACACTAGTGTTTTTGTTGGGAAAACATTGAAAAACAACGGAAAGCAAGTTATGTGGACTGAATGATTCTTGATTGATACCGATATCAACTGTATGTATGCTGAATGTGATGATTCGCGATTGACGCCAGCTTTGTGTGCTGATTCGTGATTGATACTGACGGCATCAGTATGTGTGCTGAATGTGGATGATTCATGATTGATACCGATAGCAGCTGTTTGTATGCTGAATGATTCGTGATTGACACCGACAGAAGCTTTATATGCGCTGATTAGTGATTGACACTAATAGCCTCTGAAAGTATGCTGAATGTGGATATTCGTGATTGACACCGATATCAACTGTGAATCAGGCATATAAAACTCGATTAACGTTCGCCGAGGCTGAACTGATTTTGAAGTTCAGCAGATTGCGAGACACAACAAACTTGATAAAACAAGTGAAATGATAATGCCGTGCAATAATGAGAGACCAGATGTAAAAAGATATCACTCATTCAGCAATATTACATCATCTGGGATACGACATAAAGAATTTAAGTGCGCCATCTATATCAGGTATGAAGAACTTTATTAAATTATACCGTCTTATAGCATCTGTAAAGAATTTTATTAAAATACGTCATGAGAGATTATTTGCAAAAGATTTAAGTAAATAGCATTTTAGTGATCATACATACAAAGTCTAAACGCACGATTTGAGATTAGATATGAAGAATTTCTTTAAGTTGAATCATCTCAAATGAGATATAAAGACTTGTTAAATTACATCATCTGAGATTACACATCAAAGAATTTCATTAAACTACATCATTTGAGATCAGATGTGCAGAATTTTTTTAAATTGTAAATTGCATTCTCTCGGAACATACGTATAGAATTATTTTAAATTGAATCATTTAAAACCAGGTGCAGAATTTCTTTAAATTGCATCATCTGACATTGGTGTGAAATATTTCAGTAAATTAACTAAATTTCATTGTCTGGAGTGAAATTGTACAGAATTTTATGGATTATTATTAAGTCATTGAAAACAGATGTGACAGATCCAATAAAATTACAACATTTATGACCACTCCTAAATAATTTTATTAAATTAGGTCATTTGAGATTAGACGTAAGGAATTCCATTAAACTGCATCATGTTAGACGAGATGTAAAGAACTTGATTGAGTTAACTAAATTTCACGTCTGGAGAGAATTTCTTAAAACTGCTTCACCTGGGACACAAAAAATTTCATCAAATTACATCACCTGAAACAGATATGAGAAAATTCTGTATATTGCATTATCTTTGTAAGAAATTTATGTACCAGCTGTAAAGAATTTGAATTACATAGTCGGAAATAAAATACATATAAATAATCTTATAAAATTACATCATCTGTGATTAAATGAAAAGAATTGCATAAAATTACATCTTCTGAATTCAGACTTGAACAATTTAATTTAATTGCATCATCTGAAATGGAATAAAAGAACTAACTAAATTGCATCTTTTGCGTTCACACGTGAACAATTTCATTTAACTGGGTATTCTAGGTCACAGGGTACAGGGTAGATAATTTCATAAAACCTCATCAGTTCAGATGAGTTATAAATAATTCCATTAAATTACATCGTATGATATCAGATGTTGAGAATTTTATTAAATTATTTCCATTTTGTTTGTGTTGCTATTTATGACGTTTCATTCATCTAAAACAATTGCTTCCTGTTTTGTTTGGTTTTTTTTTTTTTGCTTTTTTTAATTGGAATTTTAATGATCACCGTGAGCAACTCAATGGGAAAAAATCAGTCGCCCGTCCCTAATTTAGGGCCACCGGTTCCAGAGAAGAGAGAGAACCAGTGCCGTAAGAAAAACACAACATCCATGCCTCGCCAGGATTCGAATCTGACCCCTTGCGCACGAATGATAGGAAGCCATTGCTTAGATCAGTGATCTAAGCAAGAAACAGCGGTTCTTCCAATCATGATGAAACTGTTATGTGCAAAGACAACATTAGTTAGCAGTATTTTTTCCTTTTATTCTTTCCTCTAACATGAAACTATTAGTTATTTTACTCACATTTGCAGGGCTTCCCAGCAAAAACAGTCTTTCTGGGCCAACACTGGACCACTGGCCCAGCACTATGTTGCCGTTGCACGAACCGTCAATAAAATGTTCCGGCGGCCACCAGATAGGCCAGCAGCTGGCCAACAGTTGGCAACCCCATCAGTTGTAATATGCCAGAACAGGGCCATCAGTTATCCATCACAGGCTGTGGCTGATACAAGCGTCCCTTAAGAGGCCCTGCAAGTACGTGCCATAAAAGATGGCTAGCCTAATGTGGTCCGTCAGTGTCCCGGCAGTGGCAGTCGGAACTCACGTGACGTAACTTATGGCTTGACGAATGTTGTCCGTCAATTTCCCAGTAGTACTGTAGTTAAAAAGAGGTAGATAACCACAGTTTATCAAAGGCACACACATACACACAAAGCTGTTTATTTCCGCAACGAAACTCCGACATGATGTCACGGCGCTGAGGAAATTTCCTCAACATTTCCGGCAAATCACCCGATGAATATCACTGACATCGAACCAAGAACTGCTGGTGTGCGAACGGGTGCTCTAAGCACTACACTAGTTTGCTACGCGTGACCGTCCGCTTGGAAGTTAGCCTCTCTCCTGCGCGATGTGAAACTAAGGGTTCTCTTTTTTAATTTCGCAATATTGCGAGTTCGTTTTCGTAAATGTACGTTTCATATAATTCATAAATTTGTTTTTTCAACGTAACGATTTTTTTTTTTTTATTTTAAGGGACCTTCAATCACTTTCAAAGAGTGTATCAACTGAAAATCACTGTCTAAAGTTTTGTGCAGTCCTTCTGATCTTGAAAGGCGATTGTTTAATTAATATATTTACAAATTCATGTCACATTCTGTTACATTTCTAACGTTGTATCTTTTTTTTCACTGTCCGAAGCTACATTTGTTCTAAATAAGAGTATTATATTTTTCTTCCAGTTATTTTTAGCAGCGAATTCCTCCAATCTTGTGTATTCAATGCATGAATGAGTACACGATATTCACAAACCTTGTTTTTTTTTTGTTTTTTTTTTCAAGTGCTAGAAATTTTTAGTAATGAAAATATCCATTTTGTACTCGTACAATTCTTATTTTTTTCCAACACAGCAATTTTTTAATGTCTTTCCGGGACTTCTGTTTGAAGCGGTTTAGTGTATGAAGATTATACGGAAATTATTTCTTGCTACTCATGGGAATGGAATGAGTGTGTTTCATGGCTGTCTGTATTCACGATTCTTCGTGTGTTAGTGCAGAAATTTTGCTACCAGATGAGTTTCCATAAATGCATGAGATCAATTGACTATTTCTTACAGTTCATTAATTATTTATATAATTTTTCTCTGACGGTAATCTTCGTCGACGCGGCATTTCATTAGGAAATTAATCCCTCTCTACAAATGGCTTTTTTTTACGTCCACTAAAGCTATACGATGGCGAAGGCGTCGTCTTCAACTAACTGGTACCACGAAAGACTGCGCACATGTTGCTTCAGCGCTTGCGCAGTCCCGCTGCTCCTACCTCCTGTTGGGGTTGTTTCGGTTACCAGCTACGGGCCACTAGTGGCACTTGCGTGGAGGCCCATAATTCACGGCGATGCTGCAGGGCCATCAATGGCTGCCAACTGACGGCGCTGCCACCAACGGATCGCTACGGTGCCGTGAGTGGCAGATTTCAGCCAGCAGTGACCCATCACTGCCAGCTGGTGGCCAGCAGTTTCCCAACACTTGTGTTTTTGCTGGGTTTTATCTGCATATTTTGAGAGATAGCATTATTCCAGTGATCCATAATAAACGTGCGAGTAGCATCGGGCGTCATGATCGATAATTTGTGGCATGTTATTAAACGCGAATTTAACCACTCTGTTTTTATTTTAAGTACGAGTAATTATCACATAATGCGTTATTAAATATCCACATCACCCTACGAAGTTAACATACGGGTATCTCTTTTATTACTTAGTTTCGCGGTTTAACGACCACAATGAGCAACTCTAAGGGCTATGAGCAGCATTCAGTAGAGGTCCCCACGTGCCTTAATTTGGAAAGCCCGGCCTGGATCGAATTTTCGGTTTATGGCCCGGCCCTCTTCCGACTTTCATCAAGTGTTCTCTGTCACTTATTGCAAATAGCGTATGGCTTCCTATACATCAGGGGTCTTTAACCCATGACCCGTGGAGCACATTTTTAATGGCCCGCAAGACGTTCGCAAACGAAATTCTACAATGGAAAAAAATACATTTTCGAAGTGGAGAAATGAATATCCAGATACCTTGGGAGCATGGACTTTAAATTTCCAAATCTGCTATGAGCTATGCTGCGGTGAATTACACTGAAGAGCAATTAAATTAGAGATACCTGTCTAGTAACGTGTGGCACCACCTTTCACCCTGATGACGGCGGCGATTCGTCTCGGCATAGACTCGACAAGACACCGGAAGCGTTGTGAAGCCATACGGATCCACGACCCCTGAACAACCGCCCACAGTTCACGAAGATTTAATGGAGGAGGGTCATAGCCTTGAACATCTCTCTTGATGGCATCCCAGATGTGCTCGATGGGATTTAGGTCGGGTGACCTAGCTGGCCAAGGAAGCGAGGTCACGTCGGTGGAGTGTTCATCCAACCATTCGGATACAATTCGGGAGCGATGGCACGGTGCATTGTCTTGTTGCAGGATGAGGTGCCCAGTGGGATGTTGAAGACGCACAAATGGGAGCGAATGATCGTCCAGGATATTCCTGTAACGTTGACCTGTGAGGGACGATGTCACACGTACCAGGGGTCCCATTTCTGACCACGTAAACAATCCCCAGACGAGAATGCCACCCCACCAGCTTGAAGAGTACCCTGCTGGCAAGAAGGATCCATCGCGTCATGTGGTTTGTGACGTACTCGTATCCTGCTATCAGCATGTACCAACGTGAATCTCGACTCATCAGTCCAGGCAACATTTTCCCACATGTCTAGGGTCCAGTGGCGATGTTCCCGCGCCCATGCTAATCTTTGCACCCTGTGATGTGCGGTCAGCAACGGTACCCTCGTGGGACGATGGCTTCTCTACCCCATAGCGAGGAGATGGTTCTGGATGGTGTGGCTGGTTACACGTTTTTGTGCAACAGCGTTAAATTGCCGAGTGATTTCTTGCACTGTAGCCCGTCTATCCGCTGTTACAATGCGAGCTAGCCGACGATGACCCCACTCATCCACACGCTGTTGTCCACGGCAGTTGGCCCTTGCAGGGATGGTTTTACCGGATTCGATGTACTCACGGTGCATCCGTGACACAGTGGCTCGTGAAACTCCCAGTGCCTGCACGACTTCCGAGATGCAGTGACCCATTCGTCGGGCCCCGACAATTTGCCCACGATCAAATGCGCTTAGATCCTTCGTCTTACCAATACTGCGTCCGACTCTTGCTGGTTCCCGTTGCATCACTCTTTATATTGTCGTATCGTTGCATACGTCATGTCGTTTCCGTTTACAGAGCCGCCCACAGAGCCCCATTTTTTTTTTTTTTTTTTTTTTGGTTGGAGGTTTAACGACCACTGTGAGGAACTCAATGGGCTATAAGCAGTCGCCCGTCCCTAATTTAGGGTCACTGGTTCCAGGGAAGGGAGAGAGCCAGTACCGTAAGACAAACACAACATCCATGCCTCACGGGATTCGAACCCGGACCCCTTTCGGACGAATGATCACAGGCCATCGCTTAGACCACTGCGCCACCGGGGCGGCGCGCCACATTTGCATAGCGCCAGCTGTCTCTAATTCAATTGCTCTTCAGTGTATAAGGGCTGTTCAATAAGTAGTAAGACTCTATGGCCGGAGTGTATTTGCACTTTCTAATTTTGTCAATAGGTGGCGCTGGTGTACAGGCGATTTAAAGACTATGCAACTGCATTGCAGTTTGTTTGTTACCTAAGCCGTGTAACGTGCTGGACTAATTTTATTGTTCTCTCGTAGGAGATGGATAAGTCCAAAGTTTTCAACGTGTTGTAATTGAGTTTTTGAAAGCGGAGAAAATGCCACCATGCGAAATTCACAGACGAATGAAAGCGGTGTATGGGCCTGCTTGTCTTCCACGCAGTACTGTAATGTGGTGGGACCAGCTCTTTAGTGGTGGATAAACAAGCACTGTAGACCAGCCAAGGTCAGGAGCACCACTCGTGCTGGTTCAGTGACGACACGTGCGGATGCTGCAGTAAAAGCCAACAGAAGAATCACGATACGAGAACTGGCGAACAGTGTGGGTGTGGGCATCGGATCTGTCGATACGATCATGCATTCGCGCCTTTAATATCGTAAGGTCTGCGCCACGTGGCTACCAAAACATCTGTCAGATGAACAGATGCGTCAACGAATGGGACTATCGTTACTGCATCTGTTCCGCTACCATGAAGAAGGTGAAGATTTCCTGCTACGGAATATTGCTGTGGACGAAAGCTGGTGTCGTCATTTCGAGCCAGAGTCGAAACAGCAGAGCATGCAGTGGAAACATGCATCATTGCCACTGCCGAGGAAATCACAGTCCACCATTTCCGCAGACAAGGCGATGTTAACCCTGTTCATTGACCATAGTGGGACATTGCGTCTTGAGTGGATACCAAAAGAATCCACCATCAATACCGAAAGATATTATCAAACTTTAATGAAACTTCGACATGCCATCAAAAATAAGAGACCTGGCAACCTCACTCAGGGTATCGCTCGGCCGCATACGGCAGTTACCACGCAAAGGACATTGCAGCGCTTTCGCTGGAAAGTCCAACATCCTGCGTATAATCCAGATCTATCGCCCCGCGATTTTCACATCTTTGGACCCATGGAAAAATTTCTCAAAGGCAAACGTTTCATATCGGATGATTGGGTGCCAGCCTTCTTCTATGACTCAGGAAAACAAGAAGTTGTGCAAAGATGGCACCGCTGCACTGTCTAAATGCTGGCGGAGATTATTTTTAGGTATGTCATGTTTTAACTCTTTCAGGCAGAAAGTCTCGCAACTTGTTGAACAACCCTTATATAAAACTGAAAATTTTAAAGATCACTGAAAAACATTGGCATGTGTCTACCTACTTTGGAATTCTTTGTAACATAGATATTATGTTAACTGCATTGTTTGTTTTTCCGAAAGTTAGGTTTTAGGATTCAAAATCACTCTGAAATAATCGATATTCATCATAATCACATGCATTTTTACTGTTCTTTTTCATGTGGTCCGTGAGTGCTGTTCCATTTTTTCATGTTGTCGGCGATTCAGTAAAGGCAGACCTGTTACTGTAAAGAAACAAAACTGCTCGATTGAACTGACTTATCTTAGTAGTAAAAGGAATGTAACACACCAGACTACATGATGTTTACTCTTCTTTGGGCGGAAAGCATCTTACCCCGCAGGTCCGGTATGGGGAAACTATGCGAAAGTCAATGTTGCGATTTTGTGTATACCAGACAAATCTTAATAACTTTAAAACTATAGCGCATATTGAAATAAGCAATACCCGGCTTAAAAGAGAAAGGATGAAAGAATGTCGCGCGACATTAGCCTTGAGCGCGTGACATCACACCCCGCCACAAGATGGTTGCCAATTTGGAGTGGAAAATTACCGGTTCGCCGCGCGGCAAAAGTAGTATTATAGCTCGGGAACGCGTAGGACGTTGTGTGAGGTGTCGTTCAACAGAGCTCGACGAGTACTATAAAATAAAACACTCATAGTGACAATAGTGAAAGAACTTGAAAAAATATACAGTGACAAAATGTTGAACTTGGGCAAATTTTCGTTAAAATTTCAGACATGTCGAAATATCTTCAAAACAAGAAGGTAAATGCCTATCGTAAACGCTTACAAAGTGAAAGAAGAATAAATGAGGAATCCAAAAAGGCTCCTTTAACAGCAGCAGAACGAATGCGGAGGATGAGGCAGCGTCAACAAGTTGAGGTGAGTGCCAGTCGCACAGACGCCGCAACGCCTAACGCCAGTTCACTGGCAATGGATGTCGACAGTGAGATAAAACCGATGGAATGTGACGAAATATAAGCAGATGAGACGTTTGAGAATCGAGATTTAGCGTTTATAACCCATTGGCGTCTGGCGACGAAGCACTTTGAAAAGAAGTCGTTCTATGGTAACAAGTTGGGTTTTGTTTGTGGAGTGTTTGTGATCGCATATGCTTCCAAATGATTTAAAACGGCCCAATGCAGCTATATTGCAATTCTTACAACAGGAATTCACAGATGAAGAGCTTCAACAGTTTATGTTGTGCTCAAACTGCTGGACATCAGTAAACCAAGGAAAGTTGCCAACGTTGAGTAAGAGTAACGGCTTCACGTATCACGCTCCGACTACTTGCCACTCACGGAGACTTGGATGGATAAAGACAAGCCCGTTGACACACCTGGCTTCAAACCCATTGAGTCCAACGAGTGCGACAGACACGGCGAAGACGACGAGCAACAGCCCAGTACGAGTCGTGGCACTGGCAAGAAGAAGTATAGTGGACTCAACGTTGGCACGGCAGTCTTCAAGAATCAGAAAACCTGCAGGGATCATGTCGCTAGACCCGTTCTACGATGGCCAATACCCAAATATTCTGCATTCAATTGTCTACAGGATATTCATGTCGGCGAAGGCGTACTAGTAGAAGTTGAGATACCCAACCAATTCAAATTTGTTCTAGTGTCAGTCTATATTCATCCACAGACACCATTCAACTACATCGAGATGTTTCTCTTTTAACTAATGCTTTACTACACAGAGCAGGTCAGAGCAATAGTTAGCGACTGCGATTCCAACATACCGCTTATGCTCACCGGGAACTTTAACATTGAGGCGTCGAACGATAGTCTGAAACAGTTTCTGAACGACAAGTTCAGATTGGTGTTGGCCACGGATCCAACTGACTTCACAACTTTTAAGAATACCACGATAGACTTAACGTTCTCTAGAGAAATAAGTGTAGCATGTAAGTCTTACATATCGTACTACTCGTACCATTGTCCTGTCTTCAACAAAAGTTTACAAATTATTCAGCATTTAAAGAAATAAATAAAATGAAAGACATGCAAGTTCCTTGCGCTCATGTCTATCTTGCCAAACCTACAAACACCCAGCCTCGACAACACCGCCTGGGTAAGACGTTTTCCGCCAAAAGCCTCAGCGGTGGTGACCCCGACACTACCTACCCCGAATTTTTTTTCAGGTGGTCCGTAAGTGCTATTTCATTTTGTCATGTTGTCGGCGATTTAGTAAAGGCAGGAGACCTCTTGCTGTGAAGAAATAAAACTGCTCGATTGAACTGACTTACATTAGTAGTAAAAGGATTGTAACACACCAGGCTACATACTTTTGTTACATACGCTTTTCTTTTTCTACACTAAAGTATAAACGACGTAGGCCTCGTTCCTCAAATATATAAACAAATACTTCGAAGTGCAACATCCCTGTTGTAACAACGAATGGATCCAAAATCTGGTTTTGATTTCGTGTAACTGAAATTTTGTTCATGTAAACATTTCTTGAAAAAGAAATACCATCTCATTTCTAACCCTCATTTTACAACTCGGCTTATCGATTCAGTTGTAATTAATCAACGCATCAGATGTTGAATGGGGTCTGTCGTTTTGTCCCATGAACTTCGCCATTTGATTATTTAACGAGTCAATCTTCGTTTCGGGAGACGAAAAGATTTTTTTTTTTTAATGTAGGGAAAAAAGTGCTAGATCTCCCAGTACGGAGTTGGCCCTGCCTGTGCCCGGAAAATTCCACTTAAGTGAAGAAAAAGGAAGCAACCCGCTGACCATTAGTCGTCATTCCCAAATTTAGAGCCACTGGCTCCAGGGAGAGAGAGAGAGAGAGAGAGAGAGCGAGCGCCATATGACAGACACACACACCCATGCCTCATCAGCCCCGAAACTCGGGCACAAAAGTCAGTTGCCAGCGCCTTAGGCCACTAGGATGCAAGGGAAAGATCTTCACGGAATTTCAGCATAAAGTTTTTTGTTTTTCCCTTTTTCATAAAACTTGTATAAAGCACTCGCTCAGAAAGAAAAATTTGCTTGGATAAATCGGCACTTGACTGGCTTGAAGCTTTCATCGATTAGATATTTTACCGAATTCAAGTCTCCATTCTGAATAGCCAAATGTAGATGAACTCCGAGGGTTAGGGTCTTTTTTTTTTTTTTTTTTTTTCGTTTGGCGGTTTAACGACCACCGTGAACAACCTAAAGGGCTATAAGCAGTCATCTGTCCCTAATTTAGGGCCCCAGGAAGGGGAAAGAACCAGTGACTACAACATGCCACACATGCCTCATCAGTCACTCGAATCCCCGGTCCACTCAAAAATGGTCAAAAGCCAGTGTTTAGATCACTGCGCCGTCCGGACGGCGAGCTTTAGAATCGCCAATACAGATGATCTGCTATATTCTTTCTGCGGTTGTTGTTCGCTCTATTTCCTGTGTTCAGTAACCTTAAATTATCTATAAAAAGTTTTGAAAGGATAAAAAATAATAAAAAAAAAAAAAAAAAGACCGGACGAAGAGGGAAAGAAATCTGATCCTGGTTAAACAGGAATGGAGAGTGATTGAAATAATGAGTGCATCAATAATTCAATAATATTTCGGTGAATATTTTCTCCTTCTCATTTTGTGTCGAAAGAAGATCGAAATCCTCAATGTCAAAAAGTTATAGTCCTTGGTATGTGAATGTCTGAGTCACTGGGGTGCCCAAGGGGAAGCTCTGTGGTGTTAATCCCCCCCCCCACCACCACCACCACCACCACCACCGCTCAAAAAAATTGAAGCTTTACGATATTTCATTGTAGTATTTGAAATTGTTTTTATGTCTCATGGCAAAAATTGAACGAGGAAGCGGCAAGGAGCCAAAGACCCGGATGACACATTGCAATGAAAACCAAATAAATGGGTATAATGAAAGTTTCTGCGGCGATGAAGCAATACCAAATTTGAGTTCCATGACTTATTTCAGATTACTCTAAAGCATGCTGAAAAGCAAGAAGTTTTGATTAAAATACCAAGAATGACATAAAAAAAACCGCTGTAACATTAACATAAACACAAAATCCAGAAGACCAGACCATTACAGGATTTCAACTTATGTACCATTTTTAGACGCGTTTATTAGTGCTTTGGGAAATAGATTTCACTCACACAAATCAATCTTATCAGGATTCCTCACTTTTCCCAACAAATCCCAATGTGCCACCATCTTCTCAAGATAGTGATAGTTTTAAAACATCAATTGAATTTTATACAGGTGACTTGAATGGCTCGCAAGAAGAACTATAATTACAGAATTGAAACTGTGGTACCGTTGGATCCTTCACAAAGAAAAGGACCACTGGCCAAAAGATGCGTCAAGTGCTTTAAAACTGTGCAACAGTGAGGTGTTGCCCAATACAAAATCATTGTTTCACATAACTAGGTACTCAACAAGTGACAACTTCAGACAGTGAGCGTTCGGTTTCAACACTGCGTCTCTTAAAATCATATCTGCGTAATACCATATCAGATCTGAGACTCAATAGGTGACTATTACTTCTCATCCATCGACAACACACACAGAAAGCTGAAAAAAGTTTAAGATGAACTAGCAAAAAAAAAAAAAAAAAAAAAGCTGGAAATACGACTCAAGTAAGTAAAAATAACATAAGAGTTGAATCAAATAAAAAAATATTTGTCGAAATGAGTTTCTTCAGCGTAGGAGATTGTTAGTCTTACTCTACAATGAAAATAAGCGCCATTTTACAAATGAAGAATGCTTCACTAGAAGGTAAATTTTTATTTCGTTCAAGAATTACTTGAATCTTTTAAACATTAAACAGTAATAAGTAGAACAACCCAAATGCATAAAATGCATTTCGACCCAGGAGGCCCTGGGTTGCTATATTAAATAAGATGCTTATACAAACTATGCTGAGAAAGTGCTTAACCTTTTAACGACCATAACGCCCGTACGTACAAACGGACATAGCCTCCCGAAACGCCTGTCTAGAGCGAGTCAGATTTCCTACCCTTGCTTGTTCTTCAAATTTGTTCGACCTATGAGGAACCAGCAGGAGTTACCCTCAGTCACTATTGTTGTTATTAAACAAAGAAGTTAACCAACAGACAGTTTTGGGCGTTATGATATTTAGAGTGATACAGGATTTTTGGGGCATGGTCGTTAAAGGGTTAAACCTGGGTACCCATTTTGCATGAAATGCACGAAATGCATAATTTGCCATCAATAATGGCCATCGAAATGCATATTTGCCATCAATTAAATGCATAAATTTTCCATCAATTTGCATTACATGCATTTTCCGCTCCAAAATGCATAAGCTACAGTTTCCCAAGCAATATCTGGCGTCCAAAGTTTTTTATTTGATAAAATTGATGTGTGAGCTGATGACAAAGCGATAGTGCGAGGTGGATTTGTCTCCGGCGGTAGCGGGGAGGAGGGCATAGCTGAGCTGCGTTTTAGGTTTCATTGGATGGGTTGTAGGAGTGTGAGCTGGGAATCTAATGAGATGACGCAGTTCATGTGCCAAATTCTAAACTTCTCTGAGTTCTCTCTCTATCGCAGCCGCGCCCCGGCCGTCTGAAGGCTGCGCATAAACACATTTACTTTCGGCGGAGTGTTAAAGTTTAGTTTGAAAAGTTTATGAAGCCGCCAAAAATGGGAAAAGACAAAGTTACAGTGAGATTTCGTCTTCAACAATTTCCAAGAACTGGACATGAATTGAAATCGAATCTGTGATGCAAGTATTGGTTAAAAGTTGTCGATTTCACAAGAAAATCTGTCGTGTCTGCTCATCTCGCAAGTGGGAAACATTTGCGGTGCAAAGAAGGACACACGCATCAGGAGACTTTTGAAGAAACCATTGACCGCCAAAACAGCAGTAAACAACAGTGGGAGGAAATGGTGTCGGCTTTCGTTGGTGCCCAGATTCCGTTGCATGTATTTCGGAACGAAATGTTTCGTCAGTGGATGAAGAAAAACGTCCGTAATGGTCAGAATCTCCCTTCTGAGACCACACTCAGACGGATCCTCCCTCAAGTAAGCAACTCTGACCTCCAAGAAACGAGGCGCCTCTGCAGAGATCGCGATGTTTGTGCAATAGTTGACGAAACGCAGGATTTTCTTACTCGGAAAATAATAAACGGGTTGTTGACTCCACTGGGGAGCCACGCAAGGCCAAGAGTGATCGTTTCAAAAATCGTAGACAAGTGCAGCGCAGATACTGTTGTAGACGTCACCCTCACTGATTTGGAGACCGCAGGCGTCAATAGAATAAATCTAGTGGTGTATTCCACGGACATTGCTCCCTACATGTGTGCTGCTGCAAATCGGTTAAAAAGCGTTTGCAGCAGACTTATGCACATCACGTGTTGGGTGCACGCTCTGCACCTAGCCTGCGAAGTAATACGATCTTCGCACAAAATCCTTGATCACTACATCGCATGCGTCAAGTCTTCTTTGTCTAAGGCTTCAGCTGGACGGCAAGCCCTGCAAGGCTGTCTACGCGCTGCTGGGAAAACCCTAATACTTCCACCCTCTCCAGTAACTACCCGTTGGGAGACCTGGCTTCGAGCTGCCAAGTACCATTCCGAGAACGCTGACGTAGAAGTGCAGTGGGTAGAAGCTCTTGACGACGACAGCCTGACCGTAGAGGAACTGAAGGAGCTGCTCTGCAACCCCACCTTGGTTGAGCAAATGCAGAGAGTTGCATTGGTTGCCGTCGATTTGGAAGTTGTAATCATGAAGCTGGAAACTCGTAGAACCCATTCCTCGGAGATTTAGTTGAGCATTAGGGTGCCTACCTAGACGGCAGGCACCCTAGTGCTCAATTCTGGAAAAAGTACAATTTTGTGATCCTCGCAAGTGTTGTCCAGGATATGCGGGACTGTTTCTGCAACCGGAACTGCAACGATTTACGCTAGAAGATATACCAGCCCGAGAGTTCTCACTCTATGCTGAGACACTGGAGGAAGGCAAGTTGACGAAAGAGGTAGATTCGGTGTCCTTCTGGAGAATGATGAGCCGGGACTGTCCCTGTTAAGTGACGCAGTACTGAAGGCGCTTTCCGTCGTAGCAAGCACTGCTGACGTTGAAAGAAGCTCCTAATACCACAAAAAATAATATCTGCGGTTAGATCCGGATTTACCAAAGCGAACCTGGAGGCCTATCTTCGAGTGACATTTAACGGAGCAGCTGAAGAGTTGGAATCAGAACTTGAACATATTGATGCTCGGGATTCAGATTAAATGGTGAGCTAATTCTGTAATATTTGATTTTTAACACAGACAATTTGTTTAAATACTGTAGACATTAAAGCCTAGGCATTAATTAAAGGCATTTTCAAAATTTATTATTGAAATTTTACCTTTTTTCTCACATAAACAAAAAACATAAAAAACATGTCTACCAAATGCAGCAGGGGTTTTCTCTAAATTTACATGCATTTAAACGCAAAACGCACAATTTGCATGATTTCTAGACAAAGTGGGTTGCCTTAATAAGTTGTGTATGTAGCATTCTTGTTTTCTGCATAGGTACAAATTGTAAATAGTAAAATGTAAGTGGTCAACCATTATGTGGTGATAAGAATATAGGTAAATGTTAATAATAATTTCCAGCAATATTTATTTGAACATTTTTGCGCAGATGTTGCATATATTTAAAAAATGCACTCATAACACATTTAGTTGTTTTAAAAAATGCATAACCCCTTTCCTCCCCCCTTCCCACCCCGAAACCCTTCTTACATGATTAAGTCATATAAGAAGGGTTTGCACGCAATTCGATTGTAAACTGAAAGAATCCTCTGCATAAAGTAATACGTGTGTTTGGCTCAGAATTCAAATAAAGAAATTATTTCTCTGCAGTAAATCATCCCATCTTTTGACGTTTATATAGGCTCAAAGTTGAGCCGTTCGTAGCGCGTGTCACAAATTTTAGGTTGTCAGACACCAGAGATTGCTTTCACTGTTGTTCTAAATCGTCCCGAACACTCCCTTTCGAATCTTCTTTATTGACAGATAGATAGCAAGGAGACGGAGAGGAATTAACATACAAGAACAGCACCGAGAACACCAAGTAAAATCAATGGCGCACACTTCCTGAGTTCCATTCATCATAATTCTCGAAGCAGTTGATGCGTGAAAGCATGCTTTCGTAAATAAGCACCCATTAGTTTTCTAACCGCTACTTAGAACTGTATTTTAAAGGCAGCGGCAGCGACGAAATGTATGTGTGTGTGTGTGTGTGCGCGCGTATATCGAAGAAGAAGCCGCCGCTGGCTCGCTCGATCATTGCTTTCGTAAAGTTCGCCAGTGGTTACGATTGAAAACGACGACTGCAGCGCCACCGCTGCTGCCACTCATTCGGACTATTATTTATACGTAGCCAGAAAATGGGGAGTTCACTGCCAGTGTGTCATTAGGTCGGCAATACACGCCACTTTATAAATATCACAATCTGACGGCTGCAAGTGGGGGAGAGAGCGAGGGAGAGAACGAGGGAATGAAAGAGCCCGTTGAAAGATAAAGCAGTTGATTAATTTGGACGTCTCTTCAAATTAAGTAGGAAAGAAAATACCCAAGTGTAATATAATGGATATGAAAATGCCGTTTCCACTGTGAATGAGGCAGTTTACGTCTGAGTGAATAGGTGCAGACGCGGAGGGGAAAATTTCATTGTTAAAACAATTTTCACTGGCGACATAATTAGAGAGAGAGAGAGAGAGAAGGAAAGAGAACTGATAAAGAATAAAATAATTTGTTTGAAAATGAGCAGTTGAATGACTTTTTAAAAAATAACGTGACTTTCTGATAGGAAACTGAAAAGGAGCATTACGCAAACTAAAAGGCGCGTTGAAAAAAGCCTTTTTGTTTCTTCGGATCAATTTTTTTCAGGCAAGAAAAATATTAACTAAAATCAACTCGCGAGATCTGTTAGCCTGAAAATGTGTCTGCATATTTGTTTTTTATACTTGCCTACCAATTATTTAATAAGCTGCTTTCCTATTTATTCTTGCACATATTAAAAATAATTGTTTGTTTGGGAGTTTAGCTACTACCGTGAGCAGCTGTAAGCAATCGCGTGTAACTAATTTGGAGCTACAGATTCCAGGGAAGAGAAAGAGCCAGTGCCGTGAGACAAACTCACCACACTTGCCCTCTTGGGCGGTCAGAAGCCAGCGTCTGCTCCGCATGAGTCAAATGAATTGGGTTATTCAGAAACAGAAAAGAATTTTACCGGTTGTCATGAGCTTTTGAAACACAACAGCATATTTTATCTCTATTTTTGTCAGTTCCAAACATTTTCAACGCAGTGCATTTCTTTTTAAAAAGTATTTTGATTTTATTAAGAATCTCTTTTTTTTTATTTATTGATTTATTTTTGTGTGTAATGCTTTGGGGTTTAACAAACCTTATGAACATCAAAGGTAGGTAAGAGAGATTCGACTGTCCCAAATTTGAGGCCGCTGTGGACACTTGATTAAAGTTAGGCATCAATGAACCAGTGTACGGCTATGAATCATCTAAGCGACGGCTGTTTTCGTACGGGATCATAGATCGTGCTGTGCATCGGTGATCTCTCCCGTGAGTCCAACACTTTAGTGATTGGTTCGTGGTTTGACTCAAGAATTAACTACCACGGATTAACCAGTTAGTCGTTTAAATTCGGGTTTTTTTTTTTTTTTTTTTTCTGCTTCCTTTGGTATAACATATATTTTGAAGTTATTTTGTTGTTATTAGCTTGCTATGATTAGAAAACTGCGTTATCTATATGTGTTTATTTATTTATGTGTAAATGTAATGTAAAGTAAGTATAATAAGGTAAACATTTGAAAAGTAACACTTGGGAGTTTGCAAATATTTCGTGCTACTGTAAGTATAGTTTGTGTTTGGTTCTTGAATCTTCCTGTAGATTTGTTGACCATCTGAAAAATCCAAAATTGAATTTTTTGCCACACGTGTATACAATGTGTTACACTAAAGAAAAAAGAACAGTATATATTATACGTGTAAATAACAAAAATGGCAGTGATGATTATGTCCGTTTTAACATTGCAATTGTGGCACACAAATATCCTTTTCAGGTCTCGAACCCTATAGACCATAATCAGAGCTGTGGGTGATGTTCGTGTGACTCAGAATTTACAACACACGTACTCATATTTAAACTACCAAACTCAAGGGTAAATTTTTAAAAGACAAACGCTTGTATTTGTTAACAAACACAACATTTAAAAAGTAAATAAAAAACAAAAGAAAATAACAATTTAAAGCAACTTCCGATCTTTCAATCGGATAAATTTGACAACTCCACAGCCACAAGCTAACAAATTATTGAGAACAAATTGCTTCATTTGGGATGTTCATATATATATTGTAACATTTGTGTTCTGTCGGTGTTAAGAGTAAGAAGGTTTCTGTACTGCACAAAAGGAAACTGTTATCCCGTTATGATAAACTCCTCAACTCTCTCAAAATGATGATGGTACTATGATGGGCCTAAAGTATTTCCACTAATATAATTTAAAAATTTCATTAATACCCTGCCTTCTAGAAACCCAGCCTTAAGGGCTGTGTTTTACCATTTATGAAAGTTTTTTGACTTAGAAGTTAAAATTTACACCAATCAGCGAATTCATTATGACCACCCCCAGTCTAGAGAAATGAGCGCACCTGGAGACCGAAAGTGGCGCAGGTGAAATTCACAGAGCAGTATACAAACAACCCGAGGACGGGCTTTCGGTTACTAGAGAGTTCGCAGTCAGAATGGGAAAAGCTGCCGATTTATCGGAGTTCGATGAAGAACAAATTGTGACGGCGCGGCGCCTTAGAACTACGATCTCGGAAACGACTCTGCCTGTAGGTTGTTCACGTGCCGCTGTAGTGAGTACGTATCAAAAGTGGTGCACGGATGGCCAAACGACGAACCGTCGTCCAGCCGTGTATCCACAGCTCATTGATGGCATAGGGGACCGGAAACTGTCGCGCACTGTTCGCAACGACCGCAGGGCAAAGTGCGACAAATCACCCGCAGCAACGACAGTGGTGACCCGGACAATGTGTCACAGCGCACAGTTCAACGCAGCCTTCTGCGCATGGGCTTGCGTAGCCGAAGATCCAGCCGGGTCCCCATGCTCACTGCACGCCATCGCCAACAACGCATGAAATGGGCCCCGAGGTCATCGAGATGTGAGCCCGGATGATTGCAAGAAAGTGGCCGGGTCCGACGAATCAAGATTCCTGGTGCATCACGTAGACGGTCGAGCGCGGATACGCCGATTAACAACGGAGGCTATGGCACTTTGATGCCCTGTTGGGCGGAAACAGTTCGGCGGCGGCGGTGGCATGCTGTGGGCGATGTTTTCTTTCTACACTTTAGGTCCCATTATCCCAATAGCACAATCCTTGACAGCTGTCAGGTATCTGAACATCGTTTGCGGACCAAGTTCACCCATTCATGGGAACTATGTTCCCTGCGGGTGATGGCCATTACCAATAGGATAATGCGCCATGTCACACGGCCAGAATCGTCGAGGAGTGGTTCGAGGAACATGCTGGTGACTTTCTGTTAATTCCCTGGCCTCCAAATTCACCTGACATGAACCGAATCGAACATTTGTGGTTCTACTTGAAAAACCGGGTTCGCGCTGAATCACCACCGTCCCGAAATGTGCGGGAACTGTAGGACCTGCTGTTAACATTATGGTACCAGATACCCCAGGATACCTATCGCCATCTCATCGAATTGATGCCTCGCCGAGTGGCCGTTGTTTTGCGGGCTAAAGGGGGTCCTACAGATCATTAGGTAGACGGTCATAATGTAATGGCTCATAGGTGTAAAGCTAGCTGCTGAAATACACTTCTTTGTACAAAACTTTCTTTACTCAAAAGGCTTACTCAGAGAAATAGGTTACTTCCTTGCATTACGTTAAACTCAAAATCACACTCTTAAGATTTGCTCATACACAAAAAAAAAAAAAAAAAAAAAAAATATGGACTTCTCAGATCTCTCAAAATGAAAATTTTAAAACAGTTTGTTAACTATTTTTATCTTCCCTGTCACTATTGAACACCTTATTGAATTAGCCTTAACCATTTGAAACAGGCAGAAATCACCTACTCTTAACATACATGTAAATAATCCAATTTAAGGCTGGCCATCTCAACTTGACAAATACCTCAATGAATTTTTTTCTTTGCGAGAAGCGTGTATTCCAAAGATTTAGTAAGCAGGGGAACAAAGGAAGGTGAGAAAACACAAGTTTGTCCACGACGAGCATCGAACTCATGTCCCTTCACTCCGGAGTAAGTCTCTCTCCCAACTGAGCTACGCGGACAGAATGTCTCGCTGCAGCTTTGTCGTCTTGACATATATTTTCACCTCTGTAGTACGTCACAAAAGTTTATAAATAATTTTGCTTTACAAGATGTTTGTAACACATAGATTACAGAACATGGTTCAAATCATTGGTTTGTAACAATATTTATCCCTTTATGGGATGTTTTAGCATGCATTTAATTTTCCTAATACACGCACAAATAAGGAATCACCCTCAGACACGCAATTTTCAGCAAGCATGTACTTGGTTCATGAGTGAACTTAGAAGCAAGTTAGAAAACGAAGGAGGAAGAGAGAGGAAAAACGTCTTTTTTAAGTTTAAATTGTCGTCAGAGAACTTTACTAATGGTCGTGCCTCTGGGGCGGATTTCCGACTAGGAGCACTAGGCTCGCGCCTAGGGCCCCAGAGTTTGGGGGCCCTCGAAAATGTATAAATGGATTGCCAGTTTTGTTTTGGTTTTCACTAACCGAAACAAATCAATCCTTAAAGTCACCACTTTGTTTGTGTTGTCAATTGATATTTCACTTTCTGATATCAGTAACAAATATTTTTTTCTTGCTTTGTTGATACTCCAAATTTCTGAGTTCTTATGGACTTATTTGTTTTGAAAGGAATGGTTAAAATTATTTAGCCTTCCTTTTAGTGGTATAGGTGAAGGAAATATTCACGCTTCCCACACTTTTCATTGTTTAAGACGAATACTTAACCGGTCTGCTGTTATATAAATTACTTTCATGCTACTTCCAGCCAAAGGAAAACATCTGTGATGGAACTTTTCCCCTTTTCACTCCCTGAGTTCAGATGAGGATTGCTTATAGATACTGCCCTGATGATCAAGAACGGTTGTTGTTAATTGTTTTTTTCCCTTTGGGGTAGGGTAATCAAGTTCTTCCTTTATATTTTTCTTATTTAATAGTGTTAAAAGAAATTTCTATAGTGAAACAACATTTTCTTATGACTTTCTCCTTACCCTGGTTTAATACTGATAACCAGTATTCTCACCTTTTCTATTCCTTAAATCAACATAAAACTAACGTTCGAAAAAGCAATAAAAAAGTGTCACTGCACTGTTACTCGGAAAGCTGTGGTTCCTACTTTTCCTTTTTCAAACCGGATCTTCTCCACCTAATTCTTATGTTTCTGTTTCTGATAATTGCAGTGCAGGTATGAAAAAAATCTTAGGCATCTTTTTGACAGAATAAACAAAATACAGACCACCTCAGTTTTCCAATGAAAATAATAAGAAAAATGCATTCAAGAAACACATTCTCGCTTTCCTGAACTGACTGATTAAATTCTTACTGTCTAATTTTTTTTCCCTTTGGGGTAGGCATTCGTCTATGCCATAGACGACCGAATATCTTAGATTTAAGGAATTGTTCGATACAGAAAAACTCCTCCACGAAAAGTCATCTGCTCTTTTTAAGTGTAGTGCTGTGCACAAATTGCATTTTACCCGAATTTTCTAATGTGGAGGACTTTTCCGGTTAGCAATGTCTTCAAGTATTTTATTTTTGCTTGATACCATGCTCGTCGCCTAAACATTTGCTCATAGCCTAAAAACAAGATGATTTTCCACAGCTGAAGTAATGGAAAGAGCATGTTTTGTAATTGAAACGCATTCCAATTTTATGACAATTTATACACATGCACTGATAAATTTTGAAGAATTCCATTTTCAGGGCCTTAGCTCTAAATTTGTCAAGTAATTTGCACCTGAAAATGTGCTAAGTAATCAGTTTTGCCTAACGTATCAAACTCAAAAAGAACTATTGCTGGAGCTGAAATGATCTCATCGTAGTGTAAAGCCAAAATTAACGGAATTTCAACTTTGAGAACTCCTAGCGGGAAATTTATGAACTAGTAGTGAAATTAAAAATGAACAAAATGTAATGAATGTTTATGTCCTATCGTTCGTAAAAATATTTTTTGAAAAATTTGTGAAAACCAAATCCTTTGGATTTAGCGCCACTAGCAGGATACTAACGAACCAACTGGAAAATTTAAATATTTGAGAAGGAACAATTAAGCCATTAGCCTACTTTGAGAGGCATAAAAATAAATTTTCCCTCTAAGTTGAATAGTTTGTTCACAATAGAACTTTTTTTTTTTTTTTTGAATTTTCAACTTTGACAGCCCGTAGCGGTAAATTCACGAAGTATATGGGATATTTAAAATGCCAAAAGTAATATCCTTTGATTTCCTATTAGCCGCAAAACTAATTTTTGAAATATCTTTGAAAACAGAAAGTTCGATGTGCACGGACATACAAAGTAATTACACTAGCACTGTTCCTTACAAAGCATTCTAATAATAGGAAGATAGAATGGCACTTTAAAAAGCGTAAAAGCATTTTTCTTGGCTTTACTTTCTTTTTTTTTTTTTTTTTTTTTTTTTTTGTTAATCTGACGGATGAAAATTTCTGAGGCGATAAGAAGATGGAGGGGGCCCTGAATCTTTTAGAGCCTAGGGCCACAAAAGATCTAAAATCGCCTATGCCGTGCCTACAGTGCCTTCTCAACGGCTGGCTTATTGAGTGGAATTAGAGAAATAAAGGTACTACTTAAAAGGCTTCCTGGTGGGCATTGTGATCCTACTTCTGAAGTTACTTCAAAAAATATATTAACTGTTACGAAAATGTTATGTTAACATGGGCTCAGGTAGGATGAACAAGCGTCGGTGTCCGTCATTCCAATAGGAACAGATCAATATATCCTTAGGGGGGAGGGAGTATGATGGACGCGGCCATCTTGGACTTTTCGATAAGGTTGTCTCCCGAAATCATTGTAATCGAAAACATTTCTCGTTGGCTTTGGCTGGAGTATCTATGCCCGGCCTCCTGTTGGCTGGAATGTGTCATTCCCAAAAATGGTGGCCGGCTCTGTTCGAAGCCATTTTTTTTTTTTTTTTTTTTTACTGATGCCATAGGATGGCCGGGTACAGCAATGACCTTTCCAGCATAGCAGCTGCAGTTGAGCCAAATCGACTTATTCTAACGAAACCCGAGTTAGTCCTTTGAGTGGATATACCTTCTCCCCATATCTTGCTTCTTGAAATGCTTTTTCGACGGTGTTGACTTGGTAGGCCTATCAAAAACACAGCCATCCTGTCCGCACTGGCCCACGGAGGAGAACCAAGCCCTTCTCACACGACTTAACAAGCAAAAGATGCCCTTTATTTTTCTACCACCGACATCAGCATAATATTGGGGGAGGGTAGCTGCATGCCCTCACTCTTCCGAGTGATCTCGTCCGATCCACAACTTCTGATAACACGTGTGTGTTAACCGCTTCAAAGAAAAAGCAACTGACAACCGCAAGGTTCCAACTGCTACCATTGTGAAAACAAGCGCGAAGGTCATGTGAGTTCCCTCGCTCCCCGTTGGTCAAAAACTCCCCATGACACTTGGTGCGTTCTAGCTATCAAGCAAAGGAGGTCTGAGCGCACTTGTGGGGGGGTGGGGTGGGGGAGCAATATGCTGAGATGCTTGATGACTTTTGAACTCGTTTCTGTGCAGTTGCCCCGTGAGATTTTTCAGGACGCCAAAGAAGCAAGCGCTGACATAAATATTTGCATGTTCGACAACTTCTTACTCCGACTTACATATCCGACGTGTTAGTGTGATAGGACAAAAACTTATTGCTTGAAATAACATACGAAGTTCCCGGTTTCTTGCCACCAACAATTTCGTTTGGGAAAGAGATTTTACTTGGGTGCTTTCGACTGTTGGGTGTCAAAGGTCAAATGTTCTCACGCTCGAAGGACGGCGTAAAGAGTTATTGAAAAATAAAACTAAACCAGGAAGAATTTAATCCTACCCTGAATACTTTCATTTCTTTTTTTCTAAGAATTAAAAAAAAAAAAAAAAAAAAAGAATGCGCAGAGATGGTGGTTAACTTTTGTGGCAGTGATCAGGTGCCCCAAACTTAAGCTACAGATCACTATTAAATGATTGCATGAAAGAATGCCCACAGAAAAAACGCCCACTTTTCGAAAGTAGGAAAAAACGCCCACGGAAAATATGCCCACAGAAAAAATGCTGACGGGAAAAATATGTGATCGACTGATAAGTTCATATGTCTGTTATAAACGGTGTTCGGACAACTGGTCACAGGCTGCTGACCAAAAAACCGTTAGGGGTCATATAAAAATTGCGGTTTCTTGGCCACCTCACCTACATAACGCGAATATGGGAATGACGGAATGAAAACTTTTAGAAGGGCCTAAACGTTAGTCTTAATATTATTTTCTGCCTGAGTAATACCGCAATATTAATAATTTGATGTGTAAAATATTTTCTGCAAACCTTACAAATAAGAGAGGAAAGTTTGGATTGCACTGATGGACTGTAGAGGTTGTATGGTGCTGGCCTGAAAGCCGTGGTAGTCTTATGCAACATTTATTTAAAAACATACTAATGATTCACCGTTGTCTTCAAGCCAACTGTTATACGATATTTTTCTAGAAACTACAAATAAAAAAATTCTCTGCGAGTATGTGCAAACCCATGGAAATTTGTCTGGGGAGGGGGTGCTTAAAATCTAAAATATGAAATATAAAGAATTTCTAGTCCGATCGGGAGATTTCCAGCGTTTACAAGCTACAACACGTCGAATTATCTGAGGGTATCTGCTGCCTCAGGAAACTAGTCGGGAGGGGGGGGAGGTAATACCAAAATCGTAAAATATCAGGATTTTTCTTCCGATCGGGAGATCTTCAGCATTTAGAAACTGCAACTCGACAAATTTTCTTAGCACAATGAAGAGAACGTTTATCACACCGCCATCTTACTTTTCCTTTCTTGAAGGAATGCTTGATGTACATAAAACCATCATAAGCAACAGATTGTCCGCCTTTCTGATTCACCGCAATTTCCATTTCTTAAAGAACAGTGCATAAGTTAGAAAAAAATCAGAATACAGTAGCTGGTGAACAAAACAAGCATATACTGAAAAGGATTGCTAATACACTGCAGTGAGGGAAATGTATATTATAGCAGTGAGGATGGGTGTTAGTGCGTATTTTTTCTTTACACTGGGAAGAAAAGAAGTATGCCTGTAACTTGACACTACTCACGGGGAAGACACACCCTGACCGGTGGCCAACCGATAAATTTAAATGAAATATATCGCTTGTTATTTGGGGTGCGGTCGCTAGCAAACGTTCCAGCTGCAGCTGCAAAGCACCATTTTGACGAAAGACAGATGCCTCCCCCCCCCTTTCCACTCGCCGTACAAAAGTAGATTTCCAAAAGAGACAAGAGTGGAAAGAAAGCACATTACACAAAGTTATATCTGTACATTGCTCCTTTTACGAAAATCGCTTTTACAATTAAATGCATTATACTTTACAAGTATTTATAAATAAAATAATCTGACTTTTAATGATTTCCCTTTTAATTGATATAGTTAAATAACAAACATGCATAGTTTTATAAAAATTTAGACCTAACTTTAAAAAATAAGAATAGTCACAAATTTATTACAGTAAAGCCGAACTGGAATTTTTTAAGAAAGTAGCTACTCTACAGTAGGAAGTTGAAAGTTAACAATCTTATTTGGTTCTTCACTAGGTCACCCGCGGCCCTTAAGTCATAAGTCCTAGGCCTTGGCCTATTTAACAGTTTTTATTCTAACGATGTTATATTCATAACGTTTACGTACACACATCAAATTATTAATATTGCGGTATTACTCAGGCAGAAAATAATATTAGGACTAACGTTTAGGCCCTTCTAAAAGTTTTCATTCCGTCATTCCCATATTCGTAAAATTTACATAACAAGTATTGTCAATAATCAAACAGAAGTCATCGCTCTTTCCACGTTTATAAGTGAGTCACGGAAAAATTCTCAGTGGCCGCAACAGGAATCGAACTCAGGGTCTTCCAGTTACGTGCCGGATATGCTTCCACTGCACCACAGCTATTCCTGTTCCACGTCAAATGTCTGTATTAAGTGTCAATAATATTGCGCTTCTACTTATGCACCATACATTCAATCCATACATTAATTAATAGGCCGTAGGCCTAAGCCTATTCAACACTTTTTTCTTCGCCTGTGAATTAATTAAGTAAAAGAATATTGCAAACTTGACATGTTATGTAAATATTTAGTACCTACGTAAAAGTGCAGTGTTATTAAAAAATCCCACCTTAGGGTCCTTTTCCGAACATACATGAATTATGCTGTAATTCTCGCTTGGCTTACATAGTCGATCACATATTTTTCCCATCAGCATTTCTTCTGTGGGCATATTTTCCGTGGGCGTTTTTTCCTACTTTCGAAAAGTGGGCGTTTTTTCCGTGGGCGATTTTTCCGTGTGTTTTTCCGTGGGCATTCTTTCCTCATACCCTATTAAATAGCTACTTGAATAGTACAGATACATTTGAGTATAAAGAGAGCAGCAACACTAACGGATAGAATTCGTGAATCCCCCAATGGCCGAATGACACGAAGCACTGGCTTCTAAGCATTCCACAGAGATGGATTCGTGTTCGAATTCCAGGTGATGCATTGATTGTGTTTGTCTTATGACACTCCCTCTCTCCCTTCCCTGGATTCGGTGGCGCTAAATTAGCAACGGGCAACTGTTTTTAGCCCATTGAATTGCTCACCGTGGTGGTAAACTTACCAAACAAACAAAAAAAGAAAGAGTTCGCGTTAGTCGGAGATAAAAGCCATTTACTGAACTTCACAGCTCTCTTTATTGATAATCGCTGAACAACAATGGTGTTGTTGCAAAGAAAACTTTAACGGTTTTGTATGTATTTACGGGTGTTGAAACCAAATATGAAGTCACAATTGCTCCACTGGGCTCCAATTTCTTTCCTATTGAGGTGAATGTCGTTTTACTTAAAGGAATTTCCCTATGTTTCCAAACGGATACATCTGTCAGCAGGCAGGATAGCTGCGTCACTGAGAGTAGACATACTGGCGCCGTTGCTTCCTGTTGTGCAATTCCTTCTGGGAAGGGGTAACAAAGCAGAATTTTTGTCATTCGAATGCATTTAATCGGTATTAAAGGGCGTGCATTTTCTCGTGGTTTTAAAAAGTAATATGGGTTGTGCAAAGTGTACGTTAAATAATGCCGCGTACTTGTGTGAACCATCCAAATAGCTTCTGTTACATTTGTGGACAATTTACTTTAAAGTCTCAAAGGCGATATTTCACACCGTTGATTAGAAAATCATATGAACTTTATTTCCAGTGCAAAAATGAGTGATGAAGATAAACCGCCTCATATTTGTTGTGATTCATGTGTAACTCTGATTTGTTGTTATTCATGTGTAACTCTGTTGACTGGCTGGTTAAAGGGATCAGGTCAAATGCCATTGGCGGTACCAATGGTTTGGAGAGAACCGAAAGACCACTCAACAGACTGTTACTTCTGCATCACTAAGATATCTGGAATTACAGTTAAGACCAAAGACACGATTTAGTATCCCAGTATTCCTTCGGTCATAAAACCTGTTCCTCATGGTACATATCTTCCTGTTCCTGTACCTCCACAGTCATGGAGTTTAGGTGATACTGATACTGATAAAATAAATCCTCACAGCAAAGAAGATAATGAAGTACAATAAGACCTTGACTTCTGAGAAGTTTCTGTGCCTCACCTTATAAATTAGGAAGAATTAAATAATCTAGTTCGTGACCTTCATTTAGCAAAAAGTCGGGTCGAAATATTGGCTACAAGATTGAAGAGACGGAATGTTTTACAACCAAGTATGAAAGTAAGTAGTTTTCGTCGACGACAGCAAGAGTTTGAACACTTATTTTCGAAGAGTTGGGATCTTGTGTACTGCAATGATATAGACTTATTGTTTGAAGCCTTAGGACAGCAACACAAACCTAAGGAATAGAGACTTTTTATAAATTCCTCATAAATAAGCTTAAAAGCTGTCATTCATAACGGAAACATATATTCGTCAGTTCCTGTTGCATATGCTGCATACATGAAAGAAACATAAGCAAATATGAAACTTGCTTCAAAGTATAGTATACAAAAAAAAAAAATAACACTCGTAGAATGTGTGTGGCGATCTTAAAATTATAGCTTTACTCCTTGGCCTACAACTTGGGTACACAAAATACTGCTGCTTCCTCTGTGAATAGAGCAGTAGGGACAGAAATTCTCATTACATTAAAAAGACCTGGCCTAAAAGAAAGTCCTTAATTACAGATAATAAAAATGCTGTTGCCGAGCCTTTAGTAAACCCTCAGAACGTATATCACCGCTTCACATCAAACTGGGTTTGATAAAAAAAAAGTTGTAAGGGCATTCAATAAAGATGAAGAAGCCTTTTGTTTTCTAAAGAACAAGTTCCCCAAAATATCTGAAGCCAATATTAAACAAGGCATTTTTATTGGTCCACAAATAAGGGAACTTATGCGTGATCTTGCATTTGAAGGCACTTTGAATGAGACTGAAGCTGCTGCATGGAAGTCCTTTAACTTTTTAAGCGGCCGATGTACCTCAGGCAAATGGTGCCCAAAATTTACTGAGCTTCCAAAACAGAAATACTCACATAGCGACTGGGTTTAACGAAATCTACGACAAAACAGTTCCTTTCCCTTTCCCATCTCAGTAGTACCCACCATATACGTGTCACCGGTGGTAAGATCTCCCTTCTAGTCCTCTATTCTAGCACTCTCTTCTAGTCTGCTTTTTGACCTAAGGAATGATGGGAAAGGACTTGCTTCTTTCCAATATCCGGGTATCAGTGTCTAGTCCCCACTGACACAGACATCATGCCACTGCGCAGAGAAAGAAGTCACTCAAATATATTCGCTCTCCTTTCTTTGGTTCGTCGCCATTGATATGGTCATTTTGGCAAGTAATCAGTCATAAAGAATTAGCGTCAATAATTCCCTTAAATGACCACTTTGTAGAACAATAAGGGGAGAGCAGTTCTAATTCTCAGGTTTATTCTTTCCAATTTCGTTCTACCAACTTCTTAGTCAGCAAAAATATTTCTTAGAATTCTTTCACCTCGTTATTCTACCCCGAGTCAATTCTTTCCAGCCCGTTAAAAGGTTAAAGATGTGGTACTGAACTTTTTACGTAACCGGAAGGCAAAAATTATAAAGAACTTATTACTGAGCTTCTAGAAAACTATAAGGCCATGGTATTCAATATGTCTCTTAAAATACATTTCCTTCACTTGCATCTGGATCTTTTCCCACAGAACTTAGGAGATGTAAACGATGAGCACGGAGAACGTTTTCATCAGGACATATGTACCATAGAAAACCGCTATAAAGGAAAATGGAGCCCTAAAATGCTAGCTAATTACTGTTGGACTCTAAAAAGGATGTAGTACAACCAAAGTACAGAAGAAAATCTAAAATAACTACTTTTTAAGGTAAGTGTGATTAATTGCTTGTAGCGAAATATACATGCCAAAATGAAGGCTTATTGTACACTGAAACAATTGCTTACTCGAGAACTATGCCCGATAGCACAATTTAGCAAGCAGATTTGTAATCAGTATGACAAATACTGTATGTAAGCTTATTTTTGTTGTTCAGTGTAATCAATTGCTGATATACAACTCGACGAACCACAAGTTCCTGTAACACACCTCACTTGGAAATAACTAGTCATATCGTATGATAACAAACTAACAAATTAACACATATCATTGAATAGCAGTTAACTGTCTTTTATGATCACCTTTACAGACTGTCGTTGTCGACTCTTTGCGCTGAAAGTATTGTCTTTTATTTACCAGCTGCCAGTTGCTGCCAAGACGTGAGGTGAAACTAGGAAGTTCCGATGCGCTGTTCAGAACAAAAACATAACTGAGGAGTAACATACACTGCCGGACAATTGCTAAGGACGGATAACAATAGCAACGATTGCAACCATAAAATGGAAGACAGGAAAATGTGGAAATTAGCATAAGTGCAGGATACAGTAAGACGTGTTGTGCGTATGCAAATTTTGGATTGCCGAACTTGTTCGTGACGTCATAGCGCTGATAAAAGATATAGAGGATTTGACGCGTATTGACCGTTGTTGTTCAAACGCAAAGTTGAAAGGGAAAGAATCAATTGACGTACTTGCAATTTTCAGTATGTCTTCCCGACATCACCTAGATGATTTTACGCGTGGCCGTATTATTGGCAAGATTGAAGAAGGGCGAAAAATAACAGATGTTGCCAGGGAGTTCGACGTCAGCCACAGTGTTGTTTCAAGGCTTTGGAAATCATTTCAAACAAATGGAGAGTGTAGCAAACGTCACGGGGGAGGTCGTGTTCACAGTACGACACCTGCAGAAGATCGGTACATAGTGCTATCAACAAAAAGACACCGGCGCAGCACAGCTAGTGAGGTAGCAAATCAGTTTAGGGCTGCTACCGGCAAGCGGATCTCCCGAAAAACTGTCGCCAAACGTTTGCATGAAGGAGGACTATACGCCCGCCGTCCTGTTGTGTGCATCCCATTGTCCAGACGTCACCGTACCGCCCGTTTGCAATGGTGCCATCAATATAGCAATTGGACTGATAACGACTGATCTGCTGTCCTCTTCTCAGATGAGAGTAGATACAGGCTATCGTCTGATTGTCGACGGCAACTGATCTGGCGTGATAGTGGTACTGCATATTGTCCAGCAAACATACAGGAAAGGGACCGATATCCGACATGTAGTGTCATGGTATGGGCTGGCATCATGATCAATGGCCGTACGGTCCTCTATGTGCTTCCAACTGGGACTATGACTGGCCAACGATACATTAATGATGTTCTGCTACCTCATGTTCGCATGTTCCGTGGTGCTGTCGGTGATAGATTCATTTTCATGGACGACAACGCAACATGTCATCGAACAGTCGCTGTCCAGAAGTGTCTTGAGAGCGAGGATATTCAACGCCTCGTATGGCCAGCACGTTCTCCAGATCTGAATCTCATTGAAAATGTGTGGGATGCTTTGGGGAGGAGTCTTGCTGGTCGCCAATGCCCTCCAATAAACAAGGACACCCTCATCCGTGCACTGACAGAGGAATGGGATAAATTACCCCAACAGCTGCTTGATAATGTTGTGCAAAGCATGACACGACGTGTGGAATCTTGCATCGCCCTCCATGGTGGCCATATCCCGTATTGACATCTTACGCCGGAACGCCTGCGGACGGTAATTGCATTTTTTTCACGTTTACGTATTCTACACAAAATGGCCTGCTTGTCCCTTGAACACGTTCCAAAGCCTTCTGGATTTCAGAGCACAATAAATTGTCTTTCTTGTAATGTCCTGGCATTGTGACATTATTTTATTTCACTTGGCATCCAACCACACTTACTTTTTTATGCGCTATATAGCCGTTTATGATCCGTCCTTAGCAATTGTCCAGCAGTGTATTATGCCTAAGCGAAAGGAACTGAAAAGGATCTAAAATAAAGATCTACGTCACAGAGGCTAATCTTATCTTTGCGCTATTAAATCCTAAAGAATACCTAATCAGTTCCTCATTGCACTGCAACATACGTTTCCTGGTTATGATAGCCACCAATGTATGATGACTAGGTATCTTTGAGAACAAAATTCCGCCTGTCATGTCATATAAAAATGGATGTTTCCAGCAGTTCCCAAGACATTTGCTACATTTAATTTAACTAAGACACAAAACAGTCTAATCCATATGTAACCAGCTCTCCTAATACTATACACTGAAGAGCAATTGAATTAGAGATACCTGTCTAGTAACGTGTAGCACCACCTTTCGCCCTGATGACGGCGGCGATTCGTCTCGGCATGGACTCGACAAAACACCGGAAGCGTTGGGAAGCCATACGGATCCACGATCCCTGAACAAGCTCCCACAGTTCACGAAGATTTGATGGAGGGGGGTCAGAGCCTCGAACTTCTCTCTCGATGGAATTCCAGATGTGCTCGATGGGAGCTGGCCAAGGAAGCGAGGTCACGTCGGTGGAGTGTTCATCCAACCATTCGGATACAATTCGGGAGCGATGGCACAGTGCGTTGTCTTGTTGCAGGATGAGGTACCCATGCAGTGGGATGTTGAAGAAGCACAAACGTTTTACCGGATTCGATGTACTCACGGTGCACCTGTGACACAGTGGCTCGTTAAAATCCCAGTGCCTGCACGACTTCCGAGATGGAGTGACCCATTCGTCGGGCCCCGACAATTTTTCCACGATCAAATGCACTTAGATCCTTCGTCTTACCCATACTGCGTCCGACTCTTACTGATTCCCATCGCATCACTCCTTATATTGTCGGATCGCTGCATACGTCATGTCGTTTCCGTTTACAGGGCCGCCCACAGTGCCACATTTGCATAATGCCAGCTGTCTCTAATTCAATTGTTCTTCAGTGTATATATATATACTAGATCCATTGAACTTCGTAAAATTCTCCTTTATTATTTTAACCGCATACTGTGGATAATACCTTTAGGACAAACCGCATATATCAAAATTCAGCCCGGTTATCAGCAAATAATAATAATAATAATAATAAAATAAAATAAAATAAGTGGGATTCGCCCAAATTTTACACCTTTCTCCTTTACTGGAAAGCTGGGAATTACCTGCTGTTGATAACACACCACTTCTCCTTACAGAAAAGTTAATATACACGAAAAAAAATAATGTTTCAGTTGTTGTTGTTTTTACAACATCCCCTCCCCCTCTCCGCCTGCTACACATACATCTGAGCAAATGCTGTGTTTTCCCCCCTACTCTTCCCACCTTTTAGTCATTTCATCTCTGTTTAGAAAATCTCAGAGTTTAATTTTATGTAGAAACATATCAACCAGTAGGTTAGAGGAAGTTGAAAAACATTTAGCACAGCTCTCATGACAAATACAAAACAAACAACATTTGATTCTTATTTCAGACATAACGTGTAAACTGCAAATAAAATGCAGCTGGTGGAATTTCGAGTTTCTAGCAGTTACTTTAAATTTTTACATTAATTAAATATTTTGCTTATTGCAGATATATATTTTTATTACTAGCTATAGTTTTTAATTAACAAGTGTTATTTACCCTCGATATTGATATACAGTTTATGATTGACTAGTTTTAACGTGGCATAATGTAATATACCAATAATAGCCTTTTTTTAGGTTACGGGTTGTAACGAGGTTCAGATATGTCGAATGATTTTAACTTTCTTTTCAACTTCGTTATATACGGGTTCGACTGTATTACAGCCAGTGATGATCATTTTTGGTTGAAGTATCAATTATTTAAATGTAATGTTTATCATTGAAAAACATTCAGTTGAAAAAAAAGGAAATCACAATCATTATGAGCAGCGGTTGTAAATCAGGAAAAACATTTGCTGCGGGTGTAAAATACTGTCTTGCGAAACGAAAAAGGGGAGAGAGAATGACACACAACATTTAAACTGTACAAGGAAAAGTAAATAAAAATGACAGAGGTTTCTGTGTTCAATGCGGAAATAAATATAATCTCTATTATTTTTATTTACCACACAATACATATGCGCAGAAAATATTAACACAAAAATTATATTTTTATATCAATCAAAGCTTTTTGTTCGGTGCGAAAAGTGACAGAGGCCATCTTCGTGGACATTCTACCTGTTCATTGAACGTTTCCGTTGTACGGCATTGCTGCAAAGTTGAGAATAAATGAAGACAGTGAGTTTGCCGTCTGTGACACTGCATCCAAATCAAAGCCCTTTGTTCTTTGGACAGCTGATCTCGAGGTAAGAGAGAGAACGGGTGGACGGACAGGCAAACTTCCGGCTCTGTTGATCGGCTTGGGATGATGACAATCGAGAGCAGCAGCTCTCTGCCGAACAAAGGGATGATTAACTAGATCTTGCAGTGAATCATCCAAATTTCCTTCGGAAGTCGCTAATCAAAGGGAATAGTTTCTTTCTGTATGTCACACGTTTTGCTAGCGTTACATGGTGCGAACGAAGACTGTCTGTAGCGTGAATAGGCAGAAAACCTCGACAAATCAATTCAATGACTTTAATAGTCCTTAGGTCACCATAAGAAACTTACTGTTCTTCATCCTTGAGTTATTCGTAAAAGCAGTAACATCTTAAGCTGGTGGTTTTGCAATGACAGACAGGGACGTTTTAAGAACGTTTGAAACCCCAGCGGTCATTATACGACATCCAACCCAACGTGCGCACGCATATTAGAATCTATTTTAACATCAAAAATGTAAAATTATTACTTTGTATATCTTTTCCTTTTCTTCTCAAGAAAATACGCTCAAACTTCCTTGCGGTGTTTTTAGGTAATACATTTTTATATGAAACTGATGTATGCTAATGTCTAAAAGGTATCATGTATCGTATGGTGTAAATAAGACAGTAATAGAAAAATAAAGAATGATGCAACATTAATCTAAAACTTTGAAGCAGTGGTAATCTAGTACTTTGAAGCAGTGGTAAGTAAGTAGAAGCACGTGGTTTATGTTAAAATTCAAGGAAAGGTTGCATTTTTCTGATATTTAGGTAGATGCACAACAACAAAAAAAGTCAATATAAATACATATTGTACGTAAATAAGTGAATAAGGAAATAAACGAATTTCTAAATATGTATATATTTTTTATTTGATTCGCGACTTAACAACCACGATGAGAAACTTATAGGGCTAGATGCAGCCGCCCGCCCCTAATTTAAGGCCACTGTTTTCGGAGAAGAGAAACAACTCCTGCTGTAGGACAGGCCCACCACACACACATGCCTCTTCCGGGACCCTAAAATAATAGGCCCATCTCAGACAAATGGTCAGGAAGAAGCATGCGCCTTATAGACCATTGGCCACCAGAACGGCAAAAATACATAAAAATGTTTCTCAACAACAGTGTCGGAACGTCTTTAGCTCAACAAAATGCCTGAACGTCTTCAGGTCAACACAGTATTTTGTTTTTTTCTTATTGGAGGTTTAACGACCACTGTGAGCAACTCAATGGGCTATAAGCAGTCGCCCGTCCCTAATTTAGGGTCACTGCTCCAGGGAAGGGAAAGAGCCAGTGCCGTAAGACAAACACAACATTCATGCCTCACCGGGATTCGAACCCGGACTCTTTCGGACGAATGATCAGAGTCCATCGCTTAGACCACTACGCCACCGGGGCGGCACACACACACTATTTGAACGTCGTTAGGTCAACAAAGTAGCTGAACGTCGAAGTGGCTAAACTACAGGCACTGCATAATTAAATTTCATTTTATTTAGAAAACAACGTTTATGAATGCAATAACACAAAGTCTACTGTAGTTTAGCTGGAAACACAAAGTCTACTGTAGTTTAGCTGGAAACTAAGTTTTCTATAACCCAGCACTGTTATGCAAATAACCACCAATTTCTGTTTGATAACGCAAAACTGTTGGATAGACTTAAATTCATTTTTGGTTAGACCTTTTAGAAACCTTTCATATTTTTCAAATTCGTAATAACCTGGTAAATGATTTATCTTCATCTCCTTACCTATCGAGCGCATAGAAGCAATCATCAAAATCAATGGCCGCCGCGAGACGTTTGAAACGTGAAACTAGTGACACCGTCACAGGCAAGAGATGAAAACGCTTAACCCTGATAAAGCTGAACCATAGTTTCCAGCAAAACTGTAGTAGACTTTAAATTATAAATACTACATTCGCAAACGTTGTTTTCTGAATTAAATGAAATATTTGAACGTCTTTATGTCAACAAAGTATCGGAATGTCATGAGGTTATTCTACCAGAACTGGAATAAGTAAGACATTGACCATGATTCCTGATATATAGGAAAACTCTAAAAAAAAAATTCGAAATGAAATTTCTTACTTTTACTATTACTTCATTGACAAAAAAAGAAACTAAGACGATGTTGACACACACGTACAAAAGAAATCACAGTTACAGAAAATGAAAGAAAATTTGGCGCGTGAAAGTTTACTTTGACACTGGCAGATTATGCCGGCAGTATGCCCATCGATTGTTTCGTACCTAACCGTGCAAAAATAAAAGTGATTTATCATCTTGAAAACATCACAAAAATGCGATACTAGACACAAGAAATATGTACTGACTCATAAAATGCATGTGAAAAGGAGATGCATTTATTTAAAAAAACACTTTTGACACATTTTTTGCGCTTTCCAACCGAAGGTTGAAGTAGCGTATATGCTTCAGCTTTGTCCGTCCGCCTGTCGGCACGATAACTCGCGTAAAAATGGTTCGATTTCGATGAAATTTTAGTATATGGTAGGGTACCACCTGGGGACGAACCCTATTGAAAATGGACGAAATGGGGTTAACGGTCACGGCATAGGAGCGGGATCCATTCCATTGTCCTTATGCATCATAACGTGCGTAAATAGGGTTCGATGTTGATGAAATTTTAGTATATTGTAGGGGACCACCAAGGAATGAACCCTATTGAAAATGGGTGAAGTGGGGTCAAAGGTCAGGACATAGGAGCGGGATGCATTCCATTGCCCTTATGCGTCATAACGTGCGTAAAAATGGATTTCGATGAAATTTTAGTATGCGGTAGGGGACCACCTGGGGACGAATCCTATCGAAAATGGGCGAAATGGGGTCAAAGGTCAGGACATAGGAGCGGAATCACTTCCATCGCCATTATGCGTCATAACTTACGTAAAAATGCTTCCATTGGAACAAAACTTTATAATGTTATTTCGGAGGTATACTGAACCGGTTCTGTTGAATATCATCGAAATGGGATCAAAGGTCAGAGCACAGGACAGAGATTTATTCCAGAGCCATTATCCTCATAACTTGAATGATAACTTTTTTTTTTTTTTTTTTTTTGATTGGAGGTTTAACGACCACCGTGAGCAACTCAATGGGCTATAAGCAGTCGCCCGTCCCTAATTTAGGGTCACTGGTTCCAGGGAAGGGAGAGAGCCAGTGCCGTAAGACAAACACAACATCCATGCCTGACCGGGATTCGAACCCGGACCCCTTACGGACGAATGATCAGAGGCCAACGCCTTAGACCACTGCGCCACCGGGGCGGCAAAAATGATAACTTGAGTAATGATTTCTGGTATGTTGGAAAGCGTATTATAACCAATGCATTGCATGATTTTACTAACTTGTTTTTTCTACACTGCAAAATTGAATTAGACTTTCTCACACTGGTTTGTAAACAAATTCATCCAAGAGGCATAAATAACACCAGCATACACAAGATTTCCAAACAAATTAAAGTTCAATGTAAATCCTCAAGAGCAGTTGTTTTGAGTTACAGAATGACGTGAGCCTGTTTCATTCAGAACATGAAATATTTAACCTCGTATGCGGTGCCACTTCAACACAATTTTGTTCGACAGCATCAAGCAAAAAAAAAACCCCTTTTTAAAGCAAATGATTTGTCAAACAGGTAAGGACATATAATTTAGATGATTGGTTATTTTATTAGACCAACACAGCCATGGGCACCCATAGCTCAGTTTTCAGGAGGTGGCGAACAGAAATTGCAACGACGAATAACATATACAAACTCCATATGCAAATTTACTCTGTGCGTTCTTGTTATCTGACCCTTTTTACCACACACAAACGCAACACATAAATTCAATTGGAAATCAGGAGACCCAATTAAGTACATAAAAAGGATGGATAAATGATATTCAACAGCGTGTTAAGACAATAAGGAAATTTCTTTGTCGTTTTTGTATCATTTTGGCCATTTATGTCACATACGCCACGAAATCCCAGAGATTATTCAATTGGTCATCAAAAATGAAAAAATATCTTTGTCCAGTAGTGAATTGCTACTGTGGAGGATGATATATTTTTCATTTCTTCGCCTTTCACACTTTTCCAAACCGTACACTATTCTGCAGCATGCGATGGGAAATTTTATTGCAACTGCTTACAGCTCATCGAGTTGCTCACGGTGGTCGTTAAACCTTCAATAAAAAAAAATCATTGCTACTTTCTACTCTAAATTTCCTTCTTTTTTCAGTGAAAATTTCTGTCGTGTTTTGTGATGTAATACAGAGGTATGTGCACATGTCAATACTGTAAGTAGCTGTGATAGACCCTTGCCGATGTAGCTTAATTGGCAAAGCATTCGGCTCCGGAGCAAAAGGATGTGGGGAAATTTAGATTTCACAGTTTTCTGCTTTTTCTGCAAAAACGGTCATCTAGAAGTTCTGTAGTAAAATTAGCAATCAGAATTAGTACTGTCGCGGAAGACTCAGTAGTAACTTCCAACGACAGAATGGGAATGATCCGATTTCCAGGGTAGGGCAAATGTCCTCGCTCCCCCGCCCCCGCCCCATTATATGGGCGCCCATGAACACAGCCAACATTTTCAAGATTGACATACACTTTGTTAATTTTCTTATACACTTTGTTAATTTTCTTATACACTTTGTTAATTTTCTTATACACTTTGTTAATTTTCTTTATTTATTTATTTTCTTATTTTCGTTACATATTTATTGCTTAACTGCTAATTTTGAACCACTAAGTAGGTATGAAGTCGGGCACTCGCTTTCACGTGTCGAAGAAACTTTTCTAATCTTTTCTTTACACATATAACATAACCACGAAAAATAAAACACTCAATAGGAAAGCATGATACACAATACAACATTTCTATGTTACAATTCCCCTAAGCAGACGACGCACTGCTCGCAATTTAAATTTCCATTCTTCACTCGGTAAAATTTCAATTTACACACTTTCATTTCTAACACCTTACTTAAATTTACTGAACCAAAATTTTGAGCATAAAATTTTCTTTACTTTAGGCTTGTTTTTTTCTTTACTTTAGGCTTGTTTTTTTTTCTTTTAACGCAGAAGAATTAATGCATTGTGCAAACTTTATTTTTTATAGATTACATTCTCCTTAACATCCATGAGCTTTTTAAGAATAGAAAATTATTTTCCTTTTCCTTTCTTATATCCCATTACCAGACAATTAAGCGAATTTATAGGGCCAATAAATTTTGTTTTCTAGCTCTTCTTCTCTAGGAGATACACAAATTTTAATGTACAAAATTTACGGCTGCCAGATTTGTCAACGTCGATGGTGCTGAATATCTCTTGGGAGGCTTCGGAAAACCCAACGTATATAGAAGCAGGGAAAGAAGTGATTTTTTTTTTTTTTTGATTTGAGGTTTAACGACCACCGTGAGCAACTCAATGGGCTATAAGCAGTCGCCCGTCCCTAATTTAGGGTCACTGGTTCAGGGAAGGGAGAGAGCTAGTGCCGTAAGACAAACACAACATCCATGCCTCACGGGATTCGAACCCAGACTCCTTACGGACGAGATTTTTTTCCACCTTGAGTCTTCTGAATGCGTAGAGAACAAATCACTGAACGACTGGCGTGGCTTCTCCATGGGCTTACTAGAACCTGACGGATGAAAATGGTGAGATTTCGATTTTAGGTGACGAACCAATGTAGTCTCTGTTTGGATTTCCGGAACTTATCGCAATGGCTTCCGTAAATGACAGCTTCTGTAAGCTACAGTGTTTCTAATTTGAAACTGAGGCAGTGTCATCAGGTTTCTTTCCTCGGGGGGTAGGAGCAGGTCGTTGTTCTTCTCAGCGTTTCCCTGGATTTTCTTTAATGCCAGCTGGCCGATACCTCTGAGTGCGTACGAAAATTCACCGTGGGCACGGAGTGGGGAACGTCATGTCCCATTATTTCAAACAGCCGGGAATGCTATTTTCGCTTGTTGGTGTCCGATGGCAAGAGATGACATCTCCTCCTTTTCAGAGCCTTTTTTTTCTAGTTGACGGGAAACACAACCCAAATCTGAGCAAAGTTCATGAGGAGTAAGCTCTCTTCCAAGTTTTACGAGGTAGTGTCTCGAAGAAAACATTTTTTCTTCCTTGACAGATCACAGAGATGTGATGGGTTCTGATCCAGCGAATGAATTCCTGAAGTGTGTGCCTTCGAATGACTGAAGTAACTATTCCAAAGCAAACTTTAAACAATGGAACTTTTTGCAACGTAGCATGATAGAGTGCCCAGTGTTTCTTACCCACCCCATTCTTCCCACCCTCCCTCACTCTCACTTTCTCTATGGGAACGAAATTCTATATACCTAAATCTGCAACATAGGTTATTCTACGAGAATAAATAGGACATTGATGATGATTGTCATAGGCTAATCCCTTTTCTGCATCTTAAGTTCATACTCACAGACGCGTTCAATATGGGTTCTGTAGGCTTTCCACTGTTTCCCTTGTTATAATCCAGAAAAAGACCAATGCAAGTCAGTTGACCTCCACTAAACAAATTTAACACCCCTTCCTGGGCACCCACTGTACCGTTTGTATGATGGTGAAATGTCCTTGCAGCATTTTTAATCAACGCTGCTAAATTAGTTGTCTTTCGATTGCCGATATGCAGATGACCGAATTTATACCTCTCAGACAGGATAGTTTGAATCAGACTTCCGCTCGATCACAAGAAGACCGGCGCTGATCCGGTAGGTCCGTTCCTCCATTTCCGTAAGTGAAGACTTGAACTGAAAACATTCCTCATTTCAAAATCTTAACAGGCAACAGATATACATATTTTCATCAAACACTTTTTCAGGTGCAACTGAATTGTTGTTCTCATTTTATTATTTGAGACGAAACCTACAACACATGTAGAAAAGTAGGTGGAAATAAAGTGACTTAATTTCTGAGGGATTCTATGAAAGCAATAAGCGAGAAGATAGATAATATGGCCTGAATCAGTAGAACGTATGAAGGCCGCGCTAGGCTATACATTCGGCAGTACAGTGTGGCATCTAGTGAAAAAAATCCGCGGATGTTGTTCTGAAGTGCTGCTGACACAGGTCAATGATGCTGACCATGACCATGCATCACTGACCTGTGTCGAAAATTCATCAACAGAGAATTCGTGCAGAGGTATTAAGTCGCCTGCTAATAACAATCCACACGATTCGGGGACAAGTTTAGTATCGCGCTGGACAAGGCAGCTCCTGGACACCTTGCAGGCAACGTCTGCTGGCGGGCATTATCTCGCAGAAACTCCACATCAAGGATACTACGGAGATACGGCAAACAAAACGGGATGCAGCACCTCATCGAAGCATCGTCGTACTGTCATTGCACCCACTGCGTGTATGAGACGCACAGTGGGTGCAAACAAAACCTGACGCTGAAAAAACAAACTCTGTTGTAACTGATAGCTCACCAAACCATGGCCCCAGTTTGAAGAGCCATATGACGCTTACTCATGGCTTCAAGTTCATTCCGGTGACCACATCGTCTCAAGACTCACAATCAGCGATCGTCGGCGTCGTGACAGAAGCGAGACTCGCCGCTAAATACGACACGGTTTCATTCGTCCCGTCACGCATATCCGGTATGGTACCACTGCAACTTTGCGTGACAATGTGCTGCGGTGAATAAAATTCGTCGCAATGGCTAGCGAGAGAGGAAATCTGTATCATTTAGTCGACGATTCACAGTTCATTTTGATACGGGGATGCCCATAGCTACCTGTACACCTCATCGAACGTTGTCCTCTGTGTATTATGGGGTTTCTGCGTATTTACGTCGAGTGAGGAGGTCGAAGCCTTCAGACGTCCACGTACACGCACCAGTCCCACTACAGCGACGCACCTTACCTTCCTCCAACGATTATCGCCACATTCGCAAGATAGTTGTTGTATCCCGACGGGTTTCTGCTGACATGCAAAGCAGGGACCAAGTAGTCGTACATAGCCCAATGAAGAAAACCCTGGTAAAGATGTCCATGTCATGGTAGGATTTTCGATGACATCGCCCAGGCATTTTCACTGCTCACACGTTCTTTAACCTCCAAGATCACTTTGATATAGTGGTCCACAAGCCCAGGTGAAGACGATCAATCTTAGCTACGACGAACCGTTCTACGCATTTATCTCCCCACCTATCGTACGGTTGGCTCGCAATAGCAATCATTTGCATAACCCAGCTGTCGACACATATCCACCAGTCTGCATTACGCTCAGACAAATGCTTCTTTGTGTGGCATTTTATACGTCGAGCAGTGTATGTATATATCACAGATCGACAGCATTACTCAAACTCAAAACAAAGCTCCATTTTACTTTCATTTTGTCGCTCGTGACGTATACATGTAATTTAACCTTCCTTTTGAGTTTATGTTCTCCCATGTAAATATTGTTACTTCTCGGCTACATATTTTCTTACTGAACGGCAGATTACTTCTCGAACAGCTTGTACATTTTGGCAACGATGACAGTGAATCAGGAGAAAATAAATAGACAATGAAAAAGATGGATTTAGTGGATACCTGACTGTAATGGATATAGATGAGATATTTTTGGAATAGCGAAAGAGTTGGAAGCTTGTTTGTTGCAGATGAATAACATACTACAAGAGCTTTCTTTTCCGCTATGGCGCGTAAAGCTATATCACGTTTTCTCCGATATTTCTGTTAATTGTTCGATTTCAAAATCCCTTTTGTCCCTGATAACTTCCGTTGTGAGAACTTTTTATGCAAAATTTGTTAATTTCCTCAATTACTGGTTGTAGAAGTTCGGTCGATTTTTTTAGTAACCGGTTTTATTCCCTATGAACAACCCTGTTCACATGAGTATCTTAAATGATGCGCAGATTTTCCCTAAGTAGTGAAATTAAATTATCTGTTTAACTGAATTTTTAGATTTCTAAAAACTGCTTTGATTTTTTTTCCGCATCGGAAAGGATTCAAAAGACGTGTTCATTACAACTCAAAGTTCTGTGTCTCTCATCTTTCTGGTTTTATTTAAGTCAACAATATCTTCAAGATGCGAAATACTTTTGCTGCAACAGTTAGGTAAAGTGTTCAACTCACCGCCTTTGAATGTGTTATTCCGTAGATACTATTACTAAAGAAAAACGAAAGCGAAGAACTTTTGCTATAAAAGCTGAGCTTTAAAAACAGGAAAGAAAATAAAAAGAAGAAGAGAGAGAGAAACTCTACGTAAATTAAATAAACGGTGGCGTACATTCGAGACTAGCTAGGCTAGCTGCAAAGCCCAGAGAATGCACAAATAAAAGTCAATTAAATATACACAAATAAAAGTCACTTATCATTGGTATATAGATATGTCGATGCTTTCGCTGAGAAAAAACACGTGCGGATCTGCTTCTTCTGACTAAAAGAATCAGTCTGGCGAGCGAAGGTTAACGGGGCTCCTAATGGAGAGATGATGTCATCGTAATGCAACCAGCTCTACAAGTCTTCGCTGTGTGACTCGAAGACTTTTGATACGATCGCCAGCTACCGTTTCCATGACATTATGAATGAGAGGGTGAATGGACTATTGCTTTGGGCAACTGTTCGCTCAGAAAAGAGAAGACTTAGGGCTACATTTGTCACTCTCGTGCTCCCGGCCGTAACAGCACGTGTTTCGCGAGAGATGTTTCAGTTGTGTGAAGTGTCAATGAATTTTATCAGTGATATTATATCTTAAATTCGCGGCTTTGTTGGATTCGAACAGTTTTGATAAATTTTGTGGAAGCTTTGCTGATCATCTAGGGTCAGAACTTAACCTATACTTCAAATTTTGATACAATTCGACTAAAAATTGAACTGAAGGTGTTTTATTCCCTTGAATACAAAAAGAAATCAGTAAGAGACAATACTTGTTACATCAGATTGAATAAATTGGATATTGTGTTTAGTGAGGTGTACAAATTAGCTGACCTAATATTAAAGTTTCCATTAACAACTGCAACTGCCGAAAAAAGCTTTTTCTGCATTAAAAAGAATTAAGACATATCTTACAAGGAACACCCCCGGGGTCGAACAAACAAAATCGCACCAAACTTCCGTTATAAGTCATTTACGTACCTCTGAATTCAATGGTGATATTGGTTTTTCTGTAAAAATCCGCAGTTGACTAGTAGAGGTCTCTAAAGATAGGTGCCACGTCGAAGCGGATCTGCACGAAAATAATTATCACGTAGATAGGACTGTTGACGTCTGTAACTTCATAACGAAGGGTCAGGGTGTGTAGGTGTCAAAAGATTAATTCATGTGAGGGCTGTCTACAAAATGATCAAAGCAATAACCATTGCCGCAAAATGCACAGCAATTAATAAATGCAACATCGGTATACCCACAGAATGCACACAAACGAAGAACTTTAGTGTTGAAAGCCACGTCGACGACATTTTTGAAACTCAGAGCGGGCACTCAGAGCGGCCTGCGGCTACGCATCTCCATGTCCAGCAGGGTTCGATGTACTGTGTGTTGTGACACATTACTTTCGTCACCAGCATTCAAATTCCCGGCGAGCTACTCCACAGTATTCTTTCTGTTACCTTGTACCATACGGGATAAGTCTTCTCTCAAATCTAACATCGATGAGCTGTTGTCGACCCTCACTTTGCCGGCGACGTGATTTTTTTCTCTTCTGATCACTTTTTAAAGGTGCTAACCACGACTGACGGTGAGCATTCTACAAGTCTTGCCGTTTCGGAAATGCTCTGACCCAGTCATTACAATTTAGCCTTTATCAAAGTCCGGTGCCTTTCCCATCTGAAGAACAAAAATATCTCCGATTAGCAGAGCTCAGTGTCAGGAGTTGTTCTTTATGTCGTTTCATGACCTTTACACGCGCCGTAGTTTGCCTGAAGTTGCTTTGATTTCCATAAAGACGCGCTGGTCGTAATGTTTTTGTTCTTCGGTGTGTGATTGCGAGTTGAGGAAAAGGGGGATTCTAGGACAAAGGAGGACCTCCACGGACCTTCACTGCCGTCCACGGCCCCGCCCACTGCTGCTCACGGTGCTGTGGACAGCAGTGGACGGGGCCGTGGACGGCAGTGAAAGTCCGTGAAAGTCCGTGGAGGTCCTCCTTTGTCCTAGAATCCCCTCTTTTCCTCTACTTGTGTGTGTGTGACCGTGTGTGGCCCTTTGTAACGTACCTAGGAGATGTGACGTACCTGCCCGAAGGACGCACACGACATAAAGGCAGATAGGAATCAGAATAAAACGTCCGCGTAGCTCAATTGGTAGAGTGACTTATTCCGGAATGAGGGGATCCGGGTTCGAATCCTGGCGTGGACAGAAATGACGGAGAAATTTACTTCGTTATACCTTGTCTCTCGATCAATCGCTTTATTTCTTTACCAGAACACCCCCCCCCTCCTCCCAATGTAAGCTTCTGCATCAGCCCTTGTTTCCATAGCTCTCTTTCTCAAAAAATTCATTTCCATATCACTCCATAATGTTTCGAATTTAATCTACTCATCTCCCACGTTCTTTAGAGCTTTTACCCATTCCTTAATGTCTTCTTTTGGTATGTCAGTTCTTCTAGAAAAATATCCAGCCCTTTCCTTTGATCATGATGTCATCCACTCTTGTCATTTTGCTGATCCACGAGATCCTTTACCTATATTTCTTGGTTTCACCAAGCATTCATGTTTCCATGCTTCTTTGAGTTGTACGTAACCTTTGTATGGCGTTTTGGTTTGTTTTTTTTAATGAAGGCTCATATCTCTGACCCGTAATTAAGAACTGAAAATGCATGGATTAAATGCTTTTCTTTTAAAACATAATGGTAAATTGCTCTTGAACATTATACTGTTGCTTCCATATGCACTGCAACCAAGTTTTATTCGCCTGTTATCTTCTTATCCGGCTGGTCTTCGCAGGTAGGGACAGTTTTATTCGCCTGGTCTTCGCAGGTAGGGATGTCGCCATGGGGGTGTGAGGGTGGACTGAAATTTGTCTTGCTCACCCTGCCACCCATCCAGTTCAAAATGGGCAATTTTTCAGTGTATTTAACTTTAAAATATAATCAGGACTTTGCAAAATAATAAGTCGTGTTTAATTACATGTAGCCCTACGAATTTCCTCATAGGAAGTGCGTTCTTCACTTCCCCGTAGAAATGTTATTAAAATAGCATCCGCAGGGCCGTGAAAATTCAATTGCCCTCATTCTTCCAATTCCTTAGTTTCAGCCTCTCTTTCATGTCTGCATGGCCAGAGGGCTAATGAGGAGGGTGGATAGGAATTAACTGAGGGGAGGGGTCACTACTAATTGCTCTGTTGTTAGTTTTCTTTACAAAATAGGGGATTTCAACAAGGAAAGTAAAGCCTAAAGATGCAGCAGTGCTGTTAGGATTGCCCAGGGACAGTGAAAGTGCAGGAAGTGACTGACGAAAGGAAGTGTTAAGGAGGGGAGGTATTGTCTGCGTAGCACGACTTAAATTTGATTTAGATAACCAAAAACGATGTTTTCCATTAAATTGTTCAAGTACAGTACTATTTTCGTAAGGAAAATGCAAAATTTTGAAAAGCAATTTAAGACAATACATTCAGAGCCAACAAAAAGTTGAAGGCGACATTCTAGCAACGCTTGTATCTTACACCAGGGACGAAAGTAGTCAGGCCTGTGTGTGTCTGTGTGTGTGTGTGTGTGTCCAGGTGAAGGTTGGGGAGGATTGTACGAATTCCTTTTTAGCCGGTAGTGAAAAGCATTAAAAATTAGTTCTTTCAGTGTTTCGTAAAAAAAAAAAAAAAAAGTTGCTATCAAGTTTGCCCCACACAAAATAATGGGATGTAGGTAAAAATACCCCCGGGAAAAAATACTCCAGGAGAAAAGGTGAACACCCGTTTCCCCTAATTCCCGTTTGCCCTAATCACGTTTACCCCAATGGCGTTTCCCCGAAATCGCTTTTACCCGAATTCCCATTTCCCCTAATTTCGTTTGCCCTAATCTCGTTTCCCCTAAATCTCGTTTCCCCTAATTCACATTTTCCCTAAACACGTTTACCCCAATGGCGTTTCCCCTAAATCGCTTTTACCCAGAATTCCCATTTTCCCTAATTTCGCTTGCCCTAATCTCGTTTCCCCTAAATCTCGTTTCCCCTAATTCACGTTTGCCCTAAACACGTTTACCTCAATGGCGTTTCCCCTAAATCGCTTTTACCCGAATTCCCATTTCCCCTAATTTCGTTTGCCCTAATCTCGTTTTCCCTAAATCTCGTTTCCCCTAATTCACGTTTGCCCTAATCACGTTTACCCCAATGGCGTTTCCCCGAAATCGCTTTTACCCGAATTCCCATTCCTCCTAATCTCGTTTTCCCTAAATCTCGTTTCCCCTAATTCGCATTTGCCCTAAACACGTTTACCTCAATGGCGTTTCCCCTAAATCACTTTTACCCGAATTCCCATTTCCCCTAATTTCGTTTGCCCTAATCTCGTTTCCCCTAAATCTCGTTTCCCCTAATTCCCGTTTGCCCTAATCACGTTTACCCCAATGGCGTTTCCCCGAAATCGCTTTTACCCGAATTCCCATTTCCCCTAATTTCGTTTGCCCTAATCTCGTTTCCCCTAAATCTCGTTTCCCTAATTCCCGTTTGCCCTAATCACGTTTACCCCAATGGCGTTTCCCCTAAATCGCTTTTACCCGAATTCCCATTTTCTCTAATTTCGCTTGCCCTAATCTCGTTTCCCCTCAATCTCGTTTCCCCTAATTCACGTTTGCCCTAAACACGTTTACCTCAATGGCGTTTCCCCTAAATCGCTTTTACCCGAATTCCCATTTCCCCTAATTTCGTTTGCCCTAATCTCGTTTCCCCTAAATCTCGTTTCCCCTAATTCACGTTTCCCCTAATTCACGTTTGCTCTTAACACGTTTGTCCGTGTCAAAGTTTCCCCTAAAAACATTTACTGTATCAAGTTTGTTCTAATTCCCCATTGCCTTGATTCGCGTTTTCCCAAATTCATGTTTTCCGTAATTTATGTTTGTCCTGATTTTCGTTCAGCGAAATAAAACGTTTCTTTTATCGCCAAAATTCAGGGGAAAAAATCTGATTTATCGTCAAATTCAGGAGAAAAATCGTTGTATGTCATTTTTTATCGTCAATTAAGAAAATACGAAAGCGAAATTACGGAAACTTGCGGGTACGGAGAAGTGGCCACCGGAGAACTGGACACATTGCAATTTCAGTGCCATAAAATTGTTCTGCATAAACAAATTCGTGTGGCTATATTCCCTGCTACTTGAGCAACTATTGTTCATAATTATTTTTTTAATATTTCTATTTCAGTGAGAAATTTAGACATTTCCATGATTTTTGGGGCTAAGACAAAGCGGAGAACTCGCCACCGGAGAACTGGCCACCCGGAGAACTGGCCACAAAATTTTTAAGGGTCCGTATAAAAACTGCGTTCTGGGCTGCTCAGTGGCTACGTCTCCTCTAGATTGGTTATCTGACGCACATAAAATGTCCGTAATTTCGTATTTTCTTATTTACGATATTTTTCTATAAATTACAACTAAACAAATTCTCTGCGAGTATGTGCAAACCCAGGAAACTTGTCGGGGGATAGGAGAGGGAGGGGGTGCTTAAAACCTAAATATAAAGAATTTCTGGTCCGATCGGGAGATTTTCAGCGTTTACAAGCTACAACTCATCGAATTATCTGAAGACATCTGCTGCCTCAGGATACTAGTCGGTTGGGCGGAATACCCAAATTGTAAAATATAAAGATTTCTCGTCCGTTCGGGAGATTTTCAGCATTTACAAGCTACAACTCAACACATTATCGAGGGCATGTGCCTGCTCAGCAAACCCGTGGGGGGAGGGGAGGGGGTTAATACCAAAAGTGTAAAAGATGAAGAATTTCTCTGTCTGATCGGGAGATTTTCAGCATTTGCAAACTACAACTCGACAAATTTTCTGAGGGTATGTGCTGCCTCAGGAAATTTGTCTGTGGGAGGGCAGAACCGGGGCGGGGCGGGGGGAGCGCTTAATGCCAAAAACATAAAATATAAAGAATTGTAGCACAATCGGAAGTAGATTTTTAGTGTTTACGCACTACAACTCTACGAATTCCTTGCGGGCATCTGCTACTGCAGGAAATCGTCTGTCGGGGGCATGACCCACCCCTGACAGGTTTTCTGAGTTTGCACGTAAAATCGGAAGATAATTTAAGTTGTAGTTTGTAAACGCTGAAAATCTCCCGATCGGACGAGAAATTCTTCATATTTTACACTTTTGGTATTACACCCACACCCCTATCCCCCCCCCCCCCCTCGCAGGTTTACTGAGTAGGCACATGCCCTTAGATAATGTCTCGAGTTTTATGTAGCTTGTAAATGCTGAAAATCTCCCGGTCGGAACAGAGATGCTTTATATTTTGCACTTTTGGTATCCCCCCCCCCCGACAGGTTTCCCGAGTCAGCACATGCGCTCAGGTAATTTGCAGACTTGTAGTTTGAAAACCCTGAAATCTTCTGTTGAGATGTACATCATAACCGTTTTTTTGTAAAAAATTACATTAATTATCGCAATTAAGAAAAGTCGAAATTACGGAAACTTTATATGACTCAGATAACCAACCTCTGGGGATCGTGGACATGAAGAGGTCAAAAACGCAATTTTTATACGACCCCTTAAATTTTTTGTGGCCAGTTCTCCGGTAGCCACTTCTCCGGGTGGCCAGTTCTCCGGTGGCCACTTCTTCGGAGGCCAGTTCTCCTACACCCGGAAACTTGATGTGATTCAGATAACCAACTTCCGGGAACGTGGCCACGAAGCGGTCGAAAACGCAATTTTTATACGGCCTGTTAACATTTTTGTGGCCAGTTCACCGATGGCCAGTTCTCCTACACCCAATCAGTGATGGTGCTAACTGGGAAAACATTTAAACTGGACAAACTGACGTCTGCTGTTAAGGGGGAACTCAATTAGCAAAAGGCATTTCCACGGCTCATGTTTAGAGTCTCGTACGGTGGGGAGAAGGGAGGGGTCTAGTTCGCTAAGAACTCTTAAAAAGTGGGCCTTCTGCGTTCACAATTCTAGCGAATGCTTTGCAATACTATTTCTTGCTTTAATAAAAGTTTAGTGCGATGTAGTACTTTATCTGTGGGGGCGTGACGGATACAATGGTTGCGTTAAGGAGTACCCGTATAATGGTCCTAAACATGTGCAATTCTTTACACTTTTGTTGGCATGGTTATCGAAGTCATCAACAAGAAAGGAAAGAATAATTCTCTTGAGATATCAAGACCCACTGTTTTATTTCGGTTAATAAAAATTAGGACAAACATAAATTAGGGCAAACGCGAAATAAGGCAAACGCGAATTAGGAAAAACTTGATACGGGCAAACGTGAAAGAAGCGAAACTCGATTTAGGGGAAACGAGATTAGGGCAAACGAAATTAGGGGAAATGGGAATTCGGGTAAAAGCGATTTCGGAGAAACGCCATTGGGGTAAACACGTTTAGGGCAAACGTGAATTACGGGAAACGAGATTTAGGGGAAACGAGATTAGGGCAAACGAAATTAGGGGAAATGGGAATTCGGGTAAAAGCGATTTCGGGGAAACGCCATTGGGGTAAACAGGATTAGGGCAAACGGGAATTAGGGGAAATGGATTAGGGGAAGTGAGGCTACGCGGGAGAAAATACCCCTGAAAACTGAAAAGCGGAAAAAATACCCCCAGAACAAACGGTTCACTGTAAACTGCCACACAGGAACAGTGATGTGTGGCAGAGTTCCGGTGTGGCAATTTACCGGCAACCCTGCCACAAATCTTTCAGCAACTTGGCTACAAAAGTTCAAAGGCGGGAGGGGGGTCTATAAAGATTGCCGTTTCTGGGCCTATATTGAAAACTAAATTGGGAACTCCAAACGAATTTCGAGAAAACTTTCCATGTAAACCAAGCAAGAATTGTACTTTAATTAGAAGAAATACATTGCCGAGGATCCGAGGTACACTTACTTGGTTGGGGGGGGGGAGGCTCTGCTTTGAACTTCCGTAATATTATATTCTGGGCCGCTGGAGTCTGTCAGCGTATCCAGGAAGTTATCTTTGAAGTGTCCGCGAAGTCCATGAGCTTTGGGGGGGGGGCTTTCCCCTAAGTGTTAAAATGGACGTAGAGCTGTAAACACTAGTACCGTGCTTTATATAGTGATTCTGTACACAACCACGAATTTTCTGGAGGGTGTGGTGACCCCCCCCGTGTTTCTAAGAGCTATTCAGGGGTAACATCTAGGATACACTGACCGACTCTAGAGGTCCAGAATATAAAATTCCGGAAGTTGTGGGTAGAGCCCTCCAAACCAAGCACCTCGTATCCCTTTCACAGGCTTCACCAAATTTCTGGGGAAGGGGGGAAGGGAATACATAGTTTCCCATTAAACACAACATGAAGCATAGAAATTGCGAGCAAATCCCTTACCTTGAACACTTCCCTGCGCTCTTAGAAACTTGGGGGAGGGTGAATTCACCCTACCCTCCTGAAAATTCGTGGTCGTGTACAGAATCATTATATAAAGCAAGGTCCAAGCTCTACGTCCATTTTAACATTTTGGGGGAAAGCCCCCCTCCCAAAGCTCACGGACTTCGCGGACACTTCAAGGGGAATTTCCTGGATACACTGACAGACTCCAGCGGCCCAGAATATAATATTACGAAAGTTCGGAGCCAGAGCCCCCCCCCTCCCCCCAACCAAGTGTACCTCGGATCCTCGGCAATTTATTTCTGCAAATTAAAGTACAATTCTCGCTTGGCTTACATGGAACGTTTTCTCGAAACACATCTTTCCCAATTCAGTTCTCAATATAGGCCCAGGAAACGGCAATCTTTATAGACCCCTTCCCCCTTTTGAACTTTTGTGGCCAAGTTGCTGAAAGATGTGTGGCAGGGTTGCCGGTAAATTGCCACACATCAGTGTTCCTGTGTGGCAGTTTACAGTGAACCGTTTGTTCTGGGGGTATTTTTTCCGGGGGCATTTCTTCCGCTTTTCAGTTTTTAGGGGTATTTTCTCCGGGGGTATTTTTTCCCAGGGGTATTTTTACCGTTTACCCAAATAATGCTCTCCCACCCGTCGCTCATCCTGATTTCGAAGTCTAGCGACGTCCCTGCTCGCAGGATACCTATTGTCCAAGGCACATGCAGACATCAGTTAGTTTTAAATTTGTCCCACCAACCTCTAAATCTTCAGGTCTTCTGAATGCATTGAATATCAACTGTGTTTTCTATAATTCAATTTTAATCCCACTTCTTTGCTCTTGTCAGCAAGTTCCTGGGCCATACTCCACAGCTCTGAGGGGATACTTGCAAAAATTACTATGGATGCACATACATGTAAATGCACCTTCATGAAAAGCATCACACATAAGAGAAAACAGAATTTTTTTAAATGCTTTTCTTGACTATCGAAAAATAGAAAAGCTCTTGTGAAAAGTCATAGTGAATGAACAAAGAAAAACGTTGCGAATTTTTCTTTATCAGTGCATGGAGATAAGATGCCTTACATTCATTCCTTTAATAGATTTTTGTTTTGAATGGGTATGTCTTTCCAAGAACTCAGCGACATAATGATCATGTAATTAAAATATTCTTTGAGTAATAATCAAACTACATATGACCAAAAATATATGGTAGTGCCCACGCTCTTCCCACCGTATTATCTCCTGAAAAACTGAACGCCTGCTTGGTGAATCCCAAGAGTGAAAAAGTGGAAATCAACTGAATGGGGAAAGAATACCTTTGAAGAAGAAAGGCTAATTAGTAGCAGAATAAAACTAATTGCAATGAATTTAAAAGAGCGCGTCGATCCTCAGAGTAAATTTGGTGAAGTGTCTAAACACTGATTTTATTTATGTTCTAGCTTCTGTTCGATTTTTATTATGTTAATATGCAACAACTACTTATTTAGCGCTAGTTTTAATAGGAAGTTTAGATTCTTTATGTGAGATAGCTACGCAGCCCATCAGTGGATAAATAAACCAAAACGATACCGGATTGTGAGACAGCTTTAGTGTCCATAAGTATTGAATAAATTTAACTAAAATCTGTATATTTTCTTTTATTATTAATTTTTTTTCTCAACTTTTAGTTACCACCCGTGGAAGATGACCACAGCAACCGCTCTCAGCTTGTAATCATTTGATCCGATTCTATGATGCATGCTCATATATTTATATTTTTTAGGAAGTATGAAAGTCAAAGAACTTCTCCTGAATTATTTTTTTTATCCTGTCCAGACAATATTTTAGAACGTAAATTGTTAAAAGGTAGTTTATTTGTCCTTGATCAAAACATTTGAAGACTGCAATGTTTAGGCAAAAACCTCACAGTTTTGGAATTCTAAAGTTTTAATGCGGAAGGAATGAAAGAACTGGCAAGTTAATTGTGCGGCGTTTACTCATCAGAAAGCAATAAAGGCGAGTGCATGACAGGAGAATAGAAAACTGTATAACGTACAAGTTTGTCCACGCCGGGCATCGAACCCGAAAGTGGAAAGAACATCACATCATTGCGAGAAACTTAACAGCCGGGTCCTCCTGGAAGTTCGGGCGACAATATAACATGCAAGTTTTTCCGCGCCGGACTTCGAAATGGGTCCCCTCACTCCGGAGTAAGTCACTCTCCCAACTGAGCTACACGGACATGTGCTCTCATTGCTATCTGCCTTTATCTCATGTGCGTCCTGCGGTGCAGGTACGTCACAACTGTAGATGGTAACACAAGTGACAGATTCGCGCAATGCTGACCACAGTACCAATACAACGTGCACTAGAGCTCTCCCAGTCAGCCAGTGTTAAAGCCACATAACAAGTTATGAGGAAAGGGTTTGTTAAATAAACGAACTGCACTTGTTTACAACGCCTCATGAGGAGAAACGCTATGGATAATTTTGATAAATAGGTGCTTATGAAAATTTACAAAGCATCACTTTTATCCATCAGAAGTTTCCATCCTTGTGAAATACCTTAGTACACTTGAAAATCATGATGTTGTGCAAGAGTAATTGAATGCACATACACCAATTTAATTTATATTCATTGATGGGGGTTTAACGGCTACCGTCAGCAACTCAATGGGCTGTAAGCAGTCGCCCGTCCCTAATAAGGGCTACTGGCTCCAGGGAAGGTAAAGAGCCAGTGCCTTAAGGCAAACACAACAACGTCCATGCCTCAACCGGATTCGAACCCGAACCCATCTCGAAGAATGGTCAGAATCCATTGTTTAGACCACTGTCCTACCGTGGCGGCTCATCAATTTCCGTCCGATTATTCTAACGTTCGTACTACGAAGAGCAATATACTTCAGTTCCTCTGAGACCTATTACAGAGGTAAAGCAAGTGTCAAAACGACAAATCTGCAGCGATACATTCTGTCCGTGTAGATTAGTTGGAAGAGCAACTTACTCCGGAGTGAGGAGTGCGAGTTTGATCCCCGCCACGGACAGAATGCATCGCTGCAGATTTGTCTTCTTGACACGTGTTTTACCTCTGTAGTACGTCACACTTCCGAAATGTTTCGTATTGGACGCTAAATAGTGATGGCATAAATCATTCCTTCTTGAGAATGCTTTACGCATAAATCAATCCTTCTCAGTTCATTTATCATTCATGCCAAAGAGTCATACACGAACATTCATTCAATTTCCAGGTTTTCGCTGAACTCACGAGTAAATCATTCTTTGCAAGGATCACGTGTTTACTACCAAAGCGCTTTAAAGGCCGCAGCTCCTTTTTGGGAAACTGACCGAAAGAGCGCGAACTCTTCACCTTAAACCGTTCACGATGAATGATTTGCCACGATCCGAATGATTCGGGAACACCATTCTAACGAATGCCATTCATGTATCATCCCCATTCTTGAGTTTCATCATATTCCTAACTGACTGCTAACTGGTCACTCACATAACGGTTGATACTCATTGAATTCGTTTCTGAACTCATGCGCGCGGAAGAAATTTCTATGCGCTGCGACTTCGGTGTGTGTTGAGGTTATGGCGGATTGAATGAACATTTACAGTGGTGAGAGCGAACCATTCACCATTCACGGTGAAGAGTCATTTGTTATGAACGAATCGTTCATGAATAGTACATCACTAGCATGTAATAGAGTGTGTTTGATAGCTGCCATACGCACTGAAATATCGAAAAGAGAGTACAGGGTGCATTCACTCTCCATTCTTTTCAATGTTCAGGTTTTCGTAAAATCCCAGAACGCTGCTATTAGTGTCAATATGAGGGATATCTAGTACTAGTTTTTCCCAACAGACAAAATGTAAGCACCCATACTGACACTACTGCTGCTGTTAGTGTAATTATTTTTTAAGCATCAAAATCTTGTCCGAGATGAGGAGGTGTTAAAAGTTCTTCAGAAAAAAACATCTTCCAGATCAAGGAAGAAATCTCATCTTAACAGCAGATTTTAGAAATAAAAATTTGGGAAAGCTCAGCGGAAAAGAAAATATTTACACGAAGGAAAATTTTACGCGATGACTCCTAGGAAGTCGTCATGTTATTTGGTGCTTTCAAAGACTGACCGGATTTTACAGTTATTCAACTTAATAAAGTTATTGTCATTCTAAGGCATATTGCAGTAATATTATAAAATGAAGAGAAGGCAAAAATGCATTGAATTACTGATGTTTATTAAAACTACTTGAATAATTCAGAAAAGAACAGCATCGTCTTCGGCAAAACTTTGTGTTGGATTTCCGCAAATAAATAGGACGGCACATAAAAACAAAAGAGAGTAGGAGACAAATTGCTTGAATAAAAAACCAATGCGAAAAGAATGTTCCTTCAGAAATAATGATCTTTATATTATTTAACACAAACCAAGAAAACTCTAGAAAGCCAAAGACATTAACAGAAATCAATGCCACAAAGTTGAAGTACATGCAGGTAGAAATTGTTGTTGTTTTTTTTAAAGATATTGACGACAATGATTCTGCAGTTCTACAGTACACTGGTTTTCAATTCTTCGTTGTTTATTAATGCTTGAATAACATCTAAATTCACACAAAATATCTAATTTTCCGTGGGTAACAAAGAAGAAATACCCCCCCCCCCTCTCTCTCTCTTTCTTGCTGCTTTACTTTTTAATTTTTCGGAGCATATTTTGCTTAGTAACAAAAAGGCTGTTTGAGCAATAGAATGACAGCAACTTCAGTAATCGTACAAAGTATTATGAGAGGTGATTTTTAGACTTCATGTCATAATAGGAGGAGCAAGAACTCTGATTTAGTCCAAGAAAAATATACATGCTGTTAATTTACTTATATTAAAAAAAATATCAATGATTACAAGATTCAAAAACTTCTCTTCAGAAGCTCTGCTTTGTTGCAAGTTTAAAGTTTGAAATGTGACCTGAAGTAAGACAAAGTCAATGCTGCTGTACTAGAATGTGTTGAAACTGCATGTGAGTGCATGTATGTGTGTGTGTGTGTGAGACTGTGTGTGCGCGCGCGCGTGCCTGTGTCCTACTTTAGAAGCTTTGTTATCGTCCGCGCGCCTCCCTTCTAAGATACTCATCCAATCCTTGTGACCTGCACGTCTCGCAAGGATTAATTTGCACTCCATCTCGTATAAAATCTGTCAGAGCGCCGTTCATTTAATCACAAGTGAGTGTCTGAAACTTTCTACAGACTTACTAGATCTTTCGCTGGAGTCTGCTCTCCCGAAGTCATTGTCGTTGTAAGACACCGCCGATCGAAGCTCCGAGAAAGCCACATTGGGGAATTAGTCTCGGGCTGCCCAATCCTGGATAATTATCTCACAAACGAAAATCCTTAAAACGGAGAAGAGATAGAGAAAGAGAGGAAGATGCACAGCCAGTCAGCCCAGCCCTGTAGGAGCACAACCATTGTAAAGAGCACGTCAGGCGATTGTTCGAAACTTTATCCTATCTGTCTATCTGACTGAAGGGAAAGAGAGAGTTAGAGGAAACGACTGCTGGCAAAGAGAAGGAAAATGAGAATCAAGTGATGGGAACGGAGCGACGCGAGGAGAGAGATTGCTGCTGTAGAAGGAACAGAGAAAGACTTGACAATATTCGCCACCGTGTCGTCGTTATTTCCCAGAGGATGAAGTCAACTATGATTGGTTGTCTGTATAGTGTCGACTATGGCACAAGAGGAAGGGGGTTTGGGAAATGAGAAAGAGAGGAAAAGAGAGAGTGAGCGACGGAGAGAATAGGGAGGGCGGGAAACAGGGAGGCTGCTTGACTAGTTCTAGATCTGGGCTACGTCAGAAAGTTGGCTGTTATTTGGACAGGAGGGCCCACTCTCAAAGCCAAACAACCCTGGCATCCTTTGGCTCAGCTACTTCCCTTCGCCTGATATTTCTGAGTGCGTGTGTGCGCGCGCGCGCACGTGTGTCGATCCTGTCCATCGAATTTCTAAGGAAAACTTTGCCCTATGGGGAATACGCCACGTTAAGATGCTGGAACGCTCCTTCGTGGAGTCCTCTGAATTTTAACGACTTCCCTTCCTCATAATATATACATATTACATATATGAAAATGTTTATGCATTCGACAACATGCTGTCATTTTAATGTACAAATTAAGCTCCCAAAATTACTTCTGCTGGTATTTCGGAAAAGTCGCAAATTTAAGCGTTCTCGCTCTTAATGTAGAAATGCTACGAAATTTTAAGATTTCGTGGATTTAGATATTGATATTTTTATCACATATTAATTGTGACAATACACACAAAAATATGAGATGTAGTACGTAAAATGTGATTGTTTGTGACTGTTGCATCGAATAATAGTTGTATTATGTTGAAATATGATGTTTTCTGTTCGACAGATGATTGATTTCATGTTACATTTCCACAAGGTTTTTTTTTTTTTTTTTTTTTTTTTTGCCGAAAGAAAGATTGTTTATTCGCTAAAATGCAAATAGCTGATAATCTTTGTATTACATCTACGACAGGGCAAAAAAGATTGAAAATATAACACTATCATGAAAAAAATTGTTCTTCACAAAAGCCAGTGAAACTAAATGTTGGAAAACCGCGTTTTTTGGGGTTTTTTTTTAATCAGTTTGGAAAGCACAAAACCTTTATTCAGTATTCCGGCAAAGGCGCCCCTATAGGGGGGCAAGAGGGGCCATTTGACCTTCCCCGGAATTTTTTTTTTTTTTTTTTTTTGTTGGTTGAGGGTTTAACGAACACCGTGAGCAAATCAATGGGCTATAAGCAGTCACCCATCTCTAATTTAGGGTTACTGGTTCCAGGAAAGAGAAAGAACCAGTGCCGTAAGACAGACACAACATCCATGTCTCATCGGGATTTAAACCCTGACCCACTTAGACGAACGGTCATAAGCAAACGCTTAGACCGCTGCGCCACCGGGGCTCCCCGGTAATCTAACCATGCCATTTCTATTCTTGGAAGGTGCTACAGATGTTTTATCGATAACACTAATTCTATTTGCTAATTTTTCTGTTGTGTTTCTAAATACATGTGTATGCTATAAGCTTTCGAAATTTACAGTACAGACAGGGTGTCCACATTCTGGAAAGTCAGGGGAAGACAGGGAAAGTCAGGGAAATCAAAATTGGTCAGGGAAAGTCAGGGAAATGCCTGAAATGTTGGTAAAAGTCAGAAAAAATCAGTGATATTTAAAAAAAGTCAGGGAAATTTCAATCACAGTTAGACTACAACTAGTTTTAATCCGGCGTCGGGGAGTGACGCCCTCATCGCTCAACACACTTGCACTTGATGTTGCAGACAGTCACTAACTTCCCCTTCCTACTAATGTAACCTTGTATTTCCTACCTATTATTGTAAGTTGTGTTACATTACTTGTTAACATTTCTCTTTTTGTTTTAGGTCAAAGGAGTAGAAGAAAATTTGTGATATAAGTTATACCTTGTTAAAAGGCAATTAAGACTGCAGCAATGTCAAAGTGTTGTGTGTTTAATGAACAATGGCTGGACGAACAATTAAATCCTGAGTTTTCTGGTTGGATAGCTGCTGTGAACGGTAACAATGAATCAGCATTTTGTAAAGTGTGCTCTAAACCTTTCAAGCTTAGCAACATGAGGCGTCGGGCAATCTCCAGCCACGGAAATGGCCCTAATAATTTGAAAAACATCTGTGCTAAAATGTATCAGCCCAGTCTTGCTTCTTTCACTTCCTCTGTGAAAAAGAACTCTCTTTGTAACAACGAACTCTTGCCATTAACAAGCTCAGGAAATGTGGAATCAGTACTTCTTGAAAATATTAAGTCTAATGACTCAAATACTTATGTTGTGAAAGATGATGTGAAGCCCAGTGACCTTAATGCTTATGTAGTGAAAGATGATGTAACAAAGTCGGAAATAATATGGGTCATGGAAGTGTTGTCCAAGTGAATGTCTCTGAACTCTTGTACGCAGATTAACAAAACATTTTAGTTAATGTTTCCTGACAGTGCGATAGCTTCAAAATTTACGTTAGGCAAAAGCAAAGCATTTTACGTGATAAACCATGGATTAGCACCACATTTCGAAGAGTGTTTGATGGATGATCTGAAGCAGTGCACTGACTTTGTAATTTGTTTTGATGAATCACTAAACAAAATTGCTAAGCGTGGGCAAATGGATCAGTTTGTTCGTTATTGGGACGTCAATCTGCAAAAAGTTTCCACTAGATACTTAAGTAGTGTGTTTTTAGGACGGGCAACAACTAATGACCTTTTAGAGAAATTCATTAAAGGTGCACCTCTTCCCTTGGATAACATGCTACAAGTGTCAATGGATGGACCTAACGTTAATCTCAGCTTTCTTCAAAAGCTGAAAGATAAACTTAGAACTGAAAATCCAGATGATAAATTATTAGTTGACATTGGAGTATGTGGTCTTCACGTGGTCAATGGAGCTATGGAAACTGGACTTGAAGCAATGAAATGGGATATACATCACTTTCTGCGTAACTTGTACTGCCTTTGAAAAGATAGTCCTGCTCGCCGTGCAAATTATACTATGATTACTGGATGTAAAGATTTTCCTTTGAAATTTTGTACTGTAAGGTGGTTGGAAAACGTTAATTGTTTGACTACGACATTGCTTGTCTATGATCATATCTAGAAATATGTTCAAGAATCATCAGTTTCCAGCAAACAGCTCATGCTTCTTGCAGAATTCATGGAAAGTTCCCTGTTGAAATGCAAATTGGCTGCATTTAGGACTATAGCTTCAGAGTGTGAATCTTTTTGAGAAGGTTCCAGAGCCCAAAGCCTTTAATTCCTTTCTTACACACTGATTTGCTAGATCTGTTGAAAAGATTGATGGCGCAAAGCTTGAAGCCTGTCAAATTAAGTGAAGCTGATAGTGTCTCAAAACTGTTAACTTTAGATGAATCAAAAAGTGAAAATCTTCTCTCAGTTGAGAAAGCTGATATTGGATTTAGTTCTGGAAAGCTATTAAAAGAAGTGACTAGCTCAGAAAGGGAAAAATTAGAGTTTAAGGTTGAATTTAGGAAACTTGTGACCAGTATGATTGAAAAGCTTCGTGAAAAAAGCCCACTAAAATTTAAGTTTGTTTGGACCCAAATATTATAGTGCAGTAGCCGAGTCTAGGCAAGAAGACAATGAAAATTGTGCTCGAAGTTTTACTTAGTGCAAACAGGGTTTCAGATGACTGAGCTGAAAAAGCTAATAAACAGTACGCTTCATTGTGCGTAGAAGCTCAATCTGCTTTAAAGTCTCAGTTTGATGAATTTTTAGACAGTCATGATGATTCCATTGGATTAGACAAGTTTTACAGGGCTCTACTTGACAACCAAAAACAATTCGGTGAACTTTTGGGATGTAATAAAAATTTGTCTCATTATGTCTCATGGAAATGCTTCGGGAGGTGGATTTTCTGTCAATAAGTCTCTTCTTGTGGAAAATCTCCTGGAAGAATCCCTGATTTGTCATAGAACAGTTTTTGATGCCATTAAAAATGTGGAAGGTGTAGAACACATTGCCATCAATAGAAGGCTTCTTCTTTCTGTAAGAGCCTCCAGACGAAGATATAAGGATTATCTTGAGAAAAAGGTGTTCTTCAAAACGAAGAAGAAAGCAAACTGAAAGAAAAAAGAAGAATTGTTCATGACATAAAGGAATTGAAGGAAAAAAGACAAAGAGTACGGAAGGAACTACAGTTGGAAGAAGCAGGATTGCAGGAGAAGATTTCAGATTGGGAAAAAAAGAAAAGTGGTGTGTAATATAAAAACAGTGACTGTGTTCCTACTGTAATATTTTTATAGTAACTGTTCTGAATATTGTGTATGGGTTTGTTTGAGTGTTTCTTCAATAAATGTAAAACCATGAAAAAAAGAGTAAATTTAAAATTAACAAGAAAGATGACACCAAATTTTCGGGTGTAATAAGCACGTCTTTTGAATCCGTTCTGACGCAAATCTATTCAAAGTCAATGGAACCGGTATGGAAATCAATAGTATCTGACGGAAGAAAGAAGTTTTTCAATCGGGTCTTTAATGCCTCAGATTTTGCTGTAAACGGAATCGTGAGCTTACGAACTCTTAGAAACAGAGTTATCGACAAAAATAAGATGTGACTTTACGTCCCTTGGTGGGAAATCCATGCATTATTTTAGGAAGAAAGTATTCACAAAAGCTTTATCCATATGAGCGGTAACGGTCCAAGATAAAAAAATTTTAGTCGAGTTTTCAGGAGCCCTGATTTTGCTACAAATACATCAGAAGTGGAAATTAACACTTATGACCCCTGGTGGGCAAACCGTTCTTTATCAAACATTGGAAATTACTTGAAAAATATTTTCCGTCAGGTCTTGTATGCGATACAGGAAGAATTTTTCAAATCAGAGTTTTAGGAACAGAAAACGCAATTTTCCATTGTGCGCCCTAGCGGAAAGCCTATGATTTACTTGAAAATTTTGAATTTATAGGAAAAACATTTCGCATCGGAAACACTATCCAACAAAAAAAAGGAATTTTTCAAATCGGACTTTTAGATGTAGAGATATTGACAAAAAAAGGATATACATCTACGCCCATGGCGTAGAACCCATGCATTATTTCAAGAAGAAAATGTTCCTAAAATGTTTGTCGGCATGAGTAGTATCGGTCCACAAAAGACTTTTTTTCAATCGAGATTTTAGAAGCTCATATTTTGCTGCAAATACATCAGAAGCGGAAATAAAGACTTACGCCACCTGGTGGCCAAACAATTTTTTACAAAAATTTTAAATTACGTGCAAACGATTTCCCATTAGGAGCTGTATCCAGTGCAGAAAGAATTTTTCAGATCGGAGATTTAGAAGCAGAAATATAGGGGGAAACGCAATTTACCCTTACGCCCCCTAGCGGAAAGTCTATGAATTACTTGAAAATTTTTGAATTTATAGGTAAAACATGTCACAATAGAAACACTATCCAACAAAGAAGGAATTTTTCAAATCGGACTCTTAAAAGTCGAGATATTGACAAAAGTAAGATATACATCTACGCCCCCTGGCGGAGAAACTGTAAATTTTAGGAAGAAAATATTCCGAAAAGGTTTATCGATGTGAGTGGCATCAGTCCACGAAAAAAAATTTTCAATCGGTATTTTAGAAGCTCAGATTTTATGGCAAATACATCAGAAGCAAAAATTAACACTTACGCCCCCTGGTGGCCAAAGTATTCTTTACCAAAAATTCGAAATTATATGCAAAAGATTGTGCATCAGAAGATGTTTCGGCTGAAAAAAAATATTTCAAATCGGAGTTTTAGAAGAAGAGTTATCGGGAAAAATGCAATTTACTTTTACGCCCCCTAGCGGAAAATCTATACGTAATTTGAAAAATAAACTATATCCAAAATACTCTTCGACATAAGTGGAATCGAAAGATAAAAGATTTTTTATCAATCGGATGTTTAGAAGCAAATATGTGGAATAAAACGTATTTTTAAATTCGACATCATCTGCATTTACGCCCTCTAGCGGCAAAATTGTACATCGCAAAACAAAAACGAAATAAAGGATCATCATTCGCATGTTTCAAGCTTTCGAATGCAAAAAGAATTTTTGAAATCGGACTAATAGTTGCAGAGATACCGTGGGTACAGACGGACGGACTGACGGACGAACGGACGGACAAACCGATAACATAAGCACGATCTTTTTTACAAAAGACGTGATAAAAAGGTGTGAGTTGAACGGCTATGGGAAAGGTGGAGGCTGATAAAAAAAAACTTAAAAAAATTAAATGAATCAGTTATTTGGGAAACTTTATACGTCAAACGGAAACACTTTTAAATAACATAAGTTTCTCAATTATCCAATTCAATTTTATTTATTATCATGGCACATATATTGAAAAACTCAAATAAACCTATTTGTGTAAGGTCAGGGATTTCTTATATATTTGGTCAGGGTAAGTCAGGGAAATCAGGTTTGATAATTCTGTGGACACCCTGAGAGAGTAAGAATATGGAATATTTGCTTTGAATGTTGGAGCACAGCGTACATACGTAGAATAAGAAAAGTATGAAAGGCAAAAGAATGGAAAATATGGTATCATCGTTTGCAACAGCCATTGATAAAGGAAGATCTCTGGAAGTTTTTCCAGAACATTGTCTTGAGGATATTCTTCTCCTTCTTAATGGCCGATCACTAGGAACTCTTAGCTCATGGCATACAAGAGATCAAAAGGCCCTGAAGAAACGATATTTGTACTGTCCCAACTGATTGTCTAATCTCATTTTTTTTTCTGTGTGTGTGTGTGTGTGTGTGTGTGTGTGTGTGTGTGTGTGTGTCTTCTGGCTTTCTTAACTGAAAACCAGAAGACAATAAAATTTATGCATTGTGTGTCTGGTAAAAACTGTTTGATAACAAGAATACACAGTGAAAATTTGTATGTGGTGTTTGTATATTTTATTTTAAGTTGCACAAAATCTCTCTTTATCCCCTCCTGAAAGTTAAGCTATGGGCTCCCATACTTTCCGGGCTAAGTTTTCCGAAGAAAGGACCTTTTTTTCTAGAAATATTAATTCGGACATATATTTACATCTTGTATGACAAAATACTAAATTGCATCAATCTGCAGCATGACGAAAGATGATTTTTCTGTCTGCCTGCGGTAGTTTGTTTTTTTCCTTTTCATGTGTATGAGCACCAAAGGCCATATACATACACTATACTGACAAACGTCACCGGACACCTAGAAGAGAAACACAACATAGCATTTATTGACATGCATTAGTACGGTGTCGGTCCACTTTTGGCCTTAATCCATGCACTGACCCTTCGAGACATGCTCTCGACAAGGTTTTAGAACACAAGTATGCGTTTCCATTCAGTACATAATGCTGCCGCTAACTGTTTCTTAGTAGTAGGCCTTGGTTCCAAACTTCTTATGCGACGCTCTAATTCATCCCATAGGTGCTCTATGGGATTAAAATCGGGGCTCTGTGCTGGCCAGTCCACACACGATACGGAATTATCATCAAACCACGCCGTAACACTCCTTGCTTTATGGCTCGGTGCATTATCCTGCTGGTACCAACAAGGCTCTGTTCCGTAGTACTGCCACAGAGTTGGTAGAGCATAATTGTCCAGAATATTGAGGCAGATGTGCTGGTTAACGTTGGTCCACGATAACCAATGAGCCGGGACCATACCACGAAAAACACCCCCACACAAATACACTGCCAGCTCCAAACTTGACCATAGGAACAATACACTCTGGTGAGTAGAGTTCCCCCAACTGCCGCCACACACACACACGGCCATCAGACTCGTGGATCTTGTATCTGGATTCATCAGTCCATAGAACCCGTTTCCCTTGATCTACGGTCCATGATAAATATTTTTTACGCCATGCTAAACGATGAGTAACATTCCGAGTGGAGATGAAAGGCTTATGAGCAGCCGCACGACCACGGTAACCCATGGAATGAAGTTCTCTGCGAATGGCTCGTGTACATACCGAGATTCCAGCATTGTTACTCACCTGTACACTGAAGTCTTGTGCAGTACTCCGTTGATTAACTGTAACGACTCTCCTGAGGCTTCGACGACCTCTATCACTGATTTTCTTTGGTTTCCAGTACGTTTTGCTTCTTTAGGCACGCCATTTGTCTTCTACTTATTCAATACATACAAAACAGTTGGCTTGGTTATGTTTAAGCGCCTCTCGGTTTCTCTTATTGACAACCCGCTAATATAACACCCAACAATCTTTCTTTTCTCAAAGTCAGTTCTCTCCCGCTGCGACATTTTCACTCAACCTCACAGTGCGATATGATCGCGGTCGCTGCAGGCTTGTTTTATACCCTTTGCAGCTGTGCCGCGCATCTTAACAACGCAGCGGATCCGTTTGTTTGCTTTTGAAGTGGTGTCCGGTGACTTTTGTTAATACAATGTATATGAAATATGATTCACGCAACCCTTAAAGGCTTCAAACCAAATCACATGAAGCACACAAAATGTAGAACATAAACCAATACAACAAATTACTTTTGGGTTTTGCTGGTTTATTGTAAAGTTTATAATATATACATATATAGATGCATGCTTGGTTGTATATACATATATAGATGCATGCTTGGTTGTATATACATATATAGATGCATGCTTGGTTGTATATACATATATAGATGCATGCTTGGTTGTATATACATATATAGATGCATCCCAAGCATTCGTTATCTCTCCATGCTTCTTTGAGTTGTCTGCAGTTTTTGTATGTAGTTAAGGTCCATGCCTCTGCTCCATACATAAGCACTGGCACGGTGCACTGATTAAACATTTTAAGACATAATAGCAAAAATTGTACTTTTTCTTCTTCCAAAAGCTCTCCATCCAAGTTTTATGCGCCGATTAATTTATTCATCAGTGTGACCCTCAGTTGCTATCTGCTGCCCAAGGTAAATGTAAGTATCGGATATCTCCAGCTTTTCTCCATCAATCGATAAATCTTCGTTTCTTGTAAAAACATTCTACATCACTTTTTTCTTCTGAAAGTTCATTTTTAATCCCACTTTTTTACTCTTGTCAGAAAGTTCTCGGATCATACTCTGCAGCTTTGAAGGGGTAGTTGGAAAAATGACTACGTTATCAGCAAAACGAAAGTGAGTTAAATAATCTCCATTAATCTTTATTCCTTTGTTTTCCCAGTTCAATGATTGAAAGACATTTTGCAATGTGACATTCAAGAGTTTCGGAGATATAGCGTCATCATGTCTCACTCCCTTTCCAATTTTTATTGGTACTGTATCCTCAAATAACTGAACCTTTGCACTTGCATTTTCATAGATGTTATTAATAATGCTAATGAGTGCATCCTCAAAACCGCAGGATTTTCTTGTTAAAGTACCATTTTCTTTCCTCAGTGCCATAATCTGTTTCCTTCACTTACTGAGATGTCCCTTTGCTCTCTTCAGGCTTTGGTTGTTTTCAATTGCTTTTCTCACTAGTTCATAATTGAATTTCCTTATGTCTTCAGTGATACTTTTTCGTACTGTCTTGAATAGATCTATATATTCCACTTTGGAAGCGACATGTTTATTTGTCCTCATTGTAACTGCTGATGGTTTCACGGAATCGAAGGCCTTTTCATAGCCAATGAAAGCCATTTACAATGGGAGTTCATATTCTCCTGTTCTTTCAAATAGTTTTCTCAGTACATGGATATGGTCAACAGTGCTGTAGCCACTCCTGAAACCAGCTTGTTCTCTTGGTTGAGCCATGTCTAGTGTTATCTTCAAGCGATGTGAAAGAACCTAAGTGAAGATTTCATAAACCACTGATAGGAGGCTGATGGGCCTGTAGTTCCTGAGATCCTAACCGTCACCTTTTGTATGTAGTAGGATCATTGTAACATTTTTCCAATCCTCAGAAATCGTCCTTTCATTGAGACCTCTAGTGAAAACTTGGGCGAGTGTGGTTTCAATTTCTCCACTTCCTTCTTTTATAATGTCCATGGCAATTCAATCTTCTGGAGCTTTTCCCCGTTTCATGTTCTGAATTGCATGTGTAACTTCTGCAGGGAGGACTGTAGGGACTTTGGTACTCGTACCTGTCGTAATGTCTGGAGTACATGTATCATCCCTTTCATACAGGTTTGAGTAGAAATCTTTCGCCCTTATCAAAATTTCGCTTCTATTTCTTGTTACAGTGCCATCTTCTTTTCTCAGAGCCATAATCTGTTTTCTTCCCTTACTGAGATGTCCTTCTGCTTTCTTCAGGCTTTGGTTGTTTTCAATTGCTTTTCTCACTAGTTCACAATTGAATTTCCTTGTGCCTTCAGTGATACTTTTTCGTACTGTCTTGCATAGCTCTATATATTTTACTTTGGAAGTGACTTTTTTTGTCCTCATCTTCCTTCTCTTTTGCATCAAAATTTCTGTTTTTCCTGAAATATTCTTCATGTGTAACTTGTCCTAAGTACCACCTATTTTTGTTGCTGTTTCCATAAGAGCCTTGGTGAGTTCTCTGTTAACTTCAGAAGTATCCACTTGTTCCAATGTTAGGCCTTCTAAAGTAGAGAATCTGTTCCTCAGTTCCAACTTGAAGGCATGTTTTTAGGTTGCTCATGTCAATATATTTTTTTGTCTTATGAGCTTGCCACGTTCGAGTTCAGTCTTGAGGTGCATCTTACGTCTCACCATTCTATGGTCACTACCTCTGTTGAACTTGTTTAGTTCACTGCAGTCTTCGATGACGAATTTTTTGTTACACATAAAATCAATTTCACTTGTCATCCCATTTGAATGTCTCCATGCCCATTTCCTGTGTGGCTTTTTCTTAAAAAAGAAGTTCATGATGAAAAACCTTTATGTTTCTGTAAACTCTACCAGAGTATTTCAGCATTGATTTCTGTTCCCATAACCGAATTTACCAACCGAAGTTTCATTCTGTTGCTCTTTCCCTATTTTTGCATTGAAATCACCCATAATGATTTTCAAATGCTGCTTGCCTTTGTTATTTAGATGCCGAATTTCGTCGTAAATTTTTTCAATTTCTTCTTCAGGATGACTTGTGGTGGGTACATAAGCTTGCTTGGTATCTTTCTGAGCCTGGTATCTTTTTGAGTTGCATAACGAGTCGCGCAGCCCTGTCCGAGGAACTTTCAACTTCTATAATATTGTCCTTTAGTCTTTTGTTTGCCGAGGGTGAGTCGAAAGTTTTACAATATTTGAATCACTTTATGTCGTCATGCGGACCTTTACGACGAAAGCTAATTAGCATTCAAAGTATAGGCCATTGTGTTGCGCCATCTTTAGCCATCAGTCTGCCAGTTTGATTCCACAGTGGAACCAGTTCTTTTCCTTCGAGGCGAAGAACGCCTTCATTCCAACTGCCACCCCCTGCTGGTTGTTGAAGTTCCGCCCGCGAAGGAAGTGGGCCATGGGCCGGAACAAGTAACAATCAGACAAGGCCAAAGTCCAGACTACATGCTGGGTGTAGCATCAGTTCGATGCCCTCAATTTCCTGGAGTTATGCCCCCGTCGTTAAAGCGGTATGAGGCCTAACGTTGTTCAGGTGTAGGAGAGCGCGCTTTCTGTTCACCACTGCCTGGTACTTCTCCTCCAAAACGGCATACATCCGCTCCAGCTTTTCAGAGTAGAGTTTGGCGTTGATGGTCTCACCGCCTTGAACAAATTCGTAATGCATTATCCCCTCGAAATTCCACCGGATGCGGAGCAACACCTTGTGCTTGAAGCGCCCACGTTTGGCAACAGGTTCAGGAAGCTGGCGCAGGCTCGACCACTGCCGTTGTGTACTAGGATTGCGGAAATAGACCCACTTTTCATCGCACGTAACTATTCTCTTGATGAAACGTACATCGCGTGGGTTTTCTAAGAGTTTCGTGCACACTTCCACTCGGCGGTTTGCATCAGCTGGCATCAGTTCGTAAGGGACAATGCAGCAGCTCCTGTAGACCTGGCCGAGGTCATGAAGATGACAAACAACGGTGGTCTGTGATATACCCATCTCGCTTGATAATCTCCGAGTGCTGGTTGTCGGATTTACCTCTACGGCCTGGCACATAGCCTCCTAATCCACGTTTCGCGGACTACCTGACTTTGGATAAACGTCGAGGTCTCTGTCACCAGAGCGAAATTTCTTGAAACATCTGGTTGCGCTGCAGTGGTCCATGGAACCTTCCCCTTTCTCATGGAAAATGTTTCGTGTTGCTTGAGCAGGGTTATGTTCAAGTTCAAACTCGTAAAGCAAAAGTTCCCTAATTAGCCGGTTGTGGCTGTTCATCTTTTAGGCGCCCAACCACAGACAGAAAGACGACATGCAATGCTGTTCACAGCAACGACTACCACTTTATATCCCTTTCGACTGACTGAAGTGCGCGGCTTGAACTAGTTTAAACGCGTGACATATCCGCCACAGCACACGCGTTTATGCAAATATTGCAAAACGTTCGACTCACCCTCTGTATTATAAATCCAACACTATTAGGTCTGCCACTATTTGTACCATAATAGTAGAAGAGATGTCAACTTTTCAGTTCAATGAGATCTGCTTTTCTTCATACCTCGCTTAGCCCCAATGTATTTTAAATTCGATATCATATGCATTTACGCTCTCTAACGCCGAAGTTGTGCATCAGAAAAAAAAAATCGGAATGCAAGGAGCATCGTTCTCACATTTCAAGCTTCCCAACCCAAAAAAAAAAAAAAAAAAATTCAATTCGGACTAATAGTTGCAGAGGTATGGTGTCCACAGGCGGGCGGACGGACGGACAGACAAACCGATAACAAAAGCACGATCTTTTTTACAAAAAGCCTGCTGAAAAAAACAAAAAAAATGATACGAATTTTTGGTTGTAATGATCACTTCTTTTCAATCGCTTCTGACGCGAAAAAAATTTATCAAAACTTTTCAAAGTCAATGGAACCGGTTAGGAAAACAATCAACCGGTTTCTACAATCGGTAAAACATCCAGAAACAGCTAATTACTTCCACCAGCGGCTAAAAAGTATGGTACGAAAATTAATAAATGGCGCACAAAAAGTTTCTCATAGCAAAATAAAGGTATCAGAGACAAAGAGTTTTTCAAATCGAATAGTTAAAATAAGAAATATACGAGAGAAGGAAACATTGTATAACTCCATGACTTCTAGCGGAAGAATTTTGCACAATAGAAAAGTTGAAAATAGGCGAAAAATATTGTACATGGGAAAAGCTACGCTAAGGAAAATTTTTTTTTTCAAATACGTCTCCCGGAAGCAGAAATAGCAAGAAAAAGGTTTCGATCTTTACGTCCCATAACGGGAAATCTGTGCGTTATTTAAAGAGGATAACGCTTCACATCTCTAGTGTAGCGAATGGCATACAATTTAGAAACGAAGATACAGCTCCAAACTGAAGTACACAAACACCACCTATGGACAGAACTGTGAACTATACAATTATCTATATAGTAGCCTAAAGTATACTACAAGGTAAATGGAATCCGGTATTAAAATATTTTTTTAAATCGTTTATGTAGAAGCAGAGGTATTGAGAAAAACAGATTATGCATTTGCGCTCCCTAGCGACGAAATCGTGCACTATTTTGGGAAGAAAATACGCACACAGAGTTTGCATAGTTAGTAGTATTTGACTGAAGAAAGAAGTTATGTGATATTGCTATAAACGGAAACAGATATTGCTATAAACGGAAACGTGAACTTACGCCCTCTGGTGAAGGACTTCTGCGTTAAGAAAATTTTCAAGTTATATGAGAAACATTTCGCAGCGGAAACGCTCTCCACCAAAGAAGGAATTTTTCAATTCGGACTCTTAGAAGCAGATATATCGACAAAAAAACTATGCATCTACGCCCCTGGCTAAAAAAACATGCATTATTTTAAGAAGAAAGTATTCCCATGAGATTTTTCGATATGATCGGCATCGGTTCACGAAAGAATTTTTTCAGTCTAGTTTTCAGTTCAGATTTTGCTGCAAATACATCAGAAACAGAAATTAGCGCTTACGCCAACTGGTAGCTAAACTATTCCTTTCCAAATAATAGAAATTATATGCGAAATATTTCCCAGCAGGAGCTGTATGGGATACAGGAAGAATTTTCCAAATCGAAGTGTCAGAAGCATAGATATCGGGGAAGCGCGATTTACCATAACACACCCCAGCGGAAAGTCTGAGTTACTTGAAAATATCGAAATTATGTGAAAAAATTCGCAACGGATACACTATCTAACAAAGGAGGAATTTTTCAAATCGGACTCTTAGAAGCAGAGATTTTGGCAAAATTAAGACATGTGTCTAAGCCCCTGGCGGAGAAACCATGAGTTATTTTAAGAAGCAAATATTCCCAAAAGCTTTATCGACATGAGTGGTATCGGTTAATGAACGAACTTTTTCAATCGAGATTTTAGAAGCTCAGATTTTGCTGCCAATACACCAGAAGCTGAAATTAACGCTTTGGCCCTCTGGTGGCGAAACCGTTTTTTATCAAAAACTAAAAATTATATGCAAAAGATTTCCCATCAGGAGTTGTATCCGCTACAGAAAGAGTGCTTTTTAATCGGAGAGAGATATCGTGGAAAACTTAATTTATTTTGACGCCCCCTAACGGAAAATCTATGCGTAACTTGAAGAAGTGACTGTACTTAAAATAGTCTTCTGCATAAGTGGAATCGGAAGGTAAAAGGATTTTTTCAATCGAATGTTTAGAAGCAAATATATGGAATAAAATGTATTTTGAATTCGTTATCATCCGCATTTACGCCCTCTATAGGCGAAATTGTGCATCGTAAAAAAAAAAGCGAAATAAAGGATCATCATTCGCACATTTCAAGCTTCCCAATGAAAGAATAGTTTTTCAAATCGGACTAACAGTTGCAGAGATATGGTGTCCACAGACGGAGGGACTGACAAACCGGTAACATAAGCACGATCTTTTTCTCAAAAGACGTGCTAAAAAAAGACGCTTAGTTACATGTACGTGATTTTACTCTACAAATCACAATGAAAAAAGAGTATAAAACTGATCTATGATTTATTGGGTTGGTGCGAATGAAATGTCCTGTGCGAACGAGCAGTGGAGACAGGCCCCCACCACAGCGGAATGGAACCACCCACAGATGTTGATGGTACATATTACGTTACATAGTTACTATAAATAGCTAGCACGTGTGTGAAGAACAAGGTTCAAAACTTCCAGTTTGGATTTTTCTTGCGAGGCGTGCGAACGTGTTTCTGAGCGCTGTTTGAGAATTGTCCAACTTTACGGAAAATTTTATTTTAAGTGTATTTTGCTTTGCTTTTCTTGTTATCGTTACAGGTCACTACTCTCTAGGGTCATTTTGCCAATGGATTCGCCTGCTGTCTTGGAATTACGGGACTTTTTCTACTTGGAGTCGTTGCGCCATTTTCTTTGCTGCTGACGAAGGGTCGAAATTCCTAAGGACATTGAGAACCGTTTGAGAGTAGATGGTAACAAGGATGGAAAATTCTCTGAACTTCAAAATGCTGCCTCATTTGAACTTCAAATGCTAACATTATTTGAGCTAACGTAATTTCCAACCCAACGCCTATAAATTTCCCTGAACAAATTACGCAGACAGCAACGGACTCCAATCCTTATGCTGCTCTTCCTATTGCATCTCTTCTTGAACAAATTCTTCACCCAAGTCCAAGGGTACCTACCCCACCAACAATTTCCCAGAAATTAACTTCTGCTATTTTCACAAAAAATGTCACCCGAAACTCCCTAAACATTATTATCTGGAACGCAAATAGCACCCGTAATGAAAAAATACTCGAATTTATCGAACTTTTAAACGAAGAAAAAAATAGACGTAGCACTTATCACAGAAACAGCTCTCAAACCAAATATTTATTTCTCCGTTCCAAACTACAAAGTCTACAGAAATGACAGAGTTATTAAAAGAAGAGGCGGAGTTCTTATTTTAGTCAATGATAAAATAAAACACTGCGAATTTCCCATACAAAATAAACCGAATTTTCTTGAAGCAATCGCTGTAGTACTGGAACTCCATGACGGCACAAAAAAGAAAATAGTTTGCACCTACAACCCACATTCTAAAAATCATATTTCCAATGACTTGAACGCAATTCTGTCCGACAAATTTCCCACCATTATTGGAGGCGATTTCAACGCTACACATCCCACCTGGAATTACAGACGCACCAATAAAACTGGTAAACTCCTAGCAGACTTTGCACTGCGACAAGACATAGAAATAATTTCCCCTACAGAACCCACCAGCTTCTCAACAACTGATAACGCAAACGTACTACACTGCTGGACAATTGCTAAGGACGGATCATAAACGGCTATATAGCGCATAAAAAAGTAAGTGTGGTTGGATGCCAAGTGAAATAAAATAATGTCAGAATGCCAGGACATTACAAGAAAGACAATTCATTGTGCTCGGAAATCCAGAAGGCTTTGGAACGTGTTCAAGGGACAAACAGGCCATTTTGTGCAGAATACGTAAACGTGAAAGAAATGCAATCACCGTCCGCAGGCGTTCCGGCGTAAGATGTCAATACGGGATATGGCCACCATGGTGGGCGATGCAAGATTCCACACGTCGTGTCATGCTTTGCACAACATTATCAAGCAGCTGTTGGGGTCATTTATCCCATTCCTCTGTCAGTGCACGGATGAGGGTGTCCTTGTTTATTGGAGGGCATTGGCGACCAGCAAGACTCCTCCCCAAAGCATCCCACACATTTTCAATGGGATTCAGATCTGGAGAACGTGCTGGCCATACAAGGCGTTGAATATCCTCGCTCTCAAGACACTCCTGGACAGCGACTGTTCGATGACATGTTGCGTTGTCGTCCATGAAAATGAATCTATCACCGACAGCACCACGGAACATTCAAACATGAGGTAGCAGAACATCAATAATGTATCGTTGGCTAGTCATAGTCCCAGTTGGAATTACATAGAGGGACGTACGGCCATTGATCATGATGCCAGCCCATACCATGACACTACATGTCGGATATCGGTCCCTTTCCTGTATGTTTGCTGGACAATATGCAGTACCACTATCACGCCAGATCAGTTGTCGTCGACAAAAAGACGATAGACTGTATCTACTCTCATCTGAGAAGAGGACAGCAGACCAGTCGTTATCAGTCCAATTGCGATGATGATGGCACCATTGCAAACGGGCGGTACGGTGACGTCTGGACAATGGGATGCACACAACAGGGCGGCGGGCGTATAGTCCTCCTTCATGCAAACGTCTGGCGACAGTTTTTCGGGAGATCCGCTTGCCAGTAGCAGCCATAAACTGATTTGCTACCTCACTAGCTGTGCTGCGCCGGTGTCTTTTTGTTGATAGCACTATGTACCGATCTTCTGCAGGTGTCGTACTGCGAAAACGACCTCTCCCGTGACGTTTGCTACACTCTCCATTTGTTTGAAATGATTTCCAAAGCCTTGAAACAACACTGTGGCTGACGTCGAACTCCCTGGCAACATCTGTTATTTTTCGCCCTTCTTCAATCTTGCCAATAATACGGCCACGCGTAAAATCATCTAGGTGATGTCGGGAAGACATACTGAAAATTGCAAGTTCGTCAATTGATTCTTTCCTTTTCAACTTTGCGTTTGAACAACAACGGTCAATACGCGTCCAATCCTTTATATCTCTTATCAGCGCTATGGCGTCACGAACAAGTTCGGCAATCCAAAATTTGCATACGCACAACACGTCTTACTGTATCCCGCACGTATGCTAATTTCCACATTTTCTTGCCTTCTATTTTATGGTTGCTATCGTTGCTATTGTCATCCGTCCTTAGCAATTGTCCGGCAGTGTAGATTCGCTCTATTCAAAGATATCAATGCGCCGTACGAAATTAACATCAAACACAAATTAAACTCTGATCATCTCCCAGTGCTACTAAAAATTTACGAAGGCATCAGACTCCACCCCTCTCAGTGGGTTATAAATTGGGAGCTCTCGCCAACAATCTTCTTGAATTTCCAACCCCTTCCATAAATGAATGCAACGATACTGCACAACTAGATACAGAAATTAATAAATTCCAAGAGCGCATTAATGAAATCATCAAGCAGTCACAATTTCCCACAAAACCTTTCAAAAATCAATATGCGCTGCTGCAATGGATTAAAAGTAAAATCACTGAAAGAAACCGTGCCTGCAGGAAGTGGCGGCGCACCAAATTAATTCCAGGCAGAAACCAGTATTATTTCCTAAACATAAAAATCACCCAGTATATTAGAAACCATTATAGTTTGGTCTGGAATAAAGCTCTCAGTTCCCTGCCTGAAAATCCCAACGTCAATGACACCACCAATATATGGGATTTTGCAAGAAGAGTCAAAGGTTCCAACAAATATATTCCCCCAATTCGTAAACCGGACAACTCAATTGCTTATGACGATGAAGAAAAGGCTGAAATCTTCGCTGACTCACTTGTAAATCAATTCTCTGTTACAAATTTCCCAGGTACAAAAAATCATGATGAAATGATCGAAAACAAAATTCAAACATATTTCCGAGAGCAGGAGAGCTCTCCCTGCAGTACGCGTGGGACCTGGTCGTTCGCCTCAGTCACAAATGACAAAACCAAAAAATCTACGGAAGCCCTCGTGGTCACTGCTGCTGAAGTTCACGCTATTATCAAGAAACTAAAGCCTATAAATGCTCCTGGAAGAGACGGTATCACCAATAGAATTGTCAAAATGCTCCCAGCCGCGTATATTGAAATCATCGCTAAAATAATTCAAGTGGCAATAAATCTCCGCTATTTTCCTGGTACCTGGAAAATAGCAGATATTATCCTATTACCTAAACCAGGTAACGATCCAACCATACCTGCAAATCACAGACCAATTTCACTGCTCCCATCTCTCAACTAAATAATGGAAAGGATCGTATTAAAACACCTGCAAAAAATCTGCAAAGATCTCCAAATCATCCCGAATTTCCAGTTCGGTTTCAGACCTGCACATTCACCCAACCACCAAGTTTCCAGAGTGGCCGAAATAGGCTACAAAAATTTCAATCTCAAAAAATCCACAGGTGTAATTCTTCTGGATATTAGCAAAGCTTTCGACCGAGTCTGGATCGCAGGCTTAATCTACAAATTAATTATATTCAACTTCCCTCCCTGGCTCATCCATCTCATCTCTTCATTTCTCACTAACAGAAAATTCTCTGTTAAATTAAATAAAGCCAATTCAAGCAGAAGAAACATTTGCGCAGGAGTACCACAATGTGCGTTTCTTGGCACAACGCTCTATCTCATTTTCACTGCAGACATTTCAGCGCAAATTAGCATTGAATTAGCACTTTTTGCTGACGACACAGCAATCATGTGCTCCTCAACGAATGTTCATCTTCTAGCCAAAAAAACTCCAGAAATTCATTGATATGCTTGAAATCTACTACACCAGATGGAAAATATCCGTAAACGCAACTAAAACTCGAGGAATAATTTTCTCAAGAAATAATTTCCGTCATTCCCAACAAATTAAGCTCAATGGCGAAATAGTACCGTGAGCATCTCAAGTCAAATACCTCGGAATTATTTTTGATAAACGACTCTTCTGGGGACCCCAAGTCCAATATGCCATAAAAAAGGTCGTCATTCTGAAAAATTCCTTGAGATGCCTTATCTACAGAAGCTCCAAACTATCTCTCAAGAACAAGATCATGTTATGGAAAATGTGTTTCATCCCTCTGCTCCTATACGGATCCAACATCTGGGGTATTTGCAGCGAATCTCTCCTGACAAAGCTACAACAATTTCAAAATAAAATGCTCCGGCAACTATCAAATGCTCACCCCAGGGAAAAAAACTGAACATCAGAAACAAACTGCAAATACCTAAATACCTCTGATCAAGGAAATCATTGGTACTCACACCGAGAAATCCTACGAAAAATTAAAATCTCACCCGAACCTCACCCTACAAGTTGTCAACGAATATTCAACTGAAATTGTACAACGCTACAAAAGACCCAGATTCATGCTCAATATGCTCCCAAGACTTCCACCTGCAGGAAAAATCTCCCAAATCAGAAAAAAATCTACCACTTAAAACGATTTAAAACCACCATGAGCTGAGAGAAATTTCACCGTCACCCACTCCCCCGCTCTGTTCAGTTCCCCTGCGGCCTGCTCTGCACTTGTCCTTTTGCTTCACGAAATTTCAAGAAATATCCCTGTTGAAAAAGCAGAGATCCAACTTTTTGAAACAGCTCTCCTTGCAGTCCGCTTTCCACGTGTGCTTTTGCTTCACATCATTTCACCAAAACTAAAGGAGCATCAGCCGTGGTAATGCGTTCTAAGTAACAAAAATAAATTTCTAACCACTCTTAATTTCTCTGGTATGGTAAGTACACCTGAAGTTCAACCCCCAACGCCGCATTTTAATAACTAAATTAAGTATCATTTCCCAAAATCTCACTTGGCGCTAAATTGTGCCCTTGTTTTTTGCGGCTGTCCGAACATTATCCTCCTATGGAAATTTCAACATTTCTAATTTCTGGGACATTATCTCCACACCAAACAGTTTTATCTCCATTTCCAACTAAGTGTCCCTAGTTTGGCCTGCTTAAATAGTTTGGCCCGATTAACTCCTTAGCTCTTATTTCTCCCAACTACTCGTAAGCAGTTTACCCCACTATCTAACTTTCGTTAAAAAAAAGGGGGGGGGGGGAACCTCACACAGGTAAGTAAAATCTCAAAATCTACTGCTCTGAGTAAAAATATCATTATTTCCCTTATGCTCTCTCCATTACAAATTTCTTGTGCACCACCAACTATTCACGCCAGCTCCCCTGGAATTACCAAATCACCAGGAATTACCAATAAACTGGAATTACCATGCTCAACTATCACCAGCACCCATCGTACTTTCCATCGTTTCGTCGGGATTTCATCGGACTATCCCTTAGCGCTGCCACTCTCTCACCGGTCAGACTGACGCTGCTTCCCTGTTAGTGTCAGGAGTTGCTACTTTTTTCTGAACTGTTAAAAGTGCAATTCCCTCGCGCTCACTTTTAGCAGTATAAATCTACAACTCTATTTTCCCATTCCTCTTTAAAGCCTATTCAATTAGGTGATTCTACCCCGAACCTACCTACTTCCTCTTAGCTCCATACAACTGAATGGGAATTGGACCTAAACCTTATGTATTATTGTATTGTATTGTGAAGAACAAGGTTCAAGCGTGGTTTGTTTCGACATAACGCGGCTTGCAAAGGAAGCGTGCAGACGCCGGATTTGAGAGTCATCTTCTTCTGTGAATTTAAACTGGGCCATTCTGCAGGTATTGCCGCTCGAAACGTTAGCAAAGCGTTTGGAGAAAATACAGCCAACGAACGAATCATTCGATGATGGTTTGTGAAGTTTCGAAGCGGAGATACGGACCTGCAAAACGAAGCACGTGGTCACCGAACTGTTGCTGTTTCTGACGATGTTTTGTTACGCGTAGTTGAAGCGGACACCCGGAAAACGTGTCGTGAGATAGCGGCAGAGATAGGTGTCCACCGCACGACAGTTGTTCGGCTTCTGGCTGCGCTGGATAAGGTAAAAAAGCTGGACATGTGGCTGCCGGATGAACTGACAACTGCCAACAAGACCAGGCGTTTGGAAGTCTGCCAGTCGCTGCTTGCCAGGAATAAACATGAACCTCTACTGCATCGAATCATCACCTGCGAAGAGAAGTGAGTCCTTTATAATAATCGGAAACGATCGGCACAATGGTTAAGCAAGGCACAGCCTGCTGGACGGCATCCTACACATCAAGAAGATGATGCTCCTTGTCTGGTGGTCTACACCCGGGATAATTCATCGGAGTTTCTTAGCAAGAGACCAAACCATCACTGCAGAACGTTTTTGTGCTGAATTATACCAGATGCACCGGAAATTGCTGCAGAAACAACCGGCTTTGGTCAACAGACATGGTGTTCTTCTGTTCCAGGACTACGCTCGTCCTCATGTCGCACAACGAACGATGCTGACACTAAGTGCTTTGGGCTATGAAGCACTGCCTCATTTTACTTATTACCCGGACTTGTTTCCGACAAACTATCATCTGTTTCGTCGCCTGGATCACTTCCTGTCCGGGAAACAGTTCACGACAGAAAACGAGGCTCAACGTGCAGTTAATGACTTCTTCGGGTCCCAGCCACAAGACTTTTTTCGTTCCGGGATCATGACCTTGCCGGACAGATGGCAACTATGTGTTGATGCCGAGGAGGACTATTTTGCCTAGGTAAGTTGTCCTACTTTTCTGTTCTCGCCGTCCACGTGTGTTGGTCCTTTGCCGGACATTTCATTCACACCAACCCAATACTATTGCACGACAGGATTTGGAAGCCAAGCCTATTTGAATTTCAAAGATACTAATGTGATAGAATTTCAACAGTTCCAATTCTTAACCACTCTTTCTAACTTATCATCGTCATCATGATCAACCAATATCAATCCACTGCTGAATGAAGGCTTCCCCAAGATTTTTCTTGAGCCATCCTTTTCCAAATTCCTTCGGCATGCTTTCGAATTTCATCCACCTATCTCCCTCATGGACTTCTGTTTTTTTTTCCGGTCCCTTCGAGTGCAGTCTGGAATTTCAGTTGCCCAATGGTGGTCAGTTCTATCAGCAGTACCTCTAACCCATTGCCATTTTGAGGGATTTTACCTTTATTATAATGTCATCAGCTCCCGTCATATCTCTGAGATCCCTGAGCTCCTCTTCTTATTCTTTCTGATTATACCGAGCATCACTTCTCCATACTTCTTTCAGTAGGTTGCAGCCTTTGGGTGTCTGTTTTAGTTAAGGTCCATGTATCTTTCCTATAAGTAAGGACTGGAAAATTGCATTGATTAAACACTTTTGTTTTAAGGCCTAACGGTAAATTGCTGTTGAAAATTAAACCGTTTCTCCCGAATGCTCCCTAGCCAAGTTTTATACGCCTATTAATTTCTTCTCCGACGTGGCCTTTGCTTGATATCTGTTGCCCAAGGTAAATGTAAGCATCTGTTATTTCTAGAATTGCCTCACCAACGCCTAAATCTTCACTTTTTGTAAAAGCAATGTATAATACCTGAGTTTTGTTTTTAACATCTTTACTCTTGACGGAAAGTTCCTGGACTATATTCTGTAGCTCCGAGAGGGTACTTGCAAAATGACTGTGTCGTCAGCAAAACGAAGGTAGATTAAATATAGTGCCCATTAATTTTTCTCTCCTGGTCTTCTCAGTTCAATGATTGAAAGACACTGTACAACGTGGCTTTGAAGAGCTTAGGAGATATGATGTAACCTTGTCTCACTCCCTTTCCAATTTTTATAAGTGCTATGTTCTCGAATTGTCGAACCTATAGATCTTCTATGCTATGGGGAATAACTGTGAACTACACGGCGCTGGTCTCTTGCTCCTCATTCTACTTGACCTGAGTTTGAATCCTGTTGCATTTATTGTAATGATTCCCTTCCTTCCTTCCTTCCTTGAAACCACTACCCGTAAGTCAAAGACGGCAATTCCGACTTTTTTAATTACACTGCTGTTTACCCAAAATGCAACACCAAGAAGGAAGCATCCGATTGGCCTGAAATTCGCAGCATGCGTCACCCGTGAAAGGACATGCAAACGATTAGCATTGCAGGGCATATGCAAATCATGTGCGCCCGGCACGCCACCGAGAAGCACTATAAGAAGGGTGCACAGGAGGCGGAGTGTAAGCACTGGAAGTGTGTTGTGCTGCCGGACCTGTGCGTGGGAAGCTTCCTGATGCCTCGTCGCAGAATACGGCAGTCATTCCAGCACGTTTCGGAGTTCGATAGAGGACGAATAGGGGCTTATCGCTACAGCGGTTTATCGTACCGAGACATCTGCGCCCGTGTGGAACGACATACAGTCGCAGTGAGGCGAGTATGGGTTCGATGGGTGCAGGAGGGACGGACGGAACGACGTGAGCGATTGCCGCAGCCGCGGCACAACACCGGACGAGAGGACCGGCATGTTGTGTGGCGGGCATTGACGGCTCGCACCGCCACATCACGAACGTTAGCGCAAAAATTAGGTGTGTTGCGCAACAACCTGTGTCAGCACGTAAAGTTAGGCGTCGTCTGCAGGAGCGGCGACTTGTCGCACTGCGCCCATTGCTCCGATTACCATTAACGCTACACCACCGGCGAGTGCGGCGGCAGTGGGCCGTTGAACGCCGCACCTGGACTACGGAATGGCACGACATTGTCTTCTCCGTCGAATCCCGCTTCTGCCTGCAACATCACGATGGTCGGATCCGCGTGTGGCGGCACCGCGGCGAGAGACTGTATAATGCCTGCATTATGCATCGCCGTAGCGGTCCGTCGCCTGGCGTTATGGTTTGGGGCGCAATTGGATACGACACCTGCACCCATCTGGTACGCATCGCCGGTACACTCAGCAGCCACCGCTACATTTCCGACGTTTTGGAGCCTGTAGTCCTCCCTTACTTGCAGGACCAGCCAGCGCCCACGTTTCAACAGGACAATGCGCGCCCGCACGTGGCACGCATCGTGCAAAAATTCTTCACTGCCCACCAGGTGTCAGTGCTGCCGTGGATAGCCTGTTCTCCCGATATGTCGCCCATTGAACACGTCTGGTCGCTGATCGGCAACCGAGTGGCCTGGTGAGCACGACCCGCGGCTACGCCTGATAAACTGTGGCAACGTGAGGAAGCAGCCTGTACCTACATACCCCAAGCCCACATCCAAAGCCTCTTTCTTTCGATGCCGCGGCGTGTAGCGGCCGTTATTGTCATCCATGGGTGCAACACGAACTATTGATGTTTGTGTGTTTCGCTAATCGTACGGGCCTGTAAGCTCAATCGTTTCATCTTTGTATCTGTTGTTATGTGTCCAGTAAATCTGTCTTTGCTATCACGTGTCCTTCTTGGTGTTTGCATGACACACACGCACACACGTAGGAAGTACTACATTGCATGACATAGAAACTGTTTTATACCTGCTGCAACATTCGCAGCTTGTTTCAAAGTAGACCTCTTTCATCTCTCTTGTTCTGGCTGTTCTGAAGGATATGCGGCATGGCTGATCTACAGTTGCCTCAATACACTAGTTTCACAGTATGTGTAGCCACACAGACAGAATATATATTTCGCCTGCGTCAGCAATTGCAACGAAATAAGTAATCGAAATGTTGTCGTCGTAAAATTCAACTAAATCTTGAAAAGAGAAGGATTAAATTCGGAGATCGAATTATGATAAACACTGATCTTCATTCAGTGAGCAGTATGGTAATCCCTAACTGCAATAAAGACCTCAAGGCAAAAGCAATATACACTGCTTGACATTGAAAATGCGGCACCATGAAAAAATGCACAAGATGAGACGAAACTTACTACACATGTTGACAAGTAGATGGGAAAGAAGCGATTTAATTTCTGAGGGATTATATTAATACGATGGGCGAGGAGATAGTATAATGTAGCCTGAATTAGTAGGTCACATGACCGGCATGGCATCGAGTGGAAAATTCCCAGAATGGTGTCCTGAGGTATAGAAGATCGTGCATTATTAACCTTTGTCCACAATTCATAGACTTTGCTAGAGGGTCGTGCAGATGCGGTAAACTGTCTGTGAATGACGTCCCACAAGTTCTCTATTTGGGAGAAGCCTGGGGATCGCTTTGGCCAGGACAGCACCTAGACACCTTGTAGGCACTCTCTGCTAATGTTGGGCGTGTGCGAGCGGGCGTTATCTTGTTGAAACTGGGCATCAGGGACAGAGGCAAATTAGATATTGCTACTCCCGGGGCAAACCACAAAATATTGCGCCCCTATTTGTTTTGCTTTTAAATTTAACGACCAGTGTGAGTAACTCTAAGGAATATAAGCCGTCGTCAGTCCCTAATTTAGGACCCCTTGATTCCACGGAAGGGAGAGAGACAGTGTCATAAGACAAGCACACCACCCACCCTTATCCGGAACTCCAACCCTGGACTACTCTGTGAATGGATGAATACCGACAAAAAAATTAACGACATACCTAAATGTCATCTCATGCGGAAGGCACAATAAAACGGTACCGCCCCGGTGGCCAAGTGCTAAGAGACGCTAGCTTCCAACGAAGCGCCCGAGGTGAGGCATGGGTGGTGTGTTTGTCCTACGGCACTAGCTCTCTCCCTTTACTGGAGCCACTGAACCCAAATGAAGGACGGGTGACTGCTTGTAGTCCATTTAGTTGCGCACAGTGTTCGTCTTATCCCCCACCTCCAAACAAACAAAAACAATGAAATCATAACGGTTTGTGCAGCTTTTACCAACTAGTTCGTACCTTCGGCACCACACCGAACGCGCCGAATGCAGCCGGTATTTGTGACTCGCAGCCACACTAATAATATAATAGCAGCCCTCCAGGAAATCCTCAACAATATGGACAACATCGTTATTTTACAACATACGTACAACCGTTCCTTCTTTCTGAATGCGAGCAAGTGACACCCCTTGAATACTTTGAGGAAGAATTGCGAATTTTAAGCGGTTGAGGCTACCGAAACTCGCAGAACGTACTGTATAAGCAAATTTTGAAAATGGACAAATAAAAAAGTGTGGCCTGAAAAATATGTACCAGAAACTCGCGCAAAAGTTTAGATTCCAATTTTGATCAGACTGGAAGCAGCGAGTACTCTTGAACTGTGCCCGGGGCAGCCGCCCTGCCTGCCCCGCCTGCCCTGCCCTAGTTACGCTTCAAATCAGGAATATCACGGAGATACGGCCACAAAAGTAGCTGAAGTATGTAATTGACGTACCGTCGTGCTGTCATTATACCCACTAAGCATACAACCGGTGAATATATGTTGAAACTTATAGCGCCCGAAACCATGACGTCAAGCTAAGGAGCTTCATGACGCTCGCGGATGGCAACAAGATGAGTCCGGGGATCTTGTCGCCATCGCCTCCACACTCTCCGTCGGCGCTGAGGCGGAAGCGACACTCGTCTCTGAATGGAACATGGTTTCATTCTTCCCGCCACATACTCTATGTCTGGTACGGCTCCAATGCAACCTTGCTGGACGATGTGCAGCAGTGAGTGTCATTCGTCGCAATGGATTGCGAGAGCCCAAACCTACACCAGCCCAGTGATGTATTCAGGCATCTTCTCGGGGATGCTTAGCTCCCCCACCTCCACCCCCACCCCCGAAAATCCATGAAAGCCCCCCATCGTAGGTTTTTGGGTGATTTCCCCTTATATTTAGTCTAATTATTTTCGTTTATAACTGAATATTTGAAGAAATTAATTTAAAAAAAACTAAGAAAATGATGGAAAATATTATAATAATAAAAAAAAAATCATCCACATGAACTTCAGTCTGAAATTTCTATCATCTTTCAACAAAACTTTAAACAGTTCTCGCTGAAGAGGCAATTTTTCAAGCACTGACAATTCGGACTACTTCCGCAATAAAAACCTAATTCTAACAGAGTAGAGATGTTTGCACTGCAATACATCATCATAATTTGGAAGTTGGCATTCAGCTTTATTTCAGTCTTCTGGTTGCCGGCTTTCCATACACACAGTTAAGCCTCAGCGTAGCTAACGTGACGTTAGTGCTTCCAATACAACAAAATATTTGCTACCTAATTTTTAACAATAGTAAATTATTAGAAATCGTTCCCATAAAAAAGTTTTTTTTTTCCTGGCGATTGGTGATTTACACTCCATGACTAAAAATAAATAAATAAATCGAGGCACCACAAACTGACATCCAAACCGTTAGTTAGTTGTTGTTTTTTAAATACTATGTTCTTATCTAAACAATCTAAAGGGGCTGAACTAAGTCGGAAGGGAATGGTTAAAACCTACGTTTTCAGGTTACACTGTAATGATTCCTTCATAATCAGAAACACGCTTGTTTTAAGGCGAGGACATTTTTACCACTCCTAATGTGTGTTTTTTTTTTTTTTTGGGGGGGGGGGGGTTCTCCTGCACAGCGTTATCTTACAAGCATCCTAAATATTTTACACCACCCCACCGTGAAATCCGTGGTGCATCACTGAATTAAAGCAAAGGTAAAATATTTTTACATTTTTAATTACTTGTACGTGTAGATTTTTTGCAATTCGCATTTGCGATATACGAGCATAAGAAAATTTTTATACTCAATTTACAATTTTAGAAGCATTAATGCATATATAAATAACAAAACTGTGATTATATGTATGTTATAACGAAGTAAATTTCTCCGTCATTTTTATCCGCGCCGGGGTTCGAACCCGGGTCCACTCATTCCGGAATAAGTTGCTCTACCAATTAAGCTACGCGGACGTTTTATTCTGATTCCTATCTGCCTTTATGTCGTGTGCGTCCTTCTGGCAGGTACGTCACATCTCCTGGTACGTTACATCATCTCCCCCTTATTTTTTTTTTTTTTTTTCGAAGTGCTGGAGAAAGGATTCTCTTATTTTTCCTATCTCGCGGTGTGGAAATAACATCACACCAATGCGAGATTTTGAACGGTCGGGTCATTTGGATAGTTCGGGCGCCATTATAACGAAGTGAATTTCTCCGTCATTTTATCCGCGCCGGGGTTCGAACCCGGGTCCACTCATTCCGGAATTAGTTGCTCTACCAATTAAGCTACGCGGACATTGATTCTAATTGCTATCTGCCTTTATGTCGTGTGCGTCCTTCTGGCAGGTACGTCACATCTCCTGGTACGTTACATCATCTCCCCCTTATTTTTTATTTTCGAAGTGCTGCTCTTATTTTTCCTATCTCGCGGTGTGGAAAGAACATCACACCAATGCGAGATTTTGAACGGTCGGGTCATCCGGATAGTTCGGGCGCCATTATAACGAAGTGAATTTCTCCGTCATTTTTATCCGCGCCAGGATTCGAACCCGGGTCCACTCATTCCGGAATAAGTTGCTCTACCAATTAAGCTACGCGGACATTTTATTCTGATTCCTAACTGCCTTTATGTCGTGTGCGTCCTTCTGGCAGGTACGTCACATCTCCTGGTACGTTACAATGTAATCAGACAACAAGTTTGAGCCCCTCAAAATTTGTAATTGCTCCCCCACACAAAACTGTCTGAATGCAACGCTGCACCAGCCAGTCACAGTCCGTGTCGATACGGGATGTCCATAACTATAAATACCTGTACAACTCATCCGCAGTGAATTGTGGGGATGCTACGGTTTGCGGTCGAATGCTACGATGGAGGCTTTTGGACGTCTCCAACGTGCACCAGTCCCACTAATGCGACTGACTTACCATGCACCAACTGCTGTCCCTGCATTCGGCAGACAGCTGTCACATCCCGATGCGACGCAGGTATCATAGAGCTAATGCCTGGTGGTACTAATTAGCGTGTGTAACTCTATGATGAAGCTCCTGGTAGGGTAGGATTCTCGATGAGGTCGCCCAGGCATTCTCACTCCTTGCACGTACTATCGTCACCGAGATCACTCCGATGTAGTGTTCATCAACACCCAAAGTGAGGATAACCAAACTTTGCTACGCCGAGCCGTTTTGCCTCTTTTACCTTGCTCACGTATCACGTGATTGTTTCGGAACTGTAATTATTTATCTAACCCAACTGTCGACACATACTCGTCAATTTGCTTGGCCCTTCCACAGTTACTTCCTGGTGTGGCATTTCTGTGTGCACGTGTCTAAAGAAATCTGCATTCAATCATCATCAATCTTGCACACAGCTAGAACTAGGTTCGAGTAGATCAGTCCTTAATATGTTCCGGGTGAGATAAGCTGAAGAATAACTAGGGAGTGACAAGGTTAAACCAAATAGAAGTTTGCTCATGAAACAAATGCCGTGAGTGGGGGAGTCATTATCATGTTACAGTGTGTTTTCTGTGACGCTTCGAAGGAATGCCAAGAATATGGGTTGTATAATAAGATCGAAGACGGGAAATGAACTGTCTCGGGATCTAGAACGGGTGTCACTATTCACTGTTACCCTGGAACTATCACTGAATGGGCACATTTTTTGAAATCTACTTTGTTCACGAATCAAGTCGCATCCCGTCCATCACTTCTTGTCAATTAGAACCGGACCTTTGCTGTGAACTTTAGAGATCTTCATTCGTTCCCCAGTAGCAACAATAACGATCTTATGCTGTGTGAATACTACACTGTTGGTGCAGAGACGTGGACCTTAACTAAAAGAGACATACAAAGGCTGCAGACAGCTCAAAGAAGCATGGAGAGGTGCATACTTGGTGTAACCAGGAGAGATAAGAAGAGGAACTCGTGGATCCGAAAAATGACAAGAGTGGAAGACATCATGATCAGAGTTAAATCCCTGAAATGGCAATGGGCTGGACATACTGCCAGAAGGACAGATCATCGATGGACAGCCGAAATTTTAGATTGGATTCCAAGGGACAGGAAAAGACCCAGAAGAAGACCACATGGGAGATGGGTGGATGAAATTCGAAAGTATGCAGGGGTGACATGGAGGAGACTGGCACAAGACAGACCGTTGTGGAGGAAACTTGGGGAGACCTTCGTCCAGCAGTGGATTGATAATGGTTGACAATGATGATGATGATGATGACCACCCAAAAGGCAACACCAAGAAGGACACGAGATAGCAAAGACAGATTTACTGGACACATAACAACAGATACAAAGATGAAACGTTTGAGCTTACAGGCCCGTGCGACTTGCGGAACACGCAGACATCAATAGTTCGTGTGGCCCCCATGGCTGCCATTAACAGCCGCTACACGCCGCGGCATCGAACGAAAGAGGCTTTGGATGTAGGCTTGGGGTATGTTGGTCCAGTCTGCTTCCACACGTTGCCACATTTCATCAGGCGTAGCCACGGGTGATGCTTGCCGGGCCACTCGGCTGCCGATCAGCGACCAGACGTGTTCGATGGGCGACATATCAGGAGAACAGGCGGGCCACGGCAGCAGTGACACCTGGTGGGCTGCGAAAATTGTTGCACGATGCGTGCCACGTGCGGGCGAGCATTGTCCTGTTGAAACGTGGCCGCTGGAAGGTCCTACAGGTAAGGGAGGACCACGGCCTCCAAAACGTCGGAGATGTAGCGGTGGCTATTGAGTGCACCGGCGATGCGCACCAGACGGGTGCGGGTGTCATATCCAATTGCGCCCCAAACCATAACGCCAGGCGACGGACCGGTATGGCGATGCATAATGCAGGCGCCATACAGTCTCTCGCCGCGGTGCCGTCACACGCGGATCCGACCATCGTGGTGTTGCAGGCTGAAGCGGGATTCGTCGGAGAAGACAATGTCGTGCCATTCCGTAGTCCAGGTGCGGTGTTCAACGGACCACCGCCGCTGCACTCGCCGGTGGTGTAATGTCAATGGTAATCGGAGCAATGGGCGCCGTGCGACAAGTCCCCGCTCCTGCAGATGACGTCGAACGGTACGTGCTGACACAGGTTGTTGCGCAACATACCTGTCACATCCGATTCCTACGCTAGCGTTCGTGATGTGGCGGTGCGAGCCGTCAATGCCCGCCGCACAACATTCCGGTCCTCTCGTTCGGTGGTGTGCCGCGGCTGCGGCAATCACTCACGTCGATCCATCCGTCTCTCCTGCGCGCACCGAATCCATACTCGCCTCACTGTGGCGGGATGTCGTCCTACACGGGAGCCGATGTCTCGGTATGATAAACCGCTGTCGCGATAAGCCACTATTCGGCCTCTGTCGGACTCCAAAACGTGCTGGAATGACTGCCGTATTCTGCAACGAGAGTAGTATAAAAGGGCGGGTTCTGCCTCAAGGATGCATCCTTCTAGAGAAGGATGTGGGGCGTGGCTTGCGGCAGAAGGATGTGGGGCGTGGCAGGTGAGCGAAGGATGTGGGGGCGTGGCAGATGACGCTAGTGTGTTGGGTCGATGCTGCCCCCTAGCGGTGCTTCTTGGAACTTTATTATTATGTTAGATCTTTGTTTTTGAGTGATGGCAACGACCGAGTGGGGGAAAGGAGATGTGCTGCCCCTAGCGGTGCTTCTTGGAACTTTATTATTATGTTAGATATTTGTTTTTGAGTGATGGCAACGACCGAGTCGGGGAAAGGAGATGTGCTGCCCCTAGCGGTGCTTCTTGGAACTTTTAATGGACCTTTGAGAGATGGCAACGACCGAGTGGGAGAAAGGGGGTGGATATAGGGGGATGTCAACTCGATGTGCTGCCCCCTAGTGGTGCTTTTTGGAACTTTTAATGGATCTTTGAGGGATGGCAACGACCGAGTGGGGGAAAGGGATGTGTACGTTGCCTCTAGCGGTGCTTTTTGGAACTTTTCTCGGGAGATTTATTGGACGTTGACAAATTTTGGGGAAGTCTTTCCAATATTTATTTTTTTAATTTTCTCGGGAGATTTACTGGACTTTGTCAAATTTTTGAAGGAAGTTTTTTTATCGTTTCCAATTTTTTTTACTCGTATTTTTTTGTCCTATTTTTTCTCTCTAATTTATTTTATTAAATTTATATTTTCAGGAATTCCCTGAGGTGTTATAATTTTTATACACGTTGCATTATTTTTTTAATTCTTATATTTGTCCTCCCTCCAATTTTAATTTAGACGAGGAAAGGCTTTGTTTGAAAAGATTTCGTTCCTGTTGATTCATGTTCCGCCATTTTAGTTTCACCACGTTGTCATTTCGTGAGCCATGTGTTTTGGGATGACTCACCATTTTCTCTTTGCCTCAGAAAATTTTGTATGACACGTGTTTTGGGATGAGTCATTATTGATGGGTGACGCATTCGTGATAGCAGACATGACATCAGCCAACGCCATTTCCTCCGCTGGGTCGGCGGTTGACGTCATTTGAGATTCTGTAGACACATTAAGTTCCAAGACTGATTTTTTTTCAATAACTTGATCATTTAGCAACGAATTTATTCCTTATTTTTTCCTCATAATTTCCCATTTTATATTCATAATTTTTCAACGTAACGATTTTTTTATTTTCTTTGAGGAGACTTCACACATTTTCAACGGACGTTCCAACAAAAACGCTTTCCAAAGTTTTGTGCTGCAGACATAATCTTAAAACACGATTGTTTATTAACGTATTTACGTGTTCATGACATTTTCTGTTACGTTTTTTTAACTAGGAATTTTTATAGACATTGCGTTATTTTTTTAATTCTTATATTTTTCTTCCCTCCAATTTTAATTTAGACGAGAAAAGGCTTTGTTTGAAAAAATTTCGTTCCTGTTGATTCATGTTCCGCTATCTTTTGTCCGACATGTGTTTTGGGATGACTCACCATTTTCTCTTTGACTCAGAAAACTTTGTATGACACGTGTTTTGGGAAGAGTGACTATGATGTGTGACGCATGTCGTGATAGCAGGTATGACATCAGCCAACGCCATTTCCTCCGCGGGGTCGGCGGTTGACGTCATTTGAGATTCTGTTAGACGCCTTAAGTTCCAAGACTGATTTTTTCAATAGCTTGTTCATTTTGCAACGAATTTATTCCTTATTTTCTCCCTAATTTCCCATTTTATATTCATAATTTTTCAACGTAACGATTTTTTTATTTTCTTTGAGGAGGCTTCACGCATTTTCAACGGACGTTCCAACATAAAAACGTTTTCCAAAGTTTTGTGCTGCAGACATAATCTTAAAACACGATTGTTTATTAACGTATTTACGTGTTCATGACATTTTCTGTTACATTTTTTTAACGTTGTACCTTTTTCCAACGTACAAAGCCACAATTTTTTATGCATAGTTAAAATATTTTTTTTTATTTTTTCGTATTTCTTCATGATTAATCAGTGAAATGTACCTTTTAACGCATTATCTTAATCTTTTTGTTCTAAATGCTTGCGTACTCCTTAAACTTCTTGATGTACGAACATTATTTTATTTTCTAACTTTTCAAACTAAGAACTACTTTTATCGAGGCTTTATTTTTTCTGATTCAAACAAGCAAACGTTTCTTCATTATTATTTCCGTTACCTATACAAACAACTTTTCTTACTTGCTTTTAATGTATGACTTAATCTGGTTTTCTGTATAGCTGTTTCGTGTTTGTGCAAGAAATATACAGATCTATAGCAGCTATACATAACATTCGTTCGTAACAGTATCTTTTTTTTTTTTTCTCCAGATTTAAACCAACACACGCTTCTTAACGACTTGATATCGGTTTTCTGGGGAACTTTTCTTTTTCCTTCATTCAATTTTATTCCAGATCATGAGACGAGGAAATGCTTCTTTAGAAACGATTTCGTTCCTGTTCGCAGTAATTATTGGATTTTGACAAATTTTTTGTGAAACGACTTCATGTTAATTCTGAGTCTTTCGCCTTTACAATATTATTTTCTCGTAATTTTTTCGTGTGTTCAAGAACTCTACAGGTCTTTCACAGTTAAAATTCTGGTAAAACTATATTTTCTTACTTTATTTAGCATATCCTATTATAGCTTCCCAATTTTCGCTATTTTACTTCATCTTTTTTGAAATTTAGTAAAACTTTTCAGTATGTCAATAATTTATTTCTTACTTGGCCAAACTTAAGACTCCTTTTATTTAGACTATATTTTTTCATTTCATTTCAGCAAAATGATTATTTTAGATGTTGCAAATCATCAGGTTTTTTTGTTTCCTTATATATCATATTTTCCAACTTGCTTTTAAAGTATTTCTCAAAGCTTGCATGTATGTCAAATACGCATTTTTTTAATCCTTCCCTAGTTTGCTATACTTTTTCGTGGACTGCCCCAACAGGAAAGCATTCATTGTCAAGGCATGAAATCTAAAACCTTTTTTCTTACGATAAAATTTGTATTCTTTGGGACATGTTTTCTGTATATTGTTCTGTCTCGTCCGAAAAAACATTCATTCTGGAGGCAAAGCGAGTAATTCCGTTCTTCCACTAAACATCATTTTTTTACGTTTTACTAACTCGCCACCCCCATAGCGAAAATAAAGAAATACTTACTCTGTTCTCTACATATCGACTCAATCTATTTTTTTTTCGAAATGCTGATCATGACATTTCAACTAAAATTTCATACTTTCACCAAAAATCATATTCTTAAACGAGCTATTTTTTACACAATTATTTCATGTATAACTAAATTTTTGTTGTTTACTCACCTCATAAAAGTCAATAAGAACTCCCCTAATCTCATTCCTTTCCCTCATTTAGTTCGCTTAAATTGAGATGTTTCAAAATTTCGCGTATATTTCATTCCCTTAATGTCCAGTTCTCCCGTGTCTGCCCCTTCATTTTTAACTTCTGTGCATGATGCATTTTATCTTTAGACGTTTAGTTTCATTGACCTTTTCTTTCGTTTTAATTAGGTTTTCATTATCGTATTTTTTATTCATTGACTCAGCAGAAAAATCTTTCATTCTGGAGACATAGCGACTAAGTCCGTACTTCCTCTAAACATTTTTTTTTTCACATTTTACTAATTGTTCAGAAAAGCAGTTGTTTCCAAACTCCCATAGTGAAAATATCGTATTCCCCTTATAGTACTTATTATATTTTTCCTTCTGTTCAGTGTTGTATGATTCTTCAAACTTTGGTTTATTTTTATGAAACTTCTTTTTTTCTTAGTTTTTTTTTTTTCTGATTCAAACTTTCAATCTTTTCCTATCGATGTAATTACTTTTATTTTCCCATTCGACTTTACTTTTGAACAGAAATGTATCTAAAATCTTCAGATGTATTTTAGTCTACAAGGCCGATTCTTCCCCGTTTCAAATAAAGTCATTGTAGGATTTTAGTGTAAATGCTCCTAAATCTTTAGAACTTACTTTTCATAGTTAGATACAAATTCCTCGAGGTTTACATGAAAGAAGAGTGTTTTTACGCTCTCTCCAGTGTGTGAGCTTTCCCCAAGAAATTAACTTTGAATTCCCCCTTGTTTCTGTCGGAAACTGACAATCTCCTGCAACTGTTTTCACGCGTCCCTTGCTTACAGGAAAACCTCATATGGCATGAAATCACTTTGCTTGGGAGATTAAACTAAATTCTGGTTTTGAACTTTGAATGCAAACTCAAGCTCGCAAAAGCATAGTTTTCTGAGCAAACTTAAACTGTCTAAGATGACAAAAATCTAAAACTGCTGACTCAATGGCACAGAGCGTTTGAACTTTGCCGTTAATTCACCATTTAAGAGATCCGTCGTGAACCACTAGAAGGGAAGTAAGCAGACCCTGATTTAGTCCACTGTTTCCAAGGAAGGTATAAAGCTAGTGTCGTAATTCAAAAGCTCTTAACTCAAGCCTCCCCAGGATTCAGTTTCGGACGAACGAATACTCAGATGTCCATGCTTAGACATTGAAAAATTGCTTCTGACAAATATTTTCTTACTTAAAGTGCTTCAGTTCAGAATTTGTACTATTTAAGATTTTCCTTAGTCAATATTTTTTCTATCTTAAAAACTTCTAAAGGGTTGATTTTGAAAAAAACGAGTTCTCATAAAAATGTAAAATTTCCTCAGATTGTATGAGGAACCAAAAAACAAATTGATGAAGCTTGGACGTTAACCATTCCAACCATTTCTTTCTCTTCATGTTTCATTCCATAAACTTTCTTCAAATTCCTATATGTCCAAGAATTTTGTTAAATGTCCAAGTTCGACTCCCCCAGAAATTTTCTGAAAATGATATTCTGGAATTTTTTTAAAAGAGAAACTAAGAATCCCTTCACTGAAACAAGAAATTCATATTCAAAGCATTACATCCCTCTTTCTACTTCAAATACTCTATTTGTAAATCTAAGGAAGTTTTTTTTTTTTTAATATTCATATATTTTTCCCTCTAACTTTAGAAGATATTGTCCCAAAATGTATGTACATATTACGATAGTAAAATATCTTACTACTTACTGCTTGATGTTCAATTCACTTCACACCGTCTTAAGGAAATTCGTTCATTTTCTCATAACACATAGACATGTTATTTTTCTTTCCATTCACTTCAAAGACTCAATTGAGATCAACCTAATGGAGTCCTTTGAGAAAAACTTTCATAGGAAAGCGTAAATTTGCCTAAAAACTACATTAAAAATAAACAAATGTTGAAAGTTCCTGTACAAGAAGGAAATTCTGTTGTAACTTCTAAACGAAAAAAGACAAATTCTAAGAAAATATGTAAAAATGTTCGTTGGATTCCATATTAAAAAAAATTAGTTGAAGAAAAGTGTCATTCTTTTTTTCGGAACAGTTCATTCTTACCTAGGGTTAAAAATGGAACACTTCATTTTTCTTAGTAGACAATTTTGAGAAAACACATTTCATTAAAAGCAGGGAAATTCCCATAGAATAACACGGGAAAACTAGTATGCATAAAAAGACTGTTTCGAAACGAGTAAAAATCTGTTGAAGTTCGTTTTCGAAAAAGTTGGAAATGGAATGAAGTAAAAACAGTCACAGCAAGTTCCTGAAAGTTGAAAATTGGATGTACTAAAAATGTCTAAGGAAAGAAATTTTTATAAAACACAGACTGTTTAGTTTTTCCAGGCTACGGGGTCTTCAGTGAGAGCGCTTCTTTTTTTCAACTCAAAGAATAAAGCGAGTCAGTTTGAAACATTTCAAACTCCCCGAAATTAAGCTGTGTACTCTGGTTTCGACTCAATACTGTAAAGCATTGCTCTCAGACCAGTCGGAATTCCGCCCCGATTGGTTGCCTAATGGAAAACATCAGACCCCTTTCCAATAACAATCCCCAAATATCCGTAAGAAAAGTCTAGCAGAGAAGCACTAGTTCACCATTAAAACAATTGGATTCATTCTGTTACTGTTTTAAACATTTCAAAAAAGAAGTTTACATTCTCACTTTTACTTTAAAAATCTTGAAAGGTTAAATTTTGACCCATTTAAAAAAAATTCACTTAAAATTTAATTTAAAGAAATAATAATTACTCTTTAAATTTATGTCTTAAAACTAAAAAATATTTACGCTTAATATTTCAATAAATAATAAATATTCACAAACTCACCTTCTACCTTGTCCATTTAAAAAAAATAATTCTGAATTTATATAATCGAAATCATTACTTCTCCAAATAGTTCTTTCCCCTGATTGTAGAGAAGAACTCTTCTGAAATCTTCACTTTTCCACATGTGTTCATAAAAGCTTGATCTACTTCCTTAGGATTCAACAAGGCCACAGCGTTCTGGAAACTTGAAATCGCTTTCCTGTTCCACTCAGTGGTTAGGCATGGAGGATGCATCTCAATAGGTGGAAGTACTTCCGAAATGCATTCGCGACATCTACATACCTTCAGGATGCTCTCCCCGATTAAATTTTTTAAACATTCAATTAAATTGTGTCTAAGTTCACACTCCTCAATCGATGTACTTTGAAACTTTCGGGATTCTCCGAGTACGATTTTCTGGAATTCTGAACCCATTAACAATTCCTGAATGCTGTCCCACACGCCATCCAAAATAATTTGGAGTTTCTTAAACTGCTTTCTGGTTAATGCAACTCCTGTTGTTAAGTGAAAAATCCGAAACCAGAATTTGAAAGACTTTAAGACTTCTTACTTTATTCAAACTTAGAACAGAACTAAAATTCGCTCAGCGTTTCCTTTGCATACTGTAACCAACACATGACCCTTATCACCACGTGGTGATTGATGTGTCACGATGCGTCAGCACACTAACTGCACGATGACTGTTTCCTTATCTGGTCATCTCGCAACGAACATGCTATTGATTCTAATCAGGCAAAGCTAACTTCAGCTTGAGAGATAAACGAAAGGATTTCATTATAACTTTCATATCTTGAGAGAATAAACTAAAAAAATCTTCATAGAGTGCATAATAAGAGTAAAGAAATTCTTCAAGGCTGAATTTCCACTAAAATGATGGTGGTATACGGAAAGCGTGAGAATTTAATCAGACACCTTCAAAGAATTCATCTTGGAATTAACGCTGCTTTTGAAAAACGAGTGAACTATGAAATTCTTTGTTCTCCACACAAGAAAATTTCAGATTTCGAAATCTCGCCGTCCTGACCCACTTTTTCCTGAGTGAAATTTAACACAGGGTGGAAATCTCCACTTACGCATTCCTTTGAGTGGGGAATAGCTCTCATGAAAGGGGTCAACGGTTCCAAACAACATTGATTAAAACTGGAGAGAGGAAAAATATATGAATTAAAAAATAATGCATAAGCAGGATTCCCAAAAACATAAAAAAATATAAGTTTTATATAAAAAAGAAATTCCAGGAAAAATATTGGTGGGGCGAAAGATTTCCCATTCTTCCATTCCCACAAAAAATTTAACGAAGTCTAATAAATCTCTAGAAAAAAAAATTAAACAAATACTTGAACTGACAAAAGAGAACGACACGTGACGTCAACCTATCCCGCGGCTAGTAGTAGGAGATACACTGTTTCCCCTCTGACACCATTTTTTTTTTCTATGCGAACAGAAATTTACTTGAACAAACCGTCTTAGAAAATGCCCCTTCCACGTTTTTTCTTCCCAGCCATGCAAAAACAATCAGATTGCCTTTTCCCACCAAAAGTTCTAGCAAGAAGGAGCAGGAGACGCCGGAACGTAGCCCGAAGGAGCCGAATAACAAGGGGGCGAGACAGGGAGGGAACTCCTTCGGGTTTCGTCCTGGCGTCTCCTGCTCCTTCTTGCTAGAACTTTTGGTGGGAAAAGGCAATCTGATTGTTTTTGCATGGCTGGGAAGAAAACGTGGAAGGGGCATTTTCTAAGACGGTTGTTCAAGTAAATTTCTGTTCGCATAGAAAAAAAAATGATGTCAGAGGGGGGGGAACAGTGTATCTCCTACTACTAGCCGCGGGATAGGTTGACGTCACGTGTCGTTCTCTTGAATTCCAGAAAATCGTACTCGGAGAATCCCGAAAGTTTCAAAGTACATCGATTGAGGAGTGTGAACTTAGACACAATTTAATTGAATGTTTAAAAAATTTAATCGGGGAGAGCATCCTGAATATATGTAGATGTCGCGAATGCATTTCGGAAGTACTTCCACCTATTGAGATGCATCCTCCATGCCTAACCACTGAGTGGAACAGGAAAGCGATTTCAAGTTTCCAGAACGCTGTGGCCTTGTTGAATCCTAAGGAAGTAGATCAAGCTTTTATGAACACATGTGGAAAAGTGAAGATTTCAGAAGAGTTCTTCTCTACAATCAGGGGAAAAGAACTATTTGGAGAAGTAATGATTTCGATTATATAAATTCAGAATTATTTTTTTTAAATGGACAAGGTAGAAGGTGAGTTTGTGAATATTTATTATTTATTGAAATATTAAGCGTAAACATTTTTTAGTTTTAAGACATAAATTTAAAGAGTAATTATTATTTTTTTAAATTAAATTTTAAGTGAATTTTTTTTTAAATGGGTCAAAATTTAACCTTTCAAGATTTTTAAAGTAAAAGTGAGAATGTAAACTTCTTTTTTGAAATGTTTAAAACAGTAACAGAATGAATCCAATTGTTTTAATGGTGAACTAGTGCTTCTCTGCTAGACTTTTCTTACGGATATTTGGGGATTGTTATTGGAAAGGGGTCTGATGTTTTCCATTAGGCAAACCAATCGGGGCGGAATTCCGACTGGTCTGAGAGCAATGCTTTACAGTATTGAGTCGAAACCAGAGTACACAGCTTAATTTCGGGGAGTTTGAAATGTTTCAAACTGACTCGCTTTATTCTTTGAGTTGAAAAAAAGAAGCGCTCTCACTGAAGACCCCGTAGCCTGGAAAAACTAAACAGTCTGTGTTTTATAAAAATTTCTTTCCTTAGACATTTTTAGTACATCCAATTTTCAACTTTCAGGAACTTGCTGTGACTGTTTTTACTTCATTCCATTTCCAACTTTTTCGAAAACGAACTTCAACAGATTTTTACTAGTTTCGAAACAGTCTTTTTATGCATACTAGTTTTCCCGTGTTATTCTATGGGAATTTCCCTGCTTTTAATGAAATGTGTTTTCTCAAAATTGTCTACTAAGAAAAATGAAGTGTTCCATTTTTAACCCTAGGAAAGAATGAACTGTTCCGAAAAAAAAAGAATGACACTTTTCTTCAACTAATTTTTTTTAATATGGAATCCAACGAACATTTTTACATATTTTCTTAGAATTTGTCTTTTTTCGTTTAGAAGTTACAACAGAATTTCCTTCTTGTACAGGAACTTTCAACATTTGTTTATTTTTAATGTAGTTTTTAGGCAAATTTATGCTTTTCTATGAAAGTTTTTCTCAAAGGACTCGATTTGGTTGATCTCAATTGAGTCCTTGAAGTGAATGGAAAGAAAAATAACATGTCTATGTGTTATGAGAAAATGAACGAATTTCCTTAAGACGGTGTGAAGTGAATTGAACATCAAGCAGTAAGTAGTAAGATATTTTACTATCGTAATATGTACATACATTTTGGGACAATATCTTCTAAAGTTAGAGGGAAAAATATATGAATATTAAAAAAAAAAACTTCCTTAGATTTACAAATAGAGTATTTGAAGTAGAAAGAGGGATGTAATGCTTTGAATATGAATTTCTTGTTTCAGTGAAGGGATTCTTAGTTTCTCTTTTAAAAAAATTCCAGAATATCATTTTCAGAAAATTTCTGGGGAGTCGAACTTGGACATTTAACAAAATTCTTGGACATATAGGAATTTGAAGAAAGTTTATGGAATGAAACATGAAGAGAAAGAAATGGTTGGAATGGTTAACGTCCAAGCTTCATCAATTTGTTTTTTGGTTCCTCATACAATCTGAGGAAATTTTACATTTTTATGAGAACTCGTTTTTTTCAAAATCAACCCTTTAGAATTTTTTAAGATAGAAAAAATATTGACTAAGGAAAATCTTAAATAGTACAAATTCTGAACTGAAGCACTTTAAGTAAGAAAATATTTGTCTGAAGCAATTTTTCAATGTCTAAGCATGGACATCTGAGTATTCGTTCGTCCGAAACTGAATCCTGGGGAGGCTTGAGTTAAGAGTTTTTGAATTACGACACTAGCTTTCTACCTTCCTTGGAAACAGTGGACTAAATCAGGGTCTGCTTACTTCCCTTCTAGTGGTTCACGACGGATCTCTTAAATGGTGAATTAACGGCAAAGTTCAAACGCTCTGTGCCATTGAGTCAGCAGTTTTAGATTTTTGTCATCTTAGACAGTTTAAGTTTGCTCAGAAAACTATGCTTTTGCGAGCTTGAGTTTGCATTCAAAGTTCAAAACCAGAATTTAGTTTAATCTCCCAAACAAAGTGATTTCATGCCATATGAGGTTTTCCTGTAAGCAAGAGACGCGTGAAAACAGTTGCAGGAGATTGTCAGTTTCCGACAGAAACAAGGGGGAATTCAAAGTTAATTTCTTGGGGAAAGCTCACACACTGGAGAGAGCGTAAAAACACTCTTCTTTCATGTAAACCTCGAGGAATTTGTATCTAACTATGAAAAGTAAGTTCTAAAGATTTAGGAGCATTTACACTAAAATCCTACAATGACTTTATTTGAAACGGGGAAGAATCGGCCTTGTAGACTAAAAATACATCTGAAGATTTTAGATACATTTCTGTTCAAAAGTAAAGTCGAATGGGAAAATAAGAGTAATTACATCGATAGGAAAAGATTGAAAGTTTGAATCAGAAAAAAAAAACTAAGAAAAAAAAGAAGTTTCATAAAAATAAACCAAAGTTTGAAGAATCATACAACACTGAACAGAAGGAAAAATATAATAAGTACTATAAGGGGAATACGATATTTTCACTATGGGAGTTTGGAAACAACTGCTTTTCTGAACAATTAGTAAAATGTGAAAAAAAAAAGGTTTAGAGGAAGTACGGACTTAGTCGCTATGTCTCCAGAATGAAAGATTTTTCTGCTGAGTCAATGAATAAAAAATACGATAATGAAAACCTAATTAAAACGAAAGAAAAGGTCAATGAAACTAAACGTCTAAAGATAAAATGCATCATGCACAGAAGTTAAAAATGAAGGGGCAGACACGGGAGAACTGGACATTAAGGGAATGAAATATACGCGAAATTTTGAAACATCTCAATTTAAGCGAACTAAATGTGGGAAAGGAATGAGATTAGGGGAGTTCTTATTGACTTTTATGAGGTGAGTAAACAACAAAAATTTAGTTATACATGAAATAATTGTGTAAAAAATAGCTCGTTTAAGAATATGATTTTTGGTGAAAGTATGAAATTTTAGTTGAAATGTCATGATCAGCATTTCGAAAAAAAATAGATTGAGTCGATATGTAGAGAACAGAGTAAGTATTTCTTTATTTTCGCTATGGGGGTGGCGAGTTAGTAAAACGTAAAAAAATGATGTTTAGTGGAAGAACGGAATTACTCGCTTTGCCTCCAGAATGAATGTTTTTTTCGGACGAGACAGAACAATATACAGAAAACATGTCCCAAAGAATACAAATTTTATCGTAAGAAAAAAGGTTTTAGATTTCATGCCTTGACAATGAATGCTTTCCTGTTGGGGCAGTCCACGAAAAAGTATAGCAAACTAGGGAAGGATTTAAAAAATGCGTATTTGACATACATGCAAGCTTTGAGAAATACTTTAAAAGCAAGTTGGAAAATATGATATATAAGGAAACAAAAAAACCTGATGATTTGCAACATCTAAAATAATCATTTTGCTGAAATGAAATGAAAAAAAAATATAGTCTAAATAAAAGGAGTCTTAAGTTTGGCCAAGTAAGAAATAAATTATTGACATACTGAAAAGTTTTACTAAACTTCAAAAAAGATGAAGTAAAATAGCGAAAATTGGGAAGCTATAATATGATATGCTAAATAAAGTAAGAAAATATAGTTTTACCAGAATTTTAACTGTGAAAGACCTGTAGAGTTCTTGAACACACGAAAAAATTACGAGAAAATAATATTGTAAAGGCGAAAGACTCAGAATTAGCATGAAGTCGTTTCACAAAAAATTTGTCAAAATCCAATAATTACTGCGAACAGGAACGAAATCGTTTCTAAAGAAGCATTTCCTCGTCTCATGATCTGGAATAAAATTGAATGAAGGAAAAAGAAAAGTTCCCCAGAAAACCGATATCAAGTCGTTAAGAAGCGTGTGTTGGTTTAAATCTGGAGAAGAAAAAAGATACTGTTACGAACGAATGTTATGTATAGCTAGTTGCTATAGATCTGTATATTTCTTGCACAAACATGAAACAGCTATATAGAAAACCAGATTAAGTCATACATTAAAAGCAAGTAAGAAAAGTTGTTTTTATAGGTAACGGAAATAATAATGAAGAAACGTCTGCTTGTTTGAATCAGAAAAAATAAAGCCTCGATAAAAGTAGTTCTTAGTTTGAAAAGTTAGAAAATAAAATAATGTTGGTACATCAAGAAGTTTAAGGAGTACGCAAGCATTTAGAACAAAAAGATTAAGATAATGCGTTAAAAGGTACATTTCACTGATTAATCATGAAGAAATACGAAAAAATAAAAAAAATAAAATATTTTAACTATGCATAAAAAATTGTGGCTTTGTACGTTGGAAAAAGGTACAACGTTAAAAAAATGTAACAGAAAATGTCATGAACACGTAAATACGTTAATAAACAATCGTGTTTTAAGATTATGTCTGCAGCACAAAACTTTGGAAAACGTTTTTATGTTGGAACGTCCGTTGAAAATGCGTGAAGTCTCCTCAAAGAAAATAAAAAAATCATTACGTTGAAAAATTATGAATATAAAATGGGAAATTAGGGGGAAAATAAGGAATAAATTCGTTGCAAAATGAACAAGTTATTGAAAAAATCAGTCTTGGAACTTAAGGCGTCTAACAGAATCTCAAATGACGTCAACCGCCGACCCCGCGGAGGAAATGGCGTTGGCTGATGTCATATCTGCTATCACGACATGCGTCACACATCATAGTCACTCTTCCCAAAACACGTGTCATACAAAGTTTTCTGAGTCAAAGAGAAAATGGTGAGTCATCCCAAAACACATGTCGGACAAAAGATAGCGGAACATGAATCAACAGGAACGAAATTTTTTCAAACAAAGCCTTTTCTCGTCTAAATTAAAATTGGAGGGAAGAAAAATATAAGAATTAAAAAAATAACGCAAATGTCTATAAAAATTCCTAGTTAAAAAAACGTAACAGAAAATGTCATGAACACGTAAATACGTTAATAAATAATCGTGTTTTAAGATTATGTCTGCAGCACAAAACTTTGGAAAGCGTTTTTGTTGGAACGTCCGTTGAAAATGTGTGAAGTCTCCTCAAAGAAAATAAAAAAATCGTTACGTTGAAAAATTATGAATATAAAATGGGAAATTATGAGGAAAAAATAAGGAATAAATTCGTTGCTAAATGATCAAGTTATTGAAAAAAAAATCAGTCTTGGAACTTAATGTGTCTACAGAATCTCAAATGACGTCAACCGCCGACCCAGCGGAGGAAATGGCGTTGGCTGATGTCATGTCTGCTATCACGAATGCGTCACCCATCAATAATGACTCATCCCAAAACACGTGTCATACAAAATTTTCTGAGGCAAAGAGAAAATGGTGAGTCATCCCAAAACACATGGCTCACGAAATGACAACGTGGTGAAACTAAAATGGCGGAACATGAATCAACAGGAACGAAATCTTTTCAAACAAAGCCTTTCCTCGTCTAAATTAAAATTGGAGGGAGGACAAATATAAGAATTAAAAAAATAATGCAACGTGTATAAAAATTATAACACCTCAGGGAATTCCTGAAAATATAAATTTAATAAAATAAATTAGAGAGAAAAAATAGGACAAAAAAATACGAGTAAAAAAAAAATTGGAAACGATAAAAAAACTTCCTTCAAAAATTTGACAAAGTCCAGTAAATCTCCCGAGAAAATTAAAAAAATAAATATTGGAAAGACTTCCCCAAAATTTGTCAACGTCCAATAAATCTCCCGAGAAAAGTTCCAAAAAGCACCGCTAGGGGGGCAACGTACACATCCCCTTTCCCCCACTCGGTCGTTGCCATCCCTCAAAGATCCATTAAAAGTTCCAAAAAGCACCGCTAGGGAGCAGCACATCGAGTTGACATCCCCTATATCCACCCCCTTTCTCCCACTCGGTCGTTGCCATCTCTCAAAGGTCCATTAAAAGTTCCAAGAAGCACCGCTAGGGGGCAGCACATCTCCTTTCCCCGACTCGGTCGTTGCCATCACTCAAAAACAAAGATCTAACATAATAATAAAGTTCCAAGAAGCACCGCTAGGGGCAGCACATCTCCTTTCCCCCACTCGGTCGTTGCCATCACTCAAAAACAAAGATCTAACATAATAATAAAGTTCCAAGAAGCACCGCTAGGGGGCAGCATCGACCCAACACACTAGCGTCATCTGCCACGCCCCACATCCTTCTGCCGCAAGCCACGCCCCTGCTCCTTCTGCCTCAAGCCACGCCCCCCATCCTTCTCTAGAAGGATGCATCCTTGAGGCAGAACCCGCCCTTTTATACTACTAACGAGGCATCAGGAACCTTCCCACGCACAGGTCCGGCAGCACAACACACTTCCACTACTTACACCCCACCTTCTGTGCACCCTTCTTATAGTGCTTCTCGGTAGTGTGCCGGGCGCACATGATTTGCATATGCCCTGCAATGCTAATCGTTTGCATGTCCTCTCACGGGCGACGCATGCTGAGAATTTCAGGCCAACCGGATGCTTCCTTCTTGGTGTTGCATTTTGGGTGGCCAGTAGTGTAGGTATTGGTATGGTTGACCCGTCAGAACATCGGCTTCGAGTAGGATTTATCGAACTCCTTTGCAGATGTGGCTAGGTGAAGCACAGCAGTTAAGCAATGCCTTGTTCAGGATTGGTTAAAAGTTATCACCCTGGTTTGCGGTCTAGGTCTGAACTTCCTGTGTTTAATTCAGTGTGCTGATTTGAACGCACTAAATCAAACTCAATTCAACCGTCGTAGCCTGACTTTCCGAGAATGAAACCGAATGTGTTCCCAAATCTGGCATTTTTTATATTTTAACTAAGAAAATTTTTTTCCCTTTATAATAACTTTCTTGCTGCCTCTTTTGGGTTTTAACAAAATTCTGATACGTAACGAATGAGACACTAAAACGGACAACGCTTTGTAACATTGACATTACCACACCCTGAAGCGGTAGAATACACACCCGACACTCATTGTCATGGGAGATGATGTAGACAAGGTAACATACTCAGAGCAAAGGAACAACTTTAATGCCACCTAAAAATGGTTACACGGACCATATAAGAACGTTGCCGATAACCTCAAATACGCACCGTAAAATATGTTACCAATATACAATTTGAATATTACTCTTATGAAGCAGTGATTTCAATTACGCTACTTACGAAAGCAGACAGCATTTAGACTTCAGAGAAGAAATTAAGAATCCACTTGCAATCGGGAAATAAATCTCTCTTACAGCCTCCCATACATATCATTACAGAAAAACGACGCTTCTACCCCCCCCCCCCCCAGTAAAAAGGTAAAAGATTCTGTTCTACAGTATGGATATGATATCACTAACATCCTGAATAAGGGAAAATATATCAGTTGACGGCCACTTATGACTTTAATGCGCAATGCCCGTGTGACAAAAGCTTTCCAGGAGATGCAAAATTGACCTCCTAGCCAATTAAAGAGCTCCTTGAGTCAAAAATCATAAAATTAACCTATCACTGCGAAACAGCAGCGGAAAAGAAAAAGACCGCCCAAGTTAGGAGTCCGTCGGTGGTGCAACAAACGTAAAAAGGGGGAAATGGAGCTAAATATTATGTGCTGTATCCACTTTGCCCCATTCGTCCTGAATACCGCACTCCCCGCTGAAAGTGTTAAGAAATGTAAATATTCCCCTTAAATCAGGAAACATGCACTAAGAAAACAAGTTTGTTTGAAACAATACAATAGTTTGGTTGAGCTGTTTTGTCAATTTATTTCGTTGCTTTAGCCAAACTCCATCGGAATTGCTTTGTTGGCAACACAAAATTATTTGGTTGGCTATATTTTGTTAATTCAGCTATATGGAGGTGGCATCGACCTTACGCCAAAGCGCACGTGATTACTAGCTACTCCATACGGGCACTACCAGGCTACCACTGACCAGAAGAATATCGTTTTGCGCTTAAGATTTCGTTTTGAATTATGGCAGACTGCGAAATGAGTGCATTGCTAGATCATTCAGCAAGATATTTCTGATAATACAGTACATTTAAGCAAAAATACATTTCTTATGACAGCTTGCGGTTCCTGATCGCAAATAAAAACTTGCACATGAGGTAATTATAACAGTTGTAATTCATGTATAGAGCTTGATTTCATGTATGGGCTATATATACAGGGTGTTTCAAAATTCGTGCGGCAACCAAAGATTGCATGGTGATAGTACCCTGAAACATACAGAATGTTAAGAAAAATATTACGATTTTTTTTTTCCTAACCAAAAATGCCAACAATTTGTTTCATCAAAAAACTAAGAAAAACATTTAAAACAAAATCGGATTTAGAAACAAGTTACACGAGCACCAAAATAGTGTCAAAACATCGTTATGTCAAGTATAAATCGTCCGTGAATATTCCAGGAGGTAATAAACCGACCTGCAAATGTTGAATTCGCAGATAAGAATTTGCTCCTAAGAACAGGTATAGCCGAGTGCTTAGCATGCCTACTTCCTAAACTAAAGGTCTCAGGTTCGAATCCGCTCTGTGAGAGATTTTTCGCTGGCTCTGAAAAATTTCCTCGTGACGTAACACTGTCTAAATTCGTTTAAACACCACTAGAAAATAAATGCGGCGGAGGAAAAAAGATGGCGGGGTAAAAAATGGCTGACACCCAGGGTCAAAAGACACCGTCTAAAATTACTGCACCGGCAAAGTGTTACCATCGGAAAAAACGTTTAGGGACAAAAGTGGCTCAGCTACATAACTCTATATTTTGTTGTAGCAAGAAATTACTGTGTCACGACAACAATATGTTTGGCTGCAGCAACAAAACATTTTATCATGATAACAATACATATTCAAAAAGTAGGAACTGTACACCAAATTATACTCAAAATAGTATAACTATTTATAGTATAACAAATTATACAAAATAGTATAACAAATTATACTCAAAATAGTATAACTAAAAATCCGAAAATTCTTGGCGTAAAATAGAAATAAAAGTTTCCAAGCTTTCGCACATCAGCCAGATGGCTTTCTCAAGGAAGGTAGACAGCTAACTGCAAACTGGATAATAGAACGTTTCAACACTTTGAACGCGGTAACTTGCTAGACAATAAATGATTAGGAGCAAATGTGATATTTCGAAGAAACGAGTCACGTTGGTTGGGCACGCGGTACAATGGTAGAGAACTCAGCATTATTTGAAGAACTGATTCCAAATACGTGGCAACTCCAGAGAAACGCTATCATTGCAAGCCTCGCAGCAGGTCAAGATTTCCAAGGTTTCGCGAATGGCGGTAGATTTGGGTGTGGAGTATGAAGCTAATTTCTTTACATCACTCCATATAGGATCGGCGGACTTTAACTTGACTTCTCTTGATATGGCAGTGGTTATTTTCCCGTCTCTTGTATCTCTTTTATGTTCGCTGATTCTAATTCCGAACGAACGTTTGGTCATTCCGATGTAGTATCGCCTGGAGCCGTCCGGGTATTTTAGTGGGATGGCATAAACACCTGCTTCATTGAGAAGAAGGGGCTTGTCAATATTTCTCTTAAGCATCGTGTATGAAGATGCCGGAGACCTTATGCCGACACCGAAGTTCATCCTCCTGAGCGCGTTTTTGAGTTGATAGGAAATATTTGGTATGTAGGGAATAGAGCCCAGGTAGCGAAGTTGCGGCATAGAAATGTTATTAGCGCTGCTGGTTCTGGCTTTCTCGATAAAGTTTTGCATCGGGTTCGAAGTATATCCTGCCTCAGTGGCCAATTCGACGATGTTTCTTAGTTCGGATTGTTTAGAACGAACATCGGATGAAACAGCAAAGGCTCTTCTAATTCGAGAACGGAATAAGGCGGTCTTGTAAACATCAGGGCAGAATGAACTGCGGAGCATCAGGTTGGGAACGGAGGTGGGTTTATAATAGACTTCCGTATGAAGGCGGTTGTCATGCGATTTGCTCACTGAGACGTCAAGATAAGGTAAGGTACCATTGTGTTCAAGCTCTGAACACAATTGCAGTTAGCTGTCTACCTTCCTTGAGAAAGCCATCCGGTTGATGTGCGAAAGCTTGGAAACTTTTATTTCTATTTTACGCCAAGAATTTTCGGATTTTTAGTATAGTTATACTATTTTGAGACAATACATATTGTTGGATCAAACAAATTCCCCAAAATCGACGTAGGCATTTTGTTAAATAAATAAAAACGGATTGTCATCTTCAAAATTTGTATTATATGGTGTAATGCCGTATTTCTTTCATGATTTTTCTGCTTCTCCGGGCAATCACGGGATAGGATTCTTAACCTCCAGATTCGCTAAATATGAATGCCGGTTGCTTCGACTAGCGAATCCTGTGATGGTTATATTCAAATTAATCGGAAACTTGAGACTTGGTCGTTCTGGGTGGTGTAGTGGTTAGCATACTCGGGCGCTATCTAGGAGACGCGGGTTCGGTCCCGCTCCAGGACAATTAAATTTTCAAGTTTTCGGATTTTATCTGACTTACCATCCTTGTTACATTTACACCAAAAAACGGATTGTCGTCTTCAAAATTTGTATTATATGGTGTAATTCCGTACTTCTTTCACGTTTTCTCATGATAACAATAAATTTTGTAGATTCACAAATAACTTACTGCAAAATACATTTCTAAATTCAACAAACATTTTTGTTGACTGCGTATCGACAAAAAATATTTGTTGATTCAACAATTTTTTTGCTGAGTTAACAAAACGTTTTTCTCAGTGTGAAAGTTTTACTTGCGGTTTAAATTGTTCGTTTTCTTCTCTGTTCCTATGAAAGAGAGACGCTGCAAACTTTCTTCAGCCTCCTAGCGTAATCTCCATTCAGTGTTAAACTCTTAACATGCTAATAAATAGAGTTGAAGAGCCGTCGGAGAGAAACCTGTGGCACTGCCCACCACGCTTTTGCATTACCTGGTCTATGATGGATATGGGTGGGCCGGGAGATTGCATTAAACCTTTATATTGGCATTGTATGTTACTTTGGCGACAAACATCTGGCTAAAAGTGGCAAAATGCTGAAACCGTGTAGTCATCTCAGGATCAGTTCGCCGTATATGGACGAGCGCTCTTACGAAGGGCATAGTAGCTACAGGCTCCAAGATGTCTACGAAATACAGGGTGTCCGAGAATTACTGGACACATTACAAAATTATATAAAACAAAGCATTAACCAGATAGAAAGAAACGGACTGTACTAACTTACAATGTAACTACACAAGTTAATAAATTTCGATGTGAGATCCTTTGGTTGCTCGTAGTACGTCCAAGCGATACTCGATTTCATGCCATGTATTGGCAAACATCTGAGGAATTATGGAATTAATAGCAGCTGGGATACGCTGCTTCGGTTCCTGCAAATCAGTCAAGGCGTCTGATACACACGATCCTTCACATAACCCTACATGAAATAATCCAATGGAGTTAGATCTGGAGAGCGAGGAGGCCACGGAATGGGACCACCACGCCCAATCCATCTGTTGGGAAAATGCTCATTTAGGCACTTACGTACACACGTTGACCAATGCGGAGGCGCGCATTGGTCAACGCATTGGTTCTTGTTGGAAAACGACCTTGTCATATCTTTTGATCTGGGGTATAGCGAAATTTTCTAACATATCCGAGTAAATGTCACCATTTATGGTGTTTTCGCAGAAAAAGAAAGGCCCAATCACTTCTCTTTTGATAAGGCGCACCACACATTAACTTTTGGAGAACCACGTTCCAGTTCAATAGCAGCATGAGGCGGTTCACTGCCCCATATCCTACAGTAGTGATGATTTACAATACCTGATACATGAAATGTGGATTCATCACTGATTATTACAGTACTGAGAAAGTTTTCGTCGTTTTCCACTCGATTCAGCATATCCACAGAGAAATCGTATCGCAGAGTGTGATCATTTACATGCATCTTTTGCACTATTTGAATTTATATAACATGGAACTTTAATTTCTTGTGCAAGAAATCGTGAACTGTCGATTTCGGAATGCACAGTTCTCTGCTTGCTTTACGAACGGATTTCCTGGGGCATCGTCGGAAATTTTCATTAACTTGGTCAACCGTCTCACCGCTGACGCTAGGTCTACCGGCTCCTCCACGATGTTCCACATTGCCAGTTTCTTTCAAATGTTTCATCCACCGTTTAATTGAATTCGTTGACGGAAAATTACAATCATACTCTAAACGTTACCGTCTTTTAGCTTTGTTTACAGACTTTAATTCCACAAGCCATAACACACACATCGCCTTCTGCTGTACGGATGACATGACTACTGATTACGCATTTCTCATACATTCCGCATCAGGCCACACATAGCGCCATCTATCGGATTCTGGGAATAACAATTCTGAGTTTCTGGGTTTCTATACTTCTGCAAAACAAAAATATAGAAACCGTGTTAGTAATATGTGACGTAGAAAAACAGACAATGCTCATAGGTTTTTTTGTACATAATTTTGTAAGGCGTCCAATAATTCTCGGACACCTTGTAATTCAGAGCCATTGAACTGCCTGTGTTACATATCACAAATGTTCGGCTATATGAGAGATGAACGCTCCCCAGACTATGACGTCTGGCGTTCCAGCTACACTGTCTAAAGGAATAAATACACATAAGTATTCTTGCTATTTCTTGATTATCTGCTGTACAATGATAGTTGCAACACAAAAATATCTCATACATGATTAATTTGTATTATAGAAGAATGTTAGACGGGATAGTGATTCAAGATTTTATTACATCATTAAACATAAGTGAAAGTAAAGATAACGAGCACATTTTGTTGTAAAGAAATTATAAACACATATCAGATATTACAAAGTAGAAAATAATATTTTCTGATTAATCAAACTGAACAACAACGGTTTTGTTACAAAGAAAACTTTAACGGTTTTGTATGTATCTACGGGCGCTGAAACCAAATACGAAGCCGCAATTGCTCCACTGGTCTCCAATTTCTTGTAATGGAACTCTCTATTTGGGTGAATGTTGTGTTACTTAAACGAATTTCCCATGTTTCACAACGGAGACACCTGTCTGTAGTCAGGATAGCTGTGTCTCTGAGAGTAGACATACTGGTGCCATTACTTCCTGTTGTGCAATTCCTACTGGGAAGGGGTAACAAAGCAGAATTTTGGTCATTCGAATGCATTTAATCGGTATAGAAGGACGTGCATTTATTTTCTCGTGGTTTTAAAAAGTAGTGTGGATTGTGTAAAGTGTACGTTAAATAATATCGCGTACTTGTGTGAACAATCCAAACAGTTTCTGTTACATTTGTGGACAATTTACTTTAAAGTCTCAAAGGCGATATTTCACATCGTTGATTAGAAAATCGTATGAACTTCCTGTGTAAATGGGTACCTTGGACGCCTCACATTTGTTGTAATTCATGTGCAACTTTGTTGACTGGCTGGTTGAAGGGATCACGTCAAATGCCACTTTCAGTGCCAATGGTTTGGAGAGAACCGAAAGACCACTCAACAGACTGTTACTTCTGTATCACTAAGATATCTGGAATTACAGCTAAGACCAAAGACACGATTCAGTATCCCAGTATTCCTTCGTCCATAAGACTTGTTCCTCATGGTCCAGATCTTCCTTGTTCCTGTAACTCCACAGTTATGGAGTTTAGATTATAGTGATACTCATGAAATAAATCCTCACAGCGAAGACGATATTGAAGTACAACATGACCCTGATTTCTCGGAAGATTATGTGCTTTACCTTATAAGTCAGGAAATGATCTGGCTCATGACCTTCATTTAGCAAAAAGTCAGACCAAAATATTTGCTTCAAGATTGAAGGGATGGAATCTTTTTACAGCCAAGCACAAAAGTATATAGTTTTCGTCGACGACAGCAAGAGTTTGAACTCTTATTTTCGAAGAGTGGTGATCTCGTTCACTGCAATGATATAGACTTATTGTTTGAAGCCTTAGTACAGCAACACAAACCTAAGGAATGGAGACTTTTGACTGATTACTCATAAATAAGCTTAAAAGCTATCCTTCTTCGTAACGGAAACATGTATCCGTCAGTACCTGTTGTATATGCTGCATACATGAAAAAAACATATGCGAATATTAAACTGTTGCTTCAAAGTATAATATACAAAAAACACTCATAGAATATTTGTGGCGATCTTAAAGTGATAGCTTAACTCCTTGGTCTACAACTAGGATACACAAAATACTGCTGTTTCCTCTGTGAATGAAACAGTAGGGACAGAAATTCTCATTATATTAAAAAGACCTTGCCCAAAAGAGAGTCCTTAATTCCAGGTAATAAAAATGCTGTTGCTGATATTTTAGTAAGTCCTCGGAACGTGTATTTACCACTGTTTCACATCAAACTGGGTTTGATAAAAAAAATTGGTAAAGACATTGAATTCGTTTTCTAAAGAACAAGTTCCCCAAAATATCTGAAGCCAAGATTAAACAAGGAATTTTTATTCGTCTACAAATAAGGGAACTTATGCAAGATCTTCCATTTGAAGGCACTTTGAATGAGACTGAAGTTGCTGCATGGAAGTCCTTTAAAGACGTGGTACTGAACGTTTTAGGTAACCGGAAGGCAGACAATTATAAAGAACTTGTTACTGAGCTTCTAGAAAACTCTAAGGCCATGGGATGCAATACGTCCCTTAAAATACATTTCCTTCACTTGCATTTGGCCTTTTACCCACAGTACTTAGAAGCTGTAAGCTATGAGCACGGAGAACGTTTTCATCAGGACATATGTCATATGTACCATAGAAAGCCGCTACAAAGGAAAATGGAGCCCTAAAATGCTAGCTGATTACTGTTGGACTCTAAAAAGGGATGTAGTACAACCAAAGTACAGAAGAAAATCTAAAATAACTACTTTTTAAGGTAGTGTAATTAATTGCTTATAGCGAAATATACATGCCAAAATGAAGGCATGTTGTATACTGAAACAACAGGTTACTCGAGAACTATGCCAGATAGCACAGTTCAGCAAGCAGATTTATAATCAGCATGACATTTAAGCACTTCCATTTGCCTTAATTAGTGAATAAATTCTGTTTGGCATTGCTGTTACCAAGTCTTGTAACGTGCAAACGCTGATTTTGTACCCGCAGTGATATATTGTAATTTACAATTCTCTTGATGAAGAATATTGCTTGTTTGTTTTCATATCCAAGCCTAACAAGTAACGACCAGACATTTTTCATCGGGTTAAGTCTGGGCTCTGAGATGACCAGTCCATTACATCTGTTTTTAGCACGTCTTTTGTAAAAAGATCGTGCTTATGTAATCGGTTTGTCAGTCCGTCTATAGACACCATATCTCTGCAACTATTAGTCCGATTTAAAAAATTCTTTTTGCATTGGGAAGCTTGAAATATCCGAATGATGATCTTTTATTTCGTTTTTGTTTACGATTTAGAATATCACCTCTAGAGGGCGTAAATGCAGATGATATCGAATTCAAAATACATTTTATTCTATATATTTGCTTCTAAACATCCGATTGAAAAAATTATTTCACCTTTCGATTCCATTTATGTCGAAGAGTATTTTAGGTATATTCACTTTTTTCAGTTATGCACAGATTTTCCGCAAGGGAGCGTAAAAATAAGTTGTGTTTTCCCAGATATCTCTGCTTCTAAAACTCAGATTTGATTTTTTTTTTTTTAGAGGATACAGCTTCTGATGGAAAATCTTTTGCATATAATTTCTAATTTTTGGTAAAGAATTGTTTGGCCACCAGGGGGCATAAGTGCTAATTTCTGCTTCTGATGTATTTGCCACAAAATCTGAGCTTCTAAAGTCTCGACTGAAAAATTCGTTCGTGGACCAATGCCGCACACGTCGATAAATCTTTTCGGAATATTTTCTTCTTAAAATATTGCACGGTTTCTCTGTAAGGGGGCGTAGACGCATATCATATTTTTGTCAATATATCTGCTTCTAATGGTCCGATTTGAAAAATTCCTTCTTCATTGGATAGTTTCCAGTACGACATATTTTTCATATAATTTCAAAATTTGTAAGTGATTCACAAATGTTCCGCTAGGGGGCGTAATTGTAAAATGCATTTCTCCCGATATCGCTGCTTCTAAAACTCCGATTTGAAAAGTTCTTTCTGCACCGGATGTAGCTCCTGTTGGGAAATATTTTGCATATAATTTCTAATTTTTGGTAGAAAAAATTTTAGCCATCAGGGGGCGTAAGTCTTAATTTCTGCTTCTGATATATTTGCAGCAAAATCTGAGTTTCTAAAATCTTGATCGAAAAATATTCGTTTGTGAACCAATACTACTCACGTCGATAAGCCTTTTCGAAATATTTTCTTCTTAAAATAATGCATGGTTTCTCCGCCAAAAGGCGTAGATGCATATCTTATATTTGTCGATATCTCTGCTTCTAAGAGACCGATTTGAAAAATTCTTTCTTTGCTGGAGTGCGTGTCTGCTGTGAAATGTTTCTCATATAATTTCAAAATTTTCTAAACGCGCAAGTCTGCAACCAGAATGCGTAAGTTAACGATTACGTTTACAGCAGTATCTGCAGGATTGAAAACCCGATTAAAAAACTTCTTTCTTGAGTCAGATACTACTGTTTTCCATATCGATTCCATTGGCTTTGAATAGCTTTAATAAATCTAATTCGCGTCAGAACTTATTCAAAAGACGTACTTGCTCATTACACCCGAAAATTCGGTGTCATTTTTCTTGCTTCATTTGTAAACCACTGTTTCGTAGAATTAGAAGCACGGTAAGGCGCATTATCTTGTTGGAAAATCCAACTGTTCCCACCTAGTAGGGGTCCAAATGTTCGTACTGCATGGCATGGTAATTCCTGGATGCCATACGGTAATCGATGATGGCAATGTCCGATTTACCACTATAGCCAAACGCCGCCCTTACCATCACACCATCTCCTCACATTGATCTGCTAAAACATTATTTGAGCTTCTTCCGTAAATCATGATAGTAACATTTATTTCAATTAGGGCCATCTATATTAAATTTTTTCTCATCCGAGAACACAACACCTTCCCATCTTTTAGACCATGTCATTACGTTTTTGGCCCAGAAATCTTCTGCGTTTATGTTCACCAGTGAGTAAAGGATTTTCCTTCATTTTAATGTAAGCAGCATTTTTGTTTTGTTTTAGAGTTTTTGCAACTGTCATATGAGACATTTTTTTAGTCAAAGATCGAGCAATTTGTGTTGTAGACATATCAACAGTTGCTAAATGAAAAGCAAGTCGTTTACCTCTTGCTCTCAATAATGGCTTCCGCTCTGTCCTTTTGTTTTACGGGGTTTACCATTATTCCTTACAACATTTTGCACGACTCCAAAAGATATTGTAACGTACCAGGAGATGTGACGTACCTGCCAGAAGGACGCACACGACATAAAGGCAGATAGGAATCAGAATAAAACGTCCGCGTAGCTCAATTGGTAGAGTGACTTATTCTGGAATGAACGGATCCGGGTTCGAATCCTGGCGTGGACAGAAATGACGGAGAAATTTACTTCGTTATAATATCCCTGTTAACTTGGCAATTTTTCTGTAATATTTGTTTTGGCCAAGATAAAATAACACTTTTCTGACCTCTTTCTCACGTAACTCTGTATCCCTCTGTATGTTAACGCAGAATATATTGTAGTGGAAGGCCGTTAACTTGCAACAAAAGGAATGAGGGAGATCTGCGTAGTATAAGTAACATAAGCTACGTAAGCAAAATTTGCATATATCGTTCTTTAACGCTGGTTTCTGAATTGTATTTATAAATGCTTCAAAGTGACTCGACTGAATTTCCTATTTTTAAAAATTAAGCAGATTTTTTTAGTCTTATTTGCTTTCAGTTACTGAACACACGTTTTCTAATTAAAATAAACAACGCCCACAGTATTTGTTTGTTCTGCTAACTACCCTTCTATTCGCCGAACGAAAAACGTCATTATATTTATAATTTCTTTACACAGTGTATATGCAGTTCGATGAAAGCTCGCGTTGTATGCACCGTGTATCCGATGACCATTGGGTTCTAGAAAGAAGAGGGATTATCGTTATTAACCATACAGCGCCGTTCTATATGGCAGTTGATTCAGGAGCGTGCCACTCCAGATAGGTATCAGTCAGTGGAAGGTAAGGCAGCAGATGTCGTGTATGAAACTCTGCCTACGCTAGTCAGCGGGCAATGAATTGCCGTGTGATGTGATGGTAGGTGCCACTGATGATAGAGTCTAGAGTGACTGTAATCGCTGTTTAGGATTGTCGCTGGATCAGACCGTCACGTCCGTGTTGTAGTTGGTCTAATGCCCCAGTCTCAAACACTGCCTTAGCCTCAAACGTATTGTCTTCCATTCTGTACAAATTCCAATTCATCCGGGAATGGGTTCCTGAAAACTGGAAGAATATTACAGTCCACGAGCTCACCGTATATTTAACCTTGTGGTCAACGTATCTGCGCTTTCATAAGCCACCGACGCTGCAGGATTAGTCCGATACTAGAATTACAGAGGGTCTTTATTACAGTCTTGCAATATTTGCATAAACGCATGTGCTGCAGAGGATATGTCACGTGTTTAAACTACACTGCTGGCCACCCAAAATGCAACACCAAGAAGGAAGCATCCGATTGGCCTGAAATTCGCAACATGCGTCGCCCGCGAGAGGACATGCAAACGATTAGCATTGCAGGGCATATGCAAATCTTGTGCCCCCGACACGCCACCGAGAAGCACTATAAGAAGGGTGCACAGAAAGCGGGGTGTAAGTAGTGGAAGTGTGTTGTGCTGCCGGACCTGTGCGTGGGAAGCTTCCTGATGCCTTGTCGCAGAATACGGCAGTCATTCCAGCACGTTTCGGAGTTCTACAGAGGACGAATAGAGGCTTATCGCGACAGCGGTTTATCGTACTGAGACATCGGCTCCCGTGTAGGACGACATCCAGCCACAGTGAGGCGAGTATGGATTCGGTGGGTGCAGGAGGGACGCACGGACCGACGTGAGCGATTGCCGCAGCCGCGGAACACAACCGAACGAGAGGACCGGCATGTTGTGTGGCGGGCATTGACGGCACGCACTGCCACATCACGAACGTTAGCCCAGGAATTAGGGTGTGTTGCGCAATAACCTGTGTCAGCACGTACCGTTCGACGTCGTCTGCAGGAGCGGGGACTTGTCGCACGGCGCCCATTGCTCCGATTACCATTGGCGTTACACCACCGGCGAGTACAGCGGCAGTGAGCCGTTGAACGCCGCACCTGGACTACGGAATGGCACGACATTGTCTTCTCCGCCGAATCCCGCTTCTGCCTGCAACACCACGATGGTCGTATCCGCGTGTGGTGGCACTGCAGCGAGAGACTGTATGAAGCCTGCATTATGCGTCACCATACCGGTACGTCGCCTGGCGTTATGGTTTGGGGCGCAATTGGATATGACACCCGAACCCCTCTGGTACTCATTGCCGGTACACTCAACAGCCACCGCTACATCTCCGATGTTTTGGAGCCTGTAGTCCTTTCTAACCTGTAGGACCAGCCAGTGGCCACGTTTCAACAGGAAAATACGCGTCCGCACGTGGCATGCATCGTGCAACAATTCTTCACGGCCCACCAGGTGTCACTGCTGCCGTGGATAGCCTGTTCTCCCGATATGTCGCCCATCGAACACGTCTGGTCGCTGATCGGCAAACGAGTGGCCCGGCAAGCACCACCCGCGGCTACGCCTGATGAACTGTGGCAACGTGTGGAAGCAGACTGGACCGACATACCCCAAGATCACATCCAAAACTTCTTTCGTTCGATGCTGCGGCGTGTAGCGCCCGTTATTTCCAGTCATGGAAGCCACACGAACTATTGATGTCTGCGTGTTCCGCAAGTCGCACGGGCCTGTAAGCTCAATCGTTTCATCTTTGTATCTGTTGTTATGTGTCCAGTAAATCTGGCTTTGCTATCTCGTGTCCTTCTTGGTGTTGCATTTTGGGTGGCCAGCAGTGTAGTTCAAGTTGCGCACTGCAGTCAGTCGAAAGGGATATAAAGTGGTAGTCGTTGTTGTGAACAACATTGCATGTCGTCGTTCTGTCTGTGGTTGGGACTCCTAAAAGATGAACAACTACAACCGGCTAATTAGGGATCTTTTGCTTTACGAGTTTGAACTCGGCCATAACACTGCTCAAGCAACACGAAACATATGTCATGCGAAAAGGGGAGGTTCCGTGAACCACAGCACCGCAACCAGATGCTTCAAAAAATTTCGCTCAGGTGACGGAAATATCGACCATCAGTCAAGGTCAGGTAGGTCGCGGACCGTGGATTCGGAGGCCGTGCGCCAGGCCGTAAAGGCAAATCCTGCAACCAGCACTCGGAGATTATCAGGCTATCTAGGCATATCACAGACCACAGTGGTTCGTCACCTTCAAGACAACGGAAAGGTCTACAGGAGCTGCCGCATTGTCCCTCAGGAACTGACGCCAGCTGTAGAAAACCGCCGAGTGAAAGTATGCACGAAACTCCTAGAAAACCCGCGCGATGTACGTTTCATCAAGAGAATTGTAACGTGCGATGAAAAGTGGGTCCATTTTCGTAATCCTAACACACAATGGCAGTGGTTCCACCCGGACCAGCTTCCTGAACATGTTGCCATACGTGGGCGCTTCGAGCACAAGGTGATGCTCTGCGTCTGGTGGAATTTCGAGGGGATAATCCATTACGAATTTGTTGAAGGCGGTGAGACCATCAACGCCAAACTCTACTCTGAACAACTTTTGTGGATGTATGCCGTTTCGGAGGAGAAGTACCCGGCAGTGGTGAACAGAAAGCGATCTCTCCTACAGCAGGACAACGATTGGCATCACACCGCGGTAACGACCGGGGCATAACTCCAAGAACTTGAGGGCATCGAACTGATGCCATACCCAGCATATAGTCCGGACCTTGCCCCGTCGGATTATTACTTGTTCTGGTCCATGGCTCACTTCCTTCGCGGGCGGCATTTCAGCAACCAGGAGGAGGTGGCAGCTGGGGTGAAGGAGGTCTTCACTTCGAAGGACAAGAACTGGCACCACTGCGGAATCGAATACTTGGCAGACAGATGGCTAATGACGGTGCAATACGATGGCTTATAATTTGAATGCTAGTCAGATTTCGTCGTGAAGGTACGTATTAAGACATAAAGTGATCCAAATGTTGCAAAACTTTCGAATCACCTTCTGTATTTTCATATCCCAACATGAAGCTGATTTGTATACGAATCGGCTTACGTCTTCTGGGTCTCACAATTTCACTGTGAAAAGGTGTATATAGAGGTACTCATTTATTGATGCAAGAAAGCCATACGCGCTAACCTCATTTTGCAAAGTACAGGCCGTTGTCTTCTATAGTCCTCTGCCAACGTTTTACCAGAGACGCGGTTCCACGGCGGCATCACTTTCCAGGACCGAAACTCTCTAATGTCAGATTCTACATCCACCACTAAAGCGAAGTGACATCCTTCTAGGAAATGGGCCATGTGGCAGTGTGATGAGGCAAGCTCTTGACTGTGTGGAAGATATGTGGTAGTGTGGTGAGGCGAGGTCCGGACTGTGTGGAAGATATGGGGTAGAATCTGAACCCTTTCCATTTCCTGTAGTTTTCGGTGGACCATCCTTAAGTTGTGACATGAGGCATTCTCCTCTTGCAGCAACGCCTGCGTCCTATTGATGAGCACTGGTGGTAGGCGTTGACCAAGAGTATCACGGACCCGCTGTAGTTGTTCGGAATAGAAGTTCCCGTCCACAGCCTAACTATCTGGCACGTGATCAAACTGCAAACCACCGTTTTTGCACCACTGGTTGTGCTTCTTGGCGGTTCCCAGTAGTAGGACTAGATAGGAACATCCACTGTTCATAACCTGTGACGATACACCGGCAAAACCTCTCGTCTTGTGGATTTGACAGCAATCTGCAACCGAGAGCGACATGTTGTTCCTCCTGCTGCAGAGGCGTAACTAGGGCGGGGCAGGTGGGCGGTTGCCCCGGGCGCAGCTCAAGAGGGCGCAAAAATCACTGCTTACAGTCATCTACTTATAATCTGGTTTAACTTGGAATTGAAACTTTTGCATCCGTTTCTGGTACTGTTTTTTCACACCATACTTTGTCATGTTTTTCATTGGAGATTTTACGACCACCGTGAGCATCTCAGTGAGCTATAATCAGTAGCTCGTCCCTACAATTTAGGGCCACTGTAAGACAAACACAGCATCCATGCTGTGTTTGTCTTACAGTGAGACAAACACATCATTCGTAAGACAAACACAGCATCCATGCCTCACCGGGACTCGAGCCCGGACCCAACTCGTTCGAATAATCAGAAGCCAGCTCTTAGGCCACAGCGCCACTGGGGACAGCTGTAATTTTTTCGTTTACAGAATTTGCTTAAAATATCTTTCGCCGGTTTCGGCAGCCTAAAATTCGCATTTCTTCTTCGAAATGCTTAGGGGATGTCAGTTGCACACGTTCAGAAATGACAACATCCTTATCTTGTATGTGTGTCGCAAGATAAGAATGTTGTCTATACTGTTGAAGATTATTTAGGGCCTATTCCATCATTACTGCGACTGGGATCCACGACTGCCAGCTTCATTTGATGTATTTCATGTGGTAACGAAGCACCGAACTCCGAAATTGGGAAAAGCCATACAAATAGTCAGTTTGATTGTGCTTCCCATATACACTGGCGTGCAGAAATTAAGGATGAGACGGTTTTTCGAATATAACGTCGTGCAGAAGTGCTCCACATCGACTCAAATCATACCATGAGATCCCCAAGATGTAAGAATATGGTACAAGTGAGCAAAACCGTCTAAACAAGGAATCCAAAGGATACAAAGGCACTTTATTGAAAAGGTAGCTTCGAGCACAACTGGACACAAGACAGAAACGTCCATGTGACAGGCAGCTGCCAAGAAATATCCAGTCTTTAGTAGGGTATATGATCCCCCCTGACTGCGTTGCAGGATTTACAACGTCTGTCCATGCTGAGGACGAGGTTGTCAAGGAGCTGTTGAGGCATCGCTGCCCATTCTTCTTGTATCACCAATTGTAACGTAGCAGGAGATGTGACGTACCTGCCAGAAGGACGCACACGACATAAAGGCAGATAGGAATCAGAATAAAACGTCCGCGTAGCTCAATTGGTAGAGTGACTTATTCCGGAATGAGGAGATCCGGGTTCGAATCCTGGCGTAGACCAAAAATGACGGAGAAATTTACTTCGTTATAATGGCGCCCGAACTATCCGGATGACCCGACCGTTCAAAATCTCGCAATGGTGTGATGTTATTTCCACACCGCGAGATAGGAAAAATAAGAGAATCCTTTCTCCAGCACTTCGAAAAAAAAAAAAATAAATAAAAAATAAAAGGGAGATGATGTAACGTACCAGGAGATGTGACGTACCTGCCAGAAGGACGCACACGACATAAAGGCAGATAGGAATCAGAATAAAACGTCCGCGTAGCTCAATTGGTAGAGTGACTTATTCCGGAATAAGGGGATCCGGGTTCGAATCCTGGCGTGGACAGAAATGACGGAGAAATTTACTTCGTTATAATGGCGCCCGAACTATCCGGATGACCCGACCGTTCAAAATCTCGCATTGGTGTGGTGTTCTTTCCACACCGCGAGATAGGAAAAATAACAGAATCCCTTCTCCAGCACTTCGAAAAAAAAAAAATAAGGGGGAGATGATGTAACGTACCAGGAGATGTGACGTACCTGCCAGAAGGACGCACACGACATAAAGGCAGATAGGAATCAGAATAAAACGTCCGCGTAGCTCAATTGGTAGAGCGACTTATTCCGGAATGAGGAGATCCGGGTTCGAATCCTGGCGTGGACAGAAATGACGGAGAAATTTACTTCGTTATACAATCGCAGCTGCGGAATCGTTGCTGGCGGCTGATGAGGTGCTGCCAAGCCTCTCCCGAGAAGGTCCCACACGTGTTCGATTGGATTTAGGTCCGGAGACCTTGCGGGCCAATCCATGCGTTGAATATCTTCACTCTCCAACAGTTCTACGACAGCCACTGTACGATGAGGTGTAGCGTTGTCGTCCATGAAGAGGAACTCAGGACCCACAGCACCTCCAAACAAACGCACGTGAGGCAGGAGAACATCGGTACAATAGCGGACACCAGTGACTCAACCTCCTTGGAAGATGTGGAGGTCAGTACGACTACCAAGCATGGTACCGCCCCAAACGAGAACACCGCCACCTCCAAACCGGTCCCTTTTGATGATGTTGGAGGTGTGATTGCGTGTTCCCTGCTCTCTCCAGATGCGTATACGTCCAGAATCGCTAGCCAGACTAAATCGGCTCTCATCCGTAAAGAGAACTCGACCCCATTGCTGATGTGTCCTGTTCTTGTGTTCCTAGCACCACAGAAACCGCCGTCTCCGATGAGCAGGCGTTAATGGCACACGCCGTACTGGTCGTCGTGCAAATAGACCACCTTTGTGCAGCCTCATGGCCACGGTAAAACGCGATAACGGACGTCCAGTTGTCTGTTGCATGTGCCTTGCGATTTCTCCCGCTGTCTGTCGTCTGTCTCTTCTCGCCTGTAGGACAATATACGGGTCGTCCGCCGCCGTGTTTGTTCATGGGCGACCACAGCTAAACTCTCGGACAGCTGTTCCTGTCGTTTGAAATGCTCTTCAAGCTCGTGAAACGATGCTGTGAGCGATCCCGAACTCCACGGCCACATTAGTCACACTTCGACCTTCTTCCAACTTCCCAATGATGCGACCTTGGGTAAAGTCATCCAGATGTCGTCTACTGAATTACCTGTTGGCCATATCACACGGTTGCAGCAACTCGACGTCTTTCAAGCCGATGTACACCGTGCAATAGCTTTCACCGAATTGCTGAGCTTACACCGCCCGTGTGCTTTATACCCTTCCGATACCCCACGTCATGCTCATATATGCGCATGCTCTACCGTACCAGACCCTAGTCTATCTCCTGAGTGGTCTTTCGGTCCGTTCTGCCTGCTTATTCCGCTGTTATGCTAATTTCTCCTCTTCGTCCTTAATTTTTGCACGCCAGTGTAGATGTGATGTTAGTTCTTTTTTGTTGAGCAGTGTCTATTTATGTGGGTATTTGTGTGTATGCGACAGAAAGGCAGATGGGAGGCACAATATTTTGTGGTTTGCCCCGGGCACAGAAATACCTAGTTACGCCTCTGCCTGCTGGGGTACCATTCAAGGGGAACTATTCGATGGCGGCTGGAGGAGAAATCAAGCTGGTGCAAATAGTGGATTGGAAAGACCCCATCTCAGCTGCCAGTTGTCGTGCACTGTTGCCGGGATTTTCTGTCACAGTTTTGACACTGGTGTCAGCGTTGGTGGTCGTTGGACGTCTTGATCTCGGCCAGTCTTTGATAGATGTCCCCAGCATTGAAATGGCAAAACCATTTTCGTGCAGTGCTGCCGTCCACTGTTTCCTCTCTCGCTTTCAACTGCACAAACTACTTTCTGCTGCTTCCGCCACGTTTAACAATTTTGTTGAAATAATAGCGTGGGAGCACCCAAATAGCACATGTATCGCCCTCCATCCTGTGCTTATCTGTAAACGCAATGTGGCTCCGTGCCAAATGCACATCATCATCATCATCATTCTCGGGTGTTCCATGTCATCGAAGTGTCCAGTCAATACTAGCGTGCTTTTCGCACAGAGATGCAAGGCCAATTTATGTATAGCTCAAAACGAGACGAATATTTTATTTACCCTGGTCATCATCAGCATCATCATTCATCATTGTTTACCATTCAATCCACTGCTGAATGAAGGTCTCCCCAAATTTGTTCCCCAACTGTCTGTCTTGAGCCGGTCTCCTCCATGTTACTCCGGCATGCTTTCGAATTTCGTCCATCCATCTCTCTCCCATGTGGTCTTCTTCTGGGTCTTTTTCTGTCCCTTAGATTACCGTCTAAAATTTCGGTTGTCCATCGGTGGTCCGTTCTTCTGGCAACATGCCCTGCCCATTGCCATTTGAGGGATTTCTCACACTCTGATTTTGGACTCTGATCATGTCTTCCACTTACCTTGGTATGTTTTACTACACGGAAGAGGTTTTAAAAGAATTAAACTCATCTACATTATCGGTCTGACAGGTAAACATCTAAAAGCCTAGATGTGCCACATTATCATGGATGTAATGTAATTCATTGGTATGCCACATCATAAGAAGCCTTTCTAGCAACCTTTAGACACTTTTCTTTTCCATTCCGACTTACTTATTTATTGGTATGATTACTACTTTTCTTTCGTGAAAGTAACCGCTGTGTATTTTCTTGTCCGAAGCAACTGGTGTGTGAAAATCAAAGACAAGTTGGTCTTCAGTACTGCACTTTAGTTTTGCTGAGTACCGTACAAGAAAGAAAATGTGCGCAAAATGACGACAAAGCTGCTATTGAAAAAATCTAAAAGTTAAAAAACGAATTAAAATTGATTTTTCGGTTGCATATGCAATATTTTTCATAATATGCATTACGACAAAGACTTTTTGATCTAACCTTGCATAACGATATAGACTTCGCATATGCACACCTCTGGCTCATGACTGGAAAAGTAACAGAAAAGTATATCCAACATTCAACGAATTTCTGCCTAACTGAGGGATGTGCAAAAACAGACTTTCATCTATTATGTCGGTTTTTTTTAACCTTTTAACCGGCTGGAACTAAGTAACACGGAGTTAGCAAAATGTGATCTAATCATCTCAAACGAATATATTCGCTTTCTTAGAAGTGGGCCGAACGCGGCTGGAACGAGTAACCGTGCGCTTCAGAAAGCGTTGCTTTCCCCCTAGTTTCGTTACTCAAAGTGATCATTTAAAGGAATGATTGACACAAATCGTTTACGACTCATTACCTGCTATAAGGGCTATAACAATGTCGACAAGCCTAAGAACGGAGAGAAAGGATGTTTGAGTTACTTGATTCTACCTAGTGATGTGATGTCCGCGTCAGGGAAACTAACCGTTACCCATCATGTCTTGGGTCATGGTGCAGAGAAGGATAAGACTAGAAGCGAGCGTTTATCACTTATGACAGGTCGGTAGTGCTGAGACGAGAGGGGAAAGAAATTGTTTTTCCACAGCTTTCGTAAAACCCAGCAGGTTTATGAACATTTGTGTATAGGGAGCACAGAAAATTCGGGCACCATTTTCGTTCAGGCACATCAGCCGTTTAAAGGGTAAAAGAACTTCACGTAAGAGAGTGTTATCTATATTCTATAGTATTCGTACTACGCTTTGCAGTATGATACGTAATTCTGCAACTGATGCGCTTAAAGGAAGAGTTATTGCGGGGGGGGGGGGGGGATATTCCGAAAAGGTTTATCGATGTGAGTGGCATCACTCCATGAAAGAATTTTTTCAATCGATAGCTCAGATTTTATGGCAAACACATCAGAAGCAAAAATTAACACTTACGCCCCCTGGTGGCCAAAGTATTCTTTACCAAAAATTGGAAATTATATGCAAAAGATTTTCCATGAGGAGGTGTATCCGCTGAAGAAATTTTTTTCAAATCGGAGCTTTAGAAGAAGAGTTATCGGGGAAAATGTAATTTACTTTTACGCCCCCTAGCAGAAAATCTATGCGTAATTTGAAAAAGTAACTATATCTAAAATATTCTTCGACATAAATGGAATCGAAAGATAAAAGAACTTTTTCAATCGGATGTTTAGAAGCAAATATGTGGAATAAAACGTATTTTTGAATTCGACATCATCTGCATTTACGCCCTCTACCGGCGAAATCGTACATCGTAAAAAAAAAAAAACGAAATAAAGGATCATCATTCTCATATTTCAAGCTTCCCAATGCAAAAAGAAGTTTTCAAATCGGACTGATAGTTGCCGAGATATCGTGGGTACAGACGGACGGACGGACGGACAAACCGATAACATAAGCACGATCTTTTTTTACAAAAGACGTGCTAAAAACAAAGGATTCTTCGGAGTTTGATAAAGAGCTTATTGTGGATCTCTGTCCAGCTGGAGTGACGATCTTGAAATTAAGAGGTAGATATCCCAGGTCATTTATCAATGGAAAAGTTACCCGCATTGATTGTCTAAGAGGCGTAACTGGCGCGACGACAATCTATCAGGAACGAGATCGCCATCGTGTACATCAGTTGACTGAAGCATTCAATCAAGGCTGTTCCCGACATTTATCTCAGCGAACTATTTGCAGGGCATTGAAGTCAATCGGTATTGACAGTGGTATGCCTATATAAAAACCACTGATTTCTACGAAGAACCGGAAAGTTCGTCTGTAGTATTGTCAGGAACACCGTGACAGGACACTGGAAGACTGCGAAAAAGTCATGTTGTCCGACGAGTCGCGGTCCCCCCTCTTCTGTACCCTCTTCTGTACCGACGGTAGGCAGAAACTTCAGCGGGAGCCATTTATAACGAACACTATTTTAGGCACAGTTTCTTTTTCAAGTAATGCATAACTTTTCCCCTAGGGAGCAAAAAAGGTAAAATGCATTTTTCGTTACATCTCTGCTTCTAAAACTCCGATTTGAAAAATCCTTCCTTCATCGGATACAGATGCTGATGGGAAATGTTTGGCTCAAAATTTCTAATATTTGATTGGTTTGGCCACGAGAGGGCGCAAGCTTTTATTTCTGCTTCTGATATTTTTGCAGCAAAATCTAAGCTTCTGACAACTCGATTAAAAAGTTCTTTTGTGGACCGATACCGTTCACCTCCGAAAACATTTTTTTAAATTACCTCCTGCTTGAAATAGCGCATAGTTTTTCCTCCAGGGGGCGTAGATGCATATCTTATTTTTGTCGATATCTCTGCTTCTAAGAGTTCAATATAAAAAAACTTTATTTTTTGGAAAACGCTTACGGTGCGAAATGTTTCTCATATGGTTTCTAATTTTTCAAGTTATGCATAGATTTTCATCTAAGGGGCGTAAGGGTAAATTGCGTTTTCCCCGAAATCTCTGCTTCTAAAGCTCCGATTTGAAAAATTCTTCTTGCACCGGATACAGCTCCGGATGGGAAATGTTTCAATTTTAATTTCTAATTTTTGATAAAAATGTTTTGGCCATCAGGGGGCGTAAGTGTTTATTTCTGCTTCTGATGTATTTGAAGCAAAATCTAAGCTCCTGAAAATTCGATTGAAAAATTCTTTCGCGGATTGATTCCGCTCACCTGGAAAAATCTTTTCAGAATACTTTCTTCTTAAAATAGTGCATGGTTTTTCCGCCAGGGGACGTAGATGCATAGCTTATTTTTGTCGAAAAATTCCTTTTTCGTTGGAGAGCGTTTCCGCTGCGAAATGTTTCTCATACAACTTGGAATTTTTCTTAACGCAGAAGTCTTTCACCAGAGAGGGTAAGTTCACGTTTCCGTTCACAGGAATATCCGCGGGACGAAAAACCCTATTGAAAAGATTATTTTTCTCTCAGATACTACTAACTATGAAAACTCTTTGTGTGTATTTTGTTCCCAAAATAACGCATAATTTCCCCAATAGGTAGAGCCAACGTCTAATCTGCTTTTTTTAATATTTCTGCTTCCAAATGTGCTATTTAAAAAATTCTGTCAGCACCTGATGCCATTTACTTTGTAAAACACTTTAGGTTAGTATTTGGGGAGCTTTATAGTCCATAGTGCTGCCGCTAGGTGATGCTTTTGTACTTCTGTTTGCAGCTGTATCCAGTGGCGGTAGAACCGGCCGGGCAGCAAGGGCCCGTGCCCGGTCAATAATTTTAAGAATTTCAACCAAGATTTTTATTTTTATTATTTTTTTATTTAGCATATGTGTGATCGTTGTGATGTGCCTTAGAAAGTTCCTCTACGTAAGTGGTTGGGTGGTCCTAATTCCCAACAAAGCTCTTTAGTCATTGTTTTTCTTCTGATTGTCCCGGAAAGCGGGAAATTAGAGGGTGCACCACGATTCGAAATTTTTGGCCCGGTTAAGGAACTTCACTTGCCGCCGCCCCTGGCTGTATCCCCGCTACTAAAAACCCTATTGAATTTTTTTTTTTTTTTACTGTATGCCATTCGCTACAATAGAGATGTGGAACATTATCCTCTTTGAATAATACACAGATTTCCCGCTAGGGGACGTAAAGGTCAATAACTTTTTTCTCCGCTATCTTTGCTTCCGGGAAATGTTTTTGGAAAGTGCTTTTTCCGTGCAGAACATTTTTCGCCTGTTTTCATCTTTTCCATTAAGCAAAATTGTTCTGCTAGAAGGAGTAGAGTTACATCATGTTTCCTCGCATCTTTCTTCTTTTAACTGTTCGATTGTAAAGTTTGTTTGTCTCCGTTACACTTCTTTCTGCTATCATAAACTTTTTGTGCGCCATTTGTTAATTTTCGGAACATACTTTTTTAATTATGTAAGTGATTAGGAAAACCAATAATAACCGTAATTTTTCTTAAGCTATTTAAAACACTTACACACTTAAAAACTTCACAAGAACGCTTAAAACTCCTGACTAAGAGTTTCATAAATTTTGGTAACCAATGCTTGAGTATCCCAAAATAACGCTAGATTTCCCATTTTGAACATTTTGGGCAGCTGAGCTTTATCATCATTAAAGGTGTATTAATGTAAGAATGGTTGCTTTTACTAAACGAAAATGTTCATCAAAATGTAGCACGGCTTGTGACTATATGGCGTAAAATTATTATAAAGTGGCTGAAACGGACTGGACAGCGTAACTAACGGAGCTTAACCCTGCCGAATTTTCTAATGCGAACACGAACGTCAGATCAGGATAGCCCGTAAATGGCTGATTTGTACCGTGCAGACAAGCATGGATTTCCAGGAGAATTGAGCAGATGCTAAAATCTCAGTGAAAAAATAGACCAGAAATTGGTAGTTAAGAAAAATACATCTATTTATTTATTTATTTACTTATTTATTTATTTATTTATTTATTTATTTGAATTGCTTTGTAAGCAAGCAAAATTCCATTTAGTTCAAAATCTCCAGGCAGTGCGGTATACTGTCACTAAGTGCTGTTTATATGACTAACTGAGTAATAATATCACAACTCGTTCTGCGATGTGATAATATTGCTCAGTAACAGTATTCAATAATTTCAATCATTTCTATCGATTTCAAACATTTCTGTCGTATCAACGTTTGGGAGGAGGTGACCAAGAAGAAATTTTATGCAGAGTTAGCACAGACGTTTTATCTCATGGGCGTACCCGGCGTTCACCAGGGGTTTCAGGCTCTGGGGGCCTCCGTCAAACACCGTTTTGACTGTGTCGCCCTAAATATCTGTGTTACGCCATTTTCTCACTCCGACTCACATTGCAGAAAGCGTGTTTTCTATTTGCTTTCTTTGATTTGCCAAATCATGGAGCCCGTTTGTTCTCTTTGTTCACAAAGGGATGTGGGGGTGTCTGACGAGGTGGGTGATGATGACGAGGTGGGTGATTCGGACAGACTGTTAACAATTTGTGTCGGTGTTCTTTCTGCTTTATTTTGTTTTCCCAGAAGGTACTCTTGCTTTGACTCCTCTTCTAGAAATTGTCTAGATGCTCACTGCAATAAATTTAGACTAAGGTGGGATCTTACACTCTGTCTTCAAGCAGGCAAAGTAAATGGGGAAGGTGTGGTTGTAGACAATGCTGTAGTCGTAAAATCAGCAGAGGGTATACTATGTGCAAATTCTAAAAAATCAGAGGTTATACTACATGAATAAAAAAAAAAGGCACGGTACTCTCGTGGGGGCTCATTTACCGATATGAATAAAGTATCTTCTCCTCTCTCCTGTCAATTATGACATGTTGAAGAGCATGCACAATTTTTTTTTTAATTTTTATTGAAATATATCCCATAAAGTCTGCGTCGCCCAGCCCTGGTGGCGCAGTGGTCTAAGCGATGGCCTCTGATCATTCGTCCAAAAGGGGTCCAGGTTCGAATCCCGGTGAGGCATGTGTGTTGTGTTTGTCTTACGGCACTGGCTTGCTCCCTTCCCTGGAACCAGTGATCCTAAATTAGGGATGGGCGACTGCTTACAGTCCATTGAGTTGCTCACGGTGGTCGTTAAACCTCCAACCAAAAAAAACAAAAAAACTGACGAGATAAGTCCTTGCAGCACTGTTCAGCTCTAGAAGAAACTCTTGATCTACTATCAGTTGCTGAACGATGATTCATCAACCAAGATCTTACATATTTTTTTTGATTAAATCGTTCAATGGGCGGTCCATTTGAATTTATGAACATCAGGTTAGTTACATTAGAGATTTACAAAGATGCTCTGAGATCGGATATAATGTTCATTAAACTGAATCCTCGTTCGCATTGAGCTGTCGAACAAGGTAGAGTTGAAATCGTTCTTAAGAGGGGTTTTAAGTTTTCTGGTACAACTTGGACGTTTTCAGTATATTCTCTCAAGTCCCTGAATAGCTTGCATTTCATCAACATTAAGACGTCTGCAGATTCGCCCTGTTTCTAGTTCTACATAGCGCACGTCGTCTGTTTTAATATTTATTCGCTCTAATGAAAAAATGTCTTTTAGAAGTTGTACATTTTCACTGTTTGAATCTGAACACAGTCTTGATTTCATCCTGCCAACCGTGATTTGAATAAACTGGTTTGGTTAATAGGTACAATTTTGTTATTAGGAATCAATGGAATATTTTAAAATAATAATTCCTCGTTCGCTGCTAATGCTAAATGAGTTTTTCCCCCAGGATTTTCTCCGAAGCTCTCTATAATTCTTATGGTTCTTTTTATAAGATGTTCAGCTCTTGACAGCGATGTTGTTCGAGATTGAAGTTCTGTTGATAATATGGCTATTGAAGGTATACACTATTCTGTCAAAAAAAGCAGAGGGTGTACGGCGTATACCACCGTATACCCTCCACTACAGCCCTGGTTGTAGGTGGTTGGTCTCTCTCTCTCTCTCTCTCAGGCTGTCTTTTGCTTTCCTGCTGAATAGCAGTACATCGGTACTATATTGTCGGTGCTTTTATTTAGAAAGCAGAACCATTTTATTCATGACCGGTCTATATTATCTACTCACATCCATTGATTCCAGTAGGCAGAAATTCCCATTTGTACGGAATTGGTTTACACAGGGACAGGCGGAGAAACAATCTCGATGTTTGAGTCCCATCTCAGTTTCAGCTGGGTTCCAAACGTAGTGCCTAAAATTCGCTGCAAAGAAAGTTTTATCGTATTTTCTTGAGATGATAAGGAAAAGATATACCTCCTGGCAATATTTTCAGATTTCAGATGATAAAATGGAATAGCATATGTGCGTGCGCGCGCGGTACGTAAAGGGGGAGGGGAGACCTCGTGCCACGACGAGCCGGGGACCTCAGAGATTCTTAAAGCGTCCCTGAGCGTTACTGTTCAGCTAGTTTTAAGATTCTTTTTTTTTTTTTTTTTTGATTGGAGGTTTAACGACCACCGTGAGCAACTCAATGGGCTATAAGCAGTCGCCCGTCCCTAATTTAGGGATCACTGGTTCCAGGGAAAGGAGAGAGCCAGTGCCGTAAGACAAACACAACATCCATGTCTCACCGGGATTCGAGCCCGGACCCCTTACGGACGAATGATCAGAGGCCAGCGCCTTAGACCACTGCGCCACCGGGGCGGCATGTTTCAAGATTCAAGACAAATAAAGTACTGTTGAAAGAGTGTATTCAAAATGCATACGAAAGTGAATAATTTTTAAACAAAAATTACGCGGGTGCGCGTTGTAATTAATAAAGAGTACGCTTTTGAAAATGGAAGTTTTCTTTACGAGGCCCTTAAAAAAAATAAAGAAAACGTATAGCTTCAGACTTTCTAAAAGATACTTTTATTGCAAATTCTAGATATTCTATTAAATGAAAAATAGAGACCCCTGTCCTTCGTTTCTTTGATGAGATATTTATCTTGTTTTAGTGATACGTTTCTTTTCCTCGGGGTAATATGCTGCTTAATTTCGGAGTTAAAAGTTTTCGACAATTCTGTACAACAAAAATAAACTTCGTTACCTTAGTACACAACCCATAATGGCTACACTACTTCCTAATTCTAGATGGTTTGACGGGCCTCCAGCAAAACAATAACTTTAAAAGTTTGTTCAGTCCCAATTTGATTTTCTTAAGAGTGAGCATACTTTATGCAAAGTCTCCAGCAACAGTGTCCATTGGAGGGGAAAGGTAAGGAAACCATAAATTCCGGGTGGCCATTTTGTCCGGAAGCATACGTATCTTTGGGCATCCTTGTAGAATGGTAGAGTCGATCGATAGCGCAGAGGCCGGAGGGCGTAGAGAGGTGAGTTGGGAGGGTGTATAGTGACGGAAGCAGGGGGAAGGGGGGACACTGAATGGAGGGACTCAAAGGGCAAAGCAAGCACAGTTGGATCTCCTGTCACACGCACACACATTCCTTCGTGCTATCTCCGTTCTGCTGTCCATCTCTCTCTCTCCCTCTCTCTGCAGTCTCTCCGGAGGCCGTAATTAGCCGTGCGTGTGTCCTGAATGAGCGGCTGGCCCCACTATTGAGCTGCGCTGTGCTTTCGCTTCGTTCTCTCGGTTTCCCTGTGGGCTTTGCCCAAGTCTTCGGTTTTGGGAAAAGTTCCAAACCGGACTACAGACGCATACACGCACACACACACACATATATATATATATAGGAGGCTAACAGCGATAATTGCCTGAAAGCGGATTATCTTCCCTCCTGTAGCTGTGCTCGCTCCTCGTCGTCCGCAAGGCTAACATGTATGACCTCCTTCCTTCTACACCCGCCCACCAGTTAACAAACAGAAATTCGAAATGGGCGATCTCAAGGTGCTGTGCGACACTCGCCATTTCCATGTGCTTACATCTACACTTCAAAATACTAAGACTCTCATGTACTGTGCCGTGCACTGCTTTCTACCGGAACTTCCTACAATGTTTGTTTAGCGGATTAATGTCTCTCGCGCACCTAAGAGTCCCCTAACGACGACGCTTATTTAAGGAGTCGTGTGTGTGTGCACGACGTCAGACGTTTCTCCTTTTCAAATTCGAACGAAATCGAAATAAACCAAAATGTAATATTGGATGTCTTTTTCTCTGCTTTTTTTTCTTTTTCTTTTTTTGAAATATCATTTTCCACGAAAGAAAAAAATTATAATGCATGACGCAAATATTTTTATATTTTTAAGAGTGAACCATTTTGAGAGCGGTTTATTTATACCTGACTTAAGTAATTGTGGTTTGCAACATTCAGTCGAAATCTTACATGCGCCTTAAAAATGCTGCGGAAATGAGTCAGATTTCTTTGATGGGAAAATGGTCATAAAAAATACAGTCACAGCAACTTAAACAGTTTTATCTTTTCTTGGATGCTATATTTGACGGTTTCCATGTAACCGTCTCTTCAGAGGATCTAAAAATCAAATTCTAATAAAAAATATTTTATATTAAAATGAAAAAAAATATTAAGATAATATAAAAATATTATATTAATGAAAAATAAATAAAAATTCTAATGCGTCAATCGAACTCGCGTCTCACAACTTCCCTTCAAGGGTGCTACCGCTACACCAGTCGCTAGGACACTGAAGCAGTAGAAATCTGAGCTTACTTTAGATTGCGCCAAAAGAAGTATATGTGCCTCTGCCTAGCAGCAATGATGGCGGTGTGTACATGACTGAAGAATCTATGAGGTTTTAATAATTAACGAATATTTAATGTGAAACTATGAACATTAGATAAAAACTGAGTGCATATAACTTCCATTAGTCCGAATATGAAGATTTCGTACTTAATAGATGAAAATGAGGAACATAAGCTTGCTGTCTGTAGTACGATAAGTTAAAACAAATCCCTAAAACTGCCGAATAAAACTCAATTTATTTACAATTTTAAAAACCTATTTACATAGCTAGCACTTTCGGGGCTCACATGGCCCCATTTTCAAGCCCAAAAGCCCCGGAACACATAGAGGCAACGACTATATTTGATATACGTCATAAAAATTAGACAAGTGATGCCATTTACATTAAGAGAAAAAGAAGTAATTAAAGTCCAAAAGCAAATACAGAACATGTTCAAGTAAGAGTCTCACCTTCTAAGTGTGTCATGGGAGGAGCGATCATCTGTCTCCAAGGTCTTGGGACTGAAATCGGAAAGTCCGTATTACATCAGACATCGTAATACTTAAAAATAAACGAACTTTCAGAGAGAAAAATGGTATTCTTGTTAACAGAGGAGTTTAAAAGCTTTAGCATTTTGCCAGTCCGGTTTGTAGCCTTCCTGGTTGACTGCAACGGTGAGGGCTGTGGTGACGTTTCCACTTCGTAGAGAATATATCCCCTTAGTCACGAATACTAAAGTATATAGTCGTTGCCTCTATGTGTTCCGGGGCTTTTGGGCTTGAAAATGGGGCCATGTGAGCCCCGAAAGTGCTGGCTATGTAAATATGTTTTTAAAATTAGAGATAAATTGAGTTTTATTTGGCAGTTTTAGGGATTTGTTTTGACTTGTCGTACTACAGACAGCAAACTTATGCTCCTCATTTTCACTTAACTTCCAAGAGCACGATAGTTCATAACTATGCCATTTCCTGGCTGCACTTATCATACCGACAACTACAATAATAATAACTGTAAGCTAAACAACAACAATAATAATCACTGTAAGCTAGACAACAACAATAATAATCATTGTAGGCTAGTCAACTACAATAATAATCACTGAAAGCTAGACAACAACAATAATAATCACTCTAAGCTAGACAACATCAATAATAATCACTGTAAGCTAGACAACAACAATAATAATCACTGTAAGCTAGTCAACAACAATAATAATCACTGTAAGCTAGCCAACTGCAATCATAATCACTGTAAGCTAGCCAACTGCAATAATAATCACTGAAAGCTAGACAACAACAATAATAATCACTGTAAGCTAGTCAACTACAATAATAATCAATGTAAGCTAGACAACAATGCGCGAACGTGCACACGCTGCATCAGCCTTTGTCCAATGTGTTTATACTCCAATACATGCTAAAAATATACTGTTGGTAAAGGCGGGAGAGCCTTATCACCACTCTTCGTGGAACGCAAGAACGGTATGCATCCGCGTTAATTTGCTCTTCTACTGTTTCCTTTCTGATCCCCCCCCCCCCACTCACACACACACGCGCGCGCACATCTCACAAGCAGTGGGGGTGTAGTGGAGGCCGAACTGCTTCCCCTATCGCCTGTTTAAGTAACACACCCTTCGAGTTTTCCCGATTCTCAATATATTGTCTCCGTGTTGTTAATGTTGAGAGAGGTCTTCCACCTCTTCGCCCCTTCCGAGTTGTATCCCAAGTGGGCAGAAACAGCCGAAAGTGCGAAGCTCTTAATTCAGCAACTTCTCATAACAAATTTATTTCCAAAAGTGCACTAAGTTCTGGAACTTTTTTAGATGGTAATTTTGTTCTGATAAACTGTTGAGCAAACAAAAATGGATTCTGAGTAATAATTCTACTGGTTTGCGCTCTAAACTCTAGGGACTACTTTTGCAGCGGAGATAGCTGTTTTGCACCGTACATAGTGGCACACTCTTAGTTTAACTCGGAGTATAGCGAGAACACGGACACAAGAAAACTACATTACTAAACAAATATTGAAATTACACTAGCAGTCGGTCCTACCAGAGATAGGTATGATCCAATGGTGTAATACTAATTGAAAAAGTACAGGAACGAGCAGTGCCTTTATGTCTTCCTTACATTTCCCTTCTTACCTCCCACCTACCATTACGCCTCTTCCCGTCTTTCGTTCTTTCTTCTTAGATTTCTAGTATAAGTAAATATAGTAATCGGTCTAAAACAGACTTCCGGATTCGAACATGGCTAGATTAATTAATTTTCCAATTACAATAATTTCCCCACTGTAATATCCTCCCAGCAAAAACACAAGTGTTGGGAAACTACTGCCCACCAGCTGGCAGTGATGGGTCACTGCTGTATGAAATCTGCCACTTACGGTACGGTACCGATCTGTTGGTGGCAGCGCCATCAGTTTGCTGCCATTGATGGCCCTGCAGCATCGCTGTGAATTACGGGCATCTAAGCAAGCATCATTAATGGCCTGTAGTTGGCAACCAAAGCAACCACAACACGAGGTGGAAACAGCTGGACATCACATGCGCAGAAGCAATACGTGCACACTCTCTCGTGGTACCAGTTAGTTGAATACGACGCCGTCGCCGTCGTGTTATGTGTGATCCATTTAAACCAGTACCCTGAAAAAACCTTACATTTTTGCAAGGGATCGCACAAGGAACTTCTTTTTTTAATAGAAGCAGCAACTCCTGGAGAATGAAAACCGCCGCCGTGAAGAAGATTGTTAACCGTAACTGTAACTCAGCTAGTGATTTGTTTGTTGTTGCGTTGTCATTCACTTGCGTGCATTCGGAAACATGCAGTACTCTGTTCCAGAGCGTGTTTTCTTAGTGAAATTGTATTGGGTAGCCAATTCTGTCATCAAAACGCAACGAGCACTTCGAAGAGAGTTTTAAGTTCGAAAAGTGCCAAGCAAGTCAACAACTCTGTCGATGGCAAAAAAACTGAAGCAAACCGGTTCTCTTCTCAGCGGTAGCGGTAGACATCACCCTCCGATGCCCCATACGCGTGTGGACGATGTTCGGCAACGTTTACTTTGATCTCCGACGAAATCGTTGCGCAGATTAAGCCAACAGACAGGATATTCATACGGAACGTGTCAAAGGGCAGCAAAAAAGCGAATATTCGACCATTTAAAGTGCACGTAATCAATCAGCTGCAGGAACCGGACAAGGGAAAGAGAGTAAGTTACTGCTAATGGTTTCAAAATTTTCTTAATTTGCAATCTGATATTCTCTCCATCACATGGTTTACGGATGAAGCTTGGTTTCATCTGTCAGGCTACGTCAATTCGCAAAACAGCAGATACTGGGCGGCCGAAAACCCACACGTTATGTGTGAAACACCGATGCATTCACAAAAGGTTGGTGTATGGTGTGCGGTTTCGTCTACGAAAATTATTAGCCCCATTTTTTTCTCGGAGACTGTCAGCACTAACGTTTATTGCCGCATATTCAATGAATTTGTAGAACAATTTGATGACATTGAATTGACAGAGGGCCACTTTCAGCAGGATGGCGCTACGTGTCACACATCGAAAGTCTCAATGAAACTCATAACCAGCTTCTTTTATGACAGATTAATTTCAAAAAACATGTGGCCTCCCCGATCTCCGGACTTAACTTCCCCTGACTTTTTTATGGGGCTACTTAAAGGATAGAGTTTACAAAACCCATCCAAAAACATTGGATGCATTGCGTGAAACAATCACGACTGAAATTGGCAATTTTACTGCTCGTACTCAACATGAGACATCACTGAATATGGTGCGGCGTGTTCAACTGTGTTTACAAGAAAATGGAGGACAATTCCAACATTTGCTTTGATAAAATGATTCTCCAATACCACATATATAATTCTCAACTTACTGTACGATTTTGTTGTTATTTATAAAAAAGTTATAAGTAAATCACATGTTACTGGTTTGAATGGATCATCCTGTATCAGTGGATGTTAAGAAAACAAGTTGGTAAAATCATGCAATGCATTGATTATAATACGCTTCCCAACATTACAGAAATCATTACTCAAGTTATCACTCAAGTTATGTAAATAATGTCTGTGGAATAAATCTCGGTCCTGTGCCCTGACCTTTGGTCCCATTTCGATGATATACAACAGAACCGGCTTGGTATACCTCCGAAATAACATGATAAAGTTTTGTCGCAATCGAAGCATTTTTACGTAAGTTATGATGCATAAGGGCTATGGAATAGATCCCGCTCCTGTGTCCTAACCTTTGACCCCATTTTGCCCATTTTCAATAAGGTTTGTTGCCAGGTGGTCCCCTACCACATACTAAAATTTCCATCGAAATCGAACCTTTTTTACGTTAGTTATGGCGCATAATAGCAGTGGAATGGATCCCTCTCTATGTACTGACCTTTGACCCCATTTCGTTCACTTTAAATAGGGTTCCTTCCCACGTGATCCCCTACCAGATACTAAAATTTCATTGAAATCCAATGGTTGTTACGCGAGTTATCGTGCTGACGGACATACGCACACAACGCGTGACGTAATGAGGCAGATGGGAATCACGACCATCTGCCCGCCGCAAGAGTGTGACGTCATAAATCTTTAATAGGATCCATGCCGCCCCGGTGGCGCAGTGGTCTAAGCGATGGCCTCTGATCATTCGTCCGAACGGGGTCGGGTTCGAATCCCGGTCAGGCATGGATGTTGTGTTTGTCTTACGGCACTAGCTCTCTCCCTTCCCTGGAACCAGTGACCCTAAATTAGGGACGGGCGACTGCTTATAGCCCATTGAGTTGCTCACGGTGGTCGTTAAACCTCCAATCAAAAAAAAAAAAAAATAGGATCCACACACAACGCGTGACGTTGTGTGTGGATCCTATTTTTAAAGAGACAGATGGCGTGACCGCGCGCCAACATTCTCAAACGCGAGTTGTGACGTCTTAAGATTTTTTATTTTTATTTTATTGGAGGTTTAAGGACCACCGTGAGCAACTCGATGGGCTATAAGCAGTCGCCCGTCCCTAATTTAGGGTCACTGGTTCCAGGGAAGGGAGAGAGAGCCAGTGCCGTAAGACAAACACAACATCCATGCCTGACCAGGATTCGAACCCGGACCCCCTACGGACGAATGATCAGAGGCCAGCGCCTTAGACCACTGCGCCACCCACCGGGGCTGCCATAAGATTTCTAAGCATTGGTAACATTAATGGAACAACGCCATCACTAAAAACGTTATAATTCGGGGTGGTTGAAGAATTTTATGAGGAAATTCGTGATCTAAATAATAAAGGTAAGCAGCACTTGAAGATAATTATGGGAGATTTCAATGCAAAAATAGGGCAACGGCAACAGAATGAAACTTCAGTAGGTAAATTCGGTCACGGCAACAGAAACCAGCGTGGAAATACTCTCGTAGAGTTTGCAGAGGCCGAAGGGTTTTTCATCTTGAACTCCTTCTTCAAGAAAAAGCCACACAGGAAATGGACATGGAGACATCCAAATGGGACGACAAGTGAAATTGATTTTATTATGTGTAACAAAAAATTCGTCATAGATGACTGCAGTGTGCTAAACAAGTTCAACACAGGCAGTGACCATAGATTGGTGAGATGTAAGATGCATCTCAACACTAAACTCGAACGTAGCAAGCTCATAAGACAAACAAAATGTATTGACATAACCAACCTTAAAAAACACCATAATACCTTCAAATTGGAACTGAAGAACAGAAGTGGATATTTCTGAAGTTAACAGAAAAGTAACCAAAGCTCTTATGGAAACAGCAACAAAATTAGCTGGGTCTAAGAACAAATTGCATGTGAACAAATTATCAGGAAAAACCAAATTGTTGATACAAAAAAGAAGAGTGATGAGGACAAATAAAGAAGATGTGACTTACAAAGTGGAATATATAGAGCTATGCAAGACAGTACGAAAAAGTATCACTGAAGACGTAAGGAAATTCAACTGTGAACTAGTAAGGAAAGCAATTGAAAAACAACCAAAGCCTAAAGATAGCAAAGGGACATCTCAGTAAGGGAAAAAAACAGATTATGGCACTGAGAAAAGAAGATGGTTCTGTAACAAGAAATAGAGGCGAAATTTTGACAAGAGTGAAAGATTTCTACTGCAAATTATATGAAAGGGATGATACATGTACTCCAGACATCATGAAAGGTACCACTACCAGAGTTCTTCCAGTCCTTCCAGCAGAAGTTGCACATGCAATCAAGAACATGGAAGCGGGGAAAAGCTCCAGAAGAAGATGGAATTACTGTAGACATCATACAAGAAGCAAGTGGAGAAATCGAAACAGTACTCGCCCAAATTTTCACTCGATGCCTTAATGAAGGGAAAATTCCTGAGGATTGGAACAACGCTACAATGATCTTGCTACATAAAAAAGGTGACATTGAGGATCTCAGGAACTACAGACCTATCAGCCTCCTATCAGTGGTTTATAAAATCTTCACTAAAGTTCTTTCACACCGCTTGAAGGTGACACTGGGCATGGCTCAACCGAGAGAACAAGCTGGATTCAAGAGTGGCTACAGCACAATAGATCATATCCACGTACTGAGAGAACTAATTGAAAGAGCGAGGGAATATGAGCTTCCATTGTGCATGGCTTTTATCGATTATGAAAAAGCCTTTGATTCGGTGAAACCATCAGCAGTTGCAATGGCTCTGAAATCCTGCGGTATTGAAGATGCATACATTAATATTATTAATAACATCTATGAAAATGCAAGTGCAAAGATTCGGCTGTTTGAAAATACAACACACATAAAAATTGGAAAAGGAGTGAGACAAGGTGACACCATATCTCCGAAGCTCCTTAATGCCACATTGGAAAATGTCTTTCAATCACTGAACTGGGAAAACAAAGGAATAAAGATTAATGGAGATTATCTAACCCACCTTCGTTTTGCTGATGACGTAGTCATTTTTGCAACTATCCCATCAGAGCTACAGAGTATGATCCAGGAACTTGCTGACAAGAGTAAAGAAGTGGGATTAAAAATGAACTTTCAGAAGACAAAAGTGATGTTCAATGCTTTTACAAGAAATGAAGATTTATCGATTGATGGAGAAAAGCTGGAGATAACAGACACGTACGTTTATCTTGGACAGCAGATATCAAGTGAGGGTCACATTGGTGAAGAAATTAATCGGCGTACAAAACTTGCCTGGAGAGCTTTTGGAAGAAACAGCTTAATTTTCAAGAGCAATATGCCATTATGTCTTAAAAGAAAAGTGTTTGATCAATGCATCCTTCCAGTGCTTACGTATGGTGCAGAGACGTGGACCTTAGCTAAAAGAGACATACAAAGGCTGCAGACAACGCAAAGCAGCATGGAGAGGTGCATGCTTGGTGTAACCAGGAGAGATAAGAGGAACACGTGGATCCGAAAAATGACAAGAGTTTAAGACATCATGATCAGAGTTAAATCCCTGAAATGGCAATGGGCTGGACATACTGCCAGAAGAACAGACCATCGATGGACAGCCGAAATTTTAGATTGAATTCCAAGGGACAGGAAAAGACCCAGAAGAAGACCACATGGAAGATGGGTGGATGAAATTCGAAAGTATGCGGGAGTGACATGGAGGAGACTGGCACAAGACAGACCGTTGTGGAGGAAACTTGGGGAGACCTTCGTCCAGCAGTGGATTGATAATGGTTGACAATGATGATGATGATGATGATTTAACCCACTAAACGAATTCTCCTAAAGTCGAGATCAAGCTAAATCGATTTCTAGTACCAGAAAACGGTAGGTTAACGACTTTCGTCAAAATTCTTAGAGCCGTTTTCAAAATAAAATGTACATACATGCATACAAGAATTGCTACTTTAAGGTGGACGTCAAGTAACTTTGCTTCCTATACTTCCAATGGAAAAACTTTTGTACACATTTTCTTCAGAATTAATGCGTTCCCAAGGATGAAAATTTCAACATCGATTAAACTATCTTCATTTTATAACTTGCAATACTTAACATTTTCTAAAACATAACCATAATTATGCAATTCAAGATTTGTTTGTCTACTGACATCATGAAAATACAGGTCGCGCCATCTTTTTTCTGGACAATTAATGCGTTCACAACAATGAAAATTTGAACATCGATTAAAATAGCTTCATTTCATAACTTGGAATACTTAATATTTTCTAAACCATAACCGTAATTATGCAATCCAACATTTTTTTGTCCGCCGACGTCATCAAAGTACAGGTTGCACCATATTTTCTCTGGTTTCAACACCACCAAATGAAAAGTTATTGATTTTTAATAAAATTATGGTTATGTTTTAGAAAATATTAAGTTTTCCAAGTTATAATATGAAGTTATTTTAATCGATGGTCAAATTTTCATCCTTGGGAACACATTAATTGTGAAGGAAATGTGTACAAAAGTTTTTCCATTGGAAGTTTAGGAAGCAAAATTACTTGACGTCCACCTTCATATTATGGGATAAGGACAATGGAATGGATCGCAATCCTATGTCCTGACCTTTGACCATATTTCGTCCATTTTCAATAGGGTTCGTCCCCAGGTGGTCCCCTACTGCATACTGAAATTTCATCGAAATCGAACCATTTTTACGCACGTTATGACGCATAAGGGCAATGGAATGCATCCCGATCTTATGTCCTGACCTTTGACCCCACTTCACCCATTTTGAATAGGGTTCGTCCACAGGCGGTCTCCTACCACATAGTAAACTTTCATTGAAATCGAACCATATTTACGCAAGTTATGACGCATAAGGGTAATGGAATGATCCAGCTCCTGCGTCGTGACCTTCGACCCCATTTGTCCCATTTTCAATAGGGTTCGTCTCCGGGTGGTTCCCTACCACATACTAAAATTTCATCGAAATCGACCCATTTTTACGCCAGTTATCGTGCGGACAGACTCACGGACGGACAAAGCTGGAGTATATACGCTTCTTCAACCTACGGTTGGAAAACGTAAAAAAGCCATATGTAGAGAGACGACTTAATTTCCTAATGTAATTCCGCGTCGGCGAAGATTACCGTCGGAGGAAAAATACTGTATATAAATAATTAGTGAACTGTAAGAAATAGTCAGTTACTCTCATGTATTTACAGAAACTCATTTCGTAGCAAAATTCCTGCACTAACACACGGAGAATCGAGAATATAAAAACCGCCATGAAACACACCCACTCCATTCCCAGGCCATGAATAACAAGAAATCCCGGACTTCAAACAGAAGTCCCGGAAAAAATACATTGACAGTTCCCTTAAGGTAAATAAAAAAAATCGTCACGTTGAAAAAATAAATTTATGAATTATATGAAATGGGCATTTATGAAAACTAACTCCCAATACTGTAAAATTAAAAGGACAACCTTTCGTTTCAGATCGCGCAGGAAAGGGGTTCACTTTTTCGCAAGCGAGCGCACGTGGCAAACGAGTGCAGTAGGTAAAGCGTTCCCTTCGCAAACAAGATGTCGTTGGTTCGATGCCAGCCTGATCCACTGGGCGTTTTTCCGGACTTGTTGAAGAAATTTCTCTAGCTTCGTGACGTCATGCATAAGTTTCGTTAGGAAAGAAGGAAAAGTTGCACCTTTGGGGAACTGTGGATATTTCTTTTTTTTTTTTTTTTACTACTACTGGGAAATTGGCGGACAGAATTCGGCAAGCCATCACTTACGTCACGTAATTGCCGGCTGCCACTGGAAACTGGCTGACCACATTAGGCTAGCCATCATTTATGGCACGTGCTTGTAGGACCGCTTAAGGGCCGCTTGTGGCAACCTTTGCTATTGATGGATAACTGATGGCCTTGTTCTGGCAAATGACAACTGATGGGGTGCCAACTGTAGGCCAGCTTCTGGCCAATGTGAAGGCCACTGGGACATTTTATTGACTGTTGGGCAGCGGCAAGATAGTGCTGGGCCAATGCTGGCTGGAGTGCTGTCCCAGCAAGACTGTTTTTGCTGGGCTCACTTCAACTTTCTTAACAACCGTAGAAAAAAGTCGTTTCAAGGGGCTGCCAAGTGAGAAAGGATTTAAAGACTAACGCTACTTTCAAATGAACATGGAATGTTAATTCAACTTACAGACCATTCGCATTTTAAAAAGAAAGCAAATTATGCTGAATAAGGTTTACCGGAACTCGTGCCGGCCAAAAAAAAAAAATGTACCGGAACTCCCCGTTCCGTACTTTTGGGGAGATTTCGGGACATTCCGGAGTAAAAAAAAAATTCCGGGGCGTCTTACTTCCGGGGTATTCCGGCCCCACTACACCAATATTATGATCGTCGACATCATGCATTGACATGAACACTACGACAACCGCAACCTGAAGTTTTCCCGGTTTCCTAACGCGACAGTTGCTTACAGGTTCGTTGTTGTAGGTGGGGTAGCGGAAGCTCGCTCGAAAGAAAATCTGGAGATGTAGTTTCAATTTTCCCCAGCAAAAACACAAATGCTGGGAAACTGCTGGCCACCAGCTGGCAGTGATGGGTCACTGCTGGCTGAAATCTGCCACTCACGGCCCGGTAGTGGTCCGTTGGTGGCAGCGCTATCAGTTGGTGAGCCATTGATGTCCCTGCAGCATCGCCGTGAATTGTGGGCCTCCAAGCAAGTGCCACTAGTGGCCCGTTGCTGGCAACCAATGCAACCCCCAACAGCAGGTGGAAGTATCGGGACTGCGCATGCGCAGAAGCAACACTTGCTGTGTCTCTCATGGTACCAGTTAGTTGAAGACGACGCTATCGTCATCGTGTTATTTTAGTGGATGTTAAGAAAAAATCCATATGTGGAGAGGCGAATTAATTTTCTAATGAAATTTTACGTCGACGAAGATATCAGATTAAGCCGTGAAATACTAGATTACAGCCATGAAATACACCCACTCCATTCCCATGAATAACAGCAATTCATGTAATGGAGTGGATGAATAACAAGAAAAAATTTGAAACCGCTTGAAACAAATATCCTGGAAAACCATTAAAATAGCGTTAGTTGGAAAAAAAAAAAAGAATTATACGCGTAAAAAATTTATTAATTATTTGAAAGAAAAAAAAAGCAACGCTATGTGGTGTACTCATCCATGGGTTGAATACACAAGACTGGGAGGCCGCCCCGGTGGCGCAGTGGTCTAAGGCGCTGGCCTCTGATCATTCGTCCGTAAGGGGTCCGGGTTCGAATCCCGGTCAGGCATGGATGTTGTGTTTGTCTTACGGCACTGGCTCTCTCCCTACCCTGGAACCAGTGACTCTAAATTAGGGACGGGCGACTGCTTCTAGCCCATTGAGTTGCTCACGGTGGTCGTTAAACCTCCAACCCCCCCCCCCAAAAAAAAAAAACAAGACTGGGAGGAATTCGCTTCTAAAAATAACGAGAAGTAAAATAAAATATCTTTTACTCTTTAAAACAAATGTAGCTTCGGACAACGGAAAGGAAAGACACAACGTTAAAAATGTAACAGAATGTGACATGAACCCGGGTAAATATACATTTATTCAACAATCTCTTTTCAAGACGGCAAGGACAGTACAAAACTTTGGAAAGCGACTCTAAGTATGTACACGCCTTGAAAATGAGTGAAGTTCCCTTAAGGTAAAAAAAAAAAATATATCGTTACGTTGAAAAAATTAATTTATCAATTGTATGAAACTGACTTTTATGAAAAATACCTCGCAATATTATAAAATGAAAGCGGGAAGCATTCGATTACAAATTGCATACAAAACAGATAGCTTCCAGCACGTACCCGAGCGTCGTGAATTGGTCCGGTCGGTAGCGAGCGCGGCTTCCATGCAAGAGACCCAGGATAGAATCTAGTCAGATGTAAACTGCATTTTTCTGGTCTGTCGAGAAAATTTCCCCAGCGCAGTGCGTTAATTCACAAGCTTCGTAAGGGTAGAAAAAAAAATTGCAGATTTAGAAAACTGCGGTTATCCTTGCTTTTTTTTTTTTTTTTTTTTATTATGGCTACTACTGGGAAATTGGCGGACAAGATTCGGCAAGCCACAAGTTACGTCACCTGGTTGCTGGCTGCCACTAACGGCCCACTAGTGGACCACATTAGGCTAGCCATCATTTCTGGCACGTGCTTTGCAGGGCCACTGAAGGGCCACTTGTGGCAGCTACTGCCTGTGATGGACCACTGACGGCCCTGTTGTGGCATATGACAACTGATGAGGTGCCAACTGTTGGCCAGCTGTTGGCCTGAACTGCTGGCCCTTCTGTTGGCCGCCCGGACACTTTATTGACGGTACGGCAGCGGCAACATAGTGCTGGGCCATTGCTGGCAGTGCTGGCTGCCAGCAATGACCCACTGCTGGCCCAGCAAGACTGTTTTTGCTGGGTCGTCCCTGGGTGATGCAATTTTTAAGTCTCGCAGGCAACAAGATAAATAGCAATAACCAAGTTCCTCACTCCTGCACCGAAGAAAAAAGAAACAAGAAAGACGACACCGAATTTTCGGGTGTAATAAGCACGTCTTTTGAATCTGTTCTGACGCAAATTAAATTTATCAAAGCTATTCAAAGGCAATGGAACCGGTGTGGAAAACAATAGTATCTGACGGAAGAAAGAAGTTTTTCAATCGGGTTTTTAATCCCTCAGATATTGCTGTAAACGGAATCGTGAGCTTACGCCCTCTGGTTGCAGACTTGGGTGTTAAGGAAAACATGAATTCATATGAGAAACATTTCGCACCGGAAACGCTCTCCAACGCAGAAAGAATTTTTCAAATCAGACTTTTAGAAACAGAGATATCGACAAAAAATGAGATGTGGCTTTACGTCCCCTGGTGGGAAAACCATGCATTGTTTTAGGAAGAAAGTGTTCTCAAAAGGATCTTCCATATGAGCGGTATCTGTCCAAGAAAAAAAAACTTAGTCGAGTTTTCAGGAGCCCAGATTTTGCTACAATTACATCAGAAGCAGAAATTAACACTTATGCACACTGGTGGCCAAACCATTATTTACCAAACATTAGAAATTATGTGAAAAATATTTTCCCTCAGGTCTTGTATGCGATACAGGAAGAAGTTTTCAAATCTGAGCTTTAGAAGCAGAAATAACGCCGAAAACGCAATTTACCTTTGTACTCCGTAGCGGAAAGTCTATGATTTACTTGAAAATTTTGAATTTATAGGGAAAACATTTCGCATTGGAAACACTATCCAACAAAGAAGGAATTTTTCAAATCGGTCTCCTAGAAGTAGAGATATTGACAAAAATAAGAAATACATCTACGCCCCCTGGCGTAGAAACCATGCATTATTTCAAGAAGAAAATGTTCCTAAACGTTTGTCGACATCAGTAGTATCGGTCAACAAACGACTTTTTTCAATCGAGATTTTGGAAGCTCATATTTTGCTGCAAATACATCAGAAGCGGAAATTAAGACTTACGCCACCTGGTGGCCAAACCTATTCTAAAAAAAAATATAAAATATATGCAAAGGATTTCCCATCCGGAGCTGTATCTGGTGCAGAATAGGAGATTTAGAAGCAGAGATGTAGCGGGGAAAGCAATTTACCTTTACGCCCCCTAGCGGAAAGTCTATGAATTACTTGAAAATTTTAAAATTATATGAAAAACATGTCCAACTGAAAACACTATCCAATAAAGAAGATATTTTCAAATCGGACTCCTAGAAGTAGAGATATTGACAAAAATAAGATATACATCTACACTCCCTGGGGGACAAAACATGCATTATTTTAAGAAGAAAATGTTTCTAAAAGGTTTGTCGACATGAGTACCATCGGTCTACAAACGACGTTTTTTTCAATCGAGAATTTAAAAGCTCATATTTTGCTGCAAATACATCAGAAGCGGAAATTAAGGTTTACGCCCCATGGCGGCCACCCTTTTTTTTTTTTTACAAAAATTAGAAATTATGTGCAAACGGTTTCCCATCAGGAGCGGAAATTAAAGTTTACGCCCCATGGCGGCCACCCTTTTTTTTTTTTTACAAAAATTAGAAATTATGTGCAAACGGTTTCCCATCAGGAGCTGTGTCCGGTGCAGAAAGAATTTTTCAAATCGGAGATTTAGAAGCAGAGATATAGGGGGAAACGCAATTTACCTCCACGCCCCTAGCGGAAAGTCTATGAAAAACTTGAAAATTTTGAAATTATATGAAAAACATGTCACACTGAAATCACTATCCAACAAAGAAGGAATTTTTTAAATCGGACTGCTAGAAGTAGAGATATTGATAAAAATAAAATATACATCTACGCCCACTGGCGGAGAAACTACGGAATATTTTAAGAAGAAAATAGTCCAAAAACGTTTATCGATGTGAGTGGCATCAGTCCACGAAATAATTTTTTCAATCGATATTTTAGAAGTAACAGATTTTATGGCAAATACATAAGAAGCAAAAATTAACACTTACGCACCCTGGTGGCTAAAGTATTCTTTACCAAAATTTTTAAATTATATGCAAACGATTTTGCATCAGGAGGTGCATCCTTTGAAGCAAAAAGTTTTCAAATCGGAGTTTTAGAATAAGAGTTATCGGGAAAAACGTAATTTACTTCTACGCACCCTAGCGGAAAATCTATCCGTAATTTGAAAAAGTAACTACATCTAAAATACTGTTCGTCATAAATGGAGTCGAAAGATAAAAGAATTTTTTCAATCGGATTTTTAGAAGCAGATATGCGGAATAAAACGTAGATTTGAATTCGACATCATCTGCATTTACGCCCTCTAGCGGCGAAATTGTACATCCTAAAGAAAAACGAAATAAAGGATCATCATTCGCATATTTCAAGCTTCCCAATTCAAAAAGAATTTTTCAAATCGGACTAATATTTGCAGAGATAGCGTGGGTACAGGCGGACGGACGGACAACCCGGTAACATACGGACGATCTTTTTTTTACAAAAGACGTGCCAAAAACAGTTCGCTGATTTTATTTCCATGTATTTAGGTAGAACTTTTCATTAACATCTTTGATAATCAGGTTTCATTTTTCCATTTTAAAACATGGAGCTGCTAAAAAGCAATATATTGCCCTTGATAACAATTTCTGAAAGCTGTAATTTTGTATGAAAATGTTACCAGGAAAGGAGCAGTAAAGTTTTGGTGTAGGCCCAGCAGAAGTGAATATTTCCCAAACGATTAGCGCTCAATGGAGCTCAAAATGGTTATTAGATTACAGTTCTTCTTTACATACAACAAAAAACGGCCGGTGACTGACCAAAAATTGAAAATTCTTCAGAGAAAAGATCCTGATAACACCGGTAAATAATGCGCAGAGCCAATTGCCCATACTGGCATGTGGGGGTAGAAATTGAAAAAAATTTGTGGATGCCAAAATTTTATCACCAAACAATGTTATAGATCAAGAAGTTTTAAGCTTAAATTCCTCTCAGTGCGAAAATTGTATAATGAAGTTGATGAACTTACACCGATGAGCAATTACAATATGACCACCTACCTAATAAGTTGTAGGACCCCCTTTTGCCCGCAAAATAGAGGCCACTCGGCGAGGTATCGATTCGATGAGGTGGCGATAGGTATCCTGGGGTATCTGGTACCATAACGTAAACAGCAGGTCCTAAAGTTCTCGTACATTTCGGGGTGGTGGTGATTTAGCGCGAACCTGCTTTTCCAAGTCGAACCACAAATGATCGATTGGGTTCATGTCAGGTGAATTTGGAGGTCAGGGTATTAACAGAAAGTCACCAGCATGTTCCTCGAACCACTTTTTGACGATTCAGGCAGTGTGGCATGGCTTATTATCCTGTTGGTAAGGTCCATCACCAGCAGGGAACACAGTTGCCATGAATGGGCGAACTTGGTCCGCAACGATGTTCAGATACTTGACAGCTGTCAGCGATTGTCTTGTTGGGATAATGGAGCTTAAGGTGTCCAAGAGAACATCGCCCACACCATAACACCGCCGCCGCTGGGCTATTTCCGTCCAACGGTGCATCCAGGCGCCATAACCTCCGTTGGTAATCGGCGTATCCGCGCTCGGCTATCTACGTGATGCACCAGGAATCTTGATTTGCAAGACCAGGAAACTTTCTTCCAATCATCCACGGTCCAATCTCGATGATATTGGGCCCATTTCATGCGTTGTTTGTGATGATGTGCAGTGAGAATGGGAACTCGGCTGGTTCTTCTGCTACGCAGGCCCATGCGCAGAAGGCTGCGATGAACTGTGTGCTGTGACACATTGCCCTCATCACCACTTTTGCTGCTACGGGTGATTTGTCGCACTGTGGCTTTGCGGTCGCTGTGAACAATGCGCGACAGTCTCCGCTCGCCTCTGGCATCAATGAGCTGCGGACGACACACAGCTGGACGACGGTTCGCCGTTTGGCCATCTGTGCACCACTTTTGATACGTACTCACTACAGTGGCACGTGCACATCCCACAAGCCGCGCCGTTTCCGAGGCTCCTTGCCATCACAATTTGTCCTTTAGCTTTTCCTATTCTGACCCCGAACACTCTACTGACAGAAACCCGGTCCTCGGGTTGTATATATAGCGCTCTGTGAACTTCACCTGCGCTACCGTTCGGTCTCCAGGAGCGCTCATTTCTGTAGTCATAATAAAATGGCTCATCGGTATATGCAGTGACAAAATTAACTCAAAGTAAATGTTTGCCCCCTTTCATTTCACTACTCCTGGCACTGCATAAATGACAAGTTTGGCCATTTAACTTCGTATAAAAATAGCATCTAGCGCAGTGGCCGTGACTTTATCGGAGCACATGTCACATGAGTACGTGAACCCCAATCAAAAATTAAAATTCATAGCCGAATACTACGAAGTTTTTATACTAACACCCTATGATAAAAAACAATACTTGTTATTTAAATGCTAAGCAATTTTCGTGAGAGAGATCTCGTGTACCACTTGCTAAACTACTGTAGGTTTCCAGTGACCTTGATCGCACGTGCGGTCGAGAAATAGTGTGTGTTGACTCAGCGGAGGCTTTAGGCAAGTTGGTGGGACCAAAATACCTATAATCTTTAAAGTCATACAGCTGATATTCGTAACTAGCTGTCATTGTTAAAATCAAAACGAGGAAGTAATACACTGCTGGACAGTTGCTAAGGACGGATCACAAACGGCTATATAGCGCATAAAAAAGTAAGTGTGGTTGGATGCCAAGTGAAATAAAATAATGTCAGAATGCCAGGACATTACAAGAAAGACAATTTATTGTGCTCTGAAATCCAGAAGGCTTTGGAACGTGTTCAAGGGACAAACAGGCCATTTTGTGCAGAATACGTAAACGTGAAAAAAAAAATGCAATTACCGTCTGCAGGCTTTCCGGCGTAAGATGTCAATACGGGATATGGCCACCATGGAGGGCGATGCAAGATTCCACACGTCGTGTCATGCTTTGCACAACATTATCAAGCAGCTGTTGGGGTAATTTATCCCATTCCTCTGTCAGTGCACGGATGAGGGTGTCCTTGTTTATTGGAGGGCATTGGCGACCAGCAAGACTCCTCCCAAAGCATCCCACACATTTTCAATGGGATTCAGATCTGAAGAACGTGCTGGCCATACGAGGCGTTGAATATCCTCGCTCTCAAGACACTCCTGGACAGCGACTGTTCGATGACATGTTGCGTTGTCGTCCATGAAAATGAATCTATCACCGACAGCACCACGGAACATGCGAACATGAGGTAGCAGAACATCATTAATGTATCGTTGGCCAGTCATAGTCCCAGTTGGAAGCACATAGAGGGACGTACGGCCATTGATCATGATGCCAGCCCATACCATGACACTACATGTCGGATATCGGTCCCTTTCCTGTATGTTTGCTGGACAATATGCAGTACCACTATCACGCAAGATCAGTTGTCGTCGACAATCAGACGATAGACTGTATCTACTCTCATCTGAGAAGAGGACAGCAGACCAGTCGTTATCAGTCCAATTGCAATGTTGATGGCACCATTGCAAACGGGCGGTACGGTGATGTCTGGACAATGGGATGCACACAACAGGACGGCGGGCGTATAGTCCTCCTTCATGCAAACGTCTGGCGACCGTTTTTCGGGAGATCTGCTTGCCAGTAGCAGCCATAAACTGATTTGCTACCTCACTAGCTGTGCTGCGCCGGTGTCTTTTTGTTGATAGCACTATGTACCGATCTTCTGCAGGTGTCGTACTGCAAACACGACCTCCCCCGTGACGTTTGCTACACTCTCCATTTGTTTGAAATGATTTCCAAAGCCTTGAAACAACACTGTGGCTGACGTCGAACTGCCTGGCAACATCTGTTGTGTTTCGCCCTTCTTCAATCTTGCCAATAATACGGCCACGCGTAAAATCATCTAGGTGATGTCGGGAAGACATACTGAAAATTGCAAGTTCGTCAATTGATTCTTTCCTCTTTCAACTTTGCGTTTGAACAACAACGGTCAATACGCGTCAAATCCTTTATATCTCTTATCAGCGCTATGACGTCACGAACAAGTTCGGCAATCCAAAATTTGCATACGCACAACACGTCTTACTGTATCCCGCACTTATGCTAATTTCCATATTTTCCCGCCTTCCATTTTATGGTTGCTATCGTTGCTATTGTCATCCGTCCTTAGCAATTGTCCGGCAGTGTAGTTTGACCTACCTCGAACGCAGTGAGGATCTTTCTGATGAAATGAAAATAATTGGTGAAACTATAGATTTTAAAGTATTTGTTCCTCATCTACACACTCTTATTAAGAATTCTGATGAAAGGTAGTACAATTTGAATAACTCAAACCACGCATGCGTGTGCTTAGCAATCCATTGAATATTAGCATTCAAAGCACAAGTCCCATTTATCAAATAGAATTACGTGAACATCAAGCAGATGAGTTTATTAAAGCTCAATCAGAGACTGGCTGGTCAGAACTGTTTAAACTTTGTTTTTTGTTTTTTTCGCTAACGAAATGCCTGAACTTAAGAGGTTTGGGATTAAATGTTTCGAAGTACTTGCATATGCGAGAGTGCATTTTCTGACATGAAATACGTAAAGTCAGATCGTAGGAACTGTATGAATGAATACTCTTGAAAAACTTCATTGGCTTTCAAAGACAACGTTGAAGTGGGTATTCAACAACTTTTAGTGAAGCTCAATCGTCCACTGTGCTCTCATTAAATATAAGTTTGTTTTTGAATATTTAAAAGTTCAGCTGTTCTAATACCAATCAAAAGAGCTTAAAGGTTTATCAAATTTAGGAGGGCATTTATATCGTTTTATATGTATATAAAACAAAATAAATATCATCTCATATGTATTTAAAACATAATCTTATATGTATTTTACACTCATCTCCAAAAATTAAGGATCATAATATTTTCAGAGCATACTTTTATTACAACAGGATGTGGATGAAAATATTTTAATAATGAGTAAGCAGAGAGGAAAAGAACATGTACACACATAAATAAACACGGATTTGTTCTTATTAATAGAAAAAATCGATAAAAGAACAAAATTTACCATTTCTGACATTTATTCACAATAACTAAAATTGACAGAAAAAAATTTATAATTTTTCATGGATCATTTTAACCCTTTAACCTGCTAGAAGGAATTAACTCGGGTTTCGCAAAGTGAATTGGAAACAACTCGAATAATATATTCTCCGTCGAAAAAGTGTTCCGGTCGATGCTGGAAAGAGTGAATCTACGCGTCCGAGAGCGTTGCTCTCCTATTAGCTTTTAAAAGTGATAAATTAAAGATATGATTGACTTCAAATGAACATTTTGACAAACAAAGCGGTCAAGGGCTGATTAACACTAATCCTTTCTAACTGATTACCTGCTAAAGGGGTTATAACAATACTGACTAATGTGAGATGAGACAGAAGATATTTGAGGCAGTTGTTTTTACTATGTGATATGTTATCCTTATCAGGAGAAAAAGGACTTCCCCATGAGGTCTTGTGTCATGGAGCAAGGAATAGTGGACTATAGAACCGAGATCTTATCACCAACGACAGGTTTATGATCGGTACTGCGGTAATGAGAAGGGTAAAGGAAATGTTTGTCGTAGCTTTTGTAAATCCCGGTCGGTATGAGAATATTGTTTTTGGGAAGCTCAGAAAAGCTTGGGCTCCATTTGATTCAGGTACATCGACTGCTTTAAGTGTTAATAGGGTATACGTCCACCCCTGACTGCAACGCATGAGTGGCATCGATGGGCTATTCTTTCCACGAGATTGTCCAGAAGATCCTGACTGAGGGTTTTCCATTCTTCCAGCGACATAGCATTTTTTTCTTTGGTGCCAGATGGGGGATTGCTTTCAGCAATGTGCCTTCCCAGAGCGTCCCAAGCATTTTCGATTGGATTCAGGTGGTAAGAGTACGCAGGCCACTCGCTCTCCAACTGTTCATCAACACATGATGATCGACGAGGACGTACTTCATCGTCTTTAAAAACGAAAGAATTTCCCACAACACCACGAAACAGCCTTACATGTTCTAAAATGGCCTCCTCACAATAACGCTGGGCATTCATTAACCCTTTCTCCAGTACTAGGAGCCCTGTGCGCCCATTGATCATAATCTCAGACCAGACCATTGCTCCACCACCCATGTCACCATCACTTTCGACGATGCTTCTGGCTGAATGGGCAGTGCGGGGTTCTCGCCAGATGTATTGCCGCCTAGAGTCAGATGATAAACAAAATTGGTTTTCTTCGGTGAACAGAACTTTGGCCCATTGCTCTTCCCTCAATGTGGAGTGTTCACGACTCCATCAATAGCGAGTTGTTTTGCGTGCTGCGGTCAGTGGAACACCATGTAAAGGTTTTCGGGCATACGTTCCAAAATTATTTAACGCCTTGACACGGTTTGACGCGATATTTTGGTACCTCTGCTTGATTTTAGCTGTTTTGCTTACTTGCCAGCAGTTATTCGGCGAGATCTTATAGCCGTTACAACAAGATAGTAATTTACAATTACTAGATACATGCTGTTTCACGTACGATCAACACAAACCGCGTCTCCAACTGCAAATTAAAACACATTTATTTACAATTAAAAACACTATTTTAAAATACAAAGGCAAGTATTTTCAGGGCTCCCATGTCCCCATCATCAGGCCCAAGTGCCACGGAGCATGAGGAGCCATCTCATATATATGCAGCCACAAAGTTTTTCCCGTCACACTTCTCTTTTACCCTCCTGTGTTGCCAAAATTAGAACACAAACACTAATGTTCAAAAAATAATTATACAAGTCAAAGGTAGTTCTAGTTTTCACTCTCCATAGAAGAGTAATTCACCAACCGTCTCCATGGGTTTGGATATAAGTAGGCATGTCAATATTACAACAAGTGTTACCATATGAAATAATATGAAAACTTTCGGACAAAAATATTGTACTTCTGGTTACATTTGAACAGATAATTTTTGCGTTATCCCAGTCAGGGGAGTAACCTCCCTGTCCAACTGCAGTAGTAAGTGCTGTGTTAATAGTCCCCGTTCGTAGTGCATATTTATGTTCATTCAATCTTTTATCCAATGTCCGAAGTGTAGAACCTATAAAGAATTTATTAGGTAGAATTTTGTCTTTGCCTCTGCTCTTGGGATATATATATATATATCATCATCATCATCATCATCATTGTCAACCATTATCAATCCACTGCTGGACGAAGGTCTCCCCAAGTTTCCTCCACAACGGTCTGTCTTGTGCCCGTCTCCTCCATGTCACCCCTGCATACTTTCGAATTTCATCCACCCATCTCCCATGTGGTCTTCTTCTGGGTCTTTTCCTGTCCCTTGGAATCCAATCTAAAATTTTGGCTGTCCATCGATGATCTGTCCTTCTGGCAGTATGTCCAGCCCATTGCCATTTCAGGGATTTAACTCTGATCATGATGTCTTCCACTCTTGTCATTTTTCGGATCCACGTGTTCCTCTTCTTATCTCTCCTGGTTACACCAAGCATGCACCTCTCCATGCTGCTTTGAGTTGTCTGCAGCCTTTGTATGTCTCTTTTAGTTAAGGTCCACGTCTCTGCACCATACGTAAGCACTGGAAGTATGCATTGATCAAACACTTTTCTTTTAAGACATAATGGCATATTGCTCTTGAAAATTATGCTGTTTCTTCCAAAAGCTCTCCAGGCAAGTTTTGTACGCCGATTAATTTCTTCATCAATGTGACCCTCACTTTATATCTGCTGTCCAAGATAAACGTTCGTATCTGTTATCTCCAGCTTTTCTCCATCAATCGATATATCTTCATTTCTTGTAAAAGCATTGAACATCACTTTTGTCTTCTGAAAGTTCATTTTTAATCCCACTTCTTTACTCTTGTCAGCAAGTTCCTGGATCATACTCTGCAGCTCTGATGGGCTAGTTGCAAAAATAACTACGTCATCAGCAAAACGAAGGTGGGTTAGATAATCTCCATTAATCTTTATCCCCTTGTTTTCCCAGCTCAGTGACTGAAAAACACCCTCCAATGTGGCATTAAAGAGCTTCGGAGATATGGTGTCACCTTGTCTCACTCCCTTTCCAATTTTTATGTGTGTTGTATTTTCAAACAGCCTAATCTTTGCACTTGCATTTTCATAGATGTTATTAATAATATTAATGTATGCATCTTCAATACCGCAGGTTTTCAGAGCCATTGTAACTGCTGATGGTTTCACCGAATCAAAGGCTTTTTCATAATCGATAAAAGCCATGCACAATGGAAGTTCATATTCCCTCGCTCTTTCAATTAGTTCTCTCAGCACATGGATATGATCTATTGTGCTGTAGCCACTCCTGAATCCAGCTTGTTCTCTCGGTTGAGCCATGTCCAGTGTCACCTTCAAGCGGTGTGAAAGAACTTTAGTGAAGATTTTATAAACTACTGATAGGAGGCTGATAGGTCTGTAGTTTCCGAGATCCTCAATGTCACCTTTCTTATGTAGCAGGATCATTGTAGCTGTGTTCCAATCCTCAGGAATCTTTCCTTCATTAAGGCATAGAGTGAAAATTTGGGCGAGTACTGTTTCGATTTCTCCACTTGCTTCTTGTATGATGTCTACAGTAATTCCATCTTCTCCTGGAGCTTTTCCCCGCTTCATGTTCTTGATTGCATGTGCAACTTCTGCTGGAAGGACTGGAGGAACTCTGGTACTGGTATCTTTCATGATGTCTGGAGTGCATGTATCATCCCTTTCATATAATTTGGAGTAGAAATCTTTCACTCTTGTCAAAATTTCGCCTCTATTTCTTGTTACAGAACCATCTTCTTTTCTCAGTGCCATAATCTGTTTTCTTACCTTACTGAGATGTCCCTTTGCTATCTTTAGGCTTTGGTTGTTTTCAATTGCTTTCCTCACTAGTTCACAGTTGAATTTTCTTACGTCTTCAGTGATACTTTTTCGTACTGTCTTGCATAGCTCTATATATTCCACTTTGGAAGTCACATCTTCTTTAGTTGTCCTCATCTCTCTTCTTTTTTGCATCAACATTTTCGTTTTTCCTGATAATTTATTTACATGCAACTTGTTCTTAGACCCAGCTAATTTTGTTGCTGTTTCCATAAGAGCTTTGGTTACTTTTCTGTTAACTTCAGAGATGTCCACTTCTTCCGATGTTAGGCCTTCTAAAGCAGAGAACCTGTTCTTCAGTTCCAACTTGAAAGTATTATGGTGTTTTTTAAGGTTGGTTATGTCAATAGATTTTGTTTGTCTTATGAGCTTGCCACGTTCAAGTTTAGTGTTGAGGTGCATCTTACATCTTACCAATCTATGGTCACTACCTGTGTTGAACTTGTTTAGCACACTGCAGTCTTCTATGACGAATTTTTTGTTACACATAATAAAATCAATTTCACTTGTCGTCCCATTTGGATGTCTCCATGTCCATTTCCTGTGTGGCTTTTTCTTGAAGAAGGAGTTCAAGATGAAAAACCCTTCTGCCTCTGCAAACTCAACGAGAGTATTTCCACGCTGGTTTCTGTTGCCGTGACCGAATTTACCTACTGAAGTTTCATTCTGTTGCCGTTGCCCTATTTTTGCATTGAAATCTCCCATAATTATCTTCAAGTGCTGCTTACCTTTATTATTTAGATGACAAATTTCCTCATAAAATTCTTCAATTTCTTCTTCAGGATGACTTGTGGTGGGTGCATAAGTTTGAATAATCTGAGCCTGGTATCTTCTCGATAGTTGGATAACGAGTCGTGCAGCTCTGTCAGAGGAACTTTCAACTTCTACCACTTTATCCTTCAGTTTCTTGTTTATTATAAATCCAACACCACTAGTTCTGCCAGTATCTGTCCCACGATAGTAGAAGAGATGTCCACTTTTCAGTTCGATGAGATCTTCTCCTTTTCTCCTTACCTCACTTAGCCCCACGATGTCCCACTTGATCCTTTGTAGTTCCTCTTCCAATTCAAGAAGCCTTGAATCAGAAGATAGGGAGCGTCCGTTATACGTAGCCAAGGTCAGCATCAGATGGCAGCCTAGTCCGGTCCTCCGGGGATTCTTAGCACCCTCTGCCTTCATGTCGCACTGGCCGCTGCCTTGGCCAGGTACATTCCAGCTGCCGGAGACTGAGGGCCAAGATTTAAGTTGTGGAGTCATTTTGGAGGGGTTTGGCCATAACTCACCACGCTCGCCAAGCGGGTTGGTGAGTGTGGGATAGAATTTCCTCTGATCCCGATGGTATAGTTATACCGCTATTGGCGGTCGTCAGAGCCCCTTTAGTGGGAACAGGATGCACCACGAGAAGGCGGGGTTGACATTTGTCAAGGAGAGGCTGTGATGTTACGCATCACCTGACCTTACATCCCATATATATATATATAATGTAAGGTCAGGTATATATATATACCTGACCTTACATCTTACATCCCATTAATATATATATATATATATATTGAACTTTCAGAAGACAAAAGTGATGTTCAATGCTTTTACAAGAAATGAAGATTTATTGATTGATGGAGAAAAGCTGGAGATAACAGACACATACGTTTATCTTGGACAGCAGATATCAAGTGAGGGTCACATTGATGAAGAAATTAATCGGCGTACAAAACTTGCCTGGAGAGCTTTTGGAAGAAACAGCATAATTTTCAAGAGCAATATGCCATTATGTCTTAAAAGAAAAGTGTTTGATCAATGCATCCTTCCAGTGCTTACGTATGGTGCAGAGACGTGGACCTTAACTAAAAGAGACATACAAAGGCTGCATACAACTCAAAGAGCATGGAGAGGTGCATACTTGGTGTAACCAGGAGAGATAAGAAGAGGAACTCGTGGATCCAAAAAATGACAAGAGTGGAAGACATCATGATCAGAGTTAAATCCCTGAAATGGCAATGGGCTGGACATACTGCCAGAAGGACAGATCATCGATGGACAGCCGAAATTTTAGATTGGATTCCAAGGGACAGGAAAAGACCCAGAAGAAGACCACATGGGAGATGGGTGGATGAAATTCGAAAGTATGCAGGGGTGACATGGAGGAGACTGGCACAAGACAGACTGTTGTGGAGGAAACTTGGGGAGACCTTCGTCCAGCAGTGGATTGATAATGGTTGACAATGATGATGATGATGATATATATATATATAAAACCAACATTAAAATTAATAAGATTCTGATTAATCTATAGAAGCTCCCTAAGGTGATTTAATACATGCAAAGATTATTAAATACACTACTCGTGTATTTTATAATATTTCTCATGTATTCTGGAGAGTTAATTCTGCTCTTTCTGATCATACAGATCCACAGTCTTAAGTTTATATATTTTTTTCTCTGGTTAAAATCTCCGCGAGTTGGTTTTTTCTGTATGAGAAGGCCATCAGCCCCACCCACACTGCCCCCAGCGACTAGGGAGTGGCAGAAGTGTTACGAAAGAGGTCAGCCATGTTTTACTCATGTGAGGAGAAAGTTTAGTCGCACAAGAGGTAAGCTCTCTTCCTTGTATTTGGGTTTTAGGTTTTATAAGTTCAATGTTTGTACTTCATGTACTTTTTCTCTGTTGATTTTTTGCTTTTCAGCTTTTAGGCACTGGCTTGTCTGTTAACATTTTTGCGGGTATTAACTCTTTCTTTTCTTGGTAACTTTGCGCGTCTTTTGGGGTACCTAGGAACAGCAGATGGCTAAGCTTGTTCCTTTTCTTTGCGCTGTATTTTCAAAGTAGTTAAGTTCTTAATAACTAATTAATTATGCACTTAAAGCACTGCTGAAATACTTTGTACATATTGCAACTAACTGTTTAAGTCATATAACTTTCACAAAGTTTTCTTTAGTTAATTATTGTCTTTAACTTATTCTCGTTTTCGTGCTGTCATAAGTTGAAGAGTAGGGGGTTTTAGACTCAAGTTTTCTTTCAAAAATCTGTTTTTTAAAAATTAATATTTCCTTTTTTAATTGCAATGTAAAAATTTGGATTTCTTTTGCATTGTTTTTCAGGTTTTAATTTCTCTCTCAAACGAACTTGGCATTTCGTTATAGCTGAAAATTATTTCTAATTATTATGTCACTCTCACAGCTTGAGTTCTCTTTAATCTTCTTCTCTCTGTTTAATAGTAACAGATGAAGAGCATGGGTCGGGCCAGGAAGGTTATTGGATGCAAGCGAAATTGTTAACTAGTGCTAGGTCATACAACTCTGCGGAGGACAAGACATATATATATTTTTTAAAACAATTTTAGGTGGGAATGTTACTTGCATCTATGGCCTTGCAGAAACCCATTTCCAACTAGGTCTTTGTGGAAGTGAGAAAATGCAGAGTTTTTGCTGCTCCTTGATAAAGCCAAGGCTCAGTATTCTCGACACCTTCTACAATCAGTTGTTTTATATTATTTTTTTATCTTTTCTCCTTTTACTGACACCGGTAGATACATAACCTTTTCTATGTTGTACTTGGTGTGAGTCAAAATTATATATGTATTTTTTGCTTAGGTATCTTCTTAATAGAATGTGAATTCTAAATTTTCAAAACTGCTGCGTTGCGCGTTTTGATCTTCAGGTTTTATTGCAACTTTCGTTTTAAATTCTAAAGTTTTTCCTTAGTCTTCAGTTTTGCTCTTCAGTATATATATATATATATATATATATATATATATATATGGGATGTAAGGTCAGGTGATGCGTAACATCACAACCTCTCCCTGACAAATGTCAACCCAGCCTTCTCGTGGTGCATCCTGTTCCCACAAAAGGGGCTCTGACGACCGCCAATAGCGGTATAACTATACCATCGGGATTAGAAGAAATGCTATCCCACACTCACCAACCCGCTTGGCCAGCGTGGTGAGTTATGGCCAAACCCCTCCAAAATGACTCCACAACTTAAATCTTGGCCCTCAGTCTCCAGCAGCAGGAATGTACCTGGCCAAGGCAGCGGCAAGTGCGACATGAAGGCAGAGGGTGCTAAGAATCCATCAGATGGCAGCCTAGTCCGGAGGACCGGACTAGGCTGCCATCTGATGCTGACCTTGGCTACGTATAATGGACGCTCCCTATCTTCTGATTCAAGGCTTCTTGAATTGGAAGAGGAACTACAAAGGATCAAGTGGGACATCGTCGGGCTAAGTGAGGTAAGGAGAAAACGAGAAGATCTCATTGAACTGAAAAGTGGACATCTCTTCTACTATCGTGGGACTGATACTGGCAGAACCAGTGGTGTTGGATTTATAATAAACAAGAAACTGAAGGATAAAGTTGTAGAAGTTCAAAGTTCCTTTGACAGAGCTGCACGACTCGTTATCCAACTCTCGAGAAGATACAAGGCTCAGATTATCCAAACTTATGCACCCACCACAAGTCATCCTGAAGAAGAAATTGAAGAATTTTATGAGGAAGTTCGTCATCTAAATAATAATATAGGTAAGCAGCACTTGAAGATAATTATGGGAGATTCCAATGCAAAAATAGGGCAACGGCGACAGAATGAAACTTCAGTAGGTAAATTCGGTCACGGCAACAGAAACCAGCGTGGAAATACTCTCGTTGAGTTTGCAGAGGCAGAAGGGTTTTTATCATCATGAACTCCTTTTTCAAGAAAAAGCCACACAGAAAATGGACATGGAGACATCCAAATGGGACGACAAGTGAAATTGATTTTATTATGTGTAACAAAAAATTCGCCAAGAAGACTGCAGTGTGCTAAACAAGTTCAACACAGGTAGTGACCATAGATTGGTGAGATGTAAGATGCACCTCAACACTAAACTCGAACTTAGCAAGCTCATAAGACAAACAAAATGTACTGACATAACCAACCTTAAAAATCCCCATAATACCTTCAAGTTGGTTCTGAAGAACAGATTCTCTGCTTTAGAAGGTCTAACATCGGAAGAAGTGGATATTTCTGAAGTTAACAGAAAAGTAACCAAAGCTCTTATGGAAACAGCAACAAAAGTAACTGGGTCTAAGAACAAGTTGCATGTGAACAAATTATCAGGAAAAACCAAAATGTTGATGCAAAAAAGAAGAGAGACGAGGACAACTAAAGAAGATTTGACTTCCAAAGTGGAATATATAGAGCTATGCGAGACAGTACGAAAAAGTATCACTGAAGACGTAAGGAAATTCAACTGTGAACTAGTAAGGAAAGCAATTGAAAACAACCAAAGCCTAAAGATAGCAAAGGGGCATCTCAGTAAGGGAAGAAAACAGATTATGGCACTGAGAAAAGAAGATGGTTCTGTAACAAGAAATAGAGGCGAAATTTTGACAAGAGTGAAAGATTTCTACTCCAAATTATATGAAAGGTATGATACATGTACTCCAGACATCATGAAAGGTACCAGTACCAGAGTTCTTCCAGTCCTCACAGCAGAAATTTCACATGAAATTAAGAACATGAAGCAGGGAAAAGCTCCAGGAGAAGATGTAATTACTGTAGACATCATACAAGAAGCATGTGGAGAAATCGAAACAGTACTCGCCCAAATTTTCACTCTATGCCTTAATGAAGGGAAGATTCCTGAGGATTGGAACAACGCTACAATGATCTTGCTACATGAAAAAGGTGACATTGAGGATCTCAGGAACTACAGACCTATCAGCCTCCTGTCAGTGGTTTATAAAATCTTCACTAAGGTTCTTTCACACCGCTTAAAGGTGACACTGGGCATGACTCAACCGAGAGAACAAGCTGGATTCAGGAGTGGATACAGTACAATAGATCATATCCACGTACTGAGACAACTAATTGAAAGAGCGAGGGAATATTAACTTCCATTGTGCATGGCTTTTATCGATTATAAAAAAGCCTTTGATTCGGTGAAACCATCAGCAGTTACAATGACCCTGAAATCCTGCGGTATTGAAGATGCGTACATTAATACCATTAATAACATCTATGAAAATGCAAGTGCAAAGATTCAGCTGTTTGAAAATACAACACACATAAAAATTGGAAAAGGAGTGAGACAAGGTGACACCATATCTCCGAAGCTCTTTAATGTCTTTCAATCACTGAACTGGGAAAACAAAGGGATAAAGATTAATGGATATTATCTAACCCACTATAACGAAGTGAATTTCTCCGTCATTTTTATCCGCGCCAGGATTCGAACCCGGGTCCACTCATTCCGGAATAAGTTGCTCTACCAATTAAGCTACGCGGACATTGATTCTACTTGCTATCTGCCTTTATGTCATGTGCGTCCTTCTGGCAGGTACGTCACATCTCCTGGTACGTTACATCATCTCCCCCTTCTTTTTCTTTTTTTTTTTTTTTTCTTTTGAAGTGCTGCTTATATTTTTCCTATCTCGCGGTGTGGAAATAACATCGCACCAATGCGAGATTTTGAACGGTCGGGTCATCCGGATAGTTCGGGCGCCATTATAACGAAGTAAATTTCTCCGTCATTTTTGGTCTACGCCGGGATTCGAACCCGAGGCCGATTATTCCGGAACAAGTTGCTCTACCAATTAAGCTACGCGGACATTTATTCTGATTCCTATCTGCCTTTATGTCGTGTGCATCCTTCTGGCAGGTACGTCACATCTCCTGGTACGTTACATCATCTCCCCCTTATTTTTATTTTTTTTTCTTTCGAAGTGCTGCTCATATTTTTCCTATCTCGCGATGTGGAACTAACATCACACCAATGCGAGATTTTGAACGGTCGGGTCATCCGGATAGTTCGGGCGCCATTATAACGAAGTGAATTTCTCCGTCATTTTTATCCGCGCCAGGATTCGAACCCGGGTCCACTCATTCCGGAATAAGTTGCTCTACCAATTAAGCTACGCGGACATTGATTCTAATTCCTATCTGCCTTTATGTCATGTGCGTCCTTCTGGCAGGTACGTCACATCTCCTGGTACGTTACACCACCTTCGTTTTGCTGATGACATAATCATTTTTGCAACTACCCGATCAGAGCTGCAGAGTATGATCCAGGAACTTGCTGACAGGAGCAAAGAAGTGGGATTAAAAATGAACTTTCAGAAGACAAAAGTGATGTACAATGCTTTTACAAGAAATGAAGATTTATGGATTCATGGAGAAAAGCTGGAGATAACAGACACGTACGTTTATCTTGGACAGCAGATATCAAGTGAGGGTCACATTGATGAAGAAATTAATCGGCGTACAAAACTTGCCTGGAGAGCTTTTGGAAGAAACAGCATAATTTTCAAGAGCAATATGCCATTATGTCTTAAAAGAAAAGTGTTTGATCAATGCATCCTTCCAGTGCTTACGTATGGTGCAGAGACGTGGACCTTAACTAAAAGAGACATACAAAGGCTGCAGACAACTCAAAGCAGCATGGAGAGGTGCATGCTTGGTATAACCAGAAGAGATAAGAAGAGGAACTCGTGGATCCGAAAAAGGACAAGAGTGGAAGACATCATGATCAGAGTTAAATCCCTGAAATGGCAATGGGCTGGACATACTGCCAGAAGGACAGACCATCGATGGACAGCCGAAATTTTAGATTGGATTCCAAGGGACAGGAAAAGACCCAGAAGAAGACCACATGGAAGATGGGTGGATGAAATTCGAAAGTATGCGGAAGCGACATGGAGGAGACTGGCACAAGACAGACCGTTGTGGAGGAAACTTGGGGAGTCCTTCGCCCAGCAGTGGATTGATAATGGTTGACAATGATGATGATGATGATATATATATATCTTTTTTTTTTTGACAGATATTCTGGTATAAAGTAGAGAAACATATACGAGTATATATATTAAGTGTACAAATAAGTTTTAAAGTGTTTTAAGGCAACGCAACATGTAATTTGAGAGAAAACAACAATACCTTTACGAATCAAAATATGCATCGGGCAGCTGACGGATTCCAGCCATGAAGAATACTTCGTCGTGGGACGCGATGAAGTCGCCAACCAAGTTTTGCACTTCGTCACATGTCCGGAACCGTAGAGCAGACAAACCACTTTGCATCGATCGAAACAAATGATAGTCTGAAGGGGCTATATTGGGACTATACGCCGGATGCTCCAAAACTTCCCAGTCAAGCGTCAATAACGTTTCTTTGGCCGATTTCGGGACATGCTACCTAGCGTTGTCATGCAGTAATTACACTGGACGCAATTTTTTTCCTGTGAATGGAGTTTCCGACAGATTTCCTGGTTCAATCGCAGCAATTGCTGCTTGCAGCGATCAGCAGTAACAGTCTGATCCTGTACCAATAGTTCATAATAGAGCACACCATTCATATCCCACCAGATGCACAGCAGAACTTTCTTGGAGTGAATATTGCGTTTCGGTGTCGAAGTCGTTGCTTCATCGGAGTCTACCCAGAGTTTCTTGCATTTGGGATTGTCGAATCATATCCACTTTTCATCACCCGTAACGATTTTCTACAGGAAAGACTATCTGAGTTGTTTATTCAACAGATTCAAACACTTCATGACACACTCATCCTTGTTTCTCTGGCTCAAGTCATGTGGCACCCATTTCCTTTCCTTCTGAATCTTTCCCTTGCGCGTAAACGATTGGAAATTGTTTGTTGAGTTACCCCCAGTTGTTCAGCTAGTTCTTTTTGCGTTTGAGACGAATCTTCATCCAGCAATGCTTGCAGTTCCTTATGTGCAACCTTCTGCGGGGCATCGCTACGTTCTCGATCGCTAACATCAAAATCACCGGCTTTAAACCGTCTAAACCAAAACTCACACGTGCTTTTCGATACAATATTCTCTCCCAGAACAGAACAGATCGATGCACATGATTTTGCAGAACTTTTTCCTTGATGAAATTCGTAACGAATGCAGTGTCGAATAAATGCAGTATCGCTTGCCATCTCTCACCTACCGATGTGCAAGTGCGTTTGACTGTTGAGCAAACTTCTGTGTCACATTTTATGCTCTGGACCACTTACGGTCACACGACAACAACGTGGTGGGGGTATGTAGGATATGTAAATTAGCGGTATACGTCACACAAAAAATGCTTTAGAACTTATTTGTACACCTTATGTGTATACTATTATATATATATATATATATATTCGTATATGCTTCTTTGCTTTAAGTATCAGAATATGCGGAATGAAGAAGACACACGACCTTATTTACGTTAAAATCCCTAAGCTTATTTATGCCCAGTGATGAAAAGTTGAATTCGAAATCTTCAACTTTTCGGGAGGGAGAGCTAGTTCATAAAAACAAACATACAGTTAAACCCCGTTTATGCGTTTTTTTAAGGGACAAAGTAAAATTTACGTACAATTGAAAAAAACATATAAACGAAACATGACATCATTCCTTCCCCAAATGGCAGCACGTTATTGTGTTGCAACGTATGGCGTAGTCGTTAGTGCTTTATACTAGGTACTACGTAGTATTTTTTATGCTTTAATGTAGGAGTACTTTCATTTATTTATTTTTTTCACAGCCGCATTTGTTTTGAACTTTATTGATTTCAATCACAATGCGTAGAGTTACAGCACTGGTAAACATAGTATGTATGTACATATAGTTTATGTACGTACATAGTATATAAAGCATTACTACTAATTCATTTGCGATTGATTTTTTCTCACAAGGAGATATAATATAGTACCGCGTAAAGAATATGAATTCATTCATATGGTTTAAAAAAATATTTTTGATTGTTGTTCATTGTTAAGTTGAAACATTGCATTTCAAGGCTATTGCGAGTCTACACTGTTTTCTCTTCAGTATTATGGCTACAAAGAAAAAAATCTCTGAAAGACACGGAACGATTTTAGTGCATTGCTAAATTTGGGTGCTGACACAGATACTTATCTGGGAATCATCACCACTCTTGTCACTGGAGACGTTCTCATTTCACTTTTTGTTCTCAATCATTGCGTTAGATCCAAAAGTGATGACGTTGCCAAATGCGAGTCGCAAATGAAGTAATCTTGGAAGCTAATCTCATTTTCCTCTTCAATTATAGCACTCTATTTAGATCGCGGAACGATATCTTCTTGGAGTGGAGATTCGTCTGGAAAACGAATGTCGCAAGAAAAGAACGAACGAATTATGAAGTTTAATTAAAAAAGAGAAAATGTAAAATAATGGACTGGTCCCCCATCGCACCCCACCCCCACCGCAATAAAACCTAGCAAAATTATCATAAAAAAATTAATAAGAACTAAATTTAAATGAAGCGGGCTCAATGTAGACGTTCGCGGAAACACACTCTGCATCAGAGGAACGAAATACAATAGATGGGGAGCTCAAAAGTCTCCAATAAATAAAAGTTGTGAAAGCCTAAAAAAAGACGCAAACAAAATTAATTATTAGAAAAATACTTAACAATTTTGACCAAACCAACTTTGCAGTGGATGAGAAAAACAAAACCAATGCCAAAAAGCATGACACCCCTCCTTCCTTAAGCATCAGGAAATAGTCACCCCAAAAAGCAGTAAACACAGATTACTGCAAGACATGGGAATGTGCAGAAGCAGTAAGTGGACTAAAGCCTGTACTTACTACGAGAAAAGGATACATTTCGATAGGGAACGAGCAGCTATTTGGAGAAAACATTCTCAACTTGAGGGAGAAACTCCGTAGAAGCAAGACAATAAAATAAAAACAACACAGGGCGAGTTCAGGCGAGATATTATGTTCTAAAAATTGGATATATGTGGTTACTCTAATGTAAAAGAAATTTTTAATAAATTGAAATGTATGACTGTAAATGTCTATACTTGATTTACAAGGTTCCAAGCGATGGAACGTTCATGATAGAATAAAATCCTTCTTTTTTTTGGCGAGTAAAATACCTGTGCAACAAAAGGTATTTATAACAAAATGTAGGATTAAAATATCCCAGAGAAATCTTCCCGTGACGCATCAGTGTAAAGGGGAATGTACAACTTACTCCACCTACTGAAAAATAAATTAACGAAATATCAAGAGCTGAGAAAAATATAAAAAATTTAAGTAGACAGTTCTTTTTAAAAACCATGTATTTAAAACTTATGCAAATTTAAATCAAAAAAGTTCTGTGGACAGCAGATATTTCATTAATAAGCAGAGTATCAAAGATATACCGCTAATCTGTAAGATTACGTTCATTGTTTTGGTACATGGGCCAATAATGCAAAAGGCAATTTGTCATTGGCTGTTAGGATGCGCTGTTGAATCTGCTAGAGAAATTACCCTAGCTGACTCTGGCACAAGAATGAGGCGAAAAGACATACTTATGAGAAGGACCAATTAGGAAAAATAAAATTTCCCATTGGTCGAAATGTGTCAGAGTGAGACAACTGACTCCTGCATGAGAACTGAACAAATCCAAAGAAGCTATCACCAGAAGGTTTACCCATGCATGAAAATTAAGCAAAATCTGACAAATAAATGAAATGACTAACTCATTCACATGTAAAGTACAATTTTAGACAAACAACTGAGATGGTTACAAATTATTTATAATTTAAAAGGAAATGTCTAAGACGTCTAAATCTTTGGGTACATTTCAAATCGTACCGAATACTTTCTATAACTAGATTATTTAGGAACTCATCCAGTCTTTCATAGAAATTCACAATTAGAGAATAAGTTCTTCTATGCAATGTATTAAGATATAATATTTTAAGAATTTCATGGCTATGAATACTTGGGGGTCATTAGTAGTAAGTCTAACCGAAATCCTTTGAAAAGCTTCCAATTTTTCTCTGTGAGAATTGGCCGTCATACACATGTACACCAAATAGGACAACCATAAAGCAAGACAGGAAAAAATTCACTTTACAAATAAGGAGTTTGAGATGCTCTGGTACCTTGCTTTTTTTTTTTTTTTTTTGCAAATGAGGGGCCAAATTGCCCTTCCCTCGTTTTGCTACATTTATTAATGATGTATTTTACATTCGGCCCCCACTTGAGATGTTAGTCCAAAATTATACCAAAATACCTACATTCCTTAACCCATGCAATGTATTTATTAAAAATACTCAACCGAGGTAGAGTGTTGAAATAATTTTTTCGTAAAAGTTTTCCTTGGAGAAATCATTGCATTTGATTTAGTGCGGTTACTTTTTATTTTCGAAGAAGTCCAACGAAACTGCAAATTAGAAGTAATTTCCGTATAATGCTCAGCCATTGATATAATTGCCGTAAATCGGCACACATAGCCAACTTGTAGAACTTGGTATTATCCGGAGTATTATGCAGATTAATTAAAAACAACAGCGGCGCTAAGACACTTCCTCGTGGCAACCCAGCTGCAATCAGTCTTAAAGAAGACCTTCAATTATTGATAAGAACTTGCAAAATCCTATCTTGCAGACAAGATTTAATTAAGAAGATTGGCCATTTAGGATAATTTAAGTTCATTCATTTAAATAAAAGACCTTCATGCCACACAGAATCAAATGCTTTCTGTACATCAAGAAAGACAAAACCGGTTTTCTTAACATTATTAGAAGCTTCATGAAAAATTTCAGTCAACCTGAAACATTGGTAATTTGTAGAATTTTTGGGAGCAAAACCAAACTGAAATTTAGGGACATTGTTGTTAGTAAACATAAATTCATTTAAACAGGCCAATAACAAGAAATTTTCTCAAGGAAAGAGTCCGAAAGGACAAGACAACATAAAGCAAGAGCAGGTGTCTACCTCAGATGCCAACTGAGCTCTGTTTGATGTATGAATAAATATCCTTTAAACCGGTAAATAATCCACAAAACGTAGTGAATTAACCCTTCAACCGGCTGGAAGAAAAAAACTCAGGTTAGCAATATGGGCTAAAATCAGCTCGAACGAATATGTTCGCTTCGCTGTCTAAGAAGCGGGTCGAACGCCGCTGAGATGAGTGAACCTGCGCATCAAAAGGTGTTGCCTTTTCCTTTGCTTTTCTGTTCAAAGTGGTGATTTAGGGAAAAGATTGACATTATTCTTTTTTGACTGCTTACCTGCTGAAAGACCTATAACAGTAACGATGAACTAAGAAAGGAGAGGGTAGATATTTAAGTTACTTGTTTGTGCGCAGTGGCTTGATGTCCGTGGTGTCAGAGTGACTAGCTTTTCCCCATCATGCCTTGGGTCATGGGGAAGAGAATAAAGGATACAAGTGAGTGCTTATCAACCGTGATAGGCTATGGTCGGTACTGGTGATATGAGATGAGGAAATGAAATGTTTTCCCGTAGCTTTCGCAAAACCTGGCCGCTATGTGAATATTTCTCTTTGGGAAGCGCAGAAACTTTTAAGCAAGATTTGATTCTGATGCATCTGCCCTTTAAACGTTTAACAGGTAAAACTAAAAGAAATGATTCGTACAAAAGTAGCAAAGCTTGTGTGCTAAAGGAATTATCCAAGCTAAACAACCAGCAAAGGTAATCTCATTCCTAAGCAGTTCAGTTTTATTACAATTTGGAATGATGGCAAGATGTATGAACTCTAATTCTCATGGAAAAGCTTATGACGAACGCCGAAGTTTACAGCGCACAAGCAGCAAGCATCGTGTTGAGTTTTTACCACGATGAACTGCTCAGAAGTAGTTTATTTGTTCCATATTTAAGCTGTTCCGATCCGCGCACGCACACATTGAGTGAATGAATACACAAAGCAATTTATCAGAAGTTGTTTTGGGTTGCTTTTTTTGTTTGTTTGTTTGTTTCGGGGCTTAACGACCGCCATGAGCAACTCTCACGGCTACAAGCATCCGCGCGTCCCTAATTCTGACCTGGGGTGGTTCCAGGAAAGGATAAGAGCCAGCGCCATAGCAAAAGAGTATCGCCCATGTCTCGACCGGAGATCAAACCTCAGCTCAGCTAAGACCACTCAGACATCGGAGCGGCCGATTAGAGAAAATACACTCTTACGTGGTAAGTCCTTTGTGGAATAAATTCTGTGAAAATAAAATTAAATAGAAGCCACTAATTCCATTTGTGAACAGGACTAACAAATCTTAAAGAATACGAACTATTGTTTTCCGCACAAATATAATGTGTTTTAGCGTTGACTGTGTGTGAGAATATAACTCCTGGTTTGGGGAAGCATTGCTTTCATAGAAGTCAGAAACTGTTCACTAGAAATATACCTTCCTGCTAGAAATAATGGCCTGCCGAATTTGTAATGGAAATTACGTGGTTTCACTTTATGAAGTAGGAGAAATATTCTGAGGTGTCGAATTATTTATTGGGTGATACTAACTTGGTGTAATATCAGAAAGTTTCCATCTCGTTTCCTTTTTAAAAGAGAAGAGTGGGTTTTGCTAGAGTTGAAATTTAGGAGAGTTTGAGAAAGGAAAGCTTTTTATTTACACTGGTTACCTAAACATGAAGCACGTTATGATCGTAATTGCACACCAGCAGGTATGCTTATGCTTCAATGTTTGCTACATTGGAGTTACACGAACTCCCAACTTTCGTCGTTGAATGCTAGTGACTGACTATCCTGCGTTTAGATGGAAGAGTATGACTAAATTTAACAATACGTATTGTACAATAAGCGGATATCAACCGAAATTCCACAAAGGCTTCCCGTTGCGTAGATATACACGGCGTTTGAAAAACGTTTGGCCAAATTTGGAGAACTTGTCTATCGTCGATTCTGGTGAAGAAGTCATATAAACATATAGTGCTAGAAATTCTTTTTTACAGAGATACAGTATACAGGATGTACCGTAAAGTTGCGTACCGTCGGCTTCACAGGAAAGCAGGGACTCAAAAAGATGTGAAACCAACGGGATTTATGTAGGCGCCGGAAGTCTGAGCCTATCAAAATACTTAAATGGCTAGGGAGGAATTCATTATTTTAGCTCTCCGAACTCCAAAAATACGATAGAGAGAGCAAAAAGGGCCGTTACAAAGTTGCAGAGTATCTTTTGTTTGCTACAAATCGGGCATAGAAAGTGCGAGTCAGAGGGCGAATTTAGGATGTACACTTTATAAATATAATTATCCAAGGGCATTTCTAAGTGAAACAATTTCATTGGATTGCTGTCTAAAGATGGGAAACGGAGGTGTGGATACCTCGTGACACTGGAGTCCCCCTGCCCGTTCATACGAATCGACCGGATCACTTCCGTCACTTGCAATTCTGTCAACACGCATGTCGTAATCATAGTTACGACATTGTTTGTCCAATTATTGGGAACATTTTTGCCGGTAGAACAAGTTCCCAAAGTTTTGCCAAGCATTTTAGAAAAACCCTGTATAACAAAATATAGGAGCGAGTGAGAAAAGATTTTCCGAACCTCTATGTAGTTGTAATCATAGTAACGCCATGCCAACATAACAGTTGCAGTATTTTTTAAGAACGAACCAGATAACGGTGCAAATAGTTTGATAATTAACTGTTTCTACAGTTCAGTGAAAGAAATACGTATTAACGGCCAACTTATGGACTGGCGAAAAGTTGAGTAAAGAACTCGATTGCTCTGCTCTGGGATGCTGCAAAATAAAACATCAGGGATCAAAGTCGAAAATACACAACAGTGGTCATTTAAAGAACGATGCAAAGCGTCGCGTGAGGTTGAATATAACTGGAAAAGGAACATTTTCAACACAAGCACACGCGTAAGCACAAAGAATGAGGACAATAATGGTTCAAAAGTCTCACATAGTCAGGCGTTATCGCCACATTTCAGATTCAGTGAGAATTCAATTTGTTCCCCTGAATGGGATGGCCAGTTTCTGTTTAAAGAGCATCCATTTGTTTTCGAGCTGTTATTCTCACAGATCCTGTCACAGTGAGTCTCTTGACAGCTCACAAGTCGCGATGCTATAATTGGGTTGCAATTTAGTGGCAGGAGCGAATTGAGACGAACCACAAACCTGCCAGGCCAGGAAAATGTCTAGAGGTCCACTACAATACCTACAGCGGAACACTTCATAAACTCCCTCATGAAAACGTTGTGTTACATTCTGGATGAAAGAGAACTGTTAAAATATGCATTGTAAAACAAATTCAGTCGTGAGCAAATTTTAATAATTTAATGATGAACGAATCTTAAAAATCCGCTCATGATTCAATGTAGCATCAAATCACGCTCAAAACGCGATGTTGTAACAAATAATTATTTTCCTTTGAAAATTTTGTTTTTGACAAAATCACGAATCCCTTGATGGCCCTGCCCTCATTTCCGTCTAAATCACCATGAAGATCATTCTAAAAGTTCAAATGTACATCTATCTAAGCAGTTAATTTTTATATTTATTTGGTCACTGATCACTTCCTGCGTTTTGGTAGGTCTTCCTTGATTTTTTTTATTTGGTCACTGATCACTTCCTGCGTTTTGGTAGCTCTTCCTTGAATTTTTTTATTTGGTCACTGATCACTTCCTGCGTTTTGGTAGCTCTTCCTTGATTTTTTTATTTGGTCACTGATCACTTCCTGCGTTTTGGTAGGTCTTCCTTGATTATTTTTTTTATTTGCTCACAGATGACTTATTGCGTTTTGGTAGCTCTTCCTTGATTTTTTTATTTGGTCACTGATCACTTCCTGCGTTTTGGTAGGTCTTCCTTGATTATTTTTTTTAGTTGGTCACTGATGACTTATTGCGTTTTGGTAGCTCTTCCTTGATTTTTTTTATTTGGTCACTGATCACTTCCTGCGTTTTGGTAGGTCTTCCTTGATTATTTTTTTTAGTTGGTCACTGATGACTTATTGCGTTTTGGTAGCTCTTCCTTGATTTTTTTATTTGGTCACTGATCACTTCCTGCGTTTTGGTAGGTCTTCCTTGATTATTTTTTTTTATTTGGTCACTGATCACTTCCTGCGTTTTGGTAGGTCTTCCTTGATTATTTTTTTTTATTTGGTCACTGATGACTTATTGCGTTTTGGTAGCTCTTCCTTGATTTTTTTATTTGGTCACTGATCACTTCCTGCGTTTTAGTAGCTCTTCCTTGATTTTTTTTATTTGGTCACTGATCACTTCCTGCGTTTTGGTAGGTCTTCCTTGATTATTTTTTTTATTTGGTCACTGATGACTTATTGCGTTTTGGTAGCTCTTCCTTGATTTTTTTTATTTGGTCACTGATCACTTCCTGCGTTTTGGTAGCTCTTCCTTGATTATTTTTATTTGGTCACTGATCACTTCCTGCGTTTTGGTAGGTCTTCCTTGATTATTTTTTTTTTATTTGGTCACTGATGACTTATTGCATTTTGGTAGCTCTTCCTTGAGTAGATGCCTTTTGTAAGTCTACCATTATTTTGATGTATGAGCCAGTACTGAAAAATAGTTGCTTTTACGATAAATCTGGGTGGAAAATGGATTTCGAAATATCTCTGCGAGAGAATTGCTTTGGGCTCTGTGTCAGTCTCTGCAAAAGGAGGTAGGAATGATATGTCATCTTAATGTATTCTTCAAGATCACAAGCATTGGTAGCGGGATTGGCAAGGTAATTTACTCGTTACGTATTTTACGTAAATTAAGCGTAATATACAGGTAATTTACTTGGCGTAGAAAACCAGTTTTTTACGCAGACGTAAAAAACTAATTTTCTTTCATGTGTGTGTATAAATAATATGATATAAAAACCACTTTAATTATATTACATTTCAAACTTAAAATTTCTTGCATATTTCACTACGAAATCATTATTTTCTTAAGATTGTTCATACAGTTCAGCCACCTATTTACAGATTTCTTTTTAGAAATTATAATGTATCTGTTCTTCTTTGTATTTTAAAAATGGAGAAAATAATCTACCTTTTGCACTAGCATCGATAAAAATCACAGAGTATATTGAATAGAATTCAAGATTTCATTAACAGCTTCAAATTCGTCGAGTGTATTTTCATATTTATGTAATTCTATAAAATAAACAATTAGATGTTCAGTTTGTTCACCAAAGATAATATTTTGACATGAACGTCTATGGCATGTCTATAATGCAAAATATTGTACATTTTCATTTAATAATATTTGTGTTTGACATGTTATCCAGGTGTACACTTCTAAATCATAATTTTACCCTTTTAAAACTTTAAATGCGTTTCATATTGATTGTGCTATACTTTTATCCTTAAAGTAAAACACTGTAGATTTGAGAAAACATAAACTACTTGTTTTAAATGTAAATCTTTAAATGTTTATAATTGTCACTCTCAGTTCGCACACACCCTTAATCACACTAATAATCCTCACTGTTATGATCTTGTAACTTAAGAGTATAATATATTTGAACCAATTTCTTCGAACGTTCGTTGCTGAGCCGGTTTCTTGTAGTATTATGGACAAAAAAACAATTAGAGAAAAGTATTTCAAGTTGGGCTGAAGATCCTGGGATGCTGATTAACTTCAAAGCAACTTGTGACAACTCCTTATGGTGCCGACAGGAGAAGTACCAGAATGTCCGTGGTGATTTAACATCCTTCTTCATAAGCGCTCCAAACTTTCCAGATTTTTCTCGATACTGTTGAAAACTGGTTGTCCCCGAGGACTCGAGGTTCTCTAAAATGAACTCCTCTACTTGTTCATGATGTTTCTCATTCATTTTCTGCCCCTGGTACACAGGATGGAGAACATTGGCTGCAAGGCTGTATACATTTGGGGATTGGTTTCTCCTTTGTTCGGCATGTGGTATGAGGTCCTTATGGTCCTCAGGTAGACGTAAGTCCAACCACAATTCAACTGCATCTGCAGCAGTTGCTTCTTTTTTCTGGAATATATTTATCACCTGACTTACTGGATTAAGCACTGTGATTGTATCGGCAACTTCTTTGAGAAAAGCACTATCATAGAGGAGGGACTTAATTTGAGAAAACAATTTCTCAGCTTCATCAGTGAAGACAATTTCTCAGCTTCATCAGTGAAGACAATTTCCCAGCTTCACAAGCTGAGACATTCTCAGCAACAATTTCTCAGCTTTTCTCTTTTTATTTGTCAGAGAAGACAATTTCTCAGCTTCATCAGTGAAGACAATTTCCCAGCTTCACAAGCTGAGACATTCTCAGCAACAATTTCTCAGCTTTTCTCTTTTTATTTGTCAGAGAAGACAATTTCTCAGCTTCATCAGTGAAGACAATTCCCCAGCTTCACAAGCTGAGAAATTCTCAGCAATAATTTCTCAGCTTTTCTCTTTCTAATTGTCAGAGAAGACAATTTCTCAGCTTCGGCAGCAACTTTCCTCATTGCACTTAGATTTTTAGTCAAGGACAAACAGGCATCCCTCTGAGAACACCAGCGAGTGTCTGCAGCGAGGCATACTTTAGAGCTACCATTTTCTGTCAGTTCATGTTCTCGATCAGGGTGCTTGAAAGACCTCAACACCATGTTCACACGAGATACAATATTTTTTGAGAGAAGATCCTTAGCTCTGGTGAGGATGGATTTCCAGTATGGACATTGCAGGCAGAATACCACATGCCGTTAATTTTACCCATTTTAACCATGTTACTAGCATTGTCGGAAACTGTACAATAAATATTCACATTGTATCCTTCTTTAGCTAGCTTTTTTGATTCACTGACCACATCACAAAGTGATTCAACCGTTTCTGGCGAACCAGACATGTCGAAGGCATCAAGAAAAATACTTTCAGCTTTGCCACTACTTGTACAGGGATTGTGAAGAAGTGTTACAACATTTTTCGTGTTGTTCGATTCATTTTCCAACAGTCTATGAGCAAAACGGAGTCTGCGTCTGCAGCACTGATGGTGATCTTAGTAACTTCATCATACACTTCGTCCAGAAGTTTATCAGAAAGAGCTTTTCTTGTCGGTGGTTTATACGCAGGCCGCATTTTTTGACAGAACTGTTTAAAATGTACCGATTCTACCACACTAAATGGGATGTTGCAACCATAGAAAACCTTGGCAATATCAAGATCTACTTGTATTTCCTGCTTTGTGGAGGCATTAATCCTGTCCAAAAATCGGTTATATGTCGTTTAACCGTGGAAGGCTTAGAACTTACAGTGATGGGTGATTCAAGGTAGAAACTGACTTCCTCTTCATGAGATGAGGAAGGTGCACTCGTCACCACGGACACGGTTGAGCAGGAACTGTGGCTGGGGCTTGCAACTGGAACCAGAGGATCGTCAATGTCTATAGCCATTTCCGAGTCCAATCGATGCAGGGTAGAACTGGAACTCGCCGGTGGTGGTGGTGGTGGTGGCAGTGGCAGTGGTTCAGGAGCTTTGGCAGAAGTCTGGGCGCAGACCTTCCTGTGGGCTTTCAGACGCTCCCTTGCTGTATTCTTGACAGTTAATCCACATTCACAACACACAGTTCTTGTGTTCCACTTTAAGTGGAATAAATCCGAGCTCCTCGTACACATTATGAAGAGGTCGACAGCAGCGATTCATAGTGGGAAGAGTCTTCAATTAGAATGTTGAGCCTCCTTCAACGACTAGTGAGGATGGAAAAAAACGGTGTTTAATAATAACGCTCTCAGCTTGTGAACTGAAGCCAACACTAAAACCTCCCGCATTTAAATAACAGAAAACATGTGCAGTTTTTATAGATATAGTTTTACCGCCGAGTCAACGGGAAGTTGCCGACGCTGTTGAACTTCTGCGCCTGCCTAGCAGTGAATCACTGCAGAAACAGGAGTCGCTAGGCGGCAGCACGCGCATGGATGTCAAAAGCGAGCCGCGAGGCAACGTCTCATTTTGATTGTTCCTATCGTCTCGTTCCACTTTAAACTACACCGCGGCGTGGATTCTGACTTCGTTTGCTGTACATAATATTTTAAAGTGGGCCCAACATTAATTATCATAAAGAAAAGGATTTCCCCGTGTTTAAATGAAGGCTAGGGAAAAAAACAACAACAACAAAAAAAACAATATGACGGGATACTGATGTGTATGTGGTATCCTGGTGGTATGTCACGTGGACGTGGCAGTTTGCACTATTCCAATGACATCATATAAAAATATCGAAGGGTATGTTGGTTTTTAAAGGATCTCCGTTTTTTGTGGTATTCGTACATAGCAAGTTAATTAACAGCACAAAGCCATGTTTTTTTAATTGTTTAGGTATTTTACGCGTTTTTTACGTATTTTACGCGTTTTTTACGCGTAATTTATGTGTCACGTAGAAAACCTTTTTTTACACAAAATTGCACAACCCTGATTGGTAGGCCCTACCAATGATCATGGACTCCAAGTCTAACGACCTGCATCTAACTGTACTTAGCTTTACCTTAATTAATTTATAACAGTGTGCTTGGTCTGTCTGCGCTTTTCTCACGTAAATACGGAGAATTCTGCTATTTCATTTCAGAGCTAACTCCCAACATAAATAGAAGGAAAAAAGTTGTTGTTGTTGTTTAAGGGAATAACTTTTCACACAGAATTAAAGCTCAAATGAGATTTACGATTATTATTCATAAGTACCAAAATATTATTCGTTCGTTCCAAAAAATCCAAATAAAAAATATGCGAGAAGGTAGGCCATTTCTCGAGTAGTCCACCGAGATATGTCCCGGTATCCCGGTGCACCAATCCGCCCCTTGTTAATGGCATCCAGGAAGGAAGCCTATTCGTTTTTCTGAACCATTAGATGACGGAAAATCTAACACAAACATTATAAATCACCTTCCCACTTAAAACTACAATATGTCTCAGTAAAACAACAGCTGTAAAGAAACCTCCGTCCACAGATGTAAGCGTTTGCCATGGAGAAAGAAAATCCAGATATGACTTAGCATGCCGTGTGGTTTCGACTGTAAACACACCGGCCAATGAATTAGAAACCTTTGTAAAAATGTACGTAAACGACACGCAGCGGATGTGCAAAATACGCGCGTCACCGCGTGATCTAGGCTAGAGATGAGTTCGGGCTCAATTTTAGGTGCCCGAGCCCGGCCCGCTTTCTTTAATTACATGAGTTTGCTGAGCCCAGACCCGGATTCTCGGAAAAGTTTGTTTATTAAAGCTTGCATTTATACATTATACACTGGCCAAACATATGGCCCAAGCAAGGATTAGTTTAAAAATCATTAGTTTAAAAAGTTTAGTTCAGATAATCCACTTCACAATATTAATATGTTTTTAGAAATACTACGCATAAAGCCAAATGTTCTAAAATGTGGATTTGAAAATAAATAAATAATCAACGTGCCCTTCGACCGTATCTGGGGAATTAGTAATTTTGGTAAAAGCTGAAGAAAAGAAAATAATTTAGAAACAAAAAATTCCATTTGTTATTTCTTTTTGATTTCTAAATTTACTTTTATTTTGAATAAATTGCATTATAAAACGTACAACGCCGTACAGACAGTAGCAAGTGTTTGAAATTTTGACTCTAGAAAACTAATCTTTGCAATATAATTTACATATATGCTAATTGGTAAAGGTAGTTTAGAGATGTAGTAGAATAAAAAAAAAAAAAAAACATGTACGGAAATTTCCAAAATTAAAAAAAAAAGAAAGTAAAAGCATTCCAGACTAGATTATTCTGCATTTTGTAACATTAACATGCGCTTAATAGTATAATAATCACAATATTATCATATGTGTATGCAGTTTCAGATCACGTTCATCATGGAAAAAGAGAGAGAGAGAGAGAGAGAGAGAGAATTGCATCTAATGCCTCAGCGTTTCAACTTGATCTTTTCTCTAAAACTCCACCTGCTGCACTAAAAAACAACGTCACCCCAAAAATCGCGGGAGTGAGGAAATTTTAAAAAATAAATAACAATACTTCTAAGTGCACAATTTTGGAAATTAATACATCATTTTAAAGATAATATTTCTTGATTTTTAATAAAATACAAAGAATTGGGAATGTGATTTTTTCCCAGTTTTTCGAAACCAGACCTCCTTAATCTAATCCTTTCTTGGGCCATAGCATTGGACAATGCATAATGCAAGTCTTGCTAAGCAAAATTTGTCTTGCAATGGCAGCTAGCTTAGGAAATTGAAAATCCTTCCACCATGATAGCAAATCCACAATGAAATTCAACACGTGTAATTCACCGGGCTCGGAATTTGCACGTGTTGAATTAATTACAGTAATGAAATTCAAGACGTGTAATTCCGGGCCAGGGTTTTTTGGTAGTTAATGAATTCTGAGCCCGTCCGCGCCCGGGCCCGAGCTCATCTCTAATCTAAGCAATTATTTAAGATTGCTGCTCGTCAGCAGTGATCAGAGTGTTGATCACAATGGAAAACACAAAGGGTCTTTCGGAGTTCAATAAAGGGAATATTGAGAGTGCCAGTCTGGCTGGAGAGACGATTTTGAATCAGCAGAGCAGACTAGTTTCGCCAAAGATGAGATATCCAGGGTATTTAATCAGTGGTAAAATAACCCACATTGCTTGTCTAAGAGGAGTAATGGTGGCGTGACCACAGCCTGTCAAGAACGAAATCGCCGTTGTCTGAGAAGTCTTGTACGGAAAAACAGGACTTCCAGTCTGCAGTAATTGATCCAAACATTCAATGAAAGTTGTTCCCGACTCACATCTCAGCGAATGATGTGCAGCAGGGAATCGAAAAGGGTTAGTAGTGGCAGTCACATTCCTATAAGGAAACCACTTATTTCTGTGACTAACCAGAAAGTTCGTCTACAATAGTGTCAGGACCACTGTGACTGGACACTGGACAGTGGAAGACTTAACAAGTTAGTAAAATCATGCAATGCATTGATTATAATACGCTTTTCAACATACCAGAAATCATTACTCAAGTTATTACTCAAGTTATGAGGATAATGACTGTGGAATAAATCTCGCTCCTGTGCCCCGGCCTTTGATCCCATTTCGATTATATTCAACAAAACCGGTTCAGTATACCTCCGAAATAACATGATAAAGTTTTGTCGCAATCGAAGTATTTTTGCGTAAGTTATGATGCATAAGGGCTATGGAATAGATCCCGCTCCTGTGTCCGAACCTTGGACCCCATTTCGTCCATTTTCAATATGATTCGTTTCCAGGCAAACATCTACAACATACTAACATTTTATCCAAATCGAAGAATTTTTACGTAAGTTATGACGCATAATGGCGATGGAAGTGATTCCGCTCCCATGTTCTAACCTTTGAACCCATTTTGTTCACATTCGTTAGGTTTCCTTCCCAGGTGTTTCCCTACCACATACTAAAATTTCATCCAAATCGAACAATTTTTACTCGAGTTATCGTACGGACGGACATACGCACACAACGCGTGACGTAATGAAGCAGATGGGAATCGTGACCATCTGCTCGCAAGAGTGTGACGTCGTAAAACTTTAATAGGATTCACACACAACGCGTGACGTAATGAGACAGATGACAACATTCTCAATCGCGAGATTGTGACGTCATAAGATTTCTAAGCATAGGTAACATTAATAGGACGACGCCATGACACTAAAAACGTTATAATTCGGGGTGGTTATTTAACTCACTAAACGAATTTTCCTAAAGTCGAGATCAAGCTGAATCGATTTCTAGTACCAGAAAACGGTAGGTTAACGACTTTCATCAAAATCCTTAGAGCCATTTTCAAAATAAAATTAACATACATACAAGAAGTACTCCTTTAATAGTATGGGATAAGGGCGATGGAATGGATCTCGATCCTATATCCTGGCCTTTGACCACATTTCGTCCATTTTCAATAGGGTTCGTCCCCAGGTGGTCCCCTACGGCATACTACAATTTCATCGAAATCGAACCATATTTACGCAAGTTATGACGTATAAGAGCAATGGAATGCTTCCCGCTCCTATATCCTTACCTTTAACCCCACTTCACCCATTTTTAATAGGGTTCCTTCTTAGGTGGTCCCCTACCACATACTAAAATTTCATCAAAATCGAACTATTTTTACGCAAGTTATCGTGCCGACAGACAGACGGACGGACAAAGCTGGAGCATATACGCTTCTTCAACCTACGGTTGGAAAGCGTAAATAAAAAGTCATGTGGTCCGACGAATCGCGGTACACCTTGTTATGTACCAACAGTAGGCAATGGACCCAGCTTGCCTTGTAAACACAATTCAAGGTTCTGGCAGTGGCATCATGGCGTGGAGTATATTCTGTTAGCCCGGAACGGCATCCGTGATATTGCTGGAAGGCCAGGCATCCTACAAGGGTTTTCTGAACATTGTTGCCAGCCAACTCCGTCGTGCAATGATGACTTTTTATCCAGCAGGTAACCGCTGTTTCACGGATGACAATGCTCCTGTCTATCGCGAAAGATGTGCAGCAGTGGTTCAGAGACCATGCTAGCGACTTCCACCATCTTCCTTGGCTACCACAACACCTGGATCTGAATTTCATTGAGAATGTATGGATATGTTATAAAATCAGATCTGGGAGCAAAGTCCTCCCGTCAAATCTGAGTCAGTTAAAGAACTGTCTGGTGAACGCCTGGTATGCTGTAGACCTAGATGCACTCCAACACCTTGTGGAATCTATGCCAACCGCATACGTGCTGTAATTAGTACTGTCTGGTGAACGCCTGGTAGGCTGTAGACGTAGATGCACTCCAACTCCTTGTGGAATCTATGCCAACCGCATACGTGCTGTAATTAGTACTGTCTGGTGAACGCCTGGTAGGCTGTAGACGTAGATGCACTCCAACTCCTTGTAGAATCTAGGCCAACCGCATACGTGCTGTAATTAGTACTGTCTGGTGAACGCCTGGTAGGCTGTAGACGTAGATGCACTCCAACTCCTTGTAGAATCTATGCCAACCGCATACGTGCTGTAATTAGTACTGTCTGGTGAACGCCTGGTAGGCTGTAGACGTAGATGCACTCCAACTAATTGTGGAATCTATGCCAACCGCATACGTGCTGTAATTAGCACTGTCTGGTGAACGCCTGGTATGCTGTAGACATAGATACACTCCAACTCCTCTTGGAATCTATGGCAACCGCATACGTGCTGTAATTAGTACTGTGTGGTGAACGTTTGATATGCTGTAGACATAGATGCACTCCAACACCTTGTGGAAAATATGCCAACCGCATACGAGCTCTAATTCGGGCATTGAATAACAGTTTCTAATTCAGTGGCTTGTATATGTGTATGTGGCGCAGAAGAAAGGCATACGTTTTGCTGTTTAAACATGGCTTGAAATGGAATCCCCTCAGTACAGACATCATTAGTACACGTAAACACAAATCACAAAGCATTTCTGATTTAAATCATCCAGTAAAACTTGGAACATACTGTGACGTACCACTGAGGTGACTCAAGAGCCAATACTACAAGTTGGAGCAATAAGCAAAGGTCGGTGTAGTTCAGTCGGGATAATAGCCGGTTCCGGATTGCGGAGACGTGGGTTCGAATCCCACGACCTGCAGAAATGGGCTTACTTTCTGTCACATTGGCTCTGGAACGTCCAAATCAATCTCCTGGCAGTGATGTTCGAAAGTAATTTATGATGCTTCTTCTACACGTCTTCTGCAGTTAATGAGAATTCCTTCTTCTACGCTTCGAAAAATATGTGATGCTTCTTTCGCACATCTGGAATTAATCAGAATTCCTTCTTTTACCGTGAGATCCTTCAAGCATAGTTTGCCGGCTGATCCGGAAACCTAGTATTCCGTCGCATCCCTTTCTCGTGGGGAGGAGGACATGTGTGAGTTTCCACTGAGATTATGCAACAGTCAAAACGGCAAATTGCAGCGATAAGCAAAGGATGGTGTAGTTCAGTTGGGAGAATAACTGGCTTCGTAGCGAGACGTGAGTTCGAATCCTACAACTTTCAGAAATGGAGCTTTGTTTTCGTAACACCACGGTGAAGGAAATGGCGCTCAGAATAAATCGCCGGATACACTCACACTGTAAGTTGAAATCTCCTCCTAAGTATTTCTTACAGTGTGGCACAGTAGTCTTAACTGGAAGTCAAAGAAGCACACTGGAATCCTTAGTTTGTGAATCCGGGACAAGCCTATTTCTACATATTAAAATTCTGATGATGAACAATTCCAGCGCTTTCGCACCCTCATAAATAAAGACACTTGGTTTTCATAGAGAAACACCTTCAATCGTCAAAAATAATCTCCAGCATATGCAACGACCTTTACATTCCTTGAGGTCAAAAATACGGTTCCGATAGAATTGAGTAATTTATGGGTAAAAACTAATTCCTGCAGCCGTCTTTCATGGGCGTCCAGTTTATAGAACTATCTGTGCTGCACGTAATTGTCTAGAGCACCGAATGGGTGGCGAAATATCAGGGAAATACGGCGAGTGTAGCGGTCCACTCATCCCAGTTTAGCAACTGTGTTGCAGATCACTAGGGAAGTGTGCTGCTTTCCCTTTGAATTTATCATCCACAGATCGTAGCACCTGCGAGTATGCGACAGCAGACAGCTTCCACCAGCTACAACGCTCATAATGCAAAATACTGCCCTCTGTCCAAAACACAGTCAACAGCACCCTGAGGGGAAGAAGGTTGGCTTTGGAGCCATTTCCTATGGTTCTTCCGGAAACAATAATTTATACGACCTTCTCTTTTTTGGGGGTGGGGGTGGGGTAACGACAACAGTCTTAGCAACTCGATGGACTATAGACATTCGCCCGCTCCTAATTCAAGGCCAGTGGTTCCAGGCAAGGGAGAGAGCCAGTACCTCAAGACAAACGCAACATCCGTGCCTCACGGGATTCGAACCCAGGCCCATCTCGAACGAATGATCAGAAGCCAGCGGTTAGTCCACAGCGCCACCGTGGCGGCTTATAATGCCTTTAGCTGTTGCCGTATAAGTTCCATTTTGCATTAGACATCAGGATCCTATGAAGTAGAGGCGTGAGAGGAAGGAATTGCAAACACTAAGTCGCTGCCCTTTTTTTCCTGTTCAGTCAGTCAGCATAAGGAACCCAGGTGTCCGATTTCTGTACCTTTCCTGGCTAGAATAGGTGGTGCTACACAGTCTTGACATATGTATGAAACTTAGAATAGGTGGTGCTACACAGTCCTGACATAGGTATGAAACTTAGAATAGGTGGTGCTACACAGTCTTGACATAGGTATGAAACTTAGAATAGGTGGTGCTACACAGTCTTGACATAGGTATGAAACTTAGAATAGGTGGTGCTACACAGTCTTGACATAGGTATGAAACTTAGAATAGGTGGTGCTACACAGTCTTGACATAGGTATGAAACTTAGAATAGGTGGTGCTACACAGTCTTGACATAGGTATGAAACTTAGAATAGGTGGTGCTACACAGTCTTGACATAGGTATGAAACTTAGAATAGGTGGTGCTACACAGTCTTGACATATGTATGAAACTTAGAATAGGTGGTGCTACACAGTCTTGACATAGGTATGAAACTTAGAATAGGTGGTGCTACACAGTCTTGACATAGGTATGAAACTTAAAATAGGTGGTGCTACACAGTCTTGACATAGGTATGAAACTTGGAGAACATCTTCTCACAAGTTTGTCGGGGATTCATCTCGATCACGTCATTGTCTAAAACAGCAGGTCGTCTAGATCTTGAGGCATCATTCACGGTCTCGTCGGCTTCACAAAACCGTCTGAACCATGTCTACGAAGTACAAACCGTTTGAACTATGTCTACGAAGTACAAACCGTTACACTATCCTCTCCATATGTTTTTCATATGCTACTAACCTGGAATGTGGTATTCTCAAGTTCAGTCTCATACAGTCATGCAGTACAAGTACATGGTCGTATTAGAATAATATGACCACTCCCAGAATCACAGTGTACCCGCCCAGGCGTGTCACAGAGCGCACGCGAAAAGGTCGAGCACACGGTGATATAGGCGACCGGCCAGGCCGCCTATATCAGAGGTAGTAGTTTGACGGACGTCCAAAAAGGAATGATCCTCGGCTACCGCACCAAGGGTAAAAGCATCTCAGTAACAGCAGACTTCGTGGTTTGTTCGCGAGCTGTTATAGTAAGGGTGTACCTAAAATACGCCGCTGGCACACCGAGTACCTCCCGACGTCATAACTGTGGAGCCCTAAAGGCCATTGGCCCTAGAGGAGAAGGTCGCCTCCATCGAATGGTAAAGAGGCAATCATACAGGACAAGTACACGGTCGTATTAGAATAATATGACCACCCCCAGAATCACAGTGTACCCGCCCAGGCGCGTCACAGAGTGCACGTTAAAAGGTCGAGCACACGGAGATATAGGCGACAGGCCAGGCCGCCTATGGGCAGAGGTGGTAATTTGACGGACGTCCAAAAAGGAATGATCATCGGCTACCGCACCAAGGGTGAAAGCATCTCAGGAACAGCAGACTTCGTGGTTTGTTCGCGAGCTGCTATAGTAAGGGTGTACCTAAAATAGGCCGCTGGCACACTGAGTACCTCCCGATGTCATAACTGTGGAGCCCCAAAGGCCATTGACCATAGAGGAGAAGGCCGCCTCCATCGAATGGTAAAGAGGGCAATCGAAGCCCAACAGTGCAGCAATTGCCCATGCAAATGAACGCTGGGGCACCCAGACACGTGTCCCATATAACAGTAAGGCGAGCCCTGTTATGCATGGGTCTTCGGAGTCGACGCTTCGTCAAAGCGCCCATGTTAACCCAGGTCCATCGGCAACGACTCTTGGGACTACGGTCATTGGACAGTGGAAAATTGGAAAAGGTTGCCTTCTCCGATGGATCGAGGTTTCTACTCCACAGACGTGATGGGAGGTGGTGGATACGGCGTCAGACACACGAGAACCAACACTCGGACACGCTTGTCGGTCAAGTACAGGCCGGCAGTGGCAGTGTGCATATCTGGGGGTGTTTTCTTGGTATGACCTGAGACCGCTGGTACCAATGGATGAGTCCCTGAACGCCAATAACAACCTGTCCATCCTCGCTGACCACATGCATCCCTTTTATGTTGGACTTTTACCCTGGTGGTGATGGTGTCTACCAACAGAACAATGCGCCGTGTCACGTCGCTAAGGGAGTGCGTGACTGGTTACAGGAACACGACAATGAAGTCTCCGTTCTCCCTGAGCTGGCGAAATCGCCTGACCTCAATCCCATAGAGCACTTATGGGACTATTTGGATTGACAGGTTCGACGTGCCGACCCACAATCACGTCATCACCGGGACCTTCGTGCTCTGCTGCCGTCCGAATGGGCACGTGTGCCTTGGGCAATATTCCAAGGTCTCATTGCATCCATACCACGACGTCTCGCCACTGTCATCCGGGCCAAGGTAGTTGTTCTCATTATTAGTTAGTTGGTCGTATTATTCTGATACGACTGTGTAGTGTACTATAAATTTTGTTTCCAAACTCACTATGATTGCATCACTTCTTCAATACTTTTTAAAGAGCAATTCATACTGTCCGAAAGCGAAAGACACCAGATCTCTTACATGACACTGATACACCTGATAGCATCAACAATTCCATTTATTTGATGTTAGTTCCAGAGCCCTGAGGTCACAAAATGGTTCATACTAAAAAGTCAAAACACCTAGATGATTTATTGGTCGACCTGTAACATGAGCACTGTCCATCGTTCTGAATCATTTGGATGTCTTCTTTGAGTTACGACGATGAAAGTGGGTAACGGCTGTTTCTACCTACGCTGGAACATTGTACTTTGTACTGATAGTCTCTGATAGAAATCTCACTTTTCATCGGACTTGGTGATTTTAAAATTACTCCTAGCGTGAATCGCCACCCATGACATGATTTGACAATTACATATCTTACTCACTGTTGCTTCGCTTGTCGTTCACACTCTTGTGTAACGTGATTAACTTTTGTCTGACAGTTTAGAACATCATACCATGTAAAAGACATTATCTAACTATCATATTTAGGTTTCGCCCACCTGAATGCGTATGGTAGTACCTTTTCAACTCACCACACTCTAGACTGCTGGCCACCCAAAATGCAACACCAATAAGAACATGAGATAGCAAAACCAGATTTACTGGACACATAACAACAGATACAAAGATGAAACGATTGAGCTTACAGACCCGTGCGACTTGCGGAACACGCAGACATCAATAGTTCGTGTGGCCCCCATGGCTGGCAATAACGGCCGCTACACGCCGCGGCATCGAACGAAAGAGGTTTTGGATGTGCGTTTGGGGTATGTCGGTCCAGGCTGCTTCCACACGTTGCCACAGTTCACCAGGCGTAGCCGCGAGTGGTGCTTTCTGGGCCACTCGGTTGCCGATCAGCGACCAGTCGTGTTCGATGGGCGACATATCGGGAGAACAGGCGGGCCACGGCGGCAGTGACACCTGGTGGGCAGTGAAGAATTGTTGCACGATGCGTGCCACGTGGGGGGGGGGCGCTTTGTGCTATTGAAACATGGCCGATGGCAGGTCCTGCAGGTAAGGGAGTACTACAGGCTCCGAAACGTCGGAGATGTAGCGGTGGCTGTTGAGGATACCGGCGATGCGTAGCAGAGGGTTGCGCCTGTTATATCCAATTGCGCCCCATACCATAACGCTTGGCGACTGACCAGTATGGCGATGCATAATGCAGGCGTCATACAGTCTCTCGCCGCGGTGCCGCCACACGCAGATCCGACCATCGTGGTGTTGCAGGCAGAAGCGGGATTCGTCGGATAAGACAATATCGTGCCATTCCGTAGTCCAGGTGCTGCGTTCAGCGGCCCACTGCCGCCGCACTCGCCAGTGGTGTACCATCAATGGTAATCGGAGCAATGGGCGCCGTGCGACAAGTCCCCGCTCCTGCAGACGACGTCGAACGGTACGTGCTGACACAGGTTGTTGCGCAACACACCCTAATTCCTGCACTAACGTTCGTGATGTGGCGGTGCGAGCCGTCAATGCCCGCCGCACAACATGCCGGTCCTCTCGTTCGGTGGTGTTCCGCGGCTCCGGCAATCGCTCACGTCGGTCCGTCCGTCCCTCCTGCATCCGCCGAATCTATACTCGCCTCACTGTGGCTGGATGTCGTCCCACACAGGCGCCGATGTCTCGGTACGATAAACCGCTGTCGCGATAAGCCACTATTCGTCCTCTGTCGAACTCCGAAACTTGCTGGAATGAATGCTGTATTCTGCGACGAGGCATCAGGAAGCTTCCCACGCACAGGTCCGGCAGCACAACACACTTCCACTACTTACACCGCGCCTTCTGTGCATCCTTCTCATAGTGCTTCTCGGTGACATGCCGGGCGCACATGATTTGCATATGCCCTGCAATGCTAATCGTTTGCATGTGCTCTCGCGGGTGACGCATGCTGCGAATTTCAGGCCGATCGGATGCTTCCTTCTTGGTGTTGCATTTTGGGTGGCCAGCAGTGTAGAACAGTCGAGAATGGCGTGAGCTCTTGCTCTTGTTTTCTTCTGTCCGCACTTCAAGGCAAGACAAAAGTTTGCTTTGACATTCTGTTTTGGTGGCGATTTTATGTTTCCCTGTGGCACTGCTGTCTACTATGTGCGTTTTTATTTTATTTTTTTCTACCAATAAATATTGTTAAAAGGTTGAAAAACATTTTTATTTCATTGCAAACTACACTGGCTCCTAAGACCCAAGGACAAACATCATTTCGAAAGTTTACAACCACAGAATCAGATGCAACAGCTTGTGGCAACTTGCATAACTAGGAATGTTCAGTAGAAAGCCGGAGCACATGCGAAATGTGGAATCGTGCGTATAGGAGTCACGTGCTATCACTTAAACGGATAAAAGAGAAAAGGGCGCGGAAAGCAACATGTGTTTGAAGGAAAATCTGGACGTGAAGGCATAAAAGTACGAACGTGTAATTTACGTTATATCTTAAAGTCATCACGAAGATAGATGATTTCACGCCAGGAAGAATTATAGGGAAGCTGGAAGAAGGCCGCCGACGGAGTGATATTGCCAGGGAGTTTGGAATTGCGCATAGTGTGGTATGCAGGCTCTTTTCAGCGTTTCAAACCAATGAAATATTTCCAGGCTAGGAGCCCACACAGATCAGAATATTTCGTATATGTTACAAATACGTAGCACTGAAACATTGAGACTTTCCAGATACATGGAGTAATGTAACAATAATGTTTCAGAAACCTTACAGTTAGGTCAAAATGTCCTCAAACCTTACATAACTTTGATATGTTACAGTGAAAGGTCTTTGTAACTTCAGCATACCAACTTCATGTTACTGTTACGTATTTGAAAGATATTTGTTACTTCGTTACATTACTGTTACGTATTTGAAGGATACTTGTGGCATCATCATATTACTGTTACGTATTTACTCCGTTGAACATTATAGTTTTAATAAACTTCGTAAAATCACCCACACAAAAAAAAAAAAAAAAAAAAAAATTACACTCGACAGCTGTTTAAAAAAGCAACAACAGTCGTATTACGAATTGTTTGCGTTTTCACAGGTTCAGCGCAGTTCGCTCTCCTTTGGAAACAGTGGCGTCGTTTATATATTGAAAACAAAAGAAATAAAAATCGGTCCCAAATGAGTGTGTCGAATTTCCATTATACATGTAGAATAGACTACACTGAAGAGCAATTGAATTAAAGATACCTGTCTAGTAACGTGTAGCACCACCTTTCGCCCTGATGACGGCGGCGATTCGTCTCGGCATGGACTCGACAAGACACCGGAAGCGTTGGGAAGCCCTACGGATCCACGACCCCTGAACAAGCTGCCAAAGTTCACGAAGATTTGATGGAGGGGGTCAGAACCTCGAACATTTCTCTCGATGACATCCCAGATGTGCTCGATGGGATTGAGGTCAGGTGACCTAGCTGGTCAAGGAAGCGAGGCCACGTCAGTGGAGTGTACATCCGACCATTCGGATACAATTCGGGAGTGATGGCACGGTGCATTGGTTTGTTGCAGGATGAGATCCCCAGTGGGATGTTGAAGACGCACAAACGGGAGCAAATGGTCGTCCAGGATATCTCGGTAACGTTGAATTATGAGGGACGATGTCACACGTACCAAGGGTCCCATTTCAGTCCACGTAAACAGTTATAACGAAGTAAATTTCTCCGTCATTTTTTCCACGCCGGGGCTCGAACCCGGGTCCCCTCATTCCGGAATAAGTCACTCTACCAATTGAGCTACGCGGACGTTCGTTCTGACTGCTATCTGCCTTTGTCGTGGGCGTCCTGCTGGGCGGGCACGTCACATCTATTACAAGTTGTTCATCTCCCCTCCCCCCGAAAGAGGGCCGGGGGCATGGCCCACGGGTCAGCCGTGACCATGAATCGTCGTAGGCAGCCATCCGCTGTAGAACGTGCACTTGAGTACTCCCAGTCAATCTGGTGCGTGGAATGCACGTCACACACATTTATTTTTCGAAGCGCTGGAGAAGGGATTCTCTGGTTTTTCCTCTCTCGCGGTGTGGAAAGAACATCACAGCACTGCGAGATTTTGAACGGCCGGGTCATCCGGAAAGTTCGGGCGCCATTATAACGAAGTAAATTTCTCCGTCATTTTTGTCCACGCCGGGTCTCGAACCCGGGTCCCCTCATTCCGGAATAAGTCACTATACCAATTGAGCTACGCGGACGTTCGTTCTCACTGCTATCTGCCTTTATGTCGTGCGCGTCCTGCTGGGCAGGCACGTCACACAGTCCCCAGACGAGAATGCCATCCCCACCAGCTTGAAGAGTACCCTGCTGGAAAGAAGGATCCATCGCTTCATGTGGTTCGCGCCGTACTCGTATCCTGCCATCCGCATGTACCAACGTGAATCTCGACTCATCAGTCCAGGCAACATTTCCCCGTATGTCTAGGGTCCAGTGGCGATGTTCCCGCGCCCATGCTAATCTTTTCACCGTGTGATGTGCGGTCAGCAGCGGTACCCTCGTGGGACGATGACTTCTGTACCCCATAGCGAGGAGATGGTTCTGGATGATGTGGCTGCTTACACGTTTTTGTGCAGCAACGTTAAATTGCCGAGTGATTTCTTGCACTGTGGCCCGTTTATCCGCTGTTACAAAGCGAGCTAGCCGATTATGACCCCGCTCATCCACACGCTGTTGTCCACGGCAGTTAGCCCTTGCAGGGATGGTTTTTACCGGATTCGATGTACTCACGGTGCACCCGTGACACAGTGGCTCGTGAAAATCCCAGTGCCTGCACGACTTCCGAGATGGAGTGACCCATTCATCGGGCCCCGACAATTTGCCCACGATAAAATACGCTTAGATCCTTCGTCTTACCCGTACTGCGTCCGACTCTTACTGATTCCCGTCGCGTTACTCCTTATATTGTCGGATCGCTGCATACGTCATGTCATTTCCGTTTATAGGGCCGCCCACAGCGCCACATTTGCATAACGCCAGCTGTATCTAATTCAATTGCTCTTCAGTGTATAATTACAGAGATGTTCTTCAGAATAAAATGAAGACAACAGTTCGTAATTTCATTACACTGAAATTACTCAGTTTTCTAATCATAACTTTGCTTGTGTATAATTTGACAGTGTTTAATTAAACAACGGTTTAAAACCTTAGCAATAAATAGAAAGGAAGATGTTTCCTTTTTGAGTTTATTTCTTTTCTACTTGTTCAATAAATGAGATAAAATCGAAGGCTCATCTTAGAAACAGATTTTAAGCAAAAGTTGCGCCACTTAACAAATATTCACTCCTCGCATTAGGAGTAAAGAGGCGCTCAAGATTATCAACTTCACCCTCTTCATGTTGCGGCAGATAAGCACATCAGATGGTACATTCACAAAAATGTGAATAGCCGAAGAAATAGGCCGAGAGCAGATGCATCAGCTCGACAAACTAGCTTTAATCGTAGTTGGTAGAGGGGGATAGATCCTTAATATAGCCGCATAAAAAAACATAACTGGTGACCACAAATCACCGGTTATACACTGTATTGACAAAAGTTACCTGACACCTAGAAGAGAAACACAACATAGCATTTATTGACATACATTAGTATGGTGTCGGTCCACCTTTGGTCTTAATGCATGCACTGACCCTTCGAGACATGTTTTCGACAAGGTTTTGGAACTGAGCGACAGGTATGCGCTTCCATTCAGTACATAATGCTGCCGCTAACTATTGCTCAGTAGTAGCCCTTGGTTCCAAACTTCTTATGCGGCGCTCTAATTCATCCCATACATGCTCTATGGGATTAAGATCAGTGCTCCGTGCTGGCCAGTCCACACACGATACATAATTACCGTCAAACCACGCCGTAACAGTCCTTGCTTTATGGCTCGGTGCATTATCCTGCTGGTACCAACAACACTCGGTTCCATAGTACTGCCAAAGACATAGTGTTGGTAGGGCATAATTGTCCATAATATCGAGGTAGACGTGCTGGTTAGCAGGTTTGTCCACGATAACCAATGGGCCGGGACCATACAACGAAAAACACTACCACATGAGTACACTGTCAGCTCCAAAGTTGACCGTAGGGACAGTACACTGTGGTAAATAGAGTTCCCCGGCTGCCACCATACCCACACACGGCCATCAGACAGATGGATCGTGTATCTGAATTCACCAGTCCATAGGACCCGTTTCCATTGATCTACGGTCCACAATAAATGTTCTTCACACCATGCTAAACGATGAGTAGCATTCCGGGTGAAGGTGAAAGGCTCATGAGCAGCCGCACAACCACGCTTACCCATGGAATGAAGTTCCCTGGAAATGGTACGTGTGCATACCGAGGTTCCAGCATTTTTACTCACCTGTACACTGCGGTCTTGTGCAGTATTCCGTCGATTAGCTGTAACGACTCTCCTGATACTTCGACGTCTTCTATCATTGATTTTATTTAGTCTGCCGGTACGTTTTGCTGCTTCAGGCACACCATGTGTCTTCCACTTATTCAGTACATCCAAAACAGTTGACTTAGGTATGTTTAAACGCCTCTCAGTTTCTTTTATGGACAACCCACTAATATAAACTCAACAATCTTTCCTTTCTCAAAGTCAGTTCTCTCTTGCCGCGACATTTTCACTCAACCTCACAGTGCGATATGATCGCGGTCGTCTGCAGGCTTGTTTTTATACCGTTTGCCGCTGTACAGCGCATCTTAAAAACGAGCGGATCCGTTCTTTTGCTTTTGAAGGGGTGTCCGGTGACTTTTGTAAAATTGGTGTATATAAGCTCGACCCATCCCAGCTTAGAACCAATTGTGTGCCCTAAAGACATATAGTGTATATTATACGTTTTGAGGACACCCAATTGGTTCTTCTCGACCCATCCCAGCTGTGGGGAACTTCAAGTGCATAGTCTTTCTGTTCCAAAAAGAAATCAGGTGGTGCTTCGTTTTGTTGAAAAATAATACCTGGAGCTTAGAAATTGGTATCTCCTCCAATATGAGGTGCAAGGAACTCATGCAGCATGTACTTCTAGATATGCTTGACCCACACGTACCACTGTAATTTCGAAAACAGCTGCCCGACCTTAACCTGATTCACGATGCACTGTACATCCTGTTGATACGAAGCATGAAGGTCATTCGGTGATGGAAAGACATACAAGAAACTTCTTTTGATATTTTGGTTTAAAAAGCCACGGTATGGCTGCCGCAAAATGACTTTTGATATGACACAAAACACATGCTGCAAGCTTGCTACCAGTGAAGTCTGTTTTTTTGGATTCCTCACTGCACTAGTGTATTTGTTTCGAAGTGACAACCCAACCAGATTGTGAAAACTATTGATAATTACTTTTCTACCAGTACAATATTGTTGTGATGGTTGTATTCAAATTGATCGGAAACTTGAAACTTGGTCGTTCTGGGTGGTGTAGTTGTTAGCATACCCGGGCGTTTTCTGGGAGACGCGGATTCGAGTCCCGCTCCAAGACGATGAAAATTTTCAAGTTTTCGGATATTATCTGACTTACCATCCTTGTCACATTTACGCCAAAAATCGGACTGTCATCTTCAAAATTTGTACACTATTATTTGTTTAATGTTAATTGCTACATTCATTCCTTAGTCATGTTTTTTTTTAAATCGGCGAATAATATTGGTCCACCGTGTATAATGTATTCTCTTGGACGACAGCTTATGCAATGCGATGTATCGAAAAAGACCGTGAAATTTATGCATTACTTTCACTGGCATTGCAAATTGTTAGGAACACCCAATAGCAAGCAGGGTCGTGACTTCCTTTATTACGGGCACAACTGTGACCTTCAGATGGTTTTATGAACATTCACTGCAGAAGATTCAGATGTGTACGAATCGTAGATAACTGAAATATGTGAAAGTTTTTTGATTTAAGCGATTTTAAAAAGGCATGATAGTGGGCTCTGAGGAGGCAGGTGCAAGCATCTCACGGCAAACCTCCTCGGCTATGTAAGGACAGCTGGCTGTGTTTCAGCCATTTAAGAACAACTGGCTATGTCTTGGCTATGTAGTGTCTCGTGATTTAAGCGACTTTAAAAGGTATGTAACTGGGCTCTGAGGAGGCAGATGCAAGCATGGCAAACCTTCTCGGCTATGTAAGAACAACCGGCTATCTTTCAGCTAAGTAATAACAACTGGCTATGTTTCAACTATGTAAGAACAACTGGCTATGTCTCGGCTATGTAGTGTCTCGTGATCTAAGCGACTTTAAAAAGCCATGATAGTGGGCTCTGAGGAGGTAGACCTCCTCAGCTGTGTAAGAACAACTGCATCGAGGGTGAGCGATAAGCGGTGCACAAACAGCAAAACAAGAAGCCAGTGGTCTTCCTGTAGGAGGAAAGGACTGGTCGGTGTTCGAGATCAACGGCAACTGGAAAGGATTGTACGAGGTAACAGATGAGCGTCAAATAACTGAGCAGTACAGCAGTGGTATCAAGAGGAGAATTGCAGCATACACAGCCTGTCGCACATTGGCTCGAATGGGCTTAACAACAGGCGTCCCTCTCGTGTACTCCTAGTCTCTTCTAAAAACCAACAAATTCATCTGCAGTGGTCATGGGAGCACCAAAACTGGCCACTTGAGAACTGGAAAAAGTCCGCTTGGTCGGATAAATCATGCTTAAAGTTAATATACGCAGATGGAAGGGTCAGAACATGGCAGTAACAGCACCGATCGATGGATCCCAGCTGCACTGCTTTAACTGTACAGGCTGGTGGAAGGAGTGCAATGGTTTGGGGTCTGTTTTCCTGACTGGCATTGGATTCCTCAGTACCCTTGGAATAGCATTTGGATAGCACGTAATATTAACATTACTGCACACCTACATCTTTACATGTGCATTATCTTTCCTGATGGGCAGGGCATCTTCCAGCATGATAATTTGACACTCCACAAGGCCCGGATCGTCACAGCAGCACGACAGTGATTTCAAAAAAGTGTTACGATAACCACCACAGTCCCGAGATCTTAACCCAATTGAACACGGAAGATGAGTTGGGAAAGTCATTCGTAGCAGAGATCCTCCTCCAGCGAACATTTGGCATGTGGCTGACGTCATCACAACCGCTTTGCTGAACATAGCTGCATAACGATATCAGCACCTACTTGAGTCCATGGGACTTAGAATCTAGATTGACTTAAAAGGACTAAGGGAAGCACAACACGTCATGCGTTATGACCTCATTGTAACTCATAATTCTTCACTTCAGTGTATATACACTTATGAGCTATAACAGAGTATTGTGGAACAGAGAAATGTGCCTGCCGCCGTGATAACGGTTGCACCCAACATCTCTTGGATTCCACTAGACAACGGAAGGTACCTTCAGGTATTCTATACCATATTGGAAGAATGATTTTCCGGACTTCGGGGGCGGAAAGAAACACTCTCAGGGACCCGTGGATGTTGCGTTCCATTGTATCCCTCAAATGTTCAAATTTGTTGAACAAAGGCGAACACGAAATGCTTAAACATGATCCTCGAACTATCTCTACATTATGCGGGCCTTATCGCACGGGGGGTTGTTTGCTAAAAGTCCAATGTCATTCAGATACACGGTGTTTATGAAGGACAGTACCTGGTCCTTAAAAAATATACGGATAATATTTTACTGTGACTGTGTGTTCAATGGGGATAAGGACGAAAAGACTGGGTCTTATGATATGACTCAGTCATGTCTCTAGAAACAATGCCCGTACCATCACTCCGCTGCCGGCGGTTTTTTTCAGTTACACAAAACAATGTTTGTAGTCCTTCACCCGCGATGTGTCTAATACAGTCCCCGGATGATGTCCTCAGGAATGGCTGACAATGATTCTTTTACCTGTGTCCACAATTCATCAAAACTCCAAGAGGGTAGCGTAAAGTTGTTAAGTTGTCTGCCAATGATGTCCCACATGTTCTCTGTTGAGGAGAAGTCTGAGCATTGCGCTGACCAGGGCAGCACCTGGACAACTATTGTACCCACTACGTGTACGAGAGGTGAACTGATGTTGATAATGATAGTTTTCCAAACCATGGAAGCAAGCTGAAGAGTCGCATGTTCTTTACAGGTGGCATCAAGACCAACCCGGTTACCACATCGTCTCTAGACTCTCAATCGGTGATCGCCAGTGCTGGGACAGAAGCGAGACTCTTTGGCAAATACGACATGCTTCCATTCGTCCCGCCACGCATCTCTGGCGTGGCACCACTGAAACCTTGCATGACGATGTTCTGCAGTGAGTGAAAGTCCCCAATATAAGATTTACGGTTCTTGTCGGTACCTGGATGTCTATAGCTGACTGTACACCTCGTCGAATACCGTCTGCTGTGGATTGTGGGACTGCGTCTGTTGGCCGTTGTGAAAACACAAGTTTGTCCACGACGGACATCAAATCCGTGTCCCCTCACTCCGGAGTAAGTCGTTCTCTCAACTGAGCCGCGGACAGAATATCTCGCTGCAGATTTGTCATATTAACACATGTTTTCACCTCTATAGTACGTCACACCGTCGAATGCGGTGATTGAGGCAGTCGGACGTCGGCATACTTGCACCCCGCCCACTAGGGAGACACAAGTTACCTTCCTCTAACCAGTGCTGCTATATTCGGACAACAACAACAGCTGTTGCTTCTCTATGCTACGCAGGGACACACCAGCCGTACGTAGCCGTATGGTGAAGACAGGCGTATCCAAGTGATGGTGGGATTCCTCCTTCTGACGTCGCTCAGACATTCTCACTTCTTACACGTGCTTCATCCCCCACATCCCTCCAACGCAGTGGTCCACATGCCCAGGTGAGGACGAACAAACTTAGCTACGCTGAGCCGCTTTGTCCTTTTACCTTACTCACTTATCATGTGATTGGTTCGCAACTGAAATCATCTGCATAACCTTACTGCTGATATATACCCACCAATTTGCGTGGCGTTCCGACAAATATTTTCCTGGTATGGCATTTACCATGCCGAGTAGTGTATGTGTTTATAACATCTGAATGCTCTACAAAATGCACTAGTGTTCAAAACTTAAGGATGAAGTCGAAAAACTAAAATAACGCCATAAATAGCAACAGCACCCAAACATAAATTAACTCAGGACTATGTCTGGGAACAGGAGCAACAGCACATGCGTAATGATAGAGCAGGACGTGTGGTTTGCGTGACGTGAAAACAAAATGCCCTCACGAAGTCCAATAGCATCATTTGAAGGAAAGTGTATAAGTGTTGCAGACTTTCGATTGTGTTTAGTGTGTGCCAGAGACGACGAAAGGGCGCACTTAGAACATCTTGATGATTTTACTCGTGATCGAATAATTGGAAGGCTAGAGGAGCAGCTAACTGTGATGAAAGTGGCCCAAGAGTTCGGTGTCGCGCTTAGCATTGTATTGCTTGCGTGGTCGGCCTTCAGGATTTCAGGTACAGCTGTATGAAAAACGGTGGTGGTTCTCCAACAAAAACCACTCCCAACGAGGACCGCTGTGTGCTCCTGCAGGGCAAAAGGGATCGACATCAAACGGCAAATAACTTTGCGAAACAACTGAACATGAGCATAGGACGCATAATATCTAGGTTTACAGTGGCCAGGCAACTACAAAAAGGTGGATTATTTGCTGACGACCTGTACAATCTGTTCCATTACCTACTGCTTCCCGGTGACACCATTTATTAGTTGACGTCCAGAATCGCTAGTGAGCATAAGAAGTGGACAGCAGGACAGTGGAGTACGGTACTCTTTACTGGTGAGAGTAGATTTAGCCCCTCTAGCGATTCTGGACGTCAACTAATCTGGCTTGAAGTAGTGACTCGGTAACGCCCCGAAAACATCAATCAAAGTAGTCACTCGGTAACGCCCTGTAAACATCAAAGTAGTCACTCGGTAACGCCCTGTAAACATCAAAGTAGTCACTCGGTAACGCCCTGTAAACATAAAAGTAGTCACTCGGTAACGCCCCGAAAACATCGATCAAAGTAGTCACTCGGTAACGCCCCGAAAACATCAAAGGGATAGATATGGCGGCCGAAGTGTTCTCGCATGGGAAGGCATTCTGATCGATGGACGCATGGAGCTCCAAATACTGGAACAGGGTACTGTAACTGATTCGCTCTACTGTAATGAGGTAATCCTTCCCCATGATAGTTTGTACCGAAGTGCCATTGACTCGCAGTTAGTGTTACTTAACGATAACGCCACGCCACATCGTACGGTGGCTTTTGATGAGCTGTTGGAAAGTGAAGACACTCAGCTGATGAATTGACTTGCACGTTTCCCTGACCTAAATCCCATAGAACACGCGTGGGACGCTCTGGGGAGACGCGTTTCTGCATGCTAACACACACCGGAATTTGTCCAAAAGCTGAAGACGGCGTTGGCGGAAGAATGGGCGATGCTACCGCAAGAACTCATCAACAACCTAGTGTAAAATATGGACATACGGTACAAATCGTGCATCGACGTTATGGGTGATTATATCCCTAAGGACCTTCCCTTCGTACTGTCTTTGGCATTGATGTATCTGTATCATGGCACCCATTGATCTGTAGCAATTCTGAATAAAGCTCCACTATATCCTTTAGCGTCTGCAGTTGTGTCGGACCTTCTCTTCGTACTGTCATTAAGGACACTAAGGACCTTCCCTTCGTACTGTCATTAAGGACACTAAGGACCTTCCCTTCGTACTGTCATTAAGGACACTAAGGACCTTCCCTTCGTACTGTCTTTGTCATTGATGTATCTGCATCGTGGCACCCATTGTTATGTAGCAATTCTGAATAAAGCTCCACTATATCCTTTAGCGTCTGCAGTTGTGTCGGACCTTCCTTTCGTACTGTCATTAAGAACACTAAGGACCTTCCCTTCGTACTGTCTCTGGTATTGATGTACCTGTATCGTGGCACCCATTGTTACGTAGCAATTATGAATAAAGCACCACAATATCCTTTAGCGTCTGCAGTTGTGTCGGACCTTCTCTTCGTACTGTCATTAAGGACACTAAGGACCTTCCCTTCGTACTGTCTTTGGCATTGATGTATCAGCATCGTGACACCCATTGTTATGTAGCAATTCTGAATAAAGCTCCACTATATCCTTTAGCGTCTGTAGTTGTGTCGGACCTTCCCTTCGTACTGTCATTAAGGACACTAAGGACCTTCCCTTCGTACTGTCATTAAGGACACTAAGGAACTTCCCTTCGTACTGTCTTTGGCATTGATGTATCTGCATCGTGGCACCCATTGTTCTGTAGCAATTCTGAATAAAGCTCCACTATATCCTTTAGCGTCTGCAGTTGTGTCGGCCCTTCCCTTCGTACTGTCATTAAGGACACTAAGAGCCTTCCCTTCGTACTGTCTCTGGTATTGATGTACCTGTATCGTGGCACCCATTGTTACGTAGCAATTCTGAATAAAGCACCACTATATCCTTTAGCGTCTGCAGTTGTGTCGGACCTTCTCTTCGTACTGTCATTAAGGACACTAAGGACCTTCCCTTCGTACTGTCATTAAGGACACTAAGGAACTTCCCTTCTTACTGTCTTTGGCATTGATGTATCTGCATCGTGGCACCCATTGTTCTGTAGCAATCCTGAATAAAGCTCCACTATATCCTTTAGCGTCTGCAGTTGTGTCGGCCCTTCCCTTCGTACTGTCATTAAGGACACTAAGAACCTTCCCTTCGTACTGTCTCTGGTATTGATGTACCTGTATCGTGGCACCCATTGTTACGTAGCAATTCTGAATAAAGCACCACTATATCCTTTAGCGTCTGCAGTTGTGTCGGACCTTCTCTTCGTACTGTCATTAAGGACACTGAGGACCTTCCCTTCGTACTGTGTTTGGCATTGATGTATCTGCATCGTGGCACCCATTGTTATGTAGCAATTCTGAATAAAGCTCCACTGTATCCTTTAGCGTCTGCAGTTGTGTCGGACCTTCCCTTCGTACTGTCATTAAGGACACTAAGGACCTTCCCTTCGTACTGTCTTTGGCATTGATGTATCTGCATCGTGGCACCCATTGTTCTGCAGCAATTGTGAATAAAGCTCCACTATATCCTTTAGCGTCTGCAGTTGTGTCGGACCTTCTCTTCGTACTGTCATTAAGGACACTAAGGACCTTCCCTTCGTACTGTCTTTGGCATTGATGTATCTGCATCGTGGCCCCCATTGTTATGTAGCAGTTCTGAATATAGCTCCACTATATCCTTTAGCGTCTGCAGTTGTGTCGGACCTTCCTTTCGTACTGTCATTAAGGACACTAAGGACCTTCCCTTCGTACTGTCTCTGGCATTGATGTATCTGTATTGTGGCACCTATTGTTATGTAGCAATTTTGAATAAAGCTCCACTATATCCTTTAGTATCTGCAGTTGTGTCGGTGTTGTTTACGTCATCATTTCTGTAATGGAATTCCCATGGTTTGAATTTCACACAAACAGGCCGCTCGTGTGCTTCGTCAAAACCTGTACTTCGTCAAATGGCATCTTCGAAAAGCACGTCTAAAAATCATAATCAAAGGTTTTGTGTGTGCCGGAGAAGTATGTTTCAGATCTAGAGAAACTCTCTCGCTTTAGTTTTTCATTCTCTTGATCACCGAGAGACACTGAAATTTGTTCCTACTCAAAACATAGCAAATTTTACGTTTTAGGAGATGCTAAATCCGAAAATTAATGCAGTTTTTTCGTATCACCTAACGCTGTTGTGATAGGCTATGTATCCTCGTTGGCGAAACAGGAGCATCAAGCGAGCGCGTGTGGTTGAAACCACAGGTATTAAAGTCAAGACCGAATGCACTGCTCCCATTCTATGACTCGAAACTGGTCAGAGCTTGTTTTGTTTGTGAGAATTGGAAGCAGTTCTTTCCATTTTGTGCAGCTGTTCGCATCACTAAGCACTACTTGTACTACGTAGTTAGAATGTCTCGGCAGCGGTAATGTGTAAACGCCACGATTCTCTTTTGTAACGTGTGCGGTGAATTTACACCGAAAGCCCAAAGAAAAGCAATTACTCCGGTGATTAAAAAGGCATATGAGTGTTATTTTGCTTGCCCACTTGGTGATTTAGATAAAATTTGGGCGCCTCATGTATTTTGCAGCAAATGTTCGCGATATTTAAGAGGTTGGTTGAACGGCACGCACCCTTCAATGCCTTTTGCTATCCCAATGCTTTGGAGAGAACCAGGGGACCATATTTCTGACTGCTACTTTTGTTTAACAAACGTGTCTGGCTTTTCCCCAAAAAATAAACTTACCATAGTTTACCCGAATTCGCCTTCAGCCATGAGACCTGTTAAGCACGATGATTTCCTGCCAATTCCCCACCCGCCGGAAAAATGGACCCTGGATGACGAAACATCAAACTCCTCCTCTGAAGCTGAACCATCCTGTTTAACTGCTCACTAATACCAGTCTGCATCAGAAGAACCTCATTTAATTTCACAGTACGAGCTGAACGACCTCGTAAGGGACCTGAACCTCGCGAAAAACCAAGCTGAACTGTTGAGTTCTTGGCTAGAAGGGTGACACCTTCTTCATCCTGGTACTAAAGTCAAAACCTATAGAAAACGTCATGAATGTCTGTCGTCCCTTTTCTCCAAGAGTGGTGATCTTGTTTATTGCAGTGATGTTAATGGACTGTTTGCCGAGTTTGGGAGGGGCCACAGTCCTGCGTCTTTTCATTGATTCTTCCAAACTAAGTTTAAAGGCGGTGTTATTACATAATGAAAGCATTTACCAGTCAGTACCACTGGCCTATGCTGCGCACATGAAAGAAACTCACCAGAATATGGATTATCTCCTTAAATCTATCAATTACGCCGAACAAATTAATATGTGACAAATATGTGGGGACCTAAAAGTTATTGGACTACTAACAGGAATGCAACAAGGGTATACCAAACTTGGTTCTTTTTTGTGTGAGTGGGACAGTCGGGTTAGGGAACAGCATTATGAGGTCAAAGAGTGGCCTTTGAGAGAACGTTTAGTGCCCAGGAAAAAGAGTGTGAAATGCCAATCGCTCGTTGCTTCCGGCAAAATTTTATTGCCCCCACTCCACATCAAATTAGGCTTGATAAAATTTTTTGTCAAAGCTATGGATAAAGGAGGCAGTTATAACGTAAATGTCTTTTCGTACTGATACGTTATTTTAAAAACGTAACCTATAATGAAAAAAATTCTCCGGCTGGGGGTGTAGTGCAGGAAAGCTTACGTTAAGTCACGTTAGGGTTATTGAAAGGTTACTTGACGTAGCTAAAGTGTGCTTAATCTTCAAAGTGCTAGAGTTTGTTTAGGTAAGACACGCACGTGCAATAAATTCCAAGAATATGGAATTTATTTTTACTCAGCGTTCCTCATTATCTTGAATATCAGTAATATAACTTCGGTTTTAGTACATTAGTACCTTGAAGGCTCCTTATTAGAGCGGTAAACACAATATACCCTGAACTTAACGTAAACACTCAATGAAATAGACTTAACGGGCAGACAGAGGTTTGACAATAAAATGAACTAAGTAAACGTACTCACTTTTAACCTTTTATTGGGAAGCTCCTGGTATTACTCAAATACACACTCCAAAATAACACAACTACTGATAGCCCGAACTTTCGTACTATCGTAATATCGTAGAAACGTAGGTAAATCGCATATCAATAATCAGGAAGAACCTATCACATATAAAACGAAGCTCTTCGGTCTCTTTTAGCGCGCCTATATATATATATATATATTGCATACCACCACGTCATGACTTATACTCGTTGCCACATATAATTCAGCGGGAGAAACATTATCTCGTTAAGTGAGAAGATAATTTGCATAGGAAAATAAAATAACAAGAGATAGTAAAATCAAAAAGAAACTGAAGCTAGAGTATACGTTACAAACCATACGATGAAATAGTTCCTAAATTAAACCTTAACGGCCAGACGAAACATTTATACAGAAGTCAAACTTACAGAAATGATGCTTTATTTCTCCAGCACAGATATAACACTTCACGATAGTATAGAAATCACATAACACAAATCAACCACCAACATTCCCCCACACTCCCCAAGCAACTGTTGTGTCGTAGTTTATATCTCTGGTTCTTATCTCATAACAGGCATACGCCACGTTCATTCTTCCTCAATCGTGTTCCCAACAGTATTCATTTGAGAGAAAAGATATTACGTTAAGTGTGAAGTATACCTGAAAACAAACTCAAGATTTACATAGGGAAAGAAACTAAGAAAGAAAGTTAATTTAGAATATACGTCACATCATATCCCTCGTAATTTTTTTTTATTTTTTTTTTTGCCATACGCAGTTTTTTTACTACTATGCTACTTCCTACATGTATATTGATGAGAGTTCTGCGCACGTATTGTGACAAAATATTTATCACGACCTGTAATATGGAGATTTGATACCGTGCAGACAGTTTCTTTTTTCAATAAACGTTAGTGATATTGAACTTTGATGTTTAGAGACTGTGTACTGATGTAAAGTCAGCTACAGCAACTGGTCAACAAATATCTTCATCCATTTTGTCAGTTCTTTTCTGAAAGAGTTGAATGAATGATCAGATTGTTTTGAAAGGGTACCTCTACAAAATTGATAGGCTCTTGGCACAAAAAAAAATTACGAGGGAGATGTGACGTATATTCTAAATGAACTTTCCTTTTTAGTTTCTTTCCCTATGTAAATCTTGAGTTTGTTCTCAGTTATACATCACACTTAACGTGGTATCTTTTCTCTCAAATGAATACTGTTGGCAACACAATTGAGGTAGAATGAACGTGACGTATGCCTGTTATAAGATAAGAACCAGATATATAAACTACGATACAACAGTTGCTTGGGGGAGTGTGGTGGAATTTTGGTGGTTGATTTGTGTTATGTGATTTCTATACTATCGTGAAGTGCTATATCTGTGCTGGAGAAATAAAGCATCATTTCTGTAAGTTTGACTTCTGTATAAATGTTTTGTCTGGCCGTTAAGGTTTAATTTAGGAACTATTTCATCGTATGGTTATGTTTTTGAAATAACGTATCAGTACGAAAAGACATTTACGTTATACAGTGGATTTCAGTATTTGAAGGAAAAGTTTTCTAGATTGAGCGACGCAAAATTAAAAGAAGGCATTTTCATTGGACCACAATTCCGGATAGTAATGGAGGACCCTGTGTTCACGGCCAAACTCACTGCAACCGAAAACGCAGCGTGGTTAGCATTCAAAGCTGTTTGCACGAACTTTCTGGGAAATATTAGAGTGGAAAACTATTGTGAACTAGTGGAAGCTATGCTAAAGGCATGCAAAAATATGATGTGCAATACGTCCTTGAAAATTCACTTTCTCCACTCACACGTGGACGTTTTTCCGCCTGACCTAGAGGCCGTGAGCGACGAGCATGGAGAAAGACTCCACCAGGACATATCGAAAATGGAAAGGCGATATACGGGAAGGTGGTCACCACACATGCTTGCGGACTATTGCTGGTTTCTAATTACAGACGTTTCGGAGTCCATTTACTACAAGCGTAAGTCTTCCATGAAAACTTTTTAAAAATGTGAGTAAAGCACTTAATTTGTTTATATTTTTGGCATGTTTGTAGCAATCACTTTGTATTTATAAAACTTTCTTGACCTCATTTTAGGATCAGTGTGTCTTTCTTAGATGGAATAACTAATTTTCAACCCTTAATATGGTGACATTTTGTGAAAAAAATGCGAGACAATTGTAATTTTATATAATTTTTAAATACTTCCTCAAAATTTTAACTTGAATTCTCAAAACATTGGTAGGTGATACAGCATTTTAAATTACAGATTCGGAATCACGGCATGCTAAACAGTCAAAATCACCCACTTTTGTTTAGGGGAAGGAACAAAAGTTCAAATTTGTTGTTCAGTGAAAATGTATGCATTGGCGGTCAAATGAGAGTGCAGTGAATGCGGTTGTTGATTTCGGCACTTGATCTTTTTGTTATTGATAAAGACCTTAAAATAAGTGAGAAAGAAGAGACAAAATAATTATGCGATAAATTTACATCCTGTGGAGTCATTGTTTAGGTAAAGCATCTAAAAATAGAATCCGTGTAAGAGCTATTTCGCATTTGTTATTTCTGATTTGAAAGCCTTTCCCTTTCAAATCAAAAATAGCAAATGCGCTTGGTGGTATGAAACCCACACTGAAACATGAACTAATAAAAATATCCGTTTTCCGAAAGAAAGGAAGCACGTCGATTCAAAAAGAGTATTATTAGCTGATTCACTGTTCAACATGTTTTAAGGACAACATTTAATTAATAAGAAGAGCTTACCAAGAAAATTATGTTTTTTCCGGAAAGGACGTGTTTTGTAATGCATTCATTCCTTCGGGCGAATTGTTAAAGAAATTGGTTAGAGAAGTGAAAAACATTTTCCAGACCTTGATAATTTGAAAACAAATTTATTCAAGTATCCGTAAATGGTTCCACAGATTTAAGCATGTTATCACTTTTAAATATACACTGATTAAACAGTTTCAAATAGAAGTAGACAAACATGTAAAGAATGAAATATCAATTAGTGAAATACAGGATTAAACCATCGTACAATACAAATTTTGAAGTTGTGAATCCGTTTCTTGGTGTAAATACACTGACGGAAAAAAATCCCAACACCAAGAAGGGGTTGTGTTAGATAAACGACAGTTGGTAGGCGGTGAGAGTACATCTGTAAGATGACGTCTATGCAAATTTTGCGCTCGGCGCATACGTGTGGCGCTAGTAGCGCCCCTCGGAACATGCAAAGCAGGTTTGCTGTAAATACGCGCTGTAACGTTCGTGAGCGTTAGTTATCGTTGAGATTAGACGTAGTGTGTTGATGTTAGTCAAGAATGCCTTTAAGAAGACGAAGAAGCCATTATCAACAGCTCACGGAGTTTGAACGAGGTCGTGTAATAGGGCTACGAGAAGGTGGCTTTTCTTTCCGCAATATTGCAGAACGACTTGGCAGGAATGTAGCCACTGTGCATGATTGTTGGCAGCGGTGGTCAAGGGAAGGTACTGCCTCAAGAAGACCGGGTTCCGGCCAGCCACGTGGCACTACTGAGAGGGAAGACCGCCGTGTACGGCGTATGGCCGTGGCGCATCGTACCGCGTCTGCGGCAGCAATTCGAGCTGCAGTTGCCACCACAGTGACACAACGAACTGTTACAAATCGGTTACTTGAAGGACAGCTCCGAGCCAGACGCCCTGTAGCGTGCATTCCACTTACTCCAAATCACTGCCGTTTGCGACGTCAGTGGTGTCAAGCTAGAGCTCATTGGAGGACGGAGTGGAGATCTGTTGTGTTTTCTGATGAAAGCCAGTTCTGCGTGGGTGCCAATGATGGCCGTGTGTTGGTTAGAAGGAGGCCAGGTGAGCGCCTGCAACCAACCTGTCTGCGGCCGAGACACACTGGACCTACACCTGGAGTTATGGTCTGGGGAGCAATTTCCTATGAGAGCAGGAGCACTCTCGCGGTTATCCCACGCACCCTGACGGCACAGTTGTACGTCGGTCAGGTGATTCAACCTGTTGTGCTGCCATTCGTGAACAGCATTCCAGGAGGTGTTTTCCAACAGGATAACGCTCGCCCGCGTACCGCTCTTGTAACCCAACATGCTCTACAGAGCGTCGACATGTTACCGTGGCCTGCTAGATCACCAGATCTTTCACCAATAGAGCATGTATGGGACATCATTGGACGACAACTCCAGCGTCTCCCCCAACCAGCATTAAGCGTCCCTGTATTGACCGACCAAGTGCAACAGGCATGGAACTCCATCCCACAAACTGACATCCAGCACCTGTACGACACAATGCATGAACGTTTGGGTGCTTGCATTCAACATTCTGGCGGTTACACCGGTTATTAATGTACCAGCATTTCACATTTAAAATGGCTCTTCTCGCGCTTACATTAAGCTGTGATCTTGAAATCTTAATCGATTAAATATGTTACCTATACAAATGTATTGCCGCCATTTCATTCCTCTACAACTATTTTTTCGTGGTGTTGGGATTTTTTTTTATCAGTGTATGACATGAATGGTGAGTCAGATAATATTCAAAACCTTGAAAATTTCGTCCTCCTTAAGCGGGAATCAAACCCTCGTCTCCCGGTTTGCGCCCGAGTATGCTAACCACTACACCACTCATGAATGCCGGTTGCTTCAACTAGCTAATCTTGTGGTGGTTATTTTCAAATTAATCGGAAACTTGAGACTTGGGCGTTCTGGGTGGTGTAGTGGTTAGCATACTCGAACGCAAACCGGGAGACGTTTCGATTTCCCCTCCAGGACGACGAAATTTTCAAGTTTTCGGATATTTTCTGATTTATCATTCATGTCATATTTACAGCAATAAACGGATTCACAACTTCAAAATTTGTATTAAACATGCAGAGTTTTGATACATGGTTAATAAACTTCTGCATGTGGACCCTTCATGGTGCGTAAAATGTCTAAACGATATTCACATTCACGCTCGTTTTCCAACATACTAGAATAATTCTTCCTATTGCAACTGTAATGCGCTCTGTCACAGTCCTGATATCTGAAACGATTGTTGCATGAGACACATCTTTAGCATAACCACAAAGAAAAATGGGTAAGGTCTGGTGGTCTTAGAGGGACCATGGGATTCGTCAGTTCCTGCCGATCATGTTGCATCCAGAGTTTCACAAGTAACATGTGACCAATGAGGGGATGCCCCATCTTGTTGGAAAATTACAGGCGGCAGGCTATCCTTCGGCGGGGAGATGGCGCAATTGAAGAGTATATCCAGGAACACATTTCCTGAAACTGTTTCCTCAGAGAAGAAGGGAGAACCAATTACACTAATATGCAAGGTTTTGTTGTTTCGAAATGAATAGGTGTCTCTGAATGGATTTCTTGCGCAGATTCCGAAAATGACCTTCGAAATTTCGTATCACGTCAAGCTTTTTTACAAATGACGGAAATGTGAAAATTAAAAAAAAAACGTTATTTTTTAATGACATTGTTATATGGCAACGTTTGTAACGTGTGAAAATGTTCTCTGGAGGGGCGGAATGATTGTTTAAGGAATAGATAAACATAAATATAAAGCTGATAATGGATATGCAACTGTTTTATCTGTATGACGTCACGATTTGCGCCACTCACAAAGGCGGAATATGAGAGAATGTTATCTTGGCACTGCAGTATGACTCATACTTCACGCCACTGCTCCCTTTCTATTGGTCACATGTGGAGCCATTCGGGGCAGATCGTGTTACACTAGTCAGTGCAAAGAAGGGACTGGTCCCGTTCGGTTGTTTCTTTGTGGCGTGTGCAATGGCTTCACGTGGTTGTGTAAATCATCCAGACATATTTTGCTACATATGTGGCTGTTATACGACAGGAAAAAAACAGATGCAAAATATTACGCCTTTCGTAAAAAATGCTTATTTTCAATACTTCGGCATTAAACTAGCAGATAAGGACAAAGTTTGGTCTCTTCACATTGTGTGCCGTGCATGTGTGGAGGGGTTGAGAAACTGGAAAAGTGGAAAAAGGGCATCAATGCCGTTCGGTGTACCCATGGTGTGGCGTGAGCCAAAAATCACAGTGACGACTGCTACTTCTGCACAGTGAATATCGTGGGTCATACCAGAACCAGTAATCGTAACATTGTGTATCCCAATATCCCATCTGCCATAAGACCAGTGCCCCATAGTGAATCCATCCCTGTGCCATCCCCGTCCAATATCAAGCCCCCAACAGACACCGATTCAGACGGTGATACAAGTGATGAGATGTACCAACCGGACAGCATGGGGGATGAAACCCCAGTGCCATTTACCCAGCATGAACTGAATGATTTGGTTCGTGATCTGAATTTACCTAAAGACGCAGCAGAGCTTTTAAGATCACGACTTCAGGAAAAGAATGTACTATGTCCTAATACGAGATTCTCCTGGTACAGACACTGAGAAACAGAATTGGTTCCGTTTTTTTTGCTGAGGAAGGCGGTTTGGTATATTGTCGAGACATTCCGGCAGTCATGAAATACTTCAACATTAATTACAATTCAGGACAGTGGAGGTTGTTCATAGATGCCAGCAAATCCAGTTTAAAAGGTGTTTTATTACACAATACTAACGTCCATCCATCCATTCCAGTAGCACATTCTGTGACTTTGAAAGAGACATACGAGAACCTTAAATTACTGCTGGAAAGTGTGCAGCACAAGTTTCATGAATGGTCTTTGTGCGGGGATTTCAAGGTGATTGGAATATTGCTCGGCCAACAAGCAGGCTACACCAAATTTCCTTGCCTTTTGTGTGAATGGGACTCCAGAGCAAGGACGGAACATTGGGTTCATCAGCAATGGCCAGTCAGAAATACATTCACACCTGACGAAAAAAACATTGTTTCACTTCCACTGGTTGATCCCTCGAAAATACTGTTGCCACCTTTACACATCAAACTTGGCTTAATGAAGCAATTCGTGACAGCTTTAAGCAGGGACAGTAAATGCTTTCAGTATCTTGGTGGTAAGTTTCCATCAATCACGTCTGAAAAAATTGAAGCTGGCATTTTCACAGGCCCTCAAATACGAAAATTAATGGCAGACAACATATTCGAGGAAACCATGAGTGAGTGCGAAGTGCGAGCATGGACTGCATTCAGAAATGTGGTACACAACTTTTTGGGGAATACGAAGGCATCAAATTACACCACTTTAATCGAGGACATGCTGGAATCCTATGAACTGCTTGGTTGCAAAATGAGCGTCAAAGTTCACTTTCTTCATGCTCATCTAAATTATTTTCCTAACAATCTTGGTGATTTTTCGGAAGAACATGGCGAGCGCTTCCATCAGGATATTAAAGTGATGGAAAAGAGATGCCAAGGAAAGTCGACTGTACATATGATGGCCGACTATTGTTGGATGTTGAACAGAGACTGTACGGACGCACACCGAAGACAATCCAAAAAGAGGAAGTTTAAAGGGGAGCCCAGTGGCGAATGTTAGGTATGTTTGCTTTTGAATATATATTTTATCTATTCCTTAAACAATCATTCCGCCCCTCCAGAGAACATTTTCACACGTTACAAACGTTGCCATATAGCAATGTCATTAAAAAATAACGTTTTTTTTTATTTTCACATTTCCGTCATTTGTGAAAAAACCTGATGTGATACGGAATTTTGAAGGTCATTTTCGGAATCTGCGCAAAAAATCCATTCAGATACACCTATTCATTTGAAAACTACAGAAAAAGTTGAAAAATTGCAGATCAGTGTTTTCTAATCATGAAATAGTCCACGACGTACATTGATTTTCGGACTGTCCCAAACATAAATGCTTTGGACATGTGGATTTTCCGATCGCCAAATACGTAGATTCTGTTTGTTGACTGTACCACTAAGATTTTGGAACGCAGCATCGTCCGAAAGGAAGGTACTTAGAGAGAAGTCGTTATCCTTGTCAAAATAAGGTTCAAAATGTCATTAGCAAATTTTCCACGTTTTGGACGGTCATCATGCTGCTGTTCGTGAAAAAGTTTCAACTTGTAGGCGTATAACTGCAAACGATTGAGTAACACCTGGTTACATGTCAAATTAACCCGGAAAGAAAAACCCGCGTCAAAATCTCCCAGTCAAAATAACCCGGGCCGCCCCGGTGGCGCAGTGGTCTAAGGCGTTGGCCTCTGATCATTCGTCCGAAGGGGTCCGGGTTCGAATCCCGGTCTGGCATGGATGTTGTGTTTGTCTTACGGCACTGGCTCTCTCCCTTCCCTGGAACCAGTGACCCTAAATTAGGGACGGGCGACTGCTTATAGCCCATTGAGTTGCTCACGGTGGTCGTTAAACCTCCAATCACAAAAAAAAAAAAAAAAAAAAATAACCCGGCGTCAAAATAATCCAACCTCAATAACCCGTTAGCAAAATAACCCGGGGTAAAAATAACCCGACGTCAAAATAACCCATAGTTGAAATCTGGGAAAAACTCGGTTTTTTTTTCTTCTAATAGCAACGAAAAGCAAAATGAATTTATTTTCCACTTGAGACGTTTGTTTTCCATTTTAGTATTGGACTAAATTCCAAATCCTCAGGAAAAAATGTCTTACCAACCCAAGAAGAGAATACCGGCTAAAATAGTTACGTAAGGAACATGGCAAAGTGAGTGAGGGAAGCATTTATTTGCATTAAATAAAGTGCCGATTTTTAAAGTTCTCAAAATTTAGCGATTAAAATATGACGAAAAGAAAGGAAAAGAATTTGAAAATATATAATTTTAACTTTTTTATTAAGCGATTAATTACAAATAACAACGGAGCGTTTAATAGAATTAATTTCCAACTTTTTAATTAAGCTAGTTCCTTTAATGTTGCTGAAGTTTTGATTTCTTCGGCATAAAGGGTTTTTTTTTTATAAGGTGCTACTAACATAATGTTATGGTGTTTTTTCTTTCTCTCGAATTTATTTAAAGAAGCCAGTGCTACAGTTGCATATAATTAAATTTAAAAGCTATGATCGCTATCCTTGCACTTTTTCCTTAAGCCAGTAAATATCCTGCTTAGATTAAATAGATTTGAAAAAAATTATACTTATTTTCTTTAAAATCTTGGTTTACAACAAATAAAATATTCACATGATGTTAGCTTTTCCTGCGTGTATTGTTGACGCTGTTTTTTTATTTTTGTTTTGTTTTTTTGCATTCCATCTTGGCTGTAAATTTTCAAATTCAGAACGACTTTGAATTTAAAATTGTTCACAACACTTCTCTTGCAAGTGCTTCAGTTGTATCGACCAAGTATCTGCGGTCTACCCATACTTTACAGTGACGTCACTACGTAAGGGACCGATACTTCCGCTGCGAGGTAGGTGGGGTGAGCAAACATTTCTGTCTATTAACCTTGCTTGTGCGGTGGCGGTCATAATGTCGACGGTCACAATGTCGACAGGGTCATAATGTCGACAATTCAAAATGTCGACACGGTCATAATGTCGACACGGTCAAAATGTCGACATGGTCCGGAAAGTGTCCTCAGGTACGGTCTCATTTAGACCGTAGTCGGTTTTGGGAAGGGGTCGGAGCCCCACCCCCGCATTCACAATTTTCGTAAAATCTACGGTTTTCAACTTAGAACCACCAAATTTGGTATACTATCTCATGAAACTCTAACTCAGACTGTAGAGCGATGTTGGAAGGGGGTCGGGGTCAAGTGGTCCCCATACAAAATTTTCGTAAAATCTACAGTTTTCAATTTAGAGCAACCAAATTTGGTATACTAACTTATGAAACTCTAACTTAGTCCGTAGACGGTTTTTGGAAGGAGTCGGGGTCCGGGATCAAGCGGCCACCCACACAAAGGTTTTGTAAAATCTACAGTTTTTGAATGTAGAACCACCAAATTTGGTATACTATCTCATTGTACTCTAACGTAGACAGTAGACGGCTACTGGAAGGGGTCGGGGCCCGGGGTGAAGGGGCACCATACAATATTTTTGTAAAATCTACAGTTTTTAATTTAGAACCACGAAATTTGGTATACTATCTCATGGAACTCTAACTTAGATCGTATGTGGTTTTTGTAAGGGGTCGGGGCCCGGGGTCAAGGTGCCCCCATACAAAATTTTCGTAAAATCTACAACTTTGAATTTAGTACTACTAAATTTGATATACTATCTCATGGTACTCTAACTTAGTCTCTAGATGGCTATTTGAAGGGGTCGGCGCCCATGGCCAGAAGGAGCCCCCATACAAAATTTGGGTAAGATCTACAGTTTTTAATTTCGAACCACCGAATTTGATATACTATCGCATGGTACTTTAACTTAGACTGTAGATGGTTTTTGGAAGGGGTCGGAGCCCAGGGACAAGTGGCCCCCTTACCAAATTTTCGTAAAATCTGGAGTTTTCAATTTAGAACAACCAAATAAGGTGTACTATCTCATGGTACGATAACTTAGACGGTAGACGGTTTTTGGAAGGGGTCAGAGCCCTCCCCCCACAGACAAAATTTTCGTAAAATCTAGAGTTTTCAATTTAGAACCACCGAATTTGGTATACTATGTCATGGTACTCTGACTTAATCCATAGAAGGTGTTTGAAAGGGGTCGGGGTCAAGGGGCCCCCACACAAAATGTTCGTAAAATCTAAAGTTTTCAATTTAGAACCACGTAATTTGGTATACTATCTCATGAAACTCTAACTTAGACTGTAGACGGTTTTGGGAAAGGGTCGCTACCCGGCCGGTCAGAGCCCCCCCCCCCCCCCCGCCTTCCACACAAAATTTTCGTAAAATGTACAGTTTTCAATTTAGAACAACCAAATCTGGTATGCTATCTCATGAAACCTTAACTTAGACCTTATGCGGTTTTTGGAAAGGGTCAGGGCCCCCCACACAAAAGTTTCGTAAAATCTACAGTTTTCAATTTAGAACTACCAAATTTGGTATACTATCTCATGGTACTTTAACTTAGACGGTAGACGGTTTTTGGAAGGGGTCTGGGTCCAGGGTCAATACTAAATTTTCGTGAAAAATTCCAATTTTTTACTGTTAAGATCTGCAACACAATTCATCACTCCAATATCCTATCTACGGTCTAAAACGCTCTTTGGCCCTTTGAGGTACTTACGCCATAAACCACAAACTAATCAACCAGCCAATTAATCAACCTACGGTTTAAGTTGGAGTCTGTAGATGACAATAATGTGCAAAAATATGCTGTTAATGGTGTATTAAAAACACAAATTAATATAGTTTAGCTTTCACTACCAACGGGCGGCTTATCAGGCAGAAATATAATGTAATGTAAATAGAGAGTTCCAGATATTAAAAATTCAAAACGGTAAGAAAAAGATGATCAAAGCCAATGTCAAGTCGTATGCATGCGACATCACATAGGTACATTGCATTTCTGTGTGGCGGGATTCTCAAAAGCACATGCCAGATGTACGGCAATTCTATAGATGTCTCCTTGAAGGTAAGTATTTCCATTGATTTTCTTTTTTTTTTTCATAAAATTAAATTAACTAAATCAAAACATTTAAAATAAATTTACAAGAAAATTGCAGGAATATCTTTTTCATTCATTAACTTTCACCCGCTGAACTTGGTGATTCCACAAATAGTAATATGTACCTGGCGAATACCTGGTATCCCTGCTAGTACAAATTATATTAATAATTTCTTTGCGTCCAGTTCAATCTAATATGTCCCTAAGAGCTTTTGGGGCCGTATGAAGAATACATTTCAACGTGAGACGCTACGGTGGCGCAGTGGTCTAAACGCTGTCTTCTGACCACTCGTCGAGAAGGATCCTGGTTCGAATCCCTGTGAGTCATGGACTTTGTGATTGACTTCTGGCACTGGCTGTCCCCCTTTCCGGGAATCAGTGGCACAAAATTAGGAACGGCCGACTGCTTATAGCCCACTGAATTGATCACTGTGGTCGTTAAACACCCGACTAAAAAAAAGATTGCGACGTGTCCATTGCTATTTGTTATGGAGCCGTATGAAAAGTACGTTTTTGATATCAATGTGTCCACTTCCATGTAGGCTGGCCATAAATTGTTAGTGGACCGTACAAAATTGCACTTTTGTTTTCACCTTGTCAGCGCTTCGGTATATGGTTGAAGTATACGTATACATAGTTGGGCCATTTCAGCACGTAGTTTGGTTCATATAGAAAATAAACATAATGTTACACTTTTCCTCAGTTACAACACATTAATCCCAAAGGCTATTTCTTGAAATTTTTAATCAGCCGTGCTCATATTCACAACGTTAACACAACATGTCAAGTTATAAATGTTGCAGTTTTACTCTGTCACAAAACCTTAATTACAAGACCTTAGGCATAACCTTTTTTTAGGAATTTTTAATCCGACGTATTCAGAAGGTTTCGATAACATGCCAAGGTTATGGTGTTGCGCTTTTACTCGAGTACAAAACTATAAACAGCCATTAGGCTTAGGCACAAGTCTTTTAAGTAATTGTATGGCATGGTCATATTGATTATCTGTGATGACAAGTCAGGTTGATAATGTTGCGCTTATTAAAGATTTTTAAAAAGGGATAGAGGCTAATAATTATTGTTTGAAACCTAAGTAAAAGCCCATCATTAACTTAACTTGTCTTGCAATCCTTATGAATATGATATTTATTTAATTTTGTACATTTTACATAGCGTGTGCGTTTCTTTTTTATAATTTGGTATTTGTTTTATTTTGTGTTGTGCTTGTTACATAGCGTTTCGCATTTTTGTCATGCTTGTGACTTGTGATTGCATTTTGAATTTTTATTTGTTTCACATTTTAGATTACTTTTTGACATTTTATGTTTTTGTCATGCTATTTTGAAAATTTTGTCTTTTTAAATTTTGCGTTGTGTTTTACATTCTTGCATCTTCGGCAGAATTACATTCTTGAAAAATTTAAATACAAGTTAGTAAAAGGTATAATTCAATTAGTGAAAAATGCCAGCACATTTTAAGAAAGGATGGAATTATAAGAAATTCCTCTTAAAAAGTCTAGCACATCAACATTGTCTCTGTGCGCCAAAGAAGTTCGAATTCCTTTTTATCTTGTCAGCGTTTCTCTTCTAGGTGGATTTGTGAGAATCTGTGATATCGCTCTTTCGATTTTAGCCGTAGTTGTTCTCTGCTCTTTTGCAATTTCAGTGATTATTTTATACAGTCCCAGTTTTTTCTCTCCCAGAATTGTATTCTGGCGTCTGTCTCATCCTTCAAGTTTGTTTTGTGTTCTGGGAAAGCCAAGTAAATTGTTTTCACTTACTGACCGAATTGTTGGTGGATAAAGCGGAGGGCTTCTGCTCGGATTGTTTCTTCTGCTTCCACGAAATTTTCCAAAAACATCATTTTCCTCAAACCACTGAACTACAGAATCTGCATATTCTAGTAAAATTAATTTCACTTCTTCAAAAGCAGCAGGAATTTCATCAGATGAAATAAATGCGAGTGCTTGCAAATGTCTGACTTTGAGAGTAAACTCACTGTTTTCCCCTTATTTCGAGGCTATGCCAGAGGATGGATATTCCTCTGCACACCTTTATTCGAGATGAAACCAACAACATTTTTGTGTCCTGCTTCCAAATTCTTTTTAGGCAGCATTATAACGATAGCTATTTCAAAATATATCATTATACGTATTGTGGTGCAAGCTGAATATCATAATCTGATGCACAGTCATGTAAATCCTGCAAAAATCTTGTATAATATTCTTCATTCTTGTTGGAAGGTAACCCATAAACTAGTGGGACAAATCTTTGCCTCTCTGGATTCGTTGAATGGTATATAATTGCATGAATGGTATATAATTGCCTAAATAGGGTTGGTCAAGTTTCAAAAATCTAGAGGGGTGCTTCTTTAAGCTTTCGTAAATTATTTTCTGTTAAAAATAAAATAATTATTTAATCTCCAAATGCGCTGTCTCTGCCAAGAAATTTTGCACCATCTCTTTCCTGTAAATCTGTTGGGGCATCGATCCCTTCTAAAGTCATAGTTTCCGCAGGCATGTCTTATCTTCGTATTCGTTTTACAACTTGCCTTAGTGCATCAATATTAGGCATGTAACCTGCATTTACTGTAGCCATTGAAGTTGTCACGGTTTGAATAATTTGTGCAGGGGCTTCGTCCATATTTCTCGCTTGTTCTTTTACTTGCGCTCTTGCAACAGCAACATCACGTTTCTCCGGTCTTGGAGCATGATTATGTGGTTTCTCATTGCGCCTCCTGTGTTCATCTCCAATAAGAATAGTACTAGCAAAGCCACTACAGTTTCCATAATTTCTTTCAATACAGTGCCAATGCCATAAATCACCCCGCACTCTGTTATGGCAAAATAAATACCCTTTCCATTTCAGCAAATTCTTTCCTTTTTGTGAGTTAACTATGTTGCATACTTCACCTACATAATGCCTTCGGAAAACAATGCTTTCTCTTTCCAAAATATTTAGAATGACATATATCCACTATTATCACTTGACAACGCACAACAAAGGTTTCAACAAGCAAGTTCTCTGTTCGCCAGTCAACTACGAACTGATGAGCAACCATTCAATAAAACACTCAGAATACAGACGATCACGTGAGGCCTGTTCCTCCGGTTAGGGTTTAGGCGAAGTTCAAGATTTTGGTACCTGCGGTCACAAGAAGAGTTTAAGTTTCGAGATCGGAATTTTATCTTTTGTTTTTCCAAAACGCAGAGGTACATGTATTTCACAGCAGGGACGCTCCAAGCGGGGGATCAACGGATGCGATGCACCCGGGCGCCAAGTACCAGGGGCGGCAGCAGGCGCGGACTGGGCCACTGTACTCTGGGCCGGTAGGCGCCATGCTAACTCAAAAATAAATTGAAATTGTTTTCTGTGCTGCACCATGCGTATGAAAGAAAACTGTTACATTGAAAAGACAATTTGTTTACCCCGTGATGTATTAAAAAGAAGACCTACGTCCCTACGTGCCAAATAGTCTGTAAGCCAAACACAGTTTTTCATGCAACACCTTCTCCCGACTTTCTAAGTTCAGAACCGTCTCGCTTGACTTATTTCCTGTACCGCACCTCGCTTGACTTATTTCCTGTACCGCACCTCGCTTTCGCTAATTGTTATTAATTACCGTGAAACGGGTGTTTTACGTTGGGGCGTATTCCCGTTTGTCCTGAAGACTATACTGAAAGCGGTGAACCCCAGAGGAAAGTTATTCCATCAAAAGCAACAGAAATCCAATGCCAGAGCAGAACTTTGTTCGTTGGCATTACCATCCAAGCAATTTACGCGAAGTAGGAAGTGTGTTTTTTACTACGACACCAGGCGATTGTCACGGATTCTCAGGCAATTACGATACAGATGTGTCTTTAGGAGTTCTCTTTCAAGACGTGCAAAGGCCGGCACTAAGGAATGGGGAGGGATACAGTGCGGTTATTCTTATTTGTTGGAATTAGAAATTCCTAAGCTCATTCTTCCTCAAAACTTTGCCTGGTTACTAGTAAGTACTGTCTGATGCCTCAACCATTGCCCAGATTTGTTGTTTTTGTTTTCATTTTTTCAGTTAACAGCAGGAAAATGTCTGAACTGCGCTGTTTCAGTTGGAAATATTGTTTAACTTCAGCAACAGGGCTTCATATATAATTGCAAAATCCTTCGATACATTAGACATATCTTACATAAAGAATTTACATGAGAAAATAGAGTAATAATAAGGAAAATATTCTAAAACCAAGAAATAAAATTGCGGAGCCGAAAAAGCTAGGTAGAGAAAACAGTAGGCTCTGAGAAAAAGTTAATATTTAAAGAAACCTGGAGTTGTTTAAGGAGTAGGTGGTATAAATCAATACAAAAACATGTGCTGTATTTAAAAAAAAATGTAAGCAAGTAGGCATCGTGAGTGTCCACAGTTTCCCCTTTTCATCCTGTGGAAATTACAACCACCACAGAAAATAAAATAACCAAAACATAACAAACATACCCATACAAAGTAAAATGCCCAAAACATAAGAACAAGTAACCACACACAATGAAATGCCTAAAACATTGGTAAGAAATTCTGTTAAAAGTACAATGAAGAAAAAAATAGGTAAAATACATATGTTTTCAGAACTTAATACAAGTTTCAAAACTAAAATAAAAAGAAAGAAAAAAGAAATATTCCAAATTCCATTATTACTTTAGATATTTTGACCTGTCGAAATTTCGTAAATTGCATTTGCACTCGGTCAAAAAATATTACTTACAAGGACTCTTTAGTAACTTTTAATCGCTGTGCTCATATTTATAAGATTACATAATAAATCAAGTTAATAATGTTGCGCTTTCACTTAGGTACCAAATATTAATTATTGCCAGCTAGGCCTAAGCCTTTTAAAGAATTTTAATAAGCGTAACACTCTTAAATTGATTTGTCATGAAAAAGCTCACATGATCACGGCATTATAAAAATTACTAAAAACGCATATGCTTAGGCCTCGGGCGTATCTATTAATGTCTTGTGCTCGAGTAAAATTTCAACAGAACTAATTTGATTTTCTATAAAAACTATATAAATATCAGTTCGGAGGACTGAAAACTATCAAAAAACCCTAAGCCTAGGGCCTGCTTAATAGTTTCAACCTCAGTAAAGCGCATTGCTAAAATCTTGGAGTTCTATGCAAATCTTATGAAAATTAGCACGGCGGACTGAAAATTGCTAATAAGGCCCAGGCCTAGGGCTTTATAATTATTGTTTTGTACCTGACTAAACGTGTAACATTATCTTTAGTTCCTACTAGCAGGAGTACCCGGTATTTCACGGGAAAATATTGCTATTTGTAGAATCACCAAGTTCAGCGGGTGAAAGTTAATGAATGAAAAAATATTTCCGTAAATTTCCAGTAAACGTATTTAAATTTTTTGATTTAGTTAATTTAATTATACGAACCAAAAAATAATTTACATTACTTACGTTACATTGTATTTCTGCCTGATAAGGTACCCGTTGGTGGTGAAAGCTAACGTTTATTAATTTGTGTTTTTATTATACCATTAACCGGATATTTTTGCACTTTATTATTATCTACGGAATCTAACTTAGACCGTAGGTGGGGTATTGAAGTACTGAATTGGGTTGCAGTTCTTAACAGTAAGAAATGTAATTTTTGGATTCATTTTCACCCCGGCACCCAACCCTTTTCTTCTTCTCTCTAAGTTATAATACAATGAGGTAGTATACCAAAATTTGGTCGTTCTAAATTGGAAATTATAGATTTTACGAAAATGTGTATGGGGCACATAGACACCGGGCACCGACCCCTTCCAAAAAAGTCTACCCTCTATATTAGAGTACCATGAAATAGTATACCAAATTTGGAGGTTCTAAATTGAAAACTGTAGATTTTACGAATTTTGTATGGGGGCCCCCTGGACCCGACCTGTTCCAAAAACCATCTACTTTCTAAGTCAGAAACCATCTACCATGTGGTAGCATACCAAATTTGGTAGTTCTAAATTGGAAACTGTAGATTTTACGAAAATTTTGTATCGGGGCCCTTGACCCCGACCCGTTCCCAAAACTATCTACCGTCTAAGTTATAGTACCATGAGATTGTATACCAAATTTGGTGCTTCTCAATTGAAAACTGTAGATTTTACGAAAATTTTGTATGGGGGGCCTTGACCTCGGGCCCCTAATTGTTTCAAAATCCCTCTACAGTCTAAGTTATAGTTTCATGAGAGAGTATACCAAATTCGGTGGTTCAAAATTGAAAACTAGATTTTACGAAAATTTTAGATCGGGGGCCCCCTTGACCCCGGGCCCCGAATGGTTCCAAAAACCATCTACCGTCTAAGTTAAAGTACCATGAGAAGTATACCAAATTTGCAGGTTCTAAATTGAATCAGTACCGTAAGACAAACACAACATCCATGCCACACCGCGATTCGTACCCGGACCCATCTCAGGACGAAAAGTTAAAAGACGGTGCTCAGACCACTGCACCACCGTTGCGACTGTACCTTCTATGTCCCAGACGCCATCATAACTACACAGCCGCTACAGTACAGGATTAACTACACAGTCGCTACAGTACAGGATTAACTACACAGCCCCTACAGTACAGGATTAACTACACAGCCCCTACAGTACAGGATTAACTACACAGTCGCTACAGTACAGGATTAACTACACAGTCGCTACAGTACAGGATTAACTACACAGCCCCTACAGTACAGGATTAACTACACAGTCGCTACAGTACAGGATTAACTACACAGTCGCTACAGTACAGGATTAACTACACAGTCGCTATAGTACAGATTTAACTACACAGCCCCTACAGTACAGGATTAACTACACAGTCGCTACAGTACAGGATTAACTACACAGTCGCTATAGTACAGGATTAACTACACAGCCCCTACAGTACAGGATTAACTACACAGCCCCTACAGTACAGGATTAACTACACAGCAGCCACAGTACAGGATTAACTACACAGCCGCTACAGTACAGGATCCCTAGTAGCAATACAGTTGACAAAGCACACCAGAACAGAAACTCAAAGCGTGTACGAGATCTGTAAAACAAAAAGCGAATGGAAGGCTCGTCATAAAAAAAAAATAACATTGTAATCAGGATAATCATTTATCGAACCCTGTATGTTAAAGCGCAGAACGAAGGATGTCGGGAATTTACAAGTATGCCGCTAAACCAAACTTGGCCGCCCCGGTGACGCAGTGGCCTAAGCGATGGCTTCTGATCATTCGCCCGAGATGGGTCCGGGTTTGAATCCCGGTGAGGCATGGATGTTGTGTTTGTCTTACGGCACTGGCTCTCACTCTTCCCTGTAACCAGTGGCCCTAAATTAGGGACGGGCGACTGCTTATAGCCCACAGAGTTACTCACGGTGGTAATTAAATCTTCAATCAAAAACAAGATGTGTGTTGAAGTTCAACACAGCAAAGAAATACACTCTTCACAAAGTTAGGGATTTGAGGTTTCGGAGGGAAAACGTGGTAATATGCAAGTGCAGCATATTACCATGTTTTTCCTCTGAAGATCGGTATCAGTGTGGGTAACTACGTCATATGTAAAATAGCATCACGAGAACACAGCACGTGGGGTGCAAGCTCCAATAAAAGTACCCTGCGAGAAGTGGAAAACGGGTCTTTTCAGGGCTTGGTCTAGAAGTTTGCTGAATGTACTGTCTTCAGTGTGGGATTTACCTGAAATGATATCCAGACGACGTTTAAGCATTGACAACAGAAATAGGGCTGTTTGCATGCAACAGGCAGGCGTATAGCAAATCGATGTGGCTGCTGCTTTAGGAGTCTCGCAAAAGGTAGTAAGTCGGCTAAACACAAGATTTCTACAGCATGGAAATGTTGCAGATCAACCCAGGAGTGGTCGCCCGAGGATAACCACCAGGAGGCAAGTTCGTTACCTCACAGTAAGTGATCGGAGTACCTCACAGTAAGTACCTCACAGTAAGTTACTGGCATAGTATCACCAGTAGCCAACTCCGGGAATCACTTCGAGATGCTTCTGGTAGAGGTTTGAACGGGCCCTAATTTGGAAAGCCCGGCCCGACCCAAACTCGCACGTCCAAGGCCCAGCCTGTTTCAATTTTTTTAATTAAAGCCCGGCCCGTATATTTCTCCTGTTTCCAAGGCCCGGGCCGGCCCGTAAAATTTCAACAATTACCAAAACACGAATTTGACACCTAGTGCACTCGGTCATTCGACTCCTGAAGAGTTTTCGTTTTCTTAATTGCTACACGTATTCTATTACAATAAACTTTAACTCAGAACATTTCTGAGACTCTGTATAAGTCACGTGACGGCCGAGGAGGGGGGGGGGCTTGTATACTCAAAAATATTGCATGAAAAGGACAATTTCCATGCCTTTCAAATTTTATGGGTTTTCAAATTATCATTCCCTACCGCCGGACCCGGAAATATCCTTGGGGATAATGAGGAGGGGGGAGGAGGAGAATTATGAGTCCGAAATATCCAGAATTATGAGTCCGAAATATCCAGAATTATGAGTCCGATCGTTTTACTGGGAGAAGATTTTATGGCTTTATAAACTGCACCTATTTCAACTGGCATATCACATCGCTGGGATCCAATATGTCTCTCGTGGGTGTATGGGGAGCACATTTGTGCCGCTTAAGATGTGATGTTCCAGACTTTGCGCTATCGTAACTCAAAACGTTTTTTGCATTTAGTGCACTGCACAGCGATTACTGGCCGACTAGTTTCATAACGAGACAGTAATTTTAAATATTTCCAAATATCGCTTTTCCGCTTTACATTGTCTGCAAACACTTTTTCTCCGGAAGCGATTTTTTCGCGAAACTCTTTCGTTTTCTTAAACTCCATATTAAGTATAGAAGAGTATTTATCAGCAACACTGAACTGAGCATATGCTAAGGGAAAACAACGACAGACTGTCCAGCTAATCAGTGTCAGAGAAGTTTTGAAAACGGCTGCCTGAGAGTACAAATGGGGAAAATACGGCACAGATTTATAAACAGAAGTAAATTTCTCCCAACCCATTTCTTTTGTGCCGTTTAAGACAACTTAAAGGCTTTTCACACATCTAGAGAACAAAGTGCCACCGACCAGAACAATAAAAAGATCGTCTGCGACAGCCCTGGTCTGCGAGCGGGTGGCTCGGTTTAGAAATGCTGCAGTTAATAGCCTACCCTAAAGAATGAGAGGAGGGTGGAAATTAGGGAGAGAGAGAAAGGGCCACATTCATATTGAACAACTAAGGGAGCTGACCCACTCCAATTGTTTTGTAGGAGGAGGATGTCGTAAAACTTATATTTTTTCCATCAGCGGAAATTATTCAATCTTATCCTGCTGCTGTATGTTGCGAGTTTTCCAAACGAGAAAGGCATCGTACAGCGATTGTTTTGCTCATAAAGAAAAAAACCGTGCTCGGCCCGTGTCTGTTTTACATTAAATATTGAAGGACCGTCCCGGCCAGTTTTCCCAATTTAGAAATGAGCAAAGGCCCGACCCGGCCTGAGCCCGTGCATACCTCTAGCTTCTGGTGTCACAGTATATAAACAAACGGTACGAAACCGTCTTCACGAGTACGGACTCAGAGCAAGGAGGCCGCTGAGATTTATGGCATTGATACCAGTTTACCGTCGTGAAAGATGTACCTGGGTCCGACAGTGCATATCATGGAATACAGAATGGGACCATGTACTTTTCACAGACGAATGTCGTTTCGCTCTATATCCTGATACTCAACGAGGACACGTGTGGAACAGCTTTGGTGCACGAATGCAGCCACACTATATGCAGCAGTCCCTCCAACTTTACCACTGGCAGTCACTTGTGGTCTGCGTAGGAGTGTGTTTTAATGGCAGTACTTCCTTCTATGTTTGTCAGCTGTAGTTCTGGTGTGGAAGTAGTGTGTTTTAATGGCAGTATTTCCTTGTATGTTTGTCAAAACAACATGAATGCCTCAGTGTACCGAAACGGGATCATTGTATCCATTGTGACACTGTTTCACGCTGCTATCGGACATGCATTCCGTTTTCTCGATGACAGTTCAACCAGTCACCCTTCAGGAGATGGAAAATCATGTGCTTGAATCGTTACGACTGCCTCCGAGATCTCTTGACTTTAATCCTATTGAAAACACATTCCGTACCACGTTATTCAGAGGTATGGACATTCTCGGAATTTGCCATTTTGTCTATATTGCAGTGCTACTTTGTTGTTTGCAGAAATTGCACAAGAAATTGTAAACGCGTTCTTTATCGTTTGGGTTACGTAGACTCACTGATGTTGTTTCAATGCGTATTACTTGAATCAGATACATACATCCTTCATCTTTTGTAATGTCCTAACTTTTTGTGATCAAAGTATAAATTAATTATCGGAGTCTGCTTTATATTCTACTTATTTCAAATCAGATGAATTCCTAATTTTGGGAAAAGGGTCTCGAAAACAAAAATTAATCTGATTCAAACTAGATTCCTTTTAGACAGAAACTTGCCACTTCGCATGTTATTCAGTTTAAAAGCGATGACCCGCCTCACAGGTGACAACGAAGTTCATGCCTGGAAATTCCACACTCGGAGAGACATTAGCATTAATTTTTTCTACTCAATCTGCTCTAGTTCAATCCTTTCGCTGCGGCCAATGATTCAGATGCCAAAATAAACTCTGCGGGTAAAAACTGGAAATGTGCCAAAATCTTCCGTTTATATTTTAACATCAGTCACATGAGCAGGCAAGAGGTCGACTAAACATTTGAGTACGAAACTATTTCGAAACCTCATTAATGTAAAAGGTGCTGTGACAAAAGAGGCGTTTATGAAGAGGACGATACGGAAAAGAAGCCTTAATACAGAAGGTCTTTCTTATGAGACAGGAAGCGCTACTAAAAAAACAAGAAAGATGACACCGAATTTTCGGGTGTAATAAGCACGTCTTTTGAATCCGTTCTGACGCAAATTAAATTTGTCAAAGCTATTCAAAGTCAATGGAACCGGTATGGAAAACAATGGTATCTGACGGACGAAAGAAGTTTTTCAATCGGGCTTTTAAACCCTCAGATATTGTTGTAAACGGAATCGTGAGCTTACGACCTCTGGTTGCAGACTTGTACGTTAAGAAAAACATGAATTTATATCAGAAACATTTCGCATCGGAAACGCTACCCAACACCGAAAGAATTTTTCAAATCGGACTCTTAGAAACAGAGATATCGACAAAAATAAGATGCGACTTTACGTCCCCTTGTGGAAAAGCCATGCATTATTTTAGGAAGAAAGTATTCTCAAAAGTTTTTTCCATATGTGCGGTATCGGTCCCAGAAAAAAAAATTTAGTCTACTTTTCAGGAGCCCAGATTTTGCTGCAAATACATCAGAAGCTGAAACTAACACTTATGCCCCTGGTAGCCAAACCATTCTTTACCAAATACACTGCCGGACAATTGCTAAGGACGAATGACAATAGCAACCATAAAATGGAAGGCACGAAAATGTGGAAATTAGCATAAGTGCGGGATACAGTAAGACGTGCTGTGCGTATGCAAATTTTGGATTGCCGAACTTGTTCGTGACGTCATAGCGCTGATAAGAGATATAAAGGATTTGATGCGTATTGACCGTTGTTGTTCAAACGCAAAGTTGAAAGGGAAAGAATCAATTGACGAACTTGCAATTTTCAATATGTCTTCCCGACATCACCTAGATGATTTTACGCGTGGCCATATTATTGGCAAGATTGAAGAAGGGCGAAAAATAACAGATGTTGCCAGGGAGTTCGACGTCAGCCAGTGTTGTTTCAAGGCTTTGGAAATCATTTCAAACAAATTGAGAGTGTAGCAAACGTCACGGGGGAGGTCGTGTTCGCAGTATGACACCTGCAGAAGATCGGTACATAGTGCTATCGACAAAAAGACACCGGCGCAGCACAGCTAGTGAGGTACCAAATCAGTTTATGGCTGCTACTGGCAAACGGATCTCCCGAAAAACTGTCGCCAGACGTTTGCATGAAGGAGGACTATACGCCCGCCGTCCTGTTGTGTGCATCCCATTGTCCAGACGTCACCGTACCGCCCGTTTGCAATGGTGCCATCAACATCGCAATTGGACTGATGACGACTGGTCTGCTGTCCTCTTCTCAGATGAGAGTAGATACAGTCTATCGTCTGATTGTCGACGACAACTGATCTGGCGTGATAGTGGTACTGCATATTGTGCAGCAAACATACAGGAAAGGGACCGATACCCGACATGTAGTGTCATGGTATGGGCTGGCATCATGATCAATGGCCGTACGTCCCTCTATGTGCTTCCAACTGGGACTATGACGGGCCAACGATACATTAATGATGTTCTGCTACCTCATGTTCGCATGTTCCGTGGTGCTGTCGGTGATAGATTCATTTTCATGGAAGACAACGCAACATGTCATCGAACAATCGCTGTCCAGGAGTGTCTTGAGAGAGAGGATATTCAACGCCTCGTATGGCCAGCACGTTCTCCAGATCTGAATCCCATTGAAAATGTGTGGGATGCTTTGGGGAGGAGTCTTGCTGGTCGCCAATGCCCTCCAATAAACAAGGACACCCTCATCCGTGCACTGACAGAGGAATGGGATAAATTACCTCAACAGCTGCTTGATAATGTTGTGCAAAGCATGACACGACGTGTGGAATCTTGCATCGCCCTCCATGGTGGACAAATCCCGTATTGACATCTTACGCCGGAACGCCTGCGGACGGTAATTGCATTTTTTTCACGTTTACGTATTCTGCACAAAATGGCCTGTTTGTCCCTTGAACACGTTCCAAAGCCTTCTGGATTTCAGAGCACAATAAATTTTCTTTCTTGTAATGTCCTGGCATTCTGACATTATTTTATTTCACTTGGCATCCAACCACACTTACTTTTTTATGCGCTATATAGCCGTTTATGATCCGTCCTTAGCAATTGTCCAGCAGTGTATTAGACATTATGTTAAAAGTATTTTCTATCAGGTCTTGTATGCGCTACAGGAAGAATTTCTTAATTCGGAGTTTTAGAAGCAGAAATAACGCAGAAAACGCAATTTACCTTTGTGCCCCCTAGCGAAAAGTCTATGATTTACTTGCAAATTTTGAATTTATAGGGAAAACATTTCGCATCGGAAACACCATCCAACAAAGAAGGAATTTTTCAAATCGGTCTCCTAGAAGTAGAGATATTGACAAAAATAAGATATACATCTACGCTCTCTGGCGTAGAAACCATGCATTATTTTAAGAAGAAAATGTTTCTAAGAGGTTTGTCGACATGAGTAGTATCGGTCTACAAACTACGTTTTTTTCAATCAAGAAATTAGAAGCTCATATTTTGCTGCAAATACATCAGAAGCGGAAATTAAGACTTACGCCACCTGGTGGCCAGACCATTTTTTACAAAAATTAGAAATTATATGCAAACGATTTCCCATCAGGAGCTGTATACGGTGCAGAAAGAATTTTTCAAATCAGAGATATAAGGGGAAAAGCAATTTACCTTTACGCTCCCTAGCGGAAAGTCTATGAATTACTTGAAAATTAAAATTATATGAAAAGCATTTCACACTGGAAACACTATCGAACAAAGGAGGAATTTTTCAAATCGGACTCCTAGAAGTAGAGATAATGACAAAAATAAGATATACATCTACGCCCCCTGGCGTAAAAACCATGCATTATTTTAAGGAGCAAATGTTTCTAAAAGGTTTGTCGACATGAGTAGTATCGGTCTACAAACAACGTTTTTTTCAATCGAGAAATTAGAAGCTCATATTTTGCTGCAAATACATCAGACCGGATATTAAAATTTGCGCCACCTGGTGGCCAAACCATTTTTTACAAAAATTAGAAATTATGTGCAAACGATTTCCCTATCAGGAGCTGTATACGGTGCAGAAAGAATTTTTCAAATCTGAGATTTAGAAGCAGAGATATTGGAGGAAACGCAATTTACTTCTACGCCCCCTAGCGGAAAGTCTATGAATTACTTGAAAATTTTAAAATTATATGAAAAACATGTCACACGGAAAAACACTATCCAACAAAGAAGGAATTTTTCAAATCGGACTCCTAGAAGTAGAGGTATTGATAAAAATAAGATATACATCTACGCCCCCTGGCGGAGAAACTGGAATATTTTAAAAAGAAAATATTACGAAAAGGTTTATCGATGTGAGTAGCATCAGTTCACGAAATAATTTTTTCAATCGATATTTCAGATGCTCAGATTTTACGGCAAATGCATCAGAAGCAAAAATTAACACTTACGCCCGCTGGTGGCCAAAGTATTATTTACCAAAAATTTGAAATTATATGCAAAAGATTTTCCATCAGGAGGTGTATCCGCTGAAGAAAAACATTTTCAAATCGGAGTTTTAGAAGAAGAGGTATCGGGGAAAATGTAATTTAATTTTACACCTCCAAGCGGAAAATCTATGCGTAATTTGAAAACGTACTATATGTAAAATACTCTTCGACATAAATGGAATCGAAAGATAAAAGAATTTTTTCAATCGGATGTTTAGAAGCAAATATGTGGAATAAAACGTTATTTTGAATTCGACATCATCTGCATTTACGCCCTTTAGCGGCGAAATTGTACATCGTAAAAAAAACGAAATACAGGATCATCATTCGCATATTTCAAGCTTCCTAATGCAAAAAGAATTTTTCAAATCTGACTAATAGTTGCAGAGATAGCGTGGGTACAGACGGACGGACAAACCGGTAACATAAGCACGATCTTTTTTTACAAAAGACGTGCTAAAAAATGAACTCGAAAGGAGATTTTAATATAGAAGGTGTTCTGTGAAAGAAAGTGTGGATGTGCGGCATTTCCTGCTGAAGACATTCGACAATTGAAAATTGGACTGTGCTTATTTTAGACAAATGCACAAATAAGAAATCGTTTATTATTAAAAATAATGTCTCTGCGGTACAATATCTGTATGTGTTTGCTACAGCATATGTGCCTATTAAATTATCAACAAAAGAACTCTCATGTGTCTTAAGTTGTACACCGTTGAAACTTGATCAAACATTCAACGCCAAGGAATGTGCTAAATTCTTAATTTTTTTCATCTTTCAACTGCATCGTCACCACTGATATTATACATCGTCAGTCATTTTTCTACCTCATATCAATGCAAGATGTACTTTATTCTGGAATACAATATGCATGTTGTCATTACTCGACGCGACGATCAGCTGCACCTCTTATCCTTCGATGCCATGAAGGTCAATAACGACCGCAAAAAGAAGTGTGACGTGTCTGCACCGCAGGACGCACAAGAGATAAAGGCAGATGGCAGCGAGAGCATATGTCTGCGTAGCTCAGTTGGGAGAGTGACTTCTTCCGGAATGAGGGGACCCGGGTTCGATGCCCGGCGTGGACAAAAATGACGGAAAATTTTACTTCGTTATATTGGTGATCGAACTTCAAGAATAACCTGGCCGTTAAAGTTCTTGCAATGGTGTGATGTTCTTTCCACACAGCGAGAGAGGAAAAATAAGACAATCCCTTCTTCAGCGCTTTGAAAAATAAATATGTGTGATGCTACGTTCCACACACAAATGGACATGATTTCTCCAATGTACGTTCTTCAGCGGATGACTGCCTACAGCGACACATGGTCCCGGCTGGCCCGTGGGCCATGCCCCTGACCCTCTTTAGGGTGGGGGAGATGTGACGTGCCTGCACCGCAGGACGCACATGAGATAAAGGCAGATAGCAACGAAAGCATACGTCCTTGTAGCTCAGGTGGAAGAGCGACTTATTCCGGAATGAAGGAACCGGGTTCGTTGCCTGGAGTAGACAAAAATGACGGAGAAATTTACTTCGTTATAGGAGGATTTGGACACTTTCTATGGTATGGCATTTCTTTTATGTAACTTCCCCCCTTTCTTTTGAGACGTGACAGTAATTCTTCTACAAAGATTTCTCTGGTGGCGATTATCAGTACAATATCCTCACCAATGAAGACAGATTTTTGGAACTTTAGTGCTGATTAAAACAGCAAAGTGGGCAAGACATTGAAACTGGAGGTGATGTGTTTCAAGGTGTTTAATGATAATGTGTTGAAAATTTCATGTGTCGGCAGAGTCTTGAAGCATTAAACCTCTTGGATACATTTTGAAGCATCAACCCAATGTTTAATCAATGTTTGAAGGGCATTTAGTGTTAAAACGTTAGATGCCCCTCCAAAAAAAAAAAAAAAAAAAGAGAAACCGAGAGCAAAGCATTTTTATGCTATTGGATTACAGTTCACTTTTGTTCAAATACATGCTTTCTGAACCCTTTCTTATATTAGATTATTGCAGAAGAAATGCCGGTTTTTGAATTCCCCTGCAGTTGGAAGGCGATTTAGGAATTAACACACCGCGCGTTGTGACCTGTCATCTGTAAATTTAAAGTGTCGAGCCTGCTTCCTATAAAACGCTGGTCATTTCGTCGGTGGCATCAGTTCCGAGGTGGTTGTACTACAGTGAAGAGGACAATGGAACAGAGCCCAGTTCGTGTTATTTTCTTACGTGAGATTTTAAACTTTGATAACACATCACGGCAACTCTCACCATGAATACAGCATTTGGGAAGATACCGTTAGGGAACTCAAAACGCAACGTTGGTTTTCCAAATTCCGGTGGCGCCCCGGTGGCACAGTGGTCTAAGCGATGGCTTCTCATCATTCGCCCGAAAAGAGTCCGGGTTTGAATCCCGTTGAGGCATGGATGTTGTGTTTGTCTTACGGCACTGGTACCAGGGAAGGTAGAGAGGCCCTAAATTAGGGACGGGCGACTGCTTATAGCCCATTGAGTTGCTCATGGTAGTCATTAAACCACCAATCAAAAAAATTCCGGTCCGGCGATATGAGCTTCGAGAATGAACCACGCGGTAGACCAGAAGGAGCTATCTATGATAATGAGCTGGAGGCATCGATTGAATATTTTTTTTTTTTTTTTTTTATTGGAGGTTTAACGACCACCGTGAGCAACTCAATGGGCTATAAGCAGTCGCCCGTCCCTAATTTAGGGTCACTTGTTCCAGGGAAGGGAGAGAGCCAGTGCCGTAAGACAAACACAACATCCATGCCTGACCGGGATTCGAACCCGGCCCTTACGGACGAATGATCATAGGCCAGCGCCTTAGACCACTGCGCCATCGGGGCGGCCGATTGAATCTGATCCACGTCAAACGGTACGAAAACTTGGTGAGAAACTTGCAGTACATTACGCAAACGTTTCCCAACATTTAAGGGCCACAGGCAAAGTGAAGAAGCCAGAGACAAGTGAAGAAGGTGGTCTCACATGAGAAACTGCACAAAACGCGACAGTTTAGTGTATGCTCTTTTTCAGTTTATCGTACACTAAACGAACGACATTTTGAGGCGCTTTGCCATGTTTGATGAGAACTGGATACTGTATGATAATCGTCGATGTTCGGCGCAATGACTCGACTACAGTGAAGCCCTGAAACACACCCCAAAGCCGGTGATCTGTAGCTGGTGTGATGCACTCATTCTTCTTACAACCGCGTTAAACCAAGGCCGTTTAGAAAACACAAGGCCATGACATTACAGACATGAAGACATGAGTTCCTTCTTTCAGTCACGTCACACGGAAACCTGATTGGTTTCCAACGCTGTCTGTCGTATGTGACGTCGAACACTATGTCGACGTATCAGTCCGTGTAATATATGACTGACGTCATAAACAGACGGAACTCAGACGGCCTTTGTTTTTTTTTTGTTTTTTTTTTTTGGTTGGAGGTTTAACGATTACCGTTAGCAACTCAATGGGTTATAAGCAGTCGGCCGTCCCTAATTTAGGGTCACTGGTTCCAGGGAAGGGAGAGAGCCAGTGCTGTAAGACAAGCACAACATCCATGCCTCACCGGGATTCGAACCCGGACCCCTTTCGGACGAATTATCAGAAGCCATCGCTTAGACCACTGCGCCACCGGGGCGGCCCTAGACGGCCTTGGTCAAACTCTCACGGAAGGCAAGTATGGACAAAAACTTGACATATGCAAGAAAAATTTGCATGAAAAACTGTCCACCGAATAGATGAACATTAGTCAATCGCCGTGGTCCCGTACTTCTTCATGAGCACTCGTGAACCCACGTTACACGACAGATGATCCAACAGCTGACCCAGTAGAGGTACAAAATTCCATCTCACCATCGTACTGATCTCAGCTCTCCCCTTTGGACTATCACTTCTTCATGCACCGGGACATTTTACTACAGGGTAAATCGTTTCCCAATTAAACATCAGTTCAAACTGCATTCCATGAGTCTGTCGCATTCCGAATATCGACATTTTTTTCATGACGGCATAAAGGAGCTTCTATCTCGTTGACAACTGCGTATTGCTTCTGGAGACTATTATTTTGTTGTTTTTTATTTACACCGAATTTGGGTCTTGAAGTTTCCATCAATATTCTGACATTTCATCTGCAATAATATGTCTTAGTTTGTGGAGTCTATATTAAGCATACTTATTGCAATAATTTTAATTTTGATGATTTTCTCCAGTTTTGTTGCATGCTATGACCAGACTCTTTATCTGTAAAGTTTATATTTATTCAAACAATATAATTTCGTTATTTCACCACCTCATAATTGCCCGTCTGTAAGTTTAAGATGCATTTTCATGCCTCCTCCTTGTAAGTTTTCTGAATCCGCCTTTGATTAATTCTTCTCAGCTTCGTTCAAAAGCAAAATATCAAAGCCGTACTAGTCTGTCCCTTTAATTATTTCATGCACATCTTTACAATTTATTTCGGTAATATTCCATAAATCAAATTTAGATTCGCTCTATCTTCATTTCTGTCTCATTTGTAATTTGTCAATCGCAAGTTTTTGCCACCGTGAACACGGATTTTCGAGTGTGGTGGGCACGCCATATTTAAAAGCTTTCTCATTCTAAAATCTTCCTCATTTTTCCTTTAGTCCATGAAAAATTTAAAACGAAAGAAAAAGTTCGTAATTGTACTGTCCCACACAGTAGACGATTTATACAGTAGATCATTACACCAGAATGTTTTGGGCCACAACCCCGTGTTTTGTCTATTTGTTGCTATGGCAACAAATAGACAAAAGGCGGAATTGGGAGACCCCCGGTCAAAAAATTTGAACCTTTTTTAGCACGTCTTTTGTAAAAAAAGATCGTGCTTATGTTATCGGTTTGTCCGTCCGTCCGTCTGTACCCACGATATCTCTGCAACTATTAGTCCGATTTGAAAAATTCTTTTTGCGTTGAGAAGCTTGAAATATGCGAATGATGATCCTTTTTTTCGTTTTTTTTTTACGATGTACAATTTCGCCGCTAGAGGGCGTAAATGCAGAGGATGTCGAATTCAAAAATACGTTTTATTCCACATATCTGCTTCTAAACATCCGATTAAAAAAAGTCTTTTATCTTTCGATTCCATTTATGTCGAAGAGTATTTTAGATATAGTTACTTTTTCACATTACGCATAGATTTTCCGCTAGGGGGCGTAAAAGTAAATTTACCTTTTTCCCGATAACTCTTCTTGTAAAACTCCAATTCTAAATTTGTTTCTCTTCAGCGGATACACCTCCTTATGGAAAATCTTTTGGTTATAATTTCAAATTTTTGGTAAAGAATACTTTGGCCACCAGGGGCGTAAGTGTTAATTTTTGCTTCTGATGTATTTGCCAAAAAATCTGAGCTTCGAAAATATCGATTGAAAAAATTATTTCGTGGACTGATGCCACTCACATCGATAAACCTTTTTAGAATATTTCTTTCCTAAAATATTCCATAGCTTCTCCGCCAGGGGGCGTAGATGTACATCTTATTTTTGTCAATATCTCTACTTTTAGGAATCTGATTTGAAAAATTCCTTCTTTGTTGGATAGTGTTTTCGGTGTGACATGTTTGTCATGTAATTTTTCCGCTAGGGGGCGTAGAGGTAAATTGCGCTTCCCCTATATCTCTGCTTCTAAATCTCCCATTTTTATAAAATTCTTTCTGCACCGGATACAGATCCTGATGGGAAATCGTTTGCATAAAATTTCTAATTTTTGTAAAAAATGGTTTGGCCACCAGGTGGCGTAAGTCTTAATTTTCGCTTCTGATGTATTTGCAGCAAAATATGAGCTTCTAAAATCTCGATTGAAAACAAAGTCGTTTGTTGACCGATACTAGTCCTGTCGACAAACCTTTTAAGAACATTTTCTTCTTGAAATAATGCATGGTTTATACGCCAGGGGGCGCAGATGTAAATCTTATTTTTGTCATTATCTCTGCTTGTATCAGTCCGATTTGAAAAATTCCTTCCTTGTTGGATAGTGTTTCTAGTGTGACATGTGGTTCATATAATTTCAAAATTTTAAAGTATTTCATAGACTTTCTGCTAGGGGGCGTAAATGTAAATTGCGTTTCTCCCTATATCTCTGCTTCTAAATCTCCGATTTGAAAAATTGTTTCTGCACCGCATACAGCTCCTGATGGGAAATGGTTTGCACATAATTTCTAATTTTTGTAAAAAATGGTTTGGCCACCAGGTGGCGTAAGTCTTAATTTCCGCTTCTGATGTATTTGCAGCAAAATATGAACTTCTAAAATCTCAATTGAAAAAAGTAGTTTGTTGGCCGATACTACACATGTCGACTAACCTTTTAGGAAAACTTTCTTCTTGAAATAATGCATGGTTTCTACGCCAGGGGGTGTAGATGTATATCTTATTTTTGTCAATATCTCTACTTCTAAGAGTCCGATTTGAAAAATTCCTTCTTTGTTGGATAGTGTTTCCGATGCGAAATGTTTTTCCTATAAATTCAAAATTTACAAGTAGATCATAGACTTTCCGCTAGGGGGGCACAAAGGTAAATTGCGTTTTCTGCGTCATTTCTGCACCTAAAGCTCCGATTTGAAAAGTTCTTCCTGTATCGCATACAAGACCTGATGGAAAATATTTTTCACGTAATTTTTAATGTTTGGTAAAGAATGGTTTGGCCACTAGGGGTCTTAAGTATTAATTTCTGCTTCTGATGTATTTGCAGCAAAATCTGTGCTCCTGAAAACTCGACTAATTTTTTTTTTCTTGGACCGATACCGCTTATATGGATAAACCTTTTGCGAATACTTTCTTCCTAAAATAATGCATGATTTTCCCACAAGGGGACGTAAAGTCACATCTTATTTTTGTCGATATCTCTGTTTCTAAGAGTTTGTAATCTCACGATTCCGTTTACAGCAATATCTGAGGGATTTAAAACCCGATTGAAAATCTTCTTTCTTTCGTCAGATCTATTGTTTTCCAAACCGGTTCCATTGATTTTGAATCGCTTTGACAAATTTAATTTGTGTCAGAACGAATTCAGAAGACGTGCTTATTACACCCGAAAATTGGGTGTCATCTTTCTTGTTAAATATGTTCATGGTTGATATTATGCGAGTTTTTCGTAGTCTTTTTTTTTTGGGGGGAGGGGGGAAAGCTGTTAAGTGATTTGTGTAGCTTAGAAAGTGGCATGCATTTCTGAGATTTTTTTTTCTGCTTGTTTGTGGGGTTTGACTACCATCGTGAGCAACTCAGTAGGCTCTCCTAATTTGGAACCACTGGTTCCAGGGAAGGGAGGGAGTCAGTGCCGTAAGACAACCACAACATCCATGCCTCACTGGGATTCGAACCCAGACCCACCTCGGACGAATGATCAGAAGCCAGCGCTTAGACTACTGAGACATTTCGGAAGTGACAGTCAAAGTTCTCTGATATCGAAACATACACACGCTTAGATTTTTCAAGTCAAAATTGGAGTAGGACTCAATAACGGAGGGCTAGAAAAAGTGAGGTTAGTGATCAAATGCCTTCTTAATTTTATTTTAAGTTCAGCCAAACTACAACCATAGAGCAAAATAAAATAGTGATTTTCCGCTCAAAATATGTTTTAAATCTTACAGAATTTTCTTGTAAGCCAGTGATCCCGATGTAGTTTAAATCAAATCAATATCTTTATATTATATCTTTAGATCTGCTTTCTATTTATTTACTTTTCTTACACAATGGTGTAACGTATCTGCTTGTTATGGTTCACTGAGCTGTAGCCGTACGAACTGAATACGACCCAGCGAACAGAAGAATTAGGTAAAACTTCGCAGTAAGAACTACAATTTTTGAAATGAAATAAAAATAAATCGTTAGTAAAGTTATCATCGTTACTACGTCTTATAACAATTCAAAATTTGAAGAAAATTCGAAATTTGAAGCTCAGTCAACGAATTTCAGATTCGTTTTCATTCAGGACTAACTATACTACAATTCACCCTAAAAGTGTACTACTGGTAAAGGCGGGAGAGCCTTGTCACATCTCGTCGTGGAACGCAAGAACGGTATCCATTTTCGTTATTGTGCTCTTCTAGTGTTTCCTCTCTGATCCTCCCACCCGCCCACACATCTCACAAGCAGTGGGGATTGTAAATGGGGGTCTGGTAGAGGCCGAAATGCTTCCCCTACCGCCTGTTTAAGTAACGCACCCTTCGAGTTTTCCCGATTGTTGGGCCGCGGGTGGCCGAGTGGGCAGCGTTCGTGACTGCCACGGAAAGGGCCTCAGGTTCGATCCCAGGCAGGTACGAACGCTCGATCCACTAAATATCCGCCGTGCGTCGGATGGGCACGTTAAGCCGTCGGACCCCGGTAATAAATAAGGGCGTATCCCCCCCCCCTTTCTACCTTGCTTCCGTGTCACTTTCCTATCGGGCACTCTAGCCCAAATCTCCTAGCTTCCTATTTCTAAGGGTTGTTTAAGACCTGGGGTCAGACACTCCCTTCCTAAAATCCTCTACATATGATCATGATCATTTCCCCGATTGTCAATTTATTGTTCCTGTGTTAACGTTGGGAGAGGTCTTCCACCCCTTCCCCGAGTTATATCCCAAGTGGGCAGAAATAGCCGAAAGTGCGAAGCTCTTGATTCAGCAACTTCTCACAGCAAATTTATTTCTAAAAGCGTTCTAACTTCTAGAATTGTTTTTGTTAGATAGCAATTTTGTCTGATAAACTGTTGAGCAAACAAAAATGAATTCTAAGCAATAATTCTTATGCCTTTCGCTCTAAACGCTAGGGACTATTTTTCGTGCTGTTTCGTACTCTTCATAGCGGTACACTCTTAGGTGGACTCTGAGTATAGTTCACCCGCGGTTAGCTAACACCTCAGCAACAGTGAGAACTATACGGGGCTAGTTCGCATCTCAATTACGTACTGAATATTGGATGTATGTGCCTTTCCGTGGACTGTAGCTTAACTTTTACTCATCGGTGTATATTCCTCAGTATGTTAACACATAAATTCAGGAATGAAAGTGGGCGGAGACCGGGGCGAACGGCGTTCCCTTAAGAAATTGGTAAGGGGAACGACGTTTTCCTACACTTGTGTGCAAAAATTAAGGACGAAGAGGAGAAATTAGCATAACAGCGGAACTAGCAGGCAGAACGGACCGACAGACCACTCAGGAGATAGACTAGGGTCCGGTACGGTATGGCATGCGCATATATACAGCATGACGTAGGGGGGGAGTGTCGGAGGGGTATAAAGCACACGGGCGGTGTACGCTCAGCAATTCGGTGAAAGCCATTGCACGGTGTACAGCGGTTTTAACGACGTCGAGTTGCTTCCACCGTGTGATATGCCCAACAGGCAATCCAGTAGACGACATCTGGATGACTTTACTTGAGGTCGCGTCATTGGGAAGGTCGAAGTGTGACCGAGGAGTTCGGGATCGCTCACAGCATCGTTTCACGAGCTTGGAGAGCATTTCAAACGACAGGAACAGCTGTCCGAGAGTTTAGCAGTGGTCGTCCATGAGCAAACATGGCGGCGTACGTCCGGTATATTGTCCTACAGGCGAGAAGAGACAGACGGCAGACAGCGGGAAAATAGCAAGGCACATGCAACAGACAACCGGACGTCCGTTATCGCTTTTTATCGTGGCTAGGAGGCTGCACAAAGATGGTCTATTTGCACGACGACCAGCACGGTGTTCGCCATTAACGCCTGCTCATCGAAGACTGCGGTTTCTCTGGTGCCAGGAACACAAGAACTGGACACATGAACAATGGGGTTGAGTTCTCTTTACGGATGAGAGCAGATTTAGTCTGACGAGCGATTCTGGACGTATACACATCTGGAGAGAGCAGGGAACACGCAATCACACCTCCACATCATCGAAAGGAACCGGTTTGGAGGTGGCGGAGTTCTTGTTTGGGGCGGTATCATGCTTGGTAACCGTACTGACCTCCACGTCTCCCAAGGAGGTTCAGTCACTGGTGTCCGCTATTGTACCGAGGTTCTCCTGCCTCACGTGTGTTTGTTTGGAGGTGCTGTGGGTCCTGAGTTCCTCTTCATGGACGACCACGCTACACCTCATCGTACAGTGGCTGTCGCACAGCTGTTGAAGAATGAAGGTATTCAACGCATGGATTGGCCCGCAAGGTCCCCGGACCTAAATCCAATCGAACACGTGTGGGACCTTCTCGGCAGACGCTTGGCAGCACGTCACCAGGCGCCAGCAACGATTCCGCAGCTGCGATTGACGCAACAAGAAGAATGGGCCGCGATGCTTCAACAGCTCCTTGACAACCTCGTCCTCAGCATGGACAGACGTTGTAAATCCTGCAACGCAGTCAGGGGTGATCATATCCCCTACTAAAGACTGGATTTTTTTGGCAGTCGCCTGTCACATGGACGTTTCTGTCTTCTGTCCAGTTGTGCTCGAAGCTACCTTTTCAATGAAGTGCCTTTGTATCCTTCGCATTCCTTGTTTGGACGGTTTTGCTCACTTGTCCCATATTCTTACATCTTGGGGATCTTATGGTATGATCTGAGTCTATGTGGAGCACTTCTGCACGACGTTGCATTCGAGAAACCGTCTCGTCTTTAATTTTTGCACGCCAGTGTAAATCAAATAATTGTGAATAAAAATATTATTCCCATAATACGTGGTAAATACGTCATGATAATTAACACAGCAATTGGACATCGCCGAATTGACTGTAGTTGCTATTTCACGCGTGAATTAAATCAAATAAGAAAACTTGAAAATTTCGCCGCCGTGGAGAGGGAATCGAACCCGCATCTCCCGAGTTTCTGATGTGATTTAATTCACGTGTGAAACAGTAATTACAGTCAATTCGGCGATGTCCGATTGCTGTGTTAATTAACGTGAACAAAAATGCGTAAACTATACAATGGAATGTGCTGCTGAATTATACAAAGGAAATACGGGCTCGCTGCTTATTTCACTTTTTTTTTTTTTTTTTTTTTTTTTGATTGAGTGTTTAACGACCAACTTGAGCAATGGACAATAAACAGTCGCCCGTCCCTAATTTGAGGCCACTGACTCCAGGGAACGGAGAGAGCCAGTGCCATAAGACTAACACAATATCCATGCCTCACCGGGATTCGAACCCGGACCCATGAAAAGCCATCGCTTAGACCACTGCGCTACCGGGGCGGATATTTATATCTATGAATTTTACTCGTAATTTGTGTAAGGTTTTCGTTTGAAAATTTTCTGCCTTTAAATTTGCAGTTTTCAGAGCTTTTGAACCGAGACAGAAATTTTGTCCTTCGGACTCTTGATACTCGCATTCGCTGGTTTGATTTCGCACCGTCTCTTATGTTTCGTGCGAGGGGAAGGGGGAATCTGGACCTAGTAACAGAGCTTGAAGGCTAGCTTTAGAATACCAAAATCAAATTCATTCATGGTGACAATTTAGTACATAGCAGCTGAACAAGGCCGTATTGACTTCGGGGGAAGATGGCATTTTCTAATTGTTTAAAGTGGTATCAAACAGCAGCGGGTTCATTGGTTAATTAAACTTTGAAATGAACACCGTCTGAGGTACAACCTTTTTATGTTCAAGTCGCCGGGGTGTGTAGCTCTCGTCGTTTTGATGTTGCGTTATATCGATAGACTGAATAATTTCTATGTACATTTTGTTAGGAAAACTGTTAATGAATTCCGAGCGGTTTTTGGCTACTCAATTAAGAAACACGAAACTCTTCAGCTGAGTGCTTTTTTATATGGACATTTTTAGGTGAATTTCAAATTTTTTACGGTTCATTTTTTTTTTAAATAATTTTTTTTCTATTTATGTATACATATATGTAAGGACACAGAGGTAAAAAATATGTGTGCTTATGTGTTTGTGTAAATTCGGCCAGACTGGAAACGCTGTACACTGCGTCCCCCAAAACAGATCGGCTACTTTCATCACTGCATAAACCACTGTGTCACGTTCGTAAAAATAGTCTTTATTATTCTGTTACGGGTCTTCAGAGATAGACACATTGGAAAGTAAAAACCTAGCAATAAACTCTTCAGAAATAGGGCAACAAAAGCTAGGTTTTCGTTTTATACCAACTTATTCCTCAAAACTGGGAGTATCGAGAGGACGACGTAATGGCGGTGAAGCTTTCGGACACAGCGCGCTCTTTGACTTCATCCTACTGTCGACAGATACTTTGCGCCATCTATCGATGAGCTTTGTAACAAACATTTTCATTCGTCCTTCAACGTGTTTTCGAGAAAACATGAATTGCATGTTTTAAAGCGTTTTCATAGTGTCGGCGATTAGTAAGACAATTCGTGAAAGACTGACTTATTTTTAGTTCCTAACTCAATGATCGAATTTGTCGGATGCTGTCTATCGATTCGATTACAGTTTAGTTTTGACCAAAGAAATTACAGAATCTGTCCGAAAGCATCACTGATCATAACTATTTCACGCCGTTTGAATTATCACAGTGTTGCGTAATACCTAACACATCCGCCCGCGTCTGGGGAAGAACAGCTGAGATTTTCGGTTTAAAAAGATGGAACAGCAAATCTGTTTTAAGTGGTTCAATCACAACAATGTTAATTTGTTTCAGAAGTTCAAATATTTTCTTAATTTTTTCTTTCTTTAAGGTGGATGTCAAGTAATTTTGCTTCCTATACTTCCAATGGAAAAACTTTTGTATATTTCCTTCACAATTAGTGTGTTCCCAAAGATGAAAATTTTAACATCGGTTAAAATAACTTCATATTATAACTCGAATACTTAATATTTCCTAAAACATAACCATAATTTTATTAAAAATAAATAACTTTTCCTTTGGTGGTGTTGAAACCAGAAAAATGATGGCGCGACCTGTACTTTGATGACGTCAGTAGACAAACAAATGTTGGATTGCATACTTATGGTTATGTTTTAGAAAATATTAAGTATTCCAAGTTATGAAATGAAGCTATTTTAATCGATGTTCAAATTTTCATTCTTGGGAACGCATTAGTTGTGTAGAAAATGTGTACAGAAGTTTTTCCATTGGAAGTAAAGGAAGCAAAATTACTTGACGTCCACCGTAAATAACTGAAACTAAGCCAAATAATTCATTTTGCTGGGGACTTCCCAAGTTCAACGGATCAATGATTTGATGCAAGGAAGATAACGAAGTAAAAAATGTAAGTTGTTCAAAGAAATTTCAAGGAACTTTCTATTATAGCGAAGCCTGTTTACAAATTTGTTTTCTGACAAGTAGTAGTAAGTAGTAACAAAACAAGAATTATTACAGCTCCTCAAATTGCATCATGATTTTTTAAATCATTATAACGTATCATAAGTTTGTGATTTGAAAGAAGTCAAAGTTCATGTTAGTAACATAACACATGAAATCAACACAATTTTCTAGAATTGTGAGGATTTGCAGAATGGGACTGAAGGTGTAAAATCAGCAGGAAAAAAGCAAAGGCTGTCCGGCTTCACTAGTCATCGAAAAAATAATCGTGAGGAAAACTAGCAACATTTTAAAATAAAGCTCAGGGAAAAAAATTAAACTTCGCGTTTTAGTTTGCGTGAAAAAAATGAAGTCCGTACAAGAAAGCACAAGAGCACAAAAATCCTGTTAACATTCTATCAATAGTACGCAATCGGCATTCAGTTAGACATATTTTGCTCAGAAAAATATCATGTCTTCCACACTATAATTATCAGAGTGCCTAACAAAATGATGCATGGCTCCCCGAAACTTACTTTTAAGATGAAATTGCATTAGTAGAGCATGGATTTTCAATTAAAAGTATTCAGATAAGGAGGACGGCGGATGCAGTTCAACAACGTAGCCTGATAGCATCTTTGCTTAATGTCCTGCTTGATGCTTTCTGTTTTTATTTACGTACATTTCGTTCTTGTAATTCATTTTGAAAGAGAGAAAAGCAAAGATGATGACATAAAAATACTGTATGTAGTTATCTGAGATGACGTTACACCTGAAGGAATTGCATTTGAGCGCTTTCCCAAAATACCGTCAGTTATTGTGGATGGTTTTATTAGAACATGTGTCACGATTGATACCGTGACTTCATTCTTTATTATTTTTTTCGCAGAGTGATTTAATGCGTCCAGTTTTTGTTTTTAGCAACACTTTTATTACATCTTCTCTGTAACCATTTTTGTAATCCTCATCACGTATGATTTCACCTTGAGAGTTAACAATATGCAAATTAAGAACTTAAATCCCCAGATCACTACAGTCCCGAGATTTTTTTTTTTTATTGAAGGTTTAACGACTACCGTGAGCAACTCGATGGGCTATAAGCAGTCGCCCGTCCCTAATTTAGGGCCACTGGTTCACCTTCACCTCGGGATTTCCGCGCCACCGGCGCGGCAATCCAGAAGTGAAGGTGAATCAGGGAAGCGAGAGAGTGTGGGCTGTAAGACAAATACAACATCCATGCCTCACCAGGATTCGAACCCGGACCGCTCACGAACGAATGATCAGAAACCATCGCTTAGACCACTGCGCCACCGGCGCGGCAATCCAGAGGTGAAGGTGAATCAGGGAAGCGAGAGAGTGAGGGCCGTAAGACAAATACAACATCCATGCCTCACCAGGATTCGAACCCGGACCCATCACGAACGAATGATCAGAAACCATCGCTTAGATCACTGCGCCACTGACGCGGCAATCCCGAGATGAAGGTGTGAGAAAAAAGATGCCCGTGCATACTTATTTTGTTTTCTAGAGCTTCCTACAATTGTAAAAAAATTTAGAAAGGATAATAAGAACCAAGCACCAATCATGATTTCACACTTTTTATGTCATCTTAAGGTACCATACTTACGTTATTTGGACATACCAGAATACACTTCCAAGCGAATACTGTCAGCATAGAAATATGAACTAACTAATTGTCCATACTTTTGTAGTCATATTACTTTCTCTCCCAGTAATGTCTAAATGAGAAACCCAAAATTTTCATTCAGCACCACTGAACCACTACTCTGCTTTTTTACTTCCTTTGTAGTTCCTGTATCTCTTCGTGAGCTAATATAATATATACCTCGTATATTTCTCTTAAGCAGGCCATTACCTCGCACTTTCTAAACATAGTTCACTGCTCTTTTGTACAACAAGTTCTTTGACTTCAAAGTTTTTCCCCTTTTCTTTCATTGAATATTTACGTAATCAGCATAACTTGCAACAAAACAATCCGTATTAAACCAATCTGGGAGTTCAGTTCAGCGCGCTTCTTTGACAGAGAAACTACAAGCATGCAACTTTCTTTTTCCTTTCTTGAAAGCTCTTATTAATCTTTTGACTAATAAAAGATAACTAGAAAGAAAAAGAAAGTCATGTGCTAATATAGTTTTCTTGTCTGTCAGCGTGTTGGGCATGCCGACAGTTATAAGTCGAAAATGAAAAATTATATTTTAGTTCGATATATATAAGCCGGCAGAGTTCATCTTTGGGAAAAGAAAGACCAAGATTTCGCATATATTTCTTGCTTTGTACGGTGCACAATTTTTTTCTGCTAAGAGCTAATTCATTTCACAACATATGTCTGTATAAGTCTTTTTCAAAAATCATTTTTACGTGGTACCACTGCAACCTCAATAACAAGATTATTCTCCATTTCCCCGATTTATCTTATATGCAGTTTACCTTTTATTTGGAATATTATTTTTATATTTGGCATCACAAATTCCTGAGTGAAATGAAAAGAACTCTAGATTTCGGTTATTGTGGAATCATCTGTATACGCAACACAAGTAAGCACCTTCAACATCCGGGACTTAGAAGTTATCCTGGTCGCCCTGAGTGGAGACCGAGTGGTCAGGGGTGTAAGTTTCTGGTTAGTCGTCCGACCTGGACCTGGGATGTAATGTTTTTTTCTTCTGTACTCTCTACCATTTAAACTTCTATAGATAAATGCAATTTGTCTTTTCATAGTTTTATTGCTAACTCAGCTGTTTCACGGTTTCTTATTTTTTGTTACCGCCCACCATTCGAAACTTATAACTTATTATTATCGGTTATACCTGTAGCAACAACATCTTGATTGCGTCTGGTTGCTAACATAGAAATTTTCCACATAGAAAAAGTATATTTTGGCACTTGTAATCATAAAATCTAACTAGGTACAAAAACCTTTCTTACTGTGCTGATTTCGGTGCTAGTTTTGCACAGAAAGGCATCGCTGCTCTATTTCTAATTCTGATGTTAACTGTGATAATACTCTCGGTTTGATGGTGTCAGATGTCCTGAAAATATTCCTATTTTTAGCGTACCAGCAGTTTGCCTTACTTCTGCTTTAATTTCATATGAGAAAATGGTGTCTTCTTGCTTTGTTTCAAATTTATTTTCATCGATTTCGCTTTCACGATTACCTCCTGCCTTAGTTCAGTGTTTATTTAAGCGTCTGAGTGCTCTGGTAGCTACGCTTGTTTGAGTTATTTTTTGTAGGCCTATAGCGGTTTTCCCGCATTCTCTGAAAATGAGGGTGTCTTCCTTATATCAGGGCATTGGCCCTCGGAATTTCATGATGGAAAATGTAAGAATGATTTGATCTGATGCACTTCTTTTTTAGTTCTTTTTGTTTTGTTTCCGGGTTTAAAGATCACCATGAGTAACCCAAAGGGCTACAAGCAGTAGCCAGTCCCTGGTCTGGGGCCACTGGTTCTGGGGGAAAAGGCAAACGCACCACAATCCAACACATGCACCACTCATAGCTTGTCCGGAGCTCGAGCTCATACCCATCTCGGATGATTAGTTCGAAGCCGGTGCACCAGACTATTCGGCCACAATAGCTGCCACTTTCTTTCACAACATTTCAGTAACGAATAAACTTTTAATGCTTCTGGCTATTACACGTGGTCCAGCAGTAACAAAACTTTCGCGGTTTTTCCATTAGATTCCTTTAATTTCTCTGAATTCATTCATAACTTAAAAAAATCTTATCTGTAATTTTGACAAAATTATCAAAAAAATATTAATTTTTTATGGAACTCTCATTAGAAAAAATGTATCGGACTTTTAGTTAGGATTTATTTCTTACTAGATGAAAGCCCGTCAATAACGCAGGAGAAAAATAAAATTTATGATACAGAAATTATTGACATTTATTTATTGTGTTTTTGAGTTCCACGTCAATAAATGGCGACGTTGGCTCACAGCTTTCTGAAAATTTCCCGAGCAGTCGGTTATGGAATTTGATTCGACGGGCTGTCTGTTTGTTATGTGTTTTGTAAAACCTTTAGGCCCTATTTCGTCAGCACTTCCTTGTACACAACATTTTTTATATACACTGACTGTGAACCCTGTATCAAGTTCCCTGTTCTTTTCGTGAACTATTTTTATCTTGACGTCGCCAGATCGTCGTACTCTTGACGTTGACACATACAGATAGCTAAACACCGACCCAGGTAGTGAACCAAAATTCCTGATGTAAAGTTTTTCGTAGCTGGGTGGCGCAGTGGTCTGATCATTCGTCCGAAAGGGGTCCGGGTTCGAATCCCGGTAAGGCATGGATGTTGTGTTTATCTTACGGCACTAGCTCTCTGCTTTCCCTGTAACCAGTGACCTTAAATTTGGGACGGGCGACTGCTTATAGCCCACTGAGTTGCTCACGATGGTCGTTAAACCTCTAACAAAAAAAATCGTATCTCTAGAGTTGACCGTGTAACGTAACGCATCTCTGACGTCATGTGAGAATGATTTGAATTAGATGACGTCCCACCAGCAGCTGTGTTCTTTGTTACTATGACAACAAAACAAAGTAATATACGCGTGGACTGTGCGCGTGTAGGTGATGACGTCACCTACACGAAAAGCTAAGCGTGACGTCACAAACATTTGTTTCTCGGTTGTTGCTATGACGACTTAAAAAGTGGCACGGAGGAGGAGGAAGGCTCTAACAAATGAAATATTAGGATGAACGTTGATTCTTCAGTTTGTGGACAACAATCTCCACTAGCTTTTAATTCTCCGGTAAGTATAGTTAGTAAATCGTGAGACATTTGATAAACGCATAATTTGATACACACGACAGGCGTTCAACAAAGACTCATATTCGGATGGAAAATATGTTAGTACAATATTTATTTTTTGTTTGTTTGTTTTTGCAATATGTTGTTCATAATATATGCAGTGATGGCACATAATATGGTAAGATTGTGTTGATTGGTTTGTTATTACAGGTGATAGAACTAAGTAATTTCTAAGTATGGACAAGCTTGAGTACATAATCGTGATCTGTTTCGTTCTTCTCCATAGCAAAAGTCGGAAGATATTCATGAGGAAACGAATGTGGTATATGAGACTGAGTACCCATCATAATACGGTGTTTGTGTAGAGGAGTGGCACAATCAATTTGAGTGGGGAAGAGTGAGCATCCATAGCGAAGAAAGTCTTGGCCTACCAAACACTGCTGTGAGGGAAGAGTCCAGGTGCTAATTGTGGTTGATCGTTGCATAACGATCCGAGAATTGGCTAACGAGATCAAACTTAGTGTTGCTTCCGTGAAAAACATTACTCATACGCAAGTGGTTGTGAATAAAGTAGCAGGCAGATGGATTCCACGTCTTCTCACATCTTAGCAGAAGACGCTCAGAATGAGGGTTTCACAGCAACTTTTGCCCGCGGCCTACGATGGCACAGATGGCTTCTTTTCCCGGCTGGTGATAATGAATGAAAGCTGGATTCATCATTTCAACCCACAATTAAAGAAAAGCTCCAAACGATTACCTGCATGCTGATGATATCAACATTTAGAGGGTAGCAGCGTACGCCAGTTTTATTTGTCAATCGACGAATCATACAGCTCTGTCAAACCTAACAGTTTATTTTATCCTGTTAATCTTAAATGCATTTCTTTGCACAAAATTTGAGAGCACTACTTCGGCAGAATACTCCCGTCGATATTCATCTTTCGAAGCTAACATGATCATGATCATATGTAGAGGATTTTAGGAAGGGAGTGTCTGACCCCCAGGTCTTAAACAACCCTTAGAAATAGGAAGCTAGGAGATTTGGGCTAGAGCGCCCGATAGGAAAGTGACACGGAAGCGAAGTAGAAAGGGGAAGAAAGACGCCCGTATTTATTACCGGGGGCCAGTACCCGAGGTCCGACGTCTTAACGTACCCATCCGACGCACGGCGGGTATTTAGTGGATCTAGCGTTCGTACCTGCTCGGGATCGAACCTGAGACCCTTCCAGTGGCATTCACGAACGTTGCCCACTCGGCCACCCGCTGCTGACCTTTACCGTTGGCCAATTTATCAGTTCCCAAATTTCTGACAAGGGATGTGTGCGAGTTTGAACGCGCCAACTGACATGAGACGTGTCACGTGAGTACAGATATGAGTACGGACTACGGTAGGGTGAGTCATTCCCGTGCAAAACATGTTAAATGCCGGCAGCGCTACCTGCCCTCCAAAACACACTCGTCATAAGTCGCGCAGTTTGCGTGGAGTTAACAGCGTCCAGGTGAACAACTCGTTTGTACTGCCCCAGACATTGTGTGAGGTGCTGTCGTAATTATTCGAACATGGTGAAAATTGTCACCATTAGCCCCCTGAATGTCGTTGAGCTCCTGAAAGCTAAAATAAGGCGGCGATTTACCGACGAAACGCTAATTGGGGTGGGAGATGAGTCAATTTCCGACAGTTTTAATCAACGTAATTATCGGCAAGTGCGAAAGTAAATTGGAAACGATGCCCGTAACGACACTCGACAGAAATAGCGAAGACGACAGCATTGGGCAGGATGACAACTTTTACAGGGGTGTATTCCTGGTCCCACAATACGGAGACATGACATTGGATTTCTCGGTGGCGCTGCCGGCGTTAAACACGTTTTACCCGGGAATGACAGTGGTCCGTACTCATACCTGCACATATGTGTCACATTTCATGTCGATTGGCGCGTTCGAACCCACACACTTCCCTTGTCAGATGAAAGAAACGTGTAGCGAACTAATTTCAATACAATTGGTAGTTGTTTTTTTCTTTTAGAGCAAGGGGATGAAAATAAATGCAGATTATTTTTACCCACCTTTGTTTTCCTGACGACATAGTCACTTTTGCAAGTGCCCCTTCAGAGCTTCAGAGTATGATTGAGGAAACTGCTGACAGGAGTGAAGAAGTGGGCCTAAAAATGAACTTACAGAAAACAAAATTGATGTACCATTTTTTTATATGAACTAAAGATTGAGCGATTAATGGATCAATTCTAAAAGTTACAGATGCTTACATTTATTTTGGACAACAGATATCAAGCATGGGCCGCATCGAAGAAGAAATTAGTAGACGTATAAAATTTGCTTGGAAAGTATTTGGAAGAAACGTTACAATTTTCAAGATCAATTTACCATTATGTCATAAAAGAAGATTGTTTAGCATCCTTCCAGTTCCAACTTAAAAATCACAGACATAGACCTTAACTAAGAAAGGCATCCAGAGGCTGCAAACTACTGAAAGAAACCTGGAAAGCTACATATTTGGTTTAACCAGGAAGGATAGAAAAAGGAACTCGTGGATCAGGAATGTGACGGGAGTTAATTATATCATGATCAAGGTAAAATTCCTGAAATGGAAATGAGCTGGACATACTGCTAACCGCTGAGCAACTTAAACTGAATTCCAAGGGACAGAATAAGGCTCAGAAGAAGACCATATAAGACATGGAAGGATGCAATTCGAAAGTCTGAGTTAATGGAGGAGACTGGCTCAAGACAGAAAGTTGTGGAAGAAACTTTCGGAGACCTTCACCCAGGAGTGAATTGATAATGCTTGATAATGATGGTGTAAGTCAATGCAATTGTCACAAATCAAACTAACAGCAACCGGTATTTCAGAGGCATATTTCATTTATTTTTCTTAACTTTTTTTGCTAATTCTGGACAAGTAAAATAATAATTGGTTGGATTGTTACATGGACTCAAATATATTTTGAAAAAGGCTTCTCAAAATGCATGTGACGCCCGTTGAGGATTTATGCACCGAGCCCATAAATCTCTAAAGTAATCAGAACGCAATTTATCTTAAATAGCACGGAAAAATTCAACGCGGTAGTTCAACCTCCGGAAAGGAAAACCTTCCTCTGGTGATTAGAAATTTCGTTACGAAAAAGAAAAAAAAAATTTAACTCGCTTAAAAATTGTTTTAAAACCTTCCACTGATTTCTTGTATCCGTGAATAAAGTGAATGGTAAAAAATGAAACGATTAACATCGTGATTCCTTCCGTCAAAAAAGAGGGGAAAACGTTTCAATTTGAAAGCGCGTGTTTCCGCTATCCCGAATAAGATATGAGAAAAAGAATCAAGCTTTACATCTTGTCAAACAACTGTCACATTTTTTCCCATCATATCTTATTTTCGAGCGAGGCTTGCGTAGAGTGAAAAATAAAACGGAGCAACTTCATTCACCGAGACGTTTATATCTGGATCACGTGATGGAAGAAGAAGAGACAGGAAGGAATGTTGGTTTTTACGAGAAGTTTTCGTTTCACGCGGCATTATTTTTTAACCGTGATCCAAAATGGCGCGTGATCGATTAGATCCTGGGGAAGCAGCAGTTGCAACACGTGCTCGCCCTTCAAATGACAGATGGCTAGCTCCGTTTGCGCGGGAAATTACTACTCGGTCGGGAAGAAATAAACATCTTAAGTTTTGGAATGAGAGGAGGAGGAAGATGGGGTGGGGGAGGCGAAGCAACGAAACAACAAAGATGAATTATGTCACTTTGATTGACGTTGTCAATCTGGTTTTGACGTCTTCATGGATTGATTCTAATTCTATTCGGCTCGAAAATAAAAATAAGAGCGGGATTTTTTGTACAGCAATGTGAAATAAGCAGCGCTTAACGTTTCGCGGATCATCTTTTTCCTTGCAGCTATAAAAGACATTACTTACTCCTTGAATGACGGAACCGCAGAAGGAACTGAGTAATAACTGATGTTTAAAATTCCAGGTATTAATTCCATATATAATATGCCTTTCCAAAGCCAACGTACAGCATTTTTTAAAACTCTTAACACCTTTGAAAGTACAACTGATTGAATCAGCCTGTTGAAAAAATTCAAAAAGAAAGCAAAGAGGTTTTCCTTTCAGAACATTTTTCGTTTTGTAGGGTTTAAGAATGCACTTGTGCATTTATATAATGCTATAGGAAGTCTCCTCACAGTAAGTTCTGTGTGACAGGCGCACGACTAATGCTTTATCCGAAACTAGGACCCAGTCACCGCTCGGATGACTAGTCAGACGCCCGCGCCTCTGACCACTCGGTCAACAGACGCCGGTTTCAGAACTCGTAACTGGTTGAAGATAATAAAAGTAGAAAAAAGTTAACTGAGTGATATAGACGGAAAACTGGAAGTTACATTGAACAGAAAAAGAGAGGAAATTACATTGCTCACTTCAGGAGAGTTCAGCTTTATAGGATCTCCGTTTTCAACTGGATGACGAATCTAAAAAGACAATCACGTGAACTGCATCAATTATTTCTGGGCCACAAGGATTATGGTCACTGTGAGGGGAATGTGAAAGTGTTGTGGTAGACCACGTGACATGTGCCTATAATTTAACCTTCTTTTTGAGTTTCTGTGTTCTTATGTAAATTCGATTTCTTCTTGTTAAACGTTTCCTCTTAACGACACATTTGTACTTCCACGAATTTTCTAAGTTTGGCATCACTGGCAGTGAGTTAATGGCCGTTCCATAAAAACTGAGAGTAAAATCACGCAAAATAAAGAAATATAGGTTCAGTAAAATATATGTTATTCTTTCTCAAAGTATATTTCCTCGAATGATATCCAAACTCTCCCATCGTTCAGTACACTTTTCAAAGCATGTGGCGAAGGCATTTTGTGGAAGCTGCTTTAGAGACCCGCGTACAGCTTGAATAACGTCAAGTTGCGCCACGAAACTTCTCCTTTATTGTTGGAAAGAACAAGAAATCGCACGGGGCGCGATCAGGACTCTAGGTAGGCTGTGGCATGATTTCAATACTGCGCTTCATAGGAAACTGTTGAACACAAGCAGCCACATGTGGGAGGGCGTTATCATGGTGTAGGGTCCACTTACCCACCAGTCCCGGTGGCGTAACCGATATGTGTCGTCGCAAACGCTTCAAGAGTGAAATGTAATACTCAGAATTGACAGTAATTTGTGGAGAAACGGCATGCTGGTAGACTATGCTTCTATGATCATAGAAAATAATCATCATCACCTCCCCAGCTGATTTGGTTTGGCGGACTTTTTTTCGCAGGAGGCGAGCCTGTCTGTTTCCTGACACTCGTTGTGCGTTTCGTGAGAAGATCGAAATAGTGGACCCATGTTTCATCGTTTAGAAAGTCTGGATCCTTTGCAATCATTTGTTTCCACTCAGAACGCACCTGAACTCTGGCTAAGAATCGTTCTCCCGTCAAGTAATAAGGTACCCATCTGGAACACACACGATGCAGCAGTAATTTGTCGCGTAGAATGTGGAATGCCGACGTTTTTGAAGTATTAGTTGACGCCGCTATGTCTTCACTCGTCATTCTTCGATCTTCTTGCAAGATAGTGTTAACAATACGCTCTGTAACAACACTTTCAGGTCGACCAGGCCTAGGAGCTAGTTCTGCCGACAAACGTCCTTTTTTTTGAAATCATGGTGCCATCTCAAAAAGCGTTTACTTATCCGAACATTTTTCTTTGTAAGCTTTTTTCATTAAATCAACTGTTTCTGGAGCCGTTTTACCCAAACGATAGCAAAATTTTATCGCGCAACTCATTTCTCTTCTTAACTCTGAATCACTCACATCCATAGCTGAATGACGAAATGCAGACGCATCTTAAATAACTGCGCAATAACAAAACCAGAATCGTCTGGCACGGCTAAGAACTGTTGCCATAGATACTTCCTTAATACAGTTAATCGTCTGCGTAGTTATTTTCCCCTTCGCACTGTTGCCAACTCAAAAAAAATACTCTCAGTTTTTATGGAACGGCCTTTGTAAATAAAATGTTAAGACGTATGTAACACGGTATAGACTACTGGGTTGATAAATTAGCAGAAAGCAGAGATTCATTGTTAACGCTAGGGGCTGTTGCTTTCGAACTAACGATTAGATGTGATTTGATTTGAAACCAACAACTGCTTTCTGGCTAGGGTGCTCAGCCTTTGATGACATGCCATAGCATCTGAGAAAAACAGTGGATGTATCGTAAGTCAGTGCTGATTCATAATTCATTCAGGGGCGGCGGAAGTGTGTTGTTTTCCACTTACGAGTGTACAGTTAAGCATGAAACTTTTACAGTGAAAACAACTACTACGAACAGCTAAAACTAAACCAGCCATTCGCTTTTCCACAAGTATTCTCCAAAAGGATTTTGGACTCGCAATCCAAAATCTTCATAACCAGTTTTGAAGAAATGTACAAAAACTGTAGGAAATTTAATCTCCATTAAACTAATTATGCACCATTAGGGCAAGGTCACAAATACAAACCGTGAGATCACGAAGCAGAAGTTTGGCAAAGTTTCTGAACGGTGTGTCTTCATTCTCAGTTTTCTTTTTCCCTTTCCGTGTTAATTATAACGCAATGACGTCCGCAAACGAGAAAGTAAAGCAAACTTGAACAAGTTAGTAAACTCATGAAAAGCATTCATTATGATACGCTCTCCAACATACCAAAAATTGCGCGCAGACAAACCCTCCTCCCTACACTGACTATTGATTAGTTCAGTATATCCCCGGACCAACATACTAAAGTTTTATCGCAATAGAAGCATTTTTACTCAAGTTATTATTCAGGTTATGAGGATAATGGCTGTGGAATAAATATAACCCCTGTGCCCTCACATTTGACAACATTTTGATTATATTAAACAGAATTGGTTCCGTATACCTCCGGAACAATATACTAAAGTTTTGTCGCAATAGAAGCATTTTTAGTCAAGTTATGAGGATAACGCCTGTGTAATAAATCTCGCTACTTAACCTGACCTGTGACCCCATTTCGATGATATTCAGTGGAATCGGTTCAGTATATCTCCGGAACAACATGATCACGTTTTGTCGCAATCGAAGCATTTTTACGTAAGTTATGACGCATAAGGACGATGGAATGGATCCCACTCCTATGGCCTGACCTTTGACCCCATTTCTCACACTTTCAATAGGGTTCTTCCCCAGGTTGTCCCCTACCACATACTAAAATTTCATCGAAATCGAACCATTTTTACGCGCATTATCGTGCGGACAGGCAGACAGACAGACAAAGCTGTGGCATATACGCTTCTTCAACCTACGGTTGGAAAGCGTAAAAAATGTGCACTTGCAAAGCCATACACTGGCGTGCAAAAATTAAGGACGAGACGGTTTTTTGAATGTAACGTCGTGCAGAAGTGCTCCACATCGACTCAAATCATGCCATAAGATCCCCAAGATGTAAGAATATGGACAAGTGAGCAAAACCGTCCAAACAAGGAATCCAAAGAATACAAAGACACTTTATTGAAAAGGTAGCTTCGAGCACAACTGGACAGAAGACAGAAACGTCCATGTGACAGGCTGCTGCCAAGAAAAATCCAGTCTTTAGTAGGGGATATGATTACCCCAGACTGCGTTGCAGGATTTACAACGTCTGTCTATGCTGAGGACGAGGTTGTCAAGGAGCTGTTGAGGCATCGCGGCCCATTCCTCTTGTAGCGTCAATCGCAGCTGCGGAATCGTTGCTGGCGGTTGGTGACGTGCTGCCAAGCGTCTCCCGAAGTCCCACACGTGTTTGATTGGATTTAGGTCCGGAGACCTTGCGGGCCAATCCATGAGTTGAATAACTTCGCTCTCCAACAGCTCTGCGACAGCCACTGTACGATTAGGTGTAGCGTTGTCGTCCATGAAGAGGAACTCAGGACTCACAACACCTCGAAACAGACGCACGTGAGGCAGGAGAACCTCGGTACAATAGCGGACACCAGTGACTGAACTCCTTGGAAGATGTGGAGGTCAGTACAGCTACAAAGCATGATACCGCCCCAAACGAGAATTCCGCCACCTCCAAACCGGTCCCTTTCGATGATGTTGGAGATGTGACTGCGAGTTCCCTGTTCTCTCCAGATGTGTATACGTCCAGAATCGCTCGTCAGACCAAATCGGTTCTCACCCGTAAAGAGAACTCGACCCCATGGCTGATGTGTCCAGTTCTTGTGTTCCTGGCATCAGAGAAACTGCAGTCTCCGATGAGCAGGCGTTAATGGCACACACCGTACTGGTCGTCGTGCAAATAGACCACCTTTGTGCAGCCTCCTGGCCACGGTAAAACGCGATAACGGATGTCCAGTTGTCTGTTGCATGTGCCTTGCGATTTCTCCCGCTGTCTGTCGTCTGTCTCTTCTCGCCTGTAGGACAATATACTGGTCGTCCACCGCCGTGTTTGCTCGTGGACGACCACAGCTAAACTCTCGGACAGCTGTTCCTGTCGTTTGAAATGCTCTCCAAGCTCGTGAAACGATGCTGTGAGCGATCCCGAATTCCTCGGCCACACTAGTTATACTTCGACCTGCTTCCAACTTCCCAATGACGCGACCTCGAGTAAAGTCGTCCAGATGTCGTCTACTAGATTGCCTGTTGGCCATATCACACGGTGGAGCAACTCGACGTCGTTCAAACCGATGTACACCGTGCAATAACTTTCACCGAATTGCTGAGCGTACACCGCCCGTGTGCTTTATATCCTTCCGACACTCCCTCCCCCCCCCCCACGTCATGCTGCATATATGCACATGCCCTACCGTACCGGACCCTAGTCTATCTCCTGAGTTGTCTTTCGGTCCGTTCTGTCTGCTCGTTCCGCTGTTATGCTAATTTCTTCTCTTAGTCCTTAATTTTTGCACACCAGTGTATGTCATGTATACATACAAGCACTCTGCATAAAATACTCACTTATTTCTCCAAATGGTTGTAAATTAACTGCTGTCTGTCTTGTTATTTTTTCATGAATTCTATCTTTCACTGAACGGTTCTGTGGATGTACTATGCCACCTACTTTACAGAAGCAACCTGTCCAAAAGCCATTCGCTTTTCCAGAAGTATTCTTGTAAGAAAGGTTAACAAAGAAACGTCCATGTGACAGGCTTGCACTTACGTTGCTTGCACTTACGTTATACACTGTATCGTTGCTTGCACTTACGTTATACACTGTATATACACACATAGGGATGGGTATTTTTTAAGAAATCAGCTTGTAAAATCAAACTAGTGGCCCATACTGAGTCATTAATGTTTGAACAAACGCCACTCTTTCATGTTGTACTTTTAAAATATCTATAAACCGTTTTTCACAGGTTCCTGAAGACGTACATTTGAAAAGCGTGCATGCGCAGTCAGTCATTTCACGGAAGCTTTATTTACTCTCTCTCTCTCTCTCTCTCTCTCTCCAATTTCGTTCGAAAGCATTTCTCAGGAAACTGCACTTTTCTCCCTAAGAGTTTGCGTTGATATGACTCCAATATTTCGACATGCAGATAGATATTAATTCTTTTATAGCTTCCTCTGTGTCGAAAGTTATAACGCTGAAGTGAGTTTTTGCCAAGACTATGGCCGGTTTTATTCTCGTAAACCGTTTAGAGTTGCTTATACAAATTCATGTTTTCCTTTCTGGCGATGGTATTTGACCGATGGCTCCTGATTTTTCGATGGTATTTGATCGATGACTCCTAGTTTTTCCGTAAAAGAACTAACAAGAAAACTATTAGAACCACAGATGTGTTGCAAAAAGTTCTTCTATCGACTAGCGGTTTCCATGCCACTGGAAAAAGTACGCGTAGTTATGTCTCTTCTTTACCCTCTCCCAGTTTTTTTATGGTTGTTTGTTTAGAGTTTCAGAAAAAATTGAAACGCTATTGGAATTTTTATTTTAAATCGAACAGAGAACCAGTTTTTTTCTGCTTGGATCAAAATATTTAACATCACGTTCACATTTTGATTGGTTGTTGTCTACAGAAAATAAGTCCAGATTTTCTGGTTGGTCCACAAAAAAATTCGTACGGTGAAAGAAGAAATTCTTGAAATGTATTGTACTTTTGCGCTTTCATTTCAGATAATTTTTAATCTGTCCAAACTATTCCCTTCCTGAAACAGACTCATGCCAATTTTGAGTCCCACGGATGGAAACAGTTGACTGACAGTCACGCGGTCGTCATTTTTTCTTTTTTAAAAATTACTAACTGTTGGGCAGTTCCGTTATTTGTTAATATTGCTGCAGACCTGTTGCATCTTTTACATATTTTCAGAAGTTTCTAAATCATCTTTTCTTTAAAAGTCCTTTTTTTTATTTATTTTAGAAATTTTCTGGAATTACCATCGAATAATAAGGAGAATTCTCCTCAGACAATGTAAGCTTTATAACATGTAGAGAACCAGATCCGAGAACAAAATACACAAAAGCTATGTTTTCCCCAAGATTCGAACCCAAGTGAGCAGCCCTATCGCTCGTGGATTGCAGTTCTCCCTCCTACTGACCGGTTTGGTTAAGTGGCGGATTGACGACCGAAAAGCGGCCCTGAAAACGGATTTTTTGTGGCCCACTTTTGGAAAAAAATTATCAAATATATCAGCATTATCATTTGAACACAAGTCTATAAATTACTGCAATGTTTGTATGGAGGCAATAATTAATTAATATTTTCCATATTTTGTGGGAGGAGATTGAGTTAAATTTAATATAAGAAAAAATTTGCTTCCGTTCTGAAGCAGTAGGTAAGGTACGTTCTATGTGAGAGGAAGATTTTATTCCATTCTTACGAATTTTATTGTGATATCTGAATTCTGAATTGTAACAATTACTTCGCTTTTAGTCATAAGGGAAATCCCAAATGTGTTAGAATAAATTATTTTTTCAAGACTTACCTTATCCATAAACAAATAGTTTTCCGTAGCTATCTTGAAAAAAATTGAAAAATTCTAGAATTGCAAGAATTTCAGTGCAAATTTATCAAGTGAGAGAATTTAAAAATGCGAAGACTGATGTTTATTTAATTACTTTCGAATGGAAGTAGCATTTTTGCTGTAGCTGAAGTAGACTTTCGAAACCTGTAGTTCAAGAATTCATGTAAGGCCTAAAAAGCCTTACAGTTTTCCCATTAAGTGATCTAAATTTATATTATGTTTTCCTTTTCAATAACACATACTTATGGCAATAGTGGGCGTTAGTGCATATCTCTGCTTTTAAATACACTTCCACACCTGAAAGTCCGCTTTAAAAACTTAATCATAAAAAAACAGATGCAGATCTCGTTAAAAAGATTATTATATGATTTCGTTAAAATATTCTTAAAAATATTTAAAAAGATGCATATTCTCGTTAAAAAATCAGACTCAGATCTTGTTAAAAAGAAAAGCATATACGCTAAACATCCAGAAATTTTACCTCAATGTTTTAACTTATCCAGTGAATTTAGAGTTTCTATCCCAAATTACTGATGGTATATTTGATTGTTATATTGTACTGATTATTCAACTTCAATTGCATCTAGAGCAAAAACGGGTTGAGATACAGGAAATCTGCAGAAAAGAAAGGAGCACAAGATCAAAAGTCGAGAGGGATTGTTGTATAAAAAGCAGTATTTAGCTCAACAAAACATTTGGTATGTAAGCTTTTTTTTTTTTTTTTTTTTGTAATTATTAAACAAATTTTGCCTATTTAGCATAACTTGGTTTTCTTTCTAAAAGGCACGGTGAAGGACAGATATATAAGCACTTTTTTCTTGAGTTATCATAAGGCCTGTCGGCACAGACTATGGCGGCCCACCAGTCCGCGCCTGGTTTGGTTTTAAAATTCTACGCATAATTTAGCTGTTGAGATGCGAATTGTAGGGGGAAATGAAATAGTTATTAGATTTACAATTTTTTTCGTGGTGAAATTCACATTAGATTCTCACCAGTCTGCTGTTTTGTAAGTAAAAAAGCTATGCAAAACAAAACCACATATGGAATTTCATCAGGAATACTGTTGGAGAAAATGTTTTATACTGATTATGATTTCTCTTACATATATTCTCCCTTACACGCTAACTTGGCGCAGTCATTGGTATGCAAATTTTAGTCCTTTTGTAACTTTTTCTCTTTTTATTCGTTTCGATTCAAAGAGTTTTATTATTTTCACATCTCAGTTTAAAAAAAATAAAAAAGGTGACCTATAGATCTTGTCAATATCTTGCTAATAATGAGGAGCTTGTTCCTTGAAGATCCCCCCCCCCCCCAAAAAAAAAAAAAAAACGTAATTGTTGAATGTAATAATGACGTGGCGACTTCTGCGGAGAAGAAATTTCACCTGTGGGTGACTATTAATAAGTTTTGCTGGTACAGAAAGTGCAAAACATTTCGCTGTATTGAATTGGATGGATTCCCATGAAACATGATACATGGGCAATGATGAAAGCCACAAGTGTTTAACGCACTGCATACTGTTCTTCCCGATGCCGCTTTCGTTGCAGTACCGTTGTTCTCGAGAATAGATATTTATCTAAGTTGAGCACTTGAATTTCTTATAGAACGCGCATGTTCACTACGAATTTGTATCGATTTCGACACTCACAGTGTGACATACTACACAGATGAAGCACAAGACGACAAATCTGCAGCGATGTAATCTGTCGGTGTAGCTTAGTCGGTTAGAGCAACTCACTCCGGAGCGAGCGCTTCGATTTCGTCACCAACACATTCCTGCTTTCACAGCAGCGTAACACAATAAACCTGCGAAATGGATGCTCGAATCATAAGCGTGCACGTCGGGGAAAACGTTTCGAGTTGTTCAGACCTAATTAATAGGATGAGTCATAAATATTGATACAGTGGGATACATGTTTTTGGATCAGTGCTAACACAAAATACAGTGAGTGTCAATCGTCAAAATACAGGCCATTATGTTCGATGGTCTGCAGCCAACGTTGTAAAAAATTTGTGATTCCGGCATGATACCATATCTTGTCTTTTGAGGCGAAGAATCGATGCTTCCACTTCGGCTTGATTATGGAATTGCCTGTTGCGCAGGAAGTGAGCCATGAAGCGAAACAGGTGGTAATCACTGGGTGCAAGATCAGGGCTATAGGCTTGGTGGGGCAACAGCTCGATACCCCTAAACTCCTGAATGTTTGCTGTGGTTGAACGTGCCAAATGTGGAGGTGTGTTATCCTGGGCGGGTATTTTTGGTGCAGCAGCGACGTACATTCGGTCTAATTCGGCTGAGTAAAGATCAGCAGTGATACCACGACCATTTGGGACAAATTCATTGTGCACAACGCCGTCACAGTTCCACCATACACGTAGCTTGTGCACGAACCTTCCACGTTTGGCAAAGAGTTGTGGTATCTGGGCGCGGTCTAGCTATTGATTCCACATGTCTGGATTGCGGTAAAAGATCCATTTTTTTATCATACGTTACGATATGTCTGATGAAATGTTCATCGGTGGGGTTTCCAAACTATTGACGACAGATCTCCACTCGTCTGTGAGCTTGGGCAGGTGTCAATCCGTGCGGGGACTACTCGGCAGCTTCCGTTGTCTTCCCGACCTTGTGCAGATGGAGAACGACGATGGATTGTGAATTACCAACTTCTCCAGACAATATACGTGTGCTGGTTGTAGGATTAGCCTCCAATGCTTCACGCAGAGCTTCGGAATCCACGGTAGTTGGTCTCACTGGGTGAGTCTGATATTCCAGTTCCAGGATGCCAGATTTGAATTTGGTGATTCACTTGCTGCCGTTATGTGATTCACTGCATGCTCTCCCTTTTGCATGACAAATGTTTCGGGCAGCCTCCGCTGCTTTGTTGCCCAGTTGGAACTCATACAACAGAAGTTCACTAATCTTGCGATTTTGTTTCTCCATTTCAGCAATCTCTACAAAACAGCAAACTAAATTGATACACATTTTTTGCCAATAATGCTGATACACCAGCAGGAAGTAACAAGCAAAGCGAGACATGAAGGATAACATGCCATGAAGGATAACATGAAGGATTACTGTTAATACATTTGTCCATTTTTTAGCACGTCTTTTGTAAAAAAAGATGGTGCTTATGCTATCGGTTTGTCCGTCCGTCCGTAGACACAATATCTCTAACTAATTGCCCGATTTGAAAAATTCTTTTTGCGTTAGGAAGCTTGAAATGTGCGAATGATGATCCCTATTTAGCTTCTTTTTAATGATGCACAATTTCACCGCTAGAAGGCGTAAATGCAGATATCGAATTCAAAATACATTTTATTCCATATATTCGAAGCAAATATATGGAATAAATCCAATTCAAAAAATTATTTTGACTTTCGATTGTACTTATTAATAAGATTATTTTAGGTATAGTCACTTTTTCAAGTTACGCATAGATTCTTCGCTAGGGGGCGTAAAATAAATTGCGTTTCCCCAGATATCTCTGCTTCTAAAACTCCAATTTGAAAAATTATTTCTGCAGTGGATACAGCTTTTGGTGGGAAATATTTTGCACATAATTTATAATGTTTGTTATAAAACGGTTTGGCCACTAGGGGCGTAAGTGATAATTCCCGCTTCTGATGTACAGTATACGCAGCAAAATATGAGCTTCTAAAATCTCGATTGAAAGAATTGTTTCCTGAACCGATACTACTCACGTAGACAAACCTTTACGGAATATTTTCTTCTTAAAATATTGCATGGTTTCTCCGCCAGGGGGCGTAGATGTATATCTTATTTTTGTCACTATCTCTACTTCTAAGAGTCGGATTTCAAAAATTTCTGCATTGTTGGATAGTTTCCGGTGCGACATGTTTTTCATATAATTTCGAAATTTCAGGTAATTCATTGACTTTCCGCTAGAGGGAGTAAAGGTAAATTGCGCTCTCCCCGATATCTCTGCTTCTAAAACTCCAATTTGAAAATTTTTCCTGCATCGGATACACCTCCCGGTGGGAAACGTTTTGGTTGTATTTCTATTTTTTTTATAAAATATGGTTTAGCCACTAGGGGGCGCAAGACTTAATTTCTGCTTTGTAGCTATTTCCAGCAAAAGCTGAGCTTCTAAAAGCTCGATTAAAAAAAAACTTTCATGGACCGATACCACTCATATCGATAAACATTTGAGAATATTTTCTTAAAATAATGCATGGTTTCTCCGGCAGAGGGCGTAGATGTATATCCTCTTTCTGTCAATATATCTGCTCCCAAGAGTCGGATTGGAAAAATTCTTTCTTTGTTAGATAGCGTTTCCAGTGTAAAATACTCTCATGTAATTTCAAAAATTTCAAGTAGCACATAAACTTTCCACTAGGGTACGTTACGGTAAATTGAGTTTTCCCTGTATCTCTGCTTCTAAAATTCCGATTAGAAAAAATCTTTCTGCACCGGATACAGCAGCTGATAGGAAGAATTTCTAATATTTGATAAAGAATGGTTTGGCCACCAGAGGGCGTAAGTGTTAATTTCTGCGTCTGATGTATTTGTAACAAAATTGAGCTCCTGAAGACTCGATTGAAAAAAATTCTGTAATTGACCGATACCGCTCCCATCGAAAAACCTTTTGAAAATATTTTCTTAAAATAATGCATGGTTTTTACGCCAGGGGCGTAAAGACATATCTTATTTTTGTCGATATCTCTGCTTCTAAGAGTCCGATTTGAAAAATTCGTTCTTTGTTGGAGAGCGTTTCCGTGGGGAAATGTTTCTCATATAATTTTAAATTTTCTTAGCGCCCAAGTCTGCCAACAGAGGGCGTAAGTTCAGGTTTCCTTTACAGCAATATCTGCGGGACTAAAAACCCTGATTGAAAAACTTTTTCTTCTGTCAGATACTATTAACTATGCAAGTGTGTGTCTATTTCCTCTCCAAAATAGTGCACAATTTCGTCGCTAGGAGCGCATATGCTTATCCTGCTTTTCTCAATATCACTGCTTTTACATGTGCGATTAAAAAAAAAATTATTTCAACGCCGGATGCCATTTACCTTGTAGAAACTTAAGGCTAATATATGAAGAATTTTGTAGTTCACGGTTCTGTCGGTAGGTGGTGTTTGCGAACTTCAGTTTGCACCTGTATCCCCGCTTCTAAAAACGCTATTGAGAAATTTCTTCTTCACTGTATGCTATTCGCTACAACAGAGATGTGGATCCTCTTTAAGTAACGCAAAGATTTCCCCCTAGCTTCGTAAAGGTCGAACGCTTTTTCCATGAAGAATAATTTTCACATATTTTCAACTTTTCTGTTATGCAAATTTTTTCTGCTGGCAGATGTAGAGTTATATCATGTTTCCTTCTATATTTCTCCTTTTAACTGTTTGATTTGAAAATCTCTTTGTCTCCTGTATCCTCCTTGCAGTATGAGAAAATTTTTTGTTCACCATTTGTTAATCTTCGTAACATACTTTTTAGCCCTGGTGGAATTAAGTAGATGTTTCTATTTCTGGATATTTTATCGATTGTTGGATCAAGTTAATTGTTTTCCAAACAGGATTCATTGACTTTGAATAGCATTGATAAATTTAATTCGCGTCAGAACGGATTCAAAAGACGTGCTAATAACATCCGAAAATTCGGTGTCATCTTTCTTGTTAACAATTGTGGCATTTAAGACAGCAAACGAAATAGTGTGGGCGAAACGATGGGCGCTACAATGGAGTCCTCAAAGAACAACTTAAAAACCAGTTCACAGTTGCGTGAAAATTAACAGTTAACTTTCTCTAACCTATAGACAAATATTCCGAAGTCAGGTGACGATACTGATTAAAAAGCTAGTTGCTGTTTGAGATTCACTGAATGACTGCTAGAAAATCAGAAGATATCTGTTAAATAGTCAATAAGCCTATTCAGTATCCTGTCGAAAATTGTGTAAAGCTCATCACACCTCTGTTTTACAATCAACCATATGAGTGATTTGTAGGGTTCAAAGTCACCATATCCAGATTTGACAATATAACAAACACCTTGAGTAAGTGCCAACGGTATAAGAATTGTATGCAAACAGCATGACCGTCGGAGAGTTCCTTCCCAACATTTGAAGCACCTGCTGACAACATATTGGTGACAGCCATTAGACATTTGCTCGGAAGTTCACATTAAATGTAATTAAACTTAATAGAATTATTCTTTATTAGAGAACAAGCAGGCCCAGTTTTTAACAGGAATAGAACGTTCCTTAAAGACACTGTACAAGTGCTCAACATTTCCAGATAGCAATCGAAACTTTCAGTGTCCGGGAGCTGATTAAAATCAGCATTTTGCCCTGAAAACCTTATTGCAGAGCTTTTCGAATGAGTCACTTTGCCCTGAAAACCTTATTGCAGAACTTCTGAGAAACACGACTACTCAAACGTTTAATCAACAGATGTTCGAAAACTAACAGGCCATAGCTGCTAACTAGGTATTTATTGTAATTCGGTACTACCAGAATGGCCGCCGTGCCGTAGTGGTCTAAGCGATGGCTTATGACCATTCTTCCGAGAAGGGTCCAGGTTCGAATCCCGGTGAAGCATGGATGTTGTGTTTGTCTTACGGCACTGGCTCTATCCTTTACCTGGAACTAGTGACCAGTAAAGGATAGGGACGGGCGACTGCTTTATAGCCCATTGAGTTGCTCACGGTGGTCGTTAAACCTTCAAACAACAACTATATACCAGAATGGTTCTGCAAACGTATAGATTATTTTTGTAACCGGCAACAAAATCAAATTTAGTTTATGTCACTCATTGAAAAACATACATCAGATCCACAAATCAAGACAGAAAAACGCAAACTCTTGTGTTTTCATTACTAAATTTAAATGAATGCGAAAATTGTTAAAACACTCTGCTACTTGCAAAATAGGTTCAAAATGTAGACAACAGTCAAAATTTGATCTCTTTTGTAGAATCCGGAAACCAAGAGGGCTGATTCTTTTGGGGTATGATAAAAAATTTAATATTCTGAAAAGATCATATCCAAATATTGCATATCAGTGCTCAACAGTGTGAACTCTGAATGAAACCGTTCTGCAATTATAGATATCTGTCTCCGAAATTAGATGTATGATAGTAAACTTTTTTTTTTTTGTCTTCAGTATTTCTGCAAATGAAAAAAAGAGCATCGTCAGTTTGTATCGAACACCTGTTATCAAAACACAAAACATTTATTTTGCAGTCGTTTAGAGACTAATTTTGTTAAAGATCTATTGTAGAATGCAGTTAATTTGCACGATTTTAATAATTTACAATATAAAAAGATGTATCTATCCAAATCATAAGCAATGTTAGACATCAGAACAAACATTTCCCCCATCGTTTTGGAAGGAAGAACTTTAATCAGTCCATACAATTTCCACTAAATGTTTGTACCCGATATGTGAAGACTGATTGTAATATTCCACCTACTGTTGGTTACAACATTTTATACAGTGAATAAAGTTTTGTATCCATTGGGAAATAAAACTTCATTCAACACAATAAAGCATATATTAAATGTGCTTTGAGTGCATCGATTTGAAGGTGTTTTTCAGCATTTAGTAATTCGCCTTCGAAGAAATCTGAATGGAGTGTTCATTTTTCTGGTCAGTCCCACATTGTAATTAGATGAGAAGAAAAGCTCACAGTTCGATACATTTTAAAACAGAGTTGTCCATCATTCGGCCCGCGGACCAGAGTCCAGCCCGCCAAAGATTTTAATCCGGCATGCCTGCTACTGTTCGGAATTTGAAAAATTCGAGGATTTAAAAAAGAAAAGGAAAAGTTGTAGAGTACTAAATATTTCAGAAATAAGGAAAAACCGCAGGAACAGCTTGAAACCCTTTTCTTGCGGCAGTTCTTTTCACGTAGGAAGCCTTTTCCCTTTCACAAGTGAGCAACAAATAACCCAGAGAAAAGTTGAGAGGAGGAGAAAATGTCCGCACAGTCAATGGAAGCATTCTTTTCTCCAGCCAATCATGTGTCAAATACCCACCAGTTCTACGCAGATCTGAACTCCACGTGGCGATTGCCTGCTTAGCTTTTCATTAAGAAATCGCCTTTTCAATTGCAAGTTTTTCTCACAGAAATACTGTGCTGGCTGAACATCAGTGTGTTTATTTGTTAAATATCCAGCGAAGTTCTTGTTAAAATACACAGCAACAAACACATCGGCTCCAGTGAATACACGCAAGAAAAGGAAAATCGATTCTGAATGTAGAGCTTTCAAGGATGCTTGGACCGATTATTATTTTGATATTGAGCATAACGGGGGCATAAGAAAAATGTTTTACAACAGCGATTCTCTCTGGGGCCAAGAGAGAATCGATGTTGTAAAACAATAAATATCAAGAGACATTTTTCTACGAATCATTCCAGCAAATATGATAAACGTATGTGCAGCGGAGGATTGAAAATGAGTTTCTAACTATACCAGATCCCCAACTGCAAGATCTGGTTCTCTCCTTTTTGCGTTATAGTGTCGAGCTTGATTTAACTGAGCTTCGAATGATAGTAGCTTGTGCCTTTTCTGCTAGTTGCTTTACAGACTCAGGTGTTGGTTGCTGGGTAATTTCATATACAATGGCAGTTAAATTTTCAAAGGGGGTGCGAATCTTGCGCCCGAGAAAAAGTTCAGCGGGCGTAAGCCGCGTTGACTCATGAAAAGATGAGCGAAGGGCGAAGCAAAACCATTCAACATGCTCGTTCCAAAGCACATATTTATTGCCAATGAAAGTTGAGATCATCTTTAGTAAAGTTGGATTAACACGCTCAGCCGGATTGGTTTGAGTGTGATACGGGTTGATAAATTTGTGTTTTATTTGGAGCCTCGCCCACATTCGCTCGAATAACTCTGAAATGAACTGAACCCCGTGGTCCGAGACTAGGGCACGGGGACAGCCAAAACGAGTAAAAATATTATGGATAAGAGTATCACATATTACATCAGCAGTAGCTGCTTTAATGTAGAATGCTTCCACCCATTTGGAAAAGTTATCTGTGACAACTAAAATATAACAAGACTTAGTTTTAGTTGATAATGGATAAGGGCCCAATAAATCTACAGATATAGTTTCAAAAACATAATTACTAGGGCTTTCGACCGATCAATATTTTTAATCGGTTAATATTTCACCATTGATTGATTAATCGACCGATTAATCAGTAATTTGATCGAGTGAAAAAATTACTGTCAAAAAATATACGACTGTAAATTACATTATGCATTATTCTATTATTATATGGATACTAAATATGTTGTCTGAAATGTTAGAGGGTTGAATGAATCATAGCCTGTTAATCTAGTAGTATTCATTGCTTTACTTTATCAAAAAATCAGAAATACAAATGAATAATAATTACCTTGAATTTGGTTTGCAGTCATTGCTTTAGCCAAGATTTTAGGCACAAGAGCTTGTCAACATTGGATGGTTTAAGCGAAGTACGAAGTTTGTTGACAACAATACCAGCTGCACTAAACACTCTTTCACTTGGCACAGACGTTGCTGGAATGCACAACAACCATTTTGCTAAAGTAGCGAGTAACGGCAACTGTAATGAATAAGTTTTCCACCACTGAAGAGGATCTGTAAAATCGTCGTCGAGTTCAGGCAAGCTCTGTTAAACTTGAAGCTCTAATTCTATCTGCGTGCTGACATTTGTGTATGCCTTTATTTCTGTTTCTGGAATCGACGAATTGTCAAAACATAGGTTTTCTTCGTTTCTGTTGCACATTACTTTGTTCTTGGTGTAAGGGCAGCTATTGATTTGTGCTACTGGATGAAATTCTGTTCCACACTAGATCTCGGTTTTTTTTTTTTTTTTTTTTTTTGTATACAGCGAACTGTCTTGAATCGAAGGTCAAGGGCAGTAGCTTCTTCGTACTTGTCGTATAAAGGCCATTGACTGAGTCTTTCCATCAGATCATCGAACAACATAGCTTTAAATCTGCAAATATATGCTGGGTCGGTATCGGACAATCTCATTGTGCTTTTGAGATGTGTAAAAGCAGGAATTACAACACTGGCAGTTACGTATTTGTGACCTCCGAGTATTTCAGTGATTTCCAAGCAAGGTTTCAATACGCTGATTATAGCTTCTCAAGCACTTCCCACTCAACTGTTGTCAGAACAGGGGTATTCGATGAATTGGCTACCAAAATGGTGTCTACTGCGGTTTTAGGTTTCACCAGACTTTCCACCATGATGTAGGTACTATTCCAGCGTGTCACTATGTCTTGTTGCAGCTTAGTATCAGGAAGACCAAGTTCTTTTTGCTTAGACGAGAGTGTAGCCTCTAAATGTGAGTTGTGTTTAAAATGTCCTACAATTTTTCGGCATTTAGCTAGAACCTTTTCTATCGATGCGACTTTAAGAGCTTTATTTATACTTAATTGTAAAGTATGTGCTGAACATCTTACACTGTCAAACATTGATATGTTAACGCCAAGAACAATATTTCTGGCATTATCAGTGCAGATGGCAACAAGCTTGTCCGTTAGTTCCCATTTTTCAACGGGTTCCTCAAATTCAATTGTACACTGATTTGCAGTATGCTTCTCAATCACCTGTTTCATTTGAAGAGTTGCATCACAATAATACCACTCATTGTCAATCCAGTGTACTGTTATTGCTAAGTAGCTGTCGTTGGCGAGTGAGGTCCAAAATCTCCAGTTAAACTCACATAGGATGCTCTCTTTAATTCATTAAACACTCTTGACTTCTGAATGTTGTAAATTTGGACAATTTTGTTCGTAATGGTACTTCTGGCAGGTAAATTGTAACACTTAGAATTCAGAGCTGTTTGCAACAACACTTTCAGGCCAGGATCTTCAACAATACTGACATGTCTCGAACTAGATGCAATCCACAACGCTAATTTATTTGTTAATTCCTGTTCTTTTAATGCAGAAACAGGCTTTTCGAGGAAGGAATTTCTACCTATTTGCTTCATAGCGGTGGCATTTGAACTGGGCTGATCCCGTGGCGTATTTGATACAATTTCCATGAATTGATGTTGCGATTGTAAATGATAACTTAAGCTAGTTACACTTCCACTGTATTTAAACTTTTTCTCACATTTTAAACAATAAACATGTCAGCGATCAATAACTTCCCCACTGTCTTCTCATTTATATCCAAAACAAGAGGATAATTTCCCTTTTAATCCCTGAAACTTCATTTTTGGAGCTCAAATAAACGTGACAGCAAGAGATGAATCAGCGTTCAAACTAACTTTCTTTCACTGACAGACACTCCCATGCTCATCGCAGTTGGCTCCGCTGCCAGTAAAGGAACACTATTTGCTTTTTCAGTGAGGAGAGAGGGGGTAAAAATTTGCCCCAGACTTTTGCTCTTGCACTGGAAATTCTCGCTGTTGACGGCTACAGTACTTCGGCAACAGCACGCAACTTGGTCCCTGGGTAATTAAGACTAATTGCATACCCCCATTGATTCCAAGAAACACGTGTATTAATCCCCCATCTTTCCTATTGAAAACTGAATCTCATTGTGAGGATCAGCGGCGTATTTTCATATGCATCGATGTAATAAAACCTCGGGGACCTGTAACGTATACTCTCGATTCACTTTCCTTTTGATTTTACTATCTCTGGTTATTTTATTTTTCTATGTAAATTATCTTCTTACTGAACGAGATGTTATTTCTCCCGCTGAATGAGATCTGGCAATGAGTGTAAGTCATGACGTGGTGGTAGCCAGTATAAATAGGCGCGTTCAACGATACTTAAGGAGAGCTTTTTGTTGATGTGTGTAGGGAGAGCTTTTTGTTGATGTATGTAGGGAGAGCGTTTGTTGTTGTACGGGAAGAGTGTTTATTGTTGTATAGGGAGAGCGTTTGTTGTATAGAGAGAGCGTTTGTTAGAGCTTCGTTCATGTGCAAGGAGCTACGTGTTATTTGAGTAGCTATGTGTGATGATACCAGTAGAAGTTCATAATAAAAGATTTTAAGTAAGTACGTTTTTCTCAGTTCATAGTACTGTCAGACCTCTGTCTGGCTGTTAGGTTTATTTCATTTAGTGTTACAACCAGCATAAGACTTTTTTCATCTTAATTACTACTACAACATTACTACCAGTTATAAGTTTGTTCATTACTATTACTACACTACTAGCAAGAGACTTTATTCATGATCTTAATTAACTAGTAACAACAACCATTTGAATTCACTATTAGAAGCTTAGTATAAGCATTGAATTCATCATAATATTAGCTGAGTAGAAGCTTAGCTTAGCTGTAGTGGTAGCAAAAGCTATATTCACTACAATTAGCTTAGTAGCAGAAGAGATATTCACGAATATTAGCTTGGTAGAAAAGCGTTATTCATTATAGACCACTATCCAAGAAATAGACCACTAAATGAAATAAACCTAACAGTCAGACCTCTGTCTGGCTGTTAGGTTTATTTCATTTAGTGTTACAACCAGCATAAGACTTTTTTCATCTTAATTACTACTACAACATTACTACCAGTTATAAGTTTGTTCATTACTATTACTACACTACTAGCAAGAGACTTTATTCATGATCTTAATTAACTAGTAACAACAACCATTTGAATTCACTATTAGAAGCTTAGTATAAGCATTGAATTCATCATAATATTAGCTGAGTAGAAGCTTAGCTTAGCTGTAGTGGTAGAAAAAGCTATATTCACTACAATTAGCTTAGTAGCAGAAGAGATATTCACGAATATTAGCTTGGTAGAAAAGCGTTATTCATTATAGACCACTATCCAAGAAATAGACCACTAAATGAAATAAACCTAACAGTCAGACCTCTGTCTGGCTGTTAGGTTTATTTCATTTAGTGTAACAACCAACATAAGACTTTTTCATCTTAATTACTACTACAACATTACTACCAGTTATAAGTTTGTTCATTACTATTACTACACTACTAGCAGGAGACTTTATTCATGATCTTAATTAACTAGTAACAACAACCATTTGAATTCACTATTAGAAGCTTAGTATAAGCATTGAATTCATCATAATATTAGCTGAGTAGAAGCTTAGCTTAGCTGTAGTGGTAGCAAAAGCTATATTCACTACAATTAGCTTAGTAGCAGAAGAGATATTCACGAATATTAGCTTGGTAGAAAAGCGTTATTCATTATAGACCACTATCCAAGCTCGAAAGATGCCGGCCGTCTGTTATATCGACCTTACGTATTGAAACAACTGACTTTTCCCAGACGATTCAGCTGAGACAGGAGTAGAAAAGGTGTGGCACCACGTAATGGCTGACACGGCTGCATTTTTCCTGAATACCTACACTGCTACAGTCAACAAGTGGATAGCAGGGAGGGGAAGCACAGACAGACCACCATATGAGAAGTGAGCGTAGCGCACAGCAATGAAAGAACGGGGAAACCGCGAGGTCGAGAAGCTCTTAACGAAATGCTGGCAGGACAATTACAGTGTTAAAGGCGGAAGTTCGGAATTGACGTTGGACTTTGAAGACTAGCATACTGACACACAATGAACGATATAATCCCTGCTGATAGTGGTGACTGCTAGATTTAAACTCCCATCGCCATGAAAAGCCTATTTTCCAAGAAGTGAAGACACAAGCACAAATGTTGTATTCAACAAATTCAAAACTATATGCAGTTTTTGGAAGTTCCTAAAGAATTTTATTTTTGTATTAATTTTTTAAGTAACCGATTAATCGGAAGAAGAAAATAATCGGCGATTAAAAAATTGATCGATTAATCGATCAAACCCGACAGCCCTAATAATTACTAGAAATAAGGTGACCGGCCGGTCGTTTGTTATCATAATTGTACTTCTGACAGTACTCACAAGAGCGAATGTATGAGAGTATACTGTCGTACATGCCCGGCCAGTAGGCTACGTCTCTAAGCTTAGTACGAATTTTTCGTATACCTAAGTGGCCGGCAAGAGGAAGTCATGAAATTCATGTAACAAAGCCATGCGGAGAGACTGAGGTATCGTAGGGTGGTACTCAGCTCTCGAGTTCACAAATTTTTTGTAGTACAAAATACCATCGATGATCTCATAATTTTGACTTCGACCCGCTCAAAAAGGTTCACTATGAGAACAAGAACCAGCGAGCAAAAAATTATAAAGTTCCCCAAAATCTGGATCATTCGGCAGTTCAGAAATTATTTGCTCCCTTGAAGTGATTTCAGATATTAGAAATAGGGAGGGAGGTTCAGTATCCGCCTGGCCACCAGAACTGACCGGACAGCGAGACAGTGCGTCAGGCAGTTGGTTAGATTTGCCAGGGCGATACTGAATCGGTACATTAAATTCTTGAAGTTTAGGTGTCCACTTCAGAAGTTTACGACAAAGATTCTTAGCAGTATTTAAGTATTGTAATGCCAAATGATCCGTGATGACATTGACAGTTAAGTGATTGAGATAGCATTTAAATTTGGTAACTGCAAACAAAATAGCTAAGCATTCTGGCTCAGTAGCAAAGTAATTACGTTCTGCTTTGTTAAGAGTTCGAGAAGCATATGCAATTGGATGCCCTCGTTGAGATAATACAGCACCCAGACCAACAGCCGAAGTATCAGTATAAATATCAAACATTTCTGCTTGGTTAGAAAAGACTAACACAATTGGTGAAACCAAAGCAGTCTCTGCCTCCGTGGACCAAACAAAGTGCCTACACTTTCGTTTTAATGCAAATAAGGGTTCGCATTGAGTAGCGTATACACTGGAACGAACTGTTGATATCACCCGGCCATGCCCAAGAATCGAGACAACTCTTTTGCTGACTTAGGCCTAGGGAATTCAGAAATCGGCTTGACCCTTGAGTCATCAGTTAGAAGACCAGATGTACCAGTTCGTCCCGTCCAATTTGACATTTAGCAGGTTTTAATGTCAAATCCGCATTATGTAAAAGTTCCAAAACTTGGTCCAACAGAGGCAAATGCTCTTCAAAAGTCTCAAAAGAAATAATAATGCCGTCCAGATAGACATGGACATTAGGTCCGAGCACAGGACGTAAGACTCAGTCCATAAGGCGCTGAAAGGTTGCTGATGCATATGCCAATCCAAAGGGCATTCTCAGGAACTCATATGCTCCGAACGGGGTAATGAATCTAGTTTTCTCCACTGAATTAGAGGGGACAGCAACCTGCCAATAGCCAAGTCCAAAGTTGTTCACCAGTTTGTTGATGATAAATCCTGGAGAATATTGCTTATTATGAGTAACGGGTAATTGATAGCTTTAGTCACAGAATTCACTTTCCCATAATCTATCACAAAACGATACTCCCCAGATTGTTTCTTAGGAACAAGAAAAGCAAGTGCTGCCCTTGGGCTAAGTGATTATTTAATAATCCTCGAATGGACCATGTCCTAAATTTGTTTTTGGAACTCAGCTTTTTTCTGGTTCTGACATGGATAAGGCTTACATGCTATGGGACTAGACCCCTCCGTATCAATGGTATGATACATTGATACGAAGGGGTCTAGTCTCATAGCATGTAATCCTTATCCATGTTCGAACCAGAACACCTGTGTGAACCCTGGCTTGTCTGAAAATAACCCTGGTCAGTTGTTTAAAACCTGACCAAGCAGGCTCTTGTGCTCAGGTAACAATCTCTCGTTCGCAAGGACTGGAGAAAAATTAATAGGCTCTTCTGGGGTGGGAGGACTAACCTCAGGCATTAAGATTAGCCCATGCTCAAAGTAAAGTGTAAGTTTAAATATTTTAATGAAATCCCCCCCCCCCCGAAGGCAATCAACGGGTAAATCGTGGAGCAAAAGAAATGTAGGTGAAAGTTGAACCTTGCCAATCTTGACAATAAATGAACTGAGCCAGAGATTGAAAAAATATTATTGTAAGCACCTCGCAGACATTGCTGGGAGGGCTCGACACAAGCATCTGAAAGGTAGCAGCACAGAACTCAAAGTTGAATGCAGAAATGTCAGATCCATAATCTATTTTTGTGGATACCATCACTTGACCCAAAGTGACAAGAATATCAGGCAACTGCCGGGCTTGGATGGTTAAAAAAAGATGTTTGAGGTCTTCAGAAATGCAAGGTTATAGAATTGAACCATCTACCTTCTGCGTACGTTTAAGTTGGAATGAATTTGATTAGCATATCTTGCCTGTTTTTGAAAATTTGCAGAAGCACCAGAACGTGCCGAGTTGTAAAACGTGCGGGAGAGACAGCATTAGTATCACTAGGCCTTTCTTGCCCCCCAGCACGGTGTTTAGGATATGTTTGGTCCACCGGGTAATAATTATCCCGGGGACGAGAACTTTGGTTGTGATTCTAATTCACAAACTTAAAGTCAGGATGTCGCACCTCTGGTGCCCGTCGATGCGGCGGCACGTATCTACTCTGCTGATAGGAACTATCCACTCTCGATTGATAAACAGCCTGTCTTGGCTGATTACAAAATTGTCGTTGTGGAAAGTTCTGTTTAGGATGCTAATAATTCTGTCTCTGAAGAGGAGGTTCTTGGACCTCCCTGAGTTGGTAGTATTGTTGGACCTGCCTAGGTTAGCGGTATTCTTGGAACTCCCTGAGTTGGTAGTATTCTTGGACCTGCCTAGGTTAGCGGTATTCTTGGACCTGCCTAGGTTGGCGGTATGTTTGGACCTGAGGTAATGGGTTCTGTGAAGATTGCCCTTTGCTGTGACGTTCCTGAGAAATTCGGATGAGTTTCAGGCACTCGTGAACTGAGACAGGACGTTTAACTTCTAAAACATCCTGCAGAAAGGGATGCAGCTGCTGTAGTAAAGTGTCAGTAATGTCAAAATCGACTGCAGCGGGATCCCATAATTTATAAAGCCTAACTGTTTCCGGAGCAAACGAGACGGGACTATCTGACGCCCGCGCTGTGGCATGTAAAACAGTTGTTGAGCAAGGCAGGCCTTATTTGTGCCAAAGGGAAAAACTTCCAAGAATTCAGCTCTAAATTGATGATAAGAGCCCCCTGTGTTCATCCGACGCCACTGTCTGTACCAGATTTTGTGCAGTGTCATGCAAACATGTGCCAGCAATAGGCACTTGGCAATCCTCAGGAATATTGTACAAATCGAAGTGATCTTCGAGATCTTCAAGAAACCTAAGCGACCTGCCGTTTCCCCTGAATAAAATGGAACCAGCATGGGGTACATAATGAGCAAGGATTTTGGTCCTTCTTACTGGGGAAGGTGGGGTGAATTGCTGCTGAGGTACTGCAGTTGAAGTACGCGGAACATGCTTTTCGTATCTTGCATGTTCACTGTCAGGTAAATCTGAACCGCAGGCCTCGTACAGTGCTACAGGAGAATTAGGTGGTACAGTATAACGCTGAGTGCGTGGAGTATTTGCTGGAGAATTATTAGGCACAACAGAATATTTGGTGGTCAAAGATACCGAGAGGATCCGTGATATTTGCCATTTCTGACTTCTATGAATCTGTTCGAAAGAGTTCGGGCGCCAATATAACGTAATGTTTTTTTCGTGTGCGTGTTTGGTGTTACGCTATGTCTAAAACCATGACTAAGGAAATGTTGAACTAAATGAGAATACGATACAATAGTTTACGGCCAGACGAAACATAAACAGAAGTCAACTTACGATAACCTTTTATTGGTCCAGCACTCTTTCAGTAGATCTGACATATAACACAGCAGGTAAACTTCACATTTATCTTAACGATCGAACGTCTACACACAGACACATACCCTTGAGCAACTGTTGTATCGTCCTTTTTATCCATCGGTCTTATCACATTCATACGTCACTTTCTTTTTAACCTCAAATGTGTTGCCAACCTCATTCTTGTGAAAGAAAAGATATCACGTTAGTTTAGAAGTATAAAGGACAAACTCAAATTTACACAAGAAAAGGAACTAAAAATGAAAGTTATTTTAGAATATACGTCACAAAACATACGAGCTCCATTTTTAAAAAAATTACAATTTCGAACGAGGCACCCCTTCCCACCTTACTGCCAACCCCTTCTGTCCTTGGGAAGTAGCTCTGCACCTGTAAATTAGAGATCGACTATAAGAAAGAAAGAGAGAGAGGTGCACGACAAAAAAAACCAGCAACAACAAAAAAAAAAACAGAAACACTCCGGAATCGGTCTGAGTCCCTCGGATCGAATGATTTGCGTGTTAACCAACCTCCCAACAAGCAAATACAATCGAAATGAAGGCACAGCTGTATGATCGAGTTCCTGAATATTGAGGTATTGTTTTCATTAAAATCTGGTTTCACTTTTCAATGAAATATGTATATGTATTACTTCGTTTTAAGTGGATCTTATACATTTTTATAAGAGCCACTTAAAAACGAAGTAATATATTTGGTGCTTCCAGTTTTTTTATTAAAAAGCAATTAGAAGAGCTTTAAAATGTATTATTTAAAATGATCTCCTAGCCGGTGCATTTTTGGGTATGCTTTACCGAGAAACAAATACGTGGAATGCTGCTAAGATCCACCTATCTCAAACTGAAAATTACAAGCTTCATCAAAAAACCAGGAGTGGTGAGTTAGTTTTTCAGTTGATTGGGGTGGATGCTCCCACGGTCCGAGCCGATTTCTTGTTAATATGTATATTAACATCGTGTTAGGAGCTCTTCGGCCAACTATTGTACTTGCGCCAGGAAGCTGGAGTTAATAAATAAATAACATACGTATGTCCACCGAAATAGGGAAGCACACGAAAGGCACCATGACATCACACCGAAAATTCTATTGCGTTTAGACCCTCAATGAGCGAAATTTCGCTTTGTCGTTGTTTCACCGTATGTAAGAAGGAAACCAAAGCTATTGATTCACTCGTTTACTCAGCAAAGCATATGCACGATTTAGGGAAAGCCGAAGTCAAATAAATCTTTCACTGACTGAGAAAAATCATGCATATACATAATTTTTCACAATACCTTGGAACCTGGATGCTTAAAAAGGAATTAAACCGTGAGTTGCATGTCGAATAAGCTGTCTTCACGATGCAATATCGCTCTATTTCGCGCTTAACAAAAAAGGGCCCGTTAGTTTCCCAGTTATGTCATAATCCGATTCAAACGAAACGCTTGGCATCTTTGTCTTGCTAAAGCCAGAGAAAGTTTATGATATCGTGCTGCAGCCAGGACCTAAACAGTCGGTGAAATAAACCGATAGAAAAAGTGTGTCACGGATGGGCTGCTAGCAATGGGTACGTATAACTCCTTCGCGCTCTTCTAGTTTTTATAGGAGTCGCCCAGCTGCGTTTAATTTTCTCAAAGAGGAAAACAATATTTGTTCACCTCTAGTGCAACAAAGGCTGAACCAGTTAAAGCAAGAAATCCTTTGTTTTTTTAATGCCCTTTCGTGTGGGCAAAGATTGCCGAATTATAATAAGACACACGGATGTTCAGTTCCATATAAGATGCAAACAGAACTTTCGACACCAAATCAGTTCAGCTGTGTTCTCGACATAAGCAACAAGACCGTGGTGGAGATATGTCGGCTGTAACTCATCGTCGTATGATCATCTTATCAGTTTTCCTCTTTCTGTCCACTCGATATTTCGCCCTGGGAAGAGTTGACAAAGATGCCGTCAATGCTTCGAACCATGCTCGCACTGAAGTTCATGACGATTCCAAACAGCCTGTAAGGTAAGCACTGAGTCTGGATATTATTCATTATCCCATAAGTAAACAAACGTCATGCTTTCTGGAGCTTGTTATTTCTGAAAATACCGGAATACATTGTTACCGATATCAAAAAAGTATTCACTAGCCTTACTTTCAATATCTTAGAATACGATTTCGTCTTCAGCTTGTTATTTTCCTTTTTAATCTTTTGTTAATTAATTTTACACTAGATATTCCCCCTATGTAGATATTCTCATTCTGGACTAACTTCTTTCTTCAGCAGCGAACCTCCCTGCAGAAAGTGGGAACTTAGCTTTTTTTAGTTGCCAGCCTCTGTTAGTCTGCCACACTTTTATTTGTTTCGAAATATATTGGCTTCAATGTTTTCGTTTTATTTTTATTTATTTGTCTGTAGTATTCATAAAAAGTCATAGTAAGCCAATCTGTAAGTAAAAAAAAAGCTCTGCAAGTAATTCTGATAGGCATGGAGGCTCTTAAAAGCTCGTTTTTGGTTAAACCTGGCATCTCAATCAGCAGATGTATTTTGGAATGAATTCATCTCTCCATGTATTCCCACACTGTTACAAATGCTGGAGAACGTTGCATTAAAGCTTGGTGGTACACCACCTTTTGGGCAAAGGTAAACCATTAGTGCTGTACGAAACACATAAAAACGTGACACAATTACGCAACACGTTATGATGTCCAACTTCAATGGTGCTAAGTGGCATCCATTAAACCATGTTGTGTTTCATGCACCATACAAGGGTGCTTTACTTTCTAAAAGTGGTTCAACTGGGGTAGCACTACTTTTTCGTGCAACTTACTCCATAATGTTTAATTCACAACATCCTACATCACTGAGGTTAATTAAACCAAGGTATAAAACATGTTGGTTAATAGTATGGCCTTGAAGAGCCCATCATTTGTCCTCTGATTTCATAATTGATTAAAATAATCATCTACTTTGCACTTGCTGCCTTTGAAGCATCTTTTCCAGTTTATTTTTCTGCTTTACTAGAGAGTACGAGAGGTTTGTAAATTTGGATAGTTTGAAGAGTTTAGATGCAAATACTGATACAAGAAGGAAGGGGGGGGCTCATTCCTATTTTAGAAATACTGACTTCAGGCCAAGGAATGAACCTAAACTGAAGAAGAAAGACAACACCCATGACATACCGATATGAAACGAAACCTAGCCTTCCACCTTCGTTTCGAGTTGCTTCTACTCAGCCTACGAGTCTACTACTGTGGAAGGTACGGAAAAGCTACTTCCACTATGAAAAACAGTCTCTAGCGTTTAGAGCGAAAAGCAGCAGAACTATTGTTTAGAATACATTTTGGTTTGCTTAGCAGTTTAATGGCCAAAGTTGGTATTTAAGAAGAATTTTCAAAGTGGCAGAGAACATTTTAGAAATGCATCCGATATGAGAAGGTACTCCGCCGCTGACTACATTTCCGCCGCTAACTTTCCAGCTGGGAAATGTAGTAACTTGGAGGGAGAGGGGAGAAATTGTGGAAGCGAAAGAGTACTTCTCCGAACATTCGCAACCCAGAGACAATAAGTTGACAATTGGGGAAATACGAGGGGTGGGGGTCTCCGAGAGAGAGAGAGAGAGAGAGAGAAAAGAAAGGGCGATACAATGAGCTTCGTGTGGGTCATAAATCCGTGGATGTGAGAATCAATGTTCGAGTGAGATTCGGGTTGATACCGCGTTTGTGTTCTCCGGGAAATTCTGTGATCTTCTATTCTGCCTGCAACAGTAGTACACTCTTAGGTTGACTTGGAGCTAACATTAAACCCATCATCGGGCTTAAGGTTTTGTTGTTACAACACATTCTGGTTACTAAACCTCTTTTAATTGATCTGATGTCATAGTTCTTCATGGGTTTGTTTTTTCAATATTTTCATCCATTCGTGTGTTTTTAAGCAAGCACAACTCAATTGGGTTTGTACTTCGCTGTCTGAAGTCACCGGGAAAACTTGGTTGAAAATGTTAAAAAGGCACAGGACAGACTTGATTGAAAACGTTAGTCACAGGACGGACTTGGTTGAAAACGTTAAAAAGTCACATGACAAAATTGGTTGAACGTTAAAAAATCACGAGATCAATTTGGTTGAAAATATTCCTAGTTAAGCACTGAAATGTCTTCACATAAGCCGTAAGGAAATCCTACTTACCTCTTCAGACATTTCGCTAATACTCAGTATTAAACTGTATTATACCCCTCCTCCTAATTACTTGCTTGATACAGAATTATCGCTACAAATAATGGACGAGCATATAGAATATTTTGTACAATAACGGAACAACTCAAAAACTCATTCATGACTAATTATTTCATGTACGACTTCCATTTGTTTTAGTTACTAAGCTTCTTTCAACGACTTTCGATTATGACAAAAAAGGGCGCGTTGTTACGTACTTTAGGAAGCAGTTAAATTGAACGCAAAAGTCCCTGTAGCTTTAAGAAAAAGCGAATCGCCGATGACTGAAGCAAATCAATTCGACCTCGGCTCCTCTGTGCGTGTCAGGTTTAAAACACCAGAACTGCTCACAAATCAGGATAAGCATTTAGTGATTCAGCGTCTCGCGATACGTATAAAACGGAAGAATGTGATTTCAAATTAAACAAGTAATTCTGTGATGTAATACAGAGGTGAGAGCATGTGTCAAGACGACAAATCTGCAGAGAGACATTCTGTCCGTGTAGCTCAGTTGGGAGAGCGATTTAACCCGGATTGGGCGGGCACGACTTCAATGCACGTCGCAGACAAATTTCTCTTTTCACATTGGCGCTCGATTGTGGAAAATTGATCCACTGGCCGTTGAATTCTTCGAAACATGTGTGATGTTTGTTCCACACATTGTCTGGAATTAATGAAAAATTCCTACTTCGCTTCAAAAAAAAAAAATTAATAGGAAGATGATGTGACGTACTACAGAGGTAAAAACATGTGTCATGATGACAAATCTGCAGCGAGACATTCTGTCCGCGTAGCTCAGTTGGAAGAGAGACTTACTCCGGAGTGAGGGGACATGACTTCGATGCCCGTCGAGGACAAATTTGTGTTTTCATAATTCTTAAATGTGATATATAAAACAACTCGAAGGTACTTCTTCGCTGATTTTAAAACGTTACTAACACATAATATGCTTTAATAAGTAACGTAACATTTTAATTTAATATTCAGAGTGGAATTTGACGTTTTCGTGATGGTAGCCAGTTTGTCAACTCCGAAGTTTCGAAGTTGCCAGCCGTAGGATCCGCACTTACATTTCAAAACTTATTTTGCGGAGGTACCCATTTCGCAGGATTAAGTGCATCAAAGAATGCATTCATTTTTGGAACGTCATTTGATTTGCTTACTGTCATACTATTTATTTCTTTTCAACTCAACGAAGTCTATTATCACTCTTTTATAATCCAAACAAATCTTGTTGAGAAGCTTTTGCTTTTCGGTTGTAAACATCATTAGAACATTACTGTTTGTATCTCCTTTTCTTATCAGTGCTTCCGTGTATTATACAGTAATGTGCTGTGTGTGCTGAAGTTTCACTGAAATCCATTATCATGAAGTGGATTTAAAATGAATTTTACATATGATTTAATAGACAATATTTGGGAAAGAGGGTTTGAATATACTTTCTATATATTAAGAATTTTGAGAATACATATTCGTGTCAGTTTACTTAGTTGTATTCTCTTTCTCTAATATTTGGGAAATAATTGAAAAATCCGTTTTTTATGTAAAACGCCAAAACTTTCCTTCAGTTAATGTCGTTTCATTGAAGTCCGAAATTAAGATTATTTGTCTGTTTATTATGTCTGTAAAAAATGTATGCAAAGTTCGTCTCGGTTTTGCAAGTTCTTCTCTTTATGCTAGTCATTCCTCGATAACAAAATCAGCTTTATTTCTGGAAGATCTTTAATCGTTACAGTACTTAGCCATCTGATCTGTGAGCTCAAATAAGAAGAGTAACATTCTGAAAGAAGTTCGTCTGAAGGTCGCAGTAGTCATGGATAGAATTCACAATTAGTCATAACATAATCAAACTGAGTATGCTTTCGTAATCAACGTCTGCTGTTGAATGATGCAATACCAACTGAAAATGTTTGAAAACGCAGTCTTTCACTGATTCTCCTTTTCATTTTTCAAGAAATGGAGTGGACTGGTAGCTTTATCCTGATGTAATTCTACTCTTTGAAGGCTTTGTTGATCTCTTTAAATATAGGAGTTAGAACATTATTTAGGTAATATGTAGAATTGATTTCAACATTCTTTTCAACTCTTCTTAACTTTAATTTCCCATTGTACGAGAAACCAGTAATGATCGTGAATCCTTTACTGACACTTTCTTTGGATTCTTGGAACCAAATTTGTATGTCTTTTTCTGCTCTTTGGCGATAGTAAATCGATCTTTTTTGTTATAGCTGTTTAAGTAGATCCATGTTTCATCAACAGTCACAATAAATTTCCATTTTTTTCCAGCTAAGAGATTTTTTAAAGAAGTCTACACCGTGTTCTGTGCTAAGCCACGTGCCTAGGCAAAAAGCGGTGAACATTATGGTTTTTTTTTCTTTTAGATTCAAATCTATGTTTATTAACCACTTAGAGCCACTGCTCTTTGGGTCGGTGGGTTTTCTTTTAAGACCAGAGACCTTTCTTTTGAAATAATCGTAAAAGTACGTACCTTCTTTGGATATTCGTTTGGTGTTCTTTCCTGTTAAAAGCAATGCTTGACGATTATTTTGTCTATTGTTAATAATATTGCTTAATTTACTTTTAGAAATTCTAATTCCATGATTTTTACAGCGTTTTTGAATTACAAAATACGAATAATTCTCTTCGTAAAAAGCAAAAGCATAACCTTCTATCCATAGCTTGTTTAGATGCGCCATTTTCTCAGCAGACGATATTTAACTGCAGCAGATATTTTTTCGTGTTCATCTTATAACGAAGTGAATTTCTCCGTCATTTTTATCCGCGCCGGGGTTCGAACCCGGGTCCACTCATTCCGGAATAAGTTGCTCTACCAATTAAGCTACGCGGACATTTGTTCTAATTCCTATCTGCCTTTATGTCGTGTGCGTCCTTCTGGCAGGTACGTCACATCTCCTGGTACGTTACAATCTAATATGCTGTTGCCTGTTCTAATTCTTTGAACTTCTTTTATTTCTGTAATTTCTTATCACAAAGATTCTAAAAACCTGTGAACATCCTCTGTAATTAAAAACGGCCTACAGACTGCGGAGAGTTCAAAGAGGCATGGAAAGATGCATGCTTGATTTAAGTGAGAAAGGTAGGAAAGGGTCTCATGGATAAAGTAAATGACAAGAGGAGAGGCCAACATGATTAAAATAAAGATCCTCAAGTGGTAATGAGCTGGACATACTGCTAGAAGAAATGACCACTGTTAAACAACTGAAATATTCGACTAAATACTATGGAAAAGGAAAAGACGTAGAAGACTATCATGTTGGAGATCGGAAGATGAAATTCAAAAACATGATGGAGTGACATGGAAGTGAAATGCTCTAGACTGGGAGTTGTGGAAGAAACTTGGGAAGACCTTCATGCAGCAGTGGGTTGGGAATGGTTGAATGTTGAAAAGGAATGAGAGTAATGCAATCTTCATGACAAACTCGCAACATTTTGTGTGTACTTCTGGTTCGGTAACAAACATAAAAGAGTTATCAATAAATACCTCGTAGCTATTAAATGATATCAATTCCCTTTTAATTACGAAAAATGTAGTTAAGGAATTTAGATTCACTGTAACAGCAACAAATAACAGTGAGAGCTCACATCAAAATAGCGTATTTTGCTTGTTCTGTAGTGATAGCAAATTCTACAGATCAGTCTTCTCATCAACAAATTATCAATCAACATGTGAGCAATCACGAGCTGCCAGTGTGTTTTCTCAAGAAAGCTATACTCACGTCAAAAAGCTCACTATCTTGTTTATCATCCAGTAAGAACAAAAACAAAGGTCTGTTGAAAAGGAATGGGAGTAATATAATCATTTTGTTTCAGTTCTTTCGTTTCAAAAAGATTAGAGAAATTGGCCACATTTTTCACAAAATGAAATAATTCCTTTGGACATTGAAGGCTATGTGGTTATTTGACACTTATTTGACTGGCTGTCGAAAACCTCAAAAGGTGGACAAACGGACAAATGTTCCTGGACTCAGCTATTCAGTAACCAAAAAATAAGCATTTTTTTTTCTAAATTCCTTCGACACCTCTCAAAAAAAGAAAGGCCACATTTGTTACCTTAGAAATCGATGTGCACTACTTGGCTACTTTATTGGAATTTCCTGGGTTTTATGTCTTCAGAGATGATTTTTTGCAGGTGGCGCAATTGTTGAAACTGCTGTTGCTGATAACAACTCCAGGACCATTGACTGGGCAAAAGGTTTTCTCGAATTTATCATCACTTATTTATAATATCTGAAATACATAAATGAAAACTTGCATATATCGAAACCGCTTTCTGTGTCACATATTCTGTTCCTAATATTTATTTGGATAGGAAAACGTTATTGCAATCATTGAATCATTTACACAGAAAAACGTTGGTGAAATCATTGAATTATTTAAACAGGAAAAAGTCAACGAAATTAAGCATTCAATACATGTGAACAACATTTTTTGAAAGGCTTCATCCACGATCGGTAATCAGGTGAAAATCTCAAACACGAAGGAATTGGTCTCTCACATTTCTGCAGTTGATTAAATAGCAGATGTCATTTTTTATTGAACTTCCTATAACGCTACATTGGTTATGCGAGTCTCCGTTTGTCTTTAGTGTGTTCTTCTTCTGAACGTTCCTATTCAAATTTTACAATGCCTATGAGTGTCTCTTTCTATATACATAAGATAAATCTGGTCCTAAATAACTTGCTTGACAATACGCTTCGCAAAACACCCCTCAAATCCTATGGAAATCAAAACTCTGGAAACTGAAAGGGATTTTAAAAACAGACTTCACCAAAAGAGGAATTATTTGGTGTCTGGTATTGCATACTAATTTCTTCGTTCCTTAGTTTCTTGGTACTAGTGTTGAAAGCGAAGGAAAGTTGGAACTAATATTGCGAAAAGAAAGATTTTTCTGTGCACGACTTTTATATATTTTGAGTTATTTTCTTTGCATCCCATCAAATTCAAGAAGTTCATCAATAAGTCAATACGGTTTTCATCGTTCACATCACGAAAGATTTATTTCAGATTTCTTTCTTCTTTTCTTTCTTTCTTTCTTAGCGGGATTTATTTGCCGATTCTGCCGAACGTTTTTTCTTTGGGATATCATGCAGTTATAAGCTGAACTGAATTGCCAAAAACGCCTTCAAGAAACCCTAAAACATGTTCATCCTGACAGTTTTAACTTACAGCTCTCTTCACGCGGTTCTAAAAAAAACAAATATTACTCCAGCAGAATTTTAAAACAACTACATTTAAGCAGCCCACAGGTTTTGAAAAATCTAGCAGAGGAGAGAGACAACTCAGTTCAGTTAAACATGTGCCAAATTAATCTCACGAATCCAAAGAAAATGGTGTACTAAAAAACAATGTCAGATGACAATGGATTTTATACCACACTTGTCGACCAGGGTATTAAATTACTTCTACTGATCAATATTTTTGCACATTGCTGTACACATGATTGCACAGAAGTTTTTCAGATAACTTGTGAAGCATTCGTTACAGCGCCACTTTCAAATTCCCAAGGACGCGACAGTGGTTCAGATACCAAAGCTTAAGATAGGTAAAGCTATCCCTTATGTGATAAATCATCAGATCCTGTTAAATACTTGACTTTAAATTTTCCATTTACTTAGCAAATCATCCCTCCTTCCAACGGTGTTGTACAGAACGTAAGCCATTTATAAAGAAAGGCAACTTATGGATATGTTTTTCAAATGGGGTATATTTTTCCTATTCTTTTTTTTATATGTTTTATGTGTATTACGTAAGCCTTTTATAAAGAAAGACAACTTATGGATATGTTTTACAAATAGGACATGTTTTTCGGAACTTTTTATTCTTTCAGCTTGCTCACAAATTCACCGTCTTAACGTCAGGAAACACCAAAATTCGACATATAAAGGAATTTCCGAATTTTTTAGCTAGTTATTTCATGTGGAATTACACTTCGTAAATTTATTTTCCGGAATCACAGTTGTTGGAGCGACAATATCAGTGATCATTCAAGTAGAAAACCAGAGGTTTCAGGCATGGCGTTCATCCACAGTCGGTCGGCCAACTTTCTTTTTCTTTTTTTTTTTTTTGTTTTGTTTGTTTGTTTGTTTTTGTTTTTCGTTTTTATATTCGGTTTTCTAACGGATTATTCTGTTATCAGTTCTCTAGAAAAAGCTGCCCTGGATGCGCTTCAATCCATATTTTCATCTTTCCTTTCTGACCGAAGCTAAACTAAAGCAATTCTAAACTAAAGCAATTTACCCCACAATAGAGCTATAAATACTAAAAAGAAAAACAGAAAAAACTTTAGAGTCAGGGATTTGAAAACAAACAAAATGCGAAAAATAAATAAAAAAATGTTGTATGTCTCCATACACAGAGTTTTCAGAAATCAACAAAATGCATGTTATAGTTAATTACCAACAAGTGTAACTCTTCAAATAGGAAGTATAAAGTTACACGACAACTTGTAAATTTCAACATGATACCTCACAAGTGTCATGTAGGTGGTTGCTAAAGAAGTTCGTGACAGTACAAGCTTATCGAGTATGTCATGAATTCATCTATCAGCCACGTTTCACACTAACTTAAAGGATACTTTTCTCAATGTGTAGTCCACGGGAGATCCTCACGTGCGAATGCTCGTGTGTTGTTTGCAGACGTGCATTGTCGTGATAGAAAATGATGTTCCATACTTTGCGTTAAAAGAATAAGACAACCGAACCCAAAATGCAATTCAGCCGCCACCGAACTTCCCAGCATCCTTTGTGGTGCTCTATCGGTATATGCGATGTTGATCCAAACTTTGGGGACTTTTATGTGACTAAGCATTGCTGACGTTCCGCAATGACTTAGCACAATTATTTCATTTTAGTGGTCGTTTGACGAGGGCTTTTCTCTGTCACAGTTTTCCTGAACGGAGGCATCATGGATCGATGAATATAGCAAAAAAAATGTCCTTTCTAGTTATATTATTCTCTTTTTCGGCTCCTACACCATGAGTCTATCTTGAGCACTGGTGCTGTGGCGAATGTTCAGCTTTAAAGAAGATTACCGATCTCGTTGAGTAGTAGTGGTTCGTGCTGCTAAAGACACCGCAATCATTAAACCACTTTTTTCGGAATACAGATTACCATGTGATGCTGCAATAAACGTTTTCGTTGTTGGGAGTTTAACGGTTGTCGTTAAACCTCCAACAACAAAAATATTGAGTAACTCGATTGGCTATAAGCAGTCGCTCTTCCTTAATTGAGGGCCACTGGTTCCAGGGAAAAGGGTGACCCGAGGCAGTAAGACAAACACAACATCCATGCCTCACCGGGATTCGAACTTAGACCCCCAATGCGGACGAATGGTCAGAAGCCATCACTTAGACCACTGCGCCACCGGGACTACCAATAAACTTCCTTCGTCGCAGTTAATTATTTGCTCGAAGAATCCATCCTCTAGTTTAAAGAGCTGCTCATTTAAGTACCGCTTCTCATTCGCCATATGTCTGAATCCGGTCAACATGTGGCCATATTTAGTTGCATCCTCGAACAAATTTTTGCCTTCATTAATCTGTTCTTGCTGCCTCATTTGAAAGGCCATATGCGTGTTCCATATCGAACTGATCTCTGAGCAGAACAAATGTTTAACTGTTGCAAAGAAAATATTCCGTCTTTCTTATATACACGAGGACATAATGCAGTTCGACGGAATCGCAGCTCGTTCTTACCGCTCACTCTCTGTGATTCACAAGAAGCTGTCAATTACATGGGTTAACCTTTTTGTCCGGGTATACTGTCGCGTATTCCTAACACCGCTAATTTTAGATAACGAAGTTACTGTGACTTACAGTGCAATGCACAAATTCCTGCATCTTGTGCGTCACTTGGTTTGGCTGATTGTCACCGCTAGCTCTTTACAAGGTCCTTGCGCCATAAAAATTTTAACAGCCAGAAAATTATGCTCTACATTCTTAACCTAATGAACAGTCGGCGGTGCAAGATAAAGAGATAAAATCTCAGTCTTTCGCCTAGAGAATCAGTTAGTAAATGACATTAAAATAATTTGCCAAAAACGAGAAAGTGGAAGAACTTCAAAAAGTACAAATTGTAGCTAATCAATTTATATCAAACGTAATAGCACGATACAGTGATATATAGGGTATATGTTTTATAAGTATGATGCTACAAGAAAGCATATGAACCGACGAATACATATCTTACATATACACTGAAAAGCAACTGAATTAGAGATACCTGTCTGGTAACGTGTAGCACCACCTTTCGCCCTGATGACGGCGGTGATTCGTCTCGGCATAGACTCAACAAGACACCGGAAGCGTTGGAAAGCCATAAGGATCCACGACCCCTGAACAAGCTCCAACAGTTCACGAAGATTTTATGGAGGGTGGTCAGAGCCTCGAACAACTCTCTCAATGGCATCCCAGATGTGCTCGATGGGATTGAGGTCAAGTGACCTAGCTGGCCAAGGAAGCGAGGTCACGTCGGTGGAGTGTTCATCCAACAATTCGGATACAATTCGGGAGCGATGGAACGGTGCATTGTCTTGTTGCACGATGAGGTCCCCAGTGGGATGTTGAAGAAGCACAAACGGGAGCAAATGGTCGTCCAGGATATTCCGGTAACGTTGACCTGTCAGGGACGATGTCACACGTACCAGGGGTCCCATTTCAGTTCACGTAAACAATCCCCAGACGAGAATGCTACACCCACCAGCTTGAAGAGTACTCTGCTGTCAAGAAGGATCCATCGCTTCATGTGGTTTGCGCCGTACTCGTATCCTGCCATCCGCATGTAGCAACGTGAATCTCGACTCATCAGTCCAGGTAACATTTTTTCACATATCTAGGGTCCAGTGGCGATGTTCCCGCGCCCATGCTAATCTTTTCACCCTGTGATGTGCGGTCAGCAGCGGTACCCTCGTGGGATGATGGCTTTTGTACCCCATAGCGAGGAAATGGTTCTGGATGGTGTGGCTGCTTACACGTTTTTGTGCACCAGCGTTAAATTGCCGAGTGATTTCTTGCACTGTGGCCCGTCCATCCGCTGTTACAATGCGAGCTAGCTGACGATGACCCCGCTCATCCACACGCTGTCGTCCACGGCAGTTGGCCCTTGCAGGGATGGTTTTACCGGATTCGATGTACTTACGGTGCACCCGTGACACAGAAGCTCGTAAAAATTCCAGTGCCTGCACTACTTCCGAGATGGAGAGACCCATTCGTCGGGACCCGACAATTTCGCCACGATCAAATGCGCTTAGATCCTTCGTCTTACCCATACTGCGTCCGACTCTTACTGATTCCCGTCGCATCACTCTTTATATTGTCGGATCGCTGCATACGTCATGTCGTTTTCGTTTACAGGGTCGCCCACAGCGCCACATTTGCATAACGCCAGCAGTCTCTAATACAATTGTTCTTCAGTGTACAACTCCAAGGCATATAATGGGAGTTCGATGTACAAAATATACATGACCCCTGTGTAAGTAATGTTTACTTTCAGTGAGATGATTCTGGGTGTGGAAATGCAGTACTTTCCGCTAGCAAATGAGATCCCTTGTGAGGTCTTGGAGGATTCAGGAAGGTGCTAGAGGGCAGCAGTACTCTTTCTTAGAGCAGTACTCCTTCTTAGGGACTGAGGTCTAGAAAAAATGCAGATCACTCCATTTATTGTTTACCTTGTCCTTGAAGATCTGCGTCGAAAGCGTTAGCTCCGCGGATATGGGTGTTATCGTCTATTTGGACTAAATTCACCCCAACTGTACGGGTAGAGGGCCTCATATGGCAATCTAGAATGTAATCCAGGTACTTTACTGTAATATCTTCAAACATTCAGAAGAATTTTGGAAGCCGAAAGGGTTACAAAATGAAAACCTAGCCCACACAGCCACACTACCTCCGAGAAAAGCACTTCCTCGATGGTTTTTCGAACATTTAGCAGGTTCTATTCTCTCGTCAGACAAATGCATATCTGCTGTTCGATTCCAAGGAAAAATGGGACTCATCCATAAAGAATATTTTACACCACTGTTCCAAGGTCTAATCGATACAAAGTTGATGCAAAATAAGCGCGCATACCCGTGATTGGCACATAACGACACACATACTGTAGGTTTGATGACACCGAGTCCAGAGTTATAGAGCCTTCTGGTCACAGCAAAGACGGATATCTGGCTTTTGAAGTTACCATGAAGTCCTATCGCGGACTGAATTATGATGCTCTGCGATTCCGTCTGGCCAATAGCGCGATGTGTTGGTCATCGTGGGAGATTTTCACGCTTAGACATCCCGATCAAGACTCCGGGCGACTGTTCCATTTATTTGAAAGCAGCTTCAGAGCCTTAAGGTTACAATGTTTGACAATGAAGAATCAAGCTGCTTTCGTGATTCTTTGGCCTGTCTCTGGCATCTTAACGTTCTCCATCCTTCTTAATCTTTTGGATGTCATATTTAAAACATGACGACGGAAATGACCATTCTCAATTTACCTTGAAACATTCTTTGTTGTACTGATAACCACCGATTAAAAGCACACTTTTTGCCTGTCGTTCCAATTTGCATATCGCTTCCTACACGAACCTCCATCCAAAACGTGTTTCAACGTTCCCATGCTTTAGCACAGCAGCACAACGAACATTTTGCATAAGTCTCTAATACTTCGTTTGTCATTCAGACTTCATTTCATATTTAACCTTTAATGGGAAGCGTAAATATCCATTGTGACGTAGGATTTCAGCGTGTATAGATTATAAAATATATTCGTATTTCAATTTTCATATCACAAATGTTTGCTTTTTTAATGAATATTCTGTTTTTTATTGTAGGAAAACTGCTATATCTCTGGCTGACAAAACTTCTGAATACGGATCGAAAGCGGAAAAAATGTCATCTGCTGTCACACCCCCAAAACCAAAAGACTTCCGTGATCTCGTTCCAGGTGACAACACAGCATCAATGGTACACGCTGATAAGTTGAATATTGAGGGCTCCAAACGGATTTTAAAATCCTCCAAAGCTGCCAAAAGTGATCCTTCTGATTATTGGAACGCCTGGAAAGGTGACTCTGGCAACGGTGACTCCGACGATTCACTTTCTGACAGTCCTTTCGACAGCGACTTCTTAAAAGGCATTGCCTGGAAGGGAGACGCCCCGTGGAACCCAGAGCAAATGATGATGAACATGATGATGATGAAGACTATGAAGGATATGCAAGGTTCTAATGACCACGAAGACGAAGGAAATAAAGGAGGTCTCTTGTCAAAGCTGAAATCTGATCCTGTACTGCTTTTAGTTGCTTCCTTAATTCCCCTGGGACTCATATGCACAGCAGTGTTGCCGATATTATTCAACATGTGGATGAACGGACAAAACATACCCACTTTTGTCACCACTGCTACTGGAACAAAGGATGGAAACTTCCGAGAAGAGAGAAGCGTCGCTTTGCTGAACTCCTTGTTAGAGGCCCTCTCCAAGTTCGGGAGCGGAAACTTGCACAATGCAGGTTGCATGCAAAGATCTCTTTGCCAGCTGCTCAAAGGCAATGACGGGGACAACGAAGCCGTTGATTTCAATGTCTTGAGAAAAAGTCTGTTGAAAGCATCGGCGTATGTTGATGACTCATGGTTAGAGGCACTGGGAATAAAAAGCCTTCTGTCAGCTTTGGATCGCGGAAAATGTGAAGAGATAACATGCTCGTCTGACTGAAAACTGATTTTAAACGAGGTCCAAGGTCTAGCCAGCTTCTATACATGTGTGATGAAGATATCTTTTTCTTCAGTAGATAAATTAGCTTGAATAATAAGCTTATATTATATACAAGTGCGAGCATCATACATCATTTCTGAAGTTACGAACTTCAGAAAGAAGAATGGGTTTTTCAGTAGTACTATCGCGGTTTCAATGAACTGTCAAATACTACTTCTGTATGAAGGAACGGGCTCACAAGCCCTGCCGCAAATTCAAATAAATGGACAAAATATCACCTTCGTACGAAGAGTATTACTCTTTACAATAACACGATATAAGTTAAGAAGGATAGTACTCTTAGATATAATACAATTTCAGTTAATGTTTACAGTTTACCCTCGGACTGCATACTCCAGTGCGACCTCATTAGTTGTTATTGCTTTGAGAGGTGCTAAAAAGGATTGAGAAAAGCTAACATATTTTAAATAATAAGGATGGTTGACATCTAAGTCGGCTTTCGACTCTTACACACCTTTCCCACCGCTTCTGATAAGGATGGTAGCATCTTTCAAATTGAATATCTCGAATCGTCAACTGCTTTTCTGTAGTATTTTGTTCGCTGTTTCTATGCGCTTAAATGTTTCTGTTTCTGAAGTTACTTTAGAAAGCAAGAAAATGCTACAAAAAGTATTATTTGCCGTGTTCCGAGGCTATATAATTTTTTGTTTCGGAGTTTAACACCACCGTAAGCAACTATAAGGGCTATAAGCGATCGCCCGTCCCTAACTTAAGACAAGGTGGCTACTTGTATAAGCAGCAAAGAGGGAGATCCAGTTCCGTAAGACAAGCACACCACTCATGCATCATCCCGGGTCCTACTCAGACGACAGGCACACCACTCATGCCTCATTCCGGGCCCTACTCAGTCGACAACCACACCACTCATGCCTCATCCCGGGCCCTACTCAAACGACAAGCCAGAAACCAAACTCTTCTGACCGCTCGGCCACCAGAGCAACTATATCATTCGTAGAATAGCGTGTTTAGAGTTGAATGACTGCAATGACCCAACTATGTGGGCTGTTAATAGTGCCAGAGCCGCTCCCGTGGTACAATGGTCCTAGGTGCTGGCTTAGCACCGTACTTCCGAGATTTCGAATCCCAGTGAGGCATGGATGTTGTGTTTGTTTTACGGCACTGGCTCTCTCCCTTCCCTAGAACCAGGGGCCCTAAATTAGGGACGGACGACTACTTATAGCCCATCGAGTTTCTCACTGTGCTCGTTTAAACTTGTCAAAAAAAAAAAAAAAAAAAAAAAAAAAAAAAAAAAGGAAGAAGAAATAGTGCCTGTGGAAAGAACCTGCCTAGGGAGAATGATCATGATCATATGTAGAGGATTTTAGGAAGGGAGTGTCTGACCCTAGGTCTTAAACAACCCTTAAAAATAGGAGGCCAGGAGGTTTGGGCTAGAGTGCCCGATAGGAAAATGACACGGAAGCGAAGTAGAAAGGGGAGGAAGACGCCCTTATTTTTTACCGGGGGCCAGTACCCGGGGTCCGTCGGCTTAACGTGCCCATCCGACGCACGGCGGATATTTACTGGATCTAACCTGAGGTCCTTTCCGCGCCAGTCACGAACATTGCCCATAGGCCACCCGCGGTCCCTGCCTAGGGAGAATACCATTCTCGTTGCTTGACGCTTGGTTTTAACACTCTGTAATGAATTAAACTTTGAGTTTCATTGTTCCTCCTCTCAAACAATCTCGCATAAATTAGTCACATTTTTAAATAATAGTTCAAAGTGCACGATACCATGCACAATCAAAAAGCGCTTGTAGAGTAGTAAAATCCGTTTATTTACTGGCATCAGACGTATATACACTGTTAAAAATTTGTGGTAGGTTGCACCAAAAAGTGGTGCTACACAAGCTGCGCCACTTTCTGAGAAAAGACACACCATTATATGGTGCAAACAAAACTCAACAACATGGGGAAATCTTGTACTATAATGTGGTGCAACCTTGTACCATAACGTGGTTCAAAGTTGCACCATTTTATTGGGTTTTGTCTGCGCCACACAATGGTGTATCTTTTCTCAGAAAGTGGTGCAGCTGGTGTAGCACCACATTTTGGTGCAACCTACCACAAACATTTTTAACAGTGTAGATTCGCCAAGCTTTCGCTCTCAACTGAGAGGTTTTTTCAAGGCAATTATAGTTCCTGACATTTTATGTATACCTTTTGCTTTGAAAAAACCTCCCAGTAGAGAGCGAAAGCTCGGCCAATCTATATGACGTCTCTTGCCAGCAAGTAAATGGATTTTATTATGTTATAAGCGCTTTTTGATTGCACATTGTTAAAATTATTCTTCCTCTTTTAGCAGAAAGGAACTATTCACCACGAAATAAAACGTGCTTCACAGTTTTATTTCGTAGCGGTATTGGCATCCATCAGTAGTTTTGGTCACAGATATCTCCCATTTTTTACAAAACTTACATAATTCCGTAAACATATATGGAGATGCAGCAACATGTCAATACACATCAGTCAACGCAGTGTTCCTCCGTGGTCATATTAATTGTAAATGCGAGTTCAGTACCGATACTTTTTTTTATCTACGGCTATTAACCGAGCTCCGTTCTTGCCTCATCTGTACAAAGTATGTGAATGTGCGTAACAATCTCATATGTCACTGTCCTATGTTACTGGGATGTAAAATTTATGAAACTATGTCGTTTCATAAACTTAGACTCTTGACTAAGTAAAAACATTACAGTAGTTAAAACGTTATTCAAAGCTTTTCTTTTATTCACTGATTGTGATGAGGAACTTTGTAAACACACACAGAGCATAAATAATTGAGGAATTTATAAAAAAAGAGAAAGAACAAACTAAAATGCAAAATCCTTAATGCTTTACCTGTAGCTAATTATTCAGCAGCTAATTGTTTATGTCATCATACGATCCCAGGTTATTCATTTATGAAAGTGATAATACTTCATATAGTAGCTAGTTAGTATGGAAAAAGCGTGAGTGGTTTATTTTTTTCTCTCTTCGCACCCTAAGGCCACTAAGAAAAAAACAGCAAAAAAAGTAGCTCGCTTACTTGCGTTAAGTCAGTGTGCGTACAGATTTCCTGAACAAAATCGCATTAGCGTTGTCTTCAGGTATGTAGAACATTGAATGTCCATTAACTTTTGAAATCATAATTTCTGGAGAAACTGAATTTTGCGTTATTGAACTGGGGTTTATCTATATAACGTGGCTTGATATTTATCATCAGGTATTATCGAATTTCAAAAATTCGCCAGCTTTGAGGTGCAAATGCAAATTCAGTTCATTATTCCAAAGACAATATATTACAATTACAAAAAAAGGACGCACACTGAAATTAATTCGCAGGAATTATCATACGTTCTTGAAGTAAAGTTGAACTTCGAATAATTTGTTCCATGAAATTTAAATATTTTAAATAGATCACATTTTGTTCTAAAAATAAAAAATTACGCAGTTTTTTGCCCAAAAGCATGCAATTTCACAATGTAGAACTTTGAATCCCTAAATTTGCTTTTCTTAAGTGAACCTATGATAGACTGTAATTTAACTTTTGCAAACTATCGTAAACTCTTTTTCTTCATGAACTCTTTCATGCACTGTCTTGTGCACAATATTCTACTCAGACGGCAACTTCTCGCCATTCTCTGTTCAGCTTTTGAAAAACTGAGTCTTTTCATTAATGCTTTCGCTTTCTTTTCCCTTGTGGCTTCTTTAAGAACTAAGACGTAGTAAAGCAATATCTACACTCACGCCAACAGAAGGTTAAAAAGAAGTCGCTTCTTGACCTCATATGAAAAAGTAAGAAACCTACCTTTGCAAAATAACCACAGATCTAATTTGAGTTAGCTACTTTGGTACCTAACAGAACAAAGGCAGCTACCGGATTTCTTTGGAAGGAAAATGTTTGATGAATGATGAAGAATAGTAAACCATGCAAAAGAAAAAATAACAACCTATTTTCGAAAGCACAAAAGGCCGTTCTAATTCCCCAAAGGAATTATGTCAGAGATTAAAGAACGTACGAAATGTATCATGAATATCGCTTTACTGAGGTGCTAAACATTGAGATGAATGAAAATGAAATCTTATCTTTCGTTAAAATCGATGCTAGTTTTTAAAAGGCACGGTGCCTCAAAAATAGTTGCACCAAAACTATTCCTCTTATCTTTTTAGTAAATGTAATCTATTTAGTAAGATTTTCTAATGCCGCGGGAGATTAGTTATGCTTCAGATGATTACGTGGTTTCGTCTCCACAGTCCAGGCCTGCTGACATTTTGTCACATCATAATTTCTCTTCTATGCATAAACTCAATGGCAAATCTGACTCTTTGTTTCGTTAAATTTTATTAAAGGGGATAGGCTCAGGCAAAAAGCATTTTAGAAATCAGTTGCGCGTAAACGCTAGTGTTCCTTTGCATTAAGTCTAACAGAATTCCCTTTAAATATTCAGTCCTAGCCTAAGTTATTAAACCATAATTATATATGAGTCGTTCAATATGCTATTCTGATTACTAAAGAAAAAGTACTGAGAAACAACATAAACTGCGCTGTTGACCTCTGCATGAACTGTGATATTAGGCCATTTATTGTTGAGGTCAAAACAACCGTGTTAAGCTCAATTCTTGAAATTCCTATTCGGCAGTGTAATTTCACTCGTGCCGGTTAAGTGCCAGAAAAATTACATTGCCGAAAAATCACTGCATATCTTAGTAATTGCAGAAAATGACAGTTTATTGAAATTTTCAGTAATGCTCCCTCCTTATTTATCGCACTCCACAATTGCTTTGAAATTGGGTTGCAAGAATATTTCTTCCTCCAAAGTGGTCACTAGATGTATGTATGGTGAAAGTGAGACCATGGAATTTTTCCTAGATTCCATGTTGACACCATACAGAAAAAATGCCGTTACTAAGGTCTTGTCTAAATATGTTTTCCAGAAAAAAATATATATATAAGAATGAAAAAAAATCCTTTCACATGCTTCTCCCTTTCGAAAAGTTCTTAAATCTACGCACCAGTAATACGGAAAACTTCGAAGCAGCAGGACTTATCATTCGAGTGATGATCACGAAGAAAGTTTCCACAGCTAACTAGCTTCTTACACTTAATTGTTACATTAGTACATTTATAAAAGGCATTCTTCACTTACACACACACACACACACATACACACACACATTTTTCTTTTATTCGTCTTTAGGGACCACCATGAGCAACTCTTAGGACACTAAGCAGCCTTCCGTCCCTAATTTAGGATTACTGGTTACAGGTGAGGGACAGTGGCAGTGCCACATGCCAAACGCATCATCCATATCTTATCCAGGACTCGAACATTGGTCCAAATCAGACCAACAGTCAGAAGCCAGTGTCTCACACCACTCGGTCACCGGGGCAACCAAACACATTTCACCGGGAGAATGGAACGTTATAAGGCGTGAGTAAGTATTGTACAGCATCTGTTGTTAACCATTGCATATCCTTTCCAGAAGATGCGATGGGCTATTAACCTGGATAATTGGTGAACATAGAGGAGTGATGTGATGTATGGCATAAGTACAGCAACACGACTATAAACAAAGCCCCTTTTCTACGTATGAACCAAATGTCGAGCACGTGGCTGAATCTGACCACTCTTTTGAAAGACTGACGGTCACTGTTGACTAGTCTCTATTGCATAAATACACGTTTAGGTATAAGGGTCGCCCAAATGAAATTGAGACTGTCGGTTTTTTGCTGTAAAGGATAATAGGTTGGAATATGTGAACATAGAGGAAGTAAGAGTGATACGTTGGCTACATACCCGCTACACACCGTCGCCTTGTCGGTTCAAGCAAGTGTCCCAGCGCGGCACGAGATTATGGATACCCTGAGTGAAGAATGCCCGTGGTTGGCTGTGGAACCAGTCTTCAACGGCGTCCCGGACCTTAGCGTCGTTAGCGAACCGGCAGCCCTTGAGAGCTTTTTCAGTGGCCCGAAGATTTAGTAGTCGTAGGGCGACAGATCGGGGCTATAGGGGGATGATCGAGGACCTCCCAGTGGCAGCAAATCTTTGCACACTGTTACCACATGCGAGCGGGCGTTGTCTTGCAGCAGAATAACCCCATTTGGCAACATACCAGGTCGCTTACGCTTGATGGCCGTTTTGAGGTTGTGTACGTATTACAGAATGTGGTTGCCTTGACCGTACTGCTTGCGTCCAGCCAATTCAACAGCAATCGGCCATTCTCATCGAAGAAAACCGTGAGCATCACTTTCCCAGATCTTAAGGAGGACTAAGCTTGTTTGGGGTGTGGAGAGTTAAGATGCCGCCATTCCATACTCATCCGTTTTGTGGCCGGATCGAAGTGGTAGCACCAAGTTTCGTCTCTGACCACAATCTTGGAAAGAAACAGTCCCTCCTCTGCGTGGTAACGATGCAGATGTTCCATGCAAGCACCTATTCACCGAGTCTTCTGATCTTCCTAGAGATGCTTGGGGACCCATTGCGCACAAACCTTGCTGTAATCCAATCGGCGATGGAGAATGGTGTTAACAGTTTCCTTACTCACGGAAAATGCTGTGGCAAGCTTGCGGGTGGTGATTCTGCGATTCTCCTTCACAAGGTTGTCCACGTCAGCAATCGATTCCATGGTGATTACCACGTGTGCTTGTCCAGGTCTCGGCATATAATCCGTGCTCACACGTCCTTTATGAAATTCACTACACCAGTGGAACACTGTACACCGTGACTGACACTCATTACCATACACATCCTTCATACGAAGATAAATTTCGGCTCCATTAACACCTTCTGCCGTCAAAAATTGCATAACTGCCCGTTGGGCCTGTTTCGACGAATCCATATCACGACCCTACGTAGTCAACTTGCCGCCACACGTACAAACAGCACACTGACACGTGCCGCCGATAACTGCGTGCTTCCTGACATGACACGCCATCTACCGGCGCAAATGCATGGCTCTGTGTAATTATGCAACGACACTATTACACGAGTCTCACTTTCATTTGGGTGACCCTTATATTTATAGAACTGGATGAACAACAATTTTTTATCGACTCTCTAATGGTTGACTAGGGACATTTAAATCAGTTCTTCACAAATTTATAGTACCATTGCACGCACTTTAGCTCTCATTGTAATTTCACAAGAAATCGCAGATTATGTCAAGCACATCAACGACAGTTCTTTCTTAGTTTCAATCGAAAATTTGTACCTTAGTCTCAATATATTATAATTATAGTTTTGGCATACTAACTTTGCTAACAAACAAGTACAAATAGATGTACACTGCTGGACAATTGCTAAGGACGGATCATAAACGGCTATATAGCGCATATAAAAGTAAGTGTGGTTGGATGCCAAGTGAAATAAAATAATGTCAAAATGCCAGGACATTACAAGAAAGACAATTTATTGTGCTCTGAAATCCAGAAGGCTTTGGAACGTGTTCAAGGGACAAACAGGCCATTTTGTGCAGAATACGTAAACGTGAAAAAAATGCAATTACCGTCCGCAGGCGTTCCGGTGTAAGATGTCAATACGGGATATGGCCACCATGGAGAGCGATGCAAGATTCCACACGTCGTGTCATGCTTTGCACAACATTATCAAGCAGCTGTTGGGGTAATTTATCCCATTCCTCTGTCAGTGCACGGATGAGGGTATCCTTGTTTATTGGAGGGCATTGGCGACCAGCAAGACTCCTCCCCAAAGCATCCCACACATTTTCAATGGGATTCAGATTTGGAGAACGTGCTGGCCATACGAGGCGTTGAAAATCCTCGCTCTCAAGACACTCCTGGACAGCGACTGTTCGATGATATGTTGCGTTGTCGTCCATGAAAATGAATCTATCACCGACAGCACCACGGAACATGCGAACATGAGGTAGCAGAACATCATTAATGTATCGTTGGCCAGCCATAGTCCCAGTTGGAAGCACATAGAGGGACATACGGCCATTGATCATGATGCCAGCCCATACCATGACACTACATGTCGGATATCGGTCCCTTTCCTGTATGTTTGCTGGAAAATATGGAGTACCACTATCACGCCAGATCAGTTGTCGTCGACAATCAAGCGATAGACTGTATCTACTCTCATCCGAGAAGAGGACAACAGACCAGTCGTTATCAGTCCAATTGCGATGTTGATGGCACCATTGCAAACGGGCGGTACGATGACGTCTGGACAATGGGATGTACACAAAAGGACGGCGGGCTTATAGTCCTCCTTCATGCAAACGTCTGGCGACAGTTTTTCGGGAGATCCGCTTGCCAGTAGCAGCCATAAACTGATTTGCTACCTCACTAGCTGTGCTGCGCCGGTGTCTTTTTGTTGATAGCCCTATGTACCGATCTTCTGCAGGTGTCGTACTGCGAACACGACCTCCCCCGTGACGTTTGCTACACTCTCCATTTGTTTGAAATGATTTCCAAAGCCTTGAAACAACACTGTGGCTGACGTCGAACTCCCTGGCAACATCTGTTATTTTTCGCCCTTCTTCAATCTTGCCAATAATACGGCCACGCGTAAAATCATCTGGGTGATGTCGGGAAGACATACTGAAACTTGCAAGTTCGTCAATTGATTCTTTCCCTTTCAACTTTGCGTTTGAACAACAACGGTCAATACTCGTCAAATCCTTTATATCTCTTATCAGCGCTATGACGTCATGAACAAGTTCGGCAATCCAAAATTTGCATACGCACAACACGTCTTACTGTATCCCGAACTTATGCTAATTTCCACATTTTCCTGCCTTCCATTTTATGGTTGCTATCGTTGCTATTGTCATCCGTCCTTAGCAATTGTCCGGCAGTGTATATTGTCACTTAATGCTATTTTCATTCAATTCGTAAAAACGAAAACCAGACAGTACGTTATGTATATATTAAGATAACACAACGTATTTTGTCACAAATATTATTATCTTAATATATATATAATCTTCACAAGACGGTAGTCTGTGAGATCAAGTACGTTATGTATTGCATACACTAACTAATGCGGTGGCTCTTCTAATCACAATATATTAGAAGCCATCCATTTGATGTTCTCAATTCAAACTCAACAACCGTTACCTTTTATTTTGGTTTTAATTGAGATTCGTGTCATAAAACTCAGTTAGCATAAAAATGACAGAACCATTGAAACACTATAATCTAAAATATATAAACATTAACTTTTATTTGAATTCATAAAACTTTCAGTTGTAACCGTCGATCATTCTGAGACCGATCGATTATATTCTAACACCTGAAGAGTAAATTCGTTCACTGGATCTTCACCCGGTGGTGCAAATGAACTGCGAATTCAATCAAATAATTAGCATCAATGTGAAATATTCATGACGCATTTATTAAATATTTCTCGGGATATTTAATAGTTCTAATGTCGTCATAGATTTAAATCTCACTTGACCGCTTTAAAGTTTTCCACTGTTTATCGTTTAGCTTTGTTCATTGATTGTCATTTCATTTGAGAACATGCAATCTGGTCGTGAGTACCATACTGATTTCATTATGATCTTGAATTTGGCAATTCAACTAACTCAGATGCTCAAAAACATAAGATATTTTTACGAGTTTGTCCAGCCAAAGTTACGTTGAAAATTTTTCACGCACTCGGATTCATTTCGATTAATTGACAGTTTCTTAGCTTCGTTCATTTCCCCAGAGAACAACGTACAGACAAGAAATAAAATATTTTGAGTTAGTCTTGTTAAACGTATCCCACGCTTTTTCAGATATGATGCGGTTTTATCTGACAAACTGTAAGCTCTAAACATTTCAAGAGAGAAAGCAATAAAGAACTTGAACTGATGTGTTCTTTTTTATTTTTATTTTTTTCCATTAGAGCTCCTAAAATAAAATTTCTGGTCTTTCCCATCATTGTTGCTCTTCCATGGCGAAAAACGTTTTTGCAGTCTTTCCATTCGACTGCATTAATTTTCATGAACTCTTCCACAACTTCAAAAATATCACCTACATCTGTTCGCTGAGACAGTGCTTTGAAAATAATAATAAAGGTATTCTTATACCTCTTATCCAACCCTCGCCAAAGCAACGCACTAAACTTTTAGTTGAGCTTTGTTTTTTGCGTTCTTGATTCCTCAGTTTGTAAGGAATATTGTTCAGAAACTTGGTCTCCACTAAGAATAGTTAATAAATCGTCAAACATTTAACAAGTGTTGACAATACCGGTGAAGAGTAGTCACTTCCTTTACCGCATAAGGTCTGATATTAGTAGGTCTCACAATTTTTCTTCGTGCCACTGATTTCAACATTCCGATAACAGTGTGCGCTTTTTGGTAAAAGCAATGTTTTCGCTGATTGTGTGATGTTCTGTAAAAAACTGTCATCCACTCCGTTACAAAGTTGCACTAGTTTAAATTTTGAATTTGATACCACTTGAAAAAGGTTATGTTCTCTTTCTCTTCTGCAATCTGGATATCTCGAGAGAACTTTGTGAATTGCATAACTTTTATAACCACCGTAGCTATGGCATGCATTTTTTTGCTACCGTAGCTATGGCACGCAGTGTTATTGACTACTGTAGCTATGGTAGTAATAAAAATTGCTACAGAGTAGACACTCTGTTTCCGGAGATATAGCATCACCCTCCTCGCAAGATCTAAGAACACTCTTTACCGTACTTCAGGTTTGCTATTTTTGCCTATTTTAACTGATCTCCGGAGTTCACCATTGCCTGCCGAATGCCAATGTTTTCGGCGTAAGACTTTAGCAGAGGCATAGAACTTAGTGCGCATAAATATGGTTGCAATAAGAAAAATACACCATAGAAATTTTCAAACGGTTGGTTACGGGCCATGTACATAGCGAGTAATCGCATGTGTTGTGTATATTTTGTTATCTTATTCTGTATTGTGTGTTGAGAGATTTATTTGTATTTCCAAACCCTTTGGGCAGGAATATGTATTCCAGGGATTGCGAAATCGTAGTAAAGGACTACGTCATGAGAAATAAATCACATCCAAATACAACGCGGAACGGATGTAGAGGTCGCCCAGTAATACTGTTACAAGGGGTATCAGTGACGTTACCAAGCTGATTTTTTTATAAAATAAACTAGAAATATTTTCCTCAAATTTATATTGCTCATGGGTTCCTACGCAATGCTTTAAAGGATAATTTGCGTAACAGTTATGCAATTGATTGATATGGCAACTTTTTGTCTAGCAGGTTTCGAACTGCGTAATCATACACATGCCTTTCAATCACGTTTACATAAAATGTTTACTATAAGACAACCAATGGCGCCCGACCAACAAATCAGATCGAAAGCGCGGCCTGTGTGATGATAATTGATAATACGTATATCTCGTAATTGCGCCCTTAAACAAATAGCAAATGAGGATCGATCTATTCAGAGCGCACACAGGTGGTAAAATAGGTTTTTCTCTTTTATGAAAACCTGTTTGTATACAAAAACGTTCAGTTGCTCTCCGTTCGAACCTTGAGGCATGTATAAATATATATATATAGAGAGAGAGAGATGGATATATTTATTATACTCATACATACACACACAACAGGTTAGTTTCCTGTTTACTCAAATATACGAAAAATATATATTAAAAGAAATGTATGTTTGCTTTTGATTTCATTACACGAAGTCTGTATGAAATGTACTCTTTCATTTCAGTTCGTTAATTGAATCTCTGAAGATTACTTGCATTCTTTGTATAACCTAAGCGATTTGTTCCCCTGTTGTTTTTCGACGCGTTCCGCTAATGCGGCTACCCTCTGGGTATGATTACTGGTAGGCTCTCTTGAAATCTTTAAAAAGAGATTTAAAAAGCAATCAGATCCTTACCAAGCCTCGAAATGTTGATCCTTCTTTTTGTTCAGTTCTTCCGCTCAAGATCATGTGAGCTTTACAAGACAATACATCCTTCGTTGTTTAAGATATATGTGTTTGCCTAATACATTCAGTGTTATCATTTAGTTCATATTAAGTGTAATGATGTGGAGCCCCTGATCTATATTGTTGCTTTGTCCAGGCTATCTACAATTTCATAAGTGTTTCAGCAATGCTCGGAGTCTGAAATAAACCACACGCAATATCGAAATTAAAAAAAATTATTCGAAATAATTGAAGTGCATATATTTACAAATTTTTGTAAATCGATCTTACTCAAATTTAAGTCCAAGCCAAGTTAAGTAAATACACTAAAGAGTAACATTTATCAGACCTTTCATCTTTTGAACAATGCACTGTGCTGCTACAAATATCATTATATGTGCCCATATACACTGAAGAGCAATTGAATTAGAGATACCTGTCTAGTAACGTGTAGCACCACCTTTCGCCCTGATGACGGCGGCGATTCGTCTTGGCATGGACTCCACAAAACACCGGAAGCGTTGGGAAGCTATACGAATCCACGACCCTGAACAAGCTCCCACAGTTCACGAAGATTTGATGGAGGGGGTCAGAGCCTCGAACATCTCTCTCGATGGCATCCCAGATGTGCTCGATGGGATTGAGGTCAGGTGACCTAGCTGGCCAAGGAAGCGAAGTCACGTCGGTGGAGTGTTCATCCAACCATTCGGATACAATTCGGGAGCGATGGAACGGTGCATTGTCTTGTTGCAGGATGAGGTCCCCAGTGGGATGTTGAAGACGCACAAACTGGAGCAAATGGCCGTCCAGGATATTCCCGGTAACGTTGGCCTGTGGGGGACGATGTCACACTTACCAAGGGTCCCATTTCAGTCCACACAAATAATCTACAGACGAGAATGCTACCCCCACCAGCTTGAAGAGTACTGTGCTGGCAAGAAGGATCCATCGCTTCATGTGGTCTGCGCCGTACTCTTATCCTGCCATCCGCATGTACCAACGTTAATCTCGACTCATCAGTCCAGGCAACATTTCCCCACATGTCTAGGGTCCAGTGGTGATGTTTCCGCGCCCATGCTAATCTTTGCACCCTGTGTTGTGCGGTCAGCAGCGTGGGACGATGGCTTCTGTACCCCATAGCGAGGAGATGGTTCTGGAATGGTGTGGCTGCTTACACGTTTTTGTGCACCAGCGTTAAATTGCCGAGTGATTTCTTGCACTGCGGCCCCGTCTATCCGTTGTTACAATGCGAGCTAGCCGACGCTCATCTACACGCTGTTGTCCATGGGAGCTGGCCCTGGCAGGGATGGTTTTACCGGATTCTATGTACTCACGGCGCACCCGTGGCACAATGGCTCGTGAAAATCCCAGTGCCTGCACGACTTCCGAGATGCAGTGACCCATTCGTTGGGCCCCGACAATTTTCCCACGATCAAATGCGCTTAGATCCTGCGTTTTACCCATACTACGTCCGACTCTTACTGATTCCCGTCGCATCACTCCTTATATTGTCGGATCGCTGCATACGTCATGTCGTTTCCGTTTACAGGGCCGCCCACTGCGCCACATTTGCATAACGCCAGCTGTCTCTAATTCAATTGCTCTTCAGTGTAATTCAAGTTCATTTGCTGATACGATCATTTAATTCAGTATTACTAACCAAAGTGCAAATGTTTTGGTGAATAAAAGTTTTTCATAATAATGATTTTTTATTTAAGGAACGCACACATTTTTTTTGCACATCTCGCCCGAAATATCAAAAGTTCCTCACAGATTTTTATTATCAGTCAACAATGTTTCGTAAAGAAAAACATTAGAAGCTCGAAAGATAAAATCCGTAAGAAATATGCAATGTCAACTTAAACTGAAAGCTAAGGTAATTTAAACTTAATGTTCTAACGCATTAGTGTAGAGCATCTTGTGGATACTTTATTTTCTTCTTCTACATGAGTATGGCAGCCAGTACAAATGCGTGACATAATCATTGCATATGATTCTGATTTTTAATGAAAGTATGTTTTAGTTTTTTTTTTTATTGGAGGTTTAAGGGCCACTGTGAGCAACTCAACGGGCTATAAGCAGTCACCCGTCCCTAATTTGGGGTCCGTGGTTCCAGGGAAGGGAGAGAGCCAGTGCCGTAAGACAAACACAACATCCATGCCTCACAGAGATTCGAACCCGGACCCCTTCCGGACGAATAGTCATAAGCCATCACTTAGACCACTGCGCCACCGTGGCGGCGGCTGTTTCAGTTACAATACACTAAGCAACCCTTTAAGCACAATACGTTTATAAGTTATTGCACTCTGTACATTTGCTTGCATATGGTCATCACTGCAAAACTTCAGTGCAGAAAAAATGGCAAAATAAATGTTAAGTAACGTACTGTGAACACTAATTTCATCAAATTATTATAGTCAAATAAAAAAATTATTATTCAAAAAATTACATTTTTATGAATTACTATTTCTCTTTGCTTAATTTTGCAAATACTTCTGTTGCAAATAAGAAATTTATTTAAATGCATTGAACTGAAACACTTAAAAGTATGATCCAAGTATATTATTCATGGTGTGTTGTGTACTGTTTTTTCTTTATGTTTTTGTACATAATCTTCTTATGCCTGTAAATAAAAAACCTTGTCTGTAAATAAAGATATTTTGAAAAGTGTCTCAAATTTAGTTTTTTTATGACTCTCTTATCATAGTTTATTAAGAATTCAAATTATTACCGCTCGTATTTTGACACTGCAGTTTTCACGTATCCGTCCATTTCTACAATATTCCATTTTATCAAAGCTCATTAGGTAAGGCAAGATTTCGTGAAATGAATTAAAGTATCACTTTATGTTTTAATTTTCATAGAAATAATCGTGTACAGTTTTTCTCTTACTGTAAATCTCAAATCAAGTTTCATTAAATATCATACGTCCTCTTTAAGTATATATTTCTGATCTTTCATTTTCCAAAGTGAAGCGCTCATTAAAAAAATTGGGATTCCTTAACCAAGTTCTACATATTTCCAAAGAATTTCATTCAGCAGAAAGAACTTTTACTGCCTGCAACACTAATTGAAATAACTACTATTGTAGAAAGGATCCCCGGCCAGGAAATAATCCTGGAGGATGAGAATTTTGAACTTAAAGCCATGACAAAGAAATCTGCTCTCCCATCTTTTCTTCCTGTCACTAATTGTCTGTGCTCTCTTTTCATTGCCATTATTGTACCATTGAATTCCGACGCGAGGTCTGGCGACTTACGAGGAACTCTGTGCCACAAAGCATAAAGCGCGGATTTCTGTCATGGGCGTGCATGTTCAGAAATCGTTTGAGTGCGTTAACTTTTCACAATGACAGCATTTTTCAAGATGACACAATTCTGTACCTAGTCATATGCCTTCAGAGTCACAAAATGACCATTCGGCATGAGAACTCTTGCTAGAATGATAGTACTTATTATTTGAATCGCATACTGGATTTTCATTTGAAAATTTTTATATTTCAGCTGCATTTCTGTAAATACATTGTGCATGAGCTGCTGCTAAACTGTTTGAGACTTCAGCTTTTTGTTGATAATGCGAGTAGTACTAGATGGAATAGATTTTAACCAATAGTCATATCTGTGACAACGACATATTATTAAATTTTGCTTTTTAAAATATGTTTTAATTATTATTTCAGATAAATCTTGTGGAGTTCCTCTGATTAGTACCCAAGTTTTTTTCACAGAACTGAAGCCTAAATACGTGCCCCTTAAAAAAGCGCTTTTTGCGCTATGTGAAAGTATCATTTTCCCCTTGCATTTTTTTTTTTTCTAATCTCGTCTGAATTCTGTATATCGCAACAATTATGATCGTTCGCATTCGATATAAGCAACACATCGATAAAAAAAAAGGAAGGAAAGAAAACAGACTATAATATATGGTATTTTACAGTGTCATGTTCTATTTTTCAACTTATTAAATGTAACACCTGTAAAGAAAATTTTATAACATAAAAAGGGAAAAATGTCATCCTAAGTTTAAAGATATTTTCAAACCTCTTTGTAATTCTATTAAATATACTTTCCAATTTATCTCTTACAAAACGCAAACATCATAATAAAATATAATAATTTTATTACTTTCTTCCGGAAAATCCAACATCATGAAAAGGTTGAAAGGTACACATGGAAAAATATTACGCATGTGAGTCTCAATTCAACGAAAAAGATTCATACGTGATAATACACTGTCATATCAAAATAATATGACCACCCACGGAATCACAGTTTACCCGCCCAGGCGCTTCAGGAGTGCACGTGACAAGGTCAGCCACACGGAGATATAAGCGGCCGGCTGGGACAGATGAGCCATAGTGCGTGACGTAAGCGCAATGGGCAGAGTTAGTGATTTGACGGACGTTCAAAAAGGAATGATCATCGGCTACCGTCAAGGGTGGAAGCATCTCAGAAACAGCAGACTTCGTGGGCTGTTCTCGAGGTACTGAAGTAAGGGTGTACAAGAATGGACCGCTGGCACACCGAGTATCAACCGACGTCATAAGTGTAGAGCCCCAAAGGCCATCGATCCCAGAGGAGAACTTCGCCTCCGTAGTTGGTAAAGGGCAGTCGACGCGCAGCAGTACAGCAATTGACCACGCAAATGAACGCTGTGTCACCCAGGTACGCGCCCACGATAACAGCAGAGCGAACCCTGTTACGCATGGTTCTCCGGAGTCGACGCTGCGTCAAGGAGCCCATGTTAACCCAAGTCCATCGGCAACGACGCCTGCAGTTTGCATGGGACTACCGTCATTGGATAGTGGAAGAGTGGTTAAAGGTTGCCTTCTCCGACGAATCAAGGTTCCTACTCCACGGAAGTGACGGGCGGTGGCGGATACGGCGTCAGACACACAAAAATCAACACCCGGACACCCTTGTAGGTCAATTTCAGGCCGACGGTCGCAGTGTTCAATGTGCAAGTCTAGGGGATGTTTTCCTAATATGACCTGGGACTGCTGGTACCACTGGATGGGTCCCTGAACGCCAATGGCTACCTGTCCATCCTCGCTGATCCCATGTATCTCTTTATGTTTGACATTTACCCTGGTGATAATGGTATCTGCCAACAGACCAATGCGCCGTATCACGTTGCTAAGGGCGTGCGTGACTGGTTCCAGAAACACAACAGCGATGTCTCCGATCTCCCTTGGCCGGCGAAATCGTCCGACCTCAATCCCATAGAGCCCTTGTGAGACTATTTGGATCGACCGGTTCGACGTGCCGACCCACAACCACGTCATCTCCGGGATCTTCGTGCTCTGCTGCAGTCCGAATAGGCACGTGTGTCTCGGGCAAACTTTCAGGGCCTCATTGAGTCCAGACCACGCTGTCTCGCCCTCTGTCATCTGGGCCAAGGGTGGTTATTTCTATTATTAGGTAGGTGGTCATATTATTCTGATACGACAGTGTAATCATACCCGTAGACGCAGTGTAAAAGATCCTGCTTTCTCAATTGAAACATTACTTACCAAATTTTCACCCAAAAGATAAGATGCAGCGTTACTTGTTTCTCCTGTTTTGTTTTAATTAGAACTACTTCGCGCAGATGACATCAAACTTATCACACCATATTGCTAATCAAATCAAATTATAATGATATTTTCTTAGCTTTGGTTCACAGTCGTTGATACTAAATCAAGTTTTAGTGAACATTAAAGAAGATACATGTTTTGGGTGTCTCATCTTTTTATAATCTGCAATTCATATAGTCCATGTCGATGCGGGTATGTCCATAGCTGCTTGTACGCCTCGTCGAATGTCGTCCGTTGTAGATTGTAGGAATGCCACGGCTTGCCATGCGGCGATTGAGGCTTTCGAATGTTCGCTTACGTGCACGAATACCATTTACAGCGACGTACATTACCTTCCACCAACCACTGTCGCTACATTCGGCCTGCAGTTGTTGCATCCCGATGGGTTTCCACCGGGATGCGACCCGTGGACCAGGCACCCGTACGTAGCCTCCTGATTGAAGTCTCTGGTAACGGTGTCTGTGTGATGGTAAAAATCCCGATGATGTCGCCAAGGCATTATCACTCTTTACACGTACGTTCTATACCAATATCATTCCAATGCAGTGGCCCACGCGGCCAGGTGAGGACGACCAAACGTAGCTACTCCGAGCTGTTTTGCTCTTTTTATTTCCCATTTATATAACCCAACTGTCAACAGAAACCAACCAATTTGCATGGCGCTCCGACAAATACTTACTTGTATGACATTTTCTGTGTCGAGCAGTGTATATATATGTATATATAGCAATTCTGTTCCATGTCACTCCGGCAAGTTTTCGAATTTCATACGGTCATCTCCTGTCACTCGGTATCCAGTGTAGTGTTTCAATTTTCGAATGGTGATTATTTCTTCTACCAACCCATTGCCACTTTGAGAGTCTTTACTTTGATCATGATTAGGCAAATTGTTTCGCGGCGCAAATTTGCGCGATTTTTTTCGCGAATTTTAGGGGTTTTCTGCAATTTCGCGAATATCAAATATATCTGCGAATTTCAGAATTTTCTCCTATTTTTGCCTAATTTCTATTATAATTTTTAGATTATTTTTCATATTTTAATAATTTAATATTGTCTTCAGTAGAATCAACGCGAAAAACACACCGCAAAGTAATTCTACTCCCAAGTCCAAACCAGAACTTTAAATCTTGAATTACCCCTCAAAATTGCTCGTTACGAAGAGACTCTTATCGAACAAGCTTGAAAGGTAATTTCAGGTCACATGAACTATGCAGGAGAATACCCCGCCCCCAGCCCAACCCCGCTACTGCTGAATGACTTTGGCACTTGCCGCACTAGTAAACCGTAAATCGGATGTCGTCATTGTATTAGCAATTTTAACTGGGAAAAGCAGCTCACAAAAAAGAGTGTTTGAGTTTCGTAGACGCTTACCTTAGGAAATGTTTGTGCTTTCGCGTGAGTATTTAGTTTATAAAGTTTCTAGATATTGTTTGTCAATTTTGAGAATGAACCACGTGAGTAATTTGAGTGCATCTGAAAGATGCAAGCAGTACAGCAAGAGAACGTTTCATGTGAACAAAAATCTATTGTTCTGTTCGTGTTGCAACAATACCGGTGAATACTCAAGAGACGCATATAGCGTATTAAATCGGTTTATTTTTGTGGTGTAGTCAGTACAAAGATTCGCCAAGCTTTCGCACTCCACTGGGAGGCCTTTTCAAGCTTTCGCACTCCACTGGGCGGCCTTTTCAAGCTTTCGCACTCCACTGGATGCTACATCCGGGCATGGAATCAACGACTTTTAAACTTTTCCGGAAGCGTAGACTAGTTTTAGTGGGAGAGACCGCAAACCTAGAGTTCCTGATGTCCTGCAAAGAGAACAACATCATCTCGAAGTTTCTACAATTTAAGTCAGTGTTGAATGACCACTGGTTCCAACGACGTAAGAAAGAATTGCTCGATAGAACACTGTCGCACATTGTGAGGGAAAAAGAATCCTGGTGAAGAAATTGCATTCTAGAACTTTCAGACATTACCAGGAGTTGGAGATAATAGCCCCACCCGTTTTGTTTGATATATTTCTCCGAAAAGTCACTGTCCTAGTTTCAAGAGAGGAAAAGATCCCGAGTAAGAAACATCGTAAGAAACTAGAAATTCTTCGATCAACTCAGATTCGAACTAATAACTACAAAGTCTCCTTCATAAATGAATCGGCAGTAAAAATGACGGATGAACAAGTGAAAATTTTGGAGCGCGGGACAAAATATTGCCCTCCATCCAAGCCTAGAATCAAACAGTTAATATCTGAGGTAGAAAGTATAATTTCCCAAGTTCCAGCAGAAGATCGTGATATGACCAGATGTTTAGCGGTATCGAAGTTAAGAAGCAGTGTAATGAATTTTAAAATGAGGAATATTGAAAAAAGGTACATTAAAAAAAAGTGACAGGCAAATTAAGAAAAGTTTTAGAGAACCTACGTAACGATTCTACACTGCCGGACAATTGCTAAGGACGGATGACAATAGCAACGATAGCAACCATAAAATGTAAGGCAGGAAAATGTGGAAATTAGCATAAGTGCGGGATACAGTAAGACGTGTTGTGCGTATGCAAATTTTGGATTGCCGAACTTGTTCGTGACGTCATAGCGCTTATAAGAGATATAAAGGATTTGACGCGTATTGACCGTTGTTGTTCAAACGCAAAGTTGAAAGGGAAAGAAGCAATTGACGAACTTGCAATTTTCAGTATGTCTTCCCGACATCACCTAGATGATTTTACGCGTGGCCGTATTATTGGCAAGATTGAAGAAGGGCGAAAAATAACAGATGTTGCCAGGGAGTTCGACGTCAGCCACAGTGTTGTTTCAAGGCCTTGGAAATCATTTCAAACAAATGGAGAGTGTAGCAAATGTCACAGGGGAGGTCGTGTTCGCAGTACGACACCTGCAGAAGATCGGTACATAGTGCTATCAACAAAAAGACACCGGCGCAGCACGGCTAGTGAGGTAGCAAATCAGTTTATGGCTGCTACTGGCAAGCGGATTTCCGAAAAACTGTTGTCAGACGTTTGCATGAAGGAGGACTATACGCCGGCTGTCCTGTTGTGTGCATCCCATTGTCCAGACGTCACCGTACCGCCCGTTTGCAATGGTGCCATCAACATCGCAATTGGACTGATAACGACTGGTCTGCTGTCCTTTTCTCAGATGAGAGTAGATACAGTCTATCGTCTGATTGTCGACGACAACTGATCTGGCGTGATAGTGGTACTGCATTTTGTCCAGCAAACATACAGGAAAGGGACCGATATCCGACATGTAGTGTTATGGTATGGGCTGGCATCATGATCAATGGCCGTACGTCCCTCTATGTGCTTCCAACTGGGACTATGACTGGCCAACGATACATTAATGATGTTCTGCTACCTCATGTTCACATGTTCCGTGCTGCTGTCGGTGATAGATTCATTTTCATGGACGACAACGCAACATGTCATCGAACAGTCGCTGGCCAGGAGTGTCTTGAGAGCGAGGGTATTCAACGCCTCGTATGGCCAGCACGTTCTCCAGATCTGAATCCCATTGAAAATGTGTGGGATTCTTTGGGGAGGAGTCTTGCTGGTCGTCAATGCCCTCCAATAAACAAGGACACCCTCATCCGTGCACTGACAGAGGAATGGGATAAATTACCCCAACAGCTGCTCGATAATGTTGTGCAAAGCATGACACGACGTTTGGAATCTTGCATCGCCCTCCATGGTGGCCATATCCCGTATTGACATCTTACGCCGGAACGCCTGCGGACGGTAATTGCATTTTTTTCACGTTTACGTATTCTGCACAAAATGGCCTGTTTGTCCCTTGAACACGTTCCAAAGCCTCTGGATTTCAGAACAGAATAAATTGTCTTTCTTGTAATGTCCTGGCATTCTGACATGATTTTATTTCACTTGGCATCCAACCACACTTACTTTTTTATGCGCTATAAAACCGTTTATGGTCCGTCCTTAGCAATTGTCCAGCAGTGTAGAATAACAATTACCCTAACCGTCAAGTCGAATCATATTGCCATTATGAACAGGTCTGATTCTATTAGAAAACTTATGGAATTTGCTGAACAATCGGACTCAATTCTGCAGTCGAGGAATCCTCTGAATAGCATAATACGGAAAAGTTCAAGCTCTAGCCAGGGACAAAGATCTACCGGAAAACTATTAGAATGTCAGCGAAGATTCCTCCGGGCCTTACAATTCCACCACTCTTTGGACGACTAAAGAACCATAAACCTGGATCTGCCCCTTTAGACATATAGTAGCAAAAAGCAAATCTCCTACTTAAATATTAGAAAAATTCTTAGCTAAGTTCTCTGAACGTTTAATTTGTGGAGTGCGCAAGAAGGTTAATATATTTGATAATGATATAATGGGAAGTTTCGACATAGTGCCTTTATATCCATCTATACCTATACCAGAGGCTGTTGCGAACCTTGAAGAAATAATCGTCACTTCCTGCGAATTCACACCGACCCAAACAAAGAAAATTATCAGGGCTTTAAATCTGGTTACTAACCACAACTATTTCAAGCTGGATGGAGGCATCTATAAACAAACTAAAGGAGCACCGATTTGTTCACCTCTATCTTCAGTCCTTGCGGAAGCAGTACTTAGAGCGCTGGTAGATCTCATTGTTTTAAGTTGTATCAAGAAACCGCGAGTGTGGATCCGTTACGCTGAAGACATAGGGCCTATTCTTCATATGGGAACATGGATTAGACGAATTAAATGATTTAATGCACAAGATAAGTAACCTACACAATATGATAACGTTCACCATGGAGCTTGAAAAGGATGGGACGTTGAATTATCTTGACGTCGCGCTCAGAAGGAAAATAGCATCCACCTTCGATTTTAGCGTTTATTATAAACTGACCGCAGTGCCGAACCTTAACCCTCCTGATTAGCACTGCCCAATAGAGTACAAACTTTCTGTGTTTAGGGCATGGTTTTATTATAGAACGTATAACGTATGCAAACCCGACTTCCTAAATAATAAATAAATCGACAATATTTATAGCAAAGGTCTAAAGGCTGGATAAAAGAAGGATGACGTAGACATAATACATAGGACTGTAAGAAATCGTATAATGTCAGCAATAACAAAATCACCTAGTAACACGGTGAGATATGCAGGATCCATCACATATGTCCCAGGCTTTACGTATTTGTTGAAAAATATATTACGTAAATGCAACATATTAATAGCAATAAAGTCCCCGACCCCGTTATCACATATAATATCAAGTTGCAAGGAGAGAGAGTGGGAAAAAAAAGGCGGGTGTGTACGCTATACCTTCGGTATATCCTGACAACACGCAAAAGGTTTATATCGGAATGACAAAGTGATTGTTGGACACTAGATGTAAAGAACACGTGCGGAGTGTCAACCAGGACATGCAGAATACAGCCCTCGCCAGAGAAATAATGCATACTCGGCCGCTCCTGTGTGGAATAATTTTAGAAGAATTGCCCCTTACACGAATTTTAAAGAGACCGCCATCAGAAAAACAATCGAAAGCCTATCCAGCAAACTGGCATGCAATGATATGGTCTCTACTGAACTACCAAGGGTTTGGTATGCGTTATTAAAAGATGGAAACACATCGCGAAGCACCGTATAATTGCGTGATAAAAATTCATGTAATATGGTCATGATGTCACCCACGTTATTTTCTAAAATCATTTTCGTTCTTTACGTGTTCCGATTCCATGCGTTTTTATGTCTACCCATTGCTTTGAAAAAGCCTCCCAGTGGAGTGCGAAAGCTTGACGAATCTTTGCACTGACTACACCACAAAAATAAACGGATTTAATACGCTATATGTGTCTCTTGAGTATTTAAAATAAAAACAACCTGGTGTATTTAAAATTAAAATTAAAATACCAGTGAATTTTTCAAGAAATGACAATTATGGAAACCATTTTGCAAGCAAGCTGCATAAAAAAATGAGTGCCCGGACAGTCAACCGAAGGTATTGTATTGATTAATTAATTGAGAAAAGAATTAAACAAAAACAGCACATCAGTCAACTGAATTTTTAAAATTAATTACCTGGTGCCTTCTATGCAGCTGACTTTCCAAACTGGATAACCCTACATTAAAAAATTACTTGGAAAATTCATTGAAAGATATTGGTGTTATTCCAAATGCAAATTGGATGTGTAAATGTTATTTGCCGAAAATATATGATATTCACGAGCAACAAGTGAAAGATTATTTTAAATCAATATCAGGTGTAAGCATCGTAGCAGACGAAACAACTGATTCTGAAGATAGATACATTTTGACTATTCTTGCTGTTCCAGCCGAAACAAATGTTGAAAGCGGTAATGCTGAAAGCTGTAATGCTGAAACCTCTTTGAATGCAATCTTCCTCGAGTGCATCACTTTGGAATCCGTAAATTTTAAGCTGTCAGCGAGGTAATACTTCCCCAGCAAAAACAGTGTTGCTGGGCTAGCACTCAAGCTAACACTGTTGGCCAGCACTCAAGCCAGCAGAGGCCCAGCATTATGTTGCCGTTGCCCAACCGTCAATAAAATGCCCCGGCGGCCACCACATGGTCCAGCAGTTCAGGCCAGCAGCTGGCCAACAGTTGGCTCCCCATCAGTTACCATATGCCAGAACAGGACCATCAGTTATCCACCACAGGCAGTGGCTGCCACAAGCTGCCCTTAAGCGGCCCTGAAAGCACGTCCCATAAATGATGGTTAGCCTAATGTTGTCCGCTGGATTCCCGGCAGTGGCAGCGGACAATCACGTGACGTAACGGATGGCTTGCCGAATCTTGTCCGACAGTTTCCCAGTAGTAGTCATAAAAAAAAATAGAAAAAAAGCTAACCGCAGTTTCCCAAAGCCACAGCTACTTTCCCCCCTAGGAAACCTCCGCATGACGGCACGGCGGTGGAAAAAATTTCTCAACAGATCCTAAAAAATGTCCGTTTGGATCTGGCTGGAAACGAACCAACCCAACAACCATCTGCTTACGAAGCGAACGCTCTACACACTATACTGGTTTGCCACGCACGAGCATTTGCTTGAAGCTGAACCTCTTTCCAGTGCGATGTGAAACTAAGGGTACTCTTTTTAATTTTACAATATTGCGAGGTATTTTTCATAAATGTCAGTTTCATACAATTCAAAAATTTATTTTTTTAACGTAACGATTGTTTTTATTTACCTTAAGGGAACTTCACTCATAACGAGTGTACCAACTTGAAGGCGCTTTCCAAAGTTTTATGCTGTCCTTGTGGTCTTGAAAGGCGATTGTTTAATTAATTTATTTACCCGTTCATGTCACATACTGTTACATTTTTAACGTTGACTTTTCCTTCCCGCGGTCCGAAGGTACATTTTGTTCTGAATAGGAAAGATATTTTATCTCACTTGTCATTATTTTTAACAGCGAATTCTTCTAATCTCGTGTATTCAACCCATGGATGAGCACATTATATCCACACAGCGTTGTTGTTTTTTATTTTTATTTTTTTTTTCACATAATTGATAAATTTTGTACGCGTATAATTCTTATTTTTTTTTCGACATAACGATTTTTTAATGTTTTTCCGGTACATTTGTTTGAAGCAGTTTAGTATATGTTAAAACGAAAGATTACATAGAAATCATTTGTTGTTATTCATGGGAATGGAGTGTGGGTGTATTTCATGGCGGTCTGTATTCTCTATTCTTTCTGTGTTAGTGCAGGAATTTTGCTACGAAATGTGTTTCTATAAATACATGAGAGTAATTGACTATTTCTTACAGTTCATTAATAATTATTTATATATTTTTCCTCCGACGGTAATCTTCGTCGACGTGGCATTTCATTTGGAAATTAATTCGCCTCTCTACATATAACTTTTTTCCTTAACATTCACTAAAATAACACGATGACGATAGCGTCGTCTTCAACTAAGTGGTACCACGAGTGACACAGCACTTGTTGCTTCTGCGCATGCGCAGTCCCGTTGCTTCCACCTCGTGTTGGGATCGCTTCGGCTGCCAACTACGGGCCACTAATGGCACTTGCTTGGAGACCTGCAATTCACGGAAATGCCGCAGGGCCATCAATGGCTGCCAACTGATGGCGCTGCCACCAACGGACCGCTACCGTGCCATGAGCGGCAGATTTCAGCCAGCAATGACCCATCACTGCCAGCTGGTGGCCAGCAATTTTTGCTGGGTCAGTGCGTCAATAAGAATGAAACGCTTTGCGAATATAACCGCATTTGTGACAGACAACGCATCTTACATATCCAAAGCTTGGGGAGCAAGCCTGAAAGCCGAATATTTGAAGAAATACCGTATTTCGCGAAAGTTCGGAGTAAATCTCAAAATTTTGGGGAAAACCGCAAACTTTTCACGATATACCCAGCGACCGACCTGCGAATTTCGCCTTTTTTTTTTTCCTGCGATAAAATTACTTCCCTAATCATGATGCTATCATCTTTGGTCATTTTCCTGATCCATGAGTTCCTTTTCCTATCTCTTTTGGACATTTCTTCACGCTACTTTGAGCTGTCCGTATCTGCATATCGTTAGTTGAGGTCCATGTCTCTGATCGATAAAGAACAATTGGAAAGAGGCATTTGTATGAAACACCTTTAAGTTCGATAAATGCACAGTTGACGTGGACCAGGAACATCGAATAGAAGTCATCGCTCTTTCCACGTTTATAAGTTAGTCACGGAAAAATTTCTCATCGGCCGCCACTGGGAATCGAACCTAAGGTCTTCCAGTTACGCGCCGGATACGCTTCCACTGCACAAAAAAAGAAAAAATTCCGTGACTCACTTATAAACGTGGAAAGAGCGATGACTTTTATTTTATGTTCCTGGTCCACGTCAACTGCGTATTTATCATTAATTCGCCTTCTAGTTATTTGTTCAGTTGCTGCTGTTCATCTGTGGTGAATCTCCAGCATTGTGCGGAACTCCAAAGAAGCAACCCTGCCATGTGGTTTGGCAGTTTGTCGTTTGTGAGTCTGGAGAATTTCGAAGCCGCTGTGATGCAGTGGAAGCATATCCGGCGCGTAACTGGAAGACTCTGGGTTCGATTGCCGGTGGCGGCCGATGATAAATTTTTCCGTGACTCGCTTATAAACGTCGAAAGAGTGACAACCTTTAAGTTCGACATGAGTCACCCCGTTGGCGCAATGGAGCAAGAGCTTGCCTCTTAGCATTCGTCCGAGTAGCCCCGGGTTCGAGTCCCGGATGAGGCGTCGGGCGCGCGCTTACCTTACGGCACTGACTCCCCCCACCCCTATAACTAAAACCAGTGGTCGCAAATTAGGGACTGGCGACTATTTATAGCCCTTGGAGTTGCACACCGTGATCGTTTAACCCAGAAACAAAAAAAGATACTGCATGACAGTGATATGCAACTTGATCTTATACATCACCATAGTAATTTGTTTGCTGAATTCACTCTGAACAAAATTGTGTTCCACATAATATGTTTATGTTCATATTGACAAAATAAATTCAAAATTCCCTGCTTTTTTTAAGCATTTCATTTTTCAAGAATTTAATATCTCAGCCCTTTCCTTCAATCGTTCTCTTTAAATCATTTGAAAAACTGACATTTTCCCAGTTGTGACGTACCTGCCAGCAGGACGCACACGACATAAAGGCAGATAGCAGTCAGAACGAACTTCCGCGTAGCTCAATTGGTAGAGTGACTTATTCCGGAATGAGGGGACAATATATGTAAATCAGAGGTGCGCAGGGTGCGCCGGTCCGAGCCCCGGCGTGGACAAAAATGACGGAGAAACTTACTTCGTTATAATGGCGCCCGAACTTTCCGGATGACCCGGCCGTTCAAAATCTCGCAATGGTGTGATTTTCTTTCCACACCTCGAGATAGGAAAAATAAGAGAATCCCTTCTCCAGCGCTTCGAAAAATAAATGTGTGTGACGTTGCATTCCACACACCAGATTGACTGGGAGTTCTCAAGTGCACGTTCTACAGCAGATGGCTGCCTGCAACGATTCATGGTCACGGCTGACCCGTGGGCCCCGCCCCCGGCCCTCTTTCGGGGGAGATGTGACGTACCTGCCAGCAGGACGCACACGACATAAAGACAAATAGCAGTCAGGACAATCGTCCTCGTAGATCAATTGGTAGAGTGACTTATTCCGGAATGAGGGGACCCGGGTTCGAGCCTCGGCGTGGACAAAAATGACGGAGAAATTTACTTCGTTATAAAGTGCGATATAAGAAATTTACTTCGTTATAATACGTTTGGACATCGTAGTAAGCCAGGGTTGGTACATTGTAAATCAGAGGTGAGCAGGGTGCGCTGAAAATATTATTTTGGCGCGCGGCGGACAGTGCCATCCATCCCTTTGATTCTTTAAATCACACCCATAATAGATAGATAGATGGAGAGAAGCAACTTTCAAAATAAATAGTGCGCTGATGATTTGATTCAAAAAAATTGCAAAAGATATAATTCTGAACAACAGAAGGAAAGCTTTCAATTGCGGTGTATTAAATGGGCAATATTAACTTAACGGTCTTGCCAGCTGAATTTAATGAATGATTTGTTCATTCATTAAATTTAGCTTGTTCTAAATCCTTTGTTTTTCATTAAGACTTGGTAGATCGTTTTGTTGGTCAGGCTGTATTTGAGGCATTCTTATAAATAGCCAATTTGGTTCCAGAACTCTTAATATCATCAATAAGTTTTTAGATGTTCTAAAACAATATGCTCTCATTTTTTGCTGACGCGCGCTGTACATACAAAAAGTATTTCATTTACATGAATCTGCACAACATGAGCACTGCTTAAGTCAGCTGATCGATAATCTGATACTCGCAGTAACATCGACAATTACTGACTAAACTTCGTTTCCTTCTATTCTATCTGAATACAGTTCCCTGTTTTGTGCTTAGTAGCAGCAGCATATATGGCTCAAGGTACCAGATTTAATTGTCAGAAGAAGTATCTTCAAAATTCACCAATACCTGGTAATTTTGTTTGTTTTTGTAGGGGTTTGACGACCCAAGTGAGAATTTAAGGCTAGAATCAGTCGCTCGTCCCCAGAGACGTCGCCAAGGGGTAGCCATCCTTAAATGTTTTAAACTTTAAAATGTAATCTGAACTTTGCCTAGTAATGATAAGTCTGGGATTTTTCGTTATGTAGCCATAGGAAATGCATTGTTTACTTCTCTGTATGTTGATCATCAAAATAGCATCCGCAGGGCCATGAAAATGTAGTTGTTCTCCACTCTTCCAAATCCGTAGTTTAAGATTTTTTTCATGTTAGTGTGGCCACGGGCGAATGAGAAAGATGGACAGAAATTTGATGAGGTAGGCTATTACTAATTGCTCTGCTGTTTGTTTGTGCAATTAAGTAGGGGACTCGAGCACGGAAAGTAGAGTCTAGAGCTCTACCAGCGCTCTTCAGCCTGTTCCAGTGCAGTGAAGGAGCAGGACGTGGCTGACGACTGCTTTGGAAGAGATGAGTATAAGGCAAAGTTGCTGGTTTGAAGGAAGGGAGTTAAGGAGGGGCAAAGTGTTGTGTCTGCGTGACCTTATTTCTCCTCAACCCTAATCTAGGAAAATAGTTGCTTTCAGACCCTTCTCCTTGGCATAACATTTTATTTTACTCAGTGCGTGCTACTGGTGTTGGTGGCAGTGTGTAATATTGGTTATACGAGTATATAACTCTTAAGGTTTTAGTTATTTTATTAAAAATTATTGGACGGAACAGCAACAACCAGTTACAAAATGAAGTATGTATGGAGGGAGGGCCGTCGCGAAATCTTTTGTAGCCTGCAGTAAAAAGCATTAAATACTGTTTCTTTTAGAGTTTCGTAAATATAGTTGCTATTAAAGTTGCCCCAACAATAATAATACTTTCCCACCCGTCGCCCACCCTAATTCCGAAGTCTAACGACGTCCCTACTCGTCCCTAATTTGGGACTACAAATTCCAGAGAAAGGACAAAGCCAACGCCGTAGGGAAATTAATGACCAAGATTAATCCAGGACTTTATTCCCGGAACAGCAAGGACATTAATCCAGAAGCCTACTCTTCTGACTACTCGCCACCGAGATGGCTAGTTTTTGATTAATAAATCCATTCGATTTCACATAGTTTTTAAATGCATAACTTACAAAAGAAAAAATATTGCTTCTGTTGTTGTCTTTTGTCATAAAAAAACATGTTGAAATTTTTCACATTAAAATGTGCTTGAAGCTGTATAAATACGCTCCGGAGGCGCAGTATTCTAAGCGCTGGTTTTTAACAGTTCGTTCGAGTGAGACATGGATGGTGTCTTACATCACTCTAGCTCTTTCTCCTCCCCGGAAAAAGTGACCCTAAAATTTGGAAGGGCAACTGTTTTTAGCCCATTGAGTTGTCCACGGTGGTCGTTAAACCTCGAAAAAAGAAACAATGCAGTACCTACTTCCCGAATTTTTTCAAAGCATGCGTACTGATTGTGAGTTTGATTTCTTACATTCGGCGAGATATGAGGTTTCATTGTGAGACATGAAAATAGATCCACGCAAATTCAAAATTAAGATACTTGGTGTGAAACACTGCCTTTACTGAAAGACTAATCGTGGCAGCCCTGCATTTCGTCAAGTAACTCTAACACTTTTCTCCAAACCGCGGGGAAAGCTTGAAAAGAATTTGCTAACGGCGGAAACTTGCGAACGGAATTTTTTTTTTTTATGATTGGAGGTTTAACTATTACCGTGAGTAACTCAATGAGCTATAAACAGTCGCCCGTCCCTAATTTAGGGTCACTGGTTCCAGGGAAGGGAGAAAGCCAGTGCCGTAAGACAAACACAACATCTATGCCTCACCGGGATTCGAACCCAGACCCCTTTCGGACGAATGCTCAGAGGCCATCGCTTAGACCACTGCGCCACCGGGGCGGTGAATTTTTCGCTTTAGCAAAAGAACAACCTCGTTAAAGTAACAAATGCTCTTTCCGGACTTACTTGACTGTTGGGAAGTAGCCGAAATGAATGTGAGAAAAAATGGAAAAGAAGAGATAATTTAGCACATAAGTAGTTGAACATGAATTCGCAAAAACTAACTAAGAGCAACTGCAATTTCTGTCTACGCGAGTAGTAATCTCGGAAGTGCTGCACTAGTGTGTGTGTGTGTGTGTGTGTGTGTGTGTAAGTGTAAGAGAGAGAGGGAGACAGAGACTTCCATGAGCTTTTCTTTGTCGGAGGTATAAACTTCGAAGCACTCTCCTTTTTTTAATTGTTTGACTTGTCTCAGTAAGCTTTTCTTAATCTTAATAAGTTACAAGCACAACTGCTTGCACAAAACCCTCGGGAGTGTTTCAAGTCAGGATTGAATATGTTTTTAATGTAACCTGTATATGTATTTATCATTGGTTTGTGGATTCCATAGCTGGCTTCTAAGCCTCACTCACACTCTCACTGAGCAGAGTTAGGCAAACAAAAGACAGCTAATATTGCAAACTTCTGAAGATATTTTGTCATTTTTCCTGTACTAGCTGAAAAGCCCGTTGAGATAAGAATACAACGGGTTCTAGATATCACTTATTGCTATTCAAGCGTTTATTAACGACGGTGGAAAATATCTTTGTGCACGATATTTTTTGTAAATATCTTTTCGAAATATGGAAGTAGTTTTCCTTGTTCTTGCCCATGGACTCTTTAACTGTGACATCAAACCATCGAACTCTTAACAATGCAACATAAAGTTGTCCGTGGCTAAACACTGGTTCAGGAAGGTAGATACTTACTTTTTCCAGTGTTTGACCTTGAGACTTATTAATGGCCATAGGAAAGGCGAGTTATCGTCTTTTTAATGTGAATGGGAGGTCTATATCAGTAGGTGCGAGGTCAATTCGCGGAATAAAAACAGTTTTACCACATGCTGAGCCAGTGAGTACTTCTGCAATGATCAAATTGGGTTTTAGTTCTTTAATTCCATTGCATAAACCAATTTCTTGTTCCATTGCATAAACCTCGTTGTGTATTCAGGTTTCTCAGGAGCATGATAATATCTCCAATCTTCAACTTGAGTCTGTGAAGTGGCATTCCTGATGGTGTTTGCTCATTTAAAAACTCTATAGGATAATACGGTTCAGTATTTTCTTCGCCATCGGCATCGATTGAATCAGAGCTTAAGTATGTAATTGCTGTCCCCTCTAAGAGATTATAAATATTATGATTTAATTTGTCAACATCAGAGTTTTTGGGACACAAAATGGCTTTCTTTACAAATGTTTTAAAATCAGAAATTTTCAAGTTCTCATGTGTGCAAATTCTTCCCAAAGATGAGATTTATATTTTTCAAACGATTCTTGCGCATTAGGTCGTGAAACAAAAATAAGAATGTGTGCAAATAAATCTCGTAGTTGTCGAGGCATGCTGCAAACTGATGTTTCATGTAAGGGTTTCTCCCATATTTCATCATTCTTTATTAAACTTTTCTGCAATGCAGCTTCTTGGAAGGTAGCATATAGAATTCCATTGACTGTTCTTAAATCTTTGAAGCTTTTCGCTCCAGACACATGAAGTAGCAGTAGTCTCAAACAATATCTTTCTGGATCAGAGCCAAGTTTGACTGAATACATTCTTCTAATCACATTATCTCCACCACATTTTCGTTGGACCCATTGTCTTTCTTTTTGATTGAACACATAATGTCTTGGCATGTCGCTACATGAAATGGGTAGCGCATCTTCATTGCCCTCATTTAGTTTGTATCTCTCTGAGCATTATGAACAACTGCATTTCGATCATTGTTTGAACGCTCCGGATGAAGGGTAATGTTCTGTTCTTCAGGAAGGTGAACAAGTAATCTAACTATTGCATGAGATTGCTGATGCATATCATAATCAAGTATTCGCCACATTGCCTCAGGTGCGCTACGTATCGGGAATCAACATGACTTTTTACTTTGTCGTTTTTTGTTGTTTTTTTTATTGGAGGTTTAACGACCACCGTGAGCAACTCAATGGGCTGTAAGCAGTCGCCCGTCCCTAATTTAGGGTCACTGGTTCCAGGGAAGGGAGAGAGACAGTGCCGTAAGACAAACACAACATTCATGCTTCACCGGGATTTGAACCCGGACCCCTTTCGGACGAATGATCAGAGGACATCGCTTAGACCACTGCGTCACCGGGGCGGCTCGTCGTATTTGGTGTTGCACTCTGTTATATGCGCATTTTCACAGTCATGACATTTGTATACGTACTTGAAAAAGTATTTCACGCTTTTCACAGTAGCGCACACCTCGACATTAATGTGGCAATTGTACTTTAACAAAAGATACGGATTATAAGGGACAATCCAGCTGTTATCAATAATTTTACCACGTACCGTTGTGGTTGAACCATTCTTTCTACGGCGATATAAAGGATATCCGCCTCTCTTAGCTACTGTTTCATTTTGGAAAGACTTTGGAAATTGCTTAGTACATTTGTCATCTTCCATACATGGTGAATTGTGATTATTTCACCACACGGGCCATGAACCATGTGTCTCCCAACAGTTGTATGTAAAACTGGTAAATGCTCTTTATCTGGTAGTTCTGCCGATATCTTTTGGTCAGTTTTCTCAGGCAATGTTGGTTTGTCCTGTTCTTCCAAAATCAAGAGCGTATGACTATGGGGAAGCGTCTTTTTGGAATACGATTACATGAGTTTTGGGCACCGGAACTCTAAAAATATGCCTTTTAGTTATAACGTCCATTAATTCTTGACTCTTGCAACTAAATCTAAATGGTTTTCGACAGATTGACCGTTCAAGTTCTCAGTAATTTCTTCCCATTTGGGGTTGCAAGTCATAGTAAAGAAAAGATCAAGCTTGACATACGTTCTGACTATCGCCATTGCATCCTGATAATTTTGCACCATATTTCGTGGACTACCTTGAAATGAAGATGGCAAAATAAGAGCTTTTCCAGGAAGAAACTCATCATCTCCAGCATTCTGAATTTGGTCCATCAGACCTTTACATTTTTCGACACTAAAATGAGACTGATTTTGTCGTATGTAATTCAGTGTATTAGCTTCCATTTTTATATACGCATCAACATTGTATTGCTGCGTAAGCTTTCCTTGGCTTAATAATGGATTGAATTCGTCACGGATCGAAAGACGATGTTGATAGTATGACCTTGACCGTGGCTTTGTACATTGGTTAACAACACTTAGTAAAGACGTTGGTCTATGTTATAATGGAATGTCAGTTGACCTTGTGACGTAATGCATCTCTGACGTCATGTGAGAATGATTTGGATCAAATGACGTCACACCAGCAGCTGTGTTCTTTGTTGCTATGACAACAAAACAAAGTGATATACGCGTGAACTGGGCAAGTGTAAGTCATGACGTCACCTGCACGAAAATACGAAAAGCTAATTGTGATGTCGCAAACATTTGTTTCTCGGTTGTTGCTATCACGACTTAAAAAGTGATCCAGGTCGTCGGCAACTTAGCGTTTTATATATAAGGATGGCTATGGTGGATTGGCTATATAATCGCTACGTGCAATCACCGGGTAGGAATGACAAATGGCCGCTTGCAGGCTGATTGATTCTTCAACAATTATTTAAATAAAATTAAATTAACAATCGTATTGTATGGTGTGTCTAATAAAGTTATTCGTAAAAGTTGGTTTTGGAGAATGAAAGTCATGTCTTAGTCTACAAACAGAACTAATACATATTATAACCTATAAAAAGACAGATGTCCCGCTACTGATACCAGAGTGTTATGCAAATCTTTTTCTCTCACCAAATAATATGCTGCGGGAATAACTTACAGCTAATTACACGTCAAGATTCGGTTCCCGCTGGATCTACATCACTACAGCAAGAGCCGGAAAGCATCAGTAATTCTAGTAAAAGTCAGTACAGTCAAAAACCCCTGGAGAGGAAATCCAAGCGCGCGAACTGCGACGGGGTTTGACGTCACGGTCAGAGGGCCATCGGAATCCCTCTCTGCAGAAGTAGAAGGATCAGAGGGTCCTGTATAGGTTTTACTTTTAGTGCCACTTTGCTTTGTTACTATCTTAAGTATCAGCTTGATTGTAAAAAAAAAAAGTGTAATGGGGAGATTTCAAAAGCATTTTTCCACTGATCTGTTAATGTTCTTCAGAAGTTTTCGTTTCTTTCTGCAAAAAGCACATCGGGGTGAAAAAAAGAACGTACTTATACATGTATAATGAATGAACACATTTTTTGATGCTTCTCTGTCCGGTTTACCATTTTTTGTGGGGGGGGTCTGTTAATGTGTTAATTGATATTTTCAATATCTGTTTCAGTTGAAAAATGAAAAAAAATTGCTTTACAATATACTTCTGGAGAAAATTAATGCCTTTTGTGTAATATGTTTTTTTTACAAAGTTGGAAAGAAAAAAAGATATGACATTTAAATTTGCAGCATAAAATTTGCGGCGTCATGTGCATAAATTCAAAGATATCCAAATTAATACTTTCCATGTACATTTGACAAAGAACTTTTTTCCTAAGTGATTTTAATTTATATTTTTTTACCTTCTAGAAGTAGTTGTAAGATTTCAGCACATATCTTACCGCAATTTCAGAAAATATACTCACCAAATCAGAAATTTTGCTTTCGCGTTCGTTGCGTAATTAGAGATATTTTGCTTTGTAACGCGAAGGGAATTTCTAAAAGTTTTAAGTGAAATTATTATGTTCATAGAGTCCTGCCAATTTGCCATTCACACACATAAAAAGAAAAAAAAACGTAGTTGCAAAAATGCTTAACGTAAAATGTTCGGCTTTTGATGTTATACGTGAAAAAACTATTCTGTTTGTGTTGTTTTAACCAAATTGAAGACCAAAGAAAAAATTCCTGAAACATTAATTTTTGAGAGTGGTACATGAAATCATTTCGCCGCACAAGAGCAAAGCTTTGGAATTCCCCGATTTATAGATATCATTCTAGGTAACTGAGAAAAAAATGAAAACTAAGGATGTAATCTTTTGACATTATCTAAGGACGGAAAATATCGAAAAAACTGGTCGATTTACAGTAGTGTGCGGGAATTATTTAGTATCGCACTCGTGAAATATTTCTCAGCGTAAACACCGCGGTACTCCATCGGCGTTCTCAGAAGTGACAAGTCTCGAGTCAGCCAGTCGGCGGCCCGCTAGCTCTGACGTCACAGACCAGTTCGAAGGCTTTCTTACTCTTCAGGAGGTTTTGGTACAGCACGCATAACTTAGATGCACATATTTCAGCATGAACACAAAACACTTTAACATCCAAAAACAGCGAAACACGATAAGCCATAAATGAATATTAATAAATACACGGTCGAGAAGCATTATTGTAACCACCAGCTAATATAAAGAGTAACCGCCATGTGCAGCGCGGACAGCAGCTAGACGGGCTGGGAGTGACTCAGTAAGGTGCTGGAAGGTATTCACAGGTATGTGGAGCCATGCTGACTGCAGTGCATCTGACAGCTGATGAAGGGTACGTGGTGGAGGATCCATAGAGCGAACAATACGATCGAGGTGGTACCACAGATGCTCAATTGGGTTTAGGTCTGGGAAATTAGGAGGCCAGGGAAGTATTTTGAGGTCTTCATCGTGCTCTTCCAACCACTCTCAAACATTTCTAGCTGTGTGACATAGGTGCAGTGACCATCCGTCTGCATCGGAGCCCCGTAAGTAGCAGGGTTCGCTGAACGGTCGTTTTGGACACAGTTCTAGTAACCCCTGGTTCATTCGGCCAGTGAGTTGCTTCACTGTTGCTTGTCGATTAGCCCTCAAGCACCTTCGCAGCCGACGTTCACCTCTCACATCAATAGCACGTGGTGCTCCGCAGTTTCCGCATCGCTTATTCGCAATGGTTCCACTTCTCCAATCACGATACATTTTAACCACAGCAGCACTCAACCAGTTCACAATCTGCGCTGTTTCAGAAATGCTGCCACCCTTGGCCCGAAAGCCGATAATCATCCCTTTTTGCAAATCTGATAAATCACTCCTTTTATCCATGACAGCAACGAGTGATATGTTTTCAGATCAAATGATCATATGTAGAGGATTTTAGGAAGGGAGTGTCTGACCCTAGGTCTTAAACAACCCTTAGAAATAGGAAGCTAGGAGATTTGGGCTAGAGTGCCCGATAGGAAAGTGACACGGAAGCGAAGTAGAAAGGAGGAGGAAGACGCCCTTATTTATTACCGGGGGGGCAGTACCCGGGGTCCGACGGCTTAACGTGCCCCTCCGACGCACGGCGGATATTAAGTGGGTCTAGCGTTCGTACCTGCCTGGGATCGAACCTGAGGCCCTTTCCGTGGCAGTCCCGAACGTTGCCCACTAGGCCACCTGCGGCCAAATGTTTTCAGAATGCCTACATCACACCTTATATACCCCCCAAGCCAGCTCACGACACGTGCCTTCTTTCATTGGCTACGCGCTGTTGACGTCAAAAGTAGGAGGTGGTCACAATAATGTGACTCGACTGTGTATTACGCCGGCTATTTTTATAAATATTTTGTGTGAAATGAAATGATATTAAAATATTTCATATTTTCCTGATTTCCGTCTCATCACTGTAGTATAAAATTGAAATAAAATACCAGAGGTGGTTTGATGGCCCCGATCCGTCCCTTCCGTGTAATGTGGTTTCCATTCTTTTCACTTATTTAGTTTCAGTTTTCTCGCTTGATGACACGATTGTAATTTCCCATGATTTAGTTTTACGCTGTTCACTTCTACTATTTGATTACTGTTGCAGCATCTTTTCTTGTTTTCTTTTCTTTCTTTTTATTATTTTTTAAATTGACATGTTTGTCTCTCTTCAGACTATGAGTATTACTTAACTCACGTACTTAAACTGATGTTTCTTTAGCCGTATTTTTTATTTCCTATTAAACTCACAAATATTTTCCTCTTCTCAGATTAAGATATTTTTACTGCTACTAATGTTGCACAATTTTTATTTTATATATTTTTTATTTGCTCTGAACTCTACTCAGTTGCAAGAATCTTCTAGCTATATTTTTTCAGAGCTCTGTGCTCACAGTATCAAGATTGAGTCTTCCTGTCTAGTTACCTGGTTAAGTACCTCTAAGATAGCTGAGTTTCAAAAGGTAGTTTACATATTTGCACTCTCTATTTCTCATACACATCCATTCTGCTTCAGTCTTTCTGCCCTTCCTCCTTCACCGATATCTGTTTCTTTCTCAACCTCCTCTCCACCGTATTCCTTATTCATGGCTAATTCTAACGAGGCCTCTCTCCATCCTGCTCTACAGTTATATATCTTTATTTGTTCTTCGTGGAAGGCAATTCCTTTGCCCCCAAGAGGGAAGGAGTAAATTCCTGTGCTGCTTCCTTGGTCTGTGGTTTTTCAGGCTTTACTTAACGCAGGGTTCCAATACAGTCATTTAAAACATGACACAGATTTTTTGAATTGAGGAATCTCATGCTTTTACCCTGAAGAGTCATATGCTTTGTTACTCCAACTCTCACTATTCAAATGAAGCATTAGAGTACATAACAGCAGAGCATATGACAAACGCTTACTACTGCAAACCCTTATTATTCAGATGGAGCATCAGTTCATAAAGTCTGGAATAAGACTTTTCATATGAATAGCATATGAAAAGTCTTATTCTCTAGTTTCTTTGGCAGCATGAAATGCTACGAAACTTGACTTTTAATTCTTATAAAAAAGGTACTAATTTAATTATATAGGTATTAATTTAGACTTCCTTGAAGCCGAAGCTAATCTTCCTTTCTGGGCTAGACTTTGAGTCCGGGATGTGACATGCGTACAGGTGGTGTGTTTATTCTACGGTGTTAGTGTTAGTTGTGTTCCTTCTCTAGAACCAGCGGCCTTAAGTTAAGGGCGGGGGAACTTAGATGCTCTAAGACCTTACTAAATCTCTCTCTTTCTCTCTGTCTGTCTGTCTCTCTCTCTCTCCACACACACACAAATAATAGTAATAATATTAATAATAATGATATATAATGCATACGACATTTCTCAAACATCATCCACTACTGAGAGAGTTTCTAATACATAAATGCAATGAATTTATCTGTTAGAAAATGTAAGGTTTTCACTCCATTGTTGGGACAAAATAACTAGCGTACCGGATCTACTTCCTTGCTCTTGGAATTAGATCCTCTCGGGTCACACGACTTGGACGGAATTCCGCTGATGCAGCAGCCATCTTTTACGCAGAAGCACTTTGTATAGTTAAGTATCCTAAATTGGTGTACAGCTCATTTCGTGTGACTTTTACTTCCCCCATGCATGCAGGACTTTTCCTTTCGCCTTTTGTCAACTAATGTAAACTGCCCGTACATGGTCACAGATGGTATATAATTAACCAGGTGGCTTGCTCCGCGTGTATGTATATGTATGTGTGCGACATTCACTTTATCGTTATCTGCGCTTCGCGAGGCTATCTCTCAAAGAATTTCATCTCTATCCGCTGGAGGTGCATTTTGCTAGGAGTGTTGCATACTATATCTAATGAAGATCAACTGATGCGTGCATGCATGCTTTCATGCATAACGTTGCATAATTAATAAAATATGCGAAAAGGGATTACTGGCGCTCTTGGAAAACGCACCGAATGTCCCCGTTCAGATAATCGGAACATTTCCGCCTACTTGCAAGTTGCGACTTGGGCGAATACTCTCCCCCTCTCTCTCTCTCTCTCCCTCTCTGCTTCTAGCTTCAAAGAATGAATACGCTCTGGTGTATCGACGCTCTTCGCAGGTCTACGCTCCCAGTGCTGAACAATTTATTACAGTAACCGAAATGTCTAGAGGGAGGGACTCGCCCTCAGAGAATGGATTGCGACGGGCAAACTCAACTGTTTGCTCAAATTATCGCCAGCAACCTTCTGCAGAAAACTCCCTGCGTGTGCATCCCCTGGGACTCCAAGAGTACCGGGTTTAATTTATGTGCTACCCGAAAGGCAAGTTTTCGGAGCTATGAAGTTTGCATGGGTTGTTAGTTGTTGCACAGGCTAACTTTCACAACGCAGTTTCGTTCAAATGCGCATGAATTTCCGTTTCCGATTATGATTTTACGTATTTTTCTGATATTTCTCTTTCACAGTTCTATTGTATTCGTGTGCAAAAGCTTTTCCTTCCCACCTATCTTTCCCACCCGATGATCTTCTCCTCCGTCCTCTCGTTCAAAATGTTTTGTCAAGAATTTAAAACGGAAATTTTCGGAATAAATGAAATGCGCCCTTTTAAATGCCGCCAAATAAAATTTTGACACATATCAGTAGGGATTGTGTTACATGCAGTACGCGTTTCAGTACTCAACAAATTATGACAAGTCCTACATACCAATCGAGAAATGTGTCTTCCACTCCCAAACCACAAATAATTAAGAAAAAGATATTAGCATAATAATGCAATAATGGAAAATTCAGAAAAAAATAATAATTTCATTTCATGCTTCCTAAAAGCATTTAATCATTTGTACATTTAAAGATCATGTTTTGTTAAGAACTTAAACACACTTTTATTCCTGGAATACCACTCATCGTAGCACGTTTGGCCTTCCACAAATTTACTGGCAACAGGTCACTGAATCTAGACTTCTGTAACTGTGACATAACCTTACATTTTTACTAAATTCGTACCCCAAAAATATATTCCTTATGATATCCTTGAAGTTGGAAGAATCATTATTCCGTAGATATCAACTTACTGAACAAGATTATATGATATATCATCATCATCATCAACAACAACAACAGCCTTTCTCACTCCACTGCTGGATGAAGGTTTCCTGAAGTCTCCATCACAATTCTACCTTAAACAATTCTTTTTCGTGTCGCACCGGTATGCTTTCGAATTTCATCCACTCAGCTCCCACGTGATCTTCTTATGTGTGTTTTCTTCGCCCTCTGTTTCTAGTCTATAATTTCAGCTATCCAACGATGATCAGTTCTTCTAGCAACATGTTAAGTCCATTGTCACTTCAGAGTCCTTATTTTTATCATGATATCATCCACTTTTGCCATTTTCCTGATTCATGAGTTTCTTTTCCCATCGCACTAGGCATGAATCTCTCCATGCTTCTTCAGTTGTCCGTAACCACTGTATATCTTTTTTTTTTTCATTTAGGTTCATGTTTCTGTTTCATTAATAAGGACTGAAGCACTGTTCTTTTAAGACATAATAGTAATTTACTCTTACAAGTTGTAAGGTTTCTTCCAAACGCAAGTCTTGTGCGTCTCTTGATGTTTTCTTAGGTATGACACTCGCTTGATATTTGTTGACCAAGGTAAACATAGGCGTCTTCGCCCCATCAACCTGGAACTCTTCAGTTCTTGTAAAAGTGTTGTACACCAATTTTGTTTTCTGTAGGTTCATCTATAATTCTACTTCTTTACACTTGTCAGCAAGTTCTTGGACCGTATTCTGCAGCTATGATGGGAAACTTCCAATAATGGCCATGCCATCAGCAAAACGAAGAGGTGTTAAATAATCTTCATTAATCATTATTTCTTCTTCTTCCCAGTTCAATGATTGAAAGACATTCTGCAATGTGACATTGAAGAGAGCTTAGGAGATATGGTATCTCAGGGTTGTCACACAAGGTAATAATGACTTCTGGCATTTGGTCCTGTGTTGTAGATTGACAACCTGATGCATTCCCTTTGAAATTAAATCATGTATCATTTATTTCATATTATACACTATGTCTCCGGTGATTTTCGGTTCATTTTGCTAATTCTTTCTTGGTTAGGCAATTTCAGTGTCGAGCAGTGTGTCTGAAAAGAACAATTTCTTCTACTTTTTCCGACCATACTTATTGTCCCCTCTTACTTAGAGCAATGTTCTATGAGGAGCAAACGAGGAAAAAGAATTTTCTCTATTCGTTCTCTACATAGAATGTCTCAAGCTTGCCAGTCCTTAAAAAGCTTTATACTAACTGGAAAACTTTATTCACGCGGAACTAGGCTACAGATCAATTCCTTGAATTTAAAAAAAGACTTGTCGGAGGTTAAACGATGGGGTGGGGGGAATGATAATGGTCGCAATAAAACTAGGGAAAGCTGTGACGTGCCTGCCTCGCAAGACGCACATGAGGTAGAGGCAGACAGCGTGAGAGCACATGTCCGAGTAGCTCAGTTGGGAGAGCAACTTGTTCCGGAGTGAGGGGACCGGATTTGATGCCGGCGCGGACAAACGTGTACGTTATAAAGAATCTTAGCAACAGTTGGCATTATCAACTGATGATGCAGTAAAGGTGTTGCTGGAACGGCCCAATTAAACACATCCACCCAACGCTCCGAAAGAGGAGACTAACACTGGCACACAGTTTAGGTAAACACCGATCGGCACGTGCTGTCTTTCAGTTAATAGCAGACTGCAACTAGAGCTCACAGAGAAACTTTTCGTAGCAACAATCCCACGGGCGCTCTTGGGGATGGGTTCAAGTAGTCGGGGGCCGACCGTCTTCAACAACTTATAATGAATATGCTTTTCTCTACTAAGCTAATTATAATTAATTCAGCTTCTTCTAAGCTAATGCTTGTTCAAATGGTTGTTGTTTTGTTAATTATATCATGAATAAACTTTCCTGCTAGTAGTGTAGTAATAATAATAAACAAGCTTTTAACTGCTAGTAATGTTGTAGTAGTAGTTAAGATGAATAAAGTCTTATGCTGGTTGTTAATAATAATCAACTAATGAAGTAAACCTAACAGCCAGACAGAGATCTGACAAAACTATGAACTGAGAAAAACGTACTTACAACAAATTATTTATTAGTGAAACTTCTGGCTCTCACATAAACGAAGATCTCTTTATACAACAACAGCTTTCTGACACATAAACCACAGCTCACTCTACGCACATCAACAAAAAGCTCTTCCACATAAACAAACGCTCTCTCTGTACAACAACAAACGCTCTCCCTACGTATCGTTGAACGCGCCTATTTATACTGGCTACCACCACGTCATGACTTACACTCATTGCCAGATCTCATTCAGCGGGTGAAATAACATCTCGTTCAGTAAGAAGATAATTTACATAGTAAAATAAAATAATCAGAGATAGTAAAAATCAAAAGGAAAGTGAATCGAGAGTATACGTTACATCATCTCCCCCTTAATTTTTTTTTCCCGAAAAACCTATCAATTTTGGAGTGTAAGTCTTACACTTCGTTGATTGACGTTTATCGACCTCTTTTTTTGTTTTGTTGTTTGGTGGCAGCAGTATGTACAATCTCAAACTTGGCATGACAAAATCAAGAAATCTGTATTCGTCTGTGAAACACTTTGTATACCTGAACAAAACAAACCTGCATCGGCATACCTTCCTTTTATTCTGCCTAGCAGGAATCACTTTTTAATTTCAAATTACGTTCTCATTATTCGTTGAATACACACCAACTGTATCAGCAGCGAAGATTGCCTGGAGCTGCCTAACAGTAACAATTTTATTATTTTACCCCTAAGCACATAGATATATATAAAAAAAATTTGGATTAGTAGATGGACATAGAAGAAATATAAAAAAAAAACACATATATACACAAAAAAGAATGCATAGGCCCACACTAAAAAAAAAAATTCTGACACGCCAACTGGTCGTGCAGGAAAAACAACAAACGGAGAAAAGAACCTGTCCACGAGAACTTACTTATCTCGAGGACGCATAAAAAACTCTAGTACGATAACGTTTTCCAGGCCTAATCGGACTGGTAAATTCAGGTGGCGTTGAGCGTTTCAAGGATTTGAATGGATCTGGAACATCTGTATTCTGTCGGTCAAGAAATCCCGGCGGCTGACAGGAACGGTCAGGAACGGCTGAAATCCGTCGGTCAGGAACTGCTGAAGTCAGGCGGTCCGGAAATCCCTGCGGCTGATAGTTCCTATCAGGTCAGGAACGGCTGACGTCCGTCGGTCAGAAACGGCTGAAGTCTGGCGGTCCGGAAATCCCTGCGGCTGACAGGAACGGTCAGGAACGGCTGACGTCCGTCGGTCCGGAAATCCCTGCGGCTGACAGGAACGGTCAGGAACGGCTGAAGTCTGGCGGTGCGGAAATCCCTGCGGCTGACAGGAACGGTCAGGAACGGCTGACGTCCGTCGGTCCGGAAATCCCTGCGGCTGACAGGAACGGTCAGGAACGGCTGACGTCCGTCGGTCAGGAACGGCTGACGTCCGTCGGTCAGGAACGGCTGAAGTCTGGCGGTCCGGAAATCCCTGCGGCTGACAGGAACGGTCAGGAACGGTTGACGTCCGTTGGTCAGGAACGGCTAAGGTCTGGCGGTCCGTAAATCCCTGCGGCTGACAGGAACGGGCTCCCCAGGCTTTTGATATGTAGTCCCTTTGTGCTGGGGCCCGTGTTGTCCGTCCAGCATTCTTTTGGACGGACGTGGCTCCGGCCACATCGTTTGTTTTCGTTTTCTCCCTCGTGGCATGAGAGTAAAAGCAGGCATCGGCCCCGTTTGCCCTGAACGTAGGTTCCAGGGGCGAAACCCGGGCGGATGCAAGGATCTCTGTCTTCATCGCTGTTGCGGCGAAGCAGATTGGGGAAACAAGTTACGTTTTTGACCAGCTGTTGGTGGTGCTGGACGGTTTGTAATTGGTGTTTGACGTTTAGGAATAGTCAAATTATTGTTCATAACTGATAAATCAGAAATATCCGAAGCCTCTGAGTCGCTGCTGTAATTTAGTGGTCGTGCAGGGCGATGTTTATTTCTGCCTATAGGAATACTCTCTGACGAGGTATTCAAGGAAGTAGGAGCTTGTGTTGGTGCAGAGTTATCAGGAAATGGTGCAGCAATAGTCTTGGCAATGGTTGGAGGGAAAGGAACGATACTAGTATTTGAAGAACTTGATTCGAGCCTTCGTCCCATGGGAGAATCAGGTTGCGTATTTGGAAACCCGTCTTGAGGAGGGGAGGGTGAAGAAAAAATCACTGGAGATTCTTCAAAAAGGTTTGTCGGCTCGTCCAAAATTTCTGGAGGTTGATCGTGAGATATAGACTCTTGAGTCTGTGGAACAGTAGGTTGAGTAGGGTTGATTATAAAATCGATATTTCGTTCATGATACTTGCGACACTGAGCAACGTGTACGTATTGAAATTGATTGTCAGGTTTTTCAAGAACAATGCTATTTTCAAATACATTTGCCACCCGATATGGACCTTCGTAGCTGGGTGCAAATTTCTTCACTAAAGTATGAGAAACAGAAGACTGGAAGTGCGTTTCCACGAGAGTGAGATCTCCAACGACAAGATCTGGTTCCCTACGCCTAGTATTATAATATCTTGCTTGAGCCGCTTGTGCTCTTAGCATTGCAACACGAGCTTTTTCTGCCATGATTCGTGCTGATTGCGGAGTTGGTCGCTGGTTTAGTTCGTCGATAATCCCCGTTAAATTTTCAAAAGGGGTTTTAATTTTGCGACCCACAAAAAGCTCTGCAGGAGTAATTTTAGTAGATTCGTGAACAGACGAGCGGAGGGCGAACGAAAAAGCTCAAGATGGTCATCCCATCGCTCGTGATGATCCATGACAAATGTAGCAATAATTTTCACTAACGTGCGGTTTACTCGTTCCGCAGGATTACTCTGGGGATGATATGGGGAAATGAATTTATGCTTAATGTGTAGTCTCGCACACATCCTTTCAAAAATGTCAGAAATAAATTGTGGACCATTATCCGAAACTACTTTATTAGGTGCACCATATCTAGAGAATACTTCATTAACTAATACATTACAAATAACTTCTGCCGTTGCGGCTTTAATGGGAAAAACTTCAACCCATTTAGAAAAATTATCAGTTAATACTAAAACGTAACGAGCTTTGTTTTTAACAGATAAAGGATAAGGTCCCAATAAATCTATTGAAATAATATCAAAAACATGAGAACTTGAACTAGATTTCAAGTGACCGGCCGGTCTTACATTACGGTAATTATTAATCTGACACAAGTGACATGATTGAACGTATGCGAGCACACTTTGGTACATGCCAGGCCAATAGGCAACATCCCGCAATTTACAACGGGTCTTGCGAATACCTAAATGGCCTGCAAGAGGTTTGTCATGAAATTCGTTTAAAAGGGCCATTCTAAGGGTTCACGGAATACATGGGCGAAACTCTGCCCTAGTAGTCCTAGATTTCGTATAGTAAAGCAGACCCTCTATGACTTCAAAATGTTGTGACCTTCCAGCCAGAGAAGGATCACTTTGTAGGGGCGAACCCGCAAGCAAAAAATTATATATATCCCCAAAATCTGGATCATTTATTAATTCTGCCATTATCTGCTCTCTGGATGTTATATCAGCTATTAGAAGTAAATTCTGACATCCAGGAGTAGTTTCTGTGGGGACCCCACTAATCGGAACGCGAGACAATGAGTCCGGTAATTCATTCTTATGACCTGGCTGATACGAAATTTTGATATTGCTCTCTTGTAACTTCAGAGCCCACTTCATAAGTCTTTGAGATAGGTGCTTAGCAGAATTCAAATACTGAAGGGCAGAATGATCCGTAATTATGTTAACTGTCAACTCGTTAAGATAACATTGAAATTTGTCAAGAGCATACCCAACAGCAAGACATTCACGTTCCGTAGCTGAATAATTGCGTTCAGCTTTGGCTAAAGTACGAGACGCAAAAGCTATTGGATGCCCAGCTTGTGACAAAACGTAACCAAGACCAACTCCGGATGCGTCAGTATAAATATCAAATTCCTTTGTATGGTCCGGGAAAGCCAACACAGGAGGCTGAGTCAACGCAGACTTCAGTGTTTCAAATGCAGCGTTAGCCTCAGGTGTCCAAACAAACTTCTTGTATTTACGTTTCAAAGCATACAATGGCTCACAGATTGTAGCATAAGCGGGGACGAACTGCTGATACCATCCGGTCATTCCCAGAAAGCGTGATAGTTCTTTTGCTGTTTTAGGCCGAGGAAAGTCAACAATAGGCCTAATTTTTTCATTATCCGTAAATAAGCCGTGGGGAGTGATTTTTAACCCCAGATATACAATCTCGTCCCTCGCTATCTGGCATTTACTAGGTTTTGACGTCAAGCCAGCATTGTATATGAGTTGTAACACCTGTTTGAGCAGAGAAAGGTGCTCGTCAAAAGTCTCGGATGTAATAATAATGTCATCCAGATATACATGCACATGGGGACCCAGAACAGGTCTGAGAACCGTATCCATAAGCTTTTGGAAAGTAGCAGGTTCAGAAGCTAATCCAAAGGGCATACGTAGGTATTCATAAGCCCCAAAAGGAGTCACAAAGCCTGTTTTATCGACAGAGTCCGGATGTACCGCCACCTGCCAATATCCACTCGCCAAATCCAAGGTTGACATCCATTTAGTTGATGACAGGTCATGCAAAATATGCGACATGACAGGTAGTGGATAATTGATCGTTTTTGTGACTTGGTTGAGTTTGCGGAAATCTGTCACGAAACGAAATTCATTGGGTTGTTTCTTTGAAACCAAAAAGGCCGGAACAGCCCAGGCGCTTGTTGATTCCCTTATTATGCCCTGTTTAATCATTTCAGAAATTTGACGTTGCATTTCCTGTTTCTTATGGGGAGCACAAGGGTAAGGTTTCGTCGCTATCGGTTTCGAACCCTCAGTGTCAATGACATGATAAACCACCTGTGTGAAACCAGGTTGATCAGAAAATAAACCAGGGCTTTCCTGCAAAAGTAGAGGAAGCTGGTTTCGTTGCCTCTCATTCAATTGGTTACTCAATAACAAACTCGTTATATCTATAGGAACCGTAGGAATCATTTCGACAGGTTCCGGAAAGGAAATCACATGTTGTACGAAATTCAAAGTTATTTGAAACGTATGAATAAAGTCCATTCCCATTAGACATTTAACAGGTAGTTCGTCTATAAGCAGGAAAGAATGCGTAAAACGAGCCTTTCCCAGCCCTAGAGATAATGTGGCAGTTCCTGTGATACTGAAGATTTCGTTATTTGCACCTCGCAAATACTGCGTCGCAGGCTGAACGAGTATTGCAGGAAAATTGTCAGTGCAAAACTTCGTATTTAGGGCTGATATTTCAGAACCAGTGTCGAACTTTGTCTCGACAATAATATCTTCAATTGTCAAGAATACATCAGGCAACTGAGGAGTTTGTACAGTCACTAATACTGTTTGAGGGTCAGAATGCTTGGTATCAGGAAGCAGGACCGACCCTTGGTCTACTTCCTTTGGAAGTTTAAAGGATTCCTGGTTGGATTATCATGCGGTCTGAAACCTCGACCCTGCCGGGTATCGGGAAATTTTCACGATGAGGAAAACTGCGTGAAACCTGCGTCGGGAACTCCGCGTGTCTGTTGACATTTTCATATCTATTACTTCTTCCCTCAGCACGGGCAGAAAAGTCATTATTGCCCTGAGCATGAAAACGTTCCGAATGCCGCGGATTGGAACGGGGTCGAGCATACTGTGCATTTGTACGATATCCCGAAGATTGTTCAGAAACTCGCGGTCGGTTTGCCACTCTTCTGTGTGGTGGAACGTATGAAGCTTGGGCGTGCACTTGTGTATGCTCGCGCTGAAAGTTATTATGCCTATTATGCCGGTGAGGGTTTTCGTAATAAGCCTCGCGGGGTGCCCGAGCATGGTGAGTTGAACCATGTTTGCCGTGTCGCTCTTCATACGTTCGTATGAGGCGAAGGCATTCATGAATTGTAGCAGGGTGTCGAACCTCAAGAAAATCTTGTAGCAATGGGTCGAGCTGCTACAATAGGGTATCCAACATGTCGACATGACTGGCATGTGGATCCCATAAATTATATAAGCGTGTTGTTTCCAACGCAAATGCAACAGGGCTATCGTTGGGTCCTTGCTGACGAGAAAAAAGTTGTTGTGCAAGGCTAGCTCGACTGAGGCCAAAAGGAAAGACCTCCAAAAACTCTTCTCGGAAATTCTCATAATGAGAATCCGGGTTCGACACTCTCCACTGCCGATACCAGGTCTTAGCGGTATCCTTCAAGCAAGTGCCTGCGATTTGTGCTTTGCAGTCTTCAGTAATATTGTATAGATCAAAATGATCTTTCAAATCTTCGAGGAACTTTAAGGATCCCTCCAACCCATTGAAATGAATTGTTCCTGCATGCGGCACGAAATGGGCAAGCATTCTGCTTCGCTGAGAGGATTGAACTCCCTCAGGTACGACCCGCGACTCAGAGTAACAGGAATCTGGTGAATTACGAAATTGTGAAGAATGCCTGGGTACATGTAGATCACTCATATCAAAGTGAGCCCCACAGGCTTCTTGCAGATGGTCGAAATTAATCCCATCACCATCGTAATTTGATTTAGGGTAAAAAATTGAAGTTGTCTCAGTTAAAGAAGACATGAGTAATAATTGTCAAGATCTCGTGTTCGAGAAAAGTTCGGGCGCCAATTATAATGAATATGCTTTTCTCTACTAAGCTAATTATAATGAATTCAGCTTTTTCTAAGCTAATGCTTGTTCAAATGGTTGTTGTTTTGTTAATTATATCATGAATAAACTTTCCTGCTAGTAGTGTAGTAATAATAATAAACAAGCTTTTTAACTGCTAGTAATGTTGTAGTAGTAGTTAAGATGAATAAAGTCTTATGTTGGTTGTTAATAATAATCAACTACTGAAGTAAACCTAACAGCCAGACAGAGATCTGACAAAACTATGAACTGAGAAAAACGTACTTACAACAAATTATTTATTAGTGAAACTTCTGGCTCTCACATAAACGAAGATCTCTTTATACAACAACAGCTTTCTGACACATAAACCACAGCTCACTCTACGCACATCAACAAAAGCTCTTCCACATAAACAAACGCTCTCTCTATACAACAACAAATGGTCTCCCTACGTATCGTTGAACGCGCCTATTTATACTGGCTACCACCACGTCATGACTTACACTCAATGCCAGATCTCATTCAGCGGGTGAAATAACATCTCGTTCAGTAAGAAGATAATTTACATAGTAAAATAAAATAACCAGAGATAGTAAAAATCAAAAGGAAAGTGAATCGAGAGTATACGTTACGAACTGCACCTGCATTATGCACGCGAGCATTGTGGCTGAACACCAGACGATTTCAAAAGAGTCATTTGGCTCGATTAATTTAGATTCCAGCTCCAACAAACCGATTCAGAGGTGCGTATTCGGCACCACATGGTTGAACAACTGCGGCCAGAATGCACAATTGGATGCATACAGGCCTGCGGAGGAAGTAGAGATTATTTTGATGAACATGGTGTGGTCGTCTCATCTCAACCGAACACACCCTCACCGTCAAATGCTATCTAGACATTATTTCGGCCCAAGTGTTACCTTACACGGTAATATTGTAAATATTGTAACCGGATAGAGCTGGAATCATTAATAAGAAAACACTCCCGTGTCACAATGCCGCATTGAGTAGGAATGTTTCGGGACCATGTCCAAGTATTTTATCTGTTCCTCTGCCAAGAGAATTTCGCCGACTTGAATCCTATCGAACATTTGTGGGATGTGCAGTAGAACGCGATATTTCCTGGTCCACGCCACTGCCTCACTCCTCACCAAACTCCAAGGTCTCGTTTTTTTTTTTTTTTTTTTTTTAGATGATACAGAATACCTTAGGATTCCTTCCGTTGTGTATTACAGTATTTTTAACAACTCCTGTGTCGTTAAAATTTGCTTCTTCAACCCATGTGCTGGTTGGATCATCTTGTGTTGAATCAATATCTGCTTGTTCTTTGTACAGTGATTAATTCGTTTTGACTACATCTCGCAATGTCGTGCCTTCTAGATTTTGTGCAGTGTACAACAGCGTGCTGGTCCTTCTGCTTTCCTGCTCGTCGTCATTTTCTGTTTCTGATACTTCAAGTCGCTGCGGTCTCCTAGTGTCCATGCTAGCAGCCACTCAAGAGTCCTGCATCTTCTCCTGCTTCTGTTGTGTCGAACAGACGTAGGTAACCTCCTCCCCAGTCTATTGAATTGCATACATGCAATTCACTGAAGATACCTCTATCATCTTTAAGTGTACCACCTCTTTTTCGGAGACCTCCACCTCTACTCCCTCCTGGGGTCCGCCCTTGAAACTTACGGTCAAGACAGACCGAGTCTGTGCCTTCGTCGACCTGTATGCCGAGAAAAAGAAGGTTTTCCAGAACGACGTCCAGCTGCAGCCTTCACGCGAAGAGACTACCGTGGATATCACCGTGGATCTGGTCTACAGCTCGTTTGGCAGCGACTTCACCGAAATAGGGCAAGTTTTCAACAGCGACTCTTTCTCTTTTTCAGCGATGAATCGTCTCCAGCCTAAAGTTTATACTTCTTCCACTGCTCCTTCTTCCCAGCTGCGGGTCCAGATTTCAGCAGAGCTTATGTCGACATCAATTTCTCCATCATTTTTATGCCAGGGGTGGGATTCAAACCCCAAATTCCCGGCTCTGGAGCTCCGAGTGCTATCCACTATACTACACTGGCACGTGCTCTCATTGCTATCTGTCTTTATCTCATGTGCGTCCTGCGGGGCAGGCACGTCGCAAGGTTACCTCATCGAAGCGTTGTTTTCCAGGAACTTCAACTCATCTTCAGAAGAGACCGATTATTCCTGCTGATTTCCGTAGGACTTTCCTGCGAAAAGTCTGCCCTGGACGCTTATATCTCTTAGGAAGAGAATGAATTCCGAATGATCACAACCATTGGTCGTTATTACCATGGCCATTATGGTATAAATATGTACTTCTGTTTTGACACAAATACTTACATTATGGAATATACTTTGGAAAATCATGTGAAAGAATAAAATAAAATTGCTATATATTTACGTAAGTTACGAAAAAAAATGTAAGGTTAGCGGCAGGGATGTGTTTCCAGCTCTATAACAACCAGTTCGCATTAATGACTAAAAGAGACTAAAACACCACTGAAAGAAATGTCCGATCCACTTTATTGCACGATGGCACTTATTCAGTTGAAAAACGAAAGCTATATACAGGTTTAAAACATGAGTACTTTCGGAGTCACTGTGACTCCTTCATCAGATGTCACTGCTCTCATGTGGTTACATGCTGATCTCATATACACTGCTGGCCACCCAAAATGCAACACCAAGAAGGAAGCATCCGATTGGCCTGAAATTCGCAGCATGCGTCGCCCGCGAGAGGACACGCAAATGATTAGCATTGCGGGGCGTATGCAAATCATGTGCGCCCGGCACGCCACCGAGAAGCACTATAAGAAGGGTGCACCGAAGGCGGGGTGTAAGTAGTGGAAGTGTGTTGTGCTGCCGGACCTGTGCGTGGAAAGCTTCCTGATGCCTCGTCGCAGAATACGGCAGTCATTCCAGCACATTTCGGAGTTCGACAGAGGACGAATAGTGGCTTATCGCGACAGCAGTTTATCGCACCGAGACATCGGCGCCCGTGTGGAATGACATCCAGCCACAGTGAGGCGAGTATGGATTCGGTGGGTGCAGGAGGGACGGACGGACCGACGTGAGCGATTGCAGCAGCCGCGGCGCATCACCGAACGAGAGGACCGGCATGTTGTGCTGCAGGCATTAACGGCTCGCACCGCCACATCACGAACGTTAGCGCATGAATTAGGGTGTGTTGCGCAACAACCTGTGTCAGCACGTACCGTTCAACGTCGTCTGCAAGAGCGGATACTTGTCGCACGGCGCCCATTGCTTCGATTACCATTGACGTTATTACACCACCGGCGAGTGCGGCGGCAGTGGACCGTTGAACGCCGCACCTGGACTACGGAATGGCACGACATTGTCTTCTCCGACGAATCCCGCTTCTGCCAGCAACACCACGACAGTCGGATCCGCGTGTGTCGGCACCGCGGCGAGAGACTGTATGACGCCTGCATTATGCATCGCCATACCGGTCCGTCGCCTGGCGTTATGGTTTGGGGCGCAATTGGATATGGCACCCGCACCTCTCTGGTACGCATCGCCGGTACACTCAACAGCCACCGCTACATCTCCGACGTTTTGGAGCCTGTAGTCCTCCCTTACCTGCAGGACCTGCCAGCGGCTACGTTCCAACATGACATTGGGCGCCCGCACGTTGCACGCATCGTGCAACAATTCTTCACGACCCACCACCTTGGTGTCACTGCTGCCGTGGCCCGCCTGTTCTCTTGACATGTCGCCCATCGGACACGTCTGGTAGCTGATCGGCAACCGAGTAGCCCGGCAAGCACCACCCGCGGCTACGCCTGATGAACTGTGGCAACGTGTGGAAGCAGCCTGGACCGACATACCCCAAGCCCACATCCAAAGCCTCTTTCGTTCGATGCCGCGGCGACGAACCATTGATGTCTGCATGTTTCCAAGTCGCACGGGTTTGTAAGCTCAATCGTTTCATCTTTGTATCTGTTGTTATGTGTCCAGTAAATCTGGCTTTGCTATCTCGTGTCCTTCTTGGTGTTGCATTTTGGGTGGCCAGCAGTGTGCGTGAAACAGATGCGTCATGAGAAACGTAATGTCAGTATCACATGTATCAGATAACAAGACAGTCAAGAAAAACATAATTAATTAATGAAATTAGGCCATAGGAACAATAGTTATTGTGCTGTCCTCTCTAACAAAATTCCTTCAGGATTTGGGTAAAATACAAGGATGACACTGTCATTATTTTTCCCATGATGCATATGTTTCACGTATATAAGATCAGCATGTAACCACATGAGAGCAATCACATCAGATGAAGGAGTCACTGTGACTCCGAAAGTACTCATGTTTTAAACCTGTATATAGCTTCCGTTTTATAACTGAATAAATGTCATCGTGCAGTAAGACAGATTAATCCTTATTACTAGTATTTATGCACGACTTAATAGTATTTCTCATTAGAAAAGTGCTTCTGGAGATTTAAAAATGGCCATTTACTGCAACGCCAATCAGGAACAACTTGACAGATATTCATATAAACGGGATGAAGCCATCGTATAACAATTGGGGAACCCATCGTATAACAGTTGGGGGACGTTACGCTCTATTATGCGTCTTTCTGTACGATGTGGGTGACCTGTATGTCGCTGGAGAAGTAAAATGGTGAGGAGGAGCGAGATCTGATATTTTCTACCCACTCTGTTGGGTAGCTTATTTGTTGGATAGCTTATTACTGTCTATAGAATGGCAATGAAATGAATGGAATATGCAGTGTTTTCTGCCTAATATTTTAGAGGCATTCTTACGCCAAATCTGTCTAAATACCTCATAAAATATTGTTTTTAATAGTTGTTATTGTCTCTGTTTATAGTATCAGCGCATTTAGGCTCTCCACCCTTCAGCCTTCGGCAGTTCCTGAGATGCTATTTCCATAATCTGCGTTCCCCTTTCCTTTTACCTAATAACACAAAATTGAGCTTTCTTCATACCACTTCACTCCCACGGTCCCTTCTTCCCCAATCGCTATCTTGTTATGACTCCACTTTCCTAGAGGACTAAACATTTCTTCTTCACTGCTCTCAGCAGTCGTAGAGCATGGTTTACTTTAGTTGTTATTACTAACCTTTTATGCGATGTTTGGTTTAAAACCCATCGTAGTTTGTAGTTTTTGTTTCCATGACAAGCTAGCATTGTTATCGAATGACTTGTAGATTTTTCTGCATGAAAAAAATGTACAGCCGGTTCCCGCGAACCGGCTGTAGCACATACCTTCTCAGGGTGGAAATATGCCCCGATAACAGCCGCTCAGCTCAGATTTGGTTTTTTTTCATCCAGGAGCACGTGAAGCTCGGGACTACGATCATAACAGATCAGTGGGTCGTCTACTGGAACCTCAACAACAACAGATATGAACATCTCGCCGTTAATCTCTCTTTAAATTTTGTGGGTCGTATCGTTGGGGCGCATATCCAAGGTGGGGTGAGAAACTGGCATTCCGTTAAACGGAAGTTCACTGATGGCAACCAAAAGGACAATCTCGCAGGTCAGTTTCTGAAAATTTTATTCCGGCAGAACTGTCGTCTTTCCTCAGACCACTGCTTTAATGCGTTAATACGCATCTTTAGACACTTGAAGATAAATCATATTCTTTGATTCTCTGTTAGCAAGACATTTTCGATTTATGAGGAAAACAAATTGTTGGGAATAAATATTTCTTTTTGGAATACCTAAAACGACCGCAAAAGATCCTTTTAATGACCAAGGAAACGGAAGACATATTGTGAAACTGAAGAATGCTGTTTAGCGGAAGTTGTCCCCGTTGCGTAATAGTCTAAACGCTGGCTTTCAAACATTCGTCCGAGATGGGTCCGGGTTCGAATGCCGGTGAGGCGTGCAAGTTGTTTTTTTCTTACGGACTGGATCTCTCCCTTCTCTGAAACCAGTAGCCCTAAAATTAGGAAAGGGAGATAGCTTCTATCGTTGAGTTGCTCACGGTGGTCATTAAACCTCAAAACCAAAACAAAAAACAGTTTAACGGAAGATATGGTTGGGTAATATTTTATTATTTCATTCACCGAAACATGCGTCCAGACACTACGGAAACTTAAAATAGCAAGAACGTTACTTCATGTCTGTCTCAACTCTAAGCACAATCTTTCGCATCGATATGTATGCATTTTCAGCTACTACACTGCAGTCTATATTATTCTGCCGAAAACTCAGCTTTGAAAGGAGGCAAACTCCGGAGTTTCTATTTCGTGAAGGTTTTTTTGTTTTTTTTAATACACATAATAGGCACATATGTATAACGTAATTGTCTTTTTCGTGCAGAGATATTGGTTCTTACGTTATTTCTAAACCATTAGATAAGAATACGAAGCAATAGTTCCTAATTAAATCTTTATGGCCAGACGAAACATAAGACAGAAGTCAACTTACAGTAATTCTTTTTATTCCACCACTTATATCAATAGCATAATATCGCACTTCGAAAAACTAACGTAATTTACATCAGCCACATATCCACACATCCACACCAGCAAGCGTTTTCTCGTCCTTTTATCTATCGTTCTTAACTCATACATTCATACAACACTTTCACTCTGACCTCAAATGTTGCCAACCTCATTCTGGTTTAAGGGAAAAGACATAACGTTAAGGTTGGAAGTATAAGCAGAACAAACTCAAATTTACATAGGAAAAAAACTAAAAATGAAAGTTAATCTAGAATATACGTCCCACATGCTGCGTGTTACTTCACTGCTGTCAAATAACAGGAAATATTAACAAGAAAGTTGACGAATTTTCGGGTGTAATAAGCACGTCTTTTAAATCCGTTCTGACGAAAATTAAATTTATCAAAGCTATTCAAAGGCAATGGAACCGGTATGGAAAACAATAGTATCTGACGGAAGAAAGAAGTTTTTCAATCGGGTCTTTAATCCCTCAGATATTGGTGTAAACGGAATCTTGAGCTTACGAACTCTTAGAAACAGAGTTATCGACAAAAATAAGATGTGACTTTATGTCCCCTGGTGGGAAAACCATGCATTATTTTAGAAAGAAAGTATTCTCAAAAGGTTTATCCATATGAGCGGTATCAGTCCAAGAAAAAATTTAGTCGAGTTTTCAGGAGCCCAGATTTTGCATCAAATACATCAGAATCAGAAACTAACACTTATGATCCCTGGTGGCCAAACCATTCTTTACAAAACATCAGAAATTATGTGAAAAATATTTTCCATCAGGTCTTGTATGCGATACAGGAATAATTTTTCAAATCGGAGTTTTAGGAGCAGAAAACGCAATTTACGTTTATGCGCCCTAGCGGAAAGTCTTAAATAATTTACGTGAATATTTTGAATTCATGGGAAAAACATTTCGCATCGGAAACACTATCCAACAACGAAGGAATTTTTCAAATTGAACTTTTAGATGTAGAGATATTGACAAAAATAAGATATACATCTACGCCCCCTGGCGTAGAAACCATGCATTATTTCAAGAAGAAAGTTTTCCTAAAAGGTTTGTCGACATGAGTAGCATCGGTCAACAAAAGACTTTTTTTTCAATCGAGATTTTAGAAGTTCATATTTTGCTGCAAATACATCAGAAGTGGAAATTAAGACTTACGCCACCTGGTGGCATACCATTTTTTTACAAAAATTAGAAATTATGTGCAAAGGATTTCCCATCAGGAGCTGTATCAGGTGCAGAAGGAATTTTTTCAAATCGGAGGTTTAGAAGCAGAGAAATAGTGGGAAACGCAATTTACTTTTACGCCCCTAGCGGAAAGTCTATGAATTACTTGAAAATTTTGAATTTTTAGGGAAAACATGTCACACTAGAAACACTATCCAACACAGAAACATTTTTTAAAATCGGACTCCTAGAAGTCGAGATATTGACAAAAATAAGATATACGTCTACGCCTCCCGGCGCAGAAACCATGCACTATTTTTTAAGAACAAAATGTTCCTAAAAGGTTTGTCAACATGAGTAGTATCGGTCTACAAACGACGTTTCTTTAATCGAGAATTTAGAAGCTCATATTTTGCTGCAAATATGTAAGGTCAGGTGATGCGTAACATCACAGCCTCTCCTTGACAAATGTCAACCCCGCCTTCTCGTGGTGCATCCTGTTCCCACTAAAGGGGCTCTGACGACCGCCAATAGCGGTATAACTATACCATCGGGATTAGAGGAAATTCTATCCCACACTCACCAACCCGCTTGGCCAGCGTGGTGAGTTATGGCCAAACCCCTCCAAAATGATTCCACAACTTAAATCTTGGCCCTCAGTCTCCGGCAGCTGGAATGTACCTGGCCAAGGCAGCGGCCAGTGCGACATGAAGGCAGAGGGTGCTAAGAATCGCCGGAGGACCGGACTAGGCTGCCATCTGATGCTGACCTTGGCTACGTACAACGGACGCTCCCTATCTTCTGATTCAAGGCTTCTTGAATTGGAAGAGGAACTACAAAGGATCCAGTGGGACATCGTGGGGCTAAGTGAGGTAAGGAGAAAAGGAGAAGATCTCATCGAACTGAAAAGTGGACATCCCTTCTACTATCGTGGGACAGATACTGGCAGAACTAGTGGTGTTGGATTTATATTAAACAAGAAACTGAAGGATAAAGTTGTAGAAGTTGAAAGTTCCTCTGACAGAGCTGCACGACTTGTTATCCAACTCTCGAAAAGATACCAGGCTCAGATTATTCAAACTTATGCACCCACCACAAGTCATCCTGAAGAAGAAATTGAAGAATTTTATGAGGAAATTTGTCATCTAAATAATAAAGGTAAGCAGCACTTGAAAATAATTATGGGAGACTTCAATGCAAAAATAGGGCAACGGCAACAGAATGAAACTTCAGTAGGTAAATTCGGTCACGGCAACAGAAACCAGCGTGGAAATACTCTCGTTGAGTTTGCAGAGGCAGAAGGGTTTTTCATCTTGAACTCCTTCTTCAAGAAAAAGCCACACAGGAAATGGACATGGAGACATCCAAATGGGACGACAAGTGAAATTGATTTTATTATGTGTAACAAAAAATTCGTCATAGAAGACTGCAGTGTGCTAAACAAGTTCAACACAGGTAGTGACCATAGATTGGTGAGATGTAAGATGCACCTCAACACTAAACTTGAACGTGGCAAGCTCATAAGACAAACAAAATCTATTGACATAACCAACCTTAAAAAACACCATAATACCTTCAAGTTGGAACTGAAGAACAGGTTCTCTGCTTTAGAAGGCCTAACATCGGAAGAAGTGGACATCTCTGAAGTTAACAGAAAAGTAACCAAAGCTCTTATGGAAACAGCAACAAAATTAGCTGGGTCTAAGAACAAGTTGCATGTAAACAAATTATCAGGAAAAACGAAAATGTTGATGCAAAAAAGAAGAGAGATGAGGACAACTAAAGAAGATGTGACTTCCAAAGTGGAATATATAGAGCTATGCAAGACAGTAAGAAAAAGTATCACTGAAGACGTAAGAAAATTCAACTGTGAACTAGTGAGGAAAGCAATTGAAAACAACCAAAGCCTAAAGATAGCAAAGGGACATCTCAGTAAGGGAAGAAAACAGATTATGGCACTGAGAAAAGAAGATGGTTCTGTAACAAGAAATAGAGGCGAAATTTTGACAAGAGTGAAAGATTTCTACTCCAAATTATATGAAAGGGATGATACATGCACTCCAGACATCATGAAAGACACCAGTACCAGAGTTCCTCCAGTCCTTCCAGCAGAAGTTGCACATGCAATCAAGAACATGAAGCGGGGAAAAGCTCCAGGAGAAGATGGAATTACTGTAGACATCATACAAGAAGCAAGTGGAGAAATCGAAACAGTACTCGCCCAAATTTTCACTCGATGCCTTAATGAAGGAAAGATTCTTGAGGATTGGAACACCGCTACAATGATCCTGCTACATAAGAAAGGTGACATTGAGGATCTCGGAAACTACAGACCTATCAGCCTCCTATCAGTAGTTTATAAAATCTTCACTAAAGTTCTTTCACACCGCTTGAAGGTAACACTGGACATGGCTCAACCGAGAGAACAAGCTGGATTCAGGAGTGGCTACAGCACAATAGATCATATCCACGTACTGAGAGAACTAATTGAAAGAGCGAGGGAATATGAACTTCCATTGTGCATGGCTTTTATCGATTATGAAAAAGCCTTTGATTCGGTGAAACCATCAGCAGTTACAATGGCTCTGAAAACCTGCGGTATTGAAGATGCATACATTAATATTATTAATAACATCTATGAAAATGCAAGTGCAAAGATTCGGCTGTTTGAAAATACAACACACGTAAAAATTGGAAAGGGAGTGAGACAAGGTGACACCATATCTCCGAAGCTCTTTAATGCCACATTGGAGGGTGTTTTTCAGTCGCTGAGCTGGGAAAACAAAGGGGATAAAGATTAATGGAGATTATCTAACCCACCTTCGTTTTGCTGATGACATAGTCATTTTTGCAACTACCCCATCAGAGCTACAGAGTATGATCCAGGAACTTGCTGACAAGAGTAAAGAAGTGGGATTAAAAATGAACTTTCAGAAGACAAAAGTGATGTTCAATGCTTTTACAAGAACTGAAGATTTATCGATTGATGGAGAAAAGCTGGAGATAACAGACACGTACGTTTATCTTGGACAGCAGATATCAAGTGAGGGTCACATTGATGAAGAAATTAATCTGCGTACAAAACTTGCCTGGAGAGCTTTTGGAAGAAACAGCATAATTTTCAAGAGCAATATGCCATTATGTCTTAAAATAAAAGTGTTTGATCAATGCATCCTTCCAGTGCTTACGTATGGTGCAGAGACGTGGACCTTAACTAAAAGAGACATACAAAGGCTGCAGACAACTCAAAGCAGCATGGAGAGGTGCATACTTGGTGTAACCAGGAGAGATAAGAAGAGGAACTCGTGGATCCGAAAAATGACAAGAGTGGAAGACATCATGATCAGAGTTAAATCCCTGAAATGGCAATGGGCTGGACATACTGCCAGAAGGACAGATCATCGATGGACAGCCGAAATTTTAGATTGGATTCCAAGGGACAGGAAAAGACCCAGAAAAAGACCACATGGGAGATGGGTGGATGAAATTCGAAAGTATGCAGGGGTGACATGGAGGAGACTGGCACAAGACAGACCGTTGTGGAGGAAACTTGGGGAGACCTTCGTCCAGCAGTGGATTGATAATGGTTGACAATGATGATGATGATGATGATGATATCAGAAGCGGAAATTAAGATTTACGCCCCCTGGTGGCCAAACAATTTTTTTACAAAAATTAGAAATTATGTGTACACGATTTCTCACTAAGAGCTGTATCCGGTGCAGAAAGAATTTTTCAAATCAGAGATTTAGAAGCAGAGATATAGGGCGAAACGCAATTTACCTTTACGCCCCCTAGCGGAAAGTCTATGAATTACTTGAAAATTTTGAAATTATATGAAAAACATGTCACACCGAAAACACTATCCAACAAAGAAGGAATTTTTCAAATCGGACACCTAGAAGTTGAGATATTGACAAAAATAAAATATACATCTACGCCCCCTGGCGGAGAAACTAAGATATTTTAGGAAGAAAATATTCCGAAAAGATTTATCGATTTGAGTGGCATCAGTCCACGAAAGAATTTTTTCAATCGCTATTTTAGAAGCTCAGATTTTATGGCAAATACATCAGAAGCAAAAATGAACACTTACGCCCCCTGGTGGCCAAAGTATTCTTTACCAAAAATTCGAAATCATATGCAAAAGGTTTTCCATTAGGAGATGTATCCGCTGAAAAAGATTTTCCAAATCGGAGTTTTAGGAGAAGAGTTATCGGGAAAAAATGTAATTTACTTTTACGCCCCCTAGCGGAAAATCTATGCGTAATTTGAAAATGAAACTATATCTAAAACACTCTTCGACATAAATGGAATCGAAAGATAAAAGAATTTTTTCAATCAGATGTTTAGAAGCAAATATGTAGATTAAAACGTAATTTTGAATTCGACAACATCTGCATTTAAGCCCCCTAGCGGCAAAATTGTACATCGTAAGAAAAAACGAAATAAAGGATCATCATTCGCATATTTCAAGCTTTCGAATGCAAAAAGAATTTTTCAAATCGGAGTAATAGTTGCAGAGATACCGTTGGTACAGACGGACGGGCGGACTGACGGACGGACAAACCGATAACAGAAGCACGATCTTTTTTTACAAAAGACGTGCTAAAAAGTAGCAACTAAAATTTAAGCAAAAGTTTTATTGCATCACAATACGAAGAATAATTTTGTGAACGTTTGTTATTTGTCGTGGAATTCAACTCCTTTGTGCGTACCAGGACATGCACATTCACATTAACAAGTTAAATTCCTTTTGTCTTTCATAATTTCGCTAGCTTTTAGCTAAATTACCACGGAAAGGTGAGACGTTTTTACAAAGTCAAATATCCAACGCAACTAAACGGCATTCAATGATGTCTTTTATAAATCGTTTTCAGAATCGCATTAAAAGAAATTTATTTCAAAGCCCCATGTTTTACTACAATACATTCCTTCAAATGATTCCTCCAAACAGTATTTCGAAGGTAAAACGCAGGTAATTTTTTAGACATCCAATTTGTTCTTCACAAGTTGGATGTCTAAAAAATTAGACATGATTCCCTTGGCGTGATTTAGCAAACTGCTGAAGATTTTCTTTTCTTCTTCACTGGACATATAGTGCTTTACCCTTCGCTTCCCCTGTAAAGTTTTTACATATTTATAATATTCATAAGGAAAGAAGATGGAATATGAAAATTTTACAAGTATGTGTAAAAGATTCGTCAGTAAGAAACAAAATCTATTCTTCATAACTCATCTTACAAAGGAATCATCAGGATTTTTATTACATTTTCTCTCACTTTCCTTCCGGTTATTTCGTCTACGCACAGCTGTGAAGCTGTTACCCTCTATAAAATAATGGGAAATGAATTTGAATGAAAGATTTGTGGTTTTCGTAACTTGAAAACTAACTTTATATGATGAACGGGCAACTGACAAAACTTATATTCTAAAGTCAATTTTTTTTAGATCAAAGTTTGGTAAGAAAGAACAGTACTAATGAAAAAGTAATTTATTTTGTTTCATACTCTAGTATTTGTGTTTGAAGAAGGCTGCTAATCCCCGTTAAAATGCTTTAAAGTTTAAAGTAATTATTGTTGTCATTTGCTTGTTGTTAAACGGACACTAAATTCTAGTATATACTAATACAGCGGTTATACGTTTTTCTTGATGACGGCATTAAGAAACGCATAAAGGAAATTTCAAAATGTTAAACACTATTGCAAAATTTATGTTTTCAAGCAGTACAAGATATTCCTTAAAAATTATTTATTTAAAGTGAATTGGCAGCAAAAATTAAAAAAAAAACCCTTATAAATTATAATATATTTTATAGCATTGGAAGCGTCATAAAACCTATGAAAATCGAACTTCTCTTTGACAGCTCTGTCTATAAAAACACTCGATTCTTGCTTAAGTGAAATTTTCACACCTAAAAATCTGAGACCATTGTTTAAATATGAAACACATGAATTAATAGCTTTTTTTCCCTACAGATCCTAGATGGGTACATTTGAAGGGTACATCTAGGATTCTATTCTACGGATCTAGGATTCTATTCTACGGATTCTGGGTGGATCCATTTGAAGCTGCATTGTTAAATATTGATGGTACATCTAGGATTCTACTCTACTTTGCCACGAAATGGTAGAGTGACAAAGTTACGTGCGAGAGATTTATCAATTTTTAAATAGGGAATATGTATGTCAGTTGTGAAATGCGAGACTATTTCTTCATCCAAACCGAAAGTAAACAATATTCCCTTCTTGGGGGGGGGGGTCAAAATTCTACTTTGGCTGCACCAAGAAGGAACCCAGCAACCTGTTCTCAATTCTCTCCAAGGTGTAACAGACTGGGTTACGCATAACAGAATGAAACAGCCGTCTATTTTTAATAATGTATGATTCCAATTCTAACGTATAATCGCAAAAAAAGCGTATAAAGGTATTGCGTATAACCTAATCGAAAAAGCGATAGAAACTACAGCAAAATATTGAGACTAGCGCAGAATTCCGTATAAAAGTGAAAAACGTGTAGCCAAGGTTCCATTGTTTTTAGAAGAGCACACTAACCGCCGCTGGATGCACAAAAGGCTAATGAATGACTTGCCCTTTCATTTTTGTTGCAGTTTTACACGTACACATGTGCAACATAACTTGAAATATGTTAGGCGGATATAACTTTAACTTTATTATACCCAAACTGAACTAATCACTGGTGTATCCTTATAACAGGTCGTCGTATAATAACAGACACACTCCTTTTCATACTGTATTTATTTATCCACTCTCTCCACCGACGGTATCACTTTTTTCCATTCTGACTGATTGCCAACCGTTGCCAAAGCATACGAGAAAACTTAGAGGTTTGATAAGTTGTTCAGAATGAAAAATAGACGTAAGAATTAACCAAATTTGCACGAGAGAAGGAAACTGAAAGGGAAAGTTAAAATAGAGATATGTCACATCTCCTCCATTATATGTTTTCCCCGAAAACTATCCAAATTTTGATAACTGACAGTTATCCAGGAGTGATATGTAACCGATTTAGTCCGGTTCGTGAGAACGGTTTGCCAAAATCCAGAGGGTTCGCAGGAGCCGTTTTGTTAAGATAAACGTTCGGATGGAGAGTATGAAGGCAAAAATTTCTCAGCTCATTTCTTGTCTTTTTTTCCCTTTTTTATTTCTCTCGTTTTTTCCCACGTCTGATCAGTTGCTAATATTATGCGTAAAAACACACACATACACAAACACCTTATGAAAGGAGGGATGCTGATTCATTCTTTCTACCCTCGTTACTGCCTGAAATTTTCACCTAAAAATGTGTTTTATGCAGGTTTTACCTGATTCGTTGCCTATGGCAAAGAAAAATCCATGAGATACGGCATCCCCTCCAGCGCATAGCTTCAATATTTATTTTTGTTCAGACATTTAAGCACGATTATTTTTTTGTTTGTGCGTGCGTGTGTGTGTGTGTGTTTCTATTCTTTGCCGCCATGCTATAACCCATGTTCTTTAATGTGTAGATTGTAGATCAACTGTAAAAATGGCGTTACCAAAAAAAATTACGTATATTCATCTAAATCCGCTGAAATCTTGAAATTTTGGGGTTTTTTCTCTGAACGTTGAAGTCGATTCCTTGGAAGCTGAAAGAAAGAAAAGCATTCACGAGTTCGTTACCAACAGACAATTCAAAACTTGTCCAACAGGCATCGTTGTGCAAGAAACTAACAGAGTATGACTTTAGCGTGCCCAAAAATGCAGTTCAAATTACATAGGCAGCTAATAGTAACGAGCTCGTTCAAATCGTAGACAAATGTAACGCTGAACATCGCCTACAGTCTAGCTAAAATAAACAGACCTATTTCAGTTTTCAATGTGAAGTTGAACTTCATGTATAACATGGAGCTGATTGGGGAGTTCCTCTCCATTTGCGATAGTTGTGAAGCATGTTGCTAGTGGATCAGCTACATGGATAAAATATTTACTTTGCGACATATCATCTGCGGAAAATCCCGTCAATACGTTTGTGGACTTAATCGAGCTACAAACGATAAATGCGGACGAAACTGTTGACAAACTTCTCCAGTGCTTAGAAACATATAGATTTGATGATGTTTATTTAAAGAGACATTTAATTGCATTTTGCCGTGAATGCACAAGTACGATATAGTATGAGCGTCAGGTGTTTTTACCAGGACTGTAAGGAAACAACCTGATATTATAGTTCAGAATTTTTTGTGCCATTTTTGCGGTTTATATCTAGCTTTAGATTATGTAACCAATTCAGTTTCACAAACAAATCACGTAAGATCCTTTTTAAATGAATTGTACAGTTTATACAATCAACCGTACAAACATCAAGCTGAAGTGAATTCTGTAACACATGAATAACACAAACACACACACACACACACACATAAATCGGAAGGTTGGGACTACGTGGGCAGGCAGTTTCGATGCAGCTGAAGCTGTGAGGTGTGCTTACCCTTCTCTACACTGTTAAAAATGTTCTGCTAGTTTGAACCAAAAAAGTGGTGCTACACCACTTTCTGAGAAACGATACACCATTGTGTAGTGTAAACAAAACCCAACAACACGGTGCAACTTTGCACCACGTTATGGGGCAAGGCCGTACTATAACGAAGTGAATTTCTCTGTCATTTTTATCCGCGCCAGGATTCGAACCCGGGTCCCCTCATTCCGGAATAAGTTGCTCTACCAATTGAGCTACGCGGACATTTTATTCTGATTCCTATCTGCCTTTATGTCGTGTGCGTCCTTCTGGCAGGTACGTCACATCTCCTGGTACGTTACATCATCTCCCCCTTATATATTTTTTTTTATTCGAAGTGCTGGAGAAGGAATTCTCTTATTTTTCCTATCTCGCAGTGTGGAAATAACATCACACCAATGCGAGATTTTGAACGGTCGGGTCATCCGGATAGTTCGGGCGCCATTATAACGAAGTAAATTTCTCCGTCATTTCTGTCCGCGCCAGGATTCGAATCCGGATCCCCTCACTCCGGAATAAGTCACTCTACCAATTGAGCTACGCGGACATTTATTTCTGATTCCTATCTTCCTTTATGTCGTGTGCGTCCTTCTAGCAGGTACGTCACATCTTTTGGTACGTTACATCATCTCCCACTTATTTTTTTTTTTTTTTTTTCGAAGTGCTGCTCTTATTTTTCCTATCTCGCGGTGTGGAAATAACATCACACCATTGCGAGATTGTGAACGGTCGGGTCATCCGGATAGTTCGGGCGCCATTATAATGAAGTAAATTTCTCCGTCATTTCTGTCCGCGCCAGGATTCGAACCCGGATCCCCTCACTCCGGAATAAGTCACTCTACCAATTGAGCTACGCGGACATTTATTTCTGATTCCTATCTTCCTTAATGTCGTGTGCGTCCTTCTGGCAGGTACGTCACATCTCTTGGTACGTTACAGTACCACATTATGATGCAAGATTGCACCATGTTGTTGGGTTTTGTTTGCACTACACAATGGTGTACCCTTTCTCAGAATGTAGTGCAGCTGGTGTAGCACCACTTTCTGGTGCAAACTACTACAAAAAATGTTACAGTGTATACAAACACTTCCTTGCTTACAAAAAATGGAAGGAATCCGAGATAAAAAAAGAAAACATATATGTAAACTCAAAACATAACCTTCCTCACATATCTGGGTGCAATGGTCGATATGTTACCGCTAAAGTGCAGAAATCAGTTATTCTACAGATTATCTACGTAATGTGCAGATTAACTAGGGTGATCCGTTAAAGTGCTAAAATTGTTTCATTGCTCAAATTACCTAGGTAATCTGCAAATTACCTACTAGGCACTCGTTAAGGTGAAAATAAGATCTTTGCTGGAACAACAGCAACGTTTCTGTACGCTTAAATTAAAATAATGTTATTTATTTATTTTTCGGTATATAAAGAATCATGTTAATACAATCAAACAATCAACAAATTAGTTGATAGAATCAATCATCAATCAATTAAAAAACTATAATAGAAAGAATCAAACGGTTTAAAATATTATTATAATTAAGGAAAGGAATTTGCAAAACATATGATAAAATTATGCTTACTTATTAGTGCAATCTAAAGACTGGTGACTCTTTGAATTACATAGCAGTTGGTTTTTGTGACAAGCACACCTATTTGTGGTACATTTAGATTTGCACTCACATTTTCTGAAACCCTGCCCAGTACCAATGGATTGTTTTCTTGCTGTTTGACGTAAAGATATTTCTACAGCAGGGACATCTTCTTTCGTTAAAAATCTCTCTTTGCAAACACTGAATTATTTCAGATTTTGCATACAATTGTTTTAAAATACCCGTTTAGTACCAAGTTTATAAAAGCCATCCTCTGTTTTACTAAGAACCACAGCTAAAATCGGGCGGGCATCAGTTTTTGCTCTGTCTACTTCGGGTACTTCAGCCGACGCCAATTATGAGAAATAAAAACAACCGGCGACGACTAGATGCTGGCGAAACGAAATTAGAAGTGGAGGGAGAGGGGGAAGGTGTAGGGAAAAGAAATGAGAGAAACAGGCGAAACCAAACTAAAAGTGAAGGGAGAGGGGGAAGGTGTAGGGAAAGGAAATGAGAGAAACAAACTTTTGAACTTTAACGATACGGAAGCCGTTAATGTGCACATTACCTACGTAAAATGCGGAAAACTCTTGATTTCGAAAGTTAACCGAGCAAATCAGTTAATCTGCAGATTAGCTAGGTAATATGCACATTAACGGCTTTCGAGCTTTAGCGGTAACAGATATATTGCAAGAACAGACGTTCCTGAGTTCACAGAGATAGAGCACGTCGCTGGTGGCAGCTGATCGACCAATAACGAGAACCATCCGGGTCTTGAAGAAAATGAAGGAAGAACACAGTACATTTAGGAAACTTGTTCCAACAGTTATCAAATTTGAAAAATATGCTGACATTCCATTTACACAATCTACCAGTCCACCGCACAGATTATTACCGAGAAGACAGTTAGTTGTACCAGTGTGTCATAAATCAGATGACAGCCAGTTTAAGATCCCCATCGCATTCGCGACTTATGACAGACAAGAATAAGCAGTGAAATGCGGAGGAGTATACTTACTTGCTGATCTCTTCGTTTTATCGGAACCAATCAAATGGCCATCTGGTATATTTTCACCATGAGAAGTTGGTGAAAAGAAATTAATTGAGCTCAACGAGCTACCTAAAGTCTGGCATTTCCGTTCACGATTTTCGTGATTTGGTTGATAATCATGGCATGAACTGTGAGTATCATCTGACAATTCTAAAAGCCAAGAAAATCATCAAGACAATTGTTATCAGCATCCAGCAGAAGTAGGACGAGATTTCAGATTCCTGAATGGCATTGCAACTGAAGAAAAAAAAGTGTTTTTCTGAGGCAAATATACAAAATCTAACGTGCATAAAATTTTTAGCTAAGGCCAGGGTCGGATTAAGGCCTAAGTAGGGCTCATCGAGATGGTCAAATACCTCAAAGAAGAACAGGCGGTCTACCTAATAGAGGGATGACCGAAGAAGAAAGAAGAAAGAAGAGGGATGAAGAAAGAAGAAAAGAAGAGGGAGGAAGAATTGAAGAAGAGAAACCGATGACTCGAGCCCAGAGTCATCACCACAGAACCGACCCTAGTCCTGTGGTAATGTAAATAATGTAAATATTTTAATACTTCTTAGTGTGAGAGAGCCCATTGAGCAAAGGACTTGTTTCCTACGCGGAGATGGGTGCCTCAGTGTAAATAAATGTGTCTGTACTCTGTTTTGAATAAAGGGCAGTCGCCCCAAACAGTTCGCTCCAGCAATTATTCTCCCAGTCAGGGGTAGAGAAAAATTTCTTTTCTAGCCCCTGCCCAAATGGCACGCACACCCGGGTCATGATGGAGAGGTGGGAAGTGCCGGCAAACGGGGGTCGCAGCGCACTGCAGGTCCACGGACCGATCCTGTCCGGATGGGGGAGTGTCGGATCCAGGCAGGATTACTCGCAACGCCGTCACCAAAAATCTTTTGAGAGAGTTCTTCTAACACTGTGGAGTCCTCATTTGGACGGTACAGGATAATGGTCATCAGCTAGTCGTTAAGGCCTAAGTAGCTCCCTATGCTAAAACATCTGAGTAGGCCTCCAAAGAACTGATGATGAGAAACCATCATGAAGTTCAGTAAAACACGAATATTTAGCAATATGCGTTGGATTTGTAATAATCAATACGTTGAGCATTCTTCTAACTAATATTATAAATCATGCACATGGTTTTCATACCAGCAAATCACTGTATTTTCCACTGCCCTCATGAGAACGTCAATTAAAAGCTTAAGATTTCTAGATTTTGTGTTGGACATTTTAATTATTTAACGCCGTATACCTTTCTTAGAGCATCTTTTTCTTCAAACAAACTACAAACAAATTTGCCGCCAATATTTGGGTTCCTTTGCGTGATGATTTTCAAACCTAAAATCATGAAAAAAAAACAAAAAAAAACAGTAATTTTTTATTTACTGAAAACCCGTATTTACGGCGTCAGTATTTGAACCGTATAACCAGCAGTAAAGCTGTCTCATCATACACCAATGAGCCATTACATTATGACCACCCCCAGCGTAGAGAAATGAGCGCTCCTGGAGACCGAACGGTGGCGCAGGTGAAGTTCAAATAACAGTATATATATACAACCCGAGGACCGACTTTCGGTTAGTAGAGTGTTCGGAGTAAGAATAGAAAAAGCTGTCGATTTATTGGAGTTTGATAAAGGACAAATTGTGATGGCACGGCGCCTGGAAACTACGATCTTGGAAACGGCGCGGCTTGTGAGTGCGTATCAAAAGTGGTGTACAGATTACCAAACGACGAACCGTCGTCAAGCCGTGTGTCGTACTAAGCTTATTTATGCCAGAGAGGGCCAGAAACTGCCGCGCATTGTTCACAGCGACGGCAGCGCCACAGTGTGACAAATCACCCGCAGCTACAGCAGTGGTGATCAAGGCAATGTGTCACAGCACACAGTTCATCGCAGCCTTCTGCGCATGGGCCTGCGTAGCCGAAGACCCAGCAGAGTCCCCATACTCACTGCACATCATGGCCAACAACGCATGAAATGGACCCAAGATCATCGAGATTGGACCGTGAATGATTGGAAGAAAGTTTCCTGGTCTCGCGAATCAAGATTCCTGGTGCATCACGTAGATGGCCGAGCGCGGATACGCCTATTACCAACGGAGGTTATGACACCTGGATGCACCGTTGGGCGGAAACAGCCCAGCGGCGGCGGTTTTATGCTGTGGGCGATGTCTTCTTGGGACACTTTAGGCCCATTATCCCAATAGCACAGTCCCTATCGTTGCGGATCAAGTTCACCCATTCATGGAAACTGTTTCCTGCTGGTGATGGCCATTACCAACAGGATAATGCGCCATGCCACAATACCAGAATCGTCAAAGAGTGGTTCAAAGAATATGCTGGTGACTTTCTGTTAATACGTTGGCCTCCAAATTCACCTGACGTGAACCCAGTGGAACATTTGTGGTTCGACTTAGAAAAGCGGGTTCGCCCTAAATCCCCACCACCCCGAAATGTACGGGAACTGGAGGACCTTCTGTGGACATTATGGTACCAGGTACCCCAGGATACCTATCGCCACCTCATCGAATCGATGCCTCGCCGAGTGGTTTACGGGTTAAACGGGTCTTATAGCGTATTAGGTAGGTAGTCATAATGTAATAGCTCATCGGTGTATACGAGTACGCGTAAAATGGAAGGTGAGAGTGGTAATAGTACATGTATACTTCAGTCTTCTGTGGAATCTGTTCTTTAAACATTTGATCTCTTTGATAAGACGTAATGTAAACAAACAAATGCATAACTTTTGCATCTCACGTTGCACTGCGGTTACAAACTTAATATGAAAGTTATAGTTCCTGATAATCAGATCTAGAACTCAGCTTTATGCTGATTACAGGACATAAGCACAAAACGATGCGTAGTAACAGGAAGTATCAAGATAACTGAAGTATAATTAACTTCTCAACAAAATCGTAGGTTGGAAATAGAACTCCCTGATGTAATAATAAAACCATGCCCATTCAGTGAATCTCAAAAAGTCATTTTTCTTTATTTCATTTGTGCGAAGTCATGTACAAATTGTATTCAGTTATAGAAATTATTTTATCTGACCAAATCACTTTCAGCAACCATTGGCATTAACAACCCCGACCAAACACATCACCAGTCACTTTCAATGAACTTTTGAATGCATGCGTTTTTCTTACTTGACATCTATTTCTGTGTTTGGCACCCGAAGACATACAGATCTGCAACAGACAAGAGCTGCGATACCAAAATATTAGTTAGGCATAGTTTAAATGTAATCAGACACAGTAAAAACTACTGACGAGTGACAGCATTTAATTTTAACAAGAATTTGGTGTTTGGCAGAATATATCCGAGCACACACTGACCAGCACCTCTAAAGTGCTTCGTAGTGAGAAATCTGAACCATCTCGCCGACGCCACTGTACTTCTAGCTACAGGAAACGTTCACCTTGAGTCACTACCTTGAAAGCTGCTCGTTTTGTAATTTCTATTTGTGATCAAGTGGAAAAGATATGCAGGGCCGGTGCTAGGCAAGATGCCGCCCCTTCCCCTCATTAATTGCCGCAACATTGTCACGAATTCCTTGTTCTCCTTCTTACTTATAGCAAATACAGGGTGTTTCAAAAAGAATGACCCGATTTCAAAGTAGTATATTTAATAAGGCAAATGTGGGATAGTTACAAAAGAAAGAGCCAAGTATGAAGGAAGGTCTAAAGTTTCACTCACCACAATTACAAATGTTCAATGTGCCCTCCACCTGCACGGACAACATCAAGCCAATAGCTGAATTCATCCCAAACGCGTCGGAGAGTGTCTTCAGTCACAGAATTTACTGCGGCCGTGATTCTCGTTCGGAGCTCATCCAAGTCAGCGGGTAAAGGGGGAAAATAAACACGGTCTTTTACGTATCCCCATAAAAAAAATCACATGGTGTGATATCTGGAGATCTCGGAGGCCAAACATGTAGTGCCAAGTCATGGAGTCTCCTGCGTCCAATCCAATGCTCAGGCAATGTGTCGTTTAGAAACCGACGAACTTGGAGGTTCCAATGTGGCAGTGCGCCGTCCTGCTGCAAAATGCAATCTTCAGAGTCGTCCTGCAGCTGTGGAAGTAGCCAGTTCTTCAGAGTTGCAAGATAGGAGTTGCCCGTAATCGTGTTGTCCACAAAAAATGAAAAGCCATAAACCTTTCTAACAGAAACCGCACAAAAAACATTCAGTTTTGGTGAATCACGTTCATGTTGGAGAGTTTCATGTGGATTCTCCAGTCCCCATATGCGAACTTTGTGGCGCGAAACTTTCCCGCTTACATGAAAGGTTGCTTCATCGCTAAAGGTCAACCTTTGTACGACGGTGTTGACCTCCATGTCCTCTAACAGAGAGGCACAAAAATCTTTTCGTTGTGTTTTGTCACCTCCACGAAAAGCTTGTACCAGTTGCAATCTGTACGGCTTCAGCAGCAAACGTCTTCGTAAAACACGCCAAACAGTCACATGGGGTATGGCAAGTTCGCGGCTCGCACGACGAGTAAACTTCCGTGGGCTTCGCTAAAACGCCTCGTGAATTCGTTGCACTTTCGTCGCTGAGGTGGTTGGTCGTCCAGGACTATTTCCTTTACATAAACATCCTGTTTCTTCAAATTGTCGATACCAACGACGAATGTTTTTGCCCACTGGTGGAGCACTGCCGTAAAGCCGTTTAAACGCACGCTGCACCGTAATCACGGACTTGATCTTGCTAAATTCGAGCACACAAAACGCCTTCTGTTGCCTCGACACCATCTTCTCACTCACTAAGCTTAGAGGCTGTTTGGACGCTCGTGCTGCCATCTAGCGGTAGTCATAACAAACTCAGGGCCACGCCCGTAGACACGATATGAGTCGCATTCATCGGTGGTTCGTGGTTGCCGAGATATCCACTTTTCAAATAGGGACATTTTTTATGAAACACCCTATATTTCTTAGCTCATAATCAGCCATGGGTTTTACACTTTTTCCTTCCCCCTCTACTTCACATTTCAATGCAAAATATCTTAAATATGTTTCTTTCATAAATAAAGTTTATATTACCCAAAAATTTTACAATTATTACACCAAACACACGAAGTTCAAATATCGGAGGAAAACATTGTCACAACCCAAAACGATATTATATACAAAGTTACTCTTGGATTAATTAGAAAGCCAATTAAACTTTTTTATTTCCATATTTATTCGCTTAGCTGCAAAAAGCCTGCTTGCTGTCGAGTACTAACAGAGACCATTTAAGAGGGGAGCTAGGGGGATGCGGCTCAGAGCCCCCGCACTGTCCAGGGGCCCAAGAATTATGAAGGATGCTTGAACAATTGACAGAGTTCTACGGGTTTTTTTGTTTTTGCTTTTTTTTTTTTTTTTTTTTTTTTTTTTTTGCAGATAGCTCAACGAAAACTATTAGAAACTGCCTTATGAAAACTAAAAAAAAATTCAATTTCTTTCCGCTTTTTTGCTTTTTTTCCATCTTCAAATCTTCGGAAAGCATTACTAATGTTGTTGTTTTCTGTAAACATCTGTAATTGGGGAAAATTTTCGTACCTTAAGAATTCGCTTGAATCATTTTATTTGGATCATACCATTTTGCCCAGTACTTCGATATAATTTCAACACACTGAACCCTGAGGGGGGGGGATTAAAGCAGAACTGAACTGGTATCCATTTCTTCAACCCAACTGGTATCCATTTCTTCAACCCAACTGGTATCCATTTCTTCAACCATGCAGTTTTACATTTTCTTGTTAATACTGTTTCGTCCATTCGTCTACTTCAATATGGCGGGGTTGTTTTTTATGACTTTCTCATCATATTTTGAGAATGTTTTCTCCTGGGTATTTTATTCTAGATGTGCCACTAATACTGGGGACCCCGAAATACTGTCCAACCCTCGGGTCTCCTTAAATAGGCTCTGAGTACTAAGTATTCTAAATGAGACAAGACAAAAGTTGGAATGAAATTGACATTTATGAGCCCGCTGGTTAATAAACGGATTTACTGAACTTTTAATACAGTACAAATTAAACGTACTAATAAAATTCTGTGATGTAATGAAAAAATATATATATTTTCATTACATCACAGAATTTCGTAATCAATAAATTACGGTACTCCAAAATAATTGATAACTTCGTTTAAACAGAAAAAGGAGAAAATTGTTTAAAGATAGTTCAAATACAAGGACCTTTTCTGGCTTTAGATCTTGCAAATTTTTTGACTACTTCTTTGTAGTCTAATTTTAAAGCCAATTGATGTTCAATTGAAATCATTGGCAGTCCACTCAAACGGCTCTGTGACATAGTTGACCGCAAATATGTCTTGAGAAGCTTAAGTTTGGAGAAACGTCTCTCCCCAATAGTTACGGTTACAGGTAGAGAGAGTCAGTAGGATACGAAGTGCCACACTTATACTTGGGAAAAAATTGTGTTGGTTAATGAACTTTAAAGTTTCTATCGGTCCAATACTAGGCTCCACTGAAGTCGAGAGCACTTTCATTTCATCATTTAACTCATCAGAATTTATGTCTTTCGAATCTTTTTCCTGTAAAACATTGGAAAGGTTAAAACATTTTTCACTGACCAGATTAATGGCCATGTCTCAGAGTTTAATTTCATTATAAAGAAAATCAAAGATATCACAGTGAGATTTCAGTTGTATGAATCTTTCTTCCAAAGATGTAATTATGATGTGTAAAAGGTGGAAGTAAAATTCAACTTTACAACACATCGTTAGATCTTCAATAGGCTCATCATCTGCTTCATAAGTGAACTGCTTTGTTTTCTTCCGCCTCCACGTTTTAATCGTTCCTCCAATTGTCAGGTCCTCGACTTGTAATTCTGTTGTCAGTTCTTTAGAATCTATCACGTACTACATGAATTTCTCCTCAGTTCTACATTTTTCAAAATACTCCCTCGTGTTTCAGATCATATTCCCAGCATCTGACACATAAATTTGGATGATTTGGAGGTTCTTACTGATAACAATAATATGGAGCAGTAATGTCAAATTACCATGTATGAGATTTCATGCCAAATTACCAATGAACTGAGGAATGTATAATTCTTTACTTCATTTTCCAAAGACTTGGCCTCATGAGCAGTCATGCTGTCGAAGTCTTCTCCAGTACACACGAGAGCATCGTGGACCTCTCCGATTTGATACCTCAAGGGAGTGAGGGCTTCAATTCTACTCTCCCACCTGGTGTTACTTAGTGTAAGGTTTTTAATATGCTCTTTAAGAACAGCACAGCGCCGAGTTGAAATAGCAAAAAATAGTAAACTTTTTTAACAATAAAAAACAAAGTAACGGCATGTTGCGATGACATTGCAGAATCGTTCACAACGAGATTCAAGGGATTTCTGCTGCAGGGAACATTAGAATGCTTTTTTGTTCAAATCCATTTTTTTTTATTTGTAGCCCTATGCTTGCCTTTCATGTTCGCCCTATTATCGCAGGCCTGGCCTCATATACCGGATAGCGGGATGTTCATTTTTTCCAAGTATCTCAGTACTACATGGGTTAGAGTGAAACTGGAAGCGTCTGCAACTGGAAGAAATCCAAGAAAACGCTCGCAAATTTTGACATCATATCAGGGGCGGATACAGAGGGGGCGCGCCCTCTCCTCAGGACCAAAGAAAAGCTTCGATTTGTTAGCACTAATTTAAAAGTGTAACAAGTTGAATAATTCTTCGTTAAAGAAAGTATTACTTAAAAGTATATTACTTTCCTTAATTAATTGGAAGAATTTATAGGCATACTTAGAACACTTTTTCATTTTGAGGGAAAATATCAGAAAGGTCTCCAGTTATTCTCTACACTTGCGCCCCCTTATACGAAAATCCTGGATCCGCCCCTGCATCATATGCCCCATTTGAACAGGTCGCATGAACAAAACGTACAATAACAGTCATTTGTTCCGCTTTTGAAATATCAGGAGTACAATCCAAAATTATGCTGTAATATTTCGCAGCCTTAAGCATTGACAATATTTCATTTCTTATCTGCGATTCAATTAAATAGATAATTTATTCTGAATTTCTTTCCTTAAGCAGTGATGGCATTTATTTTAACCCCAGTTATTGTTCTGTTTATACATTCAGCCATGACAGCATCAAATTTTCCAAACAGCTCGACGATTTCTAAAAAGTTTCCATTATCGTGTTTAAAAAGTTTATCAGAAGTTCCCCTTGGGGGAACACATTGCTGAGCAAGAACATTAGTAATGGCAATCAAACGTTCCAAGACATCTTTCCAGCGTTGCGCTTCTTTGTCTATAAGCTTTTGTTGTTGGATGGTTTCAGCTGTTTTCAACCCTACTGCTAACTGAATCCATCTTCTGTGTGAATCTAGTAGGTGCCCAAGGGACCTACCATGACTCTCCAGTTGAGCAGATAAATGACGCCTGTCGTTTAAGCCGCCCACTGTAAGCTTTGTTTTCAATGATGAAAATAGCTTACAGCAAAAACAGAAAACCGGGTCCTTACTTCTTGAATACATTAGCCAATTTCTTTGAGCTTTTTCAAGCTTACTCAAAGTGTAGATGCAATGTGCAGGAGTAAATCGGCGATTGTCTTTATCTTTTGGGCGCATTTCAGATTCAGTAATGCACGTTCATGAGGGCCTCTCTTAACCAGTCTTGTCCTGATACATAATCATTTATTTTTTTCTGACCACTTTCCTGGATCTGACTCAAGTAAAGGCTTTCAAATTCAGTCTTCTTCTCAATGCCCTCACTTTTGTCTAACTCAGTCTTTCTTTCAGTTTCCTGCAGGAAGGAAGTGTCCCTTGAGTTACTTGATTCTGTAGATATTTCACTAACTACTGATGACCTTCTGATATTCATGGCAAATCCTGAACCTTTTCTACTGATTTCTCTTCGACGCTAGTACGTTCCTGTTTCGACCGGGGAACTAGAAATCGGTGCAGTGAAGATTTTTGTTTCATTTCTTCTTCTTCTCTCAGTGCTCTTATTTTCCTGATTATTTTCCTCTTCTTCTCTCAGTGCTCTTATTTTCCTGATCATCAGCATCAGATAGCAGTCTAGTCCAGTCCTCCGAGCGCCGCCCCGGTGGCGCAGTGGTCTAAGGCGTTGGCCTCTGATCATTCGTCCGTAAGGGGTCCGGGTTCGAATCCCGGTCAGGCATGGATGTTGTGTTTGTCTTACGGCACTGGCTCTCTCCCTTCCCTGGAACCAGTGACCCTAAATTAGGGACGAGCGACTGCTTATAGCCCATTGAGTTGCTCACGGTGGTCGTTAAACATCCAATCAAAAAAAAAAAAAAAAAAAGTCCTCCGAGGATTCTTAGCCCCCTCTGCCTTCATGTCGCACTGGCCGCTGCCTTGGCCAGGTACATTCCAGCTGCCGGACACTGAGAGCCAATATTCTAGTTGCGGAGTCATTTTGGAGTGGTTTGGCCATAACTCACCACGCTGGCCAAGCGCGTTGGTGAGTGTGCTGTAGCATTTCCTTTTATCACAATGATATAGTTATACCGCTAATTGGCGGTCGTCATAGCCCCTTTAGTGGGAACAGGATGCACCACGAGAAGTTGGGGTTGACATTTGTCAAGGAGAAGCTGTGGTATAATGCGCATCACCTGACCTTACATCCCTCTATACACTGAGTGGCCACTTTATTATGACCACCCCCTCAGTACTTTGTTGGGCCAACTTTTGCCTTTAATACTACTACGATTCTTTGTAGCATGGACTCCACGAGGTGTTGATAGGTGTTTTGTGGAATCTGAGACCATGCTTGATGAATAGCACTTTCCAGGAATGTGAGATTGCAGGGTTGTGGATCCAGCTGTTTGATGGCTCATTCAACTTCATCCCACAAATTCTCAATGGGGTTGAGATCTGGAGATTGTGGGGGCCACCTAAGCAAAGTTAACTCACCGGCATGTTCCTGAAACCAATCCTATACAATATAGCCCTATGGCATGACGCATTATCTTGTTGAAAGTAGCCATTGCCATTGGGATAAACCATCCACATGACAGGATGCACTTGGTCTGCAACTGAAAACGTGAATCATCGGACCACATAATTTGTTTCCAATTCTCGACTGTTCAGTCATTGTGCTCCTGTGCGAACTGGAGACGTTTTCTCTTGTTAACTGCAGACAGCAAAGGTGTTCGAACAGGCCTTCGGCTTCCATATCCCTTCCGATGCAGTGTACGGCGAACAGTGCGTACAGAGATCATTTGAGGGGATCCTTGATTAAGATGGTCTGTAATTTGCTGCAATGATGTTGCCCTTCTGTTGTCTGTTACCAGTCTGGACGCTCTCCGTTCCACCCAAGCGCATCACTAGTCGATGACGACCACACGTTGCACGTAACGACCCAGTTTTTTGGCTGACAATCCAGTCTTTAAACACTTTAACAACAGCTGCTCTGGGACATATCACGAATGCGGCGGTTTCGATGATACTCGCTCCATGGCTCCGAGCTCCTACAATCATCCCACGTTGAAAGTCCGTCAAATCGCATTTTTTACCCAACTCGTCACCCAAAAATCCCTTCTCCTACTGTCGCAAGCACTAAGCTTCCCATTTTATACTAGCCTCGCCCTCTGGTGGCAACGGCCTGCAGCCATAGCTCGTTTTGTTAAAACTGTCAGGTGGTCAAAATAAAGTGGCCACTTAGTGTATATATATATAGGGATGTAAGGTCCATAATATATATACAGTATATATGTATATATATATAGGGTGTCCGAGAATTATTGGACACATTACAAAATTATATAAAACAAAACATTAAACAGATAGAAAGAAACTGACTGTACTAACTTACAATGTAACTACACAATTTAATAAATTTCTATGTGATATCCTACTCGATTTCATGCCATGTATTGGCAAGCATCTGAGGACTTAGGGAATTAATAACAGCTGTAATACGCTGCTTCAGTTCCTGCAAATCAGTACAAAGCATCTGATAGACACGATCCTTCACATAACCCCACATGAAATAATCCAAAGGAGTTAGATCTGGAGAGCGAGGAGGCCACGGAATGCGACCACCACGCCTAATCCATCTGTTGGGGAAATGCTCATTTAGGCACTTACGTACACACGTTGACCAATGCGAAGGCCCGTCTTGTTGGAAAATGACATATCTTTTGATCTGGGGTATAGCGAAATTTTCCAGCATATCTAAGTAAATGTCACCATTTATGTTTTTTTCGCAGAAGAAGAAAGGGCCAATCACTTCTCTTTTTGATAGGGTGCACCACACATTAACTTTTGGAGAATCACGTTCCAGTTCAATAGCAGCATGAGGCGGTTCACTGCCCTATATCCTACCGTTGTGATGATTCACAATACCTGATACATGAAATGTGGATTCATCACTAAAAGTTACAGTACTGAGAAAGTTTTCGTCGTTTTCCACTCGATTCAACATATCCACAGTGAAATCGTATCGCAGAGTTTGATCATTTACATGCATTTTTTGCTCTATTTGGATTTTATAAGTATGAAACTTTAATTTCTTGTGCAAGATATCGTGAGCTGTCGATTTCAGAATGTACAGTTATCTGCTTGCTTTACGAATGGATTTCCTGGGGCTTCTTCCGAAACTTTCATTAACTTGGTCTCACCGCTGACGCTAGGCCTACCGGGTCCTCCACGATGTTCCACATTGCCAGTTTAACTGTTTCATCCACCGCTTTATTGAATTCGTTGACGGAGGATAACAACCATACTCTGAACGGTACCGTCTTTTAACTTTAATGACAGACTTTAATTCCGCAAGGCATAACACACACATCGCCTTCTGCTGTACGGATGACATGACTACTGATTGCGTATTTCTTATACATTCCTCATTGGGCTACACCTAGCGCCATCTATCGGATTCTGGGAATAACAATTCTGCAAAACAAAAATATAGAAACCGTGTTAGTAATATGGGGCATAGAAAAACAGACAATGCTCTTGGGTTTTTTTGTACATAATTTTGTAATGTGTCCAATAATTCTTTGACATCCTGTATATATATATATATTATGTATACACAGTTTAATTGGTGAAATTTATAAATTTTAAGTAGTTAAACTGTTTGACAAAAACCTGTAAATCAATAAAAAAAATCAAACTAAAGCACATACGTGTTTATCCAAATCGATTACGAGATATTTCCTAGCTTTTGTTTTTTTGTTTGTTTGTTTGTTTTCTGCTGTTACTCCCACTGTCTTAAGCTTAGATGTCATAAATATTTAGACAGTTACTTCGGACGATATTAAGGACTTTATTGAAACAGATCAGAGGCGTGTGCCATGTGCGTCGTACGATTTAAAAGCAACAAAAAACTCATCTGCACAGTAGCGTAAATCGTGTTGTGTTGAAGTTACACTAGAAGATTGTAAGGCAGAATCATTTTTTTCCCTAAATACTTTACTACTAATTAGTAAATGAAACAGTTACCGAATTCAGTGAAACGAAGCTATTGTAAGAATATTTTACAGTATTAACGTTTGTTCTAAATCAAAACAAATCATAGTCGTCGTATGGCAGACTATGTAAAAAAAAATAAAGTTTAACAAAACAGATTATTGCAAAGCCAATAGATCTGTAAAGTGTTCAGATCTATATGAATAATTATTTAGTTTTATTTTGCTATGCTTCGGCAGATCAGTTCTGCAATATCACATGAAACCCAGTTTTACAGAAACAAAAGCTTTGACAATGTTTTACTTGATTTAGCAAAGCAGTTAATTAGTCTGTCTGAATTCAATATATACCAGCCCGATGAACTTGTTCGCATATTTTCTCTTTTATTGCATTACTGATAAGAACAAGGATTTTATTTATGGTTGCCTTTGATAGAAGAGATACAAAATCGCCGCGACCAGTCTTTGTCGTACTTTTTCGGACAGCTTCATCTAAATGCATTTTAGTACGGGATCATACTTGCATTTTTGAAAAGTCACCATAATCTAATTCAGGACTTTTCAAAGACATTCCGCTTTCATAGGCTCCTCTCCTCGCTTACCAATTAATTTTATAATTTCAATTATCCTATTTAAAATATACCGCCTATATTGTACTTTTTCAGCTCTAATATTTTTTTGGTGCGAAAAAAACAAAGAATCTGTATTTTGACTTCGCGATCTCACCATACGAGCTTCAACGCAGTGTAAATGTACTATTGATAGCTCATGCTCCTTAATATGCGTGTATAAACTTTTTTGTATTGCAGTCACACATGCCTTTAACGAATGTATTTACATCTTTAGCTTCCGGATATGATAAGCCCACTGTGCAGCATGGTGTATGCTGTGCAGTATAGAGACTTATTTTGCACAATATAAGTCAGCCACTATCTCTTTGTTCCATCTTTTTTATGGAATTTATGTTTTCTTGGTCTCCAAGGAAACGATCCCGTAAGGTGTTGAATCAGATGAGCATTAAAAAAACTGATTAACTCATTCGAGCACGGCCTCGAGAATAAGGTATCCCTGTCGAGGGTTTTTCCGCTAGTACTTTGCGTACAAATAATTTGAGATCCGATTAAAGATCACACATCTCTCGAAAACGAAGTACTTGGCAAAGATGGAATTAATTCAGCATGCTTCGAATAATTTTTGTTGTCGGTGATTTCGGTTCGCGCTGCCAAATCAGTCTGGGCCAAATTCAACGGAGTAAGATTTGTCACCTCCTCGGCTTTCCTTTTAATTTGGGTGCAGGAAGATTTAGCCTGCTCTAAGGCTTCGGGTGCTGTTTCTGTTTGCCCAACTGAAAGAGTTAAGCTTCCTGTGCCCGACTCAAGAGATGAAATCAATTCTTTTCGTTTTGTGTTAGTTAATAGGAAGTCACTTACTTTTTGTCGGCCTTCCTTGAAAAAGCCATTTGGTTAATGTGCGAAAGCTTGGAAAACTGATTTTTACTCTACGCCAATAAATTCTGATTACTAGTATAGTTATACTATTTTCTAGCATGAGTTTCTTTTTCTTTTTCCTCTCTTTCTCTGCACCGCCTTCTTTCGTTTGCGGTTTTCCATTTTTTTAATTAACACAATCAGATATTTTAACTGAAGAAATCAATTTTGATTGCACATTCACTGTGAAAAATAACAAATTTCTAAAAAAAAAAAATTAAGTACAAAGCTATCTTAAAGTTAGGGATCGTTGATATTTCCTGCCATGCAAAACAAGCAGCTGAATGCAATGAGATGACTGTGTCAATTCTATATGCTATTGCCACCAGCCCATGCCTGACGCGTCTCAGTCTGCGGATTGCAAACTAAATCATCTGCACGTGACACTTTGAGCTTTAACCTATGTACGTGGGCGGAGTTACGTACATAGGTTAAAGCTCAAAGGGAGGGCATTGCCTCCCTTTGAGCTTTAACCTATGAGGGAGGGCTCAAAGGGGGGCAATGCCCTCATGGGAGGGCATTGCCCCCTAAACGTTGGAGGAGAAATTAATGAATTTTTCTACAATAAAGATAGTCTATATCTATAACCAAGACAATTATTGAATGTGAACCGGTCTCTGAACGAAATATAAACAACCAACAGTTGTCACCCTCACACATTCCACAACAATTATGCCAACGAAAAATAAAGCTGTCTCAAAAAGTCAAAACGCGTTCCTATTACAGCAAAATGTCAACTTTCTATCTAATCCTGTGTAATCCAGTCGCTATGACATCTCTATCATAGCAACCGCCAATCCTGCCACTGCCAATTAACGTGGGATTTGGACAGATGATCTGCCCGTCATTGATTGGACAAACGCCTGCGCGTCTCGGGCGAGCCTTTTTCAACCCCTCTTCCCTTCACGAAGCTCCGCCGGTGTGTTATTCTTAGCACAGTGGGGACCGCGGGTGGCCGAGTGGGCAACGTTCGTGACTGCCACGGAAAGGGCCTCAGGTTTGATCCCAGGCAGGTACGAACGCTCGATCCACTAAATATCCGCCGTGCGTCGGATGGGCACGTTAAGCCGTCGGACCCCGGGTACTGGCCCCCGGTAATAAATAAGGGCGTCTTCCTCCTCCTTTCTACTTCGCTTCCGTGTCACTTTCCTATCGGGCACTCTAGCCCAAATCTCCTAGCTTCCTATTTCTAAGGGTTGTTTAAGACCTGGGGTCAGATACTCCCTTCCTAAAATCCTCTACATATGATCATGATCATGATCATTCTTAGCACAGTATTTGACTGCTTGTGTGCGTGGTCTCAGTCTTACGCTGTTATTTTTGCGTGTGGTAAAATATTATTGTGCTATGTGCTTGTATTTAGCATCTACATTTTAAGAAATTAATCATGAGTAAGTGTTCTAGAGACATAGGTTTTTTCTTTTGAAAGTCAAATGACTCGCAAACACCTTCTATGCGTAGTTCACAAACTTCAACATGTGAAAGTGTAGTGCTACGAGAACGAGATCTTCCTAAATAGGACCGATGTAGTTCTGTTGAGTTCATGGACGATCTGGGTGATTTGCAGAGCGGTCCATCTCGCCCAGTCTTACTACAGTATCCGCTTTCAGACTTCTCAGGCACTAAGCGTGGCTTTACAGCTTCGTATTTAAAAAAGTTTGAATGGCTAGAATATAGTGTGAAAAAAGATGCTGCGTTTTGTTATGCATGTAGGCAATTTCCTTCAAGTAACAAAGACGATTTATACACAGAAAAAGGAATGAAAAATAGGAAAAAAGCAGGTGAAAAGTTGAAAAAACATGCAGTTAGTGCAGCGCACTCATTTTCTATGTCGAAATGGGTTAATTTTAGGAAACCGACAGAGACAGTAAATACGAAAATATGTGCGTCTCATAAAAAACTTGTCAGTGAAAACCGTGAATATTTAATAAAGGTGTTGGATATTCTTCTGTATCTGGCAAAGCAGGGCTTGGCAATTCGCGTCCATGACGAGTCCAGTGAATCCCACAACAAGGTCAATTATTTAGAGTTGTGTGAACTTTTTTGTAAATATGACGAAAAATTTAAAGACAAGTATGAACGTTACCATAAATGTAAGAGTCCTTGTATACAGAATGAATTGTTACAAATTGTCATAGAAGAAGTCTTGAAAACAATTGTGAACGAGGTAAACGAAGCTGGGTTCTTTTCACTCATAGTCGATGAGGCCAAATCCTATAGGGTTCAACAGCTATGTATTTGTATACGATACCTTTACGGCCAAGAGTTAAAAAAGAATACTGACAATGGAGCATGTATCGCTGTCACGAACTGCAGATTCGTTAGCAAATATTATTCCGACCTTTCTTAATAGCATTGGAGTTAAAATGCCCTGATGGTTGGCCAGTCATACGATGGGGCCAGTGTCATGTCTGGAGTGAAAAACGGACTGCAGAAAATTATAAGAGAAAATCACTCTTTTGCGATATATGTGCATTGCTTGGCACATAAAGTCAACCTGGTTCTGGTGGCTGCTTGAAAGGACAATGACTTAAGCTGTAGTTTTTTCAACGTTGTGCAATCATTGTATGAGTATTTCTCATATCCAGACACTCATACCATGTTCCGAGCTGTGCAAAAAGAAATAAATATCAAAATTCCAGGACCTCACGAAATAAATAAATTGAGCGACACGCGCTGGTCTTGTAGGGCCACAACTGTGCTGTCTGTCAAGCGAAACTACATGGCGATTGTGGCTGTATTAAGCGATACAGAGGCAGACATGAGACACTCTAAATCGGCAGAAGCAAGAGGACTCCTAATGTCTATTAAATAACTTGATTTCATTGTTTGCATGGTTGTTTTTGCTGAATACCTGTCTCTTATCAATATCCTGAGTAAAGCATTGCAGAGAGTGGACACTTGTATCACACAATGTGCTAAGACAGCCAATGGAGTAATTAAAGAACTTGATTCGAAAAGAAATGAAGTAGCTTGGGATCAAAAATGGAAAGAAGTGAAAGTTTTCGGAAAAGATTGTGAACTCGACATAATACCTGTTACAAGTGAAATGGAAGTAGAAGATCGGGAGGTTCAGAAACAAAAACGGCCCCGGATGATTTCGAAAAAGCTAGATCATTATGCTGTGTTGTCATCTGTCGGTCAAAGAATGAGGAACAAAGGAGTAAGTGCAAAAGTTGAAGAAATCGAAAATGCTGAATCTCAATTGAAACAAAATTACAGATGTAATTTCTTCTACAATGTTTTGGACATTTTGCTGGAAGAAATGAGGAGAAGATTTACTGGTGATGCTCTTCAAGTCGCAGAGTCCAGTGAGGAGTTCCTTCGTTTAAACGAGGAAGGTTCCAAGTTTTTTATTGACACCTATTCTGTGTCAAGAAAAGATCACGCAATGTTGAAAGCAGAAATGTCTGTATTGAGAAAATTGATGGAAAGTTCGAGTGTCAGTTTAGAGGACAGGCCCCTTAAAAGTGTTCTTAAAGATATGAAAGAAAATATTTTGAACAAGGACACGGACCTTTATCCGAATATACGGAAACTCCTCAAGATCTGTTTAACTTTGCCATCTAGCAATGCTACCTGTGAACGGTCGTTCTCGGCAATGTGTCGTATCAATAACTGGTTAAGATGCACTATGAACCAGGAACGATTATCTAACTTGGTGATTTTATTTTCAGAATCAGATATAGTTAAAGATTTGGGCCCAGATGCCTTGATTGACAAATATAACTCGAAATGTGAAAAACGAAAGATTGTTTTACAATAGTAGTTTGTGCACTGACCACTCCACTGATTCGGAACCAGACTCACTCTGTAAGTGATTTTTATTGGTATTATAGTCTGACTGTGTTAATATAATTTTATTATGGATTGGATAATTTAAAGCAAATATAAATAATTCATTGTTTTTATTTAAATCATCTATCTCTTAGTTACAATGTTACATGTAATTTTCACCGTTACAAAATAGCTGCCATTCCAAACTTTTAATCCTAAATATAAAAATATATATCGCCCGTCCCTAATTTAAGAGTGTCAATCGTATCGTTTTTGTACTGTTGACAATTACAGGTCTTGGCATGACTTTTATCTTCTGGGATCAAGGATCACAACAATCCCTCCCCCCCCCCCCAAGCAATAGGCTCTATCTCCGCTTATGCCTATGTATAAATCACGAAATCGCGCGCTCCAGGTCTTTAGATATGCTTTTTAGTCTGTCAGGCGCCGTTAGCAGACACCACACCTTTAAATGGCTACTGCTGGTTATAGACGAGGAGGAATGTGAGGTAGACGGTTAGTCATAACAGCATTACACTATAGACGTTACGGAGTGTATGAGAATGAAAGAGTCAGAGGTGAAACTCCATATTAAGCATCAGCAACCCAGCGATGGAATGTGGGGGTGTAAGAATATCTGACATTCACAATAACGTAAATGTGTTGTTGGCATAATATAATTTCAACAGTTGTCAGCCTGAAAAACGTCCACCAACGGTTTGAAACTACACACACACACACACACACACACACACACACACACACACACACACACACACACACACAGTTATGAGAAAACGTATTGCTTACCAAATTAGAATAATGTGATTTTGAAAAACAAACAAGCAAAAGAAAAACGCTCCGGCACAGCAATCCACTGCGCGATCGCGCGACTGGCCAATCCAACCCTGCAAAACGTTAGTGAAAGTTCAAAACAAAAAGAGCGTTAAAATTAAAAATTTGACTCCTCTGAGGAAGATAACGTCCTCGGGTTTGGTATTGACATGGTTTCTGCAAACAAACACCACGCAATTCAGAAATATCACAGCTGGCCCGATGGTGCAGTGGTCTAAGCGCTGACTTATAGCCATTTCATCGTGGAGGGTCAGGGTTCGAATCCCAGCGAAACAAGGACATTGTGTTTGCCTTACGGCACTGGCTCTCTCCCTTCCCTGGAACCAGTGGCCCTAAATTAGGGAAGTGCGACTGCTTATTGCCCGTTGAGTTGCTCACGGTGGTTGTTAAACCTTCAATCATAAAAAAAGAAAGAGAGAGAGAAAGAGAAATATCGCACAGCTGAAACTGCATGAAAATTGTAAACAACAGCCAAATTCCCACACTTTGCGGCTTCACGGTTAAGTAAGCTGACCAGACGTCCCCAATTCTTAAGGACAGTCCTCGAATTTAGTTTACTGTCCCCAAAAACGTCTGAAGCTTTTGGGGACGCAAATTGTCCTCAAATTTTAATGTTTGTCCCCAAATGTCCTTGAATTTACACCCTCATTAACCCTTTAGATTTCCAATGAAAAATGTTCTTAAAAGTAGTTTCCGTTGTGCTAATTTTCTAACATGCTTCTTGTGAAAACAAATTTTGACTTTTTTCTTCTTCTTTCTGTGTTTAACGACCATTACGAGCAACTCTAAGGACTATAAGCAGTCACCTGTCTCTAATTTGGAGACTTTCGTTCTAGGGAAGAGAGAGCGAGAGCAAGTGCGGTAAAACTAACACACCACCCCTGCCTCATTCGGGACTCGAACCCGTACCCACTTGTACGAATGGTCAGTAGCCGCAGTGGTCTAAGGCGCTGGCCTCTGATCATTCGTCCGTAAGGGGTCCGGGTTCCAATCCCGGTCAGGCATGGATGTTGTGTTTGTTTTACGGCACTGGCTCTGTCCCTTCCCTGGAACCCGTGACCTTAAATTAGGGACGGGCGACTGCTTATAGCCCATTGAGTTGCTCACGGTGGTCGTTAAACCTCCAAAAAAAATGGTCAGTAGCCAGCACTAGGTCAATGCACCACTAGCGCTGTCAAATTTCGACTGTACTTGCTCTGAGTTTCTCCAAAAACTTTGGCAAAATGAAAAATTCGTCATGCAATTACTATGGTGTGCAGCCTAATTTTAATTCAGCGCATGTATCTAAGGTAAAACATTTCACTTTTGCTAATATGTTCTCGTCATCATAATTCTACTTTGTCAATACAAATTACCAACATTCTACAAGATATATTCTTTTAAGACACAAATTTTCATATGTAATATCACACTTATGAGGGCCGCCCCGGTGGCGCAGTGGTCTAAGACGCCGGCCTCTGATCATTCGTCCGTAAGGGGTCCGGGTTCGAATCCCGTGAAGCATGAATGTTGTGTTTGTCTTACGGCACTGTCTCTCTCCCTTCCCTGGAACCAGTGACCCTAAATTAGGAACGGGCGACTGCTTATAGCCCATTGAGTTGCTCACGGTGGTCGTTAAACCTCCAATCAAAAAAAAAAAAAAAAAAAAAAAAAACTCCAAAAAAAAAAAAAAAAAAAAAAACCTCCAATCCAAATAAAAAAAAAACACTTATGAGGATGTAGCACGTGACGTCATTGAGAAGTTTCAGTTAAGTGGCAGCAGTCCTTGCATGTTCCTGAAGGACAAACACAGCTGACTGTCCTGCAGTTATTGTGTAAAATGCGATTATTAGCGATCAATGTTAACAAAAATATTGAAGAGTTAGACTCTTCAAAGGTAAAAAATCTTTTATAGGTTAGTTTTATCAATAAGTCAGTGATTTCTGGTAAGGCTTGGAACCTATATTTTACTTGTTCAAATACTGTTGGCGTGCAGTGCCTGTACTTATTGGGCCAGTCGTTTCACTTGTTGATTCGAAGTTTTCAAGTTGAATTTAAAAGGTGTTGGCTTTTGTTTTGCGTAGGTTTTATTGCTACTGACTATTTTCTGATAGAACACCCTTCAGAGTTTGTCTCTTAGTAAAAAAAATCCTAAATCGACGCTTCGGTATCCAATCTGCACTTGTGTGCGCTTGGGTTTTTCACCTTCAGGGATTTCTATTTAGAAGGTTCCTGACTGATCAAGGAGGTGTTAAAACTTTTTAAAGAGCTGAAAGTTAATTTGTTAGCCAATCTGAATGTTAGTCAGAATCAAATTTCTCCGGCTGTTCTGGATTTTTTAGGAGAGCTTGACCCACTTTTTTACGAATTTTCGGCTTTTCACTTAGTATTTTCACTTTTAAGATTTCTTTTATTGAAGGTTTAACGACCACCGTGAGCAACTCAATTGGCTATAAACAGTCGCCCGTCCCTAATTTAGGGCCACTGGTTCCAGGGAAGGGAGAGAGCCAGTGCCGTAAGACAAACACAACATCCATGCCTCACGGGATTCGAACCCAGACCCCTTTCGGACGAATGACCAGAGGCCATCGCTTAGACCACTGCGCCACCGGGGCGGCACTTTTAAGATTATTTGGCGCTCAGTGTTGGGAGATTTTTGTTTTTTACTTTAATATTTCGTTCTATATATTTCCTCCCCAAACCACCGTTGATTTAATTTTTAGTAACCTAGATTTTTAACTGGAGCTGAAGTACACTTTTGTGGGAAAATGCAAATAATTGATAAAATTATTTCCAAATGAATTTTTTTTTTTTTTTTTTTGGTGTCTAGGTCTGTTTACAGACTGGGATTATTCTGCTAAATTTATTTACGGATAAATAACGTAGGGCGCAAATAAAAATTATTGGTTTTTTTTCACCACAATTATGCGTGGAAAAACAGATTTTGCTCTTAAGTCTTGGAAAACGTTTCCCAGAAATAAGAGAAACACTTTTAATTGAAGAATTCCTAATTACTTACTAATTAGTGATCACACTAAATTACCATGTAAAAGAATATCCACGATAATAAAATGTTATTTGCTTCAAAACTTTTATATGCCTCGAGCTGTTGTATGGTAAAGGCGGTTCGACCAAAACAAAGTAATAGAAAATGTTTACTATTTGTACTTTCGGAAAACTTTTCGCGTCACCTTCGAAGATACTTGCATTCAGCACATACAGATATTTCCCTTCAATCTCTTAATTTTTTCCAAATACAGCATTTTGTACTCGGAAGTTAAACTTTCAAAGTAGGACGCCATCACTTCAACAGGGACTGGTTGTCCTTCACTTACGTTACTAAGGCTCGTTGCTATGCTAAAGTCACGTGTCTGCTACAATCTCATTGAAGCAATGCAGTTTTGTGACAAAAAGATTTGCATATTTATTTTGAGTACGTATGTGTCCCCAAATGGACTACCGATTTGGGGACGCCACACCCTTTTGTCCTCAAATCGGTGTCCCGATATCTGGTCACCTTACGGTTAAGAGACCTAGGGCATTTCCAGAAATCATATCGTAACTTTCTTAAGTGCCACCGAGGGCGACATGTAAACATGCATACCCGGGAGAAGGCAAACAGGCAGAATGACATAAAATCTTTTTGTATTCCTTTTACTTCATTTTTCTAAATTTGATTTCACCGCCCTGTAGTACAGTGATATAAGTGTTGGTCTATGACCGTTCTTCCAAGTGGTTCGAGTTCAAATCCCTGTGAGGCATTAACGAGGCGTGTATGTTGTGTTTGTCTTACTGCAATCGCTACCTTCCCTCCCTAAAACCAGCTGCCCTAAATTAGAGGCTGAAGTCCTTATAGCCTATGGAGTTGTTTTTATTGGAGGTTTAACGATCACCGTGAACAACTCAATGGACCTTATTCACCTCGCATTGCATCATGGGAAAGCCTTTCCGTGGCCGTCGACCAACAAGAGTTTGTTTACATGCGTTTTCCCATTGCTTAACATGGCGTTACGTTGCAAGGGTTCAGGAAAAAAGCGATTTTCGGAAATTTATTAATGACATGTATAACTTTTGCTCATTGTATGGTTGTGCTAATAAATCCTGCAACCTAAATTGTGTAGACGAAAGAAAAACATTCTTTAATTTTCCGCTGAAAAAGACGAAATTATTATTTCTTTTTATTGGATTTTTCATGACCACCGTGAGCAACTCAATGGGCTATAAGCAGTCGCCCGTCCCTAATTTAGAGTCACTGGTTCCAGGGAAGGGAGAGAGCCAGTGCCGTAAGACAAACACAACATCCATGCCTCACCGGGTTTCGAACCCGGACCCCGTTTAGACGAATGATCAGAGGCCATCGCTTAGACCACTGTGCCAGCGGGGCGGCCGAAATTATTAAGGGAATGGCTGTGCAAAATGAAACGCGGTGATTTCCATTCCGATGTGCACTCTCCAATATGTTCTGTCCACTTTAACGAAAAAACTTTTGGATATTATGACACCACGAATCAAAGGCAGTTGAAACCTCGTAGTATTCCTTGTAATTTCAATTTCAAAAAAGAAAAAAAAGGTAGTTGAAAATTGATGGAATATTTGGATCAGTAAATTACGATTTAAGTTCTACTTTCCTCAAAGAATAAAACAAACATATCTATAATTTCTCTTTTCTTTAATGTTACGCATTCATTTAATTTTTAAGCAGATTGCCTAGCATACGAACCCCAGTTTGTTTCCTTATTACGTATTTGTCTGAGCTTTTAAATATTTTTGTTTTACAAAACAAGGTACTAAATTTTTTGTTTCAGATATTTCGCCAATGTCTGGCAATAAGAACATGAAAATTTAATATAGCGTGTGCGAGAAATGCTACATTAAACACTTCATTATGACTAACAGCGATGCTTTCCTGCGTCATACGAAATAAACATTGAGCACAAAATTGTCTTTGTATATTTTTGCAACCTTGATTTGTTCTTCTAAGAAATTAATTTCTTCTTCTTCTTCGCCCTGTAGCTGTATTAATTCCTCGGCAGAATCCATGACGTTAGAATTGTAAAAATTAGGCAACAGTAAGGGATAATCAAATAGCGAAAACATTGAATCAGCAGCCATGTTGGTACGCAGAAATTCACTTCTGACGTCACATGAATAAGGTCCATGGGCTATCGTCCGTCCCTAATTTAGGGCGTCCCTAATTTAGGGCCACTGCCTCCAGGGAAGGGAGAGAGTTAGTGCCGTAAGACAAACACAACATCCATGCCTCACCGGGATTCGAACCTGGACCACTTTTGGACGAATAATAAGAAGCCATCGCTTAGACCTATGCGTCACCGGGGTGCCTATCGAGTTGCTTACAATGATTGCTAACTCCCCCCACCTCCATTTCGAAAGAAAAAGAGACTGATTTCCTACAGTTTGAACGAAGCAAGGGCTTCGTTCAAAATGTTCTAGGTACTTTTGATTGAGCCACCCCGGTAGTGCAGTGGTCTAAGCGCTGGCTTATGATCATCGTCCGAGATGGGTCCAGGTTCGAATCCCTGTGAGGCATGGATGTTGTGTTTGTCTTATGGCACTGACTCTCTCCCTTCCCTTGAACCAGTGGCAATAAATTAGGTACAGGCGACTGCTTATAGCCCTTGAGCTGCTCACGGTGATCGTTAAACCTTCAATAAAAAAAAAAAACAACAACTGTTGATTGATTTTTAGTTGATCTTGTCGTTAATTTATTCTCTGCAAAAGAATGGCAACATTGATTATTTGTGCGAGGTGGTGTTATGTGAATTTGTAGACTAGTTTAAACTTTTTTTGTTTGTTTTTTTTAAAGATGAAAATGAGTGTACGCTGTTAAATTTGGATTGATTCCGACCTCAAAAAGAGTGGTTTTTTTAGTTGTAGAAGCAAGTTTGATGTAATTTACCGTAATCATAATGTAAGTAAATTTTGTGTATTATTTTGGTTCTCAGATATGTCAGTTTGTTCAGGGGAATATGTGTGTATATATTGTGTAAATTTTTATAAAAGATGGTAATTAAATATTACTTAAAAGAAGGCAGAGGTTTAATGTGAAAATCACCTTAAATGTGAGTTTTTATAGCAGTAACAAGATAGATGGGTAATTGTGGGGAAGGACTTCGCAACCTTAAAAGAAATACATTGTTTGGATGCCATTTGTAGTTCATGATCTTTAGTTATTCATTGCGTAATTATGAGGCGTCGAGGAGGACAGAGGAGTTCCTTTAATTTCTCTTATCCAACTGAAGTGTTTTTCTTATAGCCCCTGTTATTATTTTTAATTCGTGACACCTTTACACTGAGATTCTTATCCTAATGAATCATCAATTTGTGCTGTCCATTTAGAAGTAACTGTGTGCTCAGTCCTTATAGAGCCAAGTGTCTGTTTCTTCCAAGACCTTTAGTTCTGATCTGATCCCCAGCCATGAGAATGTTTTTTCAGAGGCTCAGAAATGTGGTAGTCACTTGATGCCATATTAGGATTCCCAGGTGGATAGCGTAAAACATATATATAGTTTTGCTTACTGCTGGAAACAAAGGTTATTAGCTGTAGTCCCACGAAGGTTTAACGACCACCTTGAGCAACCTTTGGGCTATAAGCAGTCACCCATCCCTAATTTAGGGCCACTGGTTCCAAGGAAGGGAGACAGTGCCGTAAGACAAACACAACATCCGTGCCTCACTGGATTTGAACTCAGACAAATGGTCATATGCCAGTGCAAAGACGACTGTGCCACTGGGGCGGCTGAGAGTGAATTTTTGACATGCTTTGGGAACTTTAAAAGGTTGTCCTTTAGAGTGCCCAAGTTGATTGTAGTTTTGTGTGGAAGGGTGTTGCTACCCCTCGGTGGAAGAGTGGTCTAAGGTGCTGGCTTCTGATCTTTTGCCCAAAATAAGCCCAGAACTGGATAAAGCATTGGTGGTGTGTGTGTTTGTCTAATGGCACTGGTTCTGTCCCTTCCCTGGAACCAGTAGTGCCTGCTTGTAGCCATACAAGGTGATTATTAAATCCCAAAACAACAATTAATTTTGGTTTATAAATTAGTTTTGGTTTAAAAAAAGGTAGATGCCAAAATGTACTGGACAGTTTAGAAAATTAAGTCATGATCAATCAGCACTTTAATTTCTCCAGGATGTGGGAAAGGATAAAGTGTCCATTTTTAGTTATCAAGAATATCCACCATTTACTCAGTGGGCAACAGGGCTCTTATCACATTTAGGGTCTCCCTTCAAACTGATCATTCAGTTTCTCTTTTTTTAGGTTTTCTTTGTAGTATTTATTTTCATATTGCAATTTTTTGGGGGGCATACAAAAATAAAATAAGCACCACTGATAAGCAAGTACACTTCTCAGAAGTAAAAGCCCCAAATTCTCACATTGTGCCTGTTCACCTTTCCTAAAATGTGGAATGTTGCTTTGTCACTAAAAACTAAGTTTTCAGAGAAACCATCATTCTCCATTAAAATGAGAAATATTTCACAGAAAAACGCTCACAGGTGGCAGTCATCCCTCTTCAGCTTTCGAATCAACTGCAGATACAGTTTTCTGCGGGACACCAACTTCTCGACCGGCTTGATAGGTGGATTTCTGAGGGTTCCTTAGGTAACTTGCGTTACGTAAGGAACAGTGTATTCGGGTAACCGAAAACACTCCACTATGTTGTTTCCTATCGACGGACTTCCAGTCGATTTTCCCTTGAAAATGCAGCCCATGTCTTGAAATCGTGAATACCAATTACAAGTTGTCTTACCATCACTGGGTGGCTCTATCCCAAATTTTGACTGGAGATGCCGTTAAATAGTCACAACTGACTTGTTTGTATGAACATCGGGAACACAAAATGTCTTCTGTTGTCCGTTTACCACCATTATATGACTTGTTCCTTCTGCTGGACTTATCACGCAATCCGTGCCGCCCTGGTGGCGCAGTGGTCTAAGGCGCTGGCCTCTGATCATTCGTCCGTAAGGGGTCCGGGTTTCGAATCCCGGTGAGGCATGGATGTTGTGTTTGTCTTACGGCACTGGCTCTCTCCCTTCCCTGGAACCAGTGACCCTAAATTAGGGACGGGCGACTGCTTATAGCCCATTGAGTTGCTCACGGTGGTCGTTAAACCTCCAATCAAATAAAAAAAAAAAAAAATCGCGCAATCCGCAGAATCGGTAGTTTGGCATTGGAACTTCAAGAGATTACCTTCCAAAGTACACATATCGCAACTAAACATACTCGTTACATGTCGTGTGGTGAAGCAGTGGGAGCAGTTCTGGCTCTATCAGGAAGAACATCTTTTGACTACCTTTTAGAGCTTATCAGTTCTTTTTCAAGATTTCTACTCTGATGGCATAGGTCAACCTGCATGAAACTTATTTTTAGATCTGTCAGCTTCCTGAGTGTGCTTTATTAAATATTTATGTCTGAGAAAGACAAAAAAAAAATAATTAAAAAGTAACTAGGGTTCACAATTTCCATTCTTTTTTCTATTGTGGATAAAAAAAATTCAGTTTGCCATTCAATAATGCAACAGGTACCTTTAGAAGATCTTATGTAATATGTTGTTGTTTTTTTCTTTCTCTCCCTCCCCTTCCATTTTTTGTGAGCATACTCAGTAGTTCATTTTTCACTTGCTATTTTGCCATGATGTTTTTGTTGTTGTTCATGAGAATTTACACAAAATTACAGCATCTTTCTCACTAATAGTTTTATTTTGTACTCTTTTGTCAAGCAGGACTCACAGTAAAACAGAGCCTAAAAAATCTACTACAGAAAACAAAAAAGAAAGGGGACGGGACAAAAAGAGGCGTAGTGTTTCATCATCCAGCAGTGGGAGCAGTTCTGGCTCTAGGTAACTTTCTTTTGTCTAATATCATATCGAAATTATTCTCCATCTGATACTCGGAAACGCAGCGTTTGCATACTTATTATGAGTTTTAGTGGACTCTCCATGCACATCTCGTATTTCTTGATGTACTACATTTTCAAGACCTTAAATATTTATATCTGTTTAGTTGCAGACATTTTGTGTTTAATGTGTGAATATCGGCCCGTGGATATTGATTGGAAAATGCTAGAGGTGGGCTTAACAGTGATTTTCCTGTCACAGTGACAACGGTGACAGTTCCACGAAAGTAACGGTGACTTTAAACTCGGAAACTGTTTATGACATGGATGACGGAGCTGTAACGGGACGGCAAGTCACTGTCTTACCAGTATCTGTGACAAAATCACTGTTTACGAAAGTGCTGACAGAGCAGTAACGGAATGGCAAGTCGAACTTTTGTAAGAAAGCTTTTTCTTACAAATATCACACAAAGCAAAATTTTCATCAAAGATGGTGAAATAATTCCACATTTCACTGGTTTTTCTACGTTTGGCATCAGACATTCTATTATGGTGATTGCTGAATAGCACTAACACTTTATTATTGTTCACGTCCATTTTTAAAGGCTCCTTGTGAAGAGACGAGGACAAAAAACTGGTTTCTTCAGAAAAAAGCTGGCATCACTAGCGACCTCTGTGACGTTTGAACTGAAACAACATGGTAGCCCTGGACTCCAAGCATTGCTCGGACATTGCTAACAGTGACATTCTTATCAGTTACTTAGGAACTGTTACTTTTTGTCTCTGGTCGTAATGGTGACAATGATTTTTCAGTAATGTTGACAAAGTAACAGTTACTTGATTTCCGACCGATCTCTAGAAAATGCTGATTTTTACTTCATTTTTTAAGAAAGGTATTCCCCACCAGCCAAGTTTTACAGTTTACCCATAAAATTTATGGAAATTCTGCTTGATTTATGGGGATTTTAGGGACAACATATTTTCATTTTTTTCTTCTTGTTTAGCACAGTTTTAAGGGGAGAGTAAGTGTTCACAAGGACCACTACACCTGTATATTCTGATATACCTAATCATAATTTCACCCACTTGTGCATTACCTCCAACCTTCTCTACTCGCATCCTAGTGGGAAAAACTGGGTACAAACGCTGTAGGATTAGAATTGATTATAACTGCTAAAAAAGATAGAAATTAAAAATATGTGTGTCACATACGATTTAAAATTGTTGTTTTTTAAAGGTATTCCAACATGGCACAAAAATGTAATCTCAAAACCTCAGTGAAGTTATAGTATAAAGTTACTGCAATATATTGCAATAATTTTCCAGTTACAAAAGAATTTTTTTTTATCTGTGTACACGTAGCCTAAAGATAGTGTACTAATGATGTGATTTTACTTGTATATCGATTGCATTTTAATCGCTGTAAGTGTTAAGTGCCAAATATGTTCATTATGACAAATAAAATCAATTAAAATAGAAAATCTGCACGGTAAATCACCTTTTAATCAGTGTGGTTCATATATTGGTCAGTGGAACACAACAATGAAATGTTCACTGAAAAAAAAAAAAAATTAGATTTCAGTTTTTGAAAGTTGGCAGGTCTAATATTCACTAGGAGCTTTGTTTTTAATTTGTGTAACCTTGTATACAGACATATATATATCAGGGCTTGAAAAATACCGTGCCCAGGGCAGGTAAATTATTAGCCTGGGCAAGTAAAAAAGCAATCTAGTTGCCTGGACCTGGCAACTAAATTAAAAAATGAAAAAGTTTCAAATAGAATTTCCTACTAGGCTGCAAAAAAAAAAAAAAAAAAAAAAAAAAAAAAAGACAGTCATATTGTTTCATTTCATTGCTAATCACTGGAAGTTGTATTATTGTTACAGAGTGCCAAGGACAAAAGAATATCTTTTCTTTAATTATATTATGATCTAGGTCCAGATATTGGTACCATAGGTAATTTTTACTCCAAACGTTGTTTATAGTCAGTGACGGGATGCATGCCTCTGATGGAACTAGCCTCGGGATGCATGCCTCTGATGGAACTAGCCTCCGGTGTTTAATGGCAAAGGGGCAAAAATTTCAATGAAAAGAACATGGCAGAACCACTAAATTTCTCAAATACCAATTTCATCATCATACCATTTCTTTCCAATTTCAGCATCATCTTAAAACTTGAGATACATGCTTTTGTGCATTGAACATTTTGAATACAGACCCTTAAAACAGAAATGCAAAACATTTAAAAAAAAAATTCATAATATTTTTTAACTTTAAAAAAAATCAGGGTTCTGGTTTATTATCTTAAAAGATAAATTTTCCTGGGCATCTAGCTTTTACTACCTGGGCAGGTAAAGAATTTTGGCACATGCCGAGATGGGCATGTAACTCCAGATATTTTTCAAGCTCTGTGTGTGTGTGTGTGTGTGTGTGTGTGTGTGTGTGTGTGTGTGTGTGTTGCACGCACAGTTTGCCAAAAAGAAAATTTAAAGGAGTATTTTTACTCCTTTGAAAAAATTTAGGGAATAATTTTTAAAAGTGGGGAGTACTTTAGAAAAATTAACAGACATCATCTTAAAACTTCATCTGTTAATTTTTTGTTACTGTTCCCATTTCTTTTTGTCACTTTTTTTTTCTTTTATGCGCTTGGATGACAATTTTATCCATCATGCTGAAAAACTTTGTCTGTGAGGACCATGAATGCATGATAGCTTTCACTATTTTTGATAAGATAAAGTGTAACTTAGAGAATATTAATACTTTTGAACATCATGCATCAATTCTTACAAACTTTTCAGCTTCATCACTTTCGTTTTCGGACCCCCCCCTCTATCAAGATGAAATGCAAACCTTTCTTGGGGGAATATTTAAAAACACAGGACAATGTTCGGAACATCGTTGGAGGAAAAAATTAGTTAAGAGAGAAATCTTTGCTATGTGTGATTTCCGTTTTCGAACATTTCCCCCTCCATTTTCAAGGTGAAATACAAATATTTATGAAATAAAATGATATTTAACAACAATTCTCAGGCAGAGAAAACATCGCATTAAAACAAAAAATTACGATTACGGGGAAAATCTTCAATGCGTCTAACTTTCGTTTTTGGAAGTTTTGAAAGAGAAAATTTCCATTTTCGAAAGTTTCAGGTGGAAAGCATCCTTCACCAGTACCAATTGCCCCAAAATTTGTGTTCAGTTATGCATCGATCTCGAGAATAACGCAAATTAAGACGGAAAACGAGAATTACTAGAAGCCGTGGCACTCTCATGCCTGAAGATTACACGGGAATTTTTGCTCCGTCGAATTTCCGGTTTCTAAATTTTTTTCCTCCAGTTTCAAACTGAAATTAAAATATTTATGGAATAAAATGATATATAACGACAGTACTGGGCAGAGGCAACATCGCGGGAAAACAAAATTACGATAACGGAAACAATCTTTATTTCATTTACTTCCGTTTTTGAAAAAAGAAATACCGTCCCGATGCGTATCTTTACACGTTGATGAAGCTCTTCAGAGTGTATTCTGCGCGTTTCTCGATGCGTATTTTTACGTGCCAAGAAAAATTCCTGATGCGTATTTTTACGCGTTGGTAAAATTTCGTCGCGTAAACACACTTTTCGATGCATCCTAGACGCGTAATTATGCATTTTGGCAAACTGTGTGTGTGTGTTATTTATTGGCCTGGGAAGGTATGAGAGCATTGTTTCTACAACCCTGATTTCCTTCTTAAGTTAAAAAATATTATGAACTTATTTTTTTACATATTCTGAGTTGCTGGAAATCTCTTAAATTTAGTAGTACTGTTTGTAAAAATGATCATTTACCCACTGCAAAAAAAAAGCTCTAGTTCTTCAGCTACCATTTTTATGTATATAGACGCACTAGATATTTTTTTTCCATAAATTTTCAAGTTTTTGAGTATATTGTAGAATGTTGTATGAGATTCGGAACATTACTAAACTTCAGTTGGGGCTCTACGCATATAACAAAGTTTTTTCTCTGGCAAAAAACAAATATGCTTGTCTCTTAAAAATGAACATGAGAATGTCGGGAGCAGGGTGCAATTTCACCGAATAGCAACTAGCAAATTGCTAATGTAAGAACAAATTTGCTAGTGAAAAAAATGGCAGTAGCAAGTATTGCTAGTAAGGTATTTTTTGGTAAAGTCCATCCGTATGTGGACACTATATCTGCAACTATTAGTCTGATTTGATAAATTCTTTTTGCATTTGGAAGCTTGAAATATGAGAATGATTATAATTTATTTCGTTGTTGTTTTTTACGATGTACAGTTTCGCCGTTAGAAGGCGCAAATGCAGATGATATCAAATTCAAAATATATTTTATAAATTCCATATATTTGCTTCTGAACAACCGATTGAAAAAATTATTTTACCTTTCGATTCCATTTATGTCGAAGAGTATTTTAAGTATAGTCACTTTTTCAAGTTATGCATAGATTTTCTGCTAGGGGACGTAAAAGTAAATTGCATTTCCCCCAATATCTCTACTTCTAAAACTCCGATTTGAAAAATTCTTTCTGCGCCAGAAACAACTCCTAGTGGGAAATCTTTTGTATAATTTCTAATTTTTGGTAAAAAATGGTTTGGCCACCCGGGGGCCTTAACTTCCGCTTCTGATGTATTTACAGCAAAATCTGAGCTTCTAAAATCTTGATTGAAAAAAATTTGTTTGTGGACCAATACTACTCACATTGATAAACCTTTTCAAACATATTTTCTACTTAAAATAATGCATGATTTCTCCGCCAGAGGGCATAGATGTATATCTTATTTTTGTCAGCATCTCTACTTCTAAGAGTCCGATTTGAAAAATTCCTTCTTTGTTGGATAGCGTTTCTGGTGTGAAATGCTTTTCATGTAATTTCAAAATTTTCAAATAACTCATAGACGTTCCGCTAGGGGGCGTTCGTGGAAATTGTGTTTTTCGTTATATTTCTGCTTCTAAAACTCCGATTTGAAAAATTATTTCTGTATCGCATACAGCTCCTGATGGGAGATGTTTTCCCTATAATTTCTTATATTTGGTAAAGAATGGTTTTGCTACCAGGGGGTATAAGTGTTAATTTCTGCTTCTGATGTATTTGCAGCAAATTCTGAGCTCCTGAAAACTTGACTGAAAACATTCTTTCGTGGGCCTATACTGCTAAAATTGAAAAACCTTAATAATCTAAAGCAACTTATGGGAATTTACTAGGAAATGTTTTCATTTATAGCAAATTTTCGGAGAAAACTCTTCTCCTTCTTCAGGCTCTCTAGTTGTTGTCACTTTTTGCTTGTCACTATCATGGTTACGGTTTACCTTGACGGTTACGGTTAACCTTGACGGTTTAGGTTATTTTTCACCAAATCCTGCCAGATGTTAGGCAGGGAAAATCCTTTGCAGTCATTGATGATGGAATTTTGTTTTTTCTCAATCTCTATTCCTTCTTTCAGTTTTCTTTTTTGGAAATTGCTTTGGAAACTGATTACTTTAAGGGAATTCCAATCCATGCTGTGCCCAGTTTCTCTAACATGCCTATCTAATCCAGTCTTGTTGGAGCAATTTTTTATAGCTGCTTTATGCTCAGCTATACGAGTTTCTAGTCTGCGACCTGTTTCACCTATGTAAGATAGTCCACAACTACAATTTACTTCATAAACTACTCCTTGCATTTTTAAAATATCTTCTTCTCTTTGAACTATTTTAGGGAAAAATTTTTTAACTTTGTTCTCTAAACTTGGAGCTAGCCTAATATTGTATTTTTTACTAATTCTCTTTAAAGCCTCAAATAAACCTTTGTGATAAGAAATTTTTCTAGTGAATTTTACTTCTTGCTTTTGTGGGTTCTTCTTACCATTAAAATTCAGAAGCTTCTCAATTTCTTCTTTAGGATAGTTATTTTCTGCAAGTATGACTTTAAGCTCTTCTTTATGGGCTTCTTTTTTATCTGCAGTAGAAACTATTTTATTAATTTTCTAAAAACTGACTTGCTACATTTTTCTTAATAGAAACTGGATGATACGAATTGAAATCCAGTAGTCTTTTAGTATTCATTGGTTTTTTATACCAACTAGTGAGGAATTTTTCATCTTCATAATAGATAGTAATATCTAAGAAGTTTATTCTTCTTTCTTTTTGAAGTTCAATAGTGAACTTAAGGGAATCATCTAATTCATTGAATGAGTCTAGAATTCTTTCTGGAACAATTTCTGAGCTATCTATTATAAATAAGATGTCATCCATGTATCTGCTATATAAGCAGAAGTATGTGGGTTGTACTAGTATCTTTTCTTCTAGTTTTCCCACATAATAGTTAGCTAAGAGTGGGGAGAGTGGGGAGCCCATAGCTAGCCCCGATTTTTGAATGAAAAAAAGTTTTCCCAAATTGAAAGTAGTTGTTCTGCAAAGAGAAAGTAAGCATTTCAAAAATTCCTACTAATATGTTTTTTTCCTTGTTGTGAAAAACTATTAGGTCTGCCAAGTCTTCCGCTATAAAGTCTATAAGTTGATCTATATTAATGTGAGTATACATAGACACTATATCTAAACTACCCATAATAGGAGAATCTAATTTAGGAAGAAGTTCTAGTTTTTCTTTTAGCTGCATTGAGTTTTTAATCAAGTTAGGTGGCTCTTTTAAAAGATTCTGAAGGTGTGACTTTAAAAAATAGTTTAGATTTGAAAGAATAGAGTTTTTTGAGTCTATTATTGGTCTAATTGGTTGGTGTTCTTTATGCAGTTTGACTATTCCATATATTTGAGGTAATCTGAACTGTAATTTTGAGAATTGTTTATAGTTTTCTGGAAGCTGGTTTTTCTTTTTTTTGAAGTGAAATAAGCTTAGAGACTTTTTAATCAAATCTGGTAGTGGGTTTTCTTTTACTTCTTCATACATAGGTTTTTTTTAGTTCTTCTTCCATCTTTTCTAGATAATCTTTCTTATCCATAATAGTAATCAACTTACTTTTGTCTGTTTTCACAGCAACTATACTTTCATTTTTTCTGAAATCTTTAAGAGCTTGTAATTGACTATTATCAAAATTTTTTTGAGGTTTCCTTACTTGCTTCTGGAATTTTGTAAGGCTATTGTAGTAATCTTTTCTGAGGAGGTCTGCTTTAATTTGGTCCTCTTTTTCTAAAGTGCTGCAGATGCTTTCCAATTCAATTACCAATTTTTCTGGATTTATTTTTTCTTTGGATAGATTGAAATTACTTCCTTTATTTATCACTTGTAATAATTCTTGGCTAACTCCAGTAGCAGTGTTGTCCTTCACATGACTAAGAACTGCAGTTTTTTTGTTTTTACTAGAATAGTTATTCTTCAAAAATTTTTCTTCTTTAAGGTTCAGCTTTTTAACAAATTTCTTATTTTTGTTTCTTACTCCAATTTTTAGCCAGTCATCCAATTCTGCTTTTACTGCATCCCTTAAGATTCCAGAAATTTTCTTTTCATTTTCTACTTTTACTTTTTTATAATAAGCAACATTTTTATATTTTGCTTCAATACTTCTTTTTAACGTTTTTTGCTCTATTTTTCTTATGAAGTTGGCTGAAAGTAAATCTTTAAATGGTTTTCTAAGTCTAAATGAATTTGGAATAAAGTTATTTACCTTGCAATTTTTCAGGAACTTGATTTGAGCTATGGATCTTTCCATCTTCAATGTAGCATGTTGAACTTTCTTTATTGTTTGCCAAGTATCTGACCCATACTCTGTTCTAATTCTTTGAATAAAGCTCATATTGAGAAATGGCTTCCTAGTTTAATTGAATTAATAATCTAAAGCAACTTATGGGAATTTACTAGGAAATGTTTTCATTGAAAAACCTTTTGAGAATACGTTCTTAAAATAATGCATGTTTTTCCTGCCAGAGTGTGTAGATTCCTATCTTATATTTGTCGATATCTCTGCTTCTAGGAGTCCGATTTAAAAATTCTTTCTTTGTTGGAGAGCATTTCCGCTGTGAAATGTTTCTCATATAATTTCAATCTTAATGCACAAATCTGCAACCAGAGAGCATAAGTTCACGATTCCGTTTACAGCAAAATATCTGTGGGATTAAAAGCCCGATTGAAAAACTTCTTTCTTCAGTCAAATACTACTGTTTTCCAGACCGGTTCAAATGACTTTGAATAGCTTTGATAAATATAATTTGCATCAGAATGAATTCAAAAGACTTGCTCGTTACACCCGAAAATTCGGTGTCATCTTTCTTGTTTCCTTTTGCTTTTGTAATGAACTTAGACACTGAGTTTTAACACCCTTTCTAGAGACAATGATAAAATTTTAAATTATTTTCCAGAGCAGTGTAGATTGTTGTAAGATGCAAAGGTTCCATCTGTCTCGTAGTTTACTGCTCCTAAAATGGCCGCTGCAGCATCTTACAATGTTTGCTCTGGAAAAGAACTCTAAATTTATTATTATTTCTACAGAAAGGGTGTTAAAACTCAGTTGCTTTGGATTACAAAAGCAAAAAGAAAACAACAGCGGCAAAAAAACCACGACTGTTACCTTTGTTTCAGTGGAGCCTTGGAGGGTGTCGCAGCAGCGCCTGGGGCAGGCTCACCACAGACTTCCTTCACATCCCCTTGCAGGCAGGTAAATTTGACGGTAAAAATTTAAAAAAAATGTTGTAGAGCTGAAGTGTGTTCACCATTTTCTGTCAAATTACATACTTTAAAATGTATGTAATTTTTTCACAAAGTTTTTAGCTGAATAATTTAGGACCTCTACTACACCTTTTTTTTTTTTTTTTTTTTTTGTGTTAAACCAACCAAAAATCATTGTCAATTTGTGAAGTTTATGCAGTAGTTTCTATTTTCACCTCTTATTAAAACAGCGATGCACTGTCGCCAAAATTTACTTTTGATATTTTATTCCAATCTTCTCCATAGCTGTTGTTCCTTCCAGTCATCGGATGGCTAACAGTTATTTAACTGATCTATTTTTAGAAACCAAAACGGGAGGTAGAAGTAAAGCATTCGCTGAGTGATGTAGAAGGATTTCATTACCCTTGAAGCAATGAAGGTGAACGAGTGAGAGAGGGCAAAGAGACTCTTCCTACCTGCAAAAGGGGGGGGGGAGTTGATTTGATTCAGCTGGAGTTGTATATAAATATGAATTGGAATGTCAGTGAAGTGGATTCATATAGTATGAGGATTTATAAGAAATTCTTATTAGAAACAGTCACCAAACTTGTCTAAGATTCTATTTATTTTAAGAAAAGGTAAGTCAAGATATTTGTACATTAAAATTTCTGTGTAACTTTGTTAGAAAATAGGTTACTAGGCAATTCAGTTTTACTTGCTAGTCATGCAGATGTTTTGCTAGCAAACTATTTGGTCACTAGTAAAATTTGCTAGTGAGCATTAAAGATGAAATCTTGCCCTGGTCAGGAGAAAATAAGCAGAAAGAAATCTGTTTCTCTTTACACTGCTGTTGAACACAATTGAAAGAAGAAATAGAAATAAGCAGTTTAAGGTGAATATAAATGCAAAGAAAATGTTTTTTCTTTTGTGTTTTAACAGGTTCGCACTTAACAGTTAAGAAATTTGTTTATTTTCCTGGTAACTGTATTGAATATTTGCCACCAGCAGTGTTTAAAATTATGATATATGTAATAACCATTGTGAAAGTAGTTCTGAAACCAAAAATGTTGGAATAAATTTGGATGCAAACATATAAATGCAAAACAAACAAGTATTAAAAAGTAAAGATATATGCCTAATTTGGTTATATGTAGAAGGTTTTCGTGCTAATAGGAACTTCTTTAAAACACAGCCATCGTAGCATGATCTTTAACAACAGGTCTCAAAACACATGATATTTAAAACTTTACTAAGTTAAAAACACATATGAATTACAATGACACATGAGCGCTTTCGGGGTCGTCAGCGACTCCCATCATCAGATGTGTGAATACTGAAGCAATTTGACATGTACTGAAGTATATATTTACAACGTTCAGTGACGTAGGAGTTAGAGTTATAGCGCAAGCGCAAAGTCTGCGAAATACAATCGACACAATACAATAAGCTTAATAGATTCAACAATAACTATATATTAGGTTTGTTTTCCATAAGAAGTCTCCAGGGTTGAGGGATATTGTATGGAATATCATCGTTGCATGCAGACTTTTTATGATGAATTATATACAGACTTTCGGTGATTAAAGTCAGAAACTTATTAGGAGGTGATGCAAGGATTGTGACACTATTCCAGTCTGGGTGAAAGTTTCCTGTATGGACCAACATGGCTAATGAGGTATTTTGAGTACCCATTTTAATGTTGTATTTGTGTACCTTTAAAGCGTGTTGACAAGTTGAGCACTGTGGATCCGATATAAGTGCGTATTTCACCGTATTCATCTGTGGGGATAAACGGGACACTGTATATACCACTTTTGTTTGCAATATCCACTGGGTCTCTATCGTTTTTAAGCATTGCCATGATGTTTGTAGTTTTTACTCCAAAGTTTAATTTGTATTTATGGCAAACGTTGCGCTATATTGGAGTAAGACTAGGGATATAATCCATGGATCCAATATACTTAAGTTCTGATGAACCAGGTATGAGGGCTGTAGAGGATCTTCTAAGTAATTTTTTAAGCTCTGAATTTACTATGTATGCTGGGTAACCATATTGTGCTGCAATGTTCTTGATATTAACAATTTCATTACGTCGTAATTCAAGGGTTGAACAATGTGAAATAGCTCTGCGAAGCATAAATTGTAATGCAGACAACTTATAATTCTTGGGATGAAACGAATCGTTAGGAATAATACATACAGAGCTAGTTGGTTTTCGATAAACGGTAGTTTGGATGGTAGTAGTAACAGGGTCTCTGAAAATAGTAAAGTCTAAAAATGAAAGGCTATAATTTGACTCTAGATCCACTGAAAATTTAATAGGCCGCCCCGGTGGCGCAGTGGTCTAAGCGATGGCCTCTGATCATTCGTCCGAACGGGGTCCGGGTTCGAATCCCGGTGAGGCATGGATGTTGTGTTTGTCTTGAGGCACTGGCTCTCTCCCTTCCCTGGAACCAGTGACCCTAAATTAGGGACGGGCGACTGCTTATAGCCCATTGAGTTGCTCACGGTGGTCGTTAAACCTCCAATCAAAAAAAAAAACAAAAAAAAATTTAATAGTGTTGAAATGGCTGGAAAGTACAGAGACGAATGTGTGCAGTTCTTCAACGAATTGGTTATGTAAAATAATTGGAAATCAAGGAAGCTTTTTACTGATAACTTCAGCATTTTTGAACCTTAGCTTCCATACAAAAGTTTATCTTTACAAAAACAAAAGTAGGCTGTATTTTAAAACATTTAAAATTTATACATACATACATACATACATATCACTAAGCTGTTCTTTGAGGTTCAGAGGTTAGCCCCAGTTCCCCACAAATAAATGCAAACTACCAGATAAATTTTTAACTGATTATTTACTTAGTGTTGCCGTATCAAATTTCTCTATTTACAGTGATCTTGACACACAACTTGGGTTTCACTGACATCCATCATACGACGAACACAAGACCTTCTATACTTCATACCCATAATCTTTTTCTCATGCAGACACTCCTGAATCTGATCCTCCCATGACTTCCTTGGCCTTCCTCTGCCTTTCCTTCCTGCCACTTGGGCTAAAAAATATTTCTTAGTAGGCTAAGCATCTCATCGCTCATTCTTTCAACATGGCCAAATAACCAAAGCATATGAGTCTCCACCTTGCTAAGAACATTTTGCTTCACATTACACAATTGCAACACATCTTCATTCCTCTAACGATCAGAACTTCAATGAGTTAAGTGAAAGATGGGGTGAATATTTCTGTGAGTTATTAGATCAGGAAAGCAAAGATGATTCTGAGACAGATACAGATGATGGCACAGGAGGGATCTCAAGAGACGAAGTGTGTAAAGCTCTAAAATCTCTTTAGAATGGTAAGGCTTCGGGATTTGATGGCATAACTGCCGAGATGTTGAGATATGGTGGTGACTCTGTAATTGATTGGTTAACTGAAATTTGCCAGTTGTGCTGGGAGGTAGGAATGGTCCCTCGGGATTGGAAGGATGCTGCCTTTGCTCCCTTGTATAAGGGAAAAGGTGATCAGACTGACTGCAAGAACTATCGTGGTATTAGCCTATTAAGTGTGCCAGGGAAAGTGTTTGGTAAGGTCGTCATTGAAAAAGTACTGGGTCTTACATCAGAGAAAGTGTGAGATGTTCAGAGTAGTTTTATGCATGGTAAAGGTCTCGCTAACCAAATTTTTGTATTACGCATGATGATTGAAAAGTATCTGGCTGTTGGTAAAAAAGTTTTTGCTGCCTTCGTAGATTTAGAGAAAGCTTACGACCGAGTAAATAGGACACTTTTGTGGAAGGTATTGAATGAATATGGTGTTACTGGGAATCTACTTAATAGTGTAAAAGCCATGTATGCTGACAGTAGAGCCTGTGTACACGTGAATGGTGTTTTATAAAAATGGTTTTGTATTGGTGCAGGAGTCAAGCAAGGTTGTGTAATGTCTCCATGGCTGTTTCATATATTTATGGATGCGTGCATGGGTGATGCCAAAATAGATAATACTGGTTTATGTCTTGGTGATATCCGTGTGTGCAGATTGCTGTATGCTGATAACATTGTCCTGTTGACAGAGAGCAATAGTGATTTGAAGAGTATGTTGTCCCGGATGTACGAAGTTTGCAAGAAATTCAAACTGCGTATAAATAAGGGGAAATCCAAAGTTATGCTTTTTGAGAGGAACTGGTAGCACTGAATGTAATGTAAGTCTAAATGGCACAGTGATTGACCAGGTGTGTGAGTTTGTGTATTAAGGAAGCATGTTTGACAGAGAGAACAAATTGAATGGTGAAATTAGTAGGCGAATGAATTCTTCATTGAAAGTCATGGCTGCTCTGGGAGGTTTTCACAGAAATTATGGGTTCTCAAGAGAGTCGCGCATGGCTGTGTATTAGAGTGTAATTGTTCCTACTCTGATGTATGGTAGAGAAACCTGGGTACTGCAGAAGAAACATAAGAGTCGTTTGTGTGCTGGAGAAATGCATTACTTACTGGGGGTTTGTGGCAAGCCACGTTCTGATTATGTGTGGAATGAAGATGTGTTGCAGTTGTGTGATGTGAAGCAAAATGTTGTTAGCAATGTGGAGACTAATATGCTTCGGTGGTTTGGCTATGTCGAAAGAATGAATGATGAGATGCTTACTAAGAAAATCTTTTTAGCCCAAATGCAGGAGGGAAAGGCAGAAGAATGCCAAGGAAGTCATGGGAGGACCAGATTCAGGAATGTCTGCATGAGAAACAAATTATGAGTATGAAGTATAGAAGATCTTGTGTACGGCGTGTAATGAATGTCAGTAAAACCCAAGTTGTATGTCAAGATCGCTGTAAATTGAGAAGTTTGATACCGCAACAGTAAATAAAAACTATCTGGTAGTTTGTATTTCTTTTTGGAGCTAACCTCTGAATCTCAGAGAACAGCTTATTGATATGTATGTATGTTGAATTACATGCAAACTTCATACATCTGCATGGTTCGTACGCACCTTGAAAAGTCCTTGAATAAAAAAAGTTCATTTTCAAGTCCTTGAAAGTACTTGAAAAAGTTGAAGACTCTATAAATAGTACTTGAAAAAAATTGTTTTGTTTGTTAAGTAATGATATGAAAGAGCATGTGTAAAATAATTGTTTGTGCTAAAAAGTTGTATAGGAGATTTCTGTGTAGTTCCAATAAAAACACCAAGCTGATGAAACAGCGCAGAACTTGCGTTCAACCCAGGGGGTGTGTGGACAGCTGGTGCCTTGGCAATGATATCATTACAGGGTAAAGCGTCAGCCACGGGAGTGAAATAAGTGGAATGATGCATTCACAAATTGTGATTGGCTTCTGCTTACTGGGGTCAGGGACGCATTCTTGCCAGAGGGTGGAACTTCCAGGAATTTCTTGTGCTTAATGCATGGACCCTTTCTTCTCCTTACTGCATCAAAAAAATGCATCAAAGTCAGGCATCAAAAATAAAAGGTTTAAACAAACAAACAAATGTTATACCAGCAAACGAATACGAAAATAGTGTACCCTTTCAAAATATTTTGCAAGATAAAATAATTTCAAAAAATATCGAAACGAAGAGGCAATTCAAAGTTAATAAAATAAACGAACTGTGGGCAAACGGTAATGGCAGGTCATTAAAGGTGTGCCAGCCCCAGCTAAGATTAGTGTTCTGAATTTACTAAAATACCTACCTACGGACTGATGGACAGTACATACATATGATAATTTGGGTTTTAAAAGTCCTTGAAAAGAGCCTTGAAAAGCGCTTGAATTTATTTTGCTTGGAAGAGTACGAACCATGATCTGGGATAACATACTCTGCATTTCACTTTTGCTTTCTGCCAAAAGGACTATGTCATCAGCATTCAACAATCTGCACACACAGCTATTAAGGCATAAACCAGTATTGTCCATCTTGGCATCGCATGCCCTCATCTATATATATATATTTTATATTAAACAGCCAGATGGCGACATTACACAACCTTGTCCGACTCGTGCACCAATAGAAAACCATTTGGATAAAACTCCATTCGCTCGTACACAAGCTCTACTACCAGCATAAATGACTTTTACACTACTGAGCAGATTCCCAGTAACACCATATTCATTCAATACCTTCCACAAAAGTGTCCTATTTACTCGGTCGTAAGCTTTCTCTAAATCTATGAAGGCAGCAAAAACTTTCTTACCAACAGCCAGTTACTTTTCAATCATCATGCGTAATGCAAACATTTGGTTAGTGCAGCCTTTACCGGGCATAAAACCACTCTGAACATCCCACACTTTCTCTGATGTAAGACCCCATATTTTTTCAATAACAACCTTACCAAACACTTTCTCTGGCACACTCAGTAGGCTAATACCACGATAGTTCTTGCATTCAGTCTGATAACCATTTCCCTTATACAAGGGAACAATAATAGCATCCTTCCAATCCCGAGGGACCATTTCTAACTCCCAGCACAACTGGCAAATTTCAGTTAACCAGTTAATTACAGTCACCACCATATTTCAACATCTTGGCAGTTATGCCATCAAATCCCGAAGCCTTACCATTCTAAAGAGATTTTAGAGCTTTACACGCGTCTACTATTGAGATCCCTCCTGTGCTTCCATCCCTCACTGTGACATCTGCTTCTGTCTCAGAATCATCTTTGCTTTCCTGATCTAATAACTCACAGAAGTATTCACCCCATCTTTCACTTAACTCATTGGGCTCCCATATCATTTCCCCGATCTTATTCTTCACACAACTTTGTTTCCCCTATTTTTCCTGAATCTCGTGTACTTCCAGAAAGACTTCCTATCTTTCCAAAAAGCCAGTTCATGTCTTTCCACATTCTCCTTCCTATCTTTTGCTGTACCCTGGTGAACCAGCTTAGCAGCTTCACGCTTATTACAACGATATTCATCCACAGAAACTCTACCTTGCAACATCCCCAAATAGGCTTCCTTCTTTCTCTTTGCTGCCTCTTCAATCTCACTATTCCACCAAGTATCACCTCTATTGTTACCCACTATTGTGGTGCCACAGACCTCTTTAGCAGCAGTAACAACACAGTTCTTAAAACATTCCCACTTTTTTCTACATCCCTCTCACAAGACTTCAGCTCCTTCAGTTGTTCTCTGAGTAAGTCAGAATACCGCTGATGATCTTCAACCAGCCTATCAACCTTTATTCTTTCTATCCTGGGTCTCTTCCTATTCCTTTTCCTCCATCCCTCTCACAAGACTTCAGCTCCTTCAGTTGTTCTCTTCGAGTAAGTCAGAATAACACTGATGATCTTCAAGGAGCTTATCAACCTTTATTCTTTTTATCCTGGGCCTCTTCCTATTCCTTTTCCTCCATCCCTCTCACAAGACTTCAGCTCCTTCAGTTGTTCTCTGAGTAAGTCAGAATAATGCTGATGATCTTCAAGGAGCCTATCAACCTTTATTCTTTCTATCCTGGGCCTCTTCCTATTCCTTTTCCTCCAACCAACATTAAGTTGCACTTGTGACACTACCAAATAATGATCAGAACCAACATCCGCACCTCTCATCACACGGGTGTCAACAACTAAGTGTTTCAGACACTTATCATTAACAACAAAATCTATCACACTCTTTTAACCAAGAGTACGATTTTCCCAAGTATATGTGTGGATATACTTGTGATTGAAAAAACATATTAGATACACACAAACCATTCTCAATGCAGAGTTCAATTAATCTTTCACCGTTGTCATTCACACAAGGATCATTAAACTTACCCAGTACATTGTCAGAAATTGTATTCTGCACACCTACTCTAGCATTGAAATCCCCTGCTATTATAACTTTTTCTTTAGCACCAAACTGGCTCAAAACAGCTTTTAGCTCATTCCAGAAATCTTCCTTCTTATCAGAAGGTTCCGAGTCATAAGGAGCATACACTACAACAATTACAATTCTCTGAAGTTTCACTTTCAAACGAATCCAGCGAATTCTCTCACTTACTTAACTATAGTGAATCAAGTTGTTCTTCATCTTTTCACTTAACATCACACCTACACCAGCCTGTCCTCTCACATTATCCAATACTCCAGACACTTCTTCTACCCCTATTTCCTTCTTTTTGGTTTCACTTACACACAGCACATCCAATCTATACTACTTTAAATGTTTTGTGTTTTTAAGCAATTGTTCAAAATAACTATAAATCCTGTTCAGTATGTTCTGATAGATACTTCACCAAACTTGAAAATTCATCAGCCACCTGACTATAAAGATTAAAATTGGTGATTTTTTTTAGTGGCCAGTGGGTGGACAAAATCTAGTGGCCACTTTCCTTACGGCTATTTCGTGTTGTGTACACATTTTATCACTGCATTGTATACCTTTCATTTATTTAGACATAGTTAACTTTAAGCGTAGCAGTTATAAGGGCCCACTGTCTATTGTCCAGTGCAATTAAATGAATAAATATAATCTTAAAAGTTATATTTTTGTTCAACCACATCAACCAAATTTTCTAGACAGTTTTTATTGGAAAGATAATTTAATCATTTTTATTTGGTCTCTCGCTATGTTCACAAATAAAATTTCTCCACCATAAATTGATAGCTGTGGATGTGTCAAAATTTTCAAGCAGTACTTACTTTTGCTTACTTTATTTAATTTGCTGTATTTTCTAAAGTCATTCTTTGCATGAGCATTGTGTTGTCATCAAGAACATTGTCCACAATGCTTGCATTCTCTTAACTTCTACATTGCTTGGCATAACAGTCAGCAGTATTGAGTATTTCAACAATTTGTGCTATGGCCTTCATGTACTAAAAATTGCTTGTTTTTAGTTTCTCTAGCAGTTTTTAGTGAGTTATTGCTGGTCAAAAATGTTAAGACATTATGTTTTGAAGCTGCTTCCATTCTTTTGAAAGCTATACAGCCAGTTTTCCTTTTGGTGTCAAAATGAAAACTGGCTGTATAGCTTTCAAAAATGAATTTTATATCTTATAGCTGAATCATTTTGTGGTACAGCTGAGATTGGGAGAAATGTGATACCAACCTGGTCACTTTATTTTACAGACTTGCAATGATTCCTGACCACTAATAGAAAATATTCAGTAATTTCCTGGGTTGTCCTAATAAATATTATGTATTAAAAACATTGATAAACCTTCAGGTTTTAAAAAAATAGTAGTGACTGACGATACACTTGCAGAGTATTCTAATTCCATCGGATTCTGTCCGGTTTTTAAACCCAGTGTCTGGGTGGGGTTTTTTTTTTTTTTTTTTTGGTTTTTTTCCCAGAAAACATTCAGTTCTGTTAAAAATTTTAATGATTTGTCATTTTTTTCTGTTTGCCCACCATCGACCTTCCAAATGCTATGAATTCTCCATAGTCATTACGGAAATCGTCTATAGCTGCGGAGTACGGGAAACATGGAATATACTACTGAAATAAAAAAATCTGGTGTTTGGTTTTTTTTCCCCTTCAGAAAACATAGTTTTGGTAGACTTTCAATGATTTGTCATTTTCTCTTGTTTGCCCACCTCAGATCTTCCAAATGCTACGAATTCTCGATAGTCATTCATCGATCGTTACGGAATACGGGAAACATCAAATATGTTATGGAAATAAAAAGTGTATGAAATAATGTTATTCAATCATTTGTTCAAATTTTATTTTCATGTTTTCAAAATTCTAACATTCATCAAACATTTTTGGGACTGTTTATTCGATGTTTTTAATGTTGCGACATTTGTTCGATATAATTTGAGCATCTTCATGCCGTTCATCGCCTGAAAATGATTGTTTTAGCACCGATGAAAATGTTCCGTAGTTTTCTAAATTTCGAATTTCTCTTACTTTCTGGGTATATTCTTATGTTATATTTTTTCTGATTATCAAATGTTTCTCATTTTTAATAGCTTCAGTAATAGTGGAAAAGAACAACTTCGTATTTTAAAAGATTTTTCTAGTGAAGCGCAGCAGTTTTTGTTATTTCTAACAGCCCGTTCTTCAAAACCAATAAATTCGGAAAGTGTTTTTTCTTTTCCGCTTTTTTAAAGCAAAATGAAATTTCAAAATCGGTACTTATTCCGCCTGTGATGGAATCGGCCTTTTTCCATGACCCATAAAATGACTATCACGGCGGAGTGAACAATACAGTACTGATTTTTTATGTATAATTTCGCTGAAAAACTTGTGTTTACCCATTCCTTAGTAACATTTTACTGTATTAAGGGGCAGACAAGAGTTTTTTTTTAATTTTGTTTAAAGCCAACTTCACACGTGCAAAGGAAATGCGACTCTGTGTGGAATGAAAGACAGCACATGGCGCTGGAAAGTGAAGTTCCGATTTTCTACCTTTGATTTCTTTTTGTAAAAAAAAAGGAAAATGATTGCCCATTTTGTTTGATGATAAGCAAGAAGTGCCTAAGCAATGGAAAATCATGCATTTTCAAAGAAATCAAACTTTAAAACACGAGTTGCTGAAGACGAGTTGTGATGCCACAGTTCCATCTAAAGCCACAGGTGTCCATTCCTGATATGGTTACTTTGTGCGGCTACTTAAGTAGGAAAATAAACAGCCACCCCCGTTTTTGAAGAGTGAATCTATAAATAGATCGTACCCACTTATTTGCGGAGGAAAGGGACGTTTTTCACCACGCATGAGTTGGATGATTTGAAAATGCATTTCCTATAACAGGAGCATTTTAAAAATGCAAATTAATTCTTTAGCAATGAAAAAAGGCAAATTTTTGTGCGTGGCGACTAAAGTTACTTTTTCTACTGGACATTTTATTTTATCCAGTCTCCACATGGCGAGTGGCGACCGCTAATTTTAATATTTACCTGACTAGGAGCCAGAGCAAGCCGATGTGGTACACATTGAACTCTAAGAGTAAGGGAAAGATAATTTTTTAGCAAAGTTGCAACCCCTTTTCGAATACCAGTCATAACACTGGCACCGTCAGTTCCAATAGATGAAATGTTTTTTACGTCAATCTCTAAGGTTTAAGAAACACTCATAACACATTTGTGAATCTCTTCAGCAGTACATGTCTCTAAAGCTTTGAGGCTCAAAAAATGTGTACACAAATTACCCTTCCACAAAAAAATTGGTATGCATTGTTCAGTTGATGTACCAGTGCACCAATCTGTCATTACTGAAAACCACCTAACTTGCTCCAGTTTACTCACAATGTTGTCAGTAATCACCCTGGAAATGGCATCTTCCATTTCATTAACACTGAAATGACTCATAATTAGTATGATTGTCAACATTTAAGTTTGTTAACACATCACATCCCAACTCAATGCACAAGTCCTTTAAAACACTAAACTTTCTATTAACCATGTTTTCTTTAGCCTGCATATGCACAATCTTCATTGCTGCCAATATAGCTTCCTCAGACTTGTTTCTAAATTTCTCGAAAATGTTTTTTAAGCCTCCACTTTCTGCTATTAGATTATTCTGAACAGCTTGTTTGTGGTCAACAGATTTTTCATGCTTGGTTAAAGTGTCTACTTTATCAACTAAAGAAGCTAAAATTTTAAAAAAATGTTGCACACTTTTTTTGGCTGAATTCATTAGAGCATCTCCACCTTACACACACACGCACTGCGAAAAGCACATCCTCCCTCGTGTTCAAAATCTTGGAGAAATTACTGTGTTTAGGGGTGCTGAAGTGCACATTGTGCTAGTTATACCACTGAGGTGTGCAAAGCTCTAATCTCTTCAGAATTGTAAGGTTCCGAGAGTTTATGGCATTACTGCTAAGATGTTAAAATATAATGGTGTCTCTGTAATTTACTGGTTAACTGAAATTTGCCAGTTCTTGGAGTTAGGAATGGTCCCTTGGGATTGGAGGGATGCTATCATTGTCCCCTTGTATAAGGGAAAAGGTGATCAAATTGACTGCAAAAACTATCGTGGTATTAGCTTACTGAGTGTGCAAGGGAAAGTGTTTGGAAAGGTCACTATTGAAAAGGTGCAAGGTCTTACATCAGCAAAAGTGTGAAATTTTCAGAATGGTTTTATATGCCTGGCAAGGGCTGCACTAACCAAATTTTTGCATTGTGCGTGATAGTCGAAAAGCATCTGGCTGTTGGTAAGAAAGTTTTTGCTGCCTTCCTAGATTTAGAGAAAGCATATGACTGAGTAAATACACTGCTAGCTACCCAAAATGCAACACCAAGAAGGACACAAGATAGCAAAGCCAGATTTACTGGACACATAACAGATACAAAGATGAAACGATTGAGCTTACAGGCCCGTGCGATTTGCGGAACACGCAGACATCAATAGTTCGTGTGGCCCCCATGGCTGGCAATAACGGCCGCTACACGCCGCAGCATTGAACGAAAAGGCTTTGGATGTGGGCTTGGGGTTGTCGGTCCAGGCTGCTTCCACGCGTTGCGAGAGTTCATCAGGCATAGCCGTGGGTGGTGCTTGCTGGGCTACTCGGTTGCCGATCAGCGACCAGACGTGTTCGATGGGCGACATCGACATATCAGGAGAACAGGTTGGCCACGGCAGCTGTGACACCGGTGGGCCATGAAAAATTGTTTCACGATGCATGCCACATGCGGGCGCGCATTGTCCTGTTGAAACGTGGCCGCTGGCAGGTCCTGTAGGTAAGGGAGGACTACAGGCTCCAAAACGTTAGAGATGTAGCGGTGGCTGTTGAGTGTACCGGCAATGCGTACCAGGGGGTGTGGGTGTCATATCCAATTGCCCCCAAACCAAAACGCCAGGCGACAAACCGGTATGGCGATGCATAATGCAGGCGTCATACAGTCTCTCGCCGCAGTGCCGCCACACGTGGATCCGACCATCATGGTGTTGCAGGCAGAAGCGGGATTCATCGGAGAAGACAATGTCGTGCCATTTCGTAGTCCAGGTGCGGCGTTCAACGGCCCACTGCTACCCCACTCGCCTGTGGTGTACCATCAATGGTAATCGGAGCAATGGGCGCCATGCGACAAGTCCCCGCTCCTGCAGACGACGTTGAACGGTATGTGCTGACACAGGTTGTTGCACAACACACCCTAATTATTGCGCTCACGTTCGTGATGTGACGGTGGGAGCTGTCAATGCCCGCCGCACAACATGCCAGTCCTCGTACGGTAGTGTGACGCTGCTGCGCCAATCGCTCACGTCGGTCCGTCCGTCCCTCCTGCACCCACCGAATCCATACTCGCCTCACTGTGGCTGGATGTTGTCCCACACAGGCGGCGATGTCTCGGTACGATAAACCGCTGTCGCGATATGCCACTATTCATCCTTTGTCGAACTCCAAAACGTGCTGGAATGATTGCCGTATTCTGCGACGAGGCATCAGGAAGCTTCCCACGCACAGGTCCGGCAGCACAACACACTTCCACTACTTACACCCCACCTTCTGTGCTCCCTTCTGGACCCACACCATACTAATTGAAACAGCCCCATACCATAACTCCATTGCCTCTGTGCTTCACAGTCTGCACTGTACTCTCTGAAAGCGGATGTTCTCCTCAGATGCCAAACCCAGACACGTCCATCTGATCGGAATAATGTGAAGTGGGATTCGTCGCTCCATAATGCCTGCCCCCATTGCTCCAAAGTCCAATTTTTGTGCTGTTGACACCATCATAGCCACATGGCTTTATTGGTCTTTGGGATGAGAAGTTCATGGGTGGCTGCTCAGTCAGCCGTGATGCCCGAGTGAATGGGCCTCTCTTTGAAGTGTCTTGGTGGAGACCATAATGGCTGTGGCCATCTGGAACTGATGTGCTGTGGCAGAGTTTAAGCTGGCTTAAAAAAATGCTGAAGCTAAATTGGTGGAAAAAGTTGTAGCAAAATGCTAAAGAAAGTTAGCCGCTTTTGTCGCTCGGAAAATTGTAACATCAACTGAATCGTTCACACCATCAACACTTTGGACATCACTGAAAAACTAATGTTTATGTCCTTGGGGGAATGCTGTAGATGTCACAGTTGACTCAGGTTTAAACTTGAACTTTGAATGGGAGAAGGGGTCTAATCCCTCTAGCCTCTATAACCTTACCTGACCCTTTATGGGGTGCTCTAGAATGTATGGGGGGGGGGGTGTGAGCCAACAGGTGTTGTAGGAACATATCTTAAAAATTAAGAAAATGACATTAGTGGAGTGCGAATCGCGGACAGAATTGTAAACTAGTTTTCACAGAAATAGAAAAGTCTGAGCAGAATCTGCTGATGGGTTTATATTTAAACGACTGGTGCCATTTTGCTATGGACACTAATTTTTGTCTCGCATTTTGGATTAAGTCCTCGCATTTCGCGAAAATAGCGACCATAGCTTAATCTCTGTGCTGTGGCATGCATTGGTGAGGACCTGGTTTTTCCGGATCTTGCTCTGTAGCACCTCTGGTCCCTGAATTGCAGTTTCATGGGTCTTCTATGGCGAGGTGAATTCCTGCAATGTCCTGTTTTCTTGCACTTGTTGATGGCAAAGGCCACGGTCGATTTAGCATCCTGTCTGAAATCAGTAGTGCTTCTTATGTTCATACCTCCAATTGAGCAGCCTATTATAATGCCCTTTTCAAACTCTGAGGGCTCTCTCCTGCTAGCCATTTTATCAGCAATTGATCTGAGTGTACTCCCATTGCTGTTTTTATACCTTATCGTCCAGGTGTCTGCTGCGGAAACACACCATTGTACCTGTGTAGGGGTGTCTAATCACTTTTCTCTGCATAGTGTACAAATAAACCAGAGAATGGGGTGTTGATACTTCCTTCTATTTCATAATGCCCTATTTTTTTGAAACCTGAGATGCAATAACTTTTCTGTGAAATTAAAGTAATATTCACTTTGCATTAAATATATACGAAATACATCAAAATCATGAAATCAAGTGGAACATATGTCTCAATTGTTGATACAAACTTATAGTATGTTCATATTAAAAATCACACTACGTCTTGATTTTTTGGGGTATTGTTTACAACAGTTTGAACACACACAAACAAGTACATATGGGAATCGTGTGCTATTGGAATCAGGAATTATGGTGTCTAATCCAGGACAGTTGGCTAGCTTAGTTTAGATATGTTCAGATATTGCCATATCCCATGCAAATAAGGTAACATTCAGTTCGATGCACACGTCATTCATAATTATTTTGTTTTATTCTGCACATTTCGTATTTATCTTTATTTTTTGTAGCTATGGTGTGTGGGGTCTTCCAAAGTGTGGGGCCTGAATCTAAGAGTGTTCTTGCCTTACAATATGAAGAATATTTTGCGCATGTTTTCTTCTAGGAGGCATATATATATATTTCACGTAACAAGTTTTGATTCTAAAGGGCTATGGGTGGCCTCGTGGGCAACGTTCGTGACTGTCATGGAGAAGACCTCAGGTTCGATCCCGGGCAGGTATGAATACTCAATCCACTAAATATCCGCCGTGCGTCGGATGTGCACATTAAGCTGTCGGACCCCAGGTACTGGCCCCCGGTAATAAAAAAGGCACCTTCCTCCCCCTTTCTACCTTGCTTCCGTGTCACTTTCCTATCGGGTACTCTAGCCCAAATCTCCTAGCTTCCTATTTCTAAGGGTTGTTAAAGACCTGGGGTCAGACACTCCCTTCCTAAAATCCTGTACATATGATCATTTGATTCTAAATCTTTGGTGAGCAGTGTGTGTATGCTTCCTTTTATTTCTGTAAATTTTTCTATCTTTACATTCTCATACTCTCAAAAATCTATGGAAAAGTGAACCAGATGATCTAACATGAAAATAAATAAATAAACATAATTGCAAATAATGTATTCTCCTACCAGAAGTATTACCAGCAAAACACCAAAAAACCTAGCCCTCGAAGTTAAACAAAATAGCAATAATGGGACAAATACTAATATTTGTCACACTGGGTGAAATTCGACACCTTGCTAGTTATTGAAGAATAAGTGTGGCTTTATGAAATACATCCAATTTATGGACACAACTTCTAGTTGACACTAACTTTAAGGCATGAATGCTGAACATAGGAACCATGCTGTGTGCATGTACAGAAAAATCTTCAGCAGAGTTGCAGCAATGTTCCATTAACATTAAATACTTAAATCACTGATACTGCCTGAACCACCAGTTATTATGTGTGCATTTGTGTGTGTGCAGGTATGTGCATGCACACAGGTAGACACACTCCCATAGAATGCCATACAGTAGAATTGCTATCATAAGCTTATTTAATTAAATTTTTCCTATCAATTTTTGGTGTTTACTTTATCAGAAAAAGAATAAAACATGTTATGTGATTAGTTTTAGTGCTTCTAAGACAGCCTTAATTAAAAACTGTTTGATTTAATAGATAGGTGTGTGTAATACTGTTAAAAATGTAGATAAATTTTGTTTACATTTTAGAACTCTTGCCAGGAATTCAAAAGGAGGAAAACCAAAAGCTACGTAAGTGTTTCATTCTTAAATATATGTGTTTTGCCGTCCTTTTTTGAATAGAAAACTTAGAGAGAGAGAAAAAAAAAAGTTGAAGTTATCATAATATAACATGAGTGTTTATACCTACAAAAAAATTTGGGAAAAAACTGAAAAAGAAACTTTTATTTGTATAAAGTAATTAATGCAACATCACAATTTCAATTACCACCTAGCAAAAAGCATATGTAAAAAGTCAGCACACACACACACACAGTACTTTTCTGTTAAACTTTACTTTCTGGGGGTTGTAGTGGATGTTTTATTGTGATCAAATCAAATTAACTTAGTATCTTGAGAGATAAATAAATACTAAATCTAATTAATTTAGTATTTAATTAGTTTTGGAATTTCATGTTCCATATGTTTGGCAACCATTTCTCATGCAAAATGCAATAGTAATAGTGTGTGATATATTTACTAACATTGGCAGGGCTCAACAAATATGTTCTAGATCTAGGAGCCAGCTCTAAAATTTAGGCGCCAGGTGAAACAAAGTCAATAACATATGAACACATGTTTGGTTATGACGCTGGAACGAAAAGTGGTAAACCATGTTTGTTGTCAATTTTTTTTCTTATTACCCAAACCACTTATTGCAAAATAAAGTTCCAATTTGCTTCATAATTTTCTTTTTATATTCTTTCAGTAGACGATCTGAAAAAATTTCAGATTTTGATTTTATTAAAATACTATTTGCGGAAGTCATATTTTTTACATATTAATTTAAAGTGCCATTTTTTTTTCTTCGTATATGTAAACCATAAAATTCAGAAAAAATTTTTTGTTTGTGAGATCACAAGGGTATATAATCCAAAGGCTGTGAAAAAAAAATACCACATATAATCCGCTGCGGCATGTGATCTGTAGATCGTGAAATTCTGAGAAAAGCAATTTTTTTCCTTTGCATAAGGATTCCACGATGCTTGACAGACAGGAAATCCAAGCAAGTGAACGCGCAGTGCACGAACATCCACTTACCACATGATCATACTGCCCCTAAAATAGCAGTTTAAGGAGAAGATGAGACCAAAGAACGGGGAAAGAAAGCTGAATATTTTAACTGGTGAAAAATCAAAACAGACAGCAAGATTGCGTACTACTGTCAGTTTATCTTTTATTGACTCTGCAACTTCACAGTACCACTGCTTAATTTTTCTTTGTGCTGATATCATTCTCTCCCTACTTCTTCATTGTCACTTTTCTTGTTTTTTATGCCCTCTGATAAAAACCATCAGTCTGAGGACCATGAGTGCATGATATCAAAGCTTCAACTATTTTAGATAAATGGTGTAAGTTTGGTAATATTAGTACTTTTGAACACCACGCATCAATTTTAAAAAATTTCCTTCTTCCTTTAACAAGATTTAACAGTGCTGGAGAGTGGGAACATCGCGGGGAGGTTCGATTACGGGAAATCCGTCCGACTTCCGGTTTTGGAAATTTTTCTCCTATTTTCAAGCCTGAAATACAAAAAATGATTTAGTGAAATGATACTTTAAAATACTGAACAGAAATAACATCGCGAGAAAAAAGAAATTATGATTACGGAAAAAATCTGAACTCCGTCGGCTTTCCGTTTTCAAAAGTTTCGTGAAGACGAAATTCCATCCTCCTCCGACCCCCCCTTCAAATTCTGTTTACTTGTGCATCAATCTCCTGAGTGGCCAACATAACGAAAAAGACGGAATTTCTCGAATTCGCGGAAGAAGCCTGAAGATCAGGAGGCAATTTTCGCGGCGTCTAACTTCCGTTTCCACAAATTCTTGCTACAGTTTCAAGCTGAAATATGAACATATATGCCATAAAATGATATTTAACAAGAATACTAGACACAAACGCACAATCGGGAGAAAAAAATTACGATTAGGGCAAATTCTTTTACTCCATTTAACTACTGTTTTCGAAAGCTTTGAAACAAAATAGTCCCCAGACGGAAAAATGATCTCCCCCCCCCCCCATTTGTTTTTAAACAAAATGAAAATTCCTAGAATCCGTAGTTTCGAGCGTGAGTTCCGTAGTCAGACAACAAAAGCCGTAGAAACTAGACATTCTGTAATAATTGGCATGTATGACAGTCGTATAATCCGCACCTATCATGTTAATCGTGAATAGTAATTTCCAACAGAAAACTGCGATTCACAGGACCGCCTCAGAAATCCAAACATGTAAGAACGAAATGATCGTCTTATTGAAAAAGTAACTGTCATTTTGAAGTACTTCTGTGCTACTTTTAAGTAAATAAAGAACTAAAATCGCTAGCTGTTGCAGCATTACTGTAGTTCATTAGTTACACTAAAAAAATCCGTTGAAATTGCGGACAGTCCATAGCATTGTCTTTTTTCTGAATACGTTTTAACTGAATACCGAAAGTAAAAAAGAATTAACTAACACAATTAGCGCACCAAAACTAGGCAATGCGATTCGCTGAAAGGTTACATGCTACGGAATAGCTTTGCGGGATTCCCGAGAGTAGCGGATTCTCACACCACGTAGGCTTCCGCACGCGCGAATAGTAACAACGCCTTCCTTGCGTCATATTTTTTGTCAAAATGCTTCTAAAGTACAAATAAATATATATATATATATTCTTACAATCTCCTCGCGGTCTTTTATTTCGCTGTTACGTTACATTTTTTCTGTTACCGCATTTTCAGTACTTTCCCAATAACAGCACCTCTCCTGACAATTACCTCGCGGACTTTTTTAAACGCTGCATCGTTTTTTTTTTTTCCTTTAGCGGTGTCCACGTACCTAAATTTATAACTTTTTAATAGATAATATATGGATTATACAACAGAAATTACAGTATTTACTGCAAATTACGAAATTTCAAGTAAGACGAAAATTAGGCGCCACGGCTCGAATTTTAGGCGCCTGGGCGACCTGGCGCCCGAGATTTGTCAAGCCCTGAACATTGGCATTACTTATTTTAAAAAATGATAGGGAAAAGTATAAGGAATAAGATGTTGGATTTAAACGCAGTTCAGTTTGCTAATTAACACTTTTTCTCAAGGAAAGAAATTTGCTATTGTAAAATGCTTTAAATGGTATCTCACAATAATGCACAGAGGTATTGTGGTATTGGTTAATTCATATTTCAAAGTTCAGAGCACCTTTAATAATATTTTATCATGTGTGTTTAACAGCTATTAATTGTTCATGCAGTATTTATTTCATGTCTCTTTCTCTCACTTGTCTTATTAGTCGGTCTTCATCATCTAGTTCATCATCATCATCATCTTCCAGCAGTTCTTCAGCTGGCAGATCTCGCTCGAGTTCATCATCTTCTTCTTCTTCATCATCCTCTAGATCATCTGCATCACCTCGTCGAAGTGCAAGTGGCCGAGGAAAAAGGAATAGAACAAGGTACATATAGTCACACAAATTATTTGGTACTGTGAAACATCTTTATTACATATAATTCAAGACTACACACTTGTGATGTTCATTAAGAATAAATTAGAAGTCATCAATAGCCCAACATTGTCACGAAAATAACCACACATTTTTGTTTGAAAACGCTATGCTTATTGATAAACCTGATTCGACTATCAAGCTTAATATAGTAGAAACTTTTCATATATACCGGAATTCTTCATGACTTGTCAACGACATGACGTCTACGCCATTTCTTTCAAGTGCGTGGAAACAACTCCTCAAAATCTGTGACCGTTAGAACTCTGATGTCACAATGATTTGAATGTTTACGCTCCATTCGTCCTGATGATGCCGAGCCAAACGCTCTGTGAAACTGAATAGTCGATGCTAATAAAGTGTTTAATTGTGAATAAACGTTGATCATTTATTCTTAATCTTTATTACAACTTTTAAAAGTGCATCTCTATGTAGTCGAATTCATAAAAATTTCTTCAAACTGATCGATGATTCACCCATTTTTAAATTTCTATGATGCTTAGTTTTCTCTGTAAGTAGTGTAAACATATTTACTTGTTTTGCATATCTGCATCTCTAGAAGTTGGTATTAGAAAAGTTCTTTGTATTTTTTCAATATCCAGAACATTGAGTAAAACTTTCCATTCATTTTTTTGTATTGCTTTGCACGAGTACAAGTCTACTTTAGGTTGGTGCAAAAAATCTGCATTAACATTTAGTACAACATCGTGCTTCCAGAAGTTCAAACTTTCCCCCCCCCCTTTTTTTTTTTTACTTTTGCAGCCAAAATTACAAGAAATTTAGATTTTCTGTTTGACAGTATTTCAGCTTCTACATGTTTGATCAAAAACATTCCTTTAACATTAACTAGCTTTCTACATGTTTAGAGAAATTTACACTTACTGATTTAATCAATAAATGCAGAAAATTTCACACAGGTTTTATTACGTATTAAACTTTAGAATAATCATATTTGTAAGATCTTTCGGCTGCAGCATCAGCCTTGTTCACACTAAAAGCAAACACTCATGTGGTTGACATTGTTTCTTTAACTGTTGCCAGTAGAGATTTCCAAATTATTGGAATACTGAAGGGTGCGTCCGAATTGCAAGAGTTTTTATTGAAGACAATTTCAATGCTTTCTCTATAGTGTAATGACAATTTGTTTGAGAAGGGTGCAATCCTTTTGGTACAATCCCAGTTTGGAGAGGTCGGTATCCAGGGCGCAATTTCACCGATTAGCAACTAGCAAATAGCTAGTAAAAAATCAAATTTGCTAGCGAAAAAAAAAAAAAAAAGGTAGCAAATATTGCTAGTAAGGTAATTTCTTTATTTAAAGTAACCAAAAATCATTATTAATCTACGAAGTTTACATAACAGTTTTTATTATCACTTGTTAAAACAGCGACGATCAGCGATTCTCTTTCGCCAATTTCCTTTCGACACTTAATACCCATCCTCCCCATATCTTTCATCCCTTCCAGTGGAAACTGTCGTACATTGAAACTCCTCTCCATCGTGCCCTCATTGTTCTATTACAGAAACTGAATGTGACGTCGGCAATGGTTGCTGTGGCAACCCAGAGCTCTGGGATGGATCGGTTGTTTGACCACCTGCTCTGCCACCCTTCCTTCTTTTGCCCCACAAACTTTGTCCTCAACTCCTGTCGTACCCTAAGCCAAAGAATATCTAACGAGCAAAGCGTTTATATTCTTTGCCTAAGCGAAGCGATCGCCTACTTCCACAAGTCTTGATAGTCGTGCACACATCAAATACTGCGCTCTAATGATCAGTGATAAATAAGCAAGAATAATTCCACTTATTCAGATGGTAGACAAAACCAAAAGAAACAAACCAAAATGTTACTGGAAAATAGCCTGCCAACACTGGTAAAAGTCTTATCCATAGTAACTAGCTTTATTGCGTGGCATTGATAGACGCTTTTTTACGAAATGTGCTCGTTAAGGGGGTAAACGATTACGGAAGAAACTTTTGCTTCGTCTGACTTCTGGTTTTGGAAATTTTCCTTGTATTTTCAAGCTGAAATGCAAATATTTATCCAGTAAAATGTTAATGAGCAATAATACTTGACAGAAGCAACATCGTGAGAAAAAAAATTATGATTACGGGAAAAAATTCGAATTCCGTTGACCTTTCGTTTTCTAGTTTCGTAAAGCCGGAATTCCAATAATAACGAAAAAAGCCGGAATTCCTTGAATTCGCGAAAGAATCTCATGCCTGAAGATTACAGAAAAATTTTGCAGCAGCCAACTTCCGTTTTTGCAAATTATTCTCCACAGTTTCAAGCTAAAATGCAAACATTTATGCAATAAAACGATATTTAGCAAGAAAAGCGGACACAAAGACAACACTGGGAGAAAAATTTTCTTACTCAGTTTCACTACTGTGTTCGAAAGTTTTGAAGCACGAAATTTCGTCTCCAGATGGAAAACGACCCCTACCCCCTCCCAAATATCGATCTTCAGAATGATCTAACTGATGACAAAAAAAAAAAGCGGGACTCCGCAAATCCCTGTAAGAATCTTGTGTATATCATAAAAATAATAGCAAAAGAAAAATTTGTAGAATCTGTAGTTTTGATAGTGAGTTCCGTAGTCAGACAACTAATTCCGTAGAAACTACGGCATTGTGTGGTAGTTGGCAGATATGAAGTGTGTAGAAGTTTAGCAGAAATTTGTGTGATACTTCCACTTAGTACTGCATGTTGTGAGGTGGGATTCAGTTTTTTGAAAAGAATACAAGGGGATTGGAGGAACAATTTGTCTGTTGAAACTTTAAATGCTCTGATGACAATTGAAATAGAAGGGCCACAAGAAGAGATTTTTAATCCACGGTCAGCAGTTATAAAGTGGTATGATGACAAAGTCAGACACCCTGAGCGTAAACCATATGGGAAGAAATCTGAATTAGAATGTCAGTGAAATATATTCATGTGGTATGAGAATTTGTTAGAAATTAATAATAAAGATAGTCACTAAACTTAGCTTATCTAAAGCCGCCCCGGTGGCACAGTGGTCTAAGCGATGGCCTCTGATCATTCGTCCGAACGGGGTCCGGGTTCGAATCCCGGTGAGGCATGGATGTTGTGTTTGTTTTACGGCACTGGCTCTCTCCCTTCCCTGGAACCAGTGGCCCTAAATTAGGGACGGCGGCTGCTTATAGCCCATTGAGTTGCTCACGGTGGTCGTTAAACCTTCAACCAAAAAAAAAAAAAAAAAAAAAACTTATCTAAGATTCTATTCATTATTCAAAAAGGTAAGTCAAAATATTTATACACATATTTAAATTTCTCTGTAACTTTATTAGAAAATAAGTTACGATGTGATTTAGTTTTACTTGCTAGTCATGCAAATGTTTTGCTAGCAAACTATTTGGTCACTAGCAAAATTTGCTAGTGAGCAAAAAAGATGAAATCTTGCCCTGTCGGTATCTTCAATAAAGAGAAAGTGCAGAAGTCATAAAACGTTTTCTGACATCTCTTTTATGTTTCAAAATTCTGCAGTTTGTTGTACGAAAGGTACTACCAATATAACATTTTTCACCTGAGGAAGTAGACACAGGGATGAGGTTTACACCAGGACGGTCTAAAGTATCAAGATAATCTCTGTCTTTAGATATTGATTGCATGGTAGTGGGAGGAGAATTTATTGCAAGCTTGTAACCAAAACTTTTGAAAATTTTGGCAAGTGGCCCTAAATTAGAGGCAGGCAGCTGCTTATGTAACCCATTGAGTAGCTCGTGATAGTCATTAAACCTCCAAACAATATATATACTGTGTATATATATATAAGAGCTATATGCCATTATGTCTTAAAAGAAAAGTGTTAGATCAATGCATCCTTCCAGTGCTTACGTATGGTGCAGAGACGTGGACCTTAACTAAAAGAGACATACAAAGGCTGCAGACAACCCAAAACAGCATGGAGAGGTGCATGCTTGGTGTAACCAGGAGAGATAAGAAGAGGAACTCGTGGATCCGAAAAATTACAAGAGTGCAAGACATCATGATCAGAGTTAAATCCCTGAAATGGCAATGGGCTGGACATACTGCCAGAAAGACAGACCATCGATGGACAGCCGAAATTTTAGATTGGATTCCAAGGGACAGGAAAAGACCCAGAAGAAGACCACATGGAAGATGGGTGGATGAAATTCGAAAGTATGCGGGAGTGACATGGAGGAGACTGGCACAAGACAGACCGTTGTGGAGGAAACTTGGGGAGACCTTCGTCCAGCAGTGGATTGATAATGGTTGACAATGATGATGATGATATATATATATATAGTTTGTCCCAAAAGTTTATAGACTCCTGTTTTTTGCCAAGAACTTTATTATGACATCATGGATGTTGGTGGATCTTGCACCAAATATGTGAAAACCAATTAAGAAATGACATGAATTCTAATTTACACTAAAGCATTGAAACCACAATGTGCATTGCAAAAGATTTAAAAAACAGGTGTCTCAAATATTTATAGAACATCACAATATTATGCAAATTGTAAAGGCATAGTCAGTGACATAGGTTTGGGGCATATAAAAAGATAGTTCTACGGTCATATAGCCCAGTTTTGCTGAGGTACAAAATGCCTAAAGCTTTTTAGCTATCAGGTGATGAGGTTGCCAAAATATTCAGTTTGAAGTTGCAAGGTAAGCCTGTAAATGAAATTGCAAAAGTACTAAATCATTGTAAAAGTTTTATTTATTGTGTTCTAGCTTGTGGTGAACCTCACCCACCAAAACCTTACTCAGGAAGGCCACGTGCAACAATTCCTGTGGCGGCAGGCAGATATAGAGAATGGCTTCATCTCTGAAACTGTCCGTGCATACAATATCCAAGGCTTCTAGTTGAAAATATCAAAGAATACTGTACACTGACATTAAAGTAAGTGGTTACATGGTACACACGAAAAGGCTTGTAAACTGCCACTCAAAATGCCACCTAGAAAGGAGGTTGCAGTGGGCACATATGCTCATGTCGTATAATGACAAATGGCTGAGCATGCTGATCTGTGATGGAAAAAAAGTAGAATCTGGGTGGTTCTGATGAATATGTACAAACTATTGGCATGATTTAAGGAAAGAACCCAGAGCATTTTTTAGCAAACAACATGGTGGTGGAGCTGTTATGGTGTGTGCAGCCTTTTCATACGATGATCAAGCCTCTTTAGCATTTCTGAAGAGGCGACAAAACTCGGTAAGTACACTGCTGGACAATTGCTAAGGACGGATCATAAATGGCTATATAGCGCATAAAAAAGTAAGTGTGTTTGGATGCCAAGTGAAATAAAATAATGTCAGAATGCCAGGACATTACAAAAAAGACAATTTATTGTGCTCTGAAATCCAGAAGGCTTTGGGACGTATTCAAGGGACAAACAGGCCATTTTGTGCAGAATATGTAAACGTGAAAAAAATGCAATTATCGTCCGCAGGCGTTCCGACGTAAGATGTTAATACGGGATATGGCCACCGTGGAGGGCGATGCAAGATTCCACACATCATGTAATGCTTTGCACAACATTATCAAGCAGCTGTTGGGGTAATTTATCCCATTCCTCTGTCAGTGCACGGATGAGGGTGTCCTTGTTTATTGGAGGGCATTGGCGACCAGCAAGACTCCTCCCCAAAGCATCCCACACATTTTCAATGGGATTCAGATCTGGAGAACGTGCTGGCCATACGAGGCGTTGAATATTCTCGCTCTCAAGACACTCCTGGACAGCGACTGTTCGATGACATGTTGCGTTGTCATCTATGAAAATGAATCTATCACCAACAGCACCACGGAACATGCGAACATGAGGTAGCAGAACATCATTAATGTATCTTTAGCCAGTCATAGTCCCAATTCGAAGCACATAGAGGGACGTACGGCCATTGATCATGATGCCAGCCCATACCATGACACTACATGTCGGATATCGGTCCCTTTCCTGTACGTTTGCTGGGCAATATGCAGTACCACTATCACGCCAGATCAGTTGTCGTCAACAATCAGACGATAGACTGTATCTACTCTCATCTGAGAAGAGGACAGCAGACCAGTCGTTATCAGTCCAATTGCGATGTTGATGGCACCATTGCAAACGGGCGGTACGGTGACGTCTGGACAATGGGATGCACACAACAGGACGGCGGGCGTATAGTCCTCCTTCATGCAAACGTCTGGCAACAGTTTTTCGGGAGATCCGCTTGCCAGTAGCAGCCATAAACTGCTTTGCTACCTCACTAGCCGTGCTGCGCCGGTGTCTTTTGTTGATAGCACTATGTACCGATCTTCTGCAGGTGTCGTACTGCGAACACGACATCCCCAGTGACGTTTGCTACACTCTTCATTTGTTTGAAATGATTTCCAAAGCCTTGAAACAACACTGTGGCTGACGTCGAACTCCCTGGCAACATCTGTTATTTTTCGCCCTTCTTCAATCTTGCCAATAATACGGCCACGCGTAAAATCGTCTAGGTGATGTCGGGAAGACATACTGAAAATTGCAAGTTCGTCAATTGATTCTTTCCCTTTCAACTTTGCGTTTGAACAACAACGGTCAATATGCGTCAAATTCTTTATATGTCTTATCAGCGCTATGACGTCACGAACAAGTTCGGCAATCCAAAATTTGCATACGCACAACACGTCTTACTGTATCCCGCACTTATGCTAATTTCCACATTTTCCTGCCTTCCATTTTATGGTTGCTATCGTTCCTATTGTCATCCGTCCTTAGCAATTGTCCGGCAGTGTATATACCAGAGGTGCCAACCATTACGGATTTTCCGTAATTATTACGGTTTCGGCTGCCTGATTACGGAATTACGGACAGGTTGGAAGAACTACGGGTTTCAGTGTATTTCGTAAAAGTTCTGAATTTTGTGTCCTTTTTTGTTAAAATCACGGTTTAAACTGCGATCACATTTTGCGAATACATTTATAGTTGTTTTCGCACAAATGCGAAAACGTTTAATTGGTGTTGTTTTCTAAGTAAGCGCCATTGAAATTCAGATATTGGATACATCGGTAAAGCCAATATCGAACGGATATATGGTGAAGAACAGCAAGGCGATATTGCGTAATATGTCGGAAAAGCCGTTATCGGCGCAATGACGTCCGCATACCTGCCAAGTATTTCGGATTTCCCGGAACAGATTTTGGAGTGGTTTTACAGTCGGAAGATAGTTTCTTCTGGATTTTCGTCAAAATGGTTCCTGAATTTTTTTTTTTTTTTTTTTTTATTGATGGAAATTGATATTGTTGTTATTGTCGCTTAATGTAAACTCCTGCTTTGTTTTGTTTTTTTATGATCTCATAGCTATTGAACACTGCTTCTAGCAGTGAGCAATATTTATTTATAGATCGCACCCCCCCCCACCAATCTTTCCAAACTCCCTCTCTCTTAGTGTTGGAATAGCTGCACTAATTGCCGTGAAGTTCGCAATTTTTTTAATTCTGCGCAGTGCAGAGTTTGCCAAAATGCGTAATTATGCATCTAGTACACATCAAAAAGTGTTTACGCATCAAAATTTTATCACCGCATAAAAATACGCATCAGGAAACGTGCAGAATACACATCAGCGAGTAAAAATATGCATCGAAGAACTTTACTAACGCGTAAAAATACGCATCGGGACGGTATTTTGTCTTTCAAAAACGGAAGTAAATGAAATACAGATTTTTTCCGTAATCGTAATTTCGTTTTCCTGCGATGTTGTCTCTGTCCAGTATTGTTGCTATACATCACTTTATTCCAAAAATATTTGTGTTCCAGTGTGAAAGTGGAGAGAAAATTTCCGAAAAAGGAAATTCGATGGCGCAAGAATTTCCCTGTAATCTTCAAGCGTGAGCGTGCAACGGCTTCGAGGAATTTCTCCTTTTCTATCATAATTTGAGTTGTCCTCGAGATCAATGCATAACTGAACAGGTATTTCGGGGCAATTGGTAGTTGGGGGAGAATGTTTTTCGCCTGAAACTCAAAAACGGGAGTTTTATCTTTCAAAACTTTCGAAAACTGAAGTTAGACGCAGTGAAGATTTCTCCCGTAATCGTAATTTTATTTTTCACGTGATGTTTCCTCTGCCTAGTATTGTTGTTAGATATCATTTTATTTCATAAATATTTGTATTTCAACTTGTAAATGGAGGGATAATGTCCAGAAACGAAAATCGGACTTAGAAAAGATTTATCCTGTAACTGTATTTTTTTTTTTTCCCCAACGATGTTCTGAACATGTATTCTAAAAATCCCCTCCCCCCAAAGGTTTGCATTTCAGCTTGATAAAGAGAGGATGGGGGTGGGGGTTCGAAAACGAAAGTGACGAAGCTGAAAATTTGTGTTCAACAAAAGTATTCATATTCTCAAAGTTACACTATTCATCTTTTATCTAAAACAATGCTGTCATGTATTCATGATGGAAAAAATTGTCATCCAAGGGCATATATAAGAAAAAGAAAGGTCACTGTCAAATTATTTCTAAAATTGCATCATTCAATTAAAAAAAAAAAATCAAAACCTTGAAAATCATCACAATTTCTGAACTCCATCTATGAGTGACCGATACAGAAAAATAATTGAAAACAAGTATCATCAAACATACTGCTAGCACATCCCATACATAACCACTCTCCCCTAATAATAGATAATTGTGAATTAACAGTTCTGGTACTGTTGCAAATCTTCTTAATTTTAGGGAAAATCTGGATTTTATGGTAAATCTTCATTTTTGCAAACAATCTTTTTGATTTAGGAAAATTTTGGTTGGCAGGTATGTGTCCAATATTAACCGACATTCAGCCATCATAACCAATATCGGCTCGATATCTAGCGGATATTCATTCCCACTTGGGTTATTAAAAAATATTAACCATTAAAATAGAAGGGTCATGTTATAAGGTATTTGATTTTATAAGGTTGTTACACATTTCACACGTTAATTTCTCATGAAATACCCTTCCCACGCTTAAACGATGAGGCTTCGTATGGTGATTACTGATAGGCACACCAGAAGGTTGGCACCTTTGTGACATGAGGTAAGTACTTTGTGACATGAGGTAAGTACAGTATTGATAATTTCATTTCATAATTTTTTGTCAGGATAGTGTAAACATATAAGGTCATTACACATTTCACGCATTAATTTTTCATGAATTCCGCATGTTAACGATGAGGCTTCGTATGCTGATCACTGATAGGCACCTCATACAAGTATTACAGGTTACACGGTAGTACTTATAATATTGTCCTTAACTTTGAAAAAAAAATGGCGTGTTACATTAATGAAAATATTACTGAAAGTTTGTGTTCCATTACTAAAACATTACAGAAAAATACCTTATTGATTACTGATAGGTTCTGCAGAGTTTGGCATCTCTGATATACAGACACCAGAAACTCATTTGATACCTTTCAGTGAACTTTTATGGGGACACTACTGGATATTTCAGCATGACAACATTTCCATCTATACCTCCAATGCTACAAAAGCGTACCTAAACAGAGAAAACATGTCCGTTCTGAACTGGCTATCACTCACTTTAGATCTGAACCCAGGTGAGAACATGTGGAACATTCTAACACAAGAAGTTTATGCCAGCAGACAGTAATATTCATCAGTAAATGACTTGACTGCAATAGAATGTTCATGCTACACTTTAGATTCTGAAATGCTACAAACTTTGGGGTACTTCCTATGGAAAATCGTGTATATGAGGTCATTCAAAACAATGGAAAATCCACAAACTTGTGAGAACCACGTGTTCATTTCAGTGATGGAAAGTTTGCGCCGAACTGCGCCAATTTCATTATCTTGTGCCAAACTGCTACAAATTACGAAAAAATTTAATATTTGCGCCGAAACGGCAATCCACAGCAAAAATTGCCGAGCGGGGGAAAAAAATTTCACTGCAAAAAATGCCGTTTTAAACGTCGAATCGAATGACGCTTTTTCAAGGTCTATGCGTAATTTGGTGAAAACGATGCTTAATCAACACGTACCATACCGCCAATCCCAAAATTTCGGAATGTTTTTCACCTACCTTCTAATTCGTTGTTTTTTCGGCAAAAGTGACGAAAAAACAACGATTTTCGTGATGTAGGAAATTAAATTGTTTTTGCTTATGAAGGAGAAGTTTTGTTGTAATCACGTGGTATGTAGGAGAAATGATGCTGTACGTTATGCAATCCTGATGAAGATTGTTTACTGATAGTTTGGCGGTCTTTCGGAGTGCTGTGCAATTGAGATTGTTTATATGTGGTTCCCTGCTCTTTGGGATAGCGCAGTTATTTCATTCCGGGCGAGGTGCGCGATTACGTAAATACAGCATAAGGTCAGCCATTAGCTATTTCGTTGACGCGGAGGACGTCTGAAAATGGCTCTCCCGTGGCAGGATACAATGGTTCTGTTTCTAAAGGATTCATGGCCGCCCCGGTGGCACAGTGGTCTAAGCGATGGCTTATGATCATTCGTCCGAAAGGGGTCCGGGTTCGAATCCCATGAGGCATGGATGTTGTGTTTGTCTTACGGCACTGGCTCTCTCCCTTCCCTGGAACCAGTGACCCTAAATTAGGGACGGGCGACTGCTTATAGCCCATTGAGTTGCTCACAGTGGTCGTTAAACCTCGAACCAAAAAAAAAAAAAAAAAAGATGCATAGGTATTCAGAGATGAAAACTTTTACGGATTTTCACTCCATCTTACAGTTTTACGGAAGTCACCCGAAAAACTATGGAAAAGTCCTCACAAGATCCCTGCGCGCAATTTCTATTTTTTCACCGTCTTTTGGTCGAAAAACGCACTTTACAGATAGTCCCTTATGCGCCTTCGATGTTCTGACTTCCCCCGCCAACTGAGGCGGTGCTTGTCACGTGATTCCCCATACAGCTATTTGAGAGTACCGTGCACAAAAGTAGAGAGGGAACTCAGCTCAGCGTCTTTTGCCAACTAAATCTTTACATTGATTGCATGTGGCTTTGTGCTTGTGAAAATTTCGGTGCAAACGTTTTAACCCTTTCCACTCGACTGGCGGGTGACACCCGACATTACGAAATCGCCAAATAGCTCACACGTCACTCCGATGACGCCCCTATAGCTTGCATGTCGGTGGTCGCGAGACATTTCTTTTTCCTCCAATAGGTCGGGTGTCACTTGCCACGCCGATGACGCCCCTATAGCTCGCATGTCAGGGCTCGCAAAATGTTTCTTTTTCCCCGGATAAAGAAAAAGAAACGTGATCTGCGTGTCCGGTGTCACCCACCATGCCGATGACGCCTCTATGGCTCGCATGTCGGGGCTCGCTAGGAATTTCGTTTTCACTGAATAGCTCGTGTGTCGGGTGTTATCCCCGATGCCTATGACGCCTCTATAGCTCGGATGTCGGCGCTCCCGAGGAATTTGTTTTTCGCGGAATAGGCCGGTTGTCATCCACAACGTCTATAACGCCTCTATGGCTCGGATGTCGAGGCTTGCGAGACATTTCTTTTTCGCCGAATATGTTGGGTGTCGCCCTCCATGCCAATGATGCCTCGATATCTCGCATGTTGGCGCTCGCGAGAAATTTCTTTTTCACCGAATATCGCACGTGTCGGGTAGCATCCTCCATGCCGATGACGCCTCTATAGCTCGCATGTCGGTGCTTGCGAGATATTTTGTTTTCGTCGAATAGGTCGGGTGTCACTCGCCACGCTGATGACGCCCCTATAGCTCGCATGTCGGAGCTCGCTAGACGTTTCTTTTTCACCGGATAAAGAAAAAGAAACGTCATCTGCGTGTCGCGTGTCTCCCGCCATGCCGATTACGCCTCTGTGACTCGCATGTCGGCGCTCGTGAGGAATTTCGTTTTCACCGAATAGCTCGTGTGTCTGGTGTTATCTGCCACGCCTACGATGCCTCTGTAGCTCGGATGTTGGCGTTCGCAAGGAATTTCTTTTTCGCCAAATAGGTCGGGTGTCATCCGCCACATCTATGACGCTTCTATGGCTCGCATGTTGGCGCTCGCGAGAAATTTCGTTTTCACCGAATAGCTCGTGTGTCTGGTGTTATCTGCCATGCCTACAACTCCTCTGTAGCTCGGATGTCGGCGTTCGCGAGGAATTTATATTTCGCCAAATAGGTCAGGTGTCATCCGCCACATCTATGACGCCTCTGTAGCTCGCATGTTGGCGCTCGCGAGTAATTTCTTTTTCACCGAATAGCTTGCATGTCGGGTGTCATCCTTTGTGCTCATTACGCCTATGTAGCTCGTGCGTCGGGGCTAGCAAGACATTTCTTTTTCGCCAAATATTGCTTGTGTCGGGTGGCACCCTGCATGCTGATGACGCCTCTATAGCTCACATGTCGATGCTCGTGAGACATTTCTTTTTTGCCGAATAGGTCGATTGTCAGCCGCCACGTTGATGATACCTCTATAGCTCATATGTCAGGGCTGGCGAGCTAAAGCTGAGCTTTCACTGCTAAGTTGTGGCTTCTATTGCAGAAAAGAAAAAAAAATTCGAGTTCTGTGTGAGTATGGGTGAAAAGTTGTTTGAGTGGAAAGGGTTAATTTAGATTAAAACAAAACGAAACAAAACGTAGCAGTGAAACAGCTATGACAACAAAAAGAACAAAATCAGATAAAACTTATCATCAAGTGTATCGTGGTATGTATAGTAAAGAATGGCCTTTTTTATGAAGCATCTAAAGTTTTGCTGAATAACATTTTATAAGCCATGTGGCTGCGATTTTAGCCTGTCACAAGGCGGCCGCGATGATTGTAGTCGTCATGCGGAGAGCAAGAAGCACAAAGATCATGTCAAAAGATTAAGTGGAGATGTGAGTAAAATTAATGTAACCAAAAAACTTCTGACGGCTTATAAAGAATCCTGAAAAAAGTATCAAGAGCAGATTAGTGCTGGAAAAATGCATCAAAAAAGCAGAAAAAGAGAAGAAATTGAATGTTTGCAAGGTGATTTGAAATGGGAAGAAGCTGAACATTTGCAGCAGTTGGATTCCCTCATAAAATGTTAAACAATGCTGAGATGAACATTGAATGTGGCATAAAAAACAAAACAAAAAAAAGCACGAGTGCAATAGGAAGTGGACAGATACTATTAAAAGAAGCAAAACAAAACATTGCTAACTATCTTTAAAAAATGAGAAAAGAATAGAAGTGAGCAATTAAATATTGAGAAAAGCAGCAAAAAATTAAATTTCTTTTGTAAAATAAATGATTAATAATGGAATCCTGCTATGGTTACAAATTTTTTGATCTATTTGAAAACTAAAATGTTTGCATATATGTGTGTGTGTATTTTAATGCAAGATGTTTTAAATTTGAGTAGGGTGCATCTATTTCCAAAACATTTTTTGCTTAAGAGTTTGTTCTATCTACTAATATTTTACCTGCTCTAAAAAATATTTTCTTACACCAAAAATGTATTTTATCTGCTCCAAAAATGCATTTTGTTGCTCCTAAAACACATTTTGCTGCTCCAAAAATGTATTTTACCTGCTCCAAAAATGTATTTTACCTGCTTTAAAAATATATTTTACCTGTTCCAAAAATGCATTTTATTGCTCCAAAAATGTATTTCACCTACTCCAAAAACGCATTTTGCTGCTCCATAAATGTATTTTACCTGCTCCAAAAACGTGTTTTACCTGCTCCAAAAATGCATTTTGCTGCTCCAAAAATGGTTTTGCAACTTGTCACTGTCATTTATATTTGTGGAGTTCCATCTATTTTATATACATTTGGGACAACCCTTTTTGTCATTCTTTTTTCATCTAGCTACAGTGCAAGTTGCATTGTCGTATATATGTTTTGTTAAATGCTAGTCACATGTGCTCAGTCATAAATTTTTTGGAACTCATGGTCATATTCCTTTTCGTACATACATTCATATTATTAAGTTGTTTTAAGATTCAAAGATTAGCTGCTCAAAGAAAGACCCGCCAGTGAGAGATGGGTTTGCCTCGTTGGGGTGCTCTGCCCGGCAACAATGGCCTTCTATGAATCTTGGAAGTTGACACAAATTTAATCTTCAGCGTTAATATTGTTTAAGTACCAGCTAGTTCTGTGTGACATTGGCAAAAAGACCCCAACTCACTGAGTTTTGTTCCAGAATCCTTAGGTGGAATGACCAACTGGAACTGTTAGCTGTTTGCTGATCACCCACCCTGATGCACTTTTATTGTTTTTATGACCCAACGAAAGAATTTCCTTTTAGTTCATTAGACAAATGAATTTTTATAGTGTCTCTATACTTTGAGAATGTACTGTACATATAGCAGAACCAAAAAGGTGCTTGGGATCCTTAAAATATTATTTAATTTAGTTTTATGATTCATATTATATCAGAATATACATGTTCGGGTGTGCTAACAAACAGCCTAATTGTTAAATTTACTAATCAGCATACTTTATAAATAATTACTTATAGTAATTATGTTTTGAAACTAAACAGAAAGCAAAATATTTCTGATATATAATTTGTTTAGGGATTGTTATATATTGAAAGTATGCTGACAACTGATTTTGTGACTATGGCAGAATGGCTTATGTGTTGTCTGACAGTTGTTGTGCTACTGCTTAGCACAACAACTGCCAGATACATTGGAAAAAAATACGGGACACTTACAACTCAGGGTGAAAGTTTAGTATGCGCATCCATCACATATGCCAGTCTTACAAAATGATTCTAAATATTCTTATTAATCAATCAGTCTTGCTCACTATTGCAATACTTTTCTGAAGAATGAATTTCATTTAACAATTGTTTCTTTATAAGAATCATGTCATGAAAATCTACACAATCCTCATTGAAGAATGATTTTACAGTTTTAACAGATAATTTGTTTTTCTCACCAGTCCACAGTGCGTTCATGCGAGAAAATAATCTTTCGACACACACATTTGTTCCAGGGATACACATAACGAACTCCACTACTTTCTTTAAATTTGTTTGTTCTCCATCAACATTTTTTAAGAGATCCACCCAGACTTCATCTAACTGTTTAGATTTCAACATGTCCTTCACTTCACTATCTTTTTGAACTTCCGAGCTGTTTTCACTGCCATTACTTCATCAAACAAATTAGATTCAACAATGTTTGATATGGCAGTAGTCTAATTAATAGTTGGACTGTTTGAAAAAAATTTCCCAAGATAATCTGTTCTCAGTTTCACCCAAGACTAATTTCAGCATATACTGTGACCATTCTTTTATATATGACACACATGTGTCGTAGAAATCAATTTTATGAGATTGGATTACTGACTCCATCCACCAGGTGTCGAGGTCACGTGCCCTCTTATCCTCCGATATCAATCTGCCACGGCTGTGCTTGTCTACGTAATGAGAGCATTGACCGCAGAGTTAGACGTGGGAGATAGCGTCACGGGAGATATAACAGTCAGCTTGGGGGAATCTTAGCGTGCAGGTAAAAAAATATGTTTGTAAAAGAATAGAAATTGTAACACATCGATTTTGTTTTTCAGCCTTGAAATCTAAAATACAGGACAGAAAGCTGTCCCGAAGAGTTTTCTCGGGACAACGGGGCGCATTAGCCAAAAACGGAATGTCTGGGATCCCTAGTAATGGTGTGTTTTTAAAGGTATGCTCAAACAGAATCAAGCAAGTCTAATAAGTGTAGGCTATTAATGCAAACAAGTTGGACCATGAATGGTGCATAAATTTCATTTTAGCATTGCATATACCATTATTCACTTAATCTGAAGTGGCAAATTAGTAGGAACACTTGCCTAATGTCACATCGGTCCATCATTGGGCTTCAAAACAGCCTCAATTCGATGTGGCATGGATTCAGTGAGGTGCTGATATCGTTCTACAGGTATGTTTAGTGAAGCGGATTGAATGGTGTCCGTCAATTGCTGACTGTTTGCTAGAGGAGAATTTCTGTTTTGAATGGCTCTCTCACTAAGTCTCATATGGCAAGTGTTCAATTGGATTAAGGCAGGGCTTGAAAAATACCATGCCCAAGATGCCTGTGGCACTTAAAATATTGGCTTGGTCAGGTAAAAGTAAAGTTAGTTGCCCTATTGGGCAACTAGATTTTAAATTTAAAAAAGTTTGGAATAGAGAATTTCCTCCTATAAGAAAAAAGACTAGTTGCATATCATTTTTCACTTGACTTCAAATCACTGGAAGTTGTATTATTGTTATGGAGGGCCAAGGACAGAAGAATATCATTTCTTCAATTATGTTTTGCTCTAGGTCCAGAAATTGGGTTCATATGTAGTTTTGCTCCAAATGTTTACAGTTAGCGGGGAGAGGGGGATGACAACAACGGGATATCACACAGCCTCTGGTGAGGTTGGGTCTCTGGTATAAATTGAGCGAGTGAGACAAGAAGCAGGGGCATGAAAGATCCCACCCATGAACAAACAGCGATATTGCTAAAACCGTGGCTAAGTGTCATTTAAAAATGAGCCTGCACTATGTGTTCCAGTTAGCCAGGAGAAAAGTGAACATTAGCTACGCCAGTACTTAGTTTACCTGAACAGTAGCTTGTCACTTCAGTTACAGGTGATCAAGTTGTGTAAGTAATGGATATCCAGCAGTTTTTTTGGGGTTTTTTTTTTAATTCAGCAATGAAAGTTTAACTTCTGGTAAGTAAATATGTAAAATTCCCAATCGGTCAGCCTTAGTTACAAATTCGTCTTCAGCATTGCTGAGTGACATAATTTCAGAAGAGGAATCTACATCATTGGTAAAACTGAAACTCACAGAGGCACGCACTACGATAAAAAGTGTTAGAAAAAAGTGCTGTCGCATAGTTCAGGAATCGTGCATAAATCATTTAATTCATAATTGCTGCACAATTTAAACTGTTGTATATTCAAACTATGATTATTTGATTTTCCTGCAAAACAAGGATATATTTTAAAAATTCATAACATGGCAGCATTACTAAATTTCTCAAATACCAATTTCAGTATCAGTGCCTTTCTTATAACTTGAGACGCATGCTTTTGTGCATTGAACGTTTAAAATACAGACCCTTAAAATGGCAATGCAAAAGATGAATAAAAAGTTTTGTACTTGAACTTAAATGAAGCTTTTCTGATTTGTTGAGAATTTTTCTGTGACTCGCTTATAAACGTGGAAAGAGCGATGACTTCTATTTGATTTGTTGACTTAAAAGATAAATTTTCCTGGGCATCCAGCTTTTATTACCTAGACAGGTAAATAATTTCTGCACATTTCAAGCTCTGGTTAAGGTCTGGGGACTGTGGGGACCACTTTAGCACTTCAAAGTCACTGCCGTGCTCTTGGAGCCACTGTGTAAAGATTCGAGCCTTGTGGCATGGTGCATTGTCCTGCTGGAAATAGCCTTTTCCATCAGGAAGCATTTGTCCATGTACAGGTATACTTGCACTGATGTTCAGATTCCTCATGGCATCCAAATGTTGTTCTAGAAGGCCTGCCATGAAAACAGACCCCAGATAATTATTACACTGCCTCCCCCAGTTTACACTGTTAATTCTAGGCAACTGAGATCCATTGATTTGTGCTGTTGACACTATATTTAGGCCCATCCATTCAAGTATTAATTGAAAACGTGATGCATTGGACCAGGCAACCTTTTTCCAGTCCTCAAAGTTCTAGTTTTGGTGCTCCTGTGCCCACTCAGATAAATCTGTGTTTTTTTAGCAGAGACAGTGAATTTGCGGAGTTTTATTGGAGATAAGCTATGACTTAATACTGTTATTTTTATATGTATTTACAATATGGCATGTTTAATATTTGTAACTTTTGTAATGATGCATTTTTACCGAATTAAATAATAGGTCTACAGTTTTAACATTGTATCTGCACTTTTTTTTTTTTTTTGTGCTAATTCGTAGATTTTCAAAAATGAATGCACTGTTTTTCTCATATTATTTTATAGGCATTAAGCAATATTCTTGCAATATGAAAGCAATAACATGCTTATTTTTGTTTTTTGGCAAGCAAGAAATGTTCTCTTGATTTTTTTATCCTGAGCAGTACATAATCTGCCAAGAAAATTATTGCATCTGGTAAGAAACGTGTTTGAAAAATAAAAAAATGATGAATACTACACTATTCTGTGTAATAAATTTAATCATAGTGCCCTTACTTCAGGTAGTGTGGGTTTTTTTAGATACATATATATACATACACTTTTTAACTTTTAATTAAGACTTTGGAAAAATGACTTTCTCATTTTTCATTTGATACCAAAATTAGAGTATATAGTATGCTGGCATTAGTACGATTTTTGTTTAACTTCAGAATGTCTTCTTGACCTAGTTAATGGATGGCCCAAAAAAATCTGAAAAATTTGCATATATTTTTGTAGTTCTATTAAGGAGGGTGGAGGGGATTATAGAAATCTCAGACACATCAGTACATGGTATGCTTGGTGACATCAGAAGTGACCCTTTGGAGTTAGCTGAATAGGATTTCTTTAGCTGTCTTTGACATGTTCAGTGTTCACAATACCTAACACTTGTGATTATTAAATGCAATTCCTGAATATTCATTTAGGCATTTCTTTGGATTCTAATAAGAATTTATTGTTTGAATTTCATTGTTGGAGTTTTCAGTTGATTGTGACGAGATGAAGTGAGTCTTTATCTGCATTCAGGTAAAATAATATAGCTTTTATGGGTTTTGCAACTTATTTTTTAATAAAAGAGTTTTGCTTTGTAACTGGGTAAATATGGAGTCAGCCCTTTTTTATTTGAGTAACATGACAAAACCCTTTATCACTCTTAACTAGAAATATAAATTTTTACTTTGAACTTTTAATTGCTATCCTGTTTTATGGAATCATGATGTATAAAGTAAAGTTCTGTCTCTCCTTCTGCAAACATACCAAATACACTGCTGGACAATTGCTAAGGACGGATCATAAACGGCTATATAGCGCATAAAAAAGTAAGTGTGGTTGGATGCCAAGTGAAATAAAATAATGTCAGAATGCCAGGACATTACAAGAAAGACAATTTATTGTGCTCTGAAATCCAGAAGGTTTTGGAACGTGTTCAAGGGACAAACAGGCCATTTTGTGCAGAATACGTAAACGTGAAAAAATGCAATTACCATCCGCAGGCGTTCCGGCGTAAGATGTCAATACGGGATATGGCCACCATGGAGGGCGATGCAAGATTCCACACGTCGTGTCATGCTTTGCACAACATGATCAAGCAGCTGTTGGGGTAATTTATCCCATTCCTCTGTCAGTGCACGGATGAGGGTGTCCTTGTTTATTGGAGGGCATTGGCGACCAGCAAGACTCCTCCCTAAAGCATCTCACACATTTTCAAAGGGATTCAGATCTGGAGAACGTGCTGGCCATACGAGGCTTTGAATATCCTCGCTCTCAAGACACTCCTGGACAGCGACTGTTCGATGATATGTTGCGTTGTCGTCAATGAAAATGAATCTATCACCGACACAACCACGGAACATGCGAACATGAGGTAGCAGAACATCATTAATGTATCATTGTCCAGTCATAGTCCCAGTTGGAAGCACATAGAAAGACGTACGGCCATTGATCATGATGCCAGCCAGCCCATACCATGACACTACATGTCGGATATCGGTCCCTTTCCTCTATGTTTGCTGGACAATATGCAGTACCACTATCACGCCAGATCAGTTGTCGTCGACAATCAGACGATAGACTGTATCTACTCTCATCTGAGAAGAGGACAGCAGACCAGTCGTTATCAGTCCAATTGCGATGTTGATGGCACCATTGCAAACGGGTGGTACAGTGACGTCTGGACAATGGGATGCACACAACAGGACGGCGGGCGTATAGTCCTCCTTCATGCAAACGTCTGGCGACAGTTTTTCGGGAGATCCGCTTGCCAGTAGCAGCCATAAACTGCTTTGCTACCTCACTAGCTGTGCTGCGCCGGTGTCTTTTTGTTGATAGCACTATGTACCGATCTTCTGCAGGTGTCGTACTGCGAACACGGCCTCCCCCGTGACGTTTGCTACACTCTCCATTTGTTTGAAATGATTTCCAAAGCCTTGAAACAACACTGTGGCTGACGTCGAACTTCCTGGCAACATCTGTTATTTTTCGCCCTTCTTCAATCTTGCCAATAATACGGCCATGCGTAAAATCATCTAGGTGATGTCGGGAAGACATACTGAAAATTGCAAGTTCGTCAATTGATTCTTTCCCTTTCAACTTTGCGTTTGAACAACAACCGTCAATACGCATCAAATCCTTTATATCTCTTATCAGCGCTATGACGTCACGAACAAGTGCGGCAATCCAAAATTTGCATACGCACAACACGTCTTACTGTATCCCGCACTTATGCTAATTTCCACATTTTCCTGCCTTCCATTTTATGGTTGCTATCATTGCTATTGTCATCCGTCCTTAGCAATTATCCGGCAGTGTATTATGTTGTATGGATTAGATCAAACCAGTTTGAATTCAGCTTGAAGTTGTAGTTGCTTCTTCTTCCCACTTCTTACTTTTTATGATAAAAATTGTATTTAATATCTGCTGCAGTTTATTATAAAATCTTTTCTATTTAATGTTTGTTAGCCAATATTTTGTAAAATTTTCTTTCTAGGACCCCTTCACCAAAGAGACGAAGGAGAAGTCCAACCCCTCAGCGCCCAACAAAAGTACATGTCAGTCACTTAACCAGGAATGTCACAAAAGAGCATGTGCTAGAAATATTTAGTACGTATGGTCCTGTTCGTAGTGTTGATATGAAACCTGACAGAGATAGACCTCATTTATCACGTGGTTTTGCATACGTAGAATTTGAGAATCCTGATGATGCAGAGAAGGCAATGAGATATATTGATGGAGGTAGGTTTCTATATATACGAGTATATACATGTATGTTTGCACTTGGTACTTCTGCATCACGTTTTGGAATTGTAGTTTTGTTTATATGTTCAGCTTCATAAGATCCATTACCTTGTTTGTACACTCAACTCTTTTTTTTTTCTTTTACAATTCCTTTACTAATTTGTTTAGCTATATTTCTTAAATAGTTTTTTTTTTTTAGTAAATGTAAAAATGGTGAGTTCAAATTAAAATTATAGCAAAAGTTGAACAGTGAATGTATATCATCCACAGTGTCTTTAAAATTGGATTGAAATTAGCACAATAGTGTAAATATTCAGTTCTTCTCCCTGAAATGTTGAAACTTCTGAAATTTAGTTTTTAAAAAGTAGATAATTAATTAGTTATTTTAATTTTAATGAACTGTGTTTAGCTATTGTTTTCTAACCTTTTGCCCCCTCCCCCTTTTTTGTATTATTGGAAAGTGTCTTGAAATTTATGCATTGCTCCTATGGGTCATAGCTGTCATGTTGAAGAAACTGTCATGTGACAAGAAATCAGTAAATCCATGTACAGCTGCTTTTGTCTTTTAGGCATCACTCAAGTGGGATTCATAGAGGAAATGTTAATTAATGCAGTTTTATGTAGAATTAAATAAAATTCTAAGAGAATATTTGTTTAAACACATATATTGTATCATTCCCATTTGAAGAAAATGCAAGTTGGTCTGTTTTTATATAAAATTAAATATGAAAAAAAATCTACATACTAAATGTGTACTGTTTTACGATTTTCAATACTGTTTTGCCATCTTCAATTCTGTAAGCATTTAATTTAGCCAAATCCTTTCCAGTGCAATGATTGTCAAACTTCATAAGAGTAAACTTCTAATTTTGTTTCAAATAATTGCCCCCCCCCCCTTTTTTTTTTTTTATATCAGAGATATGCTGATGTGGTTTACTGGGCCTGTGGCATTTTGATGCCCCATATTTTACAAAATGTAACATCAACTAATCAAGATAATTGTGGTGCAGCTGACTGCTTTGACTACACATATTCAATTTGTGGAATTCCCAGTTCTTGGGTAATATGAAGAAACAATGATGACATAGAAGTGAAGTGAATCTTGACTGAAGTGAAGATTCAGTTTGTGGAATTCCGTGTTCTTGGGTAATATGAAGAAACAATGATGACATAGAAGTGAAGTGAATCTTGACTGAAGTGAAGATTCAGTTTGTGGAATTCCCAGTTCTTGGGTAATATGAAGAAACAATGACATAGAAGTGAAGTGAATCTTGACTGAAGGGAAGATTCAGTTTGTGGAATTCCCAGTTCTTGGGTAATATGAAGAAACAATGATGACATAGACATGGGTTGGCCTATCAATCTGTGACGGTAAGTGTGTGTCGTCAGGGGTGCAAGTTTTCCTTCCGTCTTGGGAAAAACTTAAAAGTACGGAAAAGTAACAGAATAGAGTCTCAACTAGTGCTCTGACAAACACAGTAAAAAAAAAAATGTATATATATACAATAAAACCTGTTTGAGACTGAACCTGCATAAAACAGAAACCTGTCTAAAAGAAAACTTTTTTGTAGTCCTGAAGTGAAAGATAGGAAATTACGTATTTTCTAACTTATCTAAAATGAACCTGAGTAACATAAGAATGGAAATAGCAAGAGAGTAAATGAACCTTGTAACAATAAATGTATGAGATGTTTCTTAATGTCAGAACAGGGCAGAGTTGTGCTGTGATTGATGTGCTTGTTAATTTCTTCTGTTACTCTCCTCCTTTTGGGGTTGATTCACAGCAGCTGTAACAGTATCTGTATCATACTAAATCACTGACGTTAGCTATCGAAAAGTCCTCATTGCTAACAGCCAACAAAAAACGTGCAGTAAGAAACCAATATACAGGGTGATTCATAAGGAAGTATAGTTTCCAGATGCTGTAAAACAGTAACAGTTGAAGACATGGACCACAACTGTGAACCGTTAGGTAGATGTACTCATAAAGTTTGTGTCCCTCTACTGAAAGAAGTGACGTAGGCGATAGAACGCGTGTCACATGACTAGTCAGTCGATGAACATCTTCCTCACTGATAGATTGCATGAGCCGCGAACTACAACATGCCACTGACCCAATGGCCACCCAGAACTCCTGACTTAACACCTTGTGACTTTTTCTTGTGGGGGTACGTAAAGGACAAGGTATTCACTCCTCCCCTTCCTGTTGATCTAGCGGAGCTGAAGCAGCCTATCACAGCCACTACCACTGCATTTGATTCAGATATCTTGCCTCACGTTTGGGAGGAAATGAATTACCGGTTTGATGTGTGTCGTGTGACTAAGGGTGCACACATAGAACATCTGTGACTGTCTCTAAAAAACTTGAAACATTCCCCTACAATTCTGTTGCAGGTAACATAAAATATCTTACATTGTTCTTGTTTTATAGTGTGTTGAAACTGTATACTTCTTTATGAATCACCCTGTATATCTGTGTCACTTGCATAGAGCATTGTAATGCTGGTTCACATGGGTCACTTTACAAACACTAAACAAGACTTTCTTTCTTAACATTTTCAAAACGAAATGTTATCAGCACAAAGGACCATATTTTCATTGTTTCCCATGGGCACCTCTTCAGAAAACTTGAAAATTACTTTGCTCTGTAGTGATAAAATTTATTTTTTGAATTGGTATGGGAAACAATGAAAATATGGCACCTTTGTGCTGGTAATAATAATGTTCATATTGCCTTCCGTGTAATTGTGAAGAATTATTTCTTCACAGGAATTCTTGTTTCCCCTTTGATATCTAAGATGTTCTCTAAAGCACTGGAACTTGTGACCTATATTCTGTACCTGGATGTGAGAAAAGGACGGCATGTTGACAATATGATGAAGCATTGGATGGCTCCAACTATCGCAAACTGAGCGGTATTCAGATTTCAAAGAAGCATCTGCTTAGCTTCAGTTTCTGGGACTTTGTTGTGCTGGGTGGCATATAATGGTAGCATGCTCGAATGGAAATCAGAAGATGGAGGTCTGATTCCCTCTCCAGGGTGATGTACTTTTCAGATTTTCTAAAGAGGTGGCTACATGTGGAACCATGAAAATACTGCACCTTTGTGCTGATAATAACATTTGTATTGCCTTCCTTGTATTTGTGAAGAATTACGCATTTCATTAAGAAGATCCTTGTTTTCCCATTGATATCTAAGGTTTTCAGAATTTTCTAATTCGTTAGCTCCTGAACTGTGTTGTGTGAAGAAATTCTAAGAAGAGCATGAGACTGTAAATTTTATAATGAAAATATCTATCAGTTAAAACAAATTTTTCATTTTCAGATTTCATGCCCTGAAATTTGTCTTTAGACATATGAACATATAATGCTTTACTCATTGAAAAAATTGTCTACATCTAGGTGTTCAATATTGATGTCAATTCATTTCCAGGCATACTCCAAGAAAGCACTCAGAATGAAGTATGAAAGATAATTTCTAAAGCTCAAGCTTTGAGAAATTTTGGAAAAATATTTCCTGATTTATCTAAAAGTCAGAGAAGTGCTGCATATTACTATTCGATTTTCATTGACATACTCTGTAAAAAAAGCTTTTCAAGTTTGATCACGATTGAAACAAAGCAAAGGAATTTACTTAATGTCAAAAAAGATTTATGTTGCACATTTTAAGCGTCCGAGCCTAGATTTCCCACCTCATGAAGAAAATGCAGCAGCATCCTTCATTAAACTTATTTTGTTTTTGCTGTTTCTTAAGGCAAATTACACATATATTAACTTTTTATGATAAAACAAGAAAGATGGCACCAAATTATTTGGTGTAATTAACACATCTATTGAATCTTTCTTGTCACAAAGAATATTCCAAATTAAGTTTTAAGAAAAAAAGGGGAAAGAAAAAAAATTAGCAAATTAGAATGCATGTGTGACCCCTAGTGGAAACTGGTCATTATTTAAAATATGCAGTGTGAACAGTGTTTTTGATAGTGAATGGAATCAGGTTTACCGATAAATAAATAAATAACTGATTTCTACTGTCAGTAAAATAACAACCACAAATAGAAACAGTTACTTATACTCACTAGTGCCAAAAATGTGTGTTACAAAAACCTCAGATTATTCCTCGCAGCAGGGAATATCTAAGGCCGAAGGAATTTTTAAAATCAATTATAAAACAAAATATGGAGGAAAACATGATTTTACATATACCCCTAACAGGAAAATTGTGTTAATTTGAGATGGCAATGTACACAAGTTTTACCATAGTAAGTTGCAAACAGAAAGGCATACTAAAGCTACCTGTCATTTAAAACTTGCAGTGTTAACATCCAAAATTATGCACAAAATGTTCCACAAAGTGAATGGTATTTAGCATTAAAAGAAATTTTTATATTGGGTTGCACATTTATGTAGAATCAAAATATTATACGATATAATATATCATCATCATCGTCAACCATTATCAATCCACTGCTGGACGAAGGTCTCTCCAAGCCTTTTCCACGACGGTCGGTCTTGTGCCAATCTCTTCCATGGTACTTCCGCATACTTTCGGATTTCATCCATCCATCTCCCATGTGGTCTTCTTCTGGGTCTTTTCCTGTCCCTTGGAATCCAATCTAAAATTTCGGCTGTCCATCGATGGTCTGTCCTTCTGGCAGTATGTCCAGCCCATTGCCATTTCAGGGATTTTACTCTGATCATGATGTCTTCCACTCTTGTCATTTTTCTGATCCATGAGTTCTTCTTATCTCTCCTGGTTACACCGAGCATGCACCTCTCCATGCTGTTTTGAGTTGTCTGCAGCCTTTGTATGTCTCTTTTAGTTAAGGTCCACGTCTCTGCACCATACGTAAGCATTGGAAGGATGCATTGATCAAACACTCTTCTTTTTTCATAATTTTTCTTGAAAATTATGCTGTTTCTTCCAAAGGCTCTCCAGGCAAGTTTTGTACACCGATTAATTTCTTCATCGATGTGACCCTCACTTGATATCTGCTGTCCAAGATAAACGTACGTGCCTGTTATCTCCAGCTTTTCTCCATCAATCAATAAATCTTCATTTCTTGTAAAAGCATTGAACATCACTTTTGTCATGAAAGAAATACGGGATTACGCCATATAATACAAATTTTGAAGATGACAATCTGATTTTTGGCGTAAGTGTGACAAGGATGGTAAGTCAGATAATATCCGAAAACTTGAAAATTTTCATCGCCCTGGAGCGGGACTCGAACCCGCGTCTCCCAGAACGCCCGGGTATGCTAACCACTACACCACCCAGAACGACCAAGTTTCAAGTTTCCGATCAATTTGAATATAACCATCACAGGATTCACTAGTCGAAGCAACCGGCATTCATGTTTAGCGAATCTGGAGGTTAAGAATCAAATTGATCGGAAACTTGAAACTTGGTTGTTCTGGGTGGTGTAGTGGTTAGCCTACCCGGTCGTTCTGGGAGACGCGGGTTCGAGTCCCGCTCCAGGACGATGAAAATTTTCAAGTTTTCGGATATTATCTGACTTTACCATCCTTGTCACATTTCCGCCAAAAATCGGATTGTCATCTTCAGAATTTGTATTATATGGCGTAATCCCGTATTTCTTTCATGATTTATCTGCTTCTCCGGGCAAACACGCTATAAGATTCTCAACCTGCAGATTCGCTAAGCATGAATGTCGGTTGCTTCGACTAGTGAATCCTGTGATGGTTATATTCAAATTGATCGGAAACTTGAAACTTGGTCGTTCTGGGTGGTGTAGTGGTTAGCATACCCGGGCGTTCTGGGAGACGCGGGTTCGAGTCCCGCTCCAGGACGATGAAAATTTTCAAGTTTTCGGATGTTATCTGACTTACCATCCTTGTCACATTTACGCCAAAAATTGGATTGTTATCTTCAAAATTTGTATCACTTTTGTCTTCTGAAAGTTCATTTTTAATCCCACTTCTTTACTCTTGTCAGCAAGTTCCTGGATCATACTCTGCAGCTCTGATGGGGTAGTTGCAAAAATGACTACGTCATCAGCAAAACGAAGGTGGGTTAGATAATCTCCATTAATCTTTATCCCCTGGTTTTCCCAGCTCAGCGACTGAAAGACACCCTCCAATGTGGCATTAAAGAGCTTCAGAGATATGGTGTCACCTTGTCTCACTCCCTTTCCATTTATGTGTGTGGTATTTTCAAACAGCCGAATCTTTGCACTTGCATTTTCATAGATGTTATTAATAATATTAATGTATGCATCTTCAATACCGCAGGATTTCAGATCCATTGTAACTGCTGATGGTTTCACCGAATCAAAGGCTTTTTCATAATCGATAAAAGCCATGCACAATGGAAGTTCATATTCCCTCGCTCTTTCAATTAGTTCTCTCAGTACGTGGATATGATCTATTGTGCTGTAGCCACTCCTGAATCCAGCTTGTTCTCTCGATTGAGCCATGTCCAGTGTTACCTTCAAGCGGTGTGAAAGAACTTTAGATGGGTTCCATTTCAACTCAGGCAGGGTCGTACCATCATGGTCTCAGATTTCTCTAAAAAAATTAAGGGGTGTTCCTTGACTAAAATAAGGAGACCCATATTTTTTCTTTCGGCAAGAAAAAATTTTCCCTTCGAGATAGAGGGTTTCAAATCTAGCACCGTCAAACAAGCTCTCTAGAAAACGGTTATTTTTCCTAACTTCAGCGAGTCATTGCAGCAGAGTCAAAAAAGATATCGTGTTCTTGTATTTTTTTACATTGTGTGTATAACATATAATAATATATGGTGCTAATATTTGCTACACATCATATGATTAAAATTTAAAAAAATCGTAAACTTTGTGATTTTTAAAAAAAATTGAATTTTTTAAGTTTTTTTTAAACAGGTTTGGATGGAGTTTTTTCTATATTCGTTTTCGTTAAAGACATACAAATGTGCACTTTATTTGTAATTTTTTGTGTGTCTGTGAAACTGCTAGTTTCCGCGTTTCGGCAGCGTTAAAAACAGCCGATTTTGAAAAATCTCTAACTTTGCCAACGATTTTCTCAAAAAGGCCATTTTTAAAATTCTGAAAATTAGATCCCTGTTTCATTATCAACAGGAGAATATCTGTGTAAATTTTCACGGACCTAAACGCTCGTTTCCGAGTTAGACGCGTTTGAATTCGGTTTGAAAGCCTACGATTTCCCGTGTTCTAAAGGCGCCATTTTGCAAAATCTCAAGCGCAAAGTACGTACGTTATTCTCTTACCCGAATCAAAGCGTTAGATATTCTTTGCCCGAATGATGGAATGAGAGCATTGGGTCAGCTGGCCCTGGTTGGATACATCCACCTCACCCTTCCCCGAGTGATGACATGCCTATAAAACTGTCGGGGTGGGGGGGGTGGGGGTAACAAATACATAAAGAAAATTCTTGCTGCTCCACTAACAAAGTTGAGTTGCGAAAGACAGCAGCAGTTGTTTGTTTACGTATATACTTAAACATCGCATAAGAAAAGACTATGAAAGAGTAGAAAACTATTGTGAAACAATTTTAAGAAAAAGAGTGCAGGCACGTGTACTGTAAGTTAATTTTCGATGGCTAAACACCCTCGAGTTTTTCTGGGAGTTGCTAATTGTAGGCTACTGTCAGAAGAGCAGTTACTAAAATTAACTTCTCAGTTTTTCGTAATAGTAAAATATTCGCTCAGGAGAGTTTTGTCCTCTGCGAACGGGGGAGAAGCTGCAATGCTCTTGACCTCGCTGCTGGGTTGATAGCGCTGGTCGCTACCCGAAGCTCTGCTTACCTCCACTCCAAAACGTAATGGCAATTGTCTAATCTACTAAATAAATAACAATTAACACATACGCGTGCATGCTTATTCATAAAATGTAAGTTGAGTATATTTCCTGTTCAATCAGCTGATTTTACAAGTAAAATTCATATACAACTAATGCGCTTATAATGGTATAAAGATTTTTATCTATTTAAAACATATTCAAAGATTTCAATTTTTTTAAAGAGGGAGGGGGAGGGAGTGTGTTCGTAGTGATCTCCACCTGGGCCACGATAAACCATGCACTGCCCATGTCTTCTGCTCCCTTAGAAGATAATCCTGGATCGATAGGAGACCAGCGGAGTTTTGACACCCCTCCTCTCACGTGGTGGTGAGGTGTCTCAAAGCTAGGTAGCTTTCAAAAATGTTTCAACTTAGTTGGCTGGTAATAAGAGAGGATTCCATTTCAATTCTGGCAGGGTCGTACTCATCACGGTCTGATATTTCTCTAAAAAAATTAAGGGGGTGTTCCTTGATTAAAATAAGGGGACCCATATCTTTTCTTTCGGCAAGAAAAATTTTCCCTTCGAGACAGAGGGTTTCAAATCTTCCACCGTCAAACAAGCTCTCTAAAAAAACGGTTATTTTTCCTAACTTCAGCGAGTCATTGCAGCAGAATTAAAAAAGATCTTTTGCTCTGGTATTTTTTATTACATTGTGTGTATAATGTATAATATTTGATGCTAATATTTTTTACACATCGTATGAAAAAAATTTTTAAAAAATCGTAAACTTTGATTTAAAAAAAATTGAAATTTTTAAGATTTTTTTTAACTGGTTCAAATGGAGTTTTTGTTTTCTGTACTCGTTTTTTTTGTTAAAGACATACAAATGTGCACTTTATTTGCAATTTTTTATGTGTCTGTGAAACTGCTAGTTTCTGCAGCGTTAAAAACAGCCGATTTTGAAAAATCTCCAACTTTGCCAACGATTTTCTCAAAAACAGCCGATTTTGAAAAATCTCCAACTTTGCCAACGATTTTCTCAAAAAAGCCCTATTTTTTTAAATTCTGAAAATTAAATCCCTGTTTTATTATCAACAGGAGAATATCTGTGTAAATTTTCACGGACCTAAAAACGTCCGTTTCCGAGTTAAACACGTTTGAATTTGATTTGAAAACCTACGATATCTCCGTGTTCTAAAGGCGCAATTTTGGAAAAATCTCAGGCGCAAAGTACGCACTCTCTTACCCGAATGTGAGAGCGTTGGATCCGTCCACCTGACCCTACCCTGGGCGATAACATGCCTAAAAAACGGTCTTGGAAAAAACAAAACAAATCTATAAATATAGAATTGAATGTATGTCTGCTAAACAAATTTACAGTTTTCAATTTAGAACCACCAAACTTGGTATACTATCTCATGGTACCCTAACTTAAACCGTAGACGGTTTTTGGAAGGGGTTGGAGCCCGGGGTCAATGGGGCTCCACACAAAACTTCCATAAAATCTAGTTTTCAATTTAGAACCACCAAATTTGGAAAAGACATACAAATCTTAGACCGCAGACTGTTTTTGGAAGGGGTCGGAGCCCTGGGTCAAAGGGCCCCCACACAAAATTTCCGTAAAATATACTTGTAAACTATAGTGCCCTAACTGAGACCGTAGATGGTTTTGGAAGGGGGGTAGAGCCCTGCGTGTGTGGGAGCCCGTGGTCAAAGGGCCCCACGCAAAATTTCCGTAAAATCTGGTTTTCAATTTAGAACCATCAAATTTGGTATACTTTTTCTTGGCACCCTAACTTTGTAAAATATTTTACGAAAATTTTGTAGGGGTGGGGGCTTGACCCCGGGTTCCGACCCCTTCCCAAAACCGTCTAGTCAAAGTTAGGGTGTCAAGAAAAAGTATACCAAATTTGATGGTTCTAAATTGAAAACTAGATTTTACGGAAATTTTGCGTGGAGCCCTTTGACCCCGGGCTCCCCCTTCCAAAAACCGTCTACGGTCTAAGTTAGGGTACCATGAGATAGTATACCAAGTTTGATGGTTCTAAATTGACATACATTCAATTCTCTATATATATAGATTTGATATTTTTTTTTTTTCCAAGACCGTTTTTTAGGCATGTTATCGCTCAGGGTAGGGTCAGATGCACGGATCCAACACTCTCATTCGAGTAAGAGAATACGTACTTTGCGCCTTAGATTTTTCGAAAATGGCGCCTTTAGAACACGGAGAAATCGTAGGTTTTCAAATCAAATTCAAACGCGTCTAACTCAAAAACGGGCGGTTTTAGGTCCGGGAAAATTTACACAGATATTCTCCTGTTGATAATAAAACAGGGATTTAATTTTCAGAATTTTAAAAAGGGGCTTTTTTGAGAAAATCGTTGGCAAAGTTGGAGATTTTTCAAAATCGGCTGTTTTTAACGCTGCGGAAACTAGCAGTTTCACAGACACATAAAAAATTGCAAATAAAGTGCACATTTGTATGTCTTTAACAAAAAAACGAGTATAGAAAAAAAAACTCCATTTGAACCAGTTAAAAAAAATCTTAAAAATTTCAATTTTTTTTTTTAAATCGAAGTTTACGAATTTTTAAAATTTTAATCATACAATGTGTAAAAAGATTAGCATCACGTATTATTATACGTTATACACACAATGTAATAAAAAATACCAGAACAAAATATATTTAATTCTGCTGCAATGACTCGCTGAAGTTAGGAAAAATAACCGTTTTAGAGAGCTTGTTTGACGGTGGAAGATTTGAAAACCTCTGTCTCAAAGGGAAAATTTTTCGTGCCGAAAGAAAAGATATGGGTCTCCTTATTTTAATCAAGAAACACCTTAATTTTTTTAGAGAAATCTGAGACCGTGATGGTACGACCCTGCCAGAGTTGAAATGGAATCCCTCTCTTGTTACCAGCCAACTAAGTTGAAACATTTTGAAAGCTACCTAGCTTTGAGACACCTCACCACCACGTGAGAGGAAGGGGTGGGGGGTGTCAAAACTCCGCTGGTCTCCCATCGATCCAGGATTATCTTCTAAGGGAACAGAAGCCATGGGCAGTGCATGGTTTATCCTGGCCCAGGTGGAAATCACTAAGAACACAATCCCCCTCTTTAAAAAATTGAAATCTTTGAATATGTTTTAAATAGATAAAAATTTTTACATCATTATAAGTGCATAAGTTGTATATGTATTCTACTTGTAAAATCAGTTGATTGAACAGGAAATATACTCAATTTACATTTTATGAATAAGCATGCACGCGTATGTGTTAATTGTTATTTATTTAGTAGATTAGACAATTGCCATTACGTTTTGGAAGGACGTAAGCAGAGTTTCGGTAGCGACCAGCGCTATCAACCCACCAGCAGCGAGGTCAAGAGCGCACCTTCTCCCCCGTTCGCAGAGGACAAAACTCTCCTGAGCGAATATTTTACTATTACGAAAAACTGAGGTTAACTTTAGCAACTATAACAAAACAGCAACTGCTCTTCTGACAGTAGCCTACAATTAGCAACTCCCAGAAAAACTCAAGGGTGTTTAGCCATCGAAAATTAACTTACAGTACACGTGCCTGCACTCTTTTTCTTAAAATTATTTCACAACAGTTTTCTACTCTTTCATAGTCTTTTTTTATGCGATGTTTAAGTATATACGTAAAACAAACAACTGCTGCTGTCTTTCGCAACTCAACTTTGTTAGTGGAGCAGCAAGAATTTTCTTTATGTATTTGTTACCCCCCCCCCCCATGACCCAATGCTCTCATTCCATCATTCGAGCAAAGAATATCTAACGCTTTGATTCGGGGGAGAGATAACGTACGTACTTTGCGCTTGAGATTTTGCAAAATGGCGCCTTTAGAACACGGGAAATCGTAGGCTTTCAAACCGAATTCAAACGCGTGTAACTCGGAAACGAGCGTTTTTAGGTCCGTGAAAATTTACACAGATATTCTCCTGTTGATAATGAAACAGGGATTTAATTTTCAGAATTTTAAAAAATGGCCTTTTTGAGAAAATCGTTGGCAAAGTTAGAGATTTTTCAAAATCGGCTGTTTTTAACGCTGCCGAAACGCGGAAACTAGCAGTTTCACAGACACACAAAAAATTACAAATAAAGTGCACATTTGTATATCTTTAACGAAAAAAACGAATATAGAAAAAACTCCATGCAAACCTGTTTAAAAAAAAACTTAAAAAATTCAATTTTTTTTTAAAATCACAAAGTTTACGATTTTTTTAAATTTTAATCATACGATGTGTAGCAAATATTAGCACCATATATTATTATATGTTATACACACAATGTAAAAAAAAAATACAGGAGCACGATATCTTTTTTAACTCTGCTGCAATGACTCGCTGAAGTTAGGAAAAATAACCGTTTTCTAGAGAGCTTGTTTGACCGTGCTAGATTTGAAACCCTCTTTCTCGAAGGGAAAATTTTTTCTTGCCGAAAGAAAAAATATGGGTCTCCTTATTTTAGTCAAGGAACACCCCTTAATTTTTTTAGAGAAATCTGAGACCATGATGGTACGACCCTGCCTGAGTTGAAATGGAACCCATCTTTAGTGAAGATTTTATAAACCACTGATAGGAGGCTGATAGGTCTGTAGTTCCCGAGATCCTCAATGTCACCTTTTTTATGTAGCAGGATCATTGTAGCGGTGTTCCAATCTTCAGGAATCTTCCCTTCATTAAGGCATCGAGTGAAAATTTGGGCGAGTACTGTTTCAATTTCTCCACTTGCTTCTTGTATGATGTCTACAGTAATTCCATCTTCTCCTGGAGCTTTTCCCCGCTTCATGTTCTTGATTGCATGTGCAACTTCTGCTGGGAGGACTGGAGGAACTCTGGTACTGGTACCTTTCATGATGTCTGGAGTACATGCATCATCCCTTTCATATAATTTGGAGTAGAAATCTTTCACTCTTGTCAAAATGTCGCCTGTATTTCTTGTTACATAACCATCTTCTTTTCTCAGTGCCATAATCTGTTTTCTTCCATTACTGAGATGTCCCTTTGCTATCTTTAGGCTTTGGTTGTTTTCAATTGCTTTCCTTACTAGTTCACAGTTGAATTTCCTTACGTGTTCAGTAATACTTTTTCGTACTGTCTTGCATAGCTCTATATATTCCACTTTGGAAGTCACATCTGCTTTAGTTGTCCTCATCTCTCTTCTTTTTTGCATCCACATTTTGGTTTTTCCTGATAATTTGTTCACATGCAACTTGTTCTTAGACCCAGCTCATTTTGTTGGTGTTTCCATAAGAGTTTTGGTTACTTTTCTGTTAACTTCAGAAATATCCACTTCTTCCGATGTTAGGTGTTCTAAAGCAGAGAATCTGTTCTTCAGTTCCAACTTAAAGGTATTATGGTGTTTTTTAAGGTTGGTTATGTCAATACATTTTGTTTGTCTTATGAGCTTGCCACATTCGAGTTTAGTGTTGAGGTGCATCTTACATCTCACCAATCTATGGTCACTACCTGTGTTGAACTTGTTTAGCACAATGCAGTCTTCAATGACAAATTTTTTGTTACACATAATAAAATCAATTTCATTTGTCGTCCCATTTGGGTGTCTCCATGTCCATTTCCTGTGTGGCTTTTTCTTGAAAAAGGAGTTCAAGATGAAAAACCCTTCTGCCTCTGCAAACTCAACGAGAGTATTTCCACACTGGTTTCTGTTGCCGTGACCTAATTTACCTACTGAAGTTTCATTCTGTTGTCGTTGCCCTATTTTTGCATTGAAATCTCCCATAATTATCTTCAAGTGCTGCTTACCTTTATTATTTAGATGACGAATTTCCTCATAAAATTCTTCAATCTCTTCTTCAGGATGACTTGTAGTGGGTGCATGAGCTTGAATAATCTGAGCCTGGTATCTTTTTGAGAGTTGGACAACAAGTCATGCAGCACTGTCAGAGGAACTCTCAACTTCTACAACTTTATCCTTCAGTTTCTTGTTTATTATAAATCCAACACCACTAGTTCTGCCAGTATCTGTCCCACGATAGTAGAAGAGATGTCCACTTTTCAGTTCAATGAGATTTCCTTTTCTCCTTACCTAACTTAGCCCGACGATGTCCCACTTGATCCTTTGTAGTTCCTCTTCCAATTCAAGAAGCTTTGAATCAGAAGATAGGGAGCATCCATTATATGTAGCCAAGGTCAGCATCAGATGGCAGCCTAGTGCGGTCCTCCGGGGATTCTTAGTACCCTACCCTCTGCCTTCATGTCGCACTGGCCGCTGCCTTGGCCAGGTACATTCCAGCTGCCGGAGACTGAGGGCCAAGATTTAAGTTGTGGAATCATTTTGGAGGGGTTTGGCCATAACTCACCACGCTGGCCAAGAGGGTTGGTGAGTGTGGGATAGCATTTCCTCTAATCCTGATGGTATAGTTATACCGCTATTGGCGGTCATCAGAGCTCCTTTAGTGGAAACAGGATGCACCACGAAAAGGCGGGGTTGACATTTGTCAAGGAGAGGCTGTGATGTTACGCATCACCTGACCTTATATCCCATATAATATATCATCATCATCATCATCATTGTCAACCATTATCAATCCACTGCTGGACGAAGGTCTCCCCAAGTTTCCTCCACAACGGTCTGTTTTGTGCCAGTCTCCTCCATGTCACCCCTGCATAATTTCGAATTTCATCCACCCATCTCCCATGTGGTCTTCTTCTGGGTCTTTTCCTGTCCCTTGGAATCCAATCTAAAATTTCGGCTGTCCATCGATGATCTGTCCTTCTGGCAGTATGTCCAGCCCATTGCCATTTCAGGGATTTAACTCTGATCATGATGTCTTCCACTCTTGTCATTTTTCGGATCCACGAGTTCTTCTTCTTATCTCTCCTGGTTACACCAACTATGCACCTCTCCATGCTTCTTTGAGTTGTCTGCAGCCTTTGTATGTCTCTTTTAGTTAAGGTCCACGTCTCTGCACCATACGTAAGCACTGGAAGGATGCATTGATCAAACACTTTTCTTTTAAGACATAATGGCATATTGCTCTTGAAAATTATGCTGTTTCTTCCAAAAGCTCTCCAGGCAAGTTTTGTACGCCGATTAATTTCTTCATCAATGTGACCATCACTTGATATCTGCTGTCCAAGATAAACGTATGTGTCTGTTATCTCCAGCTTTTCTCCATCAATCGATAAATCTTCATTTCTTGTAAAAGCATTGAACATCACTTTTGTCTTCTGAAAGTTCATTTTTAATCCCACTTCTTTACTCTTGTCAGCAAGTTCCTGGATCATACTCTGCAGCTCTGATGGGGTAGTTGCAAAAATGACTATGTCATCAGCAAAACGAAGGTGGGTTAGATAATCTCCATTAATCTTTATCCCCTTGTTTTCCCAGCTCAGCGACTGAAAAACACCCTCCAATGTGGCATTAAAGAGCTTCGGAGATATGGTGTCACCTTGTCTCACTCCCTTTCCAATTTTTATGTGTGTTGTATTTTCAAACAGCCTAATCTTTGCACTTGCATTTTCATAGATGTTATTAATAATATTAATGTATGCATCTTCAATACCACAGGTTTTCAGAGCCATTGTAACTGCTGATGGTTTCACCGAATCAAAGGCTTTTTCATAATCGATAAAAGCCATGCACAATGGAAGTTCATATTCCCTCGCTCTTTCAATTAGTTCTCTCAGCACATGGATATGATCTATTGTGCTGTAGCCACTCCTGAATCCAGCTTGTTCTCTCGGTTGAGCCATGTCCAGTGTTACCTTCAAGCGGTGTGAAAGAACTTTAGTGAAGATTTTATAAACTACTGATAGGAGGCTGATAGGTCTGTAGTTTCCGAGATCCTCAATGTCACCTTTCTTATGTAGCAGGATCATTGTAGCGGTGTTCCAATCCTCAGGAATCTTTCCTTCATTAAGGCATCGAGTGAAAATTTGGGCGAGTACTGTTTCGATTTCTCCACTTGCTTCTTGTATGATGTCTACAGTAATTCCATCTTCTCCTGGAGCTTTTCCCCGCTTCATGTTCTTGATTGCATGTGCAACTTCTGCTGGAAGGACTGGAGGAACTCTGGTACTGGTATCTTTCATGATGTCTGGAGTGCATGTATCATCCCTTTCATATAATTTGGAGTAGAAATCTTTCACTCTTGTCAAAATTTCGCCTCTATTTCTTGTTACAGAACCATCTTCTTTTCTCAGTGCCATAATCTGTTTTCTTCCCTTACTGAGATGTCCCTTTGCTATCTGTAGGCTTTGGTTGTTTTCAATTGCTTTCCTCACTAGTTCACAGTTGAATTTTCTTACGTCTTCATTGATACTTTTTCGTACTGTCTTGCATAGCTCTATATATTCCACTTTGGAAGTCACATCTTCTTTAGTTGTTCTCATCTCTCTTGTTTTTTGCATCAACATTTTCGTTTTTCCTGATAATTTATTTACATGCAACTTGTTCTTAGACCCAGCTAATTTTGTTGCTGTTTCCATAAGAGCTTTGGTTACTTTTCTGTTAACTTCAGAGATGTCCACTTCTTCCGATGTTAGGCCTTCTAAAGCAGAGAACCTGTTCTTCAGTTCCAACTTGAAGGTATTATGGTGTTTTTTAAGGTTGATTATGTCAATAGATTTTGTTTGTCTTATGAGCTTGCCACGTTCAAGTTTAGTGTTGAGGTGCATCTTACATCTCACCAATCTATGGTCACTGCCTGTGTTGAACTTGTTTAGCACACTGCAGTCTTCTATGACGAATTTTTTGTTACACATAATAAAGTCAATTTCACTTGTTGTCCCATTTGGATGTCTCCATGTCCATTTCCTGTGTGGCTTTTTCTTGAAGAAGGAGTTCAAGATGATAAACCCTTCTGCCTCTGCAAACTCAACGAGAGTATTTCCACGCTGGTTTCTGTTGCCGTGACCGAATTTACCTACTGAAGTTTCATTTTGTTGCCGTTGCCCTATTTTGCATTGAAATCTACCATAATTATTTTCAAGTGCTGCTTACCTTTATTATTTAGATGACGAATTTCCTCATAAAATTCTTCAATTTCTTCTTCAGGATGACTTGTGGTGGGTGCATAAGTTTGAATAATCTGAGCCTGGTATCTTCTCGATAGTTGGATAACGAGTCGTGCAGCTCTGTCAGAGGAACTTTCAACTTCTACCACTTTATCCTTCAGTTTCTTGTTTATTATAAATCCAACACCACTAGTTCTGCCAGTATCTGTCCCACGATAGTAGAAGAGATGTCCACTTTTCAGTTCGATGAGATCTTCTCCTTTTCTCCTTACCTCACTTAGCCCCACGATGTCCCACTTGATCCTTTGTAGTTCCTCTTCCAATTCAAGAAGCCTTGAATCAGAAGATAGCGAGCGTCCATTGTACGTTGCCAAGGTCAGCATCAGATGGCAGCCTAGTCCGGTCCTCCGGGGATTCTTAGCCCCCTCTGCCTTCATGTCGCACTGGCCGCTGCCTTGGCCAGGTACATTCCAGCTGCCGGAGACTGAGGGCCAAGATTTAAGTTGTGGAATCATTTTGGAGGGGTTTGGCCATGACTCACCACGCTGGCCAAGCGGGTTGGTGAGTGTGGGATAGCATTTCCTCTAATCCCGATGGTATAGTTATACCACTATTGGCGGTCGTCAGAGCCCCTTTAGTGGGAACAGGATGCACCACGAGAAGGCGGGGTTGACATTTGTCAAGGAGAGGCTGTGATGTTACGCATCACCTGACCTTACATCCCATATAATATATAATATATATATAGCAAAAATTTTAAGAACATGAAACAGGGAAGAGCTCCAGAAGAAGATGGAATTACTGTGGACCTTATACAAGAAACAAGTGGAGAAATTGAAACTACACTCACCCAAGTATTCACCAGATGTCGTAATGAAGGGAAGATTACTGAGGATTGGAACAATGCTACAATGATTTTGCTCCATAAAAAAGGTGACATTGAGGATCACAGGAACTACAGACCCACCAGCCTCCTTTCAGTGGTTTATAAAATCTTCACTAAGGTTCTTTCACATCGCTTGAAGGTAACACTAGACATGGCCCAACCAAGAGAACAAGCTGGATTCAGGTGTGGCTACAGCACTATAGATCATATCCATGTACTGAAAGAACTAATTGAAAGAATAAGAGAATATGAACTCCCATTATGCATGGCTTTTATTGACTATGAAAAGGCCTTCGATTCCGTGAAACCATCAGCAGTAACAATGGCTTTGAAATCCTGCTGTATTGAAGATGCATACATTAGCATTATTAATAACATATATGAAAATGCAAGAGCAAAGGTTTGGATATTTGAGGATACAGCACAAATAAGAATTGGAAAGGGAGTGAGACAAGGTGACACCATATCTCCCAAGCTCTTTAATGCTACATTGCAAAATGTCTTTCAGTCATTGAACTGGGAAAACAAAGGGATAAAGATTAATGGAGATTACTTAATTCACCTTTGTTTTGCTGATGACATAGTCATCTTTGCAACTACCCCTTCAGAGCTGCAGAGTATGATCCAAGAACTTGCTGACAAGAGTAAAGAAGTGGGATTAAAAATGAACTTTCAGAAGACAAAAATGATGTACAATGCTTTTACAAGAAACGAAGATTATAGCAATTGATGGAGAAAAGCTTGAGACAACCGATTCATATATTTATCTTGGGCAGTAGATATCGAGTGAGGGTCACATTTATAAAGAAATTAATCGGCGTATAAATCTTGGATGGAGAGCTTTTGGAAGAAATAGTACAATATTTTTAGAGAATTATGCCAGTATGTCTCAAAAGAAAAGTGTTTAATCAATGCATCCTGCCAGTGCTTTCGTATGGAGCCGAGACATGCACCTTAACTAAAAAAGACATACAAAGACTGCAGACAACTCAAAGAAGCCTGGAGAAATGGATGCTTGGTGTAACCAGGAAAGATAAGAAGAGGAACTTGTGGATAAGGAAAATGACAAAAGTGGACTACATCATGAACAGAGTAAAATCACTGAAATGGCAATGGGCTGGGCATGTTGTCAGAAGAACGGACCACCGATGGACAATCGAAATTTTAGATTGGATTCCGAGGGACAGAAAAGACCCCGAAGAAGACCCCAATGGAGATGGAGGGATGAAATTCGAAAGTATGCTGGAGTGACGTGGAGATGACAGGCCCCAAGACAGACAATTAAGAAAGAAATTTGGGGAGACCTTCATCCAGCAGTGGATTGATCATGGTTGATAATGAAGATTATATATATTTTTATATAGAATCAGATATTAAGAAAAAAATAGATTATGTATGTGCAACCCCCCCCCCCCAACGTATTACTTATTAATTATTTTGGGTGGGAAATGCTCCCAAATTGTTTTTGTAGTGAGTGATATCTGATCAAAAAGGAATTTTTCAACACACAAATGTGGCTGCAAATACACTCTGGCGCAGTGGTCTACAGAACATCCATGCTCTCACCGGGTTCAAGTCCCAGTGAGGCATGGTTGTTGTGTTTGTCTTATGGCACTGGCTCTCTCCCTTCCCTGGGAACCAGTGGCTCGAAATTAGGGATGGGTGACTGCTTATAGTCCATAGGGTTGTTTTTTTTTGGGGGGGGGGGGGTCATTAAACTCCCAATAAAAAAATACATTGTGAGGGGGGGGGATTACCACCGAGAAGTAGTGATGCAATTTCTTGCAAATTGGCAGGTAAGGCTGTAATATGTAAATGATTCCACTATCAAACCTATCCAGTATAAGCTGAAACTGTTGCAACAGTGTGAATGTGGTGATTGAGGATCCCTGAGTAAGAGGTCAACGTGTCTTTCCGAGTAATATTTTCACATATTGTTGTAAAGTGACACCTGGAGGAAAACTAAGACATCACTAGACTTTGAAATCAGGGTGGGCGAGTATTATTTTTGGTGCAGCAAGTTTGATAGCAACTTTATTTGCAAAACACTGAAAGAAAGAGTTTTTAATGCATTTCACTACTGGCTATAAAGGAATTTGTGCACTCTCCACCTAATCTCCCTGGGCACACATACACATGGATCTGATTAATTATGCCGCTAGTGTAAGATGCAAGTGTTGGTAGAATACCGCCTTAAACTTTTTTCTTGCTGCGAATGCATTGTCTTAATTGTTTTTCAAAATTTTGCATTTCTGCTTATGAAAATAGTACTGTACATGAAGAATTTCTTTAAAGGAGAATGCCATTGTTTACTTAAATCTAATTTTAACGTTTTGCACCTAGATATAATACGTAATCCCTCCTTAATTTCCTTCCTTCAAGCCAGTTACCTTGCCTTGTACTCTTCTCCACCAAAGCAGTCATCGGCCACATCCTGCTCCTTCACTACTCCAAGAAAGGCTTAAGAGCACTGGTATAGCTTTCCTTCTTTCTTTCTTTATTTTTTTTTATTTATTTATTTATTTTTTTTTTTTGCAGGATTAATGACCAATGTGAGTAACTCCTCGATGGCGCCTATAAGCAGTTGCCCGTCCCTGATTTCTGGCCACTGGTTCCAGAGAAAGGAAAAAGCCAGGGCTGTATTGCAAACACAACATCCTTGTCTTCCAGAGATATGAACAAAGGCCATAGCTAGCAGGGGGCTAAAGGGGACTGAGTCCCCCCCCCTTCCCCTGAAAAATATATTTTGTAAATTCTTTGAACTTTTACTTTTGATGGTTTCTGAAAATGACTTTTGTATTTTGTTATAAGCATAAATTGTGTACTTTATTTATTCATGTACTGCACATTTTTTTTTTTAAAGTACAATTTAAATGATGTGGCATAAATGATGAATAACTCAAAAGAAATTACTTTTGGAAATGAATGAGTAGAAACAGCTGCTCCAATTACACTGGCGTGCAAAAATTAAGGACGAGATGGTTTTTCGAATGTAACGTCGTGCAGAAGTGCTCCACATCTACTCAAATCATACCATAAGATCCCCAAGATGTAAGAATATGGGACAAGTGAGCAAAACCGTCCAAACAAGGAATCCAAAGGATGCAAAGGCACTTTATTGAAAAGGTAGCTTTGAGCACAACTGGACAGAAGACAAAAACGTCCATGTAACAGGCAGCTGCCAAAAAAATCCAGTCTTTAGTAGGGAATATGATCACCCCTGACTGCATTGCAGGATCTACAACGTCTGTCCATGCTGAGGATAAGGTTGTCAAGGAGCTGTTGAGTCATCGCGGCCCATTCCTCTTGTAGCGCCAATCGCAGCTGCGGAATCTTTGCTGGCGGCTGGTGACGTGCTGCCAAGCGTCTCCCAGGAAGGTCCCACACATGTTCGATTGGATTTAGGCCCGGGGACCCTGCGGGCCAATCCATGCATTGAATATCTTCACTCTCCAACAGCTCTGCGACAGCCACTGTACGATGAGGTGTAGCGTTGTCGTCCATGAAAAGGGACTCAGGACCCACAACACCTCTAAACAGAGGCACATGAGGCAGGAGAACCTCGGTACAATAGCGGACACCAGTGACAGAACCTCCTTGGAAGATGTGGAGGTCAGTATGGCTACCAAGCATGATACCGCCCCAAACGAGAACTCCGTCACCTCCAAACCGGTCCCTTTCGAGGATGTTGGATGTGTGATTGCGTGTTCCCTGCTCTCTCCAGATGTGTATACGTCCAGAATCGCTCGTCAGACTAAATCGGCTCTCATCCATAAAGAGAACTCGACCCCATTGCTGATGTGTCCAGTTCTTGTGTTCCTGGCACCACAGAAACCGCCGTCTCGGATGAGCAGGTGTTAATGTCACACACCGTACTGGTCGTCGTGCAAATAGACCACCTTTGTGCAGCCTCCTGGCCACAGTAAAACGCGGTAACGGACGTCCAGTTGTCTCTTGCATGTGCCTTGTGATTTCTCCCACTGTCTGCCGTCTGTCTCTTCTCGCCTGTAGGACAATATACCGGTCGTCCGCCACCATGGTTGCTCGAAGACGACCACTGCTAAACTCTCGGACAGCTGTTCCTATTGTTTGAAATGCTCTCCAAGCTCGTGAAACGATGCTGTGAGCGATCCCGAACTCCTCAGCCACACCAGTCACACTTCGACCTTCTTCCAACTTCCCAATGACGCGATCTCCGGTAAAGTCATACCGATGTCGTCTACTGGATTGCCTGTTGGCCATATCACACGGTGGCAGCAACTCGACGTCGTTCAAACCGATGTACACCGTGCAATAGCTTTCACCGAATTGCTGAGCGTACACCGCCCGTGGGCTTTATACCCTTCCGACACTCCCCACCCCCATGTCATGCTGCATATATGCGCATGCCCTACCATACCGGACCCTAGTCTATCTCCTGAGTGGTCTTTCGGTCCGTTCTGCCTGTTCGTTCCGCTGTTATGCTAATTTCTCCTCTTCGTCCTTAATTTTTGCTGACCAGTGTATTATCTGCTAGATGTGCAAAGGCCTTGTTGCTGCTAAGGGTCAGGGTAGAGAAAAATGCTTTTTGTCTTTTTTTATTTTTGATATTTGGAGAAATGTAAAATGTAAAAGAACAAAACCAAAAAACAGCTAGGTGGTGTGGTTGCGCATACGGATGAAACACTGTTCATCACTTGGTAAGTCACTATAAGATGCTAAGCTTCTATTAAAAATCTTCCTGGTGGTTAATTGCCTACAAAGAAGTGTTGTCGTTGGAACGTTTTAGCTGAATGCATCTCTCTAGGCGAGGGTGGCCAGCCCACGGCTCGCCACGTGCCGCTTTTGATGTAGACAATCTTGAGTATGCCATTCCACCATGACCTACCCCCGATTCACGATTACCAGAAAGGATACAAAAATTTTATATCTTTGTATACTTCAAATAAAATAGTACTACAGAAGAGAAAAATGTTGAACCAATGCTATTGTAACAGAACACTAATAAACATTCAAGAAATAGTTTACTAGTATATTAAAACCACAAATTACTTGCAAAAAAAGATACATATTCAAACATTGTATGATTATACAGGGTGTCCAAGAATTATTAGACACATTACAAAATTATATAAAACAAAACAAGAAAGAAACTGACTGTTCTGACTTACAAAGTAACTACACAAGTTAATAAATTTTGATGTGAGATCCCTTGGTTGCTCGTAGTACGTCCAGGCGATATTCGATTTCATGCCATGTATTGGCAAGCATCTGAGGAGTTATGAAATTAATAGCAGCTGTGATACACTGCTTCAGTCCCTGCAAATCCATACAAGGGGCCGCCCCGGTGGCGCAGTAGTCTAAGGCGCTGGCCTCTGATCATTCGGCCGTAAGGGGTCCGGGTTCGAATCCTGGTCAGGCATGGATGTTGTGTTTGTCTTATGGCACTGGCTCTCTCCCTTCCCTGGAACCAGTGACCCTAAATTAGGGATGGGCGACTGCTTATAGCCCATTGAGTTGCTCACGGTGGTCGTTAAACCTCCAAACAAAACAAAAAAATCCATACAAGGCGTCGGATAGACACGATCCTTCATATAACCCCACATGAAATAATCCAATGGAGTTAGATCTGGAGAGCAGGGAGGCCATGGAATGGGACCACCACACCTAATCCATCTGTTAAGGAAATGCTCATTTAGGCACTTACGTACACGCGTTGACCAATGCGGAGGCGCGCCATCTTGTTGGAAAACAATGTTGTCATATCTTTTGATCTGGTGTATAGCGAAATTTTCTAGCATATCCAAGTAAATGTCACAATTTATAGTGTTTTCGCAGAAGAAGAAAGGGCCAATCACTTCTCTTTTTGATAGGGCGCACCACACATTAACTTTTGGAGAATCACGTTCCAGTTCAATAGCAGCATAAGGCGGTTCACTGCCCTATATCCTACAGTTGTGACGATTCACAATACCTGATACATGAAATGTGGATTCGTCACTAAAAATTACAGTACTGAGAAAGTTTTCGTCTTTTTCCACTCGATTCAGCATATCCGCAGCGAAATTGTATCGCAGAGTGTGATCATTTACATGCATCTTTTGCACTATTTGAATTTTATAAGCATGAAACTTAAATTTTTTGTGCAAGATATCGTGAACTGTCTATTTCGGAATGCACAGTTCTCTGCTTGCTTTACGAACGGATTTCCTTGGGCTTCGTCGGAAACTTTAACTTGGTCAACCGTCTCACCGCTGACGCTAGGCCTCCCGGCTCCTCCACAATGTTCCACATTGCCAGTTTCTTTAAACTGGTTCATCCACCGCTTAATTAAATTCGTTGACGGAGGATTACAGCCATACTGTATACGGTACCATCTTTTAACTTTAATGACAGACTTTAATTACGCAAGCCATAACACACACATCGCCTTCTGCTTTACGGATGACATGACTACTGATTACGCATTTCTCATACATTCCTCATCAGGCCACACCTAGCGCCATCAATCGGATTCTAGGAATAACAATTCTGTGAAACAAAAAATATAGAAACCATGTTAGTAATACATGACATAGAAAAACAGACAATGCTCATAGTTTTTTTTTTTTTTTTTTTTTTGTACATAATTTTGTAATGTGTCCAATAATTCTCGGACACCCTGTATTTCCATTCACATGAAACAAACCCGGCTTAGTTCTTATTAAAGCTTTTGGATGCCTCCCTCTTCACTAGTTCTTCAATGTTGGGATTCAGAGATGAAGTAGCAAGAACCAACAGATTTTTGAGATGCTGATTAGTGAGTGCTGAACGGTACTTATTTTTCACCAAGTTCATGATAGGAAAAGTATTTTCACATACTTTTGACCTGAATGTGGAACAATGCCGCAGGGCCATGTCTCATACTGAAGGAAACGGGGGGGGGGGGATATTTCCAGAAACTGGCAAATTCCTTGCTGACTGGCTAGCTAGATTTCCAAGCACCTCCTTGAACTTGCTCTAGATTGCAGTGTTATTCTGAAGCTCAAATTTCAGTATGCAGATCAGTAGCATAGTGAATGATGTCCTCAATAGAAAGGGTGAAGAGGTTTATGAAAAGCAGAAGCATTTGTTTTTCATTTCGGAAGTCTGAAAACCTGGCTTCAAAGGAGTTTTTCAAATCAGAAATATGTTGCTGATATTTAGAAAAGTATGGAATCTCACCAAACTCAGTTTGTGACAGTTGTTTCATTCGAGGAAAATGTGCAAAATCATGCTGAGAAAAATTCATTCCAAGAAGAACAAGTTTTGCTTTAGATGCATCAACTGAGTTGAATAACACTGGGAAAAAAATCATTTCTACCTTGCAAGTGCAAATTTAAGTTCTTAAGGTGGCCCACAATGTCCGTCACAAATGCTAAATCGTTTAATGAATTATTAAAATTACAAAAAGTTTTTGCGTGCCTTCCGCAAGTGGCACATATGCCGCGGGTTTGGCCACCCCTGCTCTAGGCAATGTAAAATAGTGCTATATATATATAAAGAGAAATCTTTGTGTGAGACAGGAAGAGAAAGAGCATTCAATTTCTTCCTGTTCATTGTTTAACAGTTAGTAGGAGTGGTTTTGCAATGCATGCTTGGAAGAAGTTGTTTATCACCTGGTGGAGAAACTGAGGCTTTTGGTTTTTGAGTGGGGAAGGGAGGTAGGTTTGGCTGTTGACCATGGTAATAATAGGCTATCTTCGAGCACCAACAAAGGAGAATGTGCGATTGAAGATAGAGCAGGAAGAGCTGTAATTCAGCTTCAATTACTCCTCAATACCATTGCATGGATCCATGGAAAAAAAGCAGGGTTCCCATGTCTTTACAAATCTGTAAAAGTCCTTAAAAAGTGCTTAATTTTTGTTTTTCAGGATGCTAAAAGTGCTTAATTTTTGACAAAATACCTGAACGTACTTAAAAAAATACCGTATTTTTCAGCATATAAGCCGCAGACAAAATTCATAGTAAAAGTTAAAAAAACAGTTGCGTAATTAATCCATAACTTTGTCTAAATGTAGTAGCTATGATATATATATATATCATTGTCAACCATTATTAATCCACTGCTGGACGAAGGTCTCTCCAAGCCTTTTCCACAACGGTCTGTCTTGTGCCAGTCTCCTCCGTGGTACTTCCGCATACTTTCGAATTTCATCCATTCATCTCTCCCATGTGGTCTTCTGGTTCTTTTCCTGTCCCTTGGAATCCAATCTAAAATTTTGGCTGTCCATCGATGGTCTGTCCTTCTGGTAGTATGTCCAGCCCATTGCCATTTCAAGGATTTAACTCTGATCATGATGTCTTCCACTCTTGTCATTTTTCGGATCCACGAGTTCCTCTTCTTATCTCTCCTGGTTACACCAAGCATGCATCTCTCCATGCTGTTTTGAGTTGTCTGCAGCCTTTTTATGTCTCTTTTAGTTAAGGTCCACGTCTCTACACCATACATAAGCACTGGAAGGATGCATTGATCAAACACTTTTCTTTTAAGACATAATGGCATATTGCTCTTGAAAATTATGCTGTTTCTTCCAAAAGCTCTCCGGGCAAGTTTTGTACGCCGATTAATTTCTTCATCAATGTGACCCTCACTTGATATCTGCTGTCCGAGATAAACGTATGTATCTGTTATATCCAGCTTTTCTCCATCAATCGATAAATCTTCATTTTTTGTAAAAGCATTGAACATCACTTTTGTCTTCTGGAAGTTCATTTGTAATCCCACTTCTTTATCCTCGTCAGCAAGTTCCTAGGTCATACTCTGCAGTTCTGATGGGGTAGTTACAAAAATGACTATGGCATCAGCAAAATGAAGGTGAGGTAGATAATATCCATTAATCTTTATCCTTTTGTTTTCCCAGTTCAGTGATTGAAAGACATTTTCCAATGTGGCATTAAAGAGCTTGAGAGATATGGTGTCACCTTGTCTCACTCCCTTTCCAATTTTTATGTGTGCTGTATTCTCAAACAGCCAAATCTTTGCACTAGCATTTTCATAAATGTTATTAATACACTGCTGGACAATTGCTAAGGACGGATCATAAACGGCTATATAGCGCATAAAAAAGTAAGTGTGGTTGGATGCCAAGTGAAATAAAATAATGTCAGAATGCCAGGACATTACAAGAAAGACAATTTATTGTGCTCTGAAATCCAGAAGGCTTTGGAACGTGTTCAAGGGACAAACAGGCCATTTTGTGCAAAATACGTAAACGTGAAAAAAATGTAATTACTGTCCGCAGGCGTTCCACCGTAAGATGTCAATACGGGATATGGCCACCATGGAGGGCGATGCAAGATTCCACATGTCGTGTCATGCTTTGCACAACATTATCAAGCAGCTGTTGGGGTAATTTATCCCATTCCTCTGTCAGTGCACGGATGAGGATGGCCTTGTTTATTGGAGGGCATTGACAACCAGCAAGACTCCTCCCCAAAGCATCCCACACATTTTCAATGAGATTCAGATCTGGAGAACGTGCTGGCCATACGAGGCTTTGAATATCCTCGCTCTCAAGACACTCCTGGACAGTGACTGTTCGATGACATGTTGCGTTGTCGTCCATGAAAATGAATCTATCACCGACAGCACCACGGAACATGCGAACATGAGGTAGCAGAACATCATTAATGTATCGTTGGCCAGTCATAGTCCCAGTTGGAAGCACATAGAGGGACGTACGGTCATTGATCATGATGCCAGCCCATACCATGACACTACATGTCGGATATCGGTCCCTTTCCTGTATGTTTGCTGGACAATATGCAGTACCACTATCACGTCAGATCAGTTGTCGTCGACAATCAGACGATAGACTGTATCTACTCTCATCTGAGAAGAGGACAGCAGACCAGTCGTTATCAGTCCAATTGCAATGTTGATGGCACAATTGCAAACGGGCGGTATGGTGACGTCTGGACAATGGAATGCACACAACACGACGACGGGCGTATAGTCCTCCTTCATGCAAACGTCTGGCGACAGTTTCTCGGGAGATCTGCTTGCCAGTAGCAGCCGTAAACTGATTTGCTACCTCACTAGCTGTGCTGCGCCGGTGTCTTTTTGTTGATAGCACTATGTACCGATCTTCTGCAGGTGTCGTACTGTGAACACGACCTCCCCTGTGACGTTCGCTACACTCTCCATTTGTTTGAAATGATTTCCAAAGCCTTGAAACAACACTGTGGCTGACGTCGAACTCCCTGGCAACATCTGTTATTTTTCGCCCTTCTTCAATCTTGCCAATAATACGGTCACGCGTAAAATCATCTAGGTGATGTCGGGAAGACATACTTAAAACTTGCAAGTTCGTCAATTGATTCTTTTCCTTTCAACTTTGCGTTTGAACAACAACGATCAATACGCGTCAAATCCTTTATATCTCTTATCAGCGCTATGACGTCACGAACAAGTTCGGCAATCCAATATTTGCATACGCACAACACGTCTTACTGTATCCCACACTTATGCTAATTTCCACATTTTCCTGCCTTCCATTTTATGGTTGCTACGTTGCTATTGTCATCCATCCTTAGCAATTGTCCGGCAGTGTAATATTAATGTATGCATCTTCAATACCGCAGGATTTCAAAGCCATTGTAACTGCTGATGGTTTCACCAAATCAAAGGCCTTTTCATAATCGATAAAAGCCATGCACAACGGAAGTTCATATTCCCCCGCTCTTTCAATTAGTTAGCGTAGTACATGGATATGATCTATAGTTCTGTAGCCACTCCTGAATCCAGCTTGTTCTCTTGATTGAGCCATGTCCAGCGTTACCTTCAAGCGGTGTGAAAGAACTTTAGTGAAGGTTTTATAAACCACTGATAGGAGGCTGATAGGTCTGTAGTTCCTGAGATTCTCAGTGTCACCTTTTTTATGTAGCAGGATCATTGTAGCATTGTTCCAATCCTCAGAAATCTTTTCATTAAGGCATTGAGTGAAAACTTGGGCGAGTACTGTTTCAACTTCTCCACTTGCTTCTTATATGATGTCTACAGTAATTCCATCTTCTCCTGGAGCTTTTCCTCGCTTCATGTTCTTGATTGCATGTGCAACTTCTGCAGGGAGGACAGGAAGAACTCTGGTACTGGTACCTTTCACGATGTCTGGAGTACATGTATCATCCCTTTCATATAATTCGGAGTAGAAATCTTTCACTCTTGTCAAAATTTTGCCTCTATTTCTTGTTACAGAACCATCTTCTTTTCTCAGCGTCATAATTTGTTTTCTTCCTTACTGAGATGTCCCTTTGCTATCTTCAGGCTTTTTTGTTTTCAATTGCTTTCCTCACTAGTTCACAGTTGAATTTCCTTACGTGTTCAGTGATACTTTTTCGTACTGTCTTGCATAGCTCTACATATTCCACTTTGGAAGTCACATCTTTATTAGTTGTTCTCATCTCTCTTCTTTTTTGCATCAACAATTTGGTTTTTCCTGGTAACTTGTTCTTAGACCCAGCTAATTTTGTTGCTGTTTCCATAAGAGCTTTGGTTACTTTTCTGTTAACTTCAAAGATGTCCACTTCTTCTGATGTTAGAACTTCTAGAATACAGAATCTGTTCCTCAGTTCTAATTTGAAGGTATTATGATGCCTTTTAAGGTTGGTCACATCAATACACATTGTTTATTTTATAAGCTTGCCACGCTCGAGTTTCTCATTGAGGTGCATCTTACATCTTACCATTCTATGGTCACTACCTGTGTTGAACTTGTTCAGCACACTGCAGTCTTCCATATGACACATTTCTTGTTACACATAATAAAATCAATTTCACTTGTCAATCCATTGGGATGCCTCCATGTCCATTTCTTTGTGTTGTGGCTTTTTCTTGAAAAGGGAGTTCATGATGAAAAACCCTTCTGCCTATGCAAACTCTACGAGAGTATTTCCACGCTGGTTTCTGTTGCCATGACCGAATTTACCTACTGAAGTTTCATTTTGTTGCTGTTGCCCTATTTTTGCATTGAAATCTCCCATAATTATCTTTAAGTGCTGCTTGCCTTTATTATTTAGATGACGAATTTCCTCATAAAATTCTTTAATTTCTTCTTCAGGATGACATTAGGTGGGTGCATAAGTTTGAATAATCTGAGCCTGGTATCTTCTCGAGAGTTGAATAACGAGTCGTGCAGCTCTGTCAGAGGAACTTTCAACTTCTATAACTTTATCCTTCAGTTTCTTCTTTATTATAAATCCAACACCACTAGTTCTGCCAGTATCTGTCTCACTATAGTAGAAGAGATGTCCATTTTTCAGTTCAATGAGATCTCCTTTTCTCCTTACCTCACTTAGCCCGACGATGTCCCACTTGATCCTTTGTAGTTCCTCTTCCAATTCAAGAAGCCTTGAATCAGAAGATAGGGGGTGTCCATTGTAAGTAGCCAAGGTCAGCATCAAATGGCAGCCTAATCCGGTCCTCCGGTGATTCTTAGCACCCTCTGCCTTCATGTCGCACTGGCCGCTGCCTTGGCCAGGTACATTCCAGCTGCCGGAGTCTTAGGGCCAAGATTTAAGTTGTGGAGTCATTTTGGGGGGGGGGTTTGGTCATAACTCACTACCCTGGCCATTAGGGTTGGTGAGTGTGGAATAGCATTTCCTCTAATCCCAATGGTATAGTTATACCGCTATTGTCTGTCGTCAAAGCCCCTTTAGTGGGAACAGGATGCACCATGAGAAGGCGGGGTTGACATTTGTCAAGGAGAGGCTGTGATGTTGCACATCACCTGACCTTATATATATACAGTCAAACTTTCATATAATGAACTTCTATATAGCAATTTTTTATCGGGAACTTTGAATATTCGTGGAATTTTGCATGCAAATAACTTCCATTTAACGAGGCCCATTTCTATTTAGCAAATTTTTTATTTTTTTTCAGAAGTGTTTTATTCTGGGATTCATGAACAACTACCTCCCTCTTTGGTTTCTCCTCTCCAAGAACTTTCACTGTTTATTCCCAGTGGAATTCACACTAGGTGTGGTGTCTGAGGGCAGAAAAAGAGTTTGCAGCTGCCACCCCCATCTCATCCCCTGCATACTTAGTAGCATCGTCAAATGGTGAGACATGATGAGACACCAACTGAAGGAGGATTTAAAAAATTCTTTGCAGAGGAAAGAGCCGCAAGGAGAGTTGTCCCAGTAGGGGAAATAAGTAGCGCCCCCTACTGGGTCAGCCCCCATCTTAAAAGTCTTCCGATTCCACGGAAGCAAGGTGACCTCACAGTGGACGCTCCCTTAGTTCACTTATTGTCGAAATGTCAGCAGTTTAACCTTCTGATTTACTGGATTTATTTTCTATCAAACTTCCAAGAATAACCTCTGGCTCATCACCAGTGCACCACCCAACCGGGTCAAACTGACGCACTAAAAGGCAAATTTGATTCTGTGTTGAAGTCGACGAGTTCAGGAAAAAATGTCTAAGAAAAAATGTTTGAGTATCAGCAAGAAAGAAAGTAAGAGTGTTAGAAGAAGTTGACAAAGGTTTTTTTTTTTTTAGAAGGCGTTGCTTCAAAATTTGGTATCCCAGCAAACAGTTTGTCGACAATTTTGAAAAATCGCAAGGGGATTTTGAAGCAAAGTGAAGAGATGCTGCTAGCTAGCTCTAGCAGAAAACAGACAAAAGTGTGTGTGTATGGTAAAGTTGATAAAGCTGTGTATAAATGGGTTCAAATGGCCGTGGAAAGAGCATGCCCATCTCAGGATCATTAATTCAAGAAAAAGTGCTTGAGTATGCGAAATCCTTCCCGGTATACAGAATTTCAGGCAAGTACCGGATGGCTTGATAAATTCAAGAACAGGCATGGAATCGTCCAAAAGGTTTTACCGGGGGAAAGCTCGGCCATTGGTGACGAAGATTGTGCACAGTGGAAAGAAACAGCTGTCAAGCAGCTACTGGAGGATGAAACTGCTTTATTTTTTACGTGCCTTCCGAGCAAAACCTTTAACATTCAAAAAGGATAAATGTTTTGGGTGAAAGCATAGTAAAGAAAGAATAACGGTGATGAACGCGGCAAACATGATGGGAGAAGAAAAACTGAAGCTATTTTAGTGATAAGCAAAAGCAAAAAACCAAGATGTTTCAAAGGAATGCAGTCTTTAGCAGTTCAGTATGATCACAGTAAAATATCGTGGATGTCTGGACAAATTTTTCAAGAATGGTTTCTAAAATTTGACAAGCACATGGCTAAGCAACATCGTAAAATAGCTCTGGCTATCAACAACTGCCCTGCCCACCCACAGGCTGTAATTTCAAGGCTGAAAAATATATAACTTCTTTCCCCCGAATATGACTCCAAAATTACAGCCAATGGATCAGGGTGTCATCCAAAACCTAAAATTTCATTACCGGAAAAGAATATTGAATAGAATTATTGTAGCCATTAAAAATAATCAACCAGCTGATAAAGTTGTGGATCTGCGAATATGCATTTCTGAATTGGTTAAAGCAGGGCAGCATGACATACCATCTGTAACTGCTTTTCCAAAGCTGGATTTCGTAATGCTCCTTTCGTATCAGATCAGGATGCTGATCCGGAAGAAGATGATTTGCCATTTGAGGAATTAAAGAAACACTGGCAATAACTAAGACAGCATGGAAATAATGGAGATGAACATGTTCTTGATGATTTTCTTTCAGTTGATGAAGAAACACCTATAGCCAACCAAACATCTGAGGAAGATATTCTCGAAATCGTGTGACGAAGTCGTGGAATCATAGAAGATGAAGAGGATGAGGAAAATGAAAGTGAGTGTCCTGTACAGCCTTCAAAAGATGAAATGATGAAGGCATTTGAAACCATTCAACGTGGGTTCCAGTTTCAAGCTGATGTACCAGACAATATGTTCCGCTCATCGCAAAGGACTGAGACTTTATGAACGTGCTGTTTAGTTTAACCCAAATAATATTCAGCAGAAAATTACCGACTACTTCTCGGCCTAAACAAACTAAAACCTTTTTGTTTTATATCTATGCTGACCTGGCAAGCACGTAAGTGAAAATTTATTTTCTTTTTTTCTTTTTAATTAACATACGATGGAATCAGCTTTCTTTCTGAGTATCAAAATAAAAGATAAGTGTAGTTTCTATGTAGCAAAATTTTCTATTTAGCAAATATTTTTGGCTGATATTGCAACTTCGTTATATGGAAGTACGACTATATATACTCTCCATTTAATGAGTTTAAAAAAAACATGAAATCGCTGAATTTTTTTTTTAAAATTTTATTGTTGCAATAACTCGCAGCTTTCAAACGGTTGTGATATATATTTTTTTATTTCTGTAGCAACTCTGAGTAATGCTTAAATTACATTAACAACTGAAACACTGGATTTCAGACCGTAAATAATTTGTGATGGTGTCAAAATTCTCCCTGTCAGTTTTGGAGCTGTAGCAGAAGTGCCAGAAGCATTCTCTTTGAAGTAGAACAAAATAAACAAGTGGGAGTGGGGAGTGGGGTTGGTACCTCGCGGAGAGTGGGGGAGGGTGACGTTATGGAGGTCACGGGTCAGAGCAGCACAGCAATCATATGTTCTATGGAATGGAAACGGCGCTGTTTAGCAAAGGCCTCACAGCATCATAATAGAGAATCTTTCAGGAAGAGAATGTACCACCTTGCTTCTTGTTGTACCATGGTGAATCAAATAAATCCTTCCTTCTTCTCTTCTGTTTGCTTTTCTAGTAAAAATAAAAAGTGCAAAGAACCAAACGGCACAAAGTACGAATAGAATCTGAGTCACCGGTAGTTCAGGAGGTGGGAATTGCGGATATTCCATTACCCCTGGCCCTCCCCATTCGATATCAACGCGCTTTGCAGCAGGCAATGTTTTCTCCCTTAACTTTTACAAAGCAGCATTCCCGTCACAGAGAGAAAATGTCTACTCACACATACATACAGACGTTTTTGTCAAAGCCAAGAGGAAGGGTAGATGTTGATGCAGTGACACTGTGCGTTATCGTCGAACATGTGGCATTCTTAAAGCTGTGGCATGACACAGATTTCCCTCATTATATGATACCGTATGAATAGCAAAACTCCCTCACTTTTGAAGTTTATGGGGGTGGGGGTCTCTGTATTATCCTCACCGTCGTATAATCCACAGTGGCTAGAATTCAAACTTTTAGGAACAGATAATCTGTGGATTATGTGCCAGAAAATATGGAACTTAGTTTTCATTACTGGCTGCATGAAATCCAGAAATTATGATATAGTGCCTAGAAGTTTTTCTTCTGTGTTGATGTCACATGGTGTCAACTGAAAGTTCGTGGAAAAGCACAGGACAGTATGAAAAACATAATTTGTTGAAAAAAGTGAAAGACCATGGGCTCTGTAAATTACACATATCCAGCAGATTCTGGATACTTTTGTTTGTTCAAGTCGCATCACCATCCCCTGGAACTGACAACTCTCTTTTGTATTTCTCCTTTTTGTATATACAAGTAACAATTATTCAGTTATGCCAAGAGAAAATCAAGTGCAAAATTGAAATCTTCCAACTCATAAATTTGACTGTGGTTTACAGTTTAAACTACGAGATAAGTGCAAAATTCAAATCTGAAACTCGTAACTTTAACCATAGTTTTATTAAAATGTACACATCTTTTATTGCATATGTGATTATTCTCTTACATTGGAAAACTGACTTGACCAGCAAAACTCAGTTTTAAATTACACAAGTTCAACTTTATTACATCATCTAACTTAAATTATATAAAACAATATTGCAAACTCAATTGGCATAGTTAAATCATGTGTAAAAGTATTTGGGCATATGTCTTTGTTGTGTATGCAGTTGGTGAGGTCTTCAAAAAGTTTGGCAAGAGGTGCTTAAAAAGTCCTTATGTTTTGTGGGAGAAAAAGAGTGGGAACCCTGATAAAAAAAAAAAAAAAACAGAATACTAAACTAAATAAAATTGTTTTTTCATGCTAGGTGGCAGTTATCTTTCCCCCAGCATTAATGATCCTGCAATTCAGCCACTGTCAAGCAAATTCTAGTAATGCGATTTATTTTTCATATTTCAAGAGAATTCAGTCCCCCCTCCCTTCATATTTTGAATATATATATATATATATATATATATATATATATATATATATATATAGGGATGTAAGGTCAGGTGATGCGTAACATCACAGCCTCTCCTTGACAAATGTCAACCCCGCCTTCTCGTGGTGCATCCTGTTCCCACTAAAAGGGGCTCTGACGACCGCCCATAGCGGTATAACTATACCATCGGGATCAGAGGAAATGCTATCCCACACTCACCAACCCGCTTGGCCAGCGTGGTGAGTTATGGCCAAACCCCCTCCAAAATGATTCCACAACTTAAATCTTGGCCCTCAGTCTCCGGCAGCTGGAATGTACCTGGCCAAGGCAGCGGCCAGTGCGACATGAAGGCAGAGGGTGCTAAGAATCCCCGGAGGACCGGACTAGGCTGCCATCTGATGCTGACCTTGGCTACTTACAATGGACGCTCCCTATCTTCTGATTCAAGGCTTCTTGAATTGGAAGAGGAACTACAAAGGATCAAGTGGGACATCGTGGGGCTAAGTGAGGTAAGGAGAAAAGGAGAAGATCTCATCGAACTGAAAAGTGGACATCTCTTCTACTATCGTGGGACAGATACTGGCAGAACTAGTGGTGTTGGATTTATAATAAACAAGAAACTGAAGGATAAAGTTGTAGAAGTTGAAAGTTCCTCTGACAGAGCTGCACGACTTGTTATCCAACTCTCGAAAAGATACCAGGCTCAGATTATTCAAACTTATGCACCCACCACAAGTCATCCTGAAGAAGAAATTGAAGAATTTTATGAGGAAATTTGTCATCTAAATAATAAAGGTAAGCAGCACTTGAAAATAATTATGGGAGATTTCAATGCAAAAATAGGGCAACGGCAACAGAATGAAACTTCGGTAGGTAAATTCGGTCATGGCAACAGAAACCAGCGTGGAAATACTCTTGTTGAGTTTGCAGAGGCAGAAGGGTTTTTCATCTTGAACTCCTTCTTCAAGAAAAAGCCACACAGGAAATGGACATGGAGACATCCAAATGGGACGACAAGTGAAATTGATTTTATTATGTGTAACAAAAAATTCGTCATAGAAGACTGCAGTGTGCTAAACAAGTTCAACACAGGTAGTGACCATAGATTGGTGAGATGTAAGATGCACCTCAACACTAAACTTGAACGTGGCAAGCTCATAGGACAAACAAAATCTATTGACATAACCAACCTTAAAAAACACCATAATACCTTCAAGTTAGAACTAAAGAACAGGTTCTCTGCTTTAGAAGGCCTAACATCGGAAGAAGTGGACATCTCTGAAGTTAACAGAAAAGTAACCAAAGCTCTTATGGAAACAGCAACAAAATTAGCTGGGTCTAAGAACAAGTTGCATGTGAACAAATTATCAGGAAAAACCAAAATGTTGATGCAAAAAGAAGAGAGATGAGGACAACTAAAGAAGATGTGACTTCCAAAGTGGAATATATAGAGCTATGCAAGACAGTAAGAAAAAGTATCACTGAAGACGTAAGGAAATTCAACTGTGAACTAGTGAGGAAAGCAATTGAAAACAACCAAAGCCTAAAGATAGCAAAGGGACATCTCAGTAAGGGAAGAAAACAGATTATGGCACTGAGAAAAGAAGATGGTTCTGTAACAAGAAATAGAGGCGAAATTTTGACAAGAGTGAAAGATTTCTACTCCAAATTATATGAAAGGGATGATATATGCACTCCAGACATCATGAAAGATACCAGTACCAGAGTTCCTCCAGTCCTTCCAGCAGAAGTTGCACATGCAATCAAGAACATGAAGCGAGGAAAAGCTCCAGGAGAAGATGGAATTACTGTAGACATCATACAAGAAGCAAGTGGAGAAATCGAAACAGTACTTGCCCAAATTTTCACTCGATGCCTTAATGAAGGAAAGATTCCTGAGGATTGGAACACCGCTACAATGATCCTGCTACATAAGAAAGGTGACATTGAGGATCTCGGAAACTACAGACCTATCAGCCTCCTATCAGTAGTTTATAAAATCTTCACTAAAGTTCTTTCACACCGCTTGAAGGTAACACTGGACATGGCTCAACCGAGAGAACAAGCTGGATTCAGGAGTGGCTACAGCACAATAGATCATATCCACGTGCTTAGAGAACTAATTGAAAGAGCGAGGGAATATGAACTTCCATTGTGCATGGCTTTTATCGATTATGAAAAAGCCTTTGATTCGGTGAAACCATCAGCAGTTACAATGGCTCTGAAAACCTGCGGTATTGAAGATGCATACATTAATATTATTAATAACATCTATGAAAATGCAAGTGCAAAGATTAGGCTGTTTGAAAATACAACATACGTAAAAATTGGAAAGGGAGTGAGACAAGGTGACACCATATCTCCGAAGCTCTTTAATGCCACATTGGAGGGTGTTTTTCAGTCACTGAGCTGGGAAAACAAGGGGATAAAGATTAATGGAGATTATCTAACCCACCTTCGTTTTGCTGATGACGTAGTCATTTTTGCAACTACCCCATCAGAGCTGCAGAGTATGATCCAGGAACTTGCTGACAAGAGTAAAGAAGTGGGATTAAAAATGAACTTTCAGAAGACAAAAGTGATGCTCAATGCTTTTACAAGAAATGAAGATTTATCGATTGATGGAGAAAAGCTGGAGATAACAGACACGTACGTTTATCTTGGACAGCAGATATCAAGTGAGGGTCACATTGATGAAGAAATTAATCGGCGTACAAAACTTGCCTGGAGAGCTTTTGGAAGAAACAGCATAATTTTCAAGAGCAATATGCCATTATGTCTTAAAAGAAAAGTGTTTGATCAATGCATCCTTCCAGTGCTTACGTATGGTGCGGAGACGTGGACCTTAACTAAAAGAGACATACAAAGGCTGCAGACAACTCAAAGAAGCATGGAGAGGTGCATGCTTGGTGTAACCAGGAGAGATAAGAAGAGGAACTCGTGGATCCGAAAAATGACAAGAGTGGAAGACATCATGATCAGAGTTAAATCCCTGAAATGGCAATGGGCTGGACATACTGCCAGAAGGACAGATCATCGATGGACAGCTGAAATTTTAGATTGGATTCCAAGGGACAGGAAAAGACCCAGAAGAAGACCACATGGGAGATGGGTGGATGAAATTCGAAAGTATGCAGGGGTGACATGGAGGAGACTGGCACAAGACAGACCGTTGTGGAGGAAACTTGGGGAGACCTTCGTCCAGCAGTGGATTGATAATGGTTGACAATGATGATGATGATGATGATATATATATAATGATATTTCACTTTTTGGTATGGAGAAACTGTTTGCTCGTGCATCTGTATTCATAGATGAATGTAGTTTGTCTTTGAACATAGAGTGCACCCAGGTGAGTCTTCAGCATCCTGGTATTGAGACCTACCTACAGCCCTGATTCAAACTAAACAACTGTTTAATGTGCTACTAAGTAGTGGATTCTTCCTAGACTTATTTTGGAAGAATAGTCAGAAAAGCACTGTGCCACCGGGGAAGCATAGATTAGCTTTAGACTCCACTTTCCGTGTTGGAATCCACATTAAGCAGCACAGCAATAAGTAGTAACCTCCCTCAGTGGTTTCCCATCCTCCACCCTCATTTGCTCCCTAGTGAAAGAAGTCTTACACTAAGGATTTGGAAAAGTGGAGAAAATTGCATTTTCATGGCCCTGTGGATACTGTTTTGATTACCTTTCTACAGAGATATGAACAACTCACTTCCTAGGAGAAAATACTTGGCAAATTTCAAATATGTTTCAAAGTTCAAAAAATAAAAAAATATCACATTTTGAATGGGTCGGCTCTAATTAACCCTCACATCCCTGAGGAAAACTATCATAGGTAGCATGGTTTGAATTTCTCTGCACTGTGATAGTCATCAGCTAACAGACTTTAAAAGAGGACACATTTTTGGCCTGTATAAAGTGAACTGGTTGACTCAGCATATTGCATCACATATTAGCCACCACAATTGCCAATCTGTCTTTGCTGCACATGGTGGGTGAGAAAAGGCATGCACACTCATTGGTTTAGAAGCAGTCTGTCTAGAAAATGCATGCACACTCATTGGTTTAGAAGCAGTCTGTCTAGAAAATGCATGCACACTCATTGGTTTAGAAGCAGTCTGTCTAGAATTACTACAGGATGAGATGTTTAATCCAGCAACAGGCGCTTACAGAACTGACAGCCTTACCCTCATCCGGGTTGAGCATCTCAGTCACCTAGTCTCACAACAGACCATTTCAAAACTGTTTGGAGAAAGTGTACTGTGCATCTGTTGTGTCCCCTACCACTGACCCCCCCCCCCCCATCCTCCTTTGTCGATGGGACAACACCTGCAGACTGCATCAACCACTTTCAACAGTAAATTCCCTGTGACACCATCTTGACAATGTGCAGTTCTCACGCTGCCTTGGAACTCTATAAGATGTTCGTACAGCACTGTTCCACAAAGGGTAGCTGAATACATTGCTCATCAGGGAGGATTTACTTCATACTAGCATGGCTCCTGCAAGTTTTCTTTTCTATCATTACTTTTATTTCCTTTTATCTGAAAACGTTATTTCATTCATAAATACTATGTTTTGCATCCAGTAAGTTTTGCAGCATTTTCAAACACTACTACCTGGTGTCATTTTTTTTTTTTTTTTGACAGAGTACATTTTAAATGTAGATAAATGCATCTATGCCCTCTGAAGCAAAAACTGTGTGCCAATGAAAATTACAAAATTTATGCAGAATATTCTTCAACCAGAATACTGGCTAATGAGAAAAGAACTTTTGAAATAAGACAATTAGTCCAATACTGATGAGTCGCACAAGCTATATCTCATGAGTAAAAGACGTCTTTGTGCGGATGATTGAACATAATATCAAACTCGGCTTAGCTTAAATCAAATTAACTCATATTATGAGACATCAATTTAATAAAACCTTATGATATTTAAATTTTTTTTTAACAGATTAAAAGACATGAGTACTTTCGGGCCATCGCATGGCCCATCTTCAGATGGAACAGCCAAATTGACAAGATCCGCATAATATATGTACACACACATAAACACAGTCAAAGTCGGTTGTTGTACATATATGCAAAGGAAGACATTCCTCCCGGCACATATTCCCACGGTTACGGGTAATTCAAAGCCCCTAGGATTAGAGTTAATTAACACCTTATAGGCATTGGGGAGCTCATAAGGTATATAGTCATTACAACAAACATTTTGTGAGTGAAAAATGAACGTGCTCTCGATAAGAAGCAGCATACTACGATTTTTAGGGGTAACTAGAATTTTAAAATTTCCCCAGTCCGGATATAAAACTTCTTCTGTTACTTTCTTAGCAAGTGCTGTGTTGGTACCTCCTGTCTGGATATTATATTTATGTTCCTTTACCCTGCAAGACAAATTCCGTCCGGTCGATCTTATATGGACAGATTGAGTAGTTCCGAAAACATCTTTTAATAGAACACAATAGACACCCCATCTTTGTGAAATATCCATTAGGGTCCTGTCCTTTCTAATAAGTGGCAGGATCCAATCCAAATTTCTGGCAAATGTTACGAAGGGGTTGAGTAATTGAAGAGAAGTAATCGATGGAAGTAATGAAATGAAATGGTGTGGGCAAAAACGGTTGTAATGTAGTAGCAAGTTTACTTTTAACTCTGGAATGGATCCGGTTAAAAAGGTAATCAGGATATCCAAATTGGGAGGCAAACGACAAGACCCATTGTAGTTCTGCAACGCGTGCAGTGCGGATTGAGGAATGGGTGTAGGCTCTACGAATGAAAAAGTGAAGAGACGTTAACTTTTGGTTTTGCGGATGATTAGAGGAGTATGGAATCATAGTTGGGGTACAAGACGGTTTTCTATAAACAACAAAGTGCAATGGTAAAACCTAGTTTGGATGACGGGTAATCAGAATATCAAAAAACGGGAGTTTTAGGTCTTGTTCGATTTCTAGGGTAAATTGAATTGACGGAAATTGTGAAGAGAAAGAATTTGTGAATGCTTGTAATTCAGGTAAGGAGTGGGGCCAGAGTAACAAGATATCATCTACATACCTGTGAAATAACAGGGGTTGGTGGGGGTAAGAAGTCAAAAATGTATTTTCAAGGTACTGCATGAAAATTTTTGGCTAAAATGCCCTAAAGCGGTGATCCCAAGGCTGCGCCATGGGTTTGGCGATAAATTTTATCTTGAAATTGGAAATAGGACCGTTTTTAACAAACCGAAGCACATTAATTATGGCTGAAATCTCAGCAAGTGGGTGCCCTAAGGAATGAAGTTGATTTTCGATAATCTGATGTGTGAATTCAATGGGTACATTGGGGTAAAGTGACACCATGTCGAGGGATGCCAGAATGAATGGTTTGGCCTGGGTTGGAAGATTTGAAAGTTTTGAAGCAACTTGGGTAGAATTCTTTATAGAGTAATAGGAGTCCTGAACTAGATGTGAGAGGTATTTAGAAAGGGTGGTTTCGAGGGGTTCTGTAGGGCTAGGGCCGGAGCGAATGATCAAGTTTATGCAGTTTAATTTTACCAAATGCCGCCCCGGTGGCGCAGTGGTCTAAGGCGTTGGCCTCTGATCATTCGTCCGTAAGGGGTCCGGGTTCGAATCCCAGTCAGGCATGGATGTTGTGTTTGTCTTACGGCACTGGCTCTCTCCCTTCCCTGGAACCAGTGACCCGAAATTAGGGACGGGCGACTGCTTATAGCCCATTGAGTTGCTCACGGTGGTCGTTAAACCTTCAATCAAAAAAAAAAAAAAAAAAAAAAAAATTACCAAATATGGTGGGAACGCAGGGTCCTGGTGGGGGCTTAAAAGAGCACTGGAAACTAGGGGGGGGGACAAAGTCCTTTCCTAGTTTTGACAAAGCTGAAATGGTAGAGTTTATAGGGTTATGATTGATGATACAGTGTGTGATAGTGGAAATGGCAGAGATCATTTTATCACAGTAATCAGCAGTGTTAATAATCACAATTTGGGAGGTTTTATCGGCAGTAATAATCGAGATGGTAGATTTTTCCTTAAGGGTCCGTAAAAGTCTTTTTTCAGTAGTGGGTGAATTTTTTTATAAGCTTATTATGTTCCTTATTGATAATCTTGGAGATTTTTAGTCTTGTAAAAGTTTTCTCCAAAGCTGGTAGTTGAGATATAATGTTTTCAACTTGTGAAATGGTGTGTGGTAAGCTAACCTTTTTAGGAAATGCAAATTTCATCCCATGTTGAAGAACACTCTTTAGTTGGTCACTAAAGAGTGTTACTACAATGGGTCTCGTCGTTTGCCTCCCAATTTGGATATCCTGATTACCTTTTTAACCGGATCCATTCCCGAGTTAAAATGTAAACTTGCTATTACATTACAACTGTTTTTGCCCACACCATTTTGTTTCATTACTTCCATCGATTACATCCCTTCAATTACTCAACCTCTTTGAAACATTTTTCGGAAATTTGGACTGGATTTCGGCACTCGCTCCCTTAATATCCTGCCACTTATTAGAAAGGACAGGGGCCTGACGGATATTTCGCAAAGTGTTCCATTAAAAGATGTTTTCGGAACTACTCAATCTGTCTATATAGGATCGACCGGATGTAATTTGTCTTGCAGGGTAAAGGAACATAAATATAATATCCAGACATTAGGTACCAACACAGCACTTGCTAAGAAAGTAACAGAAGAGAATTTATATCCAGACTGGAAAAATTTTTAAATTCTGGTTAGCCCTAACAATCGTAGTACGCTGCTTCTTACCGAGAGCATGTTCATTTTTCACTCACAAAATGTTTGTTATAAAGACTATATTATATGCCTTATGAGCTCCTCCAATGCCTTATAAGGTGTTAATTAACTCTAATCCTAAGGGCTTTGAATTACCTGTAACCGTGGGATAATGTGCCGGGAGAAATGTCTTCCTTCTTTGCATATATGTACAACAACAGACTTTGACTGCGTTCATGTGTGTGTGTATATATATAATGCTGATCTTTTCAATTTGGCTGTTCCATCTGAAGATGGGCCATGTGATGGCCCGAAAGTACTCATGTCTTTCAATCTGTTTTTTTAAAATATCATAAGGTTTTATTAAATTGATGTCTCATAATATGAGTTAATTTGATTTAAGCTAAGCCGAGTTTTATTTTATTTTCAATTATCTGCACAAAAACGGCTTTTACTTGTGAGAAAGAAAATTAGTAGTAGAGATTTCAAGAAATATATATCTACGTATACACCCTCTTATCAAAAACCGTGCATTATTGTAAACAGGAAATATGCATAAAATGTTTTCCATCATTACCATTATCAGACTGAAAAAGGGTTTTTTTCCAATCAAGTTTTTAGGAGTGCAGATACATGTAGCACTACTGCAATCAAATTAGAAATTTTTATGTGCAAAAATTCTTCACCACAAACTATCACATACCTGCCAACTACTACGGAATGTCTGTAATTTCTATGCATTTAATTGTCTTACTACGGAACTCATTCTCGAAACTACAAATTCTATGAATTTTCATTTTATTTAATTTTTTCTATTTTCTATTATTTCATGATACACCTGTGATTCTTAAGCGGATTCATGGAATTCGGCTTTTTTTTTTTTTTTTTTTGTTATGATTTAGATCATTCTCGAAAGCAATGAAAAACTGAAGAGAATTGTGGGAAAGCATCGGATGGTATTTAGTGTTTCAAAACTTTCTAAAGCAGTAGTTAAACAGAGTAAAAAATTTCTGCCATAATCTTATTTTTTTCTCTCCTGATGTTATCTTTGTATTGAGTATCCTTGTTAAATATCATTTTATTGAATAAATGTTTGGTATTTCAGCTTGAAACTGTAGGCAAACATTTTCGAAAACAGGTGTCAGACAGCGCGAAAATTTCCCTTGTAATCTTCAGGCATGAGATTCTTCCGCGAATTCGAGGAATTCCGCCTTTTACGTTATTATTTTGGTCATTTACAAGATCAACGCACAAATGAACAGAAAATTTTGGGGGAGGGGCATGTTCGTCGGAGGGCGGAATCCCATCTTTACGAAACTTTCGAAAATGGAAGGTCGGTGGAGTTCAGATTTTTTAAGTTATCATATTTTTTTATTATTATTATTATTTATTTATTTGCGATATTGCCTCTGTCCAGTATTATTGCTAAGTATCATTTTCCTGCATAAACATTTGTATTTCGGCTTGAAAACATGGGGAAAAATTTCCAAAACCAGAAGTCGGATGGAGCAAAGTTTTTCTGATTTTTTCTGTAATCGCCCCCCCCCCTCCTGCGTTGTTAAATATCCCCCGTGCCATAAGTTTTTGAATTTAAGCTTGATAAGAGAGGGGAAATTCCTGAAAACGGAAGTGACAAAGTGTTGGAAAATTTGAAAAAATTGTTGCCGTGGTGATCAAAACTATTAATATTCTCGAAGTGACACTATTTATTGAAAGTAGTTAATGCTTTGATGTCATGTGTTCATGGTCCTCAGGCTGAAAGTTCTTTCAGCATGATGGATGAAATTATTGTTATTTAGAGAGCATAAAAAAAAATAAGCAACAATGAAATATGCAAAGATATCAGCAGAAAGGAAAATTAAGCAATGGATGCTGTGCAGCTGCAGGGTCAACATAGTGCAACATAGTGTTTATTTTACTTAACAAAACAATGGCATGTCACAAATAATTGATTCTTTTCTGGACATTTTGTTAAAGCATTTCAGCTTTTTCATGTCCAAAGTATTCTTCATTACATTGAATGATTTTGAATCAATTTGCTAATTCACTTGCTGTGTTTATTTGCAGGTCAAATAGATGGTCAAGAAGTAACAGCTGCTCCAGTTTTGCGCCAGAGTGTGTCACAGCGGTACCAGGCTCGAATGACACCGATACGAAGGCCTCCTCCCCCACCACCAGTATGGAGAAGATCTCCTCTTGGGCGTGCAAGAGACAGGAGAAGGTAAATGAAGTAGTATTTAATCGCCAGTTGTTCTAATTAGAAAATATACATTCTTAATATCTGAGTGACATGTAAACACAATGAATTCTATCCGAGTCCCATAAAAATATCAGAGTATGAACCTCAACTTGGCTTTTGTTTTAACAACAAATATGACAATGAATTCTCAGGTGTAATGAGCCCGTCTTTTGAATCCTTTCCAACAGGAAGTAATTTTTTAAAGTAGATTTTTAGAAAAAGTTCAGCCGCAAAAAGAAGAAACTGCATTTACTATGGCTCCTATTGGGAAAGCTGCATGTTATTTAAAATATGCTTTTGAGCATTGTTCTCAATAGTCATTCAGTTGAAAAAAAAAAAAAAGGCCAGATTTTTAGAATGGTGCCCAGCCGCAGCAGAAATGTGTGAAGAAAAATCACTAATTGTACAAAACAATTGTCCTTATAGTGGAAGACACCTGAGGATGAAGGAATTATTGGACAATTAGAAGAGACATTTAGGGGAATGTTATAAACTTTACACTTCCAGCAACAAAGCTGTGTGTTGTTTGACTAAGAAAGTGAGTGCAAAATATTATTCATAGTAAAGAGTATCCTATAGAAAAAGATTTTATTCGTGGAATGTTTAGAATTGGATATATTCTTTAAAATAGAAATATGCTGACTCCACTGGTGACAAAATTGTAAATTATGAACAGGTAGAAAATCTACAAAAAACAAATTTTTTTGTTTTTTGTTCCACAACTAATGCAGTGGAATTTATTTTTTCAAACATTACTTTTAGAAGCAGCAATAGTGTGAAAAGGGTTTTTTTTCAATTTGTGCTCCCTAGTGGGAAAACTGCATTATAGGAAATATGTGCAAAAAAGATTTATTCATCATGAGCAGAATCTTGCCAGAAAAGGATTTTTTTTCAGTTGAGTTTTTAGGAAGCGCAAATACTGCTGCAAGTATATCAGAAACAAATATGCTTATACTCCATCCTAGCAACAAAGTTATGCATTGGAAAAGCAGCAAAATACATTACATCTACTTCAAAATTATAATTTTTTTTTGTAAGGAATGAAGTCAATTTTTAAGTCAGTTTTTTGGGTAGTACCCCTACCCTTCCTCAGGGCTACAGCTGACTTAAAAATTGCCTTTATTCCTTAAAAAAAAAAACCCATAATTTTGAAGTAGTTGTAATGTATTAAGTCTAGGGGTAACCATGTCATCAATTATTACCGAGGACCAAAGGCAAGAATCTTCATTCCCACATTTCAGGATTTCCAATGCAGAAAAAAATTTTCAATTGTGATAACACAAACATGTTGTTTTTCAAAAAGTGTGCTAAAAAAGATCTTGTGTTTCTGATTGTGCTATTTTTTATTTATTTATTTATTTATTTTTTCAACAGAAGCCTGCTGGACTAGTACTTTGCTGCATTTTCTTTCATAGCAAAAATTACAAATGATTTGAAGAAATGGGATCCCATTTCCATTATTTAAAGCACCCTAAACATATACTTAGTTATGGTAAATTCTGATGTTTCTTCATAGTTTTTCTCCAGAATTCATTGTAGTTATAATTATTGTTGTACATACATAAAAATTGTTAATAAAGTAAAATTAAACTGATTACTATTCAGTATAAAGCATAGATGGAAGCATATGGCATTCTAATTCTCTACTGCATTAAAGTAAAATATTGTATTATGGAATTAAACACCTGGCATTACATTTCTTACACTTTTCAGCATGTAGAATATTGACTTTATCTTACGTAACATTACGTTTTGGGAATTTTTCTGCAAACATGAAATTGAGATACATGTAGATGTTTTTATCATCTGTATTGTATTCTGTTTTAATCAAATCAGATGTCAATATCTTGGGTTTTTTTATGAGTTATGCAGAATTAATTTTCATAAAAATGATTTCCTATGTAAAGCAAAAAATGTACATTATGGAAAATATTAATAAATATTAGGTATGCTGTTAAGTTGCAAAGTAGAAACACCAGTTAGATTCTTTAGTTGTGCAAATATCTGCATGTGTGATCATTCATTCTGATCAACTGTTTCTTTTATGCACTCAGAATTAAAGAATTTATTCAGGTTTATTCATTAATGTGTTTTATTGATATATAGTATTGCACCAAATATTTCAAAATTTAAAAAAATCTGAAATATTAAAGGTTAAAGTTAGAAAAATTAGCACTTGCAATTTTTAAGTGGGTTGACCAAGTAATATAAAGGAAATGTTTATTTAATAAATATACTGTATAGTGATCACAATTACCCATAAGGAATGTCAAAAACATTCTTAATGTATCAAATCAAAACTAATTAAACAAATAATCACGTAAGAATATGAGCATAACTCATCTTCATCTTGATCTATTATTCACTTTTGCACATTTATAGCACATTGTTTCATCTGATTTATGGGTCATTCCATGTGAAATCAACAAGGAACCTGGACCTTGATGTCTCGGATTTCAATGATTTTTGGTTTATAGTCTGTACATAAAGTATAAAAAATCTAAATTTTCGGATTTTTTTGGGTCAGCTGTTTTTTATTCCTGATTTTCAAAAACGACAAAAAATGGCAAATATTGCTAGAATGCCATTCACAAAAAACATTAAGTCTGCAGGTAATGATGCTAGAGGGCTCATCTATAGTTCTTTTCAAAGCTCTTTTTATGGGCTTTAATTTGATATGCAACATGCAACACAACACACTTTAGAGCATATTTTTTTTGACAGATTTTCAAAATTTTTGATTTTGAAAATCTCAAAAATACCCTTTTGAATTAAAAAAAAACAACACATGTTAATCTTACATGTTGGCTAAAAGTATGCAAAGTTTGAAAATGGAGAAACGATGGGTTTCTGAGAAACCGAATTTTGAAGAGTAGGATACCCAGTCTTAGCTTAAATACTGTTACAAACGTTTGACAGATGGCGCGCAACTGGTGTGCAATGTCACTGATCAGCCAGGAGACATGAAGCAGCTAGTGAATCATTGTGTGTTCAGTCACAGAGGAGATAATGTGTTTCATGAAGCGCTTGCCATGGAGTGAGGCGATTACGAGAATTGTGTTGCTGTAATAGCTCTGCACAAAGTTGGAAAATCAGCTTTCGAGATAATTTTAACATGCTGAAGAAGCTGAAAATAAGCCGAATTTTTGTCTACCAGACCGTAAAAAGGTTCCTTAAGACTGGGACCGTCGCTGACAACCCTAGAAAGGGTCGACTGTGTACCATGAGAACTGCTCACCTGGTGAAAGCAGTGGCAGCCTGTATTCGACGAAATCCTGTCGGAAAACAATCAGTAATGACTTGTGAACTGAACATTTCAAGAACGTCGATGTTGTACATGCTGCGGAGTGACCTGAGGTCGAGAACTTATATTGGCGGGGTACAGGGCACTTCCTCACCCCACAACTAAAGCAGCAGAGGGTGCTAAAAGTGAAGCATTTGCTGCAGCATTATGCAGACAATCGGCACAGACAGATACTTCTCTCTGATGAAAAATTTTTCGCTATTGAAAGGGTTTGCAACCGCCAAAATGACTGTGTGTGTGTCAACCTCATGAGAAGCTCAGGAGAAAGCTCCAAGGATCGTGAGGGGCCATCATCCTGCTTCTGTCATGGTTTGGTGGGGAGTCTCCTACGAGAGTACCACGGAGCTCCATTTCTGTGAGAAAGGAATGAAAACATCTGCCAAAGTCTATCAGGTTTGGAGCAAGTGCTCAAAAATGTGAGTCGCACTCTCTTCGGAAACCAACAGTGGAGCTTTCAAGAAGATTCCGCACCCGCCCACAAGGCTAAGTCAACCCTGCTGATTGGCCTTCAAGCAACCCAGACCTCAACTCATTGGACTACAAATTGTCGGCCACACTGGAGGACATGGCCTGCAGAAAGAGATACCCCAGTATTGACAGTCACAAACGCTCTTTGGTGTGGGCAATAGCAGCTTTCCCTGTGGAAACCCTGCGTAAAGCTATTGATGAGTGTAAAGATTAAAATTGGTGATTTTTTCAAGTGGCCATTGGGTGGACAAAATCTAGTGGCCACTTTATTTATGGCTATTTCATGTTGTATACACATTTTATCACTGCACTGTATACCTTTCATTTATTTAGACATATTTAAATTTAAGCTTAGTAGTTAAAAGGGCCCACTGTCTATTATCCAGTGCAATTAAATGAATAAATATAATCTTAAAAGTTATGTTTTTCTTCAACCACATCAATCAAATTTTCTAGACAGTTTTTATTGGAAAGATAATCATTTCTATTTGGTCTCTCGCTATGTTCACAAAAAAAATCTCACTCTCTCCACCATAAATTGATAGCATTGGATGGGTCAAAATTTTCAAGCAATACTTACTTTGGCTTACTTTATTTGCTGTCTATTTCATGAAGTCATTTTTTGCAATGTTCTTGTCATCAAGAACATTGCCCACAATGCTTGCGTTTTCTTCACTTCTGCATTGCTTGGCATAACAGTCAGCAGTATTTCCATTATTTGTGCTATGACTTTCATGTACTAAAAATTGCTTGTTTTTAGTATCTCTAGCAGTTTTTGGTGAGTTATTGATGGTAAATAATGTTCAGACATTATGTTTCGAAGCTGCTTCCATTCTGCTAATTTTTTCTTTTCATTTCATTTATTTTTGGGTTAGGTTCTTCTTGGTATCAAACTGAAAACTTGCTTTATAGCTTTCAAAAATGAATTTCATAGGTTATAGTAGAATCATTTTGTGGTACAGCTGAGATTGCAAGAAATGTGATACCAACCTAGTCACTTTATTTTGCAGACTTGCAATGATTCCTGACCACTAACAGAAATTGTTCAGTTATTTCCTGGGTTATTCTAATAAATACTACATTAAAAACACGGATAAACCTTCACAGGTGTTGAAAAAAATAGTCATGAAGAAATAAGAACATGTGCAGAGTATCCTGATTCCGTCAGATTCTGTCCGGTTTTCAAACCCAGTGCAGTGTCAGGGTTGTTGTTGTTTTTGTTTTGTTTTTTCAGAAAATTTTCAGTTTTGGTAAAATTTTAATGATTTGTTATTTTTTCCTGTTTGCTCACCACAGACTTTCCAAATGCTACAAATTCTCCATAGTCACTATGGAAATTGTCGATCGCTGAGGATTATGGGAAACGTCTAATGTACTACAGAAATAAAAAAACTGGCTGTTTTTGTTTGTTTGTTGTTGTTTTTCCTTCAGAAAGCATTGTTTTGGTAGAATTTTAATGATTTGTCATTTTTTTCCTGTTTGCCCACCTCAGACCTTCTAAATGCTACAAATTCTCCATAGTCCCTACGGAAATTAAAAAAATCTCTCCAAAGTAATGTTATTCAACATTTGTTCAAAGTTTATTTTCATGTTTTCAAAATTCTAACATTCATCAAACATTTTTGGGACTGTTTATTGGATGTTTTTAATGTCGCGACATTTGTTCAATATAATTTGGGCATCTTCATGCTGTCCGTCACCTGAAAATGATTGGTTTAACACAGATGAAAATGTTCTGTAGTTTTCTAAATTTCTAATTTTTTTTACCCCAAGATGCACTTTTTTTTTCATTTTCTGGTTATATTGTTATATTTTTTCTGATTTGACTGCATGAATCTTTTTTGTGACTCATCAAAACGTAAAGACAGTCTTTTCTCATTTTCACAGTACTCCTCATTTGTGCAGTACGTGAAATTTGTGCCTGGTATGTTTTCTTTTGCAAAATCATAAAGCTGTCAAGGAGTCATTATCTAACAGGAAGTGACATAACAAGTGTAAATAGGAAGCAGGTATGGGATTATTCTGCATGTTGTGTCTTGAATAATATCAGCATTACTTAATATTTATTACCTTTTCCTTTTTGTTGGATGGTTCTTGCAAGTTACTGCATGTCAGAACTTTTACTGCTCTTTATCGTAACTACATGTAACCTTCTTAAACTCAAAAATCTGTTTCTCAAAACACGATCATTTCTCCAGCTTTAAACTTTGCATATCGCTAGCCAACATGTGTAAAATTAACATGTTGTTTTTTGAAAAAATCAAATGGTCTTTTTTTTTTTTAATTTTCAAAATCAAAAATAAAATCAAAAATTTTGAAAGTTTGTCAAAATAAAGTAGGCTCCAAAGTTGGTTGTGTTGCATATCAAAATAAAACCCATAAAAATAGCTTTAAAAAGAACTATAGATGAGCCCTCTACTCTAGCATCATTACCTGCAGACTAATTATTTTTTGTGTGAGTGGCATTCTTGGAAAATTTTCCGTTTTATGCCATTTTTGAAAATCAGAAAAAAAAAAAAAATACTGCTAACCCAAAAAATGTGAAAATTTTGATTTTTCATATACTCCATAGGTACAAACTATAAACCTATAATCATTGAAATCTGGGATATCAAGGTCCAAAAATATTTTTTATTTGTTGATTTGACATGGAATGACCCGTATTTGTTTAATTACTACTGTATACTGGCTTACAATTATCACTGTGTTTCAAAAATGGCATTCATCTATTGCCAAGTATTAAATTTATGTATTAAAAGGGGCAAAATTTTATGCATCTGGGTAGTTAGCATTGGATAATTTATGCAATTATTTGATAACAGAAACCAGTTTTTTGTAATATGATATTTTTTATTTACTATATATTTTTGTTGATTGAAAAGTTCAATGTGGAAAATGTAAGATATATAAAATATTTTTTACTGTACTATCACAATGTTTTCAATTATGGATATTCATTTCATAACTAAAAAATGATTGTCTTTCAGTAAATGTTGTACATTATTGTTAAAACCTGCTTTGTTTTTCCTGCAGTCCAGTTGAAAAAAACATTTAAGTTTTAAATTTTACTTGAGTGTGAAGTAAAAAAAAAGAAAGAAAGAAAAAAAAAAGAATTTTATTCTAATGCCAACACAGCCCACTTTGGAGCATAAATTTGTTTGACATGGTTCCCCAGTTAACTGGCGAAATGCACATACTAACGTAAATCCAATCTGATAGGCAGATGCTGCAATGAAGCAAAAGATTTGCTGGAATATATGGCATAGAAACACATGAAGCATACAAGAACTGTATACAAATTCTGGCTCACCTCATGCAGCTATTCAGTGATCTGTGAATGATGTGTTATCCAGACATTCCAACATGCAGGGTGTCTGAGAGAGAATGGGCACATTACAAAGATGTTTCATGAGAAAATAAGAAAGTTAGGACGGTAGAAGTTTTCACTGAAGGGAAAAGCATCATAAAATGAAAATTTATGATGACACAAGAATACTTTTTTCCCAATGCAACAGCATCTGTCTCCAAGTTTTACATGTTGCCCATTTCAACAAGTATGTGCAAGTTTAAACAATAGGTGCTGGCTACATAAGTGTTCTGGGCCAGACACCCATTAAATCATTGATAACAATAAAAGTTTGTTCGTTTTTTAAATCTTAGATTGGCTGGTTATATTTGTAACTGATAACACTATAATTTTCTTCTTTTCAGCACTTCTATACATTAAAAGGTTTATTATACAATGCTAGTGTATATTGTGAATGAAGCTTGTATTGAAGTTCTTGATGCCCATTTCTGGGAGGTGAAAATTTATAAGGTACATACATTACATATCACTAAGCTGTTCTCTGAGATTCAGAGGTTAGCTCCAAAAAGAAATACAAACTTCCAGATATTTTTACTTATTGTTGTCGTATCAAACTTTGCCATTTACAGCGATCTTGACATACAACTCGTGCTTCACTGATATCCATTACACACCGTACACAAGATCTTTTATACTTCATACTCATAATCTTTTTCTCATGCAGACACTCCTGAATCTGATCCACCCATGTCTTCCTTGGCCTTCCTCTGTCTTTCCATCCTGCCACTTGGGCTGAAAAGATTTTCTAAGTAAGCATCTCATCACTCATTCTTTTAACATGGCCAAACCACCGAAACATATTGGTCTCCACCTTGCTAACAACATTTTGCTTCACATCACACAGCTGCAATACATCTTCATTTCTCACACAATCATATCATGTCTTGCCACAAACCCCACGTAAGTAACGCATTTCTCCAGCACACAAACGACTCCTATGTTTCTTCTGCAGTAACCAGGATTCACTGCCATACATCAGAGTAGGAACAATTACAGTTTCAAACACAGCCATGCGGGACTCTCTAGAGAACCCATCATTCCTGTGAAAACCTCCCAGAGCAACTATGACTTTCAATGAAGAATTCATTCGCCTACTAATTTCACCATCCAATTTGTTCTCTCTGTCAAACATGCTTCATAAATACACACACTCACTCACCTGGTCAATCACAGTGCCGTTTATACTTACATTACATTCAGTGCTACCCAATCCTCTCTCAAACACCGTAACTTTGGTTTTTCCCTTATTTATACTCAGTTTGAATTTCATGCAAACTTCGTGCATCCGAGTCAACATACTCTGCAACTCACTTTTGCTCTCTGCCAACAGGACAGTGTCATCAGCATACAGCAATTTGCACACATGGATATTACAAAGACATAAATATTATCTATTTTGGCCTCACGCATGCATGCGTCCATAAATATATTAAACAGCCATGGTGACATAACACAACCTTGTCTAACTCCTGCACCAATGGAAAACCATTTTGATAAAACACCATTCACTCGTACACAAGCTCTACTACCAGCATACATGGCTTTTATACTGTTAAGTAGATTCCCAGTAACGCCATATTCATTCAATACCTTCCACAAAAGTGTCCTATTGACTCGGTCGTAAGCTTTCTCTAAATCTATGAAGGCAGTAAAAACTTTCTTCCCAACAGCCAGATACTTTTCAATCATCCTGCGTAATGCAAAAATCTGGTTAGTGCAGCATTTACCAGGCATAAAACCACTCTGAACATCCCTCACTTTCTCTGATGTAAGACCCCATACTTTTTCAATAACAACCTTACCAAACACTTTCCCTGGCACACTCAGTAGGCTAATACCACGATAGTTCTTGCATTCAGTCTGATCACCTTTTCCCTTATACAAGGGAACAATGATAGCATCCTTCCAATCCCGAAGGACCATTCCTAACTCCCAGCACAACTGGCAAATTTCAGTTAACCAGTCAATTATAGAGTCACCACCATACTTCAACATCTCTGCAGTTATGCCATCAACTCATGGAGCCTTACCATTCTGAAGAGATTTTAGAGCTTTACACACTTCTTCTCTTGAGATCCCTCCTCTGCTTTCATCCTTCATTGTGACATCAACTGCATCTGTCTCAGAATCATTTTTGCTCTCCTGATCTAATAACTCACAGAAGTATTTGCCCCATCTGTCCCTTAACTCATTGGGCTCCCATATCATTTCCCCAATCTCATTCTTCACACAACTTACAACTTTGTTTCCCTTATTTTTCCTGAGTCTCATGTACTTTCCAGAAGGACTTCCTATCTTTCCAGAAAGCCAGTTCATGCCTTTCCACTTTCTCCTTCCTATCTTTTGCCTTACTGTGGCGAACCAGCTTAGCAGCTTCACGATTCTTACAGTGATATTCATCCACAGAGACTCTACCTTGCAACATCCCCAAATAGGCTTCCTTCTTTTTCTTTACTGCCTCATCAATCTCACTATTCCACCAAGCATCACCTCTGTTGTTTCCCACTATTGTGGTGCCACAGACCTCTTTAGCAGCAGTAACAACACAGTTCTTAAAACATTCCCACTTCTTTTCTACATCCCTCTCACAAGATTTCAGATCCTTCAGTCGTTCTCTGAGTAAGTCAGAATACCGCTGATGATCTTCAAGGAGCCTATCAACCTTTATTCTTTCTATCCTGGGTCTCTTCCTATTCCTTTTCCTCCAACCAACATTAAGTTTCACTCCTGACACTACCAAGTAATGATCAGAACCAACATCCGCACCTCTCATCACACGGGTGTCAACAACTAAGTGTTTCAAGCGCTGATCGTAAACAACAAAATCTATCACACTCTTTTGACCAAGAGTACGATTTTCCCAAGTATATGTGTGTATATACTTGTGGTTGAAAAATGTATTAGATACACACAAATCATTCTCAATGCAGATTTCAATTAATTTTTCACCATTATCATTCACATAAGGATCATTAAACTTACCCAGAACATTGTCAGAAATTGCATTCTGCACACCTACTCTAGCATTGAAATTCCCTGCTATTATAACTTTTTCTTTAGCACCAAACTGGCTCAAAACAGCTTTTAGCTCATTCCAGAAATCTTCCTTCTTATCAGAAGGTTCCGAGTCACAAGGAGCATACACTACAACAATTACAATTCTCTGAAGTTTCACTTTCAACCGAATCCAGAGAATTCTCTCACTTATGCAACTATAGTGAATCAAGTTGTTCTTCATCTTTTCACTTAAAATCACACCTACACCAGCCTGTCCTCTCATATTATCCAATACTCCAGACCACACACTCACCATGCCATTCACTTCTTCTACCCCAATTTCCTTCTTTTTGGTTTCACTTACACACAGCACATCCACTCTATACTTATTCATCTCCTCAATCACCTCACTCATCTTGCCATTTATACCTCTAGTATTTCATACACCAATCTTACATTTACTCAGCCGAGATCGCTTTCTCATACGCCATTTAGAAAGTCCAGGTCGATTCCGTGGTGGACCGTCTTTCTCAAGTGTGGTAGGTCCACCATATCCCACACTTGAGTCATTCTTAATATTTCTTTGTGTCTTTTTAATCAGGTAAGTGCATCAGTGTGGGGGATTAGCCCACAGCTGAGGGTTCCAGTTGGTCATTCAACCTAAGGATTCTGGAACAAAACCCAGTGAGTTGGGGTCTTTTCGCCAATGTCACACAGAACTAGCTTGCACCTCTCCAAGATTCACAGAGGCCCTAGTTGCTGTTGTGTGTGCCATGGTTACCACGGAGCGCCCCGAGGAGGCAAACCCATCGCTCACTACGACCGCCCGCGAAATTTATAAGGTTATGAGAGAATATGAACCACTGTGAAAAGAATATAAACTGCTCATGAAGTACTTCCAAAATCCAGTTTTCAAATCATACAGATCATACACCAAGATTGACGAAGGAAGATGTTGAAATAACTTAATTGAAAAACTACTTTTTTAAAAGCATGCTGTATATGTATATATACATGCATACACATAGACACACAAAAATAGAATATACATGTAGTGGCATGTTGTCGATTACACGTCTTCCAAGGAACCAAAAAATAAAAGTATGTTTAACTGTTGGTTGAAAAGCATAAAAGAAAAATTAAGAATGTGCCTAATTACATATCAGTCACATTTTCAGATATCTATCACCAATTAAATTGTAAGCCTAATTTGCATTTAATAAACATTCTACTGCAAATTTATGTGTGTGTGCATATGTAAAGTCAACAAGCATTTCACAGCCTTAGCTCCAGCACCAAAGGGACTTATCCAGAGCTCAAAGGCTCACTGAACATCTTGTTAAAAGCTTGAGCACTTGTCGTACATCTCGTTAAGAGATCGAGCACCAATTAGACACACACCTCGTTTAGAGCTCAAGGTCTCATTGCACATCTCGTTAAGAGCTTGAGCACCCGTTGTAAATCTCCTTAATAGATCAAACACCCACTGAATTTCTGGAAAGTTGGTGCTTATGGATAGCTATATTGTAGACACCACTTATTAGGTGTACCAAGAATGGTGAATGATCAGCAGAAGAATTAAAATCTGTTGCCACTGTGCAAAGAAAGCTCAAAACAATGTACAGTGGACACACTCCTCCCTTCTCATAACAGCATTCCATGATACTTTGAGCAGTTCAAGGCAATGTTTACAAGACCTGAAAGACTGCATCATTTGTGATGTAATAGGCTTCATATGTCACGTGTACAAATGCTTTGCAGGTATTTGAATACTGGATAAATATTGTAAGAGCAACAAATAGTACCCAGGTTGAAGGGCTGCAAACTTTTCAAGTTTTTTTTTTTTTTTTTTTTCTCCAAACTATTCTAATTTTTGTAATTTCCTCATGAAACATGTTTGAAATGTATCCATTCTTCCATGGATAGGTCTATCTATACAATTGCTGCTTTGAGTGGATTCTATCAGAATTTAGATGCAGCTAGGGCAGATTGAGAATTTTTATCTGTGGTGATTTTATTATCCAAAAATGTTTGCTTCTTGAAGAGACTAGAGGCAGCCATTAGAACCACCATTTCCACTGAGGTGCATGCAGCAGCTCTACTTAACATGTACAGCTGCTATAGATTATTTTATGTGCATGAAATTATATGTTTACAATCTCAATTTTTTTTAATTATGAAAATTAATATTTGTATTGTCATACTGATCTGTGTACCTTGTTTTTTAGGTCTCCCCCTAGGTACAGAAGACGATCCCGTACTAGATCACGTACTAGATCCAGATCCCCTGTGCGACGAAGGCCAAATCGATCCAGTAGCAGTTCCTCCCGATAGATGTTACTGTGCAAATGTGTCGCACATACTACTTGTGAACATTATTTTCTAGTTTATGATGCTCTCCATAGTAACTGAATATGGCACGTGTCAGCTTTAAAAAGAAAGCAAACTTCATTGTTGAATTGTAATGTCACTCTTTTCTACCTAGGCATGTTTAAGACATTTTTCAAAAGTGTTTATATGTAAAATGAATTTGTCCTGCTTTTTTTCACATAGGGATAAAACTTTTAATTTTACTTCTCATTCCAGTTTGCGTAACTTCTAAAAATAAAAAGTCGAATATGTTTATAAAATATGAAATACAATTTTTTTCATTTCCAAGAGATTAAGTTTTTTACTGAGCTATTTGTTTTGATAGATAGTCTCTGTTTGGTTACGATAAACCGTAATTTAATGTAAAAACAATCTGTACCATTGTGTGATGATTTCCATATATTTCTCATTTGAGATTTTGTGAATGGAAATTTGTGCTTTTGTGCAAAAGAAATATCTGCTGAAATTATTAAATTTACTAATATTGATAACAATAGTAGTTTTTGTATTTATTATTACTCTTTTCTTATAACTCAAATAAAGGTAAACATACTGTATAACCAACAAAAAAATCATGGTCACATTTTTATAAATGATTCATTTTAGTAATCATAAGTTGCATGAAATTTGCCAGACTTGAAATTCTATTACGAAAAACTTTACAAATGATTTGTAATTGTCTCACAGCCATTGGCTTGAGTGATGGACCATTTTTGAAGGATTTGTTCGCAACAAATGGCTTGTCACCATGAATGGTTGCTCTCCCTGCTGCGAGTGATCATTCAATCAACTACTTTAATGAGAAGAAATTTTAATCTGCTGTTCGCCCTTCAATGGTTATAAGTTATACAGGGATGCCAGTGGCGACTAAATAGGCGACTATTGCTACTATTTTTTATGACAAGTGACTATGGCTACTATTTCTTACAAAAAACAGCCAAAAGCAACTATTTTTAGAAAAACCTTGACTATTTTAATTGTAAGGCTACTATTTTTTTAAAAACGTGATTTGTGCTGCGTATATCAATGTGCTTGTATAATATCATTTTTAATATTGATACACGTGAATATCAACTTTGATATTGATATGTACCTATATGTCAAATCCATGGTTCATATGCATCCTGGAATTCCATTTTGTCCTGGAAATGTTCTAAAATTCTGTTTATGTCCTGGAATTTTATCCATTTCTGCCTTTTTGTTCCTGCACGATGTTTTGTAGTTTAGAGTTTTTCTACTGACATAACTTATGTCTGACAAATTTCCCTCCCCACCCCGTGCAAAATATATGTGGGGAGGGGGAGGCCCTATCGGTTTTCTTGTTTAGGAGGACTGAAGCTGCGTTATTAGCATCTTTTGTGTCATGCTTATGTTATCACTTTTCTGTCCTGTCGGGGTGACCATATCTCTGCAATTATTAGTTCTTTTAACATAGCTGTTGCTAAGAATACTGTGTGCATATTTTCTACTGTCATGCTATTCACAGTTCTGTTGCCAGGTAGCATCAGCATATATCTCTATTATAAAGAATATCTCTTTAAAAATTCCTTGGAAAAATCTTCTTTTGGTTGGACACTTCATTATGAAGACTTGTTTTGCACCCATTTCCTCCTATATGTAATGCACAACTTTCTCACTTGGACTCATGAAGTTGTATCACATTTTTCTCTGCATCTTTCTTATTTCCAATTTGAAAAATCTTGTTTGCCTCAGGTATTTTATGCCATGTGAAACATTTTGTGCGAAATTTGTGATTTTTCGCATCACCCATTTCAGCCTCTAGTGACTAAAAGTAGCTATATCTCAAGTAGCTATCTTCAGAGATAATTTACCAACTGTAAAATTTGATTTTTTTTTATTTATTATTGTTTTTATTTGTTTATTTATTATTTATTTATTGGAAACCAGTTCCATTCAAGGTGAAGTACTGCCCACATTATTTTTTGCTGTTTTTTTTTTTTTTTTCTTTTACAAAAATATGCCTTGAAATATTTTTTTCCTCTGTTGTGAAGGATTCAAAAGACCTGCTCATTACAGCTGAGAATTTGGTGTCAACATTCTTGTTTTCTTCCTGCTTTTCATTGTACACATTTAGGAAATAGTTTTAAAATTTCAGAAACAAGTTATTAACAGAAAAAGCATAAAAACCTTCATGTATAGTTAAAAATGAATTTCAAACCTGCAGAGCCCCACACAGTTTTATTTGTTTTAGATAAATATCCATATCCTTGTATCAATAAATGAACTTTAGCAATCCTCGATATCTCAGAGGGCATGTGATAATAGAAGAAAGACTATTGAAAATATTACTCACTGTTGGAATATAAGTTTAATGTTTACTTCTATATCTGAGATCTATTTTTTTACTACTTTTTGCTTAGTCGTAATTGGTTAAATTAAATATTTTGAAGGATTAAAAAGTGAGTCAACATCATAGGATATGTCTACCTTATGTAAATAAAGTAGATGTATCCTGTGATGTTGACTCACTTTTTTTTTGTAGTGGGCGATCTTAGTGAGAGATGGGTTTGCATCCATGGGGCACTCCTCTAGATAACAATGGCACCCACGACAGCAACAAGGGTCTCTGAATCTTGGAAACCGGCTCAGTTTTAAACCTCAGTATAAATTGTTGTTGAGGTACCAGCTAGTTCTGTGTGGCATTGGCCGAAAGTCCCAACTCGCTGGGTTTTGTTCCAGAACCCTTAAATGGAGTGACCAACTGGGACCATCAGCTGTGGGCTAATACCCCGCACTGGTGAACTTTGGTGATTAAAAAGACAAAGCAATAACTTTAGTGGACTCTAGTGTGGGGGATATGGTGGATCTACCACACTTGAGAAGGATGGTCCACCATGGAGACAATATGAAATGGCATATGAGAAAGAAATCTCTGCTGAGTGAGTAAGATTGATGTATGGGATACTAGAGGCATAAATGGAAAGATAAAGGTGATTGAAGAAATGAATAAGTACAGATTGGATGTACTGTAAGTGAAACTGAAAGGAAGGAAATTAGGATATAAGTGAATGGAACCTTGACTGTGTGGTCTGGAATGTTGGATAATGTGAGGACAGGCTTGTTTAGGTGTGATTTTAAGTAAAAAAATGAACAACTTGGTTCACTATAGCTGCATAAGTGAGAATTCTGTTAGTTCGTTTGAAAGTGAAACTTCGCAGAATAGTAATTGTCGTAGTGTATGATACTTGTGACTCATAAACTTCTGAGAAGGAAGATTTCTAGAATGAGGTAAAAGCTGTTTTGAGCCAGTTTGGTGCTAAAGAGAAAGGTATAATAGCAGGGTATTTCAATGCTAGAGTAGATCTGCAGAATGCGAGTTCTAATAACGTTCTGGGTAAGTTTAATGATTCCTGTGTGAATTATTATAGCGAAAGATTAATTGAACTCAGCATTGAGAATGGTTTTGGTGTATCTAATTCGTTTCTCAACCAGAAGTATATCAATGCATGTACTTAGGAAAATCGTACTCTGGGACAAAAGAGTGCAATAGATTTTATTGTTTACGATCAGTGTCTGAACACTTAGTTGTTGACACTCGTGTGATTAGAAGTGCAGATGTTGGCTCTGGTCATTACCTGTTAGTGTTACGAGTGAAATTGAATGTTGGTTGAAGGAAAAGAAATGGGAAGAGGCCTAGGATGCAAAGAATGGAGGTTGAAAGGCTCCTTGAACATCATCGTTACTATAATTTGCTCACAGAACGACTGCAGGAGCTAAAGTCATGTGAGAGGACTCTGGGATGTAGAAAATAATTGGGAATGTGTCTTCACTGCCGTTGAAGAGGTCCGTGGCACCACAATGGTGTGTAACATTAGAAGTGATGCTTGGTGTAATAATGAGATTAAAGGAACCGTAAAGAGAAAGGAGGAATCATATTTGGAGATGTTGCAAGGTAGAGTTTCTGAGCATGAATATCACTAAGAAGCGTGAGGCAGCTAAGCTGGTTCACCAGAGTAAGGCAGAAGATAGGAAAGGAATGAATTGGCTTTTTTGGAAAGATAGAAAACTTTCTGAAAGTTCATGAGCCACATGAAAAATAGGGGAAATAAAGTTTCGAGTTGTTTGAAGAATAGGATCTGAAAAATAATGTGGGAGCTCAATGTGTTAAGTGAAATATGGGGTTAAAATACATCGTGATTCTTAATTATTGTCGGAGTTTCCGTAACATGGTCAAACCGTAACCGACAAAATAAAACTGCCAACGGCATTAACAAGTTCACCGCAAATAGTTTTATGTGGCAACATGGTACCCGCTGATTTGACGTCATACTTCAAAATGGCGACTGTTCAAGAAAAAGCAATGTGCATTCTCTGGTTCTTCGAAACAAAGTTATCACACCGCAACGTTGTTACAGAATGCAGTATTGCAGAGCTCCACCTTCCGATAATGATATCCGACGTTGGGTAAAGCAGTTTCAACAGACTGATAGTGTGCAGTATCGAAAAGGAGCGGGAAGACCAAGCACTTCTCAGGACAATGTTGATCGCGTCCAGGAAGCCTTTTCTCGAAGCCCTCGAAAGTCAACGAGACGAGCTGCGTCGCAGTTAGGTATGGCACAAACAACTGTTAGGAGGGTTTTGCATAACTGTCTAGAACTTCGTGCGTGCTAACTGCAGATTGTACAGGCTTTACAGCGGTACGATAAACCCCACCGTTTCCAATTTGCCCGAGACATTTTGTTCAAAGTCGAAGCTGATAAACATTACCTGCGGACATGGATATTTAGTGATGAAGCAACATGTTTTTGTTTTGTTTTTTGTCTCAGGGAGGATGCATCGGCATAACTGCAGAACATGGGACTCTAGAAACCCTCGTACCATTCGAGATAGTCAAAAGGTGAACGTCTGGTGCGCTTTGTCATGTTCGGAAGTGTTGGGGCCCTTTTTTCTTTGTGGAGTAAACAGTGACAGTGGTAACCTATCTGGACATGCTACGTATCTGTTGCCTCAGTTGGAAGATTGGCTGCGCCGCCCTGGTGGCGCAGTGATCTAAGGCAATGGCCTCTGATCATTCGTCCAAAAGGGGTCCGGGTTCGAATCCCGGCGAGGCATGGATGTTGTGTTTGTCTTACGGCACTGGCTCTCTCCTTTCCCTGGAACCAGTGACCCTAAATTAGGGACGGGCGACTGCTTATAGCCTACTGAGTTCTCACTGTGATCGTTAAACTCCCAAATTAAAAAAAAAAGTATCACATCGCGGGTTACAACGGTTACGGATTGTATTGTTTGAATTATTTTTGCAGCAGAGCATTCTATTCCAAAAAAGTCGATTAAGTTCCTAATTGGCGCAGTGGTCTAAGCGATGGCTTTTGATCATTCATCCGAGATGGGTTCGAATTCCTGTGAGGCATGAATGTTGTATTTGTCTTACGGCGCTGGCTCTCTCTTCCAGGGCCGCGGGTGGCCTAGTGGTCAACGTTCGTGACTGCCATGGAGATAACCTCAGGTTCGATCCTGGCAGGCACGAACGTTCGAACCACTAAATACCCGCCGTGCGTCGGATGGGCACGTTAAGCCGTCGGACCCCAGGTACTGGCCCCCTGGTAATAAATAAGGGCGTCTTCCTCCCCCTTTGTAACTCTCTTCCGTGTGACTTTCCTATCTGGCACTCTAGCCCAAATCTCCTAGCTTCCTATTTCTAAGGGTTGTTTAAGACGTGGGGTCAGACACTCCCTAAAATCCTCTACGTCTGATCTGATCTCTCCCTCCCTGCCGCCCCTGTGGCGCAGTGGATCATTCGTCCGTAAAGGGTCCGGGTTCGAATCCCGGTCAGGCATGGATGTTGTGTTTGTCTTACGGCACTGGCTCTCTCCCTTCCCTGGAACCAGTGACCCTAAATTAGGGACGGGCGACTGCTTATAGCCCATTGAGTTGCTCACGGTGGTCGTTAAACCTCCAGTCAAAAAAAAAAAAAAAAAACAATCAAAAGAAAAAAAAAAAGATCTCTCCCTTCCCTGAAACCAGTGGCCCTAAATTACGGACGGACGACTGCTTATAGCCCATTGAGTTGCTCACGGTGGTCGTTAAACCTTCAATTAAAAGAAAAAGCCCCTTGAGTTGCTCACTTTGGTCGTTAAACCCCTAATCAGAAAAAAGTTTCTGATTCTCCCGATACTTCGGTGAAACTCGTAATGCTGCTCGTCTAGTTAATCGTCCGAGTTGCGTCTGTGTTCCAGTCTCTGATAAGGCGTGGATGATGTTTTTGTCTTATCTCATTGCTGTCATTCCTTCCCTGGAACCAGAGCTCCTAAAATCACGGACGGACGACTTCACAACTGAAGACGCTCAGGCTAGTCGATAAACACCGAAAAATGAAAATGATGTGCTACCAGGAGCAGGGCGGGAGCACGCTTTATTCATCTGGGAGGGCGAGACTTGAAATTACGCCTCTCAAGTTTAAAAGATCCCTGCTTCCACTAAAATGGTACTCAGTTTTTACTTTCACATGTCTCTATTATAAGAAAGTATTAAGATCCTTTAACAATCTCACTTCTAATTTTTTGGCATAATTTTACTAAAAATATGAAAACTAAGTAAATACCCAAGAGTCAAGTAAAACGTAAAAGTCATGTGAATGCTGACAACACCGCGATATGCAGTATGAATATCTGACAGTGAATATAACAATGAGAATATTTCGGGAAGGGCTTGACAAAATTCCGCTGAAGGCTAAGTGCTCAGAGGGGTTTTCTGCAACGAAGCACGGATGACTATTGGATATTCATCCCTTTAGGCTTTTCAGAAAGGATACAGAGGTTAATCACATCAGTATATCGTTTTATATGCCTCTCTTCGCTATTTCGGAAAGTTTGTGCGAAGGGAGGAGAGGTGCTCAGCTAACAGAATATATTACTCTGGACCCTGGGCTAACTAGTCTTAAAAAAAGGAAAGTTTCAGCAAATTTGTTCACGTGGCGTGCATTTGTTTTTTTTTTACTCCACTCAGAGCGTCAATTTACTCTCCTAGTATGACAGTTCTGGGAGGGCGATCGCCCTCCGGTAGTTACGGCTCTGACCAGGAGTATGGAACACAAGTCATGAGGTAGCTGCGACACGTTCCAAATGATGCGCAGTTGCTTTCAAGCGCAGAAGTCCTAATGCATGTCTGACCAGTTGGCTTAACAAGAGAGCAATCAACGTTGGTAGCCCCCCCCCAAATCGGATAGGATTCGCAAGATTGACGTAAATTGTTGCTCGCATTAGATCTTTCTTGAAAACGGCAGGCACACTAGAATCTTGGATAATATAGAATGACTTTGAGAAGCCCTTCTGTCTAGTCAGGTGATGCAAATCCGGCCTCACTACAAATGGTGCAGAAACGTGTCAAAAGGTATTTGGGAGAACTTTTGCGCCGACTTCACGATATCGAAATTGAGGATGGTTCTGAATTGGATCAGTCCAGGTGGTATTCTGTGCGACAGTTTACCGAATTTGTCACCGGGATCTTTGAAACATTCTTGCTCTTCCTGTTGTGCAGAATCTGAAGAGAGCATTATTTCGCGGATTACTGGCATAAGGTTTTCTTCCCTCGGTTACCGAAATCAGGCAGAGTTTTATTTGTTTGTTAGTTTCGGAGTTTGGCGACCAGTACGAACAACTCTAACGGCTGTAGATAGTCAGCCGTCCCTAATTTAGGGCCACTGGTTCCAGTGAAATAAAGAGCCAGCGCCGTAAGACAAGCACACATATGCTTCATCCGGGAATCGGGCGACTATCCAGAGACTTAATTTTGGACCACTCAACTACCAGGGTGGCCCACGTGATATAGGTGCGTCTGAACCATGGCTTTTACTGCCATCACACGCATTACATGATCAGTTACTTCTAGTGTTTCTTTCGGGACTTTTTGGCCGGGGGGGCAAGTTTTCCGTTTGCTAGATATACACTGCTGGCCACCCAAAATGCAACACCAAGAAGGAAGCATCCGATTGGCATGAAATTCGCAGCATACGTCGCCCGCGAGAGGACATGCAAACGATTAGCATTGCAGGGCATATGCAAATCATGTGCGCCTGGCACGCCACCAAGAAGCATTATAAGAAGGGTGCACAGAAGGCGGGGGTAAGTAGTGGAAGTGAGTTGTGCTGCCAGACCTGTGCTTGGGAAGCTTCCTGATGCCTCGTCGCAGAATACGGCAGTCATTCCAGCACGTTTCGTACTTCGACAGAGGACGAATAGTGGCTTATCGCGACAGCGGTTTATCGTACCGAGACATCGGCGCCCGTGTGGGACGACATCCAGCCACAGTGAGGCGAGTATGGATTCGGTGGGTGCAGGAAGGACGGACGGAGCGATTGCCGCAGCCGCGGGACACCACCGAACGAGAGGACCGGCATGTTGTGCGGCGGGTATTGACGGCTCGCACCGCCACATCACGAACGTTAGCGCAGGAATTAGGGTTTGTTGCACAACAACCTGTGTCAGCACGTACCGTTCAACGTCGTCTGCAGGAGCGGGGACTTGTCGCACGGCGCCCATTGCTGCGGTTACCATTGACGTTACACCACCGGCGAGTGCGGCGGCAGTGGGCCGTTGAACACCACACCTGAACTACGGAATGGCACGACATTGTCTTCTCCGACGAATCCCGCTTCTGCCTGCAACACCACGATGGTCGGCACCGCGGCGAGAGACTGTATGACGCCTGCATTATGCATCGACATACCGGTCCGTCGCCTGGCGTTATAGTTTGGGGCGCAATTGGATATGACACCCGCACCCCTCTGGTACACATCGCCGGTACACTCAACAGCCACCGCTACATCTCCGACGTTTTGGAGCCTGTAGTCCTCCTTTACCTGCAGGACCTGCCAGCTGCCACGTTTTAACAGGACAATGCGCGCCCGCACGTGGCACGCATCGTGCAACAATTCTTCACGGCCCACCAGGTGTCACTGCTGCCGTGGCCCGCCTGTTCTCCCGATATGTCACCCATCGAACACGTCTGGTCGCTGATCGGCAACCGGGTGGCCCGGCAAGCACCACCTGCGGCTACGCCTGGTGAACTGTGGCAACGTGTGGAAGCAGCCTGGACCAACATACCCCAAGCCCACATCCAAAGCCTTTTTCGTTCGATGCCGCGGCGTGTAGCGGCCGTTATTGCCAACCATGGGGGCCACACGAACTATTGATGTCTGCGTGTTCCGCAAGTCGCACGGGCCTGTAAGCTCAATCGTTTCATCTTTGTATCTGTTGTTATGTGTCCATTAAATCTGACTTTGCTATCTCGTGTCCTTCTTGGTGTTGCATTTTGGGTAGCCAGCAGTTTTAACTACTATATTAATATATATTGAAGTAATTACTATATATCTAGCACAGGGGCGCATTTAGAATTTTTTTGTTTTTGGTTAAAAAGCGACTTACATTAGAAAAAATGCCTTAATTTAATAAAAATGTATCAACTTACATAAGAAAAAACTGCTTTAATTTTCTTCAATTTTTTATTAACTTTAATTGTGTTCCAGACGGTGGATTTCAAAAACTTCCTCTTTTCGACACCCCCCCCCCCCGAAGAAAAATTCTATATACATCTCTGATATAGTAATTACTTCTTCAAACATTTCAGAAATAAACTTTTTTCAGGTAAAGGGGGGGGGGTTCTGCAGGCTTGAAATTTTTATTTATCAGAATGCATTGAACGCACTCCTGTTCCTGAATCACGACTCCCAGATAATTAGGTATGATTAGTCTACTCATTATAGTTTGAAGAATACCCTGCGTCGTAATACACTTTTTAATAAAATAAACATATAACTAGTACCATTTGAACAAATATTTTTAAAAATATAATTGGAGAAATATTTGTAGCATAAAAAGAAACGAAACTTCCTTTTTCATCATAGCCTGAATTTATTACAATTTGGCTCGGTAACTTAATATGTCTCCGGGGAGGCGAATGGTCGCTTCCGGGAGGGCTTTGACCCCCTGGATGTATGCCTGAAAGAAACACTGGTTACTTCGCCTTAAACGTCCCAATCATGGATGGCTGTTACTGTCATCACATGCGCTACATGATCAGTTACTTCTCCTTAGACGTTCGTTCGTTCTGAGTTTATCAGCCGTGAGATTCTTCCACGAATTTTCACAATTCCGCGGGTTTATTTATTTTATTTATTTATTTATTTTTTTTTTTTTTTTTTCCTCGTCATTTCGATCGTACTCGAGATCGATGCAAAACTAAAGAGAAATATTTGAGGAGGATTACTGGGAGAGGTGACAGAATCATTTTCCGTCTGGGGACGGTATTCCATCTTTCAAAACTTACGAAAATTGAACAGAGGATTCTTTTTCTCCCGTAATTTTAATTTTTTTTCTTGCGATGTGGCCCCTGTTCAGTATTGTTAGATATAATTTGATTGCACAAATGTTTGAATATTTGAGCAATGACGTGATGCAGAGGTAAAGAACATGTGAAGACGACAAAATTGCGGCGATAAATTCCGTCGGTGTAGCTTTATTATTAAGCATTTGGTCCCGTAGCAGCGGGATTCGATCTCGTCACCGAAAAATTTGTATTTGTGTTTTCACACAGCTTGAAACTGTAGGCAGGAATTTCCGAAAAAGAACTTTAGACGGAGCAAAAATTTTCCTGTAATCTTTAGGCATCAGATTCCAGGACTTCCTCCCTTTTTGTTATCATTTGGGTCTTTGTTGAGGACTTGAGGTAGATGCAAATCCGAAGATAAATTTATGGTGCATTGGTAGTAGGGTGTGTCTTCCCCCCCGCCCCCCGCCCCGTCTTTCAAAAACGGAAGTTAGACGGAATAAAGATTTTTCACTTAATCGTAATTTTTTTTTTCCCACGATGTTGTTCTCCGTGTTCAATATTGTTAAACATTTTATTGCATAAATGTTTGTATTTCAACTTAAAACTGTAAGCAATGTTCAAAAACGGAAATTAGACGGAGCGAAAATCTTCCTGTAATTTTTTTTTCTTCTTTTTTGCGACGTCTCTTCTGCATGGTAATGTTGTTAAATATCATCTTTATTCCATAAATATTTGTATTTCAGCATGAAAATGAAGACGAGAATGTTCTGTCGCTAAACATTGTATTCGCGATAAGAGCAGGGTTCCAGGTTGTGCTGTAGCAGATAACACTTTGAAGCCTGTTAAAAAGACATGCAGATGACGCTACAGGTCAAATATATCCCTTTTTAGTGGTTTCCGAACTGCCGGTAAGACGTGTTAAGGTGTGTGGTGATGCTATAGCATCCGGGAGAAGTAATAATACAAGTGTAGCTGTTATGTGGAGCAATCTATAATTAATCATTGTGCCTTGGGTTGCTGTTTTTGTTTTCTGTGTGTGTCTGCGATTGGAACTAGTGCATAAATAAGTGAGTGGAATTACTTTTTTAAGAGGTTCTTTCTTTTAGTCAGGAAATATAGGTTATTTTCCCAAAGGATTACTTATACAGTTTTCTGCGCGTGTTATATGGCTATATTTAAAAATCATGAATCATTCGTCCGGGAGGGGTCCGGTGAGGCATGGATGTTGTGTTTGTCTTATGGCACTGGCTCTCTCCCTTCCCTGGAACCAGTGACTAAATTAATGACAGGTGACTGCTAATGGCCCATTGAGTTGCTCATGGTGGTCGTTAAACCTTCAAAAAAAAAAACCCGCGCGTAACGCATAGCTGTTGCTTTTTTTTACAGGGAACCTCTGTGCTGTTCATTTTTATGGAATAAATCGTTAAAATTATATTAGCATATACAGGGGTGGACAACAAAACTGAAACACCTGCGCAAATAGCACCCTACGTGTCCGCCGCTGTACTCTCTACCTAGTGGCCAGCTTGCGTCTATTTCGCAGTCGATCAACGAGAACGTAGTGTGAAGGTTGCATTAGCAAAGCAGTAACACAGCTGGACGACAAAAAAGTGCGATCCACACGACATAATGAGAGACATCCGAGTTTCAAAGAGGAAAGATTGTTGGTTCGAGTCTTGCTGGTGCATTTGTGTCTAAGACAGCAGGTCTTTGTGGTGTATCGCGAGCCACGGTACCCAGGGTCATGTCGGCATACCAGCAAGAGGGGAAAACCATATCCAATTGGATTAACTGTCAAGGGAAGAGGAAGCTGTCTGACAGGGACGTCCGGGTGCCAACACGGATGATAGCCAAGAAAACAAAACCACAGCTGCCCAACTCACCTCAGAGTTGAATACGCACCACGACGCCCCACTTTCCATCAAAACTGTTCGTCGGGAGCTTCACCGAGTCAACATTCACGGTCGTGTTGCTATCCCCAAACCCTGGATCACCGGTGTGAATGCCAAACGTCGGTTGCAATGGTGCCACCAGCGCAAATCCTGGACGCTGGATAACGTGAAATGTGCATTGTTCGATGAATCGCCCTTCACTGTCTTTTCCCACAACCGGGAGAGTTTACATGTGGAGACATCCCTCACAGGTTTACCACCCGGACTGTTTATTGCCCACAGTGAAACACTGAGGCGGATCGGTGTTGGTTTGATTTACAATACCGTTGCAGTCAGTCGGCCCGCTGATTGCTCTTCAGGGGTACATCACTGCCAAGGACTATTGGACAATTCTAGAGGACCAGGTGCACCCATTGTTTCAAACATTGTACTGACTGTGGTGCCGTGTAACAGGATGATAACGCACCTGTACACAGAGCCAAACTGGTTGAAGAGTTTATTGAACAACATGAAAGTGAGGTTGAACATCTCTCATGGCCTGCACAGCCACCCGACTTGAACATTAGTGAGCCACTCTAGGGTGTCGAGGAGCGAGTCAGGAAACGTTTTCCTCCACCAGCGTCGTCAACTAGCCACTTTTCTGCAAATGGAATTGCTTTAAATCCCTCTGGCCACTGTACAGGACTTTTATCGGTCCTTCCCACGATGAATGGCAGCTGTATTGGCCTCCAAGAGAGGCCCTACACCGTACTAATAAACTGTTGTGCCCTGTATCCATGTGTTTCAGTTTCATTGTCCCCTTCCTGCGTATACCGTATTGACTGGCTCAAAACAGACCGTCGTGGAAGAAACCTGGGGAAACCATCCAGCCGTGGATTGATAATGGTTGACAATGATGATGTACCGTATTCAAAGCTATTCTACAATTAACCCTATTGGAGTAATTAAGAACACCATTGCTGCGTTATTCATTCTTTAAACTTCCACACGTTTATAAAAAAGCAATGGCATGTTCAAAAGTTCAAATTAATAATATTAATTTTGTAGTACAGATTGCACAAAGCTTTTTTATTTTTCAAAACAGTGCACCCTACATAAATTGGCACGGGACGCCCCTAGATTTAACTAATGTTACTATTTAGTCTGTTTCCTCCTGGGTAGTCGCTACTTTTCCACTGCACTACAAGGACCTTTTGTCCGTCAGATGTCACATCAAGCGTTTGGGGCAGGTTATGTGATACTAGCAGCCCGGCACGGACGGCGGCGCAGTGATGTTTTTATTATTATTATTATTATTATTGGAGATTAAGTAATTTTTCTTCCTATACTTTCAATGGTGGACGTTAAGTAATTTTTCTTCCTATACTTTCAATGGAAAAACTTCTGTACACATTTTCTTCACAATTAATGCGTTCCCAAGGATGAAAGTTTGAACAGCGATTAAAATAGCTTCATTTTATAACTTGGAATACTTAATATTTTCTAAAACATAGCCATAATTATATTAAAAATCAATAACTTTTCCTTTGGTGGCGTTGAAACCAGAAAAAAAAATGGCGCGACCTGTACTTTGATGACGTCAGTACACAAACAAATGTTGGATTGCATAATTATGGTTATGTTTTAGAAAATATTAAGTATTCCAAGTTATAAAATGCAGCTATTTTAATCGATGTTCAAATTTTAATAATTGGGAACGCATTAATTGTGAAGAAAATGTGTACAGAAGTTTTTCCATTGGAAATGCAGGAAGCAAAATTACTTGACGTCCACCTTAACGACCACCGTGAGCAACTCATTGGGCAGTAAGCAGTCTCCCGTTCCTAACAGATTTGAATTCAAAATATATTTTATTTCATTAACAGAAAAATTATTCTGTGAAGGTCGCTTTAATCTAAAACGCAATTCCTCAATATTCATGAAATGATCACAAACGTATGGAGATGTTGTTGAGTATATTAATGCTTATTGAAATAGAGCTGCATCATTGTCCCCAAAACAGAGCCCATTTAAGAGGGGCGCTGCAGCCCCGGGCCCCGCATTTTCAAGGGCCCCAGAATTATGCAAGATACTTGAAGATTTCACAGAGTTCTACAGTTTTTTTTTTACGTTTTCCAACCGTAGGTTTGAGAAGCGTATATGCTCCAGCTTTGTCCGTCCGTCCGTCTGCCGGCACGATAACTCGCGTGAAAATGGTTCGATTTCGATGAAATTTTAGTATGTGGTAGGGGACCACCTGGGGACGAACCCTATTAAAAATAGACGAAATGGGGTCAAAGGTCACGGCATAGGAGCGGGATCCATTCCATTACCCTTATGCGTCATAACTTGCGTAAATATGTTTCGATGTCGATGAAATTTTAGCATATTGTAGGGGACCACCTGGGGATGAATCCTATTGAAAATGGGTGAAGTGGGGTCAAAGGTCACGGCATAGGAGCGGGATCCATTCCATTGCTCTTATGCGTCATAACTTGCGTAAATATGGTTCGATGTCAATGAAATTTTAGTATATTGCAGGGGACCACCTGGAATGAACCCTATTGAAAATCAGTGAAGTGGGATCAAAGGTCAGGACATAGGAGCGGAATGCATTCCATTGCCTTTATGCATCATAACGTGCGTAAAAATGGTTCGATTTCGAAGGAATTTTATTATGTTTTAGGAGACCACCTGGGGACGATCTTATGATGTCACAATCTCGCACTTCAGATGTTGGCTCGCGGTCACGCCATCTGTCTCATTACGTCACGCATTGTATGTGGATCCTATTAAAGTTTTATGACATCACACTCTTGCGAGCAGATGGTCGCGATTCCCATCTGCCTCATTACGTCACGCGTTATGTGCGAATGTCCGTCCTCACGATAACTCGCGTAAAAATCGTTTGATTTTGACGAACTTTTAGTATGTGGAAGGTTATCACCTGGGAAGGAACCCTATTGAAAGGGAACGAAATGGGGTCAAAGATTAGGACATAGGAGCGGGACCCATTCCACTGCTCTTATGCGTCATAACTAACGTAAAAAAGGTTCGATTTGGATGAAATGTTAGTATGTTGTAGGGACCTGCCTGGGGACGAATCTTATTGAATATGGGCGAAATGGAGTCAAAGGTTAGGACACAGGTGCGGAATCTATTCCATAGCCCTTATGCATCATTACTTACGTAAAAATGCTTCCATTGCGACAAAACTTTATCGTGTTATTTCGGAGGTATACTGAACCGGTTCTGTTAAATAGAATCGAAATGGGATCAAAGGTCAGGGCACAGGACCGAGATTTATTCCACAGTCATTATCCTCATAACTTGAGTAATGATTTCTGGTATGTTGGAAAGCATATTATAATCAATGCATTGCATGATTTTACTAACTTGTTTGTCTTTTTTTACGCTTTCCAACCGTAGGTTGAAGAAGCGTGTATGCTCCAGCTTTGTCCGTCTGTCAGCACGATAACTGGCGTAAAAATGGTTCGATTTCTATGAAATTTTAGTATGTGGTAGGGGACCACTGGGGACGAACCCTATTAAAAATGGGACAAATGGGGGTCAAAGGTCACGACGTAGGAGCGGGATCCATTCCATTGCACTCATGCGTCATAACTTGCGTAAATATGGTTCGTTTTTTGATTTCAATGAAATTTTACTATGTGGTAGGGGACCGCCTGGGGACGAACCCTATTCAAAATGGGTGAATTGGGGTCAAAGGTCAGGACATAAGAGCGGGATGCATTGCATTGCCCTTATACGTCACAACGTGCGTAAAAATGGTTCGATTTCGATGAAATTTTAGTATGTGGTATGGGATCACCTGGGGACGAACCCTATTGAAAATGGACGAAATGGGGTCAAAGTTCAGAACATAGGATTGCGATCCATTCCATCGCCCTTATCCCATATTATTAAGGTGGACGTCAAGTAATTTTGCTTCCTATACTTCCAATGGAAAAACTTTTGTACACATTTCCTTCACAATTAATGTGTTACCAAGGATGAAAATTTTAACATAGATTAAAATAACTTCATATTATAACTTGGAATACTTAATATTTTCTAAAACATAACCATAATTATATTAAAAAATCAATAACTTTTCCTTTGGTGGTGTTGAAACCAGAAAAAGGATGGCGCGCCCTGTCTAACGTCAGTAGACAAACAAATGTTGGATTGCATAATTATGGTTATGTTTTAGAAAATATTAGGTATTCCAAGTTATAAAATGAAGCTATTTTAATCGATGTTCAAATTTTCATCCTTGTGAACGCATTAATTGTCCAGAAAAAAGATAGCGCGACCTGTATTTTCATGACGTCAGTAGACAAACAAATGTTGGATTGCATAATTATGGTTATATTTTAGAAAATATTAAGTATTGCAAGTTATAAAATGAAGATATTTCAATCGATGTTCAAATTTTCATCCTTGGCAACGCATTAATTGGGAAGAAAATATATACAGAATTTTTTCCATTCGAAGTAGAGGAAGCAAATTCACCTTAAAGGAGCAATTCTTGTATGTATGTAAATTTTATTTTGAAAACGGCTCTAAGGATTTTGATGAAAGTCGTTAACCTACCGTTTTCTGGTACTATAAATCGATTTAGCTTGATCTCGACTTTAGGAAAATTCGTTTAGTGGGTTAAATAACCACCCCGAATTACCACGTTTTTAGTGTAGTGTCATGGCGTCGTCCCATTAGATGTTGGCGCGCGGTCACGCCATCTGTCTCAATACGCCACGCGTTGTGTGTGGATCCTATTAAAGCTTTATGACGTCACACTCTTGCGAGAAGATGGTCGTGATTCCCATCTGCCTCATTACGTCACGCGTTGTGTGCGTATGTTCGTCCGCACGATAACTCGCGTAAAAATCGTTCGATTTCGATGAAATTTTAGTATGTGGTAGGGGAACACTAGGAAAGGAAGCCTATTGAAAGTGAACGAAATGGGGTCAAAGCTCAGGACATAGGAGCGGGATCCATTCCACTGCTCTTATGCGTCATAACTAACGTAAAAAAAGTTCGATTTCGATTAAATTTTAGTATGTGGTAGGGGACCAGCTGGGGACAAACCCTATTGAAAATTTGTGAAATGGGGGTCAAAGGTCAGGACATAGGAGCGGAATCACTTCCATCGCCATTATGAGTCATAACTTACGTAAAAATGTTTCGATTTGGATGAAATGTTAGTATGTTGTAGGGACCTGCCTGGGGACGAATCCTATTGAAAATGGGCGAAATATGGTCAAAGGTTAGGACACAGAAGCGGGATCTATTCCATAGCCTTTATGCATCATAACTTACGTAAAATTGCTTCGATTGCTACAAAACTTTATCATGTTATTTCGGAGGTTTACTGAACCAGTTCTGTTGAATATCATCGAAATGGGATCAAAGGTCAGGGCACAGGAGTGAGATTTATTCCACAGCCATTTTCCTCATAACTTGAGTAATGATTTCTGGTATGTTGGAAAGCGTATCATAATCAATGCATTGCATGATTTTACTAACTTGTTTTTTTTTTCATATAGCTATGAGAAACTGCCTTGTGAAAAGAAAAATCTATTTCTTTTCGCTTTCTTAGGAGTCCGCAAAAAAAGTATAGTCGCCCCCAGTCCATTCTCAAATCTTTCAAAATCATTACAGATGGGGTTTTTTTTTGTAAACAACTGTAATTTGGGGAAATTTTCATACATAAGAATTCGTTTGAATCCTGATATTTAGATCTTATTTTGCCTACTACTTCGATATGATTTCAACAAGCTGAAACATTGGATGGGGGCGGAGTTAAAGCAGAACTCAATTGGTATCCATTTTTCAAGCATATATCTTTAGAATTTGTTTCTGACACTTATTCGTCCATGAATCTCGGATACACACTTCAATACGGCGGCGATATTTTTATGGCTTCCTTATCACGTTCTGGGAATGTTTTCTCCTGGGTATTTTTATTCATCCACCCGTAGTGAAGTCCTAGATGTGTCGCTAATACTGGGGCCCCAAATTACTATCCAGCCCCCGGGCTCTCTGTCTCCTTAAATGTGCTGTGCCTCAACATATTGCTAAGTGGCTGTTTTTATCCAAAAGAATGGTAAGATTAATAGCATCAAAATGTTAACACAAGCTGCATTTTTTTTTTTTAATTTTGGGGTTTAACCCTTTAAGTGGTCGATGCGATGTACCGGAACCAAATGGTGCCCAAAATTTTCTGCGCTTTCTAAATAAAAATGTTCACATAACGGCCGGATTTTTCGAAAGTTATTGCAAAGCGATTCCTTTCCCCCTGTTTTGTCAGCAGTGCCGACCATAAACCTGTCACTAGTGATAAGCGCTCTCTTCAAATCTTATATTTCTTTGCTCCACGACCCAATGCATGATGGGGAAGGGCTAGTCCCTTACCCTGACACGGACATCATGCCAGTGGGTAGAAACAAGTGAATCAAACATCTCTCTCCTTTCTTAAGTTTTAACCTGCCACTGGTGATGAGCGTTCGCTTCTGGACCTTTATTCTCTTCTTCGTGACTCAAGGCATGATGGGGAAGTGTTGGTCCCCCTAACATGGACATCATGCCACTGGACAAACATCTCTCTCCGTTCTTAGGTTCGTCGCCATTGTCATAAACCTTTTAGCAGGTAATCAGTCAGAAAACTGGTCTTTTAAGGGAATGAGTGTCGATCATTCCCTTAAATGACCACTTCGAACAACAAACTTAAGGGGAAAGCAACGCCTTGTGGTAGACAGGTTAACTCGTCCCACTTCTTAGACAGCGAATATATCCGTTCATGTTATTTTCAGCCATTTTCTAATCGCGAGTTAATTCGTTCTAGCAGATTAAAGGGTTAACGACCATGGCGAACAGGGCTGTAATTAGTCGCCCGTTCCTAATTTGGGGCCACTGGTTTCATGTAAGGGAGTGAGCCGCTTAGGCTACTGTGCCACAGGGGTGGCTGTCGCAGGCTCTTGTAACATTTAAAGCATAAAGATTCTTATTCATAGTCTCACACAGATTCTTGCATGCATAAAAAGTGAAGAGTTAAAAAACATGAGAAAAAGGCTGGTCCTCATATTCAATAGGAATCTTATTCTGGGGCATAATAATTGTACACATTATGATACAGTAAATAAAGCCTCATGATTTGAATTCATCACAGGTCACCTTTTTTCTCCCGGAAGCTAAGTTTCAATTCTTGGCGAGTGTCATCAGTTATTCTTCATGGGTCATCGCGTAAAATAAACGCAGTGACTAAAATTACCCTCTTTATATTGTCTCGTCTTTCTTTCAACCACCGCCCCAATTTGCTGGTGTTTTGATTGTTTCCTGCCCTTATTAGCACTTCTACGTGCTTGGACAGAATTCGGGGAAATTTCCACTTGTTTTGCTTGAACTGTCAGGCATTTCAGCTTGCCAATGTGCTATGTGTAGCTGCATCGATAACTGAGACTGTTGTTTTAAAATATATTTTTTTCACTCTATTTTTCGCTTGCCTCGCTGTTAATTTACTAAGCGCAAGTAAAAATAGCAATGCTCTTTGCTGAAAGTACATCAATATCCGTTTTCCTTCCTGATATGGATCGAATGAGTGACAAAAGAAAGATTGAAGCGGAATATCGGAAACGCTTCAGGGTAAATAGTGTGCATGTATTTTTAAATATCTGTATTACACCTACATTCACAATGTAAAATATGGGGAAAAATCAAAAGTATGAAAGTTTATCTACATAGATCACTGAAAACTGTTCACTTGGTAGGAAAATGCCTGCGACAGTCATTTCCTCTGTGAGAAATTTGAATGTAAATACGAACTGAATAATCGTTAAAAATGATAGATTCTTGAGCTTTATGATGTGTACAAGACTAATTTTTACTGTAGCTGAAATGACCTTTTCCAAATATCTATTCTATAATTCTCACGACTTCCCGGCCTTGTGTGAAATAAATGAGGAACAAAATAATTGAGAAAATTTTGAGATATACCAAGTACCAAAAGAATTTCTGTGCTGTGTGGAAAAGTTTCTTAACTATGTCATTATCAAGTAATGCAATTTTTCTTCCGCCGGGTCACAATGGCGAATTCCCAACATAAGCATAAATTCGGTGATTTCGGAAACAATCATTCTTTATTTAAGTTGCGAGTACCGTTCAATACAAAAAGAGTTTTTAGCATAATAAAAAACAGTATTTATAAAACATCCAATCAAGAATGAGAGTGGCTTTGAGTGCTGCTATCGATATATTTCAGGGACAAATAATAGAGCAAAAGCACGTAAAATTTAGTGGTTTTAAAGGACCTGTTAGGAAATACAAAATTTTTTTTTCAGTAACTGAAATGCGCCTTAGCCCTAGACAACTAAGTCACTTCAAAACTCGAAAAATTCGGATTTTGAGATATCCTAGAGAAAAAGTCATGAACCGTGTTACAAAATTTCAAATTTTTGGTGCATTTACAATATGATTTTTATGTCCTATCAGCTGCAAAAGAAAATGTAGAATTAAAAAAAAAACAGAAATGTTCGATGTGCACGGTTAGAGACAAAACAGATAGACTTTTTTTTTTTTTTTTTCAAAACGGGCTAAAAGGGTGTATAAAATGTTTAAGTTATTTGCTGTAGAATTCTAAGATTTATAGTTACTCGAAGAGTTAAATCTATTCGCTGAACCCTTAAGTTTTAACTCTTTGCTTGTAGAAGTCGCAAACTTGATTAAGCATTTGCAAAGTCTAATTAAACACTTTAAAGTAAGTGATCCAGAGTAAATGATTCAGCAGAAGAAGTGCTCACTAATTCAATGTCCAGTTTATTACAACAGATATGACACAAAGACGAACACGTTAAAGATAATTCACAATTACCAAGACGATGATATAAATCCAACAATTCAAACTATTAACATCCTATTTCTTAACAAGATACATTTATCAAACGTAATCCACATAGATCTATTCGTACAGTATTATCACTATCCCTTATCGCTCTTCTTTTAACACATAGCATATCACACTCAGCACACAGCAAATATTTTACTACTCTGCACATCGTTTTATTTGCCATTGGCTCAGAGCTCATTTAAGAGGGGGCTAGAGGGCTGAAACCCCTGGCACCGCATTTTCGAAGCGCCCCAGAATTATACAGAATACTTGAAGAATTGACAAAGTTATACAGACTTTTTTTTTTTTTTTTTTTCAGATAGCACAGCGAAAACTATAAGAAACTGCATTGTGAAAAAAGTATTCTATTTCATTCCGCTTTTTTAGGAGTCCGCAAAGAGTATAGTCTCCCCCAGTCCATCATCATCTTTCGAAAGTATTACAGATGGTTTTGTGCACATCTGTAATTGGGGAAAATTTTCATACTTTCAGAATTCGTTTGAATCATGATATTTGGATCATATTATTTCACCCAATACTTCAATATAATTTCAAAAAGCTGGAACCGGGAGGGGGATTAAAGCAGAGCTGAACTGGTGTCCATTTTTCAACCATGCATTTTCTTGCTAACTTTGATTCGGCTATGAATCATGGGATATACATTTCAATATTGCAGGAATATTTTTATGGCTTCTTCATCATATTTTGGGAATATTTTCTCCTGAGTAATTTTTATTCTGCCACCCATAGTGAAACCCTGGATGTGACTGCAATACTGGGGTCCAGGGGTGCAGTCGAGGCCTGGCTATTCAATTCGTCGCCCATCGAAATCGACATTTTTTAACAGAAATGATCTTAATCGAATTTCTTCTCTTTCTTCTTCTTCTCTCTCGCCCCCAGCGCGTACTTGATAGAGTCGATATGCCTGGGCCGATCTTCGGATCACCAGCCCACTACTTATTTCAGAACTGCACCACTGCTAGGGCCCCAAAGTATTGTCCAGCCCCTGGGCCCCGTCTTCTTAAACGGGCTCTGCTTTGTCTCACTGCTAGGATGCCAATTTTGGAAATTCCTTGGGAGGAATAACTTGTCATTGAATCAGAAAATATTTAACGAGGAGAAATCAAATTTCCATAAGAACACGGGAAATTAAATAGGACGGTTAATTAGAGGTATACTTAGAGCTTAATAAAATAGAAGATTATTTAAAATCTAAATTTGGTGGGCGACCTTTATGGTTTTTCGAAGGCAATAGATTTTGAAAAAAAAATCACTAAGGTTATGGGCGGCGGCATCGAATCAGAAGTGTAAACTTGTCCCTTCCCTAGGGGAAAGATTATGCATCTGAAAAAGAACAATTCGCATGGATCGTGGCTCCCTTGTACAAACTACTCAAAGGAAAAATATTTTTTTTAATCTATTTAATGAATAAGTGCATAGATATCGTGTCCATAGAGGCAGACGGCCATTTCGATACGAGATGCACGAATTTACTAATGCTTCGTAAGTGAATTGATGTTCTAAAAATGAAAATCTCAGTTCGCTCAAAGTCATTCCATGTGTAAAGCTACTCCCAGAAGGAAAATCTATGCAGGTGAAAAATTCGGACCTCACGAGTGCACAGAATGCAAAAATTCAGGTTTCGTGGAGGTAATAGTTTCAAATAATAGAGAAACAGGAATAATTTGGACGAAGCTGGAGCCGTTTAACACGTAAGCAGATCTTTTGTCCATCAGGAAAAGAATGCAATGAAGAAATTTTTTGGCCAGAAATAATGAAGTTTCTAGTATAATATCTGTTCATAAGTTTTAGATATCCATCAAATCTAAGGAATCCGTCAAATCTAAGGAATGGACAAAATGTTGTCCGTTTCAATTTTTACTGAACAAATATTCACTCATCTTCTTACTGAAAAAAAGACTTTTTTCAAGTATTTGAAAAACGAAAATTTTCTACTGTCAACTAAAGGCATGTTGTTGCCATATTAATTATCTTTTGTTTATTATAGTGTCTGTATGCACGTTTTTGTGAATTGCTCGTTTTTTATTTTAATTTGTAATTTTTGATGCTTTTTATAAAGTTCCCTCGGGTATAAATTTTTAAATGAAGTTTACTTGACCATTTTGGCTTCCTCCGCATTTTAAAATGATCATGAAATAGTGAATTTCGAGGAGCTTAGAAGTTTCACTGCATATCACAAATTGTACAGTGGCACCTTTTATTTATTTTTTATTTTTCTTCAGCTGTTTCCTTTTCTGAACAGAGAATGATGTTCAAGTGTTTCTCTTAGTGTCTTCCAGTCATAAACAACACAATGGGGAAACAAATCATGCGGTGGTCACGCGCGGACATGTCCTCTTTTTGAAACCTTGTGCAATATCGAATTCTTCCTACTGCTACATTTCAGGACTTTTTCCTTTTTCTCCCCCCCCCTTTCTCCCTCCCTTCCGTATTTAACATTTGTTTCCGCGCTGTGTATTCAGACTGTTTAGTTTTATGAAACCAGACTTCCATGGAACCAGCGGCCATGAAAGTCTACTATATAAAAATTTGGAAATGACGTCAAAGTGGACCCAGGGTCAGGACAACCTTTTTTATCAGGGAAAAGGGGAGTGGGTGCAGGGTATAGACCTGAAATTACGCTTCTCCTAGTTCAGAAGTTTTTCGCTTCCATTGTAATATTACATAGTTTTTACTTTTTCATACCTCCGTTACAGAGAAGTATGGCCGTTCAAAACTCAGTCCCTACTTTTGCGATAATTACCAAAAAAAAAAAAAAAAAAAAAAGAAATAGAAAAAAAAAAAAAAAAAGAAAGAAAGAAAGGAAGGAAAGGAAATATCACCGCCAAAGGCATTGAAACGTTAAGACGTAAATACAATTTCCAGCACTTTTGAAGTGTAATCAGAAACTTTACCACAAAGGACTTGTGGTTGTATATTTCCAATGTTCCATGGGAGATTTTGCATGCAGTTTTTTCCGTCGTTCTGCTATTTGTTTCTTTTTTTCCCTTCAGGGATAATATTATTATCTCAGTAAGAATTGGAGGCATTTCAAAAACAGAAATGACTGCAAATTCAACAGTAATTGCAGTTATTGTAGAAACATAAGTAATGAAGATCTAAAGATGAAATATCTTGTGAAAAATTGCGCCGTTTTGATATGTCTCGGGGTAATTTATTGACCAAACGCAATTCTATTCTTAATGTTCAACCTGGATTTTATCACGACACTCTAAAAATGACCTTCGTCTCAGCAAACAAAACATTCTGTCGAAAATGTGAAATTTCAAAATCCTGATGCTTTACCTCAACCAAAAGAATTCAAGGAAAACATTTTTTTAATAATTTTCTTACGTCCTTTTAATCGAGGTAAGACTATATAGGAACCGGGACTGAATCAGTTAATGGATCCTACAGGCCTCCGAAATGGAACGTCAAAAGGACTAAGGGTAATTTAACAGGGTCTAAATTTAGATGTTCTTAGGAGCAAAAGTTGATATTAAATAGGTTTAATATGCATAATTCTTGTATATCCAAATTACCAAACTAACATGACGTTATGTTACTGCTTTTAAAATAATATCCCGAACAAACGAAGCAAAACTGAAAGTAAGACCAATTCTGTGAAAGTATTTCTTAAACACGATCGGAATGTAATCGAAGCATCTGCACTTTTTTTTTTACTTATAATGACTGGAGGAAAAGAGCCTTGGTCATACAATGATGGAGCGTATGTCACAGATGGAGGTTAAGTCAGTAATGGCCGCCACGGTGGCGCAGTGGTCGTTGAACAGACAAGTCGCATTTTTTTCGGCTCCTGCGTAGAAGTAAACGTTCGTTTGTTTACTTGTTCTTTTTGTGGTATTTCGTCGTTTTGTGTTTTGGTTGCAGTGTTTCGTACACTCGCTTCACGAGCAGTGAGGCTGAGAGCCGAGTGGGTGCTCATTTTTTTTTTTTTTTCATTTTCGTGTGTTGTCAGTTACGACGCATGAGTTTTGGTGGGCCAGTGGTCGAGAATGTCCACTACCACTGTGAATAAATCACCGTCATCTACAGCTGCTTCGTCGATTGCTGATATGTCTTCGCTTCTTAGTTCTGTGCGTTCTTCAGGGAATGTTGCGTCGACTAGTGCTGCTGGACTTCCAGAAACTGTGCTTCTGGCCACCCGTGTGCCGGCTGCGTCTAATATTCCTGGTTCTGCTAGTTCTACTTCAACGTCGTTCGCACAAGCTGTGGGAAGTACCTCATATATTTCTAGTGATTCTGCACCACATTTCAAACGTGTAGCTTCGGCGTTAAAAATTATTCTTCCAAGTGATTCGCCGCAAAGTAAGCAGTTGTCGTCTGCCTTATTATTAAGTGTTTTCATTACTGCTTTGCGTGACACTCCCTCCCCCAGTATCTGCATGCTGTGTCGAAGGTCGTTCCAGCCGAAAGCATTGTGTCCATTATTCGCTTGGGTGGAGGGGTGGTTGTTCACTTCACCCACCAGCAAGCAGTAGATTTAATTATATTTCATGGGGTTGATATTGGGTCCTTTCATCTACAACCTGTCGCTGCAGCCCAAAGACCAGTTACGGTGACCCTCTCTCCTGTACCAACGGCTGTTCCTGATTCTCTGTTGATTGATGCCCTCAACACGATGGGTCGTGTTGTGGGAGTGACCAAGATTCTTCCAGCTACAGCCCGTGATTCCCCCTGAAACATGTGCAGGGTGGGCGCCGCCAGTACCGGGTTATTTTTCCAACTTCTCAGTCAATTGCGGAACGCCCTGCATTTCTGGAATTAGTCACTGATACCCGCACGTACATTTTTAATCTTTTTGCAGGGGTTCAGTGCTTCCGCTGTAAAGGGGAAGATCATCTCGCTTCTGCTTGTCCTCATGCTACTCCTGGTGCTAGATCTGATTCTTCATTAGCTACTACAGTTCCGGTGGCCGCTGCCCCTGCGGATGTTGTGCAGGCCGCTGAGGCACCTGCTCACATTCTACCTTCATCAATTTTGCCTGCTGTTTCTCCAGTCGTTCCTTCCCTCCCGGTTCCTGTCGTCGTACTGGATGGTTTGGAGCCCTCCAATGAGGATTTTCCATCGCTGGAAGTGTCTGCACCTAAATCACAACGTAAACGCCCCAGCTCACCTGGTGTTTCTACTTGCTCTTCCCGTTCGTCTCAACGTCTTCGGTCCAAGAAACCAGCCCATTCTACCTCGGGTTCACCTAGCCATCATGAGCCAAATTCTGAATTACTAGTTTCGAATTGATTCGCATGTCTTCAGGATGTCTCCAGGATGATGATGTTATGGACACGGTCACCCCTGATCCTGATGACACTGCAATGGTTGACTCTGACGATGATTCTTCTTCTCCTACACTTCTTGACATTTCTACTATGTTTGAAGAACTTGCGGTGCCTTTGCACCCTCTTACCTTATCTGATCTGTATGCATTGACCACTCGCCCGCGTAAGGCGAAGTTGATCACACTACCTTGCATTAAGAGTAAGCTTCACTTGCTGCCTGAAATGATTGCACAGCTAAACCAGTTCCATGCATTTATAACTAATGTTACTTTTCCTGGCGGGACTGAGCAATATGCTCGCCGTCTGGGATACTTACTCAAAATTTTGAGGGCTGAACTGGAAGGCTGGATGCAACCTACCAGTGATGTCCTTGTTAACACTACTTAGCTTTAATTGTAGAGGGCTTGCGTCTTCTGCGGCAAATACTTTGGTTTACGTGGACGTTCGTTACCTGGGGGCTAATATCCTCCTTCTCCAGGAGACGAACTGTTCCTTGGATGCCGGGTGTTCCCGCTGGAGACGCTGGCCGTACATTTTTTATCATAATTACCGGACCCATCTCAGGTCTGGTACCGCTATAGCGTTTCATGTGCGTTTTCATTCTTCCCTTTCTGATCTTGTTGAGTCACAGAGTCTGCTGGGTTCTTTTCAACATATTTCTTTTTGTTTTTGTTCTAAACGTATTCATGTTTTCAATATCCATATTCCGCAATCTGCTACGGATGCAGAAACTCTCCTCCAACATCTTTCTTCTATCCTTTCGACCCTCCATCCAAATGATACAGTCATTGTTGCAGGTGATTTCAATTGCACTTTGCAACCCGGTTTTGACCGAGATGGTTCAACCGAAAGCCGTTCCGACCTTGTTTCCAATCTCAATCAACTCGTTGTTAATTTTGATTTGATTGATGCATTCCGTTCCCTCCATCCCCGGTCCAAGGAATTTTCCTGGTTCCCCCCAGTTGCTTCACGCTGTGTCGCAGCACGCCTAGATAGATTCTATGTTTCCAGTTTTCTCCATTCCTCTCTAGTTGAAATTACTCATCATCCTTCCGTTTCGTCAGATCATCGCCCCGTTCTTTTAAAACTTTTTTTGCATTCTTCCTCTGTTCCCCCTTCCCCAGTCTGGTCGCTCGACGATTCAGTTTTAACTGATCCTGTTTTCTGTGCTGAAATTCGCTCTATGATCTCGTCTTCTCTGCAACAACTTTCTTCGTCTGACGACCCAGTGGCTCTGTGGCTTTCCACGAAAATTTCGATTATTTCTTTCGCACGTCAGTTTTCTTTCTCTTCCCGTACTTCTCGCTTTCAAGATATTGATGTTCTCCGTCGTAAATTGCAGACTATTTCTCCTTCTGATCCTTCTTTTTCCCGTGTTTCAAGCTCAACTTCGTCGTATTCTGTTTACTTTTGCTTCAACAGCCATTACTCGTCTGAAATTCACTCACTTGCGGTTTCACGACAACCCCTTTTCTAGTTTGAAGTCCCTTGAGGAGTATCATGTTAAAAGCAACACAATTTCCTTTCTTTCACTACCTGACGGATCTACAGTTACCGACCCTTATCGCATCTGTGAACTTATTTTTTCCCATTATTCGGATCGTTTTCAACACCGACTCCTTTCTCCTGCAGATACCTCATCTCTTCTTCATGTCCTCCCTCAGGTTCCACATTGTTTTTTTGATTCTCTTGTTTCTCCTATCTCTCCTTCTGAAGTCCGCTCTGCAATTTCCAGTCTGAATGACCGTTCTTCCCCTGGCGCGGACGGTCTTCCGCTCTCATTTTATAAGAAGTTTCTTCCTTCTCTCCTCCCGCTTCTGGTTGCTTGTTTTAATGCCGTTTTTACTTCTTCAAATTTTCAGTCTTCTGATTTCACTTTTGCTATTCTCCGTCTCATCCCCAAAACCGGAAACCTTGGTCTTTTTTCTAACTGGCGTCCTATCTCTATTCTTAATACTGACTACAAAACCTTTGCTAAAATTCTCGCTTTTCGCCTCAATCCCGTCTTACAGCATTTAATCCACCCCGATCAAACTTACACTATTCCCTCCCGTTCGATTACTACCAACATTTCCACCATTCGCAACTTATATTTTCTTGCTTCCCAACTTTCCGAACCTCTCGCAATTTTTAATATTGATCAGAAACAAGCTTTTGACTCCATTAATCACTCTTATCTCTTTGCTGTTCTTCGTCATTTTGGCTTTCCTACTCTTTTCTGTCAAGATCTTATTAATCTTTACTCTCACTCTTCTTTCCGTATTCGCACTTCCACATTCATGACAGCTACCATCCCCTTTGACAACGGGATCCGGCAGGGTTGTCCCCTTTCGGGTCAACTTTTTACGCTTGCATTTGAACCTCTCTTAATTTGTCTGCGTTCTCGTTTGTTTTCTGTGATTCCTCGCAGTATTGCTCCTACTCGTCACCACCGCATAGTGTTGTCTGCATATGCTGATGACCTCACTCTCTTTCTTCGCACTGAACGTTCTTTCGGTGTTGTCCTTTCTGCTTATCGTGAGTATGCTTCAATTTCCGGTTCCGAACTTAATATGTCTAAATCTGTCGGTCTGTGGGCCGGATCGTGGGTGGCACACGGTGATCGCCCTTGGGGTGCCCGTTGGTCATCCTCGGTCATTAAACTTCTTGGTGTGTACGTTGGAAATCCCGTGGCGGTTGCTGATGCCACATGGATTCCTTTGGTTCAGCAGCTCAATCGCCGTCTTGCTCCTTTTTGCCGGTTCAAAACTTTTTTGTCCTTTTTTGGCAGAGCACATCTGGTTTCTTCCTTTCTTCTTCCCATTCTGGCACATTCGTGGTTCGCTTATTTTCCCTCGCCCATTTTTCTCCAATCCGCTCAACGTTTGATTACTGATTTCATTTGGAATAAAGTTCACTGGGTTCATAGTTCTTCTCTCGTCCTTCCTCTGTCCTTTGGAGGTCTTGCCCTCCCAGATCTTTTTCAAAAAGCTAATGCTATTCATCTTCAGACCTTTCTCCTTTCTTTTTCTCATCCTCAGATTTCATCGATTACTATTGTTGATACTTTACTTTTCCCTCGCAGTCCGTTTCTCACTCTCGCTACTTTCCTCCATATGGATCTGTTCCCCCTCATTCCAGATCACTTTCCCGATACTTATCGCACCGCTTTTTCCCTCTGGCATTCCTTATGTCCCGTCCGTCTCCCACCTACCTCAACTAAAGTCTGCTTGCGGAACCTCTCTTTTACTTTTCTGCACTCCGTTCTCCCTCTTCACCGTACTTGTGCTTCTCCACCTGGTTCGCCAGTGGCGTGGTACAGGTATCCCAACTTGTAGATGCTTCTCTCCGCTGGAAGTCTCTTTCCCAAATCGACCCCCCTCTTGCTGACACTCCCTTACATCGCGCCCAACTCCGGTTGCTTCATTTTCAGCTTCAACGCCTTTACCCGTCCCTCGTGAATTCTTTTGGGTTAATTGTTTCTTCTTCGGCGTCCCCTTGCCTTCCTTTTCTGATTTATTTGAATGACGTTCCCTTTCTGGTGCATCAAGTTACTGCAAAACTCTTGTACCGCCACTTTCTTACTTATTTTCGAGCACCTCTCGCTATTCCTTTTGTGCCTCCTGATGAAACCTCTCAGACATGGGTCGATTCACACATTTCGTTGGCTTCCCCAAAAGCAACTGATATTCATTGGCTACATCTTCATCGTCGCTTGCTCACATCTTCATCGTTTTGGTCGCCTGTCTTCTCCCTTGTGTTTTTTCTGTTGAACGCTCGGTGGTGTTCATCACGCATATGACTCCTGTTTAGTTTTACAGCCTCTTTTTTCATTGATGTTTGCTCTTCTCTCCAAGGTCTGTCCTTCCTTTCACTCTGTTTCACATTACTATTTACTTCGCCGTCATCATCCTTCCGCTGCTGTTCACAATCCAGTTTGCGCGTTTTTAATTTTGCAGGCCAAACTGACTATTTATTTATACTATCATACCAGTGTTGATCGGCCTGCTCTTCGTCGATATCATCCTGCGAGAGTTTTTCTGTGCCGTTGGTTTCGTTCCTCGATCAAGTCCGTCATCCAACTTGAGTACGAGGTAGCTCTGGCCCGGCAGGCAGTTCCTGCTTTCTTCTCGCTCTGGTCCCCCCACCTCCCTTGGTTTCGGGTTGAGCATGGGTTGATTCAATTCGTTTGATCAGTTTTTTTTTCTTGTTTTTGTTTTGGTGTACTGTTTTCTTCACTTTGTTCGTTTTTGCTTTTCCGGGTTGTTGTCTTGTTCTGTTTTTGATTGAGCTGCAGGTTTTTTTTCCCTTGTATTCATTCTTTTCCTGTGATCCTGGTGTTTTTTCCTTTTAAATTTTTTACCGATTTCCTTTTCTTGTTTTTGATGGCCCTTTGGTAATGTTGTACTGTTTTGCTTCCTTGAGATTCCGGTCTATTTGTTGTTTTTTCCCCTGTGCTTTGTTAGCTCATTCTACTGGTCGGTATATTCTTTCTTGGATAGTGCTTTTCTATACTTTTCCTCTTACTAGCGGCCTCGGCCTCTTTGTCTAAATTTTCTTGCCGTTTTGCGCTGTGATTGGATGTTTTACAGCTAGTTGCTTTGACTTTTTTCTGTCCGGAGTCCGTGGGCATTTGTGTTCCTGTGTTCTGTGTGTATTTTTTTTTCTGGTTCTTGGTGGTGCTGTGCAATCGGTTATTGTTTTTTGTGTCGGTATTTTTGTTGAGTTGTTTGTCTATGTATTATTGTGTGCTTGCTTTCTATGTTTTCGTCGGCCACAGTTGTTGGTCGACGCATTTCTTGTTGTGGTGTTTTGTTGTACTGGTTGGCCACCACTTGTTTGTGATCAGTGTTATTGTTTGGTATAGTGTGATGCTTGTTGGGTGTTGTTGTTTTCCGTTGGGCTAGTCTGTGTTGTCTAGTTTTGCAAAGTTTTTTTTGGCGTGTTGTGTTTCTTTTGTGCTTGTTTCTTTGTTGTTGTTCCTGATCTTCTTTTTTGTACTGTGTTTCCTGTATGTGGTATTCCCGTGTATTTGTAATTGCTCTTGTTTTTCGCACGTGTTTTGTTTAGTTGTTCGGATGGCGGCTGTCCTACTCGCTCTCCTCCTGTGTGAGTTTTTTAATACTGTGATTGCATTTTACCTATACTGCTAATGTGATAATCTTGTTTTTTACTTGTTTGTGCATGTTCTACTTTCGTGTTTCAGTTGGCTCCTCAGTTTTGGTAGCCTTTTTTTTTCTCATGCCCTGTGTTTCCTGTTCACTTGTTTTGCTTTGTTTTTTTATGAACTTTGAATTACTTAGTGTGGCCCTGCTGGTCTCGTTGTGTTTTTTCATTGAGTACTCAGCCTTATCTCTCGTTTTCTATACAGTGTGTTTCTCGTGCGTTGGGTTACGTTGGGTTACGTAACCCAACGCAACGTTGGGTTACGTTCTCGTGCGTTGGGTTACTATTGGGTTACGTTGACCCAAGGAGTTGGTCAACGCACTATTTGCCTTGTGCTTTTTTTCCTGTGCCTCTTGTGTTTTTTTTTCTTGACTGTATGCGACAACATGTGTAGTGAAGTAGTCAGCTGAGGCAGTTTTGTCTTTGATTATGTTTTAAGTGCACTTTTTGTGTTTTTGTTTTTGTGTTTCTTTGCACTCAAGCTAGGACGTCTTGCTTCGTGCTTCTCCTGTCCGGGTTTTTCCTGTAATATTGTATTTTTTCTCGGCACAGCCTTCTGTTGCCGTGCACGACTGGACGTACTTTGTGTTGTTTTCAATGTGTTATGATGCTATGCGATCTTGTTTCCTCGTGATTCTTTCTATAGCGCCACGTCGGCTTCCGGGGTTTGTCAACGCGCGACTTCTTGTTTTGAGTATGAAATTTGAATTGAGTGCGATTTTTCTTTTGTGAACCTCGTGTGCCTGTTTGGCTACATTTATTTTGTGTGATGCAGCGGTTTTTCCCCTTATTATCATGTATTCTTTTGTACAGTGTTCCTCCTGACATACATGCGTCGCTTCGTATTTCGTTTTTAGTTATAGCGGTTGGTTAACACCCCTCTTTATGTGCACGGTTTTTTTGTTTTTTATGTTCTTCTTGTACTAATGTTTTGGCCGCTGCTGCATGTTTTCAGAAGTACAGTTTTGTTTCTCCTGTCGCTGTCTTGCAGTGTCAGTCAATTTGTGTTGTGTTGTATTATTGTTGTGTTTTTTACCTGTCACCTTTGTGTTCGCGCTGCTATGTACTAGTTTTTGGAATGTGTTTTCTTCCCTCACTCTAGGGTTTGGGTTTTGTAATGTGTGTGTTTTTCGTTTTTGTTTTCTGTGTTCCTTTTTTATCTGTATATATTTTAATCTTGTTCTGATGTTACCAGTTTTCTTTCCTCCTTTCTTTTGTGTTGAGACTTCTTGGCCTCGTCTCTTTTAATACAGTCTCATGTGACTGAAGCGTATCACATGTACCTTGCTTTTAGACTAATAAAGGTTTATTTTGAAGGCAGTGGTCTAAGCGATGGCCTCTGATCATTCGTCCGAAAGGGGTCCGGGTTCGAATCCCGGTGAGGCATGGATGTTGTGTTTGTCTTACGGCACTGGCTCTCTCCCTTCCCTGGAACCAGTGACCCTAAATTACGGACGGGCGACTGCTTATAGCCCATTGAGTTGCTCACGGTGGTCATTCAACCTCCACCCCACCCCACAAAAGAACGTCAGTAATGAAGAGAAGTGTGGAAACAAGCAATTATAACTTTAATTTTCACATAATTTGACCCACCTTTACGAAAAACTCGTTAATCAAAATATTTTAATTTAGTATTTCTTTTTGTTGCAATCCGAAATCCACAACAGATCATGCAAATCACAAGTACTGCGATGAACACGTTTTCTTTTTTCCCCGTTTCTTTTTTTTTTTTTTTTTTTTATTGGAGGTTTAACGACCACCATGAGCAACTTAGTGGACTGTAAACAGTTACCCGTCCCTAATTTGGGGCCACTGGTTCTAGGGAAGGGAAAGAGCCAGCGCCGTAAGACAAACACATTATTTTTAATGGAGGTTTAACGACCACCATGAGCAACTCAGTGGACTGTAAGCAGTTTTTTTTTTTTTTTTTGATTGGAGGTTTAACGACCACCGTGAGCAACTCAATGGGCTATAAGCAGTCGCCCGTCCCTAATTTAGGGTCACTGGTTCCAGGGAAGGGGAGAGAACCAGTGCCGTAAGACAAACACAACATCCATGCCTCACCGGGATTCGAACCCGGACCCCTTACGGACGAACGATCAGAGGCAAGCGCCTTAGACCACTGCGCCACCGGGGCGGCGTAAGCAGTTGCCTGTCCCTAATTTGGGGCCAGTGTTTCAAGGAAGGGAGAGAGAGTGAGAGCTAACGTCGCAGGAGAAACACAATACCCATTCCTCATCCGAGATTCTACCCAGTCCCAACTCGGATGATTGCTTTTACTACCCAACTCGGATGCTGTGTGGTCAGAGGCGTACGTAGGCATCTGGCCACACAAGCAGTGGCATTTCTACGTTTCAACAAACTGCATATCAGAGAAGCAAGAGCAATGCATGATGGACAGTGAAGTATTCATGATCCGTTCGAGTATAACGAGCGACTTCCTTTTATACTGGTATAGTAACAGGACAATTAGCTGGAAACGCAAACACATATTTATGCCGCCTACTGGGAAAATTTAACGTCAGAAAAAGCTGGGAACTTCGTGGTCAGTTTTGGTGGTGATTATACCTTTCCGAGGAAAGCCTTTTTTTTTTTCTCATTCCTCCTATCGCAAGCGGGGATTTTATGCTTGAATACAATTACAGCACTTAGAGGAAATTTTACATTAGCCAGGGCTGGAGAAAATGTAGATAATTCAAGCGGTGACATCAAGTACCCGTTGCGAATTGTTCAGTGGCTTTTGGAAGCTGAGGTGTTATAGCAAAGCAAAGCACGTCGTTCCTCTATGTAGGACGGAAATTGTGCCCTAAAAAATAACTGGAAATAATGAAAAAAGTCGGTGATGGTAACATTTCTTGGATGAAAAGAATTTTTTTTTTCCAATCTAACTTTGACAAAAGGGGTAAAACCGCGCGTGATGCACATAAACGCAGTGGCGCAGTTGTCTAAGCGATGGCTTCTGATCATTCGTCCGAACGGGGTCTGGGTTCGAATCCCGGTGAGGCATAGATGTTGTGTTTGTCTTACGGCACTGGCTTTCTCCCTTCCCTGGAACCAGTGACCCTAAATTAGGAACGGGCGACTGCTTATAGCCCATTGAGTTGCTCACGGTGGTCGTTAAACCTCCAATAAGAAAAACAAAACCAACTCGTACCGAGAAGAAACGTAAATTTATGCCACTGATCTGAAAACTGTTTCATCAAAAGTAAAAATTGCTTGGGAATTGTAGCAACTGTGTGTGTGTGGTGGGAGGGGGCAATGGATTTTTCAAAATAGACTCTTAGAAGAGAAGATATTGCAAATATTAACTTACACCAAGGAGCCAAAATCTTATGACTGCAAAACGAAGCAACTGCAGGTAAATGACGGCATGTGTGATGATCATGAAAAGGTATAAACAACACTTAATACTGAGTTCTGTTAATCAGTGTTATTCTTGTTCTTCAGAAGAGAAAGTCAGCGCGAGTTTGACAAAAGACAAATTGTAATGACCAGATTATTACTGGTTCAAGATGTGTTTTTTTTTTTTTGGAGGTTTAACGACCACCGTGAGCAACTCAATGGGCTATAAGCAGTCGCCCGTCCCTAATTTAGGGTCACTGGTTCCAGGGAAGGGAGAGAGCCAGTGCCGTAAGACAAACACAACATCCATGCCTGACCGGGATTCGAACCCGGACCCCTTACGGACGAATGATCAGAAGCCTGCGCCACCGGGGCGGCAAGATGTGGGTTGACCACGACTGATTAATGCCAGCGGCGCACACAAAATTTCATCAAGGGTGGGGTCCAATAAGAAATTTACTGGACAAGCAAAATGTGCTATATTTTTATATAGATACATGAAAATCTTATTCTGACTGTGGCTAAGTTATATATACACTGCCGGACAATTGCTAAGGACGGATGACAATAGCAACGATAGCAACCATAAAATGGAAGGCAGGAAAATGTGGAAATTATTAGCATAAGTGCGGGATACAGTAAGACGTGTTGTGCGTATGCAAATTTTGGATTGCCGAACTTGTTCGTGACGTCATAGCGCTGATAAGAGATATAAAGAATTTGACGCGTATTGACCGTTGTTGTTCAAACGCAAAGTTGAAAGGGAAAGAATCAATTGACGAACTTGCAATTTTCAGTATGTATTCCCGACATCACCTAGATGATTTTACGCGTGGCCGTATTATTGGCAAGATTGAAGAAGGGCGAAAAATAACAGATGTTGCCAGGGAGTTCGACGTCAGCCACAGTGTTGTTTCAAGGCTTTGGAAATCATTTCAAACAAATGGAGAGCGTAGCAAACGTCACGGGGGAGGTCGTGTTCGCAGTACGACACCTGCAGAAGATCAGTACATAGTGCTATCAACAAAAAGACACCGGCGCAGCACAGCTAGTGAGGTAACAAATCAGTTTATGCGGCTGCTACTGGCAAGCGGATCTCCCGAATAAATGTCGCCAGACGTTTGCATGAAGGAGGACTATACGCCCGCCGTCCTGTTGTGTGCATCCCATTGTCCAGACGTCACCATACCGCCCGTTTGCAATGGTGCCATCAACATCGCAATTGGACTGATAACGACTGGTCTGCTGTTCTCTTCTCAGATGAGAGTAGATACAGTCTATCGTCTGATTGTCTACGACAACTGATCTGGCGTGATAGTGGTACTGCATATTGTCCAGCAAACATACAGGAAAGGGACCGATATCCGACATGTAGTGTCATGGTATGGGCTGGCATCATGATCAATGGCCGTACGTCCCTCTATGTGTTTCCAACTGGGACTATGACTGGCCAACGATACATTAATGATGTTCTGCTACCTCATGTTCGCATGTTCCGTGGTGCTGTCGGTGATAGATTCATTTTCATGGACGACAACGCAACATGTCATCGAACAGTCGCTGTCCAGGAGTGTCTTGAGAGCGAGGATATTCAACGCCTCGTATGGCCAGCACGTTCTCCAGATCTGAATCCCATTGAAAATGTGTGGGATGCTTTGGGGAGGAGTCTTGCTGGTCGCCAATGCCCTCCAATAAACAAGGACACCCTCATCCGTGCACTGACAGAGGAATGGGATAAATTACCCCAACAGCTGCTTGATAATGTTGTGCAAAGCATGACACGACGTGTGGAATCCTGCATCGCCCTCCATGGTGGCCATATCCCGTATTGACATCTTACGCCGGAACGCCTGCGGACAGTAATTGCATTTTTTTCACGCTTACGTATTCTGCACAAAATGGCCTGTTTGTCCCTTGAACACGTTCCAAAGCCTTCTGGATTTCAGAGCACAATAAATTTTCTTTCTTGTAATGTCCTGGCATTCTGACATTATTTTATTTCACTTGGCATCCAAACACACTTACTTTTTTATGCGCTTTATAGCCGTTTATGATCAGTCCTTAGCAATTGTCCAGCAGTGTATATATATATATACACACGAATGTACACTATACACTGAAGAGCAATTGAATTAGAGACAGCTGGCGTTATGCAAATGTGGTGCTGTGCGCGGCCCTGTAAACGGAAACAGCATGACGTATGCAGCGATCCAACAATATAAGGAGTGATGCGATGGTAATCAGTAAGAGTCGTACGCAGTATGGGTAAGACGAAGGATCTAAGCACATTTGTTTTTGGGTAAAATGTCGGGGCCCGACGAATGGGCCACTCCATCTCGGAAGTCGTGCAAGCACTGGGATTTTCACGAGCGCACCGTGAGTACATCGAATTCGGTAAAACCATCCCTGCAAGGGCCAACTGCCGTGGACAACAGCGTGTGGATGAGCGGGGTCATCGTCGGCTAGCTCGCATTGTAACAGCCGATAGGCGGGCCACGGTGCAAGAAATCACTCGGCAATTTAACGCTGGTGCACAAAAACGTGTAAGCAGCCACACCATCCAGAACCATCTCCTTGCTATGGGGTACAGAAGCCATTGTCCCACGAGGGTACCGCTGCTGACCGTACATCACAGGGTGCAAAGACTAGCATGGGCGCGGGAACATCGCCACTGGACCCTAGACATGTGGGAAAATGTTGCCTGGACTGATGAGTCGAGATTCACGTTGGTACATGCGGATGGCAGGATACGAGTACGGCGCAAATCACATGAACCGATGAATCCTTCTGGCCAGCAGGGTACTCTTCAAGCTGGTGAGGGTGGCATTCTCGTCTGGAGACTGTTTACGTGGACTGAAATGGGACCTCTGGTACGTGGGACATCGTCCCTCATAGGTCAACGTTACCGGGATATTTTGGACGACCATTTGCTCCTGTTTGTGCGTCTTCAACATTCCACTGGGGACCTCATCCTGCAACAAGACATTGCACCGTGCCATCGCTCCCGAATTGTATCCGAATGGTTGGATGAGCACTCCACCGACGTGACCTCGCTTCCTTGGCCAGCTAGGTCACCTGACCTCAATCCCATCGAGCACATCTGGGATGACATCACGAGAGGATGTTCGAGGCTCTGACCCCCCTGCATCAAATCTTCGTGAACTGTGGGAGCTTGTTCAGGGGTCGTGGATCCGTATGGCTTCCCAACGCTTCCGGTGTCTTGTCGAGTCCATGCTGAGACGAAACGCCGCCGTCATCAGGGCGAAATGTGGTGCAACACGTTACTAGACAGGTATCTCTAATTCAATTGCTCTTCAGTGTATTATCTAAAGTATTCGAACACTACAATGTTTTGGGATAAATGGCATTATTATACCAATTAGTAGTTAGTCTGTCCACCTATGCTTGTATGACATTGTCAACACGTCGAGGCATACTATCAACGAATTTCCGATAGGTTTTGACCGGACTAACTCGTCATTCTTCCTGCAAATCTGCTGCCAGGGTGGAGAGCGAACACGGTCGTTGTGGTAGATTTCGCATTCGTCACTCCAGTTCATCCCAGAGATATTCTACATGATTAAGATCAAGACTCTAAGCAGACCAGTCTAACAATATCACCTCATTTTCAAGAAACCAGTCCTACACACGCCGAGCAGTGTGGTAGGGTGCTGGATCATGTTGGGAGAGGCAACGGTCATTTTCATAATATTGCCCTATTGTTGGTAGCGCAGAATTTTCCTGAACGTCGAGGTACCCCTTCAGAGTTCATGGTTTGGGGTATGATAACCAACTGGCCGAGTCCCATCCACGAAAAACAACTCCATACCATGATGGAACCTCCGCCAAACTTAACAGTTGGAAGAACAGTCCAACGAAAATCGTTCGCCGGGCTGTCGCCAAATAAAATCGTTCGCCGGGCTGTAGCCGGATTGGAAGAATTAAAAGATTGATTCATTACTCCAAAGAACAGCTATCCAGTCGCTAACAATCCAGGTACGTCGGGAGACACACCACTCCAAACGGTGCTTCGCATTCATAGTAGTGATGCGCGGCTTGTGTGCCTCTGCTACAGAATAATAACCCTCACTGTTCAACTCTTTGCGGATAGTTATGGTACTAACCGAGCCGTTACAAGCATTTCCTACTTCAGCAGAGGTGGAAACGGCACAGACAGGAAAAACGGGATTTCTTAACACGGCTTTTCTATCACTTTCCATGGGTTTGTGCGGTTTTCCTGAACGTTTTTTTTTTTTTACTCTCGTTGCACCGTCGTGCTTCCATCTCTTCACGACATCACTTACAACCGATTTTGGTGTGTTTATTTTAGCTGCAATGCTCCGTATGGAAACGTCACTCAAATGACATCCTATGACCAGCCCACGCTGGAACTCGGAAAGTTTACGTCCACGCGGCATATCTATTCAAGGTTACTAATAGCAAGACAAATCATCTCAGCTTTATGCGTAGTATATGTACCTCCCTACTCACACAGAGCGCACTTTCCTGCGCAACTGTTCTTTGCACTTATGCAAATATTTGGTAGCGTCAGAATACTTTTGATAATGTAGTATATGTATGTACGTTCTTAATGAATGTTAGCATAAATTAACAGATGAACACACAGATTTTTTTTTTTTTTTTGATTGGAGGTTTAACGACTACCGTGAGCAACTCAATGGGCTACAAGCAGTCGCCCGTCCCTATTTTATGGTCACTGGTTCCAGGGAAGGGAGAGAGCCAGCGCCGTAAGACAAACACAACATCCAGGCCTCCCCGGGATTCGAACCCGGACCCCGTTCGGACGAATGATCAGAGGCCATCGCTTAGACCACTGCGCCACCCGGGCGGCACACACAGATTAAAAAAATTCTCTGAAGTAAGATAGATTCAGTAATCATTATCATAAGACGTTCATAAATATAACGATCATTACGAAAACTAAAATTAAGACTGACAGAAAAATAATTGATAATAACGAAAATACTGAATTTATAAAACCATGTGCAGAATCTTTTTTTTTTTTTTTTTTCTAATTTAGCCATAGCCGGTATGTATTTTAAAAGAAAATAATTATAATTTGTTTTAAGGACTCTGGCCTTCTTATGTGGGGTACGGACCCAGCTGACCCTCCCCGTGTGTGCGCACCACTGATTAATGCTAGAGGTGAGCGAAGGTTACCCCATATGGTACGAACTAACAGAAGGGATACTGTGGTGTACCTCGCGAGTAAGTTGAATGCTGGTGACGGGAGTAATGTGTCACAACACCGACTCCTGCTGAAAATGGGGCTGCGGGGCCGCAAGCCGATCCGACTGCCCATGCTCAGTGATGCATTCAGGCATCTTCTCGGGGGTGCTTAAGCTCCCCCCCCCTCCCCGAAAATCTATGAAAGCTCCCCTGTAGGTTTTGGGGTGATTTCCCTTTATATTTAGTCTAACTGTTTTCGTTTATAACCGAATATTTGGAGAAATTAATTTTTAAGAAAAACTTAAGAAAATGATGGAAAATATAATAAAAATAATAAAACATCCACATGGACTTCAATCTGAAATTTCTATCATCCCTCAACAAAACATTAAACAGTCCTTGCTAAAGGGGCAAATTTTCAAGCACTGACAATTCGGACTACTACCGCAATAGAAACCTACTTCCACAGAGTAGAGAATACATCATCATATTTTGGAAGTTGGCATTCAGCTTTATTTCAGTCTTCTCGATGCTGACTTTCCGTGTATACGGTTAAGCCTCATTGTAGCTAACGTGACGTTAGTGCTTCCAATACAACAAAATATTTGCTACCTAATTTTTAACAATAGCGAATTATTAGAAATATTTCCCATAAAAAGGTGTTTTTTCTCCTGGTGGTTAATGGTTTACACTCTGTGACAAAAGAAAAAACTCAAGGCACCTCAAACTGGCATCCAAACGGTTAGTTAGTTTGTTTTTTTTCACTACTACGTGCTAATCGAAATATCTAAAGGGACTGAACTAAGTTGCAAGGGAATGGTTAAAACCATACGTTTACACTGTAATGATACTTTAATAATCAGAAACACGCTTGTATTAAGGCGAGGACATCTTACTAGCATCCTCAATATTTTACACGACCCCATCGTGAAATCCGTGGTGCATCACTCAGTTAAAGCAAAGGTATAACATTTTTACATTTTTAATCACTTGTATGTGTAGATTTCTTGGAATTCGCATTTGCGGTGTACGAGCATAAGGAAATTCTTATACTCAATTTAAAAATTTTAGACGTATTAATCCGTATAAAAAAAACTAAATTGTGATTTTATGTATATAATCAGCCAACAAGTTTGAGCCCCCTCAAAATTTGTAATTGCCCCTTCCCCCACACACACAGAAAAAATTGTCTAAATGCAACGCTACCTATGCTAACCTTGGTTCACCGTGGAAAGCGCCTACAATGGGCACGCGAGCATCGAAACGGAACCTCGAATGATTGAAAGGAAGTTATCTGGCCGATGAATCTCTCCCGCACGGGGATAACTGGTTTTCCAGTTATTTGGGGAGCGGCGCCCCCACGGCCCGAGCTGACCTTGTGACTGGTCAACATCTGATGTCATGCCACCGCTTGTTTTTTTTTTTTTTTCGGTGCTGTTGGAGTTTGCAGGGACGGCTGTTCATCCAGTTGTTGGGGAGTCGCGGCCCCACGATCCCGAGCTGGTCTTGTGTCTCGCTTTTTCGTTTTTATTTATTTTCTGCACTGGCCAGTTGCCCGTGTTGTATACTCTACCTAATCGCTACCACGCTATGTACTAACACCCTGGTCTTGTGGTTTTGTCACCCTCCACTACTAACTGTTTATATTAACAGCTCAGTTCGTAGGTTGCTGAGATTCCGTTTAGGTTCCACTCCAGGGTTTTGTCTTCCTTGGATTACTTTTTCCCTTTTAGCTTATTTGGGTGCTAGACCTACCTGCATGTTTGCCGCGTGCGGAGACCCGTGAGGCGGAAATGGGATGTCTGGCGGCTGAGGTCGCAGGAGACCGGAGAAGTGCCTCCTGTGTACCAATACTCCTCTTCGACCCCGGCTTCGCTGTAAACGGGAGGCTAGAGACTAACCTACCTCTAGTCAGAAGTCCTGTACCAAGTTGTGTACAGGGTTTTAGCGGCTTTATTGTCGTATAGCACGGCAGGGTAAGCCCGGGGGCTGTGGGATCATGCCAAAGGCGTTGGCATGACGGTACCCGGAGGCCGAAGTGTCCGCCGAGTGCGTGTGATCACAGCCAACGGACTATATCTACAGCGTATAAGCTCCAGAACTGTGTCCAGCGTCATTTTCTTGGCTTGCAGACCTCCAGTTCTCCCTTGTAGGGCTCGGTGGTGGGTGGAGTAGTCTGCAGACGAATCCTCTTCCTTTTTTCCATGGCTAAAAACAAAAACAAAAACTCCAAACTCAAGTCACCTGAGGAAGTGATAGTTGACAACGACTCTCCTTCGTCTTCTCAACCTACCAAGTCCCATAACCTTAAACGATCTTTAGATCATGACCTGGACCAAGAACGTGGAACCACTTCTTCGGCAGCTGTACCAGTCGCTCCGAAGCGTAGTCTCCCCTCGATTGCTGTGAATACGCATGCTACACACTTAGTTGTGAAATCCATCGATCCGAATGAGAGACTGTCCACCAGATCTCCCTTTTTCATTTCTAAAGCTTTGGACGCTGCGGTTGGCTCCTTGAAGTCTGTGAGGAAGCTTCGCTCTGGGGACCTGCTTGTCCAAACTTGCAGTGTTTCTCAGAGTAACACTCTTCTGCACCTCACTAGTCTTCAAAGCATTCCTGTCAAAGTGACACCTCACCCGTTTCTTAACACCTCTCGGGGTGTTATTTCAGAGTTTGATCTCTTGCCATGCAGTGAGGACGAATTGGTGAGTGAACTTGCAGATCAGGGTGTTATTGCTGCACGTCGTATGATGTTCCGGCGCGATGGTTCTTTGATTAAGTCTGAAAATGTAATCTTGACTTTTAACTCCCCGAAAGTTCCGACAGAAATCAAGGCTGGCTACTTGGTCTGTGGAGTTCGCCCGTACATTCCCAGTCCTCTGCGCTGTTTCAGGTGCCAGAGGTACGGGCATTCACAACGTTCATGTAATAGTTCCGCTCGTTGTGCAAATTGTGGCTCCAGTGAACATGACGGGGAAGGTTGCACTTGTGCGACCTGCTGTGTTAATTGTGGTGAGGCCCATGCAGCTTACTCCCGCAACTGTATGAAATGGAAGGACGAGATGGCGATCCAGCGCCTCAAGACCCTGGAAGGCCGCTCGTACCCTGCTGCCAAGGCCAAGTTGGGTATTCCCAACAACTAACAGCGTACTTTTGCCGCAGTAGTTCAGTCTCTGCCACAACCCGTGCAGCCCTTTGTTCCGCGCCCTGTAGCTCTCGCCGGACTTGCCAAGAGATCTACAGCTGAACAAGCGACACAGGTGGATTTCTCCGAGCTCCAGCTTATTCGACCAGCTGATTCTGCGCCTTCTCTTTTGAAGACGACTGACTCTTCCAGTTCCCAGCAGAAAGCCTGCACGTGTGGAAGACCCGGCCCTAAATCCGCAAAGGTGTGCAGAGTCCATCCAACTGTCGCGGTCCAACTGACCAACATTGCAACTGTCCCAGACTCAGCGAGGTCCCCACCCTCAACCAACATTATAGAGGAACAACAGGAGAGTGACAGTTCGTCCCTCTCCTGTGACTCATCTTATGTGTAGTTGTGTTCGTTTTCGTAATGTGTTTTATCATTCTCATTCCTCAGTTTTACTTAATCGGCTAGTTTCTAACCATTGTACCATGTTTTTAATACTGTTTGTTTCATTGTCTTTTTTGGTCCTTCCATCATTCTCATGGTTCGGTTTTACTTGGTCAGCCAGATTTTGGGATTTATGCCACGTTTTTTTTTTTTAATACTGTTTGTTTGTTTTGTGTCTGGCGCTCTTTGGCCAAACATGGCCCTTGCGCCATAAAAATCAACCAACCAACCAACCAACCAACCGATGAATCTCATTTTCTGCTGCATCATGTGGACAGCCGGGTACGTGTGCGTCGTTCATCTGGGGAAATGTTGGGACCAGGATGCACAATGGGCTGAAAACAAGTCAATGGAGGAAGTTCAATGCTTTGGTCAATGTTCTGCTGGAAAAACTGGGGTCCAATCATTCATGTGTAGCAGGGGCGGCGGAAAGTGAAGTTCGTTAACCGGGCCCGAAATTTTGAATCGAGGTACAACCCCCTCCCTTCCCGCTTCCCGGAACAAATAGGAGAAAAACAATGCCTAAGGAGCTCTGTTAAGGATTAGGACCATCTGACCACTTACCTAGAGGAACTTCTCATATAAAAACAAAAAATCGCACAAATGCCAAATAAAAAAAAAATATTAACTGAAATTATTGACCGGGCCCTGGCCCAGGTGGCCCAGGCGGTTCCGCCGCCACTGATGTGTAGTGGCATCTACCACCTACCTCAACATATCATTGCAGACCAGGTACATCCTTTCATGGCAACTGTATTCCCCTCAAATAGTGCCTTCTTTCAGAAGGATAATGCGCTATGCCACACTGCCCGGATATTGCGAGAATGTTTGCGGAACATGAGGGAGATTTGCATCAATCCAATGGTTTGTGTTGGAACAGCAAACCGATCTGCGGCAACTCAACCACGTAACTTGAAAGAGTTAAGGGATCTGCTGGCAACGTGTTGGCACCAGAAATCACAAGACACCTTTAGAAATCTTGTAGTGTCCATGCCTCGCTGGGTAACCGCTGTTTTGTCTGCACGCGGAGGACCAACATCAGATTAGGCAGGTGGCCATACTGCTTTGGCTCTTCGGTGTACATTCACGCTGTACGACATCCGGCTGAAATGCGCATTTATGCCACTTAGAATAAACCTTCACAACGTTTGTAAGAGGAAACGCAAGGTACTAAATATCCAATTTAATAAGAATTCTTCAATGTGACTCGGGCCATCTGACCAAATAAAAAGGGATGATATTCCGCCACCTAGCGAAAAAACTATGCATTAGGAAAAGTGGTAAATGTAAGGATTATCGTTTTCCCCAGCTTTCAGCTTCCAAGAAAGAAGGAATATTATTAGTTCATGCTCAGTTCGTAGCAAGCAACTATGAAGTATTTCAATAAGTCAAGAATCCAGACAAGTACCACCTCGCCATAGTCTCTGAGCCAGGGGGCGGCGGAAAGTGAAGTTCGTTGACCGGGCCCGAAATTTCGAATCGTGGTGCACCCTCTACTTTCCCGCTTCCCGGAACAAACAGAAGAAAACCAATGCCTAAGGAGCTTTGCTGGGAATTAGGACCACCCGATCACTTAACTAGAGGAACTTTCTAAGGCACACCACAACAATCGCACATATGCCAAATAAAAAAATAATAAAAAAGTGAAATCTTGGCTGAAATTGTTGAAATTATTGACCGGGCCCGCCGCCACTGCTCTGAGCGAAATGCATTTTTTTTTGTTTTTAAATAAATACGGTGGTACCATTCTACTGCATTGTGGTTCATACTGTTGGAAAGATCAAGACATAGGCTGTAAAATAATAGTCCTGCAGCAGTGTCGCTAGTTTGGGGCAACTGTATGTTCCTATCTACAACTCCTCAGAAGCAGCGCCAATTTAGTCGTACTTTCTTCCACAGGCGTGAGATACTGTCATAGCGGGGATACCGGGTCGATACCTTCGACCTCCCCCCCCCTTTTTCTAAAAGTGTACATGATTGTCATCATGTGCATTTCACGTACAGTAATTTTTTATGCGTGTTTGCTACGTAAATAATGTGGCCTAGAAGGTGTTAACATTTCTGAGATATTTCGGAAGCGACACTCAAACATATGTTGTAACCCACCCAGGCCTAGACTTTTCCAAGTAAAGTTAGGAGCACGGGTCTCAAATAAAGGGTGTCGGAGTGGTGTGGAGTTGGTGATCAAATGCCTTAGTTTTATTTCAATTCATGGGCGGCCATGTAGGATGGCAAGACGGGGCATTTGCCCTTCCCTGGAAATTGGGCCGTGGCCTTTTCAGAGATGGAAACGGGGTCGACAATTTCTTTCGGGTCCAACGGATCCGGTCAAAGTGTTCCTGACCCGATTTTAACCCGGTTTTATTCCCGTTTTATTTTTTGAAAAGAGAAAAATACGTTCCAAAGAAAAATGCGCGTTGTGGAATTCTGTAGTCGATACTGATGCCCACGGAGTGAATAATGATTTGCCATGCAAAAATATTGTCTCTTTCTTAAAGCAACGAAGATTTTTACCGACCTACCTCAGACACACCGACACTATATCGTAAAAAGATACTTCCTTTGCGTTCTTTTACAGTGCGGTTGTCAAACGCCATTCGCCTGCTTTTCAGCTGATTCACTCTCTCCGTGCGAAGTTCACTGTATGACTAAGAGTTACTTTTCACATAGCATCTTTTATATTGAACATTCAGAGGTTTTCGATTGATGTGCTAACATCCCGTTCCCATGACATGTCATGTCGAAATTAACTCCTTATTTGTTAATATGGATGGATTTAATATTAAGGAGGTTGAGATAGGTGTCGAAGCCAACAAATACATGCTTGTTGATAACCACAACGGGAAGAGTGAATGCTGGAAATTGTTTCGTCTCATTAAGGAACCAGTGAATAATTCTTTGTTGTTTGGTCTTGCTTCTTGTTCAAAATGTGGAAAGTGTATAATTACAAAGAAAGATGTCGACGGTGTAATAAGAGATTATGGAACCAAAAATCTAACGGACCATATGAAAGTATGCACACCTCCATCAAAGCGTGGAAAGAGTGAACAATCTAAATACATTTTAAAAAATACATTTGTGTAATCGTAAATAATGATTCACATTTGTAATATATTCCATGGTCACGGTCATAGTCAGCCATTTCTTCTGGATTACGCAAAATAATGGCACTAGAAATGGCACTAAAATTTAGCAAGTAACCAAATTTTATTATTAAAAAAGGATTTCAGTTATTGAATATCAAGCAGTTATTGGGATGAATATATATGTTACGTTTCATCATCATCATCATTGTCAACCATTATCAATCCACTGCTGGACGAAGGTCTCCCCAAGTTTCCTCCACAACGGTCTGTCTTGTGCCAGTCTCCTCCATGTCACCCCTGCATACTTTCGAATTTCATCCACCCATCTCCCATGTGGTCTTCTTCTGGGTTTTTTCCTGTCCCTTGGAATCCAATCTAAAATTTCGGCTGTCCATCGATGATCTGTCCTTCTGGCAGTATGTCCAGAACATTGCCATTTCAGGGATTTAACTCTGATCATGATGTCTTCCACTCTTGTCATTTTTCGGATCCACGAGTTCCTCTTCTTATCTCTCCTGGTTACACCAAGTATGCACCTCTCCATGCTTTTTTGAGTTGTCTGCAGCCTTTGTATCTCTCTTTCAGTTAAGGTCCACGTCTCTGCACCATACGTAAGCACTGGAAGGATGCATTGATCAAACACTTTTCTTTTAAGACATAATGGCATATTGCTCTTGAAAATTATGCTGTTTCTTCCAAAAGCTCTCCAGGCAAGTTTTGTACGCCGATTAATTTCTTCATCAATGTGACCTTCACTTGATATCTGCTGTCCAAGATAAACGTAAGTGTCTGTTATCTCCAGCTTTTCTCCATCAATCGATAAATCTTCATTTCTTGTAAAAGCATTGAACATCACTTTTGTCTTCTGAAAGTTCATTTTTAATCCCACTTCTTTACTCTTGTCAGCAAGTTCCAGGATCATACTCTGCAGCTCTGATGGGGTAGTTGCAAAAATGACTACGTCATCAGCAAAACGAAGGTGGGTTAGATAATCTCCATTAATCTTTATCCCCTTGTTTTCCCAGCTCAGCGACTGAAAAACACCCTCCAATGTGGCATTAAAGAGCTTCGGAGATATGGTGTCACCTTGTCTCACTCCCTTTCCAATTTTTACGTGTGTTGTATTTTCAAACAGCCTAATCTTTGCACTTGCATTTTCATAGATGTTATTAATAATATTAATGTATGCATCTTCAATACCGCAGGTTTTCAGAGCAAGGATTTCAGTTATTGAATATCAAGCAGTTATTGGGATGAATATATATGTTACGTTTATATGTATCATCATCATCATCATTGTCAACCATTATCAATCCACTGCTGGACGAAGGTCTCCCCAAGTTTCCTCCACAACGGTCTGTCTTGTGCCAGTCTCCTCCATGTCACCCCTGCATACTTTCGAATTTCATCCACCCATCTCCCATGTGGTCTTCTTCTGGGTCTTTTCCTGTCCCTTGGAATCCAATCTAAAATTTCGGCTGTCCATCGATGGTCTGTCCTTCTGGCAGTATGTCCAGCCCATTGCCATTTCAGGGATTTAACTCTGATCATGATGTCTTCCACTCTTGTCATTTTTCGGATCCACGAGTTCCTCTTCTTATCTCTCCTGGTTACACCAAGCATGCACCTCTCCATGCTTCTTTGAGTTGTCTGCAGTCTTTGTATATATCTTTTAGTTAAGGTCCACGTCTCTGCACCATACGTAAGCACTGGAAGGATGCATTGATCAAACACTTTTCTTTTAAGACATAATGGCATATTGCTCTTGAAAATTATGCTGTTTCTTCCAAAAGCTCTCCAGGCAAGTTTTGTACGCCGATTAATTTCTTCATCAATGTGACCCTCACTTGATATCTGCTGTCCAAGATAAACGTACGTGTCTGTTATCTCCAGCTTTTCTCCATCAATCAATAAATCTTCATTTCTTGTAAAAGCATTGAACATCACTTTTGTCTTCTGAAAGTTCATTTTTAATCCCACTTCTTTACTCTTGTCAGCAAGTTCCTGGATCATACTCTGCAGCTCTGATGGGGTAGTTGCAAAAATGACTACGTCATCAGCAAAACGAAGGTGGGTTAGATAATCTCCATTAATCTTTATCCCTTTGTTTTCCCAGCTCAGCGACTGAAAAACACCCTCCAATGTGGCATTAAAGAGCTTCGGAGATATGGTGTCACCTTGTCTCACTCCCTTTCCAATTTTTATGTGTGTTGTATTTTCAAACAGCCGAATCTTTGCACTTGCATTTTCATAGATGTTATTAATAATATTAATGTATGCATCTTCAATACCGCAGGTTTTCAGAGCCATTGTAACTGCTGATGGTTTCACCGAATCAAAGGCTTTTTCATAATCGATAAAAGCCATGCACAATGGAAGTTCATATTCCCTCGCTCTTTCAATTAGTTCTCTCAGTACGTGGATGTGATCTATTGTGCTGTAGCCACTCCTGAATCCAGCTTGTTCTCTCGGTTGAGCCATGTCCAGTGTTACCTTCAAACGGTGTGAAAGAACTTTAGTGAAGATTTTATAAACCACTGATAGGAGGCTGATAGGTCTGTAGTTTCCGAGATCCTCAATGTCACCTTTCTTATGTAGCAGGATCATTGTAGCGGTGTTCCAATCCTCAGGAATCTTTCCTTCATTAAGGCATCGAGTGAAAATTTGGGCGAGTACTGTTTCAATTTCTCCACTTGCTTCTTGTATGATGTCTACAGTAATTCCATCTTCACCTGGAGCTTTTCCCCGCTTCATGTTCTTGATTGCATGTGCAACTTCTGCTGGAAGGACTGGAGGAACTCTGGTACTGGTATCTTTCATGATGTCTGGAGTGCATGTATCATCCCTTTCATATAATTTGGAGTAGAAATCTTTCACTCTTGTCAAAATTTCGCCTCTATTTCTTGTTAAAGAACCATCTTCTTTTCTCAGTGACATAATCTGTTTTCTTCCCTTACTGAGATGTCCCTTTGCTATCTTTAGGCTTTGGTTGTTTTCAATTGCTTTCCTCACTAGTTCACAGTTGAATTTTCTTACGTCTTCAGTGATACTTTTTCTTACTGTCTTGCATAGCTCTATATATTCCACTTTGGAAGTCACATCTTCTTTAGTTGTCCTCATCTCTCTTCTTTTTTGCATCAACATTTTCGTTTTTCCTGATAATTTGTTTACATGCAACTTGTTCTTAGACCCAGCTAATTTTGTTGCTGTTTCCATAAGAGCTTTGGTTACTTTTCTGTTAACTTCAGAGATGTCCACTTCTTCCGATGTTAGGCCTTCTAAAGCAGAGAACCTGTTCTTCAGTTCCAACTTGAAGGTATTATGGTGTTTTTTAAGGTTGGTTATGTCAATAGATTTTGTTTGTCTTATGAGCTTGCCACGTTCAAGTTTGGTGTTGAGGTGCATCTTACATCTCACCAATCTATGGTCACTACCTGTGTTGAACTTGTTTAGCACACTGCAGTCTTCTATGACGAATTTTTTGTTACACATAATAAAATCAATTTCACTTGTCGTCCCATTTGGATGTCTCCATGTCCATTTCCTGTGTGACTTTTTCTTGAAGAAGGAGTTCAAGATGAAAAACCCTTCTGCCTCTGCAAACTCAACGAGTGTATTTCCACGCTGGTTTCTGTTGCCGTGACCGAATTTACCTACTGAAGTTTCATTCTGTTGCCGTTGCCCTATTTTTGCATTGAAATCTCCCATAATTATTTTCAAGTGTTGCTTACCTTTATTATTTAGATGACAAATTTCCTCATAAAATTCTTCAATTTCTTCTTCAGGATGACTTGTGGTGGGTGCATAAGTTTGAATAATCTGAGCCTGGTATCTTTTCGAGAGTTGGATAACAAGTCGTGCAGCTCTGTCAGAGGAACTTTCAACTTCTACAACTTTATCCTTCAGTTTCTTGTTTATTATAAATCCAACACCACTAGTTCTGCCAGTATCTGTCCCACGATAGTAGAAGAGATGTCCACTTTTCAGTTCAATGAGATCTTCTCCTTTTCTCCTTACCTCACTTAGCCCCACGATGTCCCACTTGATCCTTTGTAGTTCCTCTTCCAATTCAAGAAGCCTTGAATCAGAAGATAGGGAGCGTCCGTTGTACGTAGCCAAGGTCAGCATCAGATGGCAGCCTAGTCCGGTCCTCCGGGGATTCTTAGCACCCTCTGCCTTCATGTCGCACTGGCCGCTGCCTTGGCCAGGTACATTCCAGCTGCCGGAGACTGAGGGCCAAGATTTAAGTTGTGGAATCATTTTGGAGGGGTTTGGCCATAACTCACCACGCTGGCCAAGCGGGTTGGTGAGTGTGGGATAGAATTTCCTCTAATCCCGATGGTATAGTTATACCGCTATTGGCGGTCGTCAGAGCCCCTTTAGTGGGAACAGGATGTACCACGAGAAGGCGGGGTTGACATTTGTCAAGGAGAGGCTGTGATGTTACGCATCACCTGACCTTACATCCCTTATATGTATATATATATATAAATTGAGTTTCGAATTTATATTTCAAAGCAGATTTTCCCGGTCGCTTACGGGTCGGGTCGGGTAGGTTCCAGTTATTGGTTTTAGAAGGTACTACAAAGATAATCTCAATAACACTCATTCTGGTTGTTAATTTTTTCTGTAGAACTCCTGAATGCATGTGCATGCATAAAAAATTGGAAAAAAGTAGGGAAGTTTTAGTAGAACAAATAGAAATTTACAGTTGAATGTACTGAAAAAAATTTCCCATTGCATTTTGGAGAGCAGCGTGTAATCGTGTAATCGTAAAAGTATGAAAAGCGAAGAAATGAAAAATCCTCTGCAGCAGCCATTCACTTCTGGACAAAGATTTCTCGAAATTTTCCCGAGAAATTTGTCCTGAGGATGTTTTTTCATTCTTGGTGACCAATTAAGTGATCTCTGGGGGTTCGCGACGCATGTGACATAAGTGGACAAAAGAACAAAGAAATTTAATTATTGTCCTAACACGGCGTTTAATTTCATTTATTCGCCATTTTTTATGCTGGTTTAGGTCTGATTTTCAGTTAAATTTGTTTATGACGAATCTGGTAAAAACAACCGGTTATATACGAAGGGACAGTGGAAATTTGAATAAAGTGTTTGCATATGTCATTCATAGTTAATAACTTCTGTTTGTCCCCTCCTAAAAGCAAAGCTATGGCGCCCATGTTTCAATTTCAACGAAAGTACAATTACTGATCACAATAATAAAATAAAATGATTGTTGACTCAAATACTCGTATTTTTAAAAATCTATGGAATTTTTCAGTGAGCTGGTAATTCCGATCAGGCACGTATTCAAGGAGGGGGTTCAGGGGGTCCGGACCCCTCCCAAAGGTTACCCAACGACAACAACAACAACAAATGTGGATTTTTTTTTTTTTTTATTAATCGTCCACAAAATTATTTTAGAGGAAGCGATAAACCAATCTGTAACTGGGTAAGGGCACCTGGGCCTCCGCACGTGCCCAGAAACCCATGCCTGTTACCCACACATTAAATTAAAGGAGTAAAGAACTTCTTTATGTAGTTCACTAAAATTAATGAATGAATATAGAACGGTTTGTTTATGAATGATCTTCAAGGCAATTTTCTGTGCAGTTTAAATTGGCAATTTAATATATTTCTACAAATTTCGCATTTGGTCTTTTCATTTACGCCCAGTAGCATTTTACCATTTATCCCTCATTTATTATTTTATTTCTATTATATCAGTTTGAAAATTTGTATCTGTAATCTCAAGGTTCTCCCTCCCTCCCCCAAGAGACGTGGCTTAGTAAGATGTACACTATGCATGCGGCAGGTTAGAACAGCATACGGTCAATATAACTTGCCACCTACATATGCTGTATATACACTGAAAAGCAATTGAATTAGAGATACCTGTCTAGTAACGTGCAGCACCATCTTTCGCCCTGATGACGGCGGCGATTCGTCTCGGCATGGACTCTACAAGACACCGGAAGCGTTGGGAAGCCATACGGATCCACGACCCCTGATCAAGCTCCCACAGTTCACGAAGATTTTATGGAGGGGGTTAAGAGCCTCGATCATCTCTCTCGATGGCATCCCAGATGTGCTCGATGGGATTGAGGTCAGGTGACCTAGCTGGCCAAGGAAGCGAGGTCACGTCGGTGGACTGTTCATCCAACCATTCGGATACAATTCGGGAGCGATGGCGCGGTGCATTGTCTTGTTGAAGGATGAGGTCCCCAGTGGGATGTTGAAGACCCATAAACGGGAGCAAATGGTCGTCCAGGATTTCCGGTAATGTTGATCTGTGAGGCACGATGTCACACGTACCAGGGGTTCCATTTCAGTCCACGTAAACAGTCCCCAGACGAGAATGCCAACCCCACCAGCTTGAAGAGTACCCTGCTGGTAAGAAGGATCCATCGCTTCATGTGGTTTGCGCCGTACTCGTATCCTGCCATCCGCATGTACCAACGTAAATCTCGACTCATCAGTCCAGGCAACATTTTTCCACATGTCTAGGGTGCAGTGGCTATGTTCCCGCGCCCATGCTAATCTTTGCACCCTGTGATGTGCGGTCAGCAGCGATACCCTCGTGGGACGATGGCTTCTGTACCCCATAGCGAGGAGATGGTTCTGGATGGTGTGGCTGCTTACACGTTTTTGTGCAACAGCGTGAAATTGCCGAGTGATTTCTTGCACTGTGGCCCGTCTATCCGCTGTTATAATGCTAGATAGCAGACGATGGGCCGCTCATCCACACGTTGTTGTCAACGGCAGTTGGGCTTTGCAGGGATGGTTTTACCGGATTGGATGTACTCATGGAGCACCCGTGACACAGTGGCTAGTGAAAATCCCAGTGCCTGCATGACTTCCGAGATGGAGTGACCCATTCGTCGGGCCCCGACAATTTGCCCACGATCAAATGCGCTTAGATCCTTCGTCTTACCCATACTGCGTCCGACTCTTACTGATTCCCGTCGCATCACTCCTTATATTGTCTGATCGCTGCATACGTCCTGTCGTTTCTGTTTACAGGGCCGCCCACAGCGCCGCCCACAGCGCCACATTTGCATAACGCCAGCTGTCTCTAATTCAATTGCTCTTCAGTGTAAATTATTCTTAGTTTAGGCTCCGATCCCCCTCCCCCCAACAAAATTCCTGGATACGTGCCTGATTCCGATGCATTTAATGAAGTCAGTGCCGTTATATTTAGGTGGCGTGAACTGAGAGGACAGAGGGAAGTCGTTGACTGAATGGACTGGTTAAATGGTGATGCGGACAGTGAGAAACCCCCTTGGATCAAACAGTCGCAGCAGAAGAAATGTGTTCCGTTAGAAATCTATAATTATTATCATGTTTAATTTTCATTAATGACCAATACAGTAGCGTTTATGGCCCTTTCCATGCGAAGTGGCATGGAAGACGGAAATTATGTAAAATCAAAGATAGAAAACTTTGAGCAGAAATTATACCAAAAATAACTGATTAAAAGTTCATTGTCAAAAATTTGAGTATCTCTGGTAAAAAATTTGGAAGTGTCATTAAATTTTCATTGTCTAAATCTGTTATTCCAGGTAAACGTAACCATTAGTTAAGTTCAAGAATGTAAGCCAAGATTCGTAGGCATTCTCTTATATTCAAAATTTCCGCCAAGCTTATAATACTTCAAAATATCTTAATGTCGGCTCATTCCACCATTCACTCCTCTTTGTCTGCCCAGTCCAAGTTCCACTGGATCCACTTCCGCTCGGTCCACGAAACCTTATACACGGTCGAGTCACATTATTGTTACCACCAGCTAATATCCAGAGCAACCGCCGGGTGCAGCGCGGACAGTAGCTAGACGGGCTGAGAGTGACTTAATTAGGGTCTGGAAGGTGTTCACAGGTATGTGGAGCCATGCTGACTGCGGTACATCTGACAGCTGCTGGAGGGTGCATGGTGGAGAATCCATAGAGCGAACAACACGATCGAAGTGGTCCCACAGATGCTCAATGGGGTTTAAGTCTGGGGAATTAGGAGGCCAGGGAAGTACTTTGAAGTCTTCATCGTGCTGTTCCAACCACTCTCAAACATTTCTAGCTGTGTGACATGTCGCATTGTCGTGCTGGAAGATCCCATCCACCCCAGGGAAGACAATCAGTATGTATGGGTGTACGTGGTCTGCTAGGATGGATTTATAACGAATTCAATCCATAGTGCCTTCCACAGGTATGAGTGGACCCAGAGAATCCCACGAAGACATTCCCCTGACCATAACACTGCCTCCACCAGCTTGTGTTCTTCCAGCAATGGTTGAAGAGAGTTTGTTTTCCGATGTTTCTCGCCTTATACGCCAACGTCCATCTGTTCAATGAAGCAGAAAACGTGACTCATCAGAGAAGGCAATCCTTTATTAATCAGCGGAGGTCCAATTCCGATATCGCCGTGCAAGTGTAAGCCTTTTCTACCGATACACCTTCGTTAGCATAAGTGTAGTGACCACCCGTCTGCATCGGAGCCGCATACTAAGCAGGGTTCGCTGAACTGTCGTTTTAGTCACACTTCCGGTAGCCCCATGGTTCATTAGGCCAGTGAGTTGCTCCACTGTAGTGTGTCGATCGGCCCTCATGCACCTTCGAAGCCGACGTTCACCTCTCACACCAATGGCACGTGGTGTACCGCAGTTTCCACGTCACTTATTCGCAATGGTGCCATTTCTCCAATCACGACACACTTTAACTACAGCAGCACGCGAACAGTTCACAAACTGCGCTGCTTTAGAAATACTGCCACCCTTGGCCCAAAAGCCGATACTCATTCCTTTCTTCAAATCTGATTAATCGCTCTTTTTATCCATGACAGCAACGAGTGATATGTTTTCAGTATGCCTATAGCACATCTTATATACCCTCCAAGCCAGCTCACGACACGTGCCTCCTTTCATTGGCTACGCGCTGTTGACGTCAAAAGTAGGAGGTAGTCGCAGTAATGTGACTCGACTGTGTATTTTCTCTTAAGATATGCCTTTTACTTATTTATTTTTCGGGGTTTTTTTAAAACAATGACGTACAATCCGTGTTTGCTATCGCTCACCGAGCAGAACCTCTACCAGCCGAATATGAGGCAGCGAACCCTAGCATTAGATAACACTCTGTAGTAAGGACTAATAGTTATTGCAATGAAATAAAAATAAAATGTTAGTAAAATTAATGTCCTTAATACGTCTTATAACACGAATCAAAATTTCGGCCCCGGTCAGTGAATTTCAACTTCCTCCACCCCGGTTTTTATGAATTTCTCAAAGGCATAATAATAATAGTCATCGAATTTGGTAGATCCAGAAGCATTGTAAACGTTTGAGGAGCGAAAAGCTGACGAAGCTACATAACAGTGGCCTGTTAATTAGCCCATTTACTCCCAAAAGTTAGTTACAATCACAGAAAATGGGGTGACTTCGTACTTAGAATAGCAAGCCATACCAGCTCCCTTGCATCCAAATCCTTTATTTTGAGCGGTGGTCCCACGAGCTGACACAAACTTAAATAAAATATTTTTTGGTAAGACAAAGCAATTGTTAATTTCATACTAGGTGATTAAAGTGTTTTTTTGTCTTAAGCTCGAGAGCCTCCGATATTAATCTCTGCACCAGATTGCAAGCCCTTTATCTTCATGTTCAAACAACTAGCCACTATCAGCATACATCTCATCAGCTACAATTTCTCTTCATTGGCTGATGTACCGCAGATACCAGGAAATTTTTATCGAGATATCATTAGATTATCAGATATCAGGATATATTCCTTATCAAGATATGTAGGTTATCAGACACCAGGATATTATCGTCTCACTCTCTGCCACCGTCTGTTCTCCAAGAAGGGACGGTAGTTCAAACGTCAAACTTTGCCCCTGTGGCGCAGTGGTCTAAGCGATGGCTTATGACCATTCGTCCGGAATGGGTCGGGGTTCGAATCCCCGTGAGGAATTCATGTTGTGTTTGTCTTATGGCACTGGCTCTCTCCCTTCCTTGGAACCAATGACGCTAAATTAGGGACGAGCGACTGCTTATGAGTTGCTCACGGTGGTCGTTAAACCTCCAATAAAAAATAAAAACAAAAAAACTTCGCATTGAATCACTAGGAAGACAAAACCCAACATTTCACCTTCGACCAAAGGCATCGTGGTGAGATAGAAAATATCTCTGCCTGTCCATGCAGTCAAACGCTGAACAAAAGTTATCCTTGCCATCTTACTAAAACTTAACGGTCGTCTGTTGAAGACAGTGTTTAGGCAACAGCAACAGACTTGGCATACAGTAGAACACTCAGATTTCCTGAAGACTTACTGTTTTCAGCTGTTGATATCAACCTTTCCAAGACTGGTGAATGACTGAGAACAATTCTGATTGTTTTCCAGCCTGCGCCATCACCTTCTTTTGGACCTAAGAGCATCTTCATACACTAGGATGTGAGCCCCTGCATCTGTGCCTCCATGTGGAATGATGCAAGTGCAAGACATGCCAATAACTTTGCCTTGGTTTTTTAAGCGTTCTGATCAGATATTTCGAACACTGAAACATCCTTCTGATGGGTGAAGAAACAAAGGTATACATCACCTCGTGGGGCCAACTTCTTTTAGGTATATGCATGAGTTTCCTGCGCTGAACGTAGCGGGCTGTAAAAGCAAAACGGTTGAATTTTGTGTCAGGATTTTGTGCTGTAAGCGTAGGGTGGCAACACTGCGTCGAACGACACGTGTTGGTAGAAAGCTCACTCATGCGGTTTGTTGAGTTAGGACATGGCGCCTGACAAGTCCTATTCGTCTCTGTCCGTTGTTCATGTTTGATCTAAGGAAAAATTGTGCAGAAGCACGAAAGTGGATTTATTCGGCGCATGGCGAGAAAGCTGTGGGTGTAAGTACGTGTCGAAAAATGTTTCGTGAAGTTTAGAACTGACAGTTTTTTGATTGGGGGTTTAACGACCACCGTGAGAAACTCAGTGGGCTACAAACAGTGGCCCGTCCATAATTTAGGATCACTGGTTCCAGGGAAGGGAGCGAGCCAGTGCCGCAAAACAAACACAACATCCATGCCTCACGGGATTTGAACCCGGACCCATCTGGGACGAATGATCAGAAGCCATCAATTAGACTACTGCGCAAGTGACTATTGCAGCGTGCAGGATAAGCAGCGTAGTGGATGGCCGAAAGTGATGCAGAGCGTATATTCGTAAGTTCTTCTGGACGAAGATGCCACCCAGTCGACCACAGAACTAGGAATACATTTAGGCGTGAATTGGTTCGAATGTTGCTTGACATGGTAAAGATTCAAAACATCTATTCGACCATAAAGAGCTGGAATACACCTAATATTATCCCACCGAGTGTTGTTAAAATTAATGCATCCATCTCTCGATCTCCGTGAAGTATTCTTCCTCCACTGGGTGCTGCTGTTTTTGTTCCTGCTTGAACTGTTTTGGAATCTGGTGTGCCCTGTATAATTTCATACCTGACAAAAATTTATATCTGGTTCTGCTTCTTGCAACAACTGGACTAGACAATAAAGTGCGTTTCAGGAAAGCAACCTCCTGATCACGTGCCATTGGGATTCTGGGAAAAGTGTTATGATGACCACATCAAGTAACAAGTGAATTAGAACATTTTCATAAGATCATAGTTTCCTGCCGAAGTATACACTTAGTCAATATCAGCCGTCTCAGCACGGTACAGTTTCCTTTAATGAGAAGTTTAAAAGCAACATTAAAACCCCATAAGAACTTTCAGGACTCCATGAGTCCCTTCATCAGGTGGTATGTACACTGCAAATCGTGCCGTGTATACTCCAGGTCTTAAGTAGCTAGCGCTGGTTAGGTCTGCGCATGTTCCAGGTACTGAGCGAATCATTGCACATAGGATGAATACATTAATTATGTACAAATATGTGTGAATCAGTAATTACAATGCAAAGGAACCAATAATAGAATGACATCTCATGAAGGTACATGCACCAATAAAATCATTTTACACTATTAGCACCCCTCCTCCACACCATAATGCCCCCTCCCTTAGTTTGAATCCCCCACCATGATTAAGTTTGAAGACCAATAGAGCGTTTAAAGTCTTTAACGTGGGTCAACAGAAGCCTCCATGGTAAGGGTATCTATCTGTGTCGGAAAGTCATCGTTACGGCATGAATCACCCAGATCAAGGATATGTAGGCTCTCAGCCATTAATACTGAAGACTTAGAGTTGTGTGTTGTGAGGATTTCGGTCTGATCTCACAGTGGAGAAAAAGTTTCATCCGGATATTTTCTGGATAGGTCGGTGGAGTGTGCACCAGTTTTTAAGCTGTATTTGTGTTCATACACTCTTTTTTATAATATCATCATCATCATCATTGTCAACCATTATCAATACACTGCTGGACGAAGGTCTCCCCAAGTTTCCTCCACAACGGTCTGTCTTGTGCCAGTCTCCTCCATGTCACCCCTGCATACTTTCGAATTTCATCCACCCATCTCCCATGTGGTCTTCTTCTGGGTCTTTTCCTGTCCCTTGGAATCCAATCTAAAATTTCGGCTGTCCATCGATGATCTGTCCTGGCAGTATGTCCAGCCCATTGCCATTTCAGGGATTTAACTCTGATCATGATGTCTTCCACTCTTGTCATTTTTCGGATCCACGAGTTCCTCTTCTTATCTCTCCTGGTTACACCAAGCATGCACCTCTCCATGCTACTTTGAGTTGTCTGCAGCTTTTTTATGTCTCTTTTAGTTAAGGTCCACGTCTCTGCACCATACGTAAGCACTGGAAGGATGCATTGATCAAACACTTTTCTTTTAAGACATAATGGCATATTGCTCTTGAAAATTATGCTGTTTCTTCCAAAAGCTCTCCAGGCAAGTTTTGTACGCCGATTAATTTCTTCATCAATGTGACCCTCACTTGATATCTGCTGTCCAAGATAAACGTACGTGTCTGTTATCTCCAGCTTTTCTCCATCAATCGATAAATCTTCATTTCTTGTAAAAGCATTGAACATCACTTTTGTCTTCTGAAAGTTCATTTTTAATCCCACTTCTTTACTCTTGTCAGCAAGTTCCTGGATCATACTCTGCAGCTCTGATGGGGTAGTTGCAAAAATGACTACGTCATCAGCAAAACGAAGGTGGGTTAGATAATCTCCATTAATCTTTATCCCCTTGTTTTCCCAGCTCAGCGACTGAAAAACACCCTCCAATGTGGCATTAAAGAGCTTCGGAGATATGGTGTCACCTTGTCTCACTCTCTTTCCAATTTTTACGTGTGTTGTATTTTCAAACAGCCTAATCTTTTCACTTGCATTTTCATAGATGTTATTAATAATATTAATGTATGCATCTTCAATACCGCAGGTTTTCAGAGCCATTGTAACTGCCGATGGTTTCACCGAATCAAAGGCTTTTTCATAATCGATAAAAGCCATGCACAATGGAAGTTCATATTCCCTCGCTCTTTCAATTAGTTCTCTCAGCACGTGGATATGATCTATTGTGCTGTAGCCACTCCTGAATCCAGCTTGTTCTCTCGGTTGAGCCATGTCCAGTGTTACCTTCAAGCGGTGTGAAAGAACTTTAGTGAAGATTTTATACACTACTGATAGGAGGCTGATAGGTCTGTAGTTTCCGAGATCCTCAATGTCGCCTTTCTTATGTAGCAGGATCATTGTAGCGGTGTTCCAATCCTCAGGAATCTTTCCTTCATTAAGGCATCGAGTGAAAATTTGGGCGAGTACTGTTTCGATTTCTCCACTTGCTTCTTGTATGATGTCTACAGTAATTCCATCTTCTCCTGGAGCTTTTCCTCGCTTCATGTTCTTGATTGCATGTGCAACTTCTGCTGGAAGGACTGGAGGAACTCTGGTACTGGTATCTTTCATGATGTCTGGAGTGCATATATCATCCCTTTCATATAATTTGGAGTAGAAATCTTTCACTCTTGTCAAAATTTCGCCTCTATTTCTTGTTACAGAACCATCTTCTTTTCTCAGTGCCATAATCTGTTTTCTTCCCTTACTGAGATGTCATTTTGATATCTTTAGGCTTTGGTTGTTTTCAATTGCTTTTCTCACTAGTTCACAGTTGAATTTCCTTGCGTCTTCAGTGATACTTTTTCTTACTGTCTTGCATAGCTCTATATATTCCACTTTGGAAGTCACATCTTCTTTAGTTGTCCTCATCTCTCTTCTTTTTTGCATCAACATTTTGGTTTTTCCTGATAATTTGTTCACGTGCAACTTGTTCTTAGACCCAGCTAATTTTGTTGCTGTTTCCATAAGAGCTTTGGTTACTTTTCTGTTAACTTCAGAGATGTCCACTTCTTCCGATGTTAGGCCTTCTAAAGCAGAGAACCTGTTCTTCAGTTCTAACTTGAAGGTATTATGGTGTTTTTTAAGGTTGGTTATGTCAATAGATTTTGTTTGTCTTATGAGCTTGCCACGTTCAAGTTTAGTGTTGAGGTGCATCTTACATCTCACCAATCTATGGTCACTACCTGTGTTGAACTTGTTTAGCACAATGCAGTCTTCAATGACAAATTTTTTGTTACACATAATAAAATCAATTTCATTTGTCGTCCCATTTGGGTGTCTCCATGTCCATTTCCTGTGTGGCTTTTTCTTGAAGAAGGAGTTCAAGATGAAAAACCCTTCTGCCTCTGCAAACTCAACGAGAGTATTTCCACGCTGGTTTCTGTTGCCATGACCGAATTTACCTACTGAAGTTTCATTCTGTTGCCGTTGCCCTATTTTTGCATTGAAATCTCCCATAATTATTTTCAAGTGCTGCTTACCTTTATTATTTAGACGACAAATTTCCTCATGAAATTCTTCAATTTCTTCTTCAGGATGACTTGTGGTGGGTGCATAAGTTTGAATAATCTGAGCCTGGTATCTTTTCGAGAGTTGGATAACAAGTCGTGAAGCTCTGTCAGAGGAACTTTCAACTTCTACAACTTTATCCTTCAGTTTCTTGTTTATTATAAATCCAACACCACTAGTTCTTCCAGTATCTGTCCCACGATAGTAGAAGAGATGTCCACTTTTCAGTTCGATGAGATCTTCTCCTTTTCTCCTTACCTCACTTAGCCCCACGATGTCCCACTTGATCCTTTGTAGTTCCTCTTCCAATTCAAGAAGCCTTGAATCAGAAGATAGGGAGCGTCCATTGTAAGTAGCCAAGGTCAGCATCAGATGGCAGCCTAGTCCGGTCCTCCGGGGATTCTTAGCACCCTCTGCCTTCATGTCGCACTGGCCGCTGCCTTGGCCAGGTACATTCCAGCTGCCGGAGACTGAGGGCCAAGATTTAAGTTGTGGAATCATTTTGGAGGGGTTTGGCCATAACTCACCACGCTGGCCAAGCGGGTTGGTGAGTGTGGGATAGAATTTCCTCTAATCCCGATGGTATAGTTATACCGCTATGGGCGGTCGTCAGAGCCCCTTTAGTGGGAACAGGATGCACCACGAGAAGGCGGGGTTGGCATTTGTCAAGGAGAGGCTGTGATGTTACGCATCACCTGACCTTACATCCCTTTATAATCATCATCATCATCATCATTGTCAACCATTATCAATCCACTGCTGGACGAAGGTCTCCCCAAGTTTCCTCCACAACGGTCTGTCTTGTGCCAGTCTCCTCCATGTCACCCCTGCATAATTTCGAATTTCATCCACCCATCTCCCATGTGGTCTTCTTCTGGGTCTTTTCCTGTCCCTTGGAATCCAATCTAAAATTTCGGCTGTCCATCGATGATCTGTCCTTCTGGCAGTATGTCCAGCCCATTGCCATTTCAGGGATTTAACTCTGATCATGATGTCTTCCACTCTTGTCATTTTTCGGATCCACGAGTTCCTCTTCTTATCTCTCCTGGTTACACCAACTATGCACCTCTCCATGCTTCTTTGAGTTGTCTGCAGCCTTTGTATGTCTCTTTTAGTTAAGGTCCACGTCTCTGCACCATACGTAAGCACTGGAAGGATGCATTGATCAAACACTTTTCTTTTAAGACATAATGGCATATTGCTCTTGAAAATTATGCTGTTTCTTCCAAAAGCTCTCCAGGCAAGTTTTGTACGCCGATTAATTTCTTCATCAATGTGACCCTCACTTGATATCTGCTGTCCAAGATAAACGTACGTGTCTGTTATCTCCAGCTTTTCTCCATCAATCGATAAATCTTCATTTCTTGTAAAAGCATTGAACATCACTTTTGTCTTCTGAAAGTTCATTTTTAATCCCACTTCTTTACTCTTGTCAGCAAGTTCCTGGATCATACTCTGCAGCTCTGATGGGGTAGTTGCAAAAATGACTACGTCATCAGCAAAACGAAGGTGGGTTAGATAATCTCCATTAATCTTTATCCCCTTGTTTTCCCAGCTCAGCGACTGAAAAACACCCTCCAATGTGGCATTAAAGAGCTTCGGAGATATGGTGTCACCTTGTCTCACTCTCTTTCCAATTTTTACGTGTGTTGTATTTTCAAACAGCCTAATCTTTGCACTTGCATTTTCATAGATGTTATTAATAATATTAATGTATGCATCTTCAATACCGCAGGTTTTCAGAGCCATTGTAACTGCCGATGGTTTCACCGAATCAAAGGCTTTTTCATAATCGATAAAAGCCATGCACAATGGAAGTTCATATTCCCTCGCTCTTTCAATTAGTTCTCTCAGCACGTGGATATGATCTATTGTGCTGTAGCCACTCCTGAATCCAGCTTGTTCTCTCGGTTGAGCCATGTCCAGTGTTACCTTCAAGCGGTGTGAAAGAACTTTAGTGAAGATTTTATACACTACTGATAGGAGGCTGATAGGTCTGTAGTTTCCGAGATCCTCAATGTCGCCTTTCTTATGTAGCAGGATCATTGTAGCGGTGTTCCAATCCTCAGGAATCTTTCCTTCATTAAGGCATCGAGTGAAAATTTGGGCGAGTACTGTTTCGATTTCTCCACTTGCTTCTTGTATGATGTCTACAGTAATTCCATCTTCTCCTGGAGCTTTTCCTCGCTTCATGTTCTTGATTGCATGTGCAACTTCTGCTGGAAGGACTGGAGGAACTCTGGTACTGGTATCTTTCATGATGTCTGGAGTGCATATATCATCCCTTTCATATAATTTGGAGTAGAAATCTTTCACTCTTGTCAAAATTTCGCCTCTATTTCTTGTTACAGAACCATCTTCTTTTCTCAGTGCCATAATCTGTTTTCTTCCCTTACTGAGATGTCATTTTGATATCTTTAGGCTTTGGTTGTTTTCAATTGCTTTTCTCACTAGTTCACAGTTGAATTTCCTTGCGTCTTCAGTGATACTTTTTCTTACTGTCTTGCATAGCTCTATATATTCCACTTTGGAAGTCACATCTTCTTTAGTTGTCCTCATCTCTCTTCTTTTTGCATCAACATTTTGGTTTTTCCTGATAATTTGTTCACGTGCAACTTGTTCTTAGACCCAGCTAATTTTGTTGCTGTTTCCATAAGAGCTTTGGTTACTTTTCTGTTAACTTCAGAGATGTCCACTTCTTCCGATGTTAGGCCTTCTAAAGCAGAGAACCTGTTCTTCAGTTCTAACTTGAAGGTATTATGGTGTTTTTTAAGGTTGGTTATGTCAATAGATTTTGTTTGTCTTATGAGCTTGCCACGTTCAAGTTTAGTGTTGAGGTGCATCTTACATCTCACCAATCTATGGTCACTACCTGTGTTGAACTTGTTTAGCACAATGCAGTCTTCAATGACAAATTTTTTGTTACACATAATAAAATCAATTTCATTTGTCGTCCCATTTGGGTGTCTCCATGTCCATTTCCTGTGTGGCTTTTTCTTGAAGAAGGAGTTCAAGATGAAAAACCCTTCTGCCTCTGCAAACTCAACGAGAGTATTTCCACGCTGGTTTCTGTTGCCATGACCGAATTTACCTACTGAAGTTTCATTCTGTTGCCGTTGCCCTATTTTTGCATTGAAATCTCCCATAATTATTTTCAAGTGCTGCTTACCTTTATTATTTAGACGACAAATTTCCTCATGAAATTCTTCAATTTCTTCTTCAGGATGACTTGTGGTGGGTGCATAAGTTTGAATAATCTGAGCCTGGTATCTTTTCGAGAGTTGGATAACAAGTCGTGAAGCTCTGTCAGAGGAACTTTCAACTTCTACAACTTTATCCTTCAGTTTCTTGTTTATTATAAATCCAACACCACTAGTTCTTCCAGTATCTGTCCCACGATAGTAGAAGAGATGTCCACTTTTCAGTTCGATGAGATCTTCTCCTTTTCTCCTTACCTCACTTAGCCCCACGATGTCCCACTTGATCCTTTGTAGTTCCTCTTCCAATTCAAGAAGCCTTGAATCAGAAGATAGGGAGCGTCCATTGTAAGTAGCCAAGGTCAGCATCAGATGGCAGCCTAGTCCGGTCCTCCGGGGATTCTTAGCACCCTCTGCCTTCATGTCGCACTGGCCGCTGCCTTGGCCAGGTACATTCCAGCTGCCGGAGACTGAGGGCCAAGATTTAAGTTGTGGAATCATTTTGGAGGGGTTTGGCCATAACTCACCACGCTGGCCAAGCGGGTTGGTGAGTGTGGGATAGAATTTCCTCTAATCCCGATGGTATAGTTATACCGCTATGGGCGGTCGTCAGAGCCCCTTTAGTGGGAACAGGATGCACCACGAGAAGGCGGGGTTGGCATTTGTCAAGGAGAGGCTGTGATGTTACGCATCACCTGACCTTACATCCCTTTATAATCATCATCATCATCATCATTGTCAACCATTATCAATCCACTGCTGGACGAAGGTCTCCCCAAGTTTCCTCCACAACGGTCTGTCTTGTGCCAGTCTCCTCCATGTCACCCCTGCATAATTTCGAATTTCATCCACCCATCTCCCATGTGGTCTTCTTCTGGGTCTTTTCCTGTCCCTTGGAATCCAATCTAAAATTTCGGCTGTCCATCGATGATCTGTCCTTCTGGCAGTATGTCCAGCCCATTGCCATTTCAGGGATTTAACTCTGATCATGATGTCTTCCACTCTTGTCATTTTTCGGATCCACGAGTTCCTCTTCTTATCTCTCCTGGTTACACCAACTATGCACCTCTCCATGCTTCTTTGAGTTGTCTGCAGCCTTTGTATGTCTCTTTTAGTTAAGGTCCACGTCTCTGCACCATACGTAAGCACTGGAAGGATGCATTGATCAAACACTTTTCTTTTAAGACATAATGGCATATTGCTCTTGAAAACTATGCTGTTTCTTCCAAAAGCTCTCCAGGCAAGTTTTGTACGCCGATTAATTTCTTCATCAATGTGACCCTCACTTGATATCTGCTGTCCAAGATAAACGTACGTGTCTGTTATCTCCAGCTTTTCTCCATCAATCGATAAATCTTCATTTCTTGTAAAAGCATTGAATATCACTTTTGTCTTCTGAAAGTTCATTTTTAATCCCACTTCTTTACTCTTGTCAGCAAGTTCCTGGATCATACTCTGCAGCTCTGATGGGGTAGTTGCAAAAATGACTACGTCATCAGCAAAACGAAGGTGGGTTAGATAATCTCCATTAATCTTTATCCCCTTGTTTTCCCAGCTCAGCGACTGAAAAACACCCTCCAATGTGGCATTAAAGAGCTTCGGAGATATGGTGTCACCTTGTCTCACTCCCTTTCCAATTTTTACGTGTGTTGTATTTTCAAACAGCCTAATCTTTGCACTTGCATTTTCATAGATGTTATTAATAATATTAATGTATGCATCTTCAATACCGCAGGTTTTCAGAGCCATTGTAACTGCTGATGGTTTCACCGAATCAAAGGCTTTTTCATAATCGATAAAAGCCATGCACAATGGAAGTTCATATTCCCTCGCTCTTTCAATTAGTTCTCTCAGCACGTGGATATGATCTATTGTGCTGTAGCCACTCCTGAATCCAGCTTGTTCTCTCGGTTGAGCCATGTCCAGTGTTACCTTCAAGCGGTGTGAAAGAACTTTAGTGAAGATTTTATAAACTACTGATAGGAGGCTGATAGGTCTGTAGTTTCCGAGATCCTCAATGTCACCTTTCTTATGTAGCAGGATCATTGTAGCGGTGTTCCAATCCTCAGGAATCTTTCCTTCATTAAGGCATCGAGTGAAAATTTGGGCGAGTACTGTTTCGATTTCTCCACTTGCTTCTTGTATGATGTCTACAGTAATTCCATCTTCTCCTGGAGCTTTTCCTCGCTTCATGTTCTTGATTGCATGTGCAACTTCTGCTGGAAGGACTGGAGGAACTCTGGTACTGGTATCTTTCATGATGTCTGGAGTGCATATATCATCCCTTTCATATAATTTGGAGTAGAAATCTTTCACTCTTGTCAAAATTTCACCTCTATTTCTTGTTACAGAACCATCTTCTTTTCTCAGTGCCATAATCTGTTTTCTTCCCTTACTGAGATGTCCCTTTGCTATCTTTAGGCTTTGGTTGTTTTCAATTGCTTTCCTCACTAGTTCACAGTTGAATTTTCTTATGTCTTCAGTGATACTTTTTCTTACTGTCTTGCATAGCTCTATATATTCCACTTTGGAAGTCACATCTTCTTTAGTTGTCCTCATCTCTCTTCTTTTTTGCATCAACATTTTGGTTTTTCCTGATAATTTGTTCACATGCAACTTGTTCTTAGACCCAGCTAATTTTGTTGCTGTTTCCATAAGAGCTTTGGTTACTTTTCTGTTAACTTCAGAGATGTCCACTTCTTCCGATGTTAGGCCTTCTAAAGCAGAGAACCTGTTCTTCAGTTCCAACTTGAAGGTATTATGGTGTTTTTTAAGGTTGGTTATGTCAATAGATTTTGTTTGTCTTATGAGCTTGCCACGTTCAAGTTTAGTGTTGAGGTGCATCTTACATCTCACCAATCTATGGTCACTACCTGTGTTGAACTTGTTCAGCACACTGCAGTCTTCTATGACGAATTTTTTGTTACACATAATAAAATCAATTTCACTTGTCGTCCCATTTGGATGTCTCCATGTCCATTTCCTATGTGGCTTTTTCTTGAAGAAGGAGTTCAAGATGAAAAACCCTTCTGCCTCTGCAAACTCAACGAGAGTATTTCCACGCTGGTTTCTGTTGCCGTGACCGAATTTACCTACTGAAGTTTCATTCTGTTGCCGTTGCCCTATTTTTGCATTGAAATCTCCCATAATTATTTTCAAGTGCTGCTTACCTTTATTATTTAGATGACAAATTTCCTCATAAAATTCTTCAATTTCTTCTTCAGGATGACTTGTGGTGGGTGCATAAGTTTGAATAATCTGAGCCTGGTATCTTTTCGAGAGTTGGATAACAAGCCGTGCAGCTCTGTCAGAGGAACTTTCAACTTCTACAACTTTATCCTTCAGTTTCTTGTTTATTATAAATCCAACACCACTAGTTCTGCCAGTATCTGTCCCACGATAGTAGAAGAGATGTCCACTTTTCAGTTCGATGAGATCTTCTCCTTTTCTCCTTACCTCACTTAGCCCCACGATGTCCCACTTGATCCTTTGTGGTTCCTCTTCCAATTCAAGAAGCCTTGAATCAGAAGATAGGGAGCGTCCATTGTAAGTAGCCAAGGTCAGCATCAGATGGCAGCCTAGTCCGGTCCTCCGGGGATTCTTAGCACCCTCTGCCTTCATGTCGCACTGGCCGCTGCCTTGGCCAGGTACATTCCAGCTGCCGGAGACTGAGGGCCAAGATTTAAGTTGTGGAATCATTTTCGAGGGGTTTGGCCATAACTCACCACGCTGGCCAAGCGGGTTGGTGAGTGTGGGATAGAATTTCCTCTAATCCCGATGGTATAGTTATACCGCTATTGGCGGTCGTCAGAGCCCCTTTAGTGGGAACAGGATGCACCACGAGAAGGCGGGGTTGACATTTGTCAAGGAGAGGCTGTGATGTTACGCATCACCTGACCTTACATCCCCCTTTATAATATATATATATATATATATATTGGCATCGAGCTGTCATGCAGTATTACTATGATTACTGCAACAACAGAAAAGAAACAGAAATTATGGCAATAGCATACGAATTACATTTATAAGCGTTGATATGTAGTAAACTGCCTTTGTTAGGGCTTGATCACTCTCAGCTCCAATGACTTATCAAGCAGTGTAAGCAGACGTGCCCCTGGCTTCTAACCATTTGTCAGAGATAGGTCCGGGTTCGAGTTTTACGGCACTGGCTCTCTCCTTTCCAGTGACCCTTAATTAGGGACGAGTGACTGCTTATTGGCCATCGAGTTTCTCACGGTGGTCGTGACACCTCCCCCCCCATTTTTCTCTTTCTTTGCAGTGCCCCACCCTGCGCTTTTTTTCCACCTTTCTTTTTCATTTCTGTGATCCGGTTCATTGTATCATCCTTTCGAAACTTTACTTTGTTTTCTCTTTTTTCTTTCCATACTTTGTCCTATCGTCATATTTGCAATCTTGCATTATATTAATCTTCAGTGAGTGTTCGCAGCATTACGACCGTCCCTATACAAAACGAGGTACACCCAATATTCGTACTGGCATAATGAGAAGGAGGGCATGGCCTGTAGGCTGAAGGGGTGTACAAAATAGTTGGTCGTTCAGTTGAGAGTAAAGTTACGGACGTCATGGGTAAATCCCAAAAATTTATTGGAGTTTACATGAGGCCAAACTGTGGGCGCACAAAATAGCGACACATGTTGGTTGCTAGAAGGGCTCGGTGGCTAAAGTGTACCAGAAGTGGTGCCAAAATGGCAAAAAACCAACCGGCGACACAACTGTAAAATGAGGGGAAATGTGGATTTCAAAGGTGAGCGACGGGGGCACCGCATTCTACAGGGCTTTCCACGCTGCACAGTTTCACAATTGATAGTCTAATACAATGTGGGTCAACCTGAAACAATATCACGCGCAACTTTGCGTCGCTCGCTGGCACGGATGAGCTAAAAGAGCAAATTCCCCATACGTCTCCCTCTCCTAATAGTCCATCAACGTAAAGACTCTTCTGGTGCCAAGAGTATGCAGATTGGACGATAGCAGACTCGAAGCAGGTTTGCTGGCCCGATGGATCATGGTATATATTCCATTCTGACGATGATCGAATCCGTATTTGGCGTCAGCAGCATGAAGTTTGAATCCATCAACTATCCAGGGAGAGGGGGGCGGTTGTATGATATGGGCCACGTTTAGCTGGCACGAACTGGAACGCCTGATGCTTGTGGACTAACATACGGGCCCCGAATTTTTCCAGCGACTGCATGCGGACCATGTCGATCCCACAATGTGGTAGCTCCACCCAGAGAGGGATGGGTTCTTCCGGGAAGATAATATCGTCGGGCCGGCATCGTGCAGGAATGGTTCGACAAATACGGTGTTGATATGAAACACCGAATGCAGGCTCCACGCTACGGGTGAGTTAAGTTGGGCCCACTCAGCTTTTCTTTGACCCCGCCCCCTCGAGTCCCTTTTCATATTTAAGAAGTTTGAACACATGGCGAATGTAACCATCTAAGATTCACCGAAATTTTGGTATATCTGAGGGTGGATCGAAAAGTAACACACACTATTTCTTTCTTTTTTTTTTTTTTTTTGGCAAAAGTTTAATAGATAAGCAAAACAAAACATATACACAGTGAAACTACATTTCTTAGCTATTTTTCAACATAAGAACCGAGACGCTCGAGTCATTTATCCCGGCGTGGTAACAGTTTTAGTATACCTTGTTCTTAAAAGTCCGTTTTCTGGGCGTATAGAAAACTGCGGACAACCGATTTGACGTCAGCCGAATCGAAGCGTTGGCCGTCCATGAACCTTTCCAAGGGACCAAACAGGAGAAAGTCAGAAGGAGCCAGGTCCGGACTTTACTGTGGGTGCTGAAACACCTCCCAGCCAAATTGCGCAATTTCGTCCCGAACGTGTTGTGCAACATGTGGGCGAGCGTTGTCATGAAGCAGTCTGACATTTGCAGCACCTCTGTTGGGTCTTTTGCCACGAAGAGCACGACGCAACTTGTCAATGTGTTAGCATAGGTTTTGGCATTCACAGTGGGCCCCCGTTGAATGAAACTCTACCAGGAGAACTCCACGCATGTCCCAGAATACCATTCATGAGGACATTTTGTGCTGATTGGGTTACTCTAAAATTTTTTGGTGACAGGGAGTCGGAATGTTTTCCCACCATACTGGCCTTCTTTGTTTCGGGAATGTAGTGGTACGCCCAGGACTCATCGCCCGTCACCACACCTGTCAAATATTCATGTTCTTCTACGTAACGCATTAAGTGGTCCAAGGATGGCATCATTTCCTGTCCCTTCTGGTCGTCTGTCAAGTTCTCGGGCACCCATCGCGCACTGACCTTAAGAAATTGCAATTTTTCATGAACAATATGGTACGCTATACCGTACGAAATGTTGAACTTCTGTGCTAATGAGCGCAGATGGATCCGCAGGTCACTCGTCAGAATTTCTTGTTCAGTGCCTCTCACAGTGGCAGGTGATGACGCGGTTACAAATCGACCGGAACGTGGCCAATCGGTAAGGTTGCCACGGCCCTCCGCAAAGAAACTACACCATCTGGAGATGTTGCTGTAGTCTAAGCAATCACCAACATACACTTCGACCATTTCTTTGTGAATTTCCGTCGGGGTTTTGTCCACGAAAATCGGACTACACCGCGTTGCTCTTCATTCGTAGACGACTCTAACAAACGCGACATCTTTGTGCCGTCGTTCACACTGTCTTAGAGAGAGAAAAAGAAGAAGAAAAAATTCCTGTGCGTTACTTTTCGATCCTCCCTAGTAAAATGAATTTTTTGTTAAATTTAATGTTGTGATATCGAGGAATTCTTCTGAACGAATGTGTGGGAGAGTAGTAGAAAGACGTATGGATTATTTTCGTAATTATAGTTTAGAAAACTGAGATATACCTTCTTAGCTTACAAACTAAAATTCATGAACAACCTGATGATAGTAAGCATTGAAAAAAAATGAAAAAATAACGTAATTAAGTAAAACAGCGAAGCAGTAGGGTTCGTATCCATGGTCTACAGTGCTACGCACATTGAATAAATACTACATACAGTATGTACCTGAAAAATGGTTTCGTTTTGTTTGTGATAACCTCATTAATCTAGGTTAAATCTCTATGAAACGGAACCTTTTTGGCAAAATTTCTGCCAAGCACTTTTGACGTATATTCTAAATTAACTTTCCGTTTTAGTTTCTTTCCCTATGTAAATCTTGAGTTTGTTCTCAGTTATACTCCACACTTAACATGATATCTTTTCTCTCAAATGAATACTGTTGGCAACATAGTTGAGGTGGAATGAACGTGACGTATGCCTGTTATGATAAGAACCATAGATATAAACTACGATACAACTGTTGCTTGGGGAGCGTTGTGGAACGCAGCGGAATGTTGGTGGTATATTTGTGTTATGTAATTTCAATACTATTAGTGAAGGGCTATATCTGTGCTGCAGAAATAAAGCATCATTTCCGTATAAGTTTGACTTTTGTATCAATGTTTCGTTTGGTCGTTAAGGTTTAATTTAGGAACTATTTCATCGTATGCTTATGTTTTTAAAATAACGTAGCAGTACGAAAAGACGTTTACGTTATACACTTCAAGATATTGTGCCTCCGTATGATATTTATGCCCCTGTAAGCCCCATACGATATTTAGACGTAGCTCACCCTAGCTCTGAACTACTGGAGTCCCGCTGCTCGAATTTCCTCAAAACTCACCTGATCTGAACCCAACTGAACATCTGTAGGATGTCTGGGAACGCCAGATGAAGCAGTTGGCCACACCACATGGCTCCATACTGAAATTGTGGACTGAATAATATGAACAACTTGATTTTAGATCCTCATTCAACTGCAGTGACCTCGTGGAATCGATGCCACGCAGGGTAGTGGCCATTCTCCTGGGGAATGGAAGCCCCACGAAGTAGATGGTCATAATTTACTGAGCACTCATTGCGCGTTTTTTATTTATACACTTCATTTACTTTTTAATACTATAAAATGAATCTACAGTATATCTATGTGTGTGCTTAATAGTTCACGGAATACTCTGAACTCTGTGTGCTTCGGAAAAGACCAGGCTACCTCACCTATATTCTTTTTTTACTGGACATACAGAATTCATTATTTTGTAAGAAGAAATACGGGGATGCTGGTAAGTTCTCGGCCTCACCAAGAAGAAAATGGGTTGGTGCCATGAAACTTACAGACTATTCCACATATTCACCCCGAAGTTCAACACACTTGGCACAGCGTTTCTGGAGTTTCTTTGACCCTCCCAAAAAAATTCTGAAGTCTCATCACTCAAATACTGCTCTGCTGCTATCACCTCCGAATCGTTCGAAAAATGTTTCCCTTTCCAACTTTTTTTTAAGGTTTGGGAACAGGAAATAGTCCGATGGAGCAAAATCTGGTGAGTAGGGTGGATGGTCTATGCACTTAAACCTCAGATTCCTCAAAACACCCATTGTCTTGCCAGCCTTGTGAACCGGCACATTGTCCTGCAAAAAGAGAACACCTTTCCGAAGTTTTCCTCGCCTTTTTTCCTTCAACGCTTCCTTTAATAGGCGCAGAAAGTTGGAATAGTATTCAGTATTTATTGTTTGGCTTTTCGAGAGATAGTCAGTAAAACGCCTTCCGAATCCCCCAAAAAAACGTTGCCATGACCTTTCCTGCGGACCTTTGAGTCTTGAATTTCTTTGGCCGTGGAGAACCCGAGTGCTGTCACTGCAGGGACTGTTGTTTCGTATCTGGATCGTAGTGATGTAACAACATTTCATCAACAGTGACAAGTCGCTGCAAAAATTTTCACCAGATCGCTCAAAATGCTGCAAAACTGATTTGGAAGTGTTCACTCGTTTTCGTTTCTCATCGGCGTTCAAACATTTGGGCACCCACTTCGCTGACATGCATATCCATGTGCTCATGAATTGTGAACCCAACACGTTCCCTAGATATCTCCATTCCCTAGATATCCGAGATTCGCTGATCTGACAAAATCAAGTCATGAACACGATCAACAATATTGGGTGCTGTCACTGTTGAAGGCCTCCCAGATCTTGCTGCACCTTCGGTCGACTTTGAAGTCTCAGCGTGGAGACTTTGAAGTCTTCACGCTGAAAGTTGGCACACCATTTCTTCACAGAGGAATATGAATGGCACTTGTCTCTTAATGTTTGCGTCATACACTCATAGATTTATTTTGCAGTTTTCCTCTGCTGGAACAGAAGTTTCATGACAGCCCGGAGTTCCACATTCGAAAATTCAACACTTTTGCATTGATATGATTCAGTTCAGGACGTCAAACATCTGGAAAAAAAGAAAAGAAAAAAGACCTATTAGTCTGAAAATTGGCACTTTACTATACAAAAGAATAATTTTTCGAGCTGCAATGACGAAATAATGCTACAATTAGAGGAAGTGGGTTAGGCCGAGAACTATTCAGCATCCTCTCGTAACTGAAATAGGAATTTCAGTTTAACCAAAAGAGATCGATAAATCAACCTTTTTGATGAAATTTTTTATCATAGTATGCCCTCTGACATTTCGTAATATATTTACCAGAATATTTTAGCTGACAATCAAAATATACGTCTATGACTGTGGATGCAATGCACACGTAACAAATAGATGTAGGTAGTTAGGCCAGCCAAAACCCCCTGAAGAGTAAGAAAGCCTCTGAAATGGTCTGTGACGTCAGAGCTAGCGGGCCGACTGGCTGACACGAGACTTGCCATTCCTGAGTAAACTTGCCACCCCGTAAAACCGCAGTGTTTACGCTGAGAAATATTTTCGCGAGTGCGATTCTAAATAATAAATCGACCGGGTTTTTTGTTTTTTGTTTTCTATATTTTCCGTCCTCAGATAACGTCAAAAGATTACATCCTTAGCTTTTTTTTTTTTTTTTTTCAGTTTCCTACAATGATATCTACAAATCGAGGAAGCCGCCACTGTGGCGCAGTGGTCTAAGCGATGGCTTTGATCATTCGTTCGATATGGGTCTGGGTTCGAATCCCGGTAAGGCATGGATGTGGTTTTTTGTCTTACGGCGCTGTCTCTCTCCCTTCCCTGGAGCCAGTGGCCCTAAATTAGGGATGTGCCCATTGAGTTGTTGCTCACGGTAGTCCTTAAACCTCGAATAAAAAAAATCGAGGAGTTCTAAAGCTTTGCTCTTGTGCTGCGAAAGGATTCCATGTACCGGTCTTAAAAATTAATATTTCAGGAAACTTTTCCTTTAGTCTTCAATTTGGCTAAAGAAACACAAAACACCATAGTTTTTTCACGCATATCATCAAAAGCCCAACATTTTACGTTAAGAATTTTTGCAGCTACGTTTTTTTTTTTTTATGTGCGTGAATGGCAAATTGGCAGGACTTTATGAGCACAATCATTTCACTCAAAACCTTTAGAAATTCCCTTTGCGTTCGATTTAGTTTCAAAAAAAGTTTTCTAATTACGTAACGAACGCGAAAGCAAAATTTCTGACTTGGTTAGTATATTTCCTGAAATTGCGATAAGATATGTGCTCAAATCTTGCAACTATCCAGAAGGTAAAAAAGTATAAATTAAAATCACTTAGGAAAAAGTTCTTTGTACATTTGTACATGGAAAGTATTAATTTGGATCATCATCATCATCATTGTCAACCATTATCAATCCACTGCTGGACGAAGGTCTCCCCAAGTTTCCTCCACAACGGTCTGTCTTGTGCCAATCTCCTCCATGTCAGTCCTGCATACTTTCGAATTTCATCCACCCATCTCCCATGTGGTCTTCTTCTGGGTCTTTTCCTGTCCCTTGGAATCCAATCTAAAATTTCGGCTGTCCATCGATGATCTGTCCTTCTGGCAGTATGTCCAGTTCATTGCCATTTCAGGGATTTAACTCTGATCATGATGTCTTCCACTCTTGTCATTTTTCGGATCCACGAGTTCTTCTTCTTATCTCTCCTGGTTACACCAAACAAGCACCTCTCCATGCTTGTTTGAGTTGTCTGCAGCCTTTGTATGTCTGTTTTAGTTAAGGTCCACGTCTCTGCACCATACGTAAGCACTGAAAGGATGTATTGATCAAACACTTTTCTTTTAAGACATAATGGCATATTGCTCTTGAAAATTATGCTGTTTCTTCCAAAAGCTCTCCAGGCAAGTTTTATACGCCCATCAATTTCTTCATCAATGTGACCCTCACTTGATATCTGCTGTCCAAGATAAACGTATGCATCTGTTATCTCCAGCTTTTCTCCATCAATCGATAAATCTTCATTTCTTGTAAAAGCATTGAACATATCTTTGAATTTACGCACACAACACCGCAAATTTTATGCTGCAAATCTAAATGTCATATCTTTTTTCTTTTCAACTTTGTAAAAAAGCATATCACACAAAAGGTATTAATTTTCTCCAGCAGTATATTGTAAAGCAAACATTTTTTTTTCATTATCATTTAATACATTAACGGATCCTCCCCACCCCACCCCCCAAAAAACCGGTAAACCGAAGAGAGAAGCATCAACAAATGTATTCATTCATTATATATAAGTACCTCCGCCCCCCTCCTCCGATGTGCTTCCTGCAGAAAGAAACAAAAATTTCTAAAGAACATTAACCCATCAGTGGAAAAATGCTTTTGCAATCTCCCCATTATACTTTTTTTACAATCAAGCTGATGCTTAAGATAGTAACACAGCAAAGTGACACTAAAAGTAAAGCCTACACAGGACCCTCTGACCCTTCTGCAGAGGATTGCGATGTCCCTCTGACCTTGACGTCACACCCCTTCGCAGTTCGCGCGCAGGGGCTTGCTGTCCAGGGGGGCTTTGGGCCAGCACGCTAGTTACGTTAAGATTTATCTTAACGTAACTAGCCTGCTCACCCAACTATACTCCTACCTCTATGATATTTCATGCAATTATCCGTAACTTTAATAAAATTTCAAATAGCATCACCCCTGATACCCGGTGTCCTTTATAATGTATTTTAAAATAATCTTTCGTTGACACAACTGTAATTAGTATAACCCTGCTTCCATTTTTAAATGATTTTCAATTCTCATACTTGTCGGTCGAGACGACATTCGTCTCATTTCGTCCCGGTTATGTGATGTTATCTGGAAGAGATCACAAAGTAAAATGAGAAAAAGATGAAAAAGTAACTGATATGGTATTCGACGTGTCCTATCGTCGACGAGGACTGGGAGTACGTGCCGGCTGTATTAATATTTGTGTAGCAACCGTTGTTATGCAGACGTCACTAACCAGACACTTGCCATCGCTGCTTGTGGAATTCATGTTTCTCAAGCAGGAAAAGCTCACTTTAATTTCGAAACATCTGTACATTTAATATTTTGTTCCGCAAACGTGTACCAGAAACAGCCTGAGTTAGATGTGCTCTCCCTAAATGGAGTGCGAGAGGATAGCCAACAGGTGCGCGCCACGTCTCACTCCGAGCAGGAGCAATTGTTTAGATGAGTAAGAAACGTTTAATGACGACAGGAGATACGCAGGTGCTCAGTCCTAACAGATGGGAAATTCTCACACGCACGCATGACCTTATTTCTTGCTGTAATTCAAAAGGATCAGGTGCTCTTCAGTTCTGGGGAAAGGAGGAAAAATGGAAAAACCTGCTGACTTATTAGGCGCAAACTCATTAGCATTCCATAGAGTAACGAGAATGGCATGTTGTTACCCTGTGTACTCGGGAGGAATTATTTCGTTTCTGCTTACATTTATGCTTACCGCATAAATGTAAATTTATCCATCACAACACAATCTTGTCCTTTTTATTTTTTGTCCGAATGACTAAAAAATCTCGAATAGCATTATCCCCTCCCCCTTCCCCACTCGAAACTTTTGCTTTTTTTAGTATCCAACTTTTATTTTCAACGGTTTAACACCAAATCTGGGTCCAGTTACTTCCAGTCTTAGATGATGCTTGTGCCATTAAAATTAGCAGTTTAAAGAATGAAATAAAGAGCTTTTGGTGGCAGTTTACGCGGCAGAGCTTCATCCTGAAGATTTTTATACTAGTTGAGTCAGAATAGAATTTTCTTTCTTCCTTTCTTTTTTATTTCCTCCCATTTTGGCCGGTAAAAGCATCTAGTCAAACGTCCTTCGAGGGCAGGTTCTGATTCACGGATCTCAGTAATAGTGCGCAATCGATAGTGCCCACTAACCCCAGTGCTACGAGGATTCCTCACAGTCAGCTCCGCGCTACCACGGAGGCGAGGTGGTCTAAGCGATGGCCTCTAATCATTCGTCCGGAAGGGGTCCGGGTTCGAATCCCGTGAGGCATTGATGTTGTGTTTGTCTTACGGCACTGGCTCTCTCCCTTCCCTGGAACCAGTGACCCTGAATTAGGGACGGGCGACTGCTTATAGCCCATTGAGTTGCTCACGGCGGTCGTTAAACCTCCAATCAAAAAAATAAAAATATAAAAAGCTCCGCGAATAAAAAAAAAAACAAAATTGCAAAATTTACTGGAAACTCGCCAGGCTCATGTCTGTGTGACAGGCGATAGTTGGGGGTCCGATTCCCAGTTGCCGCTAACCTAAGTAGGGAATTTTCCAGGGTTTTCCCCCAACTTAACACAAATGGGTGAATAGTTCCAAATAAATCGGACTTGGGCGTCTGAGAAGTTTCCGGTGGTAGCCTCGTGATCTATACTCACCCTAGCATGAGCTGGCCACCCAATTTGTAATCTGAGATGCTATATAAAGAGTCACTCAGCATTGGGTAATGCCAAATGAAGTGCCTCACAGCACTGGGCAGTGTCATTTGAAGAGACCGCCAGCATTGAACTGACTACTCCGTCTGGTTAATTCTCGGCTGAGAATCATTGTGGAGCTGAGATTCTGTTCGGCAGCATGGGATCCTGACGATCTCTAATACCATTTGAAGAAGATATAAACGAAAGGATGACTATAAGCTTCGATTGTGGAAGGGTAAGGTGAATCTTGCACCCCTAATAATTTTACTGAGGGGCAGTGCCCACCCAATTAAATAAGTTTTTGTTTTGGTGTGTGTATGTCTTTTTCGAAATGCGTGAGTTGAAATATTTCTATAGAGAAAAACTTTTTCCCACGTTAATCAGTCTATCGTGTGCTGTGCTAATTGCAAAAAAAAAAAAAAAAAAAAAAAATGCATTTCTTTTCTTTATAGAAATGTATTATTCTTTAAAAGGTGGACCAAGCTCCAACTTTATGAAGCTAAAGCTTATTTCTAAAAAATAAAGTAAAAAAATAAGTGAAAACTTTTTTCCCATATTCAGCATTGCTCATTTGGTAAGAAACTTAATTGCCTGCCCCGTATTGTGTTTGAAATGTTCTAGTGATATGTTTAACACATATGAAATACTGTATTAATAAATACATAAAAATACAGAAACGTATAATCTGTAGGGCCTTTATTTATCTATTTATTTTTTGCGCTTCTCAAAGAATCACAGGCTGACTTTATTTTTTAAATATTAATTGTCAGCTAAAGAATATTTCTGTTTCCTTGTTCATTCGCTGATGAGCAATTACAGTTGTGTTTCAAAATATACTGTACGTTGAAACTCGCATTTTATCTTTTTGCCTCCCTTCCCTTTTTTTAGCATGTATTTTGTAAAAAAAGATCGTGCTTATGTTATCGGTCTGTCCGTCTATAGACACGATATCTCTGCACCTAATAGTCCAATTTGAAAAATTCTTTTTGCATTAGGAAGCTTAAAATGTGCGAATGATGATCCTTTATTTGAATGTTTTACAATGCACAATTTCGCCGCTAGAGGGTGTAAATGCAGATGATATCGAATTCAAAATACATTTTATTCCATACATTTGCTTCTAAACATCCAATTCAAAAAATTCTTTTGCCTTTCGATTCTACTCATAGCGAAGATAATTTTAGGTATAGTCACTTTTTCAAGTTACACATAGATTCTCCGCTAGGGGGCGTAAAAGTAAATTCCACTTTCCCAGATATATCTCTGCTTCTAAAACTCCGATTTGAAAAATTCTTCCTGCACCGGATACAGATTCCGGTGGAAAATGTATTGATTGTAATTTCTAATTTTTTTAAAAATAAAACATGGTTTGGCCACCAGGGGTGTAAGCCTTAATTTCTGTTTCGTAGGTATTTCCATTAAAATCTGAGCTTCTAAAATCTCGATTGAGAAAATTCTTTCGTGGACCGATACCGCTCATGTCGATAAACATTTGAGAATATTTTCTTCTTGAAATCATGTATGGTTTCTCCACCAGAAGGCGTAGATGTATATCACATTTCTGTCAATATCTCTGCTCCTAAGAGTCAGATTAGAAAAATTCCTTCTTTGTTAGATACCGTTTCCAGTGTAAAATAATCTCATATAATTTAAATTTCTTCAAGTAATACATAGACTTTTCGCTAGGGAGCGTTAAAGTAAATTGCGTTTTCTCAGTTAACTCTGCTTTTAAAATTCCGATTAGAAAACTTCTTTCTTTAACGGATACAGCTGCTGATAGGAAATGCTTTGCCTATAATTTCTAATACACTGCTGGACAATTGCTAAGGACGGATCATAAACGGCTATATAGCGCATAAAAAAGTAAGTGTGGTTGGATGCCAAGTGAAATAAAATAATGTCAGAATGCCAGGACATTACAAGAAAGACAATTTATTGTGCTCTGAAATCCAGAAGGCTTTGGGACGTATTCAAGGGACAAACAGGCCATTTTGTGTAGAATATGTAAACGTGAAAAAAATGCAATTACCGTCCGCAGGCGTTCCACCGTAAGATGTCAATACGGGATATGGCCACCATGGAGGGCGATGCAAGATTCCACACGTCGTGTTATGCTTTGCACAACATTATCAAGCAGCTGTTGGGGTAATTTATCCCATTCCTCTGTCAGTGCACGTATGGGGGTGTCTATGTTTATTGGAGGGCTTTGGCGACCAGCAAGACTCCTCCCCAAAGCATCCCACACATTTTCAATGGGTTTCAGATCTGGAGAACGTGCTGGCCATACGAGGTGTTGAATATCCTCGCTCTCAAGACACTCCTGGCCAGCGACTGTTCGATGACATGTTGCGTTGTCGTCCATGAAAATGAATCTATCACCGACAGCACCACGGAACATGCGAACATGAGGTAGCAGAACATCATTAATGTATCGTTGGCCAGTCATAGTCCCAGCTGGAAGCACATAGAGGGACGTACGGCCATTGATCATGATGCCAGCCCATACCATGACACTACATGTCGGATATCGGTCCCTTTCCTGTATGTTTGCTGGACAATATGCAGTACCACTATCACGCCAGATCAGTTGTCGTCGACAATCAAACGATAGACTGTATCTACTCTCATCTGAGAAGAGGACAGCAGACCAGTCGTTATCAGTCCAATTGCGATGTTGATGGCACCACTGCAAACGGGCGGTACGGTGACGTCTGGACAATGGGATGCACACAACAGGACGGCGGACGTATAGTCCTCCTTCATGCAAACGTCTGGCGACAGTTTTTCGGGAGATCCGTTTGCCAGTAGCAGCCATAAACTGATTTGCTACCTCACTAGCTGTGCTGCGCCGGTGTCTTTTTGTTGATAGCACTATGTACCGATCTTCTGCAGGTGTCGTACTGCGAACACGACCTCCCCCGTGACGTTTGCTACACTCTCCATTTGTTTGAAATTATTTCCAAAGCCTTGAAACAACACTGTGGCTGACGTCGAACTTCCTGGCAACATCTGTTACTTTTCGCCCTTTTTCAATCTTGCCAATAATACGGCCACACGTAAAATCATCTAGGTGATGCCGGGAAGACATACTGAAAATTGCAAGTTCGTCAATTGATTCTTTCCCTTTCAACTTTGCGTTTCAACAACAACGGTCAATACGCGTCAAATCCTTTATATCTCTTATCAGCGCTATGACGTCACGAACAAGTTCGGCAATCCAAAATTTGCATACGCACAACACGTCTTACTGTATCCCGCACTTATGCTAATTTCCACATTTTCCTGCCTTCCATTTTATGGTTGCTATCGTTGCTATTGTCATCCGTCCTTAGCAATTGTCCGGCAGTGTATTTGATGAAAAATAGTTTAGCCACCAGGGGGCGTAAGAGTTAATTTCTGCGTCTGATGTATTTGTAGCAAAATATGAGCTCCTGAAAACTCGATTGAAAAAATTCTTTCGTTGACCGATACCGCTCACATCGAAAGACCTTTTGAGAATACTTTCTTCTTAAAATAATACATGGTTTTTCCGCCATGGGGCGTAAAGGCATATCTCATTTTTGTCGATATCTCTGCTTCTAAGGGTCCGATTTGAAAAATTCTTTCTTTGTTGGAGAGCGTTTCCTTGAAAAATGTTTCTCATGTAATTTCAAATTTTTCGTAGGGCACAAGTCTGCCACCAGATTGCGTAATTTCACGTTTCCTTTTACAGCAATATCTGCGAGACTTGAAACCCGATTGAAAAACTTCTTTCTTCGGTCAGACACTATTAACGATGCAAACTGTGTATGTATTTTCTTTCCAAAATAGTGTACAATTTCGCCGCTAGGGGCGCATATGCCTATTCTGTTTTTCTCAATATCATTGCTTTTATATGTACGATTTAAAAAAATCTTTCAACACCGGGTGCCATTTACCTTGTTGAACACTTAAGGCTAGCATATGAGGAATTTTGTAGTTCACAGTTCTGTCGGTAGGTGGTGTTTGTGTACTTCAGTTTGCAACTGTATCGCCGCTTCTAAAATCGCTATTGAGAAATTTCTTCTTCACTGTATGCCATTCGCTACAACAGAAATGTGGAGCATTATCCTCTTTAAGTAACGCAAAGATTTCTCACTAGCTGCGTAAAGGTCGAACGCTTTTTCCATGAAGAAAAATTTTCGCCTATTTTCAACTTTCCCGGTATGCAAAATTCTTCCGCTAGTAGACGTAAACTTATATCATGTTTCCTTTTTTATATTTCTTCTTTTAACTGTTCGATTTGAAAATCTCTTTGTCTCTGGTATCTTCCTTGTAGTATGAGAAACTTTTTGTTCGCCATTTGTTAATTTCCTCAACATGCTTTTTAGCCGCTGGTGAAAGTTGGAACTAAGTAGATGTTTTTATTTCTGGATGTTTTATCGATTGTTGGAACCAGTTGATTGTTTTCCAAACCGGCTCCATTGATTTTGAATAGCTTTGATAAATTTAATTCGCATCAGAACGGATTCAAAAGACGTGCTTATTGCATCCGAAAATTCGGTGTCATCTTTCTTGTTTATTTTCCTCGTAACACTGGAAGAGACGTGCACCTCCTGCGTCGGTATTGTGTTGTTTGCTGACGAGTAGGAAATCGTGGTATTAGCGGACTATAAGGTTATGCCATGAGTAAGAAACACGCACCCTTAAAAATAAATAAATAAAATATATTTCTAATGCATTTTGGTAACGTAAATAAAGGCTCTCATGCGTTTTTCCAGGTCATTTGAGCCCTTGAACTCCGTAATATTTTTTTCGATTTGTGTGCCCACCCCCATTTTTAAGCACGTATTTTGTAAAAAAGATCGTGCTTATGTTATCGGTTTGTCCGTCCGTCCTTCTGTACCCACGATATCTCTGCAACTATTAGTCCGATTTGAAAAATTCTTTTTGCATTGGGAAGCTTGAAATATGCGAATGATGATCCTTTATTTCGTTTTGTTTTTTTTTTTACGATGTACAATTTCGCCGCTAGAAGGCGTAAATGCAGATGCTATCGAATTCAAAAATACGTTTTATTCCACATATTTGCTTCTAAACATTCGATTGAAAAAATTCTTATATCTTTTGATTCCATTTATGTCGAAGAGTATTTTAGATATAGTTACGCGAGGGGGCGTAAAAGTAAATTACATTTTCCCCGATAACTCTTCTTGTAAAGCTCCGATTTGAAAAATGTTTCTTCAGCGGATACATCTCCTGATGGAAAATATTTTGCATATAATTTCTAATTTTTGGTAAAGAATACTTTGGCCACCAGGGGGCGTAAGTGTTAATTTTTGCTTCTGATGTATTTGCCATGAAATCTGAGCTTCTAAAATATCGATTGAGAAAATTCTTTCGTGGACTGATGCCACTCACATCGATAAACCTTTACGGAATATTTTCTTCTTAAAATATTCCATAGTTTCTCCTCCAGGGGCGTAGATATACATCTTATTTTTGTCAATATCTCTACTTCTAAGAGTCCAATTTGAAAAATTCCTTCTTTGTTGGATAGTGTTTCCGATGCTAAATGTTTTTCCTATAAATTCAAAATTTACAAGTAAATCATAGACTTTTCGCTAGGGGGCACAAAGGCAAATTGCGTTTTCTGCGTTATTTCTGCTTCTAAAGCTCCGATTTGAAAAATTCTTCCTGTATCGCATACAAGACCTCATGGAAAATATTTTTCACATAATTTCTAATGTTTGGTAAAGTTCTGGGTCATAAGTGTAAATTTCTGCTTCTGAAGTATTTGTAGCAAAATCTGGGCTCCTAAAAACTCAACTAATTTTTTTTTCTTGGACCGATACCGCTCATATGGATAAACCTTTTAAGAATATTTTCTTCCTAAAATAATGCATGGTTTTCCCACCAGGAGACGTAAAGTCACATCTTATTTTTGTCGATATTTCTGTTTCTAAGAGTTCGTAAGCTCACGATTCCGTTTACAGCAATATCTGAGGGATTAAAAACCCGATTGAAAATCTTCTTTCTTTCGTCAGATCTATTGTTTTCCAAACCGGTTCCACTGATTTTGAATAGCTTTGACAAATTTAATTTGCTTCAGAACGGATTCAAAAGACGTGCTTATTACACCCGAAAATTCGGTGTAATTTTTCTTGTTTTTTTCTCCTACTTGTCCCAATTCTTTAGCTTGTGACGTACTACAGAGGTGCAAACATGTGTTCAGATGACAAATTTGCAACGAGACATTCTGTCCGCGAAGCTCAGTTGGGAGAGCGACTTAGACCGGACTGAGGGGACACGGGTTCGATGCTCGTCGCGGACAAACTTGTGTTTTTACATTGGCGTCCGATTGTGGAAAATGGATCCACTGGCCGTTGGGTTCTTCGAAAAAAGTCATAGTGAAAAAAAAAAAAAAGAAAAAAGAAGAAGAAGGAAAAAGAAAAAAAAGAAAACGAAGCACCCAGAAGGAATCATGCAGTCGAGATAAAAATTCGTATGTGCATGTTTATGAAAGAAAATTATTGCAGTTCCAGAGCAGTTGGGCCATTTGTTTGGATAAAACCACTACAGAAGTGGAACAAGTCAGTAAGTTGTAGCTCCACCTCTGGTTCGTATACAAGCGGTTACCCGGCGTGGCATAAACGCATACAGTTCATGGACACTCTCCGGAGGTATACCATGCCACACAGATGGCGTCCCATTATGTCCCAAACATGCTCGATCGGTGAGAGATTAGGAGATCGGGCTGGCAATGGAAGGGTGTGGAAATTAGGGAGGCAGGCCTGAGAGACCTGTGCCATGTGTGGCGGAGCCTTATGCTGTTACAAAATTTCTCACTGATGCTGCGACAGGAATAACAACACAACAGGCCGCAAAATGTCGTCGACGTACCGTTCAGCCATGAGGGTGGTACGGAGGATTACCAAGGGTGACCGGCTATCAACGGTAAACGCAGGATCCGTGCGCTTTTCAGCTCGTCTCCAGACACGTATGCGCTAGTCATCGGCACCAAGTGTAAACCGTGACTCATTACTGAAGACAATGTTCACGACGCTACTGGACACTATCTCACGTTGATCGGGCCCGACACCACTGCAACTGATGCCGGCAATGCTTGCTGCTCAGTGGTAGGATGCGGAATAGCTACCTCGAATGTAGTCCTCTTGCCTCAAGTCGTCTGGCAACGGTCCGGATGTCCACTTTCGTACCTGTAGACGACGCAACATGGCTACAGATGGTTGAGAGCGACAAATTCGGTTCTGTTCGTTCGGCTCTCGCAATTGCTTGATCCTCGCGTTCTGCCTTTTCCACGGACCGTCCACTGCCCGCGTGTCTCTGGGTTGTGCCATCCTCGATCAAATGGTGTCACATCGCCCCATTGTTGCGTCGCTCGGACCCAAATGCCTAGGGATACGGCGACTTGACCAACGGGCCTCTCTTAGCCCAATTGTACGTCCTCTCTCAAACTCGCTCAACTGCTGGTATTGTGCGCACGGATCCGAAGCGAGGCATCCTTCACAGTCCGTGGAAGTTAATACAACCGCAATCTTCTGACATAATTGTTCCTGTGTGCGAGCTTTGCTCTTATATACTCTTCTCGATGCTCAGTTCTCATGCATTGTGGCGGTCCACTATTTCGTCGTTGGTCGTTATTTTTTAATCATTTGCATATTCGGTCCTGAGGTACTTGCATGCGGAGATCGAACGACTTTCTAGAAGTGTTTCGTTTTCTTTGGAAAAGAATGTGTATTAGCACAGAATATATGCGTAGTTACACATGAATAGCTTAGTGTTCTATTGTACCTTTTCGGTGCGATATCTCTTAATCGAAGAGATTGCGAAATGAACTAAAATGCATATTTTCCTCTTTTTGTACGTGAAATAATATAACAAAATCTCGGTTAGATCCAACGGTAGCCGAATTGCGGCCTTTCCTTGTGAGATGAGTTTATTGGATACACCTACAAAGGACACATAAATGGCCCACTCCAACACGTATGACGTCACAGTACATGAGCGCAGTGTGTGGTATAAATCAGAAAGGTCAGCTTGTTGAATATCAGTTAGCGTCCGATTGAGGGTCGGAATGGGCAAAACGAGTGGTCTGGGAGACTTGGAACGTGGTATCGCAGTTGGCGCTAGACGTTCCTGTTAAATCATCTCTCAAATAGCCCCCCCCCTCCTTGAAGTTTTCAGGTACAAGGGTTTACCGTGAATGGTGCGACACGCAAAAACTTCTACCAATCGGTGATCTTACTGACAAAAGCAGCTTGTGCAATTGTGGGGTCAAAGAAGACCGACGAGAATTGTGCAAGCGAACAGATGGGTCATGACCCTGCGAATCACTGCAGACAGGGGCGGATTGGCCCACCGAGACACCATTCAAGAAATGGTCTACTTGTGCGTTTTCCTTTGTCCGAATTTTTTGGAACGAACGATTAATTATTTTGGTACCTACAGTGCTGTGCAAAAGTATTGCATCAGCTACAAAAACCGTGAATTTTTAAATTCAACTCTTTTTTTTTTTTAACTAATTAATTTTCACAGTTATTTCATCGTTTATATGTCATTAGACGCGAAATTTAATGGAGATTTCGAAAATGTCTTAGTTTTTCCTGTAGCTACTTCTGTTTTTAAGATGAGACATAAAATATGTGGTTTGACAAACACATTGAAATTCACGTTAGCTACGTATAAGTTTTTACAGCCAATCAAAGACATCCTTTCATCTGATTGGCTGCCTCCTAATGCTATCCTAATCCTACTCCAGCCTTTATAAGGGTTAACGCAGAGCTACTAGATCATTGTGGGCCGCGGATGGCCTAGTGGTCAACGTTAGTGACTGCCACGGAGAGAACCTTGGGTTCGATCCCAGGCAGGTACGAACGCTCGAACCACTAAATATCCGCCGTGCGTCGGATGAGCACGTCAAGCCGTCGGGACCCGGGTACTGGCCCTCCGGTAATAAATAAGAGAGTTTTTTTTTTTTTTTTTTTTTTGATTGGAGGTTTAACGAACGACCACCGTGACAACTCAATGGGCTATAAGCAGTCGCCCGTCCCTAATTTAGGGCCACTAACTCCAGGGAAGGGAGAGAGTCAGTTCCGTAAGACAAACACAACATCCATGCCTCATTGGGATTCGAACCCGGACCCATCTCGGACGAATGATTAGAAGCCATCGCTGATACCACTACGCCACCGTGCTGGCGGAGGCTGCCTCACTATGACTAATGTAAACTATATACTGTTAACTGCAAATCAAAGGCAGCGTAGACTTCAGTGGGTAAAACATGTCTCACGGACAACCAAGCAATGGAGAGATGTTTTTTTTTCAGTAATGAATCAGAATTTTGCTTTAATGGGAATCAGAGTAGTGCCAATGTAAAGACATTCAATCGTGAAGAATTCCATCCAAGTCGCTTAGCGACTACTGTTAAGCATCCTGTGAAGGTCATGGTTTGGAGCTGGCGTTGGGAATCTCCATGTTGTCGATGGTACGATAAATGCCCAGAAATGCATCTGGACATTAGAAAACAAGATGCTACCATCATCTAGAAAACTTTATGATGGCAATTTTAATTTTCAAGATGACAATGCTCCTTGTCATGGTGCTAAAGTAGTAGAAAAGTGGTTTCAGAAAAATAATGTTTAGCATCTTGATTGGCCACCACAGTAACCGCACTTAAACCCGATCGAATATTTGTGGTTCAAAGTGTCGTATGAGCTATCAAAAAAGAAGCCAACAACTAAAATTCAACTCATTGCAGATGTAATTCAAATTTGGAATTGTATCGTTCAACCCAATCTTTTACAAAACCTTGTTCACAGTATGCCAGCAAGATGCAAAGCTGTGATTAAAGCTAAAGGCTGGGCAACAAAATATTAGGCATATTTCATAATTTTCTATATATTTTTTTATACGTTTCTTTATATTTTGAGCGTTTTCTGTGAAACTGCGTAATAAAATGATCTGTTCTTATGTGAGAAATGTGCCGCCTAACAAAGCACCCTAATAAATTAAGCTAACGCTAAGTAAGACGTAGGTAACTGGACTTAGAGACCAAGGTAAGAAGTCGGCCCTACTATCCTTTTGAAATCTTGAAGGAGACACGAGTACCTACTCATATGGCCCATCGCTTTGTACTCTCTGTTAGTCTGTGCATAAGGGGTAATACATGTAAATGTCTCCTCATCCACAGACTAACACAGAGTACAACGCGAATCTCCTTCACAGATTTTCCAAAATCCGTATCCTATTCACATTTATTTTAAAGAAAACAATTATTTACCAGTACTAGTTCATCTGTCAAAATGATGAGCAGACTTTAAAAAGGCGTCTACCGAAGGAGGAGATACCAATACCATTGGGCATCAGGCGATCGTTGACAAAAAATTGTAAAAAAAAAAATAGAAATATTGCTATGTGGCGTGTGCACATTTCAACTTGCTTCTTGATTATTACGCTAGAAATGGAGTCTATAAAAGATTCATTCTTTTGTCAAAATCAAATTTTTAAAAGGAAATAATTTTCTGAAATTTTAAAAATCGTTTTAATGTAGCGTGGTTTTGACGCTACCTTCAATAATGAGCGTTTTTTTTTTTAAAACTCTTTCACCGATTGTTGTTAAAATTTGTTCACGACTGAATTTGTTTTACAATGCACGTTTCAACAGTTCTCTTTCATTCAGGAGCTAACAGATTTTTTCAAGAAAGAACTTATGAGGAGTTCCCCTGCATAGGTACGTGCTTCTTTTGTAGTGGACCGAAAGAGTAAAATTCCCCGCCGGGTTCAGTCCCCGCCGGGTCCGTTCCTGACTGCAGAATTATAGTGCTCAGGGTTATCTCCGAACGCACCACGAACAGGACCATGTCGCGAACAGATTATAACAGCTGACGACTATGCCACCAGTCCTTTTGACCCTTGTGAACGCGACTAGCTGTTTTCGTCCACAGGATTGCCGATTGCTGGAAGTTTTCTGCCTGCCGCGCCATTCACGGTAATCCCTTTGTCAAACTGGCATGCATGACGCCAAATATCATACCACGTTCAAAGTCTCCCAGTTCACTCGTTTTTCCCATTCTGATCCTCAACTGGACGCTAAAAAATGCTCAACAAGCTGGTCTTACAGTTTTATACGAAGTGGTTGATCTTTCCTTAGACTATAAGGAAAGATTTTTAAAAATACGTCTTTCTAAATACGATTTTGTAAGATTTTTTAAATACGTAGACTATGAAAAAATCTTTCCTTATACTATGAAGAATACTTTTCGCATATTTCCCACCTTTCCATTATTCAAAATTTCTTCCGCTAGGTAGCGTAAATTTATATCATGTTTTCTTTTTTTTTTTTTTTTTTTTTGATTGGATGTTTAACGACCACCGTGAGCAACTCAATGGGCTATAAGCAGTCGCCCGTCCCTAATTTAGGGTCACTGGTTCCAGGGAAGGGAGAGAGCCAGTGCCGTAAGACAAACACAACATCCATGCCTCACCGGGATTCGAACCCGGACCCCAGACGGACGAATGATCAGAGGCCAGCGCCACCGGGGCGGCTATCATGCTTTCATCTATATCTATTCTTTTATCTGTTCGACGTGAAAATTCATTTGTCTCTGATATCTTCCTTCTTCTACGAGAAACTTTTTATGCCCAATTTGTTAATTTTCGTGATATACTTTTCAGCCGCTGGTGGGGGAAAGTATTTCTATTTCTAAATGTTTTAACTATTGTAAAAATCTGCTTGCAACAGATTTACAAAAAATCTAAAAGATTTTTTTTGTAAATATGTTGTTGTTGTTTGTTTTTAATGAGTTTCATTGATTATGAATGACTTTGGAATATTAATATGCATGTCGGAAAGAATTCAAAAGACTTGCTGCTAAAGATGCGAAACGATGTACACTCAAAACGAATTGTAATGAAATTACAATTTACGTGTCCCATCAAGGTGGGTGAAAACCATATGATGTCTAGCCTCCCTCTGACAATCAGTGTGTGGGGGGGACAACACAAAAGGCACGGACACTCCTGGGAAAAAGCAAGAGTCAAAGTACCAACGGGCGCAAACGCTACGTTTTCGGCACCGGCCTCAAAAGCGACGACACCGTTTCATATAGCACACTGTTCCAGCGGCGACGCTAATAGCTCAGAGCTGGGGATCTAGGTACCATAGGGGGGAGGGGGCAAAATTTTGAAGTGCTTGGCAGAAATTTGGCCAAAAAATTAGGTTCATGTAGGTTTTAGCAGTTGCCGATGATATTCCAAGTAAAATAAAAAGCTTTAGGAACATACTGTACATAGTATGTGTATGTAGTACTGTGAACCATGAATGCAAACTTCTATGGGCTTTAACAAGTTACTAGTCGTAATTTTAGCTCACGCCACTTTCATTAATTTTTATTTATATTTTTATATTTTTTTCTTTATATATATACACTGACGAAAAAAAATCCCAACACCACGAAAAAATAGTTGTAGAGGAATGAAATGGCGGCAATACATTTGTATAGGTAACATATTTAATCGATTAAAGTTTCAAGATCACAGCTTAATGTAAGCGCGAGAAGAGCCAATTTTAAATGTGAAATGCTGGTACATTAATAATCGGTGTAACTGCCAGAATGTTGAATGCAAGCACGCAAACGTTCATGCATTGTGTCGTACAGGTGCTGGATGTCAGTTTATGGGATGGAGTTCCATGCCTGTTGCACTTGGTCGGTCAATACAGGGACGGTTAATGCTGGTTGGGGGTGACGCTGGAGTTGTCGTCCAATGATGTACCATACGTGCTCGATTGGGGAAAGATATGGTGATCTAGCAGGCCACGGCAACATGTCGACACTCTGTAGAGCACGTTGGGTTACAACAGCGGTATGCGGGCGAGCGTTATCCTGTTGGAAAACACCCCTGGAATGCTGTTCATGAATGGCAGCACAACAGGTTGAATCACCAGACCGACGTACAACTGTGCCGTCAGGGTGCGAGGGATAACCACGAGAGTGCTCCAGCTGTCATAGGAAATTGCTCCCCAGACCATAACTCCAGGTGTAGGTCCAGTGTGTCTCTGCCGCAGACCGGTTGGTTGCAGGCGCTCACCTGGCCTCCTTCTAACCAACACACGGCCATCACTAGCACGCAGGCAGAACCGCATTTCATCAGAAAATACAACAGATCTCCACTCCGTCCTCCAATGAGCTCTAGCTTGACACCACTGACATCGCAAACGGCAGTGGTTTGGAGTAAGTGGAATGCATGCTACAGGCGTCTGGCTCGGAGCTGTCCTTCAAGTAACCGATTTGTAACAGTTCGTTGTGCCACTGTGGTGGCAACTGCAGCTCGAATTGCTGTCGCAGACGCAGTACGATGCGCCACGGCCATACGCCGTACACGGCGGTCTTTCCTCTCAGTAGTGCCACGTGGGCGGCCGGAACCCGGTCTTCTTGAGGCAGTACCTTCCGTTGACCACCGCTGCCAACAATCATGCACAGTTGCTACATTCCTGCCAAGACGTTTTGCAATATTTCGGAAAGAAAATCCACCTTCTCGTAGCCCTATTACACGACCTCGTTCAAACTCCGTGAGCTGTTGATAATGGCTTCTTCGTCTTCTTAAAGGGGTTCTACGTCAATTCGTCGCGTGCGTCAATTCGTCGACTGCGTCAATTCGTCGACTGCGACGATTCGTCGCGCGTCAATTCGTCGACTGCGTCAATTCGTCGCGCGTCAATTCGTCGAACGTCAATTCGTCGCGGACAAATTCGTCGACTACGTCAATTCGTCGCGTTTACAGATTTTGGTTACATACAAAACGAATGCAGGAAAACGTACGATTTCGAACGTCTTCCTCCCTGATCAAATTTATAAAGTTTGGATACTCAGACAATATAGGAATATTACGCTTTTTCTTTGGCACTAAAAATATTAGACAGTAGACGGAAATCTACAGTTTTCAATTCAGAACCACCAAATCTGGTATACTATCTCATGGTACTTTAACTTACATGTTAGACGATTTTTTGAAGGGGTTGCAGCCCGGGAGTCAGAGCCTCCCCATAAAAACAATTCGCAATTTTCGCAAAATCTACAGTTTTCAATTTCAGAACCACCGAATTTGGCATACTATCTCCTGAAACTCTAACTTAGACGCTAAACGATTTTTGGAACGGGTTGGAGCCCGGGGGTCAGAGCCCCCACCCCCTCATACAAAATTTTCGTAAAATCTACAGTTTTCATCTTAGAAGCACCAAATCTGGTATACTATCTCATGGTACTCTAACTTAGACGCTAGACGATTTTTTGAACGGGTTGCAAGGCCCGGGGGTAAGAGCCCCCCACATACAAAATTTTCTTAAAAACTACATTTTTCAATTCAGAACCACCAAATCTGGTATACTATCTCATGGTACTCTAACTTAGACGCTAGATGATTTTTTGAAGGGGTTGCAGCTCGGGGGTAAGGGCCCCCCCATAAAAACAATTCGCAATTCGTAAAATCTACAGTTTTCAATTTAGAACCACCAAATTTGGTATACTATCTCATGGTACTCTAACTTAGACGGTAGACCGTTTTTGGAACGGGTCAAGGCCCGGGGGTCAGAGCCATCCCCCCTCCATAATTTTTTTTGTAAAATCTACAGTTTTCAATTTACAACTGTTAATCTGGTATACTATCATGAAACTCAAACTTAGACGCCAGACGGTTTTTGGAAGGGGTTGGAGCCCAGGGGTCAGAGCCACCCCCCCCCCCGAATAAAAAAATCGTAAAATCTACAGTTTCCAATTTCAAACCACCAAATTTGGTATACTATCTCATGGTACTCTAACTTAGACGGCAGACCGTTTTTGGAAAGGGTAAAGGCCCGTTGGGTCAGAGCCCCCGCATACAAAATTCTCTTAAAATCTACAGTTTTCAATTCAGAACCACCAAATCTGGTATACTATCTCATGGTACACTAACTTAGACGCTAGATGGTTTTTGGAACGGGTTGGAGCCCTGGGGTAAGAGCCCCCCCCCGTAATAAAAATGCCGTAAAATCTACAGTTTTCAATTTAGAACCACCAAATTTGATATACTATCTCATGGTGCTCTAACTTAGACGGTAGACCGTTTTTGGAACGGGTCAAGGCCCGTGGGTCAGAGCCCCCCCCATAATTTTTTTTGTAAAATCTACAGTTTTCAATTTAGAACCGTTAAGTATGTTATCATGAAACTCAAACTTAGACGCCAGACGGTTTTTGGAAAGGGTTGGAGCCCAGATGTCAGAGCCCCCCCCCGAATAAAAAATAATCGTAAAATCTACAGTTTCCAATTTAGAATCACCAAATTTGGTATACTATCTCATGGTACTCTAACTTAGACAGTAGACCGTTTTTGCAAGGGGTCAGCCCGAGGGGGGGGCCTTCATAAAAAAAATCGCAAAATCTAGTTTTTAATTTAGAACCACCAAATTTGGTATACTATCTCATGGTACTCTAACTTAGACGGTCGACGGTCTTTGGAACGGGTCAAGGTCCGAGGGGTCGGAGCCTTCTTCCTCCACATACATTCAAAATTTTCGTAAAATCTAGTTTTTATTTCAGAACCATCAAATTTGATGGTTCTGAAAAGATAGACGGTTTTTGGAAGGGGTTGAAGCCCGGGGGTCAGTGCCCCCCTCATAAAAAATTTCGTAAAATCTACAGTTTTCAATTTAGAGCCACCAAATTTGGTATACTATCTCATGGTACTCTAACTTAGACGCTAGACGATTTTGGAAGGGGTTGCAGATTTTTTTTATGAAGGGGTAAGGAACCTTTCATAAAAAAATCGCAAAATCTACGTTTCAAATTAGAACCACCAAATTTGATATACTATCTCATGGTACTTTAACATAGACGGTCGACGGTTTTTGGAACGGGTCAAGGCCCGGGGGTCAGAGCCCTCCCCCGCACACACGCACACATACAACATTTTCTTAAAAACTACGGTTTTCAATTCAGAACCACTAAATTTAGTATCATGAAACTCTCACTTAGACGCTAGACGATTTTTGGAATGGGTTGGAACCCGGGGTGAGAGCCCCCCCCCTCCTCATAAAAATTTCGTAAAATCTACAGTTTTTCATTTAGAACAACCAAATTTGGTATACTACTCATGGTTATCTAACTTAGACGGTAGACGGTTTTTGGAAGGGGTCGGGGCCCGGGTCAAGGGAGCCCCATGCAAAATTTTCGTAAAAAGTTCCGTTTTTTACTCTTAAGTTCCGTTTTTAAAAAGTTCCGTTTTTTACTCCCTATCTACGTTCTAAGGCGCTCTTTGGCCCTTTGAGGGCCTTACACCATAAACCATCAATCAATCAACTAACCAACCTACGGTCTAAGTTAGGGACTGTAGATAACAATAAAGTGCAAAAATATGCGTTTAATGGTGTATTAAAAACACAAATCAATTTAGTTTAGCTTTCACTACCATCGAACGGCTTATCAGAAAGAAATATAATGTAATGTAAACAGAGAGTTCCAGATATTCAAAATTCAAAACGGTAAGAAAACGATGATCAATGCCAATGTGAAGTCGAAAGCAATCGACATCACATAGGTACATTGCATTTCTTTGTTGCGAGATTCACAGAAGCACACGCCAGATGTACTGCAGTTCTATAGATGTCTCCTAGAAGGTAAGTATTCCCATTCCTTTTTCTTTCTTTTTTGTTTCGCAAAATTAAATTAACTAAATCAAAAAATTTAAAATAAGTTTACTGGAAAATTGCAGGAATATCTTTTTCATTCATTAACTTTCACCCGCTGAACTTGGTGATTCCACAAATAGTAATATGTACCTGGCAAATAACTGGTATCCCTGCTAGTACAAATTATATTAATGATTTATTTGCGTCCAGTTCAATCTAGTATGTCCATAAGAGCGTTTGGGGCCGTATGAAAAATACATTTCAACGTGTGCCGCTACGGCGGCGGAGTGATCTAGGGGCTGGCTTCTGACCACTTGTCAAGAAGAATTTTGTATGTGGAGGCACTTATCCCCCGCCCTTGATTCCAAAAAACCGTCTACCGTTTCAGTTAGAGCACCATGAGATAGTGTACCAAATTTGGTGGTTCTAAATTGAAAACTGTAGATTTTACAAAAATTTTTATGAGGTGGGCTCTGACCCAGTGCCCGTCCCGTTCCAAAAACCGTCTGCCGTCTAAGTTAGACTACCATGAGATAGTATACCAAATTTGGTGGTTCTAAATTGAAAATTGTTTTTGGGGGGATGAAACTCCCCGTGCCCCGACCCGTTTCGAAATTCGTCGAAGTTAGATTACCATGATATAGTATACCAAATTTGGTGGTTTTTAATTGAAAACTGTAGATTTCACGAAAATTTTGTAGGGGGGTGGCTGAAACCCTCCGTGCCCTGACCCGTTCCGAAAACCGTCTAAGTTAGATTACCATGATATAGTATACCAAATTTGGTGGTTCTAAATTGAAAACTATAGATTTTACGAAATTTGTGTGTGGGGGGGGGGGTCTAACCACCCGTGCCCCGACCCGTTCTGAAAACCGTCTAAGTTAGAGTACCATGATGTAGTATACCAAATTTGGTGGTTCTAAATTGAGAACTGTAGATTTCACGAAATTTTTTATGGGGAGGGGGGGGGCTCTGAACCCCGAGCTCCAACCCTTTCCAAGAAACCATCTACAGTCGAAGTTAAAATACCATCAGATAGTATACCAAGTATGGTGGTTCTAAATTGAAAACGGCATATTCTAAGAAAATTTTGGGGGGGGGGGTAGGGCTCTAACCCCCGGGCTCCGACCCGTTCCCAAAACCGGCTTCCGTCTAAGTTAGAGTTTAATGATACCAAATTTGGTGGTTCTAAATTGAAAGCTACAGATTTTACGAAATTTTTGTATGCAGGAGGCTCTTACCCCCGCGCCTTGACCTATTTCAAAAACCGTCTACCGTCAAAGTTAGAGTACCATGAGATAGTATACCAAATTTGGCGGTTCTAAATTGAAAACTGTAGATTTTACGAAAATTTTTGTATGGACGGGGGTGGCTCTGACCCCACTGGCTCCAACCGCTTGCAAAAACCGTCTACTGTCTAAGTTAGAGTTTCGTGAGATAGTATACCAAATTTGGTGGTTCTAAATTGAAAACTGTAGTTTTTACGAAAATTTTTATGGGGGGGGAGCTCTGACCCCGTGCTCGACCTGTTTCAAAAACCATCTACCGTCTAAGTTAGAGTACCATGAGATAGTATACCAAATTTAGTTGTTTATTGAAAACTGTAGATTTTACGAAAATTTTGTATTGCGGGGGGGGGGGCGGGCTCTAAACCATAGGGCTCCGACCCGTTCCAAAAACCATCTACCGGCTAAGTTAGAGTACCATGAGATAGTATACCAAATTTGGTGGTTCTAAATTGAAAACTGTAGATTTTACGATAATTTTGTACCAGAGGGGGGGGGTGTTCTGACCTCCCGGCCCCCAATCCGTTCCAAAAACGGTCTTCCGCTAAGTTAGAGTTTCATGACACCACATTTGGTGGTTCTAAATTGAAAACTAGATTTTACGGCAATTTTGTAGGGGGGCTCTACCCCTGCTCCAACCGCTTCCAAAAACCGTCTACAGTCTAAGTTAGAATACCACGAGATAGTATACCAGATTTGGTGGTTCTGAATTGAAAACTAGATTTTGCGATTATTTTCTTGAAGGGGGCCCTTACCCTCCGGTCTGCAACCCCTTCCAAAAACGGTCTACCGTCTAAGTTAGAGTACCATGAGATAGTATACCAAATTTGGTGGTTCTAAATTGAAAACTGTAGATTTTACGAAATTTTTATGAGGGGGCTTTCACCCCCGGGCCCTAACCCCTTCCAAAAAGCGTCTAGCATCTAAGTTAGAGTTTCATGATACCATACTTAATGGTTCTGAATTGAAAACTGTAGATTTTACAAAAAAATTATGGGGGTGAGAGCTCTGACCCCCGGGCCTTGACCCGTTCCAAAAACGGTCTACCGTCTAAGTTAGAGTACCATGAGATAGTATACCAAATTTGGTGGTTCTAAATTTGAATACTGTAGATTTTACGGCAGTTTTTGATGACGATGGGGGGCTCTTACCCCCGGGCTATAACCCATTCGAAAAACTGTCTAGCGTCTAAGTTAGAGTATCATGAGATAGTATACCAGATTTGGTGGTTCTGAATTTGAAACTGTAGATTTTACAAAAAAAATTATGGGGGGGGGGATGGCTCTGACCCCCGGGCCTTGACCCGTTCCAAAAAAGGTCTACCGCCTAAGTTAGAGTACTATGAGATAGTATACCAAATTTGGTGGTTCTAAATTGATTACTGTAGATTTCACGGCAGTTTTTATGACGGGGGGCTCTTACCCCCTGGCTCCAGCCCCTTCCAAAAACGGTCTAGCGTCTAAGTTAGAGTACCATGAGATAGTATACAAATTAGGTGGTTCTGAATTGAAAATTGTAGATTTTAAGAAAATTTTGTATGTGGGGGCTCTGACCCCCGGGCCTTGACCCGTTCCAAAAATGGTGTACCGTCTAAGTTAGAGTACCATGAGATAGTATACCAAATTTTGTGGTTCTAAAATGGAAACTGTAGATTTTACGAAATTTTTTATGACGGGAGGGGGGGGGGGGTGTCTGACCCCCGGGCTCCAAATCCTTCCAAAAACCGTCTAGCGTCTAAGTTAGAGTTTCATGATACCAAATTTGATAGTTCTGAAATGAAAACTAGATTTCACGAAAATTTTAAATCGTACGTTTTCCTGCATTTGTTTCGTATGTAACCCAAATCTGTAAACGCGACGAATTGACGTAGTCGACGAATTGAGGTAGTCGACGAATTTGTCCGCGACGAATTGACGCTCGACGAATTGTCGTGGTCGACGAATTGACCCGCGACAAACTGACGCAGGCGACGAATTGACGCGCGACGAATTGACGCAGTCGACGAATTGACGCAGTCGACGAATTGACGCACGCGACGAATTGACGTGATACCTCTTAAAGGCATTCTTGACTAACATCAACACCCTACGTCGAATCTCAACGATAACTAACGCTCACGAACGTTACAGCGCGTATTTACAGCAAACCTGCTTTGCATGTTCCGAGGGGCGCTACTAACGCCACACGTATGCGCCGAGAGCGAAATTTGCATAGACGTCATCTTACAGATATACTCTCACCGCCTACCAACTGTCGTTTATCTAACACAACCCCTTCTTGGTGTTGGGATTTTTTTTTCCGTCAGTGAATATATATTCGCTGTCAGTAGGCTGGTTATGAATTTTATTTGGTAACCTGACGAGGAATCTCTCTCTCTCTCTCTCTCTCTCTCTCTCTCCCTATCTTTGTCTCTCTTATCTTTTTAAACTACAATTACGGAAATGGTGTCTTTCTAGTACTCTCTTAGATATCGCTCAGAGGAAGAGAATAGTACAAAACAAACTTTAACAAAATTTCTGTGAATTCAGAAAATTCACGTACATTTATCCAAGTTCCCTAAAATCTTACGTGGTTGCACTCGCAATGTGATCTAACTGATTAAATATTTTGGGGGAAAGGGGGGGCTAAAGGGTGGGCTCAAAGAAAAGTTGCCTGTAGCGTCGCGCCTGCATTGTCCTCGCGTGTTATCTTACGTGCTGGAGTCAGCCATTTATGCGATGTGGGCAGGTGCACCGAATAAATTGGAATTTCAGTGCATAACGATTCGTAAATGAAGTTAGAAAACCCGCTTTTGGCAGAAATGCTTGACTAACAAGCTACGATTTCTACTGAAGAGTGCTATTTATATCAGGTCTGCATATACTTGTACATTTCAGCTGTTTGCCTTAAAAAAAACTTCAGGCTCCCAAAACAAGGTGCAAAATGAACTTTTTAATCAAAAGAATTACTTCTGCAGCAACACACTTTTCCCAACAAGATACTAGCTTCTGTACGCCGCCGTGAAAAAATGTCGAGCTTTGGGATGCAACAAACTCATGAAATGCGGTTTCAACTCATGTTTGATTGGGAAATGATTTACCCTGTGGAAAGATGTCCAGGTACTTGAAAAAGTGACAGTTCGTAGGGAACAGCTCAGGTTAATAATGCGGATGAGTCAGGTTTCGTACCTCAGCTGGTCTAGCTTCTCAATCGTCTCGCGCAACGTGGTGCTCGCGTTGTGATTGAGAGGTAGGGGCTCATGGTAATTGACTAATGTCGGCTGTGTGTTGGACAGTTTTCTATCCAGAGTATTAAGTTCTTGACAATACCAGTCCTCCGTGTGGGTTTAAGCGGTTGCAAGAAGGAAGAGTGGATCACACCACTAAACACTGACCATCGACTTCCCAGGATGGAGTACCTGCTTCTGGGTATGTTTTGGGGCCTAACCGCTTTCAAACCATTCCGCTGGACGACAGTGGTTGTCATAGCATCCATTTCGCATCACATGTGACGAGGCGCCTGTAAATGTCTTTCGCTTGATGGCGGATAAGCAGAGAACAGCAGACATCCAATCATCGTATTTTCTGCTGTTACGTCAACTCACGTAGCAGCCATTTGTCCATCTTCTTCACTTAAATGTCGGGGAATGGTTGCATAGCATACTCTGAGTTTCTCGTTTCTCGCCAGGTTTTCGTACCGTTTGTCGTGGATCGGATTAGATCAAGGCCTCCATCTCTGCACGATAGAGATGGGCTTAACAGTAATTTTCCTGTCACAATGACAACGGTGGCAATTCCACGTAAGTAACGGAGTCTTTAAATAGAGACAAAATCACCGTTTACGACAGCAGCTGTAATTGGACAATGAGTCACCGTCTTACTAGTGTCAGTGACAAAATCATTGTTTACGACAGGGGTGAGGGAGCAGTAACGGAACGACGAGTCGAACTTTTATAAGAAATAATTTGCTTACAAATATCACACGAAGTAAAATTTCCATCAACGACGGTGAAATAATTCTACATCTCCCTGATTTTTCTACGCTTAGCGTCAGACATTCTATTATATGTTGGATGGTGAACTCCATTAACACTTTACTATTGTTCACGTCCGTTCCTAAAGATGACTCGTGAAGAGACGAGCACGAAAAATCAGTTTCTTCTGAAGAAAGCTAGCATCATTAGCGACCTCTATGATGTTTCAACAGAAACGGCATGGTGACATGGAACCCCAAGCATTGCTCTGACACGGCTAAGGGTGACATTCTTACCATTGACTTTGGAACTGTTACTTTTTGTCACTAATCGTAACGGTGACAGTGATTTTTCAGTAACGGCGACAAAGTAACAGTTACGTGATTTCCGACCTATCTCTACTGCATAATCGATAGCTCCTTCTGGTCTACCGCGTAGTTCACTTCCGAGGCTCATATCGCCAGACCAGAATTTAGCAAACCAACGTTGTGTCTTGCGTTCACTAACTGAGCTGCCCTCAAATCCTGTATTGATGTTGCGAGCTGCCTCGGATGCACGGTGTTTAAGTTTAAACTCATATAAGAAAATGACACGGATTTGGCTACGATCCATCGTCCCTCTTCATGTAGCACAATGCTCTTGGAACTGATGCCGTTGACGAAATGACCAATGCTTTACAGGTAGCAGCCTTGATGCTTTAAATTTACATATCACAAGTCACATCGGACGATGTGCTGCTTCCTAAATTACCTGCAAAATCCAACATTTTGTCTGCAAGAAACTAATAATGATATATGATTTATGTATACTTCCAAGATCTTAAAAAAGGGTGGCTGTTTTTATTTTAGAATCTGGTATATGCAGTGCTGTTCTTGGTCTGGCGCTCTTTGGCCAAACCTGGCCCTTGCGCCAATAAAATCCAACAACCAACCAACCAACCAGTGCTGTAGTCGTAAAATCAGCAGAGGGTATACTATGTGTAAATCCCAAAAAATCAGAGGTTATACTACATGGTTAAAAAAAAAAGGGGGGGGGTACCGTGCCTTTTTAACAATTATGACTATAAGCTCACTTACCGATATGAATAACGTATCTTCTCATCTCTCCTGTAAATGATGACATGTTGAAGAGCATGCACAAAATTACTTAAATTTTTATTGAAATATATCCCATAAAGCCTGACGAGATAAGTCCTTACAGCACTGTTCATCTCTAGAAGAAACTCTTGATCTACTATCAGTTGCTGAACGATGATTCATCAACCAAGTTCTTACATATTTTTTGGACTAAATTGTTCAATGGGCGGTCCATTTGAATTTATGAACATCAGGTTAGATACATTGGATAACAAAAATACTCTGAGATCGGTTATAATATTGTTCATTAAACTGAATCCTCGTTCGCATTCAGCTGTCGAACAAGGCAGAGTTGAAATCGTTCTTAAGAGGGGTTTTAAGTTTTCTGGTACAACTTGAACGTTTTCAGTATATTCTCTCAGTCTCTGAGAGAATATACTTAAAACGAGAAAATATTCTCTCAGTCTCTGAGAGAGTACAACTTGGACGTTTTCAGTATATTCTCTCATTAATGACATTTCATCAACATTAAAACCTCTACAGATTCGCCTTGTTTCTAGTTCTCCATAGCGCATGCCGTCTGTTTTAATATTTATTCGCTCTAATATCTTTAAGAAGTTGTACATTTTCACTGTTTGAATCTGAACACAGTCTTGATTTCATCCTGTCAGCCGTGCTTTGAATAAACTGGTTTGGTTAATAGGTACAATTTTGTTATTAGGAATTAATGGGATATTTTTAAATAATAATTCCTCGTTCGCTGCTAATGCTAAATGAGTTTTTCCCCCAGGATTTTCTCCGAAGCTCTCTATAATTCTTATGGTTCTTTTTATTAGATGTTCAGCTTTTGGCAGCGATGTTGTTCGAGATTGAAGTTCCGAGATTGAAGTTCATTGAAGGTATACGCTATTCTGTCAAAAAAAAAAAAAAAAAAAAAAAAAAACCAGAGGGTATACGACGTATACCGCCGTATACCCTCCACTACAGCCGCTCTCTTAAAATACCCTTGATCTGGTACCTGTACGTACAGGTAAAAACCTTTCGCTCTCTTAAAATACCCTTGATCTAGTATCTGTACGTATAGGTAAAAACCTTCCGCTTTCTCAAAATACCCTGGATCCGCCTCTAAAAAGGAGCTATTTTAAAAACCCGAAGCCCCTTTTCATGGTCATATAATATTACCTATCTCTGTAGGTCAACGAGTGAATGTGAAGTAAAAATGTCAGTTCAATGAATGAAATCGTCACATCAATGAAGACACCTTGAAAACTGATTAGAGTTACAGCTTTGTAATTCATTACTTACACCGCAGCTGGCCTAACGCTATCATAATTTGTTTTTGAGATATATGTAGGCTCCCTGTTGCCAGATAATCGGTGTTCAGCTGATTGGTAAGGCGTCAGATATGACGGGAATTATCGATTACGACTCACTGTGAAAACTGTCGTTAACTTGGACTCAGATGAACTGTTAACATGTGTTACGTTGTTATCAATATGCGGTTTCTCGCTCTTATCAGCCTATGCGCAAGCCTTTCCTTCGACCAAACGTTTTTTCATTTCGGAAATGCTTCTTTGTCCTCCATTGGTTTCTCATATCAATCACATTTCTAAGATATAGCTACTAACAGGGGTGGGTATATTCCGGAGCACCGGGGTATTTGACGCAATTTTGCCTATCCACTTTGTCTAGATTGTTTAAAAAATTTGGAACTTATGAATGAGAGTCATTAAGTTTGTTTGAGATTTATGTTATCTGTCTAAAAACGTTACTGTCTTTAAAATAATTAACTTTTCTTATATCATCATCATCATCATCATTGTCAACCATTATCAATCCACTGCTGGACGAAGGTCTCCCCAAGTTTCCTCCACAACGGTCTGTCTTGTGCCAGTCTCCTCCATGTCACCCCTACATACTTTCGAATTTCATCTCCCATGTGGTCTTCTTCTGGGTCTTTTCCTGTCCCTTGGAATCCAATCTAAAATTTCGGCTGTCCATCGATGATCTGTCCTTCTGACAGTATGTCCAGCCCATTGCCACTTCAGGGATTTAACTCTGATCATGATGTCTTCCACTCTTGTCATTTTTCGGATCCACGAGTTCCTCTTCTTATCTCTCCTAGTTACACCAAGCATGCACCTCTCCATGCTACTTTGAGTTGTCTGCAGCCTTTGTATGTCTCTTTTAGTTAAAGTCCACGTCTCTGCACCATACGTAAGCACTGGAAGGATGCATTGATCAAACACTTTTCTTTTAAGACATAATGGCATATTGCTCTTGAAAATTATGCTGTTTCTTCCAAAAGCTCTCCAGGCAAGTTTTGTACGCCGATTAATTTCTTCATCAATGTGACCCTCACTTGATATCTGCTGTCCAAGATAAACGTGCGTGCATGTTATCTCCAGCTTTTCTCCATCAATCGATAAATCTTCATTTCTTGTAAAAGCATTGAACATCACTTTTGTCTTCTAAAAGTTCATTTTTAATCCCACTTCTTCACTCTTGTCAGCTAGTTCCTGGATCATACTCTGCAGCTCTGATGGGGTAGTTGCAAAAATGACTACGTCATCAGCAAAACGAAGGTGGGTTAGATAATCTCCATTAATCTTTATCCCCTTGTTTTCCCAACTCAGCGACTGAAAGACACCCTCCAATGTGGCATTAAAGAGCTTCGGAGATATGGTGTCACCTTGTCTCACTCCCTTTCCAATTTTTATGTGTGTTGTATTTTCAAACAGCCGAATCTTTGCACTTGCATTTTCATAGATGTTATTAATAATATTAATGTATGCATCTTCAATACCGCAGGATTTCAGAGCCATTGTAACTGCTGATGGTTTCACCGAATCAAAGACTTTTTCATAATCGATAAAAGCCATGCACAATGGAAGTTCATATTCCCTCGCTCTTTCAATTAGTTCTCTCAGTACGTGGATATGATCTATTGTGCTGTAGCCACTCCTGAATCCAGCTTGTTCTCTCGGTTGAGCCATGTCCAGTGTTAACTTCAAGCGGGGTGAAAGAACTTTAGTGAAGATTTTAAAAACCACTGATAGAAGGCTGATAGGTCTGTAGTTCCCGAGATCTTCAATGTCAACTTTCTTATGTAGCAGGATCATTGTAGCGGTGTTCCAATCCTCAGGAATTTTCCCTTCATTAAGGCATCGAGTGAAAATTTGGGCGAGTACTGTTTCGATTTCTCCACTTGCTTCTTGTATGATGTCTACAGTAATTCCATCTTCTCCTGGAGCTTTCTCCCGCTTCATGTTCTTGATTGCATGTGCAACTTGTGCTGGAAGGACTGGAGGAACTCTGGTACTGGTACCTTTCATGATGTCTGGAGTGTATGTGTCATCCCTTTCATATCATTTGGAGTAGAAATCTTTCACTCTTGTCAAAATTTCGCCTCTATTTCTTGTAACAGAACCATCTTCTTTTCTCAGTGCCATAATCTGTTTTCTTCCCTTACTGAGATGTCCCTTTGCTATCTTTAGGCTTTGGTTGTTTTCAATTGCTTTCCTCATTAGTTCACAGTTGAATTTTCTTACGTCTTCAGTGATACTTTTTCTTACTGTCTTGCATAGCTCTATATATTCCACTTTGGAAGTCACATCTTCTTTAGCTGTCCTCATCTCTCTTCTTTTTTGCATCAACATTTTGGTTTTTCCTGATAATTTGTTCACATGCAACTTGTTCTTAGACCCAGCTAATTTTTTTGCTGTTTCCATAAGAGCTTTGGTTACTTTTCTGTTAACTTCAGAAATATCCACTTCTTCCGATGTTAGGCTTTCTAAAGCAGAGAATATGTTCTTCAGTTCCAACTTGAAGGTATTATAGTGTTTTTTAAGGTTGGTTATGTCAATACATTTTGTATGTCTTATGAGCTTGCTACGTTCGAGTTTAGTGTTGAGGTGCATCTTACATCTCACCAATCTATGGTCACTACCTGTGTTGAACTTGTTTAGCACACTGCAGTCTTCAATAACAAATTTTTTGTTACACATAATAAAATCAATTTCACTTGTCGTCCCATTTGGATGTCTCCATGTCCATTTCCTGTGTGGCTTTTTCTTGAAGAAGGAGTTCAAGATGAAAAACCCTTCTGCCTCTGCAAACTCAACGAGAGTATTTCCACGCTGGTTTCTGTTGCTGTGACCAAATTTACCTACTGAAGTTTCATTCTGTTGCTGTTGCCCTATTTTTGCATTGAAATTTCCCATAATTATCTTTAAGTGCTGCTTACCTTTATTATTTAGATGACAAATTTCCTCATAAAAGTCTTCAATTTCTTTTTCAGAATGACTTTTGGTGGGTGCATAAGTTTGAATAATCTGAGCCTGGTATCTTTTCGAGAGTTGGATAACGAGTCATGCAGCTCTGTCAGAGGAACTTTTAACTTTTACAACTTTATCCATCAGTTTCTTGTTTATTATAAATCCAACACCACTAGTTCTGCCAGTATCAGTCCCACGATAGTAGAAGAGATGTCTACTTTTCAGCTCAATGAGATCTTCTCCTTTTCTCCTTAATTCACTTAGCCCGACGATGTCCCACTTGATCCTTTGTAGTTCCTCTTCCAATTCAAGAAGCCTTGAATCAGAAGATAGGGAGCGTCCATTATACGTAGCCAAGTTCAGCATCAGATGGCAGCCTAGTCTGGTCCTCCGGGGATTCTTAGCACCCTCTGCCTTCATGTCACACTGGCCGCTGCCTTGGCCAGGTACATTCCAGCTGCCGGAGACTGAGGGCCAAGATTTAAGTTGTGGAATCATTTTGGAGGTGTTTGGCCATGACTCACCACGCTGGCCAAGCGGGTTGGTGAGTGTGGGATAGCATTTCCTCTAATCCTGATGGTATAGTTATACCGCTATTGGCGGTCGTCAGAGCCCCTTTAGTGGGAACAGGATGCCCACGAGAAGGCGGGGTTGACATTTGTCAAGGAGAATCTGTGATGTTACGCATCACCTGACCTTACATCCCTTTTCTTATATATATATACACACAGTCAAGTCACATAATTATGACCACCTCCTACTTTTGATGTCAACAGCGTGTAGCCAATGAAAGAAGGCACGTGTCGTGCGCTGGCTTGGAGGGTATATAAGGTGTGCTGTAGGCATTCTGGAAACATATCACTCGCTGCTGTCATGGATAAAAGGAGCGATTTATCAGATTTGCAAAAGAAATGATTATCGGCTTTCGGGCCAAGGGTGGCAATATTTCTGAAACAGCGCAGTTTGTGAACTGGTTAAAGTGTATTGTGATTGGAGAAATGGCACTATTGCGAATAAGTGATGTGAAAACTGCGGAGCACCGCGTGCCATTGATGTGAGAGGTGAACGTCGAAGTGATGGAATCTTTTACAACCAAGTACAAAAGTATGTAGTCTTCGTCGACGACAGCAAGAGTTTGAGCACTTATTTTCGAACAGTGGGGATCTTGTGTACTGCAATGATATAGACTTATTGTTAGACAGCAACACAAACCTGAATAATGGCCTTAGACAGCAACACAAACCTAAAGAATGGAGACTTTTTATGGATTCCTCAAAAAAAGTCCTTTTTCATAACGGAAACATGTATCCGTCAATACCTGTTGCATATGCTGCATACATGAAAGAAACATGCCCAAATATGAAACTGTTGCTTCAAAGTATAATATACAAAAAACACTCATGGAATATTTGTGGTGATCTTAAAGTGACAGCTTTACTTCTTGGTCCACAACTTGGATACACAAAATAATACCGCTAAATCTGTGAATGGAACAGTAAGGACAGAAATTCTCATTACATTAAAAAGATCTGGCTTAAAAGAGAGTCCTTAATTCCAGGTAATGAAAATGGTGTTGCTGAGCCTTTAGTAAATCCTCAGAATGTGTACTTGCCACCGCTTCACATCAAACTGGGTTTGATAAAAAAAATTGTAAAGACATTGAATAAAGATGGAGAAGCCTTTCATTTTCTAAAGAACAAATTCCCCAAAATATCTGAAGCCAGAATTAAACAAGGCATTTTTATTGGTCCACAAATAAGGGATCTTATGCATGAGCTTGCAGTTGAAAGCACTTTGAAAGAGACTGAAGCTGCTACATGGAAGTCCTTTAAAGATGTGGTACTGAACTTTTTAGGTAACCACGAAGCAGAAAATTATAAAGAACTTGTTACTAAGCTTCTAGAAAACTATAAGGCCATGGGATGCAATATGTCCCTTAAAATACATTTCCTTCACTCGCATTTGGACTTTTACCCACAGTACTTAGAAGCTGTAAGCTATGAGCACGAAGAACCTTTTCATCAGGACATATGTCATATGTACCATAGAAAGCCGCTACAAAGGAAAATGGAGCCCTAAAATGCTAGCTAATTACTGTTGGACTCTAAAAAGGGATGTAGTACAACCAAAGTACAGAAGAAAATCTAAAATACGCTCACGGACAATGAAATTTTCTCACCTAGAAGAAAGCATGCTACAACCGCGAAACTTTGCAAATAGCTAGAGAACGTGCTGGTATGCAGATGATCCACGTTTGGTGCGATTGCGCATGATCACACACCCTGTGGTGCCCCTGCAAGCACAAACCGGCAATCTTATAAACTGGCGTGTAGTCGATGCCCTATGAAAGCGAAAAGCACCTGCCGACGCAAGCAAGACTACAGAGTATCAAGAATACCGGGTAGACGCCAGAGACGTTGATTTACGAAACTTACAAACTTTGAGAGAGGCCTGATCATCGGGCCGAAAACCCCAGGGTCGTCGGCGCGCCGTATAGCCCGCCACGTGGATCGTTCTGACCATACCGTCCGACTGTGCTGAGAGCAGTGGACACGTGACTGCACTGCCAAAAGGAGAAGCGATTCTGGACAGACAAGGAAGACCACCGGTAGAGAGGATCGACGGATCGTGCGCCAGTCACAAACGGATCCCAAGGGGGCCCAGTCCCCTTTACAGACAGATGTAGCGGCTCTTGTGTGCTCATGAACCATTTCCCGACGCCTCGCGGAAGCGAATCTGCGATCCCATCGCCCTTTTCGTGTGCTGCTATTAACAACGGAACATCACAGGCTCCGTGTGCAGTGGTGACAGGCCAGAGCAACGTGGGACGCCACAGACTGGGGACGTGTGGTTTTTACCGATGAGTGACGCTTCGTTTTTGAGACAGATGATCATCGTGTCCGGGTGTGGAGGTTCCCGGTTCGACGGCACAATCCCAAATTCGCTATCGAGCGCCACACCTCCCCCACTACAGGCATTATGGTCTGGGGAGCAGTAGCCTACGATAGCCGTTCAGCTCTGGCTGTGGTACGTGGATCATTGACAGGCCAGCGGTATGTGGATGAGATCCTACTACCCCATGTGCTCTTATTCCTGGCCGGGATTCCAGGTGCGCTATACCAGCAGGATAATGTCCGCCCGTACACGGCTCGGGTTGTCCTGAACTGCCTACTTCATGTGCAGACGCTTCCATGGCCTGCCAGCTCCCCGGACATGTCCCCTATCGAGCATGTGTGAGACCAGTTGAAACGTCGGCTGCTGCCGTGACGCGCTATCCGGGATTTGGAGCACACCGTCCAGCACGCGTGGGCCAGTCTGCCGAAGGACAGCATCAGGCGTCTGTTCGCCTCCGTGCCGGAATGTATTGCAGCATGTATCGCCGCACGAGGCGGCGCGACGCGCTACTGAAGATGATCGGACTGCGCGCCACAGATCCCTCTGTAATTGTCCTGTAGCTCTGTTTTTGCCATCATGTGTATCATTCATCTGTATCATTACGTCCATAAAATTTCAGTTCAATCCGATGCTTCCTTTTTGGCGCGCAAATTTCATTATCCGTGAGTGTAGCTACTTTTTAAGGTAAGTGTAATGAACTGCTTGTAGCGAAATATAGATGCCGAGATGAAGGCTTATTGGACACTGAAGCAACAGGTTACTCGAGAACTATGCCCACACAATTTAGCAAACAGATTGGTAATCAGCATGACAAAGACTGTATGATTCGGCATATGCAGTCTTTGTAACAAACAAAAAGTTTATTTTTGTTGTTCAGTGAATTATCAATCCACTGCTGGATGAAGGTCTCCCAAAGTTTCTCCCACAACGGTCTATCTTGCGCAAGTGTCCCCCCCCCATGTCACTCCCGCATGCTTTCGAATTTCATCCACCCATCTCCAATGTAGAGTTCTTTTGGGTATTTTCCTGTCACTTGGAATCCAGTCTAGAATTTCGGTTGTCCATCGGTGATCCGTTCTTCTGGCAGTATGTCCAGCTCATTGTCATTTCGGGGATTTTACTCCGATCACGATGTCTTCCACTCTTTGTCATTTTCCTTATGCATGAGTTCCTCTTCTTATCTCTTCTGGTTCTTGGTGTAACCAAGCATGCATCTCTTCATGCTTCTTTCAGTTGTCTGCAGTCTTTGTATGTCTTTTTTAGTTCGGGTCCACGTCTCTGCTCCGTATGTAAGCACTGGAAGGGTGCATTGATTAAACACTTTTCTTTGAAGGCATAATGACATATTGCTCTTAAAAATTGTACCATTTCTTCCAAAAGCTCTCCAACTAAGTTTTATATGTCGATTAATTTCTTCATCAATGTGACCTTTGCTTGATATCTGCTGTCCAAGGTAAATGTAGGTATCGGTTATCTCCAGCTTTTCCCCATCAATCGATAAATCTTCATTTCTTGTAAAACTATTGTACATCACTTTTGTCTTCAGAAAGTTCATTTTTAATCCCGCTTCTTTACTCTTGTGAGCAAGTTCCTAGATTATACTAGGCCGCTATGAAAGGGCAGTGGCAAAAAATCACTATGTCATCAGCAAAACGAAGGTGAGTTAAATAATTTCCATTAATCTTTATCCCTTTGTTTTCCCAGTTTAATGATAAAAGACATTTTGCAATGTAGCATTAAAGAGTTTGGGAGATATGGCGTCAACTTGTCTCACTCCCTTTCCAATTTTTATTGGTGCTGCATCCTCAAATAACCGAACCTTTGCACTTGCATTTTCATAGATGTTACTAATAATACTAATGATGCATCTTCGATACTGCAGGATTTCAAAACCGTTGTAACTGCTGATGGTTTCATGGAATCGAAGGCCTTTTCATAGTCAATAAAAGACATGCATAATGGGAGTTCATATTCCCTCGTTCTTTCAGCTAGTTCTCCCAGCACATGGATGTGATCTATAGCGCTGTAGCCACTCCTGAATCCAGCTTGGTCTCTCGGTTGAGTCATGTCCAGTGTTACCTTCAAGCGATGTGAAAGAACCTAGTGAAAATTTTATAAGCCACCGATAGGAGGCTGGTGGGCTTGTAGTTCCTGATATCTTCACTGTCACCTTTTGTATGTAGTAGTATCATTGTAGCATTGTTCCAGTCCTCAGGAATCTTCCCTTCATTGAGACATCTAGTGAAAACTTGGGTGAGTGTAGTTTCAATTTCTGCACTTACTTCTTGTATAATGTCCACGGTAATTTCATCTTCTCCTGGAGCTTTCCCCGTTTCATGTTTTTGATTGCATGTGTGACTTCTACCGGGAAGACTGGAGGGACTTTGGATACTGTTACTTTTCTTAATGTCTGGAGTAGATGTATCATCTCTTTCGTATAGTTTTCAGTAGAAATCTTTCACTCTTGTCAAAATTTTGCCTCTAGTTCTTGTTACAGTGCCCTAATCTGTTTTCTTCCCTTACTCAGATGCCCCTTTGCTCTCTTCAGGCTTTGGTTGTTTTCAATTGCTTTTCTCACTAGTTCACAATTGAATTTCCTTACGTCTTCAGTGATACTTTTTCGTACTGTCTTGCATAGCTCTGTATATTCCACTTTGGAAGGGACATGTTTATTTGTCCTCATCTCCCTTCTCTTTTTCATCAGCATTTTTGTTTTTTCCGATATTTTCTTCATATGCAACTTGTTCTTAGTAATACCTGTTTTTGTTGCTGCTTCCATAAGAGCTTTGGTTAATTTTCTGTTAACTTCAGAGATGTCTACTTCTTGTAATGTTAGATCTTCTAGAGCAGAGAACCTGTTCCTCAGTTCCAGTTTGAAGGTATTATGATGCTTTTTAAAGTTGATCATGTTAATACATTTTGTTTGTTTTATGAGCTTGCCATGTTACAGTTTAGTGTTGAGGTGCGTCTTGCATCTCACCATTCTATGATCACTCTCTATATTGAACCCGTTCGGCACACTGCAGTCTTCAATGATAAATTTCTTGTTACACATAAAAATATCAATTTCACTTGTCATTCCATTGGGATGCTTCCATGTTCATTTCCTTTGTGTGTTTGTTTTTCTCTTGAAAAAGGAATTCATGATGAAAACCTTTTCTGCATCTGCAAGGAGCTCTCCTGATGAAAGCAACTTGGTTTTTCTAATTCTCGTTCTTATGTTTCTTCTTCGTTCCTCAATTCACCATTTACACTTTTTAAAAAACGTTCGCACTTTGATTTATTGTATTTTAAGCGAATTTTGTAATATCCCTTCTGCTTCATTATTAGTGTTTCACTATTCTATATATTTGCTAATTCCTTCGGCATGCTGCATATTGCGCTACCGAGATTATTGGCCTCGTTTTTTAGATATTTTTGTATTTCATGTATTTACTTCCTTGTGTTCTTTCAACCCACTATATGTACTTGTATATATCAGTGGCGTCGCGTGCCCATTTAAGTTGGGTGTGCGCTCTTATAGGAACAAACACGTAAAAATTTTATTATGTGTCCCGAGCTGTGAAATACGCGCATTGATTTTGAACATACGAAAGTATTTCTTTTGTTTACGTGTCGTCTAAAGACTTACGGTAAAGATCTTAACCTACACTCTGTTGTAAGAAAAATCTGAATTTCCTGTGCAACTACTAGAGTGATGAACGAATTTTCGGTGTCTTTATTATATTATTATTTATGGACTGGACATACCAGGAACTTGCTGACAAGAGTAAAGAAGTGGGATTAAAAATGAACTTTCAGAAGACAAAAGTGATGTTCAATGCTTTTACAAGAAATGAAGATTTATCGATTGATGGAGAAAAACTGGAGATAACAGATACGTATGTTTATCTTGGACAGCAGATATCAAGTGAGGGTCACATTGGTGAAGAAATTAATCGGCGTACAAAACTTACCTGGAGAGCTTTTGGAAGAAACAGCATAATTTTCAAGAGCAATATGCCATTATGTCTTAAAAGAAAAGTGTTTGATCAATGCATCCTTCCAGTGCTTACGTATGGTGCAGAGACGTGGACCTTAACTAAAAGAGACATACAAAGGCTGCAGACAACTCAAAAAAGCATGGAGAGGTGCATGCTTGGCATAACCAGGAGAGATAAGAAGAGGAACTCGTGGATCCGAAAAATGACGAGAGTAGAAGACATCATGATCAGAGTTAAATCACTGAAATGGCAATGGGCTGGACATACTGCCAGAAGGACAGACCATAGATGGACAGCCGAAATTTTAGATTGGATTCCAAGGGACAGGAAAAGACCCAGAAAAAGACCACATGGGAGATGGGTGGATGAAATTCGTAAATATGCGGGAATGACATGGAGGAGACTGGCACAAGATAGACCGTTGTGGAGGAAACTTGGGGAGACCTTCGTCCAGCAGTGGATTGATAATGGTTGACAATGATGATGATGATGATATATATATATATATACACGCAGGTAGATACATAACCTTTTCTATGTTGTACTAGGTGTGAGTCAAAATTATATATGTATTTTTTTTGCTTAGGTATCTTTATAGTATATATATATATATATATATATATATGTCCACTCCATAAATAATAACACACACACATATATATATATATATATATATATATATATATATATATATTCTATTAAGAAGAGACCTAGGCAAAAAAAATATAAATTTTTGAGTCATACCAAGTACAACATAGAAAAGGTTATGTATCTACCGGTGTGAGTAAAAAGAGAAAAGATAAAAAAAAAAAAAAACTGAATGCAGAAAGTGTCGAGAATACTGAGCCTTGGCTTTATCAAGGACCAGCAAAAACTCTGCATTTTCTCACTTCCACAAAGACCTAGTTGGAAATGGGTTTCTGCAAAGCCATAGATGCAAGTAATAAGCCCACCAAAAATTGTTTTAAAAAATATATATATGTCATGACCTCCGCAGAGTTGTATGACCTAGCTTTAGTTAACAATTTAGCTTGCATCCATAACTTTCATGGCCCGACCCATGCTCCTCATCTGTTACTATTAAACAGAAAGAAGAAGATTAAAGAAAACTCAAGTTGTGAGAGTGACATAATAATTAGAAATAATGTTCAGCTATAACGAAATGCCAAGTTCGCCTGAGAGAAAATTTAAACCTGAATAGCAATGCAAAAGTATTCCAAATTCTTACATTGCAATTGAAAAAGGAAATATTAATTATTTAAAACTCAGATTCTTGAAAGAAAACTTGATTCTAAAACCCCCTACTCCACAACTACTGACAACACAAAAACGAGAATAAATTAAAGACAATAATTAACTAAAGAAATGCTTTGTGAAGGTTATATGACATAAACAATTAGTTGCAATATGTACAAAGTATTTCAGCAGTGCTTTAAGTGCATAATTAAGTAGTTATTAAGAACTTAACTACTTTGAAAACACAGCGCAATGTAAAAGAACTATGATTGGCCAGCTGCTTGGCCTAAGTTTCCTAAAAAACGCGCAAAGTTACCAAGAAAAGAAAGAGTTAAAACCCGCAAAAAAGTTAACAGACTTGCCAGTGCCTAAATGCTAAAAAGCAAAAAACAACAGAGAAAAAGAGTACAAGAAGTACAAACATTGAACTTATAACACCTAAAACCCAAAGACAATGAAGAGAGCTTACCTCTTATGCAACTTAACTTTCTCCACACAAGAGGAAACATGGCCGACCTTTTCCCCAAACTTCCAAACTCCTCTGCCACTCCCTAGCTGCTGGGGGGCAGTGGGGGTGGGGCTGATGGCCTCCTCACACTGAAAGAAACTAACTCGCGGAGATTTTAACCTGAGAAAAAATATATACTTAAGACTGTGCACATGTATGATCAGAAAGAGCAGAATTAACTCTCCAGAATACATGAGAAATATTATAAAATACACAAGTGGTGTATTTAATAATCTTCGCATGTATTAAATCACCTTAGTGAGCTTCTATAGATTATTCAGAATCTTATTAATTTTAATGTTAGTTTTACTATTTTTAGTATAGCTATTCTAGTGAGTGAATAACTAGTTTTCTTTTTTATTTGTTTTTATTTTCTTTTATAAACAGATTTTTAAGCTTTTTTTGTGATTTTGTCTATATTATTTAATTTTTTATTTTAATAGGACCTTCATATCCATAGCACTAAGGTTCCTTTTAGTAGTTAATAGGCATCCTCTAGCCAACTTCCAAACGGCTTTGATTGGTCAGAATCATATTATTAACTGTGTAGAAAATTAAAGCAGATCTGCCAACCTTACTCTATTATTCAGAATAATTTTTCTTAAAGTTCTTTTGATGAAAGAAGAAGGAATTTCGTTCTCTAGAAAACTGTCTAATAGTATATTAATGTGGTAATTGAAGTCCAAATTGTTGCTGCAAATTCTTGAAATTCTTAGGACCTGAGAAATTAGTACATTCTCAATTACTTTGGTTGATATGTTATTATTCCAGTGTAGATATTTAATTACTTTGAAAGGAAAATTAACTCTTTTATCAAAGAGGCTAATAGATGGGTTACCTCTGTTGAGCTTAATGCTTAAGTCTAGGAACTCAAGTTCCTGATTACTGTGGTTGGTTTTACATAAGTTAAGAGAGCTAGGATAGATATTATCAAAATCACTCTCTATAACTTCTGAATTATTGATACATAGCAGATCATCAATATATCTAAATGTGTAAAGGTAGTTATCTGAGCAGGTGGAGTGATTTTTAATGAATTTATATTCCTTAAAGAACAGGAATAAATTAGCAATACTCGTGGAGGTTGATGTTCCCATGGGTATACCGTTCACTTGCTTATAGAGAGTATTATTATATAAGATATGGTTATTTTTTATGCAGCAATTGAGATAAGAGTTCCAGGCTCCTACATTAACAAATTGGTTAAGTTTAAATTCTGCATACAGCTCTTTAAAGGTAGTGATTATATCTGATAGAGGCAGATTAGTATATAGGTTCTCAAAGTCATAACTATTAATATCTAAGGGACTTACTTTGAGTATAGTGGAAATTACTTCTGCATTATTATTAATTATCCAAAAATCTCTGTACATCAAATTAGTACAGTTTCGAATGTGTTTCAAAACCTTCTTCAAGATATCTTCAAAAGCAAGATCTATTTTCTTTTTATGACTCCTTATTCCACTAGATATATATATATATATATATATATATATATATATATATATATATATATATATATATATATATATATATATATATATATATATATGGCAAAACAAAGCAAAAATTTGAACAGGAGAAATAAAAATAGAAAGACCAACGGACACCAAACACACCTTCCGAACCAGTCAAGCTTCAAACGATGCAAAGTGCCGAATAACAGAATGTAGGGAAGCATATTAATGACTGCCTCCCTGTCTGCTTCGTCAAGGGCAAGCAACAAGAAAACACTCACTAATATACTAAGACCAGAGAATTGTGGGTTTCTGCTATTTTAGTTTGCTAAAAGGACCAATTAAATTTAGGGGAAAATGCCAATAAAAGGGATAAATAATAAAAACCCGAACCTAGAAAAATATCTTAAGGGTAACTTTATGATAGTTGTTTAAGAGATATGATAAAAAAATAGTAACAGTTAAAGTTCTAAGGTTTCGAAGGAATGGTGATATTTGGGTATTATAATACTTTTTGAACTCTTGGGAGCAGGGTAATGCCTCCCTGCTTGCAAGAAGGGCATTTTAGTATTCTGGTCTACACTGATAAATTGTACAGGTTTTTCAGTGCATTAATTCTAGGTTCTGAAATCTACTCACAACAAGAAAGTTCTGAAATTGGATGCTAGATGGCGCTGTGGTAGGTGGTAATGGTTACTCTGGCTGCTTTTCTTTTCTCTTTTTTTTTCAGATTTTTTTGGGGGATCTTTTCAGCAATTACAAGCAGGCTATGTGAAAGGGGTAATATTTTACTTTATTAGAGCTTTCAGTGGCATTTCATTAATTTTTTCTGTTGCCTGTTGTCATTTTGGTGGCTCTGGAACTTCCTGTGGGCTAAAATGATAAAAGAAGTATGTTGGATATGGTAAAGCAAGGCACTGGGTTATGCATTATTTTGCTGTTAGTTAGTTTGTATATTATAGGTTTTGTGGGTTTGCACTTTGAGTAATTTTTTATATATTTTACTATTTTTTTGTATGCTTTTCTTGTGTAAGTTGGGCTTAATATTTTCTTTATTGGTGCTTGAAACCATGCCCTTTGATATATTCATTTATAATTATTTTTATTTTACTTTACAGCATTTTTGTTTTTTAGCCTTTTTGATGTGGGTACTGGGGTTTTTGGTTTGCATGTAAGTTGATTGCATTTTCGTCCTTCTGTTCACTCTTGGAGTTAATAATGTTTTTCTGGTTTTGTGTTGAAGGAGTTGGTCTCCTTCTTCCCAAATTTGGCTGTTGATTTCTTTTCATTTTGGTAGTTTGCTTTTTCTGGTTTATTTATTTGGTTTATGATTATGTTGTAAAAATTTTTTGTAATTCCTGGGGGTTTTTTGGCTGGTAATTGGTTTACTTTTTGAAACAAGTTGAATTTTCCCTTTGGTACATTTTTTTGGCTGGATTTTAATTGCTCACTATCTTCAATTTAATTTTTGTTGTGAGGTCGGACAAATGTGTTTTAGTTTGCTGGGTTCGGGTTTTTATTATTTATCCCTTTTATTGACATTTTCCCCTAAATTTAATTGGTCCTTTTAGCAAACTAAAATAGCAGAAACCCACAATTCTCTGGTCTTAGTATATTAGTGAGTATTTTGTTGTTGCTTGCCCTTGACGAAGCCGACAGGGAGGCAGTCATTAATATGCTTCCCTACATTCTGTTATTCGGTACTTTGCATCGTTTGAAGCTTGACTGGTTCTGAAGGTGTGTTTGGTATCCGTTGGTCTTTCTATTTTTATTTCTCCTGAAAAAAAAATTTTGCTTTGTTTTGCAATATTGTTAGCCGCCCCGGTGGCGCAGTGGTCTAAGGCGTTGGCCTCTGATCATTCGTCCGAAAGGGGTCCGGGTTCGAATCCCGGTGAGGCATGGATGTTGTGTTTGTCTTACGGCACTGGCTCTCTCCCTTCCCTGGAACCAGTGACCCTAAATTAGGGACGGGCGACTGCTTATAGCCCATTGAGTTGCTCACGGTGGTCGTTAAACCTCCAATCAAAAAAAAAAAAAATAATATTGTTATTTGATTTTTCTCTTATGCAGCCTCTGGCGCTAACGAATTTCAAATTTGTTCGATGTTTTTGTTGCTTCACGTTATTTGTTTTTGCTATATATATATCATCATCATCATCATTGTCAACCATTATCAATCCACTGCTGGACGAAGGTCTCCCCAAGTTTCTTCCACAACGGTCTGTCTTGTGCCAGTCTCCTCCATGTCACTCCCGCATACTTTCGAATTTCATCCACCCATCTTCCATGTGGTCTTCTTCTGGGTCTTTTCCTGTCCCTTGGAATCCAATCTAAAATTTCGGCTGTCCAGCGATGGTCTGTTCTTCTGGCAGTATGTCCAGCCCATTGCCATTTCAGGGATTTAACTCTGATCATGATGTCTTCCACTCTTGTCATTTTTCGGATCCACGTGTTCCTCTTCTTATCTCTCCTGGTTACACCGAGCATGCACCTCTCCATGCTGTTTTGAGTTGTCTGCAGCCTTTGTATGTCTCTTTTAGCTAAGGTCCACGTCTCTGCACCATACGTAAGCACTGGAAGGATGCATTGATCAAACACTTTTCTTTTAAGACATAATGGCATATTGCTCTTGAAAATTATGCTGTTTCTTTCAAAAGCTCTCCAGGCAAGTTTTGTACGCCGATTAATTTCTTCACCAATGTGACCCTCACTTGATATCTGCAGTCCAAGATAAACGTATGTGTCTGTTATCTCCAGCTTTTCTTCATCAATCGATAAATCTTCATTTCTTGTAAAAGCATTGAACATCACTTTTGTCTTCTGAAAGTTCATTTTTAATCCCACTTCTTTACTCTTGTCAGCAAGTTCCTGGATCATACTCTGTAGCTCTGATGGGGTAGTTGCAAAAATGACTATGTCATCAGAAAAACGAAGGTGGGTTAGATAATCTCCATTAATCTTTATCCCTTTGTTTTCCCAGTTCAGTGATTGAGAAGACATTTTCCAATGTGGCATTAAAGAGCTTCGGAGATATGGTGTCACCTTGTCTCACTCCTTTTCCAATTTTTATGTGTGTTGTATTTTCAAACAGCCGAATCTTTGCACTTGCATTTTCATAGATGTTATTAATAATATTAATGTATGCATCTTCAATACCGCAGGATTTCAGAGCCATTGCAACTGCTGATGGTTTCACCGAATCAAAGGCTTTTTCATAATCGATAAAAGCCATGCACAATGGAAGTTCATATTCCCTCGCTCTTTCAATTAGTTCTCTCAGTACGTGGATATGATATATTGTGCTGTAGCCACTCCTGAATCCAGCTTGTTCTCTCGGTTGAGCCATGTCCAGTGTCACCTTCAAGCGGTGTGAAAGAACTTTAGTGAAGATTTTATAAACCACTGATAGGAGGCTGATAGGTCTGTAGTTCCTGAGATCCTCAATGTCACCTTTTTTATGTAGAAAGATCATTGTAGCGTTGTTCCAATCCTCAGGAATTTTCCCTTCATTAAGGCATCGAGTGAAAATTTGGGCGAGTACTGTTTCGATTTCTCCACTTGCTTCTTGTATGATGTCTACAGTAATTCCATCTTCTCCTGGAGCTTTTCCCCGCTTCATGTTCTTGATTGCATGTGCAACTTCTGCTGGAAGGACTGGAAGAACTCTGGTACTGGTACCTTTCATGATGTCTGGAGTACATGTATCATCCCTTTCATATAATTTGGAGTAGAAATCTTTCACTCTTGTCAAAATTTCGCCTCTATTTCTTGTTACAGAACCATCTTCTTTTCTCAGTGCCATAATCTGTTTTTTTCCCTTACTGAGATGTCCCTTCGCTATCTTTAGGCTTTGGTTGTTTTCAATTGCTTTCTTTACTAGTTCACAGTTGAATTTCCTTACGTCTTCAGTGATACTTTTTCGTACTGTCTTGCATAGCTCTATATATTCCACTTTGGAAGTCATATCTTCTTTAGTTGTCCTCATCACTCTTCTTTTTTGCATCAACATTTTGGTTTTTCCTGATAATTTGTTCACATACAATTTGTTCTTAGACCCAGCTAATTTTGTTGCTGTTTCCATAAGAGCTTTGGTTACTTTTCTGTTAACTTCAGAAATATCCACTTCTTCCGATGTTAGGCCTTCTAAAGCAGAGAACCTGTTCTTCAGTTCCAATTTGAAGGTATTATGGTGTTTTTTAAGGTTGGTTATGTCAATACATTTTGTTTGTCTTATGAGCTTGCTACGTTCGAGTTTAGTGTTGAGGTGCATAATACATCTCACCAATCTATGGTCACTGCCTGTGTTGAACTTGTTTAGCACACTGCAGTCTTCTATGACGAATTTTTTGTTACACATAATAAAATCAATTTCACTTGTCGTCCCATTTGGATGTCTCCATGTCCATTTTATAACGAAGTAAATTTCTCCGTCATTTTTGGTCTACGCCGGGATTCGAACCCGAGGCCGTTTATTCCGGAACAAGTCGCTCAACCAACTGAGCTACGCAGACAATTGTTCTGATTCCTATCTGCCTTTATGTCGTGTGCGTCCTGCTGGCAGGTACGTCACAATTTCCTGTGTGGCTTTTTCTTGAAGAAGGAGTTCAAGATGAAAAACCCTTCTGCCTCTGCAAACTCTACGAGAGTATTTCCACGCTGGTTTCTGTTGCAGTGTCCGAATTCACCTACTGAAGTTTCATTCTGTTGCCGTTGCCCTATTTTTGCATTGAAATCTCCCATAATTATCTTCAAGTGCTGCTTACCTTTATTATTTAGATCACGAATTTCCTCATAAAATTCTTCAAGTTCTTCTTCAGCATGACTTGTGGTGGGTATATATATATATATATCCATACCTAACTTCCCGCTAAGAATCTTCATTGGAACCCCCTCTATTTTCTTGGTTTGGAACTCGAAACGTAAATGAGAATGGACCAAGGTATAAAATCTCACTTACCAAAAGTAACATTGAAAATATAATAAGAAAAAACACAAAAAGGAATATAAAAACTCGGGTGCCCCAGGCCACTCATCAGGGAAAGACGTCCCGCGACATCCGAGTTAGGTTCGAGTTTCGTTAACCTGACACCTGCACGAAACTGGAACCTGACTCGGATGTCGCGGGAAGTTTTTCCCTGATGAGTGGCCTGCGGCACCCGCGTTTTTATATTTCTTTTTGTGTCTTTTCTTATTATATTTTTTTAGTGTTACTTTTGGTTAGTGAGATTTTATACCTTGGTTCATTCTCATTTACGTTTCGAGTTCCAAACCAAGAAAATAGTGGGGGTTCCAATGAAGGTTCTTAGCGGGAAGTGAGGTATGGATATATACTTTACCAGTCGTTCTAGCAGCTAAGCGCGGATCCCCGGTAAGTAATACAACTCAATGGTACACGGTTTTATAGTTATTGTCATATATATATATATATATAAACTAACTGTTTAAGGTATATAACTTTCACAATGTTTTCTTTAGTTAATTATTATCTTTAACTTATTCTCGTTTTCGTGCTGTCATAAGTTGTAGAGTAGGGGGTTTTAGACTCAAGTTTTCTTTCAAAAATCTGTTCGTTATAAATTAACATTTCCTTTTTTTAATTGCAATGTAAAATTTGTTTTTCAGGTTTAAATTCTCTCTCAAACGAACTTGGAATTTCGTTATAGCTGAAAATCATTTCTATTTATTATGTCACTCTCACAGCTTGAGTTCTCTTTAATCTTCTTCTCTCTGTTTAATAGTAACAGATGAAGAGCATGGGTCGGGCCATGAAGGTTAATGGATGCAAGCGAAATTGTTAACTAGTGCTAGGTCATGCTACTCTACGGAGGACATGACTTATATATATATTTTTTAAACTATTTTAGGTGGGAATGTTACTTGCATCTATGGCCTTGCAGAAACCCATTTCCAACTAGGTCTTTGTGGAAGTGAGAAAATGCAGAGTTTTTGCTGGTCCTTGATAAAGCCAAGGCTCAGTATTCTCGACACCTTCTACATTCAGTTGTTTTATTTTCTTTTTTTTCTTTTCTCCTTTTACTCACGCAGGTAGATACATAACCTTTTCTATGTTGTACTAGGTGTGAGTCAAAATTATATATGTATTTTTTTGCTTAGGTATCTTTATAGTATATATATATATATATATATATATATATCAATCGATGGGATGTAAGGTCAGGTGATGCGTAACATCACAGCCTCTCCTTGACAAATGTCAACCCCGCCTTCTCGTGGTGCATCCTGTTCCCACTAAAGGGGCTCTGACGACCGCCAATAGCGGTATAACTACACCATCGGGATTAGAGGAAATTCTATCCCACACTCACCAACCCGCTTGGCCAGCGTGGTGAGTTATGGCCAAACCCCTCCAAAATGACTCCACAACTTAAATGTTGGCCCTCAGTCTCCGGCAGCTGGAATGTACCTGGCCAAGGCAGCGGCCAGTGCAACATGAAGGCAGAGGGTGCTAAGAATCCCCGGAGGACCGGACTAGGCTGCCATCTGATGCTGACCTTGGCAACGTACAATGGACGCTCCCTATCTTCTGATTCAAGGCTTCTTGAATTGGAAGAGGAACTACAAAGGATCAAGTGAAACATCCTGGGGCTAAGTGAGGTAAGGAGAAAAGGAGAAGATCTCATCGAACTGAAAAGTGGACATCTCTTCTACTATCGTGGGACAGATACTGGCAGAACTAGTGGTGTTGGATTTATAATAAACAAGAAACTGAAGGATAAAGTTGTAGAAGTTGAAAGTTCCTCTGACAGAGCTGCACGGCTTGTTATCCAACTCTCGAAAAGATACCAGGCTCAGATTATTCAAACTTATGCACCCACCACAAGTCATCCTGAAGAAGAAATTGAAGAATTTTATGAGGAAATTTGTCATCTAAATAATAAAGGTAAGCAGCACTTGAAAATAATTATGGGAGATTTCAATGCAAAAATAGGGCAACGGCAACAGAATGAAACTTCAGTAGGTAAATTCGGTCACGGCAACAGAAACCAGCGTGGAAATATTCTCGTTGAGTTTGCAGAGGCAGAAGGGTTTTTCATCTTGAACTCCTTCTTCAAGAAAAAGCCACACAGGAAATGGACATGGAGACATCCAAATGGGACGACAAGTGAAATTGATTTTATTATGTGTAACAAAAAATTCGTCATAGAAGACTGCAGTGTGCTAAACAAGTTCAACACAGGTAGTGACCATAGATTGGTGAGATGTAAGATGCACCTCAACACTAAACTTGAACGTGGCAAGCTCATAAGACAAACAAAATCTATTGACATAACCAACCTTAAAAAACACCATAATACCTTCAAGTTGGAACTGAAGAACAGGTTCTCTGCTTTATAAGGCCTAACATCGGAAGAAGTGGACATCTCTGAAGTTAACAGAAAAGTAACCAAAGCTCTTATGGAAACAGCAACAAAATTAGCTGGGTCTAAGAACAAATTGCATGTGAACAAATTATCAGGAAAAACCAAAATGTTGATGCAAAAAAGAAGAGAGATGAGGACAACTGAAGAAGATGTGACTTCCAAAGTGGAATATATAGAGCTATGCAAGACAGTACGAAAAAGTATCACTGAAGACGTAAGAAAATTCAACTGTGAACTAGTGAGGAAAGCAATTGATAACAACCAAAGCCTAAAGATAGCAAAGGGACATCTCAGTAAGGGAAGAAAACAGATTATGGCACTGAGAAAAGAAGATGGTTCTGTAACAAGAAATAGAGGCGAAATTTTGACAAGAGTGAAAGATTTCTACTCCAAATTATATGAAAGGGATGATACATGCACTCCAGACATCATGAAAGATACCAGTACCAGAGTTCCTCCAGTCCTTCCAGCAGAAGTTGCACATGCAATCAAGAACATGAAGCGGGGAAAAGCTCCAGGAGAAGATGGAATTACTGTAGACATCATACAAGAAGCAAGTGGAGAAATCGAAACAGTACTCGCCCAAATTTTCACTCGATGCCTTAATGAAGGAAAGATTCCTGAGGATTGGAACACCGCTACAATGATCCTGCTACATAAGAAAGGTGACATTGAGGATCTCGGAAACTACAGACCTATCAGCCTCCTATCAGTAGTTTATAAAATCTTCACTAAAGTTCTTTCACACCACTTGAAGGTAACACTGGACATGGCTCAACCGAGAGAACAAGCTGGATTCAGGAGTGGCTACAGCACAATAGATCATATCCATGTGCTGAGAGAACTAATTGAAAGAGCGAGGGAATATGAACTTCCATTGTGCATGGCTTTTATCGATTATGAAAAAGCCTTTGATTCGGTGAAACCATCAGCAGTTACAATGGCTCTGAAAACCTGCGGTATTGAAGATGCATACATTAATATTATTAATAACATCTATGAAAATGCAAGTGCAAAGATTAGGCTGTTTGAAAATACAACACACATAAAAATTGGAAAGGGAGTGAGACAAGGTGACACCATATCTCCGAAGCTCTTTAATGCCACATTGGAGGGTGTTTTTCAGTCGCTGAGCTGGGAAAACAAGGGGATAAAGATTAATGGAGATTATCTAACCCACCTTCGTTTTGCTGATGACGTAGTCATTTTTGCAACTAGCCCATCAGAGCTGCAGAGTATGATCCAGGAACTTGCTGACAAAAGTAAAGAAGTGGGATTAAAAATGAACTTTCAGAAGACAAAAGTGATGTTCAATGCTTTTACAAGAAATGAAGATTTATCGATTGATGGATAAAAGCTGGAGATAACAGACACGTACGTTTATCTTGGACAGCAGATATCAAGTGAGGGTCACATTGGTGAAGAAATTAATCGGCGTACAAAACTTGCCTGGAGAGCTTTTGGAAGAAACAGCATAATTTTCAAGAGCAATATGCCATTATGTCTTAAAAGAAAAGTGTTTGATCAATGCATCCTTCCAGTGCTTACGTATGGTGCAGGGACGTGGACCTTAACTAAAAGAGACATACAAAGGCTGTAGACAACTCAAAGCAGCATGGAGAGGTACATGCTTGGTGTAACCAGGAGAGATAAGAAGAGGAACACGTGGATCCGAAAAATGACAAGAGTGGAAGACATCATGATCAGAGTTAAATCCCTGAAATGGCAATGGGCTGGACATACTGCCAGAAGGACAGACCATCGATGGACAGCCGAAATTTTAGATTGGATTCCAAGGGACAGGAAAAGACCCAGAAGAAGACCACATGGAAGATGGGTGGATGAAATTCGAAAGTATGCGGGAGTGACATGGAGGAGGCTGGCACAAGACAGACCGTTGTGGAGGAAACTTGGGGAGACCTTCGTCCCGCAGTGGATTGATAATGGTTGACAATGATGATGATGATGATGATATATATATAACACTTAGTACATCGTCAACCTAAATGAATGCCAAAACTCAAATTGTATATTTAAATCTGTGCTCATAAACACGCCGATTCATACAATGATGAAAAGACAGAAAAACATTAACTCATAGAAGAACGTTGAAGTGTGTTCATGACTCCACGCTATTCCAAACGTAAACAAGTATGACCAGTGGTGATTTTTTAAGAGCGCACACCCTGGGAATTTAAACCTCTGCATTGGATCCACGCGGAAATAAAAACATGACCTGTAGCGCCCTCTGGAGAGATTTGAATTACAGTTGCTTTGATGACTTAGCGTGTCCGCTGGTAAACTAGTACTCCTGCAGCTGCAAATATTATTTACTACGTTTTGTTTACTGCACGAAGCAACCAGCCTTCTCCTCTTCATAAAAATATTGCACAAGGAAATTAAGTTTGGCGGACAAACTTTAGCGAGTCTTATTGGAAATACATAAAAGGTAAAACAACAACAACAATATAACTGCAAATGGTTGCACTGCTCCGTGGGACTCAAACGGTGCTCATTTTGGGTAGCACACCTTGAAAGTTCCGCTGTTAACGTTTGAAACCACAAGGAAATTAGAATGTGGCCTGCAACGCCGTCGGGGGAGCGCTTGTACCACAGCTGCTTTAAGGTCGTCGAATGTGCGAACAAGAAACAGCACACCCGAGGATTCTAGCGCGAATGCTATATGCTTACTGAACAAACCTTCTCTTCTTAATGAAAACATTATGTGGGTAAATTAATTTTAACCACCGTTCGAAGCCTTAGGACGAACACTGGCGAGTTTTATTAGAAATAAATCTGTAATTGAGCCTGGGGAGCGCTTGTGTTTGGCCGGGGAGCGCTTGTACAACAACTGCTTTAAGGTCGTCGGATGTGCGCACGCGAAACAGCACACCCAATATAATTTATGACTACAAAATTGTGGTGTTGAATAAAGTAAAAATATCAACGTTTACCACAATCAAAGGTTTATTATATATCGACTATAGTTTCGCAGAGCTTCTGGCTCGGATTCTTCAGGACGAATGATATTTTTACTTTAGCACACCCAATGATTCTAGCACAAATGCGATATGCCTACTGAACGAACCTTCTCTTCTTAATGAAAACATTATGTGGGGAAATTAATTTTAACCACCATTCGAAGCCTTAGGACGAACTCTGGCGAGTTTTATTAGAAATAAATCCGTAATTGCGACTCTGTGTGGGTGTGCAAGAACTCTGTGTGGGTGTTCGAAACAATAACAATGTAAGATATTTTATGTTACCTGTAACAGAATTGTAGGGGAATGTTTCAAGTTTTTTTAGAAACAGTCACAGATGTTCTATGTGTGCCCCCTTAATCACACGACACAAATCGAGCCGGTAATCTATTTCCGCCCAAACGCGCAGCAAGATGTCTGAATCAAGTGCAGTGATAGTGGCTGTGATACGCTGTTTCATCTCCGCTAGATCAACAAGAAGGTTTTGATTCCTGTTCTGAGTGTTGTGGTAAGTTTTAACCTTTTTAGGTATATTGTATTTTAAGAGGTTTTTGCTTTATTCTGTGAGGTTTGGGTGGGCATTTGATTTTTTTTCCGGGGGGGGTTACCCTGTTTGTAGTTGTTTGTAATGGTGCCTGAATTCAATCTTTGCTGGACATTACTTCAGCTTTTCTACAGGTTCATTCGTTTTGTGATTTGGTTTGAACCTTGCTGTTTTTCGTGTTAGGTGTATTTAGGGTGTTTTGTTCCGAACATTGGTTCGTTTTTGAGTTTTCGAGTTTGAGTTTGTTGAAAAGGTTATCTTATATATAATCAGTCAGGATTTGGGTTTGCTGCTTTTTAGCGCAACTTGGTTTATGACTTTGATTTTTCTTTGTGGTTTGTTCGGTTTGAATTTGCGTAGAATATTTTAATAATTCCGTGTATATATATATATATATATATATATATATATATATATATAAACCTCTTAAAATAGAATATATATATGTATATATATATTAAATGAAGAAAGAGAAATAAGCTCAATATTACAAAAACCCTCCAGTGCCGCGCAATGCTGCAGGAACTAGGAATGGAATATATATGAAAAACTTCATGTCTACTAGAAATTTATATATTCAAGTTAAGGGCATTCCTATGGGTACATGTTACTCCAGTGTTTTGGCAAATTTATATCTACATTTCTATGAATTTCGTTCCACACTTTGTAATGTACCAGTAGATGTGACGTACCTGCCAGAAGGACGCACACGACATAAAGGCAGATAGGAGTCAGAACAAACGTCCGCGTAGCTCAATTGGTAGAGTGACTTATTCCGGAATGAGGGGACCCGGGTTCGAATCCTGGCGTGGACAGAAATGACGGAGAAATTTACTTCGTTATAACTTATTGATACTTATCCTTTTAGATATGTTGATGATTTGATTATTTTCAGTTCAAATAAGTTGCTATTTAACTCAGCGAAAATCTACCCAAAAAATTTAGTTTTGATTAAGGCAGATTCAGGTTATTATTCATATTTTCTTGATTTGGTTATTCACTCAGACCACTTCGGTATCATTACTGATGTCTACGATAAAAGAGCTTGCTTTAATTTTACTGCTATTTTTATGAGTAATTGGTTTTCTAATCTTTCCATTAGTATTCATAGAAATATTATTTTTTCTCAGTTTTTAAGAATTACCAGAATTTGCAATAATAAATCGAATATTACTAAACAGCTTAAATTGCTTTTTTCTGTATGTATTAAGAATAATTAATTATCCATATGATTTCTGCGTATTTCATTTTAGAAACCTTTTAAACACTTTTAAACAAAATTATTTCTATAATATTAGATTATGTAATATAATCAATACTACACCTCTCTCCTCTATCTGCTAATAATATTTTCGGGCTACATAGAAAAACTCATTTCTTCCGAGTAGCCTCGGAAAATTAACTACATATTGCTTACATCCATTGCTGGGTATTATACACTGCCGGAAAGTAAAAAAAGAACACCAAGAAGGAATTGGCGGACAATCATGAAATTTACATATATGTTAATGGGGTCGAGTTTACGTAGGTGTGATGTTAATTTCGGGACCAACCGGTGAGCGCTTACGCCACAGCACGGCATAATATGCAAATTATCGTTGGTGGTATTTAAGGAGTACGGAGAAGTGAATGTAATCAGTCGTCGGCGTACGGACACGTGCGAAGACCCTGAAGAAGCTGCAATGCCTGGACATGGAAGACGTGTACGATTTCAGCAGTTATCGGACTTTGAGCGAGGTCGCCTAGTCGGACTCCTCGAGACCGGGTGGTCGTATCGTCGTATTGCGGAGCGAATTGGACGGGAAGTATCGGTGGTGGTACGATGGTGGCGTAGATGGTCCGAGGAACATTCCCACACGAGAAGACGTGGAACCGGGAGTCACAGACGGACTGATGAGCGGACCAATCGACGCATAAGAAGAGCGGCGTTGTCAAGCAGAACATCCACTGCAACGCAAATCCGAGCTGCCGTTGCACCTGAGGTGACTGTGCGAACAATCCGCAACCGTCTACTGGATGCAGGACTACGTGCAGGTGTGCCTCTGGCATGTGTACCTCTGACTCCAGCCCACCGTCAGGAACGGCTGCAGTGGTGTCGCCAACGTCTGCACTGGAGAACGCAATGGCAATCTGTCGTGTTCAGCGATGAAAGCAGATTCTGCTTGGGAGCCTCCGATGGCCGTATGCGTATTCGCAGACGCACAGGGGAACGTCTCCACTCTTCTTGCATCCGCCAGCGACACACAGGTCCTACACCTGGTCTCCTGGTGTGGGAAGCGATCAGCTATCACTTCCGTACACAACTAGTGTTTGTACCGGGTACGTTAAACAGCACCTCCTACATCAATAACATCATTCAGCCCGTTGTTGTGCCATTCGTAAGGTCGGTCCATCGTGGTGTTTTCCAGCAAGATAACGCACGTCCACACACGGCATGTGCAACGCAACATGCACTTCAGGGTGTGAGACAACTTCCATGGCCTGCACGTTCACTGGATTTGTCCCCCATTGAGCACGTGTGGGATTTTATAGGACAACGACTTATCCGGTCTCCACGGCCAGCCACGACCATCCTCGATTTACGCGTATAGATTGAGGATGCTTGGAACTCAATACCCCAAACTTAAATCCAACATCTGTACGACAGACTCCATGCCAGAATTGCACAGTGTGACACAGTTCATGGCGGTTCAACCTCGTACTAACCATGTTACATGGAAATGTTATTTTTCAGTTTACCAGCAAATACAGCTGTATTTTGCCATAATGTTTTGATCACGTTATCCTCTGTATCCCGTTGTTATGCTGTATAAATTTCGTTGGTATCAGACGTCTCCTTCTTGGTGTTTTTTTTTTCACTTTCCGCCAGTGTATTATACAAACTAGGTGTCGCCAATGTACATAATTAGGCTTTACTGGGTTGTTCAGTTGGTTGGGTGTTTGAGTTGTTTATCCTTTTGATTTTTATGTCTTCCGACTGTCATTGAAGCTTTGGTAAGTATTGTTTGATTTGTTATTCCAAGTCAGGTAGGGAAGACTGGGTGAACCGAAATTATTTCTAAATTACTTCTAAATTTAGTAATCTTTACTTTTGGCTAAGATTTTTGGTCGCTCACATGAAACCTGACTGGGTGTGGTCAGTGATGTCTTTCCCTGAAGAGTGGTTACCAACTGCTGACTACTTTTTGTTTCTGTATTCATTTTTACTGTGGTTCTTTGTAGTTTCCTTTTGCTTGTTGTGTGGTTCTGTGGTTTGCTTTTGGGTTGTTTTTTAGAGGGTCTTTTCTTGTTGTTTAGTGTGTTCATGGTGTTGTGATTTGGAGTAGACATCAAGTTTTTCATATATATATTTATATATATACACAAAAAAAAATGTTCGTGTACTTTCAAGTATTACATATGTAATTCTTTATAGTAGCACACATACGTATATAAATATAACTGAAATTTTGGACTGGATTCCAGGGGACAAAGAAAGACCCAGAAGAAAACCCCACGGGAGATGAATGGATGAAATTCGAAAGCATGCCGGAGTGACATGGAGGAGACAGGCTCAAGACAGACAATTGTGGAAGAAACTTGGAGAGACCTTCATCCATCAGTGGATTGATAATGGTTGACAATGATGATGTTGATGATATATATATATATATATACACACGGTCGAGTCACATTATTGTGACCAGAGTAACCGCCGTGTGCAGCGCGGACAGCAGCTAGACGATCTGGGAGTGACTCAATAAGGTGCTGGAAGGTGTTCACAGGTATGTGGAGCCATGTTAACTGCAGTGAATCTGACAGCGGCCACCCCGGTGGCGCAGTGGTCTAAGCGATGGCCTCTGATCATTCGTCCGAAAGGGGTCCGGGTTCGAATCCCGGTGAGGCATGGATGTTGTGCTTGTCTTACGGCACTGGCTCTCTCCCTTCCCTGGAACCAGTGACCCTAAATTAGGGATGGGCGACTGCTTATAGCCCATTGAGTTGCTCACGGTGGTCGTTAAAACTTCAATCAAAATAAAAAAAAAAAAAGAATCTGACAGCTGCTGAAGGGTGTATGGTGGAGGATCCATAGAGCGAACAACACGATCGAGGGGGTCCCACAGATGCTCAATTGGGTTTAAGTCTGGGGAATTAGGGGGACAGGGAAGTACTTTGAAGTCTTCATCGTGCTCTTCCAACCACTCTCGGACATTTCTAGCTGTGTGACATGTCGCATTGTCGTACTGGAAGATCCCATACACCCCAGGGAAAACAATCAGCATGTATGGGTGTACGTGGTCTTCAAGGATGGATTCATAACGAATTCGGTCCATAGTGCCTTTCACATGTATGAGTGGACCAAGAGAATGCAACGAAAACATTCCCCAGATCATAACGCTGCCCCCCACCAGCTTGTGTTCTTCCAGCAGTGGTTGAAGAGTGTGTGTTCTCCGATGTTTCTCGCCTTATACGCCAACGTCCATCCGTTCGATGAAGCAGAAAACGTGACTCATCGGAGGAGGCAATCCTTTGCTAATCAGCTGAGGTCCAATTCCGATACTGCTGTGCAAGTGTAAGCCTTTTCTACCGATGCACCTTCGTTAGCATAGGTGCAGTGACCATCCATCGGCATCGGAGCTCCATACGCATCAGGGTTCGCTGAACTGTCGTTTTAGACATACTTCCGATATTCCCCTGGTTCACTCGGCCAGTGAATTGCTCCACTGTAGCGTATGGATCGGCCCTCACGCATCTTCAAAGCCGACGTTCACCTCTCACATCAATAGCACGTGGTGCTCTGCAGTTTCCACGTCGCTTATTCGCAGTGGTGCTATTTCTCCAATCACGATACGCTTTAACCGAAGCAGCACACGAACAGTTCACAAACTGCTCTGTTTCAGAAATACTGCCACCCTTGGCCCGAAAGCCGATAATCATCCCTTTTTGCAAATCTGATAAATGGCTCCTTTTTTCCCTGACAGCAACGAGTGATATGCTTTCAGAATGCCTACAGCATACCTTATATACCCTCCAAGCCAGCTCACGACACGTGCCTTAATTCGTTGGCTACGCACAGTTGACGTCAAAAGTAGAAGGTGGTCACAATAATGTGATCCGACTGTGCACATATATCAGACGTTTGCTCTAAAAACGTTTTTTTTTTTTTTTTTTAAGTGACAGTGGAAATTTCTCTTGTTGCCCCCGAACCAAGAATGCTGTTATAAATAAATTAAGCCAACTACGTTAAGCGTAGGTCGTTGGATTTGGAGGGAAAGAGACATAGGTAGGCCCTACCATAGTGTGCGAAACCCAAATTTTTTCTGCTCCGGAGCCAAATGCTTTCCCAATTAAGCTACACCGGCATGGGGTGCTTGCTACTCGCCGTCTTTACATGTGCGTTCCCCCATTGAGAAATGCGGAGGAACAAAATCGCAGGTTTTGGATCTGCCTCAAATCATGCTTGAAGTAACTCTTTGTAGAGGAAGGAATTCTCACTTATTCCAGACGATGGGTGGAAGAAACATCCCACATTTTTCGGAGAATCTGACAGTCAGTAGATCCATCTTTACGTTCGGACACCAACGTGAAACCCATTTTTGCCGGTGACGATTCGAATCCACATTCTTCTGCTCCGGAAACAAATGCTTTCCCAGTCAAGCTACGCCGGCAACGGCTTGCCACTGCTACTTGCCGTTTTGACATGTGCTTCACCTCTGTAGTACGTCACAATTTGTACTTCTGTAATCTTGAAGGAGGTAATAGCAGGGACGTCACCAAGAGAGTGAAATTCGTCTTGCCCACCCTGCCGCCCACCCAGTTGAAAATGTGCTATTTTTCAGGATATTTAACTTTAAAATATAATCTGGACTTTGCCAAGTAATAAATAAGTCTTGGGTTTTATTTCACGCAGTCCTACGTATTTTCCCCTAGGAAGTGCGTTGTTTACGTCTCCAAATAGAAATTATCAAAATAGCATCCGAAGGGCCATGAAAATTCAGCTGTTCTCTCTCCATTCTTCTAATTCCTTAGTTTAAGCCTCATTTTGATGTTTGTGTGGCCAGAGGGCTAACGAGGAGGGTGGATAGGAATTCGCTGAGGGAGGTAATTACTAATTGCTTTGCTGTTTGTTTTCTTTAGAAAACTGGGGATTCTAACATGGGAAGTGGAGTCTAAAGCTACACCAGCGCTTTTAAGACTGTCCCAGGACAGTGAAAGTGCAGGAAGTGGCTGACGACTACTGTGTAGGAGAGGAGTGCAAGGCAAGATCCCTGGCCTGAAGGAAGGGAGTTAAGGAGGGGTGAGGTATTGTGTGTGCGTGGTACGACGTTAAAATTTTATTTAGAAAAACAAAAACGACATTTTCTTTTAAATAAATTGTTCAAGTTCAATACTATTTTCGTAAGCAAAAATGCTAAATTTTAAAAAGCAATTTAAGACAACGCATTCAGAGCAAGCAAAAGTTGAAGGCAACGTTCTACCAACACCTGTATCTTACACTAGGGGCGTAACTAGTCAGATATGTGCATGTATGTGTGCCCAGGTGGAGGGAACGGGATTGCACGAATTTCTTCGTAGCCGGTAATGTAAAGCATAAAGTCGTTCGGCGGCGCAGTAGTCTACGCGCTAGCTTATGACCATTCGTCCGAGATTGGTCCGGGTTTGAATCCCGGTGATGCATGGATGTTGTGTTTGTCTTTCGGCTCTGGTTCTATCCCTTCGCTGGAGCCAGTGACCTTAAATTAGGGACGGGGAACTGCATGCTTATAGCCCATTGAATTTCTCACGATGCTCGTTAAATCTTCAATAAAAAAAAATATAAAAAAACATTGAAAATTGGTACTTTCAGTGTTTCGTAAAAAAAAAGTTGCTACAAAGCTTGCCCCACCAAAAAATATTGGTAGCCCACCCGTCGCCTATCCTGAGTTCAAAGTCTAGCGACGTCACTGGTACTAGTAACAATTTTGATGGTCCATCATCTCCTCACCCTTATCTACACTGCTGACCACCCAAAATGCAACACCAAGAAGGAATCATCCGATTGGCCTGAAATTCGCAGCATGCGTCGCCGCGAGAGGACATGCAAACGATTAGCATTGCAGGGCATATGCAAATCATGTGCGCCCGACACTCCACCGAGAAGCACTATAAGAAGATGGACAGAAGGCGGGGTGTAAGTAGTGGAAGTGATGTGTTGTGCTGCCGGACCTGTGCGTGAGAAGCTTCCTGATGCTTCGTCGCAGAATATGGCAGTCATTCCAGCACGTTTTGGAGTTCGACAGACGACGAATAGTGGCTTATCGCGACAGCGGTTTATCGTACCAAGACATCGGCGCGCGTGTGGGACGACATCCAGCCACAGTGAGGCGAGTATAGATTCGGTGGGTGCGGGAGGGACGGACGGACCGACGTGAGCGATTGCCGCAAATACGGCGCACCACCGAACGAGACGACCGGCATGTTCTGCGGCGGGCATTGACGGCTCGCACCGCCGCATCACGAACGTTAGTGCAGGAATTAGGGTGTGTTGCGCAACAACCTGTGTCAGTACGTACCGTTCGACGTCTTCTGCAGGAGCGGGGACTTGTCGCACGGTGCCCATTGCTCCGATTACCATTGACGTTACACCACCGAAGAGTGCGGCGGCAGTGGGCCGTTGAACGCCGCACCTGGACTACGGAATGGCACAACATTGTCTTCTCCGACGAATCCCGCTTCTGCCTGCAACACCACGATCGTCGGATCCGCGTGTGGAGGCACCGTGGCGAGAGACTGTATGACGCCTGCATTATGCATCGACATACCGGTCCGTCGACTGGCGTTAGGGTTTGTGGAGCAATTGGATATGACACCCGCACCCCTCTGGTACTCCTCGCCGGTACACTCAACAGCCACAGCTACATCTCCGACGTTTTGGAGCCTGTAGTCCTCCCTACCTGCAGGACCCGCCAGCGGCCACGTTTCAACAGGACAATGCTCACCCGCACGTGGCACGCATCGTGCAACAATTCTTCACGGCCCACCAGGTGTGACTGCTACCGTGGCCCGCCTGTTCTCCCGATATGTCGCCCATCGAACACGTCTGGTAGCTGATCGGCAACCGAGTGGCCCGGCAAGCACCACCCACGGCTACGCCTGATGAACTGTAGCAACGTGTGGAAACAGCCTGGACCGACATACCCCAAGCCCACGTCCAAAGCCTCCTTCGTTCGATGCCGCGGCGTGTAGCGGCCGTTATTGCCAGCCATGGGGGCCACACGAACTATTGATGTCTGCGTGTTCCGCAAGTAGCACGGGCCTGTAAACTCAATTGTTTCATCTATGTATCTGTTGCTATGTGTCCAGTAAATCTGACTTTGCTCTCTCGTGTCCTTCTTGGTGTTGCATTTTGGGGGGCCAGCAGTGTAGGTACAAACATAGAGCAAAGTGATTTTCTGGCAGCGATGATGTTCTGAAATCCGTGTCCCCACTGACATTTATCTTAAAAGAAACAACGATTTACCGGTATTGGTGCATAGATCTGGGTAGACTTAAAAAGGCGTCTATTCAAGGAGGTGGTATTACCATTGCACAGTAGAGGAGCGGTGACCAAAGAAATATAATTATCTGGTCCAACGTTTTGAGCGTGGTTTGATGCTACATTCAATCATAAGTGGATTTGCTCTTAAGTTGCTGTTAAAATTTGTTCACGACTGAATTAGTTTTGCAATGCATATTTCAAACGTTCTCTTTCAATCAGCATCTAACAGAATTTGTTTCATGAGGTGTGCCCTGTGGGTACGTGTGTTTCTGTCTAGCGGACCACAAGATTGAGGTTCGTGGCGTGGTTTCGACGACCCATTTCCCTCTGGCTATGAATATTTCAAAATATAATATATATACCGAAGGATATTCGTCGCGGGGACAACAAAGAGATAGAGAGAAAGGGGAAATGGCGAGACAATTTTCCTGTGTACGTTCGTACTCTCCCCGCCCCTCTCGTTTTAACAATATAGTGAAAAAAGCTGTGTCTCGTTTGCACTTTCTTGTATTTAATGGTGACTAAACAGTTCTTACTTTTTTTCATTTTTTTCAGCTTGAATTTTCTCGACTACTTTTCTTCCGTTTTTTTTTTTTTTTGCTTTTTTTCATCGGCCTATTTACTAGTCACGAAACGCCATTTTTGTGAAACTGCAGCAATATTGAGTATCGATATAACGTAAATAATTTCGATAAAGGTCGATCGTACTTTATGCGAAATTGAACAAGTGCGAAAGAACTTTGCTTGAAATTTAAAATAATACAAATAAACAAAAAGGGAAAGTTCGTCAAGCATCGACTAAAATCGACTCATTTTAAATCTAGCGGACCACCACACATAAACACATCTTACCACTGTCTATTCTACGGGCCTTTGTCTCTTTCTACATGATGGCACTACCTTAGCTGGTAAAAAGATATACTATCTGTGAGAGCGAAGGTACTGGTCACGTGTCGTGGTTCCACCTCCTACTTATGAATCTGAGGCACCCACGCTATAGGTGCTTCTCACAGACACAAGGAAGTGTTTGTGTTTCTCTGAAACACTCCCCTAACTCTATTCGAGCGAACAAACGAAGCCTTCCCCACTTTGTTATGAAATCTGTGAATCGGGAAGGCGGATCGAAACAGCTGAACGGACAGAATAATACTCACAACTAAGATGTAAGGATATCGAGAGGAGTTGCTAATACAACACAAACATTTATTACATAATCAGTTAGGCTCCTGACGACGGTGGATTACTCTTTCTCTAGCATCAGGTTTCCCTAAGGCTTAGACCTGGACGGTGGTGTAGACACGAAATCTAGGACAACCACTTCCGAAGAAAATTATCTAAGTCCTCGCTTTCGGCGTTGACGTTCTAGAGAGAATCTACCTGCTATTAGATAGATCTGTATCTCTGAGAATATGATGATTAGTAGCCTGACTGTACTTCTCTGTCCATACGATTTCAATCTTAGCCTGTGCTAAGATTTGACTTAATGTAGCGGAATATCTGTTACGCAAGCGGGATTCCCTGACTGGGACCTGTACCGCTGCAACCGAACACTCTATCTCTTCAAGAATAGTTTTTTTTTTGATTGGAGGTTTAACGACCACCGTGAGCAACTCAATGGGCTATAAGCAGTCGTCCGTCCCTAATTTAGGGCCACTGGTTCCAGGAAAGGGAGAGAGCCAGTGCCGTAAGACAAACACAACATCCATGCCTCACCGGGATTCGAACCCGGACCCCTTACGGACGAATGATCAGAGGCCATCGCTTAGACCACTGCGCCACCGGGGCAGCCAAGAATAATGTGCTGGCAAAACTCATCCAGAGCGCTAGACCTCTGTAGCTGGAGCGTCCGTCTGCTCACAAAAAAAGCAAACGCTTCGCGTCCCCTTTATCGGAGAACTACTCCCTCTGTTGGACGAACGCAGATTGACTAACAGGTTCTTTCTAAGAGACCTGCTCGTCTCCTCTCCTCCGCGCTACGCACGCGCGAAGCTCCCGGAGCCGACACTGCCCTCTCGCCGACCTGCTGACGTGGAGCCCTTCCCTTACCACGTATACGTACTTTGATGTCCCGCGCCGACTTAACAAAAAAAAAAAAATTCCATATTTGCGCGCATATAAAAGCTAAAAAATAAAAAAATACTAATTTGTCAGTTTCTGCACCTTGCATCAAAAATCAATCACTAAAACATGTACCTGAGAGAAAAAAACTGTTTGTACAATTTATGTTTTGAAGAAGGAGCCTTATTATTCGTTACTATAACGTTACCCGTTTTACGTTATACGGGATTTGTGTTGTTATGCTAAGTTCCAAATGGCCGGCTGTATAAATGTTAAACTAAAGATAAATGTGATGCACTAATTGTATCGGATAGCTCACTTTAAATTAAGGCTTAGGGCCAGACGAAACACAGACAGAACGTCAGACCACTTACGTAGACTTTTTATTGGTCCAGCAACTTTAGACTTCAAACAACTTTAGACGAAACCACATAACGTTGTCTATTTACGACATCCAAAACATGTCACAGTAAGTTACACCACACACACATCTTCTGCTTAGTCATTTTATATCTCTCGTACCATCAATAAGCTCAGCAAAGATTTAACATCCCCACTCCGAAAAAACTGCTTCGCAAAAAAAATATATATATATCCCTTCTCGTCCTTATCAACATTCATACGTAACTTATGTACTGACCTCAAGGATGTTTCCAAACCTCAATTCATGTGAGAGAGAAGATATCACGTTAAGTTTGAAAGGTGATAAAGAGAATGAACTCAAGTTTACATAGAAAAAGGAACTAAAAATGAAAGTTTAATTATAGAGTATACGTCACATTACACAGGCTAGTTATCTTTTTATCATTTCGTAAGAAAGTTTTATAAGAATCACAATGCATCCCCAAAACCCTTTCCCCAGAAAGAAAATCGTACATTTTAACACTTTTTACCTTCTAAACTTTTAATCTCATATTACGGTCTTTTTCTTAAGCTTAAAGCAAATACCCCTTTGAGATGATAATTTTTCTTTTATGACAGTTTTCGTGAGTATTCTTTATAGACGACATTTTACACATAACGACTTTATTAAAATATGAGATGTATTTTCTAGGGCCCGCAGTTAAAATTTTATCCCGGGCCTCCCAAAAGTACCATCCGACCTTGATTTATCGGATGCCGCAAAACGCAGCATTCAGCGGTCCACGTCAAGGCCTCCCTCCTGGAAGTTATTCTGTTCATCTGGTCCGAAATAACTGCAGACACCTTGCACAGTTTACTAGAGTCGATACTCAGCTAGTTACAAGCGGTTATTGCGGCGAAAGGCAGACCAAGAAGCCATATTAGGTAGGTGGTCATAATACGTATTAGGTCTCCAGGTGCGGATGAGCAGAGCTTGATTACAGATGTTGGGAGAGGGGGATGGGCCTGCAGTCAGAAATGACCCCACTTCGTGACTTTAACAATATTCCTGAAATGACAATGGACTAGACATATTGCCAGAAGAACGTACCACTGACGGACAACCGAGATTTTAGACTGGATACCAAGGGACAGGAAAAGACCCAGAAGAACACTACTTGACAGATGGGTGGCTGAAACTCGAAAGCATGCTGGAGTAACATGGAGGAGACTGATTCAAGACAGACCGTTGTGGAAGAAACATGGGGAGCTCTTCATCCAGCAGTGGATTGATAATGATTATATTCCACTTATACTTGCAATGATTTTAAGTTTGATACTTTTGTCTAGTTTTGTTACAGGCTCTTTATCTGTAAAATTATTTTAAAACGATGTACCTTTGTTGTTTCACTAAATCATGATTTCATTTCTGTAAATTTATTTTTTTATGGCCTCTTCCTTGTAAGTTTCCTGGATCTGCCCTTGTACGGCTTACGAGTGCTTACGAACTAGGTATCAACGATCCGGCAGAGCCGGATTAAGACAATTTCTGGTATTCAGCTGCAGAGTAGTATATTCTTCCTAAAAAAAAGTGAATGCATATTTCTATACTTTCGGTAGGTGATGTATTATCTAAACGAAGTATTTAAGAGGAATTTTTCTTCAGTCTTCACGATTAAGTGGGCCTCTCTCAGCGGAAATATTTTACAAACGTTTTAGTTGAAATTTTATATGAAACTGGTTAAGGAAATAGCCGAGAATTTTGACAGCAGCTTTGAATGAAGTATTGAAAAGAAAAACAATTTTTTTAATAAATAAGTAAAATATTTATAAGTGATTTTTGGGTGTTAGTTTATAAAAACTGCATGAAGAGAAAACAGCTACTCGAGAGAACTTGAGACCCCTTTTTATAGCCATAGCAATAGTTCCAGTTCATATACAGGGTGAATCAAAAGTCGCTGGACACCTTAGTATATCAGAAACGGGAGGGAAAATGAAATAGCTGAATACCCCAGCAAAGAATCGGTGAGGGGGCCTATCTTTTAGGCTATTTCCGGAACGTGGACGCCATCTTGAAATCCGCCATAGTGGATCAAGGTCAAATTTTTCAAATGGTAAGGGAGTCATGTTGCATATTAAACCAGGTAAGAATTTTCTCAGAGATTGATTGCTGTAATCAGATTTGACATATGTGTTGTGGTTCACAAGTTATTAACACAGAAAGTTGAAATAACCATTGTTTGTTGTAGGTAACCGAAAATGGGTTTGACGAAAGAGAAGAAAATTGAAGTGATCCTAATGTCTGGGGAACGTAGCTGCCGTATCATAGCCGCAGAGTTCAACAACCTACACCGAGAAAGACCACCAATTTCACACAGCACTGTCACATACCAGATATCCAAATTCCGAGAAATTGGGACGGTGGGTGGACGACAAGCCACGTAGTGGTCGGCCGAAAACTGCTACCGACGAAGAAACCTCAGCAATTGTCTTGGCATCCTTTGCAAAGAGTCCACAACGTAGCACATGATCAGTAGCGCACCTAGAAATGTCACGTGGGGGGGGGAGGCTTAAAGAAAAAATCTCTTATCAATAGTTGCTCACGGTTCGTATTCTTATTTTCAAAAAAAAAATAAAAGTTAAGCACTTTATCTTGTACTGTAATAAAATATGTCATTATTACACATTGATTAACTTCAAGAAAATAAATAAAGTACATCAAAACACTAACTGAAGAAAATACTGCATGCGCAAAAGAGTAATTAAGCACTTTTGATGATTAAAAGCAAAAAAAATCTAGCATTATTAAGCACCATAAAAATCAAAATGAAGTACTTTTAAATGTTCCTTATACATGCTGGCGCTTCAAAGTATGGTGTGCCAACTGCAACCTCCTCTCTGGTTTTGAAACAAATGTATCCAAAACACAGTCTAAACAGATTTTCCTACGTTCGTCACTTTGGATTGAGAGAAGTGCCAACCCTGAAATCTGTTCTTGTCCCATTGTTGAAGGAAGGTATGACTTGAGACTGCGCAAGCAGGTGAATGACCTCTCATAACATGCTGAAGTAAAAGGAATTGTAAATGCTATTTTCAGCAGTTTGTGTAAAGTTGGAAACAGATCACAAGGCAGTAATGCCACCATCTCTAGAAATATCTCTGGGGTTTTTTTCTTTGTTAGAAAAAAAATTGGCTACTGTAACTTCTGCTTCAGAAAGGTCCATATTATCAAATTTGCAAAACTTTTCCATGTTACTGAGGTTGAGAAAATGCTCACTTCCTATTGTACCAGGTGACAGCCAGTGAATTCCATTTAAATATGTTCAGAGTCAAAGCTGAACCTCCTTGAAATTTCAGAGATAATTTTATCAATTACAGGAAGGAAAATATTTTTTCTTAACTCTTCGATCGTGTTGCAGTCTTCTCCTGTACTAGAAATTTTCCCTATTGGTTCAGTCATAAGAAAGTTGTGCATTGATTTTGCCAGTTTCCTCTTCCTGTGGACAGTTTCCTCCTCAAGAGGTAAAGTGGATGAAAATTCAATTGCTTCATTGTAAATTTCAGTGAAACTTTCAATGTTTCTTATGTTTTGTAGGCTTTGTGTAGCAGCTTTTACACTTCCTGATGCTTCTAAAATGTCTGAATTTGGATTCTGAAGGTAATTATTTAATATTTCAGTCAAAGAAAATATTTTATGTAGAACATGTAGGACAACTATGGTTCTGAAAGAATTTAGAAAGCAATAAAGTCCTCTAGCTTTTACAACATCCCCACCACTGGGATTTTTAAAAAGTACTAAAAGAGCTTCATAAACTTTTTTTCACAGATTTTAATTCTCTACTTTGACAAGCCCATCTTGTAGAAATTAATGCCTGCATCTCAGTTTTGCCCAAACCTAAATCAGCCTGAATTTCTATAAAGTTGTGATGAGCTCTACCAGTTTCAGAAAAATATGAATACAACGACTGCAGAATTTCAAATAATATTTTTTTCAGGAATGTCAGAGCAAGTATTCACCAATACCAAATTTAATCGATGTACATGACAGTATATATAGACTGATGGCGGGTGTTCTTTTTGAAACAGTGTTTTCAAACCCTTCACATTACCACTCATCACAGATTCTTCATACCCCTGCCCAACACAAGGAACTTCGCTTAATCCAAATTCGTTAATTTTTTTCACACAACACAGATTACTCACATAACCAAGATCACTTAGTCCCATTGCACTCAAGTTAGTAACATGGTCAAAACAAAGAAAAATTTCAAATGGATTTCCACCAAAAACATACCTAATGCAAACATTCATTTGTTCGTTATTACTAATATCTCTGGTATCATTAACCAAAACTGAGTAAAAGCCAGAACTTTTGGCCTCAGATAATGTTTTACTCAATATAAACTGACTGCAGATTTGTAACAACTCATTTTGACATTTGGGGGAGGTATAACGAACATTTTTTGGCATTGTTGGGATATCACTGTCAGTAGGCTTCTATCATATTTTCCTGTTAGTTCCAAAATTTTCAGGAAGTTTCCTTTGTTCTTGCTTTCATGAGACTCATCATGCCCTTTGTGGGTCAACCCTTGCCTTACTGTCAATAAAATAACTTCAATAATTCTCTTCAAGAAATTCCGCCTCTTTTTTTATTTCTTCTAGTGAAGCACATTCAAGTTGGTGTTCCACATTTCCTACACTTGAACTTACAACAGTGCCATGGCTTTAAAATGGCAATCAGTCTTTTCAGGTAATTTCAGTTTTTCTTAAAAAAAAAAATTCAAATTGCAAACTCCATTTTTCATAAAAGTAGTTTCCACCTCTGGCGCTGTTTCAGTTCAGAAAACGCGGCACGGAATACAAAAAGCACTGTTTAATGAAACACTATACTCATGCCATGGAAACTGTTTGTACCAACAAGCATTTAAATGCCTTTTCTGTGCACCAAACTGTATCAATGGAAAAATAATTCGTGGCTAATGTGGTCCCTCTTCCTTCGAACCAAGATCATTTGCCTATTTTTGCACATTTTGCACTGACACTGAAAAAGCGCAAGTACTAGGCATAGACCTACTTTCACCTGTTCTATTGGACTCTTCGAGAGTATTGTCTTTATTTTTTGTATTTAAGTTAAAATGCGATCGTATATCCATTTTGGATGTAAAATTTTACGAAAAGCAAAACTACCACAGAAAAAAATAAACACACATATTCGAGGGATATGTACTGCTACAAAAACTACTGACCGAGAGGTTCTTATTGATCACAAATACACGTTTACAAACGTAAATGTACGCTATCGCTTGCCAAAACACTAACACCTACGCTAAAATGTGGCTCAGTTCTCGATGGAAACATTCCAACTCATTCTAAAATGAATAACGCTCCCATATCTATGTCATCAAAGAACATTCTAGTAATACCGTGAATATTCGGTTCTTTTCTTCCTGTCCCAAGCCGCGAGGCGCCGCTCCGTCTCCACTCCAGTCACGCGGCAAAGCAAACAGTAAGAATCCTTGAGACAAGGGAAAGTCTGACACGAATCACGAAAAAGGGAAAACAAAGAATTTAATATTAGTTGTTGCACTGCAGTTCTCTAGTAAATAGGGAAATAAAAAGAACCGTTCTCTAACATCATACCACAACATACATTACAATATACAAAGGGTTTTTTTTAATTACATTTTTTTTTCTTTCACATAATTTTTTAAATCTCATTTGTAATGGTCTATTTCCCGTGAATTGTATTGAGGGGGGGGGGCTTATTCAGATATTGGTGGGGCTTAAGGCCCCCTCAAAGGTTCTAGTTACGCCCCTACCCACGACGTCTTGCAGCAGGATGTGGTATCAGCCAATCAGCCATTGCACTGATTCTTCAAGCCGTTCACTGGCATCCGTTCGCGATCCAGATGCAGCAGCAACTATCAGAGGATGACCCTGACAGACGTGTCGAGTTATGCACCTGGGTTTTTGACCAACATCAACGGAATCCCTCATTCGTACAAGGCATTTTGTTCAGTGACGAGGCCAATTTTTATATCAGTGGTGAGGTTAACCGTCAGAACCACAGGTACTGGAGTGACAGGAACAATCACTGGACGGAACCATCCAACGTCGTTGGTAATGTAAAGGGTATGGTGTGATGTCGAATATGGGGGCACCCGTGTAATTAGACCCATTTTCATCGACAATAACCTAAATGCTCAGCGTTACCTGGAAATGCTACCGGAAATAGTGTTCCCTTCCCTTCTGAATGAAGATGGCAGTTTCCCCTGTTATTTCCAACACGATGGGGCTGTTCCACACTACGGAGCAACTGTTCGTCAATGGCTAGATGTTCAATTCCCTCGTCATTGGATAGGCCGGCGTGGTCTTGTGGAATGGCTAACAAGATTCCCCGACCTCACACCATTTGATTTTTATCTGTGGGGTCATCTGAAACACCTGGTGTATGCTGAGAAAATCCGTGACAAGCACCACCTTCAGCAACGCATTATGGAGGCCTGTAACCGCATTTCTCCCGATATTCTCGTGCGGGTGCATGACGACTGGATCAAGCGCCTTCGGCATCACAAGATACTTTAGAGGTTGTTAAATCAACTTTCTGTGTTGATAACTTGGAACCACAACACATATGTCAAATCTGATTAGGGCAATCAATTTCTGAGAAAACTCTGGTCTAGTTTGACATGCAACATGACCCCCTTACCATTTGAAAAGGTTGACCTTGATCCAACATGGCGGATTTCAAGATTGCGGCCATGTTCCGAAAATAGGCTAAAAGATGGGCCCCCTCACCGATTCTTTGCTGGGGTATTCAGATATTTCATTTTCCCTCCCGTTTCTGAAATACAAGGGGGTCCTGCGACTTTTGACCCACCCTGTAGATGTGTATTAACAAGATAATGCTGGTGTGCCTCCGCAACGCATCCACGATCACCAAATCATGGCTAGAGGAGATCAAACAAATCTTTATTTACGAAAAGTGATTTTGTTACAGCTGCACCGCACTCGGCGATAGAAACAGTAATGGGAAAACATGGGATGAATCATGCGACAATATATACATATGCTTGGGGCTCCACCAGCCAAGAAAAGATAAACATAGAATGCTAAAACCACAAAACTAAGTCGAGCATAGGTCACAAGATATACATAGGTAAACAATGGTCAAAGACCGGTACAACATGTGCAAAAATCATCGGAACACATAAAAGATGTCAGAGAGAACAATCAAATATACAGAAAAAGCAGAAAATGATGAACACAATACAGAACAAGGTCACGGTGCACAATATGAAAACATTGGATGAAACACGTGGTACTATTGTATGATGCAACTAACTCAGGTTTGCCTGAGCATCGAAGAATCCGGGTAGCACGATCAGCCTGAAAGGATATGTCGACAAGTCTTGCGAAACAATGCCTGAGATCAGGCTCTGTCACAACAAAAGGTTGGAAATCAAACTTGAGAGTCGTCAGCTGGTGAACAACATCGGCAACTGGGAAAGGGCATTGGGAAAGGTAAGGAGCAACTCCTCTTCAAGGAAGAGCGAGAAGATGTGAAACACTTGCTGTTGAGATAAAGGCGTGTTAAGTGGGTGAAAGGTGGGATAGATCTGCTGGAACTCCGCTTCTAGTGCAGCTTCCGCAAGTTCAGCTGGATCACTGGGAAGTTCGCACCCACTCAGGGACGCAGATGAAGAACGAGTACTTTACGAAGAACGTGAGCTATTAACCTTCGGGCGACTTCGCTTTGCTGTACCGCGTGGGGTCTTGAAGACGCTGCGTTTGTCACACCGAGAACGGGGTTCAGTGAACGGCTCGTCGGTGATGGTGAAGTCTGTAGCACTAGAGAGAACCTCAGTAGGAGTAGTAGTGATAGTCACCTCTTCCACACTTAGGTGAACCTCAGGAGAAGTAAAAGTAGGCGACTCTGGGCCAGAGACAACCCGTGCAGAAGTCGAAAAAACAGATGCAATATTCCACGGATTATAAAGAAGGAAACATCAGTTCAGTGAATGAAATTTTTATACCAATAAAGATACGGAGTTATCCCAGCAAAAACACAAGTGTTGGGAAATTGCTGGCCACTAGCTGGTAGTGATGAGTCACTGCTGGCTGAAATATGCCACTCACGGTACGGTAGCGATCCGTTGATGGCAGTGCCATCAGTTGGCAGCCATTGATGGCCCTGTAGCACCGCCGTTAACTACGGGCTTCCACGCAAGTGCCCCTAGTAGCCTGTAACTGGCAGCCGAAGGAACCCCAACAGGACGTGGAAGCAGGGACTGCGCATGAACTGAAGTAACACGTGCACAGTCTTTCGTGGTACCAGTTAGTTGAAGATGACGCCATCGCCATCGTGTTGCTTTAGTGGATGTTAAAAAAAACCATATGTAGAGAGACGGATTAATTTCCTAATGAAATGCAGCGTCAACGAAGATTACCGTCGGAGGAAAATTATATAAGCAATTAATGAACAGTAAGAAATAGTCAATTAATCTCATGTATTTATAGAAATTCATTTCGTAGCAAAATTTCTGCACTAATTAACACACGAAGAATCGACAATACAAACACTACATCCATGAAACACACTCACTCCACATTCCCATGAACAACAAGAAATATTTTTTGTATAATCTTCATCACTAAACCGCTTCAAACAGAAGTCCCGGAAAGACATTAAAAAATCGTTGTGTTGGAAAAAAATAAGAATTATACGAGTGCAAAATGGATTTTTTCGTTACAAAATTATCTAGCATTTGAAAAAAACAAAAAACAACAAAAAAAGCAATGCTATGTTAATATAACGTACTCATTCATGCGTTGAATGCACAGGATTGGAGGAATTCGCTGCTAAAAATAACCGGAAGTAAAATAAAATATAGTTCCTATGTAGAACAAATGTAGCTTCCCACCGTGAAAAAAAAAAAAGATACAACGTTAAAAATGTAACAGAATGCGACATGAATGTGTAAATATATTAATTAAACAATCGCCTTTCAAGACTAGAAGGACAACGCAAAACTTTGGAAAACGTTTTTAAGTTGATACACTCGTTGAAAGTGAGTAAAGTTCCCTTAAAGTAAATAAAAAAATCGTTACGTTGAAAAAACAAATTCATCAGTTATATGAAACGTACATTTACGAAAACGAACTCGCAATATTGCGAAAATGAAAAGAGAACCCTTAGTTTCACATCGCGCAGGAGAGAGGCTCACCTTCAATTGGACAATCACGCATGGCAAACTAGTCTAGTGCTTAGAGCATCCGCTTCGCACACTAGCAGTCTTTGATTCGATGCCAATCAGATCCATCGGGTGATTTGCCGGACCAGTTGAAGAAATATCCTCAGCGCCGTGACATTTTATTGACGGTTCATGTAACGACAACATAGTGCTGGGTCAGTGTTGGCTCAGCAAGACTGTTTTTGCTGGGATGTATTACAGTTGTTTGTTTGCACATGCTAACGCATGCTTCAGAATATAATGGACTAAAAGATATTCTTCTAGGGGTATTTTCACTACGTGTAAATAATTATGGCACGATGTTCGATGTGTTTTTTCATCATCATCATCATCATTGTCAACCATTATCAATCCACTGCTGGACGAAGGTCTCCCCAAGTTTCCTCCACAACGGTCTGTCTTGTGCCAGTCTCCTCCATGTCACTCCCGCATATTTACGAATTTCATCCACCCATCTCCCATGTGGTCTTTTTCTGGGTCTTTTCCTGTCCCTTGGAATCCAATCTAAAATTTCGGCTGTCCATCTATGGTCTGTCCTTCTGGCAGTATGTCCAGCCCATTGCCATTTCAGGGATTTAACTTTGATCATGATGTCTTCCACTCTCGTCATTTTTCGGATCCACGAGTTCCTCTTCTTATCTCTCCTGGTTATACCAAGCATGCACCTCTCCATGCTTTTTTGAGTTGTCTGCAGCCTTTGTATGTCTCTTTTAGTTAAGGTCCACGTCTCTGCACCATACGTAAGCACTGGAAGGATGCATTGATCAAACACTTTTCTTTTAAGACATACTGGCATATTGCTCTTGAAAATTATGTTGTTTCTTCCAAAAGCTCTCCAGGCAAGTTTTGTACGCCGATTAATTTCTTCATCAATGTGACCCTCACTTGATATCTGCTGTCCAAGATAAACATACGTATCTGTTATCTCCAGTTTTTCTCCATCAATCGATAAATCTTCATTTCTTGTAAAAACATTGAACATCACTTTTGTCTTCTGAAAGTTCATTTTTAATCCCACTTCTTTACTCTTGTCAGCAAGTTCCTGGATCATACTCTGCAGCTCTGATGGGGTAGTTGCAAAAATGACTACGTCATTAGCAAAACGAAGGTGGGTTAGATAATCTCCATTAATCTTTATCCCTTTGTTTTCCCAGTTCAGTGATTGAAAGACATTTTCCAATGTGGCATTAAAGAGCTTCGGAGATATGGTGTCACCTTGTCTCACTCCCTTTCCAATTTTTTATGTGTGTTGTATTTTCAAACAGCCGAATCTTTGCACTTGCATTTTCATAGATGTTATTAATAATATTAATGTATGCATCTTCAATACCGCAGGATTTCAGAGCCGTGGTAATTGCTGATGGTTTCACCGAAACAAAGGCTTTTTTCATAATCGATAAAAGCCATGCACAATGGAATTTCATATTCCATCGCTCTTTCAATTAGTTCTCTCAGTACGTGGATATGATCTATTGTGCTGTAGCCACTCCTGAATCCAGCTTGTTCTCTCGGTTGAGCCATGTCCAAGATTCAAGAGTAAATAATTTAAGAAGTGTTCTGTGCGCTCGCGCGCGTGTGTTTGTGTGTGTGTGCGTGCGTGCGTGTGTGTGTGTGTGTGTGTGTGTGTGTGTGTGTGTGTGTGTGTGTGTGTCGTAATTCTTAATTGTTACTTACTTATTAGCTAACTTATGTACTATATTTCCGTATAAGTCGGAAAAAGTCTTTAGACAGTGTCGAACGGCAGTCCTGCGCTAACGTTCGTGATGTGGCGGTGCGAGTCGTCAATCAACGCCGCACAATATGCCGGTCCTCTCGTTCGGTGGTGTGCCGCGGCTGCGGCAATCGCTCTCGTGGGTCCGTCCGTCCCTCATGCACCCACTGAATCCATCAGTTACGTATTTTATGTGCGTGATCGTGAGTCATTTCAAAGAGGAAAGCCTTAGCTTCTTAAAATAATAAAATTTGCATATGATTAACTTGGGCGCAAATGTTTTGTAGTACCTTTGTGTAAAACTAGGGCGATCATTTTAATTACATTTGTATCACACGCAATGAAGTGCATGCAATAATTTTGGTTTCACGAAAAATACCTGTAGGTTCCAAAGAATATGAATTATTAAAACGCTCATGAAACCTAGTTAATAGCATGGAATTTAAAAATCTCAGTAATTGAAACCTAAAAGATTTTCGCGAAAGGGCCTCGAAGATATTTTTTTGCCGGAGGATGAGAGATTTTCAGTTAAACGCCACTGTCACAGGCGTATAATTTCGGAAGTTTTTCTTGAATACGAAGTTAAAAAATTCCTTTCCTTTCCCTAAATGAGCTTTCCCCCGGGCTGGTAGGAATAGGCTCATACGTTAGTCCGGTGCTGGGCTCCGGATCTGAAAATAAAACGCCAATTCCTGCTAAAGTTGACCAGCCGCCCCCTGTGACGCAGTGGTCTAAGCGATGGCTTCTGATCATTCGTCCGAAAAAGGTCCGGGTTCGAATCCCGTTGAGGCATGGATGTTGTATGTGTCTTACGGTACAGGCTCTCTCCCTTCCCTGGAATCAATGGCCCTAAATTAGGGACGGACGACTGCTTTTAGCCCATTGAGTTGCTCACGGCGGTCGTTAAACCTCCAATCAGAACAGAACGCCGTTCCACCCCACCCCCCAACACGACTTGTACACAGTCGTGTAGGGGGGGAGATGGAACGGCGTTCTGGTATTCTTTTTTTCCCTCTCTCAAGTCGGCACGCGTTCCGGTAAACCCTATACAGCATAATTTGTTTTCTTTTTAAAATGGGAATGTCCTATAATTCTTTTTCAATAAAAAATGTCGCAAAAATACTGCTCAGCTGATGGAATTAACGTCCTATGTTTGTTTGAACGTTGAGTTAGTCTCTAAATCCATTCTCACTTGCCAGTCCCTTGAAACTCCTTTTTCTACCGTTGTTTTCTTAATTTGTTTTCTTTTTAAAATGGGAATGTCCTATAATTCTTTTCCAATAAAAAATGTCACAAAAATACTGCTCAGGTAATGGAATTAACGTGTAGTGGGGGGCGGGATGTCAATAAAGTAAAAGAGCAGCACTGGCATTACAATAATTTCCCCGCGTAGCCTCACTTCCCCTAATCCATTTCCCCTAATTCCCGTTTGCCCTAATCACGTTTACCCTGATGGCGTTTCCCCGAAATCGCTTTTACCCGAATTGCCATTTCCCCTAATTTCATTTTCCCTAATCTCGTTTCCCCTAATTTCATTTTCCCTAATCTCGTTTCCCTTAAATCTCGTTTCCCCTAATTCACGTTTGCCCTAAACACGTTTACCCTAATGGCGTTTCCCCGAAATCGCTTTTACCCGAATTCCCATTTCCCCTAATTTCGTTTGCCCTAATCTCGTTTCCCTAAATTTCATTCCCCTAATTCACGTTTGCCCTAAACACGTTTACCCCAATGGCGTTTCCCCGAAATCGCTTTTACCCGAATTGCCATTTCCCCTAATTTCGTTTGCCCTAATCTCGTTCCCCCCAAAATCTCATTTCCCCTAATCTCGTTTACCCCAAAATCTCATTTCCCCTAATCTCGTTTCCCCCAAAATCTCATTTCCCCTAATTCACGTTTGCCCTAAACACGTTTACCCCAATGGCGTTTCCCCGAAATCGCTTTTACCCGAATTCCCATTTCCCCTAATTTCGTTTGCCCTAATCTCGTTTCCCCTAAATTTCATTTCCCCTAATTCACGTTTACTCCAAACACGTTTACCCCAATGGCGTTTCCCCGAAATCGCTTTTACCCGAATTCCCATTCCCCTAATTTCGTTTGCCCTTATCTCGTTTCCCCTAAATTTCATTTCCCCTAATTCACGTTTGCTCCAAACACGTTTACCCCAAACACGTTTACCCCAATGGCGTTTCCCCGAAATCGCTTTTACCCGAATTCCCATTTCCCCTAATTTCGTTTGCCCTAATCTCGTTTCCCCTAAATCTCATTTCCCCGAATTCACGTTTGCCTTAAACACGTTTACCCCAATGGCGTTTCCCCGAAATCGCTTTTACCCGAATTCCAATTTCCCTAATTTCGTTTGCCCTAATCTCGTTTCCCCTATTTCACGTTTGCCCATATCAAGTTTTTACTAATTCGCGTTTTCCTTATTTCGCGTTTGCCCTAATTCATGTTTGTCCAAATTTTTATTAACCGAAATAAAACGGTGGGTCTTGATATCTCAAGAGAATTATTCTTTCCTTTATTGTTGATGATGCCGATAACCATGCCAACAAAAGTGTAAAGCAGTGAAAGCAGTGCACATGGTGAGGACCATTATACGGTTAGTCCTTAACGCAGCCATTGTATCCTTCACGCCCCCCCCCCCCCTGCCCTTCCTCACAGATAAAGTACTACATCGCATTAAACTTTTATTAAAGCAAGAGATAGTATTGAAAAGCATTCGCTAGAATTGTGAACGCAGAAGGCCTACTTTTTAAGAGTTCTTAGCGCAATAGACCCCTCCCCTCTCCCCACTGTACGAGACTCTAAACATGAGCCGTGGAAATGCCTTTTGCTAATTGAGTTCCCCCTTAACAGTAGACGTCAGTTTGTCCAGTTTGAATGTTTTCTCAGTTAACACCATCACTGATTGGGTGTAGGAGAACTGGCCACAAAAATTTTAACAGGCCGTATAAAAATTGCGTTTTCGACCGCTTCGTGGCGACGTTCCCGGAAGTTGGTTATCTGGTTATCTGAATCACATAAAGTTTCCGTAATTTCGTCTTTTCTTAATTGAGATTATTAATGTAATTCTTTAAAAAAAATGTTTATGATCTACAACTGAACAAAAGATTTCAGGATTTATAAACTGCAAGTCTGCAATTAATTATCTGAGGGCATGTGCTGCCTCACGAAACCTTTCGGGGGGGGGGTAACACCAAAAGTATAAAATATAAAGCATTTCTGGTCTGATCGGGAGATTTTCAGCATTTACAACCTACAAGTCAACAAATTATCTCAGGGCATGTGCTGCTTCGAGAAAACTGTCGGGAGGGGGGGGGGGGGGCACGTGTACAATGGTAAGTTAAACGAAATTTGTTTTGGATTTTACGGATTTTAACACTGCCTGAAAATAAACATCTTTCCTTTTCTTTCTGTTGAACTTGAAAATCCAAAAAGAATAAAAAAAAAATTTGTAATTTAAAAATAAATAAATTACAATGCCCCCCCCCCCTTTTTTTCATTCCTGAGAATTAATAGCGGCTAAAAATCCTCCTTTCAAATTTTTACTGTCTGTAGCAGTGGCTTACGCCGATAGATCATTTTCCAAACTTAAAAATATGAAAAATTACTTCTGATTAAATGTGAAACAGCAACGACCTTTTTTTTTTTCGTTAGTAATTAAAACAAAATTGCTACAGACTTAGACAATTTGGACATTGTTATAAAGTTTGTAACAAAAAGAAAAACAAAAGCTACAAAAGTTAATTTTACCCGAAACTACGTTTGTTTGTGTGCTTTCTTAAAGCTTTAGTTTTTAATTTATAGGAAAAATAATTTCATTTATAATTTCATTTAATACGAAAACCAATTATTTCGAATTCTACTTTTAGTTTTATACAATTTATTTGAATATGTACCAATAGAAAATATTTTTTCGTTAGAATAGTTCAAGAGACGCCCGTCCTGTTCAATGTTATATATATACAAACTTAATTTCTGAATATTCATCACTGCTGCGTTGCGCGTCATGATCTTCAGAATGTGTGCTAAAAAATTTGGTTTAAAAATTCGGTCTTAAATTTTGTCCTTAACTCGGCTTTTGGGTATATATATATATATCATCATCATCATCATTGTCAACCATTATCAATCCACTGCTGGACGAAGGTCTCCCCAAGTTTCCTCCACAACGGTCTGTCTTGTGCCAGTCTCCTCCATGTCACTCCCGCATACTTTCGAATTTCATCCACCCATCTTCCATGTGGTCTTCTTCTGGGTCTTTTCCTGTCCCTTGGAATCCAATCTAAAATTTCGGCTGTCCATCGATGGTCTGTTCTTCTGGCAGTATGTCCAGCCCATTGCCATTTCAGGGATTTAACTCTGATCATGATGTCTTCCACTCTTGTCATTTTTCGGATCCATGAGTTCCTCTTCTTATCTCTCCTGGTTACACCAAGCATGCACCTCTCCATGCTTGTTTGAGTTGTCTGCAGCCTTTGTATGTCTCTTTTAGCTAAGGTCCACGTCTCTGCACCATACGTAAGCACTGGAAGGATGCATTGATCAAACACTTTTCTTTTAAGACATAATGGCATATTGCTCTTGAAAATTATGCTGTTTCTTCCAAAAGCTCTCCAGGTAAGTTTTGTACGCCGATTAATTTCTTCACCAATGTGACCCTCACTTGACATCTGCTGTCCAAGATAAACGTACGTGTCTGTTATCTCCAGCTTTTCTCCATCAGTCGATAAATCTTCATTTCTTGTAAAAGCATTGTACATCACTTTTGTCTTCTGAAAGTTCATTTTTAATCCCACTTCTTTACTCTTGTCAGCAAGTTCCTGGATCATACTCTGTAGCTCTGATGGGGTAGTTGCAAAAATGACTACGTCATCAGCAAAACGAAGGTGGGTTAGATAATCTCCATTAATCTTTATCCCTTTGTTTTCCCAGTTCAGTGATTGAAAGACATTTTCCAATGTGGCATTAAAGAGCTTCGGAGATATGGTGTCACCTTGTCTCACTCCTTTTCCAATTTTTATGTGTGTTGTACTTTCAAACAGCCGAATCTTTGCACTTGCATTTTCATAGATGTTATTAATAATATTAATGTATGCATCTTCAATACCGCAGGATTTCAGAGCCATTGCAACTACTGATGGTTTCACCGAATCAAAGGCTTTTTCATAATCGATAAAAGCCATGCACAATGGAAGCTCATATTCCCTCGCTCTTTCAATTAGTTCTCTCAGTACGTGCATATGATCTATTGTGCTGTAGCCACTCCTGAATCCAGCTTGTTCTCTCGGTTGAGCCATGTCCAGTGTCACCTTCAAGCGGTGTGAAAGAACTTTAGTGAAGATTTTATAAACCACTAATAGGAGGCTTATAACGTACCAGGAGATGTGACGTACCTGCCAGAAGGACGCACACGACATAAAGGCAGATAGGAATCAGAATACATGTCCGCGTAGCTTAATTGGTAGAGCAACTTATTCCGGAATGAGTGGACCCGGGTTCGAACCCCGGCGCGGATAAAAATGACGGAGAAATTCATTTCGTTATAATGGCGCCCTAACTATCCGGATGACCCGACCGTTCAAAATCTCGCATTGGTGTGATGTTATTACCACACCGCGAGATAGGAAAAATATGAGCAGCACTTCGAAAAAAAAGAAAAATAAGGGGGAGATGATGTAACGTACCTGCCAGCAGGACGCACATGACATAAAGGCGGATAGTAGGCAGAAAAAATGTCCGCGTAGCTTAATTGGTAGAGCAACTTATTCCGGAATGAGTGGACCCGGGTTCGAACCCCGGCGCGGATAAAAATGACGGAGAAATTCACTTCGTTATAATGGCGCCCGAACTATCTGGATGACCCGACCGTTCAAAATCTCGCATTGATGTGATGTTATTTCCACACCGCGAGATAGGAAAAATATGAGCAGCACTTCGAAAGAAAAAAAAAAGAAAAAGAAGGGGGAGATGATGTAACGTACCAGGAGATGTGACGTACCTGCCAGAAGGACGCACACGACATAAAGGCAGATAGGAATCAGAACAAATGTCCGCGTAGCTTAATTGGTAGAGCAACTTATTCCGGAATGAGTGGACCCGGGTTCGAACCCCGGCGCGGATAAAAATGACGGAGAAATTCACTTCGTTATAGGCTGATTGGTCTGTAGTTCCTGAGATCCTCAATGTCACCTTTTTTATGTAGCAAGATCATTGTAGCGTTGTTTCAATCCTCAGGAATTTGCCCTTCATTAAGGCATCGAGTGAAAATTTGGGCGAGTATTGTTTTGATTTCTCCACTTGCTTCTTGTATGATGTCTACAGTAATTCCATCTTCTCCTGGAGCTTTTCCATATCATCATCATCATCATCATTGTCAACCATTATCAATCCACTGCTGGACGAAGGTCTCCCCAAGTTTCCTCCACAACGGTCTGTCTTGTGCCAGTCTCCTCCATGTCACCCCTGCATACTTTCGAATTTCATCCACCCATCTCCCATGCGGTCTTCTTCTGGGTCTTTTCCTGTCCCTTGGAATTCAATCTAAAATTTCGGCTGTCCATCGATGATCTGTCCTTCTGGCAGTATGTCCAGCCCATTGCCATTTCAGGGATTTAACTCTGATCATGATGTCTTCCACTCTTGTCATTTTTCGGATCCACGAGTTCCTCTTCTTATCTCTCCTGGTTACACCAAGCATGCACCTCTCCATGGCTCTTTGAGTTGTCTGCAGCCTTTGTATGTCACTTTTAGTTAAGGTCCACGTCTCTGCACCATACGTAAGCACTGGAAGGATGCATTGATCAAACACTTTTCTTTTAAGACATAATGGCATATTGCTCTTGAAAATTATGCTGTTTCTTCCAAAAGCTCTCCAGGCAAGTTTTGTACGCCGATTAATTTCTTCATCAATGTGACCCTCACTTGATATCTGCTGTCCAAGATAAACGTACGTGTCTGTTATCTCCAGCTTTTCTCCATCAATCGATAAATCTTCATTTCTTGTAAAAGCATTGTACATCACTTTTGTCTTCTGAAAGTTCATTTTTAATCCCACTTCTTTACTCTTGTCAGCAAGTTCCTGGATCATACTCTGCAGCTCTGATGGGGTAGTTGCAAAAATGACTACGTCATCAGCAAAACGAAGGTGGGTTAGATAATCTCCATTAATCTTTATCCCCTTGTTTTCCCAGCTCAGCGACTGAAAAACACCCTCCAATGTGGCATTAAAGAGCTTCGGAGATATGGTGTCACCTTGTCTCACTCCCTTTCCAATTTTTACGTGTGTTGTATTTTCAAACAGCCGAATCTTTGCACTTGCATTTTCATAGATGTTATTAATAATATTAATGTATGCATCTTCAATACCACAGGTTTTCAGAGCCTTTGTAACTGCTGACGGTTTCACCGAATCAAAGGCTTTTTCATAATCGATAAAAGCCATGCACAATGGAAGTTCATATTCCCTCGCTCTTTCAATTAGTTCTCTCAGCACGTGGATATGATCTATTGTGCTGTAGCCACTCCTGAATCCAGCTTGTTCTCTCGGTTGAGCCATGTCCAGTGTTACCTTCAAGCGGTGTGAAAGAACTTTAGTGAATATTTTATAAACTACTGATAGGAGGCTGATAGGTCTGTAGTTTCCGAGATCCTCAATGTCACCTTTCTTATGTAGCAGGATCATTGTGGCGGTGTTCCAATCCTCAGGAATCTTTCCTTCATTAAGGCATCGAGTGAAAATTTGGGCGAGTACTGTTTCGATTTCTCCACTTGCTTCTTGTATGATGTCTACAGTAATTCCATCTTCTGGAGCTTTTCCTCGCTTCATGTTCTTGATTGCATGTGCAACTTCTGCTGAAAGGACTGGAGGAACTCTGGTACTGGTATCTTTCATGATGTCTGGAGTGCATATATCATCCCTTTCATATAATTTGGAGTAGAAATCTTTCACTCTTGTCCAAATTTCGCCTCTATTTCTTGTTACAGAACCATCTTCTTTTCTCAGTGCCATAATCTGTTTTCTTCCCTTACTGAGATGTCCCTTTGCTATCTTTAGGCTTTGGTTGTTTTCAATTGCTTTCCTCACTAGTTCACAGTTGAATTTCCTTACGTCTTCAGTGATACTTTTTCTTACTGTCTTGCATAGCTCTATATATTCCACTTTGGAAGTCACATCTTCTTTAGTTGTCCTCATCTCTCTTCTTTTTTGCATCAACATTTTGGTTTTTCCTGATAATTTGTTCACATGCAACTTGTTCTTAGACCCAGCTAATTTTGTTGCTGTTTCCATAAGAGCTTTGGTTACTTTTCTGTTAATATATACATATATATATGGGATATAAGGTCAGGTGATGCGTAACATCACAGCCTCTCCTTGACAAATGTCAACCCCGCCTTCTCGTGGTGCATCCTGTTCCCACTAAAAGGGCTCTGACGACCGCCAATAGCGGCATAACTATACCATCGGGATTAGAGGAAATGCTATCCCACACTCACCAACCCGCTTGGCCAGCGTGGTGAGTTATGGCCAAACCCCTGCAAAATGACTCCACAACTTAAATCTTGGCCCTCAGTCTCCGGCAGCTGGAATGTACCTGGCCAAGGCAGCGGCCAGTGCGACATGAAGGCAAAGGGTGCTAAGAATCCCCGGAGGACCGGACTAGGCTGCCATCTGATGCTGACCTTGGCTACGTATAATGGACGCTCCCTATCCTCTGATTCAAGGCTTCTTGAATTGGAAGAGGAACTACAAAGGATCAAGTGGGACATCGTGGGGCTAAGTGAGGTAAGGAGAAAAGGAGAAGATCTCATTGAACTGAAAAGGGGACATCTCTTCTACTATCGTGGGACAGATACTGGCAGAACTAGTGGTGTTGGATTTATAATAAACAAGAAACTGAAGGATAAAGTTGTAGAAGTTGAAAGTTCTGTAACGTACCAGGAGATGTGACGTACCTGCCAGAAGGACGCACACGACATAAAGGCAGATAGCAATTAGAATCAATGTCCGCGTAGCTTAATTGGTAGAGCAACTTATTCCGGAATGAGTGGACCCGGGTTCGAATCCTGGCGCGGATAAAAATGACGGAGAAATTTACTTCGTTATAATGGCGCCCGAACTATCCGGATGACCCGACCGTTCACAATCTCGCATTGGTGTGATGTTATTTCCACACCGCGAGATAGGAAAAATATGAGCAGCACTTCGAAAGAAAAAAAGAAAAATAAGGGGGAGATGATGTAACGTACCAGGAGATGTGACGTACCTGCCAGAAGGACGCACACGACATAAAGGCAGATAGCAATCAGAATAAAATGTCCGCGTAGCTCAATTGGTAGAGCAACTTATTCCGGAATGAGGGGACCCGGGTTCGAATCCTGGCGCGGATAAAAATGACGGAGAAATTTACTTCGTTATAGTTCCTCTGACAGAGCTGCACGACTCGTTATCCAACTCTCGAAAAGATACCAGGCTCAGATTATTCAAACTTATGCACCCACCACAAGTCATCCTGAAGAAGAAATTGAAGAATTTTATGAGGAAATTCGTCATCTAAATAATAAACGTAAGCAGCACTTGAAGATAATTATGGGAGATTTCAATGCAAAAATAGGGCAACGGCAACAGAATGAAACTTCAGTAGGTAAATTCGGTCACGGCAACAGAATGAAACTTCAGTAGGTAAATTCGGTCACGGCAACAGAATGAAACTTCAGTAGGTAAATTCGGTCACGGCAACAGAAACCAGCGTGGAAATACTCACGTTGAGTTTGCAGAGCCAGAAGGGTTTTTCATCTTGGACTCCTTTTTTGAGAAAAAGCGACACAGGAAACGGACATGGAGACATCTAAATGGGACGACAAGTTAAATTTATTTTATTATGTGTAACAAAAAATTCGTCATAGAAGACTGCAGTGTGCTAAACAAGTTCAACACAGGTAGTGACCATAGATTGGTGAGATGTAAGATGCACCTCAACACTAAACTCGAACGTGGCAAGCTCATAAGACAAACAAAATGTATTGACATAAACAACCTTAAAAAACACCATAATACCTTCAAGTTGGAACTGAAGAAAAGATTCTCTGCTATAGAAGGCCTAACATCGGAAGAAGTGGATATTTCTGAAGTTAACAGAAAAGTAACCAAAGCTCTTATGGAAACAGCAACAAAATTAGCTGGGTCTAAGAACAAGTTGCATGTGAACAAATTATCAGGAAAAACCAAAATGTTGATGCAAAAAAGAAGAGAGATGAGGACAACTAAAGAAGATGTGACTTCCAAAGTGGAATATATAGAGCTATGCAAGACAGTACGAAAAAGTATCACTGAAGACGTAAGGAAATTCAACTGTGAACTAGTGAGGAAAGCAATTTAAAACAACCAAAGCCTAAAGATAGCAAAGGGTCATCTCAGTAAGGGAAGAAAGCAGATTATGGCACTGAGAAAAGAAGATGGTTCTGTAACAAGAAAAAGAGGCGAAATTTTAACAAGAGTGAAAGATTTCTACTCCAAATTTATAAAAGGGATGTACATGTACTCCGGACATCGTGAAAGGTACCAGTATTAGAGTTCCTCCAGTCATCCCAGCAGAAGTTGTACATGCAATCAAGAGCATAAAGCGGTGGAAAGCTCCAGGAGAAGATGGAATTACTGTAGATATCATACAAGAAGCAAGTGGAGAAATCGAAACAGTACTCGCCCAAATTTTCACTCGATGCCTTAATGAAGGGAAGATTCCTGAGGATTGGAACACCGCTACAATGATCCTGCTACATAAAAAAGGTGACATTGAGGATTTCGGGAACTACAGACCTATCAGCCTCCTATCAGTGGTTTATAAAATCTTCACTAAAGTTCTTTCATCCCGCTTGAAGGTAACACTGCACATGGCTCAACCGAGAGAACAAGCTGGATTCAGGAATGGCTACAGCACAATAGATCATATCCATGTACTGAGAGAACTAATTGAAAGAGCGAGGGAATATGAACTTCCATTGTGCATGGCTTTTATCGATTATGAAAAAGCCTTTGATTCAGTGAAACCATCAGCAGTTACAATGACTCTGAAATCCTGCGGTATTGAGGATGCATAAATTAATATTATTAATAACATCTATGAAAATGCAAGTGCAAAGATTCGGCTGTTTGAAAATACAACACACATAAAAATTGTAAAAGGAGTGAGACAAGGTGACACCATATCCCCGAAGCTCCTTAATGCCACATTGTAAAATGTCTTTCAATCACTGAACTGGGAAAACAAAGGGATAAAGATTAATGGAGATTATTTAACTAACCCACCTTCGTTTTGCTGATGACGTAGTCATTTTTGCACCTACCCCATGAGAGCTGCAGAGTATGATCCAGGAACTTGCCGACAAGAGTAAAGAAGTGGGATTAAAAATGAACTTTCAGAAGACAAAAGTAATGTTCAATGCTTTTACAAGGAATGAAGATTTATCGATTGATGGAGAAAAGCTGGAGATAACAGACACGTACGTTTATCTTGGACAGCAGATATCAAGTGAAGGTCACATTGATGAAGAAATTAATAGGCGTACAAAACTTGCCTGGAGAGCTTTTGGAAGAAACAACATAATTTTCAAGATCAATATGCCATAATGTCTTAAAAGAAAAGTGTTTGATCAATGCATCCTTTAAGTGCTTACGTATGGTGCAGAGACGTGGACCTTAACTAAAAGAGACATACAAAGGCTACAGACAACTCAAAGCAGCATGGAGAGGCAGTGGCGGATTTCCAATCAGGCACGGTAGGTACGTGCCTATGGGCGCAGCTCCTTGACGGGCGAAAAAAGTTCTGTGAGGGTGTAAAATTGTGTTGGGACTGGGAACAATGCTAAGCAGAGATCATGTTCGGAGATAACAGGGTCCCCTAAAATTTATTTGTGTGTGTGTGTGTGTGTGTGTGTCAGATAACAACACGACCAGCGCCTTTGGGGCACCACCGCACCACAACCTCCTGTTTGGGAAGGGGGGGGGGTGTTCTTTGTCTGAATGAGTCCCAGCTCACATTATCAGACGGAACTACTGTTGCAACGTAGGAGGCAGTAGTAGTTCCGTCCAAGAATGTGAGCTGAGACTCAGATATGGCCGGAAATGATTCATTTTGGTTACTCTGACCGAAACCCGAACAGGTTGAGGAGAAAAAGAAAAGCGACGTATTCGGGGGAGGAGCACTGGGCACGCGACGTCTGTCCTGGCTCCTTCCTCCCCTGATGGTGAACACGACGCAACAAACAACGCATAAAGAGAGAAAAAAATAAAGCAAAGGAAAGGGACAAGACATAATTCATTCCAAGGGAGTCCCACGGGAGGGGGCGTGGGTGTGACCTTGTGAGACCCGTTTACCATACCCAACCCAAACATACCATATGTGGTGGAAGACAAACGTTTTTAAATTGCTTCCATCTGAATGGCTGAGCGTGCGTCAGAGGCTCAGAGCTATAAGTGCATCAAAGTGTCATACTCGTAATTAACCCAACGTTTGCGGCAGTTTCTGCGGTAAGTTGTACTTTTTTAGATATTTACTAGGAAGTTTGAACAAGCTTGTTTTAGTGTGTGTGGGATGCTGTGCTGAAATCTCCGTGAGTGATGAGTGAAAAAAAAAGGAAAACCTCAGTGGGGCTCAGAATTGGAAAATCGCGATTGCAAAAAAAAAAAAAAAAAAAAGAATGTGAAACTAAGCTGCTGAAATGCGTACTTCTTGAAGAACACCTTAAAGAAACTCGGGCTTAGCTTTAGGATACGCTCACCAAGATCGATATCACGCCACCTGCTATCATCCAGGAACACCAATACCTCACTGACTGATGCGGGAGTGTATTTCATACAATTGGAATACCCGGATGGTACCACCAAACATTACATCAGCATGACAAAACGCTCTTTCGCTCTTCGACTAGTCGAACACAAGCGGAACGTCCAGCTCAGAAAAATGACAACCGCACTATCCAGGGAAGTGTTTACCCATTCCACCATCCCGAAGTGGAGCCAGACCAAGCGAGTGGCCCCTTATACTACCGCCAGGAGCACTGACCCCAGGGAAGCCATCGAGATATTGACTTGGTTCTACGTCAATTCGTCGCGTGCGTCAATTCGTCGACTGCGTCAATTCGTCGACTGCGACGATTCGTCGCGCGTCAATTCGTCGCCTACGTCAATTCGTCGCGCGTCAATTCGTCGCGCGTCAATTCGTCGACTGCGTCAATTCGTCGCGGACAAATTCGTCGAGTACGTCAATTCGTCGACTACGTCAATTCGTCACGTTTACAGATTTTGGTTTCATACAAAACGAATTCAGGAAAACGTACGATTTCGAACGTCTTGCTCCCTGATCAAATTTATAGTTTGGACACGCAGACAGGATAGGAATATTACGTTTTTCTTTGGCACTAAAAATATTAGACGGTAAACGGTTTTTGGAACGGGGCAGGGCCCGGTTGGTCAGAGCCCCCCATATACAAAATTTTCGTAAAATCTACAGTTTTCAATTCAGAACCACCAAATCTGGTATACTATCTCGTGGTATTCTAACTTAGACTGTAGACAGTTTTGGGAATAGGTTGCAGAGGGCTGACCCCCCCCTCCCTACAGAATTGCCGTAAGATATAGTCATGGTACTCTAACTTAGACGGTTTTTGGAACGGGTCAGGGGCCCGGTTGGTCAGAGCCCCCATACACAAAATATTCGTAAGATCTACATTTCAAAATTGCCTTTATTCTTCAGTAAAATAACATTTCTATGTACATGACAATGGAATTCTGCCAATAAATACGGCGGTATATACATCAGCTGGAAAGTTCCAGTGAAACGTAAAACAAAATATTGTTAAAATCATAAGTTTTCAATTCAGAACCACCAAATCAGGTATCCTATCTCATAGTACTCTAACTTAGACGGTTGTCGGTTTTTGAACGGGTCAAGGCCCGGGGAGTCAGATCTCCCCCCCCCCCGTACATACAAAATTTTCGTAAAATCTAGTTTTCATTTCAGAACCATCAAATTTGGTATCATGAAACTCTAACTTAGACGCTAGACGGTTTTTGGAAGGGGTTGGAGCCCGCGGGGTCGGAGCCCCCCCCCCTCATAAAAAAATTCTTAAAATCGACAGTTTTCATCTTAGAACCACCAAATTTGGTATACTATCTTATGGTACTCTAACTTAGACGGCAGACCGTTTTTGGAACTGGTCAAGGCCCGGGGGGTGAGAGCCCCCCCACATACAAAATTTTCTTAAAAACTACAGTTTTCAATTCAGAACCACCTAATCTGGTATACTATCTCATTGTACTCTAACTTAGACGCTAGACGGTTTTTGGAAGGCGTTGGAACCCGGGGGAGGGGGGGGGGCAGACCCCCGAATAAACACTTTTTCGTAAAATCTACAGTTTTCAATTTAGAACCACCAAATTTGGTATACTATCTCATGGTACTCTAACTTAGACGCTAGACGGTTTTTGGAAGGGCTTGGAGCCCGCGGGGTCGAGCTCCCCCCCTTATAAAAAATTTCGTAAAATCTACAGTTTTCATCTTAGAACCACCAAATTAGGTATACTATCTTATGGTACTCTAACTTAGACGGCAGACCGTTTTTGGAACTGGTCAAGGCACGGGGGGTCAGAGCCCCCCACATACAAAATTTTCTTAAAAACTACAGTTTTCAATTCAGAACTACCTAATCTGGTATACTATCTCATGGTAATGTAACTTAGACGCTAGACGATTTTTTGAAGGGGTTGCAGCCCCGGGGTAAGAGCCCCCCTCATATAAAAATTCGCAAAATCTACAGTTTTCAATTTAGAACCACCAAATTTGGTATACTATCTCATGGTGCTCTAACTTAGACGCTAGACGGTTTTTGGAAGGGGTTGGATCCCGGGGGGTCAGAGAATAAACACTTTTTCGTAAAATCTACAGTTTTCAATTTAGAACCACCAAATTTGGTATACTATCTCATGGTACTCTAACTTAGACGCTAGACGGTTTTTGGAAGGGCTTGGAGCCCGCGGGGTCGGAAAGCTCCCCCCCCCTATAAAAAATTTCGTAAAATCTACAGTTTTCATCTTAGAACCACCAAATTAGGTATACTATCTTATGGTACTCTAACTTAGACGGCAGACCGTTTTTGGAACTGGTCAAGGCACGGGGGTCAGAGCCCCCCACATACAAAATTTTCTTAAAAACTACAGTTTTCAATTCAGAACTACCTAATCTGGTATACTATCTCATGGTAATGTAACTTAGACGCTAGACGATTTTTGAAGGGGTTGCAGCCCGGGGGGTAAGGGCCCCCCTCATATAAAAATTCGCAAAATCTACAGTTTTCAATTTAGAACCACCAAATTTGGTATACTATCTCATGGTGCTCTAACTTAGACGCTAGACGGTTTTTGGAAGGGGTTGGATCCCGGGGGGTCAGACCCCCCCCGAATAAACACTTTTTCGTAAAATCTACAGTTTTCAATTTAGAACCACCAAATTTGGTATACTATCTCATGGTACTCTAACTTAGACGCTAGACGGTTTTTGGAAGGGCTTGGAGCCCGCGGGGTCGGAGCTCCCCCCCCCCTTATAAAAAATTTCGTAAAATCTACAGTTTTCATCTTAGAACCACCAAATTAGGTATACTATCTTATGGTACTCTAACTTAGACGGCAGACCGTTTTTGGAACTGGTCAAGGCACGGGGGTCAGAGCCCCCCACATACAAAATTTTCTTAAAAACTACAGTTTTCAATTCAGAACTACCTAATCTGGTATACTATCTCATGGTAATGTAACTTAGACGCTAGACGATTTTTTGAAGGGGTTGCAGCCCGGGGGGTAAGGGCCCCCCCTCATATAAAAATTCGCAAAATCTACAGTTTTCAATTTAGAACCACCAAATTTGGTATACTATCTCATGGTGCTCTAACTTAGACGCTAGACGGTTTTTGGAAGGGGTTGGATCCCGGGGGTCAGACCCCCCGAATAAACACTTTTTCGTAAAATCTACAGTTTTCAATTTAGAACCACCAAATTTGGTATACTATCTCATGGTACTCTAACTTAGACGCTAGACGGTTTTTGGAAGGGGTTGGAGCCAGCGGGGTCGGAGCCCCCCCTCATAAAAATTTCGTAAAATCTACAGTTTTCATCTTAGAACCACCAAATTTTGTATACTATCTTATGGTACTCTAACTTAGACGGCAGACCGTTTTTGGAACGGGTCAAGGCACGGGGGTCAGAGCCCCCCACATACAAAATTTTCTTAAAAACTACTTATTTAGATATTTTGACCTGTTGACATTTCGTAAATTGTACTTGCACTCGGTCAAAAAATATTACTTACAAGGACTCTTTAGTAACTTTTAATCGCTGTGGTCGTATTTATAAGGTTTACATAACAAATCAAGTTAAAAATGTTGCGCTTTCACTTACCGTCTGCCGCTAAGTTAGAGTTTCATGACACAAAATTTGGTGTTTCTGAATTGAAAAATAAAGATTTTAAGAAAATTTTGTATGTGTGGGGGAGGGGTCTTACCCCTGGGCCTTGATCCGTTCCAAAAACCTTCTACCGTCTAAGTTAGAGTACCATGAGATAATATACAAAATTTGGTGGTTCTAAATTGAAAACTATAGATTTTACGAAAGTTTGTGTGCAGGGGGGAAGGGTAACCACCCTTGCTCCGACCCGTTCTGAAAACCGTCTACCGTTTAATTTAGAACACCATTATATAGTATACCAAATTTGGTAGCTCTAAATTGAAAACTTTAGTTTTTACAAAAAAATATTTATGGGCGGAGGGACTCTGACCCCGTGCCCGACCCGTTCCAAAAACCGTCTACCGTCTAAGTTAGAGAACCATGAGAGAGTATGCCAAATTTGGTGGTTCTAAATTGAAAACTGTAGATTTTACGCGGCATTTTTATGGGGGGGCTTTTACCCCGGGCTCCAACTCCTTCCAAAAACGGTCTACTGTCTAAGTTAGAGTACCATGAGATAGTATACCAAATTTGGTGGTTCTAAATTGAAAACTATAGATTTTACGAAAAAGTGTTTATTCGGGGGGTCTGGCCCCGGGCTCCAACGCCTTCCCAAAACCGTCTAGCGTCTAAGTTAGAGTACAATGAGATAGTATACCAGATTAGGTGGTTCTGAATTGAAAACTGTAGTTTTTAAGAAAATTTTGTATGTGGGGGGGCTCTCACCCCCGGGCCTTGACCCGTTCCAAAAACGGTCTGCCGTCTAAGTTAGAGTACCATAAGATAGTATACCAAATTTGGTGGCTGTAAGATGAAAACTGTCGATTTTACGAATTTTTTTATGAGGGGGGCTCCGACCCCGCGGGCTCCAACCCCTTCCAAAAACCGTCTAGCGTCTAAGTTAGAGTTTCATGATACCAAATTTGATGGTTCTGAAATGAAAACTAGATTTTACGAAAATTTTGTATGTGGGGGGGGGGGGGCTCTGACTCCCCGGGCCTTGACCCGTTCCAAAAACTGACAACCGTCTAAGTTAGAGTACCATGAGATAATATACCAAATTGGTAGTTCTAAATTGAAAAATTTAACTTACGGCAATTCTGTAGGGAGGGGGGGGTAGCCCTCTGCAACCGCTTCCCAAAACTGTCTACAGTCTAAGTTAGAATACCACGAGATAGTATACCAGATTTGGTGGTTCTGAATTAAAAACTGCAGATTTTACGAAAATTTTGTATATGGGGGCTCTGACCAACCGGGCCCTGCCCCGTTCCAAAAACCGTTTACCGTCTAATATTTTTAGTGCCAAAGAAAAACGTAATATTCCTATCCTGTCTGCGTGTCCAAACTTTATAAATTTGATCAGGGAGCGAGACGTTCGAAATCGTACGTTTTCCTGCATTCGTTTTGTATGTAACCAAAATCTGTAAACGCGACGAATTGACGTAGTCGACGAATTGACGTACTCGACGAATTTGTCCGCGACGAATCGTCGTGGTCGACGAATTGACGCGCGACGAATCGTCGCATGGTCGACGAATTGACGCGCGACGAATTGACGCATGCGACGAATTGACGCGCGACGAATTGACGCAGGCGACGAATTGACGTAGTCGACGAATTGACGCACGCGACGAATTGACGTGACACCATTGACTTACCCTGTGGTCTGCAATGATGACGTCTCACTTGAGCTTCCCCAAATATAGCGCACATTTCTTCGCGCTTAGCACGTTTCTGTGGACATCTCTCGTTGTCGCACGCAAGCGACGCAACATAGCATGTTCTCATATTCTGTGCATGTTTGGCTTTTTAAATTTTTTTCGTTGTTTAGTTCTGTTGTCTTGCCTATAAACGCATAAGTTTGAAGAAGGCACCCGTTGGTGTTAAAAACTTACACTTTAATAATCATATTTTTACGCTAATAAATGGATATTATTATTACTTTTCTTAATAAAAATTATATTTCCTTGAGGTGTTTCTTTACAAATCACCAATTTCTAATAGTACAATATTATAGTTACATGCATGTAGATATTTCTGTTGATTGCTGATTGAGATATTGAAACATAACTGAACTTTTTTACGTAAAAATTTAAAAATTGATCATTCTGATAAAAATTTTGAGGACCTTCATTTCATGGAAAAGAAGGGACATTTTTAAAACTATGAACTTTTATGAACCAAGCTGAAAAAAGGCGGCTATTTAGGAATAGGGACCTGTTGGGAGCACAAAACTGTAAAAACTCTTGCTTAGAAAGTGGCGAGGTTTTGGGGATACAGCGCAGCCACATCCTGCTAAGAACCAGGCCCCAGGCACGTACGCAAAATTTAATTTCGATTAGGGTCCAAGCTCCACTGGGGTAAGCACCAAAACATGTGTGTGTTCAGCCAATATATGAATATATATGTTTGATCATGAAGTCGAACATTTAGGAGGGGGAGGGTGTTCTAGACCACCTGGAGCTCGACCCCCCCCCCCCTTATGAGTACGACTCTGACGGTCCCGATATCAGAACGAGAACGGGTGAACGAGTGATGAGTTCCTCCGCAGGGGGCGCTTGTAAACTTTGTGCCAATGGGCGCCAAATCTGTAAGTCCGCCACTGTGGAGAGGTGCATGCTTAGTGTAACCAGGAAAGATAAGAAGAGGAACTCGTGGATCCGAAAAATGACAAGAGTGGAAGACATCATGATCAGAGTTAAATCCCTGAAATGGCAATGGGCTGGACATACTTCCAGAAGGACAGACCATCGATGGACAGCCGAAATTTTAGATTGGATTCCAAGGGACAGGAAAATCCCCAGAAGAAGACCACATGGGAGATGGGTGGATGAAATTCGAAAGTATGCGGGAGTGACATGGAGGAGACTGGCACAAGACAGACCGTTGTGGAGGAAACTTGGGAGACCTTCGTCCAGCAGTAGATTGTTAATGCTTGATAATGATGACGATGATGATATATATATGGATGGCAGTATGCCCAGCCTATTGCCATTTCAGGGATTTAACTCTGATCATGATGTCTTCCACTCTTGTCATTTTTCGGATCCACGAGTTCTTCTTCTTATCTCTCCTGGTTACACGAAGCATGCACCTCTCCATGCTTCTTTGAGTCGTCTGCAGCCTTTGTATGTCTCTTTTACTTAAGGTCCACGTCTCTGCACCATACATAAGCACTGGAAGGATGCATTGATCAAACACTTTTCTTTTAAGACATAATGGCATATTGCTCTTGAAAATTATGCTGTTTCTTCCAAAAGCTCTCCAGGCAAGTTTTGTACGCCGATTAATTTCTTGATCAATGTGACCCTCACTTGATATCTGCTGTCCAAGATAAACGTACGTGTCTGTTATCTCCAGCTTTTCTCCATCAATCGATAAATCTTCATTCCTTGTAAAAGCATTGAACATCACTTTTGTCTTCTAAAAGTTCATTTTTAATCCCACTTCTTTACTCTTGTCAGCTAGTTCCTGGATCATACTCTGTAGCTCTCATCGGGTAGTTGCAAAAATGACTATGTCATCAGCAAAACGAAGGTGGGTTAGATAATCTCCATTGATCTTTATCTTTTTGTTTTCCCAGTTGAGTGATTGAAAGACATTTTCCAATGTGGCATTAAGGAGCTTCGGGGATATGGTGTCACCTTGTCTCACTCCTTTTAAAATTTTTATGTGTGTTGTATTTTCAAACAGCCGAATCTTTGCACTTGCATTTTCATAGATGTTATTAATAATATTAATGTACGCATCTTCAATACCGCAGAATTTCAGGGTCATTGTAACTGCTGATGGTTTCACCGAATCAAAGGCTTTTTCATAATCGAAAAAAGCCATCCATGCACGATGGAAGTTCATATTCCCTCGCTCTTTCAATTGGTTCTCTCAGTACGTGGGTATGATCTATTGTGCTGTAGCCACTCCTGAATCCAGCTGGTTCTCTCGGTTGAGCCATGTCCAGTGTCACCTTTAAGCGGTGTGAAAGAACTTTAGTGAAGATTTTATAAACCACTCATAGGAGGCTGATAAGTCTGTAGTTCCTGAGATCCTCAATGTCACCTTTTTTATGTAGCAGGATCATTGTAGCAGTGTTCCAATTCTCAGGAATCTTCCCTTCATTAAGGCATCGAGTGAAAATTTGGGCGAGTACTGTTTCGATTTCTCCACTTGCTTCTTGTACGATATCTACAGGAATTCCATCTTCTCCTGAAGCTTTTCCCGGCTTCATGTTCTTGATTGCATGTGCAACTTCTGCTGGGAGGACTGGAAGAACTCTGGTACTGGTACCTTTCATGATGTCTGGAGTATATGTATCACCCCTTTCATATAATTTGAAGTAGAAATCTTCCACTCTTGTCAGAATTTCGCCTATATTTCTTGTTGCAGAACCATCTTCTTTTCTCAGTGCCATAATCTGTTTTCTGCCCTCACTGAGATGTCCCTTTGCTATCTTTAGGCTTTGCTTGTTTTCAATTGCTTTCCTAACTAGTTCACAGTTGAATTTCCTTACGTCTTCAGTGATACTTTTTCGTACTGTCTTGCATAGCTCTATATATTCCACTTTGGAAGTCACATCTTCTTTAGTTGTCCTCATCTCTCTTCTTTTTTGCATCAACATTTTGGTTTTTCCTGATAATTTGTTCACATGCAACTTGTTCTTAGATCCAGCTAATTTTGTTGCTGTTTCCATAAGAGCTTTGGTTACTTTTCTGTTAACTTCAGAAATGTCAACTTCTTCCGATGTTAGGCCTTCTAAAGCAGAGAATCTGTTCTTCAGTTCCAACTTGAAGGTATTATGGTGTTCTTTAAGGTTGGTTATTTCAATACATTTTGTTTGTCTTATGAGCTTGCTACGTTCGAGTTTAGTGTTGAGGTGCATCTTACATCTCACCAATCTATGGTCACTACCTGTGTTGAACTTGTTTAGCACACTGCAGTCTTCTATGACGAGTTTTTTGTTACACATAAGAAAATGAATTTCACTTGTCGTCCCATTTGGATGTCTCCATGTCCATTTCCTGCGTGGCTTTTTTCTTGAAAAGGAGTTCAAGATGAAAAACCCTTCTATCTGTGCAAACTCTACGAGAGTATTTCCACGCTGGTTTCTGTTGCCGTGACCGAATACACCTACTGAAGTTTCATTCGATTGCCGTTGCCCTATTTTTGCATGGAAATCTCCCATAATTATCTTCAAGTGTTGCTTACCTTTATTATTTAGATGACGAATTCCCTCATAAAATTCTTCAATTTCTTCTTCAGAATGACTTGTGGTGGGCGCATAAGTTTGAATAATCTGAGCCTTGTATATTCTCGAGAGTTGGATAACGAGTCGTGCAGCTCTGTCAGAGGAACTTTCAACTTCTACAACTTTATCCTTCAGTTTCTTGTTTATTATAAATCCAACATTACTAGTTCTGCCAGTATCAGTCCCACGATAGTAGAAGAGATGTCCACTTTTCAGTTCAATCAGATCTTCTCCTTTTCTCCTTACCTCACTTAGCCCGACAATGTCCCACTTGATACTTTGTAGTTCCTCTTCCAATTCAAGAAGCCTTGAATCAGAAGATAGGGAACGTCCATTATACGTAGCCAAGGTCAGCATCAGATGGCAGCCTAGTCCGGTCCTCCGGGGATTCTTAGCACCCTCTGCCTTCATGTCGCACTGGCCGCTGCCTTGTCCAGGTACATTCCAGCTGCCGGAGACTGAGGCACAAGATTTAAGTTGTGGAGTCATTTTGGAGGGGTTTGGCCATAACTCACTACGCTGGCCAAGCGGGTTGGTGAGTGTGCGATAGCATTTCCTCTAATCCCGATAGTATAGTTATACCGCTATTGGCGGTCGTCAGAGCCCCTTTAGTGGGAACAGGATGCACCACGAGAAGGCGGGGTTGACATTTGTCAAGGAGAGGCTGTGATGTTACGCATCACCTGACCTTACGTCCTATATATATATATTTATATATATAAGGTGGGATGTAAGGTGATGCGTAACATCACAGCCTCTCCTTGACAAATGTCAACCCCGCCTTCTCGTGGTGCATCCTGTTCCCACTAAAGGGGCTCAGACGACCGCCAATAGCGGTATAACTATAACATCGGGATGAGAGGAAATGCTATCCTACACTCACCAACCCGCTTGGCTAGCGTGGTGAGTGATGGCCAAACCCCTCCAAAATGACTCCACAACTTAAATCTTGTGCCTCAGTCTCCGGCAACTGGAATGTACCTGGCCAAGGCAGCGGCCAGTGCGACATGAAGGCAGAGGGTGCTAAGAATCCCCGGAGGACCGGACTAGGCTGCCATCTGATGCTGACCTTGGCTACGTATAATGGACGCTCCCTATCTTCTGATTCAAGGCTTCTTGAATTGGAAGAGGAACTACAAAGGATCAAGTGGGACATCGTCGGGCTAAGTGAGGTAAGGAGAAAAGGAGAAGATCTCATTGAGCTGAAAAGTGGACATCTCTTCTACTATCGTGGGACTGATACTGGCAGAACTAGTGGTGTTGGATTTATAATAAACAAGAAACTGAAGGATAAAGTTGTAGAAGTTGAAATTTCCTCTGACAAAGCTGCACGACTCGTTATCCAACTCTCGAGTAGATACCAGGCTCAGATTATTCAAACTTATGCACCCACCACAAGTCATCCTGAAGAAAAAATTGAAGAATTTTATGAGGAAATTCGTTATCTAAATAATAAAGGTAAGCAACACTTGAAGATAATTATGGGAGATTCCAATGCAAAAATAGGGCAACAGCAACAGAATGAAACTTCAGTAGGTAAATTCGGTCACGGCAACAGAAACCAGCTTGGAAATACTCTAGTAGAGTTTGCAGAGGCAGAAGGATTTCTCATCTTGAACTCCTTTTTCAAGAAAAAGCCACACAGGAAATGGACATGAAGACATCCAAATGGGACGACAAGTGAAATTGATTTTATTATGTGTAACAAAAAATTCGTCGTAGAAGACTGCAGTGTGCTAAACAAGTTCAACACAGGTAGTGACCATAGATTGGTGAGATGTAAGATGCACCTGAACACTAAACTTGAACGTGGCAAGCTCATAAGACAAACAAAATGTATTGACATAACCAACCTTAAAAAACCCCATAATACCTTCAAGTTGGAACTGAAGAACAGATTCTCTGCTTTAAAAGGCTTAACATCGGAAGAAGTGGATATTTCTGAAGTTAACAGAAAAGTAACCAAAGCTTTTATGGAAACAGCAACAAAATTAGCTGGGTCTAAGAACAAGTTGCATGTGAACAAATTATCAGGAAAAACCAAAATGTTGATGCAAAAAAGAAGAGAGATGAGGACAGCTAAAGAAGATGTGACTTCCAAAGTGGAATATATAGAGCTATGCAAGACAGTACGAAAAAGTATCACGGAAGACGTAAGGAAATTCAACTGTGAACTAGTAAGGAAAGCAATTGAAAACAACCAAAGCCTAAAGATAGCAAAGGGACATCTCAGTAAGGGAAGAAAACAGATTATGGCACTGAGAAAAGAAGATGGTTCTGTAACACGAAATAGAGGCGAAATTTTGACATGAGTGAAAGATTTCTACTCCAAATTATATGAAAGGAATGATACATGTACTCCAGACATCATGAAAGGTACCAGTACCAGAGTTCTTGCAGTCCTCCCAGCAGAAGTTGCACATGCAATCAAGAACATGAAGCGGGGAAAAGCTCCAGGAGAAGATAGAATTACTGCAGACATCATACAAGAAGCAAGTGGAGAAATCGAAACAAAACTCGCCCAAATTTTCACTCGAGGGAAGATTCCTGAGGATTGGAACAACGCTACAATGATACTGCTACATAAAAAAGGTGGCGTTGAGGATCTCAGGAATTACAGACCTATCAGCCTCCTATCAGTAGTTTATAAAATCTTCACCAAAGTTCTTTCACACCGCTTGAAGGTAACACTGGACATGGCTCAACCGAGAGAACAAGCTGGATTCCGGAGTGGCTACAGCACAATAGATCATATCCACGTACTGAGAGAACTAATTGAAAGAGCGAGGGAATATGAACTTCCATTGTGCATGGCTTTTATCGATTATGAAAAAGCCTTTGATTCGGTGAAACAATCAGCAGTTACAATAACTCTGAAATCCTGCTGTATTGAAGATGCATACATTAATATTATTAATAACATCTATGAAAATGCAAGTGCAAAGATTCGGCTGTTTGAAAATACAACACACATAAAAATTGGAAAGGGAGTGAGACAAGGTGACACCATATCTCCGAAGCTCTTTAATGCCACATTGGAGGGTGTCTTTCAGTCACTGAGCTGGGAAAACAGGGGGATAAAGATTAATGGAGATTATCTAACCCACCTTTGTTTTGCTGATGACATAGTCATTTTTGCAACTACCCCATCTGAGCTGCAGAGTATGATCCAGGAACTTGCTGACAAGAGCAAAGAAGTGGGATTAAAAATGAACTTTCAGTAGACAAAAGTGATGTTCAATGCTTTTACAAGAAATGAAGATTTATCGATTGATGGAGAAAAGCTGGAGATAACAGACACGTACGTTTATCTTGGACAGCAGATATCAAGTGAGGGTCACATTGATGAAGAAATTAATCGGGGTACAAAACTTGCCTGGAGAGCTTTTGGAAGAAACAGCATAATTTTCAAGAGCAATGTGCCATTATGTCTTAAAAGAAAAGTGTTTGATCAATGCATCCTCCCAGTGCTTACGTATGGTGCAGAGACGTGGACCTTAACTAAAAGAGACATACAAAGGCTGCAAACAACTCGAAGAAGCATGGAAAGGTGCATGCTTGGTGTAACCAGGAGAGATAAGAAGAGGAACTCTTGGATCCGAAAAGTGACAAGAGTGGAAGACATCATGATCAGAGTTAAATCCCTGAAATGGCAATGGGCTGGGCATACTGCCAGAAGGACAGACCATCGATGTACAGCCGAAATTTTAGATTGGATTCCAAGGGACAGGAAAAGACCCAGAAGAAGACCACATGGGAGATGGGTGGATGAAATTCGAAAGTATGCGGGAGTGACATGGAGGAGACTGGCACAAGACAGACCGTTGTGGAGGAAACTTGGGGAGACCTTCGTCCAGCAGTGGATTGATAATGGTTGAGAATGATAATGATGATATATAAGGGATAAAGATTAATGGAGATTATCTAACTCTCCTTCGTTTTGCTGATGACTTAGTCATTTTCGCAACTACCCCATCAGAGTTGCAGAGTATGACCCAGGAACTTGCTGACAAGAGTAAAGAAGTGAGATTAAAAATGAACTTTCAGAAGACAAAAGTGATGTACAATGCTTTTACAAAAAATGAAAATTTATCGATTGATGGGGAAAAGCTGGAGAAAACCAGTACCTACATTTATCTTGGTCAGCAGATATCAAGTGAGGGTCACATTGATGAAGAAATTAATCGGCGTATAAAACTTGCCTGGAGAGCTTTTGGAAGAAACAGTATAATTTTCAAGAGCAATATGCCATTATGTCTTAAAATAAAAGTGTTTGATCAATGCATCCTTTCAGTGCTTACGTATGGTGCAGAGACGTGGACCTTAACCAAAAGAGACATACAAAGACTACAGACAACTCAAAGCAGCATGGAGATGTGCATGCTTGGTGTAACTACTAGAGATAAGAAGAAGAACTCGTGGATCAGAAAAATGACAAGAGTGGAAGACATCATGATCAGAGTAAAATCCCTGAAATGGCAATCGGCTGGACATGTTGCCAGAAGAACGGACCATCGATGGACAACCGAAATTTTAGATTGGACTCCAAGGGACAGGAAAAGAACCAGAAGAAGACCACATTGGAGATGGGTGGATGAAATTCGAAAGCATGCGGGAGTGAGATGGTGGAGACTGGGGCAAAACAGACCGTAGTGGAAGAAACTTGGTGAGATCTTTATTCATCTAGCAGTAGATTGAAAATGGTTGGTGATGAAGATTAAATATCCGTATATTTTCCTGAATTTGACGATAAAAAATTACATAAAACGATTTTTTTTTTCCTGAATTTTGGCGATAAAAGAAACGTTTTATTTCACTCAACGAAAATCAGGACAAACATGAATTGGGGAAAACGCGAATCAAGGCAAAGGAGAATTAGAACAAACTTGAAGCATTAAACGTTTTTAGGGGAAACTTTGATACGGACAAACGTGTTTAGGGCAAACGTGAATTAGGGGAAACGAGATTTAGGGGAAACGAGATTTAGGGGACACGAAATTAGGGGAAATGAGAATTCGGGTAAAAGCGATTTCGGGGAAACGCCATTGGAGTAAACGTGTTTAGGGCAAATGCGAATTAGGGGAAACGATATTAGAGCAAGCGAAATTAGGGGAAATGGGAATTCGGGTAAAAGCGATTTCGGGGAAACGCCATTGGGGTAAACGTGTTTAGGGCAATCGCGAATTAGGGGAAACGAGATTTAGGGGAAACAAGATTAGGGCAAACGAAATTAGGGGAAATGGGAATTCGGATAAAAGCGATTTCTGGGAAACGCCATTAGGGTAAACGTGATTAGGGGAAACGGGTGTTCACCAATTTCCCCACTGCAATATCCCCACCGGCGTTCTGGTATTCTTTTTTTCTCTCTCTCTAGCCGGCACGCGTTCCGGTAAACCCAATACAGCATAATTTTTTTTTTTTTTTTTTAAATGGGAATGTCCTATAATTCTTAACGGTGTTCTGGTTTTCTTTTTTTTTTTTTCTTTCTCTCCAGCCGGCACACGTTCCGGTAAACCCTATACCGCATAATTTGTTTTCTCTTTAAAATGGGAATGTCCTATAATTCTTTTCCAATAAAAAATGCCACAAAAATACTGTACAGTTAATGGAATTAACGTCCCATGTTTGTTTGAAGGTTGAGTTAGTCTCTAAATCCATTCTCACTTGCCAGTCCCTTGAAACTCCTTTTTCTACCGTTGTTAAGAACGTTGAGGTGGGAATATTGCAGTGGGGAAATTAATGTATTTGGGAATTTAATTAATCCAGCCATTATTAAGGAGTCTAGTTGTGAGTCTCAGTGAATTTTGTCCAGTTACGAGTGCCCTTAATTACGCTGCAATCAGAGGAGATTATTTTTCTCTCTGGGACCCGTTTCACAAAAGCGGAAAAAAGCAATACTGACCCGCAGGGCAATTTTTGGAGAGCTTTCACACAGGCCGTTTTATTGCTAGAACTGAGAGAGAGAGAAAAATCGACAATCAAAGTAAGCATTTTGGGCCCAAACCCCTCTCACAGGAATGATTAATTGCTTTATAATTTCTTACACTATAAATATAAGAAAAGGGGGAGAGGCGGAATCGGGAGGGGGATAAGAAGGGAAAGTCATTGAAGACGTAAACACACCACGCGTTCTTGTACTTTTTCAATTAAAAAGTACAAGAACGCGTGGTACACCACTGCTTGTACATATCGTAAATAATAAAACGTTACTTCAGTATAACTTATTATTACGCACCCAAATATGTATACGAAGAGATTTGTTCAGGACAAGGTCCAATACCTGTATTTGTGCAAATGCTTTACGCGAACAAAAAACGTAGGTCCACGAGAATTATATCGGAGAAATTTATTAACTTCGTACTCAACAAAAATTTCTAAATTATATTGAACTAACAATAGAAGCTGTCCCGTGAATGTCTCAAGGCCAAAGACGCTGCGCAATCTGAATGTTCTTTATTACTTCCCGGGAACAACAACTCAAATGTGACTGCACAATATATTTTTTGGTTGTAACTAATCCACACGTTCTGTTTATTGTGGGTGTATATCGAGCAAAAAAAAAAAAAAAAAAAGAATTATACGTCTTGTAGCATTATGAGGATGAGAATTTGGTCACAGAATACCGAACTGCGGTAGTCAGCAAGCATGTTGTTCGCGAGACAACAGAGAAACATCCACGTGTAGCTTTCTTGATGGACAGAGACGAAAAACTACTGCATTTGCAAAACGAAATCATCAATGCATGTACACAGACGCGATTGTTTCCTCCTCGATATACAAGGAGCCGAAGACCTTCGCCCACCATGAGAGTCGGAGATACCGTCCATTTGCCGACCAATCACTTTGAACCACGAAGTACACGTATGTATAAACGCATGCGCCCGTGGAGTTCCTGCTCTTGCCACGTTTGACTTTTCCTTCGCGTGGAAGTGCGGCGAAAGCATCTGTCAGGTGCTCTGTTTTCTAGGACTGTTTTACCGGCTCGTTACATTTTTAAATCATGTTTGTTAAGCTGTTTTCCTTAGTTTTACTAGTCTCTCTGTGTTTGGCGGAAGAAATTCGAACGGAAGATCATGTATTGGTTCTTAATAAGGATAACTTCGACGACGCCGTAAAGGACAAAAATATCCTAGTTGAATTTTGTAAGCCGATCTTCATTTTATCGTATAGCTTTTTTGTTTTTTTTTCTTCTGTAAAGTTGTGAGACCGAACGGGTTCGGAAAATAAGCAAAGTTATATTGTTTGTGTCAGAAATTCTTTATAATATTCGTGTGTTTTGTGCTCTGCGTTTCTTAACAGATGCCGCTTGATGGATGATGACTGCTGAAGAATGCTGCATATGATGGGTCATAAAATGTATCAGTTCATATGAGTGTCATAATTTTCTTAATGGTTTCCATCATTTTACATTATAAGGAAAGTATGAAGTCATTGTTGTAATCGACAGATGAGGATTGAAGAGCGATCTGTGTTAGGTTTCTGGCTCTGTATTGGCATTCGTACGGAAGCATGTTTGTTTCCCAGGGAGTGCTGTTTAACGCCGTAACGATGTCAACTATCGCAGTGCCTTGCAATTTAAACAATGAACATCTGTTACTGGACATATTTGCCGAAAGTATTCTCGTGCTCACCGTTAGTTTAAACAAATAATTACTTTCTACTTGAACAAACATAGAAATGATCGATCATCCAAGATTTTAGGTACACCGTTGACGGAGGTATGCGATTTTAAATATAGATTTAGTTAAGGTGCGGTGATATGCTCTATGAATAAAACCAGCCGTAAAAGTGGGAAGAGGTAATAATTTTTGCGTAAAATCAGAAAGAGGAATGTGCAGTACTGGCCATTATTTTTTTTGTGTAATTCACGAAAGTATAAAAAAAATCCTGTATTTAAAAGTGTATTTTGCTTTGCCTGGAGATGACAACAGATCAAAGTGTAGAGTACATGACTCCTTATAGTCTCTTGTTATTCTGAAATATATCTTTTGGGTAAATGTAGATATGGGCAGTTACAGAGGGAGTAATGATTGTGTGCCTTATAAATTAACAAAATTGTGGATTTTCACATCAGGCCTCGGCGTTTTCATTATTAAGTTGGTAAAATGAATAGTCACTGGTGAAACTCTTTGACATTGCCTTTTTCACTTGATCGAATTAGTTTTTTTTTTTTTTTTCTAGGAATTACTTTAAATTCCAAATTTTTGGAGAAAAGTCTTCATCGGGCAGTCCCTTGTCACTCTTTCTCATAATCTTATTCATGTGGAAGAGCATTTCTGGTTCACCATTTTTCAGAATGAAATTCCACAGGTAAGTTGGATATTAGGTTTTTTTTTTTTTTTGTCTTTTTGGAAGGTTGGTTGGGATCAGTATAAATTAAATTTATGGGGAAAATTCAGATTTTATTAGTACAAACTTGGGCTTTCACATGGGAAGCAAGTAATTATAAATGAATAGATACTGCCACAAAAAACTTTTGATGTACATCAGTATTGTTCCACTACAAGATAGGATGAAGGTAAAACAGGTGACTGAACTAAGGGCACGTATCTGCTTTTTGATTTGGCAAGTACATGTTAGTCTAATAATTAACTACTGTGAGACAGAACAGGTTTTAAGAGTAAAAAACTGTGATAATTTTAACATTTTTAGAAAAAAAAAACACCTTAATTTATTTTAGTAATAATAAAATTCATGGCTACCTCAAGAATTTAGACCTAAAAAACTTCCAGTTTAAAATGGGATTTCCTTTTAAGTATAAAAAAAAAAAAAAAATCACCTCTATGAAATCCTTCTCTAAGTAATGTGAATCTATGTTAAGAAGGCTGTATCCTGTACCTGCAGTATTGACAATTGCTGATAATTGATTGTCGCTAATGGTACCAGCTGTCTTCAAAATTTTAGTTGTTTGACATATTTGATAGGTTTAGTTTTGGTGACCTGTATGTTTTTTGTGTCTGTATATCTGTCTGGCCTTGAAGGTTTTGATGTATGTGCTTCAAGGCATTGGTTGAGGAAAACTTTCTGGTTTTCATGTGTGAAAGTTCAGGTTAGCAATTGACACACAAAATAATTTAATATTTAGAGCAGATATTTTCAAAGGTTAAATCACAAAACAATATACTGAATTTTGTATTGAACCTTCTGGGTTTTGGTTGCCCTCCAGTCAGTCTTAAAGGTAAATTTTCTAGCTGAAGGATCAGGCTTTGGTTTAAAATTTGGTTCTAATGTTTCCCGCTTATTATTAGTTTCCCTATAAGTTTATTACCTTCAAACGATTTTCAGTCTTCAAAAGTTTGTATGTAAAGAGCGGAGGGATAGTCAAAAAATGTATTTCTCTTGTACTTGTGCTGCTATTTTTGGACTCTGAAAGATGTTGTACCGACTGGATTAGTCAGCAAAATTATTAAGTTAAAAAAAAAGGGGGGATTTTTTTAAAGAGGTAATTGTTCTGTATGGACATGAATTGAACATTCCCAGCCTGAAGTAGTTTTATGGTAAGATAATATGCCGAACTGTTTATAACATTGCCCAGAAGCAGTTGAAATAGAATAAATGCGACTGCTTTATAGCCCATGGAGTTGCTCACGGTGGTCGTTAAACCTCCAATCAAAAAAAAAAAAAAAAAAAAAAAAGAAAAGAAATGGAATAAATGGAGGGAAAAATTAAAATGTATAACCATTCAGTAAATATTTAACTATATGGACCAACAAGTGGCATCACAAAGGGAAGGATAGGATGTAGGAAAACCCAAAGTAACGAAGATGCATAAATGTTATGTATGTATATATATCCATTGTGAAAACAAATTTTGTTCCTTAATTTTAGAGTAAAAATTTCTAACAAGTTATCTACCACCAGCACTACCCCCCCCCCCCTTTTTGCCAGCAAATCTTGGTGAAAAGTTGATTAGACTTAGAGACTCATATAGCATATTAAATCCGTTTATTTTTGTGGTGTAGTCAGTACAAAGATTCGCCAAGCTTTCGCTCTCCACTGGGAGGCTTTTTCAAGGCATTCTTACGTGTACCATTGACTTGAAAAAGCCTCCCAGTGGAGAGTGAAAGCTTGGCAAATCTTTGTACTGACTACACAACAAAAATAAACGGATTTAATATGCTATATGCATTTCTTTAGTATTTAAAATAAAGTGATTAGACATTTTTTAGGGTATGCAGTTCATTATATTAACCAGACAGCAACCAAAAACCAGGAAAGAACTTCCTGTGTGGACCACTTGAATCAAAAGAAAAATAAGTTGCATTTTTGGAGAAAACTTGTGAAATGGAATATTTGGTAAAATTTTTGTTAAATCTAAAGGGAGTTCTGCACTGAATTACAGAAAAAAAATGAAATAAATAGCAAAACAATGCAGTGAGTGTTTGATTCAGGAAAAGTTTTAGAACTGATATAAACAATATTAAACATTTACAGCAAATGCTTAATATATTTAACACACTTTCCTTAAGTGGATCAAAGTTAATAGTTCTAGTGACATTTTTGTTTTATTTTGTCATGAATATCTGCAGAAGAAAGTTATCTTTATTAATGTCATTTGAGTTGCTGATATTAAAAAACTTATTTTATATTGACATCTGCTATACATGCAACATAGTGGCTGACACAAGTTTTTACTCCTGTTTTAAGAATAGAGAACTTCAAAATCTTCTTAATTTACAAGTACAGTAGATTCTGGGTAATTGGGACATATTATCAGGGCTTAGAACACTTTGTCCCAAATAAGTTGGTGCCTAATTATGCAAAGTTTTATTCCAAAGAGCTAATTTAGGATGTTCTTCAAGAAGTATCACAAATAAATGGCTGCCCCCAATTAACTGGAATATACTATAATTACTGACCTCATGCCTTTGTAAATTGCATTGTGCTGTGTGCCATTCCATACACAACCATCAGTCAGAAATGTTACTATCAGAGGTAAGTAATTGTGGACCATAGTCTAGAGCAGTGATTCTCAAAGTGTGGTCTAAGGTCTCCCAAGGTCAAAACTATTTTCATAACAATAGTAAGACATTAAGAAATAATGGTGTAATACACACATAACTGATAAATATAGATTGTGGAAATTCACAAGTTATGCTCCGAAAAAACAAAGGATGCACAGAAGTTCTCATCTCATCTTGAGCCTTGATCATCTGTAAATATTTAGAGCTAGACTGGTTGCTAGATTTGGTATTTCAAGTTCATGATTATGGTTGTCGCCAACCAGTAGGAGAGATTTCCAAATAATGTGGGCAAAATAAGGACAATTGGTGTTACACTTGGAAGAGGTGGATATTTCGATGCTCTCACAAAAACACAATTTTTAGCCCTTTTATTGAAGAAAGTATTCTTCCAGTATTATTCCACAGAAGCTGTGCTTTAGTATCAGTGTGTATAAAGCCAAGGAGGACTTAGGTCTACCTAGGGTACAGTCATTTTGGGGCTCAGCCAAAAGTTTAGTGATGCTGCAAAAAGTGCTGCTGATGTAAACTGTGGTACACCTGCTGTAGTGGAAATAGAAATTATGTACATATCACTACATCAGGATACAAAATGTTGCTTGTCAAGTTTTGGTGCAGTATCAAAGAATATTTGCAATTATCTGAAAAGTCTATTAAAATACTCCTTCCTTTTCCAACTGTACATCTATCTGTGTGAGGCTGGATTTTCTTCGTATACTTTAATGCAGTAGTATACTTCGTTCATATACTTCAACGTATCGCAGCAGATTAAGCTGTCTTCTATTAAGCCAAACATTAAATAGATTTGTAAGGATGTAAAACAATGATATTCTTTTCACTAATTTTTGATTTGTTGTGGAAAATGGTTACTTCTTATAAAAAAAAAATGTTTTAACATGTAATGGGTTTATTATTTTTTAATGAAATAATATTTCAAAAATTTATCAGCTTTAATTTCTAATAAGGTGTACCTACATAAACAAAAGCTATTGAGGGTTCTCAGTCATTTTTAAGAGTAAGGGATCCAGAGACTTAAAAAGTTTGAGAACTGCTAGTCTAGAGAGAGAGAAGCAGTAATGATTGACAAGTATTTCTTTGTGCCACTTTGAGCCAGCAGTTTGAAAGAAACAGCATGGTTTATTGTCCTGAGGCATGTTCCTTGTATTGCTGTTCCTTATGTAGCCAGAAATGCTTTATTCCTTTTTCCCATGCAGATTTCTATTTATGCCTTTTCTGAAAAACCTAACTTATTTGTGTGCATGCAATTGCAGTTTAATATGCAAGATGGAATTAAACACTCAATAAAGTGTGTACAGTGGTTTAGTGATAGAACATTTGAAGGTTTCCCCTAAAAATGCTTCACGTACTTGCTCTGTAGTTTCCTTTGACACTGTACAACATGAGCAGCTACATTACTACATCAGGATGCTTCCGGTATCGGTGCAGCACCAATCTGTAAATTGCTCTTTGATCCTGGTGCAACTGATTAAACTTTCCCTGGAGATAAATGTATGATTTTAATACTGCTGGGCAAAGAGTATGCGATTAACTTTCAGTTACGCAAAGCACAACTTCTATTTAAGTGGAACAAAATGCTGCTTGACTGATCTGCTTCTGCCCATGTACATACAGCTAGCAACCTTGACTAAATTTGCTGGAACTATGGAAATTTCTCGTGCTAATTGAAATTCAGTATAACACATATCCCTTCATTTATTTTTTGTTTTGTGCTATTAATACGTAAGAATGTACATATACCTTGTATATTTGTGCAAGAGGAATGTGTATCAATGTTAGGCAGGGTTGTGTACCCACCTACCAGCCCAAAAAAGCCTGGACGTTTTTGTTTTAAAAACACTTTAGAAAACCCAATAAAACCCACTTTGTAGTGGGTTTTATTGGGTATTTTTAAAAACTGGAGTATACTTTGGAGTTTTAATGCAATTTTGGGATATTTTCTTCAGAGTTTCAAAAGTAAGATTTTAAAATGGAAAAGCTGCTCAAATTGGTTTTTAATTATGCCTTTTTTGCTTTTATTATTACATAGATGCTATTTGTTAATTTTGAATGTTTTTGCTTTGCATTTGTTTTAACTTATTTGTTTCTCATGATTTTTGATATACTGATAGCCATAACTGATTACTGATAAAAAAATTTCAATAAATAAAAATTCTGGAACTAAACTAGATGTGGGAATAAAAATTAAGTTTCACTGAATACAATTCTGAGAATTACTTAATTTTGTTGCCCTAAAATTTTGTACATCATTTGCAAACAAAAACATTAGAAAGATTTTGTTATTTGATAATGCAGTTACAAAAGCCACTTCATTTGGGATGCTTTACTAAAAGCTAATCGTCAAGCATTCAGGTCACATTTGACTTCCTTGATATTTTAGATTCATCAGCACAAATAATTTATTGCTGCACAAAAAATAGAAAAATAAAAATTTTCTTACAAATTATAATTTAATGTTCATGCAAATAGTTTTTGCTGATATTTCTGGAAAAAACAAAAAAAGTTTTATAGGTGATAATTTCTTGAAATATATTAATGAATTAAGAGGGAAATGCTTGTATGTGTGTGTGCATAAACACTGGTCTAAATCTTTTAAAAAGGCTGGCATTACATTAATATGGAGTACAGACCCCTTTCCCTGATACTTTTTCAGGGTGAACTATGAATGCCTAAAACCCTAAGGAGGTGGGAAATAGTTTCCTGTGCCCTGGGGCTGGAGGGAAGAGAAATAAGGTTTGACTAATCCCTGAGGAATGCATTGTAGGAGGGTGGAACACCCCTTTCTTGAGCTATCTGTGCACTAATGCCTGAGGCACAGGTATGTGAAGGGGAATCTGCTAGGTTTTAGAAATCAGGAAAGCAAACTGGACTTGTTTTCAGAGTTCTAATTCCCACTCTCTAGTACTATTGAAAGGTGACTCCAATGACCAATCAGAGTTAAAATCAACCTATCAGATTCTGATGATGTGGGGTGGATGCTGGAGTCTTGACAAAAACCTTTTTCAGATACAGGTCATAGGATTCCTTTGTTGTATCTCATGCTTATCTCTTGTGCATACTACCATAGCTATTTTTCCCTTCAGTTCAGCTGCAGTATATGTTATACAGATACTGTGTTATTGGAAATTTAAAAAATTAAGGAGCTTCAGTTATACTTTTACATACAGTGCCAGCAGGAAGTGGTCAAAAATGTGCCCCAGAATGGTTGGAGGTTAGCAGATTGGATGACAAGAACAAAGTAAAATGTGATCACTGTGGTTCAGAAGTGAGTGCAAAGATTGAAAGAATTTAAAGGAGTCATTCATTCCATGTCAAGTCAACACAGTGATTTTACCCCACCATCTCAGATTTTGATGAAACTTGGCACAGAGGTAGCCTACATATAGATGAAGAAAAATACCCAATTTTATTAAAATATGGCGACCCGAAGTTGTCAAAAATCACCAAAAAAACACCCCACTGCCATAATATTAAATTGCTGTAGCAACTCTCCTAATTAAGCTAAAATGATGGTAGAGATGTTTGGGATGAAAATTGTTTTTCAAATTTAAATTTAAATTTTTAATTTATCAAAAAGTGCATCTTCAAAATTTTTCAAAAAATTATATACAACACTTCACATTATTGTTAAGTAATTCCCTAATAATGAAAGTGGGACTGTCATGGGTTCACACATATATAAAATTTCAAAAATACATATTTCACTAAAACAATGTCATTTTTGTAAATTTTATAGATTTAAGCGAAAATATACATAACTTACCCGTAAATAAATCTTCATTCTTTATTCTTAATATATCTATGTACACATTCAAATTTACTGTTAACATATACATTCGAAATGTCACTTGCGGAACCTGATACAAACAGTATGTGTTTTAAGATTTCACTTCTTTTTAAACGCTTCATTTGTTTTTACAGTATCGTCCCCAGGAATTTGATATATTCTTCCTGTTGGTGTTACTGGGTTTACTTTACAAAGGACATCATTTACAGATACCCATAGAATATCAGGTTTTGTAGGATATGTAGAAGATAGTGATGTGCCAGCTGGGTGAAGGAAAGTTACTTTAACTTCATCAAGACCTTTGTCTTTTGTTAAAACATAAGCTAGCCACCATTTCTTGTCGTAGACAGCAGTAATGTATCCATGAATATCTCTCAAAGCCAGTTTCAACAGTAGATTCTGTTGTATCTGAAAAAGTTTTTACCAATATTTTTGATGTACTTGATGCTATTGGTATAAAGGCATGTAACCTCTGTGTCCCTTTGATGGTAACAGATTAACTAAAATGCTCTTCTAGAAATGTTTCAGTTTCAATGTACTCTTCTTGTGTTGAAAATTCAAAGTGTACAGATGTAATGTTTTTAACTGCCCAATTCAAAAAGTTGTTGTGGAGAAAGAATTTGGTTATCATATGGCCTCTGCATACTTGCTTTTGTTGCTAATCTCTTAACAGTGCCACTGACACCATCACAAGGTCCTTTTCCATGAGCAGAGGCAAAAAAATGCCATTCTGTTTTGATGCCAAAATCTTTGTGGAAACATAAGTTTACAAAATTATTTTTATTCTTGTATTGGGCTGCACTGCCATCTGAAAAGTAGTATATCTTCTGTATATCAGTTTGAAATTTGGTTTTTAAAAATTGAATTAGCTTTTTTTAAAACAGTAGACTACTATGGTGTTATGCTCTAGACAGTTAGAAATTATGACATAGCTCTCATATGCTGTTTTCTTCTCTCCTTTGTAATACACTACAAAGGGGGGCACTGTTGCATGATCACTTGACCAATTATTGATGATAAACTCTGGGCCTCATCTTGGATCATGAAAGTGTAATTCTCAGAGAAGTCACATGTAACAGCATATTCACCCTCATTCAAGTTTTCCTAGACTTCATTTATAAAAGAGCTTTGCTGCTTACCTAGAAAATCATGGAGTATCAATGTGGTCAATTTTTCAGAAAATAATTCAATAAACTCTGATGAGGTCCTCTGCATTGTTTCTAAGTTACATCTGTCTACTGAAACCCACTGTCGAAAAGTGATATTTTCAACCATATTATTATCAAATATGCATTTTGTAGTGTACTTTTTATTGGGTTGCTTCTTGGGCAAGACCTACAGTTTCCCATAGTTTTCAGATTACCTATGACAGATTGTTCCAGTGACTCATTTTCTGAGGAATCCTCTGCATTAGCAAATAGTTGTTTTTTAAGTGCTAACCCAATGTTTTTCAATTTTTTGGTTAAATACTGCTTCATCTGAAGATTTGTACTATGTACAGGGGATTCTCCTAATTCCTGATGAGACGTATTTAGTGTCTCCAGAACAGCTGAAGGTGGAGGATCATACCTTGTTTCATCATCATCCGAACTGCAATCATTATTTTCTTGCATATTTTTCAATGAACCAATCTACTTCCTACAATTATCACACATTTTTGATATCTTTGGCATCATATCAGGAAACATATCACACATCCATTCAGGCACATTTCTTAGTCTCTATGTTTTTCACAGAATGATTGTTTTTTTAAAGAATTGCAACATTGTAGTGTCCGATATCTTTCTTTCTCCATTGTATAATATCACACAGATCTCAGTTAAAATTTAGAAATGTTTCTGAAGAAAACGCTAAGAAAATATTCTGAAATAATGAGTAACAACTTTGAAAATATTTTTTCACTAATGCCAACACCTCACAAAATATTAACATTTAAAAAAAATTATACCACCACATTAATCACCAACAACATACACATCCAACTGCCACCAACTCAGTATGAAGATTGATCAGTCTGCCTGTGGTTTAAACCAGTTGAAACAGGTTTAAAGTGGTTTAAACCAGTTGAGTCAACAGCTCCAGACATGTGGCTTGACCCTGAACTGGCATAGCTGGGTCTGAGCAGATCCAATAAACTTGCAATTTGCTATTTATGATAGCTGGAATAAACAATTAGATTTTTTTATCCCAATTTGTACTTTTTATATATACTCTAAAATTTTAATAATTATGGCTATCAGATTACAATTGTATTCATAAAAAACTTATATTTTTAGTAGTTCTAGTAGAATAATCACCCTGTCATAGTCACTAGTTACCTTTTAAATATATTACAAATAAATTTATGAAAAAGTGAAGATTTATTTGCAGGTAAGTTATGTATATTTCCACTTAAATCTATAAATTTTACAAAAATGTCATTTTTTTTAGTGAAATATGTATTTTTGAAATTTTATAAAGGTGTGAACCCATGACAGTCCCACTTTCATACTTAGGGAATTAGTTAATAATAATGTGAAGTGTTGTATATAATTTTTTGAAGATATGCTTTTTGATAAATTAAAAATTTAAATTTGAAAAACAATTTTCATCTCAAACCCATATTGTGTTGTATATCACAGGAAAGCTCTTGGAAAATGCTGCAAAATGACACCTCTCCCATCATTTTAGCTTAATTAGCAGAGTTGCTACAGCAATTTGAAATTATGGCAGTGGGGTGTTTTTTGGCAATTTTTGACAACTTCACATCACCGTATTTTCAAAATGGGTCGACATATTTTAATAAAATTGGGTATTTTTCTTCATCTATATGTAGGCTACCTCTGTGCCAAGTTTCATCAAAATCTGAGATGGTGAGTTACAATTCATATTAAAATTGTGTTGATTTGACATGGAATGAACCAAAGGCCACTTAAACAGATGTTTGAAAAGATCCATGTGTGGTACATCAGAGATTTTTCCATCAGAAATGGATCCAAATTTCACAACAGCAACTCCTGGGAATTCTATGCTATCACACAACTTGATACAAGAAGATACTCATGGCACAGAAAGTATGCCCAAAAGGCAAAAACTGATGACAGGTTTTACTGTAAAAACTACAGATAATCAAAAATCTACATTAGATTTAAAAATTGGCAGGTTTTTTTATGCAAATAACATTTCTTTTAATTCAGCAACTACTGCAGAATACAAAGATATGGTGGAAAGTTTGCGCCCTGGTTATTCTGGCCCTAGTTGTATTGATCTAAGCAGGAAACTGTTGGACACAGTATCTGGTAAAGTTGATTATGCATTTAAAAAACATCTTGAGGATAACAACAGTATCATCACTTTGATGTTGGATGGGTGGTCAAATGTTAATAATGATGTCATAATTGCAACAAGTATTCACACTGGGACAAGCTCTTTTTTTTTTTTTTTAAGTGCTATAGATTGTGAGAGTAATAAAAAAACTTCGGCGTATTGTGCAGAAATTGCCATGACTGCAATTGAATACTGCAAGACTACACTCAGGGGAAATGTTTTTGCCGTATGTACTGATAATGAAAATAAGATGGTAAAAATGAGAGAACTCTTGGAACTGGAGTTCAAAACCTTGGTTACTTATGGGTGCTCTGCACATTATGTCAATCTGCCAGCTGAGGAAATTACAAACAAAACTGTTTTGAAGCACATAGTCGAGGTGCAGAAGTATGTATTTCCGCAATCATCATCACCCCCACGGATTGTTGAAAGAAATGGGTGGACTTAGCCACAACTTCCAAATGCAACACGTTGGAATTCACAAATAGATTGCATAAATGTTTATGTGAAAAACTATCCAAAGTATGTGGAAATTCAAACCTCTGAGCACTCAAATGATCTGCAAATTCCCCCAAACATAAATAAAATTTTAGAGAATATAATCATTTACAAAGATGCAGTACACATGCTAAAAGAGGTTAGTAGAGTACTCAACATTCTCCAGGCTGAACAAACAAACATTTCTGAGGCAGTGGAACTGTGGCACAAGATCTTATGGAAAACTCAGATCTTGAACCGTATACACCAGTGATAAAAAAGGATGGATCAAGCACTTCAGCCTTGGCAAACTTAATGAATCCAAAATACCAGGGAAAGAGAATGAGCCTTGAGCAAGAACAAATTGCTGATAACTAGGTGTTAGAAAAGAAACCTGAATGGATAATTTTTGTAATGGGTTTTAAAATATTTGGAAATATTCTAGTTGGATAATGCTTACCTAGGCATTCTGTTTCTAGCGATGATTCACTTTTCTTGCATGTTTCAGGTCTTCATTGAAGCTATTGTCCGTTGTATGTGCAGCAACCATTCACATCACACTGCTTACTTTGGGTACATTCAGTAGATCTTCACTTTAGGATTCAACATTATCAATTCTTTACTGTTATTAATGCTCTAAATTTTTCGCCCAGTCTTTGGGCATCCTCAGGAGCCCAAAGACTGGGCGAAAACTTTTCCACCGATGTTCATAGTTTATTTCTCGTCATTGGAGTCCGATACCCCACGTTGCCATTCGTCGGATACGCTGGATTAGATACTTTTCTTAATCAAACATAGCCGGCCCCATCTATGTTTCACTAATTCTACCCTTTTTTTTTTTTCTTCTCTTCAAATGGTTGTTGATGTCATCTTTCCGTATTCTTCTTCTTTTCATTTCCTATCCCTGTTCCCTTGTCTTTTTTGTCGGTTTTTCTTTTGTTGTTCTTTTTCTTGTCTTATTAGCTCTTTCCAAAGGCTAGATAATGTATTAGGGTCATTTTGGTTACACACCCTTGTTTTTTTTTTATAAATTAGGATAAATTCCTCCATTCTCATCTGTCTCTTTGATTTTTTATTCCTTTTTAGCATTTTAATTTCTTTGAATTTTGGGAATGTTCGGTGGTCAACACAGAATTGCACTAATGCAGTTTTTGCTTCTTTTTTTTTTTTTTTTGCCAGTAAAAACTGCATTAGTGCAATTCTGTGTTGACCACCGAACATTCCCAAAATTCGAAGAAATTAAAATGCTAAAAAGGAATAAAAAATCAGAGAGACAGATGAGAATGGAGGAATTTATCCTAATTTATGAAAATAAAACAAGGGTGAGTAACCAGAATGACCCTAATACATTATCTAGCCTTTGGAAAGAGCTAATAAGACAAGAAAAAGAACAACAAAAGAAAAGAGACAAAAAAGACAAGGAAACAGGGATAGGAAATGAAAAGAAGAATACGGAAAGACATCAACGACCATTTGAAAAGAGGGGGGGGAGGTAGAATTAGTGAAACATAGATGGCGCTAGCTAGATATGATTAAGAAAAGTATCTAATACAGCGTATCCGACGAATGGCCACGTGGGGTATCGGACTCCATTGACGAGAAATAAACCACGAACATCGGTGGAAAAGTAGTCACGCTCCTGAGGATGCCCAAAGACTGGGCAAAAAATTTAGAGCATTAGTAATAGTAAAGAATTGATGTTGTTGAATCCTAAAGTGAAGATCTACTGAATCTACCCAAAGTAAGCAGTGTGTTTGATGTGAATGGTTGCTGCACATACAACGGACAATAGCTTCAATGAAGACCCGAAACGTGCGAGAAAAGTGAATCATCGCTAGAAACGGAATGCCTAGGTAAGCGTTATCCAATTATAATATTTCCAAGTTTTTGAAATTACGCACTTAAAAATGGATAGTAGCCTTTTCCGATCGATTTCTAAGTCGGAATGTGAACTGCTAATATGAATTGGTTTTAAAATATGTGACACAAAGTACTATCCAAAGTCTACGTTTGTAAATGATGTTGTGCAAACTTCAGTGCTGTCAAATGGTGGCAGCTGATGGAGCAACATGCAAGTGTGACCAAAGCTGGAACCCTGAAAGATTTCTGCTCTTACATGTCAAATCTATATGGTTGCCCAGCCAGTCCATCTGCAGTAGAAAGGATATTTTCTACTTGCGGACTAGTCTGGTCAAAACTTCGCAATCGTTTAGGTGTTGATAAAGCACAGAAACTTGTCAAGATCCACAAATATTTAAAAAACAAACAGTAAATTTGTCACAAAAAATATTGAAATTTGTAGTTTTACTCAAATTTAATTAAACATCTCAGAAATGTTTAATTAATGAGGGTTTAGAGTTTGATCAAATACTAGTTTATAGATTGCAGTGAGTGGTGTGTAAAGTATCTTAGCCTTTGTGTAAATTTAAATAAAAAAAAATTTCAACAGACTACATAAAAAGGAGATTTTTGTTAACCAATAGGTAAGTTGCATGGGTTTTTCATTAATAATATTTAATCTTTGATATCTTAATGAAAGGATATGAAAACCAAATAGACCCCTAACCCCCCCCCCCCCCAACCAAAAAAGCCATATAAAACCCACTCGAGTTGGGCTGTTTTTTAAAAAACCCGGAGTTTTTTTTTTTTTTCAACCCTGATGTTAAGTCCAGGTTTAAGTTCTGGATGAGGCATGGGTAGCATGGTTGTTCTGATTCTAGTATGTTGGCACTGTCCCCTTGCCTGGAACCAATTTAGGGCCCAAAATAACTTTTTGGCTTAAATTAGGGACTGCCAATATCCCTGTTGTAAATTACTCATGGTTATTGTTAAACCCTGAAAGATTGAATGTATACAGTGGAGCCCACCGATAACAAGGTGCTCGGGACCGGCGGAGAGCTATTACTGAATCTGTTTTTGGGGGGAAATTCCCACCCTGTAAAAATATGCATATGTGTTTATTTCATCTATCCATGACAGTTGGATGTACTTGAAAGATTTAATTAGTTACATTAGCAATGCTCTCTTGAAAGAGAAAATAGGTGTGTGATTCCATGAATTGTCATCTCCTGTTTCTCCTCCACCATCATCCCTATTCCATTATTCATACTTGGCAACTTTTACGGATTTCTGCTTGATTTTACAGATACAGGTCTTTTTTTTTTTTTTTACAGATTTTTTAATATTTCGATTACTTAATCTAAATATTTCAAGCCCCTGCAGCTATCCACTTAGATTTTCTACCGGACCTTACGAGCACTGTGTCACACGATGTCATCTTTGACTCGTTGGCTCCGTGACGTCGTAAGGTAGCTCTCTCTCCACGGGAGTGCTCAAGTGACGTGCCGATACTAGACGCATGTGCAGAGTCTGTGATGGTGACCGTCCCATTTTGTGTTTCCACGGCCTGACTTGAAGAGCAAGTGGTAACGCTGATCGAGCGGCCGTGGTATTTCAGTCCTTGTAGACGCTAGTTTATCTTAGCAGTTGATTGGTCTCCTCTTGGGAGCAAATTCACAGCCAATGAAAGAGAAGGGTAAAATCTGCATGCACAGTGTTGAGCAATGTTGTTTTAGCAGCAAAAGAATACTTTCTTGTGTGTGTGTTGTTTTTAGTGTGTGGTGTTGCATCTTTGTTGTAGAGTTGAATTACCGGGAGGAGTGAGTTGTTAGTTTAGCTTTTATGCAAATCTATAAAGATGAGTATTAAGAATATACCATTTCAAAGTTATTTTAAAACTTTTAAGGAAGCATAACTGCAAAATTCCAGTGTATCAAGAAATCTAATAAAGGTGTAAATTTTGCATTTTGGACATTTGCCAAAGTGATTTTAACATTGCCCATGGAGACAGAAATGATATTTTTCATCATGTAAATGGTCCCAAACACAAAGGTAATGTGAAGTGTACTGATAGTAACTCCAAACTGACTACGTTTTTTAAAGCATCGGATAATAGTCAAGGAAATGTAACTCGTGCCGAATTGTTGTTTACGTCTTTTTTTATGCAACACAACATGACATTCAGTACTGCCAGCCATGCTGGTCCACCACTTTTTGGCAGATGTTTCCGAAAGATGAAACTGCCAAACGTTATGGCTGTGGGAAGACCAAAATGATGGCGATTGCCCATGAAATGGCTTTAGATCGAACTTCCGCTGTTGTGAAACTTTTACAAGAAGGGCTATTTTCTGCAGTATGTGGTGGAAGTCATGAAAGTGATTACAATATTATATAATACTGATATACACTGAAGTAACATCACAGCCTCTCCTTGACAAATGTCAACCCCGCCTTCTCGTGGTGCATCCTGTTCCCACTAAAGGGGCTCTGACGACCGCCCATAGCGGTATAACTATACCATCGGGATCAGAGGAAATTCTATCCCACACTCACCAACCCGCTTGGCCAGCGTGGTGAGTTATGGCCAAACCCCTCCAAAATGATTCCACAACTTAAATCTTGGCCCTCAGTCTCCGGCAGCTGGAATGTACCTGGCCAAGGCAGCGGCCAGTGCGACATGAAGGCAGAGGGTGCTAAGAATCCAAAGTATGCAGGGGTGACATGGAGGAGACTGGCACAAGACAGACCGTTGTGGAGGAAACTTGGGGAGACCTTCGTCCAGCAGTGGATTGATAATGGTTGACAATGATGATGATGATGATACACTGAAGAGCAATTGAATTAGAGATACCTGTCTAGTAACGTGTAGCACCACCTTTCACCCTGATGACGGCGGCGATTCGTCTTGACATGGACTCGACAAAACACCGGAAGCGTTGGGAAGCCATACGGATCCACGATCCCTGAACTAGCTCCCACAGTTCACGAAAATTTGATGGGGGGGGGGGGGGGGTCAGAGCCTCTAACATCTCTCTCGATGGCATCCCAGATGAGCTCAATGGGATTGAGGTCAGGTGACCTAGCTGGCCAAAGAAGCAAGGTCACGTCAGTGGAGTGTTCATCCAACCATTTGGATACAATTTGGGAGCTGCATTGTCTTGCTGCAGGATGAGGTCCCTAGTGGGATGTTGAAGACGCACAAACAGGAGCAAATAGTCGTCCAGGATATCCCGGTAACATTGACCTGTGAGGGACGATGTTACACGTACCAGGAGTCTCATTTCAGTCCACGTAAACAGTCCCCAGACAAGAATGCCCCCCCCTCCACACACACACCAGCTTGAAGAGTAGCCTGCTGGCAAGAAGGATCCATCGCTTCATGTGGTTTGCGCCATACTCGTATCCTGCCATCCGCATGTACCAACGTGAATCTCGACTCATCAGTCCAGGCTACATTTTTCCACATGTCTAGGGTACAGTGGTGATGTTTCCACACCCATGCTAATCTTTGCACCCTGCGATGTGCGGTCAGCAGCGGTACCCATGCTGGACGATGGCTTCTGTACCCTATAGCGAGAAGATGGTTCTGAATGGTGTGGCGGCTTACATGTTTTTGTGCATCAGTGTTAAATTGCTGAGTGATTTCTTGCACTGTGGCCCGTCTATCCGCTGTTACAATGCGAGCTATCCGACGATGACCTCGCTCATCCACATGCTGTTGTCCATGGCAGTTGGCCCTTGCAGGGATGGTTTTACCGGATTCGATGTACTCACGGTGCACCCATGACACAGTGGCTCGTGAAAATCCAAGTGCCTACATGACTTCTGAGATGGAGTGATCCATTCGTCGGGCCCCGACAATTTGCCTACCATCAAATGCGCTTAGATCCTTCGTCTTACCCATACTGCGTAAGAGTCTTACTGATTCCTGTCGCATCACTCCTTATATTGTCGAATCGCTGCATACGTCATGTCATTTCCATTTACAGGGCCGCCCACAGCGCCACATTTGCATAACGCTAGCTGTCTCTAATTCAATTGCTCTTCAGTGTACAAGATGAAGATTAGAAAGTATGTAACATACAGTTTTGAATGCAATGTGTAGGTACTCTTAAAGTGAATATTTCCTTTTTACAGGAAATGTTTAGTTTGGTATTGAAACACCAAGTTTGTAAGGCTAACATTGAACAAAATTAAGATTGTACTTTGTTTTTTTTAATTATTATTTTAAACACAGATAATACTGGTTTAGTTATTGTGGCATATCCAGATATTTTTACTGCATGTTTATTAATATAATTGTTTTGTTTTGTGATAATTCTGTTCACGTAAAAGTTTTATTGCCACATTTTCCAAAGTTGGCAAGTATGCATTATTCACCTATCCCTATGTGCAATGGTTTCCCTGGAAATCCACTTTAATGTACTTGTATGTAAGCCCCACCCCTCCTCCTTTTCTCTAGAAGTAAGTAATGTGTTTCCAACACTGCTGACTTGATGCATATAGTCTCGCTCAGTCTCCCATAGTTCCTTGGAGTGGGTGGCAGCGAGTCTCTTGCACAACTCGCTTGTTCAGCAATTGATGTAGTCATTTCCCTATTGCTTTTCTGTCCACATTCTGCCAACAGCATGTCAGGAATCCCCTGCACTGTTGCATTTTCATTTTTCATCCTGTATGCCACACTTTCTATTCCTCCATTCCAGAACAGTGTGCAGCATATTTTCTTTGCATTGTTAAATATGGAATTTCATTTAAAAACATTTTGCTTTTCTTGTTAAGTGATCATCTTATAGTTTTTTTCTCTTTCATTAATTCCGGGACTTCATTAAGTTTTGTTTGTTAAAAACAGTGATTAGTTTTGAATTAATGTTATATCAAACAAAATTCCTGTTTTTCTCGTTAAATCCTCAAGTTCAGTAAATACGGGCTTGCTATAAGCTGGTTCCACTGTATTTGCATACAGTGAAGTTGTCTTAAGATCAAATCCAAGGGATTGAACTATTTTTTTTTTTTTTTAGACTGTTGTCTGTGGAAGCCCCTGAAATATAAACATTTGAATTTTTGTCATTACAGATTCTATGTTATTGTTATTAGTGATTACTTAAGAGAATGTATTGTTTGTAGTATCTTAGTCAACAAAAAATTGCAAACTTCCTTTTTTTTTTTTTTTTTTTTTTTTTTTTGCAGCAATCCAACATTGATTTCTACACTTAAAATATGACGCTCGACGAGAGCATGTGCACCACCACTCTTGCGCTAACAAGCCACTCCCAGACAATCTTATTCAATTTTTAATTATCCCTTGTTTTCCCAGTTCAGTGATTGAAAGACATTTTCCAATGTGGCATTAAAGAGTTTGGGAGATATGGTGTCACCTTGTCTCACTCCCTTTCCAATTTTTATGGGTGCTGTATTCTCAAATAGCCAAATCTTTGCACTTGCATTTTCATAGATGTTATGAATAATAATATTAATGTATGCATCTTCAATACCGCAGGATTTTAAAGCCATTGTAACTGCTGATGGTTTCACCAAATCAAGGGCCTTTTCATAATCGATAAAAGCCATGCATAATGGAAGTTCATATTCCCTCGCTCTTTCAATTAGTTCTCTCAGTACGTGGATATGATCTATTGTGCTGTAGCCACTCCTGAATCCAGCTTGTTCTCTTGGTTGAGCCATGTCCAGTGTTACCTTCAAGCTGTGTGAAAAAACTTTAGTGAAGATTTTATAAACCACTGATAGAAGGCTGATAGGTCTGTAATTCCTGAGATCCTCAATGTCACCTTTTTATGTAGTAGGATCATTGTAGCACTGTTTCAATCCTCAGGAATCTTCTCTTCATTAAGGCATCAAGTGAAAACTTGGGCGAGTACTGTTTCAATTTCTCCACTTGCTTCTTGTATGATGTCTACAGTAATTCCATCTTCTCCTGGAGCTTTTCCCCATTCCATGTTCTTGATTGCATGTGCAACTTCTGCTGGGAGGACTGGAAGAACTTTGGTACCTTTTGTAATGTCTGGAGTACATGTATCATCCCTTTCATACAGTTTTGAGTAGAAATATTTCACTCTTGTCAAAATTTCACCTCTATTTCTTGTTACAGAACCATCTTCTTTTCTCAGGGCCATAATCTGTTTTCTTCTCTTACTCAAATGTCCCTTTGCTCTCTTCAGGCTTTGGTTGTTTTCAATTGCTTTCCTCACTAGTTCACAGTTGAATTTCCTTACATCTTCAGTGATACTTTTTCGTACCGTCTTGCATAGCTCTATATATTCCACTTTGAAAGTCACATCTCTCTTCTACAAAAAGAAGAGAGATGGGGACAACTAAAGGAGATGTGGCTGCCTATCCACAAACTCCCTGTAATAGAAAATGTCCTCCCTTTGCAGTTATCAGAGCTTCTACTCTATTGCAGTGTTAGAAATAAATATTCTACTGGCCCAGCAGACCACTAGAATTCACAAACTCCACCAAAATGCCAACTGGTTCATAAGAAAATAAAAATTTTGAAGACATTTGCAATACATGTAGCAAATGTATTATTTTAATGGAATTATATCCAATATTTGTTTTTAAACCTATCATTAGTTTGCAGCCTAAAAAGAAAACCATACAGCAAGGTAAAAAAAAAAAAAAAAAAAAAAAAACTTATTGGCCATCTATCTGGGACAGTAAAATCAATTGTTCAGTGGTCCGACAGAAGTTTTACTGGCCAATGGCCAGCGGACCGCTGGGTAATTGGAACGCTGTATTGGGAAGGCTTTCCACTAGATTTTGGTATGCTGCTGCTGGAATCGGCTTCCATTCTGCTGCAAGAGCATTAGTCAAGTCCATCATTAATGTTGGGTAGTTCAGCCAGTCAGCATTCCAATTCATTCCACAAATGTTCCATGGGATTGTGATCTGGCTCTGTGCAGGCAGTAAAGATCTTTCACACCCATCTCATCAAACCATTCCTGCACAGACCTCACTTTGTGGATGCAGCATTGACATGTTAGTAAAGAAAAAAACCTTTTCTAAACTGTTGCATTGTCAGGAGCACAAAATTGTTAAAAAGTTCATAAGTTGCAGCATTAAGATTCCTTGGCACTGGAGCTTAAGGGGCCCCATCCCAAACCCATGGAAAACAGCCCCAGTGCACGATGCCTCTTCCACCAAACACAGTTGAGCAGGTAGTGTTTACCTAGCATCCTCCAACCCGAGACTCATCCATTGCAGTACCAGGTGGTAAAGCATGATTCATTACTCCAGGGAATGCATTTACATTGCTGTAGAGTTCATCAGCATTGTGCTTTACTCCACTCTGATGCATGGCATTTATCTTGACGTCAGGCTTTTGTACTACTGCATGGCCATGGAAATCAATTCCCTTCAGCTCTTGATAAACTGTTTTGGTGCTGGTATTGCTTCCAGGGGCATTTTGAAACTCTGCGAGTGCAGCAACCTAGGATTGGTGATTTTGTTGTACCACCTGCTGTAGCCCTGCTCTGTTATTTTACGTAGCCCTGCTCTGTTATTTTACGTAGCCCTGCTCCGTTATTTTACGTAGCACTGTTGTTGCTCCTAGGCATTTCCACTTGACAATAACATCACTTACAGCTGATTGGAGCAAAAAATTCTCAAACTGACTTGTTGCTAAGATTGCATTCTATGACTGCCATGTTCAAAATCTATGATCGTCCCATTTGACTATTCATGTTTGTCTGTGATGTTTGCCAAGCCATGTGCATCTTTTGATATACAGAGGAAGAGTCTAAAGTTTTGCAATATTTGGATCACTTTGTCTTCATACATACATTTATGAAGAAAGCTGATCAGCATTCGAAGTGTAGGCCGTCGTGTTGCACCATCTTTAGCCATCTGTCTGCCAATAGCTCTTCCATTTCCAGAGTGGTACCAGTTCTTGTCCTTTGAGGCGAAAAACTACTTCACCCCAGCTGCCACCTCCTCCTGGTTGTTGAAGAGCCACCCGCAGAAGTAGTGGGCCATAGACTGGAACAGGTAATATTCTGACTGAGCAAGGTCCGGACTATATGCTGGGTGTGGCATCAGTTCATCCCTCAAGTTCCTGGAGTTTTGCCCGGGTCATTTGCGCGGTATGAGACCTGTAGAAGAGCGCGCTGTCTGTTCACCAGTTCCGAGTACTTCTCCAAAACGACATACATCCACTCCAGCTGTTCAGAGTAGAGGTTGGTGTTGATGGTTTGACAGTCTGGAAGAAATTCATAATGGATTATCCCTTCAAAATTCTACCAGACACAAAGCGTCACTTTGTGTTCAAAGCGCCCATGTTTGGCAACGGGTTCAAGAAGCTGGCCCGGGCCCAACCACTTCTGTTGTGTTTTAGGATAACTGAAACAGGCCCACTTTTCATCGTAGATAACAGTGCTCTTGATAAAACGTACATTGCGCATGTTTTCTAGGAATTTCGTGCACACTTCCACTCGGAGGTTTGCTTTAGCTGGCGTCAGTTCGTGAGGGACTATGTGGCAGCTCCTGTAGACCTTGCCAAGGTCCTGAAGGTGACGAACCACGGTGGTCTGATATGCCCAGCTCGCCTGATAATCTCTGAGCGCTAGTTGTTGGGTTTGCCTCTATGGCCTGGCGGCAGGGCCTTCGAATCCACAGCTCGCTGCCTACCTGACCTTGGCTAATCGTCGAGGTTTCTGTTACCTGAGCGAAATTTCTTGAGCTATCTGGTTGCAGTGCTGTAGTCTACGTAACCTTCCCCTTTCACATGACAAATATTTCGTGTTGCTTGAGCAGCATTATGGCCAAGTTCAAACTTGTTAAGCAAAAGTTCCCTGATTAACCTGTTGTGACTGTTCATCTTTTAGGTGTCCCAACCACAGACAGAACGATGACAAGCAATGCTGTTCACAACAACAACTACCACTTTATATCCCTTTTGACTGACTGCAGTGTGCGACTTGAACTAGTATAAACATGTGGCATATCCGCCACAGCATGTTCATTTATGCAAATTGTGCTAAACTTTCGACTCGCGCTTTATAGTTTGTATGGGCCATGGCTGTAGCTTATATGGGAAATCTACTACTCAAAATGCTTTTGATCATATAATATTTGTGCATATATGAATGTATATTAAATTATTTTTCAGTTCATCATGCTTTGTTACTGCTAAACAATTAACACGTATGTATGTACGCTCTCAAAAAAAATGCATAGGTGTTGGGAATCTACTTTTAAATCATCTAAACAGTTCTCAGTTACCATATGAAATATGGTCCACAGCCTCTGAATTTGCAAAGAACTCATATACAATAGTTAATAACACAATATTAAGTAATGTTGGGAATCTTTCATAAGAATAGTTGTTATAATGTCATGCTAATTATGTTCAATGCTATTTAAACAGATAATTATAACTCACACCGTTATTTCTTTTGAAATGTTTACCCGGAAATTCAGACTCGACAGCAACTCCCTTCTGAACCATAAGGTTCACATGCACTATTGTTTTTTAATATTTTTTGTCGGGGGGGGTACTTATCTACTACCATGAGCAACTGCTCATAGGACTTATAAGTACAGTAGAACTCCAAGTATCGGGATAATTCGGTTGTCTTTTTTCTGTAAGCCAAATTATGCCTATTTATTAATTGAAGTGAGGGAATATAATTTTTTTTGTGTTTTATAATACCAAATGTTATACAGTTTAAAAAATAAATATCTTCTGTACTGCATTATCGTTTTGTATTATTTAATTGAACAAAAAAACTAAACACTTAAACAAATTAACAAAAATCTTAATTTTACTTGGCCTTGAAAGAACAAGCAATCCAGATAATTGGAGTTCTTCTGTAATTGCCTCTCCCTAATTTTGGGCCACTGGTTTAAGGGAAGACACAAAGCCATCAAAATTAGACAACCCCATGCCTTGGCCAGGACTTGAACCCAGGCCCATCTCAGATATGAAGGATTGTAGTAGAGTGCTTCAGCACTCTTTCACTGGGGCAGGGTTTACCAAGGTGGGCCCAGCTAGAAAAAAACTACCTCTTTTTTTTTTTTTTTTTTTTTTTAGTTGAAAAAACCACCTGTGGTTTTTTAAAAATTATATTTTTGCTTTTACAATATTCTAAATTTAATCACACCCAATATAATATTTTCTGTTGCAATTAGTTTGACATTTAGTTTGACTGACTAACTTTGTGCATTACCTGCTGGGAGACAGATTAAATTTAAGAGAGACTGAGTCCATTGCTGTAACTGTTTGCTCGACACTTGGGGCCTGGGGAGGGGCTTTTTTGATAAACAACTATTAGTCACTAATGCTTCCATTTGTAGGTTATAACCACTATCAGTTTTGGGCTAACTCTTGTAAAACATGAAAAAACTACTTTCCAAGCTCTTCACTAAATTTGATACTGAAAGAAATCTCGTTTAATAACGCCGGGGAGAGTTTTATGTGCAGATTTCCAGCAATTGTAACAGTTTTTTAATAGCATTAAGCTAATAATTGCTAAATTTTCAGTTCTTACCACTTTCGTAAATATTCTGTGTTACATACTGATTCACACAAATGTATCATTTAAGAGTGGGACCAGACTTTAAAGCAACTATTGTTGTTTGTTTCGTCAGTAAGATTTAGATTTTCCTTTTCATGCGCCATTTTATTCCTTATCGTCAAGCTCATACTGGGTTTTTAAAATTCAGGTATTCATAATGTAACCTTCGTTGGCGACAGGGCATAGTGAGACAATAGAAACACCCTTTCAACTTGATGTTGGCTTTTTACTCTATACCCAAGACCAGATAGTTTAAAGGTTGCTGCTTCAAAACTGCATGCACATTTCACTGACATGTTTAACCATTTGCATGTCCCAACCTGTTGTACATGTCCTGTAAGTTTTAAGCTAATACCAGCAGTCCTTCGCGGTAGTGTAATTTTCACAAACAGTAGTGTGTATATTGTGTATCTGAATGGATGATATACCATTAGTTTTCAATTCACTGCTAAATGAAGTCTCTTCCTCTGCTTTTTTTCTTGAGCAGTTCTTTTCCATGTCAGTCCAATATACTTTTTGGAATTTTTAACCTACCTTCCATGTGGCCTTCTTCTGAGTCTGTCTCTTGTTGTGCAATTAAGTGTTTTAGTTGTCCAACTATGGTCAGTTCTTGTACCAATATATCCAACTAGCACATCGTCACTTAAATGTTTTTTTGTTGTTGTTTTTTTAATCATGCAATCAACTCACATCATTTTCCTGAACCATAAATTGCTTTTCCTACCTTCCTTGGTTGCACTAAGCATGTATCTCACCAGGCTTTGAGTTGTCTTCAATGTCTTGTAGACATTTGCAGAAGTTTTTTTTTAGTTAAGTCTCTGATCTGTAAGAACTGGAAGGATATGTTGATTAAACGTGTTTTATCTCAAGACAAAATAGTAAATTGCTATCGAAAGTAGAACTGCTTCTGCCTACTGTACTGCAAGTTTTATATGCGTATTAATTTCTTTGATGTGTTTGCTTCATATCTGTAGTCAAATGTGCATAGATATAGTCATCAGTTCTAAATTTGCCCCATCAGTTTCTAATATTTGTATATATGCAAGATTTTAAAAAAAGTAGTTAAAATTCAGAAAACAAAATGAAACATTTTTTCTCATTATTAGGAAGTAGGAATAGTTCTGATTCTGTTTGCAGCTTTATACATATAGTTGAAATTGCTTCATTTTAAAACTTTGGCTTAAAACTTTGAAGGGTTTAACATGGCAACTGAATTAGTGAACTATAGCTTTCAATGTCTTTTAAAATCAGAACTTGATATTGAAAAAAGAGGTTTGAAGCTGAAATTTTAAAAGCACGTAGAAGAGTTGAAAATCTTCTTATAATGACACTGGAAATTATGTAGCATTGGTTCTGCATGTGGTTATACCAGTTTGTGATTTTGTTAATGTCAGTATATGAGATCTGCAGTGAAGCTGTTTCATTTTAACTTTGATCCTGCTTATTAGTATGTGCATTTTTTATAGCAGAATGCAAATAAACTATCATAATTTTTGTGCAAGTGCTTAAATATCTTGTGTGTGTGTGTGTGTGTGTGTTTTTTAATGAACATGACAGCCCATTTAAAGGTGTGATGACATTTCTACATAGCTTGCTTTTGAATTTAAGAACTGAGTTTGTTGTCATGATCACAAACAGTAAAAGCTGTGCTACTTAAAATCCTTAACTTCTGTTTCATGTTTGTCAATACTAAAAGTTTTTTTTTTTTTTTTTCCCTGGGTTGTGGGTTGTTTGAAATAAAAATCAATGAAGTTTTTATACTTCAATTGCAGAATCATTCATGAATAAATTGTCCTTCACACTAAAAGGATTAGTTTAAATACTAAATATTTCTGGTTTAATTTTTGTGGAACTGCAGTCATTAAGAAAAATAAAGGCTGATTTATTGGGAATTAAAGGATTTTTAAGGCTGCGAACAGAATAGTTACTGCCTTGTTTACTGTTCAGAAGACTTGAACATTGCATTGCCCTAGAGTGGGAATCGAACCAGCATCTCCTGATTCCTGTTCGAGGATGCTATCTGTTACATCACCAAATGATATCATTTAAGAATCTGAGCAACTTCAGATTTGTACTCCAGTCAAAGCAATCAGATGCTTCCTGTCATAGGATTGTTATTTAAAATGTGAAAGAAATATTCATAAATACATAGAACTACATGATTTTTAAGGTATCAAACAGAATATCTATTGCCTTGTTTACTGTTCAACATGTAACTTTTTACTTCAGAAAACTTAAAAAATACATTGCCCTGGAGCAGGTAAAAAAAAACCCCTGTAGTTCTTCATTTTATTTGTGTAGAATATTTATTCCACAATCCCCATGTTATTGGGAATTGATTAGCAGTCTTAACGTAGATTACAGCCAGCCATATTTAACTGTTTATATTTGGCCATTGCATTCATTTGTCCAGCTTATGATCATGGATGAGGGAAGTTTTTTCTAAACTAATAATGATAAAGTTTTGCAAATTATTATTCATATTTACTTATCATTTACAAAATGTTAGCTATACCAGCTTTCATCAAATTCAAGGTTGTGAATAACTTAGTATGTGTGTAGATTTAACATACAGTACTCATTCTAGAGACAGGTATTAGCAATTTACATTAATGAACCCTTTTTTTTGTGTATATCTCTTTAGTACACACATATGAACTGAGAGACTAATTTTCATGTGATTCTGCAAGATCAAATGACTTTGTATAGTGTTGATATTAAACTTGTAGGGTAAACTCACATGAATTGCATTATAAATTTTTCAGATGCTCCATGGTGTGGACATTGTAAGGCACTAGCACCTGAATATGCAAAAGCTGCAGAGAAGCTTGAGGAGGACAAGTCCGAAATTAAGTTAGGCAAAGTTGACGCAACAGAAGAAACTGAATTGGCAGAAAAGCATGGAGTACGAGGCTATCCTACAATCAAATTCTTCAGAGAAGGAAAAGTTTTAGAATATACTGGTAGGTTTTGCAAAGTAAAAGCAAAATGCTCATCTAAAAGTGTGTGTTAGTTAACTACTGGTAATTATCATTTGCTCATAGATGATGCAAATTACTTCTGTTGTCTGTTTTCTGCATGGATTGTACCACTGCAGAGCATTATTAACACTGATGACTGTTTTCATTGCTACCTTAACTCAGAATTAAAATTTTTATTTTCAAGATGATTGAGTATTAGTATCTAAAAGAACTGCATTGTGAAATATGAGTACAAACACTTTAGTTATGGCATTCTGAAAATAAAGTATGTCATGTTACTAGCACACAAATGCAAGTAAAAATTCTTAAACATTTTGGCCTGGTCAAAAAAAAAATATATTTAATTCTAGTAATTAATGACTTCATGGCTTATAATACTGAAATATTTAAGTTAAAATGTACATACTTTTATGAGTTATGGATCAACTGAGTTACGTATACTGGCTATATTTCCATCCCTGGTCCACTCTGCACAATGGAGGAGTTCGTGCTGCCATCTGTCAGCCTACACGCAAGGTAAAAGCACTTAAGCTCTGTATTGATCACATTTCGTTACTATTTTTTGACTGGTTTTTAAAAAGGACTTTTAGAAATATTAAAGGGCCTGCCTGTTATTGTTGTGGTTTGTTTGTAGTTCATGTGCTTTCTACACTTTTTTTTAACTAACTTTACAGGTGTTCTTTTGCCCTAATATGTGGAATTGGAAGAGGTTTTTTGAAGACATTTGTAGGGATGAGGATATGTCCATTTCATCATGTTAGCAGCAGGGATAGCATGTGACATCAAGATGATATTCTGGGGGTCACCCAATTACTCTGAGTGAATTTGTCCCAGTTGTTTTGCAAAGTTCAGGTGTCGGAAAAAGCAAGTTGCAAAGAAGGATTGTGTGTGCCCCTTACACGTGGGACATAGTTTCATAATCATATTTCTCTCCATATTGTCATGATGTTTAGAACAACAGGTGTCCACTCAAACATAAGCTGACAGAGAAAAATCAAACTATTCATTTGGCAGACCACATTCTAGAATATTCATGCCGACTGAATCAGCACATCAAAGCAGTGTTGCATCGATGTGTTGATTCACATCATACCATCAGACAGTTCTTCTGTGGCATGCAATCAATGTACTTGACTTAATCTGCTAGATAGACAGGTTCCAATTTATAAGGAAACAAATTTTCCCTCTGAATAAATATTCAGAGTAGGGATGCAATTAACATTCCTCAATGTTCTTTTAAGGGCAAGTCAAAATAGTAATGAAATGCGATTGATACAGAGGTTACATGCTTTTATCTTGCACATCAGCTGATAGATGGCAGCACGGTAGCGCTAACTTTTACTGCACAGAGAGAGCCAGGGATGGAAGTGTAACTCATACACTTTCATTCCTCTGATGCAACAATTACACTTATCACTGCTCACAGAAAGTTTTGGTTGTATACTAGAGATGAGTTCGGGCTTAATTTTAGGAGCCTGGGTCCAAAGGCCTGGAGCCCGGGCCTGGCCCGCTTTCTTTGATTACATGTGTTTGCTGAGCCGTGGCCCGGATTCTTGGAAAATTTTGCTTATCAAGGCTTGCATTTATGCATTATACACTGGCCAAAGATATGGCCCAAGCAAGGATTAGTTTTAAAAGTTTAGTTCAGTTTATCCACTTTTCAATATTAATGTTTTTAGAAATACTACACATAAAGCCAAATGTTCTAAAATGTGGATTTGAAAATAAATAAATAATCAACATGCTCTTCGATCATATCGGGGGAATCGGTAATTTTGGTAAAAGCTGAAGAAAAGAAAATAATTTAGAAACAAAAAATTCCATTTGTTATTTCTTTTTGATTTCTAAATTTACTTTTATTTTGAATAAATTGCATTATAAAATGTACAATGCCGTACAGACAGTTGCAAGTGTTTGAAATGTTGACTCTAGAAAACTAATCTTTGCAATATAATTTACATATATGCTAACTGGTAATGATAGTTGAGAGTGATGTAGTAGAATATAAAAAAAAGCATGTAGGGAAATTTCCAAAATTAAAAAAAAACAAAAAAAAACAGAAGTATTCCAGACCAGATTATTCTGCATTTTGTAACATTAACAAAGCTTTGCGCTTAATAGTATAATAATCACAATATTATCATATGTGTGTGCAGTTTCCAGATTAAGTTCATCATGAAAAAAAGAGAGAATTGCGTCTAATGCCTCAGCGCTTCAACTTGATCTTTTCTCTAAAACTCGACCTGCTGCACTAAAAACCAATATCACCCCAAAAATCGCGGGAGTGAGGAAATTTAAATAAATAACAATACTTCTAACTGCACAATTTTGGGAATTAATACATCATTTTAAAGATAAGATTCTTAATTTTTAATAAAATACAAAAAATGGGAATGTGATTTTTTCCCAGTTTTTCGATACCAGACCTCCTTAAGCTAATCCTTGCTTGGGCCATAGCTTTGGACAATGCATAATGCAAGTCTTGCTAAGCAAACTTTGTCTTGCAATGGCAGCTAGCTTAGGAAATTAAAAATTCTTCCATCATGGTAACAAATCCACAATGAAATTCAACACTTGTAATTCAACCAGGCTCAGAATTGCACGTGTGGAATTACAGTAATGAAATTCAAGATGTGTCATTCCAAGCCCTGGCCCGGGCTTTTCTGTGGTTAATGAATTCTGAGCCCGAGCTCATCTCTATTGTATACTAATGTTTTTAAAATAGTAAAACTGTTCTAGTAATCTGAATTAATTAGTGAAAAATAGAATTCAAACTTTCCAAGCTCTCACACATCAACCAGATGGCATTCTGTGCAAAAACTTGAATTCTATTTTACACCAATAAATTCGGATTACTAGTCTAGTTGTACTATTTCAAGTATAGTTTGTACAGTTTCTCATTATTAATTAGTATACTAATGTTATGTACTCACAGTAATGTACTGTTGTTTTGCCTTGCACTTTTCAAGCACTGCACCATGTAAATATTTAACCAGTTGTGTAGGGCTTTGGATAGGGGGGGGTATAAAAATCCTCCTAAATGTCCTTTTGCATTGATTTTAGTTTTCCTACTGCCAACTCAGCCTAGAGTTCTAGTTGTGTGCCAAGTGCAGAAAAAGCATCAAATGCAGAAGCTGAGTCAACATTGGCATTTTTCGGCAAAAAAAAAAAAAAAGTAATTTCCCATTTTTTTTTATTATTATTTTTTTTAATTGTCAGTGCTGTAAAGTACTACATTATACCCTATAAACTTTGTTAGTGTGCTGAATACTCTAATTTTTTTTAAACTTTTGTTTGAAAGGTGATTTCACTTCTGGGAAATAAAGGAAAAGGTTTTTTTTTTTTTTTTTGTAGAAACCAAAAGATTTTAAAAATTAACAAAGTCCTAAAGACTGTTGGCATCAGTGTTGCTCGCATTTTCACAAGACGGACGGTAATTTTGCAGCAAAAAGTCCCCACTGAATCACCAAAATGCAAATGTTTCCTGTTATTTTTTCTTTCGTCATCCTGCCACTCCTGCGTTGCCCTGCCGACCTGGTTTTCTTCCCCATCATCACCCCCCTCACTTTGCCATTGCAATGTTTTTCGTCCCAGTCATACTTTTTTCTGTCATCACTCCTAGCCCTGCTGTGTCATTGCATTTCATTTTTTTTTTTTAATTTTATTCCTGTCTTTTTTCATTCAGTCACCATAGTGGCTTTGTTCTGCCAACCTGGTATCCTTCCCCATCATTTTTTTCTTTTTGTCCACTGTCACACGCTGTTTCACCCCGATGTCTTTTCTCCTATCGCAATTAAAAAGTACTGGTGAGCCTCGAGAGCACCTTTCGCGAGGGCTTAGTTGTGATGGATGAGGAAAGCGGCATTTAGTTTGTTGCTTTGGTGGTTCAGTGCCACCAGAGCAACCACGGGAGCAGCACATGCAGTTTCAGTTCAGATCAACCAGTCGGTTGTGGCTTTGTTCGGTCTTGGTCTTTGTATATATTTTCACAAACTGCATGCATCAGCAAATGTATTTTTATTAAAATTGAAAGTATAAAAGCCTATTTGTTTTTGTTCTTCAATTCTGTTTAAAGTACAAAATTTTATTTAGCCAATGCATTGGACTTGTGTTTTCATACATAAATAGAGCAAAAAATAGAATCATAATTTGGCTAATCTGCATAGCATTTTGCTGCAACTTTTGCTGACGAATTATGTAGCCAAATTGCTACAAGAGAAAAAATTCCAGCTTAAACACTGGTTGCAATTTATAGAAATTTTATTATTCTAACAATAATATGCCCTTTATCTTGACACAGTTTCTCTTAAGTTTTAAGTATTTAGATTGCTTCTTTTTTTCTCTACTCCTGCCAACTTTTGATGAAACTTTTCTTGTAAATTCTGAACTTTTAGAACTTTGAATGCTATGGCAACAACAACTATTTTTTGCTGTTGTAACTTCTAACTAGAAAATAAAATGGTTAAATTGGTAGTATCTTTGACAATGTATGTTGACTCATTTGAAAGCAATACGTTACGCAGTGCATAGCATCAATAGGAAGTTTTTTCAATTTAGCTCAGATACTGAGCCCATCATATTAACAGCTCTGTCTGTTGCTGAGCCAACTTAGTTTTTCAATCCCATGCTAAGATCAAAACAATGGTATTTCCATCCTTCTCTTCAAAATGCAACTGTGCTGTTGATTCTAAAATTCCTAAGAAATGTTGGTTTTGCCATTGTAGGTGTATGCAGCATAAATGTATTTACTTCTTGTGCTCCTTGTATGGTGAACCATCTGAATGGATAGTTATAAATATATATACAGTCACGGACAATGAAAATTGCACACCTAGAAGAAAACATGCTACAACCACAAAACTCTGCAAATGGCTAGTGTGTGTGCTGGTATGCAAATGATTCACGTTTGGTGCGATTGCGCATGACCACACACCCTGTGGTAGCGCTGCAAGCACGAACCAGCAGCCATATAAACAGTCGTGTAGTAGATGCCCCATGAAAGCGAAAAGCACCAGCCGACGCAAGCAAAAGCACAGAGGGACAAGAATGCTGGATAGACGCCAGAGACGTCGATTTACGCAACTTACGGACTTCGAGATAGGCCAGATCATCGGGCTGAAAACCACAGAGTGGTCGTTGTGTCGTTTAGCCCACCACGTGGATCGTTCTTACCATACCGTCCATCTGTGTTGGCAACAGTGGACATGTGACTGCACTGCCACACGGCGGAGCAGCTCCGGACGGACCAGGAGGATTGACGGATCATGCGCCAGGCACGAACAGATCCCACAGGGACTTGGTCCACTATACAGACAGATGTAGCTGCTCCTGTGTGCCCACGAAACATTTTCCGACACCTCACGGAAGCGAATCTGCAATCCCAGCACCTCTTACGTGTGCTGCCATTAGCACCGGAACATCGCCGGCTTCATGTGCAGTGGTGACGAGCCAGAGTGACGTGTGGTGTTTATCGATAGTGCCACTTCGTTTTGGGAGCAGATCATCATCGTGTGCTGTCCGGGTGTGGAGGTCCCCTGGTCAACAGCACAATTTCAACCTCGCTATGGAGCGCCACACCTCCCCCGCTACAGGCATTATGGTCTGGGGAGCCATTTTGTGCGATAGTCAATCAGCTCTAGTAGTGGTATGTGGATCATTGACGAGCCAGCGGTATGCGGATGAGATCCTACGGCCCTGTGTGCTCCCATTCCTGACCGGGATTCCAAGTGTGCTATACCAGCAGGATAATGCCCGCCTGCACACTGCTCTGGTTGCACAGGACTTCCTATGTCATGGCCAGACACTTCCATGACCTGCCTGCACCCGGGACATGTCCACTATCGAGTATGTGTGGGACCAGTTGAAACGCCCCCATGCAGCACTATCTGGGATTTGGAGCTCACCGTCCAAAACGTGTGGGCCAGTCTGCCGCAGGGCAACATCAGTCGTCTGTTCACCTCCGTGCCGGACCGTAATTGCAGCAGGTATCGCCGCCCGATGCAGTGCGACCCACTGTTGAAGATGACTGAACTGCATGCTACAGATTCCTAAGTTTTAAAGCATTCCTGCAGCTCTGTTTTTGCCATCGTGTATCATTACATCCATAAAATTTCAGTTCAACCCGATGCTTCCTTCTTTGTGCACAAATTTCATTTTCCGTGAGTGTATATACATATATATTTTTGTAGGGGGGGGCATATCCCCTGTTCTGGGATACAAGACACTTATTGAACACATGCTGAAAGAATTTATTCTTGGAGGCACATCAATCTGTAACCTTCAAACCAAAAATGCAAGTAAGGTGACTCATTGCCTGGCAATGTAGTAACTAACATATGTTCACAAATGTACACTGTCACCTCTCCCCCCTCTTTCAAACACTTTGCTAAAGGTTTTTGTGACAGTTTTCATGATACCAATCTGTGCATTCTTTTTCATTGATTTTCACTTTTATTATGTGTACAAATAAATTTTAAAGCATTTTTTGTGTGACTTATACCACTAATTTACATATCAGACATTACCCCCGCGTTGTTGTCATGTGACCATACGTGGTCCAGAGTATAAAATGTGAGAAGTTTGCCCAACAGTCAAATGCATTTGCACATCGGTAGGTGAAAGATGGCAGGCGATACTGCATTCATTATGAATTTCATCAACGAAAAAGTGCTGCAAAAGCATGTTCATCGATCTGTTCTGTTCTGGGGGAGTATAATGTATCAAAAAGGACGTGTGGGTTTTGGTTTAGACAGTTTAAAGCAGGTGACTTTGTGTTGGCAATCGAGTACGTAGCGGCACCCCGCAGAAGGTTTTACATGAGGAACTGCAAGCATTGCTGTATGAAGATTTGTCTCAAATGCAAAAGGAACTAGCTGAACAACTGCAGGTAACTCAACAAACCATTTCCAATCATTTATGCACAATGGGAAAAATTCAGAAGGAAGGAAAATGGGTGCTACATGACCTGAGCCAGAGGAACAAGGATGAGCTTGTCATGAAGTGTTTGAATCTGTTGAATAAACAACACAGAAAGTCTTTCCTGTGGAAAATCGTTACGAGTGATGAAAAGTGGATATGGTACGACAATCCCAAACTCAAAAAACACTGGGTAAACCTTGGTGAAGCAGTGACTTAGACACCGAAATGCAATATTCACTCCAAGAAAGTTCTGCTGCGCATCTGATGGGATATGAACTGTTGGAACAGGGTCAAAAACTGTTACTGCTGATCGCTACAAGCAACAATTGCTGCAATCGAACCAGAAAATCTGTTGGAAACTTCCATTCACGGGCGAAGGATTGCGTCGCGTGAAATTACTGCATGATAACGCTAGGCCGATGTCACGAAATCAGTCAAGGAAACGTTTTGATGCTTGGCTGGGAAGTTTTGGAGCACCCGGCATACAGTCCCAACTTTTAGCCCCTTCAGACTATCATTTGTTCCAATCGACGCAACGTGGTTTGTCTGCTGTACGGTTCCGGACATGTGACGAAGTGCAGAAATTGGTTGACAACTTCTTCGTGTCACACGATGAAGTATTCTTCATGGCTGGAATCCATCAGCTACCTGACTGATGGTGGAAGGTGATAGATAATGACGGCACATATTTTGATTCATAAAGGTATTGTTGTTTTCTCTCAAATTACATGTTATGTTGTCTTAAAATGCTTTAAAACTTCTTTGTACACCTAATAATAATGTGCACATGTGTCTCTATTTTTAATAAATGTAAAACAAAGTTATAGCAATTAAAGGGATACTTTGTTGCTCAATGAATAGCTACTTATTAGACTGCATGTCTCTGGAAACATTGTCTCACTTACTTTTAATGAAAAATCATGATATTTAACATGATATATAGCTTACAGAATTGTACCTTTTGGCTCTACTCAGAGCAAATAAATATATCACCAATATAGCTAATATAATAATTTTTGGTATTCATCTGTTAATCATTTTGCCATAACTGTTACAAATGTGGGAAAATGATCAATAGATAATAGATGCCCAAAAAGAATTATAAATATTATAGAACTTTTAAAAATCAAAACACACACACACAAGTAGTAATAAATTAAAACCAGGGGAATATATATCAAATTAACCAATGGAAAGCTGAGCAATAACATTAAAATTTTAAAGTTATCACATACTTATCAAATAGCTACCAAGCCTGCTGTGACTTAAAAAAGCAAATAAGAAACGTGATCTTTGCAATTCCACTGGATCATAATGCATTATACCTACATTGGTCAATCCTTTTGTAGCTAAGAGGGAAGAATTAGAGCACATTCTTTATTTGTCCACAGAACAAAGATTGCAGCAGTGTATTATAGCAACATATAGGAAACTGCAATTGCAAGCACAGTTTGAATCAGAATCAAAGTGTTTTTAAACAAACCATTACAAAACACTTAAGTTTTCACATTCATATAATGACATTGTAAATGAACCATCTAAAAATATATTTGGGGGGGGGGGGCTAATTCAGACTAATGAAAATCAAAGGTACATGTATTTTTCTAAGCATGCAACAATCAAACTCATAATCGCTCAACAATTTTCACATGTTGAATCAGCAAAATAGCAACAGTGTGAAAGCTTAAAAAATGGGCCTTAAATGTGAGACACCAAGCATTTGAAATGTTTGCATGGCAATAAATAACTATTTGCTTATTAATATTAAAGACTAAATAACTAAGATTTGATTTATTAGCATTGTTTACCGAGGCTTTGTCTTGGAATTCTAGCAATTAACAAATCACTACACTTGTTAAAAGTTGCTTAACAAGTGAAAAAAAAAATTATGGCCATTTTGTGAAAATCTTTCATGTGAAATCTTGTCTTCTGTACCCTCTGTAACTTAAAAGTTTTGCATTTTTAAAGCAAAATCTGTACTTACTTTAAGGAAGGTTGTGAGATCAATGACTTTTAAGACTTGTGATTAGCAGTTTTGCATTTCTTTAACAGTTTTATTCACTTGTTAACAAAGTTTTCATGGGGGATAAGTGAATAAAATGTATTTTTCTAATTCTCACCTGCTCAGTTTTTTTGTTTTTTTTTAAGTCTGAAGTAGATTTTATCTAAATTATCACTCACTAACATTCAAGAAATTCAGTGTCAGTTTAGATGTGCAAGTTTGTAGTGTGTTTGATAATGCCCTAACAACTCCGTAACCAACTCTAAGAATAAATTCTGTTGAAAAGTTATTGTAGCTTTTCCTAAAACTTCTTTAGCAAAAATTTAGATGTTTTTGGTTGCCAGTAATTGAGTTCATTTCCCAGGAATTGTGTTGATAATTATTTTTCATTCACATTACCAATTCTTTTCTGAATTTTTTCATTGTTTCAGTTTATGCTTAGTTCTTACCACCAATATTTCGGGAAAACAGTTCAGTTTTTGCTGCCAAATTCCTCATCTAAATTCATCGACAGTCACAGGAAAAATCCATGTTTAAAGAACATACAGAATTTTTATTCATGTACTGGTGTCACTAAACCAATGCAGCATCTGTTGTGTTACCAAAATTCAAGCTGTGCAAGGTTGTCTTACCTTCTTGACAGCTAAATAAATCTTAATAAATTTGTGTAAGTCACACTCCTTTGGTCTCACTGAAACCAGTAACATATACCCTGACTTTCATGTATATTTTAGCCAATTTAAAGTTAATTTAAACAGGAAATATATCTGTGAACAAAATTATGGAAAGTTAACATAATTTATTAACTTTGAGTGTTTGATTATCTCCTGTATTACAGTATTAATTAGGCTTTTAGGTGGCATGTTCTGTTCACTTTTGTGCTGGGTCAAGTTGACATGAGATGAAACAAAGGTATCTTAATTTGATTTTTTAAAGATAGAATTAAAAAAAACGAAAAAAATTGGTCATGTACAGTTGCATTGGTTAGCTTTTTGCTTTGTCATATTATTGCTTGTAACAAGGTGTATTTTAGTGTTTTAGACCGTTTAAGCTGAATTTGTGATCATCATTTAGAATGTTACATGTCTTAAAGCTTAATAAAATGTTTCATTGTTCTCATTTTGATCAAAAAGTCTCATCATATTCAAAATACTCATTTTTCAGTCCATCTAGCTGCTGAGGTTCATTGATTTTTGCACATGAGGATCGGCTCTTGCACAATAGATCCCCTATTGTAATCATGCTGTATGAGTTAAGCTCCTTCCCCCAGGGTCGTGTATTTTTTAAGTATTAACTCAAAATGCCTGTGAACTAATAAATGCGCACAAAACACTTGTGCTGGCTGGCTGGCTGCTTTTAAGTCAGCACAATGAAACTTCTGCCTATGTATTGGCTATATGATTTATAATTCACAAGAATAGATAGCCTTTTTTTTTTAAGGCCAGCTTCTTTGACAAACTTTTCACTGCAAGTTAGGTTCTTCATGTAGTGAAATGTTTGTAAAAGAAGCTAGCCATAAAAAAAAAAAAAGTAGCTATCTATTCTTGTGATATGTATGCACGTAAACTAAGGATAGTTATGACATATTTGTCAATATTATATCACTGAAGGATTTTTAATTGTCAAAATTTCAGCAGTTTCTACATTGAAGATTTTTCTTCCCATGTGTTTCCCCTGCAATACCAGTAAATGCAAATTGCAATCAAGAGGTTGTATTTACAAAACTATATTGGGATATAAAAATAACACTCAAGTGTGTAAATAAACAAATACATCGTTCTTTCCAACGTGGAAAGAGCAATGTATTTGTTTATTTACTGATGTCACGTATTTGGAGGATTTTTACTCAAGTGTGTTCTGATAGATCAGAAAAACTGCAAGGCTGACTAGATGCATGACATAGATAAACACTAAAATTTGAAAGCAAGGGTTTGTATTTACATTCAGTTCAACCCAGCAGGTAGGTGATCTTCAACCTCCATATCATTTTTTTTTTTATTATTGAAAGTATGTTCAAAAATTAGTCAAAATTCTATTAAAGTATTCCTTTGACAGCTGTGTGGTGTTGGTAACAATTAAAGAGACATTAAAATTAAAGTAATTGAAACCGCTAATTCAGTTCATTATGAAAGTGGAACTTTTGAAAGAAATCTTGTAAAAACAGATCTTAAAATAATCATTAAAAACTATGCTGTGGAGCAAGCTGCTAAAGTAACAAAGGAACAGCAAACAGTTTAAATTTCATAACACCTGAAGGATTAAGTTACCATTTGAATAATTGTAAATACCTCATACATTGGAACATGTCCAATATTTAAAGGTTTAGGTTTAACGTGCAGCTATGTAATCAATACACTCAGGGCAACTTACCATTTTCTGATCTTGCTTCCAGTTCAACATTTCCAGCACATGAGTTTTGATCAAAATGTTGCATGTTTTAGAGGCAGCCTGGGGGGCTATTCACTTTTCATATCTGAAGTTATTCATTTTATCTTCTTCTGTTCCTGGTTGTGTAGGGTTTTTTGGAGGCGTCCTGTAATCCTCTATTACTTCATTTTCACACAAAATGCAGTCACACCATATAAACTCGCCAGAAACATCTGCGGTCCTTTTACATATCAACAGTATGTATGTTTGGTGCATATGTTTGACGGGGGGGGGGGGGGGGGCTGTTTTCTGAGTGTCAATATGTAAAAGGACTGCAGATGTTTCTGGTGAGTATATATGGTGTGACTGCATTTTGTGTGAAAATGAAGGAGTAAAAAAGGATTACTACATGATGCCTCCAAAAAATCCTACGCGACCAGGAACAGAAGATAATAAAATGAATGACTTCTGATATGAAAAGTGAATAACCCCTATGCTGCCTCTAAAACATGCAACATTTTGATCAAAACTCACTTGCTGGATATGTTGAACTGGGAGCAAGACCAGAAAATGGTAAGTTGCCCTGAATGTATTCATTTGAATAAAATTTGTTTTTATAACCCTCAGGATTTGAATGATGTGTGTTATGTTTTTATTCAGGCATTTTGGAGGAATATTATTACATCATTATGTATTCTGTTTTATTGTAGGAGGCAGAACTGCCGATGATATAGTACGTTGGTTAAAAAAGAAGACTGGTCCACCTGCTTTGGATCTGAGTGCAGCAGATGTAGCAAAATCCTTCGTTGAAGGCAGTGATGTTGCCGTAGTTGGTTTCTTTAAGGATCAGGATGGCGAGGATGCTAAAGTCTTTAAAGAGGCGGCTTCTGAAATGGATGACTATCCTTTCGGCATTACATCAGATGATGCTGTTTACCAAGAATTGAAAGCTGGCAAGGACGGTGTGATCTTGTTCAAAAAGGTAAGTTTGCATCTGATGCTTCATGTGAACTAAGAACAAGAATTAGAGGAGAGCAAGACACCAGTGGATATCATAAACTCTGTTTTTTGGTTCAGCTCCTGAAATCGCTAGGAGAAAGAAGTAACTCTTAATTATACTATAACAAGTATAATGAGCCTAATGCTTCGTATATTCGTTATTTTACAATGTACGTTCAATAAGATCAAAATATTTGTAAGGTTAGTCGCGCGCGCACACGCACGCACACACGCGCACACACACACACACACACACACCTAATTCCGGCATACATGTAGTACATTTTAACTTTAAGTTGGTCATTCCCTTAGTAAACCAACAGAAAAGTTAGCTACATGTTAAGAGTAAAGAGGCTAAAAACACAGTAAGCCCCATCCTTCTCAACCACAATTTAAAAACGTTAAGTTAAAATATCAATTTAAGGTAAAAAATGCATATTGAAATTTACTCCATATTACAATTAATGAATAAGGGAATGGTCGAAACTCAAACCTGGTATATGCTGCAAGTACTTTCTGTAGCACAGAGATTGACAGGCGATCTTGCCGCTTAGAACATGCGCACTTAGATCGTCGACCACTCCATGTGCCGTTGTTTGGTTCGTTCCAATTTACTCTGGAAGAGCTCGCATCTTACAATGGAGCTGACTTGATCAGTTGTTCTGCCTGATGATAGTAGCCTGGGCTACAGAAAGTACTTGCAACATATACCAGGTTTGAGTTTTGACCATTCCCTTAGTACATACATATCACTAAGCTGTTCTCTGATATTCAGAGGTTAGCTCCACAAAGAAATACAAATTACCAGATAATTTTTGCTTACTTTTGCAGTATCAAACTTCTCCATTTGCAGCGATCTTGACCTACAACTCGGGCTTCACTCGTATCCATCGCACGCCGTACGCAAGATCTTCTATACTTCTTTCTCATGCAGACACTCCTGAATCTGATCCCCCCACGGCTTTCTTGGCCTTCCTATACCTTTCCTTCCTACCACTTGGGCTAAAAAGATTTTCTTAGTAAGCATCTCATCACTTATTCTTTCAACATGGCCAAACCACTGAAGCATATTAGTCTCCACCTTGCTAACAATATTTTGCTTCACATTACACAACTGCTGCACATCTTCAGTACTCACACAATCAGAACGTGCCTTGCCACAAACCCCTTGTAAGTAACGCATTTCTCCAGCACACAAACCACTCCTATGTTTCTTCTGCAGTACCCAGGTTTCACTGCCATATATCAGAGTAGAAACAATTACACTTTCATACACAGCCATGCGGGACTCTCTTGAAAACCCATCATTCCTGTAAAAACCTCCCAAAGTAGCCATGACTTTCGATGAACTATTCACTCTCCTACTAATTTCACTATTCAATTAGTTCTCTCTGTCAAACATGCTTCCTAAATACACAAAATCATTCACCTGGTCAATCACTGTGTCATTTAGACATATATTAAATTCAGTACTACGAGTTCCTCTCTCAAAAACCATAACGTTGGTTTTTCCCTTATTTATACTCAGTTTGAATTTCATGCAAACTTCGTACCTCCGAGACAGCATACTCTGCAACTCACTTTTTCTCTCTGCCAACAGGACAGTGTCATCAGCATACAGCAATCTGCACACATGGATGTCACCAAGACATAAACCAGCATTATCTATTTTGGCATGACGCATGCACGCATCCATAAATATATTAAACAGCCATGGTGACATTACACAACCTTGCCTGACTCCTGCACCAATAGAAAACCATTTTGATAAAACACCATTCACTCGTACACAAGCTGTACTGCCAGCATACATGGCCTTTACAGGGTGTCTACTAGTCATGAAAAAGTAATGAAATTAAGCAGCTGGTCATGAAATATTTTTTTGTCTCAGCACCTGAATGAAGACAAATTTGTGCACCTAGAAGAAAACTCGAACCGGCACCCTTATAAACTGGCGTGTAGTCGATGCCCCATGAAATCGAAAAGCACTGGCCAATGCAAGCAAGAGTACAGAGTTACAAGAATGCCGGGTAGAAGCCAGAGATGTCTATTTACCCAACTTATGGATTTTGAGAGAGGCCTGATCATCGGGCTGAAAACTGCAGGGTGGTTGGCGCGCCGTATAGCCCGCCACATGCATCGTTCTGACCATACCGTATGGCTGTGCTGGTAGCAGTGGACATGTGACGGCACTGCCACATGGCGGAGTGGCTAAGAGCGGACCAGGAATGAATATTTTAAAATATTCATTATTCAAGAAATTGAATATTTGCAATTTTGTGAATCTTCTAAAAAACAACTGAAATAGTTCAGTCCTAAGGTGGGAAAACTTGATCACTTCCTGATGAATTTACTACAAAGTGCAAACCATGACTTTATCGAGTACTTTCAGAAGCTGCTATGCATGTTTTGTGGCAATGCTGCTGTTGAAAGAGGCTTTTCTGTTAACAAAGAACTTTTAATTGAAAACTTAAAAGAAGATGCAGTTGTTGCAGAAAGAAGTGCTTACTGTGCAATACACTTGTTAGGTGGTTTAGCTAATAGTCGGAAAGAACTGAATGTGGACATCACAAAATCAATGATATTAGCTGTCAAAAATGCTTCATCAAAAAGAGTAGAAGCCTTAAAAAAAAAAGTTGATGAAGATGAAGTGGCCAATGGTAAAAAGAGAGCAGTCCAGGAACTAAACAAACTCTAAAGAAAAGAAAGCTTATAGAAAAGGCAAAAGAAGTTGAAGTTCTAGATTCTGAGATAACTTTAGCTAAGATACTTAAATAATTGAGTCTTTCACTGTGAAATTTCAATCTCCATAAATTTTGTACATTCATAGTTTTTATATTGTCTTAATAAAAACTCGCAAGGTTTTACAGCATTACCATGTTATAAGAATTTGTGTATTAATAGATGTAATGATAAATATTTCTGAAAATAGCCATACCCCATCCTAGATGAGAGTTGAATGTTTTTATTTCTTTAAACACATAGAATTTGGTGAATGGCATAGTGCAAGTCATACATAATTACATTATTCATGTTAACAAGCAATTTTACAATTACAGTGACATAAGAATTACATTCAGCTTTCATCTCAACAACTGGCTTTCAGGTAGGGGTTCATTACCCCCCCCCCCATATTATAGACACATCAGTTTTGCCTAAACTATTGTTGCATGGGATTAATGTCAGTGTTTGTTAAATAAAAATCCCAGCATCTCAAGCCCAGGGTACTAGATTATGAGTCTGGAATGGTTGTCATTGTGCCACGCATTGTCGAGAAATCATAAATTTAACTGAAGATGTCGTGGAAAAGTCATGAATTTGGTTCATTGGAAATCAGTAGACACCCTGTTTTACACTGTTAAGTAGATTCCCAGTAACACCATATTCATTCAATGCCTTCCACAAAAGTGTCCTATTTACTCAGTCGTAAGCTTTCTCTAAATCTATGAAGGCAGCAAAAACTTTCTTACCAACAGCCAGATACTTTTCAATCATGTGTAATGCAAAATTTTGGTTAGTGCAGCCTTTACCAGGCATAAAACCACTCTGAACATCCCACACTTTCTCTGATGTAAGACCCCGTACTTTTTCAGTAACATCCTTACCAAACACTTTCCCTGGCACACTCAGTAGGCTAATACCACGATAGTTCTTGCAGTCAGTCTGATCACCTTTTCCTTTATACAAGGGAACAATGATAGCATCCTTCCAATCCTGAGGGATCATTTCTAACTCCAGCACAACTGGCAAATTTCAGTTAACCGGTCAATTACAAAGTCACCACCATATTTCAACATCTTGGCAGTTATGCCATCAACCCCACAGCCTTACCATTCTGAAGAGATTTTAGAGCTCTACACACCTCTTCTCTTGAGATCCCTCCTGTGCTTCCCTCATTCACTGTGACATCATCTGCCTCAGAATCACCTTCACTTTCCTAATCTAATAACTCGCAGAAGTATTCACCCCATGTTTCATTTAACTCATTGGGCTCCCATATCATTTCCCTGATCCTATTCTTCACACAACTTACAACTTTGTTTCCCCTATTTTTCCTAATTCTCACGTACTTCCAGAGAGTCTTCCTATCTTTCCAAAAAGCCAATTCATGCCTTTCCACCCTCTCCTTCCTATTTTTGCCTTACTCTGGTGAACCAGCCTGGTGGCTTCACGTGTCTTACAGCGATATTCATCCACAGAAACTCTACCTTGCAACATCCCCAAATAGGCTTTCCTCTTTCTCTTTACTGCCTCATCAATCTCACTATTCCACCAAGCATCACCTCTATTGTTACCCACTATTGTGGTGCCACAGACCTCTTCAACAGCAGTGACAACACAGTTCTTAAAACATTCCGATTTCTTTTCTACATCCCTCTCACAAGACTTCAGCTCCTTCAGTCATTCTCTGAGTAAGTTAGAATAATGCTGATGATCTTCAGGGAGCCTTTCAACCTTTGTTCTTTCAATCCTGGGCCTCTTCCTTTTCCTCCAACCAGCATTAAGTTTCACTCGTGACACTACCAAGTAATGATCAGAACCAACATCTGCACCTCTCATCACACGAGTGTCAACAATTAAGTGTTTCAGACGTTGATCGTAGACAACAAAATCTATCACACTCTTTTGACCAAGAGTACGATTTTCCCAAGTATATGTATGGATATCTTGTGGTTGAACAACATATTAGATACACACAAACCATTCTCAATGCAGAGTTCAATTAATCTTTCACTATTATCATTCACACAAGGATCATTAAACTTACCCAGAACATTGTCAGAAATTGTATTCCGCACACCTACACTAGCATTGAAATCCCCTGTTATTATAACTTTCTCTTTAGCACCAAACTGGCTCAAAACAGCTTTTAGCTCATTCCAGAAATCTTCCTTTCTAATAGAAGGTTCCGAGTCACAAGGAGCATGCACTACAACAATTACTATTCTGTGAAGTTTCACCTTCCATTCCTGTAGTCATTAATTTTAATATGGAGTTAATTTAAATATGCATATTTTACCTTAAATTAATTGATATTTTAACTTAATGTTTTATAATTGTGTTTGAGGATAATGGGGGATTACCGTGTTTTTAGTCTTTGGGTCTTAATGTGTAGCTAGCTTTTTCTGTTGGTTTACTAAGTGGATGGTCGACTCATAAGTTTAAAACATACATATGTCAGAATTAGGTAAGTACAAGTGATTAACCTTAAATATTTTGATCTTAATTGCATTAGTATAGTTTCTCTTATTCCAACAACTGTTTTTGGTTTGTAATTTTCAGAACTTTGTTGTGATAGTGTTGACTCCAGTTATTCTTCCACACCATTGCAACTGTAACTGGCAGTATGCCTTGAGTAAAAAAAGGATACTTAACGGTAAAGAAGTTATTGATTCTGGCATTCCTCAAAGTTTGTTTGGGTAGAATAAGTATCAAGTGGAATAAACAATAGTTTCCTGATTACCAGGAGTTTCAGGGTTCCTATGGTCCTTATAAATCCTTAAAATGTTCTTAATTTTTTTTTTAGATGCTTAAAAGTCCTTAATTTGTGACAGAAATCCTCCAAAGTGCTTAAAAAGTACTTTTTTTTTTTTTCCTAATTGCCTGCATGAAAAGTAAAAGTTACAATGCAGTGCAAACAAATGCTGCTGCTCGTTGCCTATGTTGATGGTGACTCCGTGTGATATCGGCAGAAAACCCATGGGAGAGCACAGGGCAGGAGGAGCTCTTGTCAGTGACTCATAGTGAACTTGAGTTTCACTTTGGTTTTACAATTCAAGCCATGAAATAATTATGTACAATATCCAAATCTAGATCTTGTAACTATCTACAGTTTTATTATTTGAATTATTTTTGTTGCATATGTGACTACTCTCATATGAAAACTGATTTGACCAGCAGAACTGTCTTTTAAATTGCATAAATTCTAATTTTGTATTACATCCACAAACTTGAATTATATGCAACAGTATTGTAAGCTTCATCAACAGATTTTAGTATGTATAGTTGAATCTTGTGTAAAAGTATATTTGTATGTTATTTTTGTGTTTGCAATTTGTAAGGTCCTTAAAAAAATTTGTAGGGTGCTTAATATAAGTCTTTAAAAAAGTGCTTATATTTTTTTGGGAGAAAATGAGTGGGAACCCTGAGTTAAAGGAACTGTGAAAAATATATTTGATGGTAAGGGTGTGTGGGATTTGTATTTTGTATACTATTGTGCATAATAAAATTTGAAAATAGAGATGAAATACTGACACAAAATGCCTGGACACCTTATGTGGCTTGCAGAGAAAATAAATAGGCATGATTAAACTGAAAGCAGTTGTAGGTTTACAGGGTTTGGCAGGAGTTATAAAATCTGGTAATGAAGACATCATTAGTCTGTTTGCTTCATCTAGTACAGGAAGAGACTTTTCATTCTACTGTGAAAGCTGAAGATTTGAATTCATTCTTTCAGCATGTAGATTTGATCGTGCTGCTAACCAGAATGCAATGGAAAGAAATTAGCAGCAATTTGTCAGATATGTTTTCTTTACTTCCATAATTGTGATGTTCATTTTTCTCCCGTAGGAGTTATCACAACAGATGAAATGCTAGTGCCCTTTTGTGGGTGATTTGATTTCAAAATGTGCATGCCAAATTACCACATAGGGAGTTTTTAGAGAAACTGAATGCCTTTGATTCAGGAACATACTGTTAATCATGAAACAAGGTACCTTCCATATGAACTTCAATTGCACATAGTAAAAATTGGGAAGCAAGAGGAGCCAGAGCCTCAGCGACCAAGCACATCAGTAAGGAAGGGTCATTTTCACACAACACACAGAGACATTCAAGAATGTGTCTGTAAATAAAAGAGCAGCTATGATGTTTGACAGAACCTTATATGCCAGGACCCTGTATCTTTGCGCTGCGATTGCTAATAAGTGCTATTATTTTGACCGCTTTATTTTGTATTGTTTATTTTTTTAGTGCCTTGGTTTAATGAGTAGTTTTTGATTTTATTACAATACTCAAAGAAACTGTTATAAAATGTGAAGTGGTAATTTTTTTTATTCATCTCAGGATTTTGATGTAGAAGAATAAATCTATGTATGTTCAGGAAATGATTTATACAAATATCATACAACGTTTTATACAAATATCATACAACGTTTGTCTTTAAATGTTATATTTTTAGTATTCATAAAAGATGCAAAATTATTTATAGGTAATTTACGTTTAAGTGTAGTGTGTAAGACCTCACTTAGAATGGAGTCCACTATCTAATATAATTGACCGTATGATGATGTGGAAGTGCTTTTTTTTTTTTTTTTTTTTTTTTTCCACATTTTATGGTTCCCTTAACTTTGAAGTGGCCATACTTTGTGTAGCATTTATGCCAATGTCGTATAGTCAATTTAAGTAGTGAACTCTAGATTTACAAGTTACTCCACTTCCTTTTTGAAAACTGTTGCTTCTTTTCTTTTTTTCCTACTGTAAAATTTCATTAGGGGTTGAAATTTTTGTTCTGAAGTGGCGGTGAAGAAGGAAATTGTTTTTAAATACATTTTATTAAAGCTTTTGCTGAATTTGTCAGCTGTTTATTTAACATGGATCTTTGTCTTTATAGTCATATTTCTGACATGTTATGTGGTTTAAAATCCCTTAACTTATGTGAGGCTGTATATTATGCAGATGGAAATATATTCAGAGGTCAGAAACCATTTTATTCTAATTTTCTGATGCCCTTATAGTTGTTTCATTCCCATAAGATTTTAATTTTGCAGAGATGGTAATTAGGTCTGGTTGCCTTTTTCTGCTGCTGAATCAGAATGATTTATAGTGCAGCTAGTGAAAATTAACTGTGATTGTTGATACCTAATATGTGGTCAGCCAGCTGCGTTGACATTCTTTGTTGGTATAGATGTAAACATGAAAGCACTTACCTTACTGAAAACCTCTTACGTGGACTACAAACCAGTCAGCTAGTGTGCAGATTGTTCTCTGCACTAACGACAGCTAACAGTCCATCATACTTCATTATTTTCTAAATGTCTAAAATGACTAAAAGAACTTTCAGCCAGCTGAGGTTGCATTTCTCCCTTCCAGCGAAATAAATTTGATAGACTTCCTTAGCTATGTGAATTTTAACATTAACTAGATGGCTCTTAATTTTATTTATTTTTACATTCAGTTAAGGGAATTGCACATTATTTAAAAAAAAATTATGTTGACAAATTTTTTTTATATGAAGTCTGATTTCATAGCCTAAAGTTGTGGCAATCCTAATTCTCCCAACAACCAAAGTCTTTTCTTCATTTTTTAGTTGGAGTAACATAGTTCTTACTATTTAATTTTACGTTAATTTGTTAGTTTGTTTTGACTTAAACATAAGCGGATGTGCAATGATCATAATGTTGTTATTTTTTTGTGCCTTTTGCACACCTGAATCTAATTTTCTTTTCTTTTTTTATCATTGTCAAGAAATATTGTATGAAGTTCATCTTTAAGTGAATTTCACATGTTTTTCATTAATTTATTGGATGTGGGTGTTCTTTCTTCACCTCTGAATTATCAGTTGTCCCTTTGCTCTTTTCAGGCTTTGGTTATTTTCAATTGCTTTTCTCACTAGTTCACAATTGAATTTCATTGTCATAAGTGATACTTTTTCACTCTGTCTTTCATAGCTCTATACTGTATATTCCACTTTGGAAGTTATATTTTCTTTGTTTGTCCTCATCTCCCCTCTTTTACATCAGCATTTTTGTTTTTCCTGATATTTTCTCATATGCAGCTTGTTCTTAGTACCACCTATTTTTGTTGCTGTTTCCATAAGAGCCTTGGTTAGTTTCCTGTTAACTTCAGAAATGTTCACTTCTTCTGATGTTAGGCCTTCTGAAGCAGAGAAGCAGTTCCAATTTGAAGTTATCATGCTTTTTAAGGTTGGTCGTGTCAATACATTTTGTTTGTTTTATGAGCTTGCTGCATTAGAGTTTAGTGCTCAGGTGCATTTTACATCTTACCATTCTATGATCAGTACCTGCATTGAACCTATTTAGCACACTGCAGTCTTCGATGACAAATTTCTTGTTACACGTAAGTTAATTGTGACAATAGTGATATATCTATTGAGGTTTGTGTGTAGTACACTGTAAAAAAACTGTGTGCACACACACACAGTTTTGATTGTGGGAAAACCTTATTGCCCACAAGCTTTTGCATAATATTATGGGGATAAATTGTTAGAGCTAAAACAGCAGCATGTAAGAACATTCTCATAATTTTTGAATGAAACAAACTGGCCAAATACGATTCTAACAATGTAAAATGCCAAATTATAGTTGCTTCCGAAGTTTACATGATCACTACTCTTACACAGATGCCTAAATCATCACTTAATGATGCCCCTAGTACAACATAATTGTTGCAGAAAATAGTAAAAGCAGAACGTCTATCAGGTAAAACATTATTCAAAGGAGGGAGTTAAAAGTTTAATTTGTTAACTAAATGCCAAATAAAAGTTGTTTCATTTTACAGATTTCTAATTATTTATTATTCCTTATACTTTCTGATCATTATTTTTTAAAATCCAAAAACATTTAAGGAATGTTTAAAATTTTGAATAAGGGAAATAGTTTTTTTCTTATGCATTTCTTCTCATAGAAAAGCTGGTTTGACTATTGTGACTAAATACTAATTTGTACTGTTATCAAAATCTCAAATTTGCTCATTTTTTAATACTTCGTTTTGTTGCAGTGTAGAATAATGAATTTTATGACAAAATTAACATTTAGGCATACCTTTGTATTGCAGACAGTTTTTAGGTTTTCCTTTCTGCATTGCAGACTTCTGGAGAAAATTCTGCTTCTAGAGAGCAGATTTAGTTCCGCACTGGTGCCCTGTAGTGTGCAAATAGTGTGTTTGGAAATTCATAGTTTGGTGACTTTATTGGCCATGGTTATATAAAAAAAGCTTATGTGGTGCTTAAAGAATGTTTTCAGTCCACTTGTCAGAAACCAATATACTGTTTTGTCTAAATCTAACTGTTAACCCTCTGCAAGAAAGTTTTATATTGGGAAATGCTCAGATATACCTTTTTTTTTTTTTTTTTTTTTTTTTTTTGGATGCAGAAATATTTTTTAAATAAGACTTAAGTAGACACTTGGCTAAATGCAAATATAGTGACGTCATCTTTGAAGAATTTGGCCTGCCATGCTGTAAAGTTGTGCATTGAGCAAGGCAAAGATGTATGCATTGCAGTTCCTGTCAGAATTCTGTAAGGTTGTGAAGGTGAAATGAATTTAGCAAAACAAGTAATACTAAACTTAATCTTTGGTTCTCAAAAGAAACTCTTGTGAGTGAAGTTATAAAATTTGAGTAGTTTTATTTTGGACAATTTTTCAATTCCTTGACTTGTTTCCTTCCTGCATCTATTTTGAAGACATATCCTCAACAAAACCAAGTTGTGTGCTGGCTTTAAATTATATTTTCTTTTAATATATGTAATTCTCTAAAGCAGTAAAAAAAAAAAAAAAAAAAAAAAAAACTGCAACAATTCACTTTTCTGAAGCTTCTGTGTAGTGAACATTTTTTCATGTAATGTGATTTGGCTTACTGTGTAGACTATTATTGCAGTTGTCAAATTGTTCATGTTTTTTTTTTTTTTTTTGCAGTTTGATGAAGGACGAAATGAATTTGATGGTGAGCTTTCGGCAGAAGAGTTGAAGAAATTCGTGAAGTCAAACAGTTTGCCACTTGTTGTTGAATTCAGCCATGAAGTAAGAAGTTGCACTATCTTCTTTTTTTTCTCCCCCCCCCCCCTTTTTTTTTTAGTTTTTTGTCCAGATTTATGTCTTGTGGAAGATTTTGAAACTTGCCTGTTACTTAATATTTTGTTTGGTAAGCAACATGAAAACTGAAGAAAAAAATTCACATTACATAGATTTTTAGATATGACCATATTGCTAGTGAAAAAGTAGGCCAAATCTTTTGTAGCATTCTATTAATTGTAATTTACTTGGTACTATTCATACCAATCACTTCTTGGAAAAAGAAGATGGAGGTAGAACAGAAACCACACAAATCATGTAATGATTTTGGAAAATTGCTGAAGTTTACTGTTAGATTTTCCCAGTTTTATAAAGTACTTGAAATATGAACATCTCTTAGAAATAAGACTTGTTTCCTTCCTGCACCTATTTTGAAGACATTAATATTTACAGGGGTGACTATGAATCTGAGGTTAGACTGATGAAGCACTATTGACTCTCAGCTCTGCTCCTCCTGTATTGGTTTTAGTGAGTCTTGTCACTCATAACTGGAGTTTTGAGAATCAGCATCAGGAGTACAGTTATTTTCTACATGGGCTTTGTTCTTAAAAGTAGTTGTGATCAAATTAGGGTAATCCAATCTAACGTCTTCTCCAATTTAAGATCAAATTTAAAAGGAATTACCACCTAACTTGATCTGCAAACAAGTTTAGTTGTAATTCCTGGACAAAACTAAGTAGTATTGAAAATCCATTCTGTGAAATTGATATGACCTGAAATGATAGTGATGTAATTTACAGAGAAATAAGGAAAACTTTAATAAACACCTGGACCCTCAAAGAGAAGTTGTAGGATTTATGAGTCAAGTGAGAACCTTAGCAGTGGTTAAAATATTGCTTCTCCTTTGTACAACTATATAGGCACAAGCAAGTCATCAGCAAAGGTTAGATATGTACTTTACATGGTTCATCTGGTAACTTAATATGTGTGGTATATTAAGTAGGTCAGTGCAATGATGCCTACTCCAGTGAGGACATGCATAAAGGAAGAACTACATTAAGTCGACCACTTCTTGATTAGAAAGACTGTAAAATAAATCATTCCATGAAGTTGCAGTGTGGTGACATACAGGGTGATGCACAAAATCTCATATTTGTAGTTTGTATGCAACCATGTATTGACAAAAGTGGTGCATGCTTTTAGAAGAAGTAATCAGAAAATCTGGGAAAATTGTATTTAATAAATAACATGTTCAATATGACTTCTGTTCATGTCACAACTAATTGAAGATGTATGTGTCTTTGTGTGGCACAAATATTTTGATAATGTGTAGCACAACTTCTTTATTATGGCTCAGAGTTCCAATATAGTTGCCAATTGCTTTTAGTATGACTTCTTTCAAGAAACCCCAGAGAGAAAAAAAATGCATTCAAGACCAGGCTGTTGGGCAACCCTGTTCTGCTGCCATTGTAATGTTTGACAAACCGATGTAACAGCACAAGGGATCCCCCAAATGTTTCAGAAAATCGAGAATGATGTTGGCTGTATGGGGATATTCTCCATCCTCATACATGATTCTTTCACAGAATTCGTTTTTTTTTTTTTTTTTGTCATTTTAAGATCGTTCTAGAGATCGATGCAAAACTGAATTTTTTTTTCTAGGGGGGGGGTCAAATGTTTCGGAAACAAAAGTTATTTTTTTGCACAAATGTTAGTATTTCAGCTTGAAAATGTAGGCAACAAATTTCAAAAATAGAAGTTAGACGGCATGAAAATTTCCCTGTACTCTTCAGGCATGAGATTCCACGAATTCAAGGAATTCCGCCTTTTCCATTATTTTGGTCATTCACGAGGTTGATGCACAACTGAGCAGACATTTGGGGAAGGGGTCGCCTAGGGGGATTGTTCATCAGAGGATGGAATCCTATCTTTACAAAACTTTTGAAAACTGAAGAATGACAGTGAAGATTTTTTTTTGTAATCCTAATATTTTTTTCTTTTGATGTTCCTGGTGCCCAGTATTTGTTGTTAAATATTGTTTTATTGCATAAATATTTGTATTTCAGCTAGAAAATGGAAGGAACATTTCCAAAAGCGAAAGTCGGATGGAACAAATATTTATCTCTAAATCAAATCTCCCCCCACCCCCTTCCGCAATGTTCCCACTCCCCTGCATTGTTGTTAAATGTTATTCCTCCATAAGTGTGTGCATTTAAGTTTGATAAGGGAGGGGAATTTTCCAAAAACAGGAGCGGTGAGGTTGGAAAATTTGTAAGAATTGGTGCAATGTGTTCAAAGGCTTCATATTCTCAAAGTTACACCGTTTATCTAAAATAGCTAAAGCTTTGATATCATGTGCTCATAGTCCTCAGGCTGAAAATTCTTTCAGCATAATGGAAGAAATTATTGTCATCTGAGTGCATAAAAAAGAAAGAATAACAGTCAAGAAATGGTGAGAGAAAGATATCAGCAGAATGAAAAATTTATCTGTGGATGCTGTGCTGTAGCTGCAGAGTCAACCAAATACAAATAGAAAGTAGTCTGCATTTTCCACTCGTTTTGATTTTTCACCCAGTTATAAACTTCAACTTTATAACAAGTATTCAGAAGAAAAAGTAATATATTCATTCTTGTAACTTTCTGCACATTGTAGTCTTTGGCAACGTCAGTTTCCCGTCTTCAGTATCTCTGTAGTTAATGTGAAAATATGATTTTAAACTTTGTTGAATGTTTAAAACATGAAGCACTGAAAAAGCTTTACAAGTGTCACTGCGAGTTCTCTTGACTAGTTGTTCATATTGTACCGTGTCATATAATACTTGTATATCTCCGCAACACGGTTTCAAAAAGAGTTTAAGAACAAATGGAACTAACTTGCTTGAGTGTAAATGTAATAAAAAACGAATGTAATAATCAAAACTAAATTAAGAGCCAAGGACATATATATGGTAAGAAACTTCGGATATTTGCAGAAATTAAAACGTCACACTGAGAGTTCTCTTGACATGATGCTTCCATCCGACCTTGTCATGCAATACCTGCTTATCACAACAATAGGGTATCAGTAAGAGTTTAAGAACTAATAAAATCGACTTGCCTGGATGTGTGGGTGTGAAAATGTGATAAAAAACGAATGTAATAATTAGAACTAAGAAAGAATAAAGGACGTACACTGGTGTGCAAAAATTAAGGACGAAGAGGAGAAATGAGCATAACAGCGGAACGAGCAAGCAGAACGGACCGAAAGACCACTCAGGAGATAGATTAGGGTCCGGTACGGAAGGGTATGCACATATATACAGCATGGGGGGGGGGGGGAGAAGGGTATAAAGCACACGGGCAGTGTACGCTCAGCAATTCAGTTAAAGCTATTGCATGGTGTATATCGGTTTGAACGACGTCGGGTTGCTACCACCGTGTGATATGGCCAACAGGCAATCCAGTAGACGACATCTGGATGACTTTACCCGAGGTCGCGTCATTAGGAAGTTGGAAAAAGATCGAAGTGTGACTACTGTGGCCGAGGAGTTCGGGATTGCTCACAGCATCGTTTCACGAGCTTGGAGAGCATTTCAAACGACACTAACACCTGCCCGAGAGTTCAGCAGTGGTCGTCCACGAGCAACTGCGGCGGCAGACGACCGTATATTCTCCTACATGCGGCAGACAGTGGGAGAAATCGCAAGGCACATGCAACAGACAACTGGACGTCCGTTATCGCGTTTTACAGTGGTCAGGAGGCTGCACAAAGGTGGTCTATTTGCACGACGACCAGTACGGTGTGTGCCATTAACGCCTACTCATCGGAGACGGCGGTTTCTGTGGTGCCAGGAACACAAGAACTGGACACATCAGCAATGGGGTCGAGTTCTCTTTACGGATGAGAGCTGATTTAGTCTGACAAGCAATTCTGAACGTATACACATCTGGAGAGAGCAGGGAACATGCAAGCACACCTCCAACATCATCGAAAGGGACCGGTTTGGAGGTGGCAGAGTTCTCGTTTGGGGTGGTATCATGCTTGGTAGCCGTACTGACCTTCACATCTTCCAAGGAGGTTCAGTCACTGGTGTCCGATACTGTACCGAGGTTCTCCTGCTTCACGTGCGTCTGTTTAGAGGTGCTGTGGGTCCCGAGTTCCTCTCATGGACGACAATGCTACACCTCATCGTACAGTGGCTGTCGCAGAGCTGTTGGAGAGTGAAGATATTCAACGCATAGATTGGCCCACAAGGTCCCCGGACCTAAATCCAATCGAACATATGTGGAACCTTCTCGGGAGACGCTTGGTAGCACGTCACCAACAATTCCGCAGCTGCGATTGGCGCTACAAGAGGAATGGGCCACGATGCCTCAACAGCTCCTTAACAACCTCGTCCTCAGCATGGGCAGATGTTGTAAATCCTGCGACGCAGTCAGGGGTGATCATCATCATCATTGTCAACCATTATCAATCCACTGCTGGACGAAGGTCTCCCCAAGTTTCCTCCACAACGGTCTGTCTTGTGCCAGTCTCCTCCATGTCACTCCCGCATATTTACGAATTTCATCCACCCATCTCCCATGTGGTCTTTTTCTGGGTCTTTTCCTGTCCCTTGGAATCCAATCTAAAATTTCGGCTGTCCATCTATGGTCTGTCCTTCTGGCAGTATGTCCAGCCCATTGCCATTTCAGGGATTTAACTCTGATCATGATGTCTTCCACTCTCGTCATTTTTCGGATCCACGAGTTCCTCTTCTTATCTCTCCTGGTTATACCAAGCATGCACCTCTCCATGGCTCTTTGAGTTGTCTGCAGCCTTTGTATGTCTCTTTTAGTTAAGGTCCACGTCTCTGCACCATACGTAAGCACTGGAAGGATGCATTGATCAAACACTTTTCTTTTAAGACATAATGGCATATTGCTCTTGAAAATTATGCTGTTTCTTCCAAAAGCTCTCCAGGCAAGTTTTGTACGCTGATTAATTTCTTCATCAATGTGACCCTCACTTGATATCTGCTGTCCAAGATAAACATACGTATCTGTTATCTCCAGTTTTTCTCCATCAATCGATAAATCTTCATTTCTTGTAAAAGCATTGAACATCACTTTTGTCTTCTGAAAGTTCATTTTTAATCCCACTTCTTTACTCTTGTCAGCAAGTTCCTGGATCATACTCTGCAGCTCTGATGGGGTAGTTGCAAAAATGACTACATCATCAGCAAAACGAAGGTGGGTTAGATAATCTCCATTAATCTTTATCCCTTTGTTTTCCCAGTTCAGTGATTGAAAGACATTTTCCAATGTGGCATTAAAGAGCTTCAGAGATATGGTGTCACCTTGTCTCACTCCCTTTCCAATTTTTATGTGTGTTGTATTTTCAAACAGCTGAATCTTTGCACTTGCATTTTCATAGATGTAATATTAATCCCCTACTAAAGACTGGAATTTTCTTGGCAGCCGCCTGTCACACGGACGTTTCTGTCTTCTGTCCAGTTGTGCTCGAAGCTACCTTTTCAATAAAGTGCCTTTATATCCTTTGGATTCCTTGTTTAGACGGTTTTGCTCACTTGTCCCATATTCTTACATCTTGGGGATCTTATGGTATGATTTGAGTCGAGGTGGAGCACTTCTGCACGACGTTACATTTGAAAAACCGTCTCGTCCTTAATTTTTGCATGCCAGTGTATAAAGTAAAAAATGTTGTATAGAAGAAACGGCCCGGTACCAAAAACGCCTATAGGACCATTTAGTTGTCGTGTCCTCTGATCCATTTTGGCAAAAAACTGTTTGCCATCATCAGAAAGCCAAATTGCTTGCCTGCTGCTCTCCTTGCTGTCTTCTATACGCCACACCCATGGAGTCGTAACAGACTCTTCCACCTGATAACAGATTGGAACTGCCTCCTTCGTGTAGTTCCTGCGATGGTGTTTCAGCTCAATGGGGTCTCCACGAACACAGTGTCAAGGTATGTAAGCCTTTTTAGTGTTTCATGCAGGGCTGCCAGAACTGCGCCATTCTGCTAAAAAAAATTGCGATTTTGACGAAATCTGCTCCAATTTTGTGCCAAAAGTTAAAATTTACCAGTCATCGATATTTTAGTGTATTAATCTTACTACATTTGAAATCGATTCAGCGGTTAATTCGTGAATTCGTGTGCGAGATTCTTCCGCGAATTCGCGGAGTCCCCCCCCCTTTCATTTTTGAGATTGATACAAAAGTGAAGAAATTTTTGAGGTATTACTTGGGGGGGGGGGTGTATTCCATATGGGGACGTTGTTTTGTCTTTTTAAACATTCGAAAACGGAGTACAAATTTTTTCCGTAATCGTATTTTTTCTGTCTCTCAATGTTGCTTGTTCAGTATTGATGTTAAATATAATTGCATTGCATAATTTCAACTTGAAATTTCCGAAAACAAAATTTAGGCTACCCGAAAATTTCCCCGTAATCTGTGGCCTTAAGATTCTTATGTTGATTTGAGAAATTCCATGTTTTTTGTTACCACTCTTATGTAGTTGTTAAATGTAATGTCATCACCCTCATAAACATGTGTGCTTTTTAGCTTGATAAGGGTGGGGAAATTCCCAAAAATGGTAGTGACGAAGTTTGAAAATTTGTAAGAATTGATGCATGGTGTTCATGCTGTGTAATATTCACACTTTCCCACTGCGCAGTCTGATTTTTCACCACATTAAACAGTACAGCTTTGGGTTTTTTTCTTCGTCAGTCTCATGTATGTTAATTAAAATTGCTCACAAGCACTATGGATAAATGAAAGGATTGTTTATATCACATAACTTGTAATCAATTATCAGGAATACCGATCTTTTGGTTCTTACTTAGTCTGAATTTTACTCCGTACATTCAGGGAGCAGAATTTTTTGGAGGTTTTCTTTTTCTCATTTTGACCTACCTTGGGAAACATCTTCACCCTCACACTTTTCTTTTTCCAGATGGAAGGTGCGTTGAACCACTTACTAACTTGCAATCGTCTGCTTAATGTCCATGTCAATACATGCAGGATCCCACGTATGCAAGAGCAGTGGCTCTACCAGACAGCAACAACAAAAAAGTCATGAACTGATTCTACTACTACTGAAGCGGGGGTCATGATCTGCTTCTGCTACTACTGAAGTGCACAACATTTAGTGAAATGTTGTGCTGCACACAACTGGCCTTGTTTGCAATAGGGGTTGACTGTACTGAAAAATGAGAGCTGACCAAAGCTATCTTTAACATACAAGTTGTGAAGGGGGTGTGTGGGGGGGGTCCATTTAACTTCTGATCATATACAGGATCACTGCTTATGTGACAAATAAATATTGTAAATCCACTTAATTTTTTTCTGTAGGCTTACAATATTTTCATCATAGGAACTTTTAAATTAGTGTAATGTTTTACAATAGGAAGTGTCCATTCACCAAAGTATGGACACTTCCTATTGTAACAAAATTCAGAAGTAAACAGGATATCATCATCATCATCATCAACCATTATCAATCCACTGCTGGACGAAGGTCTCCCCAAGTTTCCTCCACAACGGTCTGTCTTGTGCCAGTCTCCTCCATGTCACTCCCGCATATTTACGAATTTCATCCACCCATCTCCCATGTGGTCTTTTTCTGGGTCTTTTCCTGTCCCTTGGAATCCAATCTAAAATTTCGGCTGTCCATCGATGGTCTGTCCTTCTGGCAGTATGTCCAGCCCATTGCCATTTCAGGGATTTAACTCTGATCATGATGTCTTCCACTCTCGTCATTTTTCGGATCCACGAGTTCCTCTTCTTATCTCTCCTGGTTATACCAAGCATGCACCTCTCCATGGCTCTTTGAGTTGCCTGCAGCCTTTGTATGTCTCTTTTAGTTAAGGTCCACGTCTCTGCACTATACGTAAGCACTGGAAGGATGCATTGATCAAACACTTTTCTTTTAAGACATAATGGCATATTGCTCTTGAAAATTATGCTGTTTCTTCCAAAAGCTCTCCAGGCAAGTTTTGTACGCCGATTAATTTCTTCATCAATGTGACCCTCACTTGATATCTGCTGTCCAAGATAAACATATGTATCTGTTATCTCCAGTTTTTCTCCATCAATTGATAAATCTTCATTTCTTGTAAAAGCATTGAACATCACTTTTGTCTTCTGAAAGTTCATTTTTAATCCCACTTCTTTACTCTTGTCCGCAAGTTCCTGGATCATACTCTGCAGCTCTGATGGGGTAGTTGCAAAAATGACTACGTCATCAGCAAAACGAAGGTGGGTTAGATAATCTCCATTAATCTTTATCCCTTTGTTTTCCCAGTTCAGTGATTGAAAGACATTTTCCAATGTGGCATTAAAGAGCTTCGGAGATATGGTGTCACCTTGTCTCACTCCCTTTCCAATTTTTATGTGTGTTGTATTTTCAAACAGCCGAATCTTTGCACTTGCATTTTCATAGATGTTATTAATAATATTAATGTATGCATCTTCAATACCGCAGGATTTCAGAGCCGTGGTAACTGCTGATGGTTTCACCGAATCAAAGGCTTTTTCATAATCGATAAAAGCCATGCACAATGGAAGTTCATATTCCCTCGCTCTTTCAATTAGTTCTCTCAGTACGTGGATATGATCTATTGTGCTGTAGCCACTCCTGAATCCAGCTTGTTCTCTCGGTTGAGCCATGTCCAGTGTTACCTTCAAGCAGTGTGAAAGAACTTTAGTGAAGATTTTATAAACCACTGATAGGAGGCTGATAGGTCTGTAGTTCCTGAGATCCTCAATGTCACCTTTTTTATGTAGCAGGATCATTGTAGCGGTGTTCCAATCCTCAGGAATCTTCCCTTCATTAAGGCATCGAGTGAAAATTTGTGCGAGTACTGTTTCAATTTCTCCACTTGCTTCTTGTATGATGTCTATAGTAATTCCATCTTCTCCTGGAGCTTTCCCCCGCTTCATGTTCAGTATTGCATGAGCAACTTCTGCTGGGAGGACTGGAAGAACTCTGGTACCTTTCATGATGTCTGGAGTACATGTATCATCCCTTTCATATAATTTGGAGTAGAAATCTTTCACTCTTGTCAAAATTTCGCCTCTATTTCTTGTTATAGAACCATCTTCTTTTCTCAGAGCCATAATCTGTTTTCTTCCCTTACTGAGATGTCCCTTTGCTATCTTAAGGCTTTGGTTGTTTTCAATTGCTTTCCTCACTAGCTCACAGTTGAATTTCCTTACGTCTTCAGTGATACTTTTTCGTGCTGTCTTGCATAGCTCTATATATTCCACTTTGGAAGTCACATCTTCTTTAGTTGTCCTCATCTCTCTTCTTTTTTGCATCAACAGTTTGGTTTTTCCTGATAATTTGTTCCCATGCAACTTGTTCTTAGACTCAGCTAATTTTGTTGCTGTTTCCATAAGAGCTTTGGTTACTTTTCTGTTAACTTCCGAAATATCCACTTCTTCCGATGTTAGGCCTTCTAAAGCAGAGAATCTGTTCTTCAGTTCCAACTTGAAAGTATTATGGTGTTTTTTAAGGTTGGTTATGTCAATACATTTTGTTTGTCTTATGAGCTTGCCACGTTCCAGTTTAGTGTTGAGGTGCATCTTACATCTCGCCAATCTATGGTCACTACCTGTGTTGAACTTGTTCAGCACACTGCAGTCTTCGATGACGAATTTTTTGTTACACATAATAAAATCAATTTCACTTGTCGTCCCAATTGGATGTCTCCATGTCCATTTCCTGTGTGGCTTTTTCTTGAAGAAGGAGTTCAAGATGAAAAACCCTTCTGCCTCTGCAAACTCAATGAGAGTATTTCCACGCTGGTTTCTGTTGCCGTGACCGAATTTACCTACTGAAGTTTCATTCTGTTGCCGGTGCCCTATTTTTGCATTGAAATCTCCCATAATTATCTTCAAGTGCTGCTTACCTTTGTTATTTAGATGACGAATTTCCTCATAAAATTCTTCAATTTCTTCTTCAGGATGACTTGTGGTGGGTGCATAAGTTTGAATAATCTGAGCCTGGTATCTTCTCGATAGTTGGATAACGAGTCGTGCAGCTCTGTCAGAGGAACTTTCAACTTCTATCACTTTATCCTTCAGTTTCTTGTTTATTATAAATCCAACACCACTAGTTCTGCCAGTATCTGTCCCACGATAATAGAAGAGATGTCCACTTTTCAGTTCAATGAGATCTTCTCCTTTTCTCCTTACCTCACTTAGCCCGACGATGTCCCACTTGATCCTTTGTAGTTCCTCTTCCAATTCAAGAAGCCTTGAATCAGAAGATAGGGAGCGTCCGTTATAGGTAGCCAAGGTCAGCATCAAATGGCAGCCTAGTCCGGTCCTCCGGGGATTCTTAGCACCCTCTGCCTTCATGTCGCACTGGCCGCTGCCTTGGCCAGGTACATTCCAGCTGCCGGAGACTGAGGGCCAAGATTTAAGTTGTAGAGTCATTTTGGAGGTGTTTGGCCATAACTCACCACGCTGGCCAAGCGGGTTGGTGAGTGTGGGATAGCATTTCCTCTGATCCCGATGGTATAGTTATACCGCTATTGGCGGTCGTCAGAGCCCCTTTAGTGGGAACAGGATGCACCACGAGAAGGCGGGGTTGACATTTGTCAAGGAGAGGCTGTGATGTTACGCATCACCTGACCTTACATCCCAAACAGGATATAACCATTTAAAACATTGTTGGGCATTAATTAGACATGCGACTTGTTTTATAACAGGATTTTTTTTTAATAAAATCAAACTGATGTGCAGGTGAATACTAAAAAGCCTGGGAGAAAGGGAAGGGGTAATTGTTTTTATTTTTTATTTTTAGAATTCTTTCCAAAAATAAAGTTGTTAATTTGTTAATCTATAAAACATAGTACAAAACATATTGCTTGTAGCTTTTATTTTTTATAATTCAAATCTTGGCTGTTAGTATCGCCATTGTCATAAAGTGCAAGAGTATATGGTGAAAGAGAAGCACACATTGATAACAGAAGCACCTCATGTAATAAGAGCTTTCTGTAAGAATCTGTGTTTCCAAGTACTAAACAGTTGTAAAATTTTGTGAAATGTTTTTTATTAAAACAGATTGTGTGTGGCATGTATTGCAGTTTTAAAAAATTAATGTTCTAACTGTGGTCTCCTAAATATTTCAGACTGCACAGAAAATATTTGGAGGTGAAATCAAAGCACATAATTTACTCTTCATTAGCAAAGAAAGCAAAGACTATGGAGACCGGATTGAAGTATTCAGGAAAGTAGCAAAAGAATTTAAAAATAAGGTAAGAAATTTAAAATTCTAGGTTTGTGTTACTAAGATGCAAGAATGATTAGTTGACAGGTGTTGGAAGTATCCTGAACTTTTGTTGCCAAATGATTCTCTCCCCTTAATCGTCAAAGAAAAACTTCATGCCAATGTAAAATATGTGCATTCCTTGAATATGGAACCATGAAAAAATATTATACCAGATATCTGGGCATTTCAGGTTTGGAGCATTATTTGCTCTCTTTTGCAAGTTATAAGAATTCTTTGTATATGAAGGTTACTGTAAGTTTTGAGAATCAACATTCAGCAATGTAATTTTAACTATAATTATTTTAACAATTTTAACTAAGTAATTTTAAATATATCTCAGTAATTTTAACTATAATCTGCATAGCTGGAAGCCATTTACTAAAAAAAAAAAAAAAAAAAAAAAAAAGCAGATGTCACTCAATTTTTTCTCCTGTATTAAGAAACAGTTGGAGTAGGGCTGGTCTGGGTCAGTTGCTGGAGATTTTGGGTTTAGATTGCACCAAAACTGATAGTCTTTTGTTGCCTGGGGCAGGTACATCATGGTATGATGTGACAGTTTGCTGATGTCATTGTGCTTTGATGGTGGTGTGGCTGCTGGAGGTGCTGCTTATATTTCACCACACTTTAAAGTCTTGGAAGGGGGGGGGGGGCATTGTCAAAAAGGTCAAAGTCTTGTCCTCATCCAATGAAAGAAGAACCCTAGATCTCATTAATATAAATGAGACTTGTAGTTCTTAACTTCTTGGACTGGCTATACTTGACTGTCCTGCACTTCTGGGTGAAATTGTGAAATCTAGCTTTTATCACCCATTATAATGTTTTTGGGTGCTCTCGTAAAATCTCTCAATTTGCTGTCCTTTCATTCAGACTGTCTTCTTGTCATTTTTTAGCTGTTGGAATGGATGTAGGAGGTCGACTGCACATCCAAAGAAATATCGATTTACTGTTAAACAACATGTGCTTCACAATATAAGCATATTTTCTGTTACCACTGCTTCAACAAGTCCACCTGAGTCTCCAGTCTGTCAGAAATAGTGTTTCACCCCATAATCCAGTAAACCAGTGATAGACTGTAGAGATCAGTCCCAAGTATTGAAGGATTACCTTCAGATTTTTTTTTTAATCATAGTTATTGCATGAAAATGCAACCACATTTCATCTCCACGGCTGATTGAGGTGTTTTGCATCACTGACCACAAGCAGCCTATCTTGCTCCTGTAAAATAGTCATACAGTTTCTTCTCGTCATAGACTTGTAGTAGTGTATTAAACTGATCATTTTTAGAATTATCAGAATTTTCAGAGTGAACTTGTGTGCATTATTTTGATGAAAGCTCAACAGGAACTGGATCTAGTGAATGCCAGTTTGTTGAAATAACAATCGTAGAGTATGGAGTAAAGTTTTGTTGATGTGATATAATGGCCGACATTTTTGAGAGAATGTTCTCAAACTTGGGGATTTATATTCCATAGCCTGAGGCTTGTGTTCCTTCCTAAGGGACTTCAGTTTTGTGTACCTACCTGTCCTTGCAATGTTAGCCAACATTTTACAATGGCTTATCTGCCATATGTTTTAGTATTTGGCTGCTGCATCTGGAAAAATCATGCCTTGGATTATGATACAGCTGCTACTTACCTGCTATCAATCTAGTCTTTATCCCCCCCCCTTTTAGTGTCTGATATGTATGCTACATGCCTACTCATAAATCATTTGTGTGATTCAGGAATTTGCCACAAGTGAGATAAATAATCATTTATGCCAAAGGAAATTTTATTTTTCTTTCATGATTAACATCATACTTATTTTTGTCAGTCAGCCTGATTTTTCTAAATAAATCTTTTCATAAATGCATTGATGGGTGCAATAAGGGTAATGGAAACTTTGAACAGGTCTAAGAAAATCTTTTCATCTGTAGTGAACATTTTTGTCTGATAGTGGCACATTGATATATTTTCTTAATTTGTAAAATGTTTCTAGATTTTAAAGAAGTTTGTTTCTTCTGCAAAACTTGTGTATGATAGATAATAAAAAATCAGTCACTAGGCTGTGGTGAAACAGTAGTTAAAATCCATGTGGTATGTAAAAATGTTTCTTTAATAAAAGTTTCAAAGAAATCTTTCTGGACTAATTTGCATGCTATCAATCATATGGTATGGGAAGAACCAACATTATTTTAGTATTGAATTGCCCTACTTGTGCTTTCTGACTTTCCAGAAAATACATGTACAGGTTCCTTTCACAGAAGAATATACAGTATATGTAGGAAGGAGGGACACACAGGTGAGCATAATTTCCTTGAATATTCAAATTCCTCAAGCCACTGGGTCAAAAATTCAAGTTTTCCAAAATAACATACTTCATTGGTAGTTTATGGTGCTGTCAGCTGATTGATATTGGATTTTGTTTTGTTTTTAATACTTAACTGTGGTTTCAAAAATTCCTTAGGATTTCTTCTGTCTTGCCTTAAAGTTTTGAGTTCCTTTTTAATTCAAAATCTCTACATGAGAAAACATATCTTATGTACTGCCTGTTAGCATTCCACATTGGAGGCACCAAAATAAAATCAAATGACAAAATGATAAGAAATGTCCTCCAGGAGTTCTAGGAACATTGTCTGTTACACAACAGAGTGATGCCATTATGAAAAAACTGGGAAATCACACAAACATTGCTACGTAAATTTGAAATACAAAGTAACTAAACTATTAAGATTTCACAGCACATGACAGTAAAGTGCAAAATGTACAAGGATGTTTTCTTTTAATGATGGCCTAGAGTTTTAACAGCCACCATATTATTAAAAACGTTAAACATTAAAAAAATCCTGAAGCTGTTTCATTGAAATGCATTTTTTAGTTTCACTTCTTGACAAGTCTTACAGTAGAACTGTTAGGACTGGCAAAAAAAAAAAAAATCTTAATGTTGAAACTGCCACTATTGGAAATTCTTTTTCCACCACAGGTTGTCTACTGGATCTGTGTGTTACTTTTTTTTTTTCTTATCTATTAATATGTAGTGTGTACAAGCTTGAACAGAGGTAGAAGTAATCTGGCTGATTGAGTAAGGATGTGTACACAAATGAAGTAGTATTTTCTTGGTTGTAGTAGTATACTTTGGTTTTGCATCGTTCTCAAGAAATGATCCAGATGGATGACCCAAAGCGCAGGGAAAATCTGGTGCGCACAGTAAAACCTTTACATGTTAAAGTGTATGATAATCACTAAATTCGTTATTGGAGAAGGGGAGGGGGGGAGATATGCATTCCATGGAAGTTCAACTTTGTGTTGTCTCATTTGATCAAAATAAGACATGGCAGTTGACCACAGCATTGTGAGACATCAAAATATAAACATCATTCGTGAACTAATCATGCTTTTTTGAAATAAAGAATTCCTTTCCTCTAAACCGTGAGTTCAACAACACATGCGTCCGTGTGCCGTTATTGTTTCTTGCGTGCGGTAAGGATGTCGTTCTTCCGGTACCACGTCTCCCTCCACACAGCTGTGGTCACGATACAGCGTGCTTCGCTGACTGCGCTTTCACCGTGGCAATGCACTTGCCATGCACCATATTTTTAAAATTCTTTTCTTAAGGCTCAACAAAAGCCCAAGGTTTTTTTTTTTTTTTTTTTTTTTCTTCTTCATTTGATAGATTTAAACCTTTCTTTCCAAAGAATATCATTGCAGCTTTTTAAGAGTTATACTACATTGTTTTTTTTTAAAGCAATGAAGAAAGGCTCTCTCATTGCCCATAACTCAAAAACTAAAGCAGATGCAGATAGAAACTCGTGCATTGCAATGATTTCTTGGGGGGGGTAAGAAAGAATGCCTTTCTTTTCATTTTAAATAATGGAGATATTTGTGCTTTTACTTTAAACATGTCTCGCGATGCACCAAAATTCAAACACCATCTTCTAATCTATCGGAAATAAAAATATTTAATTTTCAGGGATTTCGTAAGTAGAGAGTAGTTACCTATTAAAAAAAATCATAAGAATCAGAGATGTGTTATTGGAAAATTATTTCAAAATTTCCACCAACACATTTCACGTGGAATTGTGTTACCCCGAATGATTTTCTATTGTCCTTCAACAGACCTTTAAACATTGAAAAGCACCTTTCCACTTTTACAGACACCACAAGAACTTAGTTGAAATAAACTAAGTCACTTTGTTCAAAGTCTCCTGAAATTTCGCTAAGGGTAAATTTTCTCCCCGATAGCACATCTACAATTAAGCACAGCTTTTCATATGCGACATTTTTTTTTTTTTTTAACTTGCTCAATTTTCTTTTGCACAGCCTTTCCTACTTTACCAGTCATGATGTGCAGGTCATTCACAACTTTCTGCATCAAATCTATTTGGTGCACTAATATCACTGCTGGCTTCTCCAAGGAAGTAATAACATCAGGCAGAAATCCAAAATTTGACTTAATGTATGATAATTCACCTGAAATTTCAGAATCAGAAAGTAGTCTCTGTGCAATTTTGCTGTCAAATGAGTTGATCATCTTCTTCCAAGGTAAATTCACTCAAAAATGCTCTTTCTGTTGAAAATACCAAAATATGCAAAATGATGAAAAATAACAAAAAAATGCCTTAAAATGACTGAAAGAACAGAAAAAGTGCCACATCATGTAAAAATCACAAAAAGATGCAAAAAAAAAATGCCTTAATGAAGGAACTTAAATCAGCTTAGTTTTGCATGAAACACAATTCTATACACTTGAACAATGCTTTAGATTGCCAAAAAAAAAAAAAAAAAAAAAAAAATTGCAGAATCGTAGAAATCCTAGCTCTACTTGTTAGTATGTCATTGGTTTTGAACAATCTTATGTAGAGCAACACAAAATTGTGGGACCTAGGTAGCTTCTAAATCTAATCAGCCAACTGCTGTATGTGTCACTCAGTCTAGCTTGGTACGTTGTACTACCTTGGGAAATGGTGCCGGCCATCTAGACTGGAGAGGGGCATCAAGGAGCTGATTGGCTATTGTGAAGGATAACTCTTCACTGCCATTCAACTATAAACTGTGCTACTTTGAGGACAGAAACAGATTTCTATTATGAGTAGCATTCTGGCCAAACAAGGGTGTTTTTCATAATGTACATGAGCGAAGGAATTTTGAAAGCACACGTAATGAGTGTTATCGCAGTAATACATGTGGCAGCCTATCTTTCCAAAAAACTTTATTGGATAAAATTGCTGTATACGAGCACAGCTTGGGAGCAATGAATATCAAGTTTGTGCACTGCCACTCTTTGCATTTCATAAAACTAATGGTCATTTTAATTCCTGTTGTCATAATGGCCTTATTTCCCTTTCAGAACTACAGATAAATACGGGGCTGCAAGACTTAGTTCTGAACAGCCCTAATTTTATTCAACACATCTGGAAGCACAATAGTGTGATGTCATTCACTTTTCTCTCGGCCACAGAAAAAAAAGATTCCAGGCAATGGTCCATACTGCTTTAAAATTCAGGGACAGATTCACCAACACATCTCAGATTTGTTGCCACTTACTGGTAAAAACCCTTCCTACAACAGCCAGCTGTACTATAAGATTCCTCTGCTGCTACTTATATATATATATGTATTGGTCAAGAATTAATGCAAATGATATTGACAACCCTGGCAGATATTCTGGCCAACAGCTGAGGTATTCGAACATGAAGTAGGACACAACCTGGACCTGCATTTTGTTAATATATTTACATATTCCCTCTACAGAATACATAAAGCATGAAAAAATGGTGCAATTTTATTACTTTCTTAAACTAAAAAATAATTCTTACTACACTGCTGGCCACCCAAAATGCAACACCAAGAACGACATGAGATACCAAAGCCAGATTTACTGGACACATAACAACAGATACAAAGATTAAACGATTGAGCTTACAGGCCCGTGCAACTTGCGGAACACGCAGACATCAATAGTTCGTGTGGCCCTCATGGCTGGCAATAACGGCCGCTACACGGTGCGGCATCGAACGAAAGAAGCGCTGGATGTGGGCTTGGAGTATGTCAGTCCAGGCTGCTTCCACACGTTGCCACAGTTCATCAGGCGTAGCCGCGGGTGGTGCATGCCGGGTCACTTGGTTGCCAATCAGCGACCAGACATGCTCGATGGGCAACATATCGGGAGAACAGGCAGGCCACGGCAGCAGTGACACCTGGTGAGTCGTGAAGGATTGTTGCACGATGCGTGCCACGTGCGGGCGCACATCGTCCTGTTAAGACGTGGCCGCTGGCAGGTCCTGCAGGTAAGGGAGGACAACAGGCTCCAAAACGTCGGAGATGTAGCGGTGGCTGTTGAGTGTACCGGCGATGCGTATCAGAGGGGTGCGGGTGTCATATCCAATTGTGCCCCAAACCATAACGCCCAGGCGACGGACCTGTATGGCGATGCATAATGCAGGCATCATACAGTATCTCGCCGCGGATCCGACCGGCGTGGTGTTGCAGGCAGAAGCGGGATTCGTCGGTGAAGACAATGCCGTGCCATTCCGTAGTGCAGGTGCGGTGTTCAACGGCCCACTGCCGCCGCACTTGCCGGTGGTGTAACGTCAATGGTAATCGGAGCAATGGGCGCCGTGCGACAAGTCCCCGCTCCTGAAATCGACGTCGAACGGTACGTGCTGACACAGGTTGTTGCGCAACACACCCTAATTCTTGCGATAATGTTCGCGATGTGGCGGTGCGAGCCGTCAATGCCCGCCGCACACCATGCCATTCCTCCCGTTCGGTGGTGTGCTGCAGCTGCTGCAATCGCTCACGTCGGTCCGCTCCCACAGAATCCATACTCGCCTCACTGTGGCTGGATGTCGTCCCACACGGGCGGCGATGCCTCGGTACGATAAACTGCTGTCGCGATAAGCCACTATTCGTCCTCTGTTGAACTCCGAAACTTGCTGGAGTGACTACTGTATTCTGCGACGAGGCATCAGGAAGCTTCCCACGCACAGGTCCGGCAGCACAACACACTTCCACTACTTACACCCTGCCTTCTGTGCACCCTACTTATAGTGCTTTTCGGTGACGTACCGGGTGCACATGATTTGCCTATGCCCTGCAATGCTAATCATTTGCATGTCCTCGTGGGCGCCGCATGCTGTGAATTTCAGGCCAATCGGATGCTTCCTTCATGGTGTTGCATTTTGGGTGGCCAGGAGTGTAGATTGAGGCCTTTGCCCAACCAAGCCACTAGTTATGAAATATTACAAAAATATTAATATACAAAATGTTCTGCGTGCAGTTAATCTATAATTAAAGTACAAATATTTTGGTCGATATGTGAAAATTTCCTTTATAAAGGCCTAGTTAAACATGTGATTTTGTTTAGAAGAATCCATACAAACTCCAGACATATAACAAAATGTGGGGAGACAAAAGCATACAGGGTGGCTGTATGCAATGAATTTCAATGGGATAATGCCAGATACAACACAAGAAGTACAACTGCTGGTGTGAGAAAAATAGTAATACCCAAATGACCATGGCTACCATAATTTGCCAACTGAATAAAAAGACAGTTTATGTAGACAGTGGAAATAACAAAAGGTGGCTGTTGCACCCTTTGCAGCTGGTTGAGAAAACTACATTTTGGTTAAATATTTAGAACACGCAGTTTGATGAAAACCGGATTAAGTAGTAAGAGTAACCATAATGTGTTCTGTATTCATGTGGATTCCTTGTGCTCAGTGTTGGCTGTGTGTTTAACAATTGAAGCCTGTTTGTGTCTAGCATGTTGAAACATTATTTTAGTGTTGGTTTCTTTTGTAGAATTTTATTCTCATTTCAGGTCTTGTTTGTGACAATCAATACAGAAGAGGAAGATCATGAAAGAATTATGGAGTTCTTTGGCCTTAAAAAGGAAGAAGCTCCTACGATGAGGCTTATTAAATTAGAAGATGAGATGACCAAATTTAAACCTCAGACTTCAGGCATCAGTGAAGATGAAATCCGCACTTTTGTTCAAGGAGTAATAGATGGAAAAGTCAAGGTAGGTTCAATTATGAGTTGACTTTCTGGCACGCAATGCCCTTTATGTAAAAGGTAATACAATGTTATGCCATAAGTTGTGGTTTAACTTTTTTAGTTTTTCTCATGAGCATATTTGAAAATAATATTGATAACTTATGAAAGGAGAATGCAGCAGGAAGTGACATAGATATGCACCCCTCCCTCCCATAAGTGTTTTAGAAAGCTAACACATTTTGTAGAGTACATTTTTGTGCCATTGAAAAAGTATATATTTCATCCTTCTTTGTGCTAAATCCTTCAGTAATATGCCAATTTCCACATTTCTTGGACAGCATAGGGTACTGGTGCATATTTGTCTTGGAGAGTTCATATTTGTTGCCTGCACTGAAGTGATTATGCCACCAAAAATCAGTATGGCTTGCCTTTAAGTCACTCTATTACTGTTTCAGTTGTCCATTTTTGCCAGTAGCAAAACAACCCTAAAATCAAAGAGTAGTTTCACAGATGTTGTGTGGAGTTTCATTGTGATTTGAAGGTGAAGTGCCATAGGATCTTCTCCACCACATCCAAGAGTAAAAGATCAACTGCAGAAACATGTGAAGTGTCAAATAGGACTTTGTTACGTGGATCTACCTCGACAGCTGCAATGAGAATCTTGAAGTTTGTTACATCACAGCAGGTGGTATGCATTATCAGATATTGTACAAGGAATTAGTTTTTCTGCAGGGTTTATGATCATTTCAGGATAGTGCTATCAAGGCAAGTTGTGTATTCCAAAGGTTTAAAAATATTGATTATTTTGATGTACTGTCAGGCTAATATGTTCCTACCCCACTTCATTGATAAGTGAACCCTGTTCTTGTGTGGTGCACAGCAAAGCAGTATCAGTGCATCATGAGGTTTTCAGCTGTACAATGTTCCATCTCCACAGGCTTCATCAAGAAACCAAAATACACATAAACCCATTTGTGAACATAATCTCATAAATTCACCTTATGCATCACCAGTGGATAACTTTGTCTTTGTATTACAGGTGTCGGAGTTGTCCCGAAGTTCCCGATTTTTATTTTTATTTTTGTCCTGAAATGTCCTTATTTTTGTTCTATATCCTGAAAATTTGGGTGTAATCCTGAAATTTTAAAAATAAATGGTAAACTATGTATAGTGATTCATCATCCAGCGTGTACAAGCATTATGTAAATAAAAAATGGAAAAAGAGAGATACTCCGTCGTTGTGACGTCATCGCGAAGAACTCTCACTCTTGTAATTTGCTATATGCACGAACGTGTTCTCGCGTTTGTGAGATTGTTTGAGAATCGAAACTGCAGTGAAGCTGCTTCTTACGGAGGATGTGCAGAGATGCCAACCATTACAGAATCTCTGTAATTATTACGGATTTTCCCTGGTGTTACGGATGACTAAAAAAAAATTACGGATATTCAGATTTTCGCTGTTATTAAGAAAGTTTTCTTGATTTTCTTTTTCTTTTTTTTTTCTATTGGAGGTTTAACAACCACCGTAAGATTCTTGATTTTGTAATTAATCAATGTAAAAGCCTCTGAACAATGTTCGTAACACAGCTCTTTGTTTCTTTCTTTTTCTTTTCCTTTTTTTTTTTTTTTTCCTTAAAGGAGGAATTTGTTTTGCTTGTTTGAAAGAGTGAAAAAAAGTACGACGCCGGGCCGGTATTACGTAGGCCTGAAGCCTTTGAATAAAGTTTGTGATGCAGCTCCTCGTTTCTTTTCTTTTTTTTTTTTTTTTTTTCTCCCCGTGAGGGGAAAGAATTTGTTTTGCTTCTTTGAAACCTAAGTGGATAGAAAGAACGGTGCCAGGCTGGGATTACGTAGGCCCAGCGCGCTTCTTTCACCTTGGCCCTAGATTACATTGGTTTGGACGTGTTTCTTTTGCTGGGGCCCGGGATTGCGTCTGCTCGAGCATGCTTCTTTCGCTGTGGCCCGGGATTGCATCTGCCTGTTGCCTCTGAACCAAGTTCGTGACACACCTCTGTTTCTTTTCTGAGGAGAAGAAATTTGTTTTGCTTGTTTGAAAGCTAGGTGGAAAGAATGCATGGCCCTGGGATTACATCAGCCTTTATCATTTGGGGCTTTCTCGTGATCGATCAAACTGAGCAGAAATGGGGGGGTCCGTTTGAGTACGGGATTCCATCTCCCGGAAACTTAAGTTAGTTGGAATGAAGATTTCTCGCATAATTGTAATATTTTCTCACAATGTCCCTTCTGCCCAGTATTTCTTCTTAAATATCCATTTATTGCATAAATACTTACATTTCAGCTTAAAAATGGAGGAAAGAGTTTCCCAAAACGGAAGATTTCTCCTGTAATCATAATTTTTTTCACCTCCTGATGTTCTGACTATCCTGTGTTGTTAAGTGATACATATGACTATATTTTGAAGAAATTCTGACTGAAAATGAATTTCTGCTGCACGCAGAAGTTGCTGATATAGTGATTAGGATGGAAGAAGCTTCCTTTTCTTTAGTAATGTACTTGGCAAATATTTTCCCAGCTGCTGTTGTTAGTCACAGTGATCTGGACAAGTTGGAATTGGAGTTTGCCTTATATCAAATTGGTAAATTGGAAGGTGTTTCGAATAGTCCTACCATTGATTCCGCATGGTCAAACATTTTGAAAATGACTGGTGCCATTGGTGTTAAAATGTATGAAGTTTTATCACACCTGATACATGCTATTCTTGTAGTGCCACACAGTAATTTAACTGCAAAAAGAATTTTTGGCATTGTCTGTAAGAGTCAAACAGAATTTAGGCCAAACCTAACCACTGCAACTTTAGGGGCGTCAACCTTAAAAAGTGAAAAATTCCTGCTAACGACTAGGCATTAATTTAGATAGTTTTTTAGTAAAAGAATAACATTTCTGCATTTGTACCAATATTTGAATTAATTTACCCGCCAGGTCTGCCAAAGGGGCTGTGAACAAAGGAGCAACCAAAATGCTCACTGAATGATGGAAGCTTTCTGAAAGAGGTTGGTTGGTTGGTTGTTTAGGGTTCACTGGTGTCAGGGCCTCGGTGGACCAAAGAGCACCGCATTCAAAAAATGTGGAAGAGCTCAGATCTCTGTGTTCTCTGTAAATAACTTTATCAGAAGTGCACTAATTCAACATCAGCTTCACCAAATAAAGCTCAACAGAAAGAGAGGAATCAACAGCATTTGAATTTCTTGGCAAATAGCCCTATGTAAAACAATCAACCTGTGTAGAATAAATTGAAAATGACATCCAACAGATAAAAATTAAATCCTTGTAGTGTTAATAGGTTTAGTACATACAGCTGTGAGTAGAAAGGATCAGTAGTCATTACAGTAAAGTTTTACTCCAGAAGAGTTCCATGTCAAGCAGATGAAAGCATATTGAGTTGACAAAGCCAAGCATGAGGATTGGGGTCATTTCGCATAAAATTACTTCATTTGGTATGTCGATCTATTAACATCTTGGATCATTTAATCTTTTGTGCGTTGTGTGTCAGAACATGAGTTATATTTAGATTATTTTAAACAAATGGCATCTGTGTATTGGCCTAACATAAGAGCATTATGCTCATTCCACCAGGAATTGTTCAAATTAATTGCAGCAGGCTGCATTGTAAGCACATTTTTTTTTAAATATTTTGTATTTAGTCAATTATGATTTTTTTAGACAGTGTGAGACAGGCAACATACTTTGTACGTGATTTGATAAGAAATCAACTGTTAGCAGAATACTAGTCGCACGAAACAAGTGGGAGAAAAACTGTAAAAGTAATGGAAATGTACATTAATTTTATTAAATTTAAATTTATTGTTGGAGGAACTTACATCCCCCAGTAACAACTGACCAGTTCCATTGAGAGTTGGATCTGTATGGCATCAGTCTATATTCATTTATTGGGTTGTGTTTGGAACACTGCAGCTGCCTTAGCTGTCGCACTGTACTGCATTCACTTGTCCATTATGGTAAAAAGATGAAAGTGCTGAAGTTTACAATGTTGTATCATTGCTGTATTACTCTGAAACTTCATTTATTATGTCTTAACTAGCCTTCAGCAAAATATGTGTGGTTACATGCACATTCCAAGTTATTAGATCTTGAACTTTGTTATAAATTATTGATTGCACAATTAAATATGTCAATACTAAGTTCATTAGCAAACTTTGCCCAAGTATACTTTAATCCTTATTTCGCCTTAGTGGTAATTTATTCCTACCCTAGACTGATGTCATAAATTATGACTTAATGTATTCCGTGGCTGTAGCTTCAACTTATTATAAATGTCATCTAAGTCCTTATAACCAAATCCAGATTTTAATACTATTGTCACTTAATTCCCATATTTAACAGGCAGGTAGGGCAACTTATATTCAGCAATTCTTCTGTTTTTAACACAGCATTAAGATATTTCAGTGTGCTTGAAAGGAGAATATTCTTTATGTTTGAATAATAACAGCTCAGAAGATGGAATTTGCAAAAGAAACAATTGAAGTGCAGTAGAAATAAGTTTGATCCATATTTTTGCAGGACTGTTTTGTTTCTTACATTCAACAAAATCCTAAATTACATGCTTGTAGTCATTTTCAAAATCTGAATTTTCTTAATTAAGGTTTAGTTGCTTTTGAAAGGGGGAATTGTGTGCTGAGTTGTGGCAGGTCCTTTTGCAAAATGTTGGATACTCTAGTATCACTTCCAGTCAATTCAAAATTGTTGTCCATCTAGGACCTTTCTCTGCCACTCAGACTGAAACTATCAATTTCAAATTTCCCACAAATTAAAATCCCTACACCATAGATAAGAACATCTTTAGAGCAAGTATTGATAACAAAACCATAACAAATAATAAAAGTATTGGTAAAAAGTCAATTATCTGTACAGAGCATGGACGTTATTGAAAAATGAAGACTGATTTGAAATTCTGTTTTGTTTTTGTTTTAACTCTGTCAGTGTGTCTGAAAAAATTCAAACAAATGTGAAGGATTTCTTATCGAGAAGAAATTTTGTTTTGCAGCATTTCTTTGCCACACAGACTGAAATTAGGAATTTAAAAGTTTTCACAAATTAAAATCCCCACACCATAAGTAAAAACATATTTAGAGCAAGTATTGGCAACAAGAAAAAGTAAAATTGTTTTCAGTATAAAACATGGGTTTTGGTGCAAAATGAAGACTGATTTGAAATTCACTGTGTTAGTGTGTTTGAGGAAATACCAATTATGTGAAGAATTTCGTATCAAGAAGACACTATATTTTATTCTTCAGCATGGTGTGAGCTGGTACAAAAGAAAATCTTCATGTCGTTCCCACAAGTTGTAATAAGTAATAGAAAACAAAGTTACAAGTATTAATAGATCTGACTCAGAAAAGCATCCCTGGGTCGCTTCACTTATGTAATGGAACCACAATCAGTTTCACACTGAAAATGCTTTTGAACCTTGGAAGAAAAAGCTATTGCTAAAAGTAATCTCGCATAAGTAAGATATCAATAAAAATGTCTTACTGTTGCTGGGAGTTATTACAGCAGGGAATATAGCTGTGGTGTTGCATTCATCTAGGCCAGATAGTCAACTTAAAACTCTTTTGATGATGCTGGAGATTAAAATTGCAAGTTTTGCAGATTCTGTTGTTTGTTTATGTTCCACAGCCCGATGAAGCTGCCCGTGGCAGCAAAAGCTTGCAGTTTTAGTGTTGTAGTTGTATTATTCCTATAATCAGAAATTGTACTAGTTGTACAAGTACATTAATAAATAAAATAATACAGAATCTTTTAAATGCAATCATATTTATGGATTTCTTATTTGATGTGAACCATCAACCAGTACTGCACGAATTATATGAAAATATTTAGTAATGAAAGTTCTATTAGTAATAAAGTGCAATTTTTCAACATCTGTATATTTTTTTTACACTGGCCCTTTTAGAACAGAGTCACAGAATAAATGTTATACCCAATTTTTCAATTAATTTGAAATTTATCCAGTCAATTCCTTGTTTAGAAATTAATTTAAAGTTTTATAAGCGTCTATACTTTTTTCCATTAGTATTAGGGATGTATAGCATAATATTTGGCTGCTTAATTGTAAAGAATCGGTAACTTGTTGTTTTTGTATTATTTTAACACTTTGTTTTTATGGAAGAAACGCATATAGCATATTAAATCTGTTTATTTCTTATGGTGTATGTGTTTCTTGAATATTGTGGCATATTAAAAATGTTTGTTTTTATGGTTTTTATGTTTCCAATGGAGACTAGAGAAAAAAAAATGGCTACTTCAGATTACTTTTGGTGGAAAAAAAAATACTGAATTTGGCAAAAGCTTTAAAAAAAAAAAAAAAAAAAGAGCAACCACTGAGTGCTGCTATACATACAAGCACTTGATTGCTAATTTTAACCAAGGTTAACAATTATTAATGCTAATTAGTGTGCACAATGCATATGTGCTAAATTAAAAAATGATATTTAAACAATTGCAATAATATTGAACCATCTAAGGCTGTTAATCATTTCTATATTTGGGTGTTATGAAAATGCATACAAATTTACAGTATCTGTAGATATTTTGTCACTGCATAAAATTCTCATCATATCCCCTCTCTCTTGCTCACATTTCTGAGGAGCCATGGGTGTCAGACTTCAAAACAAACTGAACTGGGATTCATTTAAAATTATTGGTCTGGTCAACAGCACATTATACAATGGCGTGCAAAAATGAAGGACAAGATGGTTTTTCGAATGTAACGTCGTGCAGAAGTGCTCCACATGAACTTAAATCATACCATAAGATCCCCAAGATGTAAGAATATGGGACAAGTGAGCAAAACTGTCCAAACAAGAAATACAAAGGCACTTTATTGAAAAGGTAGCTTCAAGCACAACTGGACAGAAGACAGAAACGTCCATGTGACAAGTGGCTTCCAAGAAAAATCCAGTCTTTAGTAGGGGATATGATCACCCCTGACTGCGCTGCAGGATTTACAACGTCTGTCCATGCTCAGGACGAGGTTGTCGAGGAGCTGTTGAGGCATTGCTGCCCATTCCTCTTGTAGCGCCAATCGCAGCTGCGAAATCGTTGCTGGTGACGTGCTGCCAAACATCTCCCGAGAAGGTCCCACACGTGTTAGATTGGATTTAGGTCCGGTGACCTTGCGGGCCAATCCATGCGTTGAATATCTTCACTCTCCAACAGCTCTGCGACAGCCACTGTACAATGAGGTGTAGCGTTGTCGTCCGGGAATAGGAACTCAGGACCCACAGCACCTCTAAACATACGCACGTGAGGCAGGAAAGCCTCAGTACAATAGCAGACACCAGTGACTGAACCTCCTTGGAAGATGTGGAGGTCAGTACGGCTACCAAGCATGATACCGCCCCAAACAAGAACCCCGCCACCTCCAAACCGGTCCCTTTCGATGATGTTGGAGGTGTGATTGCATGTTTCCTGCTTTCTCCAGGTGTGTATACATCTAGAATCGCTTGTCAGACTAAATCGGCTCTCCTCCATAAAGAGAACTCGACCCCATTGCTGATGTGTTCAGTTCTTGTGTTCCTGGCACCACAGAAACCGCTGTCTCCGATGAGCAGGCGTTAATGGCACACGCCGTACTGGTCGTCATGCAAATAGACCACCTTTGTGCAGCCTCCTGGCCACAGTAAAATGCGATAACGGACGTCCAGTTGTCTGTTGCATGTGCTTTGCGATTTCTCCCACTGTCTGCCATCTGTCTCATCTCGCTCTGTAGGACAATATACCGGTCGTCCGCCGCTGTGGTTGCTCGTGGACGACTACTGCTAAACTCTCGGACAGCTGTTCCTGTCTTTTGAAATGCTCTCCAAGCTCGCGAAACTATGCTGTGAGTGATCCCGACGGTGGCAGCAAGCAACTTGACGCCGTTCAAACCGATGTTCACCGTGCAATAGCTTTCACCGAATTGCTGAGCGTACATCGCCCGTGTGCTTTATACCCTTTCGACCCCCCCGTCATGCTGCATATATGCGTATGGTCTACCGTACCGGACCCTAGTCTTATCTCCTGAGTGGTCTTTTGGTCCGCTCTGCCTGCTCGTTCCGCTGTTATGCTAATTTCTCCTCTTCGTCCTTAATTTTTGCACACCAGTGTAAAAAGGAAATTCAAGGGAACTTGAAATTGGGAAAAAAAGGACTGTTGATCACATGGGTTGAATGCTACCAGAAGAGAGTTTCAAAATGGTGAACTATAATGGTGAATGTAGTGCTAATTACCTGTCAAAGATGGATAAGTCTTCCTTAAAAAATTGCCAATAATAAATAATACCATAGTTTAAAAAACTAAATTTTGGAAATTGTCTCAGAGGAATTTTTCAGACTGATGCATTGAAATTTGTAACTTACAAACAGCAGTGAAAGTATTTTTTTCTCTCTGTAATTAGGAACTGTTGCTAATTATTGCTAAGAATGATTTTGATTTCATTTTTAATAATGCAAGAATTCCTGCCTATGGGGAATACTGCAAATTGTTTTTATTCCTACCTATGAGGAGGACTTGCTAATTGCTTTTTATTGTTGCTTGAAAAGTTTTTGCAATACAGCAGTAGATAAAGTGATAAATTGTTAAGCTGTATAGCTTCCTAAGTACTGCTTCAGTGGTGCTTGTTGAAGTGTTTACCATTTCATGAGTTGTAAAACTAAAATATTAATTTCAGCAACACTTATTATCAGAAGATATTCCTGAAGACTGGGACAAAGAGCCTGTTAAGGTTCTAGTAGGAAAGAACTTTGATGAAGTTGCATTTGACAAAGCCAGAAATGTTCTTGTTGAATTTTGTAAGTAAATAGATCAATCAATTTATTCTTCACAGAAGTTGAAGGTATTGTTAAAAAAATGAAATAACTTTGCCTATTTTTGTGTATAAATTGTTTTTATCAGTAACTTTCATGAAATGTGGCATTTTATTGTTCAAAGTTATTGCTAAAATGAATTAGTGTGGAGAGTTAGTGATATTATTTCTGGCTGTTTCGTCCTTTGCAGTATTTTCTGTGACATTCGTACAAAATGGGGACAAGTAGTTTACAAACTTTCCCATTGACTGCTTCATAGCTGCCATGTGATTTTCCTATTTCTAGATCATTTTAAATGAGTTATTTCTTAGAGTTTTGCAAATGATAAATTTACATGCAGTTACACAATTCTTAAAAGGAAAGTAAGGGACACTACCAAATCACATTTGTAACTGGAAATTAAATACAGTATCGAACCGATTATCCGGACTCCTGAAAACCTAACCTTTTTGTATAATTGGAATTTTTGTGATATTTCTTGACCGTCCAGGTGTTCCATGCCGAAGCTCAACCTCATATTTCAGTCATCCCCAGCTGACCGTCCGTACCCTTTAATCTCCCCATCATATGTACACAGAGATGCCAAGTACTACGGATTGTCCGTAGTTTCTACGGATATCATGTTCAAACTACGGAGAAGGTGTGAAAAACTACGGATTTTTCAAAAAAATCTGATATTTCCGGAAAACTTTTTTTTTTTTTTTTTTTAATTATTTGAAAAAAAAAGTCAAGCATAGTCAAATGTAGTGTTTTTGCGGTAACGTCACAAAGCTGTTACACAGCAAGCATGTTAGGCTGGCTGACAAGCAAGCGGAAATGTTGCAGCGGAGATCGTTCTGTATGATCACATAACTTTGTACCTGGCTTGCCGTGGAAAGGCGTTCGTAATGCACGACGTCTGTTAACTTTGGGAAAACCTTAACCGTGTCCTGGACTAACGTAAGTTGTCGGAGGATGGAGGTAGACTAGAGTCGATTCCACGTTTTCTGTTCTTGTTGTTAAGTTGATTAGTTGTGGTGTGACATGAATTGCTGTCGTTATGAAGCATGCTTCAGTGGCTTCCAGTTCCAGTGGTGTGAAAAAAAATAAAAATTTGCAGCAGTACAAGGAATGTTATTCGTTGAAATTTCCATGTTTGCAGCGGTCGCGTGTTTCCATGATTTTTTTTTTTTTTTTTTTTTTTTTTTTGCTGAAATTTAATTTAAATAGTTAATTGCTATTGCATATTTGTTTCACCAAAGTAAGGGGCGGGCGAGGTATCAGAAAAAAAAATGCTCTGAGCAAAAATAGTCATCAGATCGAAGGAAATAATTGTGGATCAAAGAAATCCGGAATGTTTGTTTTTTCCGGCAGAGCGCATAACTAAGCTACCTGGATGTGTGGCCGCTGTTATTGCCTGTTTTTATGTTACCTACCCGGGAGTTTGTTCTTCGCGCGCTTTATGTTCTGCCCAGGGCAAGAGAAAGTCTCTCCATGTGTCTTTGGCAACCAGCCAAAGAAAACTTCTAGCAGCAGTTGCGATGAGAAGCTTCTGGGTGTGTGCACACAGTCGTGGCCTATTTTTCCACGCTCCTTGCTGTCGGTAGAGAGCTTAATTGTTTATGTTACTTTGACAGATTTGCGAAGTGCAGTTCTTTTTTTTTTCTCTTGTAAAAATGTTCTACTAAACAAAGGGATGTTTTATTTTAGCCTTTTTTTTTCTAGAATTGATTGTTGATTGATTTATGCAATTTAAAATACCTTTTTGATTAGTTTTTTTCGTATCATAAGCATTTAATGCTAATTTTCTATTTATCCGCATAATAAAGCTATGAAATCTTTCAAAGTTAATTGTTCTTTCTTTGCTCCCATTGTGTTTGTCGTGTACAAATTTACTTGCAAAAGCATCAGGTAAAGTGCATCCTGTCTCTACTAATATTCTTGGATCTAAAACGCAAAAAAGTTGTCAAAAATTCAAGGAGAGTTATTTGCAAAAATTTCCGTGACTAAAATCGTCTCGAGTATCCGAAAACCATGGGTTTTGTTCCCCGTGTGCTGTTGATTTTTCAATCGCACACGGCAGAAAAGACGATTGCGGTCGGCATTTTCAATCTGAAAAACAGGAGGAATAACCATAAGTGTGTGGCATCACACACTTATGACATAACATATTTATTAAAAGGTGGAGTTGAAATGGTAGTATTTTTTGTGTATTTACTCAAGTTTTTATTCCCCATTTTAAGGGGACTTAAATATGTTGCAAAATTTATCCAAGTATTGTTCCTGATAGAGATTAATATATTGTTAAAAATGTAGCAGTATATTCTGGGAAATACGTATGCTACCCTGCAAATTTTAATGTGGGAACTTGACGTCACTACGGAAGAACTACGGGCACCGCGCATATGGACTACTAATGATTTCCTTCAGATGTTGGCATCTTGGTGTACATATATGTATTGAAAACAGCATTCTAGAACAATTAAAGATACATTTTCCTTTCCCACTGTTTGAGGCAGACATCCAACTTCACCCTCCTCCCTCCCTATCTTTCCCCCAAAGGAACAGACAGAAACCCAAAGCCTCTTTCCAGAATAACAAAGGCATTATTGTCCGTCACAGTGTGCGTCAAAGTTGAAGACTGGTTCGCTCAAGAAAAAAGATAGGCATTTTCCTTTTCAGCTGATGATGTCACTATTCTCTCTTGCGTTGGTGACCTCCGAAAACCTGCTTTTGGAAGAAAGCCAAAGAATTTTCACCACGCTATTTGTTTATCATTGGTGTGACATCGTAGGCTGGTTGGGAATACTCGCGACTTCCCTGTGAAGGGAGGAAGAAAGAATACGGAGACCCGCTTTGTTTCGTTGGTTGGTGCTCTGTGGTTCATGTTTATTCCGCGGTGCTGCAAAAATATCATGTGTAACGTCATAAAGGCCAGGAGATCAGGATGCGGGTGCACACAAGAGGAAACAACTGTTTTTAAGCATCCAGAAAAAGGTCTAACTGTTGAAAAAGCTGGACAGCGGTACATCAGTAAAGTGGTTGATCAAAGAATATGGAATTGAAAAATCCACAATTATATGACCTCTTAGAACAAAAGGCATCAGTATTAAAAGTTTTTTTGTGGACAGTGATGTGCCTAGCCTAATGAGCCAGCAAAAACTTTACATCAATCAAAGAATGTTGTTATAGACAATGTTTTAATGGAATGGATAAGGCAGCGGTGTAGCGAAAGGGTACCTTGATCACTTGATAATCATGGCCCAGGCCAGAGTTTTTTATGTGGAACTCTCAATTCAAACATCTTGTGATTATTCAGCGGGTTGGTTCAGTAAATTTAAGAAGCGTCGTGGTTTACGACTTCTGAATATTTGCGGCGAACAGGCTTCTGCTGACTACGAAAGTGCAGATATTTTTGTGGAAGAATTTGCAGATATGATTTTGAATAAAAAGTTATTGCCAGAACAGGTCTATAATGTAGACGAAACTTCCCTGTTTTGGAGATACATCCCAAGGAAAACTTGTTACAGTAGAAGAGACTGCACCCTCCGGTGTAAAGGACTCAAAAGAGCGTTTCACAGTTCTTGCATGTGCCAACGCAGCTGGAACTCACATAAAAAAAAAAAAAAATGCAGATTGTTGGTTATCGAAAAAGTACTAGGCCCAGATGTTTTAAAGGTGTTAAAGTTTTTCCTGCTATTTACAAGGCGAATAAACAGGCCTGGATCACAAAAAATTTTCATGGATTGGTTCCGAAACCATTTTGTACCTGAAGCCAGGGCGCATTGCAAGTATGTTGGCTTGCCCAAGGACTGCAAAATTTTACTAACTTTGGATAACTAACTGCCCAGCACATCCTGATGTGAAACTTCTTATGAAGAATAATGTATGTGTTGCCTACTTGCCATCTAGCTGCACCTCACTTCTTCAGCCGATGGATCGGGGCATATTGCGCTCATTAAAATGCCGCTACAAATCAGCTTTTATTCGAAAGTTATTGAATGCATGCAATAATGGAACTGATATCAAGCAGTTTCAAAAAGAATTCAGCATTGGAGATGCCATTTTGAATATTGTGAGTTCCTGGGATTCAGTATCTCAAAACACCTTGATAAATGCCTGGCACAATCTTTGGCCATCTACGATCGTACTCGACAAAGAAGAGGTCGAACACGACTTTCAACGGCTTCTGTGTTTCGAAGAAAAGTTAATCCTACAAGATTTATTGTGTTTTACAAAAGTATTGCCATGTCATGAAGCGAGACTCTTCGACGAAGAGACCGTGAAGAATGTGTGAACATAGACAACGATGCTCCAGTTGCTTTGAAACTCGCTGATGGTGAGATAATTCAAATGGCCATGAATCATGAAGAGGACAATGAATTGGATACAAGTGATGAAAGTGACAATGAAAAAATTTCCATTAAAAGGTGTATACATCTTACTGAAGAATTGATATGAGGGATGGAACAAAAGAAATTCTTCACAGAACAGCACATCATGTCTGTTTATGAAATAAAAAAAGAAGTGTTGCTAACAGAACAGCCAAAACATATGAATCAATTAAAATTAAGAGATATGTTTGCAAATTTTGCTCATTAAAGATAAAATACATAATCATTCTAGGAACATAATTAAAAAAAATGGCTATATACATATTTCTCAATTTAAGCTAATTTTCTTTTAGTGTTTTTATTGTTTAGACTTTTTTTTTCCTTATAACTTGTTCGCAGTTTTGTGAGTTCATCCTTGTATAATGCGCGATCGCAAGCGGGGCAGAGTCTGCCGCAGATTTATGTGAACAATACAGCTTTCTATCTGAGAAATAACGGTGGTGGCGACTTGTAGGAGAAGGGGGTTAATGGTTCTGAAAACCGGACTGCCACTGGCTCAGACCTGTCCAGATAATCGGTTTGATACTGTATATGTATTTTGTAAATTGAAAAATGTCTAGTTGAATATTTGCAATTTGTAGTTGGTTTTGAAATAATGTATGGTTTTTGTTGGCAACTGATATTTTTTTTTTTTTTTTTTTTGTAACTCAAATTGAATACAGGATGTTTTACTCGATACTTTACCCGGCATTTTTGTAATAACTGTAAGAGCAATGAAGATATCATAATGACATTTGAACTAGACTTACCTTAGGATGTGAGAAAGCAAACAAAAGCGATGTGTAGTTACATCATGGCCGTGGTCAGAGAGAAGTGGCGTCTCTAGTGTATCGCGACTCCTCATCGCCTGCCGGACAAGCGAACGTCTGTCAGTTTACTGAGTCTCCCAACACAGTACGGTCATTGTTTTGCCACTCGTGGAACAGTACGGTTGTGTGTGTGTGTGTGTGTGTGTGTGTGTGTGTGTGTGTGTTGTCGGAGAACAGAAAACGTTGAAATGAACCGGTATACTGTAGAAGAGCGAGTGTATATTGTGCTGACATACTGGCAGACTGAATCGTTGAAGTCGTGTCAAAATGAATTCATTTGGAGGTCGGAAACCACCATCAAAGCCCTGCATTTTGGACATGTCACAGAAATTGGAAACAATGGTAAGTTTGTGGGACGCGCATGGAGGAGGTAAACGACAAATGCAGAAAGAAATGGTCGAGAATGTGAGGCAACAGTTATTGCCGTCTCCCAAAAAGTCCCTACGACGTCTGTCACAGGAAACCGGCTTATCCACTAGCACTTGTTACAGAGCTGCAAAATAAGGTAACTTTCACTCATATCGTGTAAGCGTTGTTGACGCATTGAAAACGCCAGACCACGTGAAAAGAGTGGCATATTATCAGTGGTTTCACACATTCCTGCAGAAAAACCTAACATACTGGATTACTGTTGGTTCACAGATGAGGCCTGGTTTCATCTTTATGGATATATCAATGCCCGAAATTCCCATTTATGGACAACTGACAATCCCCACCGACACGCGAATAACCCCTATATCCAGCAAAGAACAGTGTTTGGCGTGCGATGGCGCATTATTGGGCCGATCTTCGAAGCAACCATCTCGACAGCAGCTTACGTGAAAATTTTTCAGACCTTCGTGAATCAGTTGGATGATAAGGAATTATCCATTGGATATTTCCAATAGGATGGAGCAACATACCATACTTCCCATGCCAGCATGGCCGAAATTGAGTCGTTTTGAAGGGACTTTGGCCTCCTCTGTCGCCAGATTTGAGGCCGCTCGATTACTTTCTCTGGGGCTATCTGAAAGGTAGAGTTTACGGCAATAATTCACGATTCATCGCCACATTGAAATCCAACATCATTCAAGAAATTCAGACCATTCCTGAGGACATGTTGACCCGAACCTTCCAAAATATCGAGCTTCGTGTTCAGCTCTGCCTGGACGTAAATGGTGACCATTTCCAACGCATGTTGTGATGCCATCTCCTTTCTCACAGCCTAAAGTAAGTCCAATTCAAATTTCGTTACGATATCTTCATTCCTCTTCCAGTTATTACAAAAATGCCGGGTAAAGTAGCGAGTGAAACACCCTGCAATTGTAACACTTTCACTTCTTCACCAGACTGTAACTGATAGTCTGCATGAAAGTTATCTTTACAAAGCTGCACCCTTGATGTTTCCTGCAGCTGGCCAGTGAGATTTTCTTTAATATTCATGGATTGTTGGGTGGTAAGTCATGACTGTCATCCATAAACCTGAGATCCATAATGCTGAGAAAAGTCTTCAGTTTTAAAAGTACCATTAATGTATTAATTATAATCGAGGTTTTATAGTTCTCACAGTGCCTGAAAAGAACATTCTTTGTTATGACTGGGAGCAGAAGTTAAGCTTGGGCTATAAGCAGTCACCCGTCCCTAATTTAGGGTCACTGGTTTCAGGGAAGGGAGAGAGCCAGTGCCATAAAACAAACAACATCCATGGCTCACCGGGATTCTAACCCGGTCTTTGGAATCGTCAAAGTATTCATGATATACAATATCATGAATTTTATTCTAAACTTCACAATTGAAAAAAATTTACATTCTTTGAAGACCTACATATGAAGCCTCAACAGCGACTACGAATATTGTAAGTACAGATATAGTTTATTATTTCTTGATTTCAATTGCCAATACTATGCTAACATCATTTAATAATCTCCCGATTGCTGAACTTGCATAACGTGTGAAACAGTAATGACGGACATTTAATGTCAAATTACACACTGTAAGGTGTCTGCCCAGTATGCAAATTACTCCTGTGTCTCTTCAGTACCCACATCAGAGTAGAAACAATTGCACTTTCATGCAGAGTGATTCAGGATCTTTGTCAACTCCATCAGTCGTGTCCATTTCTCGTAAAGCAGCTGTGACTTTCAGATTTCGAGCATATTGTTTCATATGTGTATAAGATTCTGCCACAGATTTGTGGATTTTTAAATTTTTTTTTTTGTCATATTAGGGTCATCTTGAGATCAATGTAAAACTGAAGAGAATTGGAGGGGGGGGTAGTTGCAGGGAGGTAGAGCGTTTTTCTGTCTAAGGATGGAATTTTGCATTTCAAAACTTCCAAAAATGGAAGTTAAATGGAGTTAAGCTTTTTCCATTATTGTAATTCTTTTTCTCACTATGTTCCTTCTGCCCAACATTGTTAAACATGATTTCATATATAGAATTTATCATTTCCATATTTGTATTTCAGCTTCAAAATGGATGGAAAATTTCCAAAAATGGAACTTACAGGGAAATTTTCATGCAGCCTAAACTTGAGGCGTGAGATTCTTCCTCTGATTATAGGAATTTCATCTTTTCAGTCATTTGGGCATTTTGGAGATCAATGCATAATTGAGCAAAAAGTTTTGAGGGAAGGGGGTCATTTCGTTCTAAGTACGGAATTCAAACTTTCCAAAACAAAAACAAAAATACAGTAAAAATTTCTCCTGTAATAGTTTTTTTTTTTTTTTTTTCTTCTTCCCAATGTTTCTTTGAATTGCAGTACTCTTGTTGTTAGTACCTTGATATTCTGTTGTACACTTTATTTACACTTCAGACGTATGCCGCATGGTCGAACCTCTAGGTCCCATTTTCAATTTTGATAGCATATCTTAGATATAAAAATAAAACACCAATAAAGCCTACCCTCTTACTTCTTTGCAATGAAGTTCACACATCGTGTGCATCGCCATTCTTTCAATACAATTTATCTGTTGGCACAACTGCACTCTGAGGTTGACATTACACATTCAATTCACTATATATGCCTGTTAGTATATATGCTTGTTAGTAAATGAGCTTCTAAAAACTTCAGTTGTAGCAGCTCATTTACTAATAGGCATATATAGTGAAATGAATATGTAATGTCAACCTCAGAGGGCAGTTGCTGGTCGGGTGGGCAGAAATGCGTGGTATCAAGATAGGAATAGAGGAAGGCTTTCTGTAAATCGAATAACTCAGATACTGGGAGGTGGGGTTCCTACGAAGTTGGAAGTCTAAAAACGGAAGTAAATAATCACATTCAACCTCCACAGTAAAGGATATAGAAGGATAAACAGACGACAATGTGGTTGCAAAAGAGAACAAATTTTCAACTGACGAAGGCCAAAAGACCAAGACATCGTCAACATACCGAAGATATAATAAAGGTGCAATCTGACAAAAGTCCAAAATGCGGTGTTCTATGTCTTGAAGAAGAAGTTCAGCCAACAGAGGGGAGAGTGGGGACCCCACCCCATTGGGGCTCCCTCAAGTTGGCGATATAAAATGCCATTAAACCTGAAAGGAACGTTTCTGAATGAGGCGTAATGTCTGCAGAACGGCTTGAATTTCCTCAGGGGTACAGACCCCAATTGGGAAAGTTTGCTATCAATGAGATTGTGTACAATAGAAATGGGAAGCAAACTTTCCCAATTGGGGTCTGTACCCCTGAGGAAATTCAAGCCGTTCTGCAGACATTACGCCTCATTCAGAAACGTTCCTTTTTCAGGTTTAATGGCATTTTATATCGCCAACTTGAGGGAGCCCCAATGGGGTGGGGTCCCCACTCTCCCCTCTGTTGGCTGAACTTCTTCAAGACATAGAACACCACATTTTGGACTTTTTGTCAGATTGCACCTTTATTATATCTTCGGTATGTTGACGATGTCTTGGTCTTTTGGCCTTCGTCAGTTGAAAATTTGTTCTCTTTTACAACCACATTGTCGTCTGTTTATCCTTCTATATCCTTCCCTGTGGAGGTTGAATGTGATTATTTACTTCCGTTTTTAGACTTCCAACTTCGTAGGAACCCCACCTCCTAGTATCTGAGTTATTCGGTTTACAGAAAGCCTTCCTCTATTCCTATCTTGATACCACGCGTTTCTGCCCACCTGACCAGATATAAGGTTTCACCGTTATACTTTCTTATTCGAAGAGCATTTACCCACTCCTCTTCTGTAGCCTTCCGAGAGGAGGAACTTCAAAAGATATATTACCATTGCTTATCAGCACGGATTTTCTCATTCAGATGTCCATAGAATCTACCGAAAAATCCAAAGTTCAACATTGTTTACCCTGGCACGTGAACGAAGGGATACCAAATATGTTGGATCAATGACTTACGTCCCTCATGTGAATGGTAATTTATTGAACATCTGCCACAGTCGCAGTGTAGGTTTTGGGTTAAAAACATCGAACATTTATTCCCTGATTAAAAATGATCGGGACCGTGTTGAATCGTTTAACAAATGTGGAATCTATTCCATTTCTATGAAATCTGTCTATCCTCAAGACAAGGACCTCATATATATCGGCTCAATGCTACGGAGACTGCAAACAAGAATTAAGGAACACCAATATAGTGTAAAAAATGGCTCTTCATCGACTGCTTTAGCCAGGCTTTCTTCAGCTGGTACACATTACCCATCTTGGACAGATGTCTACATTCTTTCTACCTCTACTACGAGGGAAACAGTGCTCTTTACAGAAAGTCTGCACATTTTGCATCGAGTGGACACTTGTTGCAACAATGAAGTACCCAGCTATATTTCCCAGGCCTGGAAAACTTTACTGTCCTTGATTCCTGTTTCTACCTCTTATATAGCAGACTCTGCCCATCATTAATAGAATATAGGCCTCTATTTGCTCACATTACGTTAAAGCAAGTGAACGTTCTTGTATTTCTTTCCTCATTGAGAACGTTTGGCAACGGCACCGATACACAAATGTGTTTTCTGGAACTCCAACTTGTCTTTCATCTAATGATGTGCTCGTAACGAGCACGAAAGTACTCATGTCTTTTTAAACCATGTAAATAGATTTTAACTTGTGTGTGTTTTTTAGTTATTAAAGTTTGCATATAACTGGAACCATTCAGCAAGTTTGTACATCGTGCGTTAACAGCAAGTTTCTTACCCTGAGTAGTCTATGTGGCACGAAATCCTTGTTTCATTATCAACATACTGTGGAACTCATTTTTGCCCTCCGCCAACCAAAATATCAACAGCACACAGAAATTTCCACAACATTAACTAGTATTGTATTTTTGCAGCATGCATTATTATTGAACAGCCACAGTGACATTATTCTAGCACCTGTGGAAAATCACTTTAATGAAACATGATTCACACATGCTCAATTGCTTGCATATGTAGCTTTCACACATTGAAGCAGTTTCCTAGCTACACCATAATTTTTCAATACTTTCACAGAAGCACCCAGTTTATTTATTTTGCCATAAGCTTTCTGCAAATGCAGCAAAAACTTGCTTACCAACAGCTTGTAAATTGTTTTGAATCATATATAATACAAGGGTTAGGCTAGTGCAGCCCTTATATACCAGGCATGAAAAACACATTGTATGTTCCACACCTTCTCTGAACTGTACCTTATCAGTGACCTTGCCCATAAAACTGTTACTAGTACACTCACCAGGTTGATACCTTAAATGTTTTTACATTCAGTCTGATCATCTTTTCTCTTATGTGAAGAAACAAAAATAGAATCCTTCCAATCTTGAGGGACAGCTTATAATTCCCACATGGCTGACAAATTTAAGTCATTATACAAATCCATATATTGCATGAATTCACAGAATTTTATTAGTCTAGGATCAAGATGCTCTGTCATGTATTAAATATGGTATATAAAGCATTGAATCTGATGAATAAGTAAATAAACTATTTATTGAAGCTTATCTTCCGAACAGAAGTCATTACTTAATGTAACTTAGAAGTATAGGAAATTTCAGGACACTTTGGCTGTTTTTATTCCTTCCTTCTCATTTATTTTTTGCAAACTTAAGTTTTCTGATTTTGTTCCAGTTCAACACCTTTTCTAAAATACTGCTAGCCTGTGAACTGTACAGTTCATTCTGAACATAAGGAAGTTGTCATTTAAAAATTTCTTGTTATACTGAAAAAAAAATGGTTGAAAATTGATTTAATTGTACTGGCAAGCACTTTCTTTATGAAGATATGTTGCAAATGAGGGGGGGAGTGGTTGTGCTTGCGTTTTGCCTAAACCTTAGGAAAGCTAAAAAGATAGTGTCTTACATCCATAATTGGTGTAGTAACAAAAATATTTTAATATGCCAAGCTTTCGCCTGCCAACAGTAGTTACTTTATCAAAGCAAGTTACGTTAGACAAACATATAACCCATTTGGAGTTTAAAATTAAAATTCAGAGAACATAACTAGGTTTGAAATCACATAAACATAAGAATATTACAAACATGTGAATTAGCAATGGTCATTATGTGGGTCTAATGATCACATGGTGTGAGGGTTGTACCGAAAGTAATGCAAAAGTGGGCATAACTTTTTATTAACTGACAGAGGTCGTTCAAATTGCACATGTTGGTAGAGTAACTCTTTCTCTATACAAAGGTACTACTCAACATAGTCTCCATCACAAGCGATGCATTTGCGCCATTGTTGAACTCAATCCTCAAATCCTCTTTGAAAAAATTCAAGTGTGGATTGTTGTACCCACTTCTTCACAGCCACTTTCACCTCTTCTGTGTCATCAGATCATTGTCCCCAGAGACTGTCCTTCATTGGACCAAACAGGTCGAATTCAGAGGGAGCCAGATCTGGGCTGTATAGTAAAGGACCACTGACCAGCCTAATTTGCTGATTGCCTGATTTGTTGCCAAAGATGTGTGTGGTCTCCCATTGTCCTGATGAATGTGGATCCTTTTCAGATCCTTGTTCAGTCTCTTCCTCCTTATGGCTTCTCTAAGCTTCTTGAGTATCTCAATGTACTGCTCGCTGGTCACAGTACAGCCACATTGCAGAAAATCGAGGAGAATGACACTCCTGTCACCCAAAACAGTCACCATGACTTTCTGTGCTGATCACTGTCTCTTGAAGTTATTAGGTCTTGGTAAAGAGGTGTGACGTCATTCCACAGATTGATTCTTCATTTCCGGATCGTAAAAATAGACCCACATTTCATCCCCTGTCACCAGATCGAAAAAACGTGTCTTCGTTGGCTTTAAACGCTTCTAGCAAATCAGAGCAGACTTCCACCCTTCAGATTGGGTATCAACTGCAGAGGTACCCATTTTGCACTCACTTTCCATTACCCTAAGTCTTCCACCATCTTCTGTATGGCATTGTGGCCACAGTCCAGTTGTGCAACAAGCTCACAGATTGTGACTCGTCTCTCCGCTCGAATCAATTCATCCACTCGCTGACAATTCGTGTCAGTGGTCGCAGATGATGGTTTCCCACTGCGTGGTTTGTCTTCAATGCTGGTTTCCCCTTCTTTAAACTTCTTCATCCATCTGTGCACATTGCTCTTGTCAGTGGTGTCATGTGCATAGCCTTCTGTGGATGTGGGACAGGCTGCACCCTTCCTTCGTCAAGAACTCGATGACGGCATGTTGCTACTGCTTGGAATCCGTTATTTACCTGCAATGAAGAAGGGCTACTATAGAGGAAGAGTTTCTCTACCAACATGTGCAATTTGAATGACCCCTGTCAGTTAATAAAGTTATGCCCATTTTTGCATTACTTTCGTTACAACCCTCGTATAATATAACGAAGATATCAAGTCATGTTCTTTGTCTCAAGGTCAGTGCTTGTGGAGGATGGAGTTCCACAGTGATTGCAGTTTGACAGACACACTCTCATTGCAGATGTCAGACCTTGTGATTATTTGAATAATCTCTGATTATGGTTCCCCGAAAGTTGTGAAAGGGGCTACCAGTTTCCTTTCTTTCCACAGTGAAACTGCTGCATTGTATTGTACTTCTTTTGCTAAAGTAGTGGATCCTTTCCCATATATTCCTTATATGCTCCTTATGACACCCACACACAGATCTTTTCACCATGCAGTAGTCATAAGCATGGGTTTCTTCTGGTTGGTTGTCCAAGTTGTGTCCTAGGTGGATGATGTGCTTGTCTTATGGAACTGGCAGTGTCTTTTCCCTGGTACTAGTATCCCTAGGTTAGGGGCAGGTGACTCCTTTCCCTCTGTAACTTAGGTGTGCATTGGGGTAATTAAACCTCAAAGCAATAACGCAGGATGTTTTGAAACTATCTGAACAAAATTTCCACATTTCTTTTTTTTTTTTTTTTTTTAACTCCCTGCAATGATGGCTTACTTTGTTGTGATTGAAAAGCAGTGTTTGTGGGATTGTATCTAAGCTGTGGCTTCAGTTATCCTAACCCTAAATCTACCGACTGTGAATTTGCAAATCACAAGGTTTTCAAAAACAGAACACCCTCATTATTGGTAAGGGGTGCTATACTTTTAAGTGCTGTGGATAAAACATTTTCACTCATTTTCTGTTGTCCACTTTTTGAAGGTATGTCTGACAATATGAATGGCACAAAGATGTACTGGCATCTGCAAACTATGAGGCTGACTCAAAAGGATAATTAAATGTACTGCTTTGAAGCTGAATGTGTAAGTGTAAAACTTTGTTCTCTTAACATGACTTCATACCTGGAGCTTCTGTCAAGAAGTAGCAAGAAAAAGGAGCATTCAAGAGACCCTTGTTCTGCTTTAAAAAATTAACATTTGCTATCCCCAAACAAGTCTTGATAAGGAGCTGCTTCATTTGGAATCCCAAAAGGAAAAAAGGTTTTTGCAATAAACCTAATTTTAAGTATGGGCCATCTAGAGGTGTTTTGACGTATAAGAGTATTATTCTGCATCCACCAATAACAAGCAAGCAAAGGAGTCTTCCTTCTGATGTTATGAAAACAAGTGAAATAAAATCAATGAATCTTGTACAGTAAGCTTTTTTCTGTTTTCTTTTCTTTTTTTCTCAGAAGAGACTCCATTACAAATGGCATCTTCTTGTAATTTTGTAATTAAGATGTTTTCTAAATAATTGTTCTCTATTTTGATGTGAATACTTTAGGATAACCAGACAATTGATTTTTTGTGTGTGTGTGTGTGTGTGTGTGTGTGTGTGTGTGTGTGTGTGTGTGTGTGTGTGTGTGTGTGTGTGTGTGTGTGTGTGAATAGTCTGCTTGTGTCTAACTCTAGGAATGAAAATTGTATGGCAGGGGGATGGGTGTGCTTCAGTAAATTTTTTCAACCATCACTAAAATTAAAACTAATTTCTATGCATAATATCTTAGTAATGATTAGCCAGGTAAACTCTTTTACCAGTAAACAGAGTTGTGTGCACACTTTTATTAAGTACAAAGAGGAGAGGGGGTGGCTGCTTCTCTTGATCCAACAGAAAAAAATGGAACTGTTTTGGAGATCTCCTGAAATAAGTTTTCTTAGAACACAAACAAATTTGAAAATCTTCAGTGTAAAAAAATAAATAAAAAATAAATAAAAAAGTCTACAATGCAAGTAGATTTTATAGTTTATTAGAGGATTTCCCTGTTTTGATTATTTTGTTGCTTCAAAGTCCATACTAAGTTATTATTTAAATCAGTGTATTTGCCAAATATAACTTGAAGTGCACATTTTGATTATTGTGTGCCCCTCCACATTTCTTTGTATTTTTGGCTTCCAGCTATGACACATAAGTATTACTACACCTATATCAGTTATTGCAGTGAACAGAATTTTATTTGTGAAATGCATCAAGCAGTTAAACTTGATCTGTATGTTTAAGAAGTATTTAGTTTGTTGGTACCTTTTGTGACCACAGGTTTTCAGTTATAGATGTAGGACTGTTATTTCCCTTTGGTTTGGTTTCTTAGTTGTCGCATGCCCCCCCCCCCATCTAATTTTTGTGACTCAGTGTTTACTTCCTAGCTATAAAAATTTCTTTCTCCAAATCAAACTATGTGAGCAAGTAAGTGTTTAAGTGGAAATGTATGTAACTGATTTTTTCTTTCTTCTCTTCCTTCAGATGCTCCATGGTGTGGTCATTGTAAGCAGCTTGCTCCCATTTATGACCAGTTGGGTGAGAAGTACAAAAACAATGCTGATGTTGTTATTGCTAAAATGGATGCCACAGCTAATGAGCTAGAGCACACAAAGATTAATAGCTTTCCAACAATTAAACTCTATAGGAAAGACACAAATGAGGTGAGTTGATTCACATTACTTGAAATTTTCATGTATCTGTTTTTTTGGGGTTTTTTTCCTTATCAGTTAATGTTTTTAAGCTAATAAACATAAAATATTCTAAAGTAATGCTAATTTATTTTCATGAAATAGCTGTTCAAATTATTGGTTATGGCTTCTGTATATCAGTTCAGATATTACATCTACTGCAATCCACATACAGCAAAATTGTTCCTATCATAAAAAAATTAACACAGACATGCATGTCATGCAGGCTCATTGTTGAAAAAATGCACAATAAACAGTACTGTATGTAACTAACCTCCTCAGAAACTTGAAAATTGTGTTTTCATAGAATCAAACTCTCATCTAACTTTTGGCCAAGCATGTTGCTGTTACATGACGTGCCTCTAAGTTACTGAAGTTAATGTGACTAATAAACATGGTAATTATATCTTTATATCATTATTTAGTAACTTTCCGGAAGTAAGCTCAGTAGGGTGATCTTTTGGTTTTCCTTGCAGGTGATGCTCTTACTTAAATTATTTCTGTGTATGCTGCAAAAGGGTAAAGTCATCTTTTGAGCATTGCAAGTAGCAAAATAAGTCTTCATGCTATACCTAATGAGCGCAAAGGGATGTTTTCTTGAAATGTAGGGAGATCAAGTTTCGTTACAGTAGATTTCCCCTCTATGGAGAGTCCACAATATGGAGTGCATTTGTCTTATAAAGAGGACTTAACATGGAATTTCCAATGCATTTTGCTGGGACTAGGGGGGGATGTATTGAGCATGTTTTCTTTTGGTAGATGGTCTGGTTCAAGCACATTTTGCTCTGTTTTATAACATTTCATTTGTTCCTTACCATTTAGTGAGTTTTATGGCCCCCTCCCCTTTGCAAAGTGCAGTAAGACTTTTGATTGTTCATACATATTCATACCTAATTTTTATAATTTATTTATAAAATTTAAAAACTGGTGTGTTTTACGAAATTAGATATTTCTATCTTTTCTGTAATTTTCAAGTTAAATTTTGATTATGCTGAACTACAGTTTTTTGCTCTTTATGAACTACAGCTTTTTGCCTTTTTGTTTGTTTTTTTAAATTGTCATCTAACGTGATTTTCCACTGTTCTGGAAAGCTTATAGGTAGGGATGATAGTCTTTTTGAAAGATTGGGGAATCAGAAATTGCATTTAAGTGACCACATGATCTTCATATTGCCAAAAATTAGTAAATTATGCATTGATTTTCTCACCACTAGAAAGGTTTCAGGTTAAAAACCTGATCCCAAGCAACTCATATTCATACTGGGTTGTAAAGAAAGTAATGTCTGTAGATGCAAGGCAGCAGAAAAGTGCTAATTACAAATCAGCCCAGAATGTAGTCTCTATCATTTGCCATGACCTGCTCCCATTGTCTGAGTAGGTGTTGGATACCATCCCTGTAGAACTGTGGCAGTTTAATGCAAAGAAGTGAGGAAGTGCACATTCAACATCATCCTGGTTGGTGAACTGCTGTCCATCTAGGAAATTCTGTAACAACCGGAAAAGGTGGTAGTTGCTTGAGGCAATACCTGGGGAATAGGCTGGATGTGCCAGAGCCAGGTCCCTGATCTTGTGACGGATAACCCCAGCTGTGGGGGGATGCCCTTCTGGTTCAGCAGTGTTGGTTGTTCCAGCGTGAGCAATGCACACAGATTGTCCAGCTGACTGCAGTACACATTAGTGGTGATGGTGTTGTCCCGCAGCAGTTCCCCCGCACGGGGATAACTGGTTTTCCAGTTATTTGGGGAGCGGCGCCCACGGCCCGAGCTGACCTTGTGACTGGTCAACATCTGATGTCATGCCACCGCTTGATTTTTATTTTGGTGCTATTGGTGTTTGCAGGGACGGCTGTTCATCCAGCTGTTGGGAAGTCGCGGCCCCACGATCCCGAGCTGGTCTTGTGTCTCGTTTTTTTGTTTTTATTTATTTTCTCCACTGGCTAGTTGCCCGTGTTGTATTCTACCTAATCGCTACCACGTTATGTACTAACACCCCGGTCTTGTGGTTTTGTTACCCTCCACCACTAACTGATTTATATTTAACCGCTCAGTTCGTAGGTTGCTGAGATTCCGATTAGGTTCCCTGCCAGGATTTGTCTTCTTTGGATTTCTTTTTTTCCTTTTCGCTGGTTTGGGTGCTAGGCCTACCTGCATGTTTGCCGCGTGTGGAGACCCGTGAGGCGGAAATGGGATGTCTGGCGGCTGAGGTCGCAGGAGACCGGTTAAGTGCCTCCTGTGTTCCAACACTCCTCTTCGACCCCGGCTTCGCTGTAAACGGGAGGCTAGAGACTAACCCACCTCTAGTCAGAGGGCTTGTACCAAGTTGTGTACAGGGCTTTAGCGGCTTTTTTGTCGTATGGCACGGCAGGGTGAGCCCGGGGGCTGTGGGATCATGCCAAAGGCGTTGGCATGACGGTACCAGGAGGCCGAAGTGTCCGCCGAGTGCGTGTGATCACAGCCAACGGACTATATCTGCAACGTATAAGCTCCAGAACTGTGTCTAGCGTCATTTTCTTGGCTTGCGGACCTCCAGTTCTCCCTTGTAGGGCTCGGTGGTGGGTGGAGTAGTCTGCAGACGAATCTTCCTTCTTTTTCCATGGGTAAACCCAAACATAAACACTCCAAATTTAAGTCACCTGAGAAAATGATAGTTGCAAACGACTCTCCTTCGTCTTCTCAACCTACCAAGTCTCAAAACCTTAAACGTTCTTTAGACCATGACCTGGACCAAGAATGTACTACCTCTTCTTCGGCAGCTGTACCAGTCGCTCCGAAGCGTCGTCTCCCTCGATTGCTGTGACTACGCATGCTACACACTTACTTGTAGAATCCATCGATCCGGATGAGAGACTGTCCACCAGATCTCCATTTTTCATTTCTAAAGCTTTGAACGCTGCGGTTAGCCCCTTGAAGTCTGTGAGGAAGCTTCGCTCTGGGGACCTGCTTGTCCAAACTTGCAGTGTTTCTCAGAGTAACACTTTTCTGCGCCTTTCTAGTCTTCAGGGCATTCCTGTCAAAGTGACACCTCACCCGTTTCTTAATACCTCTCGGGGTGTTATTTCGGAGTTTGATCTCTTGCCATGCAGTGAGGATGAATTGGTGACTGAACTTGGCGGATCAGGGTGTTCTTGCTGCACGTCGTATGATGTTCCGGCGTGATGGCTCTTTGCTTAAATCTAAAAATGTAATCTTGACTTTTGACTCCCGAAAGTTCCGACAGAAATCAAAGCAGGCTACTTGGTCTGTGCAGTTCGCCCGTACATTCCCAGTCCTCTGCGCTGTTTCAGGTGCCAGAGGTACGGGCATTCACAACGATTCTGTAAGAGTTCCGCTCGTTGCGCTAATTGTGGCTCCGGTGAACATGACGGGGAAGGTTGCACTTCTGCGGCCTGCTGTGTTAACTGCGGTGAGGCCCATGCAGCTTACTCCCGCAACTGTATGAAATGGAACGACGAGATGGCGATCCAGCGCCTCAAGACCCTGGAAGGCCTCTCGTACCCTGCTGCCAAAGCCAAGTTGGGTATTCCCAACACCCGACAGCGTAGTTTTGCCGCAGTTGTTAAGTCTCTGCCACAACCCGTGCAGCCCTTTGTTCCGCGCCCTGTAGCTCTCGCAGCACTTGCCAAGCGATCTACAGTTGAACAAGCGACACAGGTGGATTTCACCGAGCTCCAGCTTATTCGACCAGCTGAGTCTGCGCCTTCTCTTTTGAAGACGCCCGCCTCTTCCGGTTCCCAGCAGACAGCCTGCACGTGCGGAAGACCCGGCCCTCAATCCGCAAAGGTGTGCAGTGTCCATCAAACTGTCTCGGCCTCTGCGAGGTCTCCACCCTCAACTGACATTATACAGGACCATGGGGGGGAGGAGAGTGACAGTTCGTCCCCAGCCTCAACCAGCATTGCAGAGGAACATGGGGGGAGGAAAGTGACAGTTCGTGCCCGCCCTCTGCCAGCATTGCAGAGGAGTGTGGGGGGAGGAGAGTGACTGTTCGTCCTTCTCCGTTAGTAATTTTTTTTATAAATCTGATTAACTACCTTGTCTTCCCTGCTTTCATCATACTCTTTTTCAACTTTTCCCAAGCCTGTCTGCTCTTACTCATTTTCCACGCTTTTCAAAATCTGTGACTGATCGTTCTTTGTCTGGCGCTCTTTGGCCAAACCTGGCCCTTGCGCCACTAAAATCCACTAACCAACCAACCAACCCGCAGCAGTTCAAAAAACATGACATCCCCCACATATCCCACCAAACAAACAGCAGGACCTTACATGAGTATAAGCCGGCTTTGGGGGTTGGCATGGACTTTTGTTTTGGGTCCAACCACTGTTTCCAGCCACTGACATTGCCATACAGAACCCATTTCACTGAATTGATGGGGTACCCAAACTCCTCTTGTACATCTTCCCAAGTTGACGCAGGTGCACGATAATGCTCGTGTGGATAATCACAAACTGTTTCGTCAACTCTTGCATGATCATACATGGTCGGTCTCCACTAAGATCTTCAGCATGTCCATTCCACTGTTGCCGGTCTTCCAGCTTTGGGACGGTCATATACACTATCTACCAACAAGTAATTGAACACCTGTGATAGCAAAGGAAAACGAAGTTTATTCACCTTCAATAGTTGGTGGAGCCTCCACGAGCGGCGATTACAGCTGCGACCCTCCGGGGCATACTCTCAACCAGGCGTTGTACGACGGCTAGCGGTATTTTCTTCCACTTGGCTTGGAGAAGACAGGTCAGTTCTTCACCGATTTAGGACGGTGGGGGCACCCCTTAAGTCGACGCTCCAACTCGTCCCAGAGGGGCTTGATAGGGCCAATCCATTCGATTAACCCCATTGTCACCATACCAAGCTATGGTGGACCTCGCAACATGACAGGTGGCATTGTCATCCTGAAAGTAACATGGGTGTACCCCGTAAAACTGCCGCAACGTAGGAAGCGCATGGTCATCCAAAATGGTGCAGTAGGTCTCGGCATTGAGTCTACCAGGAATTGCGACCAAGGGTCCCGTGCCATACCAGGAGAAACACCCCCATAGCATAATTCCACTGCCGCCGAACTTCGCAGTTTGCACAATACATTCCAGCAGGAGGCGTTCTCCAGGCAGACGCCAAACCCAGACCCTGCCATCCGAACAGTAGAGGGTTAACCTTGATTCGTCTCTCCAGAGAACCTGTTTCCACTGTTCACGGTCCACTGTCGATGTTCTTTGCACCACGTTAGCCGAGCAGCGCTACTGGACTTGGTGATCAAAGGCTTGTGGGCGGCAGCACATCCATGATAACCGAGCAGATGGACTTCCTTACAGATGGTATTCATCGAAAGAACACTCCCGGATGCCTGTTGAAACTCCTCGCAGATGTGGCCCATCGATTTGGTGGGGTTCTTCCGAATTTCTCTGGCCAGCACCTGTCGGTCTCTAACTCCCAATTTTGTGGGTCTACCGAGCCGGGCCACATTCAGACAGTCACCTCTCATCTTCCACTTGCCAATCACGTAGGCCGCTGTCTATTTTGGGTACTTCAACTCGCTGGATATGTCACGCATGGATCGACCATTTCTGTGATATCCGACGATTACACCTTTCTCGAAATCGGAGAGCTCCGAACTGCGTGGCATCTTGCATGCGACTGGTTGCGTTGTTGTTTCCCACACGATATTTAACAGCGGCGACCGTGACGTGTATCAGGACCACAGATATCGTCGATTGCAGGGGTGTCCAATTGCTTGTTGGTAGATAGTGTACATGCATATTACTAAGCTGTTCTCTGAGATTCAGAAGTTAGCTCCACAAAGAAATACAAACTACCAGATAATTTTTACTTACTGTTGCCGTATCAAACTTCTCCATTTACAACGATCATGACACCCAACTCGTGCTTCACTGACATCCATTACACGCCGTACACAAAATATTTTATACTTCATACTCATAATCTTTTTCTCATGCAGATACTCCTGAATCTGCTCCTCCCATGATTTCCTTTCTGTCACTTGGGCTTAAAAGATTTTCTTAGTAAGCATCTCCATCACTCATTCTTTCAACATAGCCAAACCACCGAAGCATATTATTAGTCTCCACCTTGCTAACATTTTGCTTCACATTACATAACTGCAACACATCTTCATTCCTCACACAATCGGAATGAGTCTTGCCACCCCACCCCCTTCCCTGTAAGTAACGCATTTCCCCAGCACACAAACAACTCCTGTGTTTCTTCTTTTGTACCCAGGTTTCACTGCCCAAAGCAGTCATGACTTTCAATGAAGAATTTACTCTCCTACTAATTTCACCATCCAATTTGTTTTCTCTGTCATACATGCTTCCCAAATACACAAACTGATTCGCCTGCTCAATCACTGTGTCATTTAGGCTTATATTACATTCAGTACTACCGCTTCCTCTCTCAAAATCCTTAACTTTGGTTTTTCCCTTATTTATATTCAGTTTGAATTTCATGCAGACTTCGTACATCCGCGACAACATACCCTGCAACTCACTTTTGCTCTCTGCCAGCAGGACTGTGTCATCAACATACAACAATCTGTACACATGGATATCACCAAGACATAAACCAGTATTATCTATTTTGGCATCACGCATGCACGCATCCATAAATATATTAAACAGCCATGGTGACATTACACAACCCTGTCTGACTCCTGCGCCAATAGAAAACCATTTTGATAAAACACTATTCACTCGTACACAAGCTCTACTGCCAGTATACATGGCTTTTACATTAAGTAGATTCCCAATAAAACCATATTCATTCAATACCTTCCACAAAAGTTTCCTATTCACTCGGTCGTAAGCTTTTTCTAAATCTATGAAGGCGGCTAAAACTTTCTTGCCAACAGTCAGATATTTTTCAGTCATCATGCGTAATGCAAAAATTTGGTTAGTGCAGCCTTTACCAGGCGTAAAACCACTCTGAACATCCCACACTTTCTCTGATGTAAGGCCCCATACTTTTTCAATAACGACCTTACCACACACTTTCCCTGGCACACTCAGTAGGCTAATACCACGATAGTTCTTGCAGTCAGTCTGATCACCTTTTCCCTTATACAAGGGAACAATGATAGCATCCTTCCAATCCTGAGGGACCATTCCTAGCTCCCAGCACAACTGGCAAATTTCAGTTAACCAGTCAATTACAGAGTCACCACCATATTTCAACATCTCAGCAGTTATGCCATCAACTCCCGGAGCCTTACCATTCTGAAGAAATTTTAGAACATTACACACCTTTTCTCTTGAGCCCCCCCCCCCCCATGTGCTTCCTTCCTTCACTGTGACATCATCTGATTCTGCCTCTGAATCACCTTTGCTTTCCTGATCTAATAACTCACAGAAGTATTCACCCCATCTTTCACTTAACTCATTGGGCTCCCATATCATTTCCCCACTCCTGTTCTTCACACAACTTACAACTTTGTTTCCCCTATTTTTTCTGATTCTCATGTACTTCCAGAAGAAAGTCTTCCTATCTTTCCAAAAACAATTCATGCCTTTCCACCCTCCCCTCCCTAACTTTTTCCTTACTCTGGCAAACCAGCCTAGTGGCTTCATGCTTCTTACAGCAATATTCAGCCACAGAAACTCTTGCCTTGCAGCATCACGAAATAGGCTTTCTTCTTTCTCTTTACTGCCTTTTCAATCTCACTATTCCGCCAAGCATCATATCTTTTGTTACCCACTATTGTGGTGCCACAGACCTCTTCAGCAGCAGTGACAACACAGTTCTTAAAACATTCCCACTTCTTTTCTACATCCCTCTCACAAGACCTCAGCTCCTTCAGCCGTTCTCTGAGTAAGTCAGAATAACACTGATGATCTTCGTGGAGCCTTGCAACCTTTATTCTTTCCATCCTGGGCCTCTTCCTATTCCTTTTCCTCCAACCAACATTCAGTTTTACTCTTAACACTACCAAGTAATGATCAAAACCAACATCCGCACCTCTCATCATACAAGTGTCAACAATTAAGTTTTTCAGACGTTGATCGTAGACAACAAAATGTATCCCACTCTTTTGACCAAGAGTACGATTTCCCCAAGTATATGTATGGATATACTTGTGGTTGTAAAGCATATTAGATATACACAAACCATTCTCAATGCTGAGTTCAATTAATCTTTCACCATCATCATTCACACAAGGATCATTAAACTTACCCAGAATATAGTCAGAAATTGCATTCTACACACCTACTCTAGCATTGAAATCCCATGCTATTATAACTTTCTCTTTAGCACCAAACTGGCTCAAAACAGCTTTAAGCTCATTCCAGAAATCTTCCTTCCTATCAGAAGGTTCCGAGTCACAAGGAGCATACACTACAACAATTACTATTTTCTGAAGTTTTGCTTTCAAACAAATCCAAAGAATTCTCTCACTAATGCAGCTATAGTGAATAAAGTTGTTCATCTTTTCACTTAAAATCACACCTACACCAGCCTGTCCTCTCACATTATCCAATACTGCAGACCCAGAGATGCAAACAACTACGGAATCTCCGTAGTTCCTACGAAAAAGCTCTTGTACTACGGAATATGGAAAACCGTGATTTTTCTACGGAAAATTAACGGAAGTTATTAATTTTTATTTTGCTTGTTCCCCTACGCAACGGCGGCCACTTGACAATCCGTCATGCTTGCTATGCTGCCTACACTTCTAGTTCTGCCTCTCGAAGCTGCTCGGATCTTGGCGCGAGCGGCCGGCACTAGACTCGATGGGTGTGGCCTTGCGCGGTGTCATTCTAAGTGAAAACCCTCCCTCCACAGCATGCAACATTCTGGGGACGTTGAGCGTAGCTCGCTTTAGTGGTGGACGTGAGCGGAGTTCGGCCTGAAGCTCTTTCGCAGTGCAGCGACAAGCTGTTGAAATTCGTTTGGTGCAGAACGTGAGTGTCATTGCCTGGCATCCGAGTTTTTTTTGTTTTTTTTTTAATCGTGCGTTGACCATTCATGTCAGTAATTAATATTTTGAAGTTTTTTTCTTGCGTTGCAGAAAAATATGCTTGGATTTTGTTGCAGATTTCGCCAAAATGCATAATTGTGCGTCTAGTACGCATCGAAATTTACCAACGCGTAAAAATATGCATCGGGAATTTTTCGCAACGCGTAAAAATACAAATCGTCAAGCACGTCAACTACGCATTGAAGAATTTTACCAACGCGTAAAAATACACATCGGGACAGCATTTTTCGCCTTACAAAAATGAAAGTGAACGAAATAAAGATTTCTTCCGTAATCGTAATTTCGTTTTCCTGCGATGTTGGCTCTGTCCAGTATTGTTGTTATACATAACTTTATTCCATAAATCTTTGTATTTCACTTTGAAAATGGAGGGGAAATTTGACTGCACAAAAATTCCCTTGTAATCTTCGGCTTCGAGGAATTTCTGCGTTTCCTTCGTAATTTGGGTTATCCTCGAGATCAATGCATAATTGGACAGAAATTTTTGGGCAATTGGTAGTGGTGAAGGATTCTTTCCGCCTGAAACTTTCAAAAACGGAAATTTCGTCTTTCAAAACTTTCGGAAACAATAAAGATTTCTCCCGTAATCATAATTTTATTTTTCACGCGATGTTTCCTCTGCCTAGTATTGTTGTTAAATTTCATTTTATTTCGTAAATATTTGTATTTCACCTTGAATATGGAAGGGAAATGTCCGAAAACGGAAATCGGACGTAGCAAAGGTTTCTCCCGTAGCTGTAATTTTTCCCCCAACGATGTTCTGAGCGTGTATCCTGTGTTCTTACATATTCCCCCAAAAAAGGTTTGCATTTCAGCTTGATAAAGGGGGAGAGTCCGAAAACAAAAGTGAAGAAGCTGAAAAATTTGTAAGAATTGATGCATGATATTCAAAAGCATTCATATTCTCCAAGTTACACTATCTTTTATCTAAAATAGTGAAAGCTATCATGCATTCATGATCCTCAAACTGAAAGTTCTTTCAGCATGATGGATAAAATTGTCATGGCATCCAAGGGGTTTGTGAAGCTTACTGTCGTAGCTGATGGTGATGTTGAGCTTAATTTTTCAAATAAGTTTTTCAAAAAAGAAAAATCAGAAAGGACACAACTGGTAATTGGAGTAAAAACAAGAATGTATTAAAGCGAAATCATATTAAACAAAAATAAACTTTCTAAGTTCTATACATCTGTCGGAAAATTTCACATTGAAGAATGTTCTTATATTCAAGAAAAGATACTGATCTATGATGAATTCTTAAAACATGCAGAAGTAGTAGATCCTTCACTTAAAGCCATAACATCATTTACTTCTGTATTACACATAGTCAAACGCCTTCCATTTACAATAACTGAAAATTAACTTGATCTACTGGAAGCGGAATTCCTTGTTATCAAGCTGACAAATTAGAGACCATAGCAGTAACAGATAGAATAGATGTCACTTGGTCAAAAATCTCAAAATGAAGAGGCTGTAATGGAGCAGTTAAGTATACTATTCTCTCGAAAGTACTGTTTGCAATACTTGTAGTTCCGCACTCAAATGCTGTGAGTACGAGAGATTTTAGTTTAGTGCGAAAAATCATGCCCGTTTCCAACCTAATTTAGGTTTAGAAACTGTAGAAGCACTTCTTATTGCAAAAATGATATGTTCTCCTCTGGGCAAATGTGTTATGAAAAAAGATTTTCTGCTGAGGAACTCAAATCTGCAAAACACTACAGCAAAATCACTAAAGAAAGCTGTTTAATCAATTGTTTGTTTTGTATAAAAAATGTATCAGTCATGGTGTATATTATTTTCCATGTAAAAAATTTGGAATATTTTGATACAGATTTTCATGTATATGTATATATATATGAATAAGTAAGTAAAAAATGCTAATTAAATTAAATGAGTTGTTTTCCTCTGTTAAAATTATTCTTTTTGGTATGACTACTGAAAAATGGCCAAAACTACTGAAAATTTGTACGAGTACTACTGAAAATATCTGAAACAGGTTGGCATCTCTGCAGACCACACACCCACCGTTCCATTCACTTCTTCTATCCCAATTTCCTTCTTTTTGGTTTCACTTACACACAGCACATCCAGTCTATACTTATTCATCTCTTCAATCACCTTATTCATCTTGCCATTTATACCTCTAGTATTCCATACACCAATTTTACACTCAGCCGAGATCTTTCTCATATGCCGTTTAGAAAGTCTAGGTCGATTCCGTGGTGGACCATCCTTCTCAAGTGTGATAGGTCCACCATATCCCACACTAGAGTGCGTATATTGATTTTTTTGTGTCTTTTTATCAGGTAAGTACATCAGTGGGGGATTAGGCCGCAGCTGATGGTTCCAGTTGGTGGTCATTCAACCAAAGGATTCTGGAACAAAACCCAGTGTGTTGGGGTCTTTTTGCCAATGTCACACAGAACTAGCTGGCACCTCTCCAAGATTCACAGAGGCCCTTGTTGCTGTTTTGTGTGCCATTGTTACCATGGAGCGCCCCGAGGAGACAAACCCATCTCTCACTGAGATACCTTGCAACATCCCCAAACAGGCTTTCTTCTTTCTCTTTACTGCCACTTTAATCTCACTATTCCACCAAGCATCACCTGTATTGCTACCTACTATTGTGGTGCCACAGACCTCTTCAGCAGCAGTGACAACACAGTTCTTAAAACATTCCCACTTCTTTTCTACATCCCTCTCACAAGACTTCAGCTCCTTCAGTCGCTCTCTGAGTAAGTCAGAGTAATGTTGATCTTCGGGGAGCCTCTATTGTTTTCATCCTGGGTCTTTTCCTATTCCTTTTCCTCCAACCAACATTCAGTTTCACTCGTGACACTACCAAGTAACGATCAGAACCAACATCCGCACCTCTCGTCACACGAGTGTTAACAACTAAGTGTTTCAGGCGCTTGTCATAGACAACAAAATCTATCGCACTCTTTTGACCAAGAGTACGGTTTTCCCAAGTTTATGTGTGGATATTCTTGTTGAAAAATGTATTAAATACATGCAAACCATTCTCAATGCAGAGTTCAATTAATCTTTCACCATTATCATTCACACAAGGATCATTAAACTTATTTGCTTAAAGAATTTACAAATGTGTGCTTTGGTGAGAAAATGCATTTGAGAGGTAACAATTCATTGCAACAAAATGGTTGCCATTCTGGAAAAACTTTAAAAACCACCTGGAAAAGTTAAGGAATTTTTTTAATTAGTTTTGAGTGGGAACCCTGCATACAGCATGCAATGTTGAATATGTTCCTTATCCATTTCCATGTTAGCTGGCACTTTAACTCTTCGCCTTTTGATGGCAAACTGCCACCAACTTTAGCCACTACCTGTTGATGTCATGGCGGTCTGCTATGCAATCTCAGTTTGCGCTGTGACTGTAGCTTCAACTTAGGGTACCTCATCATTGGACATTTTTCTTTCCAACCCAATACTATACATTACATGTTGACTTTGTTTTTTCTTGGTTGTGGTTTAAATATCATGTATTGATAAACATTATGAATGTATTTTGTTACAGTTTGCACAAAATTACAAAATTCAGAACTCCTTCAATGCTAGTATATATTGTGCTCAGAAACAGAAATTGGGCTGGGGGGGGTAGCCCATCCCAGTAATGCATACTACACTCGTACTATAAATATACTCATACTGTACACATACTATATCTTTTAAAATTCTTATACTGGACTAGTTATTGTAAAGTATTGCCACAGGCGCTCTAATCTGGACTCTTCAAGCTTTTTAATACCTAAACAATATGTGAAAAACAGTAACATCATGAAAACAAGCTAATATTTTCAGGATTCGTACAAAATATAATGTAACTTATATTAGTCAAATCTGTCTAAAGTGGAAATCCATGGGGAAAAAACGTATATACAGTACATAGGACTGGTACATGTAACAGAAAGGAAAATGGATACAATTTTACCCTCTTAAGCAGCAGAACTCTTACACTTTTTTAACAGTTTCATGTGCTGGAGAAAATGAAAATAGGGTTTTCATATTCTGTAATTATGCCCCCCCTCGTAGTGGATTGATGTTACCATTTGATCCATCATTGTTTTAGAGGCCTGGCAGTCTTATTTTAACTCCTTCATTAATTAAAAGTTACAACTAAGAAAATCCAAAAACCACACAATTTATTTAAAAAGTAAGCAGCATACTTAAAAGTTGGTTTGGCAATCCAATTTTTATTTCCACTTTATTTCATGCATCAAACTTTCAAGAAAGCTGAGTTATGTGGGCATTGCTTCTGAAGTAGTCAGTTATTGAGCTGTACTTGAATTTTTTACTAGCAATACATTTTTCTATTTCACAATGAACATCAGTGATAATTTCCAATAATTTTGGGTTATTGGCATGCAAACTAAATTTTTGCAAGTACTGTACATGAACTAAGGCGTCTTTGTAAGTTTTTATTGGGTTCTCAGTTTCTTCTTCATCCTCTTTGCTGTCATTTTTTGTGTCATAACAAGTTTAACAAATCGTTGATACTGTATTCTTGACTACATATTTTGTGGCCAATGTGTACATAGTCCATGGCAGACATTTCACCTACGCTTCAGTCACTGATCAAAGCTTGTAAAATTCCATTTTCATCATCCGAACCTAAAAGTCCAGCGACATCTATGGAAAACTTAGCCCTTTTAAAGCATTTTGTAATTGTACTTGGCATAATTTCTTTGCAGGCTTTTGACAACCAGTTAACAGTGTCAAAAACTGTTATGGAATTAGCTAGTTCAAATGCACTTGTACAAGTGTCCGTACTGGCTATCAAGAATTGCAAAAGTAATTGCGTGTATTTCAGCTTCTTCATGTATTCTTCCATTGAGTTAACGGTCATCCAGAATTTTTTATTTGATTTCCAAACAACTGGTAGCTCCTTAATGTTGATGTTCCTAAAACCACCTAGGTTTCTCCACTTTTCCAATTACAACTAGCTTTTCTATTTCACCTGTCATGCTGCAGTACAAAAATATTGTGAGGCGCATGCTTCAGAATGTTTACCTCCTATGCAGTTTTCACCTGCACGTTGAAATGTTTTAGTTGGAAGTGCTCTAAAGGATAATCCAGTTTTGTCTCCATTAAAAATGTCTTTCAGTTCATACCCTTGGGAAGCCTTGAAGGTTTTTGTTCCATGAGGTCACAGTAGAAATGTCAACATCCTTTGCTTAACCACAGAACACTTAGTAAAAAATAGTGTGCCTGCCTTTGAAACTTACTAAACTGCCTGTTAGATGCTTTGGGTGAATTTTTCACAAAATTTTCTGCTATTTCTTTTGCCTTGGGTTGTGAAATGGGACCAGACACGGGTAAGTTTTGGGCTCAGGCATCAACAAACCACCTCCTTACTAAGTTATCCACGTCCTCATTTTCTACTTTCCTTTTCCTCTTTTAATAAGTTACATCTTGTATCCATTCCTCTTGCAACTCTCTTCCGTTTCAAAGTACTGTACACCTGTGTTTTCCCACATTTAAACATCTCGCATAGTTCGTTAATATTCTTTTTGCTTGACTCAATAATTTTTATTTTTTGCTCCAGAGACAGCAAATTGTACAAGTGTTGATTTTTCCTAGCCATCGTGGCTAAGATTTCCTTCGCATGACTCGGTAAAAAAAATAAAAGTAGACCAACTCTGAAAAAATTTTGCTATCAACTGACAAGCCCTCCTAAGGAAACTGGAATTTCCAGTTCCAGCAGAGTGGGTATGATTTGCTGCTGTATTACAGACCCACCCTACCCTGCTGCTAATCTTCCTCTTTCAGTGGCATTTGCTGACCCCCCCCCCCCCCCCACACACACACACACTGCTAATCTCCCTCTTTCAGTGGCATTGGGGAAGCAAGGAAAGGTGCTGTTAAAACCATCTTTGGGCTGGAGGCGGTGATTTGCCTTGTTAAATCTACATGTTCATGTTCGGAACTCCTCATTTACTGTATTTTATGACTGCCCCAATAAAATGGAGGGACAAAGTACAAATTGCAATACACAGATTTCTTCTAATTGTGTGACCAAGGAATGATGTTGCTTGAACTTTCCGCATTATGCAGACTTTTCTTTGCAAGCGTACCCAATTTTTTTTTTTTTTCCGTTTCCGCTTTAGACAGATTTCCGCTTTATCCATATACGGAACACATTAGAAGGGACCGAGAAAATTTTTTGCAGTACACAGATTCCGCATTGCACAGATTTTACTGTATAATGTTTCCTGAAGAAATTAGTTGTGTTAAATATCATTAATGTGAAGTTGCACAATAATTTCAACTAATTTTTGTGGGCTGTAATACTGCCTGACTTAAAACAAGACCTGTGATATTAAATATAATAATCAGTTGCTTTTGTTTTTTAAGCAGTGTTACCTTATGTAAAATAATGCTTAGATATATGAACATTTAACCTGTTTGTTTTCAAGCTTTGCTGAGATGGTGCCTGCTCTTGATTTTTAGTCACCTGGAGGGGGGGGGTGTCTTTGTCATGGTTACACTATAAAACTGTTATTATCCATATTACTTTCCTCTTCCTTCAAAGTTCAAACAAAGGTAAAATGTGTCATTCCATGCCAAATCAACCAAAAAATTTCAACATTCAACCTGACCATCTCAGATTTCAATGAAACCTTCATGGATCATTCTCCCTAATGATATAAATGAAAATATATTTTTAAAAAAATTTCTCATTGGGTTTTCATGTACTTAATTTTTTAAATTTTGAAAAATCGTCATTTTTTGGCTTGCATAAACTTTTTTGATCTTGAATTTCTCAAGTTTTATAAGGCCTAGAGAGTTGTTTTACCCCTCGTTTTAAAGAGAATTTCATAAGTTTTAATTTGATATGCAACTTGACTATGCTTGGTAAAAAAAAAAAAAAATATTATTATTTAAAAAAATAATTTAAGTAGTGTTTTTTAAAAAAATTGAAAAATGTATATATGTTTTTTGTAATATTATAAGCTTTAAATCCTAAAACTTTTAGAGTGGGATCGGGAGCTATGGCAAAAAACTTAAAGTTACTGTACAAGTAAATAATGGATTATAATTCTCATTTTAGTGTGTTTACATGATAACTGACACTGAGTTTTAAAATCTACATAATACATCATACTAATACATAGTCAAACATAAAACAAGAGAAGGATAGTCCCTGGTAAAATTAATAAAAGTTTTTTTTAGTTTGCACCCAGAGTTGTAGTTATGCCAAAATAGCGACCTCTTAGTTCATCTTTAATTTAACAAATAATTTCTTGTCTGCCTTTTCGGTTTCCGAGTCTGTAAGTCGATAAACTCTTCCTGTAGCTGTTGTAGGATCAACTTTTGTTAAAACCTCACTTTTATGCACAACTAGTATGTCAGTAAATTGTGGGTATTTGAAAGATGGAGAAGGGCCATGTGATTCCAAAAAACTTATTTTTACTTCATCTCCTTCTATTCCTAACACATTACCTAACCATCACTTGTCTGAGTATTGGCATGTAACAAAGCCAACAGTGTCATTAATGTCCAGATTGTCTTCAGCTGAAACTTTCTACACTTGATTCCTCTGAAAATGAGTAGCTTTTCACTAAAACTCTAGTCTCATTCACAGGACTGTAACTGTGAAATTATTGAGTACCCTTTATTGTTGTTGCTGCTTCAAACCTACTCTTCAAGGTCTTTTCCTCTGCCTCGTATTCGTCTGTAGTGGAATACAAAAAACTGATGTTGACTATATTGTCTTTAGCCCAATCATAAAGTTGGCGAGGGGTCATAATTTGATCATTTTAGACCATTCGTAGACTGGCCAATGCCGCTAATCGTTTAACAGTTCCTCCGACACCATCACATGCATTTTTTCCACGTGACTATGCAAAGAAGTTCCTTCCGTCTTGATGCCAAAATCTTTCTCATGATGGCAGAGATTAAGAAAGTTTTATTTGTTTTTGTACTGTGATGATGCTCCATCTGAAAAGTGATTCAGCTTTTCGGGTTTATGGGGCAGATTCTGTTTAAGAAAGTCAATCATGAGGCGTTGAAACAAATGAACAGCAACTGTATCATGCACCATACGATCAGAAAGAATAACTAAGCTCAGGTGCACCAACTTTTTGGTTTCCTCATCAACATAGTATATAACAAACGGATGTATTGTTCCAATGAAAGCCTTGTGCAGAATCTTGAAGCACAAATGCATAATTTTCAGCAAAATCACAAAGTACAATGCATTGGTTTTGAGGTAGATTTTCTTTCAAGTGTCGCAAATAGGAAGACTGTTGAGTAGCAATGAAAGAGTGTCTTAAAAGTTTTGGCAAACTCTGAAACAAATAATCCAAAAATTCTTCTGTCAGTTTTATAATAGTTTCCAGGACACACTTGTTATCAATCTGCATCTGTTGTTTGAAACTCACATTTTCAATGCTATTAAGCTCAAAAGCTTCTTCAAACCGAGCCTTCAGATCATCACTTCCTGTGCAATTAACGCAATTTGCAAAGTAACATTTAGATGTTGGCGTTTTGCAAATTATATTGCTTGTTACATCTTTGTAGGTTTTATAGCCCAGTAAATAAAGGCCAAAATTCGGTCAAACCCGGAACAAATTAATTAGGTAAAAGCTGAATTTTTGCAGGCTGGTAGAACTCATTGGGCTTAGCATTTTCACAAAAGTCCCCGCCCCTCCCCCGCTTGCTTCCCCCTCTACGCCCCCATAAAGGGGGAAATGAGGTCTAAGACTAATCCACTCGTAACTCCCGAAATAATTGGCATACAGTGATAATTTTTTTATTTATTTATTCCTCTTGATATGGTCTATAAATTTTGTTCTATTCATTTTTACTATATCTCCAATAGTTTTGCAGCAATTTGCGAAAATCCGCAAAATAGCACATTTTTCTCTCGGCATTTTTCCGATTTACTCCAATTACCGCTTCACAGAGCCAGAATTTCCGAAAAAGGCTCCAAATAAAAGTTGTAGCAAATTTTATAACCTTAGCAACAATATATTAGTTGTCTTGCAGCAATATATAGTTTTGCTTACACTGTATCTAAACCATGTCAGCCTTAAGGTGGTTCCACCTAAAATTTCTGCTTTATGTTTCCAATGGTAAAACTTCTTTACATATTTTCTTCTCAATGTATTCCCAAGGATGAAAATTTGCACATCAATAAAACTAACTTTAAGTTATAGTATGAGATACCTAATACTTGCTAAAACATAACCATAATTTAGAAATCCAACATTTGTCTACTGACGTCATTAATGTACAGGTTGCGCCGTTTATTAACAGGTCTGAACATTACTAAAAAAAGATCGATTTTTTATATAATTATTGTTATGTTTTAGCAAGAATTTACTATCCCATGCTATAACTTAAAGTAAGTTTTATAGATCTGCAAATTTTCATCCTTGGGAATACATAAATTGCGAAGATAATGTGTAAAGAAGTTTTACCACTGGAAACATAAGGCAGAGATTTTAGTTGGAACCACTTTAAGCACTTCTGTTACGAAGAATTTGTCACGGGAAGAACATAGTGCTAATAGAGAGATAAGAGGCATTGTCTCACGCAATTTGTTTATTTATTTGACACGTGGGGAGAATAAAACGCATTCCTAAAACTCCCCCACTGTCCGCACATATGCCACAAAAGCAAATAGAATTAGATAATCGGATAAGCAAGATGTCCGCACGGGAGGTTCGCTGAGACAACGAACGAAATGTAAGTTGATCGTTTTTTAGCCTCTAAAAAGTTAACTAAATTCTTAATGCATTCCCGTATTAGTTTACCTAACGGAATAAAAAATGGACAAATGCATGATTTCTGATAACCATCTCTGTGAGGGAGAATCAGTAGTTGTCACCAAAGGTTTAAAAAGGATAATTGATTCTAGCCTGAAAAGAAAAGACAGTTTGCATGAAAATGAAAAATTGGAGAATGTTACTTCTATTATGGTTCACCAGACTTTCCGGCGGAATTACACGCGAGAAAATAGTATTAAGGGTTCACATGTTGCAAGTCTTTCGTTAGCATCAACGTCTTCAAATCCACTTTTACGAAGTTTTCAACAAACTTTTGACTTTAAAAATGAGTGCTTATTCTGTGAAAAGGAAGCCACTCTGAATATTAAGCTTCCTCTCAAATACAGAAAAGGGGTCCATATGGTATCGACTCTAGAAATGAAAGATAAAATTTTAACTTTCTGTGAACACCGTAACGATGAATGGGGGGAAATGTGAAGTCGAAAATTCTCGGGGTTATTGACCTAGTAGCAGTTGAAGCACGATATCATTCAGAGTGCTACAGAAAATTCAGAAAAATAAAGCTCTTTAGAGCATCTGGTCGGCCGCAAGATCAGAGCACTGAAACTGCTTTCTCATTCTTGTGTGACTATATTGGGAAAACAGATGGATGCCAATACTCCCTAAAAGATTTAAAAAATATCATGAAAGATCATGACCTTTCTACAACCCTTACTGATAAATATTTGAAGCAGCGACTGTTGCAACATTTTGGAGACAGGATAGTAATAACAAATATTTCTGGGAAGAAGAATATTGTATGTATGACAGGTGCTAATCATAAATTGCTGACTGATCAATGGTACAATGAGAGAAAGAAGGATAAGGTTTGTGAACGAAGAGTTGTTGAAGCAGCAGCAGAAATTATTAGGGAGGACATACAGAAAATGATTTACGACACTACCAAGTTTCAATAAGTACGCAACAATTGTTCAACAGAGTTATTTGTGTTTGCGACAGTCCTTTGAAATTGAAATCGTACTTCATATATGAACTAGCATCTCGTCCACCATCTTTATTTGACGAAGTGTCACTGCGAAAAGGTACAAAATCCTCCATAACTAAATCTTTCGTTGGTGGTATTGTTGAACAGGAGGATATACCTACTGGTGCAGCTGTTATAATAGATGGTGGTTATCTCCTTCATTCAGTAACTTGGCCTGAGCGCACAACATTTGATCAAATTCTGCAAAATTATATATCTCGTGTACTTTCCCATTATGGTACAAATTGCTACGTTGTCTTTGATGGATACCCTGAAATGCCAACAACAAAGCAGGAAGAACAAACAAGAAGAACTGCTAAAAGGACGTCAGCGAACATTATATTTACAAATAACATGGAGTGCACCACAGCGCAGACAGATTTTCTGTCCAATCCACACAATAAGAAAAGAATAATTGCAGCATTAAAAGAAAAATTCCTCTCTGCCACTAATATCACGGTTCTCACAGCTAATAACGATGCTGATGTAGATATAGTTCAAACCTCTATAGAAATGTTGAAACTAAACCCTACTGTAGTCACCGTAGGTACGGATACAGGCCTTATCATCTTATTAATTGCACTGGCGCCAGAAGAAACAAAAACTTTGTACTTTCTCAAACCGGGCACTGCTGCAATACCTCCAATATTTTACAGCATTGAAAAACTGATATCTATTTACAGCCATGTACGCAAATGTCTGTTATTCACGCATGCCATTACAGGGTGTGATGAACTTTTGTGTTTAATTTCATGCAACTGTAAGAAAGAATGTATGATTTCCTGCAGCTGCCAAAATGCCGGATTCTCATGTTCTGCTATGTGTGGACGTTGCAGTGGACTGTCATGCATAAACAAGCCTGATATGAGTGACGACATTGATATTGATTTATGCTAATTCTGCCACAACTGTGCGATATTCAAAAGAACCACAGAAGCAATGTAAGACAAAATATATATCATTTTAAAAGTTATAAATTTAATCATCACCGATTTTGTTTGTAGCCTTTTCTTTTTTAATTACAGTTTTACGAAATTTTAATCTTAGTTCATTTAGGAAATTTGAAAATGTTTTTTTTTTTTTTAATTATTTTGAAATTGTAGAAACAGCACCAGTGCATGGAACTAAATTCTTATTTTATAAGCATTGTATAAAGAAGAAAAAACAACATTGTCATATTTCAATTCAACAATTCGTTTGCACATAATAATCATTAGTCCCACCCCTAGGGGGGAGGGTGAAGCAAACAGGCAAGAGTTGGTAACTTTTTTGCAGGTGCGAAGCTGAGTTTTCTTTCCTTTTTTTATTTTTTACCTATCGTTGAAAATTATACTCCCCGCAAAATTATTGCATGTTTTGCCCGATTTTTTGTCATTTTGTGGCTACAATGCATTCGCAGTTTCGGTACCACAGAAGGTAAACTATTAAGCGTATTAAGACAAATAATATATCGTTGTAAAGCTTATGAAGTTTGCTACAACTTTTATTTGGAACCTTTTTCGGAAATTTTGGCTCTGTAAAGCGGTAATTGCAATTATTGGGTAAAATGTCGAGAAAAAGGTGCTATTTTGCGGGTTTTCAAAAATTGCAGCAAAACTATAGGAGATATAGTAAAAATGAATAGAACAAAATTTATAGACCATATCAAGAGGAATAAATTTAAAAAAATTATTGCTGTACGCCAATTATTTCGGGAGTTACGAGTGGATTAGTATTAGACCAAATTTCCCCCTTTATGAGGGTGTAGGGGGAAGCAAGCAGGGGAGGGGTGGGGACTTTTGTGAAAATGCTTAGCCCAGCCTGCAAAAATTCAGCTTTTACCTAATTTGTTCCGGGTCAAGTCCTTTATTTACTGGGCTATTAATCGGGAGTTCACCATTTGTTAATTCAGGTATTATACACTGAGTCATCATTAATTTGGCATTCTGATGTATTGTGCAAATTGCAAATGCACACAGAATGTGTCCCACTGGACCCAGGAAGAATACAATGCTTGGGACGAAGCTCACAAAATTTAGAAATTCCAATTCTCTGATCAGGGTAATGCTCCTTAAATAGTACATATGATTATTTTAATGTACTTATAATTAAATACTTTTCAACATGTACATGTTTGCCATCTTTTTTTACTGAAACAGTCTTTTTTTACCAGGCATTTGATGACTAACCCCATCATTTTGATAGAATTCTTTTACTAGGGCTACCATTGCAGCATAAATCATTATCTGTTATAGACCCTAATGTAAATTGGTTACCTTGTGTAGCCAATGTATTTCATTATATTTATTTTTTACCTTATAAAAGTTAAAGGTAGCAATGTAGCCCTAACTGGTATTTAAAACAATACCATTGGTACCATAACTCCTGATCCCATTGAGATCCCACTCTAAAAGTTTCAGGATTTAAAGCTTATAATATTACAAAAAAACATAATTTTTTTCAAAATTTTTAGAAAACACTATCTTAAAAAAAAATTTAACCATTTTTTTTCACCAAGCATAGGCAAGTTGCATATCAAATTAAAACTTATGATATTATCTTTAAAATGAGGGGTCAAACAACTCTCAAGGCCTTTATAGAACTTGAGAAATTCAAGATTAAAAAAGTTTATGCAAGCCAAAAAACGACTATTTTTCAAAATTTTAATAATTAATTACATGGAAACCCAATACGAAAAAAAAAAAATTCTCATTTGTATCACTAGGGAGAAATGATCCCTGAAGGTTTTGTTGTAATCTGAAATGGTCAGGTTGCGTGACTGGTTGATTTGGCATGGAATCACCGAAATGCAACCTGCCATTTTAGGCTGTTCTGTAAATATTTACTTTTCAAAACATAATTTAAGTGAGGCATTGTTGTTGATTAATCATCAAATCATTTTTCTTCAGGTTGTAGAATATAATGGGGAACGAACTCTTGAAGGCATTACCCAGTTTCTAGAGACTGATGGAGAATATGGGAGAGCAGCTCCAGATGAGGTAATTTAATGCATGCTGTGTCTTCCTTTGTCTAATGCTTGATGTTTTGTGTTTTCTGTAGGTGATAGATTACAATGGAGAGCGCACACTTGATGGCATGGTCAAATTTGTTGAAAGCAGTGGTGTTGATGGTGCTGCATTTAAGGAAGAGGTTAGCTACTAACACACTTTATTTTTCTCTTCAACTTGTTTAAAATGGAATCTTTATTTCATGGTCCATGTTTCATTCTCCAGTTAAAGGGGTATTTCTGTTTTAAATTGCTCAACACAGACAGCTTAAATTTGCATTACAAAAGCACTGGGTTTTTTTCCCCGTTAAACGTAACTATATATCATCAGTGTGTACCATCAGATTTTTCATATTGTAATAAGCATAGGTAACTCGTCGAACAGGCAATTTTCCCTGATGCATTGCTTTGAATGTTTCCTGTAAGCTCTTAGTGGGCTCCATCCCTTTCACCATAACAAGGGTGTTGGAATCATAGCATGAAATGTACTCATTCTAAATAAAGCTATTCACATCCAGTACTTCTGGTAGAGAGTTGCAATGGATTTTATGAGTGCTGCATGTAATGGTTGTCTAAGCTTCTAGTAATGATCAGCTTTCATTCTTCAGTTTAATTAGTTACAATATGACATGCTTTGCAAATAATTAAGTTATGGATTCAAATGGCTGTCATTTCAGAAGTAGAGTTTGAGATTGACCTGGGTACACAAAATAACAAGCAAATTGACTATGTATAAATACCTCATCTCTTCATTTGAGAAGAGGCATTTTACATATAAGCAGAAAAGAAGTTGGACATTTTTTTTTTTTTTTAATTGGAGGTTTAACGACCACCGTGAGCAACTCGATGGGCTATAAGCAGTCGCCCGTCCCTAATTTAGGGTCACTGGTTCCTGGGAAGGGAGAGAGCCAGTGCCGTAAGACAAACACAACATCCATGCCTGACCGGGATTCGAACCCGGACCCCGTTCGGACAAATGATCAGAGGCCAGCGCCTTAATTAAACCACTGCACCACCGGGGCGGCGAAGTTGGACATCAGTTACTTAATTACTAACCATCCATTTATTCTCACAGGAACAAGTTTCCATTAGGTATTGTGGCTTCTACAGTATGTCGCTGTCAAAAACTTCTTACCATTCCATATAAGAAACTGTATTTGATAATGTAGATCTTTCTCCTGGTGTGTTAGAGAGCTATATTTAGTTAAAGAGAGAAAGTTGCTTGTTCTGTAAATGCCAAACTGTTTCTGAAAAGAAATACTTCATTATTTCAAGAAGCATGAAGCATTTTCTGAGGAAAATAAAGCTTTTGGCCAGAAAAACAAATGTACTTAATTTTTAGTTGTACACTGCACATTTTCAATTAAAGTAAAATGCACTTGCTCAAATTATTCTTGAACAATTACAAAAGTAAACTCCAACTTTTTAAATATATTTCCTTCTGTTTAAACCATTCCTCTAGTTTTGCTCGAGGCTTTGAATCTGAATTTACAAAATATTAAATATCCATTTTGACTTTTGATCCAGCCACAAATATTTGTAAATTTGGATTCCATGCTTCAAGAAAAAGCATGCAGCAGTTTTTTTGTGCATCTTTGGACTAAGAAATAAGATGATGCAAGATTCTGTTGTTGCAGACAGTCCCATATATATCCTAAATTTTCAAATTTGTATATATTTGCCTTATAAATTTGTCAGCAGTTTTGTAGCACAAATAAATTTAACTGTTAACATGATATAAGGTGCATGAATTAAATTTTTGAGTACTCCAAGCTATATTTATATCAGTGCAGAGTTCCAAAAAAAAAAATGTTAACTGAAAAATCTAAGATTCTCTGTAAACATAGAAAACGAGGAAAAACACAGTCACATATAGTAAAAGGTTTGTTTAGTGGTAGCTTTCAGTCATCCTACGACCTTGATCACCCACAATTGACTAGATGGCTGGTTGCCAGAACTACAATTTGAAGTTGTTGGGTGTTGGAAATTTTGCCAGATTTTCCAAATAAATGGGATTTGTTGAGGGGTCTCTGAATTGCAGTTTTTGGTAAACAAAATTTCAATGCTTTCTTGGAAATGCAGAGATGCTTTGTTGATGAATGGGCCAACTTTTTTAGTTTCTTTCCGAATGGGAACTGCAGAGGTCTTCAAGGGTTAGTGCAGATAAAGCTGTCTTTGAAAGACCATTCGAAACATGTTTTTTGTGTTCACCTGAGTTTTAAACCAAAATTCTCTGTGTTTATGAATAAAGTAGAATTAAAATGACAGGCTGTGTAGTGCAATAGGGGAATTGTCATCCTTTATTGATATAACAAATTTGTTAAGTTCCTGATTTATGAAAGTACAAAAATTTATCACCTACATCATATTGCCACAAAATGCTTTTTCGCCCACAGAAGAATTTTCTGTATATGACATGTGCACACCATTTGCTTAACTAATTTTGTAACTATTAAAGATCACCCGACATGTGTGTTGTAATAGGAAAGTGCTGGTTTCCTTAGATTACTCAACTGGAGAGAAAAGTTTAATTACTTTATCTTTAAAAGCAAATGCACTGCTACTTCCCCAAAGGAAAAAGGAAAATCATGTATTTGCTTCTGATATCATGCTGAGTCTGTATATTTTGTTAGATTATCTTTTGGTAATCTAACAAAAATGTCTACTGCTCTAATATATAAAATAACTTCTGAGTAGCATTTTTAACTGGAACAACTGTCTGGTTTTGAAACATGGACCATACTTCTCATAATAATTCAAAATCACTTGCTTTGGTGATGGTGTACTGCTTGTTATTCAGACTTTTCTGTTGTATGCATTTTAGATCTTTGCAGGTGTCTAAATAAAAAACTCGCACATACGTAGGCATGAATTTAACATGTGTTGCATTATAATTTTCCTGTCACTTCACTTTACCTGCTACTATTTAAATGTTTGACTAAACTACTCGCATGCATGCAGTGTGGTTTTTTTCTAGTGGGCCTTAGGTTGTGAAATTAAAAAAGGTATTGGATCTCCAGCTATTACTTCATACTGTGCTAAAAGGATTAATCTGCCCTACTCTTCCACAAGGAAAACAAGTATGAGAGTAAATCGAAAAGTAAAGGCAATTTTTGTTGTATTTACCAAAAATAAAGTAAAAGTTGCATAATTGCAGCAATATTTTTCAGTGAAGTCACCTTGCAGTTCCACACACTTTTTGTAATAGTCTACAAGCTTCTTAATTCCATCAGCAGTGAAGGTTTTTTGGCTGTCCTTGAATATGTATGTACCATGTTCACCTTGCCATCTGCACCAAACCACCAACCACATAATTCTTCTTTAAGTGCTTTGCAGATATAAAAATAATTTGGTGTGATGTCTGAGCTTTATAAGGTGGACTAACCTCAAACTTGATCTGAACTGTTGCGATGTTTGCAGGTGCTTTATTGATGCATTGCCATGATGCAAAAGAAGTTTTGACAACCTTGTTTTGTTGAGAAGTAAGGGTTTCAGCTTGTCTTTATGCATTGCCCAAATATGTTGCCCAATATTCCAAAATAGGCCTGCATGTTCTAAAAGGTTAGCCAGATTTTGTGACAGGGATCAGACTTTTGGACTTCTATGGTGGGGATAAAGGGTGTTTTCATTGCATACTTCGTCTCTTTGCTTTTAAAGTCAAAATGGTGCCCTCAGGTCCCATCCCCAGTGACTGTCGTTCGCAGTGAATGTGGATCTTCATCACACTGCAAAAAAAACACTGTATACTGCTTTTGTGTTTGTCAGTCAGCTGTTTAAAGACTCGCTTGGTATACAATTTTCAATATTTCTAGCCATGTTTGCATAGGCAGGACTATAATTAATGTCTAACATATCAGTCAGAGCAGACAGTAGTTTTCTGCTCCCCCTTGAATGAGAATTGACACAATTGATGTGCTCACAACTTGGACAGGCACCCTGATCAAACTTCGTTAGTCATCCTTGTTCTCCCAGGTTTAAACCTTTCTTTGGTCCCTACGCTTACCATATTGTGCTACCATTCTTTAAATTTCAGCAGCCTTGATCACTTCTGTCCAAAGAATCCTTATTGCATCACACTGTTCAACATCATGGAAGAGGAGCTTCTATGTTTACCCACTCAGGCACAGAGCCGGACTGGCATGTTGTGTTTCATAACGCCACCTTGTCCAAGTATGATTATGACTTGTTAACGCTGGTCATCTACTGTTGTGTGTGGTATCAGTTTAATTCACAAATTACCTGTACTTTTTGTTTCACCCTTGTAAAAGCATAATCCAAATCAAAAGTTCAGTGCAGCTGTCTACCAGTGTGTGTGCAAGCACTAATGCACACTTTTTTGCTTTTAGATCTTATGAAAATAAGAAAACTGTATGAAAATATCCCATGTAAAAGTGCTTTGAACATAATGTTTGTTACTAAATGCTCTGGAGTTTGTCTCGTAATGACTGTATTGGTGCTGTAAGCATCCTCACCTTATGGTGGCAACATGTGTTGTGAACTATCTGTTTTCTTTGTGTGTAAAATTTTCCTGTACATCATATTGATGTCTTGCCCCTCAAAACCATAGAAAAATTATTTCTAGTTAGTCAGGTTTCTCATCTTGAAAGCAAACTGCTGGCAGTGAATTCTTTATATGCTAGCAGTTTAGCTTTTAAAGTTCATGGTTTAATTACATGTAAAAAAAATATATATATTTAGTTTTCATGTTGACAATTCTATCCTGTGAAGAGGGAGATGGAGAGGGGGGGGGGGGGGCTTCAAATGGGAGCAGTTTGCCACAGAATATTTTTGGATATTGTCAGAATTCCTGACTAACATCTTTCCTTCCAGAATAAAAGTTTTGCCTTTTTTTTTTTTTTTTTTTTTTTTGTTATGAAAGGCCAAAAATCTTCAATGCAATGTTTAATTTTGTATTTTTATTTTGAAGCATGAAGCAGTTGAATGGAAAAGTAGCTGTATTAGCCCTTGATTTCAATTATGGTAGGTTATAATGTTTAAAGAGAATCATAAGTTGAGAAATTCTGAAGTTTCAATGTAGATGTATAAAGGATGAGTTAAAGCAATTCAGTAGAAGTAATAAGAGGTATGTTGGGCTAGTTCCTATATTTAAAAAGTCCTGAAGAGTTAGTTGATGTAAAGTTGCATTTCTCAGATATTCTAACATGTTGGCAAAAACATTTTAAGGTCAAAACTGCAGTTAAGGGGAACATTAAATGTTATTGCAATGGTTTTGCAGTTTCAAATGAAATTTTTATCTCTGTTTGTTGCCTAATGATTGCATACTAATGAGATAATTATGTGTATATTGCATTTTAATCACTGTATAAGCATGAAGTAGTGCCAAATATTTTGATTACAGCATATGAATCAATTGAAGTTGACAAACCATTTGCATAATAAATCAAACTTTTAATCAGTATGTTCAAAACATTTTAATGCATTTGGTACGTCAATCAATCAAAAATAATGATTAAACCTTCACCTTTTTTTTTTTTTTTTTATTTTGAATGTTGGCAGGCCTGCATTCCTAAATAGGTACTTTTCACTCAAAAACGAAGATAATTATGAGCATTATGTTTAATCTGTTGTGATTTAAAGTGGGGAGGGTGTTGTAGAAAGAGATAATTTTTGTCTTTCTGATGCCTCGTAGCTTTCAGCCATAACCATGTCATTCACCTCACTGACACTTGGGTAGTATGTAGCATTTAGTGTTTGCACAGCCCCTGGAAAGTCCTTGATTTTTCGTACTTTTGTGAATGGTCCTGGAATAGTTCTGAATTTATTTATTTACCCTGCAATGAAAGGGAGGGGGAGGGCTGCTTGGATTCACTGCATCAGTTGTTTTTTTTTTTCTAGCTTCCTGTGGCATGTGCTTGCAGTGACAACACTTCTTTCCATGGAGTGTAAAAACAAGATGTCATTGTCATCTCCTCATGAGACACTGCAGTGCATGATGCTAAAGAGCTGCCCCGGTGATGCAGTGGTCTAAGCATTACCTTGTAACTGAGATGAGATGTCTGGGTTCAAATCCCGATGAGGAATGGATGTTGTGTTTGCCTTATGGCTCTGGCTCTCTTCCTTCCCTGGAACCAGTGACCCAAAATTAAGGACAGACAACCACTTATGGCCCATCAAGTTGCTTGCAGTGGTCGTTAAACACCCAAACAAAAAGTCGTTTAAGTATCATTTCCTGCCACCTTGGTTTGCGAAATACCAGCTGTGTGTGCAGTTGGAGTCGCAACAGTTTGTGGAAAACTTCCTGCGAGTCTAAGATGGCCGTTCCTTCTAGCACATGCTTTCCTGACTGAAGAAGATTGATATCTGGCTTCCCTGCAGCCAATGTGCTTGAGAATAGATTACTATGGAATAGGGAATCTTCAGTGCCATGGCAAAACAGCTTTGTATTATTGTTGTGCTAAGTTCCAGATCGCTTCATATCAGTTTTATATAGATAAATGTACCACTTCATGGAAGATTTAACACACACACACACACACACACACTGAGAAATACTGTAACAGCAGAACCCATAGGATTTCATGCGAATTATAGATGTATAGGAAATTTCACACCAATTTGGGAAACATAAAACAAAGCACTGATTTTAGCAAAAAATTTAAACCCCTATTTTTCTGCAAATGTGTAAGAGCCTCGAGTATTGCAGTTCAAGAAATAAAAATTGTACATAGTCTCTAATGTTCATTTGCACAACAGGAATAAATCAGGCGTACAATGTGTGAAGAGTGCCATCAATAAAACTAAGATCAGTTTTGGCAAGAGCCATTTATTTGCAAAAGGAAGATTAGATGAAAGCACTCGTCTTCTTTTCTGACCTAAAGAACAATTGTTAGCTCAGAAAGGAAGCTGGACAATCAGCAGTAATAAAACAGAATAAAACACTGAGCCCAAAGTTTTGGATGACTGTGATGGCAGACTCTGAAACTTCTTCAATACCATGCATGTACTGCAACTTGAGCAACACCAAACTTTTCCATGGGTGTGTTGTAAACATATGAGCAGTGTATCTGAGAAAATGCTCTTAGTGCCATTAATGTCTTCTTTTTTTCTTTTCTTTTTTTTTTTTTTTTTTTTTTTTTTTTTTTATTAAAATAAATGTCTACAGGTTGTGTGAGTCATAGTCTGAAATACCATCATTTTATCAACATGTATATTGATTCATACAAAGGTTGTAATTTTTTATATTAGGATGTAGCATGTGCATTAGTTCATGGCTTAAGCATGCTGCATAGGAAGCCTGAGCATTGCCAGTTTCTGACAAATTCATTTTGATTTGAATATTTAAAATTCCATGTGTTGAGCTTTCAACATCATAGCTAAAAATGTTCAAGAAGCATATACATCATAGGAATTTTTCACAACTGATTGTTAATGCTACCCTTAAAAGGAAAAAGAAACCTACTTTCATGCAGTGAGTAAATTATGGCGTTGCTTTTTTTAAGGTAGGGTTTTGTTGGTCGTAGTTGTATGATTAAACTTTTTCAGACTCGTCCCCTATTTTTAAACTGTAAAAATGCTGAAAATAAGCATTTTCTTCAGCAGATCTTTTTATTCTGGTAGTGGAAGTGATTATCCACTGAACATAAAACGGTAAAAAATGCATGGCAAGAAAGTGAAGTGCAGTATTCTGTTTCTAAAACTTTTATTTTCAACAATAAAAATAGCCTTGTGCCTCCATTGTGGTTTGAAGCGTGCATAGACCGAGTTAATCCCAGAAAGTATTGTGGAAAGCTAACCTAGCCCTTGGCAAAGTATTCTAGTATATGCTTCTGAGCAAATGCCCTTGAGTGGTAACACCCCTTTTTTTTATGAAAAAAATACCTGCAGGCTCTGAGGTGCAAAATCAAAAAGCTACTGACAGCAGCAGAGAAATCCAGTATTTACTGTGCACAATTATTAAAAGTTGAAGAACAAGTTTCAGATGAATCAGTGAGACTAAATTAACAGAGTTGAAGTTTCCTGTTGTTAGTACTAATATTAAGAAGTTTGTCAGGAGAATAGGACACTGAATGGTAGATTCAGTATGATTTATTGAGGAGTAAAACGATGGTGAGATATAATACGATCCATCATTTTGTAATCATTCATTGAGTATTTCATTATAGACATTTTCGAAATCTTAATTGATCATGAAATTTGTTATATAAAGCATTTTGCATGTTCCTTCTCCATTGGAACTCAATAAATCATCTACATTTAGGGGGGGGGATTCTCCATTGAGCAAGCCCTTTCCATTTTACATTCAACCATGCTTAAGAATCCAGGTGCCCAAGGAAATTTTATGACCTTGAGATGGCATCCATGGAATTTCAGGTTATGGTTACCAGTAGTAAATGTGGAAGCTGCTATAATAAAATAGGTGGCTGTGCATATATCATCAACCATTCTTAATACCCTGTTGGGTGAAGGTCTCTCAAAGTCTGTTCCATAATACTTTATCTTCAGCAATTCTCTTCCATGTCACTTCAGCATACTTTCAAAATTTCATGCACATGTGGTTGTTTTCTGGGATCTTTTTCTGTTCCAGGCTATCCTGTGTATTTCACTTGTCCAACCCATTGCAATTTGAGGGTTTTACCGTGATCATATCGTCCACTCTTGTCATTTTTCTGATCCATGTGTTCCTCTTCCAGTCTTTCCTGGTTAAACCAAGCCTGCTCTCTCCAGGCTTCTTTCAGCTGTCTGCAGCATCTTATGTCTGTTTTAGTTAAGGTTTATGCCTCTGATCCATAAGTAAGAACTGCGTGGATGCATTGATTAAACAGTTTTCTTTTAAGACATAATGAAAAATTGCTCTTGAAAATTGTATTTCTTCCAAATGCACTCCTGCCAAGTTTTTTATGTGCATATTTCTTTTTGGAGCTAACCTCTGAATCTCAGAACAGCTTAGTGATATGTATGTATATTAATTTCTTTAATATGACCCCTCACTTGATATCTATTGTCAAAGGTATCAGTTGCTTCAAAATTTACACTATCAGCTGCTGTATCTTCAGGTCTTATTAAAAGCATTGTACATCAGTTTTGTTTTCTGCGAGTTCATTTTTAATCCCACTTTACTCTTGTCAGTAAGTTCCTGGATCATATTCTGCAGCTCGAAGGAGGTACTTACAAAACTGCCTAAGTCATCAGCAAAAAGGTAGGTTCAATTATGTCCATTAATATTATCCCCTTCCCAGTTCAGTGATTGAAAGACTAATTCTGCAGTGTGGCATTAAAATGTTTGGGAGATACTGTTACATTTTGTTACTCTCTTTCCAGCAGTTTTTTTTATGTGTGTGTAATAGTTTCAAACAGTTGAACTCGTGCATTTTCTTATCGTAATATTAACATAAGCGGTTTCAATACCACAGGATTTCAAAGAAATTTAAACTGCTGGTTTCACTGAATCCAAAGCTGTACATAGAGTTCACTTTCATTTTCAATTGGATCTCTCAGTACATGGATATTTTCTATAGTGCTGTAGACACTCCTGAATCCAGCTTGTTGTTTTGATTGAGCCATGTTCAGCATTTCCTTCAAGTGATGTGACAGTACCGTAGTGAAGATCTTGTAAATAACCGGATCTGTAGTTCCTGAGATGCTCGAAGTCCCCTCTTCTATGCAGCTAGATCATTGCAGCATTGTTTGTCATCAGAATTGGCAGCTGCCTTGGCCAGGTACATTCCAGATGCTTAGCACTGAAAACCAAGTTTTAAGTTGTGAAGTCATTAGGGGGATTTGACCAGAACTCACCAAAATGGCCATGTAGATTGGTGAGTGTGGGGTAGCATTTCATCTAATCCCAGTGGTGGTGCTTATATACTTCTATTGGTTGATTGCTTGATATTCCCTTCAAAAGAAGGTTGGGTTTTCATTTGTCTAGGGGAAGCTATATGTTGTGCATTGCTAGACATTGCATCTCTGTGTGTGCGTTAAAACTTGTGAAGTATGCAAACCTTTGTATTCATTTGGCTTGGAATTAATTGTAAATAAGAATTTTCTCAATTCCCCAATTTTGCAATTTCAAATCCCTAACAGTCTCCAGACAAACGTTTAGCTGGTTGCAGTCAGGTTTTATGAGATTCCCCAAAGAGGCCATTTATGATATTGTTTAACATATTATGGGTTCTTGCAGCCCCTGGAATCTTGGAAAAGCCCTGAGATTCCTTTTTCAAGGTGTGGAAAGTCCTTGATTTTTCATATTTTTGTGAAAAGTCCTGAAATTTTTCTTGCAAAGAAAAAAAAATGGTTGAAATTTTGTTTTGATTGATTGTGTCACTTTTTCTAGCTCCCTTTGGCATCTACTTGTGTCGACAACACTTCCTTCCAGGGACATGTCATTTCTTTCATCTCATGTGGCACTGCAATTTCAGATGTTTGAGTGCCATATTTCCAGTGTTGGTTTTGGTATGGCAGTTGTATGCAGTTAGTCCACATTTATTATTTTATCAGTTAATCTGTAATTTTTTTTTAAGGAATCTGTAAAATGGTTCTTAATGTCAGATCGAATTTTCTTCACAGTTGCAGCATCATTATATTCAAATTCACACTGATAAATATGCAATAAGTGTCAGTTCAGAACAGGGTTCTGCTATGATTTGCAATTGTTTTTCTTCAGAGTCCCCATCTTTGAATTAATTTCCAGCAGCAGTAATGATATCTTCAATCACTCTTATAGTTTACTCCTTGTTAATGTGCATTGCTTAGCAGCGATTCATCAAGGCTTTTTTCAATGATTTCTCAAAACCTTATAAATTATTCAGTAAATTTACGTTTATAAGTTTCCCCCTTGATCTAGCAGTTGTTAGTTTTATATTGGATCATGCCTGAGATCCCGGATAACCAAGGAAATTTGTATCCTCCTACAATGACATGGAGTGTCCAACTGTCCATGTGAATCACACAGGAACATATTTCCTTCTGTATCTGTAGTTTTCAGGCATTTATAAGTACATGATTTTATGAATCAGTAAAGTACAGTAATCTGCACTGGATAATTGAGTTACTTAGTGTGGAGGTAGTTTTTAAATGTATGTGCAGAAATTTATAAATTGCATATTGTAGTATCACTTCAGGCATTTTGAAGGCACAGTTCCTCTATGTGCTGCAGTGTGCTTTATTTAGTTTAATCTATGAGCATTTTTAAGGAAAGGAAAATGTGTGAATCTTCACATGTGCAACATTCAGCACAGCAGAAATTTTAAATTTTTTGGCAGCATTCCAAAACTGAATTGCAGTTGTCAAATATGGTTCTGTTGCAAACTTTCTTTTTGTCCCCCTCCTCCATGTGAGATTTGACTTTTTGAAATCCTACATGCATGGTATTGTATGATTTATGTGGTGTATGTTACATCTCCCAATTGTTTTTTTTTTAACAAAGAAAGGTAACTTGATCACGCTAGTTACGTTAACTAAAACTTTTACAAAAAGTTCGTAAGTTGGAAGCTTTCGACCTTATCTTAGGTCTTCATCACGCCAATGGAGGACTAAAATTGTTGCCAGATTCTACATTTGAATTTTTCCTATTTTTGTTGCCAAAACTTAGAATTGATCTCCAGATCAACGGAATGTAGAGAGGAGATTCGGAGTTGCAAGTCATTGAGTTGAAAATAATTTCTATGCTTTCACGGTAACGGAGGGCAAAACGTTATTTTGTATTAGTTGTTTCTTGTAACTTATTTTGTAAGTTTAGTGAAAACCAATTATTTGTGTTGTGAAATATTTATGTATTTTCCCTCTTGTGATCAAAAGAGAGAAAAAGTAATTCAGCCATAATTATAGCAAAAATTAGCATTGGGCACCTCATCTCATGTAAATGTGTTCTGATTTTCATCTGTGTAGTTCATGATCATTATGTTAAATTGCCTACTTACTAGACAATGTTTCATCACACACAAAAAATGTTCAAAATTAAAACTTTGTATCTTTAAAGATTTAGATGTTTCTTTGTGAAAAGTCATTCAAATATGAACTTTGAAAATATTTTAATAAATTACATTTCTCCCCCTTTTAGGAAGAAGATGAGGAAGAGGAAAAGGATGATGAACAAGCAAAGCGTGATGAACTGTAAAATTTCTAAAATAGTGTAGCAAAAAAATACTAAAAAAACTCATAACTTATCATTTCCATTACCGAATTCAATGAATCTGTTTGTAATTGTGATTTCATTTCATTTTCCATTGATGCCAATGGCTGGATTCCAGGGGTGATAGTGATTGCAGGGACATGTTGTCCAACACATCCACACTAATCATTGATATTCAGTGGAAAAAAAGTTCTAATAAAATTTTGGTTTTGTAAAGTTTCTTGTTCTATTTCTGTTCTCAACCTGTATGAACTGATGCTGCAGTATGTTTACTTAAACTAGGGAATAGTGATGGCTGTTCTTGTGCTACTATAAAAATGTAAACTAGTTGTCATTAACATAAAAACAGCATATAATCATGTATAGTGGAACTGTGGTTATGCTTTTCACTTGTATATGCAATTCTGATTTAGTCCCGGCATTTTACTGTAGTTTCTATCTCATTTGTATGTTATTCATTTACACGCTTTTTGCGACTGTGTGTTAAGGTGTTTGAATTTCAGATTACCAGAAACACATTGATTCTTTTATAAATAATTTGGCATGTTATAACTTTGAGAGAATTGAGGCAGCATTGCTGTTTTCGTGCTTGGTTCAGCCAAAGTTGAACCTTGATCCCATCAGAGAAGGTTATGTTGTTTACTTTCAATTTGGGTGAAAAATAATGGTTTCATATTTCATGACTCACGCACACACATGTGCTACTTAAAAATTGATCAATCTCTGGGGCATAACTTTGTGGCTCCAGTATTTCATGGCACAGTAAAATAGAATCCCAAATGCATCATCAATATTCAGTATTGTGGTCTCAAAGGGATGTGCGGGGGGGGGGGGTCTGTTAATTCATGAGCTCCATACTGAGCACTGGTCTCAAATCCTTAGTTGTGAGGATTTCACTTCAACTAGAATCAGGATATTTATACGTAGTTGTCAGAAGAGGAGCTTTACTTTCCTAGGCTTTAGGAATTTTTTGATGCAGTAAAATGTATTGTAATTTATACCTACTTTTTTTTCTTTTGCCACTAAACTGGATTTTAAATAGTTAAGGAACATCTTACACTTGTTTAAAACATAAATTTCACAATAATATTTAACATTTTGAAATTTTGTATGTACATTTTTTACATTTACATGTTTTTTAAGGCCTTCCCGTAAAAAAAAATATAACCGAGGTTTCACTGTATAAATTTAACAAGATTTACATGAAAATGGGCTTAAGTTCTGTTTTAGAATTTATTTTTAATTTTTGTGCAAACTTTCAAATCCATTTATTTGATATTTTTTATGCCATCTGTTTTGCACATTTTGCCTTCTAAATCATAATAGTGGAAAGCACTGTGCCACCAGGCTGGTAGGGTCTGTTCCTATATGCAATTTATAAAGTTCGTTAAAATTTCGGTTAGTTTTGTTTCCAAAATTAAATTTTATGAAAATTAATTTTGGAAACAAAACCAACTGTGGTTGTCATGTCTCCCAACTGTGGTTGTCATTGATGTCATAAACTGCTGTTATCACATATCGTGCCTGAAATTAAAAAAAACAAATTCTTCCTGAAAAAAGTGTGAAAACTATCGAGAGAGAGAGGGGGGGAGAGACTGCTTCAAATACTTGCCAGTTGTGGGATCTTCCAGACTTCTGGAAACTGCATAATACAGGCGTGAGATTCTTCTGTGTATTCATGGAATTCTGCTTTGTTGCCATCATTTGGATCAATATTGGAATGATGTAAAAGTAAAGAAAAATTTTACTGAGAATGGTAAGGGTTCAGTTTTGGGATAGAATTTTGTGTTTCAAAACTTTTGGGAAGTGGAAGCTAGACTCAGTGAGGATTTCTTCCATAATCGTAATGTTTTTTCTTGCAATGTCTGCTGTGTCCAGTGCTGTTTAATATCATTTCATTGCGTAAATGTTTGTGTTTCAGCTTGAACTGTGGGCAACAATTTCCAAAAACAGAAGTTATTCTGTAATGTAATCTTCATGCACGAGATTCCTCCACAGATTCTAGGGTTATAAAGTTCCTTAAATTTTTCAACTAGTTTTTGTGAAGATTTCACAAAAATAAATTTTCAGTATATATATATATTTTTTTTTTTTTTTTTCATCGTAAATTGAATTATTCTCTTGTTAGAGAAATGGGGAGTGGAGTGGTTTTCAATCTCGGTATGTTTAAGAACTTTCATAAACAGAAGTTAGACTGAATATTTCTCTCGTAATGATTTTTTCCTCGTGATGTTTCCCTCTGCCCAGTATTGTTAAGTATAATTTTATTGCATAAATATATGTATTTCAGCTTGAAAACAGAAAATTTTTCCAAAAATCAAAACCTGATCGAACAAATATTTATCCTGTAACAGTATTTTTTCCACGATATTCCCATTAATTCTGCATTGTTGTTAAATGTCATTTTTCCTCATAAATGTTTGCATTTATTTCATTTTTATAAGGGAAGGGAAATTTTTCAAAAATGGAAGTGACAAAGTTGGAAAGTTTGTAAAAATTGATGCATGGTGTTCAAAAGTGTTAGTGCTCTTAAAATTGCACGATTTATCTAAAATAGGGAAAGAATTTGATATGCTTTCATCATCTTGCTGAAGATTCTTTCAGCATGATGGATGAATTGTAGTCAGGAAGGCTGCTCGGGGTGGCTCAATGGTCGAAGTGCTGCTTCTGACCATTCTTCTGAGATGGGTCTGGGTTCAAATCCAGTGAGGCATGGATGTGTTTGTCTTACAGCACAGGCTCTTTCCCTTCTCTGGAACCAGTGCCCCTAAACTTGGGATGAATGACTGCTTCTAGCCCGTAGAGTTGCTCGCAGTTGTTGTTAAACCCCTAAATATAAAAAAAAAATGTAAGGAAGAATTAAACATCGGAACGTATTTGGCTATACAAATTGTGAACCACAAACTTAAAGCAGTTCTTCAGTAAAATGGGTTATTTGGGAGAAGCAGTTGATTCCAACTTTGCCAAAATTGGAAGGCAGAAAAAATTAAAAATTGTTGGCCCTCTGCGAACAACAAAAAACGTCTAGTATGCAATGGAAATCGAAAATTTCAGCCAGCAATAAAAAAAAAGCCATCAATTAATTCAAGTGTACATGATAGCTTTTTGGGCAAGTCTTTTGTAAAAAAAAGATCGTGCTTGTGTTATCAGTTTTTTAGTCCTTCCATCCATCCATCTGTAGACACCATATCTCTGCAACTATTAGTCTGATTTGAAAAATTATTTTTGCATTGGAAAGCTTGAAATATGTGAATGATGATCCTTCATTTTGTTTGTTTGTTTTTTTACGATGTTCAATTTTGCCGCTTTAAGGTGTAAATGCAGATGTCGAATTCAAAATACACTTTATTCCATATCTTTGCTTCCAAACATCCGATTGAAAAAAATCTTTTATATTTCGATTCCATTTTTGTCGAAGAGTTAGTTTTTCCAGTTATGCATAGATTTTCTGCTAGGGGTCCGCAAAAGTATAAATTACATTTTCCCTGATATCTCTTCTAAAACTCTGTTTTGAACATTTTCTTCAGCGGATACAGTTTCTGAGGGGAAATCTTCTGCATATAATTAATAATTTTCTGTAAAGAATACTTTGGCCACCAGGGGGCATAAGTGTTAATTTTTGCTTCTGATCTATTTGCCATAAAATCTGAGCTTCTAAAATCTTGATTGAAATAATTTGTCCGTGGACCGATGCCACTCACGTTGATAAACCTTTTCTGAATACTTTCTTTTAAAATATTGCATGTTTTCACCGCCAGGGGCGTAGATGAATATCTTCTTTTTGTCAGTATCTCTGCTTCTAATGGTCCGATTTGAAAAATACTTTCTTCATCGGATAGTTTCGGTGTGACATGTTTTTCCTATAATTTCAAAATTTTCAAGTAATTCATAGACTTTCGACTAGGGGTGCAAAGATAAATTGCATTTTCCCCAATATTTCTTCTTCTAAAATTCCGATTTGAAAAATGCTTCCTGTATCGCATACAGCTTCTGATGGAAAATGTGTTTCATATAATTTCTAATATTTGGTAAAGAATGGTTTGGCCACCAGGGGGGGCATAAGTTTTAATTTCTGCTTCTGATGTATTTGCAGCAAAAACTGAACTCCTGAAAACTCGATTAAATATTTATTTATTTTTTTCTTGGACCAATACTGCTCACATCGAGAAACTTTTCAAGAATACTTTCTTCCTAAAAGCATGCTTTTCCCCGCCAGGAGTAGTAGATGCATATCTTATATTTGTCCATATCTCTGCTTCTAAGAGTCTGATTAGAAAAATTCTCTCTTTGTTGGAGAGTATTTCCACTGCGAAATGTTTCTCATATAATTCAAATTTTTTTAATGCACAAGTCTGCAGCCAGAGGGCGCCGCCCGGTGGCACATTGGTGTAGGCGATGGCTTCTGATCATTCGTCCGAGATAGGTCTGGGTTTGAATCAGTGAGGTATGGATGTTGTGTTTGTCTTACGGCACTGACTCTCTCCCTTCCTTGGAGTCAGTGGCCCAAAATTAGGGATGGGAGACTGCCCTTAGCCCAATGAGTTGCTGACAGTGGTCGTTAAACCTCCAATAGAAAAAAAAAAACGGAGGACGTAAGTTCAGGATTCTGTTTACAACAATATCTGCGGGATTAAAAACCAGATTGAAAACCTTCTTTCTTTGGTCAGATGCTATTGTTTTTCATACCAGTTCCATTGACTTTGAATAGCTTCGATAAATTTAATTTGCATCAGAACGGATTCAAAAGACGTGCTCATTACACCCGCAAATTCGATGTAATATTTCTTTGTTCTTCTTGCTTTATAGATGTTGCATTTAGTATGTATATTACCATGGAGTTATACATAATCTGTAAATTTTACCTGAAATTTCCTGCAAAGTTAGCTTCTGGAAAACTCTGGGAATTTTTAAAGCCAATATGAGTGACAACCCTGCCCTGCCATATGTAATCAAGCATGTCTGTTAACGATTGCTGAGCACTATGAATGCAAACTTTAAGTTCATCTAGCATTGTGCTCAATGGTAGCACATATACATTTTCCTTAACATACCCCCATAAAAAAGTCTCAAAGGGGTCAAGTCTCGAGACGTGGCGGACCACATGTAGAGCAACTTGTGTCCACAGCAACCAATCCAGCAGTTAGGAAGCTGTTCGCTTATTAAGGTGATGATGGCTTCTGAACCGCTGTTTGTTAAGGTCGCGCTAAGTTTCAATTACTGCATGTGGGTTTTCCGTGCCTCATATGCGGATGTTGTTATGGTTGTCCTTGCCACTTAAATGGAATGTTGCTTCTTCACTAAACACGAGGCGTAAAACAAATTTGTCATCCATCACTTTCTGCATGACATATTTCAGAATGATAGTCTTTTGACCAGACGCAGATACACGGGTTACATTGCACCATCTAGTAGTTACGTTTGTAAACTCAGTATGTTTCTCTTTTTTTAATGTGTGGTACCCTATTATTACCTTGAATTTTACAGAGCTATGATCTAATGCAAGGGTCACCAAACTACGGTCTGCCAGGAAATTTCTATTTTTATAATTTTAAAATTAATTTTACATTTTTTTTTTTCTGACTGCAAAAGAGAGTTGCTATATGCACAGCATGGGCGGATATCATAGCAGCGTGTGATTGACACTTTGCTTTTATAACCTGTTTATTATTACTACTAAAGTGCCTTTCAGAAGAGTGAGGGAGGATTTTCAGTGCTGTGACTCGCAGCCCACCCGCGCCAGCAGCACATCTGCTGACTCTCGAGGCTAGCCCCACCCTGTTCTAAAAATACTAGAACTGAGGGACACAACTACTGTCTCCCACACAGGTTCATGTTCCCAGCAGTATTAGAGTCGGGCGGCATCTCAACCATAGAAATTAAGCGCCACTGTGCTAATTTTACTTGACCCGATACACGTGTTTTTCTTGATTTTTTTTCGTTTAGTTTTATTGCTGAATTTTGGATATGTCCCTACCCCAAAAGAGAAAAGTGGACACTGAATGCTGCATATTTAAAGCGCAATGGGAAGTGAATTACCTTTTCGTTGAGTCCAGAGATAACAAATCTCTCTGCCTAGTCTGCAAAGAAACTCACCGTTTTAAAAGAATACAATTTGAAGCGGCATTACACCACAAAGCAAGGTGTGAACTATGATGGAATTGAAGGAGAATTGCAGAAGAAAATGCTGCTGGATTTAAAAGAAAGCTTAACGAAACAACAAAATTTCTTTAAGAAGTCTTCGCAGCAAAATACTGCTTCAGTTCTGGCCAGTTACCGTGTTGCGGAAATAATTGCTAAAGAAGGACATCCCTTTACTGATGGTGAATTCATTAAAAAGTGTGTGGAGGCAATGGCCGAAGAAGTTTGTCCTGACAACGCAAAAGATTTTGGCAGCATTAGCTTATCTACCAGCACTGTGAACAGTCGGGTCGAGGACTTTGGGAAGGATATGGATGCACAGCTAATTGAAAGGGCGAGTACTTCTACCCATTTTTCCATTTCTGTTAATGAAAGCGAGGATGTGAGCAGTACTGCTCAATTACTAATTTTCATTCGAGGTATCAATGAAAATTTTGAAGTAACTGAAGGTCTTGATGCCATAAAAAGCCTGAAGGACAAAACCACAGGAGAAATAATATTTGCAAAAGTTTCTGCGGCTATTCACAAACTTGGCTTGGGATTGGAGACTCGGACCTGTGTTACTACAGATGGCGCCAAAAACATGGTCAGTTGCAATGCCAGATTAATCTGCCGGATTCAGAATTAATGTGGGCATCGCAGTCTACCGAAACCGATGCAATTCCATTGCATTCTGCACCAACAAGCTCTCTGTGGAAAAGTGTGAAACTTAAGCCCCGTTATGTCCACTGTCATAGAAACTGAACTTTATCCGAAAAAGCTGGCTGAATCATCGACAGTTCCAGAGCTTCTTGCAGTTATATGAAGCTGAGTATGGTGAGTTGCTGTACCATACGGAAGTCAGGTGGCTGAGCAAAGGCAAAGTCCTAAAACGTTTCTTTCAGCTGCAAGACTAGTAAACATCTTCACGATGGAAAAATCGAGACCTGTGCCACAACTTACTGATGCTTGCTGGTTGTGAGATCTTTTTTCTTATAAAGTTCACAGTTTCTAGGACAGTGGATTTTTAACAGACTAATGTCTGACCATCTCAACCAATTAAATTTGAATTTGCAAGGGAAGGTAAACTCGCACATGAGATGTTTTTTTATTTGAGCTCATTTTCCAATCAAAGTTAAAACTATTCAAGCGACAGTTTGCACAGCAAAATTTTTCTCATTTTTCATCTTTTAAGTATATGTGGGACAAGATGTCTGATAAGTTTGTTTTTGATGTTGAGCACGCAGGCCCTGGGCTTAGATGATTGGCACCGTGGGCAAAGTAAATTCAGGATTTCCCTCCCCTTAACTTTTCCCCTTGGTAATATCTAGCACCCATGGGCTTTTTTTTTTTTATTAAATATTATTGATAGACATGATAGAAATTTTAGTTAGGCCTACTATAATTTTAAAGAAAATGCCTTGTAAGTATGTAAAGAAGAATTTTTATTTACAAAGGGAAGAGTAAAACTTACAGAAGTAAGTACTCGTAGAACAATTTAAATGAAAGGATTTTTTTTTCTTGCTTTGGCCTAAATAAATCTGTTGATGACATCAGAAAAGTTTGTAGCGTTACATCCTTCTCAGTGCACATTAACACTAGTACATTGAGTTTACTGTCTACAAGAACTGATCTTTTAGCATTCTTCACTCTGCTTAGGACAGAAAACCCACTTTCTGCTGTACAGTTAGTGACTGGTAAAGTAAGGAAAGTATTTTGGAGGTTCTTATGTAACAGTACACTTCTGGTATCGTTCGTTCTCAATGTTTCTAGCTCAACGTACATCGTGAAATGAGAGCACTCGTTCCCAAAATCACTATTAATGTCTTCTGGATAGCACTGTGCTAATTTCAGTGCAGCTTCCATTATATCTTGGTTTGCCGTCTTAGGTGATACTAGAAGAGACACTTCAAAACTATTTGTGCTGCCCGGTGGCACAGTGGTCTAAGCGATGGCCTCTGACCATTCGTCCGAAAGGGGTCTGGGTTCGAATCCCGGTCAGTCATGGATATTGTTTGTCTTATGGCACTGGCTCTCTCCCTTCCCTAGAACCAGTGACCCTAAATTAGGGACGGGCGACTGCTTATAGCCCATTGAGTTGCTCACGGTGGTCGTTAAACCTCCAATAAAAAAAAAAGCTATTTGTCAGTACCTTATTATAGGCTTTCCTCCTCCTCGCTAAGTTAGCTATCAATGATTTTGGGAAATCCAGTTCTGAATTTTGTTCTTGCATCTACAGTGTCTTCAATACCTCGCTCTTCATCTGCAAACACTTTACGTTTCCTACTCTCTCTGTACTTTGGTGTTTCACATCCACAAGTAATCAAAGCAGATTTTTCATAGCATTCGAATTCATTCCTTTTTTCATTCAAAAACCCCTCCAATGTTTGAAGTTGCTTGGTGACTGCTACAAGATTGAGAGTTTGTTTTTGTAAATTGTTGCTACACTTACTGACCCTATCTAAAATATCATCCCAGAAGACAAAGGAAAGCAGTTTCAAAATTATGAAACTTGAGCTCAAGATCTTGAGCTTCCAACCGAGTTGCTGGTTTCATGGAAGAATCCTCAGGCAGGTCCTGTAAAGCGTTTTGAATATCCTTAAAGCCTCGTACTAAAGCTTTTGTGCCATCTTTTCTGGCAGACCAACGAGTTTCAGATGAAGATTTTACAACAGGGGTATTGTTTTTTTGCAAGATACCGTTTTAAAATATCCCACCTGTGGGTTGATGCTGAGAAAAAAATTATAGAGCTCCTGAACAAATATGAAAAACACCAGCCGCAGTACAGCAGCAACAGATCCTACAAGATTCAGTGAATGGGCAGCACAGGGAACATATTCAGCTAGCGAATTGTGGTTTTTAATTCTAGCTTGGACACCTAAGTAGGGGCCAGACATGTTAGACGCATTTTCATAGCCTTGTCCCCAACAAAACTTTTTTTTTTTTTGATTGGAGGTTTAACGACCACTGTGAGCAACTCAATGGGCTATAAGCAGTCGCCCGTCCCTAATTTAAGGTCACTGGTTCTAGGGAGGGAGAGAGCTAGTGCCGTAAGATAAACACAACATCCATGCCTCACCGGGATTCGAACCCGAACCCCTTTCGGACGAATGATCAGAGGCCATCACTTAGACCACTGGGGCCGCCGACAAAAACTTTATGACTAAATCCATTTCTGAAAGGAAATTCATCGCAGCCTCTTCTAAGGAGCTAGGTGACTGAATTTCCGGGGAGAAGCTTTAACAGACGGTTCTTTTGGAACTACCTCAATCAGGGAGACATAACGCAGGACCAAAGCCAACTGATCGATATGAGAACAGGCAGGAGTCGAGTCAACAATGAGAGAGTAGTACCGAGCATGTTTGACTTCGAGACTTTTTTCGTAGTACACAATTACCCATAATATGAATAAACTCATCACACGTTTGAGCAAATAAGTACGAGATATGGCCTTTGTTTCCATATTTTGTAATATGTTGTGCAAGGAAGGAGTCATATTCACTTATCACAACTCCAGGCATCCAAGATACAGACCATTGGAGATAGACCCTATCTGCTCATGATCCCCTTGGAAAGGTAAACCCCGAACTGAAAGAAATCTGACAACAGATACGATTCTTGATAGGCCATCTCACCAGTACTTAACCTCTTCATACTGTGTCGTTAGCATGGTATCAACTTTCATGGTCTATATTTTTCCTAGTTTTAAACGTAAGCATGTTATTTCTGTGATCAGCTGACTGCTGATGTTGTTTAAGTAATTCATTACCATGCTTCCAATCATTGAATCCTGTTGCAAAATGTATTTTCTTGTTCATTGGTTGGAACAGGCAACATGGAACACAAAAAACATTTCCAGTTGACTGAGAGAAGAGCAGTTAGTCTCTTGTAAAATTTTCTCCATTAGGAGTGTACCTCTTAACATCTTTGCAGATCGAGTGTGTTTGGCATCATTTTAAATACGCTCAGTACCTGACTGCAAGTTTTGTTTTGGAGGATTCTTTAAGATATTTTCAGTTACATAACTTGCATTCACATCCCAAATTGCAGGATCTTCTAATGAAAATGTGTAAGGAAGTAGGCCTACCGTGTTGGTTTGTAGGTTAGAAAGCTCTTCATGTTTATTTAGGTCTACTGACTGTCAGCTTCAAACAAGCTGCTTCATCACATTTTGCACTCTCTTGTTGGGCCTGTACAGCCGACGACGGTCCTGGGCCTGGGCGAGAGGATAAGTCCAGACGTTCAATAGAAGTGGGTGAGTCAGAAAGGGGGGTGGTAGATGTAAAAAACGAGCCTATTTTTGGTGCTTTTTTTAGTAGTCTAAGTTCATCGTTTTGTCTTTTAGCAGCACGCATTCTAAACTCAGCACCACTTACTTTTTTGCTCATGTTTAAACACTCCAGCAGGCAAACTTGTCTAACCAAAAACACAAGCAGAAGCCGCATTACACATACAAGGTTAATAAAAACGCACGAAACACGAGTGGAACGTTGGAACCAGTGACCCAGGAGTCGAATATGCTGAATGCGCACCTGTATGCTTGGCGTTGGTGCCAGCCGCTCCTGGCTATTGGCGCCAAGCATACGCAGGGCAGGTGATGAAATAAAAGTCTTGCTTGACGCTCTGCGTGGAGGGTGGAAGTGTTGTCCTTTTAAATGCGAAAGTGTAACTGAATTATAAAAAAACAATTATACGAGTGGGACATGCTGACTGCGCACCCGACGAGGGAGGTGTGGCATTGGGCGTGTGTGTGGTCCATTTAATACGTCACTTTATGTTTACTTTTTCGAGTAACTTTCTCGTCTTTACTTCCTTCTTATGTACCGTTTTTGGATTTATTTTTGCGACTAGCTTGTTTTTAAAATTCTTTTTTTTTTTCCTGTTCTTATAAAGTTATAACAGCACATGTGTAGCGTCGTTTCCTCACTCGAGGAATCCTTGAAATAGAAAAAAGCATGAAACAATTTTTCCAAAATCTTGACTTAAAAAATATATATATATCTTCCTCTTGCGCCCCCAAAATCAGGCGCTCTGACATTTGCCCAGTTATAAAACGGGGTCTGTGAGCACGGTGTCACAAATATTAAGTTGTTGAAAGCTGAGTTTGAACAACGTTTAGGTGATTTTTAAAAGGCATGAAAAATCATTCCAGCTATTGCAGGATCCATTTAATTTTACAGTCGACGATGCCGAGGAGAAATCACAGTTAGACCTGTTAGATTTGCAATCTAATAATAATTTGAAAGCATTGTTTAAGAGTGCTAGCATTGTTACCTTGTATAAGGGAAAAGGTGACGCTCTGCGTGGAGACTGACTGCAAGAACTATCGTGGTATTAGCCTATTAAGTGCGCCAGGGAAAGTGTTTTATAAGGTGGTTATTAAAAAAGTGCGGGGTCTTACATCAGATAAAGTGTGGGATGTTCAGAGTGGTTTCATGCCTGGTAAAGGCTGCACTAACCAAATTTTTGCATTACACATGATGATTGAAAAGTATCTGGCTGTTGGTAAGAAAATTTTTGCTGCCTTCACAGAATTAGAGAAAGCTTACGACCGCGAAAGTAGGACACTTTTGTGGAAGGTATTGAATGAATATGGTGTTACTGGGAATCCACTTAATAGTGTAAGAGCCATGTATGCTGGCAGTAGAGCTTGTGTACGAGTGAATGGTGTTTTATCAAACTGGTTTTCTATTGGTGCAGCGTGCAGGAGTCAGGCAAGGTGTATAATGTCACCATAGCTGTTTAATATATTTATGGATGTGTCAATGCGTGATGCCAAAATAGATAATACTGGTTTATGTCTTGGTGATATTCGTGTGTGCAAATTATTGTATGCTGATGACACTGTCCTGTTGGCAGAGAGCAAAAGTGATTTGCAGAGAGTATGCTGTCTCGGATATACGAAGTTTCCATGGAATTCAAACTTAGTATAAATAATTGAGAAACCAAAGTTATGGTTTTTGAGAGAGGAACTGGTAGCAATGAATATCATGTAAGTGTAAATGGCACAGTGATTGATCAGCTGGGTGAGTTTGGTTATTTATGAAGCGTGTTTGACAGAGAGAACAAATTGGATGGGGAAATTAGTAGACAAGTGAATTCTTCATTGAAAGTCATGGCTGCGCTGGAAGGTTTTCACAGGAATGATGGATTCTCAAGAGAGTTTCGCGTGGCTGTGTATGAAAATGTGATTGTTCCTACTCTGATGTATGGCTGTGAAACCTGGGTACTGCAGAAGAAACATAGAAGTAGTTTATGTGCTATATAGAGAAATGCGTTACTTACTAGGTGTGTGAAGATGTGTTGGCGTTCTGATTGTGTGAGCAATGAAGATGTGTTGCTGTTGTGTGATGTGAAGCAAAATGTTGTTAGCAAGGTGGAGACTGATATGCTGCGGTAGTTTAGCCATGTTAAAAGAATGAGTGATGAGATTACTAGGAAAATCGTTTTAGCCCAAGCGGCAGGAAGGAAAGGGAGAGGAAGGCCAAGGAAATCATGGGAGGGCCGCCCCGGTGGCGCAGTGGTCTAAGCGATGGCCTCTGATCATTCGTCCGAACGGGGTCTGGGTTCGAATCCCGGTGAGGCATGGATGTTGTGTTTGTCTTACGGCACTGGCTTTCTCCCTTCCCTGGAACCAGTGACCCTAAATTAGGGACGGGCGACTGCTTATAGCCCATTGAGTTGCTCACGGTGGTCGTTAAATTTCCAATAAAAAAAGAAATCATGGGAGGACCAGATTCAGGAGTGTCTGCATGAGAAACAAATTATGAGTATGAAGTATAGAAGATCTTGTGTACGGCATGTAATGGATGTCAGTGAAGCCCGAGTTGGCCGCCCCGGTGGCGCAGTGGTCTAAGGCGCTGGCCTGTGATCATTCGTCCGTAAGGGGTCCGGGTTCGAATCCCGGTGAGGCATGGATGTTGTGTTTGTCTTACGGCACTGGCTCTCTCCTTCCCTGGAACCAGTGACCCTAAATTAGGGACGGGCGACTGCTTATAGCCCATTGAGTTGCTCACGGTGGTCGTTAAACCTCCAATCAAAAAAAAAAAAAAAAAAAAAGCCCGAGTTGTATGTCAAGGTCTCTGTAAATTGAGACGTTTGATACGGCAACAGTAAGTAAAAACTATCTGGTAGTTTATATTTCTTTTTGGAGCTAAGCTCTGAATCTCCGAGAACAGCTTAGTGATATGTATGTATGTTTGGTGTTTAAGAGTGAAAGTTTGATAACCTTTTATTCTCTTTTGCCTAGAAATAATTTTACACACCTGAAAAGTTTTGAAAGGAAAATGATCCACTGTTTGGCAGTACATTTCTTTGTAAACAAGCTTTCTCCAGAATGAAATATTTTAAGTCAAAGCTTCATTCACGATTGACCAGCAACCACTTGTCAGACTTTTTAAAAATTGGGTTGTCTGATTTGAAACCAAATATCGGAAATGTAACTAAATCATTTCAGAAACAATATCATCCTTCTCATTGATTTTTCTCTAGTTTTAGATGTCATGAAATCATAAGAAAGTTTAGCTTTGTATTTGTTTTAGTTGTGTATCATCATCATCATCATTGTCAACCATTATCAATCCACTGCTGGACGAAGGTCTCCCCAATTTTCCCTCCACAACGGTCTGTCTTGTGCCAGTCTCCTCCATGTCACTCCCGCATTCTTTCGAATTTCATCCCCCCATCTCCCATGTGGTCTTCTTCTGTGTCTTTTCCTGTTCCATGGAATCCAATCTAAAATTTCGGCTGTCCATCGATGGTCTGTCCTTCTGGCAGTATGTCCAGCCCATTGCCATTTCAGGGATTTAACTCTGATCATGATGTCTTCTGTTCTTATCATTTTTCGGATCCACGAGTTCCTCTTCTTATCTCTCCTGGTTACACCAAGCATGCACCTCTCCATGCTTGTTTGAGTTGTCTGCAGCCTTTGTATGTCTCTTTTAGTTAAGGTTCACGTCTCTGCACCATACGTAAGAACTGGAAGGATGCATCGATCAAACACTTTTCTTTGAAGACATAATGGCATATTGCTCTTGAAAATTATGCTGTTTCTTCCAAAAGATCTCCAGGCAAATTTTGTACACTGATTAATTTCTTCAACAACGTGACCCTCACTTTATATCTGCTGTCCAAGATAAACGTACGCATCTGTCATCTCCAGCTTTTTTCCATCAATCGATAAATCTTCATTTCTTGTAAAAGCATTGAACATCACTTTTGTCTTCTGAAAGTTCATTTTTAATCCCACTTCTTTACTCTTGTCAGCAAATTCCTGGATTATACTCGGCAGCTCTGATGGGGTAGTTGCAAAAATGACTAATGTCATCAGCAAAGCGAAGGTGGGTTAGATAATCTCCATTAATCTTTGTCCCTTTGTTTTCCCAGTTCAGTGATTGAAAGACATTTTGCAATGTGGCATTAAAGAGCTTCGGAGATATGGTGTCACCTTGTCTCACTCCTTTTCCAATTTTTATGTGTGTTGTATTTTCAAACAGCCGAATCTTTGCACTTGCATTTTCATAGATGTTATTAATAATATTAATGTACGCATCTTCAAATACCGCAGGATTTATGGGCCATTGTAACTGCTGATGGTTTCACCAAATCAAAGGCTTTTTCATGATCGATAAAAGCCATGCACAATGAAAGTTCAGATTCCCTCGATCTTTCAATTAGTTCTCTCAGTACGTGGATATGATCTATTGTGCTGTAGCCACTCCAGAATCCAGCTTGTTCTCTCGGTTGAGCCATGTCCAGTGCCACCTTTAAGCGGTGTTAAAGAACTTTAGTGAAGATTTTATAAACCACTGATAGGAGGCTGATAGGTCTGTAGTTCCTGAGATCCTCAATGTCACCTTTTTTATGTTGCAAGATCATTGTAGCGTTGTTCCAATCCTCAGAAATCTTCCCTTCATTAAGGCATCGAGTGAAAATTTGGGCGAGTACTGTTTCGATTTCTCCACTTGCTTCTTGTATGATGTCTACAGTAATTCCATCTTCTCCTGGAGCTTTTCCCCGCTTCATGTTCTTGATTGCATGTGCAACTTCTGCTGGAAGGACTGGAAGAACTCTGGTACTGGTACCTTTCATGATGTCTGGAGTACATGTATCATCCCTTTCATATAATTTGGAGTAGAAATCTTTCACTCTTGTCAAAATTTCGCCTCTATTTCTTGTTACAGAATCATCTTCTTTTCTCAGTGCCACAATCTGTTTTCTTCCAAAACTGAGACGTCCCTTTGCTATCTTTAGGCTTTGGTTGTTTTCAATTGCTTTCCTCACTACTTCACAGTTGAATTTCCTTACGTCTTCAGTGATACTTTTTCGTACTGTATTGCATAGCTCTATATATTCCACTTTGGAAGTCACATCTTCCTTAGTTGTCCTCATCACTCTTCTTTTTTGCATCAACATTTTGGTTTTTTCCTGATAGTTTGTTCACATGCAACTTGTTCTTAGACCCAGCTAATTTTGTTGCTGTTTCCATAAGAGCTTTGGTTACTTTTCTGTTAATTTCAGAAATATCCACTTCTTCCGATGTTAGGCCCTCTAAAGCAGAGAATCTGTTCTTCAGTTCCAACTTGAAGGTATTATGGTGTTTTTTAAGATTGGTTATGTCAATACCTTTTGTTTGTCTTATGAGCTTGCCACGTTCGTGTTTAGTGTTGAGGTGCATCTTACATCTCACCAATTTATGGTCACTACCTGTGTTGAACTTGTGTAGCACACTGCAGTCTTCTATGACGAATTTTTTGTTACACATAAATAAAATCAATTTCACTTGTCGTCCCATTTGGATTTCTCCATGTCCATTTCCTATTTGGCTTTTTCTTGAAAAAGGAGTTCAAGATGAAAAACCCTTCTACCTCTGCAAACTCTACGAGAGTATTTCCACGCTGGTTTCTGTTGCCGTGACTGAATTTACCTACTGAAGTTTCATTCTGTTGCCGTTGCCCTATTTTTGCATTGAAATCTCCCATAATTATCTTTAAGTGCTGCTTACCTTTATTATTTAGATGACGAATTTCCTCATAAAATTCTTCAATTTCTTCTTCAGGATGACTTGTGGTGGGTGCATAAGTTTGAATAATCTGAGCCTGGTATCTTCTCGAGAGTTGGATAACGAGTCGTGCAACTCTGTCAGAGGAACTTTCAACTTCTACAACTTTATCCTTCAGTTTCGTGTTTATTATAAATCCAACACCACTAGTTCTGCCAGTATCAGTCCCACGATAGTAGAAGAGATGTCAACTTTTCAGTTCAATGAGATCTGCTCCTTTTCTCCTTACCTCATTTAGCCCGACGATGTCCCACTTGATCCTTTGTAGTTCCTCTTCCAATTCAAGAAGCCTTGAATCAGAAGATAGGGAGCGGCCATTATACGTAGCCAAAGTCAGCATCAGATGGCAGCCTAGTCCGGTCCTCCGGGGATTCTTAGCACCCTTTGACTTCATGTCGCACTGACCGCTGCTGCCTTGGCCAGGTACATTCCAGCTGCCGGAGACTGAGGGCCAAAATTTAAGTTGTGGAATCATTTTGGAGGGGTTTGGTCATAACTCACCACGCTGGCCAAGCGGGTTGGTGAGTGTGGAATAGCATTCCCTCTAATCCCGATGGTATAGTTATACCGCTATTGGCGGTCGTCAGAGCCCCTTTAGTGAGGACAGGATGTACCACGAGAAGGCGGGCTTGACATTTGCCAAGGAGAGGCTGTGATGTTACGCATCACCTGACCTTACATCCCTTAGATGTGTATAAATATCTTTAAATATTTATTTGAAAACTTATATGTTAAATTACAGAACATGTAAAATTACTTACACATTGACACATATTACTCAGCAAAAACACAAGTGTTGGGAAACTGCTGGCCACCAGCTGGAAGTGATGGGTCACTTCTGGTTAAAATCTGCCGCTCACGGCCCGGTATCGGTCCGTTGGTGGCAGCGCCATCAGTTGGCGAGCTATTGATGGCCCTGCAGCATCGCCGTGAATTGAGGGCCACCGCGCAAGTGCCACTAGTGGCCCATAGCTGGCAACCGATGAAACCCCCAACACCAGGTGGAAGCAATGGGACTGCGCAAAAGCAATACGTGCTATGTATCTTGTGGTACCAGTTAGTTGAAGACGACGCTATCGCCATCGTGTTATTTTAGTGGATGTTAAGAAAAAAAAGCCATATGTAGAGAGGCGAATTAATTTCCAAATAAAATGACAAGTCGACGAAGATATCAGATTAAGCAATGAAATACAAGATTACAGCCGTGAAATACACCCACTCCATTCCCATGAATAACAAAAAATAATTTAAAACCGCTTGAAACAACAGTCCTGGAAAACAATTAAAAAAGCGGTTGTTGGAAAAAAAAAAAAGAATTATAAGCGTACAAAATTTATCAATTATTTGAAAGAATAATAAAAAAAAAATAAAAGCAACGCTGTGTGGATATAATGTACTCATCCATGGGTTGATTACACAAGACTGGAGGAATTTGCTTCTAAAAATAACGAGAAGTAAAATAAAATATCTTTCCTCTTTAAAACAAATGTAGCTTCGAACAATGGAAAGGAAAGATACAACGCTGAAAATATAACAGAATGTGACATGAACGGGTAAATATATTAATTCAACAATCGCCTTTCAAGACGACAAGGACAGCACAAAACTTTGGAAAGCGCCTTTAAGTTGGTACACTCCTTAAAATGAGTAACGTTCCCTTAAGGTAAAAAAAAACTATCGTTACGTTGCAAAAATTAATTTATGAATTATATGAAACTGACATTTATGAAAAATACTTCGCAATATTGTAAAATTAAAGACAGAAACATTCGATTATACTTTGGTTGACAGTTTGTGGTACCCTCAGAGGTACGCCGCTCTCGATCTTGAGTTTGTTGGTCTTTAGACCAAGGTATTTCTTATGACTCTGGCCCGGGGTCATCACGACAGCACTGGCCCTAGTCCTGTGGACCATGTAAATAATTTTGTGTGTTTAATGTGATTCTGTGAGGAATATTTGTGAGAGGGGTGCATGAGACCCTCATACGATCAATGTGCATGTACTCATTTTTGTTTTATTAGATGCCGAATAAAGGACTCTAGTCCCAAAAACTCGCGTTGGCGGACGATCTCCCGGCCACGAGATGTAAAATAATATCGAAAATTTGTTTGCCATAGCACGTCGCACACACGGGCTATGATCGAAGGGTGTAAGGTACTGGTCCCGTGGGGGAGGCAGAACCCCACAGGTCCCTGGACCGCTTCTGTCCGAGTGAAAGACTGTGGTTTCCAGTGTCTGGCGGGCTAGTAGCTATCAAAGCGCCTTCAGGAATCTGATTAATTCCAAATTGTGAGAGAGTTACACATATCCCTGCGATGTCTGCAAACTAGACGGTGCAGGTACAGTCATTAGCCTAGGTTACACATTCCACAGGAAAGAGGCAGCTTCAAGCACACGCTCGTGTGTGGTAAGTCAGTCCCGTCGGTAGAGAGGTCGTCTCCCACGCTGCCAGCCCTGGTTCGCTTCCTCTCAGGTCCAAACGGGCGTTTTCTCGGTCTGTTCAGAAAATTTCTCCAGCGCAGCGCTGTAATTCTGATGTTTCGCAAGGGAGGGAAAAAAGTTGTAGCTTTGAGAAATTGCGATTGTCCTTGATTTTTATTATTTTTTATGGCTACTACTGGGAAATTGGCGGAAAAGATTCGGCAAGCCATCAGTTACGTCACGTGATTGCCGCTGCCGGGAAACTAGCGGACCACATTAGACTAGCCATCATTTATGGCACGTGCTTGCAGGGCCGCTGAAGGGCCACTTGTGGCAGCTGCGGCCTGTGATTTGACGGCTAGGCAGCGGCAACATAGTGCTGCGCCAGCAAGACTGTTTTTGCTGGGATAGTAATTAGTTCACTGAAAATTTACAATATCTGCATTAATTGATCTTTGATTTATCATTTTTTTTAAACCGACCCGCCGAGCTTTACCCAATTTCCCATTTGGCCATTCTCTCCAAAAGTTTGGTGACCCCTGATCTAATGAAATCAGATGAATCATTTTGAATTACCGTGTATTGTGAATACAGTCATGCTCCAGTTTAATATTTACACAAATAAACCACAGTGAACAAATCTGTCTTGCTTATGCTGTAATGTATTCACACTGCTTCTCCACGCATTACAATTTTGCACTCTGTTAAAAAGTTCAGCTTTTTTGTTCTTTGCCAGATCTATTGTCATCAACTGTATAAAGAAGAAATGCTAAAAAAATATATATATATATATCATCAACATCATCATCATCATTGTCAACCATTATCAATCTACTGCTGGACGAAGGTCTCCCCAAGTTCCCTTCACAACGGTCTGTCTTGTGCCAGTCTCCTCCATGTCACTCCTGCATACTTTCGAATTTCATCCACCCATCTTCCATGTGGTCTTCTTCTGTGTCTTTTCCTGTCCCATGGAATCCAATCTAAAATTTCGGCTGTCCATCGATGGTCTGTCCTTCTGGCAGTATGTCCAGCCCATTGCCATTTCAGGGATTTAACTCTGATCATGATGTCTTCTGCTCTTGTCATTTTTCGGATCCACGAGTTCCTCTTCTTATCTCTCCTGGTTGCACCAAGCATGCACCTCTCATTGCTGCTTTGAGTTGTCAGCAGCCTTTGTATGTCTCTTTTAGTTAAAGTCCACGTCTCTGCACCATACGTAAGCACTGGAAGGATGCATTGATCAAACACTTTTTTCTTTTAAGACATAATGGCATTTTGCTCTTGAAAATTATTCTGTTTCTTCCAAAACCTCTCCAGGCAAGTTTTATACGCCGATTAATTTCTTCATCAATGTGACCCTCACTTGATATCTGCTGTCCAAGATAAACGTACGTGTCTGTTATCTCCAGCTTTTCTCCATCAATCGATAAATCTTCATTTCTTGTAAAAGCATTGAACATCACTTTTGTCTTCTGAAAGTTCACTTTTAAACCCACTTCTTTACTCTTGTAAGCAAGTTCTTGGATCATACCTTGCAGCTCTGATGGGGTAGTTGCAAAAATGACTAATGTCATCAGCAAAGCGAAGGTGGGTTAGATAATCTCCATTAATCTTTATCCCTTTGTTTTCCCAGATCAGTGATTGAAAGACATTTTGCAATGTGGCATTAAAGAGCTTCGGAGATATGGTGTTACCTTGTCTCACTCCTTTTACAATTTTTATGTGTGTTGTATTTTCAAACAGCCGAATCTTTGCACTTGCATTTTCATACATGTTATTAATAATATTAATGTACGCATCTTCAAATACCGCAGGATTTATGGGCCATTGTAACTGCTGATGGTTTCACCAAATCAAAGGCTTTTTCATGATCGATAAAAGCCATGCACAATGAAAGTTCAGATTCCCTCGATCTTTCAATTAGTTCTCTCAGTACGTGGATATGATCTATTGTGCTGTAGCCACTCCAGAATGCAGCTTGTTCTCTCGGTTGAGCCATGTCCAGTGCCACCTTTAAGCGGTGTTAAAGAACTTTAGTGAAGATTTTATAAACCACTGATAGGAGGCTGATAGGTCTGTAGTTCCTGAGATCCTCAATGTCCCCTTTTTTTATGTTGCAAGATCATTGTAGCGTTGTTCCAATCCTCAGAAATCTTCCCTTCATTAAGGCATCGAGTGAAAATTTGGGCGAGTACTGTTTCGATTTCTCCACTTGCTTCTTGTATGATGTCTACAGTAATTCCATCTTCTCCTGGAGCTTTTCCCCGCTTCATGTTCTTGATTGCATGTGCAACTTCTGCTGGAAGGACTGGAAGAACTCTGGTACTGGTACCTTTCATGATGTCTGGAGTACATGTATCATCCCTTTCATATAATTTGGAGTAGAAATCTTTCACTCTTGTCAAAATTTCGCCTCTATTTCTTGTTACAGAATCATCTTCTTTTCTCAGTGCCACAATCTGTTTTCTTCCAAAACTGAGACGTCCCTTTGCTATCTTTAGGCTTTGGTTGTTTTCAATTGCTTGCCTTACTACTTCGCAGTTGAATTTCCTTACGTCTTCAGTGATACTTTTTCGTATTGTCTTGCATAGCTCTATATATTCCACTTTGGAAGTCACATCTTCCTTAGTTGTCCTCATCTCTCTTCTTTTTTGCATCAACATTTTGGTTTTTCCTGATAATTTGTTCATATGCAACTTGTTCTTAGACCCAGCTAATTTTGTTGCTGTTTCCATAAGAGCTTTGGTTACTTTTCTGTTAACTTCAGAAATATCCACTTCTTCCGATGTTAGGCCCTCTAAAGCAGAGAATCTGTTCTTCAGTTCCAACTTGAAGGTATTATGGTGTTTTTTAAGATTGGTTATGTCAATACATTTTGTTTGTCTTATGAGCTTGCCACGTTCGTGTTTAGTGTTGAGGTGCATCTTACATCTCACCAACTTATGGTCACTACCTGTGTTGAACTTGTTTAGCACACTGCAGTCTTCTATGACGAATTTTTTGTTACACATAATAAAATCAATTTCACTTGTCGTCCCATTTGGATTTCTCCATGTCCATTTCCTGTGTGGCTTTTCCTTGAAAAAGGAGTTCAAGATGAAAAACCTTTCTGCCTCTGCAAACTCTACGAGAGTATTTCCACGCTGGTTTCTGTTGCCGTGACCGAATTTACCTACTAAAGTTTCATTCTGTTGCCGTTGCCCTATTTTTGCATTGAAATTTCCCATAATTATCTCTAAGTGCTGCTTACCTTTATTATTTAGATGACGAATTTCCTCATAAAATTCTTCAATTTCTTCTTCAGGATGACTTGTGGTGGGTGCATAAGTTTGAATAATCTGAGCCTGGTATCTTCTCGAGAGTTGGATAACGAGTCGTGCAGCTCTGTCAGAGGAACTTTCAACTTCTACAACTTTATCCTTCAGTTTCTTGTTTATTATAAATCCAACACCACTAGTTCTGCCAGTATCAGTCCCACGATAGTAGAAGAGATGTCCGCTTTTCAGTTCAATGAGATCTTCTCCTTTTCTTCTTACCTCACTTAGCCCGACGATGTCCGACTTGATCCTTTGTATTTCCTCTTGCAATTCAAGAAGCTTTAAATACATAAATATATATATATATATATATCATCATCATCATTTTCAACCATTATCAATCCACTGCTGGACGAAGGTCTCCCCAAGTTTCCTCCACAACGGTCTGTCTTGTGCCAGTCTCCTCCATGTCACTCCCTCATATTTACGAATTTCATCCACCCATCTCCCATGTGGTCTTCTTCTGGGTCTTTTCCTGTCCCTTGGAATCCAATCTAAAATTTCGGCTGTCCATCGATGGTCTGTTCTTCTGGCAGTATGTCCAGCCCATTGCCATTTCAGGGATTTAACTCTGATCATGATGTCTTCCACTCTTGTCATTTTTCGGATCCACGTGTTCCTCTTCTTATCTCTCCTGGTTGCACCAAGCATGCACCTCTCATTGCTGCTTTGAGTTGTCAGCAGCCTTTGTATGTCTCTTTTAGTTAAAGTCCACGTCTCTGCACCATACGTAAGCACTGGAAGGATGCATTGATCAAACACTTTTTTCTTTTAAGACATAATGGCATTTTGCTCTTGAAAATTATTCTGTTTCTTCCAAAACCTCTCCAGGCAAGTTTTATACGCCGATTAATTTCTTCATCAATGTGACCCTCACTTGATATCTGCTGTCCAAGATAAACGTACGTGTCTGTTATCTCCAGCTTTTCTCCATCAATCGATAAATCTTCATTTCTTGTAAAAGCATTGAACATCACTTTTGTCTTCTGAAAGTTCACTTTTAAACCCACTTCTTTACTCTTGTAAGCAAGTTCTTGGATCATACCTTGCAGCTCTGATGGGGTAGTTGCAAAAATGACTAATGTCATCAGCAAAGCGAAGGTGGGTTAGATAATCTCCATTAATCTTTATCCCTTTGTTTTCCCAGATCAGTGATTGAAAGACATTTTGCAATGTGGCATTAAAGAGCTTCGGAGATATGGTGTCACCTTGTCTCACTCCTTTTACAATTTTTATGTGTGTTGTATTTTCAAACAGCCGAATCTTTGCACTTGCATTTTCATACATGTTATTAATAATATTAATGTACGCATCTTCAAATACCGCAGGATTTATGGGCCATTGTAACTGCTGATGGTTTCACCAAATCAAAGGCTTTTTCATGATCGATAAAAGCCATGCACAATGAAAGTTCAGATTCCCTCGATCTTTCAATTAGTTCTCTCAGTACGTGGATATGATCTATTGTGCTGTAGCCACTCCAGAATGCAGCTTGTTCTCTCGGTTGAGCCATGTCCAGTGCCACCTTTAAGCGGTGTTAAAGAACTTTAGTGAAGATTTTATAAACCACTGATAGGAGGCTGATAGGTCTGTAGTTCCTGAGATCCTCAATGTCCCCTTTTTTTATGTTGCAAGATCATTGTAGCGTTGTTCCAATCCTCAGAAATCTTCCCTTCATTAAGGCATCGAGTGAAAATTTGGGCGAGTACTGTTTCGATTTCTCCACTTGCTTCTTGTATGATGTCTACAGTAATTCCATCTTCTCCTGGAGCTTTTCCCCGCTTCATGTTCTTGATTGCAATTGCAACTTCTGCTGGAAGGACTGGAAGAACTCTGGTACTGGTACCTTTCATGATGTCTGGAGTACATGTATCATCCCTTTCATATAATTTGGAGTAGAAATCTTTCACTCTTGTCAAAATTTCGCCTCTATTTCTTGTTACAGAATCATCTTCTTTTCTCAGTGCCACAATCTGTTTTCTTCCAAAACTGAGACGTCCCTTTGCTATCTTTAGGCTTTGGTTGTTTTCAATTGCTTGCCTTACTACTTCGCAGTTGAATTTCCTTACGTCTTCAGTGATACTTTTTCGTATTGTCTTGCATAGCTCTATATATTCCACTTTGGAAGTCACATCTTCCTTAGTTGTCCTCATCTCTCTTCTTTTTTGCATCAACATTTTGGTTTTTCCTGATAATTTGTTCATATGCAACTTGTTCTTAGACCCAGCTAATTTTGTTACTGTTTCCATAAGAGCTTTGGTTACTTTTCTGTTAACTTCAGAAATATCCACTTCTTCCGATGTTAGGCCCTCTAAAGCAGAGAATCTGTTCTTCAGTTCCAACTTGAAGGTATTATGGTGTTTTTTAAGATTGGTTATGTCAATACATTTTGTTTGTCTTATGAGCTTGCCACGTTCGTGTTTAGTGTTGAGGTGCATCTTACATCTCACCAACTTATGGTCACTACCTGTGTTGAACTTGTTTAGCACACTGCAGTCTTCTATGACGAATTTTTTGTTACACATAATAAAATCAATTTCACTTGTCGTCCCATTTGGATTTCTCCATGTCCATTTCCTGTGTGGCTTTTCCTTGAAAAAGGAGTTCAAGATGAAAAACCTTTCTGCCTCTGCAAACTCTACGAGAGTATTTCCACGCTGGTTTCTGTTGCCGTGACCGAATTTACCTACTAAAGTTTCATTCTGTTGCCGTTGCCCTATTTTTGCATTGAAATTTCCCATAATTATCTTTAAGTGCTGCTTACCTTTATTATTTAGATGACGAATTTCCTCATAAAATTCTTCAATTTCTTCTTCAGGATGACTTGTGGTGGGTGCATAAGTTTGAATAATCTGAGCCTGGTATCTTCTCGAGAGTTGGATAACGAGTCGTGCAGCTCTGTCAGAGGAACTTTCAACTTCTACAACTTTATCCTTCAGTTTCTTGTTTATTATAAATCCAACACCACTAGTTCTGCCAGTATCAGTCCCACGATAGTAGAAGAGATGTCCGCTTTTCAGTTCAATGAGATTTTCTCCTTACCTCACTTAGCCCGACGATGTCCGACTTGATCCTTTGTATTTCCTCTTGCAATTCAAGAAGCTTTAAATACATAAATATATATATATATATCATCATCATTTTCAACCATTATCAATCCACTGCTGGACGAAGGTCTCCCCAAGTTTCCTCCACAACGGTCTGTCTTGTGCCAGTCTCCTCCATGTCACTCCCTCATATTTACGAATTTCATCCACCCATCTCCCATGTGGTCTTTTTCTGGGTCTTTTCCTGTCCCTTGGAATCCAATCTAAAATTTCGGCTGTCCATCGATGGTCTGTTCTTCTGGCAGTATGTCCAGCCCATTGCCATTTCAGGGATTTAACTCTGATCATGATGTCTTCCACTCTTGTCATTTTTCGGATCCACTTGTTCCTCTTCTTATCTCTCCTGGTTGCACCAAGCATGCACCTCTCATTGCTGCTTTGAGTTGTCAGCAGCCTTTGTATGTCTCTTTTAGTTAAAGTCCACGTCTCTGCACCATACGTAAGCACTGGAAGGATGCATTGATCAAACACTTTTTTCTTTTAAGACATAATGGCATTTTTGCTCTTGAAAATTATTCTGTTTCTTCCAAAACCTCTCCAGGCAAGTTTTATACGCCGATTAATTTCTTCATCAATGTGACCCTCACTTGATATCTGCTGTCCAAGATAAACGTACGTGTCTGTTATCTCCAGCTTTTCTCCATCAATCGATAAATCTTCATTTCTTGTAAAAGCATTGAACATCACTTTTGTCTTCTGAAAGTTCACTTTTAAACCCACTTCTTTACTCTTGTAAGCAAGTTCTTGGATCATACCTTGCAGCTCTGATGGGGTAGTTGCAAAAATGACTAATGTCATCAGCAAAGCGAAGGTGGGTTAGATAATCTCCATTAATCTTTATCCCTTTGTTTTCCCAGATCAGTGATTGAAAGACATTTTGCAATGTGGCATTAAAGAGCTTCGGAGATATGGTGTCACCTTGTCTCACTCCTTTTACAATTTTTATGTGTGTTGTATTTTCAAACAGCCGAATCTTTGCACTTGCATTTTCATACATGTTATTAATAATATTAATGTACGCATCTTCAAATACCGCAGGATTTATGGGCCATTGTAACTGCTGATGGTTTCACCAAATCAAAGGCTTTTTCATGATCGATAAAAGCCATGCACAATGAAAGTTCAGATTCCCTCGATCTTTCAATTAGTTCTCTCAGTACGTGGATATGATCTATTGTGCTGTAGCCACTCCAGAATGCAGCTTGTTCTCTCGGTTGAGCCATGTCCAGTGCCACCTTTAAGCGGTGTTAAAGAACTTTAGTGAAGATTTTATAAACCACTGATAGGAGGCTGATAGGTATGTAGTTCCTGAGATCCTCAATGTCCCCTTTTTTTATGTTGCAAGATCATTGTAGCGTTGTTCCAATCCTCAGAAATCTTCCCTTCATTAAGGCATCGAGTGAAAATTTGGGCGAGTACTGTTTCGATTTCTCCACTTGCTTCTTGTATGATGTCTACAGTAATTCCATCTTCTCCTGGAGCTTTTCCCCGCTTCATGTTCTTGATTGCATGTGCAACTTCTGCTGGAAGGACTGGAAGAACTCTGGTACTGGTACCTTTCATGATGTCTGGAGTACATGTATCATCCCTTTCATATAATTTGGAGTAGAAATCTTTCACTCTTGTCAAAATTTCGCCTCTATTTCTTGTTACAGAATCATCTTCTTTTCTCAGTGCCACAATCTGTTTTCTTCCAAAACTGAGACGTCCCTTTGCTATCTTTAGGCTTTGGTTGTTTTCAATTGCTTGCCTTACTACTTCGCAGTTGAATTTCCTTACGTCTTCAGTGATACTTTTTCGTATTGTCTTGCATAGCTCTATATATTCCACTTTGGAAGTCACATCTTCCTTAGTTGTCCTCATCTCTCTTCTTTTTTGCATCAACATTTTGGTTTTTCCTGATAATTTGTTCATATGCAACTTGTTCTTAGACCCAGCTAATTTTGTTGCTGTTTCCATAAGAGCTTTGGTTACTTTTCTGTTAACTTCAGAAATATCCACTTCTTCCGATGTTAGGCCCTCTAAAGCAGAGAATCTGTTCTTCAGTTCCAACTTGAAGGTATTATGGTGTTTTTTAAGATTGGTTATGTCAATACATTTTGTTTGTCTTATGAGCTTGCCACGTTCGTGTTTAGTGTTGAGGTGCATCTTACATCTCACCAACTTATGGTCACTACCTGTGTTGAACTTGTTTAGCACACTGCAGTCTTCTATGACGAATTTTTTGTTACACATAATAAAATCAATTTCACTTGTCGTCCCATTTGGATTTCTCCATGTCCATTTCCTGTGTGGCTTTTCCTTGAAAAAGGAGTTCAAGATGAAAAACCTTTCTGCCTCTGCAAACTCTACGAGAGTATTTCCACGCTGGTTTCTGTTGCCGTGACCGAATTTACCTACTAAAGTTTCATTCTGTTGCCGTTGCCCTATTTTTGCATTGAAATTTCCCATAATTATCTTTAAGTGCTGCTTACCTTTATTATTTAGATGACGAATTTCCTCATAAAATTCTTCAATTTCTTCTTCAGGATGACTTGTGGTGGGTGCATAAGTTTGAATAATCTGAGCCTGGTATCTTCTCGAGAGTTGGATAACGAGTCGTGCAGCTCTGTCAGAGGAACTTTCAACTTCTACAACTTTATCCTTCAGTTTCTTGTTTATTATAAATCCAACACCACTAGTTCTGCCAGTATCAGTCCCACGATAGTAGAAGAGATGTCCGCTTTTCAGTTCAATGAGATTTTCTCCTTACCTCACTTAGCCCGACGATGTCCGACTTGATCCTTTGTATTTCCTCTTGCAATTCAAGAAGCTTTAAATACATAAATATATATATATATATCATCATCATTTTCAACCATTATCAATCCACTGCTGGACGAAGGTCTCCCCAAGTTTCCTCCACAACGGTCTGTCTTGTGCCAGTCTCCTCCATGTCACTCCCTCATATTTACGAATTTCATCCACCCATCTCCCATGTGGTCTTTTTCTGGGTCTTTTCCTGTCCCTTGGAATCCAATCTAAAATTTCGGCTGTCCATCGATGGTCTGTTCTTCTGGCAGTATGTCCAGCCCATTGCCATTTCAGGGATTTAACTCTGATCATGATGTCTTCCACTCTTGTCATTTTTCGGATCCACGTGTTCCTCTTCTTATCTCTCCTGGTTGCACCAAGCATGCACCTCTCATTGCTGCTTTGAGTTGTCAGCAGCCTTTGTATGTCTCTTTTAGTTAAAGTCCACGTCTCTGCACCATACGTAAGCACTGGAAGGATGCATTGATCAAACACTTTTTTCTTTTAAGACATAATGGCATTTTGCTCTTGAAAATTATTCTGTTTCTTCCAAAACCTCTCCAGGCAAGTTTTATACGCCGATTAATTTCTTCATCAATGTGACCCTCACTTGATATCTGCTGTCCAAGATAAACGTACGTGTCTGTTATCTCCAGCTTTTCTCCATCAATCGATAAATCTTCATTTCTTGTAAAAGCATTGAACATCACTTTTGTCTTCTGAAAGTTCACTTTTAAACCCACTTCTTTACTCTTGTAAGCAAGTTCTTGGATCATACCTTGCAGCTCTGATGGGGTAGTTGCAAAAATGACTAATGTCATCAGCAAAGCGAAGGTGGGTTAGATAATCTCCATTAATCTTTATCCCTTTGTTTTCCCAGATCAGTGATTGAAAGACATTTTGCAATGTGGCATTAAAGAGCTTCGGAGATATGGTGTCACCTTGTCTCACTCCTTTTACAATTTTTATGTGTGTTGTATTTTCAAACAGCCGAATCTTTGCACTTGCATTTTCATACATGTTATTAATAATATTAATGTACGCATCTTCAAATACCGCAGGATTTATGGGCCATTGTAACTGCTGATGGTTTCACCAAATCAAAGGCTTTTTCATGATCGATAAAAGCCATGCACAATGAAAGTTCAGATTCCCTCGATCTTTCAATTAGTTCTCTCAGTACGTGGATATGATCTATTGTGCTGTAGCCACTCCAGAATGCAGCTTGTTCTCTCGGTTGAGCCATGTCCAGTGCCACCTTTAAGCGGTGTTAAAGAACTTTAGTGAAGATTTTATAAACCACTGATAGGAGGCTGATAGGTATGTAGTTCCTGAGATCCTCAATGTCCCCTTTTTTTATGTTGCAAGATCATTGTAGCGTTGTTCCAATCCTCAGAAATCTTCCCTTCATTAAGGCATCGAGTGAAAATTTGGGCGAGTACTGTTTCGATTTCTCCACTTGCTTCTTGTATGATGTCTACAGTAATTCCATCTTCTCCTGGAGCTTTTCCCCGCTTCATGTTCTTGATTGCATGTGCAACTTCTGCTGGAAGGACTGGAAGAACTCTGGTACTGGTACCTTTCATGATGTCTGGAGTACATGTATCATCCCTTTCATATAATTTGGAGTAGAAATCTTTCACTCTTGTCAAAATTTCGCCTCTATTTCTTGTTACAGAATCATCTTCTTTTCTCAGTGCCACAATCTGTTTTCTTCCAAAACTGAGACGTCCCTTTGCTATCTTTAGGCTTTGGTTGTTTTCAATTGCTTGCCTTACTACTTCGCAGTTGAATTTCCTTACGTCTTCAGTGATACTTTTTCGTATTGTCTTGCATAGCTCTATATATTCCACTTTGGAAGTCACATCTTCCTTAGTTGTCCTCATCTCTCTTCTTTTTTGCATCAACATTTTGGTTTTTCCTGATAATTTGTTCATATGCAACTTGTTCTTAGACCCAGCTAATTTTGTTGCTGTTTCCATAAGAGCTTTGGTTACTTTTCTGTTAACTTCAGAAATATCCACTTCTTCCGATGTTAGGCCCTCTAAAGCAGAGAATCTGTTCTTCAGTTCCAACTTGAAGGTATTATGGTGTTTTTTAAGATTGGTTATGTCAATACATTTTGTTTGTCTTATGAGCTTGCCACGTTCGTGTTTAGTGTTGAGGTGCATCTTACATCTCACCAACTTATGGTCACTACCTGTGTTGAACTTGTTTAGCACACTGCAGTCTTCTATGACGAATTTTTTGTTACACATAATAAAATCAATTTCACTTGTCGTCCCATTTGGATTTCTCCATGTCCATTTCCTGTGTGGCTTTTCCTTGAAAAAGGAGTTCAAGATGAAAAACCTTTCTGCCTCTGCAAACTCTACGAGAGTATTTCCACGCTGGTTTCTGTTGCCGTGACCGAATTTACCTACTAAAGTTTCATTCTGTTGCCGTTGCCCTATTTTTGCATTGAAATTTCCCATAATTATCTTTAAGTGCTGCTTACCTTTATTATTTAGATGACGAATTTCCTCATAAAATTCTTCAATTTCTTCTTCAGGATGACTTGTGGTGGGTGCATAAGTTTGAATAATCTGAGCCTGGTATCTTCTCGAGAGTTGGATAACGAGTCGTGCAGCTCTGTCAGAGGAACTTTCAACTTCTACAACTTTATCCTTCAGTTTCTTGTTTATTATAAATCCAACACCACTAGTTCTGCCAGTATCAGTCCCACGATAGTAGAAGAGATGTCCGCTTTTCAGTTCAATGAGATTTTCTCCTTACCTCACTTAGCCCGACGATGTCCGACTTGATCCTTTGTATTTCCTCTTGCAATTCAAGAAGCTTTAAATACATAAATATATATATATATATCATCATCATTTTCAACCATTATCAATCCACTGCTGGACGAAGGTCTCCCCAAGTTTCCTCCACAACGGTCTGTCTTGTGCCAGTCTCCTCCATGTCACTCCCTCATATTTACGAATTTCATCCACCCATCTCCCATGTGGTCTTTTTCTGGGTCTTTTCCTGTCCCTTGGAATCCAATCTAAAATTTCGGCTGTCCATCGATGGTCTGTTCTTCTGGCAGTATGTCCAGCCCATTGCCATTTCAGGGATTTAACTCTGATCATGATGTCTTCCACTCTTGTCATTTTTCGGATCCACGTGTTCCTCTTCTTATCTCTCCTGGTTGCACCAAGCATGCACCTCTCATTGCTGCTTTGAGTTGTCAGCAGCCTTTGTATGTCTCTTTTAGTTAAAGTCCACGTCTCTGCACCATACGTAAGCACTGGAAGGATGCATTGATCAAACACTTTTTTCTTTTAAGACATAATGGCATTTTGCTCTTGAAAATTATTCTGTTTCTTCCAAAACCTCTCCAGGCAAGTTTTATACGCCGATTAATTTCTTCATCAATGTGACCCTCACTTGATATCTGCTGTCCAAGATAAACGTACGTGTCTGTTATCTCCAGCTTTTCTCCATCAATCGATAAATCTTCATTTCTTGTAAAAGCATTGAACATCACTTTTGTCTTCTGAAAGTTCACTTTTAAACCCACTTCTTTACTCTTGTAAGCAAGTTCTTGGATCATACCTTGCAGCTCTGATGGGGTAGTTGCAAAAATGACTAATGTCATCAGCAAAGCGAAGGTGGGTTAGATAATCTCCATTAATCTTTATCCCTTTGTTTTCCCAGATCAGTGATTGAAAGACATTTTGCAATGTGGCATTAAAGAGCTTCGGAGATATGGTGTCACCTTGTCTCACTCCTTTTACAATTTTTATGTGTGTTGTATTTTCAAACAGCCGAATCTTTGCACTTGCATTTTCATACATGTTATTAATAATATTAATGTACGCATCTTCAAATACCGCAGGATTTATGGGCCATTGTAACTGCTGATGGTTTCACCAAATCAAAGGCTTTTTCATGATCGATAAAAGCCATGCACAATGAAAGTTCAGATTCCCTCGATCTTTCAATTAGTTCTCTCAGTACGTGGATATGATCTATTGTGCTGTAGCCACTCCAGAATGCAGCTTGTTCTCTCGGTTGAGCCATGTCCAGTGCCACCTTTAAGCGGTGTTAAAGAACTTTAGTGAAGATTTTATAAACCACTGATAGGAGGCTGATAGGTATGTAGTTCCTGAGATCCTCAATGTCCCCTTTTTTTATGTTGCAAGATCATTGTAGCGTTGTTCCAATCCTCAGAAATCTTCCCTTCATTAAGGCATCGAGTGAAAATTTGGGCGAGTACTGTTTCGATTTCTCCACTTGCTTCTTGTATGATGTCTACAGTAATTCCATCTTCTCCTGGAGCTTTTCCCCGCTTCATGTTCTTGATTGCATGTGCAACTTCTGCTGGAAGGACTGGAAGAACTCTGGTACTGGTACCTTTCATGATGTCTGGAGTACATGTATCATCCCTTTCATATAATTTGGAGTAGAAATCTTTCACTCTTGTCAAAATTTCGCCTCTATTTCTTGTTACAGAATCATCTTCTTTTCTCAGTGCCACAATCTGTTTTCTTCCAAAACTGAGACGTCCCTTTGCTATCTTTAGGCTTTGGTTGTTTTCAATTGCTTGCCTTACTACTTCGCAGTTGAATTTCCTTACGTCTTCAGTGATACTTTTTCGTATTGTCTTGCATAGCTCTATATATTCCACTTTGGAAGTCACATCTTCCTTAGTTGTCCTCATCTCTCTTCTTTTTTGCATCAACATTTTGGTTTTTCCTGATAATTTGTTCATATGCAACTTGTTCTTAGACCCAGCTAATTTTGTTGCTGTTTCCATAAGAGCTTTGGTTACTTTTCTGTTAACTTCAGAAATATCCACTTCTTCCGATGTTAGGCCCTCTAAAGCAGAGAATCTGTTCTTCAGTTCCAACTTGAAGGTATTATGGTGTTTTTTAAGATTGGTTATGTCAATACATTTTGTTTGTCTTATGAGCTTGCCACGTTCGTGTTTAGTGTTGAGGTGCATCTTACATCTCACCAACTTATGGTCACTACCTGTGTTGAACTTGTTTAGCACACTGCAGTCTTCTATGACGAATTTTTTGTTACACATAATAAAATCAATTTCACTTGTCGTCCCATTTGGATTTCTCCATGTCCATTTCCTGTGTGGCTTTTCCTTGAAAAAGGAGTTCAAGATGAAAAACCTTTCTGCCTCTGCAAACTCTACGAGAGTATTTCCACGCTGGTTTCTGTTGCCGTGACCGAATTTACCTACTAAAGTTTCATTCTGTTGCCGTTGCCCTATTTTTGCATTGAAATTTCCCATAATTATCTCTAAGTGCTGCTTACCTTTATTATTTAGATGACGAATTTCCTCATAAAATTCTTCAATTTCTTCTTCAGGATGACTTGTGGTGGGTGCATAAGTTTGAATAATCTGAGCCTGGTATCTTCTCGAGAGTTGGATAACGAGTCGTGCAGCTCTGTCAGAGGAACTTTCAACTTCTACAACTTTATCCTTCAGTTTCTTGTTTATTATAAATCCAACACCACTAGTTCTGCCAGTATCAGTCCCACGATAGTAGAAGAGATGTCCGCTTTTCAGTTCAATGAGATTTTCTCCTTACCTCACTTAGCCCGACGATGTCCGACTTGATCCTTTGTATTTCCTCTTGCAATTCAAGAAGCTTTAAATACATAAATATATATATATATATCATCATCATTTTCAACCATTATCAATCCACTGCTGGACGAAGGTCTCCCAAGTTTCCTCCACAACGGTCTGTCTTGTGCCAGTCTCCTCCATGTCACTCCCTCATATTTACGAATTTCATCCACCCATCTCCCATGTGGTCTTTTTCTGGGTCTTTTCCTGTCCCTTGGAATCCAATCTAAAATTTCGGCTGTCCATCGATGGTCTGTTCTTCTGGCAGTATGTCCAGCCCATTGCCATTTCAGGGATTTAACTCTGATCATGATGTCTTCCACTCTTGTCATTTTTCGGATCCACGTGTTCCTCTTCTTATCTCTCCTGGTTGCACCAAGCATGCACCTCTCATTGCTGCTTTGAGTTGTCAGCAGCCTTTGTATGTCTCTTTTAGTTAAAGTCCACGTCTCTGCACCATACGTAAGCACTGGAAGGATGCATTGATCAAACACTTTTTTCTTTTAAGACATAATGGCATTTTGCTCTTGAAAATTATTCTGTTTCTTCCAAAACCTCTCCAGGCAAGTTTTATACGCCGATTAATTTCTTCATCAATGTGACCCTCACTTGATATCTGCTGTCCAAGATAAACGTACGTGTCTGTTATCTCCAGCTTTTCTCCATCAATCGATAAATCTTCATTTCTTGTAAAAGCATTGAACATCACTTTTGTCTTCTGAAAGTTCACTTTTAAACCCACTTCTTTACTCTTGTAAGCAAGTTCTTGGATCATACCTTGCAGCTCTGATGGGGTAGTTGCAAAAATGACTAATGTCATCAGCAAAGCGAAGGTGGGTTAGATAATCTCCATTAATCTTTATCCCTTTGTTTTCCCAGATCAGTGATTGAAAGACATTTTGCAATGTGGCATTAAAGAGCTTCGGAGATATGGTGTCACCTTGTCTCACTCCTTTTACAATTTTTATGTGTGTTGTATTTTCAAACAGCCGAATCTTTGCACTTGCATTTTCATACATGTTATTAATAATATTAATGTACGCATCTTCAAATACCGCAGGATTTATGGGCCATTGTAACTGCTGATGGTTTCACCAAATCAAAGGCTTTTTCATGATCGATAAAAGCCATGCACAATGAAAGTTCAGATTCCCTCGATCTTTCAATTAGTTCTCTCAGTACGTGGATATGATCTATTGTGCTGTAGCCACTCCAGAATGCAGCTTGTTCTCTCGGTTGAGCCATGTCCAGTGCCACCTTTAAGCGGTGTTAAAGAACTTTAGTGAAGATTTTATAAACCACTGATAGGAGGCTGATAGGTCTGTAGTTCCTGAGATCCTCAATGTCCCCTTTTTTTATGTTGCAAGATCATTGTAGCGTTGTTCCAATCCTCAGAAATCTTCCCTTCATTAAGGCATCGAGTGAAAATTTGGGCGAGTACTGTTTCGATTTCTCCACTTGCTTCTTGTATGATGTCTACAGTAATTCCATCTTCTCCTGGAGCTTTTCCCCGCTTCATGTTCTTGATTGCAATTGCAACTTCTGCTGGAAGGACTGGAAGAACTCTGGTACTGGTACCTTTCATGATGTCTGGAGTACATGTATCATCCCTTTCATATAATTTGGAGTAGAAATCTTTCACTCTTGTCAAAATTTCGCCTCTATTTCTTGTTACAGAATCATCTTCTTTTCTCAGTGCCACAATCTGTTTTCTTCCAAAACTGAGACGTCCCTTTGCTATCTTTAGGCTTTGGTTGTTTTCAATTGCTTGCCTTACTACTTCGCAGTTGAATTTCCTTACGTCTTCAGTGATACTTTTTCGTATTGTCTTGCATAGCTCTATATATTCCACTTTGGAAGTCACATCTTCCTTAGTTGTCCTCATCTCTCTTCTTTTTTGCATCAACATTTTGGTTTTTCCTGATAATTTGTTCATATGCAACTTGTTCTTAGACCCAGCTAATTTTGTTACTGTTTCCATAAGAGCTTTGGTTACTTTTCTGTTAACTTCAGAAATATCCACTTCTTCCGATGTTAGGCCCTCTAAAGCAGAGAATCTGTTCTTCAGTTCCAACTTGAAGGTATTATGGTGTTTTTTAAGATTGGTTATGTCAATACATTTTGTTTGTCTTATGAGCTTGCCACGTTCGTGTTTAGTGTTGAGGTGCATCTTACATCTCACCAACTTATGGTCACTACCTGTGTTGAACTTGTTTAGCACACTGCAGTCTTCTATGACGAATTTTTTGTTACACATAATAAAATCAATTTCACTTGTCGTCCCATTTGGATTTCTCCATGTCCATTTCCTGTGTGGCTTTTCCTTGAAAAAGGAGTTCAAGATGAAAAACCTTTCTGCCTCTGCAAACTCTACGAGAGTATTTCCACGCTGGTTTCTGTTGCCGTGACCGAATTTACCTACTAAAGTTTCATTCTGTTGCCGTTGCCCTATTTTTGCATTGAAATTTCCCATAATTATCTTTAAGTGCTGCTTACCTTTATTATTTAGATGACGAATTTCCTCATAAAATTCTTCAATTTCTTCTTCAGGATGACTTGTGGTGGGTGCATAAGTTTGAATAATCTGAGCCTGGTATCTTCTCGAGAGTTGGATAACGAGTCGTGCAGCTCTGTCAGAGGAACTTTCAACTTCTACAACTTTATCCTTCAGTTTCTTGTTTATTATAAATCCAACACCACTAGTTCTGCCAGTATCAGTCCCACGATAGTAGAAGAGATGTCCGCTTTTCAGTTCAATGAGATTTTCTCCTTACCTCACTTAGCCCGACGATGTCCGACTTGATCCTTTGTATTTCCTCTTGCAATTCAAGAAGCTTTAAATACATAAATATATATATATATATCATCATCATTTTCAACCATTATCAATCCACTGCTGGACGAAGGTCTCCCCAAGTTTCCTCCACAACGGTCTGTCTTGTGCCAGTCTCCTCCATGTCACTCCCTCATATTTACGAATTTCATCCACCCATCTCCCATGTGGTCTTTTTCTGGGTCTTTTCCTGTCCCTTGGAATCCAATCTAAAATTTCGGCTGTCCATCGATGGTCTGTTCTTCTGGCAGTATGTCCAGCCCATTGCCATTTCAGGGATTTAACTCTGATCATGATGTCTTCCACTCTTGTCATTTTTCGGATCCACGTGTTCCTCTTCTTATCTCTCCTGGTTGCACCAAGCATGCACCTCTCATTGCTGCTTTGAGTTGTCAGCAGCCTTTGTATGTCTCTTTTAGTTAAAGTCCACGTCTCTGCACCATACGTAAGCACTGGAAGGATGCATTGATCAAACACTTTTTTCTTTTAAGACATAATGGCATTTTGCTCTTGAAAATTATTCTGTTTCTTCCAAAACCTCTCCAGGCAAGTTTTATACGCCGATTAATTTCTTCATCAATGTGACCCTCACTTGATATCTGCTGTCCAAGATAAACGTACGTGTCTGTTATCTCCAGCTTTTCTCCATCAATCGATAAATCTTCATTTCTTGTAAAAGCATTGAACATCACTTTTGTCTTCTGAAAGTTCACTTTTAAACCCACTTCTTTACTCTTGTAAGCAAGTTCTTGGATCATACCTTGCAGCTCTGATGGGGTAGTTGCAAAAATGACTAATGTCATCAGCAAAGCGAAGGTGGGTTAGATAATCTCCATTAATCTTTATCCCTTTGTTTTCCCAGATCAGTGATTGAAAGACATTTTGCAATGTGGCATTAAAGAGCTTCGGAGATATGGTGTCACCTTGTCTCACTCCTTTTACAATTTTTATGTGTGTTGTATTTTCAAACAGCCGAATCTTTGCACTTGCATTTTCATACATGTTATTAATAATATTAATGTACGCATCTTCAAATACCGCAGGATTTATGGGCCATTGTAACTGCTGATGGTTTCACCAAATCAAAGGCTTTTTCATGATCGATAAAAGCCATGCACAATGAAAGTTCAGATTCCCTCGATCTTTCAATTAGTTCTCTCAGTACGTGGATATGATCTATTGTGCTGTAGCCACTCCAGAATGCAGCTTGTTCTCTCGGTTGAGCCATGTCCAGTGCCACCTTTAAGCGGTGTTAAAGAACTTTAGTGAAGATTTTATAAACCACTGATAGGAGGCTGATAGGTATGTAGTTCCTGAGATCCTCAATGTCCCCTTTTTTTATGTTGCAAGATCATTGTAGCGTTGTTCCAATCCTCAGAAAAGTTCCCTTCATTAAGGCATCGAGTGAAAATTTGGGCGAGTACTGTTTCGATTTCTCCACTTGCTTCTTGTATGATGTCTACAGTAATTCCATCTTCTCCTGGAGCTTTTCCCCGCTTCATGTTCTTGATTGCATGTGCAACTTCTGCTGGAAGGACTGGAAGAACTCTGGTACTGGTACCTTTCATGATGTCTGGAGTACATGTATCATCCCTTTCATATAATTTGGAGTAGAAATCTTTCACTCTTGTCAAAATTTCGCCTCTATTTCTTGTTACAGAATCATCTTCTTTTCTCAGTGCCACAATCTGTTTTCTTCCAAAACTGAGACGTCCCTTTGCTATCTTTAGGCTTTGGTTGTTTTCAATTGCTTGCCTTACTACTTCGCAGTTGAATTTCCTTACGTCTTCAGTGATACTTTTTCGTATTGTCTTGCATAGCTCTATATATTCCACTTTGGAAGTCACATCTTCCTTAGTTGTCCTCATCTCTCTTCTTTTTTGCATCAACATTTTGGTTTTTCCTGATAATTTGTTCATATGCAACTTGTTCTTAGACCCAGCTAATTTTGTTGCTGTTTCCATAAGAGCTTTGGTTACTTTTCTGTTAACTTCAGAAATATCCACTTCTTCCGATGTTAGGCCCTCTAAAGCAGAGAATCTGTTCTTCAGTTCCAACTTGAAGGTATTATGGTGTTTTTTAAGATTGGTTATGTCAATACATTTTGTTTGTCTTATGAGCTTGCCACGTTCGTGTTTAGTGTTGAGGTGCATCTTACATCTCACCAACTTATGGTCACTACCTGTGTTGAACTTGTTTAGCACACTGCAGTCTTCTATGACGAATTTTTTGTTACACATAATAAAATCAATTTCACTTGTCGTCCCATTTGGATTTCTCCATGTCCATTTCCTGTGTGGCTTTTCCTTGAAAAAGGAGTTCAAGATGAAAAACCTTTCTGCCTCTGCAAACTCTACGAGAGTATTTCCACGCTGGTTTCTGTTGCCGTGACCGAATTTACCTACTAAAGTTTCATTCTGTTGCCGTTGCCCTATTTTTGCATTGAAATTTCCCATAATTATCTTTAAGTGCTGCTTACCTTTATTATTTAGATGACGAATTTCCTCATAAAATTCTTCAATTTCTTCTTCAGGATGACTTGTGGTGGGTGCATAAGTTTGAATAATCTGAGCCTGGTATCTTCTCGAGAGTTGGATAACGAGTCGTGCAGCTCTGTCAGAGGAACTTTCAACTTCTACAACTTTATCCTTCAGTTTCTTGTTTATTATAAATCCAACACCACTAGTTCTGCCAGTATCAGTCCCACGATAGTAGAAGAGATGTCCGCTTTTCAGTTCAATGAGATTTTCTCCTTACCTCACTTAGCCCGACGATGTCCGACTTGATCCTTTGTATTTCCTCTTGCAATTCAAGAAGCTTTAAATACATAAATATATATATATATATCATCATCATTTTCAACCATTATCAATCCACTGCTGGACGAAGGTCTCCCCAAGTTTCCTCCACAACGGTCTGTCTTGTGCCAGTCTCCTCCATGTCACTCCCTCATATTTACGAATTTCATCCACCCATCTCCCATGTGGTCTTTTTCTGGGTCTTTTCCTGTCCCTTGGAATCCAATCTAAAATTTCGGCTGTCCATCGATGGTCTGTTCTTCTGGCAGTATGTCCAGCCCATTGCCATTTCAGGGATTTAACTCTGATCATGATGTCTTCCACTCTTGTCATTTTTCGGATCCACGTGTTCCTCTTCTTATCTCTCCTGGTTGCACCAAGCATGCACCTCTCATTGCTGCTTTGAGTTGTCAGCAGCCTTTGTATGTCTCTTTTAGTTAAAGTCCACGTCTCTGCACCATACGTAAGCACTGGAAGGATGCATTGATCAAACACTTTTTTCTTTTAAGACATAATGGCATTTTGCTCTTGAAAATTATTCTGTTTCTTCCAAAACCTCTCCAGGCAAGTTTTATACGCCGATTAATTTCTTCATCAATGTGACCCTCACTTGATATCTGCTGTCCAAGATAAACGTACGTGTCTGTTATCTCCAGCTTTTCTCCATCAATCGATAAATCTTCATTTCTTGTAAAAGCATTGAACATCACTTTTGTCTTCTGAAAGTTCACTTTTAAACCCACTTCTTTACTCTTGTAAGCAAGTTCTTGGATCATACCTTGCAGCTCTGATGGGGTAGTTGCAAAAATGACTAATGTCATCAGCAAAGCGAAGGTGGGTTAGATAATCTCCATTAATCTTTATCCCTTTGTTTTCCCAGATCAGTGATTGAAAGACATTTTGCAATGTGGCATTAAAGAGCTTCGGAGATATGGTGTCACCTTGTCTCACTCCTTTTACAATTTTTATGTGTGTTGTATTTTCAAACAGCCGAATCTTTGCACTTGCATTTTCATACATGTTATTAATAATATTAATGTACGCATCTTCAAATACCGCAGGATTTATGGGCCATTGTAACTGCTGATGGTTTCACCAAATCAAAGGCTTTTTCATGATCGATAAAAGCCATGCACAATGAAAGTTCAGATTCCCTCGATCTTTCAATTAGTTCTCTCAGTACGTGGATATGATCTATTGTGCTGTAGCCACTCCAGAATGCAGCTTGTTCTCTCGGTTGAGCCATGTCCAGTGCCACCTTTAAGCGGTGTTAAAGAACTTTAGTGAAGATTTTATAAACCACTGATAGGAGGCTGATAGGTATGTAGTTCCTGAGATCCTCAATGTCCCCTTTTTTTATGTTGCAAGATCATTGTAGCGTTGTTCCAATCCTCAGAAATCTTCCCTTCATTAAGGCATCGAGTGAAAATTTGGGCGAGTACTGTTTCGATTTCTCCACTTGCTTCTTGTATGATGTCTACAGTAATTCCATCTTCTCCTGGAGCTTTTCCCCGCTTCATGTTCTTGATTGCATGTGCAACTTCTGCTGGAAGGACTGGAAGAACTCTGGTACTGGTACCTTTCATGATGTCTGGAGTACATGTATCATCCCTTTCATATAATTTGGAGTAGAAATCTTTCACTCTTGTCAAAATTTCGCCTCTATTTCTTGTTACAGAATCATCTTCTTTTCTCAGTGCCACAATCTGTTTTCTTCCAAAACTGAGACGTCCCTTTGCTATCTTTAGGCTTTGGTTGTTTTCAATTGCTTGCCTTACTACTTCGCAGTTGAATTTCCTTACGTCTTCAGTGATACTTTTTCGTATTGTCTTGCATAGCTCTATATATTCCACTTTGGAAGTCACATCTTCCTTAGTTGTCCTCATCTCTCTTCTTTTTTGCATCAACATTTTGGTTTTTCCTGATAATTTGTTCATATGCAACTTGTTCTTAGACCCAGCTAATTTTGTTGCTGTTTCCATAAGAGCTTTGGTTACTTTTCTGTTAACTTCAGAAATATCCACTTCTTCCGATGTTAGGCCCTCTAAAGCAGAGAATCTGTTCTTCAGTTCCAACTTGAAGGTATTATGGTGTTTTTTAAGATTGGTTATGTCAATACATTTTGTTTGTCTTATGAGCTTGCCACGTTCGTGTTTAGTGTTGAGGTGCATCTTACATCTCACCAACTTATGGTCACTACCTGTGTTGAACTTGTTTAGCACACTGCAGTCTTCTATGACGAATTTTTTGTTACACATAATAAAATCAATTTCACTTGTCGTCCCATTTGGATTTCTCCATGTCCATTTCCTGTGTGGCTTTTCCTTGAAAAAGGAGTTCAAGATGAAAAACCTTTCTGCCTCTGCAAACTCTACGAGAGTATTTCCACGCTGGTTTCTGTTGCCGTGACCGAATTTACCTACTAAAGTTTCATTCTGTTGCCGTTGCCCTATTTTTGCATTGAAATTTCCCATAATTATCTTTAAGTGCTGCTTACCTTTATTATTTAGATGACGAATTTCCTCATAAAATTCTTCAATTTCTTCTTCAGGATGACTTGTGGTGGGTGCATAAGTTTGAATAATCTGAGCCTGGTATCTTCTCGAGAGTTGGATAACGAGTCGTGCAGCTCTGTCAGAGGAACTTTCAACTTCTACAACTTTATCCTTCAGTTTCTTGTTTATTATAAATCCAACACCACTAGTTCTGCCAGTATCAGTCCCACGATAGTAGAAGAGATGTCCGCTTTTCAGTTCAATGAGATTTTCTCCTTACCTCACTTAGCCCGACGATGTCCGACTTGATCCTTTGTATTTCCTCTTGCAATTCAAGAAGCTTTAAATACATAAATATATATATATATATCATCATCATTTTCAACCATTATCAATCCACTGCTGGACGAAGGTCTCCCCAAGTTTCCTCCACAACGGTCTGTCTTGTGCCAGTCTCCTCCATGTCACTCCCTCATATTTACGAATTTCATCCACCCATCTCCCATGTGGTCTTTTTCTGGGTCTTTTCCTGTCCCTTGGAATCCAATCTAAAATTTCGGCTGTCCATCGATGGTCTGTTCTTCTGGCAGTATGTCCAGCCCATTGCCATTTCAGGGATTTAACTCTGATCATGATGTCTTCCACTCTTGTCATTTTTCGGATCCACGTGTTCCTCTTCTTATCTCTCCTGGTTGCACCAAGCATGCACCTCTCATTGCTGCTTTGAGTTGTCAGCAGCCTTTGTATGTCTCTTTTAGTTAAAGTCCACGTCTCTGCACCATACGTAAGCACTGGAAGGATGCATTGATCAAACACTTTTTTCTTTTAAGACATAATGGCATTTTGCTCTTGAAAATTATTCTGTTTCTTCCAAAACCTCTCCAGGCAAGTTTTATACGCCGATTAATTTCTTCATCAATGTGACCCTCACTTGATATCTGCTGTCCAAGATAAACGTACGTGTCTGTTATCTCCAGCTTTTCTCCATCAATCGATAAATCTTCATTTCTTGTAAAAGCATTGAACATCACTTTTGTCTTCTGAAAGTTCACTTTTAAACCCACTTCTTTACTCTTGTAAGCAAGTTCTTGGATCATACCTTGCAGCTCTGATGGGGTAGTTGCAAAAATGACTAATGTCATCAGCAAAGCGAAGGTGGGTTAGATAATCTCCATTAATCTTTATCCCTTTGTTTTCCCAGATCAGTGATTGAAAGACATTTTGCAATGTGGCATTAAAGAGCTTCGGAGATATGGTGTCACCTTGTCTCACTCCTTTTACAATTTTTATGTGTGTTGTATTTTCAAACAGCCGAATCTTTGCACTTGCATTTTCATACATGTTATTAATAATATTAATGTACGCATCTTCAAATACCGCAGGATTTATGGGCCATTGTAACTGCTGATGGTTTCACCAAATCAAAGGCTTTTTCATGATCGATAAAAGCCATGCACAATGAAAGTTCAGATTCCCTCGATCTTTCAATTAGTTCTCTCAGTACGTGGATATGATCTATTGTGCTGTAGCCACTCCAGAATGCAGCTTGTTCTCTCGGTTGAGCCATGTCCAGTGCCACCTTTAAGCGGTGTTAAAGAACTTTAGTGAAGATTTTATAAACCACTGATAGGAGGCTGATAGGTATGTAGTTCCTGAGATCCTCAATGTCCCCTTTTTTTATGTTGCAAGATCATTGTAGCGTTGTTCCAATCCTCAGAAATCTTCCCTTCATTAAGGCATCGAGTGAAAATTTGGGCGAGTACTGTTTCGATTTCTCCACTTGCTTCTTGTATGATGTCTACAGTAATTCCATCTTCTCCTGGAGCTTTTCCCCGCTTCATGTTCTTGATTGCATGTGCAACTTCTGCTGGAAGGACTGGAAGAACTCTGGTACTGGTACCTTTCATGATGTCTGGAGTACATGTATCATCCCTTTCATATAATTTGGAGTAGAAATCTTTCACTCTTGTCAAAATTTCGCCTCTATTTCTTGTTACAGAATCATCTTCTTTTCTCAGTGCCACAATCTGTTTTCTTCCAAAACTGAGACGTCCCTTTGCTATCTTTAGGCTTTGGTTGTTTTCAATTGCTTGCCTTACTACTTCGCAGTTGAATTTCCTTACGTCTTCAGTGATACTTTTTCGTATTGTCTTGCATAGCTCTATATATTCCACTTTGGAAGTCACATCTTCCTTAGTTGTCCTCATCTCTCTTCTTTTTTGCATCAACATTTTGGTTTTTCCTGATAATTTGTTCATATGCAACTTGTTCTTAGACCCAGCTAATTTTGTTGCTGTTTCCATAAGAGCTTTGGTTACTTTTCTGTTAACTTCAGAAATATCCACTTCTTCCGATGTTAGGCCCTCTAAAGCAGAGAATCTGTTCTTCAGTTCCAACTTGAAGGTATTATGGTGTTTTTTAAGATTGGTTATGTCAATACATTTTGTTTGTCTTATGAGCTTGCCACGTTCGTGTTTAGTGTTGAGGTGCATCTTACATCTCACCAACTTATGGTCACTACCTGTGTTGAACTTGTTTAGCACACTGCAGTCTTCTATGACGAATTTTTTGTTACACATAATAAAATCAATTTCACTTGTCGTCCCATTTGGATTTCTCCATGTCCATTTCCTGTGTGGCTTTTCCTTGAAAAAGGAGTTCAAGATGAAAAACCTTTCTGCCTCTGCAAACTCTACGAGAGTATTTCCACGCTGGTTTCTGTTGCCGTGACCGAATTTACCTACTGAAGTTTCATTCTGTTGCCGGTGCCCTATTTTTGCATTGAAATCTCCCATAATTATCTTCAAGTGCTGCTTACCTTTATTATTTAGATCACGAATTTCCTCATAAAATTCTTCAATTTCTCCTTCAGCATGACTTGTGGTGGGTGCATAAGTTTGAATAATCTGAACCTGGTATCTTCTCGAGAGTTGGATAACGAGTCGTGCAGCTCTGTCAGAGGAACTTTTAACTTCTACAACTTTATCCTTCAGTTTCTTGTTTATTATAAATCCAACACCACTAGTTCTGCCAGTATCTGTCCCACGATAGTAGAAGAGATGTCCACTTTTCAGTTCAATGAGATATATATATATATATATATATATGTCATCATCATCATCATTGTCAACCATTATCAATCCACTGCTGGACGAAGGTCTCCCCAAGCTTCCTCCACAACGGTCTGTCTTGTGCCAGTCTCCTCCAGGTCACTCCCTCATATTTACGAATTTCATCCACCCATCTCCCATGTGGTCTTTTTCTGGGTCTTTTCCTGTCCCTTGGAATCCAATCTAAAATTTCGGCTGTCCATCTATGGTCTGTCCTTCTGGCAGTATGTCCAGCCCATTGCCATTTCAGGGATTTAACTCTGATCATGATGTCTTCCACTCTCGTCATTTTTCGGATCCACGAGTTGCTTTTCTTATCTCTCCTGGTTATACCAAGCATGCACCTCTCCATGCTACTTTGAGTTGTCTGCAGCCTTTGTATGTCTCTTTTAGTTAAGGTCCACGTCTCTGCACCATACGTAAGCACTGGAAGGATGCATTGATCAAACACTTTTCTTTTAAGACATAATGGCATATTGCTCTTGAAAATTATGCTGTTTCTTCCAAAAGCTCTCCAGGCAAGTTTTGTACGCCGATTAATTTCTTCATCAATGTGACCCTCACTTGATATCTGCTGTCCAAGATAAACATACGTATCTGTTTTCTCCAGTTTTTCTCCATCAATCGATAAATCTTCATTTCTTGTAAAAGCATTGAACAGCACTTTTGTCTTCTGAAAGTTCATTTTTAAACCCACTTCTTTACTCTTGTCAGCAAGTTCCTGGATCATACTCTGCAGCTCTGATGGGGTAGTTGCAAAAATGACTACGTCATCAGCAAAACGAAGGTGGGTTAGATAATCTCCATTAATCTTTATGCCTTTGTTTTCCCAGTTCAGTGATTGAAAGACATCTTCCAATGTGGCATTAAAGAGCTTCGGAGATATGGTGTCACCTTGTCTCACTCCTTTTCCAATTTTTATGTGTGTTGTATTTTCAAATAGCAGAATCTTTGCACTTGCATTTTCATAGATGTTATTAATAATATTAATGTATGCATCTTCAATACCGCAGGATTTCAGAGCCATTGCAACTGCTGATGGTTTCACCGAATCAAAGGCTTTTTCATAATCGATAAACGCCATGCACAATGGAAGTTCATATTCCCTCGCTCTTTCAATTAGTTCTCTCAGTACGTAGATATGATCTATTGTGCTGTAGCCACTCCTGAATCCAGCTTGTTCTCTCGGTTGAGCCATGTCCAGTGTTACCTTCAAGCGGTGTGAAAGAACTTTAGTGAAGATTTTATAAACCACTGATAGGAGGCTGATAGGTCTGTAGTTCCTGAGATCCTCAATGTCACCTTTTTTATGTCGCAGGATCATTGTAGCATTGTTACAATCCTCAGGAATCTTCCCTTCATTAAGGCATCGAGTGAAAATTTGGGCGAGTACTGTTTCAATTTCTCCACTTGCTTCTTGTATGATGTCTATAGTAATTCCATCTTCTCCTGGAGCTTTCCCCCGCTTCATGTTCTTGATTGCATGAGCAACTTCTGCTGGGAGGACTGGAAGAACTCTGGTACCTTTCATGATGTCTGGAGTACATGTATCATCCCTTTCATATAATTTTGAGTAGAAATCTTTCACTCTTGTCAAAATTTCGCCTCTATTTCTTGTTATAGAACCATCTTCTTTTCTCAGAGCCATAATCTGTTTTCTTCCCTTACTGAGATGTCCCTTTGCTGTCTTTAGGCTTTGGTTGTTTTCAATTGCTTTCCTCACTAGCTCACAGTTGAATTTCCTTACGTCTTCAGTGATACTTTTTCGTGCTGTCTTGCATAGCTCTATATATTCCACTTTGGAAGTCACATCTTCTTTAGTTGTCCTCATCTCTCTTCTTTTTTGTATCAACATTTTGGTTTTTCCTGATAATTTGTTTGCATGCAACTTGTTCTTAGACCCAGCTAATTTTGTTGCTGTTTCCATAAGAGCTTTGGTTACTTTTCTGTTAACTTCCGAAATATCCACTTCTTCTGATGTTAGGCCTTCTAAAGCAGAGAATCTGTTCTTCAGTTCCAACTTGAAAGTATTATGGTGTTTTTTAAGGTTGGTTATGTCAATACATTTTGTTTGTCTTATGAGCTTGCTACGTTCGAGTTTAGTGTTGAGGTGCATCTTACATCTCACCAATCTATGGTCACTGCTTGTGTTGAACTTGTTTAGCACATTGCAGTCTTCTATGACGAATTTTTTGTTACACATAATAAAATCAATTTCACTTGTCGTCCCATTTGGATGTCTCCATGTCCATTTCCTGTGTGGCTTTTTCTTGAAAAAGGAGTTCAAGATGAAAAACCCTTCTGCCTCTGTAAACTCTACGAGAGTATTTCCACGCTGGTTTCTGTTATATATATATATATATATATATATATATATATATATATATATATATATATATATATATAGGAAGGACTGCATTTTCTGCATTTTTATCTGAATAAGAAAAACAAAACGTGACCTCAGCCAAATGGGAAAATCATTATTTTGTCAACATATGAACACCATGAAAAGACAAAAATTACATTGTAATCATTGTTTACGCAAAAGTTACAAATTTCCAACGGACATAGTTGGAGAATGGATGTACAGTGCTTACCAATATCCAGGAGGAGAGACATTTCAGTATGGAATATATCCACCCCAAACTGTGATGCAGCTTTGTGGCATGCTGAACACCAAGTGATCTAGGAGTTCCTGAGGCAAATTGGTCCAATCCTCCCTCAGAGCACAGATGAGACCTTGCTTGTTTTCTGGAGGAGTATTTCAAACACCAATATGTCTGTCCATTGTGTTCCACACATGTTCAATGGTGTTGAGGTCTGGGAAGCATGCTGCCAGTCGATTAGATGAATATCCTTGGTCTCCAGAAGTATCTGCACTGCTCTTACGATGAGGTGTCGCATTGTCATCCATGAATAGAAAGTCTTTGCCTACAGCCAGGGTTCGCCAAAGTAAGCCCAGCTCAAAAACAAAACACCAGGTTTTTTCAGGCTGGGCTGACCTGGGTTTTTCAAAATCAGATTCTATTTCTGCTTCTGCAATATTCTAAATTTAATCAGCTCCCAATAAAATATTTTCTTTTGCAATTAATAACAATAGGAATAATGACTAGGTTATTTTTCTTACTTTCTTCTCAAAAGTGGTTTACCAATTTTATTATTTAGCAACACAAAACAAACCTTTCAGATTTGCTGACAGTGCAACTGATCCGAAATAAGAAAATTAAACCAATAATCCTGAAAATAATGGCTACATATAAATTGCTTTCCACCTATGAAGAATAACCGTAGAATAGACCAACATGATGATCTATTCATACTATAGAAAAAAATAAACAGAATATAACATATTTAGCTTCTAACTAAAATATTTTCTTTAAATAAAATTTGCCTGAGGCATGGTAAACTGCAATGGTTTTTTGATCATTTACAAAGATCGCCTAAAATTTAAACAATGGTACAGATAATAAAGTATTTTTATTTTTTACTAGAACCTAAAAAGTAGGCTGAAATTAATTATAGCTTTGTGATCTACACAATTTTCAAACTTTCAAGTTTTTCTGTGAAACAGCCACATTTAAAATAATGTATTCTCAGGGGTTTTGCCAAGAAACAAAACTGCCAATCAACGGGAAATTTTGATTCATGCTGTGATCTTAAAAATGTATAAACTTTAACATGTTTTGTGGCCTTCTCTGCCTCAAGCCTATTATGTAACAACCGATTCCAAACTAGTTGAAACGTAGAGAAAATTCTCTCAATGAGGATGTAACACGTGACGTCATCGAGAAGTTTCAGTTAAGGGGCAACAGTCCTTGCAAGTTCCTGAAGGACAAACACAGCTGGCTGTCCTGCAGTTATTGTGTAAAATGCGATCATTAGCGATCAATGTTAACAAAAATATTGAAGAGTTAGACTCTTCAAAGGTTAAAAATCTTTTAAAGGTGAGTTTTATCTATAAGTCAGTGATTTTTGGTAAGGCTGGGAACCTATCTTTTACTTGTTCAAATACTGTTGGCGTGCAGTGCTTGTACTTATTGGGCCAGTCGTTTCACTTGTTGATTCGAAGTTTTCAAGTTGAATTTAAAAGGTGTTAGCTTTTGTTTTGCGTAGGTTTTATTGCTACTGACTATTTTCTGATAGAACACCCTTCAGAGTTTGTCTCTTAGTCAAAAAAAAATTCCTAAATCAATGCTTCGGTATCCAATCTGCACTTGTGTTTTTCACCTTCAGGGATTTCTATTCAGAAGGTACCTGGCTGATCAAGGAGGTGTTGAAACTTTTTATACAGCTGAAAGTTAATTTGTTAGCCAATCTGACTGTCAGTCAGAATCAAATCTCTTCGGCTGTTCTGGATTTTTAGGAGAGCTTGGCCCGTGTTGAAACTTTTTACACAGCTGAAAGTTAATTTGTTAGCCAATCTGACTGTCAGTCAGAATCAAATCTCTTCGGCTGTTCTGGATTTTTAGGAGAGCTTGACCCACTTTTTTGCAAATTTTCGGCTTTTCACTTAGTATTTTCACTTTTAAGATTATTTGGCTCTGAGTGTTGGGAGATTTTTTGTTTTTACTTTGATATTTCGTTCTATATATTTTCTCCCCAAACCACCGTGATTTTATTTTTAGTAACCTGGATTTTTAACTGGAGCTGAAGTACACTTTTGTTGAAAAATGCAAATAATGGATAAAATTATTTCCAAATGAATTTTTTTTTTTTTTGGTGTCTAGGTCTGTTTACAGACTGGGATTATGCTGCTAAATTTATTTACGGATAAATAACGTAGGGCGCAAATCAAAATTATTGTTGTTGTTTTTTCACCACAATTTTGCGTGGAAAAACAGATTTTGCTCTAAATTTTTCTAAGTCTTGGAAAACGTTTCCCAGAACAAAGAGAAACACTTTTTATTGAAGAGTTCCTAATTACTCACTAATTAGTGATCACACTAAATTACCATGTAAAAGAATATCCACGATAATAAAATTTTATTTGCTTCAAGACTTTTATATGCCCCGAGCTGTTGTATGGTAAAGGCGGTTCGACCAAAACAAAGTAATAGAAAATATTTACTATTTGTACTTTCGCAAAACTTTTCGCGTCACCTTCGAAGATACTTGCATTCTGCACATACAGATATTTTCCTTCAATTTCTTAAATGTTTTCCAAATACCGCATTTTGTACTCGGAAGTAAAACTTTCAAAGTAGGACGCCATCATTTCAAGAGGGACTGGTTGTCCTTTACTTACGTTACTAAGGCTCGTTGCCATGCTAAAGTCACGTGTCTGCTACAACCTCATGGAGGCAGGTGAAGCTAGTGCTGAATGTAGTCATACAAAAAAGTCATGAATCCTGCAGGCAATTTTAAATTTGAACCCTTTTCAGACTTTTTTGACATGATTTGCCACCATTTTATGGAAAAAACTGGTTGATGACACTTTCTGTTATCATTGATGTTGAGTGATAAATAGTGTGTGTAATTAATTTTGGTAGCCATTATAACCAGGCAAATAATCAGTGAAATTTGGATATCGACTCTTCTGCAATACTCTCCTGTTCTTGGTTAAGTTTCTGACCTCTGTATTTTGGATCCATTAGGTTTACTAGAAAGTGTGCAAGAATTGCATGTTCAAAACTTTTTTGAAAATCATGATAGGGCTGCAGGATTTTTCCTTCTTGTAGTAAATTCAGCGGTTATACGTCACTTCGTCGCGCGTCAATTCGTCGACAACGACAATTTGTCGCGCGTCAATTCGTCGACCACGAGGATTCGTCGAGCGTCAATTCGTTGAGGACAAATTCGTCGACTTCGTCAATTCGTCGCGTTTACAAATGTTGGTTACACACAAAACGAATGCAGGAAAACGTACGATTTCGAACGTCTTTCACCTTGATCAAATTTATAAGGTTTGGGCACTCAGACAGGATAGGAATATTACACTTTTTCTTTGGCACTAAAAATATTAGACGGTTGACGGTTTTTGGAACGGGTTGGGGCCCGGGGGATCAGAGCCCCCCACATACAAAATTTTCGTAAAATCTACAGTTTTCAATGCAGAACCACCAAATTTGTTATACTATCTCATGGTATTCTAACTTAGACTGTACACGGTTTTTGGAAACGGTCGGAGCTCGGGGTTTAGCCCCCTCCCCTATAAAATTTTCGTAAAATCTTCAGTTTTCAATTTAGAACCACCAAATTTGGTACAATATTTCATGGTACTCTAAGTTAGACGGTAGACCGTTTTCGGAATGGGTCGAGGCCCCGGGGATCAGAATCCCCCCGATCAAAATTTTCGTAAAATGTCGTAGTTAGAATATCTCATGGTATTCTAACTTAGACTGTACACGGTTTTTGGAAACGGTCGGAGCTCGAGGTTCAGGGCGCCCCCCTCCCCCATACAAAATCGTCGTAAAATCTACAGTTTTCAATTTAGAACCACAAAATTTGCTATATTATCTCATGGTACTCAAACTTAGACGGTAGACGGTTTTTGGAGTGGTTCGGGGCACGGGGTCAGAGCCCCCCCCCCCCCTCCATATTTTTTTTTTCGTAAAATCTAAAGTTTTCAATTTAGAACCACCAAATTTGGCATACCATCTCTCGAAACTTAGACTGTAGACGGTTTTTGGAAGCGGTTGGAGCCAGGGGGGTGAGAGCCCCCATATAAAATTTTCGTAAAATCTTTAGTTTTCAATTTAAAGCCAGCAAATTTGGTGTACTATCTCATGGTACTCTAACTTAGACGGTTTTTGGAACGGGTCAAGGCCTGGAGGTCAGAGCCCCCACATACAAAATTTTCGTTAAATCTACATTTTTCAATTCGGAACCACCAAATTTTGTATCATGAAACTCTAACTTAGACGCTAGACGGTTTTTTGGAGGGGGTTGGAGCCCGGGGGTCAGAGCCACCCTCATAAAAAAATCGTAAATTCTACAGTTTTCAATTTAGAACCACCAAATTTGGAATACGATTTCATGGTACTCTAATTTAGACTGTAGACGATTTTTGGAAGCGGTTGGAGCCAGGATGGTAAGAGCCCCTCCATACAAAATTTTCGTAAAATCTTCAGTTTTCAATTTAGAACCACCAAATTTGGTACTCTAACTTAGACGGTAAACCATTTTCGGAACGGGTCGGTCTACCGTCTAAGTACCGTTGGGGCCCGGGGGTCAGAGCCCACCCCCTACAAAATTTTCGTAAAATCTACACTTTCCAATTTAGAACCACCAAATTCGGTATACTATCTCAAGGAACTCTGACTTAGAATGTAGACGGTGTTTGGAAGGGGTCGGAGCCAGGGGTCAAGGGGCCCTCACACAGAAGTTTCGTTAAATCTTCAGTTTTCAATTTAGAACCACCAAATTAGTTAGAGTACTATGAGATAGTATACCAAATTTGGTGGTTCTAAATTGAAAACTGTAGATTTTACGAAAATTTTGTATTGGGGCTCTGGACCCCCCCCCCGGCTCCAACCGCTTCCAAAAACCGTCTACAGTCTAAGTTAGAGTACCATGAGATAGTATACCAAATTTGGTGGTATTGAAAACTGTAGATTTAGGAATTTTTTTATGAGGGGTGCACGAACCCTCCGGGCTCCAACCCTTTCCAGAAACCGTCTAAGTTAGAGTTTCATAATACCAAATTTGGCGATTTTGAATTGAAAACTGTAGATTTTACGAAAAATTTTTATATGGGGGGGGTCTTACCCCTCGAGCCTTGACCCGCTTCAAAAACCGTCTACCGTCTAAGTTAGTGTTCCATGAGATAGTATACCAAATTTGGTGGTTCTAAATTGAAAACTGTAGATTTTACGAACATTTGGCATGGGGGAAGGGCTCTGACTCCCCTGGCTCCAACCGCTTCCAAAACCGTCTACAGTCTAAGTTAGAGTTTTGTGAGATAGTAGTAAACCAAATTTGGTAGTTCTAAATTGAAAACTAGATTTTACGAAAAAAAATTATGGGGGAAGGAGCTCTGTTCCCGTGCCCCACCCGTTCCACAAACCATCTACCGTCTAAGTTAGAGTACCATGAGATAATATACCAAATTTGGTAGTTCTAAATTGAAAACTGTAGATTGTACGAAACTTCTATAGGGGGGGGCTCCGACCCCCGGGGCCCACCCGTTCCAAAAACCGTCTACCGTCTAATATTTTTAGTGTCAAGGAAAAGCGTAATTTTCCTATCCTGTCTGAGTGTCCAAACCTTATATATTTGATCAGGGCTGGAGACGTTCGAAATCGTACGTTTTCCTGCATTCGTTTTGTATGTAACCAAAATTTGTAAACGCGACAAATTGGTCCGGACGAATTGACACTCGATGAATCGTCGTGCTCGCCGAATTGACGCGCGACGAATATACGTAGTCGACGAATTGACGCTGGCGACGAATTGATGTAACACCAAATTCAGCCATATTTTATACATACATACATATCACTAAGCTGTTCTCTGATATTCATAGGTTAGCTAAACAAAGAAAAGACAAACTACCAGATAATTTTTATCTGATTATTTACTTATGGTTGCCATATCAAACTCCTCCACTTACAGCGATCTTGGCACACAATTCGAGCTTCACTGACATCCATCAACCGACACACACAAGATCTTCTATACTTCATGCTCATAATTTGTTTCTCATGCAGACACTCCTGAAAGTGATCTTCCCATGACTTCCTTGGCCTTCCTCTGCCTTTCCTTCCTGCCGCTTGGGCTAAAAAGATTGTCTTAGTAAGCATCTCATCACTCATTCTTTTAATATGGCCAAACCACCGCAGAATATCACTCTCCACGTTGCTAACAACATTTTGCTTCACATCACACAACGGCAACACATCTTCATTCTTCACACAATCAGAACGTGTCTTGCCACAAATCCCCCGTAAGTAACTCATTTTTCCAGCACACAAATGACTCCCATGTTTTTTCTGTAGTACCCAGGTTTCACTGCCATACATCAGAGTAGGGACAATTACACTCTCATACACAGCCATGCGGGATTCTCTTGATAACCCATCATTCCTGTGAAACCCTCCCAAAGCAGCAATGACTTCCAATAAAGAATTCACTCACCTACTAATTTCATCATTAAATTTGTTTTCTCAGTTAAACATGCTTCCTAAATGCACAAACTCATTCACCTGGCCAATCACTGTGCCATTTAGACTTATACACTGCCAGACAATTGCTAAGGACGGACGACAATAGCAACGATAGCAACCATAAAATGGAAGGCAGGAAAATGTGGAAATTAGCATCAAGTACGGGATACAGTAAGACGTGTTGTGCGTATGCAAATTTTGGATTGCCGAACTTGTTCGTGACGTCATAGCGCTGATAAGAGATGTAAAGGATTTGACGCGTATTGACCGTTGTTGTTCAAACGCAAAGTTGAAACGGAAAGAATCAATTGACGAACTTGCAATTTTCAGTATGTCTTCCCGACATCACCTAGATGATTTTACGCGTGGCAGTATTATTGGCAAGATTGAAGAAGGGCGAAAAATAACAGATGTTGCCAGGGAGTTCGACGTCAGCCACAGTGTTGTTTCAAGGCTTTGGAAATCATTTCAAACAAATGGAGAGTGTAGCAAACGTCACGGGGGAGGTCGTGTTTGCAGAACGACACCTGCAGAGATCGGTACATAGTGCTATCAACAAAAAAGACACCGGTGCAGCACAGCTAGTGAGGTAGCAAATCAGTTTATGGCTGCTACTGGCAGCGGATTTCCCGAAAAACATTCGCCAGACGTTTGCATGAAGGAGGATTATACGGCCGCCATCCTGTTGTGTGCATCCCATTGTCCAGACGTCAGCGTACTGCCCGTTTGCAATGGTGCCATCAACATCGCAATTGGACTGATAACGACTGGGCTGCTGTCCTCTTCTCAGATGAGAGTAGATACAGTCTATCGTCTGATTGTCGACGACAACTGATCTGGCGTGATAGTGGTGTTGCATATTGTCCAGCAAACATACAGGAAAGGGACCGATATCTGACATGTAGTGTCATGGTATGGGCTGGCATCAAGATCAATGGCCGTACGTCCCTCTATGTGCTTCCAACTGGGACTATGACTGGCCAATGATACATTAATGATGTTCTGCTACCTCATGTTCGCATGTTCCGTGGTGCTGTCCGTGATAGATTCATTTTCATGGACGACAACGCAACATGTCATTGAACAGTCGCTGTCCAGAAGTGTCTTGAGAGCGAGGATATTCAACGCCTCATATGCCCAGCACGTTCTCCAGATCTGAATCCCATTGAAAATGTGTGGGATGCTTTGGGGAGGAGTCTTGCTGGTCGCCAATGGCCTCCAATAAACAAGGACACCCTCATCCGTGCACTGACAGAGAAATGGGATAAATTACCCCAACAGCTGCTTGATAATGTTGTGCAAAGCATGACACGACGTGTGGAATCTTGCATCGCCCTCCATGGTGGCCATATCCCGTATTGACATCTTACGCCGGAACGCCTGCGGACGGTAATTGCATTTTTTTCACGTTTACATATTCTGCACAAAATGGCCTGTTTGTCCCTTGAACACGTTCCAAAGCCTTCTGGATTTCAGAGCACAAAAAATTGTCTTTCTTGTAATGTCCTGGCATTCTGACATTATTTTATTTCATTTGGCATCCAACCACACTTACTTTTTTATGCGCTATATAGCCGTTTATGATCCGTCCTTAGCAATTGTCCAGCAGTGTATTACATTCAATACTACCAATTCCTTTCTCAAAAACCATAACTTTTGAGACCAACTAGCTATATTTCAGCAGCAACTGAAATGGACATCTCTCTCGCAAGTGTGTCCAGTGCGCTAGCAACCATGGATAACTGCTCTCCAGATTCATAGCTTCACAGTAAATGCCCATGTTATCCGAGATTTTTGAAATAGATCGAACAAATTCCTCAATGTGCTATAAAGATATTTCTCTGTATTTGTGATAATTGGCCTTAAATGTTTCAACACAGTCAGGATGAGAGTTTCATTTTGTTTCATTGGGTAGTTGTGACATTAAGCCAAGCTTTTCTTTTAACCATCCATGTGGTTTCTGTGCATTACAAAAATATTTTTGCACATCTACAATCTGCTTTTAAAACATCTTTTTCTAACAAATTTAACAGATATACCGAGCATCCATATGTTATGAAAGTTTAATATTTTTCATTTAAAATTTTCCATGTTTTTATCATTTTGCTTTCGTTGTCAGTTACACCAGCAAAAACAGGTTTTCCAAATTTTTCTTCTTATTCCTGTGTGGCCACCGCTAATTTAGAAGCGCAATATTTCAGTTAGTTTTCTTTTCTGATCCAGTATCATCAGCATACAGTAAAAAACTTTGTTCCAGTATGGACACTAATGCCTTTGACTGGCCCATTCTTCACAATGGACCAACCATCTATGGTGAGAGCCAAACTGCCTAGTTTTATTTTTTCTGAAAGCTGAGATTCAATTTCTCTGCTGCAGTAACTAACAATTTTCCACAAATGGCTTTCACTGAGGGTAATTGATAAACAGGTCTCAGCATTTCGATCATAATTGTAAACTGATCCAATACTGCAGCATAAAAAAAATCAGCCACTGTTTTATCAGGAGATTCCTTTTGCCCTTCTGTGGTTTTAAGGCGGCATTTACTCGTTGATTGTTTCTTTGTTTTTACAACAGTAACAGATGATGCTGTTCTAAGTGCTGTGGGAGTGCTCATACTAGAAGTACTTGGACCGGGAACAATAGAGCATCTGCTTTAATCACTGGCTTGAGAAACTGTTAAAGGTAACGTAGGTTCACGATGAAGATTCAACTTCATGACTTAAAACTTCAGATGTAATCATTCGAGCGGAACAGTTCCTTAAAAAGTTGCTCTATATTGCATCTAATTGTACGGTTGTGTTTGCATTTGAACTCTCCATCAATTTTTAATACCTCATTCCATTCACTTGCTAATTTTTGCCACTTCCTAGCACCCTCGGCATGTTTCTTGCTCATAAATGAACTAACAAAAAAAAATACTGTCTTATAACTAACAAATTGTATCTTGGATGATGTGCAACTTCTGCTTTGCAGAGGTAATTTGACTTTTGACTGTGAAAGGAGTATAACTCAACTAGTATTTAAGGTAAACAGATGGAGTGGGGGTCACTGGAATCGGGAGAGTCATAAATAGGTCGTGCCAACAGCTGAGATGATGTTACCACAAGAATTAGCACTGGCATTACCATCCAATCTTCAATGACCTTTGAGTTTTGACCGACCAGCTTCGTCCATTACCTGCTGCATCACATCAGAAAGACGGAGGCCATTTCTGTAGCTGTTCGCTCGGAGCTTTTCTTGTGAACAACCATTAGTAATTCATTCTTTCACCTGTAAGATCTAACCGCTAGTTGCTTTTGGCTAGCTCTCGTAAGATGTAAAAAGTCTACATTTCAAGCTCTTCACCAAATGCGTTACTTAAAGAAATTTCATTTATTTCCACATTTTTCAACAATTATAATAGTTTTTTTAATAGCATTAAACAAATAATTGCTAAATTTCCAGTTTTTACCGCTTTCGTAAATATTCTGTGTTGATATCACTAATTCACTTAAACATAACATTTAAGAGTGGGACCAGACTTAAAAGCAAATATTATCGTTGTTTGTTTCATCAGTAGGATTTAGAATTTCTTTTTCCATGCACCATTTTATTCTTTACTGGCAACCTTGCACTGGGTTTTTAAATTTTCCTCTTTTCTGCTATATATTTTGTCACTTTAATTTTTAGGTACACCTTATTATGCATCCCTCCTCCCTTCGCAGTGGATTTGACGAATCTATGGCAAATGAAAAATGTCGAAAAAACACTAAAGTGAATTTGCTGAAGCGAAAACAGAAGTGAACAAGTGACACATTTAACACAGTAAAAAAAATAATAACAATAGTGGATTTCTCCGTAATTCAAGACTTTTGAGGAATGTTTAAAAAAATTTGAATCATTTTCTATAACAGAAAAGGACACAGATCGCAGACTCTTTTTGTTGGGTGCAAACTACACTGAAGTGCCAGAAAAACTGGTACAGACGAGCTTATGCAAAATACATAGCAACGTCACCTATGCTCGTACTCGGTTGAGTCCGCCAGAGCGTATATAAAGCGATAGACATCCTTGCCAGCTGTCAGAGCTGTTTTCGGCATGAGAATGACAAGTAATAACGATTTAAGCGATTTTCAACGCGGTGTCATAGTTGGAGCTCGTGAGATGATCCATAGCATTTCGGAGGTAGAAACAAAGTTCGGATTTTCACGGACGACCATTGCAAGGGTGTACCGTGACTACAAGAATTCCAGCAAAGCCTCGAACCTACGATACCAGTGTGGCCGTAAAAAGACATTGGGTGAACGTGACCATCGTCGGCTGTCAAGAATCGTTTCACGCGATAGGCGTGCAACACTCTCGCAGGTATCATTGGAATTCAATGCTGGAGCCTCAACAAGCATCAGCGTCCGGACTGTGCATCGTACCCTGCACGATATAAGCTTTGGGAGCCGACGCCCAACTCGTCCTCTTGATGGGTGCACGACACAGAGCTATGCGCCTTGCTTGGGCACGGCAACACCACCACTAGACACTTGATGACTGGAAACAAGTAGCCTGGTCTGACGAGTAGCGTTCCCAACTGTATCGGGCAGATGAAAGGATTCGTGTGTGGCGCAATTACCATGAAGCCATGGATCCCGCCTGTCAACAGGGAACTGTACTGTCTGGTAGGAGGGGGTCCGTAATGGTATGGGGTGTGTTTAGCTGGACTTCACTGGAACCCCTGGTACGTCTACAAACATCTGTGACCGGCCAACGCTATGTGCGCATCCTTTCTGACGAGGTGCACCCGTTCATGCCAAGCATTCATGCTGATGGTTTGGGCCTGTTCCAACAGGACAATGCACCTCCACAAAAGTGTCTGGACGCCACATTATGGTTAGAGGAGCATTCATCTGAGTTTGGGGTGTTGCCATTCTCACCCAAGTCCCCAGATCTGAACGTGGTAGAACACATTTGGGATGTCATGCAACTCGCTATCGAACACAGGAATACGAGACCTTGGAATACACCCGAATTGTGGAACGCTCTGCAGGAAGTATGGAGTGCATTGCCTACAGCATATTTCCAGAAGATAGTGGAGTCCATGCCCCGTCGTATTTCTGCAGTCCTGCGCTCCCGTGGGGGACCTACCAAGTATTAGACTGGTGTACCAGTTTTTCTGGCACTTCATTGTATACGAGGGTGCTGGCAAACTGGTGATTTTTTTCTAACTATTGCGCTCAAATATGTAAATTACGTAATTTTTGTACACACTCACTGCACCTTAAGTATTTTTATATATCACTTAGTTTTAAAAAATGTGAACTAATAAAATATGATAAATTTGAATTTGCAATTCACTGTTTCAAAGAAATTCCAGCTATGCCAATGAGGAATCCAAGAAAAGAAAAAAAGCTCAATAAAAATCGAAATAATCAAAGTGGGCTAGATTTTTTTTAAAAAAGCAAGGGCATTTTCAATCCCTGCTTACAGCACCATGGAATAATAGAACATGACATAGAAGAACTTCATTCCAATATCGTTTGCCTGTTACAGTCCCATTTTCCAGCACCTGTAGCTCGGTGTGTCTATTAAATATGATGATGCCCCACAACATGACCCCTGTACCACCGTATGTGTCACTTTCCACCACATTCTCGTGCTGGATTTTTTTGTGGGGGGAGGGGGTTTAACGACCACCGTGGGCAACTCAGTGGGCTATAAGCTGGCGCCCGTCTCTAATTTAAGGCCACTGATTCCAGGGAAGAGAAAGAGCCAGCGCCGTAAGACAAACATAACATCCACGCCTCATCGGGATTCGAACCCGTACCCATCTCGGACTTAGTGGTCAGAATGGCTGCTACCTGTTCATGATGACCTATACACAGCCAAATGTAAAGTTTGTTAAAGAAGTTTTAACTTGAGCAATACAGGCCACCAAGCGATTTTGAGCCACGAACGAAGTGCTAAACACGTCAAAGCTTTAAGTCAGGTTTTTGCTTCTCATGCTGTGCCATTTTTTTTACATTGGATACTGCCCACTTCAAGGGATAGTTCAGAAAGCCAAAAATAGAACTTTAGGCAATATTGCTGCTGATTTGATACCGTCTATGCCACATTCAGCAAATAGTATAGCAAAGCAGAGTAGATCTTCATCCACTGTATTTCTCACTAATATTTCAACTTTGTTGAACATCACTAGTTTTATAACAAAAGAGTGCATTTCAAGAGCAGCAGTAATTTGACCCGCGAAGCTTGTAATGGCTAATTCTTCGTACAACTCCTAAAAATGCTAGCGATGTATTCCAGCAAATGTTTATGGACAGTGATATAGCAAAAAATAGTCGGTCTTGGTCAGCGGCGTACCCAGAAATTAACTTTTGGGGGTGTATATCGTCGCCGCAATGTCAACAGCACGAATGCGAAATTTTGGAGTTTGAATTATCGCTATCTAAAAATTAAATTTGATCAAAGAATCACTTTTGCAATTACATCAGACTTTTCAAGCATTAATACTGAGAAAAGAAGATGGTTCTGTAACAAGAAATAGAGGTGAAATTTTGACAAGAGTGAAAGATTTCTACTCCAAATTATATGAAAGGCATGATACATGTACTCCAGACATCATGAAAGGTACCAGTACCAGAGTTCTTCCAGTCCTCCCAGCAGAAGTTACACATGCAATCAAGAACATGAAGCGGGGAAAAGCTCCAGGAGAAGATGGAATTACTGTAGACATCATACAAGAAGCAAGTGGAGATATCGAAACAGTACTCGCCCAAATTTTCACTCGATGCCTTAATGAAGGGAAGATTCCTGAGGATTGGAACAACGCTACAATGATCCTGCTACATAAAAAAGGTGACATTGAGGATCTCAGGAACTACAGACCTATCAGCCTCCTATCAGTGGTTTATAAAATCTTCACTAAAGTTCTTTCACACCGCTTGAAGGTAACACTGGACATGGAGAGAACAAGCTGGATTCATTAGTGGCTACAGTACAATAGATCATATCCACGTACTGAGAGAACTAATTGAAAGATCGAGGGAATATGAACTTCCATTGTGCATGGCTTTTATCGATTATGAAAAAGCCTTTGATTCGGTGAAACCATCAGCAGTTACAATGGCTCTGAAATCCTGCGGTATTTGAAGATGCATACATTAATATTATTAATAACATCTATGAAAATGCAAGTGCAAAGATTCGGCTGTTTGAAAATACAACACACATAAAAAATAGAAAGGGAGTGAGGTAAGGTGACACCATATCTCCGAAGCTCTTTAATGCCACATTGGAAAATGTCTTTCAATCACTGAACTGGGAAAACAAAGGGATAAAGATTAATGGAGATTATCTAACCCACCTTCGTTTTGCTGATGACGTAGTCATTTTTGCAACTACCCCATCAGAGCTGCAGAGTATGATCCAGGAACTTGCTGACAAGAGTAAAGAAGTGGGATTAAAAATGAACTTTCAGAAGACAAAAGTGATGTTCAATGCTTTTACAAGAAATGAAGATTTATCGATTGATGGAGAAAAGCTGGAGATAACAGACACGTACGTTTATCTTGGACAGCAGATATCAAGTGAGGGTCACATTGATGAAGAAATTAATCGGCGTACAAAACTTGCCTGGAGAGCTTTTGGAAGAAACAGCATAATTTTCAAGAGCAATATGCCATTATGTCTTAAAAGAAAAGTGTTTGATCAATGCATCCTTCCAGTGCTTACGTATGGTGCAGAGACGTGGACCTTAACTAAAAGAGACATACAAAAGCTGCAGACAACTTAAAGCAGCATGGAGAGGTGCATGCTTGGTGTAACCAGGAGAGATAAGAAGAGGAACTCGTGGATCCGAAAAATGACAAGAGTGGAAGACATCATGATCAGAGTAAAATCCCTGAAATGGCAATGGGCTGGACATACTGCCAGATGAACAGACCATCGATGGACAGCCGAAATTTTAGATTGGATTCCAAGGGTCAGGGAAAGACCCAGAAGAAGACCACATGGGAGATGGGTGGATGAAATTCGAAAGTATGCGGGAGTAACTTGGAGGAAACTGGCACAAGACAGACCGTTGTGGAAGAGGCTTGGAGAGACCTTCGTCCAGCAGTGGATAGATAATGGTTGACAATGATGATGATTATGATGATGATGATACATAGCATTTACATCAAGTTCCATCTGTATTATGCATCAGTAAATAAAATTTAAATATGATGTAAAGTCAACAATCGAAAAATTCTCACATTCTTTGTTTTATCACTGCAACTAATATATCATTCCTTCTAAAGTGATGAAAAAAATGTGCATGAGAACAGGCATTTTTATGTTTCTGAAATACTATTAATTACGAAGTAATGTTCATTCTACGTTTCAGTTTTCCTGCTATGGTATGTACTCAAGATAAAAGGCTTACCCCCTCCCTCCCCCAGGCCAATGCTTAGGCCACTGCGCCACCAAAATGGCTGTTACCTGCTCAGAGCAGTTTCCTACAATTATATTAGAAAGTAAGAGACTCGGTTCGATGCCGCCCTGGTGGCGCAGTGGTCTAAGCGATGGCCTCTGATAATTCGTCCGAAAGGGGTCCGGGTTCGAATTCCGGTGAGGCATGGATGTTGTGTTTGTCTTACGGTACTGGCTCTCTCCCTTCCCTGGAACTAGTGACCCTAAATTCAGGACGGGCGACTGCTTATAGCCCGTTGAGTTGCTCACGGTAGTCGTTAAACCTCCAATCAAAAAAAAACTTGGTTCGATTAACACTGCATCCAGGATGCTGCATGTTAATCAAGAAAACCTAGATTATGCCGTGGAAATGTTATCATCCCGTTTGAACCAGTTCAAACATTTGAGAAAGGAGTGGAGGCTATTTAAAATTATGCAGCTGATCTCAGTGCGAAGTCGAAAAGCATTACCGCATTACCTTATTTTCCTACGAAGAGGCATCGTACATAAAAAATGTTTGATGAAATCGACGGAGATGATCGGAATATATGATGAAAGACTTTTGCAAGTCGAAGTGTTCAATCGTAGCATTCATATAATTACCTCTCAGTTAACCAATCGATTTGAAAGCATAAACGAAATTTGTCTAAATTTCAAGTGTTTATCACTAAAAACACTGATTTCATCAGACGATGTAGAGGTGTTGCACCGAAGTGATAGGCCGGCTGCCATGTATCTCTCAGATATTTCTGGAGATCTGGGTCCACATTTATTGCATCTGAAAACGTGCTAAACGTGTCAAAAACTATTAAACATTCGAGAGCTTACCGAAGTGATACTAATACGTTAAACATTCGAAAGCTTACCGAAGTGATACTAATACGTCAAACATTCGAAAGCTTACCGAAGTGATGCTACTACAAAAACTGTTAAACTTTCGAGAGCTTACAAAAACTGTCAAACATTAGAGAGCTTACCGAAGTGATACTAATACGTAGTCAAGCGTCCCGCAGCTTTCCGGATGTTATAACTGAATGTTTGATTTTTTAGACATTGCCAATGACTACTGAAGCCGTTGAGAGATCTTTCTCCAAATTAAAAATAAACTACCTAAGAAGCAGTATGATTTTTTTGATTGGAGGTTTAACGACCACCGTGAGCAACTCAATGGGCTACAAGCAGTCAACCGTCCCTAATTTAGGGTCACTGGTTCCAGGGAAGGGAGAGAGCCAGTGCCGTAAGACAAACACAACATCCATGCCTCACCGGGATTCGAACCCGGACCCCGTTCGGACGAATGATCAGAGGCCATCGCTTAGACCACTGCACCATCGGGGCGGCCTAAGAAGCAGTATGTCCCAGCATCGCATGAATGCTTTAGCACCTATATCAACTGAAAGATCAAGAGCTCGTGCATTGGATTTGGACCATGTGGCTGACAACTTTGCAAAACAAAAAGCAAGGATAAAGGGATTTTAAATAGCGGTAAGAAATTAATGTAAAATTTTCATGTACCTCAATTTTTTCTAATTACTTTCTTAAACCTTAAAGAAAAAATTAGGTATAATTGTTTTTTTTTATTGGAGGTTTAACGACCACCGTGAGCAACACAATGGGCTACAAGCAGTCAACCGTCCCTGATTTAGGGCCACTGGTTCCAAGGAAGGGAGAGAGCCAGTGCCGTAAGACAAACACAACATCCATGCCTTACCGGGATTCGAACCCGGACCCCTTTCGGACGAATGATCAGAGGCCATGGCTTAGACCACTGCGCCACCGGGGCGGCAGGTATAATTGGTTTCACTTGATTTTGATTTTTAACTTTCCATTGGTGATGTGGAGCATACCTATAGACTATTTTTACAAATAAATGAACTTTTCAATGAATTAATTTAAAGGAAAAATCAACATGGGATGTGATATACCCCACATCGTAGCACGTCAAAACATCGCGGTGACAAAACATCGCAAGTCATAACATCGCGGACACCAAACATCGCAAGCCATAACACCGCGGTCACAAAACATCGCGGTGACAAAACATCACAAGCCATAACATCGTGAGCCATAGCATTTCCGGATGGGGCATTAATTAAACGGCTTTTTTTCTTTTCATTTTTTTTTCTTTTGTATTTTTCTAAAAATTTGATCTTTGGTAGGAAAAATTCGTTCACAGACTGGTTTAATTTGCAAAAGACTAGTATGTGGCACTTATCAAAATGTTTCAGGAAGGGGTATTATTAATCTCTCATCTCATTTCTGGGGATTTTCATAAATAATTGGGGTTTAGAAGGTTGGTTATCGACACCCACCGGCCACTACTGATGCTGCTGCGCTAAGGACTAAATGGTCAAGACAGATGCCCCAAAGAATTATGGGGTTAGACTTGTTTTATATCGAGGAGTCTTGCTACCCCGGGTTCATCTGCGTGTGGTGCTTCGAACCACGGCGGATCTTCAGCTGTCAGCTGGACTCGAAAGAAGAGCCCCTAGGTTCCTAGGTTGGTTTTGTCTCGCATTTAATGTCTTGTGCTATAAGATGCAGGACAAACGTTATTGCGGTGGCAGTCATAATGTCGACAGTCAAAATGTCGGCAATCAAAATGTCGACAGTTCGAAATATCGACACGGCCATAATGTCGACAGTCAAAATGTCGACACGGTTATAATGTCGACAATCAAAATGTCTACATGGTCATAATGTCGACAGGGCCCAGAAAATGTCAGCATGGTACTCTAACTTAGACCGTAGACGGTTTTTGGAAGGGGTCGGAGCCCGGGGTCAAGGGGCCCCCATAGAAAATTTTCGTGAAATCTACAGTTTTCAATTTAGAACCACGAAATTTGGTACACTATCTCATGGTGCTCTAACTTAGACCGTAGATGGTTTTTGGAACGGGTGGTGTTCCGGGGTCAAGGAGCCCCCATACGCAATTTTCTTCAAATCTACAGTTTTTAATTTAAAACCACCAATTTGGTATACTATCTCATGCTGCTCTAACTTAGACGGTAGGGGTTTTGGAGCTGGTGGGGCCCGGAGTCAAGGGGCCCTTTACGAAATGTTCGTGAGATCTACAGTTTTCAATTTAAAACCACCAAATTTGGTATCGGCCTACTATTTCATGGTGCTCTAACTTAGACGGTAGAGGGTTTAGGGAACGAGTGGGGGCCCGGGGTCAAGGGGGCCCCATACGCAATTTTCGTGAAATCTACAGTTTTCAATTTAGAACCACCAAATTTGATATACTGTCTCATGGCGCTCTAACTTAGACGGTAGACGGTTTTGGGAACGGGTTGAGACCCGGGGTCAAGGGGCCCTATACAAAATTTTCGTAAGATCTGCAGTTTTAAATTTAAAACCACCAAATTTGGTGCACTACCTCATGGTACTCTAACTTAGTCCGTATACTGTTTTTGGAACGGGTCGAGACCCGGTATCAAGGGACCTTCATACAAAAGTTCCGTGAGGTCTACAGTTTTTAATAAAACCACCACATTTGGTATACTATCTCATGGAGCTCTAACGTACACGGTAGACGGTTTTTGGAACTGGTCGGGGCCCGGGGTCAAAGGATCCCTATTCAAAATTTTCGTAAAAAGTTCTATTTTAACTGCAACACAATTCAGCACTCCAATACTCGACCTACGGTCTAAGTTAGAGGCCGTAGATAACAGTAAAGTGCAAAAATATCCGGTTAATGGTGTATTAGAAATACAAATTAATAAACGTTTGTTTTCACCAACAACGGACGGCTTATCGGGCAGAAATAAAATGTAATGTAAATAGAGACTTCCAGATATTCAAAATTCAAAACGGTAAGAAAAAGGTGATCAATGCCAATGTCAAGTCGCATGCACGCAACATCACAAAGATATATTGCAAGTCAGTGTCGTGGGATTCTTAGAAACACATACCAGATGTACCACAGTTTTATGTATATCTCCTCGAAGGTAAGTATTTCCATTCCCCTTCCTTTCTTTTTTTGTTTCGTGAAATTATATTAACTAAATCAAAAAATTAAAGATAAGTTTACTGAAAATTTACAGGAATATCTTTATCATTCATTAACTTTCAACCGCTGAACTTGGCGATTCCTCAAATGGTAATATTTACCCGGGAAATACCAGGTACCCATGCTAGTAGGAACTAAAGATAATGCCACACTTCTACTCAGGTGCAAAACAACAATTATAAAGCCCTAGTTCTGGGCCTTTTTAACAATTTTCAGACCGTCGTGCTAGTTTTCATAAGGATTGCATAGCAAGTCAAGATTTTAGCAATGCGCTTTACTGAGGTAGAAACGATTAAGTAGACCCTCCTAGACCTAGGCCTTTTTAATAGTTTTCAGTCCGCCGAGCTGATATTCATATGGTTTTCATAGAAAATCAAATTCATTGTGTTGAACTTTTACTCGAGCACAAAACATTAATTGATATGCCCGAGGCCTAGGCATATGCCTTTTCAGTAATTTTTATAACGCCGTGATCATATTAGGTTTGCATGACAAATCAGTTTAAGAGTATTACGCTTACTAAACAATTCTTTAAAAGCCTAGGCCTAGGCCTAGGGGCTAATAATTAATATTTGGTGCCTAAGTGAAAGTGCAACATTATTAACTTGGCTTGTTATGCAAACCTTATAAATATGAGCACAGCGATTAAAAGTTACTAAAGAGTCCTTGTAAGTAAAATTTTTTGACCGAGTACAAGTGCAATATACGAAATGTCGATAGGTCAAAATATCTAAAGTAACAATGAAATTTTGAATATTTCTTTTTCCTTTCTTTTTATTTCAGTTTTGACACTTGTATTAAGTTTTGAAAATATTTATATTTCTACCTATTTTTTTTATCTTCATTGTGCTTTTAACATAATTTCTTACCATGTTTTGGGCATTTTATTTTGTGCGGTTACTTTTTTTTATGTTTTGGGCATTTTATTTTGAATGTGTATTTTTGTTATGCTTTGGTTATTTTATTTTCTGTGATGGTTTTAATGTCGACAGGATCAAAAGGGGAAACTGTGGGCAGTCACAATGCCTACTTCCTTACAAAAAATTTTTCAAATACAGTACATTCTTTTGTATTGATTTATACCACTTACTCATTAAGCGACTACAGGTTTATTTAAATACGAACTTTTTCTCAAAGCTTTCTGTTTCCTCTATCTATCTATCTAGCTTTTTCGGCTCCGTCCTTTCTTTTCTTAGTTTTAGAATGTTTTCCTTATTGCTACTCCATTTTCTCATGTAAATTCCTTATGTGGTATGTCTATTATAACAAAGGATTTTGCAATTATACATGAAGACCTGTTGCTGAAGTAAAAAAATATTTCCAACTGAAACAGCGCAGTTCAGATATTTTTGCTCTGTTAACTCAAAGAATGAAAACAAAAATAACAAAACAACAAATCTGGGCCACTGGCGTACCACCAAAAGGGGAAGGGTGGGGGAGCCCCGGGTACCACTTTGAAGAGGGTGCCAGTTTGTTATTTACTTAGAATTAAATAGTAGACGAATTTACACATAAAATTAGAGAAACTGAAAATTAGGTAAATGTGATGTATATTTATTTTATAGTTTTTGTTAAAAAATGAATTCCGCATTAATAAACTTATTATACAATGTCTTGTCTGTTTAAAGCAAATCTATTAGGTTGCAGTACAATACAGCGTGCTAAGTGCGACAAGGGCTACTTTCTATTGACCAGTTGTTAAAATTTTAGAATTACCAGCATCTGCTTCACAAAAAGAATTTGATGATATTCAACAAGAATTTGAGGATAAATCCATGCTACAGAGTGATGAAGACTAAGAGGAAGCTGGCACAACCCCGGAACGAGAAACAGTGTTTCATATAGAGGAAGAAATAAATCGAATCCCCTCTTATGCTGATAATAGTGATTGGCCTATCCCTGTGCCAGATGTATTGAGAGTTGACCTGATTAAGAGAGGAAGTGAACTTTTCCAAAACATGGTCGGGCCATTTATTTCAATCCAGAGACCTGGGAACAAAACCAAAGGAAGAAATCTTCACTTGACAACTGCATGTTTTTATAGAGAGATGCTAAACGGTGAGAAAGTCCCAAGGAAATGGATGCTATATTCTCCTCCCGTAAAACAAAACGTATACTGTTTTTGCTGCAGATAGTTTGTACCTATGACCAGTATCGGATCTAGGGGAGGGGGCAGCCGGGGCTTGCGCCCCGGCTGCTGCATTGAGAGGGGCGCCAAATTGGCTCTGCGGAAAGAAAAGAATTTTCGAGAGGAACGAAAAGAAAAGCGGCAAAGAATTTTTTTTATTATTCAAAATAAAAAAAATTAAAGTAAGAAAGACTTTTTGCTTAATAGACTTTTAGATATATATATATATTTTTTTTTGCTTAAAGAAAGATAGATTTTTTTGCTTAACAGAAAAATCTGTATCGGAAAATTACGTGAGAACTGTTGGCAACACTGGCGCTGGCCAATCCAGTTCAGCCTCCTCCTTGCGCTGGCTGAGCAAGGTCTTTTTCTTGTGTCTTCTCTTTTGCACGTGCGCGGCAATATAGGAGGTAACAAGCCTAGGGCTCTCTCCACACGTGCAGTGCTAAACTAAAAAAAAATTTTATTCCCCGCAATTCCTGACGAAGAAGTAAGATGCTGTCAATGAAAAGAAAGTTGTCAGGAAGTCAAAATGCTAAAAGAGCTCAGAAGAAGAAAATGGAAATTCAACAATCAGCAGAAATGTTTTCAACGTGGAGGAAGTCGTCTGATCGTACTGACCAGGTCAGTGAAAAAGGTAAGGAGATCATGATCATATGTAGAGGATTTTAGGAAGGGAGTGTCTGACCCCATGTCTTAAACAACCCTTAGAAATAGGAAACTAGGAGATTTGGGCAGCGCCTGATAGGAAAGTGACACGGAAGCAAAGTAGAAAGGGGGAGGAAGACGCCCTTATTTATTACCGGGGTCCGACGGCTTAACGTGCCCATCCGAAGCACGGCAGATATTTAGTGGATCGAGCGTTCGTACCTGCCTGGGATCGAACCTGAGGCAGTCACAATCGTTCCCGTGGCAGTCACAAACGTTGCCCACTCGGCCACCCGGGAAGGTAAGGAGAGAAATTGTTATCGTCTTATATTGAAAATGTTAAAAATAGCCGAATGTATTTTAAATAGAGACCCGTGTAACTCCTCTGCCGGGGCCATAGTAATGGTTTTTAACCCTTATTAATATAATTGCTTTGCTGTTGATTTTTTGTTTTAAAATAACTTTTATTTTGTTTAATGTGATCGAAAAATATGTTTAACTGTGTAAATTTTCGAAATGTTTACCAACTGCCGAGTTGTCGTGTGGTAACTTTGTCACTGATTTTAACCCTTTATTTGCACTGTGTCCGTATGAAACGGACAATGGAAAGCTATGGACGTGATCAAAGCGTAATCTGTGTTAATATTGTAAAGACAAAAGTGGCCTGACAATTTATTAAATCCGGGTTTGTGGTGGGGGGGGGCGATTTCTAAAGACGTTAAATCGAACAAAGTGTTTTTCAAGGTATTTTTATTTAGATATTTGTGTGTGTGTTTTAAACGGCGTAACTGAAAGTGATGAACGAGCTTTTTTTAATGGCCGCTTGCGTGTGTGAAACAGTTGTATTTGCAGGCTGAAAATTTTTTATGTGGTGCTTGTGTTTAATTTATGGATGATTGCTTGATGTGTGTTTTAAATGTTCAGTGTTTTTATTAATGTGCGTGTTTGAAATGTTCAGTTCTTACGGTGTGTTTAAAATTATGTTTATTAATACTCGTAATCAGCGATCGCGTTAACGACTGGACAGGCGTATTTTACGCATTAAAAACGGAAATTACTTCCTAAAAAAAAGCTGGGACGAATTGTTACTTCTCCAAAAATTTAAAAAACCGAATCTAGGTTGTTGTTTTTTATTATCATCATTATAGTCATTACTATATATACCCCCTCCCCCCACCCCTGAGTTGACTGTTGAACACAGAAGTTGCGCCATCGATAATGTAATTCCCTCCTCGTTCCCCACCCCAAGCACTACGACTCTTCTCGGTTTCGCATATGCGGGAAAACACGACCCCGAAAGGCCAAGGCATGTGTGGACAAACGACTATCTCTGTCACCACTTGGAAAGAGAAATTCCAGTGACCTTTATCTCTGCTGCCGTGCCCGGTGAACAACAGAGCTACGAAAACGCCGTAAATAGAGGGAGGAAGGCAACTTTTTTTTCGAGAGTTCTGAAGGAAAAGAAATAACTCTTCTGTATAAAAAAAAAAGTTGGGGGGTGGGGCAGATTCCCGCTATTTACAACTGAAATGTTTTCTGTTGTACTTCTTTTTTTTGGGGGGGGGGAGGAATCTAAAAATATGAGCAAGTGAGCGTGGTATATAATATTTTACATATATTCTGCGTATTTTTATACTTTAAATTTAATGGAATTCATATATTTCTTACGATTACCACAATACTTCTTTCATATAATTATCGTTATGATTTACATGCTGCATTTGTAGGAATCGTACAAACAGAACTTTATTTCATTTGTAGGAAAACTTCCTACTCTCCTACATAATGGTATTTTATTTCATATCTTCCCACAGGAGTAGTATAAAATGACGGGGACTGGCGCAAGTATCATCCTTCTAGAGAAAGATGGGGCGTGGCCTGGCGCCGAAGGATGGGGGCGTGACATGTGACCGAAGGATGGGGGCGTGGCAGATGACTCTGGCAACGACCGAGTCGGGGAAAGGAGATGTGCTGCTCCCTAGCGGTGCTTTTTGGAACTTCGGTGAATCTTTGAGGGATGGCAACGACCGAGTGGGAGAAAGGGGGTGGATATAGGGGAATTCAACTCGATGTGCTGCTCCCCTAGCGGTGCTTCTTGGAACTTTATTATTATGTTAGATCTTTGTTTTTGAGTGATGGCAACGACCGAGTCGGGGAAAGGAGATGTGCTGCCCCCTAGCGGTGCTTCTTGGAACTTTTAATGGACCTTTGAGAGATGGCAACGACCGAGTGGGGAAAGGAAATGTGCTGCCCCTAGCGGTGCTTCTTGAACTTTATTATTATGTTAGATCTTTGTTTTTGAGAGATGGCAACGACCGAGTGGGGGAAAGGAGATGTGCTGCTCCTAGCGGTGCTTCTTGGAAGTTTCGATGGATTTTAGAGGGATGGCAACGACCGAGAGGGAAAGGGGGTGGATGTAGGGGATGTCAACTCAATGTGCTGCCCCCTAGCGATGCTTCTTGGAACTTTTAATGGACCTTTGAGAGATGGCAACGACCGAGTGGGGGAAAGGAGATGTGCTGCCCCTAGCGGTGCTTCTTGGAACTTTTAATGGATCTTTGAGAGATGGCAACGACCGAGTGGGGGAAAGGAGGGGGTGTACGTTGCTCTCTAGCGGTGCTTTTTCGAACTTTTCTCGGGAGATTTATTGGACGTTGACAAATTTGTAAGAAGTCTTTCCAATATTTATTTTTTTAATTTTCTCGGGAGATTTCCTGGACTTTGTCAAATTTTTGAAGGAAGTTTTTTTGTCGTTTCCAATTTTTTTTTTTTACTCATATTTTTTTTGTCCTATTTTTTCTCTCTAATTTATTTTATTAAATTTATATTTTCAGGAATTCCCTGAGGTATTATAATTTTTATAGACGTTGCAGTATTTTTTTTTATTTTCTCGGGAGATTTATTAGACTTCGTCAAATTTTTGAAGGAAGTTTTTTCAATCGAAGCATTTCCTCAAATTTGTTTTATTAAATTTATATTTTCAGGACTTCCGTGAGGTGTTATAATTTTTATAGACGGTGCATTATTTTTTTAATTCGTATATTTGTCCACACTCCAATTTTAATTTAGGCAAGGAAAGGCTTTGTTTGAAAAGATTTCGTTCCCGTTGATTCATGTTCCGCCATTTTAGTTTCACCACGTTGTCGTTTTGTGAGCCATGTGTTTTGGGATGAGTCACAATTTTCTCTTTGACTCAGAAAATTTTGTATGACACGTGTTTTGGGATCAGTCATTATGATGAGTGACGCATTCGTGATAGCAGACATGACATCAGCCAACGTCGTTTTCTCCTCAGCGGGGTCGGCTTTATTTATTTTTTTTATTTTCTCGGGAGATTTACTGGACTTTTGTCAAATTTTTGAAGGAAGTTTTTTCAATCGAAGCATTTCTCAAATTTGTTTTATAAAATTTATATTTTTAGAACTCCGTGAGGTGTTATATTTTTTATAGACGTTGCATTATTTTTTTCATTCTTATATTTTTCTTCCCTACAATTTTAATTTAGGCGAGGAAAGGCTTTGTTTGAAAAGATTTCGTTCCCGTTGATTCATGTTCCGCCATTTTAGTTTCACCACGTTGTCATTTTGTGAGCCATGTGTTTTGGGATGAGTCACAATTTTCTCTTTGACTAAGAAAATTTTGTATGACACGTGTTTTGGGAAGAGTGACTATGCCGGATGACGCATGTCGTGATAGCAGACATGACATCAGTCAACGCCATTTCTCCACGGGGTCGGCGGTCGACGTCATTTGAGATTCTGTAGCCACATTAAGTTCCAAGACTGATTTTTTTTTTCAATAACTTGTTCATTTTGCAACGAATTTATTCCTTATTTTTTCCTCGTAATTTCCCATTTTATATTCATAATTTTTCAACGTAACGATTTTTTTTATTTTCTTTGAAGAGACTTCACGCATTTTCAACGGACGTTCCAACATAAAAACGTTTTCCAAAGTTTTGTGCTGCAGACATAATCTTAAAACACGATTGTTTATTAACGTATTTACGTGTTCATGACATTTTCTGTTACATTTTTTTAACGTTGTACCTTTTTCCAACGTACAAAGCCACAATTTTTTATGCATAGTTAAAATATTTTATTTTTTCGTATTTCTTCATGATTAATCAGTGAAATGTACCTTTTAACGCATTATCTTAATCTTTTTGTTCTAAATGCTTGCGTACTCCTTAAACTTTTTGATGTACCAACATTATTTTATTTTCTAACTTTTCAAACTAAGAACTACTTTTATCGAGGCTTTATATTTTCTGATTCAAACAAGCAAACGTTTCTTCATTATTATTTCCGTTACCTATACAAACAACTTTTCTTACTTGCTTTTAATGTATGACTTAATCTGGTTTTCTATATAGCTGTTTCATGTTTGTGCAAGAAATATACAGAACTATAGCAGCTATACATAACATTCGTTCGTAACAGTATCTTTTTTTTTTCCAGATTTAAACCAACACACGCTTCTTAACGACTTGATATCGGTTTTCTGGGGTACTTTTCTTTTTCCTTCATTCAATTTTATTCCAGATCATGAGACGAGGAAATGCTTCTTTAGAAACGATTTCGTTCCTGTTCGCAGTAATTATTGGATTTTGACAAATTTTTTGTGAAACGACTTCATGCTAATTCTGGAGTCTTTCGCCTTTACAATATTATTTTCTCGTAATTTTTTCGTGTGTTCAAGAACTCTACAGGTCTTTCACAGTTAAAATTCTGGTAAAACTATATTTTCTTACTTTATTTAGCATATCATTATAGCTTCCCAATTTTCGCTATTTTACTTCATCTTTTTTGAAATTTAGTAAAACTTTTCAGTATGTCAATAATTTATTTCTTACTTGGCCAAACTTAAGACTCCTTTTATTTAGACTATTTTTTTTTCATTTCATTTCAGCAAAATGATTATTTTAGATGTTGCAAATCATCAGGTTTTTTTGTTTCCTTATATATCATATTTTCCAACTTGCTGTTAAAGTATTTCTCAAAGCTTGCATGTATGTCAAATACGCATTTTTTTAATCCTTCCCTAGTTTGCTATACTTTTTCGTGGACTGCCCCAACAGGAAAGCATTCATTGTCAAGGCATGAAATCTAAAACCTTTTTTCTTACGATAAAATTTGTATTCTTTGGGACATATTTTCTGTATATTGTTCTGTCTCGTCCGAAAAAAACATTCATTCTGGAGGCAAAGCGAGTAATTCCGTTCTTCCACTAAACATCATTTTTTTACGTTTTACTAACTCACCACCCCCATAGCGAAAATAAAGAAATACTTACTCTGTTCTCTACATATCGACTCAATCTATTTCTTTTCGAAATGCTGATCATGACATTTCAACTAAAATTTCATACTTTCACCAAAAATCATATTCTTAAACGAGCTATTTTTTACACAATTATTTCATGTATAACTAAATTTTTGTTGTTTACTCACCTCATAAAAGTCAATAAGAACACCCCTAATCTCATTCCTTTCACTCATTTAGTTCGCTTAAATTGAGATGTTTCAAAATTTCGCGTATATTTCATTCCCTTAATGTCCAGTTCTCCCGTGTCTGCCCCTTCATTTTCAACTTCTGTGCATACTGCATTTTATCTTTAGACGTTTAGTTTCATTGACCTTTTCTTTCGTTTTAATTAGGTTTTCATTATCGTATTTTTTATTCATTGTCTCAGCAGAAAAAACTTTCATTCTGGAGACATAGCGACTAAGTCCGTACTTCCTCTAAACATTTTTTTCACATTTTACTAATTGTTCAGAAAAGCAGTTGTTTCCAAACTCCCATAGTGAAAATATCGTATTCCCCTTATAGTACTTATTATATTTTTCCTTCTGTTCAGTGTTGTATGATTCTTCAAACTTTGGTTTATTTTTATGAAACTTCTTTTTTTCTTAGTTTTTTTTTCTGATTCAAACTTTCAATCTTTTCCTATCGATTTAATTACTCTTATTTTCCCATTCGACTTTACTTTTGAACAGAAATGTATCTAAAATCTTCAGATGTATTTTAGTCTACAAGGCCGATTCTTCCCTGTTTCAAATAAAGTCATTGTAGGATTTTAGTGTAAATGCTGCTAAATCTTTAGAACTTACTTTTCATAGTTAGATACAAATTCCTCGAGGTTTACATTAAAACATGAAAGAAGAGTGTTTTTACGCTCTCTCCAGTGTGTGAGCTTTCCCCTAGAAATTAACTTTGTCAGTTTCCGACAGAAACAGGGGAATTCAATCTCCTGCGACTGTTTTCACGCGTCTCTTGCTTACAGGAAAACCTCATATGGCATGAAATCACTTTGCTTGGCAGATTAAACTAAATTCTGGTTTTGAACTTTGAATGCAAACTAAAGTTCGCAAAAGCATAGTTTTCTGAGCAAACTTAAACTGTCTAAGATGACAAAAATCTAAAACTGCTGACTCAATGGGACAGAGCGTTTGAACTTTGCCGTTAATTCACCATTTAAGAGATTCGTCGTGAACCACTAGAAGGGAAGTAAGCAGACCCTGATTTAGTCCACTGTTTCCAAGGAAGGTAGAAAGCTAGTGTCGTAATTCAAAAGCTCTTAACTCAAGCCTCCCCAGGATTCAGTTTCGGACGAACGAATACTCAGATGTCCATGCTTAGACATTGAAAAATTGCTTCAGACAAATATTTTCTTACTTAAAGTGCTTCAATTCAGAATTTGTACTATTTAAGATTTTCCTTAGTCAATATTTTTTCTATCTTAAAAACTTCTAAAGGGTTGATTTTGAAAAAAACGAGTTCTCACAAAAATGTTAAATTTCCTCAGATTGTATGAGGAACCCCCAAAAAAAATTGATGAAGCTTGGACGTTAACCATTCCAACCATTTCTTTCTCTTCATGTTTCATTCCATAAACTTTCTTCAAATTCCTATATGTCCAAGAATTTTGTTAAATGTCCAAGTTCGACTCTAGAAATTTTCTGAAAATGATATACTGGAATTTTTTTAAAAGAGAAACTAAGAATCCCTTCACTGAAACAAGAAATTCATATTCAAAGCATTACATCCCTCTTTCTACTTCAAATACTCTATTTGTAAATCTAAGGAAGTTTTTTTTTTAATATTCATATATTTTCCCCTCTAACTTTAGAAGGTATTGTCCCAAAATGTATGTACATATTACGATAGTAAAATATCTTACTACTTACTGCTTGATGTTCAATTCCACTTCACACCGTCTTAAGGAAATTCGTTCATTTTCTCATAACACATAGACATGTTATTTTTCTTTCCATTCACTTCAAAGACTCAATTGAGATCAACCTAATGGAGTCCTTTGAGAAAAACTCATAGGAAAGATAAATTTGCCTAAAAACTACATTAAAAATAAACAAATGTTGAAAGTTCCTGTACAAGAAGGAAATTCTGTTGTAACTTCTAAACGAAAAGAGACAAATTCTAAGAAAATATGTAAAAATGTTCGTTCGATTCCATATTAAAAAAAATTAGTTGAAGAAAAGTGTCATTCTTTTTTTTTCGGAACAGTTCATTCTTTCCTAGGTTAAAAATGGAACACTTCATTTTTCTAGTAGATAATTTTGAGAAAACACATTTCATTGTTAAAAGCAGGAAATTCCCATAGAATAACATGGGAAAACTAGTATGCATAAAAAGACTGTTTCTGAAACGAGTAAAATCTGTTGAAGTTCGTTTTCGAAAAAGTTGAAATGGAATGAAGTAAAAACAGTCACAGCAAGTTCCTGAAAGTTGAAAATTGGATGTACTAAAATGTCTAAGGAAAGAAATTTTTATAAAACACAGACTGTTTAGTTTTTCCAGGCTAGGGGTCTTCAGTGAGAGCGCTTCTTTTTTCAACTCAAGAATAAAGCCGAGTCAGTTTGAAACATTTCAAACTCCCCGAAATTGCCAGTAATTTGGTTTCGACTCAATACTGTAAAGCATTGCTCTCAGACAGTCGTGAATTCCGCCCCGATTGGTTGCCTAATGGAAAATATCAGACCCCTTTCCAATAACAATCCCAAATATCCTTAAGAAAAGTCTAGCAAAAAGCACTATTTCACCATTAAAACAATTGGATTCATTCTGTTACTGTTTTAAACATTTCAAAAAAAGAAGTTTACATTCTCACTTTTACTTTAAAAATCTTGAAAGCTTAAATTTTGACTCCATTTAAAAAAAATTCACCTAAAATTTAATTTAAAAAAATAATAATTACTCTTTAAATTTATGTCTTAAAACTAAAAATATTTACGCTTAATATTTCAATAAATAATAAATATTCACAAACTCCACCTTCTACCTTGCCCATTTAAAAATAATTCTGAATTTATATAATCGAAATCATTATTTCCAAATAGTTCTTTTCCCCTGATTGTAGAGAAGAACTTTTCTGAAATCTTCACTTTTCCACATGTGTTCATAAAGCTTGAGCTACTTCCTTAGATTCAACAAGACCACAGCGTTCTGAAACTTGAAATCGCTTTCCTGTTCCACTCAGTGGTTAGGCATGGAGGATGCATCTCAATAGGTGGAAGTACTTCCGAAATGCATTCGCGACATCTACATACTTCAGGATGCTCTCCCCGATTAAATTTTTTAAACATTCAATTAAATTGTGTTCCAGTTCACACTCTCAACCGATGTACTTTGAAACTTTTGGGATTCTCCGAATACGTTTTTCTTGAATTCTGAACCCATTAACAATTCGTGGATGCTGTCCCATTACGCCATCCAAAATAATTTGAGTTTCTAAACTGCTTTCTGGTTAATGCAACTCCTGTTAAGTGAAAAATCCGGAACCAGAATTTGAAGACTTGAAGACTTCTTACTTTATTCAAACTTAGAACAGAACTAAAATTCGCTTCAGCGTTTCCTTTACATACTGTAACCAACACATGACCCTTATCACCACGTGGTGATTGATGTGTCATGATGCGTCAGCACACTAACTGCACGGTGACTGTTTCCTTATCATCATCTCGCAACGAATATATTGATTTAATCAGGCAAAGTTAACTTCAGCTTGAGATAAACGAAAGTGATTTCATTATAACTTTCATATCTTGAGAGAATAAACTAAAAAAATCTTCATAGAGTGCATAATAAGCGTAAAGAAATTTTCAAGGCTGAATTTCCACTAAAATGATGGTGGTATACGGAAAGCGTGAGAATTTAATCAGAGACCTTCAAAGAATTCATCTTGGAATTAACGCTGCTTTTGAAAAACGAGTGAACTATGAAATTCTTTGTTCTCCACACAAGAAAATTTCAGATTTCGAAATCTCGCCGTCCTGACCCACTTTTTCCTGAGTGAAATTTAAAACAGGGTGGAAATCTCCACTTACGCATTCCTTTGGTGGGGAATAGCTCTCATGAAAGGGGTCAACGGTTCCAAACAACATTGATTAAAACTGGAGAGAGGAAAATATATGAATTAAAAAAATAATGCATAAGCAGGATTCCCCAAAACATAAAAAAATATAAGTTTTATATAAAAAAAGAAATTCCAGGAAAAATATTGGTGGGGCGAAAGATTTCCCATTCTTCCATTTCCCACAAAAATTTAACGAAGTCTAATAAATCTCTCGAAAAAAAAATTAAACAAATACTTGACTGCCAAAAGAGAGAACGACACGTGACGTCAACCTATCCCACGGCTAGTAGTAGGAGATACACTGGTTCCCCCTCTGACATCAATTTTTTTTTCTATGCGAACAGAAATTTACTTGAACAAATCGTCTTAGAAAATGCCCCTTCCACGTTTTTTCTTCCCAGCCATGCAAAAAACAATCAGATTGCCTTTTCCCACCAAAAGTTCTAGCAAGAAGGAGCAGGAGACGCCGGAACGAAACCCGAAGGAGCTCCCTCCCTGTCTCGCCCCTTGTTATTCGGTTCCTTCGGGCTACGTTCCGGCGTCTCCTGCTCCTTCTTGCTAGAACTTTTGGTGGGAAAAGGCAATCTGATTGTTTTTGCATGGCTGGGAAGAAAAAACGTGGAAGGGGCATTTTCTAAGACGGTTGTTCAAGTAAATTTCTGTTCGCATAGAAAAAAATTGATGTCAGCGGGGGGAACAGTGTATCTCCTACTAATAGCCGTGGGATAGGTTGACGTCACGTGTCGTTCTCTTTTGGCAGTCCAAGTATTTGTTTAATTTTTTTTTCGAGAGATTTATTAGACTTCGTTAAATTTTTTGTGGGAATGGAAGAATGGGAAATCTTTCGCCCCACCAATATTTTTCCTGGAATTTCTTTTTTATATAAAACTTATATTTTTTTATGTTTTGGGGAATCCTGCTTATGCATTATTTTTTTAATTCATATATTTTTCCTCTCTCCAGTTTTAATCAATGTTGTTTGGAACCGTTGACCCCTTTTCATGAGAGCTATTCCCCACTCAAAGGAATGCGTAAGTGGAGATTTCCACCCTGTTTTAAATTTCACTCAGGAAAAAGTGGGTCAGGACGGCGAGATTTCGAAATCTGAAATTTTCTTGTGTGGAGAACAAAGAATTTCATAGTTCACTCGTTTTTCAAAAGCAGCGTTAATTCCAAGATGAATTCTTTGAAGGTCTCTGATTAAATTCTCACGCTTTACGTATACCACCATCATTTTAGTGGAAATTCAGCCTTGAAGAATTTCTTTACGCTTATTATGCACTCTATGAAGATTTTTTTAGTTTATTTTCTCAAGATATGAAAGTTATAATGAAATCCTTTCGTTTATCTCTCAAGCTGAAGTTAGCTTTGCCTGATTAGAATCAATAGCATGTTCGTTGCGAGATGACCAGATAAGGAAACAGTCACCGCGCAGTTAGTGTGCTGACGCATCGTGACACATCAATCACCACGTGGTGATAGGGTCATGTGTTGGTTACAGTATGCAAAGGAAACGCTGAGCGAATTTTAGTTCTGTTCTAAGTTTGAATAAAGTAAGAAGTCTTCAAGTCTTTCAAATTCTGGTTCCGGATTTTTCACTTAACAACAGGAGTTGCATTAACCAGAAAGCAGTTTAAGAAACTCCAAATTATTTTGGATGGCGTGTGGGACAGCATCCAGGAATTGTTAATGGGTTCAGAATTCAAGAAAACGTACTCGGAGAATCCCGAAAGTTTCAAAGTACATCGATTGAGGAGTGTGAACTTAGACACAATTTAATTGAATGTTTAAAAAATTTAATCGGGGAGAGCATCCTGAAGGTATGTAGATGTCGCGAATGCATTTCGGAAGTACTTCCACCTATTGAGATGCATCCTCCATGCCTAACCACTGAGTGGAACAGGAAAGCGATTTCAAGTTTCCAGAACGCTGTGGTCTTGTTGAATCCTAAGGAAGTAGCTCAAGCTTTTATGAACACATGTGGAAAAGTGAAGATTTCAGAAGAGTTCTTCTCTACAATCAGGGGAAAAGAACTATTTGGAGAAGTAATGATTTCGATTATATAAATTCAGAATTATTTTTTTAAATGGGCAAGGTAGAAGGTGAGTTTGTGAATATTTATTATTTATTGAAATATTAAGCGTAAATATTTTTTAGTTTTAAGACATAAATTTAAAGAGTAATTATTATTTTTTTAAATTAAATTTTAGGTGAATTTTTTTTAAATGGGTCAAAATTTAAGCTTTCAAGATTTTTAAAGTAAAAGTGAGAATGTAAACTTCTTTTTTGAAATGTTTAAAACAGTAACAGAATGAATCCAATTGTTTTAATGGTGAAATAGTGCTTTTTTGCTAGACTTTTCTTAAGGATATTTGGGGATTGTTATTGGAAAGGGGTCTGATGTTTTCCATTAGGCAACCAATCGGGGCGGAATTCCGACTGGTCTGAGAGCAATGCTTTACAGTATTGAGTCGAAACCAGAGTACACAGCTTAATTTCGGGGAGTTTGAAATGTTTCAAACTGACTCGCTTTATTCTTTGAGTTGAAAAAAGAAGCGCTCTCACTGAAGACCCCCTAGCCTGGAAAAACTAAACAGTCTGTGTTTTATAAAAATTTCTTTCCTTAGACATTTTTAGTACATCCAATTTTCAACTTTCAGGAACTTGCTGTGACTGTTTTTACTTCATTCCATTTCCAACTTTTTCGAAAACGAACTTCAACAGATTTTTACTCGTTTCGAAACAGTCTTTTTATGCATACTAGTTTTCCCATGTTATTCTATGGGAATTTCCCTGCTTTTAATGAAATGTGTTTTCTCAAAATTGTCTACTAAGAAAAAATGAAGTGTTCCATTTTTAACCCTAGGAAAGAATGAACTGTTCCGAAAAAAAAAAAAGAATGACACTTTTCTTCAACTAATTTTTTTAATATGGAATCGAACGAACATTTTTACATATTTTCTTAGAATTTGTCTCTTTTCGTTTAGAAGTTACAACAGAATTTCCTTCTTGTACAGGAACTTTCAACATTTGTTTATTTTTAATGTAGTTTTTAGGCAAATTTATGCTTTCCTATGAAAGTTTTTCTCAAAGGACTCCATTAGGTTGATCTCAATTGAGTCTTTGAAGTGAATGGAAAGAAAAATAACATGTCTATGTGTTATGAGAAAATGAACGAATTTCCTTAAGACGGTGTGAAGTGAATTGAACATCAAGCAGTAAGTAGTAAGATATTTTACTATCGTAATATGTACATACATTTTGGGACAATATCTTCTAAAGTTAGAGGGGAAAATATATGAATATTAAAAAAAAAAAACTTCCTTAGATTTACAAATAGAGTATTTGAAGTAGAAAAAGAGGGATGTAATGCTTTGAATATGAATTTCTTGTTTCAGTGAAGGGATTCTTAGTTTCTCTTTTAAAAAAATTCCATACAATCTGAGGAAATTTTACATTCTTGTGAGAACTCGTTTTTTTTCAAAATCAACCCTTTAGAAGTTTTTAAGATAGAAAAAATATTGACTAAGGAAAATCTTAAATAGTACAAATTCTGAATTGAAGCACTTTAAGTAAGAAAATATTTGTCTGAAGCAATTTTTCAATGTCTAAGCATGGACATCTGAGTATTCGTTCGTCCGAAACTGAATCCTGGGGAGGCTTGAGTTAAGAGCTTTTGAATTACGACACTAGCTTTCTACCTTCCTTGGAAACAGTGGACTAAATCAGGGTCTGCTTACTTCCCTTCTAGTGGTTCACGACGAATCTCTTAAAATGGTGAATTAACGGCAAAGTTAATTCACCATTTAAGTCCCATTGAGTCAGCAGTTTTAGATTTTTGTCATCTTAGACAGTTTAAGTTTGCTCAGAAAACTATGCTTTTGCGAGCTTGAGTTTGCATTCAAAATTTCAAAACCATAATTTAGTTTAATCTGCCAAGCAAAGTGATTTCATGCCATATGAGGTTTTCCTGTAAGCAAGAGATGCGTGAAAAAACAGTCGCAGGAGATTGAATTTCCCCCTGTTTCTGTCGGAAACTGACAAAGTTAATTACTAGGGGAAAGTTTCACACACTGGAGAGAGCGTAAAAACACTCTTCTTTCATGTTTTAATGTAAACCTCGAGGAATTTGTATCTAACTATGAAAAGTAAGTTCTAAAGATTTAGCAGCATTTACACTAAAATCCTACAATGACTTTATTTGAAACAGGAAGAATCGGCCTTGTAGACTAAAATACATCTGAAGATTTTAGATACATTTCTGTTCAAAAGTAAAGTCGAATGGGAAAAAGAGTAATTAAATCGATAGGAAAAGATTGAAAGTTTGAATCAGAAAAAGAAAAAAACTAAGAAAAAAAAAGAAGTTTCATAAAAATAAACCAAAGTTTGAAGAATCATACAACACTGAACAGAAGGAAAAATATAATAAGTACTATAAGGGGAATACGATATTTTCACTATGGGAGTTTGGAAACAACTGCTTTTCTGAACAATTAGTAAAATGTAAAAAAAATGTTTAGAGGAAGTACGGACTTAGTCGCTATGTCTCCAGAATGAAAGATTTTTCTTCTGAGACAATGAATAAAAAATACGATAATGAAAACCTAATTAAAACGAAAGAAAAGGTCAATGAAACTAAACGTCTAAAGATAAAATGCAGTATGCACAGAAGTTGAAAATGAAGGGGCAGACACGGGAGAACTGGACATTAAGGGAATGAAATATACGCGAAATTTTGAAACATCTCAATTTAAGCGAACTAAATGAGGGAAAGGAATGAGATTAGGGGTGTTCTTATTGACTTTTATGAGGTGAGTAAACAACAAAAATTTAGTTATACATGAAATATTTGTGTAAAAAATAGCTCGTTTAAGAATATGATTTTTGGTGAAAGTATGAAGTTTTAGTGGAAATGTCATGATCAGCATTTCGAAAAGAAATAGATTGAGTCGATATGTAGAGAACAGAGTAAGTATTTCTTTATTTTCGCTATGGGGGTGGTGAGTTAGTAAAACGTAAAAAAATGATGTTTAGTGGAAGAACGGAATTACTCGCTCTGCCTCCAGAATGAATGTTTTTTTCGGACGAGACAGAACAATATACAGAAAATATGTCCCAAAGAATACAAATTTTATCGTAAGAAAAAGGTTTTAGATTTCATGCCTTGACAATGAATGCTTTCCTGTTGGGGCAGTCCACGAAAAAGTATAGCAAACTAGGGAAGGATTAAAAAAATGCGTATTTGACATACATGCAAGCTTTGAGAAATACTTTAAAAGCAAGTTGGAAAATATGATATATAAGGAAACAAAAAAACCTGATGATTTGCAACATCTAAAATAATCATTTTGCTGAAATGAAATGAAAAAAAAAATAGTCTAAATAAAAGGAGTCTTAAGTTTGGCCAAGTAAGAAATAAATTATTGACATACTGAAAAGTTTTACTAAATTTCAAAAAAGATGAAGTAAAATAGCGAAAATTGGGAAGCTATAATGATATGCTAAATAAAGTAAGAAAATATAGTTTTACCAGAATTTTAACTGTGAAAGACCTGTAGAGTTCTTGAACACACGAAAAAATTACGAGAAAATAATATTGTAAAGGCGAAAGACTCAGAATTAGCATGAAGTCGTTTCACAAAAAATTTGTCAAAATCCAATAATTACTGCGAACAGGAACGAAATCGTTTCTAAAGAAGCATTTCCTCGTCTCATGATCTGGAATAAAATTGAATGAAGGAAAAAGAAAAGTACCCCAGAAAACCGATATCAAGTCGTTAAGAAGCGTGTGTTGGTTTAAATCTGGAAAAAAAAGATACTGTTACGAACGAATGTTATGTATAGCTGCTATAGATCTGTATATTTCTTGCACAAACATGAAACAGCTATATAGAAAACCAGATTAAGTCATACATTAAAAAGCAAGTAAGAAAAGTTGTTTGTATAGGTAACGGAAATAATAATGAAGAAACGTTTGCTTGTTTGAATCAGAAAATATAAAGCCTCGATAAAAGTAGTTCTTAGTTTGAAAAGTTAGAAAATAAAATAATGTTGGTACATCAAAAAGTTTAAGGAGTACGCAATCATTTAGAACAAAAAGATTAAGATAATGCGTTAAAAAATACATTTCACTGATTAATCATGAAGAAATACGAAAAAATAAAATATTTTAACTATGCATAAAAAATTGTGGCTTTGTACGTTGGAAAAAGGTACAACGTTAAAAAAATGTAACAGAAAATGTCATGAACACGTAAATACGTTAATAAACAATCGTGTTTTAAGATTATGACTGCAGCACAAAACTTTGGAAAACGTTTTTATGTTGGAACGTCCGTTGAAAATGCGTGAAGTCTCCTCAAAGAAAATAAAAAAAATCGTTACGTTGAAAAATTATGAATATAAAATGGGAAATTAGGAGGAAAAAATAAGGAATAAATTCGTTGCAAAATGAACAAGTTATTGAAAAAAAAATCAGTCTTGGAACTTAATGTGGCTACAGAATCTCAAATGACGTCAACCGCCGACCCCGTGGAGGAAATGGCGTTGGCTGATGTCATGTCTGCTATCACGACATGCGTCATCCGGCATAGTCACTCTTCCCAAAACACGTGTCATACAAAATTTTCTTAGTCAAAGAGAAAATTGTGACTCATCCCAAAACACATGGCTCACAAATGACAACGTGGTGAAACTAAAATGGCGGAACATGAATCAACGGGAACGAAATCTTTTCAAACAAAGCCTTTCCTTGCCTAAATTAAAATTGGAGGGAGGACAAATATACGAATTAAAAAAATAATGCACCGTCTATAAAAATTATAACACCTCACGGAAGTCCTGAAAATATAAATTTAATAAAACAAATTTGAGGAAATGCTTCGATTGAAAAAAACTTCCTTCAAAAATTTGACGAAGTCTAATAAATCTCCCGAGAAAATAAAAAAAAATACTGCAACGTCTATAAAAATTATAATACCTCAGGGAATTCCTGAAAATATAAATTTAATAAAATAAATTAGAGAGAAAAAATAGGACAAAAAAATATGAGTAAAAAAAAAATTGGAAACGACAAAAAAAACTTCCTTCAAAAATTTGACAAAGTCCAGGAAATCTCCCGAGAAAATTAAAAATAAATATTGGAAAGACGTCTTACAAATTTGTCAACGTCCAATAAATCTCCCGAGAAAAGTTCGAAAAAGCACCGCTAGGGGGCAACGTACACCCCTCCTTTCCCCCACTCGGTCGTTGCCATCTCTCAAAGATCCATTAAAAGTTCCAAGAAGCACCGCTAGGGGGCAGCACATCTCCTTTCCCCCACTCGGTCGTTGCCATCTCTCAAAGGTCCATTAAAAGTTCCAAGAAGCATCGCTAGGGGGCAGCACATTGAGTTGACATCCCCTACATCCACCCCCTTTCCCTCTCGGTCGTTGCCATCCCTCTAAAATCCATCGAAACTTCCAAGAAGCACCGCTAGGGGCAGCACATCTCCTTTCCCCCACTCGGTCGTTGCCATCTCTCAAAAACAAAGATCTAACATAATAATAAAGTTCCAAGAAGCACCTGCTAGGGGCAGCACATTTCCTTTCCCCACTCGGTCGTTGCCATCTCTCAAAGGTCCATGAAAAGTTCCAAGAAGCACCGCTAGGGGCAGCACATCTCCTTTCCCCACTCGGTCGTTGCCATCACTCAAAAACAAAGATCTAAACATACTAATAAAGTTCTAAGAAGCACTGCTAGGGGCAGCACATCTCCTTTCCCCGACTCGGTCGTTGCCATCACTCAAAAAAAGATCTAACATAATAATAAAGTTCCAAGAAGCACCGCTAGGAGGCAGCACATCGAGTTGACATCCCCCTATATCCACCCCCTTTCTCCCACTCGGTCGTTGCCATCCCTCAAAGATTCACCGAAAGTTCCAAAAAGCACCGCTAGGGGGCAGCACATCTCCTTTCCCCGACTCGGTCGTTGCCAGAGTCATCTGCCACGTCCCCCATTTTTCGGTCACATGCCACGCCCCCATCCTTCGGCGCCAGGCCACGCCCCCCATCCTTCTCTAGAAGGATGATCCTTGCGCCAGTCCCCGTCATTTTATACTACTCACAGGTGATCCCAAAAAGCTGACGCAAATTGAAAATGAAGGAAGGCACAGTGAACACCACGAGGAAGATCAGATAGTTGTAGTTAAAGAAGATCAGAACAATGTCCAACTCCAAGAAAATGACATGAAGGAAAACGAGAAGCGTTCAGATCAAATGCAAGATGACGAAGAGGGTATAAATGTAGATTTACGTATTGGTGGCACAGGAAAAAATATTCCGTCAACTTCTGGTGAGTTGGATTTAGATTATCATGAGCCAGGAAGTTGGCCTGAAAACTTTTGTGATGCCCAAAGTTGCTTTTTGACAAGGATGAGAGCTGAAATTCGAGATGTCCATGAGCCTAATGATCTTAGTAGTGGGATTTTAGGGGAGCTGGGCCAGTGGTGGGGCCATAGGATTAACATTAGCCGCACCACACCACCACTGTGGTGGGTGGTGGTGGATGGTGGTGGCTCCCTCGGGGGATCGGGGGATGGCGCGTGGTGGTGCCTTGAGCTATGTCGGACAGGGGAGGCTGAAATCATTTTGTTTCCTTTCTCGCCCTCGGAACTCTGGAAGGGAGGAAGGGAATATAAATGAGGGTGGTGTTTTTATTTTAATGGTTGTGATGATAAAACATTTTTTGATGTCTCACAAACTTGTCATTCTCGTGAAAATTAAAAATAATTTGTTTCTTTTTGTGTCCTCCGAACTTCGGGGGGAATTAAGATTAGAGTGGTGATTTTTTTTTCAAATGGATGATGGTGATAAAATATTTTTTGATGTCTCACAAACTTGTTATATATTTTTTCCTGAAAATGAATTACGATAAATTAAAGAAAAAAATAGCTGTATCACATCAAGTCATCAGTGAAGCCCCTTCTTGGTTTTCAAAAGAAACAAGATGGCTGACCAGTGTTAAATAAAGACATAACACTCTTGAAAGCGTGATACATTGGTTTTCGGTCATTACAGCTTCAAAACCAAAGACCCATCCCCCTCCCAATTTTGATACTTTTTTTATCATGAGATCCAGTGTTTAACTGTATCTATCGAATTTGGTAGTGTCCCCAAGCAAGTGTATGCACTCCGTCTTTAAGAATGAATCTCTTTTTATCTCTTGGGCAGAGAGCAAGTTTATTTTGATTGAGAGTGTATAATTTATGTTTATTGCTTTTAATGTGGTTCATGCTGCAATAGAAAAATTTTGATGTGAGCAAACACTCTTTATAGTCGTTAAAAGTTAGCTTATTTTGAATTGCTATTTTTTTTATGCCTTTCAGCTTTTTAACGGGAGTCTCCCCTTCGACTTTAAACGCATACATTTTTGAGCGAAGTCCTACGAATTCAGTCATAATGTTCCCCTTGTTTTCGTCTTTCATTTTTCCTGGTACTTTTTTGTTCACTTGAGGAATACTGTACACATTATTACGGGGATAATCCGACGTATCGTACTGGTCGATATTCTCTTTCATATCTGAATATATGTCATGAGTAGTTATTTCATATATGAAGGAATCAGTACCTGTATACAATAATTTAATGTTATTATGATATTTCTTCTTCATGTGCTCATAATGAAAATCATACATCAGAGTTTTCGACGCGTCTAATATGCACATGCCAAGAAATATCGGCTTGTTGAACGTCAGTTTCGTTCTTTTCATGTGAATAGCTGCGAGGTTTTCAGCGAATATCGTGCGTCTGTAGAAGTTCGGTTTTGCAATTAACCTTTCAGCTGTTTCTCCTTTTGTGCATAACTTGTTGTCCACACGCCTCCGGATATTTTCCATGGTTTTGCCAAATATACTATTGCTCATCAATTTATAAAAATCTTTATCAAAGTTATTCGTTGCGTTGGAGCGAAAGTGCGATTGAGTTCAATGTATGGTTTTAACCAAGGAGACTGGTTAAATTTGACGACTCTGTGTATTTTTTTCAGAGTCATATCCTGAGAGAGACATTGCTTCAAATTTCTATAATGAAGCACGTACTTCTCCCTAGGGTATAACGTTGTCAACAGCCTGGATTCTTTGCACCCTTCTGGCACTCGAACTTCAGGCGCTAGAGGCAAGTCGGAATGCAGGTCATGCAGCTCAGAAGGATAATCCATATCTACCTCTAAGATATACCCAGTTGGTGAATCATCAGGAACGTCGTTTACGTCTATGGGGTCACACCATGCGAAACCATTTAAAGCTAAAAATTCCCCCATAGACCACCCATACATATTATTGGGATCGAGATATAACTGATACTTTGATGGATATTCGGGATTATAGTTGGACATATATTTGTTGTTTGCTTGGCTGAACCTGTTGGAACACTGCGAAATACCTCCTCTAATTCCCTTTTCAACGAAGAGCAACATGTCGTAGTCTGTTAGGAGTTCTATGGACACTTTAGTAAATTTCAACATAGCATCCCAAGATAACCCAGGAGATGTATAATACCATACTGGATCTAAACTGTAAGTACTTAGACAGAGTTTTCTGAAGTTTTCAAAGACATCACATAAAAGTAATACGTCAGTTTTAACATAGAGGTCAGAGTACTCTCCAAGGGTTTTAATATTAAATTCTTTCCATACCTTTTTGGCATGGCTATAATCATCATCTGATATATCGGTTTCATTTAACATACTATAGAAAGCATCTTTCGGTGGCTATTGGGTTTCATGGCATTTTTCAAAGGAACTCATGTAGTTACAGGGGTAAACGCCCTTTCGGAGCATAAGCTCCATCTTATCTAGTGCAAAGTATCGCTTAATATTTACAAATTGATCTTTAGACAGGTTTCTGGATAATGTATCTAGACTGCTAGCCATGAATCGAAAGGAATCAAGAAATCTAAGCGTTAAGGTGCCAGTAACTTTTTTACTGAAGGAAATATATTTTTCTTCATTGTTAGGAATCAGTGTAATGGGCGCATCATCATAGCCCAGTTCCTTAATAAATATGTGAGCATCATAGGAGGAGAGATTATGGAAAATAACTGGAATAAACTTAGGATTCCTATACTTTAGGTTACATGAATTGTGACTAGGTCCGCGATATTTCCCAGAGATATGGCAATGGCCGCGCACTTTCCAGTCACTTTTTGTGAATTTCTCTTTACATAAGTAGCATTCAGTTGCTTCTTCATGATGTCTCTCTTCTTTCTTTTCTAATGACATCATGGGTTCTACATGCTTGTAGATATTATCAATTTCCTCAGCTTCTACACGCAGCATATCTACGAAGGGTTTAGGAGAATCTAATCCTCGATAGACGACAGGATCTTTATAATGTCCATGAGTATAAGAAATATAATAACAGAAGCTCATGGGGATGAGCTTCTGTTATTATATTTCTTATACTCATGATGCTGGTAAATATTGGTGAAAGAACTCTCACTACTTGGAGTACAGGTATTTGCCGGTAAAGTGAGACACTCAAAGTCAGCATATATGACAAAGGGAACTTCTAATGAGTGGTTAATGTTTTTGAATGTCAGCTGATTATTATTTTCAGTAGGCATTTCAACACGCACAGCTTCATGATTTTTGCATATTTCTCGATGTTGAAACAAGTTGTTTTCCGAATGAAAGTACTGAAGGCAACGTCTACAGATATATTTAGACACTTTGCACTTAGATAGTTGGGCTGAAACTAGTGCAGATAAGTTTTTAATCCAGCAATAATGACCATGCTCACCATTTCTCAAGTACAGCAGATCCACATGAGTATCATTTTCAAAGTCAGTGATGTATAACGGATATATTTTGAAATCATTATCGAACGAGTAGACGTTCACAGAAACGTAATTAAGTTTCTCAAATTTGCTGATTTTGCTTAAATTTACAGGAAACTCGATTCCATCAAAATTCAACGTGTTCTTATATTGCTTATAATTTGATGCTCTGTACGAGTGTTGCTCAGTGGGATGAAGTACTGATAAAACAGCCCAGAGGAAGCATTCTTGGTCGTCATTTTTTACGTTTACAACAGCATGTTTATTTTTAATAGCTGAAGGCAAATCTAGGTAAGAAGAGGCTTTTAATGGATTGTATTTGTTTATCCGAACTTCCAGTTCTTGAATTTCATCCAAACTTCATCCCGAATCTTTGCTTTGAAAATCCTCGCTCTCAGCCATAAGTTTATCAACGACATCATCGTAATATGAATTCAGATCTGTCGATTGAAGAATCACAACATTTTTTGTTTTGAAATTCACATTCTTCCTTTCAATATCGGTGTCTGACTTCTTCTTGTATATACAAAATACTTAAAAATTTACCTTTATTTGATTTTTCTGAAGCTCTCTGACGATCAATTCCTTAACAATATGTTTCTTCGAGGTAAGAAATTCTTGCAGATCAATATGCCCAGTAGTATTTTTAATAGACAAAGTCTTTATACGGCTGCTAAAAGCCGACTCTTTAAGAACAACCCCAGCGGATCCTGAATTTGTTTGCTCACTGTTCGAAGCAAGGGATTCAAGCTTCTGTCTCTTTGCAGGGGGCAGTCCATTTTCCACGCTCTCTGCGTTAGATGAATTTCCATCAGACTCAGAACGGTCTTTTTTATGCACGTTTAGATGCCTCAACAAGGAATCTTTTCTGGTGAAATACCGATTACATTGCCCGCATTTATGTGTCGGTGTACCATGGGAAGACTTGTGTCTATCTAAGGCGTCCTTCCTGGAGAAAGTTTTACTGCATTCGTTGCATGTAAAATTCTCAGTTTCAGTCAGATATATGTACCTTCCTATGACGTGAAAGTCCTTTAGAGTGAATGAAGCATTTCTCGCAATCCTTACACTGTAAATTCGTTTCACTAGTTGACCCAGTCGCGGGTTCAGCAGCTTGTAATATTTCCATGGGCTCGTCGGGGACAAAGGAATCCGAAATATCCTGACTTGTAGGAAATGCCCCCATTATTTCAAAAAATTCAAGCTGTCCGGCAAGGATGCTTTCAGTCACACTATCACCGAACCAGCAAAGCATCTAAAAAGAAAAAAATGTCCACTAAGTTTTAATTTTTTATATTTATATTCGCATATCAAATGTTTTGAAGAAAATCATCCCCACCCCCTCTACGTCTTCAATTCCATATGCTTGGAAAACATATTAATAAAACAAAAGAATCCCCAAGAATGAGTAGAGGTATTAAAATTTTGGGATAATGATACCTTACTGAATAAAATATTCCTAGCACAACAGAAAAAAAAATTAATAAAATATTATATTACCTCCTCATCAGAAGTAGCTCCGGTGTTTTTATCAGAGTAATCCATAGCATATGACTTTTGACGCGTTTAAACACTCTTGAAGTTAAAATTGAAACAGCAGAGAAAATCGAACTGAACTATATGTAACTTAAGAACGAGAATGAAAATCTTGTTTATCGCCTCGCACATATATTCAAAGGAAAGAAGGACTTGTCTCAGAAACATCCCCACCCATCTACCCCCGACCCCTCGGAGACCCTTACGAGGAGATGGGGTGAGGGTGGGGAGAAATGCGCATCGAGCAATTGACGACACAAATGACCCGCGCTTGTATGCGTAGAAAAGATAACAACGCTGCTGTCCTCATAAATGAGTTATGATTGGTAGCCAGATATTTGTCGTTTTAAGTTGACCTTCCGCTTTCTAAAACATCTGAACAATCAGTAATTGCCAATGAATGTGCTTCGGGTTGATTACTGCTATCCCATTTAGGGTTCAACTCCCTTTACATTACAATAGAGAGACCTATTATGATGAATTGAGCTGTTTCGAGAATGACAATGTACGCAGGTAGAAATGTCTCCATCAAAGGTCATGTGTTTTATTGCTCCCTCAAGCCTGCCTTTGCATCTTTGTCTAACGCATGCAGCTGCGCTTGTTAAACGTTACTTTGAGGATAACTTAAGAACCTTCTTTCTTTCAATTGCCCACCCCTTAAAACCCCTAGAACTACTCGTAGAATTCATCCTCAAATTTACGCTTTCTCGGGAATGACAAGGGATGCTGGTAGAAGCGTTTGCATCGCAGGATGTGTGTTTTATTGCTCCCCCAAGCCTACCTTTGTCTAATGAATGCCCCTGCATTTGTTAAACGACTTGGGTGGTACTCCTGGATTGCCATTGGATCTGATTACAAAGTTCTGAAGTTGCTTTTCTTTCACAGGCAAAGTCATTCTCTGGTTTGCTTTCGAGGTGAAGAGACACGAAGTTTTGTTTTCTCCCTCTCGCTTACCTACGGAATTTTTTTGACTTCGACGACATGAAGCGTGCTATGGATACTAGGCTTATCGCTAGCAAGAAGGTGTGCTGTGAGGCGGAAGACGGCGGGCTGGTCCCCGATACGCTACCCTCGGATGTCGAGCATCAAGGGCCTTCAGACGTCCAGGTAATAAATATAGTTTCATCTTCAGATGAAATTTTTGAGGACTGCCTACCAAAGCATTATTTCTCATTGGGCGAAGGAATGTTTTTGATAATCAGCGAATACACAAAAACTGTCAAAATCAATTTAAGGAAATATGCATTCAATGGCTTCGGTTATCTCCCAACGAAACGTGGGATAACATTTTCACCGCGATCGTTTTTGGAATTGAAAAGAAAAATCTTTGCTATTAATAAGGATGGTGCTCCCCACATTTTTAACAGGGAATTGGTTGTCCCATCAGTGAAGATAAATTTGCAAGAAGCAAGAATTAACTTCCAAAAACTCTATACTGTAGATGACGGGTTCTTTAAGTTCACCCCAGGAGGAGTGATTCTATCCTACACTCAATTTGACAAGCTCCAAGATATTTGGGAATTCATATAGTCGTCAATCTAAGATTTACTTTTTGGTGAAACCTTTAAACAGCATGTGAAGGAAGCCAGGCTTCCAGAGTCTGCTTGTACCGAAAAGTACATGAATTCGAGGGCAATTCTGGAAAATACAGTCATGACTGCCTTGCATGAAAAAGTGGAGAGTCTTTTCATCTGCCCAGAGTGTCGTGTTCCAGGTGAAAGGCAAGAGCCCAACATGATCGACCACACATGTAACATGTTTGACTCACAATTCAAGTGGGATATGCATAACCGAGAAGCAACAGCTTTGCTTGAACCCAGATGCCTTGCGAAATGGTTTGTGGAGAAATGCAATGGTTACATGCATTTTGTATCCGATAAATTCTTAGATTCGGTGAAAGGAGAGGAATTAATTGAAAGAGATCGACAACTTTTCACAAACAGATGATAAAGAAAAAAAAATAAAAAGAATAAAAAAAAAGATTCAAAATTGGGGGGGAAATATCAAAATTGGGAGGAGGGATGGGTCTTAGGTTTTGAAGCTGTAATGACCGAAAACCAATGTATCACGCTTTCAAGAGTGTTATGTTTTTATTTAACACTGGTCAGCCATCTTGCTTCTTTTGAAAACCAAGAAGTGCTTCACTGATGACTTGATGTGATACAGCTATTTTTTTCTTTAATTTATCGTAATTCATTTTCAGGAAAAAATATATAACAAGTTTGTGAGACATGGTTTCAAATTCATCCCTACTTATATTCAACTCGCGTAAATATTGGTCTTTAGGTATTATTAAATGCGATCAAAATATCCTCCCGTTGTTTTGAATGATGTTAAAATTAACTTCATAAATTTCACCTTTGATAAAAATGGTACTCTATACATTTTGCTCTTTTCTTTGTTATTTTATGGGAAACGTGTGTTTTGAGAAACTTGTGATTTCCAAATTAACTCCTTATGGAACATTTAATGTTCAGAAACTAGCTTTGATTGAGAAGTCAAACACTACTTTTACCCTTAGTTAAAAATATATCTTGATCAAATTTCGTATTTAATTTATCCTAGAATTATGTATAATATAAAAGACCAGAAAGAAACACACTGTTTTTACAGCTTCATTTACTTTAATAAGGTATCCATTGTAAGGATGCTGGCATAGGTTTTACAGATTTTTTAGGCTTCACACTTTCCTTTCGTTCAGATGCTGCAGTTAATACATCATTTAACATAGCATTTCCTTCTTGTACAGAATATTGTTTTCAAATTTTTATTTTTAATGTACTTGGAAGGTAAATTTATCTCCTTTAAAGCGTTAAAGAAATTTAGCGTTGCTGGTACATGCTGAGCGGAACCATTACTTCTTAACATAATATCAACTAGATCGATGATATTGGAATTTTTCACAACTTTTCCATTATACTTCAGTTCAGCTTTAGAGGTCAACGATATGATATCAGAATTGTTTTTGAACACTTCCAGTACATTTTCAGCATAACGTTTCATGCTTTTTGGAACCGATCGAATGATAAGATCTTCAACATAGTCTTTTGTATTGAAAGTTTCCTCGTGTTTCACTTCTCCTTCAGATTTGCTTGTCTCGTCTTTGAAACTTATTCCTTTTGTCTTGTATGGAATCATCTTTACTCTGGTCGGGAACTTCATGCATGGGGCTGTTCAACAGGGATGTCTGAATTCTCTTATTCAGCACCTGATTATATAATTTTATTTTAACGTTATCAGATTCTTTACCTTCCAATTTTTTTCATTTCTTTATCTAGCTCGGAGAGCATTTCATCAGACACTGCATGACGAGAAAAGCGTTCTTCAGGGACGAGAATCATTTTCTTTGTGAATTCCATAATCCTTCTTACCTTGTTAGCATAGTCGTCAAAACACTAAGAGCTGCAGGTATCAGCACGCCTAAAAAGCCCCCTTTCTGAATTACAAGTTTCCTTTTCTTATACAGGGAGTCTTTTTCCGAGACAAAGCTCTCAACGTATGTTTATATCGACGTAATTTTTCTTTCTGAGATGGAGAGAGTGGAACGTTGCCCTTTAATGTGTTAAGACAAATTTCACAAATAGCTTTAATACCTTTACTCGAACATTTTGATAGAAGATCTTTCAAAACATTTTTAGGACAAATGCATGTCACTCGTAGGAGCTGAAGCTGTTGCTTTGACAAAGTCATGATGAAGAATGACGAATTTTAAAACAATTCATCTCTTAACCACCGAGCGTATTTTAATGCTTTATTGAAAGCACAATGCTTTCTAGGATGAAGTGTGGAGCAGGTTAGCGCGGAAAGCGTTAAATCTTTCACATTTGGACAAAACAAAGCATTAAGATCTTGACAAATAAAATCACCCAGTTTTTCTATGATGTAGCTTTTCTCAAGTCCTCTAGCATAGATAACACTGTATGAGACTCCGAGATGTTTTAATAGAGGAACCAGTGTCGAATAATTAATCGTACCAGAATTCCAGTTTAACTGATGTAGATTTCTGCTTACCCATTTGCACTGGAACCTATCTTTATCGCACAATTCGTGAAAAGGAAATGGCGGTTTGAAAAAAAAAGCCCTTTTTATCTTCATTCTCCATACAGACATAGGCTAGCTCTTTGACAATAAATTCGCCACTTTTGAGGAGGAAACCTTCAACGTCGATAACTAAAGTCTCCATGGCGACATCTGAGGAGAAGTCAGCGCGGTTGGTAAATATACTGGATTTCTCCCGGAGGTATATTTGCACGCAATCTTATTTCTTCTGGTGTGTCCGGTTTCAGATCCACTAGGATGTAACCATATGTTTTTTGGTGGCGTCCATGTAAACTTCCTGAAAAAAATTTAAGCTTATTAGGATATAGTTGCCTTCCCAAGTGAGTAATTTGGTTTACATCTCTTCGAGATTTGAATAGAAATAAGTAATGAGCATTCAGAGAAATTTCTCTCATTTCTTTTCCTTTGTGAAAAATATTTTGGGTGATAAAAATGACTGACAAATTAAAATGATGACTTCCTCTAGTGAACAAGTGCGTTAATTTTTTATCGCTTCCACATTCTGTCATCAAGTCGTCGAAAATGAACAAAGTATTGTCTTTAATGTAATCCTGAAAATTGTTTGGCAACCCTTCCACAAAAGTTACATTAGGAATTTCTTCATAGAGTGTTTAATGAATTCCATAAAACCAAACGACCTGCCTCGGTGGTGGGTTGATTACATTTCCTTTATGCTTGAGTAACCGTTTAACAAAATGAGTTTTTCCACAACCCGAAGGTCCCGCTATCAGAGCAGTGAAAGGATGGTGTAATCTTGGCACTTCCATGTTTTGAACTGAACAAAAAAGGAGATAAACTACAGAATTTATAAAAGACGCATGCAAGAAAACCCGTTCGAACATTTTATTTAAATTCTAAATTTTACATAAATTCCAAATTTCTTTTGAACAAAATTATAAACTCGCATATCATTCGTTTCCTTTTTCCAGTAAAAGTTCTTAACAATAGAATGTAGACTTTTGCCGCGACATCTGGAGTATAGAAAAAAATATACAAAATTGACCGCACACAGCACTAAACGAACTTTGAAGTGGAACTTCATTACAATCCACATGAGAAAACTTTGAGACGAATAATGAAATATGTCCATCAAAATGTTCGGGAGTATGTCCGAACGAATCAAAAAATTCCAGTTTTCTTGAACTTGGCATATACATGGCCAGCCAGTGTTTTCCAGGTTCTCCATAACGGTCTGTATTGACGACGAGGAAGGTGGGGAACTTCATAAGCTTTTTAGGGAGCTGGTCGCAAGCATACACTCCCATGAAAAACTGACGAGTCACATGATCGCCTTTTAAAATATTGGATATTTGAACACTGTTCATGTTTATTTTCAATTGGAGAAATCACAAAGAACGCTTCTCGACTTGGTTATCTCAATAATGTTTTGGAACTCTGCGTAGATCAGCACTGATACTGTTTTTATCAGAGCTTTACCAAATTTAATCTCTACTCTTAAATTTCCTTGCTGAATTAAGTTCATATGTCCTCCATCACACAGATCGGGTGAAAGATCGAATGCATACAAAGTATAGCCTATGGAATATTCTTCTCGAGCGACGTTAATTCCTCTATCTTGACCCAGTTTCTCGGTACCTTGAAAGAGGCTATGATAAGATCTAACAGTATTCCCTGAGGCAAAATTAGGCTCTAGTGGTTTGTGCGGTACGGGGTGTCCATCAACATATACTGCTATAAAGTTGACATCGTAATGCTTAAATTCGAAAGTATTTGTCTTATATGTACCATTAAAAGCTTCGTTATCAACACATCCAATAACTAATCTCTTTGGCATTTGTCCGAGAAATATATTGTCTTGCATGAAAGACATACTTCCTTGAGAGATGGAATACACTTTACATAACACACGGTCAATGGGATATTTTGCAGGAGATCTTTCCAAAGCCTTCGCATGACCGATAGAAACGCCAGTGTTGACTTTTACTTTTCTCACAAAAATTGAAGCATGTTCAATGAGAATTTTGTAATCAGGAATATCAGACGAGGACACTAAGCAAAAATCAGGTTTGCTTCGAATCAGTTTGATTTTTACATCCACTAAATTCAGTAACAGCCTGTTTTGATGAAAAAGTCGCAGTGCAGATTTCCAATCATGTCCAAAGTTTTGCTCTCTTTCACCAGTTCATAACGTTGATTTAAGCCCTTATTAGTCGTTATTGTAGGATTAACTTCATGTAAATGACCGGCAGTGTCTTTGTAAAAGCATTCACTAGTCAGTAATGTCTTCTTAGCATCTTCGCCATAATTCAGTAGAGTTTCAATGTATGATTTATATGGATACGTATTGCTGGAAGAGAAAATCACTCGTTCATTCAGACTGACATCGGTTTGTGAAAACAGAGAATGCAGAAAGCAATTGACAGGCCCAACTGCTTCTTTGTCAGGTAAAAACAAATTATCAGATTTCAGAATTTTTACTTTTACATACAGTTGACTCGTCGAGAGATCTATGTATTCTTCCCCACTCCCAGAAATGTTGAATTCAATGGGGTCTCCATCTCGAATATTAGCTAAGGGATGAAATTCAATCAATTGTCCTTTTTCTATAGTTGTCTGAGTTGGTGGTAACGCAAATAAGTCCAGTTTCGACTTTAACACACAGGACAATGGCTGTGGATAAGAGCCATCCTTTATTGATCAAAAATATCACGTGCTCTCCTCTTGACCTTCTTCGGAGAAATGATGTGCTTCTTCGTGCTCCCTTTTCTTTTAATCTGTCCCCCTAACATTTTTTAAACTTTATTAGCAGCTTTGTCTGTGAGTATCTGCCCCGCCTCTTTAGCTCGTTGCTTATCTGCTATTTTTACGTCTTTTCCGTGAATTACGTCATTTGCGAGATCCATACCTGTTTGTATAACTTGCTTCCCTAATGTTTTGGCACCTTGTTTGAATAATGGCACTGCTGCTCTAAATAACGAACGAAATAATCCTCCAAGTCCATAGCCTTTTTGTAAGGGTGTTCCTTGATAATACGTTAATCCTTTTCCAGTTTGATTCACATAGTATTCTTCAAACGATTTCACACAACAATGATACGGTTGATACATGATCACAAGTGTTTCAGACGAAAATGAAGTTTCACGATCGCTCTACCACGTTCAAATGGGACTAACTGCCCCGTGTGACTCCTTATAACGATTTCAATTGTCTGGAAGCTTTTTTCGGGTGAGAGACAAATAATGGGGTCTGTCGTACAAAGCGCTCACCGTGTCTCCATCTTCACCAGTTACTTTAACGATGCGAAGGAGAGGGGCCTGTATATCTCCCACGCACTGCACCTCTACAATATCACTATACACGTATAACAGAGAAAGGGAAGAGTTCAGGTCAGCTACGAAATTTCCATGAATAGTGAGGTCACTACCTTCTGTCGCTGAATATACTCCAGGTTCGTAGCCCAAAATCTCAGCGATGCCAGGGTATAAATTTAGTTGAGAACCGTTCATAAGAGTCGTTTTCACTCGTCTCGTGGCTTTGTTATAGTACATTGCAATTTTTTTACCCCAGTGGTGAGACATAGCCTTCACAACATCCTGCACCGAATCACAGTACCCAGGTGGAATTTTACCGGCTTTGAAATGACCGCCGCCACTGTCGTAAGCGAAATTATTCGTATGATTATTAATATTGAACCAGGAATGAGGATACAAAAGTTCAACCAGCCCTACTTCCCATTCCCCTTTCAAATCGATCGGAGATGGTAGGCGAGTGATGAAATGCGATATTTTGTTGTCAGAAAAGTATCTAAGAGAACTATCGCTTGGGAGCGTCAAGTAGAAACTCATCTTGTAATGTGACGACACATCACGCTGCTCACAACTTTTATAGTGATGTCAAATCTTCGGCTGGTGTCCACGCATTGAATTTATTGGGATAGCCTTTAAATTTTACTAAGTATTCCATTTTCCCTTTTCTTCTGCGTTTATTTAGAATTTTTTCTATATCAAAGCAATCCGCTAGTTTTACCTTTTGAAGCTCTTCGGCATAAAATGTTTCCTCAATTTCCTCATTCAGCAAATCTTTTACCTTATACACAGGAGGTGCTCTTGGAATGAGATGACTCACGATGAAAACCTCTTCCGTCCAGTTGGATTCGTATCCTTTCTCAAACGTTAATTTACTTTTGCTGATTCGCACATGGTCACCCACTTGAAATTTATTACAGGGTCTTTCCCAGGTCAGATCTCCGTACAAATTATCCCGCACTTTCTTCTCATTGCTTTCATTTACTTCCACAGGTTTCATTTTTATGCTTCTATGAGGAGTGTGGTTGTATCCATGAACTAATTCGTCGAGCACATCTATGAATTTATACGTATTTTGACTCGTCAAGTAGCGCCACATTCTACTTTTTAACGTGCGATTAAATCTCTCCACAACGCAAGCCTTTGTTTCATTGTTTGTTGTGAACTCCGTGTTCTTTTACAAAGTTTTGAAATTCTTTATTTTTAAATTCTGTTCCTTTATCCGTTTGCAACTTCAGCGGCTTTCTATGTTGAAATATCTTTGAAAAAGCATTAACTATATGCGAACCTGTCTTCTTTTTCAGTGGAATAACCCATGCGTATTTTGAAAATATGTCAATACACGTTAATAAATAGCGGTATCCATCGTTGTGATGACTTAGGCTGCTTACATTAGCAAGGTCTGCTTGCCATTGTTTGTCGATTTTCTTGACGATGACCCTATTTCTCGGAAAATTTCGTCTCACTGGTTTGTGAAGAGTGTAGGTTTTCTCGGTTTTCAAACACTCCTCGACGTCTTTCTTTTTTATTTTTTCTCCTTTGACAGCACGAACCAAAGCATTGACTCCACCAAAAGCTCCTTCTCGGGATGGGTTCCGGTAAATCTGTTTCATCACGTTCTCCATTACAACAATTAAATTTAACACTTTCAACTGTTAGAGAAAAACTCATGTTCACATATCCGTTCACAGAATACAAATGGAGAAAAAAATACAGTCAACATCTTTTAAGCTCTCCGTAAAAGAAAAAGAAATTTGAGACATCAAAAAATATTTTATCACCACAACTTATGCCATCATCCATTTGAAAAAAAAATCACCACTCTAATCTTAATTCCCCCGAAGTTCGGAGGACATAGAAAGAAACAAATTATTTTTAATTTTCACGAGAATGACAAGTTTGTGAGACATCAAAAAATGTTTTATCATCACAACCATTGAAATAAAAACACCACCCTCATTTATATTCCCTTCCTCCCTTCCAGAGTTCAGAGGGCGAGAAAGGAAACAAAATGATTTCAACCTCCCCTGTCCGCCATAGCTCAAGGCACCACCACGCGCCATCCCCCGATCCCCCGAGGGAGCCACCACCCACCACAATGGTGATGTGGTGGGGCTAATGTTAATCCTATGGCCCCTCCACTGGCCCAGCTCCCCTAAAATCCCACTACTGATCTTGCTAACAGTCTGAGGTATTGTAGGAAGCTTATCGAAGAATGGTTTTACAAACAGCTTCCAAACAATTTCAGAGTTCTGAGATCATGGTTAACATACAGTAAGTCGAAAAAGGCACTTTTCTGTATCCCCTGCCGATTATTTTCAGATTCCATTAACGATCAAAAGTTATCAACTCCTAGCTAAAAAAGATGGGTTCACTCAGTGGAAGAAATTAAGTGATCGAATTTCAGAGCACGAAAACTCGTTAAATCACAAAATGGGTTTTTGTTCATGGAAGACGTTGGAGTCATCATTTGTAACAACAAAAGGCATAGATAAAGACAGAGCCCATTTAAGGCCACAGGGGGCTCGGGGGTTTGCCAATATTTAGGGGCCCCCAGGAGCAGGGTTGGAATTACAAAATGTGCTCTCTGCAATGCTTCATCTATGGGAATTAAGCCTTGCTTTTTATTAAAATTCCAAAGTAGCGCTATTTTTTATGAATAAATTCTAATGCTGATGTGCCTAAAAACACCACTGAGTATCACTAAGGAAGGAGTCATTATTAATGGGAATAAAAATTCAGTATTTGTGGAAAATTGAAACGTTTTAATTGCAGCTATACAAATGACAAGGGTAAAAAACATTTTTACAAGTTATATTGTACTGAGAATGACTTTTTAAGGAAATCATAGCAATATTTCTTGACTACTAAAAAGTCTTGCCTTAGAAACACTTTTTCTTGTCTTCATTGCAGCAAATTTCGCGATTGTGTTAGTGAAATTCAGTGGCCGAAGTTATGTCATTTTCGGACGACAGTATAGCAAGATAATTCAGTTTATCTTCTCTCAGTGCTGTTCTTCGAACGTTTTTCACAAGAGCTAACTTTGAAAATGACCTTTCAGCTTCACAGTTTGACACAGGCAAAGTCAAATATATCCTCATGGCAATAAACATATTTGGAAAGATATCAAATAATTTCTGATCATGCATGTATTTGTAAATCTCAAAAGGTCTTTTTACTTGTAGATTGCATTCCTTGATAAAATGAGAAAAGTGCACTGCTTCACTTTTTTGCTATCTTCTATGTCAGCAGAATATTTGCCAAGTAGCATTTGTACATTGTTTTCTTCTAACACTTCCTTACCTAGTTTTGATACAAAACCAAATATTAAACAAATATTGTCATATGCAGCAATTCTGTTTTTCAGTTCTACATCAAGGCTATCGATAATCACATTTAAAGTTTCAACTTCAATTTTTTTTCACCAGTTAAAATGAAATCATCACTACCATCAAGAAATTTCTTCGTTCTGACAGACTTTGCATTTCTTGTTTTATGTCTGTGAATTTCTCTCTTAATGTGGACACCACAAATGCATTCAACGATTTCAATAAATTAACAGCAGTAAATAAATCAAGCCCTGGTTCTTGGAGGTATGCACTAACGTGGGCAAATCTAGCCAGTATTTTGTTCCAAAGTACAGCCATAAATCCTGTCTCAAACTTAACCATTTTCTTCTTCATTTATTCGGGATTTAGCTTCTGTTCTGCTTTTTGCATGTTCATTTTCATTGTCGGCTATTTCCTCGATGCTGTCGATAATACGTTGGCAATTAACGTTAAGTGCTTTACATGCTTCAGCATGGCATGCCCACCTTGTATCACATAAGGATTTTAAGACTAGTAATCGGCTGCTCTCAGAATCTTTTAAATTCCTGCAGAGGATATCCCACCTATGCGTTGACGCAACGAAAAATGAATACAACTTTTGTAAGAAACCGAAGAAGTTTACAGCTTCTAAGCAACACTGCACAGCACGAACACCACAAAGATTTAAAGAATGACCGCTGCATGGTGAAAAGAGTGCGACATCGCTGATCCTCTTAATGTGGGCTTGCAAGCCTTCTTATTCACTTGACATGTTCTTGGCATTGTCGTAACTCTGCCCTCTGCAGAGTGTCATGTCAATGCCCTTGTCAACAAGATACTTTGTTACATAGTCACATAACACTTTACCCACATGGCTTCAGTGGCGGCTCTTGGTAGGAAAAATAGGTGAAAAGCTACAAGAGCAATGTGAGCAGATATATACTGTTATAACGAAGTAAATTTCTCCATCATTTTTGGTCTACGCCGGGATTCGAACCCGAGTCCGCTTATTCCGGAACAAGTTGCTCTACCAACTGAGCTACGCAGACATTTGTTCTGATTCCTATCTGCCTTTATGTCGTGTGCATCCTGCTGGAAGGTACGTCACATCTCCCCCCCCCGAAGGAGGGCCGGGGGGCATGGCCCACGGGTCAGCCGTGACCATGAATCGTTGTAGGCAGCCATCCACTGTAGAACGTGCACTTGAGAACTCCCAGTCAATCTGCTGTGTGGAATGCAACATCACACATTTTTATTTTTCGAAGCGCTGGAGAAGGAATTCTCTGATTTTTCCTGTCTCGCGGTGTGGAAATAACATCACACCAATGCGAGATTTTGAACGGCCGGGTCATCCGGATAGTTCGGGTGCCATTATAACGAAGTAAATTTCTCCGTCATTTTCGGTCTACGCCGGGATTCGAACCCGAGGCCGCTTATTCCGGAACAAGTCGCTCTACCAACTGAGCTACGCAGACATTTGTTCTGATTCCTATCTGCCTTTATGTCATGTGCGTCCTGCTGTTCAGGTACGTCACACTGTCTTCAATAAAAATCCGTTAATGAGAACTTACTTATTTTTTTATATATTAGATCAATTCTTCTTCCCTTTAAAGTTGGAAATTTGTCGATTATGTCGTCACAAAATGGCTGTTTCTTCGTGACATCAAGAAAATGTCTTTCTGAATAGAAAGATTTGCCAAAGAAGCAAGTTTATCTAGAGAAATAGTGTTTCTAGAGTAAGTTTGTATTCTTTTAAGGCAAGAAAAACTTCTTTCCACTGAAACAATTGCAGATGCAATTGTTAAAATCAGGGAAACCAATTTATAAGCATCTGTAAAAAAATGCCTTTATCTCCATGAAGCACTCGAAGAAGTTCATGATTCGATATATTTCTTAATTTTTCATCAGCATATACAAGACTCAGTTCATCTTTAAGGCGCTGGTGTTTAGTAAAAATGTTTCCGTAAAAATGTTGTAGATTTTCAAAAGCGTGAGACTGAAAGCATGAATTAAATTGGTCAAATTTGGTTGTGTCAGCAAGTCAGGCAAATTGAAGTTTAAGTTACTCACAGTCTTGAAATCTTATATCCATTTCCATCAGAATGTGGTACAAAATTTCAAAATACAATTGTTTATAATTTTGAAAAATTGCTTCTGGTGTAAGAGCAGCATATTCCCGTTTAGATCTGCTTATTTCTGGGATTTTACTAGCTTTTCCAAACAGTGTTCCAAATACCTCATCATTCCTTTTATGGCTCAAAATTTCATAAGTTGTTTTTAATTTGAGTAACACAGTAGTTTATGTCTATTGATTTTTTCTGCAAAATTTCGAACAATAGATCGGTGAAGTCAAATATTTCATTAAATACTATTCACAAAAATGTAAATTCAAAAGTGTTCATATCATTTAAAAACCCTTGGGCAAATTGAATTGATTCTTTTTCTGATTGGTCACTAAATGTGAGAAATTCGAATACTTCCTTCAATTTATCCCAATCTTCAACTATTACACATACTAACTTCGAAGTGGAGGACCATCGAGTTTCCGTTATGGTTTGTATGCATCTTGCGGTTGTTGATGTGAGTGTATTGTTTTTTCACCACTCAGCGAAGCGATCTCTTCGCTGAGTGGTGAAAAAACAAAGGAATTACACTGAGGCTTGCAAAAAATATTCGAAACTTAGAAATTTTAGAAAAACTCTGCTGTAATACAAGGTTCAAACGATGTACTAAGCAATAAAAAAAACAGCGTGAGAAGCTTTATGCTTCATTTTTTTTCTCGAGCCCAGTCCAGTGTCCAGACGTTACGTTTGCCCCATCGTAACATTGTCCTATTGACTTGTGTTGATAATCAAACTGTTCCAAAACTTTGTCTAGCATTTTGTATAAAGCTTCTGACATTCTGTCTTCACTCACACCATGGAAACCCAAAAACCGCTCAACCAATATATCTTCCGAATCAACAGATCGTATTATTAAAGAGCACTCGGAAGTCTGGTTATGGCTTCCTATCTACTTAAATATAAAAGCATTGAACTTCATTTATTTCATTTTTGACGTGATCGTTTATATATTCAGAAATACATTCAATTAATTCGTTTTGAATAGTTTTTGAGTCACCTGTGAAGACATTTTTTATCGTTTCGTATTGCTTTTGAATTTTTAAAGGAGTTCTTGATATCAACAGTTAAAGCAATTCCTTGAATTTCTACGATTTATCGAGTCAATGCCTTCGTCATGGTCACGGAATGCTAGTTCTTGTTTACTCAAATACAGTACTGCATCAATTATTGTCTGCAGGAAAAGTCTATTTAAACGAACGCTTTCGCCGAAATGCATTTTCAAAGCCTAGCATTCTCCCTCGGGGCATCGGCGATGGTATTCTGATTCTTTTCAAAATTATTTAGCATTAATTCGCATTTCAGGTGTTCGCTAGAATCCCTACGTTTGTGAAGTGACCGTTTTATATTTAAGAAATCTGAATATTGTCTTTATTCCACGCCGAATTTTATTACCAAAAAATAAGCAGGGCCAACAAAATAGTTTTTGTAACACAGAAGGGCTACAAAGCCATTTATATTCAGCAAACCAACAATTTTTAAAATTAATATTGTAAGATTTGCCGCTCTTCTTGATTTCTTTCTTGGCGACAATTGTCAGTGAATCCGTCGGTCGTCGTTGAAGTAAAATGTATCTTTTATTTTCATCTTTCCACCGATTGAACGGAGTTTGCAATAAATTACAGACAATGTCGTTCACAGGATACATACTGAAAACTAATACTGTCACTGTCAGTTAAACTGTACACAAAACTAAAGTAACTAATGAAGTTTTTAACAAACAATCACAAAACACGAAAAAACAAATCTCTTTCGGAAAGTATGTACCGAAACACCTCAAAGCCCTAGTGGATTGCCAAGGATTCCCGTTTCACTGCGATCTCTTCGGAAGGTCACGACTTCAGGTGCAGAGGCTTGGCGTCTCAAGCTAAAACCCTTCACTTGCCTGGCAGATAGGGGAGGGTGACGTCACAGTTACCATGGCAACTCGGACGAAAACTGCAGACCTCCAAGCATTCTGATTTCAGCTCTTCACTTGAACTGTTTTGCGTATAAGGACTTGTTTTCCGTATTGGACGCGCATTGTGAATTGATATCTAGTCAAAATTTTGGGTGGCCGCCCCGGTGGCGCAGTGGTCTAAGGCGTTGGCCTCTGATCATTCGTCCGTAAGGGGCCCGGGTTCGAATCCCGGTCAGGCATGGATGTTGTGTTTGTCTTACGGCACTGGCTCTTTCCCTTCCCTGGAACCAGTGACCCAAAATTAGGGACGGGCGACTGCTTATAGCCCATTTGAGTTGCTCACGGTGGTCGTTAAACCTCCAATCCAAAAAAAAAAAAAAAATTTGGGTATTTTAGCACGCAATAAAGGCAAAAAAAGAATATATTATACGAAATTATTAAATGAAACTTTATTTCAAATAAAATAGGTGAAGAGGCACTTCACCTACTTCCTGAAAAGCCTCCACTGCATGGCTTTGAATGGGTATAAATGTCAAGAATCGTTCATAAACATGTCCTTCAAAACAATACTGTATAACAACGGAGAGCTGATCAACATGTGAGGCATAAGGAGTTGAATCTAATATCAGTGCAAAGTATTTGGTGCATTTTATTTCACTAATTATTTTATGAAGAACTTCTTTTCCCATTACTTCTATCAGTTCATTTCATACCATTTGAGAAATGTAGGACACATTACCTTTCCCTTTATTTCCGTGATTCCTTAAATGCTCCTTGAGGAAAGGATCGAACTGTGCCAATAGTTCCAGCATCCCTAGGAAATTCCCAATATTTGGAGATCCAAGAAAATTATTTTCACCCTCAAACGCCAGACCGCTTTGGGCCAAAAACTTCTGCAATTTTTTTCTTTAAAGTTAAGTTAACATTTGTTCGTGATAACCAGCACATCATATGTTTACGATGAGAGGAACTATTTTCATGTTCTGATGTTTTTTCCTGAGCGCGTTTCCAGTTATTAAACCCAGAACCAACAAATGGTGATTCATTATTGTCACTAAACAATTTACATACATAACAGTACACAGAACCTGTGCTTTCTGAAAACATCAACCATTTACGTTCTTGAACTTCTCCATTTGGAAGTTTGTGTTCGAAATGGGTGTTGCATAGATATCTGTTCTGTGTTTTAAATTGTCTCTGTGACAAATAAAAGTTATTGGGGTTACGATTTTGAAAGAGCTCAGGCCCACTGTTCAGGTATAAATCTCTAAAGTTATTACTTAAAAAATTTGGCCATTTGTCAGGATCTTTGTAATTTTCCATATCGATGGAATTAATGCTTTGGAAATTGGCCGATGTTTGCACATGCTCTGCACTACAAGTTTTGTGCCCTAAATCGCAGGGCTTACTTTTCACACTGTCATTCATACTCATATCAGTTCCATCTGTATGCTCCATGCTGCCACATTTTTCATCATTGTTGATAGGAGCTGATTCGTTGCTATTGGGTTCACGTTCAGGTTCAAGTTCTCTTTTCCGAAATTTAGGGCTATCAGGACTTTTCTCAGCAAATAAATTATCATAATTCTGAAGCTCATTCTTCGTTTCCTCAGTTACGGGATTGGATTCTGCTATTGGAAGCTTAAAGAAATTTGTAAGTTTCCTTACCTTGCTTAATTCTTCTTCTTTCTTTAATCTCAGTTTCCGCTTTGTAGCGCCACTAAGGTATTGTCTTTGAGACATGACATAAGAACTATTTTCAAAACTGGATCGTGATAAAACTGTTACTTTAACACAAGCATATCAATTTTCTTTTCGTACTCTACTCCAAGTGAACGTCAAACCACTGTTCTGAAAAGAGCACCAGACAACAATGACACACCGGATCTGGAAAGACAGTGTTCCCAAACAGCAAAGCCGATCCAGAAATTCAGTGTTGCCAAACTGGATCTTGAAAGTTCCAAATAGAATTTGAACAAATTCCACTAGATGGCTGTGATCATCCAGACAATTACTGCTGGCGCCCTACAACTGTTTTTTTTTTTTCTGTTTTTTTTTTTTTTTTTTGGTGGATATATATAACATTTTATAGATTTTAGACGTGTTTGTATGTGGGAACGTCCCTATGCTGTTAACTATATTTTTGACTGTCAAATAATTTTTCTTCTTAGACGCTGCCAGTAGATGGCGCCACAATATTGGTGATAAGATTTCCGCTCACACACTCTCTCAGAATCAGGGCAGAGCGACGCTACGTATGTATGACGTCATCGACGAATGACGACGTGAGTGTGTTCATGTTTTTGACGAGCTTTCTGCTCTTTACCTTAAATATTGATTGTTTTGTTTTTTGAAATGAGTTATCTTTAAGTATGTGAAAACGTTTCTGACCCTCCTCTGTGAAAACAACCTACGCATTCTCAGTATGTGAAAACGTTTCTTGCCGCCCCGGTGGCGCAGTGGTTTAAGGCGTTGGCCTCTGATCATTCGTCCGTAAGGGGTCCGGGTTCGAATCCTAGTCAGGCATGGATGTTGTGTTTGTCTTACGGCACTGGCTCTCTCCCTTCCCTGGAACCAGTGACCCTAAATTAGGGACGGGCGACTGCTTATAGCCCATTGAGTTGCTCACGGAGGTCGAGAAAAACTATGTTCTGCAGGAAGGAGATGTTGTTAGAAATGGACCGACCAGGCACAGTGTAGGACTGGTCGGGGGAGATAAGAAAGGGAAGCACAGAGTTCAAGCGGCGAGAGAAGTTTTGTGAAAAGCTTATAGTCTAGATTGAGAATGGAAATGGGGCGCCAGTTTCGCAAGTCCAAAAGGTCTCCCTTTTTGGGCAGCAAGATGATATGCGCTACAGTAAACTCCGGCGGCAGTGCGAAAGAGGTTTGGGCGCAAGAAAAGCAAGCGAGAAGAAAAGGCACTAGGCACCATGAGTGCGTACTTACAGCATTTGCAGATGACGCAACCTTCTGTCTCCGCCAGGACGTCCAGTTCGACAATCTTCTCTCCACCTACCATCTTTACGCTACTGTTTCTGGCGCTTCGCTTAATGTCACCAAAAGTACTGGTTTGTGGTGTGGGTCGTGGATGGGCTGGACCGATACCCCCTGGGGTGCGGTCTGGTCCTCCTCGACTCAGATGATCCTTGGAGCCCATATCGGTCACCCCTATACTGCGGGCCTTTTGACATGGACCAGTTTGCAGTCTAGGTTACGTCATCAAGCAGCGTTTTGGAGATTTGCGATTCCCATTACTTCTTACTGTCAGCGAGCTCACATTGTTCGACGATACTTACTTTCCCTCTGCACCTATTCCTGGACCTCCACCGTCTTCTTGTCAACCCGCCTGACGGAACTCAACAGCATCTTTACTTCAGTAATCTGGGCCTCCAAGCACTGGTCAGCCGCTCCGACGCTATATCTCCCTGTCAAGCATGGGGGCATTAATCTTATAGATGTTCACTGTTACTATCGTGCATACCGCATCGCCTCCTTCCTTCGTCTCGTCACTTCGCCTTCTCCTTCTCTTACACTTTCTCTTGACGTTATTCTCTCTCTTCGCGATCCATCCTTCACTTTTCTTCTTTTCCTCAGGATGGACTACTTTACTATTCCCTCTTCAACCTTTCCTACTATTTTATCTGAGGCTCTAGCGCTTTTCCGTTCCCTCCCTCTCTCTCGCTCTCCTCCTACCACCACCCTGGATCTCCTTGCAGAACCACTCTTTTCTCTACCCTGGTTCACCCCCCCTATCAACCTTTCTTTCTTTTTTTCTCATGGTTCCGTGCCGGCATCCTAACCGTGCAGGCCCTCATTAATCCCGATTTTTCCTGGAAACCCCTCGACTTACTCTTTTCCACCCCAACTCCTTCCCTTGAGGACGACTATACCCTTCTCCGTTTCTCTCTTCAGCTTCTCTATCCTTCTCTTGTTTCTGACAACGGCCTCCTCGTCGTCCCCGGCCCCAGCCTCCTTCTCCCCTTCTTTCTTCCTTTTCGTGACTCTGTCGCCCCTGTCCTTTCTTTTACTACCGCTGCCCTGTACCGTCTCCTTCGCGCTCCCTCTGAGTCCCCCATCCCATTTCCGGGGTTTCTCCTTCCTCCTCCCTGGCCGTTTGGCCTGCTTCTTCTTCCCCCCTTTCTTCTCCGCTAGAACGTAACACCCACTGGCGGTTCCTTCATCGCCGGCTCCCTGTCCCCCATCTTCTCTATCGCATGTCTCTTATCTCTTCTCCTCTCTGTCCTTTCTGTGGCTTTGACGGAGACGTCGCTCATATGTACTGCCACTGCCCTATCTTGCTGCCACTTCTTCATACTGTTTTCCGGTTAGCTGACATAATTTGCTCCAAGGACTTGCCGTTTCAAGCATATCCGTGGCTGTTGCTCACAAAACATCCGCCCACCCGCCTTCCGGATGCCTGCTGCTTTCTTTTCGTACTTACCAAGCAAGTGATTCACTCATTTCATCAATCTCTCAGGAATTCTCCTGAACTTCCATCCCTTCTGTCGGCCGGTGGGCGGCTGTGGGCTAGCTTTCGGGGCCGGCTTGTGGCGCGCCTCCGGTTGGAACTCACAGCTGCAACTTCCGCACACACAATCGACACCTTTCAGAACACCTGGGCCCAGCGCACCGGGTGGTTTTCTATTTATGGTTCTGCCATCCTACTGGTGACTTGATTGTGTCCTCTTTTGGATTGTCTTTGTTTTGGTGTTTGGCTGTTCTCTTCACCTTGCTAGTACCTTGCTTACTGAGATATTTTACTTATTTTTGTTCTGCTCCAGCAGGCTGTGCTTCTGCATGTAACTATGTATAGTATGTTACTTGCTCTTCACTTTTCTTGTTTTTCTTAGCATTGTATATTAAGCGGTTTCTGAACTGTTTTGTGATCTTCTGATATGTCAATGTGCACCACTCATGTTATATGCACTGTGCTCCTATGTAGTGCTGAGTTCGAAACTTTATCTTCACTGTTCATTTATTGTGCATCCTGTATTTTTAATGTATTTTCAAGCTCTATATATTGTATCACAGGTCATTGACCTAAAGTCTTTTGCGTGTGTTCAGTGTCACATGTCTGTCCCCATTGTGGGTTTTTAGCATTTTGTATTTATCCTTTTGGGTGGCTATGCCCCTTATTCATGTATATATCATTTTCATGTATCATTCATATTTTTCTCTGTATTCTTTCCTCGTCCAGTTTGACGAGCTGTATCATGCCTTTTGTCAATAAAATGTTGAAATGCTCACGGTGGTCGTTAAACCTCCAATCAAAAAAAAAAAAACGTTTCTTCTCGTCCTCTGTGGAAATAAATGCATTATGTCCGAAAAAAATCGAAACACTCAGCAGAAATTGGGGCCCCGTTGAAAGTGCGGGGCCCGGGGCTGCAGCCCCCCCCTAAATGGGCTCTGCATAAAGAGCTTCAAGAGCAAATCAGAGAAGAGGAAAACTATTGGAAAGCTGTGTTGCTATCTATTGTTGATGTCATTGTGCATTTGGCAAAACAGGGTAGCCCGTTTAGAGGATCAGAAGAAACCAGTCACTTTGGTGACCCTAGCAGTGTAAAGTTTCTCAATACCATAGAGCTCGTTTCACATTACCATGTCCCTTTATGAGAACATATTGAACGCCACAAAAATGGTCAGCTTACTTATTTTTCTTACGCAATACAAGATGAATTTTTGAAAATAATTTCAGGAAAAATTAGAGAAAAAATACTGAACGACATTAAGGAAGCAAAGTATTTTTCCATGATGTTTGACTGCACTCCCGACGTAAGCCATCAGGAGCAGATGTCTCAAATTATAAGGTACATACGGGTTGATGAGAATGGTCCCGAAGTTGTTGAGAGCTTCATTGATTTTTTCACTGTGACTGATAAAACTGGTTCAGGCCTGTCAGAAGCCATCATAGATAAACTGAAAAGGGATGGGTTGGACATCAGCAATTGCATGGGCCAGTCGTATGATAATGGTGCTAATATGGCTGGAAAGAACAAGGGTGTTCAGAAACGTATCTTGGATAAGAATCCCTTAGCTTTTTTTATACTATGTGCAGCTGATTCACTCAATTTAGTGGGTTTTCACGCTGCATGTGTGGTGGTAGAGGCAGAAACATACTTCGGTACACTTCACCGCCTCTATTCATTCTTTGCTGAATCAACTTCAAGGTGGGAAGTTCTTCAGGCTCATGTGATAACCACACTGAAATCGCAGACACAAACCAGGTGGTCCGCCAAAATTGAAGCCGTGCAAGTTGTTTTTTTCCAACTGGAAAAAGTCATGAAAGCCTTAGATAAACTTAAGAACTACAGTGACTCAAACTTGGAAACAAAAGATGGGGCCAAAATCTTTTGAAAGACCTATCAGCATATGAATTTATTTTGATGACCTGTTTCTGGTTCAAAGTTTTGAGTCATATTCACCGGGTCAACAAACTTCTTCAAACAGAGGATATAACAATTGATATGTCTACAAAGCACATCCGTGGACTCATCAAACTTCTGGAATCGTCTCGAGATACTTGTGCAAATCATGCAATCACTGAAGCCAGAGAAAAGGCAGAGGAACTTGGGTTGACCCCCAATTTTCGTAAAGTTCTAATGAGGAAAAGGAAGATGTTTTTGGATGAAGAAGATGAAGAGGTTCAAATATCTATAGAAAAAAAATTCAAGATCCTTCTTTTGGAAGTAATGGACAGGGTGCTTTCAGAACTGAGAAGTAGATTTGAGGCAATCGAGGAACAAGATAAAAAATTTAGCTTCCTTTATGGCTCCAAGTTCCAGTCACTTTCTGCAGAAGAACTAAGGTCGAAGGCAGCTCAGCTTGGGGAGACGTATTCAGATAATATCTGTAAAGCTGAGCTTGAACTAGAAGTAGAGAGCTTTAAGCATCACGCTCTGAGCCTGGACAGTAATTTGAAAACTGCATCTCCTAAAACTCTCCTAAATTTCATTTTCAAATGTAGACTTGAAGATGCGTACCCAAACACTTCAACAGCACTTAAGATTTTGTTGACACTTCCAGTGACTGTTGCATCAAACGAACGAAGTTTCAGCAAACTAAAGCTGATTAAAACGTACGTACGGAACACTATGAGACAGGAACGTCTCTCAAACCTAAGTATAATTACCATTAAACACAAAGTGGCATCACAAATATCATATGATGAAGTCATTAAAACCTTTGCAGCCAAGAAAGCTCGCAAGATAAAATTATAGGACTTTTTTTGCAATCATTTCTGTGCACTTTTTGTAGAATTTTTTGTGTTCACACCATAAGTGTAATTAAATAATACTTTCATTTTGATAATCTGGTAAAAGGCCTCCTGTATACACTTTTTTGTATAATTTTTTTCGTTCAAACCATAACTGTAAATAAATAATACCTTAATTTTGAAAATCTGGTAAAAAGCCTCGTGTGGAGAGAGGGGGGGACGCCAGTGTGAGGTTTTGCCCCACCAAAGAAAATTTCTAGTTCCGGCACTGCCTATGACAAAAGACCTGTGACATCCAGATTTATTGCATGACTCCAGAATTGGGGAGATTGAATTCAAAGGTGTCTGACTATAAGGGTTCGGAGCAGCATCTCGCTTCCCTTGAAACATGGAAAACTTTGGCAGCATGGTTAAAGCTAAACAAAACTATTGACCATGTCCATCTAGAAACTGTAAAAAAGAAATGGAGGGGTATATTGCACCATCTTTTTGACGTAACACTATTTTTGTCAAATCAAAATCTGTTTCGTGGCCATAGTAGGGGCTATTTAAAGTTTTGTACTCGAGTAAAAGCGCAACACAATAAACTTGACTTTCTGTGAACATTTTATGCATATGAGCACGGTTGATTGAAAACTGATAAAAAGGCTTAAGGCCTGTTTATTATTTTTGTGCCTGTGTAAAAACGCAGTACCATAACTTTGGTATGTTGTCATAGGCGCCGACTTGGAAAATTAATGAAGGTTCTGGAAATTTTAAATCAAATGACCCATGCATTTTTCAAAGGATTTAAGTCTAATTTAAATTTCATTCAGTCAGGTTATCTGGACCAATAAGGCGCCTGAAATGCTAAAATGAATCAAATTATAGTTAATTGGAGAAAAGTATTTTTTTTCTCTAGATAATTATTCATTTTATTTGTTTTGCTTTTGTAGGCGCAACATTATTATAAACCGATGAGCTATTACATTATGACCACTTACTAAATAAGCTATATGACCCCCATTTAGCCCACAAGACAGCGGCCACTCGGCCTGACATCGATTCGATGAGGTGCGATCAATAGGCATCCTGGGATATCTGGTACCATAATGTCAACAGCAGATCCTCTAGTTTCCCGTACATTTCGCGGTGGTAGTGATTTAGCGCGAGCACGCTTTTCCAAGTAAAACCACAAGTGTTCGATTGGGTTCATGTCGGATGAATTGGAGGCCAGGGCATTAACAGGAAGTCACCAACATGTTCCTCGAACCACTTCTTGACTATTCTGGCAGTGTGGTATGTCGCATTATCCTGTTGGTAATGGCCATCACCAGCAGGGAACACAGTTGCCTTGAATGCATGAACTTGGTCCGCAACGATGTTCAGATACCTGACAGCTGTCAGGAACTGTGCTATTGGGATATAATGGGGCTCAAGTGTCCCCCAAAAAACAACGCCAATAACACAACACCACCGCCGCCGGCCTGTTTCCTCCCAACAGTGCCTCCGTTGGTAATCGGAGTATCCGCGCTCGGCTGTCTACGTGATGCATCAGGAATATGGTTTCGTCAGACCAGGCCACTTTCTTCCAATCATCCACGGCCCAATCTCGATGATCTTGGACCCAAATGATGCGCTGTTGGCGATGACGTCCAGTGAGAATAGGGACCCGGTTGGGTCTTCGGCTACGCAGGCTTATGAGGAGAAGGCTGCGATGAACTGTGTGCTGCGACACATTGCCCTGATCACCACTGTTGTAGCTGCAGGTGATTTGTTGCACTGTGGCTTTGCGGTGGCTGTGAACAAAGCGCGATTGTCTCCACTCCCCTCTGGCATTAATGAGCTGCGGACGACACACGGCTGGACGATCGTTCGTCGTTTGGCCATCTGTACACCACTTTTGATTCGTACTCAGTACAGAGGAACGCGAACAACCCACGAGCTGCGCCGTTTCCGAAATTGTAATTCCGAAGCACCATGCCATCACAATTTGTCATTTATTAAACTCCGGTAAATCGACAGCTTTTCTCATTCTGATCCCGAACACTACTAACCGAAAGCAGGTCCTCGTGTTGTATGTATACTGCTCTGTGAATTTCACCTGCGCCACCGTTCGGTCTTCAGGCGTGCTCTTTTTTCTAGGCTGGGGGTAGTCATAGTGTAATGACTCATCTGTGTATGCGTACGTGTATTTTCCCCACGAAATGTGCGCAAAAATATTAGGAGCTCGAGGAACACACGACAAAATTCATTGAGCGTTCAAAAAGTGTCTCGAACCCACGAAGTCGGCGCCTATGCATGTTATCGAAACCTTATGAATACGTCGGACTAAAAATTTTTAAAAAAAGGCTAGGCCTAAGGTCTTGCAATTAAGGTTTTGTGACAGAGTAAAAGTGCAACATAATACCTTGACATGTTATGTTAACGTTGTGAATATGAGCACAACGGATTAAAAATTTCAAGAAATCGCCTTTGGGATTAATGTGTTGTAGCAGAGTAAAAGTGTAACATTATCTTTATTTTCTAGATACACCATACTACGTGCTGAAATGGCCCAACTATATATACGTATACTTCAACCATATACCGAAGCGTAGACACGGTGAAACAAAATTGCGATTTTGTACGGTTCCCTAAAATTTTGTGGCCAGCCAACGTGGAAGAGGACACGTTGATATCAAAAACGTACTTTTCATGTGGCTCCATAACAGATAGCAATGGAAACGTCGCAATCTTTTCTTCTTTTTTTAGTTGGGGTTTGACGATCACCGTGATTAATTCAATGGGCTGTAAGTAGTGAGAAGTTCCTAATTTTGGGCCATTGGTTCCAGGGAAGGGGGATATCCAGTGCCAGAAGTCAAACACAACGTCCATGAATCACCAGGTATCGAACCCGGGCCCTTCCCTGACGAATGGTCAGAAGCCAACACATAGACCACTGCGCCACCGGAGCGGCTCACGTTGAAATGTATTTTTCATACGGCCCCAAACGCTCTTATGTACACACCAGATGGAACTGTACGCAAAGAAATCATTAATGTAGAAAAATTTGTACTAGCAGAGTGGTATTTCCCGGGAAAATATTACTATTTGTGGAATCACCAAGTTCAGCGGGTGAAAGTTAATGAATGAAAAAGATATTCCTGTAATTTTCCAGTAAACTTATCTTTAATTTTTTTTATTTAGTTAATTTAATTTTATGAAACAAAAAAGAAAGGAAGAGGAACGGAAATACTTACCTTTGATAGGACTGCCGTGCACCTGGAGTCTGCTTCTGAGAATCCCGCGACACTGCAATGCAATGCATTTATGCACCTGTGTGATGTCGCGTGCATGCGACTTGACATTGGCATTGATCATCTTTTTCTTACCATTTTGAATATCTGGAACTCTCTATTTGCATTAAATTGTATTTCTTCCTGATGAAGCCGCCCGTTGGTAATGAAAGCTAACGTTTATTAATTTGTGTTTCTAATACACTATTAACCGGATATTTTTGCACTTTATTGTTATCTACGGTCTCATACTTAGACCGTAGATCGGGTACAGCAGTGTTGAATTGTGTTGCAGATCTTAATCGTAAAAATAGAATTTTTTACGAAAATATTGTACGGGGGACCCTTGATCCTGGGCCGCGACCGGTTCCCAAAACTGTCTACGGTCTAAGTTAGAGTACCGTGAGATAGTATCCCAAATTTGGCAGTTCTAAATTAAAAACTGTAGATTTTACAAATATTTAGAATGGGACCCTATTTGTGGAATCACCAAGTTCAGAGGGGCCCCGGGGTCAACCCCGGGCACCGACCACTTCCAAAGACCGCCTACGGTCTAAATTAATAAGAGTTTCATGAGATACTGTACCAAATTTGGGGGTTTTAAATTCAAAACTGTAGATATTATGAAAATTCTGTACAGGTACCCTTTGACCCTCGGCCCCGACCCGTTCCAAAAACCGTCTGCAGACTAAGTTAGAGTGTCATGAGATAGTATACCAAATTTGGTGGTTCTAAATTAAAAACTGTAGATATTAAGAAAATTTTTGCATGGGGGCCCTGGATCTCGGGCCCGGACCCTTTCCAAAAACCGTCTACCATCCACGTTAGAGCACCATGAAATAGTCTACCAAATTTGTTGGTTCTAAATTGTAAACTGTAGATCTTACGACATTTTTATAAGGCCCCCGACCCGTTCCAAAAATCGTGTTAAAGCACCATGAGGTAGTACACCAAATTTAGTGTTTCTAATTGAAAACTGCAGATTTGACGAAAATTTTGTATGGGGGCCCCTTGACCATGGGCCCCTACCCGTTCCAAAAACCGTATACGGACTAAGTTAGAATATCATGAGATAGTACACCAAATTTGGTGGTTCTAAATTGAAAACTGTAGATTTTACGAAACTTTTGTATGGGGGCCCCTTGACCCTGGGCCCCGACCCATTCCAAAAACCGTCACTGTCTAAGTTAGAGCACCATGAAATAGTATACCAAATGTAGTGGTTTCAAATTCAAAACTGTAGATTTTACGAAAATTTTGTGTGGGTGTCCATTGACCCCTGGCCCCAACCCCTTCCAAAAATCGTCTACGGACTAAGTTAGTGTACCATGAGATAGGATACTAACTTTGGTGGTTGTATTTTGAAAACTGTAGATTTTACGAAAAATTTGTGTAGAACCTTGACCCTGGGCCCCAATCCCTTCCAAAAACCGTCTACTGACTGTTAAAAGTGATGAACATGATAACATCTACCCTTAGGAAGCAGACAGATCTGAAAATATCAGACCTCGTTGAAGACCTTGAGAAGTAGGATACAAATAACTCCCACGTGACTACCGCTCCAATAATGGAGCATGAGGCATAAATGGGTTAATTAGTTCTCCTCCCCCCCCTCGAAATATTTTGATAAGTGCCACATATTAGTCTTCTGCAAATTAAACCTGTCTTTGAGCGAATTTTTCCTACCAAAGATCAAATGTTTAGAAAAATCCGAAAGAAAAAGAGAAAGAAAGCGCTATGGAGAACGCTTACTTCCGGTTCCCCGATTTCTACCGAAATTTTATCGACACATGAAAGTGTAATATAACTCTTAATATAAATTTTTGTGTTGATAGGTACAATAGTTTATCAGCTACACAGAAAAATACCGTTTGAAAAGCGATACGCGGAACCTCGATTTCTAAAAATTTAATCAGGACATCAATTTCTATGAAGTCCCCCACCCCCTTAAATATACGTGTTTTTGCAATTCACCAAAATCTATCTAAAGCAATTTATTTAGAGATTACTGCGAAGTTATGGTACCGCGATGTTTAGCCCTGCGATGTTATGGTACCGCGATGTTTTGACCTGCGATGTTATGACCGCGATCATATGTCGCGCGATGTTTTGACCTGCGATTGTCATGGCGAAAATTTTAACCTCTGGTGAATTTCGGAAAGACCTGATCAATCTTTCTGTTGGTTTATCGGAGATTAATTAAAGCAAAAATTTTCTCCCATGACATACGTTAGAAGAAAATTCCTGGTTGAAAGGCAGGGGAATTCATGCTGCATAAAATTCGCTTGTCTTAATCACAACCAGGAAAACAAAATTTCATGTTGGTGAAAAAAAAAAAAAAGAAAAAAAGAATAATATTTGATTTAACTGACTTTGGGTTTTTGAAAATAATTATTTTATCTGTTCTTTTATCGCGATAGGAAAAGGCGAGTAGGTGTGCAGCTCAGAGAATCAAAATTAATTTTGGTTTAACATCACGGAACGAGAGAAAAAAGAAAATTAAAATTAGTGATTTTCTGCAAAGCAAGAATTCGCCATTTTGCGTTCCTGTTTCCAAACGTTGAGAAAAAGTCGCCAAAAGTGTAACAACTTTTCGTCTTTTGGGTAGGGAATTCAGCAACAGAATCTATTTTTAGACCTCAGGGTCAAAAAGAGCTTGGTCTACACGTGTGAAGGTCAGAGAGTCACCCCTGGCTTGCGAGGGAGTGAAATTCCGTTGGGAGAGTCGTGAGTTGCTAGGCTGAGGTTTCGACCAATGAGAGGGGTCAGCGGTTTCAAGCACCCCAGAGTTTTATCCGTTGAGAGACACTTTTGTTCTAGTCTTCTTGCTGGTTGGGAGAAAGAGGGGACGGCCGAGTCTCTCCTCGCCTTTTGGTGGGGAGAGCACTTGCTGACCACCATGATTTGACATCGAGGAAAAGGCTTAAAGGAGCCTAGTAGCGACGGTCTTCTAGGTCCAGTTCATGGTTGGTTACATAAAAAAAAACTAAAAAGGGCTTGCGATAGCCCAGGGCTGCGAGGAGTTGTTCACTGATTCCACCTGGTGAAAGAGGTGGAAGAAATTATGAAGAAGGACAGCACCACCGTAGGACGAGACCTCCTCGGGGCGCAGCGAAAAGATGATCACCGATGCACTCCTAAGCATTCTCGTGAGAGCTGATGGATAAAGAAAGGGGAACCTCCGAGCCTTTGCCGTCCACCTTCCAATGCAGCCGACCAAATTCCTACCAGGGATGGGCATCGAAAAGGACAAGGGAGAATTACTCCCTCTGAGAGGGTCCATCATCACCAGCTTCGGGATGTCTTTTGTTTTCCCTGTGTTCAGGTGAAGTGCTGGGGCACATTGTGTCCAAAGAGAAAGAGAAAGACATTATTGGAGGCGAAGAGATTATCAACAGTGACAGTGTGACGAGAAGATTTTTTTTTTTTTTTGAAACAAGAGTTGTTCCTGCCCAGCCCAGAAGGTAAATTCTTTCTCGATTTTTTGTATAATGTTGTGACCGCTGCGAAATTGTTGAACGAGTGGGTCAGCAGTGTGAAATCAAATTTATAGTTCTGCGAAAAAAAAAAAAAGAAGAAACTTTCTGTTTTTTTTTTTTTTTTTTTTTGGTTAGCTGGATGTGGGACAGATGTCCCCATATTGTTATCGTTCAGTTTTCAAAAAATTAAGACTTATTAGTTCCTCAGGTATGAATTCAGAAAAAAAGGAAAGAAAAAAAGAGAGGGAGTTGAAAATGCTTTCATTTATGCTTTTTTTTTTTTGTGTGTGTTGTCATGTCGGGTATTTTAGCAACTTCCCAGGCCAGTAAATTTTAATGTATCGGAAAAATTTAGTTTAATGTTTGGGCACAGTAAATTTTGTTGCATCGATAATAGTTTAGTTGGGCATGTGATAATTGAAAAGCAGTGTTATTGTGATGTCGTGGATGATAAAATAATAGTAAACATTTCTCTCTAGTCTTTTACAGCGTTGAGTTATTTTCTTTTTGAGTGAAGATAAATTATGGGATGATTTATATTGGGATTTTGGGAACATATTATAGTGTGATGAAATTGAAACCTAAAGTGCTGTTTACATTCTTGGAGTGTTGAGTGTCGAAATTAAGATGGTAGGTGTGTTATTTGAGGACCAGTATTTTACATGCTCCAGATGAGTGTTAATCTCCCATTGGAAAGGGGTGATCTTAGGGCAAACCGGGAACTTGTCCTAGGGCAGAGGGCTCTGAGTAGGGAATTTTCACCAGGATGCGATATGTGCAAAATAAAAGTTGAGGTATTTGGGTTCTCAAGTTTAGTATTTTTCACAAAAAGAATGAACATCATGGGTTGAGAAGACACACTTTTTGCTCACCAGTTCCAGTATTAATTGTTCTTTTCTTTGGCCTAAATTTTCTTGTTTTTAATATAAGGTTAAAAGTCTAAATGTAATTTTAATTTTCAATAAGGTGAAAATATTTAGTGGGTTATGTAAATGGTCAGTGTTATTGTCTGAAGTGGACCTGCGCATTGCCATGGTGCAGAAGAATTTCCTTGCTAGTGATTTTTCCTGGGATTTATGTGGAGAGAGATAAGTGAATTTTCCTGGGATATATGTGGATATTGTGATTTAGGATTTCTTGGGATATATAGAGAGATAAGTGAATTTTCCTGGGATATATATGTGGATATAGTGATTTTGGATTTCTTGGGATATAGAGAGATAAGTGAATTTTTCCTGGGATATAGTTGTGTTGGTTCTGAGCCGGATGTGCCTGGAGTATTTAGGGTTGAAGTACGACAGGCTCTTGCAGGCGTGGTTGATCAAGGTGGGATCATGCATTGGTTCGAAAAGGGAGATCCTTGAGGACGTGGTTTTTGGGGGAAAACTTGTCTTCAAAACCCCCCAAGTAGTTTCGCTGCTCACGGAGATATGTACTGCCAGCGAGGGTCGGTCGAGCGTTGCTTCAAGAAATGTGGCGAGATCATGTTAGAGGAAATTCTGTGCCTGATGATGATGTGTCGCACTTGAGGATTTTTTTCCTTTCCTTTTGCATAGGCTGAAAGTGGATTCACGACCCAATTTCACGCCTTCAGCCTGACTGGTATTTTCTTCCTGTGTTGGTTCTCAAAAACCCAGGGTAGTGTCTGAACTGAGGGTATTTGCCTCACCGCTACCTCAGTAATTCACTGCAGGTGTTAAATTTAAGTTTGTTTGGTGATTTAAAGTATCTAAATTTATTTGTTTATGATTTGCTGTAGTGCTAGGGATGTAAATTCTAAATTCTGGTTGTTGGTGTTAGTGAACTTGATATTTAGTTTGGAAATTTAGTTAATTGGTATTTTGAGCTTTTGTTTACAGTATAGAGTTATTAAGTATCTTGAGCTATTATGTGAAGTGCAGAGTAAGGTGATTTTTATGAGCAAGCTAGTGCAAGAAGATTGTTTGAATTTCTGAATTATGGTGATGTTATGAATAGTGATAATTTTTAAGATTAGTTAGTGAGGTTTCTTTATAAGTGAAGTAGGTTCATTCAGGGTAGTTCTATAGGTTATGTAATGTTAATTAATGCTTGTGCTCAGTGTAAATTCTGTTTTGAGGATAATTTACTTGGTTTGTTTACTTGCTGATAGTAGATTTGTTAAAGTATAATTTGTGGCTCTTAAAATAACTGTAAATTTAAATTGAAGTCTTCGAAGCTGGTCTGGGAGATTGCGGAGTTTGCTAAGATTGTTTAGGTGCTGTAAATTTAAATCAATAAGTGTAAAATTGTAAATTTGTCATTGAGCTAACTAGGTGAGAGAGAAGAGAGTACGTTTCAAAAGAACAGAACTTGTCCACCTTGTGGAATTAAAAATAATCCAGTATCTTTTTTTTGTGTGTAAGCTATGTGAATCATGGTATAATTTTGGATGCATGCCTAGGGTTCAAACTAACTGTGTTGAAATATGTAAAGTTGTGCTGTTCATAAGGCCAGTGGCCAAAGAGAAATAGAAAAGAAATTGAGATTCTGTTTTTATACTGCTGTGTTTAAGCAAACCAGAAAAAGGAAATACCATCTGTTTGTCCACTAAATTAACTTGTTAAGTTTTTAGAGAAAAATAATAAATACAGGCAGTAGCCTTTCAAAAAAAGTTCAAAATGAGTGCAGTGTGAGAAATTTTGTGTGCTGTTGTCTTCCATGACTTGAGCCCATGTACTCCACCTTAGCTTGACTAAGGCTATCGATCCGAACCCTGGTTTTATAAGGTATTTCATAACTGCAATTTTTGTCCTATCCTTTTAAATTGACTTTCACCGCCTCTACAAGTGGTTATTGAACGAGTACATTTTATCGTATGACTTATAGTGACACATTTTCATACACATGCAACAATATCCACTTACTTTTGCACTTTCAGATGACTCAACTCTGCGTGAACACAAACAACGCAAACTTTCCAATAACTTCTTGTGGAATGTAAATTTTCAGATGCATTTTTGTTTAGGATGTTCATGGCCTTCTAATACTTAGAAAATATTTTTGTTTCGAAATGCATCCACCCATCTCCCAAATTTATTTTTTTTATAATTTCCATAGAAATTTCAATACCAGCATAAATATAGTAATGCTTTAAAAAAATAACAATCAATTCAAAACACACAAAATAAATTATATTTTTTTTTCACCAAAACACGATGCTATGTCGTAGACCCACCCCACATCACCGACGGAAGGTTAAATAAAGCATGATTAATAAATATACAAGGGCATTGACAATGGGAAGGGTTAAAATTTTCTCCAACCTTGTAAAAAATGTTAACAAGTTTCAGCAATTTTGGGGTTAGTTAAAGCAATTTTTACCCTTATTTATTTTACGTTTTTTGTGAAAGGTATTAAAATCGGCAACCTGGTTTACAACTGAGACGGTCGAGGGGAGAAGGGAGGCGCCAACGCTGGGAATTACTCCTGGGCGCAGTTATTTTTATTGAAGGTTTAACGACCACCGTCAGCAACTCAATGGGCTATAAGCAGTCGCTCGTTACTAATTTAGGGGTCATTTGTTCCAGGGAAGGGAAATAGCTAGTGCCGTAAGACAAACACAGCATCCATGCCTCAACGGGATTTGAACCCGGATTCTCGGACGAATGGTCATGATCTAGTGCTTAGACCATTGTGCCACCGTGGTGACGCGCAGGTTTTGTAGTTATGCCATTGATGAATATAAAACAAACATTAACGAATATAAAACAAACATTTATCACAGGAGAGCAAAACTTATGAAAACAACGTACGCCGCCCAGGTGGCGCAGTGGTCTAAGGCGTTGGCCTCTGATCATTCGTCCGTACGGGGTCCGGGTTCGAATCCCGGTTAGGCATGGATGTTGTGTTTGTCTTACGGCACTGGCTCTCTCCCTTCCCTGGAACCAGTGACCCTAAATTAGGGACGGGCGACTGCTTATAGCCCATTGAGTTGCTCACGGTGGTCGTTAAATCTCCAATCAAAAAAAAAAACAACAACGTACAGAACAGAACACGACGCCATCGAATAACAATAATTCAAAGCGCAACAGAATATTTTGTGCAGTTATACAAGAAAACACGAAGACATCAGACATCTAATCCTTCCCAAGAGAAAGCTCCCAATTATTCGGACCGATCACAGAAGCAGCGTGAACCTAGTCTGTGGGCTATATTCAAGCATTCAAGCTATGCGTGATTTTAGCATCAGCTCTCATTCGCCTGCTTCTCAAATATTTGATTTATTAGATACAACCGTACGTGAATTAGCGTCTAAACCTACCGGAGATTTGGAATTTTTCTAATCATCATTTTTTATAGGGAGTAATAGTCAACGTACGTGACTGCGACGGAGAGGTCTCAGGTTCGATCTCAGCCTGTACAAACGCTCGAACCACTAAATATCTGCCGTGCAAGTTGAGCCGTCGGACCCCAGGTATACTGGCCCCCGGTTATAAATAAGAGTGTCTTCCTCACCCTTTCTATCTCGCTTCCATGTGACTTTCCTGTCCGGCACTCGAGCCCAAATCTCCTAGCTTCCTACTTCTAAGGATTGTTTAAGACTAGAGTCAGACACTCTCTTCCTAAAATCCTCTACATATGATCTGATCTAATTTAGGGCCACTGGTTCACGGGAAGGGAGAAAACCAGTGTTATACGACCAAGACAAACAAAACATCCATGCCTCACCGGTATTCGAACCCGGACCTTTCTCGGACGCATGGCAAAAGCCATCGCTTAGACCACTGCGCGACCGGGGCGTCATTAAGCATCAATAGTTATGAACATCGAGCTTGTATCAGAATCCATCGCTTAGACCACTCCGCCCCGGTGGCTCAGTGGTCTAAGCGATGGCTTTTGATGACTCGTCCGAGATGGGTCCGGGTTCGAATCCCAGTAAGGCATGGATGCTGTGTTTGTCTTACGGCACTGGCTTTCTCCCTCCTCTGGAGTCAGTGACCCTAAATTAGGGACGGGCGACTGCTTATAGCCCATTGTGTTGCTCAAGGTGGTCGTTAAACCTCCAATGGTGATGTAGCAGACACGTGACTGTCAGCATGGCAATGAGCCTCAGTCCCGTTGAAATGAGGGCGTTTTACTTTGAAAGTTTAACTTTCGAGTACAAAATGCGGTATTTGAAAAAAATTAAAGAGACTGAAGGAAAAGATCTTTATGGTCTGAATGCAAAGGTCACGCGAAAAGTTTTCCAAAAGTGTAAATAGTAAATATTTTCACTTCGACCAAAGACGAAGTGCCTTTACCGCAGAACAGTTCAAGGCATATGAAAGTATCGAAACATATCACAATTACTCATCGTCGGTATTCTTTTACAGGGTAATTTAGTGAGATCACTAATTCGTGAGTGGAGAAAATAGGAGAAAATAGGTACGCTGCCTTAATAAGTAAGGTTCTCTTCCCTCCCAGGTGCGGAGACCTGGGTAAAAAACATAGGTTTTCTTTCTTTACAGGAATCGCTGATTCTGGATATAACTGACCTTTGAAAGGTTCTCTACCTTTTTGAGAGCTACTCTTCAATAAAAAGTTTGTTTTCTAAGCTCTTGGGAAGCGATTTCCAAGACTTAAAAAAATTTAGAGCAAAATCTGTTTTTTCTTCACAAAATTGTGGTAAAAAAACCATAATAATTTTGCTTAAATTTGCGCCCTATAATTTATTTATCCGTAAATAAATTTAGCAGCATAATCCCGGCCTGTAAACAGACCTAGAAACCAAAAAGAATTTTATTTGGACAATAATTTTAGCCATTATTTGCATTTTTCCGCAAAAGTGAACTTCAGCTACCGATAAAAATCCAGTTGTACTAAAACTAAAATAAACAATGATTTGGAGAGAAAATATCATATAGAGCAAATTAGTAAAGCAAAAAAAAAAAGAAAAAAAACAACACCGACAGCCAAATAACGTTAAAAGGAAAATGCTAAGTAAAAAGCCGAAAACTCGCAAAAGAAGGTTAGTCAGGGTGACAGGGTGCTCGAGCTCTCCTAGAAAATCCAGAAGAGCCAAAAAGATTTGATTCTGACTAAATGTCAGTTTGGCTAACAAATTAACTTTTAGCCTGATAAAGAGCTTCAGCACCCCCCCTAAATCAAACAGGAACCTTTTGAAAAGAAGTCCCTGGAAATGAAAACTCCACGTGCACAGAAGTACCGATTAGGTACCGAGGCGATGATTTAAGAAAATATTTAACTAAGAGAAAAACTCTAAAAGGCATTCTATAAGAAAATAGTCAGCAGCAATAAAATCTACGCCAAAAAACCCCAGCCAACACCTTTTAAATTCACCTTGACAACTGTTAATCAACGCGTGAAACGCCTGGCCCAATAAATGAGAGCAGTGGCGACTCGTGCCAACTGAAACAGGTGGGGCCAGTAGCTGAAGTTAAACAATGAAATAAAAGAAACTGTCGTTATTAGGCCAACCATTCATACCCCCACCCCCACCCCCAAGATTCATTTACTCTGCTTATGTTTACCTCCTTGATTCACAATAATGCCCAAATCATGCAGGAATGTGTCAACTATTGTATTGCACACGCGAAAAATATTCCTCACAATAGTATGCATATCTATTAACAGAAAAATGTTAAAACTCCTTAAATAAAATTTTTAGCTTAAAACATATGAGCATTAATATATGTAGTTGTGCTTTGTGTTTCTTTAGATTTCTCAACTGTGGAATAATCACAGGATAAAAAAGTATAGTGAAAAAATAATAACTCCAAATATATGCAGAGAGGAAATGTTTCATGAATTTCGTCCCATATAGAATGAGTACCATACTACCATTTGCGTTATTTGAAAGGTTTAACCTTTTTTTTTTAAACTTGTGAAGCCTAAAAACATATATGTACTCATGTGCAAATTATACTTACAGGCTTTCTCATTTATTTATTTATTTATTTTTAACATAGAACATCATCTTAGCTAAAACTGAAATTAGTTCTGCAAAGCGCATTGTAAACTTCAAACAATATGAAACACAAATCAATTGAATTTTTCACTTCGTACCATAGTATTAAAATGCAATACATGGAAATATTATGAAGAGAGTCATAACTTTTTGTACAGATATTATCCTCTTCTATGTTTGAGAGTGGCAAATTTTTCTATGACTTTTTGATTAAAAAGTGGAATTTCTTGAACGCAATCTTTATGTACAAAGAGAACAGCGAGTGCGTTTAACCGTTCTTGTGTCATAGTGCTTCTTAAAAATGTTTTTATGAGATTCAAGGTGCTGAAATAATGTTCTGCTTCAGCGGTAGTTACTGGTGTCACTAAAACTATTTCTAATAATTTAGAGACTTCAGAAAATGTATCTAAAAGTTCATTAGAATAGAGAAATGACATTAACGCACTTACGTTCGGTATGCCGTCGAAGGTTTCGTTAGCATAAAGTACTGATAATTCATTTTCAAGTTTTTCTTTATTCAGCATTACAATATGTAGTTGCTAATAAATTTGTATGGTGTGACGGAAAATGCTGCTTATGATTCTTGAACTCCTTTGGATCTACAACAGTGAATGAGTGAAATAAGACAGATTTTTCAAACCTGTCCCTTATTTGATTGGCGATGATGTCGCATGCTTCTTTTGCATCATTTTCTACCATACTGCAGTCAACTTTAGCTCTTTTTCGCAAAGGTTGACATTCATAGCTTCCATTTTGATCGTTGTGTTTTGTACTTTGCCGAACATAATTTACAGCTGATACAAACTTCTTTAGAGCTCGATTACAATCAACACTGGTTGATTTTCTGGACTGTAGTATATTGTATAACGAAGTAAATTTCTCCGTCATTTTTGGTCTACGCCGGGATTCGAACCCGAGGCCGCTTATTCCGGAACAAGTCGCTCTGCCAACTGAGCTACGCAGACATGTATTCTGATTCCTATCTGCCTTTATGTCATGTGCGTCCTGCTGGCAGGTACGTCACAATTGTACAAAATATCAACATGTTGGAATATGTGAGAAAAGAAAGACAATAAGAAAAGGAATTTCTCATTTCGTAACAACTTCACAAATCCAGTTGATTCACATATACTCTTGTCATCCCAACCACTTTCGTTTAGAATCCTGTTGAAGCACTCTAAGAATTCACTTTTGTTTTCTGAAACACAATTTATGATCCGGGATTGGAAATTCTCGCAATAAACCACTACGTTTAGGTGATACTGTGAAAAAGGAGCCGATTCCACTGATATTTGCAAAAAATATTCTTACCCTTTTGATTGTTGAGCACACCTTCTTTAATACTAAATTCAACTGATGAGCATAACAGTGCACATACTGAGCGTGCGGATAATGCTCTTTCATGCGTATTTGCACATCGCCACGAGTTCCGCTCATGACAGCTGCCCCATCATATGTCTGAGCAACAAGTTTGTTTTGCAAACCAAACTTTTCCAACTCATCTTTGAGTACAGATGCAAGTCCGTCTGCTGTTCTGTTTTCAATTTCAACAAACGATAAAAATCTTTCCACGACATGGCTGTTAATCATATATCGCAATATGATAACAAATTGCGAACGGCAGGATATGTCGGTCGTTTTGTCCATTTGCACGGATGTGTAATTGGCCTTTTCAATTTCGCTTTTAACTTCATCCAGGTACACCTGATACATGCAATCCGAAATTTCATTTTGAATTATTTTTGATGTATTTTTTGCAACTTTAGATTTGTCCAGATGGTCTTGTAAGACACTGTCCAAACTAGCTATATATGAGATCATATCCAGAAACACTCCTTTGTTATGTGAAAACTGTGTTTCATCATGTCCACGTAAAGGCAATTCGTGTACACACAACATTTTATGCAGTCTATAATGCGTGTTAGAACGTGTCCATTTTTATCAACTAATTCATTTTGCTTTCCAATCGCAGAGTGATAACCGTCATCTAATTGTGACATAATATTGACATTACCAAAAGTTCCGAATTTTAAAGCATTATTAATATGCACTGTACTGCATTCATGTTTTTTAATCCTTTCGGACAAATGTTTCATATCTTTGCAGCCAATTTTGGTCCACAGTGGTTCTCCGCCAAATAGCAAACAATAAAAACAAAAAAACGATTTTTTTTCATCGCTAGCAGTTAGCCAAGCTTTTTTTCAAACCACTGAACAGAAAATGTTCGAAGTTTTGATCCGTCTTTCTGGCTTACCAGGAAATTCTTGGGTTGATAAGCACCAAGTTTTTTTAAGTGAAGCTTTTCTTCCAGATTTAAAGCACAGAACGGAGATTTTAGGAAAATATCCACCCTATTCATTGTACACGACAAGCAAAAAAGTCACGACACAAAAGAACAACGCATCACTGAGAGACACACACAGAAAAAAAAACTAACTGAACTTTGCTACGGGGTAAGCTTCTCTGTCAACCCACGGCGTTAAGGAAACTGACACTTTCCCAGCCAATCAAATTAGCGCGGGGCCAGGAAGACCTGGCCTCACAGCTTTTGTTGCACACGCAGTTAAGGCAGTGTTGTATGTAGGTCATCATACTGAATGAGACGGGAAGGAAAACGTTGTCTCCTCTTACTTGCGTGGTGATATTACTGGGGCTTGTTGGAGCTGGCCCCAATAACCTTACACTCTGAACGTGATCTCTTTCCTCAGGAACAGTTTTTCGTTTTTGAAGCGAACTTTTTTCCCTTGGGGAATGGTTTATGAAGGGGAAGGTTTATCACCATTCAGTTAAGAGAGAGAATAAGAATTAGGGCAATATATATATCATCATCATCATCATTGTCAACCATTATCAATCCACTGCTGGACGAAGGTCTCCCCAAGTTTCCTCCACAACGGTCTGTCTTGTGCCAGTCTCCTCCATGTCACCCCTGCATACTTTCGAATTTCATCCACCCATCTCCCATGTGGTCTTCTTCTGGGTCTTTTCCTGTCCCTTGGAATCCAATCTAAAATTTCGGCTGTCCATCGATGATCTGTCCTTCTGGCAGTATGTCCAGCCCATTGCCATTTCAGGGATTTAACTCTGATCATGATGTCTTCCACTCTTGTCATTTTTCGGATCCACGAGTTCCTCTTCTTATCTCTCCTGGTTACACCAAGCATGCACCTCTCCATGCTACTTTGAGTTGTCTGCAGCCTTTGTATGTCTCTTTTAGTTAAGGTCCACGTCTCTGCACCATACGTAAGCACTGGAAGGATGCACTGATCAAACACTTTTCTTTTAAGACATAATGGCATATTGCTCTTGAAAATTATGCTGTTTCTTCCAAAAGCTCTCCAGGCAAGTTTTGTACGCCGATTAATTTCTTCATCAATGTGACCCTCACTTGATATCTGCTGTCCAAGATAAACGTACGTGTCTGTTATCTCCAGCTTTTCTCCATCAATCGATAAATCTTCATTTCTTGTAAAAGCATTGAACATGACTTTTGTCTTCTGAAAGTTCATTTTTAATCCCACTTCTTTACTCTTGTCAGCAAGTTCCTGGATCATACTCAGCAGCTCTGATGGGGTAGTTGCAAAAATGACTACGTCATCAGCAAAACGAAGGTGGGTTAGATAATCTCCATTAATCTTTATCCCCTTGTTTTCCCAGCTCAGCGACTGAAAAACACCCTCCAATGTGGCATTAAAGAGCTTCGGAGATATGGTGTCACCTTGTCTCACTCCCTTTCCAATTTTTACGTGTGTTGTATTTTCAAACAGCCTAATCTTTGCACTTGCATTTTCATAGATGTTATTAATAATATTAATGTATGCATCTTCAATACCGCAGGTTTTCAGAGCCATTGTAACTGCTGATGGTTTCACCGAATCAAAGGCTTTTTCATAATCGATAAAAGCCATGCACAATGGAAGTTCATATTCCCTCGCTCTTTCAATTAGTTCTCTGAGCACGTGGATATCATCTATTGTGCTGTAGCCACTCCTGAATCCAGCTTGTTCTCTCGGTTGAGCCATGTCCAGTGTTACCTTCAAGCGGTGTGAAAGAACTTTAGTGAAGATTTTATAAATTACTGATAGGAGGCTGATAGGTCTGTAGTTTCCGAGATCCTCAATGTCACCTTTCTTATGTAGTAGGATCATTGTAGCGGTGTTCCAATCCTCAGGAATCTTTCCTTCATTAAGGCATCGAGTGAAAATTTGGGCGAGTACTGTTTCGATTTCTCCACTTGCTTCTTGTATGATGTCTACAGTAATTCCATCTTCTCCTGGAGCTTTTCCTCGCTTCATGTTCTTGATTGCATGTGCAACTTCTGCTGGAAGGACTGGAGGAACTCTGGTACTGGTATCTTTCATGATGTCTAAAGTGCATATATCATCATTTTCATATAATTTGGAGTAGAAATCTTTCACTCTTGTCAAAATTTCGCCTCTATTTCTTGTTACAGAACCATCTTCTTTTCTCAGTGCCATAATCTGTTTTCTTCCCTTACTGAGATGTCCCTTTGCTATCTTTAGGCTTTGGTTGTTTTCAATTGCTTTCCTCACTAGTTCACAGTTGAATTTCCTTACGTCTTCAGTGATATTTTTCTTACTGTCTTGCATAGCTCTATATATTCCACTTTGGAAGTCATATCTTCTTTAGTTGTCCTCATCTCTCTTCTTTTTGCATCAACATTTTGGTTTTTCCTGATAATTTGTTCACATGCAACTTGTTCTTAGACCCAGCTAATTTTGTTGCTGTTTCCATAAGAGCTTTTGTTACTTTTCTGTTGACTTCAGAGATGTCCACTTCTTCCGATGTTAGGCCTTCTAAAGCAGAGAACCTGTTCTTCAGTTCTAACTTGAAGGTATTATGCTGTTTTTTAAGGTTGGTTATGTCAATACATTTTGTTTGTCTTATGAGCTTGCCACGTTCAAGTTTAGTGTTGAGGTGCATCTTACATCTCACCAATCTATGGTCACTACCTGTGTTGAACTTGTTTAGCACACTGCAGTCTTCTATGACGAATTTTTTGTTACACATAATAAAATCAATTTCACTTGTCGTCCCATTTGGATGTCTCCATGTCCATTTCCTGTGTGGCTTTTTCTTGAAGAAGGAGTTCAAGATGAAAAACCCTTCTGCCTCTGCAAACTCAACGAGAGTATTTCCACGCTGGTTTCTGTTGCCGTGACCGAATTTACCTACTGAAGTTTCATTCTGTTGCCGTTGCCCTATTTTTGCAGTGAAATCTCCCATAATTATTTTCAAGTGCTGCTTACTTTTATTATTTAGATGACAAATTTCCTCTTAAAATTCTTCAATATCTTCTTCAGGATGACTTGTGGTGGGTGCATAAGTTTGAATAATCTGAGCCTGGTATCTTTTCGAGAGTTGGATAACAAGTCGTGCAGCTCTGTCAGAGGAACTTTCAACTTCTACAACTTTATCCTTCAGTTTCTTGTTTATTATAAATCCAACACCACTAGTTCTGCCAGTATCTGTCCCACGATAGTAGAAGAGATGTTCACTTTTCAGTTCAATGAGATCTTCTCCTTTTCTCCTTACCTCACTTAGCCCGACGATGTCCCACTTGATCCTTTGTAGTTCCTCTTCCAATTCAAGAAGCCTTGAATCAGAAGATAGGGAGCGTCCGTTGTAGGTAGCCAAGGTCAGCATCAAATGGCAGCCTAGTCCGGTCCTCCGGGGATTCTTAGCACCCTCTGCCTTCATGTCGCACTGGCCGCTGCCTTGGCCAGGTACATTCCAGCTGCCGGAGACTGAGGGCCAAGATTTAGGTTGTAGAGTCATTTTGGAGGTGTTTGGCCATAACTCACCACGCTGGCCAAGCGGGTTGGTGAGTGTGGGATAGCATTTCCTCTGATCCCGATGGTATAGTTATACCGCTATTGGCGGTCGTCAGAGCCCCTTTAGTGGGAACAGGATAGATTCTCTGCTTTACCAGAAATGACTGATTTCTGGATAAAACTAACATTTAAAAGATTCTCTGCCTTTGAAGATTCTAACTCTTCAATAAAAAGTGTTTTCTAAGCTCTGGCAAACGATCTTCCTTCGTTTAGCATATAAGCGAATTTATTCGGTACTACCCAAGGAGGTTAGAATAATACTTCTGGAGATGCCTCGAATCTGTTAACCGTGAAGCCACAATGTGTTGGAATTTGACGTTGTTTACATGATGCCTGTGTAATTTCAACTGTGTGTATTTTGGAATTGCGTGGTTTTTGGTTGAAGAAACCGTGTTGATCAAATGATCATTGTACCTGCCTGGGATTGAACCTGAGGCCCTTTCCGTGACAGTCATGAACGTTGCCCACTAAGCCACCCTCGGCCCAAGAAACTGTGTTAATACACCGCCTTCTATATATACACTGCCTGCCCAATCGTGCTCAAACGCTGTTTTCCGGTTATGATCTAAATGTCTGCAAGGTGGCGTTACATTAGTTGACCTCTTTCATATTTGTTTACCTGCGCCGTAGTTTAACATCAGTAATTTTATTTTAACTGTTTATATAATTTAAATTATAACAACTAGGTTTTTTACTTTCCACAAAGTTCATTGAAAGGTTGGAAACTCATTTTCCTGTGGTTTCTTCACAAGTTATTCTTCCGTTTCGTTTGGGAACGATCTGTTTTGATGGTAAATGTGTAGATTAGCGTCCTAAATCATTTCGTCGGGAAAATATTAGTACCTGGAAAAAGTACGACGTACAGATTTTAGAGTATGGAATTCAAAGGCAAATGGTGCAGAAATTTCATATTTTAAATGTCTTTTAAAGATTTTTATCGTAATATTTACGTGTAAGTGTGATGCTGAGAAGTGACGCCGCGGTAGGCCCAACGCATCGCTTCGGCGACGTTGTGAAGCTGTGTGTGCTCTCTTAAAAGGAAGGTTCGTTCGTTGCTGTACCGAAATGACGGGCGGAAGAGTACAACAGAAAGCGGGTAAGTTGTTGGCAGGAGAGCGATAACTATTGTAATGATACGCTACATAAAATAGGTTCACATCATTCCCCCCCTTTTTGTATCCTGTACGTTGTTGGCAGGAAAAACCGGATAAAACCTCTTTGATATGCAAAAGTTACGTATCAGTGAGATAGGAAGTGACCTGCAAAGAAGGCATTAAGAGGAAAACCAAAACTACAGTGACACAGCAAATCAGCTAGGAATGGAAGCCGTTGAAAGCATAACCGAAAGTTATACTTCCCCAGCTTTCTATACAACATCGAAAGGCATAGTCGTACTTCCTATTTAGAATCAAGGAATCACATGCAAAAGAACAAAAATTTCTCAACATCTGCTTTAAAACAATGGCAAAACATGAAGGAATTGTATTTTGTAGCGCATGAGTACAACATGGTTCGCTCTCCTAGCAAGAACATACGCAGTTGCACCTGTAGTCGTCAGAGCGTGAATTGCATGCCGCAGCGTCTCTTTACATCATCGCACTTACACGTAAATATTACGATAAAAATCTTTAAAATACAATTAAAATATGAAATTTCTGCGCCATTTGCCATTAATTTCCTTACTCTAATATCTGTTAGTCACACTTCTCCCAGGTACTAACATTTTTATGACGAAATAATTTAGGACGCTAATTTACGCATTTACCGTTTTGTTCATCCTAGCAATAGGAACTGATTTTAGTATAATATATATAGTATATATATTGCATCAATAAGTTTCTGTCTCCTAACTTGATTAATAGCTGCATTAAATCTTCATGGCTGTCAGATAAACGGGTCTACGACATAACATCGCAAGTCAAAACATCGCACGACATATGATCGCCGACATAACATCGCGGTACCATAACATCGCAGTACTAAAACATCGCAGGTCAAAACATCGCGGCACCATAACATCGCAGGGCAAAACATCGCGGCACCATAACATCGCAAGGCAAAACATCGTGGTACCATAGCATCGCAAGTCATAACATCGCAGGTCATAACATCGCAGTAATCCCTAAATAAATTGCTTTCGATAGCTTTTGATGAATTGCAAAAAATATATATATTTAAAGGGGAGGGGGACTTAATAGAAATTGATGTCCTGATTAAATTTTGGTAGAAATTGGGGTTATCCGTACCGCTTTTCCAACAGTGCCCAGGCCCGGGGTCCAGGCCAACTCAATCAAATTATCGTAAAATCTACAGTTTTCAATTTAAAACCACCAGATTTGGTATTCTATCTCATGGTGCTTTAACTTAGACGGTAGATGGTTTATGGAAGTGGTCGGAGCCCGGGGTCGATGGGCCCCCATAGAATATTTTCGACAAATCTACAGTTTCCAATTTAGAACCACCAAATTTGGTATACTTCCTCATGGTGCTCTAACTTAGACAGTAAACGGTTTTTGGAAAGGTAAGGGCCCGGGGTCAAGGGGCCCCAATACGCAATATTCGTAAAATCTACAGTTTTCAATTTAGAAACACCAAATTTGGTATACTTCCTCATGGTGCTCTAACTTAGATCGCGTAGACGGGTTTTGCTTTGAAAGGTAGGGGGCCCTGTGTCAAGGGGCCCCAATACGCAATATTCGTAAAATCTACAGTTTTCAATTTAGAATTACCAAATTTGGTATAATATCTCATGGTGCTCTAACTTAGACCATAGACGGTTTTGGAAAGGTAGGGGGCCCGGAGTCAAGGGCCCCATACGCAATATTCGTAAAATCTACAGTTTCCAATTTATAACCACCAAATTTGGTATACTTCCTCATGGTGCTCTATCTTAGACCGTAGACGGGTTTTGCTTTGAAAGGTAGGGGGCCCTGGGTCAAGGGACCCCAATACGCAATATTCGTAAAATCTACAGTTTTCAATTTAGAACCACCAAATTTTGTATACTACCTCATGGTGCTCTAACTTAGACCGTAGACGGTGTTTGGAACGGGTCGGGGTCAAGGGGGGCCCTTACAAAATTTTCGTAAAATCTACAGTTTTCAATTTAGAACCACCAAATTTGGGATACTATTTCACGGTACTCTTAGACCGCAGATGGTTTTGGGAATGGGTCGGGGCCCGCGATTAAGGGGCCCCCTTACAAAATTTTCGTTAAAGTTCAATTTTTTACTCTTAAGAACTGCAACACAATTCAGCACTCCAATACCCAACCTACGGTCTAAGTGTAAGACCGTAGATAACAATAAAGTGCAAAAATATCCGGTTAATGGTGTATTAAAATCAAAAATTAATAAACGTTAGCTTTCACCATGAACGGGCGGCTTATCAGGCAGATATACAATGTAATGTAAATAGAGAGTTCCAGATATTCAAAATTTAAAACGGTAAGAAAAAGATTATCAATATCAAGTCGCATGCACGCGACATCACACAGGTGCATTGCATTTCAGGGTCGCGGTTTCTCAGAAGCACACTCCAGATGTACGGCAGTTCTATACAGATGTCTCCTCGGAGATAAGTATTTCCATTCCTCTTCCTTTCTTTTTTGTTTCATAAAATCAAATTGACTAAATAAAAAAATTAAAGATAAGTTTACTGGAAAATTACAGGAATATCTTTTTCATTCATTAATTTTCACCCGCTGAACTTGGTGATTCCACAGATAGTAATATTTACCCGGGAAATACCACCCTGCTAGTACAAATTACATTAATGATTTCTTTGCATCCAGTTCCATTATTATGTCCATAAGAGCGTTTGGGGCCATATGAAAAATACATAGTTGATTTCAACGTGAGCCGCTACGGTGGCGCAGTGGTCTATACGCTGGCTTCTGATCACGAGTCCGAGAAGGGTCCGGGTTCGAATCTCGGTGAGTCATGGACGTTGCGTTTGACTTCTGGCACTGGCTTTCCCCTTCCCTGCATGGAACCAGTGACCCAAAATTAGGAACTGCTGACTGCTTACAGCCCACTGAATTGATCACGGTGGTCGTTAAACCTCCCAACTAAAAAAAATATTGCGACGTGTCCATTGCTATCTGTCATGGAGCCGTGTGAAAAGTACGTTTTTGACATCGACGTGTCCTATTACATGTGGGCTGGCCACAAAATTTTAAGGGACCGTACAAAATCGTACTTTTGTTTCACCGTGTCCGCGCTTCGGTATATGGTTGAAGTATACGTATATATAGTTGGGCCATTTCAGCACGTAGTATGGTTTATATAGAAAATAATGTTACACTTTTACTCTGCTACAACACATTAATCCCAAAGGCGATTTCTTGAAATGTTTAATCCTTTGTGCTCATATTCACAAAGTTAACATAACATGTCAAGTAATTAATGTTGCACCTTTACTCTGTCACAAAACCTTAATTGCAAGACCTTAGACCTAGCCTTTTTTTAGGAATTTTAGTTCGACGTATTCATAAGGTTTCGATAACATGCCAAGGTTACGGTACTGCGTTTTTACACAGGCACAAAAATTAATAAACAGGCCTTAAGCCTTTTTATCAATTTTCAATGAACCCCAACCGTGCTCATATGCATAAAATTTTCACAGAAAGTCAAGTTTATTGTGTTGCGCTTTTACTCGAGTACAAAACTTTAAATAGCCCCTACTAGGGGTGGATCACCGCACAGGCGCAGGAAACGCGCCCTTGGGGCTTCGGAATCGAAGGGGCCTCAAAATACCAAAAATAAAACTTAAATTTTATTTTTTTATTCCCGTTGTTTTGTTCATTGGTAAAAATATAGAAAAAAAAAACGATAATATAGGCACATTATCACGTATTCTGTGGCGCTATTTTCATAGAGGGTACCAGTTTCATGCTGCGAAAGGAACCGCGTTCAGCGTCTTGTTATTCCTGGCCGCGGCTGTCGTTTCTAGGTCCCGTGTTTTGTAAGTGAAATATCCGTTAGTAGAATCTAAAAAAATTCAAAACATCGGGAAGGCCAAAACTCGAATGTTCACTATTCCCAGGAGCAATGTTACAAGGTCACACAGGATGTTCCCGTGTCTAAACAATTGCGTCCCCCCATTAGTTTTAGCTCTACGGAAAAGGAATGGGGCTTATCAACAACGACACGTCTGCTCTAATCAGTCATTCAGCAAAGCCCTAAATTTGATCCACAGTACAGAGCAAAGCCGGCTGGACCTTAAGGGCAACTGGAGCTTTCGTCCCGGGGCCCATGCCTTCAAGGGGCACCGCAGTTTAGGAAAAAATCACTTTTGGTAGAATTTTTAACAATTATTTCCTTTGTGTGTAAGATTTGGGGTGCGAAGCCCTTAAAAGTTCTTTTTCAAAAGGTTTTTTTTTTTTTTTTTCGTTTACAATCCCTCCATTTTCGAATAGGTTATCGTCCTTCGCCGTACAAATACTTAAATTTGGGGATTTTTAAGTGATTATTGAAACTACTTTTCTATTTTCCGCATTGATAAATAGCAAATTAAATTTCATCATTTTGAGGCCCTTACTTTTATGTATTTAACAATTTGCGTGCAAACCAGATACTTAAATTTAAAGAAATAAAAAGAACAACATCAAAGTTAATTTCGGGTTACATATAGAAGCCATTTATTCAGTGACTTTAAAAACATTACTGTAAATTAAAAAAAAATCATATATGAGCGCGTATAAAAGTTTAAAAAGTCGCTAATTTGTCACTTGCTCCACTTTGCATTAAAAATCAATCACTAAAACCATGTATCAGGGGGAAAACAACTGTTTGTACGAATTTATTTTAGAGGGATCCTTATTAATTCCTACACTAAAATATTCGCAATTCAAAAAATTTCGCTATGCAGGTATTTTTATTTATCATTTTGTAAGGAAGTTTTTATAAGAGTCATAATACAATTTCAACCTCATCTCCCCCAGAAAGAAAATCGTAGATATCAACACTTTTTACTCTCTCTCTCCTTCTCTGTCTCCCTCCCTCCCTCTTCTCTCTCTCTCTATCTCTGAACTTTCTTTATAATAGTTTTCTTTATGACATACTGCAGAGGTGAAGCACATGTCAAGACGTAGAAGTTGCAACAATAAATTCTTTCGGTGTAGCTTAATTTGTAAAGCATTCGGCTCTGGAGTAGAAGGATGAGGATTCGTTGTCACCGTCAAAATTTGTGAATTTCACATTGTGTGTGTTCTTTGAGGACATTTTTCACGTAACGACTTTATTAAAATATGAGATTTATTTCCTAGTGCCAACAATGAATTTTTGGTCCGGGCCCAGCAGTAAAATTTCGCCCCAAGCCCTGTAAAAGCTCCCGCCATCCGGCTGTAGTTCAGAGGGAAGATGTCGTGTGCAGAATATTTTCTTTTAATATCGGATCAAATATTCGATGTATTGCAGCTAGAATCAAATATTGATTACACCTATTACCGGCAAAGTAAGTCTGTTATTCTTGAGTGGAATTTTACATGTTTTAACAAACTTGATATAAAATTTCCCTATCAATCACAACCCCACAACGGGCACGAAGAAGTGGCCTCCTTAGAACTGGCTACACGGAGAACTGGACACATTGGAATTTCAGTGCCATAAAATTGTTCCTCATAAACAAATTTCGCGTGGCTATATTCCCCACTACTTGAGCAACTATTGTTAACAATTTTTTTTTAATATTTCATTTTCAGTAAAAAATTTAGACTTTTCCATGATTTTCGGGCAAAAGACAAAGCGGAGAACTGGCCACCAGAAAACTGACCACCGGAGAAGTGGCCGCACGAAGAACTGGTCATAAAAAATTTAAGGGGCAGTATAAAAATTGCGTTCTAGACTGCTCCGTGGCTAGGTCTCCCGAGATATCTGACACACATAAAATGTCCATAATTTCGTATTTTCTTATTTACGATATTTTTCTAGGTCTATAGACTACAGCTAAACAAATTCTCTGCTGGTATGTGCAAACCTAGGAAACTCGTCGGGGGGGGGGGAGGCAAAAACCTAAAATATGAAATATCAAGCATTTCCAGTTCGATCGGGAGATTTTCAGCGTTTACAAGCTGTAACTCAACAAATTTTCTGCGTACATGGGCCTACCCAGGAAACCTGTCAGGGAGGGGGAGGGGTAATACCGAAAGTGTAAAGTGTAAAATATAAAGAATTTCTCATCCGTTCGGGAGATTTTCACCATTTACAACCAGAAATACTTTGTTTTATATTTTAGGTATTAATCCCCTCCCCCGACAGGTTTCCTGAGTCAGCACATGCCCTCAGAGAGTTTGTTGCGATGTAGATTGTAAATGCTGAAAATCTCCCGACTGGATCAGAAGTTCTTTATAATTTATACTTTTGGTGTTACCCCCCCCCCTCTTACCCCGACAGGCCTCCTGAGGCAGCAGATGCCTTCAAATAATTTGTTGAATTATAGGCTCTAAATGCTAAAAATCTCCTGATCGGACCAGAAATTCTTTATGATGTTTTGCACTTTTGGGATATCCCCCCCCCCCCCCCCCCCCCGACAGGTTTGCTGAGTAGGCACATGCCCTCAGATAATGTGTCGAGTTGTAGCTTGTAATTACTGAAAATTTCAATTTCCCGATCGGACCTAAAAATTTTATATTTTACACTTTTGGTATCCCCCCCCCAACAGGTTTCCTGAGTCAGCACTCAGCACATGCCCTCAGATAATTTGCAGACTTGTGCGTACATTGTAAACCTTGGAATCTTTGGTTGAGTTGTAGATCATAAACATTTTTATAAAGAATTACATTAATTATCGCAATTAAGAAAAGACGCAATTACGGAAACTTTATATGACTCAGATAACCAACCTCTGGTGGTGGTGGCCACGAAGCGGTCAAAAAACGCAATTTTTATATTTCCCCTTAAATTTTTATGGCCAGTTCTCCTACACCCCAATCACAACGGGCCTTGTAAACGCTTTGTTCCGACATTAAAAGTACTTTACCTGGGTCAATCACATGTTACCAAGAGCTCAGTGGCGCATTCTGGATTTCTTTATGGGGTATCCCAAAATATTAAAGATGCAAATTAAAATACCCCGAAGAAAATGTCTCCCAAACTAATACGAACAAATGAAAATATATTCGACATCATCATCATCATCATCATCATTGCCAACCATTATCAATACACTGTTGGACGAAGGTCTCCCCAAGTTTCTTCCACAACGGTCTGCCTTGTGCCAGTCTCCTCCATGTTACTCCCGCATACTATATAATTTCATCCACCCATCTCCCATGTGGTCTTCTTCTGGGTCTTTTCCTGTCCCTTGGAATCCAATCTAAAATTTCGGCTGTCCATCGATGGTCTGTCCTGCTGGTAGTATGTCCAGCCCATTGCCATTCAGGGATTTAACTCTGATCATGATGTCTTCCACTCTTGTCATTCTTCGGATCCACGAGTTCCTCTTCTTATCTCTCCTGATTACACCAAGCATGCACCTCTCCATGGTTCTTTGAGTTGTCTGTAGTCTTTTTATGTCTCTTGTGGTTAAGGTCCACGTCTCTGTACCATACGTAAGCACTGGAAGGATGCATTGATCAAACACTTTTCTTTTAAGACATAATGGCATATTGCTCTTGAAAATTATACTGTTTCTTCCAAAAGCTCTCCAGACAAGTTTTATACGCCGATTAATTTCTTCATCAATGTGGCCCTTACTTGATATCTGCTGTCCAAGATAAATGTAGGTATTGGTTATCTCCAGCTTTCCCCCATCAATCGATAAATTTTCATTTTTTGCAAAAGCATTGTACATCACTTTTGCCTTCTGAAAGTTCATTTTTAATCTCACTTCTTTACTCTTGTCAGCAAGTTCCTGGATCATACTCTGCAGCTCTGATGGGGTAGTTGCAAAAATGACTACGTCATCGGCAAAACGAAGGTGAGTTAGATAACCTCCATTAATCTTTATCCGTTATATATATATATACTAAAGAGCAAAGCCGAAATTGATAAAGCCAAGGCTCAGTATTCTCGACACTTTCTACATTCAGTTGTTCTTTTTTCTCTTTTTACTCACACCGGTCAATACATAACCTTTTCCATGTTGTACTCGGTTTGAGTCAAAATTTTTTTTTTGCTTCAGTCTCTTCTTAATAGAATATATATATATATATAATTCGAAATAATTGGTTTTCGTATTAAATGAAATTATAAATGAAATTATTTTTCCTATAAATTAAAAACTAAAGCTTTAAGAAAGCACACAAACAAACGAAGTTTCAGGTAAAATTAACTTTTGTAGCTTTTGTTTTTCTTTTGTTACAAACTTTATAACAATGTCCAAATTGTCTAAGTCTGTAGCAATTTTGTTTTAATTACTAACGAAAAAAAAATAGTCGTTGCTGTTTCACGTTTAATCAGAAGTAACTTTTCATATTTTAAGTTCGGAAAACGATCTATCGGCGTAAGTCACTGCTACAGACAGTAAAAATTTGAAAAGAGGATTTTCTGCACCTTATTGCCGCTATCAATACTCAGGAATGAAAAAGGGGGGGGGGCATTGTAATTTATTTATTTTTAATTACAAAAATGTTTCTTTATCCTTTTTGGGTTTCAAGTTCAACAGAAAGAAAAGGAAAGATGTTTATTTTCAGGCAGTGTAAAAATCCAGAAAATCCAAAACAAATTTCGTTTAACTTAACATTGTACACGTGTGCCCCCCCCCCCGACAGTTTTCTTGAAGCAGCACATGCCTGCCCTCAGATACATTGTTGACTTGTAGGTTGTAAATGCTGAAAATCTCCCGATCAGACCAGAAATGCTTTATATTTTATACTTTTGGTGTTACCCCCCCGAAAGGTTTCGTGAGGCAGCACATGCCCTCAGATAATTAATTGCAGACTTGCAGTTTATAAATCCTGAAATCTTTTGTTCAGTTGTAGATCATAAACATTTTTTTTAAAGAATTACATTAATAATCTCAATTAAGAAAAGACGAAATTACGGAAACTTTATGTGATTCAGATAACCAACTTCCAAGAACGTGGCCACGAAGCGGTCGAAAACGCAATTGTTATACGGCCTGTTAAAATTTTTGTGGCCAGTTCACCGATGGCCAGTTCTCCTACACCCAATCAGTGATGGTGCTAACTGAGAAAACATTCAAATTGGACAAACTGACGTCTAATGAGATTTAGGGGAGGAACTCAATTAGCAAAAGGCATTTCCACGGCTCATGCTTAGAGTCTCGTACAGTGGGGAGAAGAGAGGGGTCTAGTACGCTAAGAACTTTTAAAAGTGGTGAGTTCATAATTCTAGCGAATGCTTTTTAATACTATCTGTTGCTTTAATAACAGTTTAATGGGATGTAGTACTTTATCTGTGAGGAAGGGCAGCGGAAGGGGGGGCGTGACGGATACAATGGCTACGTTAAGGACTAACCGTATAATGGTCCTCACCATGTGCACTTCTTTACATTTTTGCTGGCATGGTTATCGACATCATCAACAAGAAAGGAAAGAATAATTCTCTTGAGATATCAAGACCCACCGTTTTATTACGGTTAATTAAAAATTATGACAAACATGAATTATGCAAACGCGAAATAAGGAAAATGCGAATTAGGAAAAACTTGATACGGGCAAACGTGAAATAGGGGAAACGAGATTAGGGAAAACAAGATTAGGGCAAACGAAATTAGGGGAAATTAGAATTCGGGTAAAAGCGATTTCGGGGAAACGCCATTGGGGTAAACGTGTTTAGGGCAAATGTGAATTAGGGGAAATGAGATTTAGGGGAAACGCGATTAGGGCAAACGAAATTAGGGGAAATGGGAATTCGGGTAAAAGCGATTTCGGGGAAACGCCATTAGGGTAAACGTGTTTAGGGCAAACGTGAATTAGGGGAAACGAGATTTAGGGGAAACGAGATAAGGGGAAACGAAATTGGGGGAAATGAGAATTCGGGTAAATGCGATTTCGGGGAAACGCCATTAGGGTAAACGTGTTTAGGGCAAACGTGAATTAGGGGAAACGAGATTTTGGGGAAACGAGTTACGGCAAACGAAATTAGGGGAAATGGGAATTCGGGTAAAAGCGATTTCGGGGAAACGCCATTGGGGTAAACGTGATTAGGGCAAACGGGAATTAGGGGAAATGGATTAGGGGAAGTGAGGCTACGCGGCTGAGGTGGTAGGGAATCCCGTGTTACATATATCACTCGTATGTGTTCCAAAAGTTTTACATTTCAAGATGGAAAATCAAACTATTTTTCCGCTTTTTAATCAAGCAGATATCGAAATTAGAACTTTTTTTTTTAAATTGTCAATCTGCCTAATTACTCATATTTTTCGGATAAGAATTAAAGTATTACTACGCAAAGTAACACTAACATAGAGAAGCAGAAAATGATTCGATGTTTGTTATACGTGAGAAAAAGAACAGGATTTCTAAATTATTTCTTTATATATATGTAATTTCGTTCAGCAAATGCGTGTTTTGAGCTGTTTTTGGAGTCGCTCTGATGAGAATAGAATACTCGAAACCGGTCAACGGCATGCAGTAATCCGCTTTTGACATATGTGGCAACAATTGTTTCCGCCGATGTTGTATAACCAATTTCTAAGATCTCCTGATTAACTAAGGGCATTCTGTATAAGTAATGCCAATAATAATCTAACTAAAGTTCGTGTTAGTGTTGATTACTAGAAGTGATTGTTTTCATTAATCATTAACAGTGATCAATACTTTAATTTAGTGATTATTTAGAAATAAAGAAAAATCCACTTTGGAACACAGTTTATGCATCTGCTTTTTTTTTTTTTACTAATAATACAAAGAAGACAGGTATGTACTGCAATTTCTACGTAATATACAATGCGCTGAATACTGAAATTACATGAACAACTTAAATTACTAGATGCCATTACAATGCAAGACAGGAAAATATTATTACAATACTTGTTACAGAATACAACAGTCAAGACATGGAAATTATCACTATATTCTACGAATGATGAAAACATACAAAAGGAGAACTTGGCCAAATAAATCTGTTAAATGGTGAGAGACTACAAAATACAAAAGTGTAAATTATTACATACGTCGAGATGAAAGTTTGCATAATAGGACCAATGTTGCATGTTACATTGCAGGATGGCGTGATACAAATTATTATACTGTACGCATTTTAAAGTATTAAGCTATAATTGACAGTTTCTTCTTTAATGCTTAAGTAGTCCGGTTATAATCTATGTATATAAAATGGAATGTCTGGCTGTCTGTCTGTATGTATGTATGTTTCTATAAACTCCTAGACCCTTTGACCTATCTGAACCAAATTTTCCGTACTTATTCTCTAGGACCCTGTGGAAAATATAGGCTACCCTGAATGGGCCCCACTACATTGTGGCTCCTCTGCTGGTGAACTCTAACTGTATGTTCCTTATAAGCTCCTAAACCTTTTGATCGACCTGGGTCACATTTTCTAGGACCCTGAGGAAAATATAGGCTACCCTGAATGGGCCCCACTACATTGTGGCTCCTCTGCTGGTGAACTCTAACTGTATGTTCCTTATAAGCTCCTAAACCTTTTGATCGACCTGGGTCACATTTTCTAGGACCCTGAGGAAAATATAGGCTACCATGAATGCCATGGAAAATGTAGGCTACCATGAATACCATGGAAAATATAGGCTATCATGAATACCATGGAAAATATAGGCTGCCATGAATACCATGGAAGATATAGGCTACCCACCACCCTGGCGACCTGATTCTATAGTAGGCCCTACCTGAAAATGTTTTTCCCGTATCGACAAGTGATATGTTGTTTTAAAGGCTTTTGGAAGCTGATTCCAAAATTTTATTTCATTTTTAATTAGATTATTCCGTTGGAAACTTATAATGGTTTAAATATGGTAACGGTGTGTTGAGGTTTACAATATTTTAGGCCGTGAACTAGACATAAAACAAAAATAAATTATTTATATTTTGTATTCTCTACATTCCGCAATCTATTACATACATACCAGTTTTCCAATAATGTGACTTGTGTTCGTGCGGCATTTTCGCCGCAGATTAGCATTCGCCACTTCTTTAGCTCTTGGTCAAAATTCGCCGGTTCAAAACTTTGTTTTAGACAAGAGGGGAACATGCAAAATTGAATCTTTACGACACCATCTCACCAATATGTTAGCACTGATTTTCACATTTCCACAAAATAAAAAAATAATAATAAATAAAAAAAATTGCACATCTTGAACGAAGTCACAGCTTAAAAGGTTAGGGAAGTGCAGATCCCTTAGGTTTCAGATTCGTTTTGTTGGCTTGAAAGTGCTTAGTGAAATAAAAATTCAATATTAAATGTAATAAAATATATATCTGATATAGAAAACAGAAAATATTTAAAAAAAGTATATAATTAAATACAGCGGTGGTATTTCGTCATTCGTTTGGGGAAGCGAGACATGTATGTGCCGAAATGCACAATGAGGAATAAATACAATGTTTGTATGAGGGGGGGGGTGAGTTTAAAAATGACATTGATTGCTAACATAATTATAGCAATTTTGTGATTTTCAAAACATAATTTACCATACAATTTTGCGCTATGTAATTTAACTAAATATAATTTGCATCTATTCGAGTCGTAAACGTCGGCTACTAGTGTCTGGAAGAAGTAAAACTTTTGTAACCATATCATCATATTAAACACACTAAGGTCGGCTCAGCAACAAGAGATGCAGTTTCGGTTTATGCAGCAACAAGAGATGCATTCCATGTTTTTCCAGGAATTTTACGTACTTTACAAGTTCGAAATAATCTCTTTCAGTTATTGTATATTATTATCTGCACGGAATTCCCAAAAATAAATAAATAAATGAAATAAAATAAAAAAGTTCCTACAGAAAAGTAATTATTTCAGGGGAACGGCAAATTGGTACCCGGCAAATTCGTACCCGGGATTTTGTACCCGGCAAACTGGTACCCGGGAGATTGGTACCCTTCTGTTGCTACGACGTTACGGTGGCATATACAAATTGCACGGCTAACAAATTACCGTCAATTTGTAGATCTTTAAAAGCTATGGTGAAGAAGACACCTGGTAATAGAAGATACTATGTCAGACACTATGTAATTTTTTGAACACGTAAAATAATATTTTTGAATATTTAATTTGTAACGAACGTCGCTCTTAATATCCTTGGTGGGGGCTTAAGCCCCCAGCTTCCTCCGTCGGTGCGCTAATGGGCCTAGGCCTAACGACTATGAATTAATATTTGGTGCCTAAGTAAAAGCGCAATACTATTAACTTGACTTGGTTTGTAAACATTTTGAATATGACATCGGTAGAATAAAAATTGTTAAAAGAGCCTAGTGGTAGGTAAGACCTATGAATTAATATTTAGTGCGTAAGTAAAAGCGCACTATTGTCAACTTGGTTTGATACGTAAACGTTATGAATATGAAGGCGATTGATTAAAAATTATTTAAAAGGCCTAGGTGTACGCCCTGTGAATTAATTAAGTAAAAAAGAAATATTAATACCGTGAATTCTCAGTATAGGCCAAGAGACGGCAATCTTTATGCTTCACCACCCCGTTAAACTATTGCGGCCAGTCGCCGTCATTAGATACCTTAGAAAACTGCTACACATAATTCGGAAACTTGGAAAACTGCCACAAATTCGAAGTGCCCCTCGGAGGAACAGCAACTCGTGCCCGGCCCCTTAATGAAAAACATGTGGGAGTTTTCCTGTGTGGCTGTTTATAGTGAACCGGATCTTACATGCCATTTTATGTAAGTAGGAATCTCTTATTATAATTTTATGCCACTATAATAACTCCTACACTTTAACAAATCTAGTACGAAATGCAATTTGTGTGCATTCCCTTATACGCATAAGGTATAGGAGTTTTCTGCGGTGTGTTTTGCTAACGGTGGAAGAAAGAATAGGAGTTTTCCGCCGAGAGAACAGCTGTTCAACAACGACAATCATCAAAGAGGAAAGATCTTCCGTTAATGCAATTTGTATATGTCCCCGTAACGTCTCACCAACAGAAGGGTACCAATCTCCCGGGTACGAGTTTTCTAAAATTCAATTTTAGGAAAATGCCGTGATTGCTTCAATTTGTGAAATAATTTACGAATTTGAAGAGGGTGAAATGTATCGGAATAGTTAGAAGGGGTGAAGATGATGCCAAATCCTGGAAATCAGGCATTAAAACTGAACAAAAGGGAACGGAACTGCATGGGTACAAGTTTACTGGGCACCAATCTTCCGGGATCCATTATTGGATTATTTAACATTGTGTTTAAATATATTTATATTGCCTAGCATAGGCGCCGACTTCGTGGGTTCGAGACAGTTTTTGAACCCCCCAATGATTTTGTTGAGGGTTCCTCGAACCCCTAATATTTTTGCACGTATTTCGTGGAAAAAATACACGTACGCATATGTGCATAAATTTTGGTTTTCGTTATCAATTCTTCAAGGTTTTTATTATTCATTCCCCGTTTACTATATGTAAAAAGTGTGTATAGAAATTTACCCCTCAGACTGTTTATTGTGCCTCAAAAAAGAATTAGTGTTTGCTCGTGTTCATAAAATTTGATGCGACAGACAATACCTCAAGTACCGTTGTTTAAGAGCATTTAAAACTGCCTCCTTTAGAAAATTCTTCGGTTTGTCTGGGTTCCCACAAAATACAAAAGTCTAGCTCTACAATCGGAGACGAGAACCTATTCGAGGTCATAGTGATAAAGGCGGAAATATGTTGTACAGTCAGTTGACCCGCCCTATCTTCAGGCAGTCAGGGAACAAGGTTAGAAGAGAGAGAAGATGGCATCAGCAACCGCTGGTGAAGCCAAGTCTGATCATCTGGTTTCTTGGGCCCTCCGGGTGGGGAGGTTCAGTGGCGTGACGTCACTTACTGAAGACAAATTGCTGAAGACCTGTGCTGGAGCACAGGTTGATAGCGGCCGTCTCTTACTCTCAGCAGCAGTCCCTGAAGGTCAACAAGGCTCCCACAGCTTTAGCAAGGCCGTGATTGGTTAATACGCAATATGATCCGCTCGACGAAGCATAATTTTGTTTAATTTTTTTAGAAAATATTAAACAGTATTTTTGTAACTTTTTGCAAATTTTTAGTTATGTGCATGTATATTTCGGTCTCATTTTTTCCTGACTGTACATGCTGTACAAGTGCCTCTGAAACCTCTTTTAAAGTCAACGGTTTCCCTATAGTATAAGTACAAAAGCAGCCCAAGTTGGGCATCCTGGGCATACACAGCTGATACGAAGTAGAGCCCACGGAAAACGCAGGGCGTGGAGCTGATGCCATGTCCTATCCCTTCTAACCTCCTATTTTAACTCAGAAATCATTTGAAGAAAAAAAAAATTTGAAATTTTTAAAATTGTTAAAAAAACCCTTAAAATATATTTTACATGTTTTAGTTACTTTCATAAGACAATTGAGTTGAAAATTCACATAGTATCTGTGTATGGTATATAATAATGCCGCGCCTACAAAAGCAAAATAAATTATAATTACCTAAAAAAATAATTCTGTAATTAACTACTTATAATTTGCTCCATTTTAGCATTTCAGGCGTTTTATTGTGCCAGATAATCTCACTGAATGAAATTTAAATTAGACTTAAATACTCTGAAAAATGAATTGGTAATTCGATTAAAAATTTCCGGAACCCCCAATAATTTTTCAAGTCGGCGCCTGTGTTGTCTACTGTTATATAAGTGAAAAACATCCAGTAAGGATTCAATTAAAGTATCAAGTTTATGTGGTTGCAGTTCCTTTAAGTCATGACATACTGTTTTTAAGTTATTTTCAGCGAATGATAAGGACTTTTATTTTTCATTTATTAATTTCATTTTATTGACTGATCAATAGTTTGCTTCATGTATTGATTAATAAATGGTAAGATAATTGCAACAAAACATTTATTTTGTGGTAAATTGTTCTTCCGACTTTTGATTTAAAATTTGTTTTTCCACAAAACGGAAAAATGCGCCTCGTCACTGAGTGACATGTGATCTGTAAGAATAGCTCACAATTCCCAAAGCCATCTGAATTTGGGCGGTGGAACTAATGAAGAAGCATTGGTATAGTTAAGTTTTTCACCCCCCCCCTGTTCATGAGGGAAGCAATCTTAGCATGTGCCCGTCGCATTGTGATTCCTTCCCCAGGAGACTACTTCCTTAAATGAGGACAATGGGTTTGGTCTTTAAAAGTAAACCGCAGCAAGTAAACATCTGGAGATGGAGAGGTTGTTTTGCTATTGTTCCACAGAACGGCGCAATTTGGAGGAGGTAAAAGAGCGTAAAAACTCAGGGCTATTGGTACAAAGGCTGTTTCTTTTAGCGAAGCACACTTTGCTTCCCGAAGAGGGAGGCTGTGGCATAGTTGCGGTGCCATCTCTCTTCGCAAGAGTAATCTAATCCCCTCCGATATCTAAGCGCACGAAGCAAGCGTGGGAAGGAATTAAACCCAAGTTTATACCCCAGTAAATCCAACGAACATCACTGAAACACATTAAAACAGAAGGAATATTTGTTTTAAAATCATTAAGCAGAATGTTTCATATTCGAAGATCTAAAAGCTAAAAGTATCAGCAAATACCCATATTTTGGACCCCTCAAAAAAAGGATTATCGAAAAATGACCTGTCCATAGAAATTTCAAGTTCTCTCCACAACGTATTGCATCATCCCAAGTCAGAAATAACTTTTAGTTCAACCCCAGTAGTTTCCAAACCTTGATTTATTGAAAAAAAACAATATTTTTTTCATTTGTAAGTTAAAGAATATTGGCTGCTTCCGTTGCGATAATAATCCTCGGATTAAGAAAAATTGGGCTTTCTTGAAAGGGTAAAGAATTTTGTCCATTCTGGTGCCTAGAGTCAATATGAATTTCGTCAAAGCTTAAAACATAAAGCTTTACAGAGCGATTTAAACTTTCATAGCTCCCCCCCATCAAGAAAAAGACATCGTGTTGAATGCCTGAATTACGGGTAAATTTGGCGCACCATCTTTTCAAAGTAATGGAATAATGTTTTCCCCCTCCAGAAGTCATATATGATTTTTCTAAAGAGAGCTCTTATTACGATGCATTTCGATACATCTTCAGGCGCCCATTTTATCCATTGCTTCCTTTCCCAAGATCACTTGGGCGTCGTAAATATATCATGGATACCTTTACCTAATCTTCCCAACGTACTCTAGTTTCTCTTAATTTCTTTTAATTGCTTCTTGAGTTGGATAATTTGTTTTGACCAGAACCTTGTAATGATGTATGCATTTCTGATTTGTGCAGAGATATTTAATAATCTCGCGTTTCTCATTCGTTAAAGCATCTAGTACACTTTCAAGATCAGATATTTTTTCCTGCAGTCTTTTACTCTCTTTCATCTTTTCACGTTTCAAACATACATGAAGTTGCGGAATTACTATCTTGTTTCGTCCTTAATCGAATCTAACCCGCCGCTGATACGGGATTTTTTTTAATTTAAAGTTTGAATTCGATCCAAAGAACTTTCTAAAATTCTTGGTCTCCGATAAACCGTCACACACGAAAACTGCCACACATCTTTCAGCAACTTGGAAAATTGCCACATGCTTTTCATTAAGGGACCGAGCACAAATTGTTGTTCCTACGAGGAACACTTTGAATGTGTGTCAGTGTTCCCAGTTTGCGCGAATTATGTGTGGCAGTTTTTCAAAGTGCCTAATGACGGGAAGGAGTTCTTTTGTTTATCGGAATTTTCATGCCGGTTCATACGAGTTTACGGCAACTGGCCACAAAAGTTCAACGAGGGTGTGGGGTATGAATAAAGATCGCCGTTTCTTGGTATATATATATAAATTGAAAACTGTTGATTTGACGAATATTGCGTATGGGCCCCCTTAATCCCGGGCCCCTCCCCACCCGTTCCGAAACCCTCTACCGTCTAAATTAGAGCACCGTGAGATATTATGCCAAATTTGGTGGTTCCAAAATTGAAAACTGTAGATTTTACGAATATTGCGTATTGGGTTGACCCCGGGCCATATACCTTTCCAAAAACCGTTTACAATCTAAGTTAGAGCACCATGAGGAAGTACATCAAATTTTGTGGTTCTAAATTGAAAACTGAAGATTTTACGAAAATTTTCTATCGGGGCCCATCGACCCCGGGCTCAGACCACTTCCAAAAACTGTCTACGGTCTAAGTTAGAACACCATTAGGAAGTCTACCAAATTTGGTGTTTCTAAATTGAAAACTGCAGATTTTACGAATATTGCGTATTGGGGCCCCTTACCTTTCCAAAACCGTTTACTGTCTAAGTTAGAGCACCATGAGGAAGTATACCAAATTTGGTGGTTCTAAATTGAAAACTGTAGATTTTACGAATATTGCGTATGGGGACCCTTCAGCCAGGGCCCCACACCTTTCCAAAACCGTCTATGGTCTAAGTTAGAGCACCATGAGATATTATACCAAATTTGGTAATTCTAAATTGAAAACTGTAGATTTTACGAATATTGCGTATTGGGCCCCCTTGACCCAGGGCTCCCCTACCTTTCAAAGCAAAACCCGTCTACGGTCTAAGTTAGAGCACCATGAGGAAGTATACCAAATTTGGTGTTTCTAAATTGAAAACTGTAGATTTTACGAATATTGCGTATTGGGGCCCCTTGACCCCGGACCCCTTACCATTCCATAAACCGTTTACTGTCTAAGTTAGAGCACCATTAGGAAGTATATCAAATTTGGTGGTTCTAAATTTAAAACTGTAGATTTTACGAATATTGCGTATTGGGGCCCCTTGACCCCGGGCCCCTTACCTTTCCATAAACCGTTTACTGTCTAAGTTAGAGCACCATGAGGAAGTATATCAAATTTGGTGGTTCTAAATTTAAAACTGTAGATTTTACGAATATTGCGTATGGGCCCTTTACCCCGGGCCCCCTACCTTTCCAAAACCGTCTATGGTCTAAGTTAGAGCACCATGAGATATTATACCAAATTTGGTAATTCTAAATTGAAAACTGTAGATTTTACGAATATTGCGTATTGGGGCCCCTTGACCCAGGGCTCCCCTACCTTTCAAAGCAAAACCCGTCTACGGTCTAAGTTAGAGCACCATGAGGAAGTATACCAAATTTGGTGTTTCTAAATTGAAAACTGTAGATTTTACGAATATTGCGTATTGGGGCCCCTTGACCCCGGGCCCTTTACCTTTCCGAAAACCGTTTATTGTCTAAGTTAGAGCACCATGAGGAAGTATACCAAATTTGGTGGTTCTAAATTGAAAACTGTAGATTTTACGAATATTGCGTATTGGGGCCCCTTGACCCCGGGCCCCTTACCTTTCCAAAAACCGTTTACTGTCTAAGTTAGAGCACCATGAGGAAGTATACCAAATTTGGTGGTTCTAAATTGAAAACTGTAGATTTTACGAATATTGCGTATGGGGGCCCTTGATCCCGGGCCCCCTATCTTTCCAAAACCGTCTATGGTCTAAGTTAGAGCACCATGAGATATTATACAAAATTTGGTGGTTCTAAATTGAAAACTGTAGATTTTACGAATATTGCGTATTGGGGCCCCTTGACCCAGGGCCCCCCTACCTTTCAAAGCAAAACCCGTCTACGGTCTAAGTTAGAGCACCATGAGGAAGTATACCAGATTTGGTGGTTCTAAATTGAAAACTGTAGATTTTACGAATATTGCGTATTGGGGCCGCTTGACCCCGGGCCCCCTACCTTTCCATAAACCGTTTACGGTCTAAGTTAGAGCACCATGAGGAAGTATATCAAATTTTGTGGTTCTAAATTGAAAACTGTAGATTTTACGAAAACTTTTTATGGGGGCCCCTCGACCCCGGGCTCAGACCACATCCAAAAACACCATGTGGTAATATACCAAATTTGGTGGCTTTAAATTGAAAACTGTAGATTTTACGAAATTTATGTATGAGATGAGAGATTAATTAATGTCCCCTCCTGAAATATTTTTATAAGTGCCGCATACTAGTCTTCTGCAAATTAAATCAGTGTCTGAACAAATTTTTCCTACTAAAGATCAAATGTTTAGAAGAATACAAAAGAAAAAAAAAAATGAAAAGAAAAAAGCCGTGTAATTAATGCCCCATCCTGAAATGTTATGGCTCGCGATGTTATGACTTGCGATGTTTTGTCACCGCGATGTTTTGACCTGCGATGTTTTGTGTCCGCGATGTTATGGCTTGCGATGTTTTGTGTCCGCGATGTTATGACTTGCGATGTTTTGACCTGCGATGTTATGTCCGCGATGTTTTGACCTGCGATGTTTTGACGTGCTACGGCAGAGATAGGAGGAAACGCAATTTATCGTACGCGGAAAGTCTATGAACTACTTGAAAATTTTGAAATTATATGAAAAACATATCACACGGAAAACACTATCCAACAAAGAAGGAATTTTTCAAATCGTACTCTTAGAAGTAGAGATATTGACAAAAATAAGATGTACCTCTACGATCCCTGGGGTAGAAACCATGCACTATTTTAAGAAGAAAATGTTTCTAAACGGTTTGTCGACATCAGTAGTATCGGTCAACAAACGACGTTTTTTTCAATCGAGAATTTAGAAGCTCATATTTTGCTGCAAATACAACAGAAGCGGAAATTAAGATCTACGCCCCCTGGTGGCAGAACTATTTTTTTACAAACATTAGAAATTATGTGCAAACGAATTCCCATCACGAGCTGTATCCGGTGCAGAAAGAAGTTTTCAAATCGGAGATTTAGAAGCAGAGATATAGGGGGAAATGCAATTTACCGCTACGCCCCCTAGCGGAAAGGCTATGAATTACTTGAAAATTTTGAAATTATATGAAAAACATCTCACACGAAAAACACTATCCAACAAAGAAAGAATTTTTCAAATCGGACTCCTAGAAGTAGAGATATTGACAAAAATAAGATGTACATCTACGCCCCCTGGCGGAGAAACTGTGGAATATTTTAAGAAGAAAATATTCCGAAAAGGTTTATCGATGTGAGTGGCATTAGTCTACGAAAGAATTTTTAATCGATATTTTAGAAGCTACGATTTTATGGCAAATACATCAGAAACAAAAATTAAAGCTTACGCCCCCTGGTGGCCAAAGTATTCTTTTCCAAAAATTTGAAATTATATGCAAAAGGTTTTCCATCTGGAGATGTATCCGCTGAAGAAAAAAAAATTTCAAATCGGTGTTTTAGAAGAAGAGTTATCGGGGAAAATGTAATTTACTTTTACGCCCCCTAGCGGAAAATCTATGCGTAATTTGAAAAAGTAACTATATCTAAAATACTCTTCGACATAAATGGAATCGAAAGATATAATTTTTTTAATCGGATGTTTAGAAGCAAATGTGTGGAATAAAACGTATTTTTGAATTCGACAGCATCTGCGTTTACGCCCTCTACCGGCGAAATTGTATCGTAAAAAAAAAACGAAATAAAGGATCATCATTTGTATATTTCAAGCTTCCCAATGCAATTTTTTTTTTCAAATCGGACTAATAGTTGCTGAGATATCGTGGGTACAGACGGACGGCTAAACCGATAACAGAAGCACGATCTTTTTTTACAAAAGACGTGCTAATAAAAATGCTAAAATTTTTATGACGTTTGGTTTTCAACTTTAATGACTATTTGTTTTATCACATTGCTTGCATTTATAATAATATTTTCAAAACGTTTGTATTTTTTTATGTTTCAATAAGTTTTTCTAAAGTAAATAATATGAACATGCTTTCTGGAGAAAAATTCGTCGATTAAAATTCTTAGGGCGGTGGTCTAAGCGAAGGCTTCTGATCATTCGTCCGGGGGTCCGGGTTCGAATCCCGTGAAGTATGGATGTTGTGTTTTCCTTACGGCACTGGCGCTCTCTTTTCTCTGGAACCAGTGGCCCTAAATTAGAGACGAGCGACTGCTTATAGTCCATTGAGTTCCTCACGGTGGTCTTAAACCTCCAATAAAAAAAAAAAGTTCCTAGGCACTAGCAATATATTCAATTAAAAAAACTACGCTAACGTTAACAATTTTTTTATTAGTGAAAAAAGGGAGGGATATATACATTCTATAACAGAAATAATATTTTCTTGTAGTATTCATACACATTCTACTGTAAATTTTTTAACACGATATTTGTCACTGAGTCCTGGTTATTCTTTGTTATTTTATATTGCTCGTATTTATAACAATGTTTTCAAAACGTTATTTATTTATTTTATTTTATGGTCTTTCAATAGGTTTTTTTTCTAAGTAGATGTAAGGTCCACCACAGTAGTTGTACGAACTTGTTCTCGAGCAAGGTTCGTAGATTCGAGTTCTTGCAAAATTACAAAAGAACTATTAATAATAATAAAAGTGTGAAAAGTAATGCTTTACGTAAATAAAAGATAATATTCTGAAAACGTGATTTTTGGCAATCATCTTTAATTAAAAAATAAATAAATCTTGAAGACTGAAAACACCAGTGCTCCGTACATTTCTCTATCAGAAGTCGGGGACTTTTGCTTTAGGGCGCCATTAAACTGACGGTGCAAAAAGATTTCTTAACTGAAGATAAACCACTTTTTGCCTCTAATATATTCAGAATTTATTTTGTTTTAAATTGAATGCCCTAGATAGTGTGTGTTGCAACTTTGCAGCAAAAGTAAACATCAGAGACAGTAAGAAAAAAGTATTTGTGAATGTGAAACATAAATAAAACTGAAAATTATAAATGTGTCAAATAAAAACTAAAACATATATCGATATCATGCTCGACTTCTTGTCGGTATTGTACTGGAAAAGTGAAAATATAATCCTAAATTCGATTTTGCTTATATTTGAAAGATTTCAACGATTTACCGACTAATATTATGATGTAGTCAGTGAATTATTTAATCATTACGGAATATCATAAATTAAAAATAAAGCATTTGGCACTAATAAAATTTGAAAAAAATTGAATCCATTTATGTGTTTTTATTTTCATCATTTCGTATTTCCTGTACTATCGTGTTACACTACTTTCCTGTTTTTTTCGTAATTTAAAAAGTTATTTTTTTAGTCTAATTTTTTAATTTGAAATACCTTTATCATGAACCTCTTACTAAGTATATGTAGTGTTCTAAAAGGTGATTTCTAAATAAATTATGTACTTCGTGTTACAAGCAAAAACTCTTGTGCAGGCTCCCACCCTCTCAGTTGGCTGTCTGATCTGTGTGGAAGAAAGTGAAAATGGCATTTTTAAGGGATCCTTACTTGAAGTTAAACAAAATTTTAAAAGTTAAAAGAGAGAATCTATTAAACATCTTAGTTTACTAAAGGAATAAATGAATGTATTTCTGAATAGAAAAGTAAGGTAAAAGATGCGTCGACCTTTTGTTTGAGTCGGACATGAAGTATAAATTAAAGAAACAGAAGAAAGTATTTGTGCTGAATAAATAGAACAAGATCTCTAAACTCAATGAACCGAGGTTGGCTTATTTAATAACTTTTTCTGGGTGGGGGTCTTTCCAGTGCAAGTGGAAAAATTAAAACGGAATTTCGGTTTTTATTTAGCCATCAAAATAGCTTAAAATCGAGTTGCTAAACACCCCCCCCCACCCCCAAGTTTCATTGCATTTGTCTTTCACTAATAGAATCAACGTATTGTATCATTTGCCCTCGAAAAACACCCTCCACCTTAAAACTTTAATAAATAAAATAAACTTTTAACATTGAGTTTACAGATCTTGTTCTATTTACTCACAGATACCTTTCTTTACCATCGCAAATATCTGTTTCAAATACACTGCTGGCCACCCAAAATGCAACACCAAGAAGGAAACATCCGATTGGCCTGAAATTCGCAGCATGCGTCGCCCGCGAGAGGACATGCAAGCGATTAGCATTGCAGGGCGTATACAAATCATGTGCGCTCGGCACGCCACGTAGAAGCACTACATAACAAGGGTGCACAGAAGGCGGGGTGTAAGTAGTGGAAGTATGTTGTGCTGCTGGACCTGTGCGTGGGAAGCTTCTTGATGCCTCGTCGCAGAATACGGCATTCATTCCAGCACGTTTCGGAGTTCGACAGAGGACGAATAGTGGCTTATCACGACAACGGCTTATCGTATCGAGACATCGGCGCCCGTGTGGGACGACATCCAGCCACAGTGAGGCGAGTATAGATTCGGTGGGTGCAGGAGGAACGGACGGACCGACGTGAGCGATAGCCGCGGCACACCACCGAACGAGAGGACCGGCAACGTGTGCGGCGGGCATTGACGGCTTGCACCGCCACATCACGAACGTTAGCGCAACAATTAGGTTGTGTTGCGCAACAACCCGTGTCAGCACGTACCGTTCGACGTCGTCTGCAGGAGCGGGGACTTGTCGCACGGTGCCCATTGCTCCTATTACTATTAACGTTACACCACCGGCGAGTGCGGCTGCAGTGGGCCGTTGAACGCCACGACATTGTCTTCTCCGACGAATCCCGCTTCTGCCTACAACACCACGATGGTCGGATCCGCTTGTGGCGGCACCGCAGCGAGAGACTATATGAAGCCTGCATTATGCATCGCCATACCGGTCCGTCGCCTGGCGTTATGGTTTGGGGCGCAATTGGATAATACACCCGCACCTCTCTGGTACGCATCGCCGGTACACTCAATAGCCACCGCTACAACTCCGACGTTTTGGAGCCTGTAGTCCTCCCTTACTTGCAGGACCTGCCAGCGGCCACGTTTCAACAAGCCAATGCACGCCCGCACGTGGCACGCATCTTGCAACATTTCTTTGCGGCCCACCAGGTGTCACTACTTACGTGGCCCGCCTGTTCTCCCGATGTGTCGCCCATCGAACACGCCTGGTAGCTGATCGACAACCGAGTGGCCCGGCAAGCACCACCCGCGGCTACGCCTGATGAACTGTGGTAACGTGTGGAAGCAGCCAAGACCGACATAACCCAAGCTCACATCCAAAGCCTGTTTCGTTTGATGCCGCGGCGTGTAGCGGCCGTTATTGCCAACCATCGGGGCCACACGAACTATTGATGTCTGCGTGTTCCGCAAGTCGCATGGGCCTGCAAGCTCAATCGTTTCATCTTTGTAGCTGTTGTTATATGTTCAGTAAATCTGGCTTTGCTATCTCGTGTCCTTCTTGGTGTTGCATTTTGGGTGGCGAGCAGTGTAGTTGGAAAGAATATAGTTTCAACTGTTATAGTTTCGTAAGCATCTAAGTATGGGATATATAAAGTATATTGTATAGGTAAATTAGTGCATATATATTGTATAGGTAAATCAGTGACATGAATTTTAATTTCTTCTGTAAACTTTTTTTTTTTTTTTTTGGATTGGAGGTTTAACGACCACCGTGAGCAACTCAATGGACTATAAGCAGTCGCCCGTCCCTAATTTAGGGTCACTTGTTCCAGGGAAGGGAGAGAGCCAGTGCCGTAAGACAAGCACAACATCCATGCCTCACCGGGATTCGAACCCGGACCCCTTTCGAACGAATGATCAGAGGCCATCGCTTAGACCACTGTAAACTTCATGCAGCATGTATCACATTATCAAGTCACTAATGTGACACATAGTTTACATTTTTTATTAAATTTCTGTCTGGATTTGTTGCGAGAAATATGGTTATCTCTGAAATCGTTTTGAACAATTTACCAACAGTAGTATTCGATCCAAAGTTTAATAAAATCGGATCTCAAATAATGTGTTTTATGTTTAAATTTACCAATAAAATTTTGTTTTGGCATATCAGTGAATTTCATTACTTTTATCTTTTAATCGCCAGCGAGATACGAACGGGACTGTAATTTAATATCCTTACTGAAAGAGAGATGTTTCCTGGAATGCTCATGAACGATCGAGCGTTCTAAGGGGCATATAATTGTTAACAATTTACGGAAAAGTCACGTAAAAAAAGTGTTTAATTAGACATATAATTACGGAGAAAATTTGGGTCCAGTAATGTATTTGTACTTATCAGCCTTGTAACGCGCACATTCAATGCGGGATTACGCATTTCCCGATTGAAGTTGACGAAGCTTCCCCCAAACCCCCATTTCGAAGAACATTCACTTATATCTGTCCATGCATGAAATTAATAACTTTTAGTAGAACTGCACGATATCGAAATTTTTTTTATTTTTTGGTAAAATTTTAGTGAAATTACTATACTGCACGGAATGAGATGCACGTATTTCTAAGAGCGTAGTTCACAGAAATAGCATTGAAGCTGTCTTCAGCGCCCTTTGCAATTTCATGATTTGAAGAACCCGTCTGCATAACCGCCCGGCTCACTATCTTTTCTAGCCACTATAATTAGGGTTGTGTTTATATTTTAGGCATGGTTACTTGTGTATGCCCATTATGCAAGTAACCATGCGCACTATGCCCTTCCGCTCAAGAAATCATTATTTTGTAAATTTTTTTAAAAAAATACCAACGCATATTTCCCTAATTTTTCTGAAGTTTTTTAATTATGGGAATGAATATTTCGGCCTCAATTTTTTTCATGATTGTATGGGAAGAGCAAAGGTCCGAAAAACCCGTTCAAAATCGTAATTTTCCCATAGAGATATACAGGAGATTCTCGGGTTGGGTTGGGTGCATCCAAGGAGGTTAGAATAAGATATCTGGAGATGCTCAGTACCACTTTGCGTGAAGCCTATAACCGCGAGCGACGGCCGTCAAAGTGTGGCAAAGCTGATGCTTTTTTTTTTTGATTGGAGGTTTAACGACCGCCGTGAGCAACTCAATGGGCTATAAGCAGTCGCCCGTCCCTAATTTAGGGTCACTGGTTCCAGGGAAGGGAGAGAGCCAGTGCCGTAAGACAAACACAACATCCATGCCTGACCGGGATTCGAACCCGGACCCCTTACGGACGAATGATCAGAGGCCAACGCCTTAGACCACTGCGCCACCGGGGCGGCCTGATGCTTTTCAATGCTATTGCAATGCATTTTGTGTTGGCCGAATCGCCTACTTTCGTCGCAAATACTTCCAATTTCGCATCGTAACTTGTTGCCAATGTGTGAGAAAATGCTGAATTTATAAAATTCTTAATTATTTTCAGGCTCCTTCTCATTTTTATTGTAAATTGAAATACGCGAACATTGGTGCGAATTCTAAATAAAACGTAACGTTAAAATTGAAAACTTCACTCGTGTAAGAAGTATAATTTATTCCAGTTTGATATTAGCACGGTTTCTGAGACCCAAAACCACACAATTCAGAAATACAAACAGATGAAATTACATAGGTATCATGTAAACAATGGTGAATTCCCACACTTTGCGGCTTCACGGTTAAGAAACCAGGGCATCTCCAGAAGTATTATTCTAACCTCTTTGGGCTCATTGGCGTAGTCAACTGATAAAAAGTGGCGTCATGCCAGAAGCATAGGGAGAGTTGCTGTTGCCCCTCCTCCTTCTTCTAACTTCCTTGACCCAAGGATGTTTTTTTTTTTTTTTGGTTTGTTGTACAGTCTCTCCAATATATATCCGAACAAAAAATAAGGTGAAGACAACTCGTCTGAACTGGTTCGAATTCTTTTAATCACATAGGACCCCGTCTAATAGGGATCCCGTTATTTACACAATATTGAAAGATTTGTGGTGAAGGCAGCCCGTCTGATTGTACACAATATTGAAAGATTTGTGGTGAAGGCAGCCCGTCTGATTGTACACAATATTGAAAGATTTGTGGTGAAGGCAGCCCGTCTGATTGTACACAATATTGAAAGATTTGTGGTGAAGGCAGCCCGTCTGATTGTATACAATATCGAAAGATGAAGGCAGCCCGTCGAATGTAAAAACAGCAACCAGAACTGTTTAGAATTCTTTTAATCCCATAGGATGCGTCCTGATAGGGGTCCCGTTATTTACACAACATTGAAAAATTGTAGGTAACTCGTCTGACTGTACACAACATTGAAAAATTGTAGGTAACTCGTCTGACTGTACACAATATTGAAAAATTTATGGTGAAGGCTCTGACAAGGGTTGTACACAATACGTAGCAGATTTTATGGTGAAGGCTCTGACAAGGGTTGTACACAATATGTAACAGATTTTATGGTGAAGGCTCTGACAATGGTTGTACACAATATGTAACAGATTTTATGGTAAAGGCTCTGACAATGGTTCTACACAATATGTAACAGATTTTATGGTGAAGGCTCTGACAATGGTTGTGCACAATATCTGTTTAGATTTTGTGGTGAAGGCTCTGACAAGGGTTATACACAATATCTGTTTAGATTTTGTGGTGAAGGTTCTAACAATGGTTGTGCACAATATCTGTTTAGATTTTGTGGTGAAGGTTCTAACAATGGTTGTGCAAAATATCTGTTTAGATTTTGTGGTGAAGGCAACTCTTCTGACAAGGATTATACACAATATGTAACAGATTTTGTGGTGAAGGCAACTCTTCTGACAAGGATTATACACAATATGTAACAGATTTTGTGGTGAAGGCAACTCTTCTGACAAGGATTATACACAATATGTAACAGATTTTGTGGTGAAGGCAACTCTTCTGACAAGGATTATACACAATATGTAACAGATTTTGTGGTGAAGGCAACTCTTCTGACAAGGATTATACACAATATGTAACAGATTTTGTGGTGAAGGCAACTCTTCTGACAAGGATTATACACAATATCTGTTTAGATTTTGTGGTGAAGGCAACTCTTCTGACAAGGGTTATACACAATATGTAACAAATTTTTATGGCCTCCAATGGATAATTTTTTTCATTCCGGAAATGACGTCATGATTTTTTTTATTCCGGAAATGACGTCATTTTTTTAAGACGCTCTGATTGGTTGTCGTGTTTAGAATGCAGTGATTTGATTGGTTGTTTATTTACACAGCTGTGATTTGATTGGTTATCCATTTAGTAATGTAGTGGTTGGATTGGTTCCTGTAGTGGACGAGCTCAATTTTTTTTTTTCGGGTGGCTATATAAGTAAGTTATTTTTCTGGGGTTGGGCGGACGGGTAACAGTATGATATAATAATTCAGAGACTACAGACGTACTTACAATGCTCCTAATTATTATTAATAAATAATATGTAATAATTTAATATTACTACTACTACTACTAATAATAATAATAATAATAATAAAATACTACTAATAATAATAAAATACTACTAATAATAATAAAATACTACTAATAATAAAATACTAATTTTGTAGAAATTAATACTTTGACATTGGATAAGATTGTAATAATTAGGAATAAGAACAAAAAATACTAGTATTGTAGAAATAAGTACTTTGACATTGGATAAGATTGTAATAATTAGGAATAAGAATTCAAAAAATAAGAACAAAAAATACTAGTATTGTAGAAATAAGTACTTTGACATTGGATAAGATTGTAATAATTAGGAATAAGAACAAAAAATACTAGTATTGTAGAAATAAGTACTTTGACATTGGATAAGATTGTAATAATTAGGAATAAGAACAAAAAATACTAGTATTGTAGAAATAAGTACTTTGACATTGGATAAGATTGTAATAATTAGGAATAAGAACAAAAAATACTAGTATTGTAGAAATAAGTACTTTGACATTGGATAAGATTGTAATAATTAGGAATAAGAATTAAAAAAAAAATAAGAACAAAAAAATATTAGTATTGTAGAAATAAGTACTTTGACATTGTAAGAGTTAAAAAAACAACTAATTAGAGAACATGGAAATGTAGACCTTAGTATGTAGACTTTTATAAATTATAATATGAAAATACAAAGCTTTTCCTACAGCCTGCGCTTCGCTTGGCCTCCGGAACGCTTTTGTATTTTCATATTCTAATTTATAAAAGTTTCTATCTTTCCTAACAATAAAAAATAATAATTAAGAGACGTTATTTCTTAATTACAATAATAAAAAAATTCCGTTGGTTCTCATTTAGATCTTTCAAAAGACTGACGAAATAATGTTTTTATGAATATCGGTATGGCATCGGTCTGTGTATATCGTCATCAAATAACGAATGCATCTTGTTGATGCTGATCAAATTAATAAAGTAACAGACATCGCAATGGATATACTAATACATTACACAAATACACTAATACATTACACAAATATATACACACACACACAACAATTAAATAAACATAAAGGTAAGTGGGGAGGTAAGTTTTGTTTTTAATTTACTGTAATTTCCGTATCTTAGGTAGGAAGAAATATTAGAATGATCCAATAGTTTCTAATTATTGAATAATATCAGGTAGTGTGTTCTCCATTGACGTTATGTTGTATACATAATTGACTGTAGAAGAATTATGTTCGTTCTTGATATGTCTGTAACAAGATAACTCTTGTTACGGGGGCTCTGCCAAAGTCTTCCAAAGTACACAAAATCTCCCTCCAATTGATCATTATTAATCCACTGCTATACAAAAGTCCCCAAGTTTCTTCTAGAATAGTGTGTCACGCAATGGCATAATATGATGTAGTTATCATGTTCTTGACTGCCCCCCAATAGAACTGCAGAATTATAATACTTTTTGTCTACAGTACTTCCCCTGATTTCATGTTCTTGACTGCCCCATTAGAACTGCAGAATTATAATATTTTTTGTCTACAGTACTTTCCCTGATTTCATGTTCTTGACTGCCCCATTAGAACTGCAGAATTATAATATTTTTTGTCTACAGTACTTCCCCTGATTTCATGTTCTTGACTGCCCCATTAGAACTGTAGAATTATAATACTTCTTGTCTACAGTTCTCCCCTGATTTCATGTTCTTGACTGCAATGTTTGTTGGGATTCTTCTCCCAATTATAGTACAATCTACTACTTAAAATAACCTCTGTAGAATCTTATCTTACTCACCCCCTTTTTTAATTGTTTTATTGGGTACCAAATCAAAGACCTTTCTCATAATCAATAAAAGTCATGTATGGAAGTTTCCCCCCCCTCACCCACTCTTTCATCTATAATAGTACTCTGTATAGAAGACCTCATCTTTTTTTTTTTAATACCCCTCCATTTCAATAATATTCCCCATCCATTTCAACCAACTGTATAGATTATCATGAGTACTTAACCACTAATAAGAGAGACATGGTAGTAAAATCATTATAGCAATTTCTCCGTGTTGGTCCTCTTACAAGTATAATATTTTAACACATTTCATCTGTAATTTTTTTGAAAACCACTAATTTAAAAAATCATTTGAACTCGTAGCAGAGTGCGTGAGATTGTCCCACAAAATTTCAATGGGGTTGAAATTTGGAGAGTGCAATATGATGCAGTGTACGATAAACAGTGTATGCAGAGATTATTTTGAGTTTTCACAAAATGTGGCAGTTTCGGTGACTCAGTCCAGTCCGTCAAATTGTCACCCCCATTTCTCTAGTTGTTTAAGAGGAGAACCTGTTTTTTTTCCATCATTACAAGACCTAATCTTTTTCTCAAGCAGAAATCCAATGATGAAATTATTTTGATCTCACAAGACACTTGAAAGAAATAGGTTGACTTAATTTCTGTTATAGGTTATCCTTAAAAGTTAATTCAACAAAAGACACAATATTAAAAACATTTATTATTTTTTTTTTCCTCACATCTTACAAAAATTGTTACAAACTACAGTTGCTGAAACAGTAAATGATCCATAACATATTTTTTTTTCTTTTTGTATGAAAGAGCTACATAATAACATGAATTGCTGAAACAGTCCCTAGACGATTCAGGTGACTTTCCTTAGATGTTTCAGGTGGCTAGACGCTTCAGGTCCCTAGACGCTTCAGGTGACTTTCCCTAGAGGATTCAGGTGGCTTTCCCTAGAGGATTCAGGTCCTCCTAGACGACAAGGATTCAGGTCCTCCTAGACGACAAGGATTCAGGTCCTAGACGACAAGGATTCAGCTCCTCCTAGACAATAAGGATTCAGCTCCTCCTAGGCGACAAGGATTCATCACGTTAAACAGCTGAAAATGGAGAGGAAACAAAAATATATATAATTAAATATCGAGGCATCTGCGTAAACTTATTATAGGTGAAAATTAGACCAATGTCTATAACATACACACACACACACACACACTAAATACAAGATACTTTTCACTTATACCTTTTCTTGGCCTGTACACTCCAATAATGAAGCTATTTTTAATCTCACAAGATACTTTTTGTACTCTTCCAACAGATGATCATATGAGCAGCTGTAATAAAGTTTTCTCATCTCAACATTCAGTTCAAGTTATCTCACACACAAGACTTTTTATACTTTATAGCCCCTCCTTCACAGATAATGATATGAACAGCTGTAATAAAGTTTTCTCATCTCAACATTCAGTTTAGGTTATCTCATACACAAGACTTTTTGTACTTTATAGCTCCTCCTTAAAAGATAATGAAATGAACAGCTGTAATAAAGTTTTCTCATCTCAACATTCAGTTTAGGTTATCTCATACACAAGACTTTTTGTACTTTATAGCTCCTCCTTCACAGATAATGATATGAACAGCTGTAATAAAGTTTTCTCATCTCAATATTCAGTTTAGGTTATCTCATACCAACACACAAGACTTTTTGTACTTTATAGCTCCTCCTTCACAGATAATGATATGAACAGCTGTAATAAAGTTTTCTCATCTCAATATTCAGTTTAGGTTATCTCATACCAACACACACACAAGACTTTTTATACTTTATAGCCTCCCTTTTTAAAAATAATGATATGAACAGCTGTAATAAAGTTTTCTCATCTCAATATTCAGTTTAGGTTATCTCATACCAACACACACACACACACACACACACACACACACACAAGACTTTTTATACTTTATAGCCTCCCTTTTTAAAAATAATGATATGAACAGCTGTAATAAAGTTTTCTCATCTCAACCAACATTCAGTTTAAGTTATCTCATACCAACACACAAGACTTTTTGTACTTTATAGCCCCCCCTTCACAGATAATGATATGAACAGCTGTAATAAAGTTTTCTCATCTCAACCAACATTCAGTTTAAGTTATCTCATACCAACACACAAGACTTTTTGTACTTTATAGCCCCCCTTCACAGATAATGAAATGAGCAGCTGTATTAAAGTTTTCTCATCTCAACCAACATTCAGTTTAAGTTATCTCATACCAACACACAAGACTTTTTGTACTTTATAGCCCCCCCTTCACAGATAATGAAATGAGCAGCTGTATCAAAGTTTTCTCACCTCAACCAACATTCAGTTTAAGTTATCTCATACCAACACACAAGACTTTGTAATTTATAGCCCCCTCCTTTAAAAGATAATAACATGAACAGCTGTATTAAAGTTTTCTCATCTCAATATTCAGTTCAAGTTATCTCATACACAAGACTTTGTAATTTATAGCCCCCTCCTTTAAAAGATAATAACATGAACAGCTGTATTAAAGTTTTCTCATCTCAATATTCAGTTCAAGTTATCTCATACACAAGACTTTGTAATTTATAGCCCCTCCTTTAAAAGATAATGACATGAACAGCTGTATTAAAGTTTTCTCATCTCAATATTCAGTTCAAGTTATCTCATACCAACACACACACAAGACTTTTTGTATTTTATAGCCCCCTCCTTTAAAAGATAATGACATGAGCAGCTGTAATAAAGTTTTCTCATCTCAACACACACAAGACTTTTTGTAATTTATAGCCCCCTCCTTTAAAAGATAATGACATGAGCAGCTGTAATAAAGTTTTCTCATCTCAACACACACAAGACTTTTTGTAATTTATAGCCCCCTCCTTTAAAAGATAATGACATGAGCAGCTGTAATAAAGTTTTCTCATCTCAACACACACAAGACTTTTTGTATTTTATAGTCCCCAACAGATAATGACATGAGCAGCTGTAATAAAGTTTTCTCATCTCAACACACACAAGACTTTTTGTAATTTATAGCCCCCTCCTTTAAAAGATAATGACATGAGCAGCTGTAATAAAGTTTTCTCATCTCAACACACACAAGACTTTTGTATTTTATAGTCCCCAACAGATAATGACATGAGCAGCTGTAATAAAGTTTTCTCATCTCAACACACACGTCCTTTCATCTATTATCTTTTAAGTTACAACTTTACAAATATTATACATAACATATCAAATATAAACCATTAGATAGAAACTTATAAATTAGAATATGAAAATGCAAAAGCGTTCCGGAGGCCAAGCGAAGCGCGGCCGTAGGAGAAGCTTTTGCATTTTCATATTATATGTAATTTATAAAAGTCTACATACTAAGGTCTACATTCCATTGAACTTTTTTATTTAAATTTAAAAATGTGATGAATATGATTTAGTTAAAAATTTGGGTTGATTTCATTCGTAATCACAGTACAACAAACACTTTTATCATAAAAAATTAAAATTATCTTTAAAACAGCTGGTTTGTTACATTTAGCAATATTTAATAATGATCATAAAGTCAGTTTTAGTCTCACAAATAGTTTAAATTAAAAAAAGTAAGTGAATATTGTCAAATTTCATATAACGGCAAGGAAGATTAGATTTCCGAGAAACCATTTTGATAACAAATAGGAAGATAATGATACTTATACTGACTTTTGGGAACGGTTATTGTATACTGACACTAATAACAGACTGTTAAGTGATTTTAAACTTCAGTTCTATGCTTAAATTAAAAATGTAACTGAAAATTTGGGTTGATTTCATTTGTAACGCCACGATACGGGGGAAAAATTCAAATTATCTTAAAAACAGATGGTTTGTTTGATTGATCAATATCTAATAATGATCATAAAGTCAGTTTTAGTCTCACAAATAGTTTAAATTTAAAAAAATAGGTGAATATTGTCAAATTTCATATATCGGCAAGGAAAGAGTATATTTCCGAGAAAACCATTTTCAAAAATAGTAAAATAATGATACTTATACTGACTTTTGGGAGGGGAATTCTCAATAATAAAATAAAGTCTTGTCTCAACGTCTGACTTAATCAAAAATTTACTTTTAAAAAATGTACTTACGACCCTCCTTTTTTCATCTATACTTCCATCTTTAAATAGGTCATCTTTGATGGTAGCAGCCAGTGGTCCTTTTCATCTATAACTTTAAAAATGTCATCTTTTAAGGGTGGCAAGAGATCCATCCATCTTTTAAGGGTGGCAGGATCCATCTTTTGAGGGTAGCATCCATCTTTTAAGGGTATCCATCTTTTGAATGTAGCATCCATCTTTTAATTTAAGGGTAGCGGGATCCATCTTTTGAGGGTAGCATCCGTCTTTTGAGGGTAGCATCCATCTTTTGAGGGTGACAGGAGTGTATGGGAATTTGTTACAATGAATGTTAGTGTAATAATTTTGTGATACATTTCACTGCATGTCCTTTAAAGATTTAACTACAGTGAAATGTGAGCCAAAGGAGTAAATTGAATTATTAATTTGATTTTTTAACTGTATAGTAACTAGAATTCCCCCTTTACCTTTTCGGACAATGTTGTGGATATTTTTTATATAAGTCTGATTGTCTGTTTTGAAAGCATTAAAAAATATTATGAAAAGACCATGTGTCATTATAGGTGTCAAGGAATGACATTTTTGGGTTACCTAATTTAGTATATTCAGATTTTAAGAGAGGAAATCATAAAAAAATCTTCATTCAAAAATGGTGCTGTGTTTAAGTGTCTTTCATCAAGTATGTAGGATATATTATGAAATATGAGGCTTTTGATTATTACCTCGTGTTTTTGTTTGCGGTAGGTTAAAAATATGTCTTCTATTATGTTACTCTGAAATCGTATTATATGTGGGGTTTTGGCTCTTAAAATTTTACTTAGTAAACTTGTTGTGTTTGTTTGTTTTTTGGGTGAAGGGGAATTCTGGTTCTTTTTTCTTTTTTGCTGTGTGGATGATTGCTGTGTTGACGGTTGCTGTGTGGACGGTTGCTGTGTGGATGGTTGCTGTGTGGATGATTGTTGTGATTCTGAATCAGACTCAGAATCAGACTCAGATAGAGATTTGAAAGATTCAGAACTTTCGCCAAAACAATCTTTCATGACAGCATTGTAAGAAGTTGGTTTAGCAGTTGGTGCAGACATCTATAAATAAAAATAAAAGTTAATTAGAGCTAGATTCACACAATGTACTCTATAAGGGGGAGGGGAGGGAATAAAATTGAGGGGAGGTGGTTTAGCAATATCTAGTATTTATCATAAAGTCAGTTTTAATCTCACAAATAGTTTAAATTAAAAAAAAAATAGGTGAATTTCATATAACGGCAAGGAAGATTAGATTTCCGAGGAACCATTTTTTGACAAACAGAAAAATATTAAGAGGACAATAATTATATTAACTTTTGGGTACTAGTTTTTGACACTAATAACAGACTGTTAAGTGATTTTAAACTTCAGTTCTATGCTTAAATTAAAAATGTAACTGAAAATTTGGGTTGATTTCATTTGTAACACTACGATACGGGGGGTGAGGAATCAAATTATCTTAAAAACAGCTGGTTTGTTACATTTAGCAATATTTAATAATAATCATAAAGTCAGTTAATGATCATAAAGTCAGTTTAAATCTCACAAATAGTTTAAATTTAAAAGTAGGTGAATATTGTCAAATTTCATATAACGGCAAGGAAAGATTAGATTTCCGAGAAAACCATTTTTTCACAAATAGTAAAATAATGATACTTATACTGACTTTTGGGAACGGTTATTGTATACTGACACTAATAACAGACTGTTAAGTGATTTTAAACTTCAATTCTATGCTTAAATTAAAAATGTAACTGAAAATTTGGGTTGATTTCATTTGTAACACCACGATACGGGGGTGGGGAATCAAATTATCTTAAAAACAGCTGGTTTGTTACATTTAGCAATATTTAATAATAATCATAAAGTCAGTTAATGATCATAAAGTCAGTTTAAATCTCACAAATAGTTTAAATTTAAAAAAGTAGGTGAATATTGTCAAATTTCATATAACGGCAAGGAAAGATTAGATTTCCGAGAAAACCATTTTTTCACAAATAGTAAAATAATGATACTTATACTGACTTTTGGGAACGGTTATTGTATACTGACACTAATAACAGACTGTTAAGTGATTTTAAACTTCAATTCTATGCTTAAATTAAAAATGTAACTGAAAATTTGGGTTGATTTCATTTGTAACACCACGATACGGGGTGGGGAATCAAATTATCTTAAAAACAGCTGGTTTGTTACATTTAGCAATATTTAATAATGATCATAATGTCAGTTTTAGTCTCACAAATAGTTTAAATTTAAAAAAATAGGTGAATATTGTCAAATTTCATATATCGGCAAGGAAAGATTAGATTTCCGAGAAAACCATTTTTTCACAAAACAAAACAAAAAATAATGATACTGACTTTTGGAAACAGTTATTGTATACTGACACTAATAACAGACTGTTAAGTGATTTAAAACTTCAGTTCTATGCTTAAATTAAAAATGTAACTGAAAATTTGGGTTGATTTCATTTGTAAAAGATCACACATTAGGATAGGGGAATCAAAATTATCTTAAAACAGCTGGTTTGTTACATTTAGCAATCTTTAATAATGATCATAAAGTCAGTTTTAATCTCACAAATAGTTTAAATAAAAAAAAAAAAATATAGGTGAATATTGTCAAATTTCATATAACGGCAAGGAAGATTCCGAGAAAACCATTTTGATAACTTAAGTTAAAAATGTAACTGAAAATTTGGGTTGATATGAGCAGTTGTATTTTGATATGAGCAGTTGTATTAAAGTTTTCTCATCTCAATATTCAGTTTAAGTTATCTCATGCCAACACACAATACTTTTTGACCTTATAGCCCCCCCCTCTCCTTCACAGATGCCCAAACAATATAATGAAGACTATTAAGTGATTTTTAAACACTATATTCTGTGTTTAAATTAAACAAAAATAGTTCAAAATTGATTGATTTCACTTGTAATCATATTTTTTAAAAACACACGGAGGCTTTAGAAGCTGAATTGCCCCCTTTTTTTCTCTTTCTTCTTTAATCTCATAAAAACGTTTTAAAGTTAAATAGAGTAAAGAAATTACGATTTGCAGAGGGAATAACATTTAGTGTATACCTGAATAGAATCTGACAAAGTGAATACAGAGGGATTATTTATAATATATTATTGTTAAAAGCATTTTTTGAGAATTAACAAAAGCGGATAACAGTTGTAGAAATGAATACTGGCCGGAAAAAATTCGTTATCTTAATGCAATTTTTTTTTTTAAAAAAGGATAAGATTCTCAATAATAAAGTCTTGTCTCAACGTCTGACTTTATCAAAAAAAAAATTTACTTACAATTTATTCTGAAACGATACCTTCAGGAAGATGCGTGCGATGCCGTCAACAAACACTTTTTTCCGTCCAACTTGATTCCTATCCTTTCTCAAGCGTCAATGTCGCTGTACTTTATGTTACTTAGAGTCGTGATTCTGCTTTTATAGTCAAGATAATGTTATTCATAAAGGCAATTCCCTTTCTATTCTAATTCTCAGAAACTTGTAAAACTCTGTAATCACGGTCTTGTGTGTCGACAGTTGCGATGCGAAAAATAAAATGTTATGGTGTAACTAGTTTTCCCCCGATTTGGAAATAAACTAAAGCATTTTGAGAACGTTTACTGTTGCATAAAGGCAATTCCCTTCCTATTCTAATTCTCAGAAACTTGTAAAACTCCGTAATCACGGTCTTGTGTGTCGGCAGCTGCCATGCTAAAAATAAAATGTTATGGTGTAACTGGTTTTCCCCCGATTTGGAAATAAACTAAAGCATTTTGAGATCATTGCATAAATGAAATTCCCTTCCTATTCTAATTCTCAGAAACTTGTAAAACTCCGTAATCTTGTGTGTCGGCAGCTGCGATGCGAAAAATAAAATGTTATGGTGTAACTGGTTTTCCCCCGATTTGGAAATAAACTAAAGCATTTTGAGATCATTGCATAAATGAAATTCCCTTCCTATTCTAATTCTCAGAAACTTGAAATAACTCGGTAATCTTGTGTGTCGGCAGCTGCGATGCGTAATGTGTTATGGTGTAACTGGTTTTCCCCCGATTTGGAAATAAACTAAAGCATTTTGAGATCGTTGCATAAATGAAATTCCCTTCCTATTCTAATTCTCAGAAACTTGAAATAACTCGGTAATCTTGTGTGTCGGCAGCTGCGATGCGTAATGTGTTATGGTGTAACTGGTTTTCCCCGATTTGGAAATAAACTAAAGCATTTTGAGAATGTTTATTATCGCGTAATCGTTCTTTCACGGAAAGACACACAGCAAAAAGAACTTGAATCTTTGACCGTATTCTAAGAATTATGTGTTTTTTCAGTAAAATATAAATGTATAAATATGAAAGTTTTCAGCACTAACTACTTCAGTTTTGCCTGATATCTCTTAGGAATATTGCGTGTGGAGATCAACAATTTGCCAAGTTATCGTAAGTAAAACTTTTTCTATCTTATTCTGCTTTTTCAAACGTCCCTTAAATTTGTCCTTAAGGAGAAAAGGAAATATTAAGTTTGATTCAATAATTTTCTACCTTTAAGTTGTTAATTCTTTTATTTGAAACTTTAAAAATACTCGCTTCTTTCTAAAATTAACGATTTGCACGCTAAACTTCCAGCATACGATATTTCTTCTCCCCAACGGAAGGATGTTATTTAAATCGTCAAACATGAAGTTTTTTTAAACTTAGGACGACAGATTTTTGTATCTAAAGTAAACGAGAAGCGCTTTTTCCTTACGCTTTCGAACCATAGGTTGAAGAAGCGTAATTTGAAGAAGCGTATATGCTCCAGCTTTGTCCGTCCGCACGTAAAATGGTTCCATTTCGATAAAATTCTAGTAGGTGATAGGGAACCACCTAGGGACAAACCCCTATTGAAAATAGGCGCAGCAGGGGGTAAGGACATAAAAGCAGGATCCATTCCATTGCCTTTATGAATAACATTATCTTGACTATAAAAGCAGAATCACGACTCTAAGTAACATAAAGTACAGCGACATTGACGCTTGAGAAAGGATAGGAATCAAGTTGGACGGAAAAAAAGTGTTTGTTGACGGCATCGCACGCATCTTCCTGAAGGTATCGTTTCAGAATAAATTGTAAGTAAATTTTTTTTTGATAAAGTCAGACGTTGAGACAAGACTTTATTATTGAGAATCTTATCCTTTTTTAAAAAAAAATTGCATTAAGATAACGAATTTTTTTCCGGCCAGTATTCATTTCTACAACTGTTATCCGCTTTTGTTAATTCTCAAAAAATGCTTTTAACAATAATATATTATAAATAATCCCTCTGTATTCACTTTGTCAGATTCTATTCAGGTATACACTAAATGTTATTCCCTCTGCAAATCGTAATTTCTTTACTCTATTTAACTTTAAAACGTTTTTATGAGATTAAAGAAGAAAGAGAAAAAAGGGGGCAATTCAGCTTCTAAAGCCTCCGTGTGTTTTTAAAAATATGATTACAAGTGAAATCAATCAATTTTGAACTATTTTTGTTTAATTTAAACACAGAATATAGTGTTTAAAAATCACTTAATAGTCTTCATTATATTGTTTGGGCATCTGTGAAGGAGAGGGGGGGGGCTATAAGGTCAAAAAGTATTGTGTGTTGGCATGAGATAACTTAAACTGAATATTGAGATGAGAAAACTTTAATACAACTGCTCATATCAAAATACAACTGCTCATATCAACCCAAATTTTCAGTTACATTTTTAACTTAAGTTATCAAAATGGTTTTCTCGGAATCTTCCTTGCCGTTATATGAAATTTGACAATATTCACCTATATTTTTTTTTTTATTTAAACTATTTGTGAGATTAAAACTGACTTTATGATCATTATTAAAGATTGCTAAATGTAACAAACCAGCTGTTTTAAGATAATTTTGATTCCCCTATCCTAATGTGTGATCTTTTACAAATGAAATCAACCCAAATTTTCAGTTACATTTTTAATTTAAGCATAGAACTGAAGTTTTAAATCACTTAACAGTCTGTTATTAGTGTCAGTATACAATAACTGTTTCCAAAAGTCAGTATCATTATTTTTTGTTTTGTTTTGTGAAAAAATGGTTTTCTCGGAAATCTAATCTTTCCTTGCCGATATATGAAATTTGACAATATTCACCTATTTTTTTAAATTTAAACTATTTGTGAGACTAAAACTGACATTATGATCATTATTAAATATTGCTAAATGTAACAAACCAGCTGTTTTTAAGATAATTTGATTCCCCACCCCCGTATCGTGGTGTTACAAATGAAATCAACCCAAATTTTCAGTTACATTTTTAATTTAAGCATAGAATTGAAGTTTAAAATCACTTAACAGTCTGTTATTAGTGTCAGTATACAATAACCGTTCCCAAAAGTCAGTATAAGTATCATTATTTTACTATTTGTGAAAAAATGGTTTTCTCGGAAATCTAATCTTTCCTTGCCGTTATATGAAATTTGACAATATTCACCTACTTTTTTAAATTTAAACTATTTGTGAGATTTAAACTGACTTTATGATCATTAACTGACTTTATGATTATTATTAAATATTGCTAAATGTAACAAACCAGCTGTTTTTAAGATAATTTGATTCCCCACCCCGTATCGTGGTGTTACAAATGAAATCAACCCAAATTTTCAGTTACATTTTTAATTTAAGCATAGAATTGAAGTTTAAAATCACTTAACAGTCTGTTATTAGTGTCAGTATACAATAACCGTTCCCAAAAGTCAGTATAAGTATCATTATTTTACTATTTGTGAAAAAATGGTTTTCTCGGAAATCTAATCTTTCCTTGCCGTTATATGAAATTTGACAATATTCACCTACTTTTTTAAATTTAAACTATTTGTGAGATTTAAACTGACTTTATGATCATTAACTGACTTTATGATTATTATTAAATATTGTTAAATGTAACAAACCAGCTGTTTTTAAGATAATTTGATTCCTCACCCCCGTATCGTAGTGTTACAAATGAAATCAACCCAAATTTTCAGTTACATTTTTAATTTAAGCATAGAACTGAAGTTTAAAATCACTTAACAGTCTGTTATTAGTGTCAAAAACTAGTACCCAAAAGTTAATATAATTATTGTCCTCTTAATATTTTTCTGTTTGTCAAAAAATGGTTCCTCGGAAATCTAATCTTCCTTGCCGTTATATGAAATTCACCTATTTTTTTTTTAATTTAAACTATTTGTGAGATTAAAACTGACTTTATGATAAATACTAGATATTGCTAAACCACCTCCCCTCAATTTTATTCCCTCCCCTCCCCCTTATAGAGTACATTGTGTGAATCTAGCTCTAATTAACTTTTATTTTTATTTATAGATGTCTGCACCAACTGCTAAACCAACTTCTTACAATGCTGTCATGAAAGATTGTTTTGGCGAAAGTTCTGAATCTTTCAAATCTCTATCTGAGTCTGATTCTGAGTCTGATTCAGAATCACAACAATCATCCACACAGCAACCATCCACACAGCAACCGTCCACACAGCAACCGTCAACACAGCAATCATCCACACAGCAAAAAAGAAAAAAGAACCAGAATTCCCCTTCACCCAAAAAACAAACAAACACAACAAGTTTACTAAGTAAAATTTTAAGAGCCAAAACCCCACATATAATACGATTTCAGAGTAACATAATAGAAGACATATTTTTAACCTACCGCAAACAAAAACACGAGGTAATAATCAAAAGCCTCATATTTCATAATATATCCTACATACTTGATGAAAGACACTTAAACACAGCACCATTTTTGAATGAAGATTTTTTTATGATTTCCCTCTTAAAATCTGAATATACTAAATTAGGTAACCCAAAAATGTCATTCCTTGACACCTATAATGACACATGGTCTTTTCATAATATTTTTTTTAATGCTTTCAAAACAGACAATCAGACTTATATAAAAAAAATATCCACAACATTGTCCGAAAAGGTAAAGGGGGAATTCTAGTTACTATACAGTTAAAAAATCAAATTAATAATTCAATTTACTCCTTTGGCTCACATTTCACTGTAGTTAAATCTTTAAAGGACATGCAGTGAAATGTATCACAAAATTATTACACTAACATTCATTGTAACAAATTCCCATACACTCCTGTCACCCTCAAAAGATGGATGCTACCCTCAAAAGACGGATGCTACCCTCAAAAGATGGATCCCGCTACCCTTAAATTAAAAGATGGATGCTACATTCAAAAGATGGATACCCTTAAAAGATGGATGCTACCCTCAAAAGATGGATCCTGCCACCCTTAAAAGATGGATGGATCTCTTGCCACCCTTAAAAGATGACATTTTTAAAGTTATAGATGAAAAGGACCACTGGCTGCTACCATCAAAGATGACCTATTTAAAGATGGAAGTATAGATGAAAAAAGGAGGGTCGTAAGTACATTTTTTAAAAGTAAATTTTTGATTAAGTCAGACGTTGAGACAAGACTTTATTTTATTATTGAGAATTCCCCTCCCAAAAGTCAGTATAAGTATCATTATTTTACTATTTTTGAAAATGGTTTTCTCGGAAATATACTCTTTCCTTGCCGATATATGAAATTTGACAATATTCACCTATTTTTTTAAATTTAAACTATTTGTGAGACTAAAACTGACTTTATGATCATTATTAGATATTGATCAATCAAACAAACCATCTGTTTTTAAGATAATTTGAATTTTTCCCCCGTATCGTGGCGTTACAAATGAAATCAACCCAAATTTTCAGTTACATTTTTAATTTAAGCATAGAACTGAAGTTTAAAATCACTTAACAGTCTGTTATTAGTGTCAGTATACAATAACCGTTCCCAAAAGTCAGTATAAGTATCATTATCTTCCTATTTGTTATCAAAATGGTTTCTCGGAAATCTAATCTTCCTTGCCGTTATATGAAATTTGACAATATTCACTTACTTTTTTTAATTTAAACTATTTGTGAGACTAAAACTGACTTTATGATCATTATTAAATATTGCTAAATGTAACAAACCAGCTGTTTTAAAGATAATTTGAATTTTTTATGATAAAAGTGTTTGTTGTACTGTGATTACGAATGAAATCAACCCAAATTTTTAACTAAATCATATTCATCACATTTTTAAATTTAAATAAAAAAAGTTCAATGGAATGTAGACCTTAGTATGTAGACTTTTATAAATTACATATAATATGAAAATGCAAAAGCTTTTCCTACGGCCGCGCTTCGCTTGGCCTCCGGAACGCTTTTGCATTTTCATATTCTAATTTATAAAAGTTTCTATCTAATGGTTTATATTTGATATGTTATGTATAATATTTGTAAAGTTGTAACTTAAAAGATAATAGATGAAAGGACGTGTGTGTTGAGATGAGAAAACTTTATTACAGCTGCTCATGTCATTATCTGTTGGGGACTATAAAATACAAAAAGTCTTGTGTGTGTTGAGATGAGAAAACTTTATTACAGCTGCTCATGTCATTATCTTTTAAAGGAGGGGGCTATAAATTACAAAAAGTCTTGTGTGTGTTGAGATGAGAAAACTTTATTACAGCTGCTCATGTCATTATCTGTTGGGGACTATAAAATACAAAAAGTCTTGTGTGTGTTGAGATGAGAAAACTTTATTACAGCTGCTCATGTCATTATCTTTTAAAGGAGGGGGCTATAAATTACAAAAAGTCTTGTGTGTGTTGAGATGAGAAAACTTTATTACAGCTGCTCATGTCATTATCTTTTAAAGGAGGGGGCTATAAATTACAAAAAGTCTTGTGTGTGTTGAGATGAGAAAACTTTATTACAGCTGCTCATGTCATTATCTTTTAAAGGAGGGGGCTATAAAATACAAAAAGTCTTGTGTGTGTGTTGGTATGAGATAACTTGAACTGAATATTGAGATGAGAAAACTTTAATACAGCTGTTCATGTCATTATCTTTTAAAGGAGGGGGCTATAAATTACAAAGTCTTGTGTATGAGATAACTTGAACTGAATATTGAGATGAGAAAACTTTAATACAGCTGTTCATGTTATTATCTTTTAAAGGAGGGGGCTATAAATTACAAAATCTTGTGTGTTGGTATGAGATAACTTAAACTGAATGTTGGTTGAGGTGAGAAAACTTTGATACAGCTGCTCATTTCATTATCTGTGAAGGGGGGGGGCTATAAAGTACAAAAAGTCTTGTGTGTTGGTATGAGATAACTTAAACTGAATGTTGGTTGAGATGAGAAAACTTTAATACAGCTGCTCATTTCATTATCTGTGAAGGGGGGCTATAAAGTACAAAAAGTCTTGTGTGTTGGTATGAGATAACTTAAACTGAATGTTGGTTGAGATGAGAAAACTTTATTACAGCTGTTCATATCATTATCTGTGAAGGGGGGGGCTATAAAGTACAAAAAGTCTTGTGTGTTGGTATGAGATAACTTAAACTGAATGTTGGTTGAGATGAGAAAACTTTATTACAGCTGTTCATATCATTATTTTTAAAAAGGGAGGCTATAAAGTATAAAAAGTCTTGTGTGTGTGTGTGTGTGTGTGTGTGTGTGTGTTGGTATGAGATAACCTAAACTGAATATTGAGATGAGAAAACTTTATTACAGCTGTTCATATCATTATTTTTAAAAAGGGAGGCTATAAAGTATAAAAAGTCTTGTGTGTGTGTTGGTATGAGATAACCTAAACTGAATATTGAGATGAGAAAACTTTATTACAGCTGTTCATATCATTATCTGTGAAGGAGGAGCTATAAAGTACAAAAAGTCTTGTGTGTTGGTATGAGATAACCTAAACTGAATATTGAGATGAGAAAACTTTATTACAGCTGTTCATATCATTATCTGTGAAGGAGGAGCTATAAAGTACAAAAAGTCTTGTGTATGAGATAACCTAAACTGAATGTTGAGATGAGAAAACTTTATTACAGCTGTTCATTTCATTATCTTTTAAGGAGGAGCTATAAAGTACAAAAAGTCTTGTGTATGAGATAACCTAAACTGAATGTTGAGATGAGAAAACTTTATTACAGCTGTTCATATCATTATCTGTGAAGGAGGGGGCTATAAAGTATAAAAAGTCTTGTGTGTGAGATAACTTGAACTGAATGTTGAGATGAGAAAACTTTATTACAGCTGCTCATATGATCATCTGTTGGAAGAGTACAAAAAGTATCTTGTGAGATTAAAAATAGCTTCATTATTGGAGTGTACAGGCCAAGAAAAGGTATAAGTGAAAAGTATCTTGTATTTAGTGTGTGTGTGTGTGTGTGTGTATGTTATAGACATTGGTCTAATTTTCACCTATAATAAGTTTACGCAGATGCCTCGATATTTAATTATATATATTTTTGTTTCCTCTCCATTTTCAGCTGTTTAACGTGATGAATCCTTGTCGCCTAGGAGGAGCTGAATCCTTATCGTCTAGGAGGAGCTGAATCCTTGTCGTCTAGGAGGACCTGAATCCTTGTCGTCTAGGAGGACCTGAATCCTTGTCGTCTAGGAGGACCTGAATCCTCTAGGGAAAGCCACCTGAATCCTCTAGGGAAAGTCACCTGAAGCGTCTAGGGACCTGAATCCTCTAGGGACCTGAAGCGTCTAGCCACCTGAAACATCTAAGGAAAGTCACCTGAATCGTCTAGGGACTGTTTCAGCAATTCATGTTATTATGTAGCTCTTTCATACAAAAAGAAAAAAATATGTTATGGATCATTTACTGTTTCAGCAACTGTAGTTTGTAACAATTTTTGTAAGATGTGAGGAAAAAAAAAATAATAAATGTTTTTAATATTGTGTCTTTTGTTGAATTAACTTTTAAGGATAACCTATAACAGAAATTAAGTCAACCTATTTCTTTCAAGTGTCTTGTGAGATCAAAATAATTTCATCATTGGATTTCTGCTTGAGAAAAAGATTAGGTCTTGTAATGATGGAAAAAACAGGTTCTCCTCTTAAACAACTAGAGAAATGGGGGTGACAATTTGACGGACTGGACTGAGTCACCGAAACTGCCACATTTTGTGAAAACTCAAAATAATCTCTGCATACACTGTTTATCGTACACTGCATCATATTGCACTCTCCAAATTTCAACCCCATTGAAATTTTGTGGGACAATCTCACGCACTCTGCTACGAGTTCAAATGATTTTTTAAATTAGTGGTTTTCAAAAAAATTACAGATGAAATGTGTTAAAATATTATACTTGTAAGAGGACCAACACGGAGAAATTGCTATAATGATTTTACTACCATGTCTCTCTTATTAGTGGTTAAGTACTCATGATAATCTATACAGTTGGTTGAAATGGATGGGGAATATTATTGAAATGGAGGGGGTATTAAAAAAAAAAGATGAGGTCTTCTATACAGAGTACTATTATAGATGAAAGAGTGGGTGAGGGGGGGGAAACTTCCATACATGACTTTTATTGATTATGAGAAAGGTCTTTGATTTGGTACCCAATAAAACAATTAAAAAAGGGGGTGAGTAAGATAAGATTCTACAGAGGTTATTTTAAGTAGTAGATTGTACTATAATTGGGAGAAGAATCCCAACAAACATTGCAGTCAAGAACATGAAATCAGGGGAGAATTGTAGACAAGAAGTATTATAATTCTACAGTTCTAATGGGGCAGTCAAGAACATGAAATCAGGGGAAGTACTGTAGACAAAAAATATTATAATTCTGCAGTTCTAATGGGGCAGTCAAGAACATGAAATCAGGGGAAGTACTGTAGACAAAAAATATTATAATTCTGCAGTTCTAATGGGGCAGTCAAGAACATGATAACTACATCATATTATGCCATTGCGTGACACACTATTCTAGAAGAAACTTGGGGACTTTTGTATAGCAGTGGATTAATAATGATCAATTGGAGGGAGATTTTGTGTACTTTGGAAGACTTTGGCAGAGCCCCCGTAACAAGAGTTATCTTGTTACAGACATATCAAGAACGAACATAATTCTTCTACAGTCAATTATGTATACAACATAACGTCAATGGAGAACACACTACCTGATATTATTCAATAATTAGAAACTATTGGATCATTCTAATATTTCTTCCTACCTAAGATACGGAAATTACAGTAAATTAAAAACAAAACTTACCTCCCCACTTACCTTTATGTTTATTTAATTGTTGTGTGTGTGTGTGTATATATTTGTGTAATGTATTAGTGTATTTGTGTAATGTATTAGTATATCCATTGCAATGTCTGCTACTTTATTAATTTGATCAGCATCAACAAGATGCATTCGTTATTTGATGACGATATACACAGACCGATGCCATACCGATATTCATAAAAACATTATTTCGTCAGTCTTTTGAAAGATCTAAATGAGAACCAACGGAATTTTTTTATTATTGTAATTAAGAAATAACGTCTCTTAATTATTATTTTTTATTGTTAGGAAAGATAGAAACTTTTATAAATTAGAATATGAAAATACAAAAGCGTTCCGGAGGCCAAGCGAAGCGCAGGCTGTAGGAAAAGCTTTTGTATTTTCATATTATAATTTATAAAAGTCTACATACTAAGGTCTACATTTCCATGTTCTCTAATTAGTTGTTTTTTTTAACTCTTACAATGTCAAAGTACTTATTTCTACAATACTAATATTTTTTTGTTCTTATTTTTTTAATTCTTATTCCTAATTATTACAATCTTATCCAATGTCAAAGTACTTATTTCTACAATACTAGTATTTTTTGTTCTTATTCCTAATTATTACAATCTTATCCAATGTCAAAGTACTTATTTCTACAATACTAGTATTTTTTGTTCTTATTCCTAATTATTACAATCTTATCCAATGTCAAAGTACTTATTTCTACAATACTAGTATTTTTTGTTCTTATTCCTAATTATTACAATCTTATCCAATGTCAAAGTACTTATTTCTACAATACTAGTATTTTTTGTTCTTATTTTTTGAATTCTTATTCCTAATTATTACAATCTTATCCAATGTCAAAGTACTTATTTCTACAATACTAGTATTTTTTGTTCTTATTCCTAATTATTACAATCTTATCCAATGTCAAAGTATTAATTTCTACAAAATTAGTATTTTATTATTAGTAGTATTTTATTATTATTAGTAGTATTTTATTATTATTATTATTATTAGTAGTAGTAGTAGTAGTAATATTAAATTATTACATATTATTTATTAATAATAATTAGGAGCATTGTAAGTACGTCTGTAGTCTCTGAATTATTATATCATACTGTTACCCGTCCGCCCAACCCCAGAAAAATAACTTACTTATATAGCCACCCGAAAAAAAAAAAAATTGAGCTCGTCCACTACAGGAACCAATCCAACCACTACATTACTAAATGGATAACCAATCAAATCACAGCTGTGTAAATAAACAACCAATCAAATCACTGCATTCTAAACACGACAACCAATCAGAGCGTCTTAAAAAAATGACGTCATTTCCGGAATAAAAAAAATCATGACGTCATTTCCGGAATGAAAAAAAAAATTATCCATTGGAGGCCATAAAAATTTGTTACATATTGTGTATAACCCTTGTCAGAAGAGTTGCCTTCACCACAAAATCTAAACAGATATTGTGTATAATCCTTGTCAGAAGAGTTGCCTTCACCACAAAATCTGTTACATATTGTGTATAATCCTTGTCAGAAGAGTTGCCTTCACCACAAAATCTGTTACATATTGTGTATAATCCTTGTCAGAAGAGTTGCCTTCACCACAAAATCTGTTACATATTGTGTATAATCCTTGTCAGAAGAGTTGCCTTCACCACAAAATCTGTTACATATTGTGTATAATCCTTGTCAGAAGAGTTGCCTTCACCACAAAATCTAAACAGATATTGTGCACAACCATTGTTAGAACCTTCACCACAAAATCTAAACAGATATTGTGCACAACCATTGTTAGAACCTTCACCACAAAATCTAAACAGATATTGTGTATAACCCTTGTCAGAGCCTTCACCACAAAATCTAAACAGATATTGTGCACAACCATTGTCAGAGCCTTCACCATAAAATCTGTTACATATTGTGTATAACCATTGTCAGAGCCTTCACCATAAAATCTGTTACATATTGTGTACAACCATTGTCAGAGCCTTCACCATAAAATCTGTTACATATTGTGTACAACCCTTGTCAGAGCCTTCACCATAAAATCTGCTACGTATTGTGTACAACCCTTGTCAGAGCCTTCACCATAAATTTTTCAATATTGTGTACAGTCAGACGAGTTACCTACAATTTTTCAATGTTGTGTACAGTCAGACGAGTTACCTACAATTTTTCAATGTTGTGTAAATAACGGGACCCCTATCAGGACGCATCCTATGGGATTAAAAGAATTCTAAACAGTTCTGGGTGCTGTTTTTACATTCGACGGGCTGCCTTCATCTTTCGATATTGTATACAATCAGACGGGCTGCCTTCACCACAAATCTTTCAATATTGTGTACAATCAGACGGGCTGCCTTCACCACAAATCTTTCAATATTGTGTACAATCAGACGGGCTGCCTTCACCGCAAATCTTTCAATATTGTGTACAATCAGACGGGCTGCCTTCACCACAAATCTTTCAATATTGTGTAAATAACGGGATCCCTATTAGACGGGGTCCTATGTGATTAAAAGAATTCGAACCAGTTCAGACGAGTTGTCTTCACCTTATTTTTTGTTCGGATATATATTGGAGAGACTGTGGTGCTGTTTTAAATTCGACCTCTTCCATAAGATTTTTTTGGTCAATGGTTTTTTCAAGTTTGTCTGAATAGAATGTGTATAAAAGGATTTTAACCAGTTCTGACGGGTTGTCTTCACCTTACAAAGTCAAAATACGTATCGTGTGATATCCAGTTTTTTTTATTTTTGTTCGGATACATATTGAAGAGACTGTGGTGCTGTTTTACAGTCGACTGCATTCTCTTCCATAAGATTTTTTCTCAATGGTTTTTTTAGCTCTTCTGAATAGAATGTGTTCCAGACGAATTGCCTTCCAGAGTTAAAATACCTATCACGTGATATCCAGATTTTTTATTTTTGTTCGGTTACATATTGGAGGGACTGTTTTTCATTCGACTACATTTTTGTCAATGCTTTTTTTAAGCTCGTCTGAATAGAGTGTGTTCCAGACGTGGGAACCACATCGCCAGTGTGAACATTTATATAAACAAAATTCTTCTCATAGCGGTTTGTCGCATGTCACAAAAAATCTCCAACGTTAATTTTATTAAATTCCAAATTGATAAAATACATTTTCAAGATAATAAATCATGATATCCCAGAATAAAATATACAATCAATGTCACAGGAACGGAAATCTCTATAAATGAGAACCGGAAGCTTATTTTCCGTTTGTAACACTTGGAATTGGTCGATTAGAATTTGCTCTTGTATTTCATTTACCTTTCTCAGGACTCAGGACTCATTTGGCTCAGTGCCAAGTTAATAAATCATGATATCGCAGAATAAAGTATGCAATCCCAAGAACGGAAATCTTTATAAATAAGGACCAAAAGTCTGTTTTCCGTTTGTAACATTTGGAATTGGTCAATCAGAATTTGCTCTTGTATTTCATTTACCTTTCTCAGGACTCATTTGGCTCAGTGCCAAATTTTATTTGCTCTTGTATTTCATTTACCTTTTTCAGGACTCAGGACTCATTTGGCTCAGTGCCAAGTCAATAAATCATGATATTGCAGAATAAAGTACACAATCAATGTTCCAAGAACGGAAATCTTTATAAATGAGGAGTAAAAGTTTATTTTCCGTTTGTAACATTTGGAATTGGTCAATCAGAATTTGCTCTTGTATTTCATTTACTTAAAACTTGGACTCATTTGGCTCGGTGCCAAATTTTCTCCAATGACTAATAGCGGATTGAAATGCGGTTTCGTGCCAGGGAGTCATCTCCATATTGAAATGTAGTATGGCAGTTATTCGTCTGTGGAGTGCTGATGAGTCAAATCCTTTATACCACGTGTATGGGTGTACATTACTTGTGATTATTATTAATTCAGGCATGAATGGAACAAATCCACCTTTTACTTGTACTTGAATGGGTGTTGAGTCACAATAGCGGAGCATATCGGAGTAAGCTATCCATCCATAGAAGTCATCTATCAATACAACTTTATGTTGGTTGTATCCGTCCCACCAATCTGTGCCATTTTTTTGGCATTTGGGTTTGATATACAGGTCAGGGAATGATTTTATGGCTTGTTGAGTTTTTCCTTTGCCAGTCATTCCGTAGAAAACCACTACAGCTGTTTTAAAGTTTCTCTGTGATTTATTCTTTATATGCATGTATTCTCTTAAGGCAGCTCTATGCTTGCATGTTGTTACAAAGTCATATTCGTAGCATTCTTCAAGAGTATGTCCTTCGTCAATGAAAGTTTTCATTTGCAAGAGCTTGCAGTCTGGTTTGACGTCTGGGCTGTTGGGGAAGTAATTACTAATTGCAGTTTTGGAGTCGCTTGATTGGGCACAAGTTCTTTTCATTATTTCCCAGTGCGCTCTCGGGTGTAGTTTTTTCACTCCTGTTAAATAGTATTTCTTTGTGAATTGTACACATCCTTGAATACACGATAAATCATTGACTCCTGTTTCGTACTGAAAATCAAAAGTTGCAACGAATGAAAAGTCCAGCCATTTATCCGGGTGGTCGTTTAGAAAGGGGTTGTTGATTGTAAAATACCAACACTTTGCTTGGGAACGATTCATCACAGAGGTGGGAATAAAAACTTTAGACCAAAGCAACTTAAAATATATTATCTTCTTTATATTTGGCTATTTAAAACAAAATAACTTTCATATATATTGTCTTTGGCAATCTAAAATAAAATAATATTCTTTCCATTACAATTAACTTTCCTCCTACAAATATTTATTTCTTATTAAAAAAAAAAAAAAAAAAATTTTTTTTTTTTTTTTTTAGAAACACATTTCTTGGTAGAATTATTTATTAGATAGAATTTAGGAGAAGGATATAAAACATGTATTTAATATTAATATGTTCCAAATAGATAACATATAGTTTTAAATTAACTAATTATGCTTAGCCACTAGTATATTATTAAAAAAGTTTATTTCATAAATGAATATAGAATAAAAGATATAAATATAGTTTTATGATGTTACAAAATTTAGTCACCGGTATTTTATTGGAAAAAATAGTTTACTTTATAAATGAATGTAACGTGGGTGGGTATTTATAGTATATAGAATAATAGATAAAAATATAGTTTTATCAGTTAATTATCCAATGTCAAGCTAATCCGTAAAAGTGAAATGATTTCCCCACATACTTATCTGGACGGAGGTTCACTGGTGACCACTCAGAAATAACATTTGATAGTGTCATTTTGACAAGTTGAGAAACAAAAAAACATGAGGAAGTTATGAAACTTAACAGGAAGTTATGAAACAGGATATGATGAAACAGGATATAATTTAACAGGAAGTTATGAAACAGGATATAATTTACCAGGAAGTTATGAAACAGGATATGATGACACAGGAAGTTATGAAACAGGATATGATGACACAGGAAGTTATGAAACAGGATATGATGACACAGAAAGTTATGAAACAGGATATGATGAAACAGAAAGTTATGAAACAGGATATGATGAAACAGAAAGTTATGAAACAGGATATGATGAAACAGAAAGTTATGAAACAGGATATGATGAAACAGAAAGTTATGAAACAGGATATGATGAAACAGGAAGTTATGAAACAGGATATGATTTGCGTATAAAAGAGCGTACAATTTTCATTTCTCACCACTTTATCAGCCAACCTCGTCAGTCTCTCTCACCAACTAAGAAAGTTAATCACTAGCCAACTTTGTCAAGCAACTCGTCAGTGTTAAGCCAACTCATCATTATTTCATCATGTGCTTCTCCCTTATTAAAGAAAATGGAACAATCTGCACCTTCCAATGCAGCATCACGGAGGAAACCCATTTAAACATCATTTACATCATGAAACTTGGTGAAAAAATTTTCTTTCAAGGCAACAGTGATCCACAGCACTTGAAAAAATCCTGCCAGACCGTGTTACCTGCCTGCTCATGAATGACTTACCTACAGAAAGCTCTGGACACGTTCAAGCTCAACTCAGTTTTGCACCAGATTCTCTCAATAAAGAAGAAGCCATCCAAGGATTATTAGATGGGACATTTTTAATGGCCGAATACTCAGTGACCTATGAAAATCCAGTCCCAATGCACAACAGATATCTTGGCGTGGTGTCGGTGAGAAATGAATTAATTCCATGCCTAAGAAACATAAATAATGATTGTATTATGTACATGTAAAGACTATTTTTCTTTCGTGCTTGTAAATATATTTTTTTGTAAATACTTTGTAAAATAGCAATAAAGACAGAAAAAATGGGGGAAGAGAATCCCGTATTTCTCTTCCCCCATTTTTTTTTTTAAAGTCTTGCTAACCATTGGTTCACCCTGTCAAGTAAAGACTTATCCTTTAAAGCACTAAGAAAATTAATATCAAAGAGTTAAAAGATGACATTATTTTTTTTTTGCTCGGTTATTTATTTGAGAAGTTGTGACAATGATTCCCCCACATCAATTATTCCAAGAATATTAATAATAAAATATATTTATCAAATAAACATGATAATTAATGGATAAAAAGGGGATTTTAATTTAATATTTTAAAGAATTTCTTTTTTAATATTTTTCAGGTTTACCCCATTTTTTTATTTTATTTTAAAAATGTTTACAGAATAACAACAGAATGATTTTACAATGACGGTTGAATTTTTAACTGAAATGAAGAATGGTCAAATGAAATGTCTATTGTATAGTGTCCGTTAACTGATGAAGTTTCTAATAGAGGTGTGATAGAGGTCTCTGCTGCTGCAATCCTCGGTATTTTTACTAAAAGTGGTGGAATTCTCAGAGAATGTTGAATAGGTGGGTCAGGTGAGGCAGGTGATGGCAACAAATCAGGTGAAGCAGGTGATGGCAACAAATCAGGTGAGGCAGGTGATGGCAACAAATCAGGTGAGGCAGGTGATGGCAACAAATCAGGTGAGGCAGGTGATGGCAACAAATCAGGTGAGGCAGGTGATGGCAACAAATCAGGTGAGGCAGGTGATGGTAACAAATCAGGTGAGGCAGGTGAATATGACGGTGAAAATGGTGATTCCAGCTCAGGTGAATATGATGGTGAAAATGGTGGTGAGGCAGGTGAATAAGATGGCAACAAATCTGGTGAGGCAGGTGAATAAGATGGCAACAAATCTGGTGAGGCAGGTGAATAAGATGGCAACAAATCTGGTGAGGCAGGTGAATAAGATGGCAACAAATCAGGTGAGGCAGGTGAAAACCATGAATCAAATGAGGAAGGTGAATGTTCAGGTGAGGCAGGCAACAAATCAGGCGAGGCAGGCAACAAATCAGGTGATGGCAATAAATCAGATGGCAACAAATCAGGTGCCTCATCAAGTATATCCGGTTCCGTGAAAGCATTTTCAAATGTTTGCGGCATTGGGTGGATCCTCGAACATTTGACTGCTGTTCTACAATGTCTTTTCACGTTTTTATCAACTTCCTCAGAATCCCTTTTACGTGATCTCAGGTTATACATGGTGAACGCAGTTATGAATATTAAAAATGAATGTTTTGCGCTTTTATAACTCTATAAAGATGACGTCACGTGACAGAAAGTCACGTGACAGGATGGGGTAATAGGAAGTCATGTGACAGGATGCACAGGATAGGAAGTCACGTGACAGGATGCACATGATAGGAAGTCACGTGACAGGATGCACAGGATAGGAAGTCACGTGACAGGATGCACAGGATAGGAAGTCACGTGACAGGATGTACAGGATAGGAAGTCACGTGACATGAATATCAGATATAAAAAGAAGCGCGCTGACTCCAGCATTTTCTTGTTGTCACTTTAGTAGCCAAACTCTAGACAAAAGTAAAGATGGCGCAAAAGGATCCAAGTGTAATACTGGAGGACGACAAGATAATAGAATATCTCCAGGAAGATGAATTATTATATGTTTTGGACATAATAAATAAATACGTTCCTGAGATGCAACGAGATGAGTGTAAAAATGAGGATGACAACCTGATGGGCAACATGATAAAGGATGACAACGTAATGGAGGATGGCAACATGATGGGCAACACGATGAAGGATGACAACCTAATGGGCAACATGACGAAGGAAACGGACTACCTAATGGAGGATGACAACCTGATGGGCAACATGATGAAGGACCTAATGGAAGATAGTTTTGATTTCGACAACATGGTGAAGGATTTGGATAATTATGAATTGAACGAAATGCTACAAGATTTGATAAGTTTAGAAGATGAATTAAATAAACCTGATGTACTCAACAACGTGGCGAATAAATTGGACATGATGGGAGAAGAGGTAGAACAATTTAACACCCCTGAATGAACGTTTCGTGAAAAAAATTTATTATCTATTAAAAAATAAATACTCTAAAAAAATAAATACTCTACCTTTGTAATACTACATTCTTATTATATTATACCTTTTGTACAAAACTGTTATTAAATAATAAATTATTATCTATTAAAAAATAAATACTCTACCTTTGTAATGCTACATTCTTGTTATACTATACCTTTTGTACAAAACTGTTATTAAATAATAAATTATTATCTATTAAAAAATAAATACTCTACCTTTGTAATGCCACATTCTTGTTATACTATACCTTTTGTACAAAACTGTTATTAAATAATAAATTATTATCTATTAAAAAATAAATACTCTACCTTTGTAATGCCACATTCTTGTCATACTATACCTTTTGTACAAAACTGTTATTAAATAATAAATTATTATCAATTAAAAAATAAATACAGATATTGAAGACCATAAGATATTATTCTCTCATAAATATTTTCTCTCTCTAAAAAAAAAAAAAAAAAAAAAAAATTTTTTTTTTTTTTTTTTTTAGAAAGTTTCTAAAATAATAATTTACAATAAGTATTTTTATTTACATGTCTTATCTCACCACAAGATATACCAAGCGGTATATTTACTTCGAGTTGAGGGTAATCATGGATACATTATAAAAATAAAAGTAAAATTACATAAAATAAATAATTTACGGGACTGACAATAGATCTATTTATTGTCAGTCCCGCACATTATAAAATTACATAAAATAAATAATTTATAAACATATTAGTGCATAATAATTTATAATATTTAAATAAAAAATACCTATTGTAAAATTATTATTCTAAATATAAATTTTAATAACCAGTATATTATTTAAAAAAATTCTACTAATTACATGTATCATTTCAAGGGTGGACGCGGGTGGGTAAGTATAATACATAGTATATAATTTATAATATTTAAATAAAAAATACCAAATTATTATTCTAAATATAAATTTTAATAACCAGTATATTATTAAAAAAATTCTACTAATTACATGTATCATTTCAAGGGTGGACGCGGGTGGGTAAGTATAATACATAATATATAATTTATAATATTTAAATAAAAAAATACCTATTGTAAAATTATTATTCTAAATATAAATTTTAATAACCAGTATATTATTTAAAAATTCTACTAATTACATGTATCATTTCAAGGGTGGACGCGGGTGGGTAAGTATAATACATAGTATATAATTTATAATATTTAAATAAAAAATACCTATTGTAAAATTATTATTCTAAAAACTTTTCCTACAAATTTATTTCTTCTAAAAAAAAAAAAAAAAAATTTTTTTTTTTTTTTTTTTTTTTTAGAAGAAAATTTATTTACCAAAAGAGTTCTTCTAAAATATATTTACTTATACATTTGGAATAAGTACCTATTCTTATCAACCTTCTTGTATGTATTATAATTTTAAACAGACAAACTGATAATTAGAGAGGGGGAAGGACTACATCCACAGGAAATGACATAAGAGAATATCCTTTCCGGACAGTATAAAAAGAGCAAGCACTCATTTTCACCATTCTTTTTTGCCATGTATGAACTTCGACCAATTTCTCGTACGAATTATGCAAATATGGAGTATGATCTCCCAACACCCCCAGGGACATACGAATATGATAAAAAGTATATCCCCATAAAGTTGATCAAACGAAGAATGAAGAGGAGAAAAACATTTCCCGTAAAGTAAAATGCCTGTATTCACGCATTCCACTTCCCCCTCCTAAATTGCATGTAAAGCATGAGGATACTTCAAATAATGCCTTCGGTGAAACTTCAAATAATGCCTACGGTGAAACTTCAAATAATGCCTACGGTGAAACTTCAAATAATGCCTACGGTGAAACTTCAAATAATGCCTACGGTGAAACTTCAAATAATGCCTACGGTGAAACTTCAAATGATGCCTACGGTGAAACTTCAAATAATGCCTACGGTGAAACTTCAAATAATGCCTACGGTGAAACTTCAAATAATGCCTACGGTGAAACTTCAAATAATGCCTACGGTGAAACTTCAAATAATGGAACATCTCAAATTCCTCCATTAAAAATTTCCATTCCATGGATAGCCATTAAACAATCATTGATGCATCTTCTAGATATCTCTACGATGGATACCAACACATCAGAAGGATTATATTCTGTGGACGTTTCATTTGACAAGACTGGAGATGATCCGCTTTTAACTTTTATAATTCAACCATCAATGTAAGCATCTTTTATTTTGTATAATTCTTTCTTTTGATAATTTAAAAGTTTTTTTCCGTGTTGAAACAATTTAAACAAGATTTCTTTTTATTAATTTGAAAAGATAATTTAAATAGATACTGTATCAACAGAAAGTTCATTAATGTGTGTTGATGCAATTGAAACAGCAAGAGTACAGTTTCAAGAGAGAAAAAATTTTGTTGCTAAAAATATGTTGTGGAAATAAAAGAATTCAATCACATGATATTATCAGCAGGGTAATCACAAGATGTTATCAGCAGGGCAATCACAAGATGTTATCAGCAGGGTAATCACATGATGTTATCAGCAGGGTAATCACATGATGTTATCAGCAGGGCAATCACATGCTATTATCAGCAGGGCGCTCACATGCTATTATCAGCAGGGCGCTCACATGCTATTATCAGCAGGGCGCTCACATGATATTATCACGTGATATTATCAGCAGATAGAGGGCGCTCTCAACAGTTTAATGCATACTATAAAAAGGAGAAGCAAGTCTCAGTTATATCTCATCTTGACTGTCTTGTCTGACTAAAAAAAAAGCTCTTGTTTAAACCATCATGGAAATTGCTGCTGCATTTGAAATTGTAAAAAGATGGATAATACAACCCAATGCAGTTCCTATTCTGCCGGCGGAATTGGCCGATTCATCAACTGAAGTGGCAGAAGCCGTAAAATTGGCACGCAAATTCTTCAACAGTAAATTTGCCAAGATTGAATTTCTCAGGCGAAATAAATATCAGAATATAAGGAGATCCATGTGTGGCAGATACAAAAGAAGTATCAACGTTGAAGCCGATGAACACAAGCGACAAAAATTGGATGATGAAATGTGGCATGCATACAAGAGAGTTCTTGGTCACGTGAATGCTAAAATTTTAGCATTACATCCCACATTGAGTGATGAGGAAGTAAAAGAAGTAAAGAAGAACATTTTCAACATGATGGAGGACGCCCTGACAAATAATAAAGTGTTTTACCTTTCTCTGCCTCTGCAAATGAAAAAAACTCCAACAAGTATTAAAGCTGCTCACAAAAGAATGGAAAAGTACTATAATTCACGGCAAGCTTTATGGTGTTTCATCAACAGAAAAAATGCCAAGAGGCAAGGAAAGCTTGGAATGCCGAAAAGAAAAGTGTGCTTGTTAAGGGAAGAAAAGAAACAGAACGCATTGGAGGAGCAGACTTGGAATGCCTATTATGAAGCAAGAGATTATGTTGTGAAACAAATGTGAACAAACAAAAAAAAGACTTTAAATATATTATTATTATTATTATTATTATTATTATTATTATTATTATTATTATTATTATTATTATTATTATTATTATTTATACCAACATATATATATGGTATTGTACTCTTTGTAAGCATTTTTTTTGTATGTAAAATGTTTGTTGAAACAATAAACGTAAAAAAATGGGAAAGTAAACCTTATAAAGGTTTACTTTCCCATTTTTTTTTAAACACACATTTTACCATTGGTTTCATCAAATCAGGACAGAAATGACGTTATTTGTAAGAGTAGGGAAAATAGAGGGCGCTAGCATCGATCAAGAGGGCGCTAGCATCGATCGCTACACACTATAAAAGGCAAAGCAGACAAAACTCAGTCATTCTCAATCATGGAAACCCAGACTGAAGTTCTTGAAACGGTGAAAAGATGGGTGACGCATCATCATAGTCATAAACTTCATCTTACGCCGGAACTTGATATTATGCCGGCAGAATTAAATTCGGCAGAAGTGACAACAGCAATAAACTTGGCTCGTAAATTTCTAAATGCCAAGAAATCAAGTTTGGATTTTGAGAGAGTCAATAGGAGACACTTGCGACAAAACAAATCTAGTATGGATTCTGTTGAAAGGCAAAATTATAGATTGAATGCGGAAATGTGGAATGCTTACAGGGAAGCAATTCGTTATGTGGACGCTGCAATCTTAAAGCTTCATCCCGTGTTGAGTAATGAAGAACAGAAAAGGGTCAAGTTATCCATCTTGACAGCAATGGAGGATACCCTGGAAAGAAAGAAACTTTTTTTCCTGTCTCTTCCCGTTCAAATGAAAGAAATTCCCAGAGAATTTAGTGTAGCTGATAAACTCATTTCCAAGTATCACGATGCCCAAAAAACTTTGTGGTCTTTCCGCAATAAAAAGAACTCACGAGATGTACAAAGAATGCCAAGAAGAAAAGTGTGTTTGCTTAAGGAGAAAGAAAAAGAGAAGGTGTTGGAACAACACGTACGTAACGACTACAACAAGGCAATGAACTATATTACGAAAATGAAAGGACAAATAATGTCTCTTTAAAAGGAACTTTGTATGTCAAATCTATTGTTCTTTATATAATATTTTGATATTTGTAATGTTTGATAAAACAATAAACGTAAAAAATGGGGAAGTAAACCTTTGGGTTTACTTCCCCATTTTTTAAATATATTCTATACCATTGGTTCCATCAAATTATTTGAATTAAAATATATCTGAAGAAAACTTTTTATGTCAAATCTATTCCACCAATATATGTACTTCAAGTTGAACCCTAGTATGTAGACTTTTTGTAAATATTCTTAATTAACAAAAGTTTTTATTTTATATTAATACTGTAAAGTAATGATTTCCTCAGTTTCAATCAAAAAGCAGTTCATCTCGAAATAAATCAAATGTGAGGAACATGACGACAGGTTTTTATTAATGAAAATTAATGAAGATATTCCCTTTAAACAAAATTGTCACTCAAATCATAAAATCCTATAATGGGGAAACCAGACAAGATATTGGCTACAATGGATTTTGTAATGTAAGAATAACTGAATATCTATGGTAAAATTATTTTCCCTTATCTTGCCACAGAATATATCAACCGGTATATTTACTTCGAGTTCAGGGTAATCATGGATACATTATAAAATTACATAAAAAAATAATTTACGGGACTGACAATAGATCTATATATTGTCAGTCCCGCACATTATAAAATTACATAAAATAAAATAATTTACGGGACTGACAATAGATCTATATATTGTCAGTCCCGCACATTATAAAATTACATAAAAAAATAATTTACGGGACTGACAATAGATCTATATATTGTCAGTCCCGCACATTATAAAATTACATAAAAAAATAATTTACGGGACTGACAATAGATCTATATATTGTCAGTCCCGCACATTATAAAATTACATAAAAAAATAATTTACGGGACTGACAATAGATCTATATATTGTCAGTCCCGCACATTATAAAATTACATAAAAAAATAATTTACGGGACTGACAATAGATCTATATATTGTCAGTCCCGCACATTATAAAATTACATAAAAAAATAATTTACGGGACTGACAATAGATCTATATATTGTCAGTCCCGCACATTATAAAATTACATAAAAAAATAATTTATAAACATATCAGTGCATAATAATATATAATATTTAAATAAAAAATACCTATTCTAAATATAAATTTTATTAACCAGTATATTATTTAAAAAAATTCTACTAATTACATGTATCATTTCAAGGGTGGACGCGGGTGGGTAAGTATAATACATAGTATATAATTTATAATTAAATAAAAAAATACCTATTGTAAAAATATTATTATTCTAAATATAAATTTTATTAACCAGTATATTATTAAAAAAAAATTCTACTAATTACATGTATCATTTCAAGGGTGGACGCGGGTGGGTAAGTATAATACATAGTATATAATTTATAATATTTAAATAAAAAATACCTATTGTAAAATTATTATTCTAAATATAAATTTTAATAACCAGTATATTATTAGAAAAAAATTCTACTAATTACATGTATCATTTCAAGGGTGGACGCGGGTGGGTAAGTATAATATATTGTATATGATTAATAATATTTAAATAAAAAAATACCTATTGTAAAATTATTATTCTAAATATAAATTTTAATAACCAGTATATTATTAGAAAAAAATTCTACTAATTACATGTATCATTTCAAGGGTGGACGCGGGTGGGTAAGTATAATATATTGTATATGATTAATAATATTTAAATAAAAAATTCCTAATTATTATTCTAAATATAAATTTTAATAACCAGTATATTATTAGAAAAAAATTCTACTAATTACATGTATCATTTCAAGGGTGGACGAGGGTGGGTAAGTATAATACATAATATATAATTTATAATATTTAAATTAAAAATACCTATTGTAAAATTATTATTCTAAAAACTTTTCCTACAAATTTATTACTTCTAAAAAAAAAAAAAAAAAAAAAAACTTTTTTTTTTTTTTTAAGAAATAAATATTTGATTGAAAATAATAATAATCACAGATAATCTTTTCTTTGGTATTAAATTATTATTATACTCTAATATTATCATGATTGCCTTGGAATCTCTTCAGTTACTCTTTAGAACCAGCCGAGACGGAAAATGGATTACTCAACCTTACGAACTTATTGATAAACGTATTGTTGTACCTGTGGATACGCCAATTGATAAATACGGCATTGATTTTATGTTGAAATTGACTTTTAACTATCCCGTGATTGTCACTTTTTACTGCGGGGAAAAAACAACTTCATTGTATGGTCAAAGAATAACATTTTCCGGATTTGAAACTGATGGAGAATATAAACAGTTTAAACTTTTGAATATGGATCTGTTGGATAACCCAAAAGACATGGAAAGGGCTCTACAGCAAATCAAGACATTAAAACTAAAAGTCTATAGTGTTAAAGAACGTAATGCTCATAGAATACGTACTGATGGAGAAGATGTCGTAGATGGTATATTTTGTGGTGCCACGAAACAAAAATCTGATATTCATTATACCACTGTCTATGAACAGCGTGATATATATTTATTTACCTATGAAATTTGCTTTGGAGAACATGTTGAAGTGTTTTAAAGAATGTAGATTTTTTTAAAGAATTAAAGTATTTTCTCTAAATTATTGGGTTTATTTGTAACACAATTTCATCAATATAACAACAGTAGCATCAACAATGTAGAGTACTTATATCAACGCAGAGTTCATCAATAGGATCATTATATTTATAAAGTTTTTTATGGATCACATGCTCAATAAAACCGTTGGTAAACAGGATGTTTAAACAGGATGTGATGAAATCGGATATGACATAAACAGGATGTTTAAACAGGATATGATGAAATCGGATATGACATAAACAGGATGTGATGAAATCGGATATGACATAAACAGGATGTTTAAACAGGATGTGTGGGCTGAAATCGGATGTGACATAAACAGGATATGACGTAAACTGGATGTGTGGGCTGAAATCGGATGTGACATAAACAGGATATGACGTAAACTGGATGTGTGGGCTGAAATCGGATATGACATAAACAGGATATAATGTAAACTGGATGTGTGGGATGAAATCGGATATGACGTAAACAGGATGTGTGGGATGAAATCGGATATGACGTAAACAGGATGTGTGGGATGAAATCATATGATGAAACCTGATGTGACGTAAACAATTTTGACTATAAATACTCAAGCTGCTCGACGTGTGTAGCAGACAGTCTGTATTTACGATCATGACTGAAGACATTGTTATTGAACCTGATATAGATGTATACATGGATGTGGATTCACCTCCACCGTTAGTAATAGATTTGGATAAATGGGAAGATTCCTCAACTTTAAACAGTCCACAGGATCTACGCAGTCCACAGGATCTACGCAGTCCTTGCAGTTTACAAGATCCACGCAGTCCTTGCAGTTTACAAGATCCACGCAGTCCTTGCAGTTTACAAGATCCACGCAGTCCTCACAAACTACAAGATCCACGCAGTCATTGCAAGGATCCTCACAAACTACAGGATCCACGCAGTCCTCACAAACTACAGGATCCACGCATCAAATATCCTGAACTGAAGAAAGTACTTAATCAAACTAACGGTGTGTGGTCCGTTGCCTCTAAAGCCACTACATCAAGATCCTCTAATGCCACTACGTCTGTTGCCTCTAATGCCACTACATTTGATGGGAATGCCACTACATCAAGGACCTCTAATGCCACTACATTTGATGGGAATGCCACTACATCAAGGACCTCTAATGCCACTACGTTTAAGAGAAATCAAGCAGCCACTATATTTGTTGACGCCACATCAACGTTTAAGGGAAATCAAGCAGCCGCTACATCTGTTGACGCCACTACATTTGTTGACGCCACATCAACGTTTAAGGGAAATCAAGCAGCCGCTACATCTAATGACACTACATTTGTTGACGCCACATCAACGTTTAAGGGAAATCAAGCAGCCGCTACATCTGTTGACTCTAATGACACTACATTTGTTGACGCCACATCAACGTTTAAGGGAAATCAAGCAGCCGCTACATCTGTTGACTCTAATGACACTACATTTGTTGACGCCACATCAACGTTTAAGGGAAATCAAGCAGCCGCTACATCTGTTGACTCTAATGACACTACATTTGTTGACGCCACATCAACGTTTAAGGGAAATCAAGCAGCCGCTACATCTGTTGACGCCACTACATCTGATGGAAATCAAACCGTCACTACATCAAGGTTTGTTGCTTCTTATAAAATGAACATAATTAATACACCTGATATGATTAATAATTTTACTTTTCCACTTTTTACAATAGATCGAAATTCTTACATTCCAGTAACTCTTACACCAGTAGCAAATAATTTGTTTAAAATCAGTCCATCTCAGCAACCAACAACACAAAAACCAACAACACAACCAACAACACAACCAACAACACAACAGCAATCAACAACACAACAGCAATCAACAACACAACAGCAATCAACACAACAACCAACACAACAAACAACACAACAACCAACACAACAGCAACCAACACAACAACCAACACAACAAACAACACAACCAACACAACAAACAACACAACCAACACAACAAACAACACAACAGCAACCAACACAACAACCAACACAACAGCAACCAACACAACAACCAACACAACAGCAACCAACACAACAGCAACCACAACAGCATCCAACACACCGGCAAAAAACCAATTTCACGAAACAAGAATTATTGGAAATGTTAAATCAAACAAAACTTAAAAAAGATAATAACTCTCATGCAAGTTTAAGATTTCATTTGTTAACTACACTTTTAAAATTTAAGCTAAAGTACCGTTCTGGAATAAATTATAAGAACTTCGTGGAATTTCATAATAAGCGTAAGTGCTTCAAAATCATGTATGCCGTACTTGATGAGTATTATAACAAACTGATTTCTATGCAAGAAAAATGCATTTCCTTATTTTTTATTAATGAAGCACAAAAAAATGAAGTACAGCACAACATTGAATATGCAAAGTCTGAACTCATAATTTTACATAAAAAGGTGGAGGATATTCTACAAGAATGCAATAAAAGTTGTAATATATGGAATAATTTAATGCAATCTTTGAAAAAAATGGAAGATGTGACTGTACCGCAAGTGTTTGATGCTAGATACAAACCGTACTGATGAGTAAAAACAAAACTGTACTTGCATCCCAAAATTATATCCATCTCATATTTTTCTTAATAATGTTGCCTATCTCATATATATTTTTCTCAATAATGTTGCCTATCTCATATATATTTTTCTCAATAATGTTGCTCATCTCGTATATATTTTTCTCAATAATGTTGCTCATCTCGTATATATTTTTCTCAATAATGTTGCTCATCTCGTATTTGTCTCAATAATGTTGAACACCTTATATTTGTCTCAATAATGTTGAACATCTTATATTTGTCTCAATAATGTTGAACATCTTATATTTGTCTCAATAATGTTGAACATCTTATATTTGTCTCAATAATGTTGAACATCTTATATTTGTCTCAATAATGTTGAACACCTTATATTTATTTGTCTCAATAATGTTGAACATCTCAGATTTATCCTATGATGATTTGAAACGTATAATAAATATATGTATAAAAAAGAAATGAGCTTAATGTTTGATTTAAATTTTTATTCATATATAAGTAACATATACATTAAAAATAATATATAACAATCTATATACATTGATGACAATTAAAATAAAAAAAATATTTACAAAATATTTGCAACATATCTTGCATCATAATTAAAAACAATATATAACAATCTATATATATTGATGACAATTAAAATAAAAAAAATATTTACAAAATATTTGCAACATGTCTTGCATCATTATTAAAAATAATATATAACAATCTATATATATTGATGACAATTAAAATAAAAAAAATATTTTCAAAATATTTGCAACATGTCTTGCATCATAATTAAAAATAATATATAACAATCTATATATATTGATGACAATTAAAATAAAAAAAAATATTTTCAAAATATTTGCAACATGTCTTGCATCATAATTAAAAATAATATATAACAATCTATATACATTGATGACAATTAAAATAAAAAGAAATAGTTACAAAATATTTGCAAATGTCAACATATCTTGCGAATTTGGATCATAATTAAATGCTGTGTAATTTGGATAAACTGTATCATTTACCACTTGCATTTTCTGAATATCAAACAAAGATAAGTCAGTCATGGTTGATTCTTCTTTAGAATCCCGCGTCAACCAAACAAAATCTTCATCTACTGGTTTGTCAGAAAAGTTTTCTGGAGAAAACATTTCGTCTAAATAATGCGATAGTGAAATTTCATTATAGATATCCAAGTCTTTTGTATCGTTATTATCATCGTTTAATTTAATACGTTTGTTTATATTTTCTAGTTCAGGTCCTTTCCGCTTACCTGTTTGATCGGCACTGTCTTGTGGGTCGATACTTTTTTGTGAATCGGCACTTTTTTGTGAATCGGCACTTTTTTGTGAGTCGGCACTTTTTTGTGACAGCAAGTTGACACTTTCTTGTAAGGTACACAAAGTTTGATCGACACTGTCTTGTACGGTAAAGTTGACACTGTCTTGTAGAGTACACAAAGTTTGATCGACACTGTCTTGTAGAGTACCCAAAGTTTGATCGACACTGTCTTGTACGGTAGAGTTGACACTGTCTTGTAGAGTACACAAAGTTTGATCGACACTGTCTTGTACGGTAGAGTTGACACTGTCTTGTACGGTAGAGTTGACACTGTCTTGTACGGTAGAGTTGACACTTTCGGCAGGTGACAAGTCGACACTTTCTTGTACGGTAGGCAAGGTTTGGTAATTTCTTTGAAGTAAAACAGTTTTTTGCAGGGTAGGCAAGGAAACACTCTCTTGTACGTAAAAGTCAAATATGCATTTCCACGACGTGAAGAAAAAATAATATGTTCCAGAGTCTATTGCATGATTATTGGTTAAAACTGCTTTATCAAAACTATTGATGACATCCGTCTCCAATGGAATGGTATTTGCACATCTCAAAATGGAAATTTTTTCTTCATTCAAATACATGCTTGCCTTTACAGGATTGAACAGATATACATAGATAGGTGTTGCCTTATTATATATTTTAAATACGTGTTGTGACTGAGGTGGAACCTTTTGCATACCCAAAGTAAAATATTTACTTGCATAAAATCTCGTTTCTTCAATGATGGCTCCTATATCTTTACGCCCACTCGTGAGAGCACCGTAAAACAAATGCAGTTTTCCTTCTTTGATAGCAATTTTTTTCTTCATCACCTGAATATTTATATATTCTTTTGAAACCTTAAAAACTCCAATCTCTTGTTAAATTTTATATCCATCATTATGACAAAAAACATTAAGCTTAATGGATACTTCATTAGATTCCATCATCGTTAATTGCTTCAGATGCTACTGCTTTAGAGTATGTTGTCGACAGTACTTTTATACACAGAATATTTTAGCGGATGTGACATCACTTTAAGGAAAGCAACTGATTCGTTGAAGCCACACTTTCTGTAGTTGGCCAATAGAATGTTTTAGCGGATGTGACATCACTGTAAACAAAACATCTGATTCGTTGAATCCGCACTTCCTGTAGTTGGCCAATAGAAAGTTTTAGCGGATGTGACATCACTGTAAACAAAACATCTGATTCGTTGAATCCGCACTTCCTGTAGTTGGCCAATAGAAAGTTTTAGCGGATGTGACATCACTGTAAACAAAACATCTGATTCGTTGAATCCGCACTTCCTGTAGTTGGCCAATAGAAAGTTTTAGCGGATGTGACATCACTTTGCAAACCAACTTTGGTTCATTTCTTCACTAAGGATAAAGTGATTGTCGTACAACATGTGTTAAATTCCCATTTCTTCACTAAGGATAAAGTGACCGCTGTACAACATGTGCTAAATTCTCATTTCTTCACTAAGGATAAAGTGATCACTGTACAACATGTGCTAAATTCTCATTTCTTCACTAAGGATAAAGTGATCGCTGTACAACATGTGCTAAATTCTCATTTCTTTGCTAAGGATAAAGTGATTGCCGTACAACTTTGGTTCATTTCTTCGCTAAGGATAAAGTGATTGCCGTACAGAAAAGGCTTAATAGGTGAGTAATTTCTTTTTCCTTTTAGGTTGTTGTTCAAAATAGGTATCTAAGCATTCAACAATTTCTAGAAAATATGTGTTCAATTGTTTACATTCTTCCAATGTTAAAAAAATCCATTCCTTATCATTAATAATCAATAACGAACCTGAACGAGTGACGAGAAATCCAGTTGACGTTAGTAACGTAAAAGAATAACTTGAGTAGGGCCAATTTCTAAAATATTCCTTAAATAATGGATAAGTTAGAGAGATAGTGGAACCAATTGCAGTAATAAAAATTAATGGAAACGCTCCCTTTAAACGAAACTGTATTTTTGATGTATCACTCAAATCATAAGTTCTATAATAGGATTCAGACATTACGCGGACAAAATATTTAAATTAAAAATATCTATGGTATAATTATTTCCTAAAAACTTTCTATAACTTTATTTCTTAAAAAAAAAAAAAAAAAAAAAATTTAAATTTTTTTTTTTTTTTTTTTTGAAAGTTTTAAAAATAATATTTTACAATACGTATTTTTATTTCTATGTCTTTCTCACCACAGGATATATCAACTGCTATATTTACTTCGAGTTGAGGGACCATTCATGAGCTTTAAATCTCTTCAAATCTTCAAGATCTCTATATTGCCTTTTAAATTCTGTGAGATTTTTTGTTGCATTTGCCGGATCGGAATAACCAAGTGCTGTTGCCAAATGATATGCGTGGAACCAAGTGACATTGTTAACGTCTATAATAATCTCAACAGTCTTTTCACAAAATGACATTAAAATCTGACCGTTTGTCATAAAATTTATAAAATCGAGATGGCTATTGTCATGCTGACTTGCAGCACATTTCTGGTAATGCTCTTCAAATTCACAATCGGTTAAATGTTCAAAGTGTTCAAAACAAAAGCAACATTGTCTTACTTGAATTTGATGGTGTTCCGCAGCGTGCCGTTGTGCTTCGGAAACTTGTACAGTGTTGTTGCACGAACGACACCGATATTCTCCAAGATCACCTCTATAGGTGGATGGAATTAATAAATCCATTTCTCAATGTTCACTTTGTGAAATCTTTCACTCAAGAAACCAAAATGTAAAATCCTTTATGAGATTTAACGAAAAAATTGAAGAAATGTATTCCACTTATGCGACTCTAATAAAAGAAGTGCGCAATAATGTGTGTGAAGTCATTTGAGTCTGCTTTTATATACATAACACGTCGCTGTAATATGATTTGTTAATTTTTCACCGGATGTGATATCATTCCGTTGTTGCGACATGATGTGTTCATTCTTTCACCGGATGCAACATTTCTCCGTGTTGTGCAAACGACATATTTGTTCACCAGATGTGATTTGAGAGTTTTTTTCAAAGTATTCCGGAATTATTGTATCCAAACGCTTCTAAAATCTCTTATTCATACATAAGCTTTGACCCTTAAACAATGATCACTACCTGAACTTTGACCCTTAAACAATGATCACTACCTGAACTTTGACCCTTAAACAATGATCACTACCTGAACTTTGACCCTTAAACAATGATCACTACCTGAACTTTGACCCTTAAACAATGATCACTACCTGAACTTTGACCCTTAAACAGTGATCACTACCTGAACTTTGACCCTTAAACAGTGATCACTACCTGAACGTTGGCGCATCGTCGAAATCTGTATATTTCCAGAAAATATGAGCAAGGATCCATTCTTTAAATATGTAGGCTTGAGGTTTACCCGATTTTGTAATAAGTACGTCAAGTTTGGCTAAATTGATATAGTTCCCATACAACGTCATGAGATAAATCTATATTATTATTTAGTTTCCATACGATTTGCCCCATGATACAAGACGTTATGCAAGTTTTAAAAATATTAATTTACAATAATTATTTTTATTTACATGTCCTATCTTACCACAGGATATATCAACCGGTACATTTACTTCGATAATATAAAATTGTAATACAATTTTCCGCATTGTTGAATGAGTGAATAAAGAATTCATCTTGTTACAGATAAATAGGTATCAAGTCTAACTGCTGGTTCATCTAATACAATATCTTTTAAAAATGTGATGCTATTACGATATCTCTTCGCTATTCCTTCTTCTACGTACAAGTGTAAACGATTAACAGCGTCACAATCATTAACAATAAAAAAAAATTGAAGAATTAGGATAATTCTTTAAATATTTTTTTAGTTCTATTGTTAAATGTGTCTGCTGAGCACGAATCGTATTAAGAACTATTCTAGCAGGAATATGTTTTAAATGAACATATTGCCCTTCATGATACAAAAAGACCAATTTCTTCTTCAATTTTTCATCCGAAATTTCGGCTCCAATTAAACCTTTGCCCGTAATATATCCAGTTCATTTTTTACGTTGGGTTCGTCTGAGTTGGAATCATTGTCATCAGAGTTGAATTCATCGCTGTCAGAGTCCTGATCGATTTCACCTTTTTCTTTTAATGCAAGAAATTTGGCTTCTATTCCCTCCCATAGTGCTTTTAAACGAATTGGTTCGGTATTTCTAGATTTGAATCCATACGGTCGGAATTTATGACATTTAAACTTTCGCTTTCCAACAGGGGTAGTTTCCAATTTTGGTTGATGAATTGTAGTTATGAAATGTTTGCAAAATAACTTTTGAAATTCTTTCGCGTGGGGTTTCGCCGATTTAAAAATCAAATGTATCACAGCAGTTGCATTAATGAGCTTTGAATCTCTTCAAACCTTCAAGATCTCTGTACTGCTTTTTAAATTCTGTGAGATTTTTGGTTGCATTTGCCGGATCGGAATAACCAAGAGCTGTTGCCAAATGACATGCGTGAAACCAAGTGACATTGTTAACATCTATAATAATCTCAACAGTCTTTTCACGAAATGACATTAAAATCTGACCGTTTGTCATAAAATTTATAAAATCGAGCTGACTATTGTGACTTGCAGCACATTTCTGGTAATGTTCTTCAAATTCGCAATCGGTTAAATGTTCAAAGTGTTCAAAACAAAAACAGCATTGCTTTACTTGAATTTGATGGTGTTCTGTAGCGTGCCGTTGTGCTTCGGAAACTTGTACAGTGTTGTAGCACGAACGACACCGATATTCTCCAAGATTGCCTCTTGAAGTTGATGGAATTGATAAATCCATTTCTCAATGGTCACTTTGTGAAATTTTTCAATCGAGAAACCGAAATGTAAAATGTAAAATCCTTTATAAAATTTATCTATAAAATTATATTCTAATAACTTTAGTTGTAAAATTTACTTCTCCTAAAAAAAAAAAAAAAAAATTTTTTTTTTTTTTTTTTAGGAGAAATAAAATGTAACAAAATATTTTAAAAGAATAAATGTATCATAGACATTTTTAATTCAAACATCATTTCTCTCCACGAGATATATCCATCAGTATATTTTCTTAAGTTTCGTCTAGTTGTGGATTTATTATTTATACATTGCTACAAAAGGATAAATCAGGTAATACTTTCCTATTTTCTTTAAAACGTAGCATTTATGGATTGCGACAGTTTAAATTCTTTTATAGTTAACGTAAAAACTCTTGAAAATCAGAAATTTTTAGCTTTATTGCGGTCTATTATATAGAATGCGCAAGGTTGTTTTAAGGAGGGGACACGTCATAAATTTCTTATTTTTTTTTAACTTATTAAGAAAAACATTCAGAGGAATCCAGATTTGACCGGATGTATTTCATAACCGGATGTGTTTCATAACCGGATGTATTTCATAACCGGATGTATTTCATAACCGGATGTGTTGCATAACCGGATGTGTTGCATAACCGGATGTGTTGCATAACCGGATGTGTTGCATAACCGGATATGTTTCATAACCGGATATGTTGCATAACCGGATATGTTGCATAACCTAAAGAGTATAAATAGGGAAAAGTCAAACATTTAATATACTCCTTCTCTGAAAGTGGTTAATAATGTGTCTCACCCTGATTAACGAGCATGGAGTGACTACAATATTTCACTGTAGTCAAAATAAAAATCGTATGATGCTAAAATACCGCATGACGCCGAACAAACTGTATATAACCAGTTATGGAGATAACGATCGTGATGAACTGGATTCGATCATTGAACGTGATCATGTGGATTTTATGATACTAAATGACATTCCCCGGAACAACTACAATGATGAAGTTGTGGACTTGATTTACAAAGTCAGGATCAGCAAAGAAGACGCCATCAATGGATTATTGATTGGAAGATTTTTACTGACTGAGTACACTGTGAAATTGACCTATCCTGACTATTACATGGACTATTGTGTGGGAGTCGTCTTGATGGACGATGTGGTGAATTGTTTAAAAGTATTAAAGCACGATTGTAATGTTTATCATCACTGATACTCCTTATGGAACTATATTCATTAATCAATCAAGGAATCTGTCTTATATTACATAACCTTGAATTGTCACATATTGTAAATATATGTATCTTTTCTTTTTTGAAACAATAAAGACGAAAAAAATAAGGAAGAGAATCCCAATTTTTTGAGGGATTCTCTTCCTTATTTTTTTTATAAAGTATTTTAACCAATGGTTCTTCATTATGAAGAAAAATACAACATTTTTAAAGATACAACGTCATTTAAACAACAACAACAACAACAATGTTTAAAACTCTGAATTTTTTTTTTTGAATGGTATCAAGCATATGTCAAAAAATATCCGATCCGAGCAATGGCAAGTTTCAGTTGGTAGTAGGGTTATACAAATGTTGCAGCAGTATATTATTAATATACAACGTAATAACACGTTATGTGTCTTTAAAATGTAACCGAGTTTGGGTAAAATTATAAGATTTTATTTCTTCTACAACAGATTTCATGTTTAATTTTGAACGTGCCATATAACAAAAATGAATATAACAAAATGAATGAATGTATGCTTTTCAAGTCTCCTCTTAATGCATGATTCCAATGGTTAAAATCCTAGTTGAACTAGGAGATCAGTATACTATCAATTTAGTAAAATATTATGCACATCTTCTTTTATATCATCAAAAGAAAGCTTGCTGACTACATTTATCCCTCTTTTCCTATACAAAAGTTGCAGCGGTATATGATTAATATTCAATTTAGTAAAATATTATGCACATCTTCTTTTATATCATCAAAAGAAAGCTTGCTGACTACATTTATCCCTCTTTTCCTATACAAAAGTTGCAGCGGTATATGATTAATATTCAATTTAGTAAAATATTATGCACATCTTCTTTTATATCATCAAAAGAAAGCTTGCTGACTACATTTATCCCTCTTTTCCTATACAAAAGTTGCAGCGGTATATGATTAATATTCAATTTAGTAAAATATTATGCACATCTTCTTTTATATCATCAAAAGAAAGCTTGCTGACTACATTTACCCCTCTTTTTCTATACAAATGTTGCAGCGGTATATGATTAATATACAACGTAATAACAGGTCATGTGTTTTTAATGGTTTAGGTAAAATTATAAGATTTTATTTCTTCTTCTTCAACAACAAATTTCATGTTTAATTTTGAACGTGTCATATAACAAAAAATGAATAAATGTCTCCTCTTAATGCATGATTCCAATGGTTAAAAACTTTGCCAAAAAAAATGGGGAAAGAGGGCCTAAGCCCTCTTTCCCCATTTTTTTCCACTTTTATTTAAAAAAAATATATTTACAGTAATGTACAAAAAGTATGACGATTTACAATGATTGAATATGAAATGATAACAAAGACTGATTATCATTCTTGGAGAATGTAGTATCAATTTTATACTGTCCTTCACGTGATGAAGTCTCTAAAAGAGGTATGATGGCTGGTTCTACTTCCATCCACGGAACAGTTATTAAAAGTTCATCAATTTCTGAATCTGTTAGAACCTCAGTTTCCGCTTTTGAAGCTGTCAGATTATGCACTTCTGTCTTTTGTGGAGGAATCTCTTTAAAATTTTGTGGCAATCCATGAGGCAGAATTTTCATTCTTGAGAAGAGGCATTTTACTTCTCTATGACGTCTGTCCTCTCTATGACGTCTGTCCTCTCTATGACGTCTGTTCTCTCTATGACGTCTCCTCCTATTCTTTAACAGCGGGACATAGTCTTTATCCCCAGTAAAATCCGGGACATCCATGTCCACGTAACTTGTTCGTAAAACAGGTCTTAACTCATACATGATGCAGTTATGAAGTATTAAAAATTAGTGCCAGCTCTTTTATATTCCTCTCTTTACAGGATATGACGTAACCAGATATGACGTAACCAGATATGACGTCTTCATAACAAGATATGAAATCTTCAAATAACAAGATATAAATCTTCAAATAACAAGAATAAAACCGATATGACGTCTTGAATAACAAGATAAAGTGAAATCTTCAAATAACAAGATAAACCGGATTTTGAATAACACAAACCTTATTTAGAATACTTGGTGAAAGCATGTGCCTCACTCTGATTAATCAACACGGAGTAACAACAACATTTCATTGTAGTTTTCTTGGAAAGCACATGACTTTAAAATATCGCATGACATTGGATAAAATATTTATTATTAGTTATGGGTACAACGATCAAGATTATCTAGAATCCATCTTTAAATACGATTTTGTAGATTTTATGGTACTAAATGACATTCTCCCAAACAACTACAAAGATGAACTTGTGGATGTAATGTATAAAACTGAAATCTGCAAACAAGATGCCATTGACGGATTAATGACTGGAAAATTCTTATTGGCCGAGTATACTGTGAAATTAAATTATCCCGATTATTATAAAGAATATTTTATGAGTGTCGTTCTAGTGGACGACGTGGTCAATTGTTTAAAAGCGTTAAAGCACGATTGTGATGTATATTTACATTGATATGCTCACACATGTCTTTTTTGAACTTTCCTTATAGGGAACTATTTTATCATCATGTGTCTATCTCTCATTCAAGAAAATGGAATTATATGTTCATTTGAGTGTAGTATTGGAGAAAGGAAACATCTACACATCATATACGTCATGAAACTTGAGGACAAAACGTTATTACAGGGTGAGAATGATCCAGAATATTTAAAAGACATTTTAGAAGACAATGTAACATGTATTCTACTCAACGATTTAAAATCTGAAAACTCTGAATATAAAAAAAGTACGCGTCAGTTATAAATCGACATCCATCAGTAAAAATGAAGCTATGCAAGGATTATTGGAAGGAATTTTTTTATTGACAAAAGTGCGAAGTCCTGAAAATAAGATACTTTTTGGTGTGGTATCAGTCGAGGATGAAGTGGTCCCATGTTTAAAAAAAATAAAGTACGATTGTCATATTTATGTATAATAATACGTCAAAATTGTAACATTTGTCCTCCTTTTTTTCTGTAAAATGTTTGACTTGCAATAAAGATTAGGAAAAAAAGAATTTAAGACATTTTATTATGCATAACCTCGTATCAAAATAGGTCATCACATTTTCTCAGTAAACAGGATGTAGAAAAGAGATAACCTCGTATCAAAATAGGTCATCACATTTTCTCAGTAAACAGGATGTAAATAACCTCGTATCAAAATAGCTCATCACATTTTCTCAGTAAACAGAATGTAGAAAAGAGATAACCTCGTATCAAAATAGGTCATCACATTTTTCTCAGTAAACAGGATGTAGAGACTAGTATTTAAACGAAAAACTCTGCATCACAGAACACAAGATTCCACATCACAAAGTATTCTACTCCGCATAATAATGTGTCGTCTAGGAAGTGATGAATACGATTCTCAAAGCGATAATTATGAACATGAACGGAATTCTCAAAGCAGTCATGGTGATGTAATATTATATTTGCACGAAATTCATCATGAACCGCACGAAGGATGTATTATTCAATCTAATATTCAACCAGATGACATTCAACAAGAAATATACTGGCATGATGAAGACTTTGAACAAGAATCATTTCAACAAGAACCCTACTGGCATGATGAAGACTTTGAACAGGAACCACTTCAACAAGAATCATTTCAACAAGAACCATACTGGGATGAAGACTTTGAACAGGAACCACTTCAACAAGAATCATTTCAACAAGAACCATACTGGGATGAAGACTTTGAACAGGAACCACTTCAACAAGAATCATTTCAACAAGAACCATACTGGGATGAAGACTTTGAACAGGAACCACTTCAACAAGAATCATTTCAACAAGAACCATACTGGGATGAAGACTTTCCACAATAATTATATAATGAAATGAAGATTTTTCAACAAAAACTGGATACTTCTTTAACGAAAAACTGAATATATTTTAATCAGAACTGGATATATTTTACGTTCTCTACACATTTAGTTCATTTTGATTGTTAAAAATATATAAGATTGTTGTAAATATATATATTTGTATAGATTTTTTAACAATAAAGACAAAAAAAATGGGGAAGAGAATTTCCAATACCGGAAATTCTCTTCCCCATTTTTTTAAGTTTTTATTAACCATTGGGTTCATTATATTTTCTTATCACATTTCATTAATATAGATTTCTTTTTTAACCTAAAGGATTATACAAACAATCAATTTTTAATAATAAGTATCAGTTACAATTTTTTAATGCACACCTCATGAATTATACAAATAAGCAATTTTTTTTTAATAATGAGTCAATTCAATATAAAAGAAATACTTTAAATATATTTATCTTCGTTGTTTTTTTGACGATTCTCCATAACTTTCACTTTCCCTTCCGTGACTTTTACCATATGGTTCTCCAACCTTTTGCTTTTTAGCCCAAGATTCTGTATCATCAAGTCCATGTACTTTTGTTTGTTTAACTTCAGCTTCTAATTTTTGAATCTGTTTAATTATTCTCTCCCCTCGATCGGGTAACCTATCAGCATATTCATTATAAAGTTTTTGCTTTTCTTCAATGGTACGTCTGTGCATTCTTAATTAATGAACATATTATAGAAGAGGGGGGATTATGTCATAATGAAAAAAACTTGTCATAATGGATTATACAAACAATCATTTGGTACACTCAATTGTCATCGCAAAACAAATACTATTGTGACATACATGATCTTTGTTATTTTTTAGACGATTCTCCATAAAAGCTACCTTTGTGACCATATGGTTCTTCAACCTTTGGTTTTTTAATTAAAGATTCTTCATCGCATCCCTGTTCTTTTATTTGTTTAATCTCAAGTTCTAATTTTTCAATTTGTTTTAATATTTTTTCCCTTCGATCCAATAACTTGTCAAGATCTTCATCATGAAATTCGTACTTTTCCTCAGTGGTACGTCTGTCCATTCTTATTTAATGAACAAATCATGGAGGAAATAAATTATAATTAATATATAATTAATATTTACCTTCGTTGCTTTTTAGATTCACAAGAACTATTTTCACATTCCCTTCCGTAATTTTTACCGTATTGTTGTTCTCCAACCTTTTGCTTTTTAACCAAAGATTCAGAATCATCTGATCCACGTACTTTAGTATTTTGTGGACAATGATCCCGATAATGTTGAATTTCTGCTTCTAATTTTTGAATCTGCTTTATCACTTTCTGCCTTTGATCAGGTAACCCATCATAAAATTTTACCTTTTCCTCAATGGTACGTCTCTGCATTCTTAATTAATTAACAAACCAGCAAAGAAAGAAAGCAAGTCATGAGGGGGGAATGAACAAATCAGAAAGGAAGTCATGAACAAATCAGAAAGGAAGTCATGAACAAATCAGAAAGGAAGTCATGAACAAATCAGAAAGGAAGTCATGAACAAATCAGAAAGGAAGTCATGAACAAATCAGAAAGGAAGTCATGAACAAATCAGAAAGGAAGTCATAAACAAATCAGAAAGGAAGTCATAAACAAATCAGAAAGGAAGTCATAAACAAATCAGAAAGGAAGTCATAAACAAATCAGAAAGGAAGTCATAAACAAATCAGAAAGGAAGTCATAAACAAATCAGGAAGGAAGTCATAAACAAATCAGAAAGGAAGTCATGAGCAAATCAGAAAGGAAGTCATGAGCAAATCAGAAAGGAAGTCATGAACAAATCAGGAAGGTCGTAAAGAAATAAAAATGAACGATCGTATCCTGTATGGACAAAATGTTATTTAACAGAATCAACAGTCTTCTTGACTAGGAAACACCTTGTTGAATAATATGGATGAAAAACGAATAATGGCGTTGCGGATTATTAAAACGTGGGTACTGCATAATGTGTTTCCGGCACTACCGAGTGAATTTGACGACGCATCTCCAGAAGTGATGCATGCTATAAACTTGGCAAAAAACTTTCTAGATGCTAAATTTGCCAAATGGGATTTTGAAAATCAAAACGTAGAATGGCGTTTAAGGAGATTGAATCTCGGTAAAGACATTCAAAAGAGAAGTGCTAGAATTGAAGCTGATGAAAGACAACGTGTTAAATTGGAATTTGAAATGTGGAATACCTACAATAAAGCAGTTCAGTATATAAACTCTACAATCGCGAAAGCTACTGTTGAATCCTCTTGAAGAAACAAAAGGGGGAATTGTATTCATTGAAATGTATTGAATCTAAAAATAAATGACAAAGAAATAATAGTGAATAATAGTTGATTTATTTTATCCAAACATCCTTGTAATCTCATGACAAAATAAAATTATTATCTGTTAATGATTGCAAGTTTACATTCTTTCCATAAATCAAATCTCTTTACATCACACCTTATAAGATCGAACACAAGTTTTTCCGTTTCATCATATTCATTATTTACAGAAAGGTCTTCCATAAATCTAACCAGTTTACAGTTTTCTATAGATTCTTGCATGACTTTATAACCCATAAGTGTCATCATATGTTGTAAAAGAGTTATGTCAAATGCGGTCATCACTTCAAGGGATTCTACAATATCCTTCAATGCTTCCAACACTTGTTTTTCATTTTCCAAAATCCTACCGTTGTTTTCAAATTCAAAAGATATCCTGCTTTCCAAAGTATTTACAATGTGCTGTCGTTCCTCTTCACATTCTACTAACTTTTCAAACTTGACAATAAACTGTTGTACTCTTGACTTGAAACTCATCTTGGTGTACTTGTAAAAGGCTGTTTTAAAGAAATTATAAATTGTAGAAACTTGATCTAAGGAATCTAAATAAAATTATAAATTGTAATACAACTTTATGTTCTTTAAAACTTTTTCTAAAAAAAAAAAAAAAAAATTTTTTTTTTTTTTTTTTTTTAGAAAAAGTTTTTGTAAAAGATTTAGAAAAGAAAAAAATAATATTATACTACATTTCTTTTCCATCTCCAATAAGGAATAACTGTAGTATTACTCTCATAATCAGAATGATGCGCATGTGGTATTGGACCGTCTGCAAGCAACAGCATATTCAGTTCTTCACAACTCTTATGGCAACAGGGACTACAATTTTCCTCATTCTTCTGTTGAAGTAAAATGTGAAATTGTGATTCAAAAAGTTTCAACATACGCATTCCTCTAGCAACGTGTAAACAGTTATTACCCTTTTCATCTCTCAATGAAAAATCACACTTGAACATTATTTTTTCCATCATCGGAACCAACGATTCATCAGCGGCAACTCTGAAGAAAAATGGTCTACATGTGTCTTCTTCATACTGATTAACATCACCATACAAAGAAAGTGCTTGATCTATCAAACATGGATAATGATAACCTATATATACTACAGCAGAACCCGGTATTTCATCTGCGACTTGGAGTAAATGTTCAACGTTTCCTGTCCAAATATTACAGTCTTTGAAATTGATCCACTGCTTAAGACGGTAAAGTAATTCTTTTGTTATTTTCTTTGGAGACTTGTTTAAAACTGCAGTCATGTGCCTTTTGTCTACGTGATGATTTTCCAAACTTGTCAAAATATCGTCTCTTTCTGAATACACCAGACAATATAATTCGTATTTAGTGATATACAGTTTTGATAGTTTTTGAAGACACGACGCAATAACGTCATAATTTTGTAATTCCACAGCTAGTTTATAGAGGGAATGTAATTGTCGTTCAACTAAAATATGCATCTTTTGTAATAATACATCCGTAGGTTGATTTTTCTTCATAAAAAATGCAAGTGCAAGCATTAATCCATAATCAGTTTCACTTGGTGGCGGTTCTTTCAATTCAATATACTTTAAATCAATGTAAAAATTTTTAAAACACTTGACAAAAATATCACTATCCATGGGATAATTTTTTGCGATAATGGATGCAATGGAACGGTTTTCCAGTACTAAATTGACGTTGAATTCTTTACGATTCAACAAGATTAGCATGATATCATCCAATCGATGAGTTGCCGCAAAGTGTCCCAAAGACTGTTTGTTCATAATATTCACTTTAAATTCTGGATCTTTAATAATTTGTAAGAACGTATTATACGTGGCAAAACGTTTTCTCCACTGGTGTACATTATTTTCAATCTTTGTCGGTCGAAAAATCCAAGGGTATTTAGAATACACACGGTTTAATTTATTACGACGTATCCATTTTACAACGGCGTGTGGAGCAATATCCATATTTTTGTATTTAATAATTTATTTATTGTTGTCTTGTGACATAAAAATTTATATAAAATATTTTCCACAAGATATATTCTCTCACAAAAAAAAAAAAAAAAAAAAAAAATTTTTTTTTCTTCCCCTTTTAAAAATATTTTATATATTAGATACCACATATTTTAGTGGTATCTAATATATAAAATATAAATAGCAATATTAACTAGTAATGTTGCTGCCATTCAGTAACATGATGCCGTACGTTTTACATGATCAAGATGCCATACGTAAAGTGTAAGATGATGCTATACCATTCACAGTGAGTACATAATTTTTTTTTGAAATATATAAAAATACAATACTTACCATTCGGGAAACGTTTTTATCTTATTTATTTTTACGAGACATGTTTTATTTGTTACAGTTGCTGTCCCAGTATTTATTTACTTATTATAACATAAAGTCGTTTCATGTTACAATAATAAATTTGTTACCCGCAAAATATTCTTGTAAATTTATAGGTGCTAAACTATTGTAAATATATTCTTTATTATATAGGATTACAAAATGTTGCATTTCTGGCGTGAAATGTAAAAATGTATTAGTTGAAAGTATACAATGAGATTAGACAGAAATCACGTGACTAGACATGGCTTCCGTCGGGTCACGTAACTTCTTTAAACACGGATCATAATTGTTTCATGTTATAATAATAAGTTTGTTACCCGCAAAATATTCTTGTAAATTTATAGGTGCTAAACTATTGTAAATATTTTCTTTATTATACAGGATTACAAAATACTGCATTTCTGGCGTGAAATGTAAAAATGTATTAGTTGAAAGTATACAATAAGATTAGACAGAAAGTACGTGACTAAACAGGATTTCTGTCGGGTGTCACGTAATTTCTTTAACGCTTAACTATCGTAGATATTCTCTTTATTATATACGATTACAAAACGTTGCATTTCTGGCGTAAAATACAAAAGTACATTAGTTAAGTATCCAAATGAGACTAGACGGGTATTACGTGACTAGACTTTCAAATCAAGTCTAGTCATCTCATTTCACGTCTAAAATACAGTTTGGTTTAAAGAATGTCACCATTAATTTTCACTACTACAAGATATTAAATCTGAGATATTAAAGAAAAACATGTCACCTTCCTTTGTGTAACTACATGGAACTTGAAGTAAATATAATGAGTGACATTTGTCGTCAAGGAATAAAAAATCTTTTATGATAAATTAGTTTCCTGAAAACTTTTCGCACAAAAAACTTTCTCACAAAAAAAAAAAAAAAAAAAAAAAAAAAAAAAATTTTTTCTTCCCCTTTTAAAAATATTTTATATACTAGATACCACATATTTTAGTGGTATCTAATATATAAAATATTAATATTATATATATCTTGTAAATATCGACATTATATGTTTATTTTTCATACAAGTATCGACATTGCACAAGGTACATATTTTGAAATGTATAAAGATACAACCAGTTGGATAGGTTGTAACTATTTATTAATTGGATACAAATTCAGCCCAAACAGGGACTCGAACCCTGGTCCGTTAGGTTAAAAGCCTAACGCTCTACCAACTGAGCTACTTGGGCACGTGATATTGTATCTTAGAAATATAGATGTATTTATTTATTATTATTGTTAATCATTATAGTTGCTGACCTAGTTATTTATTATTATAAATAATAGTTGTTACCCCCAAACTGCGAAATATTCTTGTAAATTTACATATGCTTAACTATCGTAAATATTCTCTTTATTATATAAGATTACAAAACGTTGCAATTCTGGCGTGAAATACAAAAAGTACATTAGTTAAAGTATCCAATGAGAGAGCTATCACGTGACTAGATGGATATCACGTGACTAGATGGATATCACGTGACTAGATGGATATCACGTGACTAGATGGATATCACCATCTAGTCATCTCATAAACAACTCATACAAATTATTATATATCGTGATACTATACATCAGGATATGTTTATCGTGTCATTAAGGTTTAAATGATATTTACGGAGTGTGTCCATTAATTTTTCATTACTACAAAAAATGGTTCATTTGGTTTTTTCCCCTTTTCTGAGATTATTTAAAAAATTACAATATTTGGCCCAAGTTTAATGTTTTTTTTCAAGTTAGGAAACTCTACTGAATTTCTTGTTAGGCTCATACATATATAAAAAAATTGGAAATTATTACCTGATTTATCCTTTTGATATCTATATGGAAACTGGTGTCATCAAACCATAACATAGAAACTTTTTGTAAATTATATATAATATGAAAAAATACAAAGGCGTTCCGGAGGCCAAGCGAAGCGCAGGCCGTAGGATAAGCTTTTGTATTTTTTTTTCATATTATATATAATTTACAAAAGCCTACTTACTAAGGCCTACATTCCATGTTCTCTAGTTGGTGTATTCTTATTCCTAATTATCTTATTTCTATTTTTTTATTGAAAACAATTAAGAGTACTGTGTATGGTACTAAAATCTTATTCTAAAATTATTATCCTATAAACTTTTCTCACAAAAATATTTCTCCTAAAAAAAAAAAAAAAAAAAAAAAAAAAAAAAATTTATAGGAAAATATTTTTTCCATTGCGGTATAATACATTATTACAAAGTTGGGTAAGCGTACGTATTTAAAGAATGGATCCTTGCTCATGTTTTCTGAAAATATATAGATTTTTCGACCATGGGATTTCTTCAAATTATCTCTCATCTTCAGATATAAAATAAAATAATTTAACTTTGAACGTAATGTCTGACTTACCATCTTATTCTTCTTATCCTCACGGTGAAAAATATCAGTGTCCAATATGTAATCATGTAATAAACGCCATGTTTATAAAAGCAGTCGCATCGTCAAAAGACATGATAAATTTCCAATCTAAAGTCTGTTTTTTCTTGCTGGGAGAACAATTTTGAATACTTGGATGATCAACATCAATCGAGAATGCTGCGTCGTTATACAGAATAAACGTTGGAAACAAAAAGACATTGATGATGTCGACAACGTCGACAATCGTAGATGATGACACAGCAATTTTTCAAAATACGAAAATGAAAACAATTTTGGACATAAATAATGATATTTGGCTCTCATGGAACAAATGTAGCAAAAGCATTATGCTATAAAAATCCCAGTTCAGCGATAATCGTACATGTTTCAGAAAAAATAATATACGTAAAGGTGAAGAAATTTTATGTTTATACGCTGACGATTGCGATCAGTCACGTTATATCAGCTTAACCGGACTTGACGAACTTATTAAAAAACGCGTAAACCCCAATCCCGGCCTGTTTAAGAAATGGATTCTTGCTACAAGCGTGTTGCCAGAATTACGCAAGTGCCAATCAAATAACGGAAATGTAAGGTTCAAATGGATGGATGAAATAAACGGAAAACAATTGTACATCTTTTGGGTTATGTGTGGTGAATAAATAATAATACATCTTTTGGTTTCGTGTACATCTTTTGGGTTGCGTGTGGTGTAATACATCTTTGGTTTCGTGTACATCTTTGGGTTTGTGTGGTAAATAATAATAATACATCTTTTGGTTTCGTGTACATCTTTTGGTTGCGTGTGGTGAATAAATAATAATGCATCTTTTGGTGGCGTGTACATCTTTTGGTTGCGTGTGGTGAATAATACATCTTTTGGTGGCGTGTACATCTTTTGGGCTGCGTGTGGTGAATAAATAATAATACATCTTTTGGTGGCGTGTTGAAGTGTGCCATATCGTTACAAATTTTGGTGTTTTCATTAAAAAGTTTGTAAATCCCGTTAATGTGTGTGTGGAGAATATCGTTGATGCGTGAGGAGACTAAATAATTATATTTTGAATTAAATTTTTACCAAATTGAGAGTATATTTTTCGTTTAATAAAAACATAACTGACGGTAAAACATAACTCGCAGTGCTAAAAACATCCCTGGGAGTGTTCCTTCCACCGATGTTTTTAACACTCCCAGTTATGTTTTACCGTCAGTTACGTTTCCACCCTTCGAACACTAATGCTTCTATTCGTACACAAAGGAAGGTATCACAACAACGGGAGGATGAAACATTTGGTGAGCAAAATGAATAAATCATGTCACATCTTGTGGAAAAAATAATAAATTGTGTTATTAAATAGATATTTTGCAAGAAAGGATTCCTTATGTAACTATGCCCGTTAATATTTACCAGTCAGCACTTATATTCCGAACGAACGATTGTTCTTTTGGTTTCGTGTGGTGAATAAATAATAATATAGATTGTTCCTTTGGTGGCGTGTGGTGAATAAATAATAATATAGATTGTTCCTTTGGTGGCGTGTGGTGAATAAATAATAATATAGATTGTTCTTTTGGTTTCGTGTGGTGAATAAATAATAATATAGATTGTTCCTTTGGTGGCGTGTGGTGAATAAATAATAATATAGATTGTTCTTTTGGTGGCGTGTGGTGAATAAATACATAATAGATTGTTCTTTTGGTTTTGTGTGGTGAATAAATAATAATATAGATTGTTCTTTTGGTTTCGTGTGGTGAATAAATAATAATATAGATTGTTCTTTTGGTTTTGTGGTGAATAAATAATAATATAGATTGTTCTTTTGGTTTCGTGTGGTGAATAAATAATAATATAGATTGTTCTTTTGGTTTCGTGTGGTGAATAAATAATAATATAGATTGTTCTTTTGGTTTCGTGTGGTGAATAAATAATAATATAGATTGTTCTTTTGGTTTCGTGTGGTACGTTGGAAGTGTGCTGTTTAGCATATCGTTACAAAATTTGGTATTTTCATTAAAAAGTTTGAAAATCCCGTTAATGTGTGTGTGAGAATATCGTTGATGCGTGAGGAGACTAAATAATTATATTTTGAATTAAATTTTTACCAAATTGAGAGTATATTTTTCGTTTAATAAAAACATAACTGACGGTAAAACATAACTCGCAGTGCTAAAAACATAAGTCTCTGAGGTACAGCGAGTTATGTTTTTAACACTCCCAGTTATGTTTTACCGTCAGTTACGTTTCCACCCTTCGAACACTAATGCTTTGATTCGTACAGAAAGGAAGGTATGACAGCAACGGGAGGATGTAATTTTTACCAAATTGAGAGTATACTTTCAGTCTAGTAAAAACATAACTGACGGTAAAACATAACTGGGAGTGAAGAGAACTTAACTAGGCTTGTTCCCACTACTTATGTTTTTAACACTTCTAGTTATGTTTTACCGTCAGTTACGTTTTCATCCATCGAACACTAATGCTCCGATTCGTACAGAAAAGATGGTATCACTTTGACAACAACGGAAGGATGTAACATTTGGTGAACAAAATGAATAAATTATGTCACATCTTGTGGAAAAAATAAATAAATTGTGTTATTAATTAGATGTTTTGCATGAAAGGATTCCAACGAAAGAATGTGAAAAAAATAATATAGTGTCACAACTATCGCTGTTTAAGCAACTTTTATTCGTTTATTCATTTTACAATTACTCAAAAAGGCGTATCATGACAAAACTTGAAATATCAGCTGGAACTTTAGATGAAGTTTCTTCTTTTGTAAATACAGATTGATCTTTTAGATTCGCGTGGTACTGTATTGTGGTACTAAAATTTTATTCTTAAATTATTTTCCTATAAAAATATTTTCCTAAAAAAAAAAAAAAAAAAAAAAAAAAAAATTTTTTTTTTTTTATAACAAATGTTTAGGAATATATTTATTTTGTAAAGATAAAAAATTATTCCTTGAACATGTCCTCACCTCTGACAAAACATCTCATCATGGAATATCCTTTTGAAGGTAATTAATACGATTTACTCCTTTTTATGTTTTTTCCTCTCTTTCTTTGACAAATTTTCTTTTCTTTTTAATTTGTTTCCTCTCCAATTCTTTTCTTAAAGAACTCAACATTATAGGGCGTTCCTGTAGCTCTATATCTTCAATGACTTGTTTTTTCCGGTATGATACATTTCTTAATATTCGTTGTTCTTGTAACTTAAGAATCCGACTCATAGGACAACAATCTTTTAATTTTAATAACAGCATTGATTTGGGATATTTAATGAGATATTTTATAAATTCTCTCTGTATATAACTTTCTTGACCTCTTATTACATCAATGTACATTCCTGCCGGAATGTACATTGACGAAAAATTATATTCTTCAGGAATTAACATTACAAGATAAGTCTGTTTATCTTTGTGTGTGACAACAAGTCCTTCATTCTTTAAAATCGGTTGTTTGGCAAGTTCCTTTTCTTTGTTGTCCAAAGCTTGATTCAAGATTGCAATTGTGCCATTTTTGTAATCCAAAGTTTCATACAAGATTGCAATTGTGTCATCTTTACTATTCAACGTTTGATTTAAGATTCCGATTGTGTCATTTTTGCTCTCCAAAGTTTGATACAAGATGGCAATTTCTTGATTTTTATCCTTGATAGCCAGTTGCATTTGTTTTTCTTGCGTTTTGAGGGCCAATTGTATCTGTTGTTCTTGTTTCCTTTTCTTCTTTTCAAAAAAGTGTTTATAAATGCCATTTTTATGTAATTGAGGCATAATTTCTGACATGAACCATATCTGAAATAATTTAACCATTGGTTTTTGGGATTTTAAAATGAATTGTAAGACGCCATTTTCATTTATGAATCTTTCATTGTTGTTAAATCTATTTAAATTTTCTAAATCTTTATATATTTTAGTAAAATCTTTGTACATGTACGTTATATGTTGTGGATTCAGATAACCCAATGCCACTGCAAGATGATTACTATGAAACCATAGTATGTTATCTACGTCAATGATGATTTCAATCTTGAATTTATTAAAAGACATGAAATAATAATTGTTTGAAATAAACTGTAGGCAATCCGAACAATCGTTAATTGCATTTTCTAATGTTTCAAATTTTTTATTTGTTTCTGCGGCACATTTACTAATGTGCAGTCTTAATTCATGTAAAGAAATATTTTCAAATACAAGAAAACAAAAATAGCATTGTTTTTCTTCAATCTTGTGAATATCTATAGCATGTTGATTTGCACCATTTATTTGTACAGTTCTGAAACATGACATGCATTGATATTTTTTATTTGAAGCGTAGTTTCTATACGATGGATAACTCATTTTTTTTATTTCAAAACCTTGATGTGATTTATAGAGAACAAAATATTTTTAAAACGTTGACTTTGAAAAGTAAAAGTTGCAAAACGTTGATATGCTTACTTAAAGATAACAGATATTTTAAAACCTTTGATGTGTTTATTAAACTATAACAAATATTCCTAAACCTTGATGTGCTTACCAAAAGATGAGAAATATTCTTAAATATTTAAAATATTATTTATTTATTTATTTATTTATAATATTATTTATTAGGTGCGGGATTTGTAGTCATTATTTTAGAATATTAACGTAATATTTATAATATTATTTATTTTTTTGGATTTTTTATTATGTGCGGGATTTGCAATATATGAATCTATTGTCAGTCCCGCACATTATTTTTTCTTAAGAAATTTCACTCATATTTTATTTATAATTTTATTTTATAAATAAAATTAAATCTTTCACACAATCCAATCTCTCTGAATCATTATTTTTAATCTACTCTATGTAGTCACTGTTTTTAGAATGACAAGATCTTTTAATGGGTGACATTTGTTGGCAAGACAACAAAACATATTTAAAATAAAAGTATCTATGGCAAAATTATTTTCTTAAAAACTTTTCCTACAAATTTATTTTTCTAAAAAAAAAAAAAAAAAAAAAATTTTTTTTTTTTTTTTAAAAACTTTTTTTTTAGGAGAAACAATTATGCGTATAAAAAATTAATGTTTGTAATTATCAAGATGAAAAAAAATTATTTTGGTAATATAGTATATCTCACTTTTTGTTTGGATACTCGATGGATAACCCAACCATTCAGAGATTTATTTTACCCTATTTACCTTGGGAAGATATTGACATGTTACGATTTCATTTCAACTGGTCAATCGATGAAATTCATTCCTTTCAAAGAATTCAAAAATGTCAAAATTGCATCTGTACAATAAGAGATTTAATGCATTATTTATTTTGTTTAGAGGACGTTGCATGTACTATAACAGATTATTCAACTCTACAATCGTCTGATAACGTATATTCACTAAATTTTCAAATTGTACGCTGTTACCCAATAGAAAAAAAATATTTTAAACAGGGAACACTAGTAGAAATTATTAGATATTTGGATATTCTTAGTTTAAATGAAGATATTTATCACGTAAAACTATTGCAAGACCACAAGGTTATTATGTTTACGGAAAATGAGATTCCACTCTCGAGCTTGATGATAGCAGCATATTTGGCGCAGATCCAGTACAGTAGAGAGTAGTAAATAGTTTTGCGATGGCATTGTTGTTCCCAGATGATGACCTGTAAAAAGAAAAAAACATGTGCAGTGTGTACCTTTTATTAGAATAAACAAAAGATTTATCTTGAAGTTATTTCTTTTTTTTATTTTGTTAATTTAATTTCTTTTTTTTAATTATTGTATAGTACGTTGCGACCTGTTGTTGATAAAAAAATAAATGCCGCGGTATCTTTAAAATTATTTATAAAATAATCCATGAGTTGTATTCACCCTTTTAGATAGCGTCATTTATGTTAATGGTGTCATATTTTTATAATGTGCGGGATTTGTAATATATGAATCTATTGGCAGTCCCGTATTAATTTTTATTTTTATTTTTATAATGTGCGGGATTTGTAATATATGAATCTATTGGCAGTCCCGTATTAATTTTATTTTATTTTTATAATGTGCGGGATTTGTAATATATGAATCTATTGGCAGTCCCGTATTAATTTTATTTTATTTTTATAATGTGCGGGATTTGTAATATATGAATCTATTGGCAGTCCCGTATTAATTTTATTTTTATTTTTATAATGTGCGGGATTTGTAATATATGAATCTATTGGCAGTCCCGTATTAATTTTATTTTATTTTTATAATGTGCGGGATTTGTAATATATGAATCTATTGGCAGTCCCGTATTAATTTTATTTTATTTTTATAATGTGCGGGATTTGTAATATATGAATCTATTGGCAGTCCCGTATTAATTTTATTTTATTTTTATGTAATTTCACTTATATTTTTATGTATAATATAGAATTTTTGTGAATTTTCAACTTATTCTTGAAAGAGATTGATATGTTACGACTCTTGTTCAACTCTTCTACTGATGGCATTCATTCCTTTCCAAAAAAATGTCAAATTGTACAATAAGAGATTTGATGCAACATTCATTTTACTTATACACACTGAGATGAATTTAATTTATGGTAATCTCCTAAATTCTAGTCTATCGAAAATAGAAACCATAAGATAGAAACTTTTAAAAATTATATATAATATGAAAAATACAAAAGCTTATCCGGAGGCCAAGCGGAGCGCAGGCCGTAGGATATGCTTTGTATTTTTCATATTATATATATAATTTACAAAAGCCTACATACTAGGGGTTTCAACATTCCATTGATTTTTTTCTTTTTCATTTAAATTTTTAAAAAATGTGATCAAGATAAATACCATAGTTAAAAATTTTATGTAAACACAGTAGAAGAAATCATTTGACTCTTCCTGTAAATCTCTTGTGGGTTGAAAAAAAAAATTCTGTAAACACATTATGAAAAAAATGAGATTCCGTCTTGAGCTGAATAATAACAGGGTTGTTGTGACATGAAGTAAATAAGAGTTAAACTAACAATAAAAAAATTTATTTGTTTTGAATTAAAGTATGCGATGAGAATAGACGGATATCACGTGATAAATCACATGATAGTATGTTATTCACCACGTGATGAATCACGTGACTAGACGGATATCACGTGATATAACGTGATAAATCACGTGATATCACGTGACTAAATCACGTGATGTCACGTGATATCATGTGATAGAATCACGTGATATCACGTGATTCATCACGTGATATCACATGATATCATGTGATGAATCACGTGATATCATGTGATTCATCACGTGACTAGGCATGCTGTATAAAAGCCGCGGAATATCCTCATTATTATTATTATTTCACCATGTTTGTAAGGGGAACAAATAAGGAATTTACCGTACTTGACATTGTATGCAAGATGCCTCACTGCTCTGTGTATCGAGGAAAACGTGTTTACGATCAACTTGACGTAAACATTTTTGTTCTGCAATTTCCCGGGCAGTATTCTCGAGAGAGACGTCTCAAGTTTGAAAAAAATTGCACGCGAAATTATGGAAAAGAGGAAAATTACTCTTTTCATGAGAATTTATGATCGCAAAATTGTATACATTGTCAAGTAAATCTTTCCCTTTAAAAAAACAAACAAAAAAATGGGGGAAAAAGAGCTCTTTATGCTCTTTTTCCCCCATTTTTTTTTACAAAGTCTAGATAACCAATGGATTCCTGAATATTAATTAAGTTGGTAAAATGTATTAGATAAGTGGTGAAATTATAACTCTTTCACAAAAGTATGTCACATCCTGTAAAAGATAATTGCAATATTATTATATCTTAATGTTTTATTGTTGTATACTTCAACAATTCTGTTTTCATATTGGCACTTTGATTAGCCAACATTTGTAATGACCAAGATACCTGTGTCCATCCCCACTTATGAAGCACATTGAATCACATGATGTTCACAATATTATAAGAAAATTGTGTAAACGTGACAAATATTTTCCTGCTGTAAGATACGTTGATTATATAAATTATAATAAATTGACTTAATGTTGTATATTTGTATGTAACTATTGGATTTATTTGCGACATTTGGTTAAAAAAAATAGTTTATGAATAAATGAAATCTTTTACACAATCTTTCTGTATCATTATTTTATCTACTGTATATAATCATTGTTTTTACAAGATTTTTTTTAATGGGTGACATTTGTTGTTTTCATAAAAACAATTCTGTACTAAGATGTTATATTAATTTTCTTCAGAAAGTTTAACTTTTTTATTTTTGGGTTCCGATTGTGCTAAAGTGATAATCAATGCCTCTTCCATTTCCACTTGGTCAGATTCTGAAAAGGGTGAATTTCCTGTCCATCCATAACGATATTGATTTGTTAATAATACGGAAAAATCGTGATACATATTTTCAAAATCGTTGATCATGTGTATTTCTCTTCCTATATAATCATCCACATCAACGCTATCGTCCTCTTCAAAATATTCATCTCGTTTACAATTTGATATTAAGTCTCCAACATATTTCGCATCATAATCGTCATTTTCTAAATATTGGTCCAATAATTTACCATCCACAAGCCTGTTATTTTTAATGTAACGTTGACATACGTTTAAACGATCATCATTTCTTAAAATATTTTCAAATATATGGTAACCTCTAACACTGGATGATATTTTAAACCCTACAACGGGTGCAGATTTTAAAGCGTCATGTACGGTTTCCAACAGAGAATCTTTAATATAATCTTCTATGATTGAACATTCAATATATTTAATATTTTCAATTTCTAAATTCAACGAAAACAGTTTGTAAGACAGAGTTAATCGAAATCCTTTTGTTATCTTGTCCACTTTGTGGTAAATATATGGATTAAAGTATACGTAAGACAGTTGTGTTCTTGACAATTGACATGTGGCATCTGTTATTTGATTGGAAAATATCAAATCTCCTCCTTCATATCTTGTTGGCAATCCAATGACTAAAGTTCCAAACATATTTTTATGCTTTGTATCTTGATGAAAATCAAAAAAGTCATTTTCTTCGTAAATATTTAATTTGTAAAATTCAATTCTAAAAGGTCTGTGTTTACAAAATTGTGAGGAAATTCCATTCATAATTTCTGGAATCTGATATATATCCAACTGGAGACTTATATCCTTGGCTTTAATTTCTTTCGATTTTCTAACATCCTCATCATACACCCGATCTCTTCCGTGACCAAAATGAGATTTTATCGATTGCTGCAGAATATCATTGACATTTTGTATATTTTTAATATGCACCAATATATCTGGTTTAACAAACAATGAACACTGTTCATCAGGTACATCAAATTCTCCATAATAGTATAACGGAGTATTTTTAAAACAGTTGATATATTTTTCCTCAAACGATTTAGTCATTTTGATTTAGGTTGTAAAGGTGTTTAGAAATGTAATTGCTTTATTAAAAAAAAAAAAAAAAAAAAAAAAAAAAAAAAAAATTTTTTTTTTTTTTTAATAATGATTGTACTTTAGGATATTATTTGATGTCTACAAGTGTTCACGTTAGTTCTGCGTATACAAGTAAAAATTACCACACTGAATCAGTGTAATGGATTTATACAATAATAATGGATTTTATTCGTCGTCTAAATGTAATAATAATTAATGTTCTGCGTTATTTAAATATATTTATTCCGTTTAATTTGAAAAACCAGCAAAGAGTTCATTTTACAGAAGTGGAAGAGATTTATTATTATCAACAACAGAATGTTGAATGGTATCTAGCGCAAGAATTGCAAAAGTTTCACGATGAATTTTTAGAAGAAAATTCAAGGATTAAGAAATGAATCCGAATGTTATGTGAGTGACTCTTCTGTTATATAAAAAGGAGAAAACACAGAAAAAATAAGCTGACATTGTTTGAAAAAAAAAATTTTTATGAATTGAATTGTGCAAACCAAAAAGATCATTTTTATAAAGATAGCTTGGAATATTGTGTATCATAATGCCATCTTAATATATTGTATACTTGTACACTACAAATTACATAATGTCTGGATACTCTTCATATATGACCAAATTTAGATTTCGCGAATGGAATTTCGAGAAAGTAGATAGTCAAGTTCAATATACATTATTGAGAATGTTACGTGACTTTGAAAAATTATCACCTCAGTTTTGCCCACAGGATCATCCATGGTTATTAGATAATCTGTTTTTACATCGGAAAGAATACTATTTGGATGATTTAAATCTTCCTGTTTTAAAAACCTGGATTGAATTGTGCAAACCATCAAAAGATCAACTAACGGAAGTCTTTTCACGTAATATGTCATTAAAATCTCTCATTAACATAGGTGCAGATGTAAACGGTGTTGAACTTCGAAGACCGTTATTTTCTTGTTTAAATAGTGAAGCATACTTCAATTGGATGGTTAGTATTCCTGGATTTAACCCACACGTTCAAGATCACAAAGGTGACAACGCTTTATCAGCGTACTTTGATAAATCATGGAGAAATCTTGAAATTCTTAGCAGACTTCTCACCATGGGTGTCAACGTGAATAATACCAACAAAAAAGGACAAACTCCTTTAATGATGGCATTGCAAGATAGCAATACCAGCGAAGAAGAGATACAATTACTACTCAGTAGTGGTGCAGATCCAGACATTCGTGATCTTGAAGGTCGTACGGCTGCTTTTTATCTTAAAAATGAATCATTCCGCCCTTCCTTTCCCTCAAATGATGTCGTTGACACATATAATTGCAATTTGAAACAACACAAAGCCGCTCAAGAATATAAATCACAATTTTTATATCTCAACCGCTCATTTCCTAATACTTCTCTAATACTTTACACAAACTCTTACCTTCCAGAAGATGAAAACCATCCGGTTGTTCTGCTTAAAAAACTATATTCAGCATTTTATGATAAGAAAAACATTATACATGATATCATTGATGAGCCAGCTATGTATTTTGATAAAGATATTTTTAAATTAGCATTTCGATTAGCTCACAGTTGTAACGACAGGAATGCTTGTGTTTACATGTGTCAAAAAATGATAGCAAAATTTGGATATTTACCATATCAATACGAAATTTCCCTCATGTTGCGTCACCCAGTAGTATATTTAGCTCATGATTACGACGGAAATTTAAGAAAAGAGCCTACACCGTTAGAAAAAATGATATATTATGATCCTCTTTCAAAAATACCTTCCAACGGACAATCACTGGAATGTTTATGTTGTCAGGTAATTAATAAAACAGAATCTAAACAAATATGAAGGAGATACCACCTTTAGTTATGAAACACGTTAAATCACATGATGTTCACAAAATTATTAGAAGACACTATGAATTTTATATGTACTTGGATTCATCTTCAGATTCATCAAACGATTAAAAAAAAAAAAAAAAAAAAAAAAAAAAAAAAAAAAATTTTTTTTTAATCTTATAATATGTATTCATCATGATGATATCACACGCTATGATGGAAACCACAAATACCCCAGTCATTCCAGGAGGTTTGTTTGCTACTATGGATGATTTCTCTTCGGAATCAGAAACTGTGCTAACGAGAGAATTTCTTACTGATTTGAATGATCTGGGTGATTTACACAAGAATGCATCTGGAGATATGAATAAATGGCTTACTCATTTACCTCGCAACTCTTCTACTTCAACTGAATCAACTGTGGAATATAAATTTCATTCAATGAATGATGAAATATGTATTCATCATGCTTCTCTTTTAATTTTGGATACAATAACTACTGTACAGGATATGGTGGACATTATGATGCGAATGAAAAAATCTAAGCATCACATGGAATTGAGAAATGGCCCTCGTATGCAACGTATTTTGGAATACGAAAATCAAATGAAATTTTTAAATGCGAATTTAGAAAACTGTCAACAGTTGGTTAATGATTTTTTGAAAAATCTTAAAGCAAATAAATTGAAATGTCTATTTTGTGATACAAAAGGCGAATAATATTGTCTTGATGTAAAAGAAAAAATGTTGTGGCAACATGATTATTATTTTCTTTATAGTCTTGATGTAAAAGAAAAATGTTGTGGTAGCTTGATTATTATTCTCTTTATAGTCTTGATGTAAAAAAATGTTGTGGTAGCTTGATTATTATTCTCTTTATAGTCTTGATGTAAAAAAAATGTTGTGGTAGCTTGATTATTATTCTCTTTATAGTCTTGATGTAAAAAAAATGTTGTGGTAGCTTGATTATTATTCTCTTTATAGTCTTGATGTAAAAAAATGTTGTGGTAGCTTGATTATTATTCTCTTTATAGTCTTGATGTAAAAAAATGTTGTGGTAGCTTGATTATTATTCTCTTTATAGTCTTGATGTAAAAAAAATGTTGTGGCAACATGATTATTATGATAATAAATACTTGATATAAAAGAAATTTATTCCATGTTCTTACTTGACTTTAAGTAAATTACTTTATTTCATTTTATAAATTCAAAAGTAATTACTAATCAAAATAAAGCCCAATCATGTTTTTTATTGTCTACAAAACTAATTATCCAAGACATGATGTTATGGAAGCGTTAATACAGATTAGTCTGTGTTCAGCACGTCATGAAAAACCTCATGATGAAACTGATTTTTTTATCAGTGATGATCCAAGCGAAATAAAAAATGCGGCTTTAAAGTACATACCGGAATTTATAAGACGTCAAAAGAAATATATGGGATTACCTTGGAAATCCCTTTTAGAATTTAAACAACACGCTTATCAAAATGCTTTAACGGGACAATGGAATCAGTGTACAGTTAATGAATGTTATGAAGAAGTTCAAATGGTTAAAATGTTTATAGAACTTGAAAAAAGAGATAAAATTAGAATAAAGTGGAAATCTGTTTATTATGCTTTTTTATTTTGTAAAAGAATGAAAAATAAACAATCACAATGTGGATGTAAACGATCCATTACAACTTCATTTTTCTAAATGTTAGATTATACACAAGATTATAATGTTGATAATATATTATTCAAAATTCGTCAATTTTTTAGTTAGGTAACATTGATATTATATTATCTAATAATAGATAATATAATAAATAATATAAAATTATATCCTCTAAAACTTTACTTTTACCAAAGCCTTGATAATTTCTTTGCATTTAGGACAATTTTTTGACATCAATGCACAAGAGTAACATGTTATCATATGACCACATGGTAAAAATGCAACTCCAATATTGTTTTTCAAACATATGTTACAATGTGGAATGTTTCCAGATTGTTCATCAATAATACATATATCTAAATCATCATTTTCTACTTCAGACTTGAAATCATCTTCTACAGTAATGCATTCTACATCATTAGGTGCATTTTCTGCTTTAGGTTTTACTTCTTCTATTAAAGAATGCAACAATATTTTATACAATTTTAATTCATCATCTTTTAATTCAATTTCTTCTATTTCTGATTTTTCAAATATAAAATTTAGCAATTGATCTTCCAAATCTTTTTCTTCCATAACAGATTCTTTAGATTTTTTCTTTCCTGTTTCATTTTCTAATTCTTCTATTACGGATCGCATCATATCATCAGTTTTCACAGTAAAATTCTGTTTAATTTCTTTCAGTTGTGTTAGCCTTTTTAATATTTCTAATGCATGTTCTATAGTTTGGCTATATTGTGCATATTTTTCGTCATTGGAAGATATTAAAGTATTTAATGAAGGCACATCATTATTTATCATCAAAGGAAATTCTTTTCCTATGGTTATTAAGTCTTCCCCAATGAAATGTATCAATTGATCAAGTTTTTTTGTCAAAGACTGTTTTTCTTTTCCAATTGTGCCATAATTCCAAGTTTCCCCATTACAGATTGCATCTTTGACTCAAGTGATTGCGTTTCTTCCTTTGATTGATCTTCCATTATCATGATTTTTAATTGAGATAACACACTCTTGTTTAAATGTAAACGTCCGTTGGATACAATCACTTCGGCACACCAATGCTGATAATTTTTGTCACTGTATTTTTCAATACTGGATTTTATAAATGCTTCGTCTTTGTGAAATGCTACAAAATTACAAAATTTCAACAGTCCAGCGTGTGCAATCCAAGGATCTTCGTCTATCCAATTTCCTAAAATACCGTTGCAAGAAAAACACCGTACGTAATCTTTAACGTTTGTATAAAAAAATCCTGCGGCTGCTAAATCTTTTGCAGATATGGATAACACGGGCCACTCAAAAAATGAATCCAGGCGTGCCGACAGAGAAGAATACTGAGAATATTTGGGCCTGCGATGTAGATAAATACCCAGTGATTCTATATCTATTAAACAATCTTGGTCTTTACGAAATTCTATTTCTTCAGTATCAGGAAAAAGAGATTCAAAAGTATCAGGTTCTGAAGAGTCAGAGTAGTATGTTGAATCATCACTATCATCACTCATAAATGCATTATTATCGGAAGACATACCCCATCCAGAGTTTAGTTTAGATAAATGTCTGAAGTGACAAACGATAACTTGGTTTGTTCTTTCGTTTTAATCTCACACATCTTTATTGAAAAAAAAAAAAAAAAAAAAAAAAAAAAAAAAAAATTTTTTTTTTTTTTTCAAAAAATTATATTATAAATTTGTACGCCTGTATAATTAAAATACACTTATCTTGTCTGAGTTTCTTGTTTGAGCAACCATCATCAAGAATAATGGATTACAATCATTTGACGTTATCTCCTGTTGCATTCTATGGCATGTTTAAAAATCAATTGACTGAAATGACTGACCTCTTGGAAAAATATAATTCTATTCAAAGTCATAAACATTATTTGGAAAGCATTTGTCTCGTATGCGATATTCAAGGATTTTATCTTCCAAGTAAAAATCGGTTTTTCCCTAGAGAAATGTGTTTGGCACCTGTGAAAGGTAACAAACTATATCTATATTCTTTTGACTTGTCTGCCATTGATTTAAACACCGAAGACGTGACAAAAATTGACCAAACGCAAAAAGATCTTCATGGTTTATTTTTACTCCTGTAGAAGGTGAAAAACTGCGTTCATTTGATGATATAGCAGATATTGTTGATAGACAATTGGAAAAATACGATGGAAAATATATTGCTTACAGAAGTGATTTAATACAAGATAAACTATATGATTCATTTAATGCCATCGACTTGAAAAGTTTGAACTGTCCTAATGCTCAAATGACTAGTATACTAAATGAACCTGAATGTATACTTCATGGAGGATGGAAATATGACGAATGTTGTCGTACTAAAGCTAGCGCTTACCGACGTTGGATTAAATCAGAACTGAATGACTTGCGATGGAAAGGTCATCAATAAGTGTACTATTTTTTTTGTATACCAACCATTTGTTGTTGATGACTAATCATTTTATTTTGAAATAAAATATCGATTAATATTTCTTTCGTATTTTTTATATAAAATTATGTGTCTGTATTTTTTAGTTCCAAAAAATATATATCGTTTGATAAAGAATTATAAAAATATATACTTAATTCACTTTTTATTTTCTGTTTACATAAAATTTTTCATTAATGAATAGAATCCAGGTTCTGACCAAACTAAACATTCACGTTTTTGCATGTTATACATATCAATGTTACAAGGATTGCGTTCAATATTATCAACTTTACAAGGATTGTGTTCAATATTATCAACGTTACAAGGATTGCGTTCAATATTATCAACTTTACAAGGATTGCGTTCAATATTATCAACTTTACAAGGATTGCGTTCAATATTATCAACGTTACAAGGATTGCGTTCAATATTATCAACGTTACAAGGATTGCGTTCAATATTATCAACGTTACAAGGATTGCGTTCAATATTATCAACGTTACAAGGATTGCGTTCAATATTATCAACTTTAATTGAGTTTATTTCAATAATGTCACTTATTTTAATAATATCAATATTAATTGTGTTTATATCAACAATGTCACTTATTTCAATAATATAATTACATTTGTCAGTAATGTCCTGGTTGTTGTCAGTAATGTCCTGGTTGTTGTCAGTAATGTCCTGGTTGTCACCACCAATATCCTGGTTGTCGTCAGTAATGTCCTGGTTGTCACCAATATCCTGGTTGTCGTCAGTAATGTTCTGGTTGTCACCACCAATATCCTGGTTGTCGTCAGTAATGTCCTGGTTGTCACCACCAATATCCTGGTTGTCGTCAGTAATGTCCTGGTTGTCACCACCAATATCCTGGTTGTCGTCAGTAATGTCCTGGTTGTCACCACCAATATCCTGGTTGTCACCACCAATATCCTGGTTGTCGTCAGTAATGTCCTGGTTGTCACCACCAATATCCTGGTTGTCACCACCAATATTCCGGTTGTCATCACACACCAAACGATGACGATAAATAAATTTATGTCTCTTTAAGAATTTATAAAACCACCTTCTACTGGCACAAAAGGGTATATCTCCATGATATAAATTTTTGGCTTCTTTTAATATATCATTACACGAAGGAGATTCTATGAGATGATTTCTAATTTTTGCAGCAAGTACTGATTCCATTTTTTCTAAAGCTACGTTATTACGAAATCTATTCCTATTGTGAATAATACTTGATACTGTTGTTCGTGGAATTTTATAATTTCTAGCAATGTCAATAATATGATCACCAGCATCATAAAGTTTCACAATGTTAGCTTTCATTGATATACTAAGACGACGGCGACGAGCCATGATTGTAATCAACTGCTCTAAAATCTTGGTTGAACTGAGGGTTAATGTTATTTTTTCATTTACTGCGCATGCTCTAGTTTGTTCAATGTCTACGTCACACAATCATCAAGTGTTTTTATTGGTTCAATGTCTACGTCCCACAGTTCGGGTAACAAAATATTTAATGCATTGTGTAACAAATGGAACACTTTTTCTGAGGACCTTTTAGTAGATCTTTTAATTCTTCTCGTAAATCTACAAAATGTTGTAAAGTTTCAATATTTTCAAAAGCTTTTGTTCAGCTGACACGATTTCACAACATTTATCCGTACATCTTTTCATAAAATTTTCAATATCTTGTGGCATATAATGAAACATCAAATCTAATTCGAATTGAAATATTTTGCTATTAAATTGTTGTTTCAAGATTTGTAGATGTTCATTCACTTTTTGCAATTGCTTTCTATGGGTAGTATAACTTCCTTTATCAAGATGAATGTCCGAATTATATAAAATGGTTTCCTCTAAAAGAATTTTCTTTTTTATGATATGTAATTCTGAATAATGAATAATGCAGGAATCTATAAAATCTTGTATAACTAATTCATTAATCGACATTACCTGATTGACATTATCCAAAGAAAAAGATAGTGAAGATTTAGGAAATAATTCCGCAGTAAAAAATATATCTACGTTTGTAAAAAAAAAAAAAAAAAAAAAAAAAAAAAAAAAATATATATATATATTTTTTTTTTTCAATGTTGGAAAGAGAAATATTTAAAATCTAATTAATCTTACAAGTAAGTGGCATGGCATTAGAGACAAAAAAATTTTTAATTGAGAAATAAAATTTTAGAGATCACAGCGAATGGAGAAGTTGATTCAACAAAAAATTTGTGGAAATTCTTTATATAAATGCTTAGTCTTGTTTAAATGAAAACCATTATGTTTTTTATCGTAAACATAAATTAACGTGTTTGTGACGAGCATGACTTGATTATTTGATACGTATGCACCTTTAATTTGATTTTTAGGTAAAGGTCGAAAATACCGTACAGCATGTTTGTAATTTTCAATCGTATCGTTTCTAAAGATCACAACCAAGTGTTTATCAAACATTAAATACTCTTTATTGTGTAATGTAAATGCCGCGTATACTAAACCAAATGTATTCCATTCGTTTTTAATACAGCGTAATCTATCAAATACCCAAATGTACCGTTCTGAAAACACAACAAGGTTTCCTCGAGCCGTTACATACATGCTATTGACGTAATGCGGAATTTGATGATTGCCAAAATCTAATACGTCTTCTATATTGTGAATATACCCTACATTCTTTTTAATTACAAAAATTTTCATTACCCTATCAGATGCGGTGACAACTAAAGAGCCATTTATCAATGCAATGGACATAAATTCATATGTACGATTTTTTGTATATAGATGTTTCAAGTTGGCACGATCAATTGATGATAATGTGTCATACGTTTGTAATGACATGATGGGTTTCATAATAGATTCTTCGTTATTGGAATGATGCAATCCCAATGTATGACCAATTTCGTGTTTTAAAATTTCTTCTAACAAAGTTGAGTTTCTCAGACTGGCTTCGTAATCATCAAGGTCTACATGAATTTCTGCACATTGACGTCTAGTGGAGGATTTACAGTGTCCAGGGGCAAAAGTGTGGGCTTGAATATTACCTTCGCCGTCAAATGGAAATCCGTCGCCGTGAATATTCTTTTCAAATCGAATACGAATGTCGGCTATCCATGCTTGACTAAAATGAAATCCAGTACCGTTTTCCCAAAAAGTAAATGCATTATCGATACTATTTATAACATCCTCAGAATTATTTATGGGATGATATACTAACGACCACGTTAGATTTTGTTTTGACCACAAAACATCACTGCTGTAAAAACATAACTCATTAGTAGATGCTATATAAAATAAAAAACTTGACAATATAAGAAACGATATCATGTTACTTGTTTATTATTAGATATCAACTCAATATAAACAGGAAATGACGTTTTCAGAAGTGAAATTTAATGTAAACAGGAGATAGCCTTTTTTCGCAACTCAATATAAATAGGAAATGACGTTTTCAGAAGTGAAATTCAATATAAACAGGAAATGACGTTTTCAGAAGTGAAATTCAATATAAACAGGAAATGACGTTTTCAGAAGTGAAATTCAATATAAACAGGAAATGACGTTTTCAGAAGTGAAACTCAATATAAACAGGAAATGACGTTTTTAGAAGTAAGATTTTGAGTTCTGATAAAGACATGTATATAAAGAGCTGTTTTTATTGAAGAGCATTATTTTGTCTTGAGATTTCATTCAATAATGTCTGTTTCTTGTACGGCGTCTTCTTCAGTCATACCGACTGTTCTTGTTGCAGTGGTGACTCCGTGCACAAATCAACAGATGATGACGATGAATCAGAAAATGATATTGCAAGAGAGAATAAGAGCTCAGCAGATTGCTCGGCAAACTAATTTTGCTAAACAGAAAATTAGGGTTCCTCCGAAAGTACTGTTGCAGCAAAAAGCATCAGTTTTGCAGAAAGTGATGGCCCAACAAAGAGTTGGAGAAATTTTGATGACTCAACATGCAAGATCACTTCAGCCTACAGTGTCAACTCAAGGGGTAACACTATCTCTTCAAAGTAATCTATCTCTTCAAAGTAATCCATCTCTTCAAAGTACTCCATCTCTTCAAAGTAATCCATCTCTTCAAAGTACTCCATCTCTTCAAAGTACTCCATCTCTTCAAAGTAATTTTCAATCAGTAAATATGGAAAATTCTGTGTTATCTTACCGGACAGTATACCACCAACATCATCTGCAATCCTCAACTCAAGAGACAGTAAATCAGAATACTCCACCTCTTCAAGCTATGAATACCATGTCATATGCAATGCATCAACGAAGCAATTTTCAATCGATGAATGTGGAAAATCGTACTTTATCTTATCGGACAGTATACCACCATACTCAACGGCGTACTTGCAATGTGGATATCAAAAAACAACTTAAAAGGATGAACTCCAAGATTGACCGCAGAATGAAACGTATTGACACTTTGCTTGAAAAATATCCGTTTGATGCAATGAAACTGAAGATGGAATATGATAATGTAAAATCTTATTTGGAAAAGGTAAACACATTTCTGAATAAGTAATCTGCCATGTCAAAAACTAATATTCTAATGTTTAAATGATGAATATTGTTATGTATACTATATATTTTTCTGTATATCTTTTCAATAAAGATTGTGGAAAAAATGGGGAAAGAGAACCTTTAAAGGTTCTCTTTCCCCATTTTTTTGTAATCTTTTTTAACCATTGGTTTTAAATAAATTTTAAAATTATTCTATGAAGGAAATTGAAATGACATCATTATTTTCTGATTTTTTTTTACATATGATAAAATATTTTAATCTATCACAAGCTTATTTTTTTATGTTATTGTTATTATCGTATGTCATTTTTGTGTTGTAAAATATGATATAAAATAAGTATTTAACAGACGTGTAATTCATTAACAATGTATAATTCTTATTATAAAACATTGCAAAATCGAATACGTATACAAAATGATAATTTAGAAAAAATACAAGAAATAATAGAAATTATCACAAACGATTTTACAAACTTTTCAACTGACCTTTGTCCACAGGATTATTCTTGGTTGTTAAATGAATTAATCCCAATTCTTCAAAAATTTCATAATTTGAATCCTCATATTTTAAAAATGTGGTTTGAATTATGCAAACCACCAAAAGATCATTTGTCAAAAGTTTTTTCAATTACTACTCAACTTGATGAGATTCTTGTTGGTTTTAGTAAAGATATAAATGGTGTTGAACATTGTCGACCATTGCTGAAATGTTTAAATAACGAAGAATATTTTAATTGGATAATTCACATTCCGGGATTCAATCCTCATATCAAAGATTATGCAGGCTATAATGCTTTAATGACGTATTTTAAGAGTACAGAAAGAAATCCTCAAATTCTTAGTAGGCTTCTTACTATGGGCATTAATGTAAATGCAACAAATAAAATAGGACAGACGCCTTTAATGTTGGCGGTGCAAAATGAATCGGTCCTTGAAGAAGAAATACAATTACTTTTGAGTGTAAATGCTAATCTTGAAATTTGTGATTGTGAAGGACGTACTGCCGCTTTTTATCTTTGGAATGAAAATTTTCGTCCTCTGTTTCCTTCAAATAATGTTATCGATATATATTCCTGTAATTTAAAGCAACATCAAGCCGCTCGGAAATATGAGACGGATTTTATACTTTTAAATAGATCGTTTCCTTCAAAAACATTACAAATTGTGACAGAAACAAAAGATTGTTATTTACCCCCAAATTTGAGCCATCCTGTTGTTTTAATTTTGAAAATTTATATGGCATTGAATGAAAAAATTAATATTATATCCGACATTATTGAAGAACCTGCTTTATATTTGCATCCCCGTTGTTTTCTATATGCATTTCGATTAGCATACTGTTTAGAAGAAATGAATGCCTGTGTTCACATGTGTGAAAAAGTGATATCTACATTAGGGTATTTACCAGATCAAAATGAAATTTCTCTTATGTTAGAACACCCCGTTGTTTATCAAGCTTGTAATTTTGAAGGAATAATGAATACAAAATTTACCCAATTGGAAAACATGATACTTTATGATATTACTCAACCTTCAATACCTAAAACATCTTTCTATGTGGAGTCATTAGAGTGTTTATGTAGTCGAGAAATTGTGAAACAAAATACAAACAAATTAAAAAAACAGATTCCACCTTTGATATTGAAACATGTTGAATCACATAATGTACACAAAATGATACAGAAAAATTACGGAAGCAAACGATGTTGGTCGGATTCATCTTCTGATTCTGATTATTGGTATTTACAACATGATTATAATGATTCTGACTATGCTTATGATCATTCGTTTAATATATTTTACAGTGATGACAGCGTATTTGAATTAGAGTGTGAAAGTTCTACAGATGATCCATCAGATGAATCTAACAGTCCAGATAGTACAGATTCATCAGATGATTCTGATACTACAGATTCATCAGATACTACAGATTCATCAGACAGTTCAGATACAACGGATGATTCAGATACTACAGATTCATCAGACAGTTCAGATACAACGGATGATTCAGATACTACAGATTCATCAGACAGTTCAGACACAACGGATGATTCAGGAATCTTCTCCTTTAATTTTTTTTTTTTTTTTTTTTTTTTACAGCTTAAACTTTAAGTTCTAATGGAAAACTTTTGTTATACAATTGGTAATTTTGTTTTGAAAAACAATGAGGTAATTTATCGTGCCCCATCTTCACAAGTATTTTGTCTTCCGGACACGTACAACAAAAATTTATAATTGCCAAGAGTTTTAAGTGTTCCACCTTCACACATTTTATCGGATTGAGTATCACATGAAGGCCCTGTAAAATAGAGTGGATATTTACAAACACAATCCCACACAGGTACGTGAAAATAATCTTTAAGGATAACCATTCCACCGTTTTCACTGTTACATGGCATATGTTTACGATGCGATTCCGGTAACTGACAAATGTTTGATTCACAAATATAGCGTGAATCACTACATAATATGTCGCACGTATCAATGCATTGAACCATTTTTTGTGCACAGTTTGTTTTAAAATGGGAAGTAATTGAAAAATTATACTGTTTAATATCACGTGGGAAATAAAAAAATATTATACCAATAATAATTAAGGATATTAATACAAATATCATTTCTTTGTTATCAATGGAACGAGAAATTGATCATTTTATCGAACCGCCCGCAAAACGACAAAAAAATTAGTTTCTGATCCTCGTGTATGGAGAAATGCTTGGACAATGTGTGAAAGAGTGCTTGAAAATGAAAATCCGCAACTTATTCTGGAATATCACAATATTGTGGAAAAATGGATTCCCATTATTAATAAGACGTTTGGTTATGTCATAAATCTAGAAAGGTATGAACCTATTTTTCATTATATACAAAATTATAATTCTGCAAAAGAAATATTTCTTGTGTTTTTTGCTTCAATTAATAATGAAAAAAATACCAATGCATATTATGTTTAACGTACCTCTATTTAATAAAGTGTTTAATCATTATTATGGAAAATATAAAATGGATACGACAAGTCTTATTGATTTGGATAGAGGAACAGTAAATTTAGAATTTGAGAATATGTTTCGTATGAATCCAAGTAATTATTTTAAAGATTCTATTATGTGGCATTTGTTATTTATATCTGTATGTCACATGATGGCTCATATTGAAAATTTTGAAAAATACGATACTGCTTTAAATGTATTCGAATCACGATCGCATTAAAAAAGTATATTTTACCGATTTAGTATTCACGGACAAATTAAGCACCAGTTTACTTAAAAATGAGGTATATTAGTATATGGGCTTGTATTATTCTTTTAGGCATTATTATTATCATTTCCGTTAGTATATATAAATATTTACCACAAAATGTATTTGGTGGAAATTCTGCAACAGCACAGCAACCTGTGTCACCTAAACCACTTGAATCAGAGCAACCTGTGTTACCTACATCACCAGAGCAACCTGTGTTACCTACATCACCAGAGCAACCTGTCTTACCTACATCACCAGAGCAACCTGTGTTACCTACATCACCAAAGCAACCTGTGTTGCCTCCACCGCTCGAATCAGGTGAACTTATAACCCTCAAACCAGAACCTAAAATTAAATTTAGAGGAGATGAAATTAGCTTTTAATTAAATCAATGGATGGAATAAAGATGTTGATATATCTTACATTATTATGTGTAGCCATTTTTTACATTATTATTCTTGCAAACTATCTCACAAATACTTCTCGTCCCATTCCGTGGCAGGATTTAATCATTCGTTACGATGATTCTTTGGAATGCGATATCAAAAATCCAAAATGTCCTCCCAATTATTACTGTTATATTCTTCCTGATAATCTCAACAAAAGTATGTGCATGAAGTTTCAAGATAATTTAAAAACGTGCAACGAGGCAACGGGCAATCTCACGCCGCATAAAACATTACAAGGATACGTATTAAAATGTGTATGTCATTACCCGCATTTAGTAACTCAATTATACGATGGAACAGATTGTAATATTGATGCAGCATGTCAACCGAACGGTAATCTTAAAGATATATCTGTTGATCCTCAAATTCATGGAGAATGCATATGCAATTATCCTTATGTGAATTTTAAATCGGAAACGGGACCGTCGTGTGTCTTTCCAAAGGAAAAAGATATCCCATGTTATCCGGGTCTTTTCGATAACAATCAATGTACTTGTCCACGTAATTACATTAACAGTACATCCGAACTGGCTAAAACTTATTTTAAACAAGAATATTTAGATCAGTTTCTAGGAAATCCAAGATGTATACCCGAGCCGTGTTCATTTAATATATTGAATGATAAACATCTTAGTCATGGAAGAATTGTTAATATTAACGGCAATCATCAATGTTTTTGTGATCCTAAATATGGAAACTTTGGTGTTTATTTAAAAACAAATAATTATTTAAACAATAATTATCAAGATACTCATCATAATACCTGTGCCAATATTTACAATGAGGAATCTAAAATGCAAATAGATCATAAAGCTTTATGTTTCTATTATTATCAAAATCTTGAACCCCAATGTTTTTTACAATTTAAAAATATTAATCAGAATGCCTTAAATGATTCTATACTTGACATGCTTAAGAAGATGCCCAATTATTCCCCCGAATTGGATACTTTTTATATTAAAGATCCTTGGCCTCATAATTTTATAAATAAAGTATTTAAATTAAATAAACTTTCTGCAAAGATTCATTATTGTGAATTTCTCGATATTCCTATACTGTTTCCTCTTTTTTACATGAATTATAAATGTTTTGAAAATGACTACATTTCTACTTATGAAATTCCAGACTGTAGTAAACTTGAAAATGTAGTTCGTCCACCAGTTTTTCAAACATTTGAAGAATATAATAAAATTTTTAAATATCCGGCTTGTTTATGGACAGATACCAGTACGTCACCAGAGTATTTAAATCACGTTATTTTAAATCCATTACATATGTTGACTCCCAACGATTTAAATCTATATAGGACAAACGGTTTAATTATTTACCCAGATAAACATATTGATAATCAATATACTATACAAAAATATCCCATGGAAAAAGAAGAATTTAAAAATGCATATGATCAACAAGGAAAAGTACCTATTATTACAAACACAAAGGTTTAAAAGACTGTCAAATAATAAATTTTATTTCCTAAATAGTTGAATAAAGATAGAATGGATTCTAAATGTGTACATGCTCATCTAAAATATACATTTTTCGAATTTGAGTATTTATTGAATAATTTTATCTTAAATGATAAATTAATTAGAAATATTTTAAAAGATACAACATATTCACGCAAATATATTAAAAAGGATCCCATTTTATATTTAAATTATGTGACGATGAATACAGTGACGGATAAGGAAATTGTATCCAAAGCGAAAGTGTATATTATTTCTTTAATAGGAAGTAATAATGGTACATTATATAATCTTTGTGATCATTCAAAAACAACCGATATTTACCTATGCACTCGCAATTCATCAATCATCGATCCTGAATATTATGAACAAATAATGAATATAGTGAAAGATTTAGCAAAAGATATTTACCATCCAAAAAAGCAACAGGACAAATATACAATAACAGTGGTTGAGTTGTTATACTTTTTCGCCTTAGTAGAGAATCCCAGTTTAAATTGGATTACAATTGATTACATTTGCCAATGTAACAAATTACACCAGTATTTAATTTCTAGGCCGGAAAGATTTATTAAGATGGAAGAGGATTAAAAAAAAAAAAAAAAAAAAATTTTTTTTTTTTTAGTTGTGTGATATATTGCATGCGACATTCTAATTTTTACATTATCAACAGTAGACATGAAGACAACTGCTGCTTACGTTGCTTTTCAATTTAGTTCTGAAGTTTTCAGAAGACATGTGGAGATGTTACTGTTTATGCATTCCGGAGTATCGTTTATACAGAAAAGATTGGCTACACTGTATTACTTTGCAAGAATTGATCATGGATATTCATTATTTCAATATTACTACACTTTATTGTGTAGGCATAGAAGAACAAGCTAAATTGAAGTCTTTGTTACCTCCTTATATATCGGTCGTCAGAGTCAAGTGTCCGTGGAAAATCTTTCCTTCCATTAGGACGACACGGTGTTACTGTTGTGGTATTTACAAATGTTGTAGAAAAAAGGTTCATTCCATGGTTAAAATGCATGAAAAAAGATTTTGTTGGAGACATTATCATTGATCTACACAAGAATTGGATTATTATTGATCAATACAACTATTATATTTTATTATTGATCAATACAACTATTATAATTTTATTATTGAACATGGCTTGTGGACTGATATTGAACAACATGGCTAGTGGACTGATATTGAACAACATGGCTTGTGGACTGATATTGAACAACATGGCTTGTGGACTGATATTGAACAACATGGCTTGTGGACTGATATTAAACAACATGGCTTGTGGACTGATATTGAACAACATGGCTTGTGGACTGATATTGAACAACATGGCTTGTGGACTGATATTGAACAACATGGCTTGTGGACTGATATTGAACAACATGGCTTGTGGACTGATATTGAACAACATGGCTTGTGGACTGATATTGAACAACATGGCTTGTGGACTGATATTGAACAACATGGCTAGTGGACTGATATTGAACAACATGGCTAGTGGACCTGATATTGAACAACATGTTATGGACTGATATTGAACAACATGGCTAGTGGACTGATATTGAACAACATGGCTAGTGGACTGATATTGAACTAGAAATATTTTTATGTACTCTATTTTAGGCACATCAAAGAAAAAACTGTTTAATAAAATAATAAATTCCTATATATTTTTATGTAGAATGTCAATTATTTTTTTACACAATTTGATCAAATATTTTTAACTAATATACTATTTTTAAACTAATGGATTTTTGTATTTCACGCCAGAAATGTAAAAATTTACTTCTATAATTAAGCAACCGTAAGTAGCTATCCAAAATGACTGATTGCATATCCAATTCCGAGATGAATCACTCAGAAAAATGTTATTTAAGTACCGATAAAAAATATATTTCTCCACTTTTTGATCAAGAGATTGAAAAGGCTGGTCCAAACACTACAATAAAAACTATTGCATTACGTGTCATGTTTCGAATATTGGAAGCTTGTAATCTTACTATTGATGATTTACTGATTGTTAAATCAAATAATACTATTCGTATTGCTGAAGATGTAAGAGAATTAATTGATGAACAATGGGCAAGTTTTCACTTGCCAGGAACCCATATAAATTTTGAAGAATCAAATATTTATGATAAATATAAAAACAATGATTATATTGAAAAACCCGTCATTAATAAACTTATTAATATTATAAGAACAGAAACGTAACACAGATCGACGAATAAATAGTACTGAAAAGATTTTAAGAAATATACTTGTACCTATGATCTTAGCCGTGGATGGATTAAAAGGTACAGAATTTAACGACATGAAATCATATGCTAATAATTTAAGTGTGGGAAACGAACCTGAGAATGAGATACAAAAACACATTGTAGCTGTTCGGCATATGTATTCACTATTTCCACCAAATGCAACTGGTACGGACGCTATGCATCTTGTTAAAATTGCATTACTGTCTTTATATGCGGAACAAACGAATGAAAAAATGATGTACAAAAGATTATAGATGACGAAAGTTCTTATTTGCAAACACAAGACATTGAAGAGTGTCTACGTCCAGAATTTTGGATTCAAGTTAAAAAAGATTTATCTAGATCACGTGTCAAGCATTCAAATTATTAGTAATCAACTTAAGAAGTTTATTCGTAAACGGTCTAATAAAACTGAGGAGGAAGAGAAAACAAAGTAGACAGAAAACTGAATAATGTTTTACGACTGTTTAAAAACAATTTGTCCAGATATTCCTTTAAGTTATTGTGGACACGATCCTTTGTCATTTATAATAAAAGATTTTAGTCTCATTTGTAGAGAATGCTTGCATGTTATATTGGAAGATGTACGACAGGTGACTATACAACTCGATGCTTACCGATCGTGCGTTATTGCTAAAAGTTTTGCTGATGAAACGGGTGAAACATCTATTCCTTGCAAAATTTTTATAAATAAAATCCCTGGAATTCAAGCTACGGAAATTCTTGTCGAATACAAGACGTTTTTATTCGTGATTCATATTTTATGCATGTTGACGGGGCATTTTGTTGATTATGATACGACAGATTTTCCGGAACAATCAATTATTCAATCGTATTTTAATAAAAATACAAAGCTAAATCAGTTATTTATTGCTTCTTTTTTAGACCAATACGCAAAAGTCGTTAAGAATATTCCTATGGAAACAGATTCAATACGGTACTTGTGGCTATTTTGAAACATATGAAACACATTGCAAAGGAAAATATTAATATTATTGAATTTTATTTTAGTGTTCTTTGCCCATACGTTACATTATTAAATCCTGAAATTGGACGAGAACGTATACGTTTAGATCCAATGTGTTTATACTCATTGGGTAAATTTTTGATCTGTTGAATGAAGTAGCTAGTGCAGTTAGAAAAAGATATAGCCCATTTAGTCTACAATTTGATATTATTTATGTTATGACCTATTGTTTTCTTTGTATCAATGATGTGGAAGTTTTGGCAAATTTTGTATTGAATTTTATAGCTAGGTATGTACGGGTTATTTTAATAATTCTCACACTCTTATTACGAAAAACGAGAGAGATTCTAGACTCTGAAATTACATACAAACATAATACGGATTTATATTATTATAAGAAAAAAATAGCCAATGGTGAATGTAAGGAATCATTGTCTGTTAAATTTATAAATATAATTGGGAAAATGAATAAAATTGCAGTTGATGGAATAAAAAGAAAAATTCCAGATGTAAATCACTTTGATGAAGATTTGCAAAATTATGTTTACTCTCAAATATTTCCCTTTGCTTTGTTTACTTCGGATGAAGAATACTATGCATTTATTACTTCCATTAATATTTTAATAAGCAATTTTAATCGAGAAACTCAGACATTGACAAAAGGTGCTGTTCAACATGCTAAAACATTATTTGACATGATTAAATCATATTATATAAAAATTCAGAGACTTTTTACTACAAGGAAATCATGTGGAATATGTTAAAGCCGACATGCTGCAGATGTTTTTAAGTACAGATAAAGAAATGGTCAAAAATATTAAAGAATTTAGTGAAAGTCTTATGAGTTCTGAATTGTTCAAAGTGAGAGAGTAAAAAAAAAAAAAAATTTTTTTTTTTTTTTTTTTATGAATAAATGATTTAAGATTTTTATTCGTCATTCACGGTATCAGGTATACCTTGTCTCTTTTTCAAATTTTTAAATTGTGCATAATGTTGTTCGCGTAAATTGTGTCTTTGATATGACACTCTTTCAAAAAGTCTATTTTTAGCTTCATGGGATGGCATCATTTCTTCCACAGCTTTTTTCCTTCTTCTAACATTCGTCTTTCATACGATTGACGTCTTAATAATGCAAATTGTTCTTGTTCGTCATGATAAGCTTTATTCAAACGATCTCGTTCAGCATTATACGCCATTACTCTTAATTATATTAGCTCTGATGTTTTTTAAGTAGTCAAATTCCTCTTGATGTCTTTCACGTAAGGTATGTCTTAGATATGACACTCTATCAAAAAGGTTGTTTTTCTCATCATTAGTTTTCATCTTTTTTTCTGCAACTTTTTTCTTGCTTCTAACAAGTGTCTTTCATATGATTGACGTCTTAATAATTCCAATTGTTCTTGTTCTTTCTGATATTGAAGATCCCGTTCACAACTTGCCATTATTCTTAATTATGAATACTGAGTTGAATTATAATTTATTTTGTTATTGGGAATTCTGTTTGTAAATTCAATTGAAAAAAAAAAAAAAAAAAAAAAAAAAAAAAAAATTTTTTTTTTTTTTTACTATAAACAGAAGAAGGGAATAATAATTATACACAAGACCATTGGAGATTGTGTTTATATTTTTCTTCATTTATATCATTTTAAATGCATTCTAAACAGAAGAAACGGAAAAGAGAGAAGAAAGGGGGAATCTGGAATGCTATTATGAATTGTTTTTATATTTTCCTGGAATCTTTACAAAACGTGTACGCCATCTACTGGTGGCTGTTTTGATAATTTGGATTAATTTGCCCTTATTTTTTTATACTTAATCAATTACTATAATAATTATTGAAAACAAAAGGTTTGCAGAAATGTATTCTGAATTTTTATAAACTGTGCAACTGGTGGATAAATTATTTTAGATTCTCCAACAATCACTACGGAGGTACTAACATACGAACCAATATTTGTTGGAATTCATTGGATATATTCATCTTCCTGTATCCTTTGTTATCGAAACATTTATACATGAATGGATCATCAAACATGTGTACAATTTTGTCATATTTTGGTATATATCCAAGTAATGATATTGCTTTTTGACACAAGTTGATGCAAGTATTTATGTCGTTAAAATAATAAGCACATCTAACGGCAATGTAAAAACAATGACTATCTAAATATAAAGTTTTCTTTTCAATCACTTTATGCAAAATATTCTTTTGTCTTTTGTATGATATAATTAATCTAATTATTAAATTAATAGGATGTTCCTTATTTGAAGGTAAATAACATTTGTCATTTTTGAAAGGTAAACACAATATATCACTTGATAACAAGGTCTCAAGTTCTGTTGTGAGATCCATTTTTTCTTTAAAACGATATGCTGCATCGTGTTCTTTAACTGTACAAGAATAACAATCTATACTATTAGGTATTGTTTTACGATATTGTTTACAATAAAAAACAAAAGTACGACCTTCAATGTCACAAAGAGTGACATTGATATTTTTTGTTTCCAAGCAATAATGCAATTTCTTTTAAAGCACGATAAGATTTTGAAGCCACTTATAAGAGGGAGTTTCACCTTTTTTGGATTTTGAGCATTCACTGTCTTATGCACCGAGAGCAATAAGTTTTTTAAAAACGGAGATATTACGAAACTTTAATTTCCCATCAAGTTTTAAAAAGAAAAATATATCATTAAAGCATTAATATCCTCGGTGGTCTCGTACATATTAATATCCAAATCCTGGAACCTCTAGATATCCGAACGAATTTTTTTTTGCTATTTAAATAATGAAAGAGAGGTCTTGAATATTCAGTTCCATTAATGTCAGCTCCTATATCGAGAAAGAAATTTTTTTTTTTTGGAAATTTACAAAATAGAAAGAGAGTCAATTGAAGATTTGAGTGGATTGCACAATTTAATCCATTCCTTAATATATATATATTTTTTAAACGGAATTTTTTTTCTGATTTGAATTGTAAATCGATGTAATTAATTCGTTGAGAAACCACACGTTGTTAAAATACGTAAAAAAATGATTTACGTTTGATGAAGAATGTATTCTGTAGTTCTTTTAATGGTACAACTATATATTTTTATAAGATTTACATTTTTTAGAGTAAATATCTTTCCATTCATCCATAATTTTAAAAGATGGTAAAATCTTAGTATTATAGTTTTTTTTAAAAAAATAAATTTCCTTTTAAGATAAGAATCAATCAGACATGAAGATTGTAGTCTCTGGCGTTGTTGCTCTTGATAATACTACTGTATGCAATAAATTATCAAAGAAACTAAAATATAAAATTATTGAAAGAACCAGATGATGACAATCCTTA